>OY992521.1:25504501-30304501 GCA_963921215.1 Scoparia ambigualis | reverse complement strand
GGGATTCATGCTCGAATCTATTATCTTCTTAGTGGCAAAAGAGTTGGTGTTTTCCCACGGGTCCGCGCGAATCAGACTAAAGTTACGCTCTCTCGGGTCTTCTGTTGCGATGTTTTGTTTTGTGCGAAACAAGGTCAATCCATGTTTGAAAAATATATGCTGTCTAAAATCGAGACCACCAGAAATTCTATAATTGGTGTACACATAATGTGCAAATTATTTCCATTCTTCAAACAACTCTACCATAATCTCAGAGTTTGAGATGTGGAAAACAGCGTTGGTTAAAATCCAGGACTCGACCAACTTAGACTGAGCTATTTCTTTACGACTGGTTTATAAATTTTTAAAAATGGGAAAACAAAAATATTGGAAGCTGCAAATGTAGGTAAGCAAGTGAAAAAGCATGCTCTAATATCCGAAAATCGACTTATCCAATCACAGCTCAAAGGTAGTTCGAAGCCCTCAACGCGCTCCAGAAACAAACGAAGGTGGCCGTTTATTAAAATTAATAAATCGGCGCGGGCCATAGCTCACGCTGAGATACGGCGCTGGCCACTGCCACAAAGGAAATGGCGCGGACATAAATAAATAGCAAGTAGAACAGCCCCGAACAGCCCCGTTACACCGGCCGGTCGCCGCACACGACTTCCTTTATTCCCGGATTTATTTACATCGTCCAATTTACTACGTAACCAATATTCCTGCTGGATCCTACTAACGGATATTGAATTTTTCTTAGTAAATCTCTTCAAAGCAGCCGTGAGGGATAGCAGGTTTCAATGATAAATCGCCTTATAAACGGTTGTAAAAACAGGGGCAGCGGTTTTATGGCTGCACGTGCAGTTTAAAGGAAAACTTGAAGTTGATGGTTTATTGAATCTGGCTTTGCAACGACGACAATTTTAGTTTTGCTATGCGTGGATGTCGTTACACATACTCAGGCACATGTGGGAAATGCTTATGTCCCGTTTTATTTTTTATATATCAAACCATCTTTGTCCTGTATCGCAACAGATGTTGAGTAATGATATAGTCAAAGATGTATGCATGCATTAAGACATACTTAACAAATGAGGTACTGCCTGTCCTATAACTTGAATCTTCAAATCGAACTCAAAAAACGTGACAATGTTACCTACTGAATAACTGATTTAAACCGCCATTGTGGTGTTTTGGTTAGCCCACCGGTTTTAGACCCAGTGGTCCTGGATTCCCAACGGTGGACACATGTTTGTGCCCGGTTTTGTTGGGCCTGTTTGGGTCCGACTCGCTAGCATCCTATCTAAATGTCGACATGACAACAATAAATGTTACTAGTCATTAATTATAATAGTAAATAAATAAATTTTCCTACACTCACACCAATTATCTAGCCCAAGAAAAGCTTCGTTATAAAACTCGTTAAAAACCATGGTTACTAGACAGCGGATAAACATACTTAAAATACTTAAATACATACTTATTATACATAGAAAACACCCAGACCCGAGACAATTTAGAAAAACAATAGTTTCTAAATTGACCCGACCGGGGATCGAACCCAGGACCTCAGAGATGGCGACATCATGAAAACCTGTGTACGAACCACTCGACAAAGGAGGTCGTCCCGACAATTAATATAATAATAATTGTTCCCGACAATTAGAGATAAGATAGCCAGACCCTCGGTTGTTGATTAATCCGTGTGTAATATGCTTCCACCATCAACCTTATCTTCACCTAAAATCAGGTGAGATAAAGGCCAAGCGCTTACCAATATTTGTGTAAAAAAAGACTGCTATGGTGCTACAATTTTAACAAGAAGGGCTTAAAACAAGCCCTTAACAGACAAACCAACACAAAACTCCCATCCACAAACCCAACACCGTCCACTCACATTGATACATACAGTATTTGCATCAACTTGCCGCGTAGACAGAGAAATTAATTTCAGTATTAAACAAACAGTAGTATAAGAAAACAAACAGTGCTAACTAAAACCAGCGGCAAACACGCCGGGGCCCAAACAGAGAACAAACCCTGTGAACAAACAGCAGTCGCAAATCGCAGCTTAGACGCTGGCGACTTGGTGGCCCGATATTGATTCTAGTATTGAAATATCTTTATAAAATCATAGACGCGACACCGCGAAGCAAGTTTTGCGCACTGACAAACGCCTCAGTGATTGCGCGGGATCCAAGCGATTGTGGACCTTGCGGCTGCAAATCAGTGTGAAACAAATTGCTGCGTGGTGTCGTCTATAGTCAATAATACCTCAATTTATAAAATACACAAAGGCAAAGCGACAAGGATGACCTTTAGCAAAGTCATAATACAACCTGTAAGGGAGGCGACGGAAAATAATAAAGTTTACTGTTGTAAAGGAAGGAGAGATGCAAAGTAAAAGCGTATAATGATAACTAAAAAAAGACATACAAATATGAAAACATACCGACGCCGCGACGAGGCGGAAAAAGTTGTAAAACAAAAAGAACGTTGACAGGTGCTTATAGAAAAGTAAAAAAAAGGTAGAAACCAACTAAAAATAATTCACTTTCTAACACTATTTTGTAGTAGTAGTTGTACCAGGGCCCCGTTTCTCGAAAGGCACAAGTTTTGTAATACAAGTGTGTGACCATAGTAACACTTGTAAAATACCAAACTTACAAATGTAGCGTTTCACGAAACTGTACTGAGCACGTATGTAAAATAAAATATCAATCACATGATCAACCTCACAAGTAAATATTTACACGTGTAAAACTAATTCTGTTTCTCAAAAAATTGCCTTGACACTTGTTACTAGTGACTTTCAGAAATTATTCTAGCAGTGTCGGGAGACTCTTAATAACGCTAATTATATAATAATACTGAAACGAAACTAACGGGTCAAAATCTCTATACTTACCTTCGTATTCGAAACATTGTTCATCCTGAAATTTAATGATTGTCCATTAATTAAAATAAAAAAGAAAATACGGTTACGGTTAAGAACTTTTTATTCATCTAATAAAGAATTACAATTCACTTACTGAGACACTTTTTACACATATATCTAAGAAAATAATAAAATGGTGATACAGGCATGTATCACACTCGTGATGTTTCATGTTAAATTCCGTTTGAGACTTTCAAAGACATTAAACCATCACTATTTAAATCTCTTTGGAGACTTTCAACGATTTCAATCATCTCTGTGAAAAGTTATCGTCGTCTGTAGAGAGATCGTCCATTCGAACTTGTAAAATGGTTTATTATTATAGTTATTTACAAGGCTTATAATGTTTTTGTGAAACATATTTTAGAAGCACTTGTATTGTTACTCTTGTAGAACATTAGAATCACAAGTTGGCGGCCATTTTAGTGCTTTCATAGTTTGTCAATTGCTAACTCTGAGAGACCATCGGAAATTTTAAAAACATAAAACAACGAGTTGTCAGTGACATTGACATTTAGATAAAATATTTAGCAGCCAGAGCATTTATTTGTCGTTATTGCAATGATAATCTATAAAAAACAACACTTGTTATTTACTTGTTTTTTATCGAAGCTTGTGAACTTGTGAACTTGTATCTTTCGTGAAACAGGCCCCTGCGTAACAATCCGTCCGATATTTGCAGATTGCGTGTTTGGATTTTTCGATGTATAAAATAGCCTGGGTCGGTGATGATGGAAACCGTTGCCCAGCAGTGGGACATTTACAGGCTGATGATTATGACCCCAAGAGATATGCCCGTTTCAAATTCCTTAAGTATTAGTCATTATAAATAGAAAATTAACCATTTGCCTTTCGAAAGATGGAGGAGCTCGAGTTTTTTTATTTGGTTACCCAAGCATAGCACAAATTTTTACTGAACATAATATTATTACAATCATACTTTTTTATATTACAAACAGTGAATATCACTCCGTGTCACGGCTGAGTGAGAAATATCAGACGATGCTATATTATTCATTGGACTGTACAATTGTACATGATTCTGTTGTTGTTACGAGATTAATGTTGAAGTGTGGCTCGTATTTGTGTATGTAAATACCTAAATAATAACGATTAACATAATAACTAACTTTTTTTTCTTAATTACCAATACGTTTTCTACGTATTTGAATAGGGCATAACTTATACTTATACTTACTAAAATGTTTTCGTTAAACCCCATTTGAGTTTTTTTTTTCATATTAATGGCGCACGAAGTCTATTAGGCTCCCCGCTTCCATAACCTCATATTCGGTATATAACCTAACCGGCTATAACCTCATATTAACCCCATTCGGTGAATTCCGGCTGAAACTAACAATTACAATTAAATAAATCCGTCCATTAAGTCATAACTTTTAATTTACAATTTTCCGGAACTACAATGCGGTTTAAACATACCAACAAAACCATCAACTTCTTGTGTAAAACATTTGTAAAAGCAGGCCAAAATAAATAACGGTCAGCAGAAATATCAGTAGGCAAATGAAAATAATAAATCATACGTCGTCGTATCGTTCCAATAGGTAGAGTCGGCAACGTAAGAACGCTAATTTATTTCCCGGCCGCGGAGACCCGGCGGGTATGAAAATTTCCTCCACTGGGCATTGGTGCAGACGAGCGTTTGGTAAGCCCAACGGCTCGCTGCTAGCGTATTAATAGCAAACAGCAACAAGATAATAAAAAAAAACAAATTCAAGTATAGGTGCAATCGCCACCCAAAACTAACTGGAATAATTTTTTTTATAGATTCCAGCAGATGGTTTAGATTTACATTCTGGCCTATACTCTTGTCTAGTGCCTTTGCACAACATACTTCTTAAGAACATAATTATTAATGTCGCAAACGCACAAGCACAGGTACAGCTACCTATATAGTACTCAACACAATGACTTCACCAACGTCGAAATCACACACTGCCACAGTCTATGTTTCACCAATTAACACTGCACATGTGCTCAGCGTGACAGGTGGTGAGTCCAACACCGCTCTTTGCTGTATGATGTATGTGCGTTCTTTAGTCCGTTAGTCGCAATTTACGACACCTATGGGAAGAAATGGGTTGGTACTGGTAGTATTATTTAAAGAGCCGCCACCACACAGCTCTACCAGCATAATGGTTAAACAGATTAGACAGATTAGTAAGTATAGCCTTTAACATGTTGACTGCCACAAAACCAGACACAATTGAAAAACAATAGAAAACCCACGGCGCCGTGTATTGGGCAGTGAATGTGTTAAAACAGCTCGAGCGGTGCACCGGCGCGTTTCGCACGCCCGTCTGCGCGCGCCCGCCCTAACCGATCCGGTTTAATTGGAATACAGTAATTTATCGCCGGATCTCCGTTATCGGATTACCGCCCGATCGAAATTATATTTGAACGCCGAAATTAATTTACAACGCGCATTGTTTTAGCCCCGCATCGTCTGATATTAGTTTGGTTTAGTGCTTTGCCGTGCTAATTAGTTTGTTAGATTAATAAGCCAATAGATATAACTGTGTAAATAAACGTTTCATTAAAATGTGGTTGTGGGAATTTATTGGGTATCGGGGCGTACAAAATTAGTGACTTGCTGGTTTTCTGAGATTTTTTAGTAATACTTTATTGCACAAATAAATTACATAAAGACTCACGTTGCACAGGACATATACAAAGGTGAGCTTATCTCTAGTAGAGATAAGCTCTCTCTCTTTTTTATGAAAATTATAGGCAACATTATTTTATTTTCAATAATATATTTAAGTATCTTTATTGTTGAAATTTTGCATTCACAATGCTATATAGATATAGGATAAAATGTTTACTAGAAAAAAAAATCAACCAGTCTCAGAAAGCTCGAGTGTGATTCGAACCCACGACCTTTGGATTGCCGGTCCACTGCTCCTGCAAAAGCATTGCACTCGAGCTTCATGAGACTGGTTGATTTTTTTTCTAGTAAACATTTTATAATATATTTAAGTTTATTGCCAAGTTACATAATACAACATTCCATGTCCGTAAAGGATATTACTGTTTATTTATTGTATGATCACCAGCGAAATGTACATTGTACACGCTTCCCTGCAATAAATAGTCTATTTTTTCAACTTAATTAAAACACTTAATTTCCACTAAATGCTTAATTAGTATTACTATATAAAACAATGTTCAAACTGCCATTTATTTACTATTTTCTCACCATTATCATTAGGCTATTAACGTACTTGTCAAATCCTCCAAACTCCTGATTAAAACCATTAATATCATAAAACATGTGAAAGCAGCAGTTGCTCACAGGCGTCAGAACCCGTCCCATCCCAAGGGGGACATGTGTCACAATTTGCTCTGGACGTGACTGCCGCGCTTCGGGCCACGGCACACATTAATAAATACATCGAAGCACGCTTTCCCCCATCAGCGGATAAATAGATAGGTGATATGATATTGCAACATCTGAAATATCTTTAATATTGAAATTTTGCATTCACAATGCTATGTAGATATAGGATAAATACCGCTGGTTTGCAGCGTAAATCAAACTACTAGGAAAAATTCAGCGAGTCTTCTGGGGTCTCGGTAGCTCAGCGGTTAGAGAAGTGGACCGGCAATCCTAAGGTCGTAGGTTCGAATCCCATTCGAGCTTCCTGAGACTGGTTGATTTTTTCTAGTAAACATTTTATCCTATATCTGAAATATAACATATTATGATTCCGACAAACCCAGGTCCACCAGGTCACCGATCAGGGGTTGCCTGAAGCTGCTGCGATACGTAGCGTTTTATTTTGACCTAACCTAATCCCTACTTTATGCTAGGTACTTACCGACTTATCCGATGGTTAGCCCGCCTTGCAACCTTAGGTGAGGACAGAGAAGGGAAGGAAACAGGATGGTTGCAGCCCAGCTGCCGTGGTGTGGCTCCTGGCCTCTGGCAGCGTTACTACGCCGGCCGACTCCAAAGGCTGTTCCAAATCGCCTACACACACTCCGTTCCACCGACCCGTGCACACCCAGTCCTCACACCGCCGATGGCCTCTTAGTACCACTAGCACGCACAATAACGCGTGCTAAACCGCCAAGGATTTCCGACATATACTCTGCCGCCCGCGTTCGTCCGTCCGATTAATTAAACACCGCAGCCTCCGATGGCTGTTTACAAAGAGAATGACAAGATATTATCCGATTTCTTGCTAAGTCACCAGGCACGCGGCCATGTCCCGAAACGTACAACTCACTCAACGCAAACGCGTGTCCAGCCGACAGGACTACAATAATGCGCGTACAAACCGCGGTTGTTTTTACACCGTATAATTCAATCTGCCGCTGTCCCAACCGTGGGAACCAAATCAGCCCACCGTAAACAGGCCGACCATTATGTGTTATTCCAAAAACCGAACCATTAATGAACTGAATGACAGACAACAAATGTCAATGTCACCTGACAGTTTTTTTCCTATATATTTTCTGTATCATTGTGGCAGGCAAAGTACCACATCCGTACTGCCATTGGTTTCGAACAACATACATACATTAGATTCACGACTAGTATCCTTAAAGGGTTAGTCAGAGACTAGGCATGACGACCGAAGAAGCAGTCCACTGTCAATAGCCCAAGGCACACCAAATTACAACTGCACATGTGCTCAGCTTGATAGGCGAACCCATCGCCGATCTATGCTGTTGGATGAAAGTGCAGTGCGGCATCTATTTTTATCCAAAAGAATTGTATTATTTCATTGAGCCGCTATACCACACCGCTCTGAATTTTAACAACGTACTTTGAATAAATACGAAAAAGTTACAATTTTGCATTGTGATCTCTTTAAAGCGAGCTCTTTGCGACATTCCGGGCATTTTATAACAATATGCAAAGCATACATGATAAAACATACAAAGAAGGTGGATTGGTGTAGTTAGAACGGGTCACTGGCTGTAATTAACCGGTCTCTATATTTCTGGTTACACGCAAAACTCTTGCCTAGATCAAACAACCGAAATTAGTCCTGCATGGCTGCTATTACTCCAGAATCGCAAAAAGGAACAACGAAATTTTCTTATACCTAAGTTTCTACACATTTTAAAGTTCCGTCTAAAGCACTTGGCAATCCCATCCTACCGGATACAAAGTCGGTAACAAGTTTTATTCAAAAACGGGAGTCTTACATTGTGCCCGCGAATATCAACATCTATTACAAGTTTCGAGTGGTGCGCCGAGTTTTATTCGAAAACTTCCACTGCTTCGTCGATATGCGTTCGGTTCAGTATTAGGACACGCTGATGCCTATAAGCCTGTGTCTATTGTTATGCATACGGTTGTGTTTCTACCTTAGGAGGGGTTATCATAAAGTTCCGATGCTTCGTTGATATACAGGGTGTTTCTTGTTAGGTGTCAAGCCGATGCGTGGTGATAGGGGACCATACCTATTTATTGAACCCCCTCGTATGTTCAGCGATTTTTGGTAGTTTTAGAGCTAAATATTTTATTCTTAACTAAGTATTTTATTACGACACCAGATAATTTTTTCTTTGTAACTTTTATTGATATACGGAAGATGATTAATTACTTAGTTAAAGAAAAAGTGCACAAAAAAGTATATGCAAAAAATATACTTTAAAAAAATTAAATAATTCTTTATAAAACACTAAAAAAAGAAAAAAAATAGCTCTAAAACTACCAAAAATCGCTGAACACACATGTCGGTAAAATATATAGGTATGGCAGTTCCCTTTCTGATGCCTATAAGCCAGTGTCTATTGTTGTGCATACGCTTGTATTTCTATCTTAGGATCATAAAGTTCCGATGCTTCATTGATATACAGCGTGTTTCTTGTTAGGTGTCAAGCCGATGCGTGGTGATAGAGGACTACCATACTATCTATTGAACTCCCTTGTATGTTCAGCAATTTTTGGTAGTTTTGGAGCTATATATTGTTTTCTTATCTAAGTATTTTGTTACGACATTAGATAATTTTTTTTTGTATCTTTTATTGATATTAGGAAGATGGTTACTAAGTTAAAGAAAAAAGAAATTATAGCTCTAAAACTACCAAAAATCGCTGAACATACATGTCGGTAAAATATATAGGTATGGCAGTTCCCTATCAACATACATCCGCTTGACACCTTACAAGAAACAACCTGTATATAATCTAAAGGCTGGAGGCTCTCAGAGAGAGGTTTAAGGAGATGAATACCTTTATTGACAGTGGCGTCACAATACTGATAATTAATATTTTCACCTGTCATCGAGGAATAGAGCGTAGTATGCTTAACATAAAAAAGCTAGATAAAATAAGACACACCAAAATATGGGCAATAACTAAAGCAAGAAATGTTTTGAATTATACACATAATGTCGGGAACCGACGGTGAACTCGGTTCCCCGGCTTGAAAGGCGCATAGCAGCGCCTACGCAGTCGCGATTGAGCCTTGGGGAGTAGCGCGCGTGTTTTTCGATTCGCTTGGCGGTGGTCTTGTTTTTAAGTGCTTAGCGCTCCCGTGTGTTACCAGTTAGTCCCTTGAGCCGTCACGTCAGGCAGTGACTAGTGAGAAGTCGCGCTTGAGCCTTTGGATGCCGTGGTTGGCTTGTAGTGTGTGCATCACTCCCGCATGTTTTGGACTGCATTCTCGCGTTATATATATATGGTGGTTCTTGGCGGCCTGAAAAAGGGCCCCCTGTACTTATCGTGTAATTATTGTGTAAGTGCCAGCCAGTGTTCCTTCTAACTGAATAGCCTTTGAACGGGCCATCACCGACACACCGGGTCTTCATAGAGAGACAGCGCTCTCTCTTCTCCGCCCTCCTGATGATGCTGTTGGATCACTGACAGGAAGTGACAATATTAAAAATATATTTAAGATAGGCATCGGTAACGTGCCATCCTAGATAACACCCACTTATAAATTGACGTGACATCTTTTTCTGAACAAAAAACCGCTTGAGGACATACATCATCTCACATAGCGTCAGCACACTACACCCGTGGTAGTAGCTAGCCAAGCGGTTTAAGGGTGACTTCAAGCATTAGTTTTAATCAACGGGCAGTTCTCAAAATGTTTTTATGGCGGCTCCACATTGAAGATAAAGATAAAGATAAAAGATAAAGAAACGTTTAATTGTATTTTTAACATTAGTGCTGTGAAGATCCGTAAACAGGCGTGAACGTGAATGTGGACAGTTTTCGCGGGGTTCACGCGCGTTCACGCCTGTTCCCCGATCTGATCGGGGAACAGGCGTGATCGCGCGCGTATTTTGTCCCGCGACAAAGAGTTCGCGCGGCGTTCACGCAAACAAATCCACATTCACGGCCCCGTGCCAGTTTACTAAAGTGGAAATTAATCAGATTACTCCAGACTATACTTTGATCGGTTACGATGTATTTCAGTCATCCACCATCTTCTTTTTTTCCGACGCTTTCTAATAATGTTTTGGACGTCTAAATAGTATGTTGCCACAGCAAACAAAGTTATTGCAGCAGCAGCTTCTACGCCCATTTCGCGGCGGGTTTCACGAACAACTGTGAGCATCCCGTGAAAGTGGAGGGCACGACTTGTGCCGTGAATTCATGCTTGAATTCGCGCGTGCATTGGCGCGTGAATTCATGGCACTAATGTGGAGCCGCTATTACAGCTGGCCGTCTAATTCGGCTACAGTGAGCTGTCGAACCTTCGTTTTTGTGAGCCATCCGAGGCACGCCGGGTCGGCGTTAAATCTTCCGGTGACACTTAATGCCGATTTATCTCTACAATTTAATTAAACGTCTCAATAATTTACTTATGACTGTAAAAAATACGTTTGTGAACCGTCATACCTATGATTTGCATTTTTTGTACCTATTTACAAAGAATTTTAATCAATTAACTAACCAGACTGCCATTAGAAGCCATCATCAATGTTATTATTAATTGTATTTATTGATCAACCTTATATGAATATTGTGTCAGGAGCTTTCCAAGTTCTTCGCAACCTCGGTTTTTGGGACTGCTACTATCTGATAGCAGACTTTAATGACAGCTTAACAAGCATGAAGGAAAATCAATAAAAATTGTTGGTCACCCATCAGAGTACCAACCGCGTACAAGGTAGCTTAACCGTCAAAAGCCTTGCAAATAATGTAACATTGCGAAGCCACAGGCCTTCCTATTATTATAAAACCAGCTAAAAGATGCCTACTGCTTAAAGATTTCCACAACGACTGGTTATCATCCAACGCTTTTCCATGAATTGAATGACTACCTCATATCATAAGTCTAACTAGTAACAGTGTGAGAAATTCCCTTTCAATAATAATGTATACTTTTTACAAGCAATATTTGAAAAAAAAACCCTAAATGATACAAAACGTGTACATAATTTTCAATAACCCAACCCTTCGAAAACATCAAATCAAGATTTGATTCACTCACGCATCAGCATCACCGTTCAAAAAGTGAAATCTCTTTCAAATATATTCATAAACATAAAATCGCAGCATCACAGATAATAAAACATGTTCCAAGAAAAGAACCGATTCATATTTGCTGTAACATTATTTGCTGTGCAGAAGGCATGTGTGATGAATAACTGATGGTAGACATTTGAATATGAAAATATTACATTTGTGAGGCTGAAACTTAAATGGCATTGTAGAAAATGACGTCCTATTCTGTAGTACTTAGGTAGGTAAGCTATTCACTCCTTGCTTATGATATAATTCTTTTAAAAAACGCAACTTTTGGCTTACTCGATACAGTCAATAAAATATTTAATAAGTTGTCTAGTAACCCTTCATCAGTGATGTCTTTAAAATAATATATAATAAGCTCTTTTCCAAATTAATCATAATAAAGAAAATATTTGATTGTGCCGTAGAACGGGATTACTTTGAGTCTTATATATAAAACATTAAGTAGATGTAGAAAATAGGTGTCCTGCGAGTCTCCATGGATCTAGTGTGACTACATTAAAAACCATTACATCAATAATTTAATCTTAAGATTTCTGACTAAATTCTTACTAAACTGACAGCTGATATTATTTATTGTCTTTACTTTCATAGTTGTTTCATAGTTTCAGTTCATAAAACATGTTCGCCTCTGCATCTGTGTTGCATATAAACCAAAAGATAGAAAAAATCTTCTAAAATTCCCTCTTTATATCAGCAATATCGGTAGTTACTGAAACAGTAGGCTCCACGAGAATTGGGCGAATTAGTTGTGCCGTCGATAAATCCATCCGTCCGTTCATGACGGATGACTTGTTTCGTGCACATCGACATATTTTTTTTATTAGACAGTTTCATTTCATTTTGTGTTACTGCGATGCATACAAATATTTACGTTAACATTTTTTTCTACTCTGGCGCCCGACTAAAACTTATTGCCTACTGTCCTAATTAGTTTTTTTCAATTCAAGTTAAACAAAATGTTCGTTTGGATTTGGACAACGATACTTGTTTAAGGCTGCGTTTCCACTGAGGCAGAGCTGAGCAGAGCGGAGCTGATCTCCACTCCACAAGATTTTGAACATCGTAATTGGTCAATTCAGCTCCGCATTAGTGAAAACGCAGGGTGCGTAATCCCGTAGACATCAATATTATCTAGTCTTACCATTTCTTTCAACACTAGTAACACAAGTTATCTGAACAAAAAACGGTAACACCGCTTTAATCCTACTTTTGGGTGAAGGTATTCAAAGTCAAAGTCAAATGCTTTATTCAATTATAAACCTTTACAGGTACTTATTAAAGTCAAAAATATGTATAAAATAAAACAGTTAACTATCAGTAGTTAAATCACATCAACTAACTAAACTACCTACCTAACTAGTCTACCGCCATTACGGATTTTGGGAGAACCTTCTGCCGAGAAGAAGCTGGCAAGAAACTCAGGAGGCCTTACTTTTTTCTCCCTATAAATAACAAAAGTTACAATTTCGTCACCAAGTCATACAAAACACATTAAAAAGAAATATATTAATACAATTACCAATAAGTTATGCTCGTACATGGACTACGTCCATACTTAACCGCCTCTGTGGTCTAGTGGCTAAACCACCGGTTCCAGGCCCACCGGATTCGATTCCCAGCGGGGGGGTACATCTTTGTGTTGTCGGTTTGGTTGGTTGTGGGGCTGTTAAGTCCGCCTGGCTAGCTACCACCATCTTATCTCTTAAGTCTGTCGCCATAACAACGATGTTTATAGCATTGTTGTGTTCCGACAGTTTGAGATAAAATAGCAAGTTCCTCAGTGGTTGAAGATTTCGGGTGAAGCGCGCTTCCATTTTCGGCTTTATCGTCACTTACCTAAGGTGAGATTACTTAAGGTGAGATTGAAGGCCAAGCGCTTAAACCCGTTGTAGAATTTAAAAAAAAAACATATTTCTTGTAATTTACATAATCTTCCACTTTGTAATAAACCTTATGTAATAAAACTCATGAGGGCTTTTTTTAAATATTTAAATGTATGTAAATGAGTTTCAGTAATATTTAGTGGAAGTTTGTTATAAAACGTTACACATTTGACCAAGAAAGAGCCACCTGTTTTATGAAGCCTAAAACTAGGGACAGCAAGCTTATTAGAAAAAGTATTCATCATTAACCTGAAAACGCCCCACTACTCTCCCATCTGCACAATAGCACGTTGGGAGATTGGGCCATGACATCACGCTGGCCCAATGCGGGTGGGTAGATTTTAACGACTGCCATCTTACGACAAAAACAGGAACCAACGGCTTAGCGTGTACTCCGAAACACGAAGTCAAAGTCAAAATATATTAATTCAATAAACTCAATTAATAAATACTTTGAATCGTCCAAATCTTTTTTAACCTACCACCCATTCAGGACAACATTTTTAATTGTGGCAAAGAACGGGCGCAAGAAACTACGGGTCACAGAAGCAACGACATTTACAAAAAAAAATATGTCGTTACCAGGTTATAAAATACAAAATATGAATTTGAATATAAATAGTTTAATTAATGGTGCTTTTAGAAATAGCTGTTGGAGTACTTGGAGCATTTCAGACCCAAGCTGTTTTGTCTTCTGTGTAATCTGACACTTTATAATAAGGTTTTTCATAAAGCTTTTCTTTGATTTTGATTTTAAATTTATCAAGATCTAATTTCTGAATATCATTTGGTACTTTGTTGTATAATCGTACACACAGACCCTTAAAAGAATTATTTATTTTATGAAGCCTAGTATAAGGTCTTACTTCTAGTGTTTAATTTGTGAATATCACTGTTTTTTGAAAACATTTCAATATTTTTATGAACATACATCAGATTTTTATAAATGTATTGTGATGCAACTGTCATTATACTTATATCCTTAAATCTCTCTCTGAGAGAGTCACCAGCCTGTAGGTTATATATTGCTCGAATAGCCCTCTTCTGAAGCACAAAGATAGTTTGAATGTCGGCAGCATTTCCCGAGAGAGAGAGACCGCATTATTCACATCGTCATAATTTAGGTGTCGTCGTTTCACTTTAAATAAAATTGAAGTATCATCAGCAAACAATACCATCTCATGACTGTCTTTTACAAGAATGGACCAAGTATTGAACCCTGCGGAACTCCCATTGTAACCACTGATCCCGAAGATCTTTTACCGTTAATGTTGACATTTTGAATCCTGTTACTCAAGTATGAGATTAGAAGACTCAAAGAAGTATCTCAAATTCCATAGTGGTGAAGCTTCCTGACCAATGTTTTATGTAGAACACAATCGATAGCCTTGGATAAATCACAAAATACCCCTAGGGCATCCTGTGAATCTTCCCAGGCATCAAATATTTGAAGTAAAAGCTCAACACCGGCATCATTTTTATCCGTGCGGTGACGGAGAAAGAATACCAATCGCCGCCCCTCTCTCCGTCTGGTGGGTGTCGTAAGAAGCGACTAACGGACTCTTTCAAGCGATGATCTGCTCTACTGGTGGTAGGGCTTGACCCGTCTGGTTGGTGACCACCGTACGCATGGTGTAAAACCCGTCATCTGACTGCTTGTCGGTCGCGTTTCGGGATCAGCCAGCGTATAACCAGAGCTCGAGAGGATGATGCTGCGATGTATTTGGTCTGTGGAGGCTTCCGTCAAACCAGTGCCAGGAGGACTTCGTTAACCTGCCGACCAGGGAGACCCGTAGAAACGGTTGTCCCGCTGGCCGCCCGTGGCACAGTACAGGGGCCCAAGCGAGCCTAACCAGCTCGTGAGGCTGCCTCACCATGCCACGCATAATCTCGGGGTGGTCCGTCGTGCCGGTTGGTGACCGGAAGGTGGGGTCCCGGCGGCCATTCCCGGGGGGGTTCGGGGGCCCTTCCGTTCGGCAGGTTAATAATACTCGTCTGTGGGCAAATTCCTGGGGAAACAGGCCACCACACTTTGACCATTCGCATCGCGGCATCATTTTCTCGATTCACGCCTCTCTCTTTCCACTCCTAAAATGACAGCGCCTAACAACAAAACTGGTACTACAGCGGTCCACACCCCCACCAAAACCTTACCGTTTGAGGTGGAGTTCGCTAACATCCGCGGACTCCATGCAAAGCTCAATGCCGTCCACCACCATCTTGAGACGGCACGGCCAGCAATGTTGTTTCTGACGGAGACGCAAATAATCCGCCCAGCTGACACCACCTACCTGAACTATCCCGGCTTTGTGCTTGAAGAATCCTTCAAAGCCAAAGCCGGAGTTTGCTTATTCGTTCGGGCGGATGTTTGCTGTCGTCGTCTGCGCTGTCTGGAGGACCCTTCCTTCTCCCTCCTAGTGGTACACGTCGACTTAGGCTCTCATTGCCGTGTCTACGTCTGCGTCTACCGATTCCATAACGGCGACATGGAGACAACTCGATTAATTGAACATCTTAGTCGGGTAGCAGATGATGCGCAGGAGCGGTTTCTATCGGCCGAACTGGTGTTTTTGGGTGACTTCAACGCCCACCATGAGTTGTGGTTAGGTTCCTCCAAAACAGACCATGCTGGTAGAACTGCCCAGGCATTCGCTCTTACGCATGACCTGACGCAACTCGTTCACCAGCCCATCAGGATCCCAGACATAGTTGGCCATGCGCCCTCCTTACTCGACCTTCTGCTGACGAGTCGCCCTGCTGGATACCGGGTGGAGATTCGAGCTCCTTTAGGTTCCTCGGATCACTGCTTGATATCCAGCACAGTGCCCTTGGCATCGCGCCTGCCAACAGCGGTTTCGAAACGCCAGATTTGGCACTACGCGTCGGCAGACTGGGACGGTATGCGGGAGTATTTTGCATCCGTCCCTTGGAGGCAGCGCTGCTTTAGTGGGAAGGACCCGACCGCTAGCGCCACTGCCGTTGCTGATGAGATAGTATTAGGAATGGAATACTATATTCCACACTCCTATGTCATCAGCAAAGGCAGACGCAACCGCTGGTTCAATCGCGAGTGTGCCAGCGCTGTTGAGAGCAAACAGACGGCATACCGCGCTTGGATCAGAGGTAAAGCTCATGGGGATCCCGAAACTCGCTCGCTAAAAGCAGCCTATAATAATGTCACCAAGTCGTGTAAGAGGGCCTACATTAGAGCGGATGCCCAGCGCGTTGCACGAGTAGGCCAAGAACTCCTGACACATCCTACGGGCAGCCGTAGCTACTGGCGTCTAGCCAAAGCCGTGCAATCCAACTTCTGCCAACCCTCGCTGCCACCACTGAGATGTCTCGACGGAACTTTAGCTCACAAGCCGCAGGAAAAGGTCGATCTCCTGGCCAAACTCTTTGCGGCTAACTCCCGGATCGATGACTGTGATGCACAGCCACCCTCAATTCCTCACTGTGGCCACACAATGTCTGATATTAAAATCAGGCAGTGTGATGTCCGTGCGGAGCTGCAGTCAATCGATGTCCGGAAAGCTAACGGTCCTGATGGCATCCCAGCAATAGTCCTGAAAATGTGTGCAGCGGAGTTGTCCCCTGTGTTAACGCGTCTGTACCGTCTCTCGCTCTCTTCGGGTTGTGTGCCGGAATCTTGGAGAGAAGCTAATGTGCAACCGATCCCTAAAAAAGGAGATCGGTCAGATCCGACTAATTACCGCCCTATAGCCGTAACTTCAGTGTTGTGTAAGATCCTAGAACGAATATTGAACAAACAGCTTATTCGATACCTAGAAGATCACTCCCTAATTCACGATCGTCAATATGGGTTTCGGCCGAAACGGTCAACGGATGATCTTCTAGCGTACGTCACACATCTCTGGGGTGAGGCTATTGACAAGCGTGGCGAGTCACTGGCAGTTAGCCTTGACATAGCCAAGGCTTTTGATCGGTTCTGGCACAAAGCTCTTCTCTCCAAGCTCCCGGCATACGGTTTGCCCGCTCAGTTCTGTACCTGGATTGCTAGCTTCCTGCATGAGCGTAGAATCCGCGTCCTTTCGGATGGATGCGCTTCGCAGTTCATGTCAGTGAACGCTGGTGTTCCTCAAGGCTCCGTTCTATCCCCCACGTTGTTCCTTCTGCATATCAATGACATGCTTCCTCTTGGAAACATTCATTGCTATGCAGATGATAGCACAGTGCATGGGGGATATAACGGTCACCCAACGGCTGGGCGGGTAGACACCGAAATGAAGCGAGCAAATCTTGTCATTGAGCTCGATCGGGTGTTGGACCTCATTTCTAAATGGGGCTCCTATAATCTGGTGGAGTTCAATGCCAAGAAAACACAGGTGTGCGCGTTCACAGCGAAAAAGTCGCCATTCCTTCCCCTTCCCTCTCTTCAGGGTACATCTCTAGGCCTGCAGAGCAGTATTAACATGCTCGGTATGAATATCCGCTGCGATCTGAACCAAAAGGACTACATCGAAACCGTGATTAAAAATGCCTCACGTAAACTCGGTGTCCTGAACAAGGTGCGGCGATTCTTCACGCCTGATCAGTTGTGTCTATTATACAAGACACAGGTGCGGTCTTGCGTGGAGTATTGCTCTCACCTTTGGGACGGCTCCGCAAAGTACCTTCTCGATGCCTTGGACAGATTGCAGCGCCGCGCTGTGCGCATTATCGGCAATGCGGAGGTCACTAAAACTCTCGAGGCTTTGCAATTGCGTAGAGATATTGCGTCACTCAGCGTCTTTTACCGTTTATACCATGGCGAGTGCTCTGAAGAACTCTTTGACCTCATCCCTCCTTCTCCCTTCCTCCATAGGAGTACGCGTGTTGCTCTCCGGAGTCACCAATTTACAGTCTCTAACATTCCATCACGCACAAAGAAATTTGGTGACTCGTTTCTTTGTCGCACTTCCAAAAGATGGAATAGTCTACCAGCACACGTATTTCCTCCTACCTATGACATAGGGTCCTTCAAACGAGGCGTGAAGAAGCACTTTGTGGGCCGGCAGAGTGAGGGTGACTGATGCTACGTCTCTTACGCTGCACCAGTTGTCCTCACGCCTAGACTTCATTTCCACTTAACATCAGGTGGAGTGGGGTCATTTGCCGGGCTAAGCATAAAAAAAAAAAAAAAAATCAGCTGTTGAGCGTCCCCTAGTAGAATCATACTGTTTACAATGTAAAAGTTTATTTCTATAAAAATGAGTTTGAATTTGGTCTAGCATCAACTTTTCAAAAAAAATATTAAATTTGGGTAGCTAAAATTATTGGGGTCAGAAGTGCTACCTTTTTTGTTAACACATAGTTAATCCAATGAGAAATCTGATTTGTAATGTGCACCCACTTTCACTAAACTCCATCTAAGTAGAGCCTTACACGCTACCAGCGGCAGTTGCCTAATCCCTATTAATTACTTCCATGGAGTTTTATTTTGTGGTGCGGCGACACTGAAGGACGGCGCTGCCAATCACGCCGCGGCCCGCACCAATTTAACTTTTAATGAGGGCAACCCGCAACTACGTCACAGCCATGGGAATCTGAACTGATGATACTACTAACTTTTCATTATAAATTCAAACAACATACACAGAAAATTATCTACAAACATGCAATCGCGACAGTACGAGTATTCTCTGAAAAATTTGAGACCAGTCCGGTTTTGAAACCATCCTTAGAACTTCATTTTCGTTTATCGACTACGGTTACGTTCTACATTATTTACCTACGGGTTTCAGGCTAATATTCGAAACACATTAACATTAGATTAAGACTTTTATTGTCATAAGAATTAATGTAGCTTTCGTAATAGGTAAGGTAAAGATACTGGCATTGTAATGTTTACTTTTGCAAGGTTGTGCTTTTGCACAATTGACATTTCATTCAAATGGCATTTATCATCAAAACAAATCATCGATAAAATAAGATTTCGAATGTTTGACGTTACAATAAAATCAAATGTCGACTGCCACAGTGTAAAACTACAAAAACTGGGCCACTAATATCAGGTTGATCTCCGAAATATACATAGATATATCGCTCAAACCCGAGCCGTGTGGTATTATAGCTGCTGCCTTGTGTGTCGTAAATCGGACTAAAGAACATCAAACTCACACTATACATACATACATAAATCACGACTATTATCCCCTATAAGGGTTAATCATAGACTAGGCAATGAGGACAGCAAAAGCTGTCCTCTACCATAGTCCACTTTTCACCAAATAAAGACTGCACATGTGCACAGCGTAACTGGTGGTGAGCCCATCGCCACTCTATGCTGTTGGATGTATGTTCAGTCTTAGTCCGTTAGTCTGATTTTACGACACCCAAGGTAAGAGAGGGGGTGGTAGTATTCTTTCACCGCTACGCGATACGGTTAATATATTTAGTCAATAACCTCAATAAATAAATAACTAATTTGAACGTTAAATCTTTTTTTCGTCCAAACCACCCAATCAGGACGTATTTTTTTAGCTGTGGCGAAAAACGAGCTCAAGACACCACAGCGCACAGCAGACTCTTACAAAACAGCATAGAGCGGCGATGGGGCTCTCCACTTATCACGCTGAGCACATGTGCAGTTGTAATGTGGCGAAACGTGGACTATGTCAGAGGACTGTGTCTGCGGTCCACATTGCTTAGTCTCTGACTAACCTGGGGACATTAGTTGTGGATCTAAGTATGTATGTATGAATCGATGGAACTCCTATACCATCTCTTCAGTAATTTAACACCAACGAGTCTTTTGAAGGCCAAAGTAGTTTGTACATCAAGCGTCCTTGCGTCATGTCCGTAGGCTCCAAGTAATGGCCGCCGTGGCCATTCCGGTTTTATCTGGTCGTTACTGGTCGGCGTAAAGGCGGCAAACGCGCGGCCACGTGACCTGCGTAGGAGATGCGCCATTTTGTTGTTGCACACATTTCACGGCGCACACTATTACCATTCCCTTTTGCGGGAATGTTTTCAATTACATTTTATCGTTTTATATCTGTTTGTTCACAAAAAAGAGGAAATTGATATTACAGCAAATAGTGCTTGATGTTAGACATGCTTGTTTTTTCGTATAAAAATAATCAATTTCGAGGCACGCCGTAGGGCACACCTTTTTCAGTATGTGTTATAGTTGTTACTGTTACACTGACCACGTGGTCTGTGGGTTGTTATAACGTAATAACTATGGCGGTTACGACTTTTTATCAAAAAAGTAGTTAAGAAAAAAAATAGGAAATCTGTTTTCTGTGACTACCGCTACTGTGGCTGTGTCATTTCAGGATGTTCAAATGTTTCCATTTGGTTCCGACGACCTAAACTGCTCAGTAAATAACTGAGTCTTCTACTTTTATTATGATTGTATTTGTGGAACCCCCAAAAATAAATATTTAGTTTGAACACAATAAAACCTTATACACAGCACATAAAGGTACCCCAGAAAAACAAACATCGTTAGGGAGCGGAAGTCAGTATTAGCCTCTTCCTGGCTTGTGGAATAAATTTCGGTACACTCGTAAACATTGTACATTCGTGCCGAGATTTAGAAATAACAAAGTATTATAAAACTGTCCTAGATTTTGTCAGAAAGTTTGGTGGGGGATGTTCGTCAAAAGTGATGTTTCCATACTATTGCCAAGTTCGAGATTCTTAAGAGATACTCACGAAAAACCACTAACAATGATGTATTTTTCTCAAGAAACAGTAAAAATCCGAGTGACACCAGATAAGTGCTAAGTTATGTGTGATAAGTGTGGATAAGTTTATAAACATTCTATATCGAATTTGGCTCTATTATAGATTTGACGTGGGTCGTCTTTCAAATCGCACCGAAACATAAGGGTAACAGTTAGCACACTACAAAACATTATTTTAAACCGTATTGAATAGTTTAAAATACCTACGACTTGACTTTATAATTTAGTCTCAGAAAAAGAGCGAAAGAATAACAGCGGTGTAGTTTCCTAATGGTTAGAGATCGCTAATCAAAGGCTTAGACGTGATTAGTGTTTATTTATGGTATGTTGAAATAATGGACGATCGATACATTTTCGTAATAATAACATCTAATATATTTTCAACACAACAAAATAATTTTGTAGGTATTTAAAGGTTTGAAAAGTAGTAAATTTAAAGGTTTGAAAAGTAGTAAACAAACGTTATGTTAACGTTATGATATGAACGTAAAAATTAAGTAATATGAACTCATTTTTGTATTTAAAGGTCAGCGAGGTAATATTAATTCTATCATTCATTTCAACAATCAAAACAAGGATGAACAAGATTTTCAGAAACCATTTTTAAGTAACACAATTATGTAAAAGATAACCATTGCCTTTATTTAGAGTAACATGTTTCGTTTGTGTACAAACACAATAAATAATAGCGTCATTCACTTGATCTTCGTTGATCACCTTTATTATTTTTGTTTTTTCACGAGGAACATTATTCTTTCAGTCGGAGTCAAAGCTAGCCTTCGTTCCGGCTGGAATGGAATTATGTCAGAGGTCAGGTCTCATGTTAATGAGCTTTCGGAACGCGTGCCGGTTGTGGCAATCAATTAACCCGTAAATTTGGGCCTTTGGGAATGTGAGGTTGTTTGCTTTTGGGACCAAAATAGATTTTTTTCTTTTCTACGTTAGTTAACGTGAAATGAAGATATTGACCTCTACGGCTTATCCCTTGAATCACCTATTAACTATAAGTACACTACCATGATAGCTTTCTTATTTTAAGGACAACCCCTTGAGCACCGTAAAACCAGACACAATTAAAAATCAATTGTTTCGCGACCGCCGGCGGTCTTATGATACTTGACTTATTAATTTGGAATGTAAGCAAATCTGCATTGTCTCGTTCATAAAAAGCATTACGGCCTGGGGTTAGGTTATCTCAAAAACTAGCCTGTCAAAATCAAAGACCTTATTAAAAATATAATCACAATCTTTAAGAATAACATTTAATAAAACAACATTTTTCATAAAAATACCATTTCAGCGTAACTTACTTCGCTAACACAGTACCTACACAGTGCCAATTTCATAGTAACAAAACCATGTCATTCATCATAATTATGTTTACATCATTATTTGCATGTCTTTTCCTTAAACGTTTCCCGTTCCCGTTACTGTAACACTCGTCTGAAATAGCGAAGTCTCCTTAAACAGCAGTTAGTTGTGAAAACCAAGTCAAATGCAGCATTTACAGCGCTGCATAAATTATGACAGTTGCGGGGTGCTGCAATAGCGCAACTATTTGTAAAGTCAATCAGCCGGGGACGGTTGTTAATAGCTGTAAAGGGTACTTAGCAGCGTGATTTTTGCATAAGTGTCGCCGTTTCCGAGACATCGGCGGGCACAGTTCCGCATTGAAAATGCAAATCAGTAAGAAGTTTGGCGAGAGCTTTAACTTGAGAGATGCGAAACAATTTTTATTTTAGAATAAATTTACATGTTGCGACGAGCGGGTTGGTGATTAGAATTATTTTGGGGGAAATTTTGTTTGATGGCTCTTCTTTTTTTGTGTGTAAAATGTTTTGGTAGCTAATCTCTTGGTAGAATCTAGCAAAACTACCGCAATATCGTTTAGGCACAAGAACATTTTATATTTAGCTTTTTTATAATATCGTTTCTTTGCGACAAGTATTGTATCTATAACTTTATTTACCTGAGAAATAGTATAAAATTGCAAAACTGGCACTTAACATTATTTCATCATATTTTATTTTAGTTTTAGTTTATATCGACATAATATCATCAGGCTGTTTGTCATTTTTCTAAATTGTAATTTCAAAATGTAAATTAAGACCGAATTTTTGTAAGTAAGTAATTTTAATATTTTACGAAGGATTTTAATATTTTCGCAACTGCAGTGTAAGTCCGGGACGTTGTCATTCTAAACTCGAGCTCACTTGGAAGTTTGTAGACGTGTCTCGAAAGGAACTTGTGAAAGCATGTTATTTAAGTTCAAAAATGTTATTGAAAGCCGTTTCAATGGAAGTTGCCGAAACACTTAGCGCTAGAGCGCTTGAGAGTTTGCAACTCCCTCTAAATACTTGTTAGTATTTTTTGTTGTTTCCTTACTTACTAAATATTAAAGTATGTTAGTAGGAGCGGAATGGAGATGTTGATCGTTTGCAGTAAGACATTTTATGTTTACTTAAAATTTCCTTTACGTGTTATAACTAATTAATTATAAGTAATATTTTTGAGGTGAGAATGGGACGTTTAGGTGGGAATGGAATCCGACACCTCTAGGTTTCAGACCGTTTTTCTACTCACTAAACCACAGACGGTAAGGTTAGACACACAAGATATTGGCTAGATAAAAAAGAAGGGAAGTGTATGCCCTGTAGTGGAAAAACAATATTTATTTATTTATTTATTTATTTATTTATTTATTAGGACAACCAACAAGACAAACACAAATACAATCAATATAAAAATTACAAATGCGGACATAATGCTATGTGTCGTCTAACTTAAAGGCTGCCACGGCATGCAATATGGACTATAATTTTAAAAACATCCTATTCTAAAGTTGTTATAAAAAATATATATAAATGTAAAAGCAAAATCTCCAAAGTACATCACAACAAAACAATACTGCAACCTTATGTTATGATACATAGGTGCATTTAACAGGTTCTATAGGATAACCTTATTTGGCGTCACTGCGAATGTCTGCAGTATTTTATTTTTAAAAACTTGGGGCCTATAACAATGTCTTAAAGTATATATAATACTCTAAAAAAATATAAATATGGTAAATATTCATAATAAAAATGGCTTTAATAGAACGCTAAAAATATGACGTAACAGCTACCGGCGATGGGACATTTTCCATGTTTAATAATTCGATGTACTCCCGCACGGCCGTAGGCAGAAAATCAATTTCCAGCCACCCCAGAGATTACTTTCCTTGCTCGAGCACAGGGCCGAACTTGGAATGTCATCAAATAAATTTTTAATGTGCATACATTTAAAATTTATTTGATGACATCCCGAGTTCGGACATTGACATTGACATATTTAAAATCATGGGGATGTAAAAGTCTTATTACTAGACTCTAGGTCAAGTAGAGCCACAATTCACCACCCTGAGCAAATGTTTCTTTTGTACATAATATACATACATACATAAATTCACGGCTATAATCCCCAACGGATTAGACAGATACTAGACAATGAGAACCGCAGAAGCAGTCTACTGCCATAGACTACGTTTCACCAAATAGCAACTGCACATGTGCTCAGCGTGACAGGTGGTGAGCCCATCGCCGCTCTATGCTGTTGGATGTATTTTTACGCCACCGTCTTTTACGACTCCCAAGTAAAGAGAGATTGGTCGTATTTGTTCAGTGAGCATCTATATCACACGTCACTGGTACATAAAAGACAATTAACTTTTTATTATAGTGGAAGGCAAACAACCCACCAGCGGGTCTATCGGCTAAAAAATATGGATATGGACATGGGCTTCATTTGACATTTGAAGCCCATATTTTGTCCTTATATGGGCATATTACGGGCTTCAAATGTCAAATGAAGCTCATGCCCATATTCATATTTTTTAGCCGATAGGGTAGCAGGTCATATGAAAACGATTACTAAATTATTTAAAAAAAAACTGTAAAACAAAACGTTACTCTCAGTCCAGCCCTTGTGCGTCCCTTTTTAAATTAAAATAAAGAAGAGACAAGGTGTACTTTTCAGGTAAAAAAAGCTATATTACAAACGTGATTGGCGGCCCGCCGGCTGAAAGCAATTTGCCGGCGATTCCTATTGGTGGACGTGACGCCACTGATTGATACGGTTTTTTTTTATCTTTGTATTACTAATAGTATAAGTTGTGGATCTAAAATCTAAAGAGTAGTCATAATAGGGGTATACGTTACCTATTTTTTAAATAGCTTGAGGTAACTTGAAGACCAATTTGTAAACGCAACAAAAAAAATATTTTCTTCTATTACCTATATCTCGTTTAGTCTCGGCAAACGCTCAGTACTAAATCGGGAGGTCCTGAGTTTGATTCCCAGGTCGGGTAAAGTGTACACCAACTCGCATTTGTCAACCTTTCATAATAATTGAGTCACAGTGAGACTGTGTATATAAGCTCTAAATTTTAAATACCGATAAAATAATGTTACATTAAAAGGAAACCTTATTTAGAATAACTTTATATATATTGAAACGAATTCAAAGTAGTAGTAAACCCTCGCACTGTCGACAGATTCAGGAAGTGTTCAATGTAAACCATTTGTAACGGCCTTCGATTCCGCGGCTATCCCAGTTAATGCTTATTAATCAAAAACAGCCGCCGCACTCCCGAACAACGGACTTAATGCCATTACGTCGTCAAAGGCTAAAACAATTTCAGCGAAAAATCCTTTCCTTTCATGCGGAATATTGAATATTCATAATATTCTAATACGGGAGCGCCTGGTCTCGTAAAAAAAAACTTAATTGAATTTTTAAAAAAGATTTCCCTTTTGTTTATCCGCTCGCTTGCGGAGTGACAGTCGGTTCGAGCGACGCAGCTATCCGTGTTCTACGACATACCTGAAAGGCTTTGCTATGATCAGCTAATAGGTAAGTAAGCCTAAGCCTTGGAGTCTGAAAGTGGCCAAACTGTCTTAGGTATTATTTCTCTAGCGGGCCGCTGCTGGGGTGAACTTATCCCGGTTCGCCCTGGTGAAACGTGAAGGGAAGTACAAATGGAGAAATTCATTAGCAATTTCTCCTGTTTAAAAAAGTGAAGCAAGGAAGCCTCGCTCTGTTAATATTGACTTCTTAGTGCTACTCATGAACTCCCGTTGATACGCACTATGGTATTATGTGAAGCTACAACAACATGTAAAACGCTGCATAAGAAAGCAAGAAATTAGACATTGTGCCATACTTATGAAACCGACAAAAAATTATGCAAGCTTTTTTAAATTTCGTGTAAACAGATAGATAACTATGTACTCATTCATTCAATCTACAATGAAACTTAACTGTTAAAAAACCCTAGTTCTACGATAAGAAAGAAACAAAAAAGGAAAAATATAAAAACACAAATATTACAATCCCATTTCGTAGTTCATTCTTCCCGACCACGTCCCGCGGGACATCAGTCCATGCATGGAAACACAGACGCGCCACGGGGAAACCTCACAACCTTCCGAGGCTGCGGCGAAAAAACTGAATATCAAACAATACAACACGCGTATGGCTTATACTTTGTTTACTATATCTATACTCGCGACTATGTGCAAACAGGTTTTTATTTTTAACTTTTTCTTTTTCACGTTCGTCGATTCCTCGTGACGTGTCCATCAAAAGTAGTACTCGGACCAGTACTCACCAAGACTTTCTAGCCTGGGCTAGATGGATAGATACGAACATTCCAACGCTTATTAGAACGTCTTATATGTAGGTACTTAAAAATGATCAACAAAAATACAGATTACTAGTTGGCCGAGTGTGTTAGCGCTCGGCCCCATAACATGGAGGTAAAGGGTCTAATTCCCAAGTCGGCCAAAGTTTGTTTTTGATATGTCGATGCATCTGACCAGCAGGGGACAGTATATATTCGTAAAACGGAACCACCACGATGAGAGATCTTTTCGATACACGGTTTTATGTACAGGTCTCTTAAAAGTAAGGCAAAAAGGTCCTTTCTCTGTCAACATTTTAGAACACATGCTACATTATCAGTAATTTTTTGTGACGACCTCCTTGGTCGAGTGGTTCGTACACCGGTTTTCATGGTGTCGCCATCTCTGAGATCCAGGGTTCGATCCCCGGTCAGATCAATTTAAAAATTATTGTTTTTCTAAATTGTTTCGAGTCTGGGTGTTTCTATGTATAATAAGTATGTATTTAAGTATTTTAAGTATGTTTATTCGTTGTCTAGTAACCATTTAACGAGTTTCATAACGAAGGATCTCTTGGGCTAGATAATTGGCGTGAGTGTAGGGAAGTTTACTTATTTATTATTTTTAATTTAGTCGGAGTGGAAGTACATTGCTACGGTAGTTTGCTTAACTAAAACGAATTTTAAAACCAACAAACCATCGAAGCAATGCACTTGTACTTCTATTAAATTACTCGCCTAGTGCCCACAAGACTCAGGTCACCGCGAACCAAGAAGGTTTTAAACGAATGCTGACACAGGCCATGCAAAGTAGCGCGCGGCCGGACACCCATCCGTCAAGATAACGCGCGCATTTGTCCGTGTCCGCACAAGTAAGTAGCGACAGCCACAGGTAACGGACCGGACAAGCCACAGACCTACAGACGTACAGATACACGCATTTATTTACTCCGACGATGGCTCAGCGACCCGAAGCGAGTCTAATTGGCCTTCGACACTCTCTCTGCTGCTCCACTGCGTTTAGCGCGATCTCTTGACAGTCATTAATAACCTCTTGTCTCTCACGAACACTCCTAGAGGTTACTAACAATAAAATTGAAAATCTATTGTGTCCGGTTTTACGGCAGCTGATCTTGTGTCTCATTAAGACGCCATGGCGACGTCGCCGGCTACGTATCCAAGCAGTTAATATTAAAAGGCAGCGATGCCAAACCGTCGCCAATTGAGTTAGGTACTGCTTGGATACGTAGCCGGCGACACACCGCCATGGCGTCTTAATTAGGCAGAGCTCTAACTCATTGATTAGGTAGCGGCGCCTTCATAATAGCGATGTTAAAGACGAAGATTTGTTTCGTGAATTCTGAGTGGGTCCCTTAACAAGCTAAATATATTTATAGATATTTCCTTAATAAATACTTTACAGGTCTTTATCCAGCAGTGGACGTCTTTCGGCTGGTAATGATGATGATATTTTCCTGATGCTGAATATCAAGATCACAGCGGTATCGGATGGGATCATAAACAAATTACTGTCTCATACTTATAAACTTATTTCGGCGTTTCAGCTGATGATAATTATTAATTTTTGTACATACCTACCTATATAAATCAGAAAGACATCACTATTACTTGCCTGGTCACTTTATCCTTTCTTAGTATACCTCTATCGACATGTTTGTAAAAAAATATGAAAAACCTTTACAATTTAGATAAGCTTAAAATAAATTATTAGAGTAAGTATTTAATATGTTAGTTCAAAATTTGATAAAACGATTAATTGGATCTATCAATAACATAAATTAGTCTGTTCTCGCAAATAACGTTTAAAGCCTATGGGCCTGACTTATCACACGAGTGGCGGCTTCGGATTAATAGCCTATTAACTTTCAGACCCGATAGAGATATAGGCCCGCGGTGATGGATGCCGCTGTTGGTGGCCGCTGCCATTTACTTAGATCGAGCTTTTTACCTACCAACTGGTTTCATCACAATGTGACTGTGTGAATTCGCAGTCACATTGTCAGACAATAAATTTATAACAATATTCATACTACTCATAGATACCGTACAAAAATACGGTTATAATGATATATAGGTATAAACCTTATGTATTAACTAAAATTAAAGTAAAAGATTTACAAAAATAAATGTTAATAATTTTGTATTGGTCGTCCTGTAAAATTCGTTTTTTTTGTGTGACCCTTTTAAGGAGCGACATAAACTAGATACACATTCCCATACTAAATCGTACTGAAATAGTGGGAGCTTCGACATATACTCGTATATTATACATTTGCGACAAACCCGCTAACTCCACATCGACCACAAACCGTTTTTTTTTAATTCGTAATTTTCAACGATTACCCGATTGATCATGATAATCTTGTGGTAGGTACGTATACGGCTAAATCCCCTTCAAAATCGCTTTTCAAATGACGTCTCATACGTAAACGGATAAATCAGATAGGAAAAATATACAAAAATATTTGTATCATTTTGTTGCAACAAAATTGACTAAAACCTTACTTCAAATATTTTTGCGGAACAAAATCGGATAAATACATGTCATTGAGATGTTTTTCTATAAAAATGTGATTTGACCGTTATTTGTTCTTCATTTACGACTTTTTGTTTTTGTAGCAACTTTCAACTTGGGATCAAATGGGGACAAATCCAACAGTCGCGGAACAAAACCGGATAAATCCAACCTCACGGATCAAAACCGGATATCTAGTTTGTTTAAATTACTCTGTTATCGATTATATGGTACGACGCTTTTTCAAATTTTAAGATATTTTAATAACCCCCCATTATGGATATATAACCATTTCCAAAGTTGAAAGAATGTGCATATAAATAGGGTATTTACATTTTGCGTTCTAATGTAAAATTTACAAAAATGGATTTATCTGGTTTTGTTCTGCGACTCCTCATATGTGTTTTGATAGAATAGCAATGTTTGAAGGAGCTCATCGTCCTGTCGGCACTTAACTCGCACACTACCGCTATGCACTCGTTGTGCGGACGGTTTGAGACTTTTGATTGTGCATCTAGTTTATAAATGTGAACGAAGACCTAATGCGACTTACAGCAGCGATGCAAACGCAATATCGGCGCGATGCAGTAGCTCTATGCAGCCGCTAGCAGTATACCTTTGCACACGAGCGCAGCGCGCCTGTAGCGATGCTGCCGCGATACGCTACATGAGATGAAATTAAATGTATTTATTTTGCATTTAAATAAGGTTACACTGTGGATGTTTACAATAAAATTCGATTTATCTCATTCAGTCATAAAAATAACACGCCAATTTTAAAGCAGTAGGTACCTACATAGTCAGATTAATTAATTATAAATTACAGAATGTCAAGGAACTATTAAATACAGAATGTCATCAAATCAAAAAAAAACAGGAAGTCAAAATAATAATAATAATCTATAGCACCACAATATCATCATAATCCGTAAAATAACAAAATATAAAATATCAACATATGCAAGTCAATGGCAAATTAATATAATTCAATAGGTGCAATGTCAGAATTAAACGGAACAATGAGCAGTCAGTGCACAATCCCACGTGTCTGTCTCGATACGAACACGCTGTTGCATCGATACACAGTGTAAAAGGGTCTTAGTCAGCTCACACACGGCAGATAATCGGTATTAGTTTGTTTGTCGGAGACAATGGAACATCACAATCAATGCCACAAGACTAACGCACACTTACTAAAAGTCGGTTCTACCAAATACCAGTGGGTCACTGTCGTCCGGGCAAAAATTAAACAATCGACGGGGTATGTGCGTAGGTTTTGTAAAAAGTTGGACAGAAAGTAAGACACCAACAATCGGTACTATAAATCGATCGGTCTCACTAAAAGTCGTTCGTTTGCGAGCTCGCTTAAGATCACGTAAGTATATTGAAAATATCAGACATAACTTTCTGACCTCTTTTTTCCACTTATTTCAAAGTAAGTTAAATAAAAATAAGTGTGGTAAAGTTGTAAATCCCATCTGCGTGTGACAAACGTAATTATTCCAAAAAGAGATTAACTTTACATTCGTTTAAGCTTTTTACTTGACAGACTTAATTATCACTTAACCTTGTTGTCTAGTACCTATAGAATTCCGAAAAGAAAATAAAAAACGCAGCTTAAAATCTTAAGTCAGACTTCAATTAAATAGTGGCGGTAAAAAGTCAGTTTTTAAATGTTATACGTTTAAAATAATCAAACTAGAGTTCTTGGCTGGAAAGTAAAACGTCATGTCTGTAGTTTTGTTTTATTTTCTATTAGTGTTTTGTCAAATATTAATGTGACTGCAATAATTGTTTTGTCTGATCTGGTTTGCCCGCTAGTGCGCTCTAATCTGATGTGACTGCAGTAACCAATGTTTTCAGCACTAGTTCACACGTAGGACATGTTAGTGCCCTGTTAATTTAATTGTTGGTGATAATTATCTGTTAGTGGTCTAGCTTTTAAATTTTGTCATCAAGAGTACCTTGTCCTCCTAAATGCCTCTCAAAGTGTATTTTTACCCAAGTTATGGTTGACATTCACGGTCAGTTAAACTGATCAGTCAAAACAACTGATCAGTTAAAACGGTGCCCACTCACTGGCTTTAAACCGGCCTTCATTTCTCGATCGAAGGGCAGTGTGACCATCTCAAATATGGCAAATCTGCTCGACACTGGCAAAAAATCTGCCGCGTTTTTATCACAACTTCAAAAAGATGATTTCTCGAAAGTACTTCTCATGAAAGGTGCTAGAAAAAGTAGCTAAAATATTTAGCTACAATTTTCATAAAATTGTAGCTGCTCCCAAAATAGTTAGATCTAGCTATAAAGTAGTTAAGTTGGCAACACTGGCTCCGAATGATGGCAAACGGATGTAAGCACGCGCACTCACGGTCAGTTTGGACTGATGCAAAAGAACTGAAGCTATAGCGGATTACGGTCTGCGCGGAACTATCCGTGGGTTGTCGTCAACTCAGTTAAAAATTTCAACTTAAGATTTCACACTCAAGGTCAGTTTTAGGATGTACGTCAGATAAACTGATCAGTTTAACTGACCGTGAATGTCGGAGCATTACTTAGACGTCTCCATTCATTATGCCGTATGTGCTTCGCATTCGGAAGGCTCAATGCCACATAGTGTTGACAAAACTGTAAAAGATGTCAAAAAGTGATTAAACCGTGCCCTCAGCACGTGGCTTCCTGCGAATAGACAAATGCACACGCAAATGCTCGCAGTCCGACAAAATCCACGGCGTTTTCACAAAAGCCAACAATCCCAGCGTAACGTTGGAACGCGAACAAACAGGTACGGACTGCATTAAGAAGACATATCGTCCAATCCGGCGGCGGCGGCGCCACATAATTGTCCATTAACTTTACGACCCGCCCGGGCGCGGCGGTTTCTTACGGGCGAATGATATGCATGTGGCGTTGCTACTGTTTCAGAATTAAGCGTATTGTTGAAACTTTGCGTGTTTTCCTACTATTGGCTGGTGCGTATATCTCGTGATGGTTTTGCCAACTCAGAAACGTTCGCAGGTGTGCGCACAACACCTTACCAAATTCCATAGCTGTCAGAGGAAAGGTTATAGAAAGACATACGAAATAAACTAAGATAAGCGAATTTTCTGCATGGTTTTGATAATAGTTGGGCCATCTTAGGATAGCCAACTTGTATAGACAATCCCTCATTTCACTAGATTATTTGTACTGACACCATCGACCAACCATCAGGTTATGTGAGTAGTGCCAGATGTCCCTGCGCCAGTAAAGCCAAACCTGCACAAGGGACCACCTACGTAAGGTCTTGATGCCGAAGCACCTTCTTCATTCTGTACCCATAAGACTAGCGTCTCAGAAGAGTGGCCCTGTGAACATCATATATAGATCACTGCTTATTTTCCAGATAGGTAACCGGAGTCAAGCTCGCTCACTTCTCGTTGCAAAAAGAGTAAATCTCGCAGTTGCCACCCTCCAATTGAGAACATTTTAAGTTGTTCAGAAAAAAAAATCTTTCCAAACAACTCGAATGACAATCAAACGTAACAAGGTCGGTTCACAATAAGCCCATATTTTAACTGGCATCGAGTTAACCTAGCAATCCGAGCATATCCCAGTTAATAGTTAAAGTTTAGTTTAGTTTAGCGGACCGCAACCGCTCATGGAAGGTCTATGGTAGGGGCTTCTATGGGAGTTATTTAATGAAGCCGTTCGCATTCGCGGAGTCACTTACGGAACTGACAGCGAGCCTGTTTGTTCCCACTGACAGGGTCATGGAAATTGGCGTGTTACTGAGAAGCATGTTATAGCTAGGTGTGTAGATTCCTTAGAATACAGTATAAATTAAAATAAATAAATACAGAACAATCTGTACCCTGAGGTAAAAAATGGCGTGAAAAGGTACATAATGTGTATGTGTCAAGTAGCAACCAACAACAACAACAGCAACCTGTGCTATCAATCATGCGTTGCCAACCCTGTTAAAACCTTTTCACGCCATTTTTTAAGAACCTTATGCTGAACTCCTTTGAGTTTCGGCAAGGAGCTTATTTCACAAGATGAGCGTACGCGAGCTGTTTAGTGGAACTCAAATAAGTAAAATATGACTTAAGTAGGGTTTAGATGTTTAATTATTGGAAATTTTGCATTCACAATGCTATATATAGGATACAATGTTTACTAGAAAATAACAACCAGTCTCAGGAAGGCTCAAACGGGATTCGAACCCGTGGCATTTGGATTGCCGGTTCATTGCTCTAACCGCTAAGCTACCGAGACCCCAGAAGACTCTTACTCTTACGACGTTATACCGTTGAATTGCAGCGTATCAACTACTAGAAATAATTCAACGTGTCTTCTGGGGTCTTGGTAGCTTAGCGGTTAGAGCAGTGGACCGGCAATCCAAAGGTTCGAATCCCGTTCGAGCTTTCCTGAGACTGGTTGTTTTTTCTAGTAAACATTATATTTTCCATGTTTAAGCCTGGAAAAAAATATATTAAAGAAATTAATTAAAAAATAAGTAATAAATGACAAAAATAAGATTTCTAATAAGAGCTGTGCGGTGGCGGCATATTATTAAAATAATACTAGCAACCCATCACTTCTCTTAGGTGTCGTAAAAGGCGACTTACCTACTAAAGACTAAAGACACATACATCCAACGGCGTAGGGCGGCGATGGGCCCACAACCTATCACGCTGACTGAGCTGAGCCCATGTGCAGTAGTTATTTGTTCAAACGTGAACTGTGGCAGTGCACAGCTTTAGCTGTCCTACGTGACTAGCTTCTGTCTAACTCTTTGGAGATAAAACATTCGTGGGTATGTATAACAAGATTTCTGCTAAACAGGACAACAACATTTTTTATAATGACTAGAGCCGTCTATCATTAGTGAGTACGGCGAATCAAGTATAGGAAGGCCGCTTGTATTGTAGTGCCCTCTGCCTGCGCCCTCTTTTAATTTAGGGGCGGCCCTCCAATCACTGATGCTTTGAACTCCTGCCCCGATGCCACCTGCCTGCACAAACAGACAGGACGTCGAACAATCAGTACGTCCTTATTAGCGTCGGTTCCTTATTCGTCTAGTTCGTTTGCTTGTGTAATCTGGAAATGCTTTCGGAGTGGTTCTTTATGCCGGTGAGTTTTCCTTGTGGGGATAATTACGTGGCACACATTTTAATGTTTTGTTGTATTTGTGTTGTTAATCGCTTATTGTTGTCTTTGTTTTGTTTGCACATCCGATTAGAGTGTCTAAGTTTACGCAGAAATAATAATATCTTAATAAAACAATATAATGCGTGTAATGCAACTTTAAGTTTTAATAAAACTCGAGTTAGGCGATAACATCGTAAAGCTGATTTTGAATCTATCATTAATTTTAAAATGTTTATTTTAAGTTTTCTGTATTTTGGAGTGTGTAATAAAGCTTTCTTTCTATTTACCTCAGGGTACAGATTGTTCTGTATTTATTTATTTTAATTTATACTGTATTCTAAGGAATCTACACACCTAGCTATAACATGCTTCTCAGTAACACGCCAATTTCCATGACCCTGTCAGTGGGAACAAACAGGCTCGCTGTCAGTTCCGTAAGTGACTCCGCGAATGCGAACGGCTTCATTAAATAACTCCCATAGAAGCCCCTACCATAGACCTTCCATGAGCGGTTGCGGTCCGCTAAACTAAACTAAACTTTAACTATTAACTGGGATATGCTCGGATTGCTAGGTTAACTCGATGCCAGTTAAAATATGGGCTTATTGTGAACCGACCTTGTTACGTTTGATTGTCATTCGAGTTGTTTGGAAAGATTTTTTTTTCTGAACAACTTAAAATGTTCTCAATTGGAGGGTGGCAACTGCGAGATTTACTCTTTTTGCAACGAGAAGTGAGCGAGCTTGACTCCGGTTACCTATCTGGAAAATAAGCAGTGATCTATATATGATGTTCACAGGGCCACTCTTCTGAGACGCTAGTCTTATGGGTACAGAATGAAGAAGGTGCTTCGGCATCAAGACCTTACGTAGGTGGTCCCTTGTGCAGGTTTGGCTTTACTGGCGCAGGGACATCTGGCACTACTCACATAACCTGATGGTTGGTCGATGGTGTCAGTACAAATAATCTAGTGAAATGAGGGATTGTCTATACAAGTTGGCTATCCTAAGATTGCCCAACTATTATCAAAACCATGCAGAAAATTCGCTTATCTTAGTTTATTTCGTATGTCTTTCTATAACCTTTCCTCTGACAGCTATGGAATTTGGTAAGGTGTTGTGCGCACACCTGCGAACGTTTCTGAGTTGGCAAAACCATCACGAGATATACGCACCAGCCAATAGTAGGAAAACACGCAAAGTTTCAACAATACGCTTAATTCTGAAACAGTAGCAACGCCACATGCATATCATTCGCCCGTAAGAAACCGCCGCGCCCGGGCGGGTCGTAAAGTTAATGGACAATTATGTGGCGCCGCCGCCGCCGGATTGGACGATATGTCTTCTTAATGCAGTCCGTACCTGTTTGTTCGCGTTAAGGTTTGATTTGACCTAAAATGTTAATAAACAGGTTTATGTAAATCGTTACATGATTTTTATGTTCTATGTTCAACATAGCGGTGTTCCGTCATCAATGTGAGATTATTCTGATTTTATTTCAGATAAAAAAGTAGATAAATGATTAGTGGGTGTGATTTTCGAAAAATAAAATTTTACTTTGATAAGGCAATTTAACTAAGTTAGCCAACGAAACAGAAAAAAAATACTACTGATAATTTATGTATACAAAATAACAAACTAACTGAGATATGTTTCGTTTGCGCCGGGCCTGGGTCACAGATGACCATTCTTCTTTCCTACATTTTTATTAATTGTACAAGTGTTTGTAACACACACACAGTTTAAGGGGAACAGGACACATGGGAATAATTGGAATATTACAGACATCGTTGTCCCAATGTGGTTAATAGAACCAAAGGGCTATAGTCCCTAATAAATGAAGCTAGACTTTAATAATTTAATTCAAACAAGCTTTTTTCTTATGTATCGTAAACTCAACAGCGATAAAAATATTATGTAAATAAAATAAATATATATTTTTTACACTATTAGTGTACACTCCTGACCGATTTGGGTCATAGATAACGATGCATCGTTAAATGTTGAGTGTTAAGTGTTAAGTGATCAGCAGTGTGATTCTCTAAGTTAAAGCCATGGTAGCAGCGGTTGCCGCAGCGCTGAGAATTGACTCTGTCTCTTTTATATTCATAGAATTGGAAAGAGACAGCAGATCACAGCCATGCGTGCAGCGTCTATGTGTCGCTTAGAGAATCGCATAGCCGAACTCGCTTGCGCAGCGTCTCGGGCGTCCGTCGGCGCTATAATACTATTGTATTGTACATGTACCTAATCATGGCAAACGAACGTTAGGTAGCTGTGCTCTTGTAATAAGTACCATTTATTGCCTATGGTGGGCTAGACGCATAGAGATGATTTTCAACATCCTGCACTGGGTATGGATAATGTTCTGATAGATTTTAATATGTTTTAAAAATGTTTAAGTTAATAAACAGTTTTACGTGCACCAATATGACGTTTTATTGCAAATAAAATTCACATTTTATTTTTTTTAGTTCTAATATTGATTGGCCATTATTATATTATTATATTTTCAACGCTGGAAGTGAAGATAAAAAAAGATTTGTAACATTTTCGAAAAAAAATATTTTACCTTTTATGCCTGAGTAACTTTTGTATGGATCGTGACCATTCTTCTTTACATTCGAGTCTAGCCGCTTTATACAAAATTCGGAATTCCCAGAAACAGCTCTAGTTCGGATGTTTTGTTTAAAACTTGTACACTGATATTTATTAAAAATAAAATCAGAAACAGAACAAAACAGAAACAGCGGTCGAAATAAAGCAATCCTTTATTATATTTTTGAAAATTGTGACATTTTTAAAAATTGTTCTGCATTTAGTGATAATACACATATTGTATTCTTACATGAAGTCTATTTTTTAATAGTATACAGAAAAAAAGACCGCTGTTAGAGGAAAATTACCCTTAATATTGATGATAGCAAATTTTACTGAAAGGAAACATTCCTTAATTTTCAAAAATAATTAATACTGCATTTAAAGATTTTTATAAATCACCTGCTTCAGCCGGAAATCGAAAAGTAAAAAAAACCTGTATTTTATGATACCAACCGAAAGAGTCATTCATAAGGATCAATTTCTTTTACACAATATAGTAACTTAAATTAAAGAAACACCAAGAAAAATATATTTTTAATTGTAAGTACTTAAAGCTTACTATCTAAAGAAAATAGCTCAAAATGATCATAAATTACAGGATGTTTTTTTTTCACATTTTACCGGTTCGATTCCTGGCTCAAGCAGGTGATTTTTCAAAAATCTTTTTGAAAGCAGTTCTAATGCAAATAAATCTTTATTTAAAATAAATGAATGTTTCCTCTCAGCAATATTTGCCTTCATTAATATTATGGGTACTTTTCCTCCAAACCGATTTCCTCCAGAACGATCTTTTTTTCCACACTGTATATTCTACAAGTTTGACTACAAACCATCTGAACGCCCTGTTTTTTATCTGTTTCTGAAACTAAATGCAAAATTATAGTAATTAGAGGGTAAGGAAATGTACAACATACCTAATATACGTTATACAAAATATCATAAAATAATTCTGCTTGGAAGATGTGAATAATGAAGTCTAGTTGATAATCCCTCAGGCTTCAGCGGTTCTACTGTTGTCCAGTACATAATTAGATGTGCAAAGTCCACCAAATTATTATTTTTACTTTTATATTTTTATAAGATATGTACCGTATCGCGTCGCAGTGAAACAATACTACCACCCCCTCTCTTCCTTTGGGTGTCGTAAAAGGCGACTAACGAACTAAAGACTGCACAGCCAACATACATACATCCAACAGCATAGAGCGGCGATGGGCTAACCGCCTATCACCCTGAACACACACGTGCAGTCGCTGTTTGGTGAAAAGTGGACTATGGCAGAGGAATGCTTTAGCGGCCCTCTTTGCCTAGTCTCTGACTAACGCTTCGGGGATAATAGTCGTAATTATATATATGTGTGTATGTATGTGATTATTTTTTTCACTCATCCAAAGTAAAGCGGCTGACAGACGCTACACACAATGAGCAGACGCTATTTCTTAGTTTACTAGTGTGTAGGCACAATTACGTATGCACAATACCGAAGTGTAAAGTCAGTTCGAGACGCCGCATTGCGCACGTCTGTCCCAGCCCTAGCATTACGTACGGCAATTTTAACCGTAAATTACTGTTTATTAGCTAAAACTTGCGATGTTAGTGGATCGGATAGGAGTTCGGAGTTTATAATAACGGCTTGCTGTTACGCTTGGGTAATTCGGAGATCTTTACTGGTTTAGAAGCAGCCAAATTGTTTCTTAGGCACTTGAATCAAATTGAAGTAGACTTCGTTATACTTACCAATTCTTATATTTTAATTATTCACATTTTTAAACCTTTCTATAAAGTACTAAAGCTTTGGCCACGTAAGATCAGGACAAATACTAATAAATATCTGAACTGCTCATAAAATGAACTTTTCCCTCAAATGCAGAAGCTTATTTTTTATACAGGAAACCAAAAAGCGTTTCTGATTTTTTTAAACTCTAGTAAATCGTGTCACATTATGTTTGTTGAACTGTATCTGCACTATGTGTCTGCTTTATTATGTGTCTCGTGACCACATAATATTTATTCTCCTATAATGATTTTGTCTTTTAAATATACCTATTGCTATTCCTTGAGTGAAGAAAGTAGGCAATTCATTTGAAAAGTGACTCGTCCTGAGAAATGATCTGAAGTTACGTGCCCGCCATCCCAATGTTGTCCGAGGAACTAGCTCTTGAACTGATGAGATTAGGCAATGCCCAGCGAATAATTCACTCCGGGAACGTGCACTTAATGTTATCATTTATGGTGGAGTTACGCGCGCTTGATCTTGATCTTGATAATGTGAGTTTCTTTTACCGACTACCGCACTTTTGAGCAGGTATTTTCTCTTTTGTCTTGAAATCTTTATTTTATTTTTAGAAAGGTTACCAGCTATTATTGGTAGTTGTATCAGTAAGTCAGTTTTGTCTGTACCTACTATGTGGAGGTTTGTTATAAGTTTTTAGATGTTTTAAAATCCAAATGTTTTAAAAACAATACACGCACGAAGGCTTTTTCTCATAGCCAAACCAATTCTACTTACACAACTATTGCAAATGATAAATCATGTCTCATATAACAACTTTTATACCAGAGCAATAATTCGGAAAAAGTGTTAAAACATTTAGTGTTACAACATCACAAGCAGGACTTGAACTTGAATCCCCTTACAGGTAACTATCAACTATAGTTACTATCGTAAATATTTTTTTACTACTTTTGCTTTTGCGTAAAAATATACATATTACTTTTATACAGGCGTAGGCGTTCGTTCAATTCGTAGAAGGTCAAGAGTACCCTAAATCGACGAGCATGTACGAACAATGTTATGTGAATAATGAGCTAAAAATAGTTTGAGCCTCCTCCGAGAAACAAACCTAATGTATGTAAGTATAAATGTATTTATACACCCTTAAATGTCAATAAAGCCATTGCGATATGTCACGGTGGCCATCAGCGTTGCAGACGTTTGTATCGCCACTGGCCCTCCGCCAAGTCTCAATCCAATAACAATTTATTAGCCCTCAACAGTTAGCCGACCAGCGCAATAGGAATCGGGAAGTTATGTGCCGAGGACACCGGAAAACAATCGCGTTTATTTCAATATATTTAAAACAGTGAATATCAAATGGATGGTAACTGCCTTTTGTGTACAGCGTAACAGATTTGTTGTTTATGTCATTGGATACATTAGTCGAAGGATGTGCCTTATGTAAACTAAATAATAAGTGCCTAAGTGGCCGATTACGAAATCCGAACTTCCTGGGTGCAATTCCCAGGTCGCGTTAAAATGTTTGGGATTTTTTTATGTATAGCCTCCTGTTTGTGATCACTAACCCGCTTTTGGCACACATGGTAATGAAGCCAATACAGCTATCAAAATGTAGCGATGAAATCAATATAAGGCTATTAATTAAAGCTTACTTTTACAGAGATACCATAATAAGTATTTTCATTGCTCATTCGGTACAAGGTCTTTTGGTCTTAATAATATATGTCTCACATTGAGCATTACAATAGAAAATGTTACTCAATAAACAACTATACTATACTAGAGCGAGCGTTCGCTTACGTCGTAAAACCTTAGCAATATTCGCAGCATCGCAACCTTTACCCTTGAGCTGTAACTGAAGCTAGGGATACCCCATACATGATAACAGATGGTATTATCTCGGGCTTCTCCGTGCTCGGGAAGCGTGCTGAGACATTGCTATCGGGTATTTAGCGTTAATACACAACGACACGAGTCTGAGTAACATATCAACATTGTGAGATACACTGTCAAAGCCTCTCCTGGGTTTCTTGCCAGCTCTACTTAATTGAAGGCTCTCCCAAAATCCGAACTGGTGGTGGGTTCAGTAGTTAATTAACTAAACTTTAGTAAACTATTACTTTATAAGCCTTGACGTCAATAAGTTCTTGTAAAGGGTTCCCTACTTCTTTGCGAAAGTTGATGATTCTAATTTTATTATATCGAACACGGTGTGTCGATAATTCAGAAGTACGATGTTTCATTTCAATGATGCATTATTGGTGCGATGTAACGTTTGTGCGAAAAATCTTGTTGCGAAAAACCTTACGGCGATCGCTCATTAGTTCGGTAATTTATTCCTTCAATAGCATGTAGTTCGAAACGTGTACTGTAGTCCTGATATTTAATTAGAAACCATAATTTGTATTAGAGACAGGTTAAAAATTAAAAACACATTAAATTCTCATTTAGATGTTTTATTTTTATGAAAAAACAATACAACAAAATAACAATAAAGATATAAAATCAATCATTTATGTTTGCATATCTGGAATGATACCTAAAGGCTTTAAGTTGAATAAAACACTTAGCTTTGACATTGTAATAAATAGCGATATGGTGACCTGAATTAAGGAAGCCAAAAATTCATTATATTTTTTTTAATCAGCTCAGGACCAATAAAAACTACCGTGTCGCGTAACGGTGAAAGAATACTACCACCCCCTCTCTTCCCTTGGGTGTCGTAAAAGGCGACTAACGGACTAAATACTGCACATACATCCAACAGCATAGAGCGGCGATGGGCTCAGCACCTGTCACGCTGAGCACATAATTATGCAGTCGCTATTTGGTAAAAAGTGGACTATAACAGTTGAGGACTGCTTTTGCTGTCCTCATTGCGTAGTCTCTGACTAACCCTTCGGGGATAGTAGTCGTGATTATGTGATGTGTGTATGTAATAAAAACTATTTTTTTTCCGATTTAAACTCCGATTATTAAAAATTATAGACGGCTTTATTTATAACTGTTTCTGTGTGATGTTTCTTTAACATTTTTTGTCAGTATTATTATGGCTAGAATGTGTGTTCATTTTTAAAAACATAAAATATCCAATAGCTATCTACTGGTAGATCAGAAATTGATGACAATATTAAAGTTTTTGTACGAGAAAAAATTACATTTCATTCCAACTTTAAAAAAAACACTTAACCCTGACTGTATGACTTGTAAGTAATTTTAAAAACTGTATGGGCTCACTAGCTCTCAAAATAATATAAAAAGTTAGTACTTTATAGAACAACAACAACAACCAGTAGTTAGAACTTGAGTGTTTTATGGTTTTTTTTAAAATGAACCTACATTCCAGCCATATACTGACAAAAAAAATCTTAAAGAAACATCACACAGAAAAAGTTATAAACAAACTGTCTATAATTTTTAATAATCGGATTTTTTATCGGAAACAAAATATTTCTCGAAAACTACAAAATATCGTAGAACAAATACATGGCGTTTAATCGATAGGTATTAGTGTCCCTTGACCACAGACCTTTGCTGGTACAGGTATCCGGGGCCACCTGTATAATATAAGTAGGTATAACGTATTTATATTGTGTGTTGTGTATATTATGTATTTAAGTTGAAGTATGTTTAAGTAGCTGCTATAAGTACCATTACAGCTAAGGTTGGCTCTATGAATTCTCTTCTAGATAAGCTCACCTTTGTATATGTCCTGTGTAACCTTGTGCAATAAAGTATTCATATCCGGCAGTTGCAGGAAAGTTAAAAATTAACGCAACAGCTGATTTATGTTAAGTTTAGGTTTAAGGAAAAATTGTGGAAGTACTGTTTTTTCCACACTCATTTACACTAGGTACCATCATTTGTTTTTTGATTTTATTTCTTACATTACTTATTCTTAATAGTTAAGGTTCTCGGGTGACTATGCTTCCATCTATCTATCTCTTAGAGCATTCAACCAACATCTATCTATAGATCTATAAAGACTAACATACATATTATAATACAATCTTACTATTAAATAAGTTATAAGCTATGTTAGTATTTTAATTATTTGGAAACATTTTGTCTGTAGTCGTTAGTGTGTGTATGTATGTAGCTGCAAGAACTGAAGTTCAGGGTCTTCTTCTCGGTATCGGGCGTGTCCGTAGACTGCGTTGGCGTTACCAGAAGGCGGCCTATTCCATTGCCGGCCCAATAACATTAAAAAAATAAAGTTATGTGATAGGGCTGGTACTTCTAACCCGTTAAGGCTAAGTACTACATCTAAAGGAGAACGCGTACTGGCGTACAACCCCACAATGTTCAAGTTTTGGTACCATATTTGCATAGTTGGTTCCTTAATTTTTTCTCATTATTTTCCAGTAAATGTTATATTTTTAGAAGTCCGGGGTAAAGAAAAATCGTAAAGCGAAATAATAATACTAAAACTAATAACGAAACGCATTTCAACTAGCAGATATTATACGCAAAACAAAAATCTCAGAGTCAGAGTTGCCTGGCATAAAAATATCGATTTATCGATTTTGAAATCGATTCTCAAATAGCTGATTAAGTCTTATTATTGTTAATCTAGTTTTTATTAAATACTTATTTGTGCAACTATTTTATAGCTTAGACCTATACAATTACAGACTTTTTATCTTTTAGTAGTTGACTATTTACTTTTGATATTTATAATTTATAATATTTTTAAGATTGATTTTCTTATCGATTTGTTTCACGTAAAAAGACGAATGAAACTACTTGCAACACTGTCAATGTCAGTCATTGAGCTTTTGGTCAACGTAATAAAAAAATGTTTTAAAAGTTCCTTCCTACCTATTTTGCGAAAAGCCGCTTTCTGAATGTGATAATGAAATGAAATGCAACACAAACAATATTGTGTTGTGCTTGCGCAGTACTTTTAACTGCACTTTCGTGATAGTTTTACTGTCTGATTGGGTGATACATTACCATCACAATGTCGAGTATGCAATGCTAAAGTATATTGTTCTGTGATGCAACGCATTTCGATTGGATCGCAGGCGGCATTTACTGACGAACGAGAGTCAAGCCTTAGTCGACACTATTCGTTTTTGGTCATATCCCTGAGAGGTAAGTCGTACATAGTACGAAATATGTCGTCAACCATTTTAGACATCTAAACCGAGAACACATCGTACATATTTGGTGCAGCAATGCACCTCTGTATCTGTTACTACTAATATTCTACTATTTTGTTGATCAATTAATAAACTTCATCCATGCTCTTATTGTTTTAGGCAACACCTTCTGATTATATTTGTCATGCTTCCTGGGAATTAGCAGCCCATTATATTGCATCTGAAAGTAAAACTACAAGGCATGTTGGCCATCGCCATGACGTGTTGTATGTGGACGTTCTATTTTAAGAATGAGCAGACGAAGAGTTGTCTTTCAAGAGCCAAATGAAGAGGAACAAAGGATGACTAACATAATTTTGAATTGGATTAGACCATGAGAGGTAACACCTTACATATATTTACTTATTGACTACCTCCGTGGTGAAGTAATATGTACACTGGTTTTCGTGATGATACCTACTCTGAGTTCCTGGGTTTGAATCCCAGTAGGGGGAAATGTTTTTATGACGAATACGAGCATTTGTACCTGAGACCATGACTATTTACCTATATAATAATTCTACTAAATACTTATATATACCATACATTCCGAATCCCATCGGCTTTCCTATAAGAAATCCCACTCCAGGGATCCACCATGCAGATCTTATTAATTATGTCAGTAATTAGTGCCACCAATGAGTTAAACATTCCATGTTTATTATTGTCTGATTTGTAAATTCTTGGCCGGCTTACCTTCGCCGTATTTCCCAAACACATCCCTCGCCTCTGTTATTACTACTATCACAACTGCATTTTTACACATTGGCCTAGTATAACATATCACAAGCCTTCCAGTGCTTACTTTGGGGCTAGGCCGCTGACCTACTTAAACTATCAATTTGCTACCTGAGACGCTCAAGATAGTAAATATTTAGGTCAGTATTCTTGTATTATAGAGAGGTCAGCGGGCTAGGCTAATTGGTGTAAGATTAAAAAATATTTACTTTACACTTTGTTACTTTTGTAATTTAATTGTGATTTTTTTTATTTCAGCTTTCTTCAAAAAATGAAGCTTGTGTTCCTTGTTGGCTCCGAGCTCAAAGAGCTTCACGTAGAAGTGGACAGCCAGAGTTTTAACTGCATTGTGGGGCTACGAACTGTTGGGTGCTGCTCACATATTTTCTCCTCATGAAGGCATGACTAGACCTGCTCCACTTTTCGATGTAATTACTTTATAATTTAATTACTTTATAATTTAATATTAAATATGTGACCAAACTAAATTATTGTTTTATTTCCACTAAGCAAATGCTAATATGGAAAAACATTACTTGTTTGTGTGTATGTACAATTGTGAAACTTCCCTGTAGAAAGACCAGTCGAGTTTTTGATTTATTTAAAATGTTTTCATCATATTTTTTTGTATGATATTATATTGTTTGCTTTTGATGAAGTAATTTATTAGTAGTATCTACTGGGAAGATCCTCGATTGTAAGTACTGTAAATATAAGTAAGTATGCATTCTGAGCAGTACCTAGTAGACTAATATTCCTATCTCAGAGACAATTATTTTAACCACTAGCTTCTGCCCGCGGTTTCACCCGCGTGATTCGCGTTCCTATAGGAATATCGGCTTAAAAAGTAGCCTATGTTACTATTCGTTCTTTCAAAGATCAAGTCAATTGGTTGCTTAGTTAGGGCGTAAAGGAAGGACAAACAAGTCACTTTCGCATTTATAATAATAAATATGTAGGATAGGAGATGATTTCAACTTAATGTTGGTATAGGTAGGTAGGTAGTCTAAAGTTGAGACCTCTAAAGTGGGAACGTATATACCTACCAACTTCTATTGTTTACATCTATGACTTTCATCATGTTTTAAGTATTTTGCTGTTATTTACCAAAACACAGATAGGTAGTTATGTCTTTTTTTGTTTTAAATACCCAAGCACAAAGTTCTGAATAATAACAGTCGCAGCAGTTCTTGATAGGTATCTATCCTATCCTCTCTATCTATCTTCTAGAATCTAGAACTCGGGCTAGCAATACATAGGTACTTACTTACTTAGTTAATATTGAAATGCACTACATATGTACCTACCTACCTATTTTAGTTTGATTCACGATTGATCTATAAATCAATCAATCAAGGCGCGAACGTACATTTTCAGATTAATTATTTATGTTGTTACCTACTGTCAGAATCGTTGTCCGTCCCTCCCTGTCATTCAACTGTCAATGTCAATCAAATACAGGGAAAAACCTAACCTTAAAAAATTGGTTGCCTGTAAAGTCGGTATACGGGCAAAAGTTTTACGTGACAACGACTTTCAGTGGTAAAATAATTTTAATGTGAATATTCATTCGTATAGTAGGAAGAAGGATCTAACCAACCATGCCATGCTCTTAGGCGGGCTAACCATGCCCGAGTGGAAGAGACGCGTGCCTCTCACTCGCTCTCATTGTGAGCGCATAACGTGAGCGGAGCGTAACGCAGTTTCTTGAAGTGTCACCCGGCAAACCAATTTATAAGACGTTGTCACGTCAAAAATTATCGAAATACAAGTTTAACTTTTAAACCCCAACATTTAAAATTCTGTTAATTTATGTAGTAATTCTCAATAACATAATCTACCAAATGTGTAAGTCTCATTGCCAAACATGAAAATTGTAGGCCTGTACAAAATTTCCATAGTACCCTGCCATTGTCCTTTATCGACAACAAAATTATATGGGGGGTCCTACCCCCTCCTCCTATAATTTATGACCATTTTTACTTTATGCGATATCAAAAGTTTCATACGTCGGAGAAACATGAAAAAATGGCAAACGGTAGCTAATGACACTGGCTAACTAATAACTTTCTTTGTTTCGTATGTTTGAGATTATTTTGAGGAGAAAAAAAATCATTACATAATTATTTTGTGATTTAAAATCACTTTTTTTTTAAGTCCATATTATTTTTTGTTGTCGATGAATTTAGATGTAGTACCCTTAGCATGTTAGAAGTACCAGCCCTATCACATTGTATAATGCTAAAACTGACCATTGTAATAAATTACGGTTACGCACAAGTAGAAAATGTTTTTTTGCTAAAACATAAATGTACATACACGCATTAATTTAATCTACCTTTGAACAGAAGTAATTTGTGAAGATTAAATTAATTTACATAGTCCTTGTACACTATTCGGAACAAGCTGTTTAAAAACAGTGAACCATGTGTTTTTTGTTAAATTTAAACGCAAGTTAAAAATTACGATGATGTTGTTTAACATCGTATCTATTAATTCACTGTCGTGGGATGTGGTCAAATTATTAGCTTTAGAAAAACCGACGACACTCAGTCTTATTTACATACACGGACGTAGGACGTACTTGTGCGTGTTCACACACGTATAGAATTTTGTTTTTTGAATTGACAATGTGGAATTTAAAATAAAACATGGCCTTTATATTTTCACCTAAAGGATGATAAGCAAAGGTGGAAATGCACATCACCTAAATAAAATCCACTACACACAAAGTGACCTTTGTAACTTTAGCGTAGAGTCGAATGTAGAGAAGGAACGTTCCACCAAAGGGCCAGTCGGCCTAGCATGCGCATCACGAGAACTCTTCTCGACCCGTTTTCTCGTGTTTCATTAATTTATCTCTAATGTCTATCGACTTATCTATGGATGCGCTTAGAACTCTACATAATATGTCAAAAATAGACAAAATAGTAGTTTTTGCATAAACTGTGGTATTTTTGTGTACAAACCTTAAGAGGGTTTACGGGTTTCGGTTTCCCATACAAACTTCCAAATTGAAATTTTTAAAAACCAACCTCCTGACGCCCTATGTACAAAAGGTTTGACAAATCCATACTAAAGCCCAACACTTTCTAAACAGCTTTAAAATGAATGCCCAATACAAATGACAAATAATATAACTCTAATTATTTTAAAATTTCGCGCTTTTTGAACCTATTAAACCAGCTGAATGAATGGTGTTCACATCCGGATAGGCAAAAATAAAAGAAATGTCATTGTCATATAATGTCAGTCTGATGAAATATTGAGAAAATGTCGGGTCGCGTGCAACGAGGTAAGTTAATCAGTGATTATCTCTTAGTATTTAACTTTGATATTATTTGAATTTATATAAATGCAGAATAATTAATTGTTTTAATTTAAATTTTGAAGTAATTATTTTTAAAATAACACTATTTGTACAACATGAAGGACTAGGGCGTTAGATACATGAATAACGTGATTTTATTTGTCATTTCATAATGACATTGGGCTATAGTGGTGTGGCAATTCGTTTTACAATTTTTACAAAAAAGGCCCCAGAACCCATTCCGCTAAAAAGAAGAAGGGATAGCGTGCTCTACCATCGCTAATTCAAGAAAATCTCAAGCTAAGCATTTGCCCACTTTTTCGATATTACGGGGTAGATGTCGCGAATGACATGAAAATAAAACTTTCTTCGAATGCTCTGCGGGCAATGTACGTTTGTGCCTCACAAAGAAAAGAAACTGTTTTCAGGCTTTCCACAGCAGTTAAATAACTAGCCAAAGATTTGGAGAAGTTGTATAAGTTCATTTTTGTAAGAATATTTAATTTTATTTGGAGTTATAAGAGTTTGCATTTGATCTCATTTCAAACATGGATAATTTTAAGAAGATTTTCGTTTTTATTTTGTTTCTCATAAGTGATTCAAGCTTTATTTGATTTCAATAGATAAATTGTAAAGCTGTAACTTTGTTGCTCACATTATTACTAAATACATTCAATAAAAAACACATATTATTCTTAACAACTTAAGCCAATTTCAATTAAATTTTGCATGCTGAAGTAACATACAGATCTAAATAGTTTGTTGAAAACATTTTAAAAAACGTTTAAATAACTGAGTTAATGCGATTTTAAACTTTCTATAGTGTACTTTAAGTCGCAATAACTCAGCTAAATAAACTCTTTTTAAAAATGTTTTTAACAAACTATTTAGATCCCTGTATTTTACTTTAGCATGCAAAGTTTCATTAAACTTGGCTCAGTGGTTTTCAAAAATGTCGGCTTGGAAGTTTGTATGGGAAACCGAAATGCGTAAACCCTCATAAGCATCTTTGTCCTTTCTTCAACCATTGAGGAACTTATCTCAAAGTGAGGAACACAACAGCAATACAATGAGCTTGAGAAAAGTATTTTTATTTATTTATTTTTTAAATATTTAAATTTTAACTTAAAATATGACATGTAGCCCTTCAAAATACTTCACTATATTCTTTTAAAGATTCATAAAAATGACCATGCGCTATTGTTTTTGTGACAATCAAAATAAACCCGCGGCGTGACGTCATCAGATTCCATTCTCTTTCACGGGTGGCGCAAGTCGCGCAACTTTGTTTTATTAATATGTCTATATGAACCAGGGCCCCTATTCTGTAACGATTCCTTGTTTCAAAACCACGTTAATTCCTTAAAAAGTTACGATATCTTCCCAAAAACGAATGCGTTTGACCTTTGTGCGCGGTAAGGTTTAGGTGTGGAATCTATAGATTGCGATACAGAATCAGGGCCCAGTGCAGTTGTGCCACAGATTACTTAATAATTAGTTGTGCAAATAGTTAAGTAATTTAATCGGACGCCCGCCGGGTGCGGGCAGCGAGAGCGGCGGCGGGGGCTATCGGATACGATGACGTCATCACGTCACGTCAGTCGAGTGCCAGCGAACTAAGCGAGGTAGTAGTGTTTTATGCAATTATTAATGTACAATAATTTTGTAAATACTTCTCGTATCGAAGTGAAATAAAAACTATTGGTTTTAGAAGAACGACTTCTATTATGGTATAAAGTAAAAATGAACTTTTTTTTCATTTTTCCCAAGTCCATTCACATGGTTGTAATAGCGACAAACTAGAAAAATGGTGGTACTTAGCTAGCCAAGCGGACTTAACAAGCATTACTACCAACCAAACCGAGTACACAAACATGGTAACCTATCATAAATTCGAAACTTTCCTGTACGAATTTCAATTGTTCGAAAACGGTATGACGAAGTTTTAAATACCAGATCGTTGCTTTTACATAATTTGGTTAATCCATAAACTTATCATACATACGTTTCATTTTCCAAAAACTACTTTTTTTCTTTTGGAAGATGTTAAATTTATTGTAAACAAATTACAATAAATTTAATATCTAGAAGTATTAAAATTCGAAGTAACTTTTCCTCTAAAATATCATACTCATACCCAGTTTTTTTTTTGTTTTTCATATATTCATATTATTAGGTGAATAATCTTAAATGTCTTAAAAAGTTAAAACTTTACGTTTCCGGTAAGATTGTGTTTCAAAAGTCAGTGACAGAAACGAATCGCGGCAAAACCGACTCCACGTAGTCTTGTCTGCCCTACGCTAGAGTGTAATTCAAGCCCGCGTAGGCGCGGAGGGGCGAGGCGGCCCGCGAGCTGAGGAGCAGGTGGGATTAACGCTCGCCGCCGCGGGAGCCGGCCAGCAAGCCGAAGCTGCGGTGGTGAGCGTAAGCCATCTGCGACGATAAGCTCGCGTGGGACTGCCGGAGCCTGGCAGCGCCAGAGCCGTGACAGAAACCATGCCTGCTGCATGCTAGGTTGCATGCTGCATGCTAGGTTGCATGCTGCATGCTTGCTGCATACTTGCTGCATGCTTGGATGCTTGCTACTTGCTTGTTTGCATGCTGCATGCTTGCTTGCATGCTGCATGCTTGCTTGCATGCTGCATGCTTGCTTGCATGCTGCATGCTTGCTTGCATGCTGCATGCTTGCATGCATGCCGCAGCTTGCTTGCAAGCTCCAAGCTTGCTTGCTTACATGCTGCATGCTTGTTTGCATGCTGCGTGCTAGCTTGTGTGGTGCATGCTTGCTTTCATGCTGCATGCTTGTTTGTATACTTAAACGTTACTACGATTACAAGTTGTTCGATGATATTATTATGGATTTCAATTATTTGAAATGTTGTATTTTAATAATATTGGATACGTGTTTCTGGAAAATGAATCGTCTAGCATTAATAGCTTCGGCCAAACGTAGAGTCGGATTTTATAGAGATTTTGAAAAAAATAACAATTGATAATCGGCATTTCAAAACTTTGTAAATTGTGTTTTCGGTAAAAAGAAAATTATGGAAAACAAACAATTACAAAACGGTTTCGGCCAAATAAAATTCGTACAGGCAAATTTCGAATTTATGATAGGTAACCCACAAACATATACTCCCCGCTAGGAATCGAACCCGGGACCTCTGGGTCTAAGGCCGGTGGCTTAGCCACTAGAGTACAGAGGCTGTAAAAAACTTGAATCATCTTTCATAGTAAGAGGCCTGTGATGACATGCACACCAACACAAGTTAGTCGAAGCTCGAAGCCTCGAAGGCACTACACATAAATATAACTTTCAATGGGGCAACGTTAGTATCGCCGCGTTACGGCGGCAGTACCGAGCACCGACGCGCATCGGCGGCGGGCGCGCCAACTGGCGGCCGGCCAAGTCCCAATTCAATAACAAATTATTAACCCACATTATTTAGAGCTCCCAATTGTATTGAGTGGATTTCAGTCACTGTTTGCTGGTTCAACGCTGCGTGGGAATGGAGTGGAGATATCGAAATTAGTTAGTCCAAATTTGTTAGTTATTAAGCAAATATTCCGAACAAGATTGGCGCTGGTGATGTTGGTCGAGTTTTAGAAGAGAGAGAATAAAGAGAAATGACACTTCATGATAATCAGTAGACCTGATAAAATCTCCTATCAGCCGATAAAATTAAAAGTTTAGAGATCTTTGTTTAAACATAGGTAGTTGACTTTTAATGGTAACGTAACGACCCTGTTTATTTACTACAAAGGTGTTGTTCAAATAACAAATACGAGTTTTTTTTTATGTGACACGTCATAGTGACTACATCCTACCTGATGGTAAGCAGCTGATGTAGTCCAAAATAATGAGAGCGCTCCTCACCGTGGAACAAGCACGGTAACAAGCGCACCCATTCATGACGGCCTGCATAAATGCCGTTTCACGCCCCGTTTAAAAGACCCGGGAAAGCCGAATGGTCTTACAGAGGAACGACTTGCCATATTTTTTGGTACATTCTGCACAGTATGATGGTGGTTCCTAAGACCAGCACGTGTAGTCCGGGACAGGAAAGGAGAGGCAGGGATTAGATCAAAAAGTTCTTCAGAACACTTTCCGTAGTAATTTCGGTAGAAGACACAAAGAGAAGCAATGTCTCTACGCAGCTGGAGGTCCTCAAGGGAGGCTGTAACCTCAGCATCTCCAATAATGCGTACCGCTCGCCTTTGCAGTCCATCAAGTGCATCGAGGAGGTATTTAGCGGAGCCGTCCCATAGATAGGAACAATACTCCATATTCGATCGCACCTGAGTCTTGTGCAGCAAACAGCGCTGCTCGGGAGTGAAAACCGCCTCACCCTATTGAGAATTACGGGAATAAACTTACGGGAGGCAGTTAAAATATCACTCTCGGTGTAGCATTTTGGATTCAGTTCCTGGCCGATGTCCATGCCAAGAATGCTGAGGTCCACTGAAATGGGTAAAGGAGAGTTCTGAAGAGAGGGAGAAGTAAGGATGTAATATAACAAATACAAAACAAGTAATATGAACACTAGCACATTTAAACAAGAAAGAGCTAAAAATACAGGGTGTCCCACGGAGAGAAAGAGCATAAAATACAGGGTGTCCCACGGAGAGAAAGAGCATAAAATACAGGGTGTCCCACGGAGAGAAAGAGCATAAAATACAGGGTGTCCCACGGAGAGAAAGAGCATTAAATACAGGGTGTCCCACGGAGAGAAAGAGCATAAAATACAGGGTGTCCCACGGAGAGAAAGAGCATAAAATACAGGGTGTCCCACGGAGAGAAAGAGCATAAAATACAGGGTGTCCCACGGAGAGAAAGTACTTTAAGTATTGAACATAGGTTTACTGAAAGAAAATAAAATTTCAAAACCAGTACCACTGCTTTCACCGATATTTTTAATATAGCCTACCTGAACTTAGAAACAATGTCATTAAATTGATAAAAACATCCTAGATTATTTATGATTTCGATCGAAATGGTACATCACAAAAATCTATTTTTAAAGCAAGAAGAGACCTATGAAAAAGTAGACCGAAAACGAAACGAATAAACAAATAAAATCAGAGAGATGATAAACCTTTCTTTAACATCATTACTAATCTCTGTATTATTTTTTTATAAGTCTATTTTGTCGCACTGCTGAGCAAAGGCTTCCCCAAAGCCTTCCACGCATCTCTATCCTTGGCGCTTTCCCACTCCTGTCTCCCACAAAGGCATTGAGATCTTCTCGCCAACGCTTCCGGTGTTGAATTAAATTATATACCTAACCAAAAACAACAGAAATACTAAAACCAAGATATAATAGCCAGGTCTTTTATCTTCATCAACGGTAATTAAGATCTTAACTTTTTTCCTCGACATTGAAGTTAAAACTCTTCGTAGCTGATCTTGTTTTTCCAACAAAACAAGATTTCTTTACATTTTCGTCTTTGGAGATTAAGTTCCGTGCTCAGGAACACAAGTTCGGATGAGCGATGGTCAAGCGGTCTTTATATCCATTTAATTTGCCACATTCATCACAGAGTGAAGTCTTAAATTAAAATTACATTAAGAAGGAAATAATTAAACTAAATTTTTATGTAAACATTGCGGGTTAGCAGTGTAAGCGTAGGAGAGTCAGCTTGCAAATACGTGAGACTTATGTAAACTGAAGTTTCTACAAATGTAGAAACGCCTGCTAAAAATCTTATAATTGGTTTTAGCATAATATGTGTACGTATAAAAATGTAGCACTAAAAGCTATAACAGATTAATGTATCTAGAAAGAGTGTACAATTCGTGTAGGCGTATTAATAGGTCAAGGATCGTAAGACTGCCGGCGGTCGCGAAACAATTGATTTTTAATTGTCTGGTTTTACGTTCCTCAAGGGGTTAAAACGAATACAATTGTAAGAATAAATCCTACAACAACATGAGAAGTAAATAACTTATAGGTACCTATACATGCGAATAAACGCTGTATTGATCTGCATTCTCATGTAATACGATAAGATTGTTATATTCGTATAATAACTTATTTTAATATTCGCTGTAAATGGCAATCCAACTTCAGCCACGTTATTTAGGTCGTGGAGCGATGTTACATTTTTTGCTTCATGATAAACTTCTTAATTACGAATTCGACGTCTTGTTGACATAGACTAATGGATCCCATTATCAAAACTCTCTGCTGCCTAAGTTTTTAAGCGTTTTATTCAAAAACATTGCGGATTTTTGCAAAATGAATCGTAACTACGTCTTTTTTAAATAAGAATTGTAGTTTCCACAATTCGCAAGTTTATTGAGAAAAGTTCGTGCTGATTGTCATTAGCTTATAAACCGCCCACTGTTGGTTTCCTGTCACAAACACTGCTAATACGTCTTGTAAATTTAAGTGATTTACTATTTGAGTCATTAAAACAAAATGCCGGTGAATGTCCCTTACTGCCGTACTCAGAGTCGTCAATTAAGTTTTAATGACAATTGAGTCTCTTGCTGTCACTTTCTTATGTATAGTGGTAAATGGAGAAGGAAAGACATTTAATTGTCATTAAAACTTAATTGACGTCTCTGAGTACGGCAGTTAGACTTATATTGGGACCAAAAATCTTCTTCGTTTATAAAATCGATCGTCTTTTTTCATTATTCCCGTAGCCACCGGATTATCTAAAAATAAAAATCCTGTTTGTTTTAGAAAATGAACATTCGTTTATCATACTGTTTGATCATTTCTTTGATCTACGCCGTAAAAGCCACTGACTTGCTACATAATTAATTTACGATTAAACAATACTTCCATCGGATAATTTTATATGTTTAACTCGCTGCTTTGAGTTGGGTGATATATTTTGTGACAAAGGATCGCTTTCGACATTATCCGCACGAATACGAGCCCCAATGGTTAAAAACAGTTTTTAAAATTCATCTCATATCGGATGTCTATTTTTTGTATTTTGCTAAATCTGATATTTTGTTATTAGAAAGTCGGTCAAATTGACAAAACAAGCACATTTTAGTTATTATTGTAAAACATCTCTGGTATGTTTTTTTAGGATAACCAGCATACGGGTGTAGTGCGATTCCACCTTCGGGATTATCGTCACTTTCCATGAAGATATCCATAGGAGATTGGAGATATTCCAAATCCATTAATAAGTCTACATAATTATTGTATTAAATCTATTTTTTTCTAACATTTAACTACACATTTTTATATGCCAACACGGTGAAGTGTTGTCCACACGACATTAGTAAATCCGAGTAGTGTTCGCTTAAAGAAGGTTACAATAATAAATTTAATTCAGGTGGACAATCCGCCCGCACACCGCAATGGACAACAAAGTGGTCGTCAAACTGACCCTACCCTATATTTATTGTGTCCAAGAAACAAGAGGAGAAAAGGGTCATTCCAGTCGATTTGCGGGGTCGCCTCCTTTATGTTTATTATTGGTGAATAAATCGGGCCCGTACACCAGCGCGGACGTTTATGGCCCCCTACACTACATTATTAGTTTTTTTTTGGGGGTAGTGTGAACGTTTATTCTGTCTCTAATCTGTTGTTGCGTCGGGAGATTTAGTGGCGTTGTTCTTTAGTGTTGTTTATGTTATCAATAACTTGGCGGTTTATTACGTGGACGCACGTAATATTGTGTGTGAGTGTCTTTTATATAACTTTTGCAGTAACAAAATAATGAGTTTGTTTGGAAATAAGAAAATATCTCATATTTTTCTGTAAGTATTATCCTCCCTATATTAGCATTTTGAATCAGTTTAAATACGGATTAGATTTGTGTTTAAGAGAAATGTTTCAATTTAATTTGATGAGATTGTTCAATAGGTACATTTTTTTCGCATTCACAAAGCCATTCTTTATCATCTTTACCATAGTTATTTTATCAAAAGTGCTATTAATTAACGGGATCCTGCACGAAAGTGTGAAAATTTACGTATTTTTAAGTTACTTGTACTATGCGCTGAATTAGTTAAATACATTAAAAGAACTTACGTAAGTTAGCCTGATCATTGCACAAGGTCGTGGCCTTGTTGAAATTTGAAACAAATTCTTTAAACAATAACAAACAATACATAAATCTAATGACTAAAACATTTTTCTTCGACAACTTTCTTAATTTTCCGCATGAAACAATAATTCTTACATGAAAATATTTGTATTGATATTCCGCAGGTCACCCCCATCTTAAAAAAGTAAATTTTAATTTTGAACACAAGCGCGTGATAGTTTTGTACATTTCGCAGAATAAAAACATTGCTTTAATCAAATTACTAGGCCTGAAACTTCAAAGCAGAATTGTTCTATTTTAAATATCAATATGATTATGTCAGTTTTTGCGATCGCACCGCGCGGCACCCTCTTAAGATTTTATTATTTTTAACAAAACGAATGCAACCTTTATCCACCCAGAAGAAACTTTTCTCCGTCCATTGTAGCTGTTTGGCGGTAATTAATAATGCGGACAAGTCATCGTTAATTTTGTCTCCAGTCATTTTAGAGATTCCTCGGTTTTTATACGTTTCGTTAAGTTCATTTTCCGGAGTCCAATAAATTAGCTCGACTCGTTTATCACGAAAAGCATCTTCAAAACTTGTATACATTGTTAGTGTCTTAGCTGCTCATTTGTATAGACTAGACCTTATTAAACTAGACTTACCTACGGCTGATATCAACAATCATTCTATGTTGTTGTTATTTCAAGGTTATGACAAATATCTTACTTTATTATAGCCTACTGGAGTTAGAAATTTGACATAAAATCCATACAAAATATGTCTAATTTCTAACTATGGGAGAGAAAGCATAAGATAGATAGGTTATTGATTTCGGCCCAAGCGGTACGACCTACAAAGTTAGAGTCGGCTTCAGAAGGACTTTAGTATCATGTTATGCCGACCTCTGCGTTCATACATGATTGCGCGTCAGTGTGACATGGTTATTAAGCCACCTTAAGCCTTAAGCTACTTCTGAGGCCGTTCACTTTATCACTCACACTAAGGAAAACTGTTGTACATAATCTTAACGATTATGTGGCTGAAGGCGGTCTTATCACTAAGCAACCCTTAGTTTCGGACACAAGAAGACAGAGGAATTACGATTCAATGTATTTAAATGATTGATAAATAAATATATTTATATGTAATTTATATATGCTAAGCTATGTTACTAGTTAGTTAAATGTTTTGAATGACATTATTATTTGCAAACCTAATAGGTAATTGATTTATTAAACCATTTTAAACTTTAATACAGCCCTACCACAAAACAATGTCTAAAGATAGACAATGTCAAAATCAAATACTAGCGCTTTGCTTTAGAAAGAGACGCATCGATTGAAACGCAATTTAAACAAGTGGCTAACTTTAGTAGGTACAGTCACGAGCACCAACATGTATACACTTCGACTCTTATTCCATTGTATTAAGAGTTACAATTGTTTACATATTTTTGCTCGTGACTGTACACCGTTTTGTAGTAAAGCCCTAGTAGTTAAATAACCCAGCACAACGAGTTATCACGGAGGCCAGCAATGTTTATATCAGAACCATTTCAGCTGCTATGTATTCCGGAAATTAGTTGAAATATTTGTTGGGTGCTGTTTTGTACCTACTAACGCTTGCAGGTAAACCTACTACAAAATGTCAAAGGATTATGCCCATTTTGGACCTGTTTGTTTTTGAGAATGTATAAAGATAAATCGTATTGACAAACATAGCTCATAATTTATTTAAACTAACCATGCTAACATATTTTCTCTTTATAGTTAGGAAAAATACAATACTTAGTTTTATTTTCGTATGGCAGTAACCTTTGATTATATAGACATGTTTATAGTCAAAGGGCAGTAACCTAAGGTTTTTGAACTCTGCCACTCAAAGCGTTTCGATACGCCTTTTAACTGTTAACGTTAAGTATATAGGTTAATTTGATTTTTATAAAACTATATTCTAGTTCTCATTTTTAAGAGTTGTTATCATGGCATTAAATACGCTTAAAAATTTATAAATAATTATTAACACTTTATTTAATCATTACGAATTGAATGAACGGCTAAACTTAAAACAAAGATAAAACGTAACGTATTTTTGACTGGTCAGTAGTCAGCTCTTTCTGTCACTTGTCTGTGGTTGTCCGATTCGGTATTTTTAGTCTCTCAATTTGGCCTTGATTACTGGCTTCTTTAATAATAAAATGTGTTGTGGATGATTAATTGGAACAAAAATGGTATAAATAGTAGATTGTTTTACAAAGGGCTAAAATGACCCATTATATACGAGGTAGTTTTACTCCCGAGCTTTAGCGAGGGAGTAAATAGAAACCGAGTTTTAATGGGTTTTTAGCGCCGTGTGTTACACTTTACTTTTCACTACGAATGCGAGAAAATAAAACAATCCAATACAATATGAATTGATTTATTTTATTAATAAAAATTTACCCGTTAGTTGCTTTAACGACACCCAAGGGAAGAGAACGGTTGGTAGTATTATTTTGATGAGCCCATCGCCGCTCTATGCTTATGGATAGTAGGTATGTGCAGTCTTTCCATCTCTTCCCTTGGGTGTCGTCAAAGGCAACTAACGGACTAATAACTGCACATACATCCTACAGCATAGAGCGGCGATGGGCTCATAAAAATAATACTACCAACCCGTCTCTTCCCTTCGGTGTCGTAAAAGGCAACTAACGGACTAAAGACTGCGCATACAACCAACAGCATAGAGCGGCGTTGGGATCATCAAAATAATACTACCAACCCTTTCTTCCCTTGGATGTCATAAAAGGGGACTAACGGACTAAAGACTGCACATACATCCAACAGCATGGAGCGGCGATGGGCTCATCAAAATAATATTACCAACCCTTCACTTTTCTTTGGTGTCGTAAAAGGCGACTAATGGACTAAGGACTGCTTATACATCCAACAGCATAGAGCGGCGATGGGCTCATCAAAATAATACTACCAACCCCTTCATTCCCTTGGATGTCATAAAGAGGACTAACGGACTAAAGACTGCTCATACATACAACAGCATAGAGCGGCGATGGGCTCATCAAAATAATACTACCAACCCCTCTCTTCCCTTGGGTGTCGTAAAAGCGACTAACGGGCTAAAGGCTCACCACCTAAGCACATGTGCAGACTGTGCAGTTTTTTCTTGCTGAAGCGTGGTCTGTGTTGTCCATAGATTCAAATGATTACTAATTTTACCATAAACTTTAATAATAACTATCTCAAAAAAGTTGTTGATCTAAGTAAACAGTAATGAGTCGAGTCTTTATTCATGATTATTCTACATAAGACTAAATACTTTTTCGTTTTTGTAGGCTAATTGTCATGTGACAGACAAAAATTTGAAAAAAAAATACTTTTTCCCCTAGGGCAAGAATAGTAGATTATTAACCAAGAGGATAAGGCTGTGTCTTCTGTCGCGGGTGACGATTTAAATCGCGAGCGTAACGAAGGACTCGAGGTTTACTCCCGACCGTAGCGAGGGTGATAAAAACTTAAATCACGAGCGAAGCGAGGGATTTAACATTTATTGTTGATGAGTTGATTTGTATTTTGTATTTATTTTTTTCATTTGATTTATTTCCTTTTTTAAAAAGATGTTAATGCTTTTTAAACAAACTCAATGGTGTTAACACAGATGTAGTTCAGTATAAATTTAGGTTAGTATTCCAAATTTAAATCAATTTCTCCCCCTAGAGGATGAATGAAATTCAGTACAATTTTCTTTCCCTGTTTTTAACAGATTAAAAATGACTATTGTTATGTTCGCTTTTTGTGGCATAGAATGTCACTTTTTGAGCAAGTGGTACGAAATAGTAGATTGTTATACAAGGGGCTAAAATGACCCATTATATACGAGGTAGTTTTACTCCCGAGCTTTAGCGAGGGAGTAAATAGAAACCGAGTTTGTTGTTTAATGGGTTTTTAGCGCCGAGTGTTACACTCTGGTTTTCACTACGAATGCGAGAAAATAAAACAATCCAATACAATATGAATTGGTTTATTTTATTTAAAATTAACCCGTTAGTTGCTTTAACGACACCCAAGGGAAGAGAATGGTTGGTTGTATTATTTTGATGAGCCCATCGCCGCTCTATGCTGTTGGATAGTAGATATGTGAAGTCTTTCCATCTCTTTCCTTGGGTGTCGTCAAAGGCGACTAACGGACTAATGACTGCACGTACATCCTACAGCATAGAGCGGCGATGGGCTCATCAAAATAATACTACCAACCCGTCTCTTCCCTTCGGTGTCGTGAAAATCGACTAACGGACTAAAGACTGCGCATACATCCAACAGCATAGAGCGGCGATGGGCTTAACAAAATAATACTACCAACCCCTTTCTTACCTTGGATGTCGTAAAGGCGACTAACGGACTAAAGAATGCACATACATCTAACAGCATAGAGCGGCGATGGGCTCATCAAAATAATATTACCAACCCTTCACTTTTCTTCGATTTGGTAAAAGTTGACTAACGGACTAAAGACTGCACATACATCCAACAGCATAGAGCGACGATGGGATCATCAAATTAATACTACCAACCTCTCTCTTCTCTTCAGTGTCGTAAAAGGCGACTAATGGACTAAAGACTGCTCATACATCCAACAGCAGAGAGCGGCGATGGGCTCATCAAAATAATACTACCAACCCCTTCATTCCCTTGGATGTCATAAAGAGGACTAACGGACTAAAGACTGCACATACATCCAACAGCATATAGCGGCGATGGGCTCATCAAAATAATATTACCAATCCTTCACTTTTCTTCGGCGTCGTAAAAGGTGACTAATGGACTAAAGACTGCTTATACATACAACAGCATAGAGCCGCGATGGGCTCATCAAATAATACTACCAACCCCTCTCTTCCCTTGGGTGTCGTAAAAGCGACTAACGGGCTAAAGGCTCACCACCTAAGCACATGTGCAGACTGTGCAGTTTTTTCTTGCTGAAGCGTGGTCTGTGTTGTCCATAGATTCAAATGATTACTAATTTTACCATAAACTTTAATAATAACTATCTCAAAAAAGATGTTGATCTAAGTAAACCTCGGACCAAATATCACAATGGACAGAGTCTTTGGATTTTTAGCATGTCCGTCATTTGTTAGTGTGCAGCTTTCTATCTGTACATGTGTGCGTGACTAAGGATGTGACTAGTATATCGTATAGTAGATATAATCACTTTAATGTGGTGTGTACCTAGTTCATTGTTATAATTGAGGGTTAAAGTTACTCGCGTCCGTAGGTTTACCCTAGAGACCCTATACGTGACCCCTGGGTGGTGCTAAATGAGTGACACTGACTGAGTGGTAGAGCCACGCTGCGTTGGGTCGGCTCGCCCGGCGTAATACCACCCGGTATTATATTTTATTATCCGGCGTGAAATAATAGCCCTTGGTGCTGTTGTGTTTCGTTCGGCCAGTAAGGGTTCTGGAAGCCCCCCCCCCCCCCCCACCCCTCACAATTCCTATTCCTTTCTAAAACCTATTCCTTCCTTATAGGCCGGCAACGCATCTGCGATTTCTCTAGTGTTGCGGGTGTCTATGAGCGGCGGAGATTACTCTCCATCAGGTGATCAGCCTGCTCGTTTGCCTCCTTCTATTATAAAAAAAAATTGATAAAATGGCAATAACAATCTAAAATTTACAGTCTTTAAAACTTCAGAATCAATACAACATCATAACTAAGTGCCCATTCGGAAGAAGGCCTATTTCCATTAGTAAACATTTACGGGCAACAGTGTAGTAGTAGTGACATTAACTAATCTTACCGATTGATAGTAAGATGGATAACCTTCAAAAATGGTCGGCACTGCATCTGTATTAAGTTTTTTTTAAAATTGAAAATGTTTTTTCGTTCGCTCTAGTAGGGCCCCCATTTTCACTGAAAGTGCGACTCGCCCGTGATACGTGAGGTTTAAGGCCACGAGGACGTATTTGACGTTTTTTTACCTTTTTTATTTTTTTTTAGTTTTGAAAAAAAATAAAAATATCGAAAGAAAAATTACGCGTTCTTACTGAAATTTGCATTCGATAATCTATAATAAGTAGGTACATTTTCAATGCCCTTTCAAGTCGTGTAGAGCACGAGATCTGTGGATTTTTATTAATAAACCGTCAACAAAGCAGGAATTTTTCAAAATATTTGGAACCGAGCCTTGAATATTTTTTAGGCTCCCAGTTATCACGTCTAATGGCTTTAACCCTTTCACGTCTTATTTCCGAGCATTTTGGGAACCTAAAAAAAGAATAATAAAAAGAATATTAGTAATATCGATAAAGCTTCGATACATAAATACGTACATCACTTATCATTATGCCAAAATCAAAGCCTATAAATTACATTTAATTAAGGTTTAAAACCTGATTCTTATGAATAGTGTACGATATAGTAGATATGGTTTGGAATTAGCAAAAATTAATGCTTTACCCTTTTTATTATTAAAAAACTCATAGTAAAGCATACATATTAATAGAAATCACTAACGAATGAAATGATAATTCATGGTCTTTCACACCTCCTTTTGTTGTTCTTGACGAACAATAAACAGCTGAACAAGACTTTATGTCATTTGTATATTACACAAATAACACAAACACTAAGATTTCTTTAAATTTCACTATTATTTTGCACAATCTAGCAATGTTTTGACCGAGTAGTCGGTCATGAAATGACACGTCTCACACCGACAGTGCGTCGCTGCCAAACGTACAATCACTATCTCTTTTACTCATATCACACTACAGTCATACAGACAGAGATACAAATACTTTACTTTGATACACGTATGTAAAAACGGCAACGTCGTAAGACTCTGTCCATGTAATATTTGGTCCGAGAAGTAAACAGTAATAAGTCGAGTCTTTATCCATGATTATTCTACATAATATGACTAAATACTTTTTCGTTTTTGTAGGCTCATTGTCATGACAGACAAAAATTTAAAAAAAAATACTTCTTCCCTTAGGGCGAGAAAAACTATTTTAGCCCCGCTCTAGAACGCTACAATGACGGTCTTTTGGAGCAAGAAGAGTGAAAAAGCTATTTTAGGCCCGCTCTAGAACGCTACAATAATAATAATAATAAACTTTCCTACACTCACACCAATTATCTAGCCCAAGAGAAGCTTCAAAGAAACTCGTTAAATGGTTACTAGACAACGGATAAACGTACTTAAAATACTTAAATACATACTTATTATACATGGAAAACACCCAGACCCGAGAAAATTTAAAAACAATAATTTCTAAATTGACCCGACCGGGGATCGAACCCGGGACCTCAGAGATGGTGACACCATGACGGTCTTTTTGAGCAAGAGGAGTGAAAACATGTTTAGCTATGATTGTATGTTGCCGAAAAACTTATAATTGTTATTTTTAAACTTTTTCTCACATAACTCTTGGCTTTTAATAAAAAATATTGACATTAGACCAATGAACAGTAATATTATTGTTCTGAGTTTTATACAAACTAACTCATTGTCAGGTTTTCAAATGTATGATTGGCCGGGGGCATTGACGTGAAAACATTTTGAACATTATATTTGCGGTTTCAGTAATAATATCAACTTGAGAAATTTTGGCAGTTTATGGTAGGTTGACCAGGTGGCGTGTGTACTAGTCCAAAATGTCATGAAAAAACACAATATTCCATTTTATTTTATTTTTATTTATCGTCAATTTCGTGGAACAAACTTGATGAAGATCGGCTCTCCAGGCATGAGGAAGAGTCCCCGCTTGTCGGCCTCCACGTCATCAGGCCTCGGGGCTCCGGGGATCGACTGCAGCTCGTACTTCAGGAGGATCGCGGCGAGGGCGTACCAGATGGTGCGCTGGGCGAAACGCATGCCTGCAATCAACAAAGGAGTTTAACAAAACAGCTGAGATGAAACTAATGGCGTTTGGTTTGCGATCTTGCCGGCTTAGTACTTCCGCAATGATCAGTCATTGAATTGGTGACTAAAATAAAAATATAAGGCACAAAAAGCCCGGTCCCGGTCGTTGTCGTAATGTGGCAGTCGTTAATAGGTACCCGCATTGGGCCAACGTTGTCAGTTGTGGCCCAATCTCCCCACGTACTGTTGCCCATGTGGGAAGACCTGTGCCCAGTAGTGGGACAATTATAGACTTATTATGATGGTGATGATGAATTCATATTGTTGCCAGGTACACCCTAGGGTAAAATTACATTGATAATTTTTAACTTTAACTACCGTAGAGTAACTTTATGATGGCAAAAACAATAAAAATAACATCACCTATACAGGTCCTAGGCCCGTCTCCAAAAGGCATGTAAGGCCTGGTGCTGTCCTCGTTTTCAGGCAGAAACCTGTCAGGATCAAACTTGTCCGGGTCAGGGAAGTACTCCGGGTCATGATGCATGCCCGTAGTATTCACGTACACATTAGTCCCCTTCGGGATGGTCAGGTTATCGTCGATGACGTAGTCTCTGTCGCAGATCCGGTCCAACCAACCCATGGAAGGGTATTTCCTCAATGTCTCTGTGAAAGTAAAAAATAAAAGTAAAGTATACGCCTGTACACTGCCCTACAGCTAGGCAAAGGCCTTCATCATTGAAATCAAGTTTTTGCTCCCATTGGTGGCATGACATCACCACGCTTGCCAAATGCGGGTCGGTCATCACCAACACAAACTCGGGTTACGCGTCGAAAAATCCCAATCACACCTGAGGGCCTACTCGTTTCTCCAAAACGAATTTTCCGCCGATTTTCGTTTAATATTTACAGCGGTTTCCATTCCTTCCGAAATTTCGGTGATACAAAATAGGTTTGGCATTTAGATTATTATTTTTTATGCTGGGGCCACATTAGCGCGCTAAAGTTAGCACGCTAAAAACTTCGTGTTCCATTGTCGCTTTACTACGCGACACAGTAACGCGTTGACGCGATGATGCATCGCGCTTAGACGAAGTGTTCGGCCACACGTGTCGAATTAGCGCGCTAGCACGATAGGTTTTAGGGTGTTACCAGGTCAATCGATCGATCGTCGATCGACGGCATCGATCAACGTCGATCGAAGTTGATCGACTGGTCTGGTAGCTTTTATCGATCGACGGATACCGTTCGACTAACCAATCGATCGACGACGGTCGCTCGACGTTGATCGATAGGTGTGGTAGCTTTAATCGATCGACGGATACCGTTCACCCAACCCATCGATCGACGTTGATCGATTAACCCCGGCTCTATTCCATCAGTTTCTTACGAAATGTATTCAGAAGAGGACTCACTGTTCTTGGCCAGTACGATGTTGCTAGTACTATTATAACGGAGACGCAAACGCAGAAGAATCTGGATGCGGCCGTTTTTTAAAGCCAAAGATCGCTTATTTTATCCAAATGAGTAGTAGAGCCACGCTGCGTTGCAGCACGCATTGGGCCGGCTCGCCCGGCGTAATACCACCCTCTCACGAATATTCGGCGTGAAATAACGGCACTTGGTGCTGTTGTGTTTCGTCCAACCAGTGAGGGTTCCGGAGGCCCTTCCCCCCCCCCCCCCCCCACCCCCCACCCCTCCCAATTCCTATTCCTTCCTTAAACCTATTCCTCCCATAAAGGCCGGCAACGCATCTGCGATTCCTCTGGCTTTGCGGGTGTCCATGGGCGGCGGTGATTACTTTCATCACGTGACCCGCCTGCTCGTTAAAAAAAAAATGACATTTTAAGCAGCCGTTTTTGTTTTTGTTTTTTTTTTACGTAGCGATTGTCATGAATTTTGTCACGAAATAAATTATAAAAAAGTGAAGCGGCCGGCGCGTCTAATCAAACAGCTCGATCTAACACCCAATCTATTCTACCGGTCGATTGTCGATCGACATCGATCGATTGGTCTGGTAGAAACTATCGATCGACGTCGACTAATCCATTTCACCATCGATCGATGCCGTCGATCGACGATCGATCGATTGGTCTGGTAACACCCTTAGAATTTAGAATTAGAATTTATTTTATAATTTATTTAAATATATTAGAATTTGTTTAAATTTTCAAAAAATAATCGAATGCGCTATACGCTAACGCGCAAACGAAAATCGGCCGAAATTTCGGTTCGGAGAAGGAGAGTCGCGCCTCCAGCGCTCAGCCACTCAGTCACCGAGGTGTTAGTATCATTCGTATTTTACTACCAAATCATTAAATATTGAAAATAATCTTGTAAAAAAAAATAATCGCAAATGTGTTACTAAGCGTAAAACTCGTAAATGGCTCGACCGATTTGACAAATTTTTTTTTGTTGTATTTTGGGAAAAGTTGGTAATTTTTTCACGGGATACGGGTTGTGTTCACGCGGGCGAGTAGCGCGCGGCGGGCGAACCGCTGCTCATTTCTTCACTTCTTTTTAGACTTCATTTTATAAGTCTATAATTATAACAATTAGCGCATTTCCATATGATAACATTAGAAAACCGTAGAAGCATAATTGATTTAACTTTTGCACATAAAATACTCAATAACAAGATCGACTGTCCCCAATTGTTAAATGATTTCAAATTACGTGTGCCGCCTCGATGTCCAAGAAAAACAATAACTCCTTTTCACGTGCCGCTCAGAAGAACTGTGTTTGGCTCAAATTCCCCGATCACAAGATTATGCAAATTGATAAATGAATATAGCGACCGATTTGATATTTACTTTGACCCACCCAGAAGAATTTATTCCATTGTTGGTTCACCCCTTTAAACACATTGATGTTTTTTTTATTTTTTTTTATTGGCAACGGGTAAGCGCTTGGCCTTCATCTCACCTGATGGTAAGTGACGATAAGGCCGAAGGTGGAAGCGCGCTTCACCCGGAATCCTCAACCACTGAGGAACTGGCTATCTTATCTCAAACTGCCGGAACACAACAATGCTATAAACACCGTTGTTATGGCGACAGACTTAGATAAGATGGTGGTAGCTAGCCAGGCGGACTTAATAGCCCTACCACCAACCAAACCGAGCACACAAAGATGTACCCCCCGCTGGGAATCGAACCCGGGACCTCTGGGTCTGAAACCGGTAGCTTAGCCACTAGACCACAGAGGCGGTTAAAATGTAGTATTTTAATTGTAATGTAGTAATTTAATTTAATATTTCAGTGTAAGATATATATATTTTTGAACTGTGTTAATTTAATTAAAACTTAATTTGATTAATTGATATTTAGAAGTACCCGAGCATGATGTATTTGCCTGTAAGTGTTTGTCTCACCTTGACATATGATTGTAATCTAGTAATAAATTAAGTGTATTGGTGTTTACAAACGTTGGCGAATCATTAAATAAATAAATAAAATAAAAATAAGTATTATGTTTTCGGAATGTCTGCCCCAGCAGTGGGACGTTTATAAGCTGATGATTATGACAAGTCACATCAAGCCGATAAGCACATTGGCTTAAATACAGATACAATTGGATACCTGAGCAAGACTGAAATATTTATAAGAACGAAAGCTTCCGTATGCTTATTGTTATTACTTACCTTTAATAATACAATTTAGGTAGACCAGCTCGCTAAGTGTACTTCCATCCAATTCTTTGTTGCCAAGTGTCTGCTTCGCTTTAAGCAATTCATTATACACTTTCTCCTGCGAAAAACACTTTTAATTACTAAATGTTCACATGTAATTTTTTTGTAAATTTATTAATTTTATTTCATAATTTAAAATTACATTGTCAATAATTAATTATTTTGTTAAGAAAAAAATGCAAACGGTGCATATTCGTATACTTTTTAAAGTAACTTAACCACCCTCGGCCTTATCGTCACCTAACATCAGGTGAAATTAGGGCAAACTCTTACCAGTAGTAGATTTTTAAAAAAATGCTATGTACAAAGAAGTTAAGTTATCATAACTTTATATCTACTCTCCCTACCTGTACTTCTGGATGAAAAGCCAGTTCGTATGTGATGTAAGAGAGCGCGGATGCCGACGTATCAAACCCGCCCTCGAGGAAAATGGCCGCTTGAGCGATGACCAGGTCTTCGTCCATTGCTGCCGAACGATAAATTAAAAGGTTTTAGTTTTAGTACACACAAACGTAACAATTTTACGTCTTCATTGCATTTTTTAGATTTTTTTGGAAATGCGATACATTTTTATTAATTAGAAGAAATAATAATAGGATAAAATGTTTACTTAGTGGAAAAAAAATCAACCAGTCTTAGGAAAGCTCGAATGAGATCCTGAGACTGGTTGATTTTTTTTCTAGTAAACATTTTATCCTATATCTATATAGCATTATAAATGCAAAATAAATTAAAAAAAAATTCAATAATAAAGACAGAAAAAATAACATTGCGTTTTCCCTGTAAAGAGAAATATTTTGATCAAATTGAAACTTAACCTACTTATCACCTATATTAATCTGCGTGCATCGATTTATTACATATTCGCAACATTAATAGTTCAAAATAATGATTTTCGTATTCAAAAAGAACAAGCATTTATGCTATCCCACTGCTGTGAAAAAATGTCATGATTAATTCACCTCTACAATTAATTAACCTGTGAATTGAACCTAGGACCTCCGGTTATCAGGCTGAGTGCTTTGCCATAGTTAATTTCAACATCTTATCAGCCCGTATTCACTCTTCAGCAAAAGCGTTCTACTGTTTGGCCTTTCCATGAGATCGCATCCAGATATTTCCAGAAACCAGCTTTATGACTCTGACCCTGTTAGAGCTACTTTTTATATCATCATCATCACCTCAGCCCGCAACCACCCGCTGCTGGGTATGTATGTGCCTCATTTATTTTGTACCAGCCCTCTCTGCCCTGTATTGATCTCATCCAGTTGTTGCCAGTGACCCTGACGATATCAGAATTAATTTGGAATACCCCCAAATGCGTGCATTACCTTCTTCAGTTTTGTCGTTTTCGTATTTCATTCTTCGCAGAGCGTCGACAAGGTCGTTCATGGGCGCCTCGTCGGTATAGCCACCTCTGCGGGTAACTATCTCCTTGAACACCCTCCGGAAGTAATCCTCTGAAGTCTTTGGGAACATTTTGAGTCTAAAACAATGAAAGAACATACGTCACGCCCGTTTCCTGAAGGGGTACACAAAGGCTTTCCATTCCCTACGATTCTGCTGACACACTTATTTTGCTTTACTTCTCGCCTGTCCTCCTCATACCTCTCATATCATTATTCATACATGCTCGTCGATTTATGGTCTTCTTGACTTGACTGTATACGAAAACGAGAGACATTTCGAACGAAACGAAGGATATTAATGAAAAGTAATAACTTTGACTTCAGTAAAAAATTTGTACATGAATATGGCAATCATTTTAAATAGTAATTTCATGCCAGTCAATAAAGGACAATGCCCACTGTCCATACATTTTGAAAACCTGACAATGAGTTAGCTTGTATAAAATGATATTAGTAGCAAGATGTAAACTTTTATATTACTGTTTATTGAATTCAATTTTTTTATTAAAAGCCAGAGTTATGTGAGAGAAAGTATAAAAATAACAATTTTAAGTTTATGGTTGAACATTGTTTTTTGTACTTTAGCTTTTCGGCAACATACAATTATTATGTATGTATGTAACATAAAAACATATTTTATACCACTTTTGTTTCAATTAATCATCCACAACACGTTATATATCATTATTAAAGACCTCAATAATCAAGACAACAAATAAATTAAGGCTGTATAATACTAGGTACTTAATATTATTCGTTTCATAAAAATTTTGTCATATTTATTTTGTCAATACGATTTATATTGATACATTCTCAAAAACAAACGGGTCCAAAATGGTATTGACCTTTAGAACGTTGAATTTGTATTCTTAAAAAAAGTAAATGTTAGAAAGAAGAAAGAATAAAACTAGTACTAAGTTTCCGGCGGGAATAAAGTACCTGAATATTCGTGCGACTTCTGGAAAGAAGAAGATGCTCCACCACGACAGTCCCCTGAAGAGGCTGTACTGCATGAAGTCTTTGGTGATGGCCCTCATAGGGCTGTCGCCCGTCAGCGTGGCGTCGCTGCTTACGCCGAACGCGGAGATACCGATGATGTCAGTGGAGAAGTCAGCGAACAGGTTCTGGGAAAGAGAGACAGTTTTGGATGGTTTGAATATGGCTCTTCGTAGGTCAGAGTCGTAACGAGTATTGTGCACAGACTAAACATTTTAGGGCCCATTTTCAATTGTGAGATAAAACTTATTTGTCTGTTAAGGTATTAAACAGCTATTTTAAAAATATATTGTCATATCATGTCTGTTCTTTCTTTAACAGACGAATAAGTCTTATCCGAGGATTGAAAAATCAGCCCTTTATGATATTAGTTTCGTCGGAAAGCGAATCCTTACTTTATCAATGTTTGGTCTTAGAAAAGAGTACCCTAGCCCATTATTTTCAAGGTTATTGATATAATGTGATATGGCATGTTGTATGTGAGGCATTGTAGGGTCTCTTTGAATCGTTGTCTCATTAAACTATAGGACTTTTCTCATTTTCTGATGTTTTATCTCTATTAAGTAGTAAAAAGGTTGGTAATTTAACTAGTGATTTTTACCCTGACGCAAAAAAGGCTGCTAAATGTCATCTGTCTTCATTAATAACAGATGCTATACCTTGCTCCAGCACTCAATAGTAAAGTGGTATCCCTTCTAGATTAAAGTATATAACTTCTGCTAAAAACGTTATACCCTCATCTCTATTGGTTTGTTCTCCTTGAGGTCGTTCCCGATTCTCCGCACCAGTTCCACTGACTTCGTGGCGAAGAGGTTGTGCAGTGCCTTGAGTTTGGAGGACGTGAACACCGGAGTCAGCCGCCGCCTCACGGAACTCCACACGGGATCCTGGTGACAGGTTGGTTACAATGCATTATTAGAAGACGCTAGGAAATATAAGAGATATCAAACAGAAAATTAATTAGAATATACTATTTAACCAAAAGCCAGAGTGTTTAGCGAAGTCATTAATCAGATGCATGTTTATAAAATAAGCATTAAAAACTATATTTCGACGGTTGAAAGGCTAATTGATCCAAGCGACATTTTGTGAAACTTGCAAGAGGAAGGAATAAAGTTTTTGTTTTTAGAAAAAAAAATCATGAAAAAAGCCTATTTAATAAACTTTGATTTATTTTATACAGTGTATCCCTTATTAAGTAAGGAAGTTTTTTAAGCTATTATTAATTGTGAATTATTTTAGAAAATTTATGTTGGTTAACCCAAAATGCATCAAATTTTGTTATTTTTCGAGAAAGGGTAAATAGTTCAAATGCCTACCTTTAGTAAAATAGCTGAAAGTAAACTGGCTCAAGCATCGACTTAGAATAAAAAAATTCGAGAGAAAATTAAGATGCCCATGAACTACAGGATGAAACAAAATGAACCCTTAATAGATTATAATAGATATTGATGCTTAGGCCATCATTATTCAGCAACGTCCAATGTCTATAAGATATTTGTAAGCGACACAGTTTTTTACAAACACAAAGCTTATTGTTTTTGGTTTAATACAAACGGCGTTGGCCATGGCGAAAAAGCCAAATGCCTTCATCGACACATGTTATAAAAGTTCGAAAATTCAAAATAGCTTCAGTCATCAAGTCCTCAAATGTGTCTAATGTTGTGTCGTATAGATCAATGAGCTTATAAATGAAGCCTGTTTTGCTCTGGGTGTTAAGCGCCAAAAAAGTAGTCAAAAAAATTCGAAACCTGACTCAAACGACGGAGAAAGATTTGCTGTGCCGAATATGTATTTAACTCAATTTCGCAAAAAATATCGCTTAGACCAATTAGCCTTTCAACTATCGATTTTATTATCCTCTTAGAATACAGAACCAACAGACGTGTGGAACTTAAGTCCCAAAGTTTTTTAACTTTCTACGTTTTGCACTGCCATGACTTGGGGTAATGGGTTTTGTTGACCCTTATTATTTAACGGTAACCATTAAATTGCATATCTTTCGTAATAATATAAATAGTTTTACGCATTGCTAATAAATTATAATTCTGTTTAGGTTTTGTAATTTAATGACTCTAAAAGTCAAAACGAAAATATCGAGGTATTTCTTCTAATTCTTTTCTGGATTTACAGTACTGCCGCATCAGCATAGTCAACCTTTTTTAAAATAAGTTATTAAATATACCTATCTAGTTAGATAATTTCTTACGTTAACAGTGAATATATTGAGCCCGCCAATGGGGTCGATCTTGGCGATGCCAGTGCCCAACAGCCTGTTCCTGAACACGTCGAAGTCCTTCACCAGCACGCGGCGCGCGATCTCGGGCGAGTTGATGATCAGCGCCGGTCGCCAGAGCAACCAGATACCGATGTAGGGCGACTTGAAGCGGTCGTACATCCGACGCATCCATATGCCCTAAGAATTGACGAGGAATTTAGTTTCGACACGTTCGAATTCGATGTATAAGTTGAAAATACGTCATTAACATTATTAGCCTTTACACGTACCACATGGACAAAAGCACATAGGGTGATTGGGGCATGGTTCCCTATTTTTGCATAAAATTTTATGTCATAATTTAACATGGCATACTTTTACTTATGCACAATATTAATTAGGCATAACTTTTTAGGCACACTTTTTTAAGCATAACTACTGTAAGCATAATAACTGTTAGACATACTATTCTGAAGCCTAAATTTGCTTACGCATAGTGATATTTAAGCATAATTTTGATGGGCATAATAATTATATCGGTAAAAAGTAAGTTTTGAAAACTTTGTGTTTGCATTTAATGAAATACTTTTCGTACATAAAATAAACATGATGGCGGCTCAAGGGCCACCCCTGCCGCACCCTAACCTACTATTACACTACGGTATCCAATTTATATTTGATATACCTAATATCTACTTTGGTTTTTCAGATTTAAATAGCTATCAATAAAATAAAAAATATTGCAAAGACAAATGCTGATGAAAAAAATAAATCCAAATAGTAGCGGATTTTGAAACTATAACCTCACCTTCTGTCTTGTCTAATTTACCAGACTATCTTTATGCCTAATAACTATTACACGATTGTACAATATGCCTTATAACTTTATGCAAATCAAAATTAGGGCAAAAAACGTTAGCCTAAACCATATTTATGCTTACTGAAATATTATGCTAAAAAACAATTATGTCAAAATATTTACTATTATGACCAAAAAAGATATGCCTAACTCGTTATGCCAAAATATTAGGACAAAAAAGTAGTCGCAAAAAAGGGATCCCTTAGGGCATAACCCATCTTGCTGGCCTAATGCAGGGTTGGTGAGTTTTAACGACTGTCAAGCACGACTGCAATCGGGACCAGCGGCTTTACGTGCCTTTTGACACTTATAAGTTATATATATTTAATACTTGTTTTGTATGAATACAGGGATAGTAAGAGTTCTTATTATATTATTATCCATTAGGTGTATTCTAAGTTTGCAGCTTTTTTTTAATATGGAATTTTATTAGGCTTAACAAAGTGTGTGATCCGTACATGTTACTGCTTTGTACTCTATAGATCTGTGGTCTAGACTGGTGTAGACCAACGAGCAGACTCTAGTCTAGAGCTTGTAAGAATAACCTAGCTTATTTATGTATTTTTGTTATTGTAGGATTTTAGATTGCAGTTTCCTGGTTATATCTATATACCATCATTTACTATTTGTAGGCGGTCACCCAACCGGAGTGCTCCTCGTGTGATTTGATTTGATATGACAAATTCAGTTAAAATGGACATAACGACCAATTAACTGGAGCCAGATAAAAATTAAGATAATTAAGCAATCGTCGCGGTGATCAATATTACACTCCATTCATAAGTAACCCCATTCGACGATACTCATAAATGTGGTATATGTTAAGTATTAAGTAGAGTTATAAATTTTGTCCATATTATGGTTATTTCACAATGTTTTACGGACAAATATAATAGGATATGAAGATATATATAACTTTACATCTTATGCAAATACTCGTATATATGTTTTTCTATTTCTAAAAATGTATAATAAATGGCAAAGCGCGACCAATCCGCAATTGGCAAGCGTTGAGTATAAGCGATTAACCCATGACTTTTCAATGATAGAGACCTTGCCTACCAGTGGGACGTAGATAGGCTATTGGGACGTAGATTTTACTTTCTTATAGGTTTAATAAATATGACAAAATTCTACTTACCGGGTTCTCCTTTTGCATGAACGTCAAGCTGCCAAGCAGCGGGTGTGGGCTGTCGTGAGGCACCCCCCGCGCCGCCCAGAACCGTCTCACCCTTGACCACTTCACGTACAGCCCGAACAGGATCACCACCACCAGCGCAGCCACGAGAGACAGCATTGCTGTTCAGGCTTCCTCTTGTCTGTCACGAGAACTCCTAGAGGTTACTAATAATTAAATTTCTATTGCGTCTGGTTTTACGACAGTCTACCGCATAAGTTGCTGTCATTATATTGGTCACTTTAATTTAAACTGTATCGTTTCTAACCCGTTAGGGTGCCGTGGTCACAGGCGACAGATGTTAGGTGAATGCTGTGTAGTTCGCGTAACCTTTATCAAAAAATATGTAACAAATAGTATTGGTTTATTTTTGTTGTTTTTTATAAACAGTATAAATAGATAATATGTGTCTTTTCTTTAGTTCCTTAGTTCTCTTTCGTTAGTTCCTTAAACACAATGTGCCCGTTAAAAGATGAACTAACAATAACAATTGCGTACTTGATTACAAAAGTAATCCGGTATCGATATCAAGGCAATCCGGTTTTCTTCTTGGGTGAGGGGCCTCCGGTACCCTCACCGGTCGGACGAAACACAACAGCACCAAGTGCCATTATTTCACGCCGAATATTCGTGAGAGGGTGGTATTACGCCGGGCGAGCCGGCCCAATGCGTGCTGCAACGCAGCGTGGCTCTACCACTCAGTCAGTGTCACTCATTTAGCACCACCCAGGGATCACGTGTAAGGTCTCAAGGGTAAACCTACGGACGCGAGCAACTTTGACCCCTTGCAACTTTAAAGTTAGTGACAACTTCTAAAAAAGTATAAATTATTTATAAACTCTGCGTAAGACTGGTTATTATTGAGGTTCACTATTTGAAGTGCGTTCAGTTGCCGCTACCAGACATTACAACCACGTTTTTGTATAATGGGGTCCCGTGTCTTATACAGTTAGAATCAAAGCTTATTGAAGCGGAGATCGAAAAAAGTCCTAGGAAGACTTAATAACTTATCACAGCTTTCATTATGTGTAACACATTAGTTAACGATCAACAACAAAATTAGTTGATCTTGACAATACAATGACAATTACATTAAAAATATTTGCATGCTTAAGAGGGTGCAGCGCGGTCGCAAAAAGTGACCTAAGTCTCTTAATAAACATCAAAGCAAAATCAATCATATTAATATATAAAATTAGAACAATTCTGCTTTGAAGTTTCAGACCTAGTAATTTGATTAGAGCAATATTTTTATTCTGCGAAATGTACATAACCATCACGCCCTTGTGTTAAAAATTAAAATTTACTTTTTTAAGATGGGGGTGACCTGCGGAATATCAATACAAATATTTTCATGTAAGAATTATTGTTTCATGCGTAAAATTAAGAAAGTGGTCGAAAAAAATTTTTTAGAAGTAATAACATTTGTGTATTTAGTTATTGTTTAAAGAATTTGTTTCAAATTTTAACAAGGCCACGACCTTGTGCAATGATCTAACTTACGTAAGTTCTTTTAATGTATTTAACTAATTCAGCGCATAGTACAAGTAACTTAAAAATACGTAAATTTTCACAATTTCGTGCAGGATTCCCTTAAAATATAATAAGTATATTTTTAAGGAAATTGTTTTTTGTAACAACTCCATACTATGTAACCAAAATGAAGCAAATAAAGATATTTCATTAATTTCATTTCAATAAAGTTAATGTTATATTTCACTCACCTCACAATTTTTTTTAAACACTTTAAAATCACTTTAGAATGTGAGCTCTACAGGGCATAACTTAAAGCGCTAGAGCGAAAAAAGCGAGATGTTACTGTGTCTCCACAACTACGTAAATAAACATTAAGAACGTGAATGTTATCAGTTCCTTGAACTATATTCTGTGATGATTCTGTACGAGTCTCTATGTCTACGTTTATTCCTTCAAACTGAACGGATTTAATTTGTTCTTATAGTACTCTATATGTTTTGGCTGTGCTTTATCGCCGAGCTTAAGGACACGAGATTCCGTCATTGATACAATGACTTTTTATTTTGGTGCTCAACTTTAACCTTTCAATTACTCATACTTTGTGACTTGTCAAAAAAATTATTCTTGTTTGTTTAGCATTATTTTGTTTTGTGTTATCTACCGATGTCAGAACTAAGAACGTTGCTTGCGTAATGAAGCGTTACAAATTTTCATTTCATTGCGTTTTGTTGCTAGTGTGATTGTGTGATCCATTTTATTCTGTGCCGGTGCCGGGTCTAGACGTCCAATCGTTTTAATAAAAAGTAAAATAGTCGATAGTCCATTTTTATACAATACGTATATCGTTAGGGGTGAAATTGAAAACAAAGTCAATTTTAATAACTAAATCTGTTTTTCACATACGAATAAAAACTATAAGTAGCAGCGTAGTTTCAGTGAGAAGCATACTTGCATTTTTGTCATTTTAGAAATAAAAGTTATATTTCAATACCTACAAAAAACCAATAACTCAATGTTGTTATTATACTTACGGAATTTACATAGATCTAGTTAGTTAATAGATTACTTAAATTAGATAAATGTCATTTGGTACTTTGTTGTAAAATTGTACACCGACCCTAAAAATAATTAGGTATTATTTGTTTTAAAGAAGTAAGGTATGGTACCCACGGGTGATTTGTTTTTATTTATAGTGTTTAAATTGTGAACACCACTGTTTTTTGAAAACATTTCAATGTTTTAATGGACAAGATCAGATTCTCATAAATGTATTGTAATTCATCTGTCATTATACATAAATCCTTAAATCTTTCACTGAGAGAGTCTCCAGCATTTAGGTTAGGTACTTATTGTTCGAATAGCATAGCATATCTTCTGCAGCACAAAGATAGTTTGAATGTTGGCAGCATTTCCCTTCCCTACAGTAAAATGCCGTACGATATTACAATGAGAAAGAAGCTGAAATAAAATAATCTAGCTGTATCAATATCAGTTATCTGACGGATTGTCATTACTGCTTATGCCGCAGAGCTAAGTCTATTCGAAAATTTAGCTATGATGATGATGCCTAGAAACACAGAGGTGTCCAAATTTTCATTCTTATTTTTAATTTGTACACTAGTTTTTACTTCAATATTAGCCAATACGAATCTTACACATTTGGTTTTACTCGTCTAATATCAAGTTATTTACACTAAACCAGTGAACAATTTTTGAGACCGCATTATTAGTTGTCGTCGTTTCACTTTGAATAAAAGTGAAGAATCATCAGCAAACAATACTTTCTCATGAGTGTATTTTACAAAATAAGGTAAGTTGTTAATATTAACCAAAATCAATAATGGACCAAGTATTGAACCCTGTGGAACTCCTATTGTAACTACTGATTCCGGAGATATTTTACTGTTAACGTCGACCTTTTAAATCTTGTTTCTCAGTATGAGATTAGAAAACTCAAATAAGCATCTCTAATTCCATTAAGGTAAAGCTTCCTGACCAACGTTTTATGCAAAACACAATCGAAATTCTTGGATAAATAACATAATACCTACCGCTAGGGCATCTTGCGTTTCCTCCTAGGCGTTTGGACCCCCAGGCAAGGCGTTGGATGACATCGCATGCGCAGATTCAAACCTACCAACCCGCATTAATGCGGGATTTAACAACTGCCGTCTTGCGATAACAGCCGGAACCAGCTGCTTAATAGGGCCTTCCAAAGAACGGAAAACATAATACCACACAATAAAACATGGCTCTACTCGTAGTCCCGTTAATAATGACAGTAACATGATGACAAAGCTAACATGCTAAAGCTAACATTAAAGTTACTCGCGTCCGTAGGTTTACTCTTGAGACACTACACGTGACCCCTGGGTGGTGCTAAATGAGTGACACTGACTGAGTGGTAGAGCCACGCTGCGTTGCAGCACGCATTGGGCCAGCTCGCCCGGGGTAATACCACCCTCTCACGGGGAATATTCGGCGTGAAATAATGGCACTTGGTGCTGTTGTTGGAGGCCCTTTCCCCCCCCCCCCCCCAACCCTCACAATTCCTATTCCTTTCTTAAAGGTCGGCAACGCATCTGCACGATTTCTCTGGTTTTGCGGGTGTCCATGGGCGGCGGTGATTGCTCTCCATCAGGTGACCAGCCTGCTCGTTTGCCTCCTTTTACATAAAAAAAAACATGGATATTATTTTGCATTCCATCAATCCGGTTTTTAAGTTTGACGTATTGACGTAGTAGTTCACTTTTGGCATGCTTTAAAACCATTATATGCTTTATCTGTCATGTGTTTATGATATTGGCACCTTAAAAACAAAGAATGCTATCTACATTATTAAAAATCAATTACCGAATGTTTGTACGCGCATCACTTCAGAACAGCTGCATCTATGTGGCTGTATATTTTTTTGTGTGTTTTAGTAAAAGTCAAATGCTTTATTCAATATAAACCTTACAGGTACTTATTGACGTCAAAAAATATATGTAAAAGAAAAGTTAACTAACAGTAGTTAAATCTTATTAACTAACTTAACTACCTACCTAATCTACCGCCAGCTCGGACTTTGGGAGAGCCTTCGACTGAGAGGTTGGAGGTTGGTTTGAGGTTTTTTTCCCTCAAAATAACAACAGTTTTATAATGTCGTCGCCAAGCCATACAAAATACATTAAAAGAAAAATATATTGACACAAATTGCTATTAAATGGGTTATGCTATCCACTATGTCCATACATATTTATCATTTACATAATCTTCCTCTTTACCTTTACCCATTAGGGTTTTTTTAACATATGCTTTAAATGTATGTAAAGGCATTTTAGTAATATTTAGTGGAAGTTTGTTATAAAACGTGTCACATTTACCCAAAAAAGAGCCACTTGTTCTTTTTTTTAGCTAGCCTATACTGTCCCACTGCTGGGCAATGGCCTCCCCCAAGTCCCTCCATCCATCTCTATCCTGGTACGCTGGTAAATAATTTGGGTGAAAGCGGATCTCCCTGTTTAACGCCTTTAAGAATTGGAAATGTGGGGCCTGTTATGTTAAATATTAAATTTATTTTCCAGCACTATTTCTATAAATGTTTTTTATAAGGTCAATATAAGTTACGTCGAGATGTTAATTGAAAAGAGCTATGAATGAATGACACTGAATTTTGAAATGACAAAGAATGTTTAACACTGTCGAATGCTTTCGTTAGTCCACAAAGGCCAGGTACCTGTTTCATGAAGTCTAAAATTATGGACGGCAAGCTTATTTTTCCTACGTGTGTTTAAGTTATGAAGATCACAATTTTTAACATAATGTGTTTTGATACTTATTGACATATTTAATGTTTTCAAAAATAAATGGCGACACAATAGTTAATTTATCAATTTTTTAAACAACTCTTTGAGTGAGTCTCTAGACTTAAGGTTGTATATGGCGTGGAGCTCCACAACAGCAAGCCATAAGATATCACACTATGGAAATAACTGAAATAAACTATTCTTGCCGTCTCACCATCAGTTAGAAGTCTTATTTTCATAACTGCGTATGCAGCTGAACTTAGTCTTCCTGACAAGGCATCAACATGTGGGTCCCATTGTAAGCGTAAATCCAGTTTAATGCCTAGAAACACATTAGAATCTACTAATTCAACTACACTATCGTTCATCTTAATTTGTGTGCTGACCTGTCTTACATTAAGTAAAGAAAATTTAACACACTTTGTTTTTGTTGAATTTTGTAATAAATTATTAATAGTGAACCAATGCAATACTTTTGAGAGTGCACTATTTACATCATCAACATTTTCAATGCCTCTTTTAACATTGAAAATAAGAGAGGTATCATCTGCAAATAGTACAGTCTCACACAAGTTTAAGTAAAGTTTCCAGTCATTTAAATAAATAAAAAAAAGTAAAAGTAAGTAATCAAGTAAAAATAAAAAGTAAGTAAAAGTAAGTAGTCATGAAATAGCTTATTAATTGCAAAATGGGACAGTAATTGATTGTTAATAATTTTTTCAAATACTTTGCTTTTTGTCTAAAGTTAGAGGGATTTTTTTGTCACCAGCTATGAACAGTGGAATGATTTTAGCATGCTTCATTAAATTTGGAAAAGTTATTTCTTCAAGACACCTATTGAAAATATCGGCCAATTGAGGAGCTAAGGAATTAATAATTGTTTTAGCAACATTTGTAGAGGTACCCCCACAGATCTCTTGTATTTTTAATATTTATTGTTTTAAAAGCTTTTAAAATGGTGTCACTGTTCATATGTCTAAAACTAAAACTGTCACCGCACTTATCAACACTTGACTCGATGAGAGCGACAGCAATATAAGAGCATGAATTTATTTTACTAGTTAAGTCTATAGGTATCCTAGAGAAAAAAATCCTCAAAATTAAATGCACTTCCGACTGCGACATCTGATTCTATTATTTTACTATCGACTTTAGGTAAATATAAACGGTCCTTAATTTTTGTTTTACCAGTTTCTTGATTCATAATATTTCATGTGGTTTTTATTTTGTTGTCAGATAGTGCAATTTTTTTAGAAATAAAATTTGCTTTAGCGTTTACGAGTATGCAGTCTTTTTAATATTATTTAGAATAGTTTCTAACTTATTCAATAAAGTTGGGATCTTTAAAAGTCGATTTTAATCCATACAATTCATATAACTTTCTCTACTTGGTGTCCTATACTAAAACTCTAATACCTGGTGTCGCACAGTCACTGAACTTTTTCTCAGAGTTATTAAATTTTAATAATTTTCTGCTAAAATGTTATGTTTTTATCCCGAATGCAACTGAAAACTTTTGTATAAGTGTTTGCATTATCAGTGGGTGCTGCTGAAAAAGAAGAAAGTTTTAAGTGGACATTAGTTTTAAATGTTTCTATATGATTCAGCCACCCATGGACCTAGTTAGGCCTCCGATCATGGATGTCTGAAGGTTGGCTGCGATTTGCGGCGTTAAATCTTAACCTAAACTTAAATTCTATGGACTTACCGACAGGTCCGATGTTTAGCCCGCCTTGCAACCTTAGGATGAGGGGTTGGGGTTTTTTTTAGTTGTTCCCCGCTTTTTGCAGGACTTTATTTTTTTATACTTTTTTTTCTTTCTTTTCTGTAGGGGTTAATAAACATGAGCTTTAAGAGCTATACTCTATTGTGATTTCTTTTCTTTTCTTTAATTTTCTATACATCTCTTCTTATTACTAATTTTCTATACAATATAGTTAGTAGAAATAAGATTCTATTACATTTATTTCTCTTATTGTTTCTATTCTTACCAACTAATATTATATGTACTTTTATTTGCATTTTATTTCTTTTATTTTAGTGTTTCTATAATTTTTTGTTTTTTTTTTACTTTGGAGCTTCCTCAAGCTTCAAAGTTTTTCATTTTCTTATTTTTCTTTTATTTATTTTCCTATTTCTTTTGATTCTCTTTTTCTTTTATGCATATTTCTTATTTTATTACACTACATTTCATTCTCTTTTATTTTTCATTCCTTTTCACATTACTACACATTTTCTTCTTATTTTATTTATCAATCCTTTCTTATAATTATGCTAATACCTTTTCTTTTTTCTAGCTACTTCACATTATCTTTCTCTTTTATTTGACATCCCTTTTTACATATTAATACATTTACTTATTTGCCAGTACATTTAAATTCCCTTTCCTTATACCTTTATCTATATTCCTTTTATTTTTTTAAGATAAGATAATCTCGATTAAGATAGTGAAGCGACTATGACGAAGCAAAAGAAGGTAGGTATCGGAACTCAGTTCTGATGATGGGATCCTTGAGGAATTGAGGGAACTCCTCAAATATTGTAGGCATACCTGTAATGATTTTGGTATTTTCACCCATAAGTCAAATGAGATCCACTCCGGCAATAAATTCTTCCTAACTAATATTGTAAATGCGAAAGCGTGTTTGTTCGTTTGTCCGTCTCTTACTTGCGCATCGACCTGATTTTACACATAGATAGCTGAAGGACAAATAGTGACATAGGCCACATTTTATCAATCCTTCTGAATCATTTCTATTAGGTAAGAACACGTTAATGATCTGTGTAGTAGGATTAATAAATTTGTATATGCTCTAAAGGAAGTGAGACGCATTATAAATGAACAGGCAGCAATCACGAGCTACCATGTTTATATAGCCTCGATACTTCGTTACGGGATTTTGGCGTGGGGTAATAGTACCGACATTAACATGGTGTTTATTTCCCAAAAAAAATGTATAAGGGCTATATCTGGAATCTCACCTGACGAGTCTTGTGAAGCCATATTCAGAGAACTTGGTTTATTGCCACTGCCATCGCATATACATTTACGAAATATGTTTATTCGTCAAAAAACATAAAGTCCTTTTTAAAACAGCAGGCGAATCTAATTCTAGATTAGAAAGAAATCCACACAGACTCGTGCCTAAAGCCATGCCAGGCTAATTTATACGTGGTACTAAATGGTATTTGCTTTCGTGAGAAAGTAATAGTCTTACACTTACCAATATTAAGAGGTAGATTATTGTCACGGCTCCATTGGGATACAGCATCGATATCTTTTTGCAGTGCCACCGCCTCAGCTTCAGTTTGGATACCCAGGCTTAGCTTGAGGCTTAGCTTAACTTCCGCCAAGTCATTAACCCATTAACGCCCAAAATGAAACTGCACGTAAAAAATCTTTTTTCATGTTATTTATTGTATCATTACCGATTAAACAAAAGGTATCATAATCAACATTTCAGGAAAAAAAATTAAAACATATGTTATAGGGGTGTACTCGGCCGGGTACAGTGGGCGGATTAAGTATGGAAACTACCAAAGCAAGGCCGCTCAACACAATGTTTTCATGCAAAGTTCGCAACGCCAACGAACACGATTGTGTCAAATAACACACCGCAACTGATTTTCTATACGTTCTGGGTTGTGACCGTTATTTTTTCGATCAAATCCTACTACTGACGATGACGAAAGTCGGATCTTTGTTTTTGTAGGTGTCAGGTAGGCTCTTGCTATGGTACGTCGAAATGATAACTGATCCATCCATTCAGCTACTTTATTCTTGCTTAGCAAAACAAGCAACCGCCGTGCATTAGAAATAGCAATATGTAGAAGGTAGGTAAGCATCACCCAGCACCATTTCTTTTCCTTCATGGCTCATACTCTATGATGGCTGATCGACTGGTCCATTTGGTCAACACCTCCCATACCTTTGTTGTAATATACAAATAATCTAGGAATATTGAAATAAACTTTCTGCTTAGCAATATGCACCATCTTTTTACTATTCCCATGGGCTCAATCTGATCAAAATTAGTTCCAATTCTAACTATGTTATTATCTTTCCACCGCACCATTGTAATTTCATTATTCGTATCGGTAATCGGTAGTCGTATTCTGCTCTTGGCCGTTTCTTCATATCCTGAACAGGAGTGACAGGACATTTTTTTGTCCTATTATCTCGAATTGTGCCCGTTGCTCAGTAGCCTAGACGCCGTAGATCCCATAGTAACTGATAATTGGTGAACAAATTGTCAAAATAAACAATATGTTCACTGGAAACAATTTTTGAGTAGTACTATTACTGTGGCGACGCGGAGTCACCTCAATTGTCCCTGGCACATCTCTTGGCATAGTCGTATTTAGCGAGATCATCATCATTTCCTTCTTCTTCGTCACTTACTATGGCTGATACAGGTGGCAAGAAGAAGACATCATATTAAATATCATCACTTTCATCAGCCATAATTGATTCAATAGCTTCTTCCAGCCTTGAATACTCATTTCTACTTGTAAAAACGCGACGGTTGGCCATGGTGGATTATTCAAAAATACCTGCAAAATACCAGTAATTATAGTACATAAGTGCCCACTGTACCCGCCCAAGTACAGTGTGATAAAATATAGTCTAATACGTATTTATTGGAATGAAATGAAGCTGAAACAGTATTTTATGATTATGTGTATTCGAACAATAAGCACTAATACAAAACAAGTCCAAATAAATCATTAATAATATTTAAAACAAATTATCAAAACTTACCTTAGTACTTTGATCTGCAACTCGTATTTTACAACAGAAAACAATACATTAATTTTCGCGTTTCCACCAAATTTTATCTTTTTTTAATCTGCTAGTGATGTCTAGTAATGAAATAAATGGTTTTTATAACAAAAACCATAGATAATTAGTATGAATTGTTACACTTTGTAGCTGTACTCGCACGAGTACAGAGAGCGCTAATGGGTTAATAAAAATTACGAAAAGTGTTGGTCCTAGGGTACTCCCTTGACTCACACCGGATCTCGTAAAGTAGCTATCCGATTCGTACCCATTTAGGCGTACATATTGACAGCGGTCTTCAAGATAGCAGGAAAATAACTTAAGGAGTCTCGGCATGAAGCCAATAATTGCCAATTTCTGCAGTAGTTTGTCATTGTCAACCAGGTCAAAAACTTTTTGGAAATCAAAGTAAGCTGCATCAACTTGCCGATGAATATCCATTTCCGCGTACACATAATCGACGTGTGTGACCAAGTTCGTAGTGGTGGAACGAGCCTCTCGAAACCCATGTTGGCTGTTGTTGTATTGTTATTGTTATGTATGTTATATTATATATTGTTGTATTGTTATATATGTTATATTGAAACTTATACTAAAATATATTTACAAATAAAAACGACAACGAAGTACTTAATGCAATACCTAATCAAACCTATTTACCTACAAATCGGCACGACAATTGCGCGTGCGCTCTTTATTTTGCACTAGCAATTGGCACAGTACATACACAGCAGCGTACGACGAATTTCCTAGGGTGTTCATCATTTTAACTGTCAGTTAATTTAGAGAATAGGCCTGCGGGTCGCTCACTCAACTACCTGGCTCGCCTTATACGGCCGCGCAGCCCGCTCCGCCGCCCGCGCCGCCGCCGCGTCGGCCGCGTGTCTACGATTGTAGTCAAAATTTCATGCATAAGATTAAATTTAACTACGTATTATTATTGATTATAAAATATAGTAATGTCGTTTAATGTTTATGTTAAATTTACCTTGGCTGGCACCAACTCCAAAAATATTTTTTAAGATTATAAGATTGAGTAGAATTAAGGTTAATTTGTGCAAGTAAATTGATCAAACTGTGCTATATACTATACTATATATATTATTTTTACGTTTTAGTGCATTTATTTCAGTGAAGTTTTTAGAGTCGGTTTTTTTTTGTTAAAATTTTTGTTTATTATTTTATTGACCCGTCATTTTTTTAGTAGGCAAAGTACCACGCGGCTTTAATTGATTTTAAACATTATACTTTTTTCACTGATGTGTCTACAATGTATTATGTTTGGGAGAGACATTATGATGCTCAATAGTGGCTTTGTCCGCTATGGTCTGAACTAACGCAATTATTTACAATAGATTTTTCAAAAACAAGACAATTACAAAAAATATTTTCTAAGCAAGTAGCAGATGTGGGTGTATTCTAGTGGGTACATCGAACACGTGATCTAAATTAAATGATTTAAATAAGTTTATTAAATCCACTGGACATAGAACAATGGTCCAAAATGTTAACATTAAAATCTTCACATACTACTTATTTACTCCGTTACTTTTTTTACATGTGAATTTTAAATCATCTTCCATAGCGGACTCAAACAGTGGGTAATTTCCAGATGGAGGTCTGTATACACATATTACAACAACCTCATCTAGTTCGACGCATGGTAGTTCGTTCTAGAGATAGTGCAATTAAGTCTTTACGTTCTTTCACTTTCAAATTATTATTAGTAATAATTATAGAGCCGTCTCTTATGGCTGACATACTACAAAACGAACTGACAATACTGTATTCCTCTAAGTTCGTCTTTAATTCGTAATGTTTGAGTATGAGTAATGCTCGGTAATACATAAAATGTAAATTTTAAAAGAAAGTAAAAATAAATCTCATTCGAATTCTTTGCCAGAAAAGCCTTGTATGTTCTAATGAACTATGTTAAGGCAGTTTGAAAATTATTTGGAACATATTCCAAAGTCTATATTGCCATGTCAGTAGGTTGTATTGTTCTGAGGTTGCAGCTTAATAGAAGCCGCTGGGCTTGCCATGTTGCTGGTTAAATGCTTAAAATAAAAGCATAGCGAATTTGCTACCTGTCGCTTAAAACGACTCATGTTAATATAATCTTTTGTCAGAATAAAATTATTATCTAATAATTTATTAGTGTCAATTATTTCTACTTTCTTTTCATAAAAAGCCATTGTACTTAATGTCAAATTAAGTCTATATCTAAAATTATTTCTTCGTGTGCAAAGTTTTTACAGTAAAGAAGTGTGAACATTATAATTTTTTCTATATATAATGAAAGCAATTTTTCATAGAAGTTAACTAAGTTCTTTTTATTCACATTTCCCCTTTTCCCAATTAAAATAATAAGAGTTCCTACATTTTTAAAGTCATATAAATTTATTTTTCCATTATATCTTGGTGTGACAAACCAGGCATACAATAATTTAAGACAGTTTGCCCTTCGATCAGTATTTAATAATTAACCTAAGCCTTCAATTTCATCACTAAACAATAGAGTGCTACTTTTAGTACATTTTAATTGTTAGGACAAGGTTTATATGAAAGAAGAGTTTTGGAAATTCGTCACGGGTACGGAGCCCACTTGGACGAAATTGCGGGCGGGCCGCAAAGTTTTTAATAATTTGCTATAAACACGTGTAATGTACTCACAATGTTGATATGCCATAACAAAACAAAAAACAGGAAGAAATTGTCACAAAAAATATTTTATTATGCAAATCTTTTGAAATTTGATAACACCATCAGAAATTGACAGATTTTCTTTTATTGAGTTGACTTTTATTTATTTTCGTATTTTACTGATCATCTCCTAGGCACGTACTGGACGTAGTAAGGCACTCCCGGCATCATCAGCAGCCCAACTTTGTCGACCTCGCAGCTAAGCGGGCGCGCGCTGCCGGGCGGCGGCAGGATCTTGAACTTAAGCACGATGGCTGCCAGAGCGTACCACATCGTGCGGTAGGCGAAGCGCATGCCTGAAGACAGTTTAAATCATACATATATTTAAATACATAAATAAATCCATATACATACACAAAATTACAAAAAAATAGTAAATTATAAAAAAATATACTGAACACACTGCTCACGCCAAGTTACCTATGCAATTCCTGGGTCCATCTCCGAACGGCATAAAGGGCCTCGTGCCGTCATCGTTTTCGGGCAAGAAGCGGTCGGGGTCGAAACGGTCGGGGTCCGGGTAGTACGCGGGGTCGTAGTGCATGCCCACCGCGTTCACGTACACCGTGGTGCCCTTGGCGATGGTCAGCTTGTCGTCGATGACGTAGTCCCTGTCGCAGACTCGGTCCAGCCAACCCAGGGGAGGGTATTTCCTTAATGTTTCTGTAGTTGGCAAAAAGCAAAATTCAAAAAGTTTTATTTATTTCAGGTTTGAATATCACAGACAAACGGAGCACTGGTAGACCACCTGTCAGATGGGTCAGGGACAAAGCTGGTCGCTAAAAAAGTCTCTTGAAAATGTGGTGTCAATATCGCTGACTATAAAAGGGCTAAATTCGATGAAGAACGTTTTGTTAAGATAACGAAACGTTGACCACTCCGCCACCGAGGCATTGGTTAGACCGACGAAATTTTTCAACTCTTTTGACTTTATGTTTTTATAGTGTCTTGTCAGACCTCTTAGAATTTACATTCTTAGAGATCTGAATGAAAATATTTTACAATATTTTCAACATTCAGACTGCTTTATAGATTCGTAATATTTGATTATTTGCGTTAAAAAACGCTCAAATAAACCTAAAGATAACGAAACATTGGAAAAAATGTCTACCTCAGGCGGGAATCGAACTCGCGTCCTCCGCAACCCGGGCAGCTGCGTTGACCACACCGCCACCGAGGTGTTGGTTATATCGACGAAATTTATCAACGCTTTTGACTTTATCTTTGTAAACTTCAATAAGAAGGTTGCCTTCGCAGTCTGTTTACCTGCTTTAAGATTGAAAAGGAACAATAATTACCTTTAATGACACTGTTCAATATAGCTAGTTCACTGAATGTACTGCTATCAAGCTCTTTATCACCAAGCGCTTCTTTAGCTGTCATCAATTCGTTGTAAAGCTTTTCCTGCAAACACCAAAATCATTAGACCGATCTACGTTTTATGCCTTAACGTATTCGTTGTTAGATTGGCACAACTGTTATCCATTTTGGCGCGGAGTTTGAGTTGCATCTGTTATTTAGATTAAATACAGTGCTGTTTTTAGTTAGTTTATATCTAGTTTGTATTGCAAATTTCATAATGGATAAAAACATCGAACAAAGAGTTTGTTTTAAATTTTGCGTCGCCAATGGAATTTTGTGTTCGAAGTCACTGAAAATGTTACAGAAGCTTACGATGAATCGACTTTATCAAAAATACGTGCTTATGAGTGGTACAAAGCGTTCAAAAGCGGTCGAGATGTGATGGAAGATTTGCTTCGCTCTGGTAGGCCATCAACGTCTTCAACTGAAGTTAACATCGCAAAAGTGAAGGAAATGGTGACTGAAAATCCTCATTCAAGTTTGAGAGAGATAGCCGCTGAACTTTTTGTGTCTCACGAGTCGATTCGTACCATTTTAAATAATCACTTGGGTATGAAACATGTTGCCGCTCGGCTAGTCCCAAAAGACCTGAATTTCTCCAAAACCTCAATCGCATAAAAGTCGCCGAGGACATGCTAGAACGAGTCAATTCCGACCCAACATTCATGCAGCGCATTGTTACTGGTGACGAGACGTGGGTTTACGAGTTTGACATGCAAACTAGTCAACAAGCTTTGGAATGGCGCCTTCCGACTGAACTGAAACCGATAAAACCACGTCAAAGTCTATCAAAAGTCAATGTTATGTTGACTGTTTTCTTTGACTATCGCGGTGTTGTGCACTCGAAATTCTTGCCGGAAGGTCAAACGGTAAAGAAGAATATTATTTGAGCGTTATGCGGCGTTTAAGAGAGCAAATTCGACGAAAAATGTCAAATCTGTGGAAAGAAAATTCTTGGATTTTACACCACGATAATGCGCCTTCACACAAGGCCATCATTTTGAACGATTTTTGACCACAAACTCAACAAATACCATCGAGCAACCACCTTATTCACCAGATATGGCTCCAGCCAACTTCTTTCTTTTTCCTAAACTAAAATTACCACTTCGTGGCACCCGTTTTCATTCGGTAGAAGACATAAAGGAGAATTCGCGGCGAGAACTGAACTCAATTCCGGAAAAAGCGTTTAAAAAACGTTTTGATGATTGGTTTATTCGTTGGCGTAAGTGTATCGTTTCTGAAGGAGCATACTTTGAAGGCGATAAAATAAATTTGGACGAATAACTAACATTTTGTGTATTATTGATCTTTTCCTGGTACTTTCTTGAAAGAGTAGTATATACTTAGGTCATAATGCATATCACAACATTAATATGATTTGTTTTTCAGTTTGTGCAAGTTGGTTTTTTGCGACCCTTTCTGAAGTGTCCTATTCATTTTAAAATCTTACCTGTACTTCGGGCAGAAAAGCAATTTCGTATGTGAGGAAAGCCAATGCTGCAGCGGAAGTGTCGAAGCCTCCCTGGAGGAAGATGGCAGCTTGAGCGATGACCAGGTCCTCAGTCATTCCTGTAATTTATTTTATTCTGTAGTGTACTATGTTCAATTAATGAAATACCTAATAATGCGCATTCGGTGTGTTTTTATATTAAGCACGGCAAAGTTTGCAAGTTGAGCAACTTTCGCAACGCAATTGACGGGTGACTAAAGAGTTCATCTGTGCTCCTCGGGAGGCACTTTAATCCGTGGGTCTGGGTAGGCTTTATACTCGTAAGTTGGCAGTTAAAACCCACTAAGTCGATTTAAATCAATAAAAGCAAATTAGGGAAGTCTTTTTTTTAATCTTTCGATATCTCGTAACTGTATACCTTCATCTGTTTTATCAGCATCATGTTTCATGCGGCGCAGCGCATCGAGGAGGTCGTTTTCTTTGGTCTGGTCGTTGTAGCCTCCCCTTTGCGCGACCATCTGTTTGAATACCCTTCTAAAAAATGCCACTGATGTCTTGGGGAAAAAACTGAATCTGCAATAAGGAAGAAAGTTTATCTCCAAATTAACTTTAAATAAGATTTAAATTAACTACAGTAAAGGTTTTCCCAGACAGTGAACTCAACTTTGGTTGGCCTTGATCGCGGTATGATCAAACTATTAGGCCACAATCTTTATTGTTATGACGATAGACTTAGAGACGATGGTAGGCATAAGTGCTCTACTACTAAACAAAACTGAAAACATTCCGACGAAGAACAACTTGGGGGTACCGTTGGAAATGAAACTTAGAGCTAAAACCAGATACGCGGTTAAAACAGGAGGCTTGCACACTCAGCTCAACAATGGCATACCCAGCAGTGGCGATAAAAGTTATGATTTGGTTGTTTTAATACCTGAAGAAGTTAACCACCTCTGGCAGGAAGAAGATGCTGGTCCAAGCCAGGCCGCGTATGACGCTGAACTCCATAAACTCCTTGGTGACCGAGCGCATGTGACTCTCGCCGGTGAGCGTGGTGTCACTGTGCATGCCGAACGAGGCTATACCGATCACGTCGGTGGTGTAGTCGGCGTACAGACTCTGCAATCATTGATTTCTACGAATTATCATTAGTTTTTATTAAGGCTCGACCGAGACGGGTTTTTCGTTCTCGGCCGATACCGAGACCGAGAACGATAATAAAATAAAATCTCGGCCGAGACCGAAAGCCGAGACCCAAAGTAGACAAATCGTGAAAAAAAATTAAATGCTGTTTTGTAACTGTTTAATACTGTAGGTACTGTCCTGCACGACATTGTAAAAATTAAGGTTTTTTTGTAAGTCACTTGTGCGCTCAATTAGTTAAATACATTAAAAGAACTTATTTAAGTTAGTCTGATCATTGTACAAGGTTATAATAGACTTGTTAGAATTTGAAACAAATTCTTTAAAAAATAACAAACAATACATAAATCTAATGACATCTAAAAACACATTTTTTTCAAAACTTTCTTAATTTTACTTTTGAAACAATAATTCTTACATGAAAATATTTGTATTGATATTCCGCAAAAAGTAAATTTAAATTTTTAACACAAGCGCGTGATTGTTTATCACATTTCGCAGAATAAAATCATTGCTCTAATTAAATTAGTAGGTCTGAAACTCAAAGCCGAATTGATCTAATTATTAATATCAATATGATTGAGTTTTGCTTTTAAGGTCATTATTAAGACTTATGTCTTTTTTGCATTCTTAACCCTTTGAGCACCGTCAAACCAGATACAATTGAAAACCAATTGTTTCGCGACCGCCGGCGGTCTTATGATCCTTGACCTATTAATAAAACTAACTGTTTCTATAATCAAAGTTAAATAACATTCTATCGTTGCATAAAAAAGCATGTTTTCGGCATTTTCACCCTTCAAAGAGTGCCTGACTCTCTTGTACAACTGTCCAGTTTTGCTAAAGAGTTGTTCACTTGCTACACTAGTACGCGGCGCAGATAAAACTTATTGCTGCAGGCCTAAGCACCTTATGAGGTGACGAAAGCCAATACTCAACAATATAAGACTTTCTTTGCAGTCTTAGCTCTATAAAAAGCTTTCTAGCGCTATTTTAATCACAGAACTTGAACTGTTTTCGTCATTGCTCATTGGATTGTCTTTGAACTCTATGGAATCATGTGCTGCCCATGTTATCTCATGAGTTATCTGAAAATTTTAATCGCATTCCGTACAAAGTTAGTCTCGGTCATCGCCGAGAAACTCAGCGATTTATAGCAGAGAACTCGGTTCTTTCTCTCTCTTTTCTCGGTTAGATTTGTAGACGAGAATGCCGAGACCGTGACCGAGATCTCGGTCGAGCCTTCAATAAAAACTTTTTATTGAATACCATACTACATACACAATAATCAAACGATGACAAAGCAATTCTAAATTTGGAAATAGGTCAAAGGTGTGAAGATAAAATAAAAAATAGAGAGATGTTGCTGTGTGGTGGTGAAACATCATTAACCAAAATAATACTACCAACCTATCTCTTTTCTTGGGTTTCGTAAAAGGCTTCTAACGCTCGTACTTCCAAGATCATAAAGTGGCGATGAGTTCTCCACCTATCACACATATATGTGCAGTGGTTATTTGATGAAACGTGGACTGTAGCAGTGCTCTTGCGGTCGTCATTGCCTCTGAGTGAGCCTTTGTGGATAATAGTCATGATTATGTAGATCAGTATGTATCAAATAGAAAGTACAATAATAATAAGACAAAAATTTAAAACAAATTTAACGAATTCAATTAAACATATAAAATAAGTAATTTTGAAATAAAATAAAAGAAACATTAATTTTAAAAGAGCGTTGCACACACTTGATATAACGGCTGTCTTAGATGATTCTGCTAATCAGATTGAACTACTTAGACTAAACGCATAATAACGTATAAGGATGTCTAATTCGTTTTTGGTTGGAATAAATTTCTTACCCTCAGTTCCATTGGTTTGTTCGCCTTCTGGTCGTTTTCTATTCGCTGGGTGAGCTCCTTAGACTTGGTCTTAAAAAGGTCGTGCATCGACTTGAGCTTCAGAGATGTGAATACTGGAGTCAGGCGACGTCTTACGGAGCTCCACACTGGTTCCTACAAGCAGTTTAAACATCGAGTATGGTTATGGTTTCATTCGTTATCATCATAATATCATCAGAAATGTTGCACATTAGGCCGCACCACTGCATAGTATGCTTAAAAAACTTGGCTGAACAGAAAAAACAAAAAGTTTTTTAACCATGAGGAATAGGTAGCTTAATTTTGTCTCAACTCACATTGACAGCGAAGATGTTTAACCCTCCAATGGGGTCAGTTTTGTCGATCCCCGACCCCATCATCCTGTTCCTGAACACATCGAAGTCCTTTACCAGCACCCGCCGCCCAATCTCCGGCGAATTGATGATCAGCGCCGGTCGCCAAAACAACCAAATGCCGATGTAGGGCGCCTTGAAGCGGTCGTACATTTCTCGCATCCATATCCCCTGGGCAGATAACACACAACACATAAAATACACACGAATCTCACACCACGTCCTGTAATTTCTTGGTTAATACCCGTAGTTACAGGGAAACCAGCTTGAAGCTGAAAACAGTTCAATAGACGTTACTTTATCAGAAGCCAATTGTACAAACATGTTATGCTACAAAAAAATGTTAACAGTGGTATGGTAAGTATGTAATGGTACAGTGGTAAGATTTTTGATAAGAACGTCTGTAGGGTTGAAAAATTTGGACAGGTCTAACCAAAATCTCGGTGGCAGAATGGTCAACACAACCACCTGAATTCCAGATGACGTGGGTTCGATTCCCACCTAAGGTAGTCATTCCTATTCAAAGTTTCGTTATCATCGAGTTAACAATATTCTCCTATCTATCGCAAATAATTATATTTAAATAATTATAAACAACTGCACCACGTGTATGTATACTCATGTTTTAGACAATTAAAAATATCTTTGTCTTTATCTTTATCTTTATCGCAGTTTTTTCATTTTCATCGCAGGAAAAATATATGGTTCGCTAGTTTACAAACGGCATCGTCATTTAAGAAACGTTTTCCGTTTTGCTAATTGCCAAAGGCATGTTGTAAACAAATCGTATCTTTGTTTGACATTTCAGGGTCACCACAATTTAGGCCTATTGATAATGATTGTATATGTATGAGTAAACAATGTCGTACCGGATTCTTCTTCTGCAGGAAGGTGAGGCTGCCGAGCAGCGGGTGCGGCGGCTCGTGCGGCACCCCGCGCGCCGCCCAGTGCCCCCGGACCTTCCACCACGCCACCACCAGCCACGCAAGCAGCGCCGCCGCCACCGACGCCACGAGGGTTAGGAGCATTGCTCAGCAGCAAAATAAAGAACCAGCGTTCTTTATCCTATTATCCCCAGAGGGTTAGTCAGGAACTGGGCAATGCCGACCGCAAAAGCACGGCACACAAAAAAACAACTGCATATGTGTTCAGCATATATGGGTGGTGAGCCCATCCCTGCTTTATGCTGTACGATGTATGAGCAGTCTTCAATCAGTTTCATCAGTCGCTTTTTACGACACCCAAAATAAGAAAAGTGAAAAGTCAAATTATTTATTCAATATAAACCTTAACAGGCACTTATTGACGTCAAAACTAATAAAAAAACAGTTAACAAGTTGTAGTTAACACTTATCTAATCTAACAAATCTCCCTAGTAAAATTTTTAAACACTGAAAAAAGACGACAACCTCTGGCGGGAATCGAACCACGCACCTTCCGCATTCTGGGCGGCTGCCTTAGGCTGGTTTCAGAACTTCGCTGAGGAAGTGATGTCCCTCAAAGAGGCCGCAGAGAGAGTGCGCGAGACGGACGCCAATGCGGACCTACTCCGCAGAAGGAGGACGGGCGGTCGAAGGCGCAGGTTCTTGCGCCACTTGCCACCCTAGCATTGGCCAGCGGGTTAGAGGTGGGGACCTCGAGCCCGCATTGCACGGCCGTGCAAGCCGTTTAGGAAACGCCCAAACATCCTCGGGCGCCTCCTCCTCCTGATGGAAAATCGCCGGGCGACACTCGGTAGTCGTGTTGACCACAATCCCGAGCCGCCCGTCGAACGAGAGGATGTACTGGAGGTTTTAGTGGCTAGGCCCCCCTCCTCCCGTGTCCCCGTCGAGGCCGCAGGGCCTGGACGGGGAGGCGAGAGTTGGGGGGAGAGTCCCACATAACTCGGGGTGTCCCCATGCCCCGGGTATTCGTAAAGAATTTCCTCCAGTATAAGGAAAAAAAAAAAAAAAAGGCTGGTTTCAGAGTCACGCTAATCGCCCGCGCGGGGGAACGACGCGGGACCACGAGTTATGTGTTGTCTTGTACCGTTTTATAGTGAGGTTGTCGTCTTTTTTCAGTGTTTATAAGTTTTACTTAAGTATATTTAAGCGTTAATAAAACGCTAAAATATATAAAATCATTAACTGGTGGTATATTAGTTAAGGTAGAGTAGACCTTAACTAATATACCACCAGTTCGGATTTTGGGAGAGCCTTCGACAGAGAAGAAGCTGGCAAGAAACTCAGGCCTTTCTTTTTTCTCTCTCTAAGTAACAAAAGAAGAAGAAAAAGAAGAAGTTTGACGATGAGCCGCCGCCGCGGGTGCGTATCATTTCATATAATGACATATGAACTAATTACAAAGGGCATAACGTTCATTGGATATAATTTTTACTTGATCTATATGCACTTCCCATAAGAACATTACGTGAACTAGTCATTTTATATAATACTCATATTCTATAAAACTTTTTCTATAAAGCTATATTGGTATAATAACATATTCTATAACTTCATTTGATTTTTTTTTTATTTTAAAATAAAATTAGCATTTTAACCCCAATTTGATTTTAAAAAAATTCTTTAAAAGTTAATACGTTGTGTTTTTGGTAAGGTTGTGCCACAAAAGTCAGTGACAGAAACGAATCACGGCAAAAGCAAAACTGACTCCACGTAGACTTGTCTGCCCAACGCTAGGGGTGCGTATCATTTTATATAATGACAAATGAACTAATTTCAAAGAACATAACGTTCATTGGATATAATTTTTACTTGTTCTAAATACACTTCCTATAACAACAGTACGTATATTATTCATTTGATTTATTACTCATATTCTCTAACAACTTATTCTATAAAGCTATATTGGTAGAATAATCATATTCTATAACTTCATTTGATATAATTTTTGCTTAAAAATAAAAATAACTTTTTAACCCCTAAATTGATTTCAAATATTGTCTTAAAAAGTGAATACGTTGTGTTTTCGTTATGGTTGTGCTAAAAAAGTCAGTGACAGAAACGAATCGCAACAAAACCGACTCCACGTAGACTTGTCTGCCCTACGCTAGAGTGTAATTTAATCCCGCGTAGGCGCGGAGGGGCGAGGCGGCCCACGAGCTGAGGAGCAGGTGGGTTTAACGCTCCCCGCCGCGGTTGAGGCCGGCCGGCGAAGCCGGCCAGCAAGCCGATGCTGCGGTGGTGAGCGAAAGCCATCTGCGACGATAAGCTCGTGTGGGACCGCCGGAGTCCCGCAGCGCCGGAGCCGTGACAGAAAACATGCCTGCTGCATGATGCACGCCTACTTGCATGCTGCATGCCTGCTTGCATGCTGCATGCCTGCTTGCATGCTGCATGCCTGCTTGCATGCTGCATGCCTGCATGCTTCATGTCTGCCTGCATGCTGCATGCCTGCTTGCATGCTGCATGCCTGCATGCTTCATGTCTGCCTGCATGCTGCATGCCTGCTTGCATGCTGCATGCCTGCTTGCCTGCTTGCATGCTGCATGCCTGCTTGCATGCTGCATGCTTACTTGCATGCTGCTTGCTTGCTTGCGTGCTGCTTGCTTATTACATGAGTAATGTTTTATATCATTTGCTTATTATATCAAATGTACATTATATCAAATGAAATTATAGAATCTAAAATTATATTAAATGTTTATTATATTAAGTTAGTTGTTATATATCAAATGAAATTATATGAAATGAAATTATATTATCTGAACGTTAGATCATAAGTATTTATATCAAACATTACACACCCCAACGCTAGAGTGTAATTTAAGCCCGCGTAGGCGCGGAGGGGCGAGGCGGCCCGCGAGCTGAGGAGGCAGGTGGGTGCGTTGAGGCTAGACGGCGGAGCCGGCCAGCAAGCCGAAGCTACGGTGGTGAGCGTAAGCCATCTGCGAGGATAAGCTCGCGTGGGACCGCCAGAGCCCCGCAGCGCCGAAGCCGTTAAAGAAACCATGCCTGCTGCGTGCTTGCTTGCATTCTGCATGCTTGCTTGCATGCTGCATGCTTGCTTGCACGCTGCATGCTTGCTTGCACGCTGCATGCTTGCTCGCATGCTGCTTGCTTGCTTTCTTGGATGGTGCCATTTGGGTCTGAGTTTTATGTGAATAATGTTTTATACCATTAGATTATTATATCAAATGTTTATTATATCATATGGACATTATATCACATGAAATTATAGATTCTAAAATTATATTAAAGGTTTATTATATCAAGTCAGCTATAACATCAAATGAAATTATATGAAATGAAATTATATTAAATGAACGTTAGATCATAAGTATTCGTATATCAAACATTACAAACCCCTGCCACCACACAGCTCATTCAGATTACATTCTATTCATTCAAATTCTTTTAAGTATTGGTTTTAGATTAATAACTGTCCCTAAAAATTACTTTTTCACAAAAAAACGAAATTGAACTTTTGTATTAAATACATAGGTGTTGATTTTATACTCAAGAAGAGCAAGTATACTACAATAATTGTTTATGTTGATATCTTAACGTTAAAATATATATAAATAGAATTAGTTTTTAATTAAAAAAAACTCTTGCACGGCTCATATGAAAACGTAATTTTACCAAATGCAGCAAAAAAGATTTAGGATTATGTTTTAAAACAATAAATACTTACTTTTTTTTGTATTCTTTTTTTATTTGTCTCTTAGACAACACTTTAGCGAGTACAATTAACTACATTAAATTATATGACTGGGCAGGACGCTGTGAGCCGGTGACCTTTGTAGCACTCGCAAATTACTGTGTTATCTATCACTGACACGACTCGCGCATATCGACACCGAAAGAACACAACGCTGTATTGTAATGGCATCTAATTAAATCATTATGTACATTACAGCATCATGTTTCGTAATAATATAATGAGCTCCTACAATATGTTATTTAGTTGTCTTTATACTTAATTGTGGGATGATATTTAGCGAGTACTTGACTTCGGTAATTTTTCCATTCGTAACATGCCTCTCAAAAGACAATACACTGGATATGTTAAAGGTGTAGATAATTTTGTTGGCCAGGAGTTTCTCCCGTGTTCTTTTAGCAACAACACGTGTTGTGAGACTCCATTTTATTTCTATCTAAGTACCGTACAATACTAAATAAATTAAAAAAAATAAAACACTTGAATGCTACACGCGATAGCCATTTAATAAGATATAATAATAATAAAATATTGTTGGCCGCCTTCTTCTACCATTTAAATAATCATAAATACCATCTATGTTTAGTTGTCATTATAAACATAAATAAGATGTTGAAGTTCGACAGTGAGCCTCCGGTCTTTGAACACTACAGGAGTATTACGAATTATTTCATTTCTGGCATTTACGCCATTTATTTTTATTATGAGCAAGGTTATAGGGTCGGGATCTGTATACCAATTCGCAGATGACACGTGCATTTTAGTATCCAGTAAAAGTGTCTCGGAAGCGCAACACCTGCTTCAACAAAACTTCAATAGCATGTGTAAATGGGCACATGACCTAGGCTTGGTAATTAATGCTCAAAAAACCAAAATAGTACATATACGCTCATCACAAAACAAAACACTAATTACACCATCCGTGGTGGCCCATGAACATGCTTGCTTGCACACCAATAACGTAAACGATACGTGTCGATGTCCCATCCTAGAAGTAGTCGATACTCACAAGTACATTGGTCTCATAATCGATAGCCGGTTCCGTTGGGGACCTCACATTGATTACGTATGTAATAAATTAAGAACACTTATTAGTAAGCTTTATGTACTAAAATATAAATTACCTTTTAAGACATTAAGGTTATTATACCTAGCCCTGGCTGACTCGGTCATAACTTATGGTTTAAGCACCTATGGTAGAACGTACATAACATATATTGAAACTATATATAGATTGCAATTAAAAATGTTAAAAATTATTACTCCTAAGTTCATTCTAAACAAACTTAAAAACGATGATCAAGAATTCTTTAAATATTGTAATGTAATGAATGTATACGAGAAAATTGAATTTCAAATTCTCACTGAATCTAATAACCCTGATTGTGTAATAGAAAAAGAAAGGTCTGTATATTTAAGAACAGTACCATACCTAAATAAGTATATTTTACCTAATTTTAACAACCTGTATGGGACAAGAATATCTACTTACTTAATACCTTTTTATTTAAATAAGCTGCCTACTGAATTACAGAGGATGTATAAAGATAATGTGAAAAGATTTCGGTGTAATTTGAAAAGACATTACTTACTTACTCAAATGTAAATAGCGACTCGCCGGAACCCAGATAAACCCTGTGAGGTTTTCGTGGTACGGCTCATATGTAACAATAATTGTACTTATGTGTATTGAATAAATGATTAAAAAAAAAAAAATTAAGTATAACTATAACATCTCGCATTCGTGTACATAAAAATATGTATGCAAATAACCATTTTTATTTCATAAATTACATTTCCAAATCAAACAACCAAGTTGAACCAAAAAGAAAGTATGAAACGTCGCATTTGATTCGCTGAGAAATTTGTGAAACTGTTTTCCGTGACAAATTGCTAAAAGATTACTTTCGTCCGCCATTTTTTACAAGCTTTTTTTTAAGTACCAAGACGTTTACTACGTCCTCTTAAAATATGGGGAACGTAGAAAAAATCGCTCGCCAAAGAAACTCACACAAACGAACGTACACACGCTCTCGACTCACTTCAAGGCCTTTTATAGGACCCAGCCTGTACTCGTGTTCAAGCTAAAACGTTGGACTAACGTTGAGCACGAGAATTTTATTTAAAATGAAAAATACTTTACATTTCTTAGAGTTCTACGTATTTTTGAGGTAATATTACATTAGAGCTATTTAGTTTTTTTCACAAGTTAAGTGCTTATTCATCCAATGATGCCATGAAGGTATAATTACTTTGTATGCATCTGTTTTGATTCCTACCTAACATAGAATTTTGTACAGAACCTATTTGGTTTTTTTTTTATTTTACCTAAAACTAGACTGCACCTTTAACTGCCTACATTTTGATAAAAAATTTACTACAATATTTTCTAAATTGTTTAATCGTACACATTAATATTACTTCATAGATAAGTGACTGATTAACTGGGTCTTAATGTTTTTAAGAAACGCCAGTGATAAGACTTAAAAAATAAAACACGCTACATTTAAAATAACTATTGAGCTTACACAACATATATGTTTAATTCTTTGTTAACAACAGTACATGTGGAAATTGGCCCATAACCCACGCTGGCCCAATGCGGGTTGGGTTTCAAGGATTGCCTTGCCATCTTATGACAACAACCGGGACCAACAACGGTTTCAAGTGCCAGTGCTAAGCACGGAGGAGCTCGAGATGTTTTGAAGTTTGGCTCCCATCCAGTGACCCAGAAATAACTAACAAGATGAAAACCGAACACCTTTGCCGCTGCGCCATCCAGATCCTCATTGTTTATTATTTATAAGTATAAATAAAAATGTACACTGAAAAAATTGCTTGTCTTATTCGACGGTGATTTATCGGAATTAAATCGGACGTATGAATTAGTAATAATACTCTGGTTTCAAAAGGAACTATAGTAACACAGAGTCTCTGGATGGGTGACCAAATTAAAATAAATCGAGCTCTTTCGTGCCTTGAAGGGCAGTCGGTTACATTTTCCAAACAAGTCCAATGGGACTACCGCAGTTGATTTCTGGCACAATCAACCCGTGTGCAATATAATGCAATAGTTGTGTATTTGATGGTGTTGAAATAAAGGGATCTATTTACTTGTGGCGTCGGTAGCCGAGCGGATAGTTGCTCGGGTTGAATGCGACAAATCGTGGTTCAATCCCCAAGCTCCATCAGACTACTGACGTGAACCCACTCCGACACAGTCATTTAGATTAACAGGACTATTATTAATGTGTTAAACGCACATTAATAATAATATTTATTTAAATAAAAAATTGTCCTCATGGGAAGGCTGACCCTCGGCAATAAGACGTTCATAGGCTAATTGAAAAATATTTTATTAAATGGTTTTTTGATTGAAAAAAAAATAAACAAAGGAAAATATAAAATATAGCTAAGTCATTCTGATTGCATATCTAAGCTTAATACTTACCAGTGCAAGTCCTGGCTGAGCGAACCCTGTTCCTCGTGACCAGAGCTCAGTTGAATGTACAACATAAGATTGCACAGTATCATTTTAAATATAAATTATCACACGATAGCACACGATTCTGTTATCGTGATGCCCAGACAGATATCACGTGATAGGTATCCTAACTTAGTCTATATAAATAAAAATCAATTGCAACAAATGTATGTTCGCGCAACTTTAGAACGGCTGCACTTATTAGGCTAATTTATATTTTGTTGTGTTCGGAATTGTCAGGGCAAGGTTTGTATCGAAGCATTTTTATAGGGTACAGGTGATCACGTAAACGAAGTCGCGGGTCGGGCGGGCCGCTAGCTATTACATACTAGCGACCCGCCCCGGCGTCGCGCGGGTTACTACTAGTTACCCGTACCCGTACCTTAACAAATTATAGCCAATAATTTGTTTATAACGATAACCTTCCTCGATAAATGGGCTATCTAACACTGAAATATTTTTTTAAATCGTACCTGTTGTTTCTGAGATTAGCGCGTTCAAGCAAACAAACACACAAACAAACAAACTCTTCACCTTTTTAATATTAGTATAGATTATAAGGTGTTTTACGCAATGGATATATTTTTTTCAAATTATGTTACAATTTGCAGGTGTTCGGTCAAAAATTTGGTACTAGTTACAGTTTACAAAAAAAAACAATAACCCTACTCTCCCAGATAAATCGGCACACACAGATATAGCTAAGCAACAGCGACTAGAGATGTCAACAAAGCGTGCTCTTATAATTTAGGGTGCAGCACTGAATAAAGTGTCTATTTACCTATTTTACGGTCCCCTTAATTCGAAAGCCTGGCCCCGGAAGGAGGGGAGCCTTCGCAGCCATTCATCTCCGACCAGACGCCGTTACGGCCTCACAGAGATGCTACGGAATTTCACGGGGTATAGCGCTACTGGATGTGGTGTGAAATGAACTGAAATGAAAACCGGAAAGGGTTTTGGCTAACATAAAAAAACAGTTAAAAAGACATTGATAAAAAAATAAAGTTGTCATACATGTCTGTATGTTTACATGTGAATTAGCAAGTGGCCTTCGGAAAAAGTGTTTTTAGTTGTATTGTATTCTTTAACGCGTACGCAATCGACCTTCGTAAGTAATGATATGACCGATAATGGAAGCGCATTTCACGTGGATTATTGAAGCAGGTACTGAGGAACTGGCTACCTTATCTCTAACAGTCGGAATACAACAATTCCAGTAACATTGATGTTATGGTGACATTTTATATAAGATGGTGGTAGCTAGTGAAACAGACTATATAAGAAGCCCTACCACTAACTAAACCGAGTACAAACATGTAACCCCGAATCTGGGACTTCTGGGTCTGACACCCTGCCATGAGAACCTAAAAAAGCCTTTATCATTAACCTTTAAACGTCCCACTGCTGGGCGGCCACTCACATAGACAACAGATAACATGGGAAGATTGGGCTATAACCCACCACGCCACAGGTTGGTGTGTTGTGGGCCATTGCGGGTGTTTCCGGTCAAGGTCCTAACCATAGTAGATCGGGATAATTGTCCAGTTCAATAAATTCAAAATTCGAAATCATTTATTCAATTTAGGCTACAATAATTGAGAACATGAGCCTTGTACAGAGAACAGCCGGCAAAAAACTCAGCGTGGGCATTTCTATTCTCCCTTTCTTTTACAGCGTCAATACAAATTGGAAATGCCCTTCCTATCATAGAAGGACATTTATTCCATTACAACAAAAAAAAATATTTAATACGATTACAAGACAACACAACACATACAAAACAATATCAAATAAAAAACAGGTATTGCTCAATTTACAATAAATTAAACGACGTCTTACAGTAGGTATTTTTGAAACAAGAAAAACTATTTCTACTACAAATAAAAATAAGATTGCAAGGGCAGACCAGCCTCCACAGGCGGCACCCGTTCACGAGTATGACAGTTCATGTGAGAGCACTACTTTAAGAGAGCATACAAACTCTAGCAACTCCAACTAAAGCCAAAAAGCATATAAACCACTTTATAATCATTTACAAATTGTACAAATCGACCAGAAAAAGAAATCGACTGTGGTTTGTTTGACGTGCGCCCGAGTGACCGGATCGTAGCGATGATTACAGTATTGTGAAGTTTCTTACTCTTAAGTAACGACACCAGCGATAATTTTGATTCATATTGCGCGGATATTGAGTAAACTAAATGCAAAATTCAATGCCATTTAGTTCACCCAATAGGAATCCTGTTCCATCCATGTTGTAACTCCAGAGTACGACAATACCAATATCTATCTCGATCAGTTTCAAGAGTAAGCATGTTGTCCTGACCAGCGGTTTGGTGCCACTTCCAGCTTGCTTACGTCCTCGCCCCGGCCGCGACGCGTGCCTCCTTGGCGCCAAACTACTTGAACGGTCGGTAGCCGCCTGAAAAAAGATTAATGGCGGCTGCACTAGTAGAAACGCTCGACGCCTCTCGCGGACACACGATATTTGATGAGCTTTACATCCCACGATAGCGGTTGATACCAATGAAGCAAAAGAATGGTGTCAGGAAAGCTGTAGGCTCTATCATGCCCTCCGGGTAAATAAACCTGGTATAAAAAATACTTTAATAGTTTAGCAATTTTAATATATGTACATACATACATAATCACGATTATTATCCCCGAAGGGTTAGTCAGAGACTAGGCAATGAGGACCGCAAAAGCAGTCTTCTACTATAGTCCACTTTTCACCAAATGGCGACTGCACTTGCTCTAAGTATAAATATTGTTTATATTACTTTAACGCAAATTTTGTTGCGAACAAATTAGCAATCAAAACAATGTTGATGACGTAGTTGTCGACATTGAAGAGCGCCTTTGGCTTTCAAAGTAAAAAGTGTTGATTAATTCCGGCGGGCTGGATAAGTGCACCTGATCTGGATTGACAGAAGGGTGCAGTTTTTTTCATTTTAATATTGTTTTTAAATAAAATTTTAATGTTCGATACTTTTCCATTGTAATTTGGTGAAACGTGGACTGTAGCAGTGGTCTGCTTTAGCTGTTCTCATTACCTGCTCTCTGACTAACTCCTCAGGTATAATAGTCGTGAATGTAATATATGTATGTGTCATTTTCAGTTTGGTACCATAAAAAATGATTAAATACAATAAGCCGTATGACATGGGTCCAATGCCCGGGTGGGGTGGATTTTCGATGCATAGCTCGGTTTGTTACTTACCAAAAATATTATTACGATCAATCCATTAATTATGAAAAACTAACAGTATATCTGTTACTTTACATTACAACTCGTCTTTAAAGAAAAGTATTTTAAAGCAAAACCTCCAACAAAAACAATATAACGCCACAAACACATCCATACTTCACCACTTCACAGTGCAAAGCGACGCCATCAAGAAAACGGGCCAAGGCATCCCGCCTTAAAACAGGCCACAAATAAAACTGGCCGGAACCGGGCCGTAATCCGGGCATCTGTAACCGGGCCGGGCGCCCGGATCGGGGCACATCCATACGCGTCTGGGCGAATCCCTTAGTTGATGCAGCGGCCTTTGCAAGATGGCCTCGAGGCGCGCTGATAAAACGAAAGTCTCCTTCGTTCGCCCTTTAAGATTGCGTCGATACATTTTGGCATAGCAATTGGAAATGTGTGGTCTGCTGGTGCCTTCCTCTCGGAAGAACAGGCGTGATGTAATAATATAAAAAATATAACATTCTACGCTCACACCAATTACCTAGCCCAAGTTAAGAGGGTTTACGCAATTCGGTTTTCCAAACTACCAAGTCGAAATTTTTAAAAACCAATAAACCAATTTTTATGAAACTTTGCATGCTAAAGTAAAACACAGGGATCTAAATAGCATGTAGATGACATTTTTTAAAAACTTTTTTTTAACTGAGTTATTTTGATCTAAAGTCCACTATAGAAAGTTAAAAATCGCGATTCGAAAATGCTTAAATAATAAGTTTACTTGATTATAGAGATTAGGATTTGATTTGATGATTTCATTTGATGTGGTGATTTTTTTGCGTAGTTATACTTAGATCTTCACATCAACCATTTATTTTAATGATAGAATTAAAATCAATGGTTGTTGTGTAAAACTAAGTATATTCTTATTATTTTACTAATTTAAAGGTAGGTATATGACTACTGTTTTCTTAAGTGCACGCGAACACTAAACATTGAAATATAACACTTGACAAGGTCCGTGGTTACATCGAGACAGGGAGTGTTCTCCCTGCGACCACAACCGCAAGCCTTGGAAACGGTAATCGTTTGGAACTTAAGGGCTACATACATACCTATATAGTTTCACGACTATTATCCCCAAAGGGTTAGTCAGAGACTAAGCAACGAGGACCGCAAAAGCAGTCCACTGCCATTGTCCACGTTTCACCAAATTACAACTGCACATGTGCTCAGCGTGATAGGTGGTGAGCCCGTCACCGCTCCATGCTGTTGGATGTGTGCAGTATTTAGTCCGTTAGTCGTCTTTTACGATACCCAAGGGCACAGACGGGTTTGATTGGCACAGCTCACTAAAAGTTACGGCTTACAAGTACCACTTCATTTATGAATAGAAATAAGAATCAAAAAATAACAAACAAAGATAATTAATAGTAAGTACATGCTCGTAAGAGGTAAATCCTTATCTAAAATTTGTGTACAGTACACGACATGTTAATTTTTATATAATCTACACAATATCCAATCGTAAAACTCAAAAGAGATAAAAAATCTTCTTCTATACCTATATAAATAAAAACAGTTGCCACGAATGTATGTCCACGCATCCCTTCACAATGGCTGCACTTATTCGGCTAATTAATTTTTGTTGTGTTTGTAATTGTAATTACAAGGTTGGTATGAAAGAATTTTTGACGCATGATTTTTCACGCGCGCGAAGTCGCGGGCAGCAAATCAATAAAAACTATAATTAACACTGAAATAAAACACTATTAACAGATTCAAATTTAAAATCTACATATTATTATTTACTTTTATCCTGCCACCATTTACCTATTGCCTGGGATCCCATCATACAGGTTATCAAATCCCAAACCCAACAATACAAAATTGCTTTTTTGTATAAAAAAATATAATTAACAGTATGCTAGTGACAATTTATTATATTATGAGACGACCAACACCGTTTCCCTTTGACCACGAACCATGTAAAGGGTTCGAACCGTCACGCGTCAGTATAAAAGTTTAAGAGTAATCGGTAAATAGTTTATAATTTTAATATAGTGCTCGCGTAAATCTTAGAAAACAATATACGACACTAATAGTTTTTTACTATAGGAGGATATCATCAGTATTTTTAAAACACTAAAAGCAAACATACTCTATTGTTTTAGTTGGTTAGTTATGATTTTCGTAAGATTGTGTGTACTATCAAGCCCGAAAGGTCAACGTTAAAATTATGATAGAGCGAGCAATCTTTTTGCCTTGGTAAGTTACAGTAACCGTAAGTAAGTTTAGTTAATGTAACGGCGAAATTCGTATGTGAGTTAAGCATTGTAAAAATTACATTATGAAACCTTTAACATTTTACTAATTAATAACATTATAACATAAAATCGAACTTGCTAAATGCCTTGCCGTACAATGCTCAACTTTATGCTATTTATATAGGGACCTACAATTTATACGATAGTAGAGGAAAACGATAGAGAGCGATAAGACATGAGACAGTGATAAGACAGTCATGCGCGTAAAACGATTACTTTTGTAAAAACAATTACCATTTTTTTATCTGTACTTGTTGTAATCTGCCCATGCATGAACTTTAAATGACATAGCTGTTAAATTCTGCAAATCATAAAAATAATATGTCAATAAATGGATATTGATAGATGTTAAAATCTGCAAATCATATAAATAATACTTATATCAATAATCGGATCTTGATAGTAATTCTGCAAATAATATAAATAACATAACAATAATCGGATCTTGATGGCGCTTGATCGAGAGTTTCGATTCCGCAAGTTAAAGTAACCCTCGAGCCATCACGGTGGGTAATGGCCCCATCACCCCACGTGCTGTTGTCCACGTGGGAAGGGGACATTTATAGCCAGCAGTAGGACATTTATAGGCCAATGATGAAGAAGTTCTTCAGTTAGCTAGGTTTCAAGCTCTACTTACGGCTTAGAATAGCATTCACTTGGTGTTAAAAATGGCTAAATATTAACATAAATTCCTTGAATTCTAGCAAAAGTTAGTAATACCGCCTAAATATCCGAACCTAATTCAGATCGAACCCTGACCCGTCAAGTGGAAAGTCAGCAATAAACTAATGTGATGTATGGACGCCGCGTTCAAGCTACATTCGGCATCAGAAGTAACTGAACAGAAGTACCATGTCATACTAACTACTGCGTCTGTATGAACTCGTCAGCTGTGGCAATTCCAATTGTTAGCAATAGTCAATAGTCAATAGTCAAAATATATTTATTCAATAAACTCAATTAATAAGTACTTTGAAACGTCCAAATATTTTTTAACCTACCACCCATTCAGGACATCATTTTTTAACTGTGGCAAAGAACGGGCGCAAGAAACCACAGCGCACAGAAGCAACGACATTTACAAAATATATATATATTATATGTCGTTACCAGATCACAAAATACAAAATATGAATTTGAATGTAAATAGTTTAATTAAATATGGTGCTCTATATAAATTAATTATAGGCAATTAGAAATAGCTGTTGGAGTAGGTACTTGGAGCATGTCAGACCCAAGCTGTTTTGTCTTCTGTATAATCCGACACTTTATAATAAGCTTTTTTATAAAGCTTTTCTTTGATTTTGATTTTAAATTTATCAAGATCTAAATTCTGAATATCATTTGGTACTTTGTTGTATAATCGTACACACAGACCCTTAAAAGAATTATTTATTTTATGGAGCCTAGTATAAGGCACTGCTAATTTGTTCTTACTTCTAGTATTTAATTTGTGAATATCACTGTTTTTTGAAAACATTTCAATATTTTTATGAACATACACAAGATTTTCATAAATATATTGTGATGCAACTGTCATTATACTTATATCCTTAAATCTCTCTCTGAGAGAGTCACCAGCCTGTAGGTTATATATTGCTCGAATAGCCCTCTTCTGCAGCACAAAGATAGTTTGAATGTCGGCAGCATTTCCCCACAGTAAAATGGCGTACGACATTACACTATGAAAGTAACTGAAATAAACTAATCTCGCTGTATCAACGTCAGTTAACTGACGGATCTTTATTACTGCATAAGCCGCAGAGCTAAGTCTATTCGACAATTTAGCTATATGTGGGCCCCACTGAAGCTTGGCATCCAACGTGATGCCTAGAAACACAATGGTGTCCACAGGATTCACATTCTTATCTTTAATTTGTACACTAGTTATTACCTGCTTAACATTAGGCAATACAAATCTTACACATTTGGTTTTTCCCTCGTTTAATAGCAAGTTATTAACACTAAACCAGTGAACAATCTTTGAGACCGCATTATTCACATCGTCATAATTTGGGTGTCGTCGTTTCACTTTGAATAAAAGTGAAGTATCATCAGCAAACAATACTATCTCATGACTGTCTTTTACAAAATAAGGTAAGTCATTAATATAAACCAAAAACAAGAATGGACCAAGTATTGAACCCTGCGGAACTCCCATTTTAACCACTGATCCCGGAGATCTTTTACCGTTAATGTCGACCTTTTGAATCCTGTTACTCAAGTATGAGATTAGAAGGCTCAAAGAAGCATCCCTAATTCCATAGTGGTTAAGCTTCCTGACCAAAGTTTCATGTAAAACACAATCAAAAGCCTTGGATAAATCACAAAATACCCCTAGGGCATCCTGTGATTCCTCCCAGGTATCAAATATTTGGATTAAAAGCTCAACACCGGCGTCAGTTGTAGAGCGACCCCTAGTAAAACCATATTGTTTACAATGTAAAAGTTTATTTTTATAAAAATGAATTTGCATTTGATCTAGTATTAACTTTTCAAAAATTTTACTAAATGTGGGTAGCACAGAAATAGGTCTAAAGTTAGAGGGGTCAGAAGTGCTACCCGATTTAAATAATGGAATTATTTTACTATATTTCATGAGGTCAGGAAAAACACCACAGTCAATGCATTCATTAAATATGCAAGCTAAAACTGGAGCTTTTGTCATAATTACAGATTTAGCGACGTCCACGGAATTACCCCACAGATCAGCAGTTTTCTTTTTATTGAGAGTGTTAAATGTTTTTATTATATCTATAACACAAATTTTTTGAAAACTGAAATTATTTTCACAATCTTTAACATTCTCCTTCAAAACAGATTCAGCTACAGTGGGGGAGGAAATCAAGGCGTTTGTAGTTGAAACTGGAATGTCAGTAAAAAACCTCTCAAATGCTGCAGCAACATCAGCATCAGAAGTCAAGGTTTTATTATCACAATTTAAATTGTACTCATTATTACGACTTTTGACCTTTCCTGTTTCACTATTTATAATATTCCATGTCATTTTTATTTTGTCATTACTATTCTTAATCTTAGAACTCAGATAGTTTGCCTTGGCTAATCGACATACTCTTTTGAATAACTTTGAATAACTTTTAACATATAATTTGAAGTCATCGCTGGTGTTATAGTTGCGTTCACCATAAAGTTCATAAAGGCGTTTCCTACTTCTGTGAATACCAATTGTAGCCCATTCATTAAAAGTTACAGTACCACTAACTGAGATCTTTTTTGGAATAAAAGTTTTATTAAATTCTGAACAATAAATGTTAAAAAAATTATTATAAAAGACATTAGGGTTGTCATTGTATTCTAAATAATTTAATTTTGTATCTAGATTGCTTTTAAAGCGTTCCAGCCGACCTGCAGTTTTTGGTACAACAGTGATATTCTTTTTCGTCACTTGTTTACGCTGGTGTGGAAAGCTGACCATTTGGCCACAATGATCAGAGTCCAGGTTATTAATAATTTGCTTAGCCAGTGGTTTTACATTTGTATATATGTTATCAATACAGGTGGCCGAAGTGGCAGTTATTCTTGTCGGCTCCAAAAATAAATGATTCAAGTTGTATGATAGAAATAGGTTTTTAATTTTAGTTGACATCGTGGAATTTTCTAACAAATTAATATTAAAATCCCCGCAAACAATTATTGTTTTACCTACATTACGGACTTTATGTAATGCCTCATCCATAACTTTTTCGAAAAAATCATATGATGCTGAAGGAGGTCTGTACACACTTAATACAACAAACTGCTCCAACTCCACACAAGCTATTTCTATTGTTCGCTCAACCGAGAGGCTCACTATGTCTTTGCGTTCCTTTAATTTAAACTTTTTACTAACAATAATTAAGGAGCCACCATGTATTACATTTCCTCGACTGAACGAACTTCCTACCAAATGATTCTTAAAATTCAACATAAACTGATGGTCTTTAAGCCAGTGTTCTGTTATGCAAAGAATATCAATTTTATTACAGTTCACGAACAATTCAATCTCCAAATCTTTGCCCATCATTCCTTGGATGTTCTGGTAGACAATGTTTAAAGATTGTACATTTTTTAAATTTAATGATTGACATGGGCTTTTGCTAAAGCTATTTTTACATTCATTTAATTTCATTTTATTAACAAACATTTCGCAAGAGTTTTCCTCTTTTGTCATATAATTTAATTTAAATAATTAATTGGAATGTCAGTAGAAACACTACTGACGTCTATGTCAAATATACATTGCTCAATAGAAGCAACTTGTTTAGCCAAGTTTTTGGCTGACGTTTGAATACAATAGGATAGCGATAAAGCTATTTGTCGCTTAAAATAATTTGGCAGATAATAACTATCTCTTGTCAAATAAAAATTACTAACATAATTGTTAGTGTCAATTAAATGCATTATGTCATTTTTGCAAAATAAATGTAATGTCAGGTTAAGCTTATGTCTAATAGAATTTTTCTCCTGTGGCAAACTACTACAATAAGGTAATGTAAACAATATAATTTTCTTTACAATTAACTTATTCAAACATTCTAAACATTTTAGAAGGCTTGTTTTGTTCAGATTACCTCTATTACCAACAAATAATAATAAGGTGCTATTGGGTTTATATTTATGTTCTACAGCTTTTTTCAAAATATGTTGATAAGAAGCACCCGGTATACAATAATTGATAACTGAATGTCCCAAGTCAGATAACAACCGACCCATGTTTTTACCAAATTCATCACTAAATATTACCAAGTCACTATTACAATCTGTCTTACATGGAATCTGGTTGGTTGGTATAAGTTGTGGAACCTCTAGAGCAACCTCTAGAAGTCTTTATGACAGACAAGAGGTTAAAAATGTTGCAAGAGCGCGATCGTTGCGAGCGAGTAGTGTGGCATGTTACTTAAGTGTTATTTCTGGGCTGACTGTACCACCATTCCACCACCAACAGGTATGAAATGGGATTGATATTTTAAATTTTCGGTCTCTCGGACGTTTTGTATTAGATTTTGACGAAAAAAATTACAAGTACCTGCTTGCTAGGTATAGCTACGTAGAGCTTAATATTTGCTTGAATATTTGTTTGGTTTCTCCCAAACTACCGGACATTGATTATAGATTGTAAGATAAAGTTCTTTGCAATTTTTCGGATTGTCATTAAATTATTTACAACTCGAGCGATATTATCATAAAAATGACTAAACCTTATCTTATCTTAACTTTACAAAAAGCCTGTGTAAATATTTAACCAACCTTGAATTGGTAAAAACTGCAAAACAAAAGACAGTTGACAGATTAAGAAGAAAAATAATAAAAAAGTATTTAACTCCTAAAAACTTCACACATCAAATTCTCCAGCGCTCAGTCTTCTTTAGCCGAAAGAAAATTACAGAAACACAGAGCGTTCGCTTTCAACATACTCACAACGTACACGTGAAACCGTTTTAGACGGGGAAAAGACATAAAAAACAGGAAAGGAACGGCGCAAAAAAAGTCGTAGCGAACACAGGATCCGTAACAAAAAAGCTGCACGCCTTCAACACAGCGCTACGAAGACAGAATGTAGTAATCAGTCTACTGTAATGATTGTGTGCGGCCACGAAAACGGCGGCTTCGCGATAATCGAACGACAAGTTCTAGAAAATGGTGTTACGTAATTTTTCAGATATGTACTTCACTTTATACAATTTCAAACTTTCGCGTTCGGCTAAAAACAAAATATTTTTAAGGGGTTTAACGCTAACTTGTTAGTACGTTACTACGACCAGTGCAACTTGGTCGAAACTTCAAGTAATAAAAGGTATGCGTAAAATGTCTTTACCTACTGTATTTATTAATATTCGTTGTAACTATTGTGAAAACTTTAGCTAAGAAAGAAAGGCCCCGTTTTTATAGCTATAGGGGTTAAGACATTAGTAATAGTCCTGTTAATCCATCCTGAAAACTAGAGTGTTGTGGGGGTATAAGTCAATAGTTTAAAGGGGTTATGGGGATTGTATGTCGTACGGCATTTGACTGTGGGGAAATGCTGCCGACATTCAAACTATCTTTGTGCTGAAAAAAAGGGCTATTCGAGCAATATATAACCTAAAGGCTGGTTACTCTTTCAGAGAGAGATTTAAAGATATAAGTGTAATGACAGTTGCATCTCAATACATTTATGAAAATCTGATGTATGTTCTTAAAAATATTTCATGTTTTCAAAAAACAGTGATATTCACAAATTAAACACCAGAAGAAAGAACAAATTAGCAATTCCTAATACTAGGCTTCATAAAATAAATAATTCTTTTAAGAGTCTGTGTACACAATTTTACAACAAAGTACCAAATGATATTCATAAATTAGATCTTGATAAATGCTCCAAGTACTCCAACAGCTATTTCTAATTTTCTATAATTCTGAAAAAAAAAGACTGAGGCTAATTTCACAGTCACGCGTTTGATCGGCGCCGGCCGCACGCGCGCGCTTGCAATTCCACTAGATAGTGGTTGCGTTTCATAGTCACGCGCGCAGTTGAAACGCGCAACTACTATGTAGTGTAATAGTTGTAGGCGCGCGCGTGTGGCCGGCGCTGGTCAGGCGCGTGACTGTGAAATCAGCCTGAGAAAAAGAAAGACAAAGAAAATATATGTTTGTCCTTTTATTGTTAATTTGGTGTACAATAAAGAATATTTTATATTTATGTTATATATTTGAGCGTTAATAAAACGCTAAAATATATTTTAAAAAAAACATTAATCTATAAACGCAGCTTCATCTTTACCGAATGTTCAAATATTTGTAAAAATATTTCTTTAAGATCTCAGAGGTGAAAACTTCTAAGATTTGATGAAGCAATGTTGACTAAAAAACATAAGCATCAAGCACTGATAAAATTTCGGCGGGTGAAAACCAGACCTCGGTAGCCAAGTGGTTAATAATAATAATAATGGATCAAATGGTTTCGATGTTCACACGAGTTACTGGCAACGCAATTCCAAGAAGCCATAGAGCTCGGCTCACTCCCAAGTTTGTTAACTACTGGTGTCACTTTTCTGCTCCATAAATCGGGTAGTACGGAACCGAAAAATTATAGACCCATCACATGCTTACCTACTTTATACAAGCTCCTTACATCCATTCTGAGAACAAAAATTAACGCGCACATTGTTGCAAACAATATTTTGGACAAGACTCAGAATGGATGTAGGGTTGGGTCCCGTGGTACTAAGGAGCTTCTCCTCATTGACATGACCATATGCCAGAAGGTCCGGCGTGGCAGAGGGACTCTCTCTACAGCCTGGATTGACTATAAGAAGGCCTATGATTCGGTGCCGCATTCATGGTTGGTGAGGATTTTAGAGTTATATAAAATTGATATAACTTTAAAATCCTTTTTGATATCATGTATGCGGCAGTGGACCACGGTCTTGAGTCAACCAGGATGTCGAGATAGTGTTTTTGCCACGCAGGATCTTATAAGGATAGAGCGTGGCATATTCCAGGGCGACAGTCTGAGTCCTTTATGGTTTTGCCTAGCTTTGAATTCTCTCAGTACTTTGTTGAGAAATTCAAAGTTAGGCTGTCAACTGCGGAGAGGGGGTGAAGTTATGACGCACTTGTTGTACATGGATGACCTCAAGTTGCTCGCACCAAACCGCCAAGACTTGGTGAAACTGCTGAATATTACTGAGACTTTCAGCAGTGCCATCAAGATGGAGTTTGGTATGGATAAGTGTGCGGTTATGCATGTACAGCGTGGGAGAGTAGTAAATTCAACCAATTTACAACTCTCCCAAACGATAAACTTCAGATCTCTCTCCGAAGTTGAAACATATAAATATCTTGGTATGTCACAGTCTTTGGGTGTTGTGGATGGGGACATAAAACAGTCATTACGGGAGCGATTCTTTTGCCGCCTAAGAAAAGTACTTAACAGTCTTTTATCGGGTGGCAATAAGACGCGTGCTTTTAATGGCTGGATTATGCCTCTACTCACATACTCCTTTGGCATACTAAGATGGACTCAGACCGAATTGGACGCCTTGGATAGAAGAGTCCGTCAAATGCTCACGACTTCCAGAATGTTACACCCGCGCTCATCTGTTATGAGGCTGTACATCCCGCGGAGATGTGGGGGTCGCGGCTTTTTAAATGCCAAGGACCTACATAACCGTGAGGTGTGCAGTCTCAGGGATTTTTTCCTTAACAGTGAGTGCGGGATGCATTTGGATGTCGTGGCAGTTGATAGACACTTTACGCCGCTCTCCTTGGCAACAGAAAACTGGCGCAAACCAGTGGTGCTAAGCACTCTCGATCGCAAGGACATATGGAAGATCAAGGTGCTACACGGGCGCTACTATCGGGCTCTAACTGGGCCTGATGTAGATTTGCCTGCCTCGGTGAACTGGCTACGTTTCGGTGACCTTTTTGGGGAAACCGAAGGTTTTGTCTGTGCTATTGAAGATGAAGTTATCAAGACGAATAACTACCGGAAATATATAATGAGGGACGGTACGGTCGACATCTGTCGGGCATGCCGCCGTCCGGGAGAATCACTCCGACATATTATTTCCGGTTGTTCTCATCTTGCTAACGGAGAGTATTTGCACAGACACAACCAAGTAGCCAGAATAATTCACCAGCAACTTGCTCTTCGATATGGCCTTGTTGAATCAGAGGTGCCGTACTATAAGTACGCACCTGCGCCAGTTCTCAAAAATGGTCATGCAACGCTCTACTGGGATCGCTCTATCATCACGGACAGGACTATTGTCGCTAATAAGCCTGATATCGTGGTGATCGACCGATCTCAGCGCCAAGCAATATTGGTTGATATCACCATACCTCATGACGAGAACCTCGTGAAAGCCGAGAAGGACAAGCTCAGTAAGTACCTTGACTTGGCTCACGAGGTTACCGCCATGTGGGATGTGGATTCAACCATTATTGTACCGATAGTCGTTTCGGCACACGGTCTTATAGCGAAGAGCCTCGATCAACACCTAGAGAGGTTCTCGCTGAAAGGTTGGGTCAAGGGTCAGATGCAAAAGGCAGTACTCCTTGACACGGCACGTATTGTCAGGAGGTTCCTCACTCTGCAGCCCTAACCACCGATAGCTTGGGTCTATCCCCGCTGCCGGTGGCAACCTAGGTTAAGTTTTTTATAATATTTTATATTGTAAATAGGTTTTTATATAAAATATTGTAAAAAATTAAACTTAAGAGTAATGTTAAATAAAGAGAATAATAATAAATTTATTTATTCAAGTAACATAGACTCATAATGGTTAGTAAGAAAGGAACTTAAGAGCTATTTATAGTACATATTATTATTGTAGGTATGTAATTTAATTTATAATTTAAATTTCACATCGAGATCACAGAATAAAATTAATTAATTTGATTATAGTATAAAAATAATAACAATAATAATAATCACATAAATGTTAGTACTCTATATTTAACATTGATGTAGTCGCCTGACATAAGTGCCACATAATGGGACAAACATTTTGCCTGCTAGCAATAACCCTCAGGATGGTGTTGGTACTGCCCCTTACTGTGCGCAACAGAGATACCATTTTTTTGCGCATTACTGATAAGATACTGTCAGTGCGCGCCTCTGCAAACATTGCAGACGCGCTGCAGAAACGAGGCATCCCCAACAACACTTTGAAGGCATTGTTGTATTGGACCCGCAGAGCGCTGAGCGACTTTTTGGTATGGTTGACCCACAGACCACCGGTGTAGAGCGACGTACAGTAAGCTCTGAAAAGAATTATTTTGACTGCGTTCGTACCCCTAGCAAATCTGCGTGCCAACATATTTGCTCTAACTGCCAACGCTCTGCGTTCCCTCTCTATGTCTATGTTGTCCTTCAGGTCTTCGGTTACCCAGTGCCCAAGATATTTAAATTGTTGGACTCTTTTCAAAGCAACCCCGTTCAGCATAATGGGCACAAAAGAGGACGGGCTCCTGGTTCCCGACCTATAGACAATGTACTCACTCTTACTTACATTGTAAGTCAGCTGTGATATAGTGAATTACACTATCAGCACGTACTCAATAGTACGTGATAATTAAGGTCTTCCTGATTGACAAGGCGTCCTTCCTCTAGTCACGTATAGATGTGATGTTAATTAGTATTTAAGATGATACACTAGAGGATAAAGATTATTGATTCAACGCAAGACATTGTTTCATTTCGGGTCTCCGTCCCAACGCCATTACATGGCGACCGTGACATGGTGTCACAAGTCCGCGCCGCGAAATCGCTAGTTGAAGTCTACAAAATATCAGGAAAATAGTGCTACACGGGCCTACAAGAAGGACGAAGGAAATAAGAAGAAAAACTGTAAGCCAAAATTGTTTAACTATGGGAAACCCACAATCTAAAGACAATATTATTGTCAGTCAATCACCAACTCAATCGGCGGCAGCATCAACTCCCTTGGCCGTTGGGATGCAACTTTCAGAGATCTTTTTACTGACCATCGTCGTTGTACTAGCGGGCTATATAGTACTTAGGCTGCTACGTTACTTCAACGCACGACTATTAGAAGAGGTAGAACGCAGAGCGGTTCGACGGGCAATTGGACCAGCACAGAACGTGTAAGCCAGCACGAATTAATATAACTATGCTACCAAGAATCTATGTGTGTGTGTGAGTGATTTCTTTTTTTCTAAAGTGTGTTCATGGCAAACCTGTCAGAACTCTTGAGTGAGCTTAAGGCTATTAGAGACTCTATTATTAAATTAAGTAAGGACAAACGTTATTCCGCTCAGGGGCAGAATAAGTTTTTAAGAGCAAAGGAAATTAAAAATATTTTTGAACAAATATCTGCAGACTTATGTAAAAAAGGGATAGATGCTGTAGAATTACAAATAACAAAAGCAATATCGTCAAAGTTTTTATGTAATTTTGAGGAAATCGAGTCACTCGTTAACCCGCATCATTCAGAAACGATCACAACCATGGCCACGTTCGATCTAAAAGTCGCGCTCACGCTCCTCCCAGTAGTAGATTGCGACGAAACGCAAATTAACCAACTAATAGACGGAATAGAGTATTATAGTAGTACCCTTAGAAACAAGGACCAGCCTCTGTTAATCAATTTTGTTTTAAAAACTCGTCTTTCTAGCAGTGCTAAAACAAAAATTAATAAGTCTTATGTGTCTGTGGCAGACCTAATAAAAGATATAAAAAATGTTTTAATTCCGATTAAATCATACACAGCCATTTTAGACCGAATGCTACGATGTAGGCAAGGAAACAAGACCATAGAAGTGTTTGGTAGTGAAATCGAAAAAATGTCCAACGATTTAAGTACAGCACAGGCTAATGGAGACGAGTCGGCATATAATTTATTAAAGCCGATTAATGAAAAAATGGCTATCAAGCGTTTCGCTGACGGCCTAAACAATGCTCGTACAAGCATTATAGTTACGTCTAGGTCCGTAAGCACAGTTAGGCAGGCAATAACTATAGCCTTAGAACCAGAAGACTCGGTAGTGAAACCACCAATAAACAATTATGTTAACTATGTTTCGAACCAGCGATTTGAAAAGATAAATAAAAACTATCATCAACAATATAATAAGTCACGTAACAACAACGCGACGAGTCAGCAAGGTCGGGGTCGTGCCTACTATAACTCGAATAGGTTTCAGGGTCAGCGCAACACCAGGTTTACGTCACCTCATAATAAACGTAGGAATGTACATTTCTTAGTTGACTCAGCAGAACAGTCTAATGACGAGAACGAAAGTGAACGTCAGAGTATACGTCAGAACGAACATCATAGCGATGATTTTTTTCGTTCTGAATAGCGCTGAGGTAGATATTTGTAGTTATGGTAGTGGTAATTACGTTTGTTTTACTTGTAGTCAAACTCAAATTTCTCTATTAGTAGACACAGGAGCAAGCATTTCAATTTTAAAGTTAGATTGGTTAAATAAACTCCGTAGCGTGTCCCGCGACGCAAAGCTAGTAAGGGATGAAATTAAGATTAAAGTAGTATGTGGGGAATTAGTATCAATAGGTTATGTTTATCTAGACTTATGTGTTAACAATTATAATTTTAGGCATAAGTTTTATGTGTTTAGCAACTTCCACTGTAAAAATGATGGAATTTTAGGAGAAGATTTTTTATTAAAATATAGTTGTAAAATTAACTATGAAAATAAGCTGGTTACATTACAGGATAAGATAAGTCTAGAATTAGGCTTAGGTAAAAACATAATAACGACTATTCCAGGGTGATGTGAGGTCGTAAAATATGTTTCGTCAGAGATAAAGGGCGAATGTGTCATTTTAGCGGAGGAAGTTATTGCAGGCGTATTTGTAGCAGGCGCCGTGGTAGTAGGAGACGGGAAAAAGATTCCGGTGCGATTTTTAAACACACGGGAAGAAGATGTAAAATTAAATAACTTTAGCCCGAAAATTAGAAAATACTCGGATTATTTCGTATGCTCTTTTGATACGGAAAACGGAAAATCTGTCGAGAGGGTTAAACAACTATTCGATTTTCTTAAATTAAAAACATATCTTGGTGATGAAGAGAGACGGTCTATTGAGAAAATATGTGCAAAATATGCAGATATCTTTCATATGCCGGGTGATAAGCTATCCGTTACAAACTTATACGAGTACAACATTAAACTGCAAAATGACGCGTCTCCTGTTTATGTCAAACCGTATAGAATACCGCACGCTCAGAAGGCTGAGTTAATAAAACAGGTAGGTAAATTGTTAGAAGAAGATATTATCGAAGAGTGTACCAGCGAATGGTCTTCTCCATTATTATTACTTCCGAAAAAAGCTGACAGTAGCGGTGAAAAAAGTGGAGAATCGTAATAGATTATAGACTTTTAAATAAAAAAATAGTAGACGAAAAGTTCCCGTTACCAAATATACAAGAAATTATTGACTCACTTTCGGGATGCTTATACTATTCTCATTTAGACCTCAGTTCTAGTTATTACCAGCTAGGGTTATCACCAGAATGTAGGAAATTCACTTCTTTTACAGTTGATAAGCAATATCAACTGAAAAGATTACAAAACGAGTCCTAGCGTATTTTCTAAACTTATGTCTATGGCTCTATCGGGTTTAAATTACGAGATATGTTTTCTATATCTCGATGACGTAATAGTTTTCGGGAAAAGCCTATCGCAGCATAATACAAATTTAATGAGTGTATTTGAGAGGTTTAGGTCAGTTAATTTAAAACTAAACCCTTGTAAGTGCGAATTTTTGAGGAAAGAAATTAATTATTTAGGGCATGTTATTACGCCAAACGGGGTGTTGCCAGACAACAGTAAAATCGAGGTCTTGGAAAAGTTCCCAGTACCTAAAAATGTAAATGAGATTCGTCGTTTTGTGGCTTTTGCAAACTTTTATAGAAAATTCATAAAAAACTTTGCCACAATAGTGTACCCACTAAACCGTCTTTGTAAGAAACATGTCGAGTTTCAGTGGACGGAAGAATGTGACGTGGCATTTCAGACCTTAAAAAAGTCACTTAGTTCATTTCCTGTCTTAGATTATCCAGATTTTGGAAAAGATAATGTTTTCCGGTTGCAAACCGATGCGTCAGGGGTAGCCTTGGGGGCTGTATTATCAAATGGAAATAATAAGCCCGTAGCTTATGCAAGCAGACAATTAAACAGTTCAGAAATAAACTACCCAACCATTCATAAAGAGTTATTAGGGGTAGTGTGGGCTATAAAACATTTTCGACCATATTTATACGGACGAAAATTTAAAATATTAACAGATCATAGACCATTGGTTCATTTATTTAGCATAAAAGATCCTAGTAGCCGTTTAACTAAGTTTAGACTTTGTTTAGAAGAATATGATTTCGATATTGAATACATAAAAGGTTCCGAAAATGTAACGGCAGATGCCTTATCGAGAGTCATTATAACATCAGACGAGTTAAAAAATCTAAATTCAAATTTTTTGGGGGTATTAACCCGTTCAATGAAAAGAACCATGGAGCAAAATAATGAACCCGCTACCTCTGGAAGTAGCAGGGTTGAGCCCCCTGTTGATCATAGGCAACCAAGAGTGGTAGATATTATGCAGAAATCACAAAATGATGTAAGGTTAGATATTTGTTCGTATGAAAACTTCGTGAAGTTGAGGAAAAAGAAAAGATACGTCTCACAGACGGGTGATATGTTATTTAGTGACTCTACTATTTACATAAATCAGGAATCTCTACTAACGGAGGCGCGCCGAGACGCAACGATAGGAGAACTGAGTGCATTATGTAAAAAATATAATATTGTAGAAGTCGTTGTGATTAAAAATGGGTTTAATAAAAAGTTTATTAAAATTTTGACCCAAACTTTCATGAAACATAAAGAATTACCGGGGTTATGTATTATTAATAACCAAGTTGAACATGTTACAAATAAAGACTTGATACGTGTTATACTAAATGATTATCATTTATTGCCGACAAGTGGTCATGTAGGCATAAATAAAATGACTAAGAATATTCGAAAAAAATATTTTTGGAGTAATATGCAAAAAGACATAACTGAATATGTGACTCGCTGTAAAGATTGCCAAAAGCAGAAATTTTGTAATAAAAATAATAAAGAGAAAATGGTAATAACCACTACAGCATCTACTTCTTTTGAAAAATTATATTTAGATATTGTGGGGCCGTTGGAGGTCGATAATTTGGGTAATAAATACATATTAACAATACAATGCGAATTGACAAAGTTTGTAGAAGCTTACCCAATACTTGATAAGTCAGCTGAAACTGTTGCTAGGGTTTTTACTGAAAATTTTATTTTACGATATGGTACTCCCAGGGTTATTGCGACTGACTGTGGAACGGAATTTATTAATTCCACGTTAGAAACAGTATGTAAATTGCTAAATATTGATAAGTTAAATTCAACACCCTATCATCATGAGAGTATAGGTTCGCTAGAAAACTGGCACAAACATCTCGGATGTTACTTGAGAATACAAACACAGAATCAGTCGGCAAATTGGAGTACCTGGATACCATATTGGTGCTTTGCTTATAATAATTCTGTAAATACTAGTACCAAATACTCCCCTTATGAACTAGTTTTTGGGAAAACATGTAACGTACCTAGTAATTTAGTTAGTAAAGTTGATCCCTTATATGTATACGACAATTATCCATCGGAGTTAAAATTTAGATTGCAAAAAGCTCATAATGATGCCAGGAACAACTTATTAATATCAAAACAAAGTAGAAAAACTAATTATGATTTAGATTGTAAGGAAGTACACTACAAAAAAGGTGATCTACTCTTGTATAAGAATGAAAATTATAATAAATTGAATGACTTGTATTTAGGTCCATTTGAAGTTTTAGAAGAGCTAGGTACTAATGTAAAAATATTAAAGAATAATAAAGAATATATAGTTCATAAGAATAGGACTAAGATATTTAGAAAATAAGAGTTTACTTTTCAGGGAAGGGATGCCTAGCCTTTTCAGGGGAGGTGTGATATAGTGAATTACACTATCAGCACGTACTCAATAGTACGTGATAATTAAGATCTTCCTGATTGACAAGGCGTCCTTCCTCTAGTCACGTATAGATGTGATGTTAATTAGTATTTAAGATGATACACTAGAGGATAAAGATTATTGATTCAACGCAAGACATTGTTTCATTTCGGGTCTCCGTCCCAACGCCATTACACAGCCCATGCGAGGCAGCATAGGATTCGCAGACCGCAAGCAGCTGCAGGACCGCACCAACCGAGGGGGCCAGCAGCACCATGTCGTCAGCATAACTAATGTTGTTGACGCACACACCGTCAACATAGCACCCGACAGGCATGCTGCTGAGCCGCTCAAGTAACTCATTTACGTAGAGGCTAAAGATTATAAGCGAGCTCAACCCTCCCTGTCTCACCCCACATTCGAGCCTAAACGGATCCGACAGCTCACCCGCCCATCTCACATAGTTGACCCGATTTAGGTACCAATACCTGATAAGGTGGAGTAATTCCTTAGGGAGACCTGTTGCTGCCAACTTCTGCCACAAAACGTCATACGAAACGAGGTCAAACGCCCGCGACAGATCGAGAAAACACGCATAGACTGGTGTTCGTCTATCTGTGTAATACCTAACAGTATGCTTTAAACTTAATATAGCAGTGTCCGTGGACAGTCCAGGTCGGAAACCGAACTGAGCATCGTGTAATTTTATGTGTTCGTTTAAAAATGAGTTAAGCACACTGTCAAGCACTTTCGCTATGATAGTCGCTAGCGAGAATAGTCTATAATTCGATTTATCTGACACGTCCCCGGTCTTGCTCTTGACAACAGGAACAACCAAAGTCTCCATCAAATCAGGCGGCAGATATGAGTGGCTAAGGCATAAATTAAATAATAATGTTAGCACACGAGGAAGGTGAAAGCCAGCGTATTGCAGATGTTCAATGCTGAGCCCATCGCGCCCCGGTGACTTTCCTCTCGTCATTTTCTTAATAGCGTTTCTAACATCTTTTGACTGTTAAGGCAGCCCGGAATACGGAAGGTGCGTGGTTCGATTCCCGACTGAGGTTGTCGTCTTTTACAGTGTTTTAAAGATTTTACTTAAGTATATTTAAGCGTTAATAAAACGCTAAAATATATGTATAAAAAACATTAATGTCTATAATTCATTTATACACCCTCATTTTTTATTCGTTTTAATGAAATTAAGGGTGAGTCCCACCCATGAAACTGAACAACTTTCCCCAAGAAACCTATGTGCAAAAATGCCAAAAAAAAATCGACCTACCATACAAAACTGTCCGATCAGCTGACGACAATAGTATGGGAGGTCGAATTTTTTTTGTCATTTTTGCTCTTAGGTTTCTTGGGGAAAGTTGTTCAGTTGCATGAGTGGAACTCACACTTAATTTCATTAAAACGAATAAAAAATGAGGGTGTATAGTACCATTTACATAGTTTACATTCAAATTCATATTTTGTATTTCATGACCTAGTAACGACATTCTTTTTTTTTGTAAATGTCGTTGTTTCTGTGCTCTGTGGTTTCTTGCGCCCGTTCTTTGCTACAGTTAAAAAATGACGTCCTAAATGGGTGGCAGGTTAAAAAAGATTTGGACGAATCAAAGTACTTATTATTGAGTTTATTGAATAAATATCTTTTGAGTTTGAGTTTGCACCACGATTTTTCGCATCTAACACGATAATGAATGACATCAAAATGACATGAACTTAAACTTGACTAGAGATAAACTTAAGAGTTTTAGTGTAAGTTACAGAGTTTTTGTCGAATTCCGCTTCCGCGACGCGCTGTCACTCAGCACGCGCACACGCTGATGTCGTGGCCCCACAAGTGGGTTACTCATGAAAGTCAATGTGGGCGTGCGGCCGTAAAAATGGCGGCGTCCCTCTCGCGCTTGACCCGCGCCTGATTTAATTCGGCCCTAACCCATCCCTCAATTAACCGGACAACCTGCGCCCGCCATCACGGATCTTAGAGTTACACTTAAAACGTTAGCTGCTTTGTCTGTTTCGTCACTCGGACCTACCGAATACGCAGTTACAAACATTTCAAGAAACTCGTTACTGCTAAGCAATTAAATTGTTTAAAGCATAGGTGGTCGTTTTTTTTAAACTCTAATTATCTTTTAGGACTATCACAGTTTAAAGAGTTATACAATTAGTTTAGTTTCCACACAATATTATCTCTATTTTTTTCTAACACACCTATACTTACTGTTTTTCAGTAATGTCAATATTCGGAGCCTAGTGACATGGACCAGGTAAGGGTTTAAAAAATTTTAAAACTCATTTGGATACTCACTGTCATTACAGTTTATAGCAGGGTGCTTATTGTATAACTTTAACATCTATCGCAATATATTTCAAGTAGAAGTACATTGCTTAGCTAGTTTGATTATTTTAAAAATAGTTTTAAACAACAGGTTAAGTTAGACAATTAGCCTCTAGGCTTGTATTGCACACGGATGCACATGATAATCAAATAGTCTAATGGCCGGTCCTCCTCTTAGAGAAGGTAAACTGGAATACATCGCATTTAGCAGTTCCTTCAAGAATGGGTTTTAGCAGAAACTGTCGTGATTAACTGATGCTAAAGCTCCACTTTGGACTTAACTTTAATAAATATTTCGAACGAAGTATCACAATTTGTGGCGAACGAAATATCAATTTCTGTGACCACTTATGTATGAATTGCAATCCGGTGTGATTGTCACCAAGCTTGAACTTTAAAATATCATAAATTAGGAATGTTAAAATTCCTAATAATAACTCTAAACCAATTCAATTAAAATTGACAAGCCACATTGACATTCTACAATTGGCTAGCGACAATAATCACACCGAATCATTAATAGAGCAGTGCTAATTAGCGAAATGAGCTACGGAGCAAGAGCAGGCAGACGTGTCGCGACGAGACAACTTCGCGCCGCTGCAGCCTGCAGGGCTCTACCACTGTCTCCACCGGTCTTTATGGAGACTTGTTAATTTAATTTTTACAAATCGGAAAATATTGAAAATATACACAAGCAGGATTTGAACCTGCACCCTTCTGACAATCCGGGTCAGCTGCTTTTCCAATTAAGCTACCGTGGCCTATAACATTAAGTATTTACTTTTTACTTTGAAAGCCAAGGGCGCCCATTCAATCTCAACAACTACGTCATCAACTGGATGACGACCTCCGTGGTCGACTGGTAATAGCGCGCCGGGTCTGGCGTCGCGCCATCTCTGAGGTCTCTTCTGACATCTCATCAATTCCCGGTCGGGTCAATTTAGAGAAAAACTGTTTTTCTAAATTGATTTCGGGTCTGGCTGTTTTTCTACGTTTATGTATATTTATCCGTTATCTTACCATATTAACGAGTTTCAAAAGAATACTCATCTTGGTCTAGATAATTGGAGTGAGCGTAAATTAATTAAATTTTAACTAATTTTTATTTTAACCGCCCCTGTGGTCTAGTGGTTATAACACCGGTCTCAGACCCAGTAGTCCTGAGGTCGATTCCCCGCGAAGGGTTATGTTTGGGTAATGCTTGCATTCGGTTGGTAAGGCTTGTTTTAAATCTGCCTAGCAAGCTACTACCTAAATATGTCTCCAAAATAATTGTTACTTGCAGTTGTGTTCCGACAGTTAGAGATAATATCCAACTCCTCAGTAGCTGAAGCATTGGTAAAGTGTGCTCTACCATTGTCCTTATCATCCTAACATTAAATAAGATGAAGGCCACAGTGAGATTAAAAATATTGTTGATTTTCGGTGACAACCAGGACCTTATTTGCCTTCCGAAGCACGGAGGAGTTCAAAATGTTTTTATAACCCGCCATTACGAAAGTTGCTGAAAAACCAGTCTCAGCCGTTGCGCCATCGAGTCGAAGTAGTCGTTTAAAGTTCATCTATTTCCACAATAGCCCCCCGCTGCCAAGTCAGCCAATGTTTGTTTTCGGTCCGTGCTCGGCGCAAGCGGCGAACCACTTCAATTTAATTAACTAGTCTGATTGCGCGAATGATTGGAATCGAATTATTTATTTACGTGCTAGTAGCGGTGGTACAGCGAAGATGGGAATTTCACAATTATAAATGTTCAGGTACCTATAATTAGAATAACTGCGAAGATGGCTCATTAAAATAATACGTACTACCGACCCATCTCGCCTAACGTAAAACGCGACTAACGGACTAAAGACTATAGCTACAGCTTTTAACATAATCATTCTTTGAACTTCGCATCTATACCAGTCTTTTATTACATGTTAGACGTATCAATTATTTTTCAATATGTTTATGTGAAAAAACCGAAACAAATAAATAATAGTTGATTGTTATACAAGGGGCTAAAATGACCCATTATATACGAGGTAGTATTACTCCCGAGCTTTAGCTTTTCCCGAGTAAATAGAAACCGAGTTTTAATGGGTTTTTAGCGCCGTGTGTTACACTCTGCTTTTCACTACGAGTGCGAGAAAATAACACAATCCATTACAATATGAATTGGTTTATTTTATTCATAGAATATCGTCGTCGGTCGTGTTGTCTATAGATTCAAATGATTACTAATTTTACCATAAACTCTAAATAAATATATCAAAAAAGTTGTTAATTTATGTAATCAGTAATAAGTCGAGTCTTTATTCATGATTATTCTACATATGACTAAAGACTTTTTCGTTTTTGTAGGCTCATTGTCATTTGACAGACAAAATTAAAAAGAAAAAACTTTTTCCTTAAGTCAAGAAAAGCTATTTTTTCCGCGCTCTGGAACGCTAAAATGACGGTCTTTTTGAGCAAGAAGGGAGAAAAACATATTATACGGATCTACTCACGTTAATATTGCACATTACTTTATCATTACGGTTCGAACCCTTTTATTTTAAGGACCGCAGTCACAATAAGGGTACTTGCAAAAACTGTATAAATTTCAAATAATTACATAGATACATACCTACTTAGATTAATGATTGGTCTCGCTGCGCTCGACTAGATACCTCCGTCGTACTTGTCAAATGCGGCAACAAATACTACGCCGAAATCGGCGTACCCGAGCCAGTCACACTGACAGCTGTGGGTGAAGTGTACGTACCGAATGTTTTATTCAATTTTGGGCTTAATTCAAACTAAAATGCCAGTTTGCGTAGTAAAACTGTGTAAAAATAATACTTCTAAACATAAGAAGGGCACTGGGATCACATACCATCAGTAAGTATCGTATAATTTCGAAATTTCATCAAATAATATGAACAATAAACGCCATTGAGTGTTACTGCTTATACAAGAATAAAGTCCCCGTGGTTGAGATTTTTATTATGTGAATTTATTGTTATTGTCTTTTATTATATATAGGTAACCTATTTCATTTGTCTTACAAAGTTACTATATACTTAACCTACTTCTATGTTATTTCATGTTTACTTATTTGTGATCTATAATAAGGTGTAAAAATGTTAGCTGACACTATATCAAGGGGATTCTACCGATGAAACTGAACTACTTTCCTTATGGAACATGGGTCGAAAATTTATTATTTTTCCCTATACGAAATGCGCAATCAACTGATTGACTCAAGTATGGAATAGTAGATTATTAACCAAGGGGATAAAGCAGTGTCTTCTGTCGCGGGTAACGATTTAAATCGTGAGCGTAACGAAGGACTCGTGGTTAAAAACTTAAATCACGAGCGAAGCGAGGGATTTAAGACGAGTCCTGAGTGTAGCGAGGGATTTAAGTTCACCCAAGACTAAGACAGCTTTATCACCGAGGAAAATACTCTACTTTTCGTACCATTTGCGAAAAAATTAACACAATAATAATATGAGATAAGCATTTTTTAAAAATAATGACAATTAAAAGTAAAAGTTAACATTCCAAACATTGGTCCAATTATTGATAGAGAGAGTTACATTTTTGTTTGGTACATTTATTGTTGATGAGTTGATTTGTATTTTTTTTTTGTTACTTGATTTATTTCCTTTTTCAAAAAGATGTATAATGCTAAATATACAAACTCAATGGTGTAAACACAGATGTAGTTCAGTATAAATTTCGGTAAGTATTCCAAATTTAAATCACATTCTCCCACTAGAGGATGAATGAAATTCAGTACAATTTTCTTTACCTGTTTTTAACAGATTATAAATGACTATTGTTATGTTTGCTTTTTGTGGCATATAATGTCACTTTTTTGAGCAAGTGGTACGAAAAAGCTATTTTTTCACCTATGTTCATTTTAACCTATGTTCCTGAAATGTAAACTTTTCGTGTCTGTACTTACATTGAAAATATTTGCGAAAAACATAATCTAGGGGTGAAGGATACGTGAACATTAGAATCATTTTTAGAATTTTTGTCTGTGTGTTTGTTTGACGCGCATCACACAAAAACCGCTGGACGGATTTTGATGAAACTTAGAACAGGTGTATAGCTTATGATTCGGGTAATATTATTGGTTAAAGGTGGCTTCACACATATCAGTGTAGCCACAGTTCCGACACAGTACCGGCACAGTGTTTTTCATACATTCTTTAAGAACGCATCCCCACTTGTCAGTGATAATGCTCTCAGTGTCAGTGCCGCCACCGGAAAATCACGGACGTATTCGCTTTAAAAAAATTCATAGACAATGTTTGAAATAATATTTTCACTCCTCTTGCTCAAAAAGACCAAGTCATTGTAGCGTTATAAAGCGAGGCTAAAATAGCTTTTCTTGCCCTAGGGGAAAAAGTATTTTTTTTTTAATTTTTGTCTGTCACATGACAATGAGCCTACAAAAACGAAAAAGTATTTAGTCATATGTAGCATAACCATGAATAAAGACTCGAATTATTACTGTTTACATGTAAACAACTTTTTTGAGATAGTTATTATTAAAGTTTATGGTATAATTAGTAATCATTCGAATCTATGGACAACGCAGACCACGCCCACACAGTCCACGCTTCAGCAAGAAACAACTGCACAGTCTGCACATGTGCTTAGGTGGTGAGCCTTTAGCCCGTTAGTCGCTTTTACGACACCAAAGGGAAGAGAGGGGTTGGTAGTATTATTTTGATAAGCCCATCGCCGCTCTAAACTGTTGTCTGTATGTGCAGTCTTTAGTCCATTAGTCGCCTTTTACGAGACCCAATGGAAGGGAAGGGTTGGTAGTATTATTTTGATGAGCCTATCGCCGCTCTATGCTGTTGGATTTATGTGCAGTCTTTAGTCCATTAGTCACCTTTTACGACACCGAAGAGAAGAGAGGGGTTGGTAGTATTATTTTAATGACCCCATCGTCGCTCTATGCTGTTGGATGTATGTGCAGTCTTTAGTCCGTTAGTCCCCTTTTACGACATTGAAGAAAAGTGAGGGGTTGGTAGTATTATTTTGATGAGCCCATAGTTGCTCTATGCTGTTGGATGTATGTGCAGTCTTTAGTCTGTTATTCGCCTTTTACGACACTAAAGGGAAGAGAGGGGTTGGTAGTATTATTTTGATGAGCCCATCGCCGCTCTATGCTGTTGGATGTATGTGCAGTCTTTAGTCCGTTAGTCGCCTTTTACGATACCCAAGGGAAAAAAGGAGTTGGTAGTAATAAGAAAAACTACTAAAAAAATGAGGTCTAATCATTGCTATACATACTTACCATTTTTCTACAGAAGAAACCTACGTCAAACCTACATAATAATATATACAATTAACTATTTTGATACATATTCTCTTTTAATTGTTAATTTTTAAATATTTTCTGAGCTACATTTATAACCAGCAACTTAACTAATACATCACAGCAAAAATATTTTTCCCATTAACTCGGGTAACAGTTGGCAGCTGGCAACAAATTTTTCACGCACACTAGTATCCTTCCATATTGTCATAAACACACTACAATAATGAGTTGCCGCAATTACGGAGCTGTGGTTTATAGGTAGCGCGGTATCTAGACGAGCGCAGCGAGACCAATCATTCATCTAAGGATACATAATCACGACTATTATCCCCGAAGGGTTAGTCAGAGACTAGGCAATGAGGACAGCAAAAGCATTCCTCTACCATAGTCCACTTTTCAAATAGTGACTGCACATGTGCTCAGCGTGACAGGTGGTGATCCCATCGCCGCTCTATGCCGTTGGATGTATGTGCAGTCTTTAGTTCGTTAGTCGCCTTTTACGACACCCAAGAGAAGAGAGGGGGTGGTAGTATTCTTTCACCGCTACGCGACACGGTTACTAACCCTTCGGGGATAATAATAGATATCTATGTTTATGAGTAAATTAAGGAAAAGAAGTATTGTACCAATTTCAACCTACCACAAAATGTCAAAGTTCTTCAACTCATTTGAAAATTTATCACTGGTACGTAAGGATCAATACCGATTGGAGAAATTTGACAGTTTTGGAAAGGTTGGTCTCAGGCGTGTGCATTATCTTCATACTTGCGGATGTCTAATATTTAAAAATTATTATTGAGAACTTGTGACTTTTTTGCAGAACATTTATCTTCGATATATAAAGCAAACTGTATTAACCATAGTTCGTCCTATGGTGTCCAGGATACCACCCAACCATTGCTTCAATCAAGCAATTGAAGTAGCATACAGCTTTCTGAAAATACTGTTTTTGCAAAGTTAAAAAGACTTGATTTGTATAAGGAACCTGGTTTAGACGGAATACCTTCAGTATTTACTGTTAGTTGTGCAAAGTCACTTGCCGTGCCGCTTACTTTAATATTTAATACCTCATTAGTCACTAGTATCTTTCCAATAAATTGGGTAGATGCCAAAGTGGTTCCTATATTTAAATCAGGCGATACTAAAAACGTGACTATGTTTTCGAGTATTTAATATGTCCTTTGGTGCAGCTTCAAACTAAACAAACTATTGATGTCCGCCAGCATGGATTTGTGAAATCACGATCGACTGTTACTAATTTGGCAACATATTTGGTGATCATCATCAGGTGGACTCTGTCTACATGGACTTCAGTAAAGCCTTCGATTTGGTTGATCATAATCTCTTGCTTCGTAAGTTAGTATAATGTGGGTTTGGTGATCCTTTATTGCGTTAATGTCATCGTATTTGAGTGATAGAAGATCCTTTGTGTCAGTGAATGATCATTTATCGGAACCGTATAGTAATACAACTGGTGTCCCACAAGGTTGTCACTTGGGCCCAATTCTATTCAATATTTTTATTAAGGATTTACTACAATGTATACATTAGTTGTGAATCGTTTCTTTTAGCAGATATTTTGAAGCTTGCAAGACAAATTAAAGATGATTCGGATGTCGCTCTGTTTCTGGAAGATATCGATAGAGTGTTGAATGGTGCACCACTAATAAAATGGTTCTTAATGCCACCAAGTGTCAATTTATATGTTTTACAAGGAAACATAATCCTCTCCTCTCTTCGTACTATATAAATAAGACAGAACTACAGTCCGTGTATCAGTTGAGTGACTTGGGTGTCATTTTAGATTCTAAATTATTATTTATTTATTTTTTATAATAGAAGGAGGCAAACGAGCAGGCGGGCCACCTGATGGAGAGTAATCACCGCCGCCCATGGACACCCGCAGAACCAGAGGAATCGCAGGCGCGTTGCCGTCCTTTAAGGATGGAATAGGGTTAAGGAAGGAATAGGAATTTTGAGAGGGGAGAGGGGGAATGGGCCTCCGGAACCCTCACTGGCCGGACGAAACACAACAGCACCAAGTGCCATTATTTCACCCCGGATATTCGTGAGAGGGTGGTATTACGCCGGGCGAGCCGGCCCAATGCGTGCTGCAAAGCAGCGTGGCTCTACCACTCAGTCAGTGTCACTCATTTAGCACCACCCAGGGGTCACGTGTAGGGTCTCAAAGGTAAACCTACGGACGCGAGTAACTTTAACCCTTAAACCGCATTATGACATGATTATTATTAAAAGGCCGCTAGAAATCTTTGTTTCATATTACGTAACTGTAAGGTTTTTAAGAGGTCCTTGACTAAAATAACAGTGTACAACTCCTTTGTACGAAGTTTATATTATAGTATAGTAGTGTGATATGGAATCCCATGTAACGTTGATGTTTTACGGTTATAGAAAGACTACAAAAATGATTTATATGGCACCTCTCCTACAGTTGTGGATTGGCTAAAAAGATACCATCCTATTCTAACAGGCTCAAATATTTTAAAATGCGCTCTCTGACAAACCGTAGAACTATCATAGACATAGTACTTTTGCATAAAATTATAAATGGAACCGTTGATTGTCCGGATTTACTTAGCGACTTATGCTTTCATATCCCAAGAAAGTATCCTCGTAGTAAGGTCCCGCTTTTTAGACTACCAACTACAAAAACTAATCTTGGATGTCATACTCAAATTAGTAGACTTAAGAAGCTGCATAATGCTATGGATTCTGACGTCGACATACTAGCTAGCTCTCTAAACAGTTTCAAGAAAGACTTGGCTTTGAGATTAGACTCTCAAAGCTAAGCACTGTTTTTCATTTTATTATTAGTTGTTCTGTTTGTTATAATATTTAATTTGATAGTTTTAGTATGTAGGCTGTTTAAAACCAGCAATAAACTGCAAAACTGCAATGAACAGGGTATAGAAAAAACTAAACTGAGTTAGAATAATATGGCTGTCTGAGTACGGTACGCTGAATATCGTATTCCCATCGTTTAAATAAGGGACAGCGCCAGACGCTATAGATTAGCTAAAACCAATCGCGGGTATTGTGCGCACATTGTAATCGTGACGTTCACGATTCGCGTCCGCGAAATAACGAATTCGCGATTGCCGCGTTGTACCTAACCTGAAAACAGGTCCGAGCTTATCGAATCGCGTTTACGTCGAGTAGAATCCAGTTTAGGTGTGCTAGTTTAGTGAGCCCCACGTAAGGTTGACCTTGATAGCATGGTCCGTGGGAGATAGTGTGGTGATTTGGGGTTGTGGAATCTGACCTGTCGGCCGTGTGACGGCGTCGGCGCGGGGCTTTTGTTGTCTAACACCCCTGCGCCTGGGCGCCCCTTCTACGCATCGTGGGATCAACTGGTACAGGAAAGTACGACAGCGCAGGTCAGACCCACAATTAATTAGGTAACTAACGGGGTGTATCGCCCCATGAGCAAACCCATGTACAGAGCAAACTCCATCTCGTTTCATTCCCAGGGAGTAGTCTTTGGGCCCGTTATGAGCCTGGTTGATGTTGACAAATGAGGTAGAGTTTGATGATGTTTGGTCAGAACAATAATTGCTAATTAATTAGTTGTGGATCTGACCTGCGCTGCTATACTCTCCTGTACGGTGATCTCCCGATGCGTAGAAGGGGGCGCACCGGCCTCCAAACTCCCAGCGCAGACGCCGTCACACATTGACCTAAAGAGATAGACAAGAACGTCCATATATACAAACCATTTGTTCCAATTCGTAGGGCGTGTCAAGATGGCGTCCCAAATTGATTGTCAACTACCAGAGGGGACACAACTTTTGTGCCTACAATACTTTGTCATCTCGGCGGTCCGTAATTGACTTTTAGTACTAACAGCACTTTAATATGATAGATCGCCCATACTTCAACTATAAAATCACCGTGCAGTTAGCGCTCCCGATCCTCTCGTCATGACGTACATTAAGTCAGTGTTCTTCAGTCACATATTTTACCTGCAACCGGTTTTGTATGGGAACATCTGTAGGTTTTTAGTCTATGATAGTAAAAGCCGTGGCACAGAAATGAAAAAATATCTTTTATAATCTATTATCACGATATAACTATACCTAATAATGACTTGAATAACAATTAATTTCACTTACTTGACAGCTGAGTTGTTGTAAACATCTAGGAGTACACTTTGTCATGAAATAAAGACTTGTTTTCGCCGCTCCGCACGCGCGCAAGCCGTGTGAATGTCAAAGTCACACTAAAGCAAGGTGCCGAGTCGACTCCGCAGATGAGTGGAACATAGTGCGTGTTCGGAAGGGCCTATCTAGTGTAACGTATATATCGCTGCCGTCACAGTGCCGACTCACGTGCCTCACGTGGCAGGTCAGACTCACAACTAATTAATTAGCAATGATTGTTCAGGCCAAACTCCACCACATTCGCCGTGTTTCATTGTTCGTCATTCATTCATTCATTCATTCATTACGTGCTTTTTATTGTTTTTATTTTCTGGTTTATATAATAAGGGTGCTGTGGCTGCCTATAATTGATAAGACATTTATAAATGTACCTAACATGTTTTGTTTTGTGTAAATGTATCAGTGTTTTTATTGTTGGCAGTCCTAATTAAATAATAGTAGATTGTTATACAAGGGGCTTAAATGACCCATTATATACGAGGTAGTTTTACTCCCGAGCTTTAGCGAGGGAGTAAATAGAAACCGAGTTTTAATGGGTTTTTAGCGCCGTGTGATAGACTCTGCTTTTCACTACGAATGCGAGAAAATAAAACAATCCAATACAATATGAATTGGTTAATTTGATTAAAAATTAACCCGTTAGGTAGGTAGTATTATTTCGATGAGCCCATCGCCGCTCTATGCTGTTGGATAGTATTGTGCAGTCTTTCCATCTTTTCCGTCGGGTGTCGTGAAAGGCGACTAAAGGACTGAAGACTGCACATACATCCAACATCATAGAGCGGTGATGGGCTCATCAAAATAATACTACCAACCCCTCACTTTTCTTCGGTGTCAAAAAAGGCGACTAATGGACTAAAGTGCACGTAAATCCAACAGCATAGAGCGGCGATAGGTTCATCAAAATAATACTACCAACCCCTCACTTTTCTTCGGTGTCAAAAAGGCGACTAATGGACTAACGACTGCACATACATCCTACAGCATAGAGCGGCGATGGGCTCATCAAAATAATACTACCAACCTCTCTCTTCTCTTCGGTGTCGTGAAAGGCGACTAACGGACTGAAGACTGCACATACATCCAACAGCATAGAGCGGCGATGGGCTCATCAAAATAATACTATCAACCCTCACTTCCCTTGGGTGTCGTAAAAGCGACTAACGGGCTAACGGCTCACCACCTAAGCACATGTGCAGACTGTGCAGTTGTTCTTGCTGAAGCGTGGACTGTGTGGGCGTGGTCTGTGTTGTCTATAGATTCAAATGATTAAAAAATTTACCATAAACTTTAAATAAATACCTATCTCAAAAAGTTATGGATTTGTGTAAACAGTAATAAGTCGAGTCTTTATTCATGATTATTATACCTAAGACTTTTTCGTTTTTGTAGGCTCATTGTCATTTGACAGACAAAAGTTAAAAAGAAAAACACTTTTTCCCGTAGAGGCAAGAAAAGTTATTTTTTCCCCGCTCTGGAACGCTACAAATACGGTCTTTTTGAGCAAGAGGAGTGAAAATAAATTTACGTACCTACCTACAACTTAAATTAAAACAAAAAGGGAAGATACGGCACTAGCGTCTTGTGATCGTGAGTGAGCCACCAAAATTAGGCCTAAAGGCACAATTTCACTTCAGTCGCAATTTGCCGAGCGAACAGGCTACATCGCACTATAATAATTATAATAATAATAATCATTTATTTCAGATAGAATATCCATATAAGTAACATATTAATACACTTTAAAAAATAAATAACTATTGCGGATATTCTGCTGTGTGAAAAAGAGACGAACGAACGAACGATGCGACCGAGACGTCAACGCGCTACTCGCTGATTCCCTCGCGCTGACGTTGAAACTTACCGCTCTGTCTCGCTCTCTCGATTTACACTTTATAGGTGTGCGTGTGTGAGTGTTTGCATATGTAGTTGAGTAGGACTATATTTTGAATGACTTCTAGTAGGAGCATGCCGTGTATCTTCCCTTTTTGTTTTTTGTTTTAATCTAAGACCAACAAATTGCCTACGATACTTGAATCGTCAAATTAATGAAGTTATTGAAACTCACCCGCAATGTGTGTTTAATATATAACAGAGTCATGCCAATAAACCTCATTTCATAAATCAAGCTTCATTTTAAAACGATTGTGTATCCCGTCCCCCGAGGGATCAGCCTTTGCGAAAGCTGCTCCAATATTGCAATTATCAACGATAGTCTGTTTGAATTAATTTTGCCAACAAGATAAACTTTCCCACAGTTTTATGATGTTAAATTGTTGTGACACATAAATAATTAAGTATGTTTATTTAATTTAAGCATATGATAAAACGTTCAGTAGAAAATTTAACTATTTTTCTAAATTACGTTACAACGCAGTATGTTAAAACACTTACACTTTAAAATATTATTAACTAGCAGCACAGTATAGTAGAAGTCCCATTAGGTATGATCAATACTGATTTTAATAAAGATTCGGATAGTTCCCAAAATAATATGGAGTGGGCTGTTTTACTTAGCAATTAACATCGTAACCTAGTTACATAATAATGCCGGTATAGTATATTATGTAAACAGTTACTTAAAAAGAATATGATAAAGCGACCTACTAAGATTGTTTGCTCTTGCCGAGATTCTTGCGGCTTCTTAGTACAAGGTCTCCGTCGTAGGAATTACGAAACAAAGCTTAAGTAATGATGTTCATGAAAATACTTGGTAAGTACTAAGTTTATCGTTTGAATAATAAGATTATTTGGAAACGTACTACTGAGAACACTTTAGAAATAAAACGTCTGGGAACTATTTATAACTCTTTATAATTTAATATAATGCTAATTACTAGTTGACACGTCTATTTATTTATGCCATGACCAGCATCAACACGAAGCCGTGTACGTAGCGGCTGCACTAAAAGAATACTACCAACCGCTCTTTCTTTCACGTACATCTAACAGCATAAGCTCACCACCTATCACGCTGAGAACATGTGCAGTTGTAATTTGGTGAAATGTGGACTATGGCAGTGGACTGCTTCTGTGGTCCTCGTTGCCTAGTCTCTGACTAACCCTTTGAAAGAAGAAAGAAAGAAAGAAAATTAATGTATTAAGCATTCCATCCAGTTGCCATATTGTAAAATATTACGCAACCCAAGCCGTCACATATTTTGAAATGCCAAAAAGGATTCTTCTCAGCATAAAGCCACAGTCAAGGCTGTGACGCTGATTTTCAGAAGAAACCTTTTTATAACATAAAATTACAAAACACGCACTGCTGCGCACGCACATCATAAACATTGAAAAATAATAATAATAATAATAATAAATTATAAGTAAAGGTAGGTATCACAGAATGAACCGTGACCTTTGGAGGTAACTAATAATCGTCAAGCTATGTACCTATGTATATACATATACGACAACGATCATGTAACGTCTGAACCTCATACGTCTGAAACTTATAGGTTCAGGCATAGACATCGTATATCCCGCAAATCGGAAATTAAAAGGGCGGCGAGGTACCTTTTACGACACGGCTCCCAGCGCTAAATCACCCGCAAACTGCCAGTAAATTTAATGTTACGTTTTAATATCCTGACACGATATTTACTTGATTGAGTGTAGCGTCCTTGTAATGTTAGCAAACATTTTTAAAACTGCTTTCAAAACAATGTAACTAAACGGTTAATAATTCTATTCTCTGCCTATAATAAAAGTTGTGTAAAAACACCCTGAAACACAGGTAAGGTATTTACTTTACGTATGTATGTATGGGCAAACGGACGTAGCAAGAGAACAAGGCTCCTATTCACCAGCTCCAATCAAAATCAAAATCAAAATAACTTTATTCAGTAAGCTTAAAATAAGCGTTTTGAATCGTCTAATTTTTTTTTTTTTATATGGATGGATGGATAGGCACAGGAACCCACCCACCCATCCCACCCATTCAGGAAGTCTTTTAGCTGTGGAGAAGAACGGGCACAACAAACTCCACAGCTTTATAATAATATAGAGGTAACGACATTTACAAAACAATATGTCGTTACCAAATTATACAGTCAATAGTATAAAAATATAATACAGTCAATAATAATAAAACATTATATAAAATAAAATATAAAAACAAAAGTGAATCTACAAGTTTTACTCGGGCACTATGAACGCATTAGAACAATGTATGCGAAACTAGAGGAATGTTAATTCCATGCATTTTTGTCACTGATGTAATCGCTTACAGTGTAATAGCCCTTTTCTAAAAGTCTGTCCTTAACATGTGTCTTAAATTTGTCAAAGGGCAAAATTATAACATCGTTCGGGATTTTATTGTAAATTATGACACTTTGTCCCATAAATGATCCATAAACTTTCTGAAGTTGAAATTTAGGAATTACAAGTTTATACTTATTTCTAGTATTTAGTTTGTGTATATCGCAATTTTTTTTGAAATGAGTAATGTTTTGACGCACGTAAACAATACAGTTATAAAGAAATTGTGATGCAACTGTAAGAATATTTATTTCTTTAAACAGCTCCTTAAGGGAGTCACGTGATCCTAGGTTATATATGGACCTTATTGCTCTTTTCTGTAAAATGAAAATGGTTTCTATATCTGCTGCTTTACCCCAAAGTAGTATACCATAGGACATAACACTGTAAAAGTAACTAAAACAGACTAATCGAGCTGTTTCCACGTCTGTAAAATGCCTAATTTTCCTAACAGCGTAAGCAGCTGAACTAAGTCTCCCCGCAAGGGTGCTAATATGAGGGTACCACTGTATTTTTGAATCTAAGGTAATACCTTAGAAATACCAATGGATCAGCTCTCCGATGTACTAGCTTATTACGTAAAAAACATAAAGGAGATGATTTGAAATTATATTTACTTAATGAATAAAAAATGTATTCGGATTTATAATTAAATATTTATTGGGAGCTTGTAGGACCAATCGGACATAATAGGCCTTTCACAATTTTAAATTAACGATTTACAATGCAACAGAAACGGTCGTCCTCTCAGCTCACTTTTAACTTACATCCGAGTACATAATTAATCTCTCAGCTAAATCTGTAAGCACCCAAATTAATAACAATGGTCTCCATGTCCGCTTTGTGTCCCTCCTGAGTTTGACTCGCCTGTCCTCTGCCAAACTAACGTTATTTCAGAATCTGAGCCTATTTTCCAGGTAAATTGTCCAATAAATATCTAAAGAGAACGTATAGTGTAAGGATCGACCAGCATGTTCCTATTAAAACATACGTTTCCATTATTTTACTTTTTTTAGATGGATAGGTTAAGGGGTAGGTATATAAAACTCTTATTGTAACACCACATGTCCAAAATTGTTGGCGTAGGATTGCGTGTAAGGTGTCAGCGCCAGGGTGGCAGTGTATTTTGTGGTAGTGGTCAATGATCAGGTCTACAAGTGGGCTAGAGCTGGGAAGTATGAGCGGATGCTGCGCGTCATATCGGATAGACGCATGGGACAGTCGTCCACCAACTCTAAGGAGCTCATCTTTAATGAGAGGTGACAGCCGCTGGAGTCTGACGGAGCAGATTTTGCCAGTTTGAAGGCGGTGGATGTCCTCTGCAAATTCATTGTGCTGAACACTGCGCACCCAGTAAAGTAGGGCCTCTCTTCGTTCACTGACGTACAAGGGGCCTGAGCGTCGCGAATCTGGGTGGTGTCTGCAGTTGTGCAGAAAGCGTTTTAGACAAGCTGTCACTCCGACGAGCTTGTCTAGTGAACTGAACCGAGTGAGCAGGTCAAAGTCAAGACCGGGCACTGTGACCAGTGACGGGACGTGTTTGGGCTTAAGGCCGGGCAGGGCGTGATGGCCCAGAGCTAAGGGCATCGCAGGCCAAGACTCACAAGGCTGTCCAAGCCACGTGGAAGACCACCATAGGTCGTGGGCTGACAGGGATTGCGCAGACATCCCTCTGCTTGCGCAATCTGCCGGGTTGAGCTCGGAAGGTACGTGTCGCCAGGTACATTCCGGTGAGCCTGAGTTGATTTTGACTACCCTGTTGGCTTCAAAGGGTTGAAGACGGTGAGGCGGTGTATTGAGCCAGGCCAGGACTATCGTACTGTCTGACCAACATATGTGTTGTTGTATACTGATATGGGCCGATAACTGAACCGACACACGGATCATGAGCTGGGAGAGTAGGGTGGCGGCCGACAACTCTAACTTGGGGATTGTGAGGCGATTCTTGATTGGTGCGACTCGCGACTTGGCGACAATCAAGTGTACTAAAGTATCTCCGGAGGCATTGAGCTCATGGAGATAAACAACGGCGGCAAACCCGGCCTCAGAGGCATCTGCAAACCCGTGAAGCGAGTATGCAGCTGAGCCTTTGTTTGCACAAATGTGCCGAGGGAAGCGAATGCTAGACAACAGCGGCAGATCCTCTGAGATGTGGTGCCACTCCGTTTGTACTTCAGAGGGAGTGGGCTCATCCCATTCCAGCTTCAGTAGCCACAATTGCTGAAGCAGCAGCTTTGCGCGGAAGATAACGGGAGAAACCCAGCCGTTTGGGTCATAAAGTGAGGCTACGGTACTTAAAATAGACCGCTTTGTGACATGTGTGATGGGGGGCAGAGAGATGCGGTAGGTGAACTCGTCTGACTGAGGGCTCCACTGTATACCCAAGACCTTAATGGACGTGGACTCTGGGTTCATGTCGAAGTCCTTGGGCATGTCGCATTGGTTGTCGGGAAATCTCACGAGCAGCCTAGGCGAGTTAGATGTCCACTTACTGAGCTGAAAGCCGCCCAGGTCTAGCAGACTTATCAACTCGTCCTGAAGTGCTTGGGCGGATTCAACCGTGTCATGACCACACAAGATGTCATCAACGAAGATAGACTTGCGAAGAACCTGAGCGGCTCCAGGGTAGCGATGGCCTTCATCATCAGCCAGCTGGAGCAGAGTGCGGATTGCATGATATGGGCTTGATCTTAAGCCGTACGTGACTGTATTGAGGGCGTAGGTGAGCAGAGGGTGATCTGGTGAGGACCGCCATAGTATCAGCTGATACCGTCTCTGGTCTGGGGCAACCAGCACATTTCTGAACATCCTCTGGATGTCAGTGCTGAAAACGACTGGATGCGTTCTGAAGGACATGATGATGTCCACAATGTCCTGTTGAAGGGCGGGGCCTGTGTGTAGGCATTCATTTATGCTGACACCATTGGAGCTTTTGCAGCTACCATCAATAACAATGCGCAGCTTGTCCGACCCTGACTTAAATACGCCATGGTGAGGGATGTAGAAGTGAGGTTTATGGGCGAATGTATTTGGGTGACAGGGAGCCATGTGCCCTAAGTCGATGTATTCGGCCATAAAGTCGACGTATTTAGAACGCAGAGACGGGTTCGCCATTAGCTTCTTCTCAATATTGAGGAATCTGCGTAATGCGATAGGGTGAGTTTTACCTAGTTGAGGGGCGTCCTTTAGAAAGGGCAGAGCGACCGTATATCTGCCTGAGGGATCGCGTGTAGTGGTAGAGCGGAAGATTTCCTCGCATTGTTCCTCCAGGGGATCATTATGAGTGTGAGATTGAGGGAGGGGCTCCTCAGACTCCCAGAACCTTTCCAGACTCTGACGTATGTCCTGGGCTGATTCAGCTGAGTCTGGTTGTGAGCTGACGACGTGAGCTGAGTTAACCTGCTGCGCCGGCTGCGCATACAAGTCCTCAAAGGGTCCTATCAACGCGAAGTCGAAAATCGTGCCGAAGGCTATGGGCTTGCCCGGGCCCAACGCGACCTTAGTCCCGTCCAACACTTGGCCAAGAACGTCCGACCCCAATAAGAGGTCGATCGGGGCTGGTGTGTGGTAAAGCTGGTCAGCCAATGGCACGGGTGGCTGGCCTAGTACGTGGGAAATGTTTGGTACCTTCTCTAAGGGAAGGTAGCCAGTGACGTTTTATAAAATGTGAGCTGTGGCAGTAATTGTAGGAGTATCATTGTGAGTGGGTCGGCATACTATTGTTATTGCCGCCTTTGACTCATGTTTGTGCTGATTCCCAACTCCTGTAATTTTTAAAGAAGTGGGTTTTGATGGCAGGTTCAAAAGTCGTGCCATGCGTGACGTTATTAACGTCAGCATACTGCCACAGTCCAATAAAGCTCTGGCTGTGTGAAGATGGCCATGTACGTCCGCGACTCTTAGTGAGACGGTTGGCAACAAAATGGGTGTGCCAGTGGGCACAGAAGGTGAGTGAGCTGATTGGGTATCAGCTGAAATTGTATGAGCTGAGTATGTATCAGCTGTGTGGGCATGGGTTGACTGGGCATGGGCTAAATCTACCTCTTCGCAAGGGTGCTCTGTGATAGTAGGGAGTCATAATTGCTGGCGGCGTTCGCGGGGCCTACCTGGCGAACCGGACCTGGGCGGGCTGGCTCTGTGAGCAGAGCTGGGTCGCACCTGTTTAGCCTGTGCGGGTTCGTGCCGCCTGCTGTGTCTGGGACGCTCCCTCGAGTGCTCTGTCAGCTGTGGTGGGGGTACATGTACAGACGACGAATGAGCTGAGTGCGTTGGGCCGTCTGGTCGATGGAGGAACGTGTGGTGGTTCGTGCTCCCACAGTTCTTGCATGCCCCCCTTGACCTGCACTCGCTCTCGTAGTGACGGCCGAGACAACGCTGGCAGCGCTCGCGTGCCTGTACAAAGTCCCAACGGCCCTGTGTTGGCTGGGCATTGTACCATCTGCACGTCATGAGCGTATGTCCCCTAGTGGCACAATAGGGACAGTAGGACGTCGAGCGTGAGGAAGAGGACGAGGACGATGATGAGGAGCAGCTTTGCTGGAAGGCCGAGTAGACGGGGAAGGGCTGACTGCGAGCCGGGGAGGTGGATGGGCGGTGATGCATTTGCTGCGCTGGGCGTGACGGTTGGTGAGTAGGCTGATCGTAGGCGCGGTGAGGCGATGGAGCTGAGGAGCGGCCACGGTAATGGTCGGGTTGTTGCTGAGCCATCTAAGCATAAGTGCGATGGGGCAACTGTGGAGGCGCGCGGCTACGAGAAGGGCCGGGCAGGGCGTGAATGGGCTGCGGCTGGGCTATGTTGGAGAACTCTGTCTCCACACAGCGCGCGTGCTCCTCGAGGTAGGAGATGAGGTCACTCAACGTGGGCAGGGTGCTGCTAGACCCGTGTCTGCGTTCAAATAACGTGCGGAGCTCACCCTTAAGCTTTCGCACCACTATCGACACAAACACGTAGTCGTCTCCCATGGGCAGATCCAAATTACTAAGGGCACACTGGGCGGACACCAGCGGAGTGAGGAAAAGTGTGCGTATGTTAGAGCGCGTATGGATGCTTGGCAGCCCCAGGATTATGTCGACGAAACTATCGATGAGAACCCGGCGGTTCTCGTACCGCTTGGTAAGGATGTCCATGGCCACGGCAAAATTTTCATTGGTGACCTTTAGGTGGGACACCATGCTTAATGCCTCACCGCTGAGACTTGAGAAGAGATAGTGGAGCTTGACTGCTTCCGACAAGGTCGCCATGTCGTCAGTCAAACTCCTGAACAGTGCAATAAAGGAAGGCCAGTCCTCCACCTTTGAGCTGAACCTGGGCAGCGCTATCTTGGGGAGGACGGCTGTAGGCGTATTGACGCCGAGACTGGGCTGAGCGTTATGGGTTGGGGACGACGTGGAAGAGGGTAAGATTTCCTCCCTAGCCACAAGTATCCCCAGGTATGCCCCGGAGGCCTTTGTGTGGTTCTCAGTGTATGTCCTCTCAACCCCCTCGTCTAAGTTCTCCTCGTCAAGAATGCTGTAATATACTGAATCCAGCTTCTCCTTAATACCCTGTACCTGTGCGAAACGCACGTTAAATTCCGTTATGGAATGTTTGGTGTCGCCAGCAATGATCCGTGACCCCACCTCTAGGAGTTGGTGTATTGCTTTGGCGGCCTCCCTAAAAATCGCGGCTTGTGACTTGGTCGGCATCGCGATGAATAAAAGGAGACAAGAAAAAATAAAAAAAATAAAAAAAAATTAACAAATTTAAAGGCAGTAAAAGGAACAACACCCTGTATATATTCTATAGTTGGGCTGGATGTATTTGTTTACTAAGGTAAGGGCAAATGGGCTAAAATTAACGCAACAATAAAGAGAGCAAAACTAAGTTGGGACGCCTTGTATATGGCCCACGGGTGGTGCAAACGCGTGTGTATGTGTATGTATGCTTATTGAACGCGCGTACGTAACATTAGCCGACCGCAAAACAAAAAGCAAACAAAACAACAAAAACAAAAAAATCACGTTATCCGTAGCCCACTGTTGGGCAAGGCGCTCACAGTCGGGCAGACCTGTTGCCGACACTAGCGCGAAGAATGAGTCATTCGCAAACAAAAAAAAATAAAAATAAACTAATAATAAAAACTTAACTAAAAAGGTTGAGACACTCTGTCTGTGTCCCACAAATGGGCAAAAGTGTGAACGTGTGTAGAAGTACTATGCTCTTGTGGTGAGCACGCACAAGAATGAGCCGATTGCCAAGGCAAAAATTAAAACCAAAAAAAAATATAAAATTAATACTAGCGAAAAATAAAGCACGCTACTTGACACGCGTGGTGAGCATGCACGAGATCTGAGCCGATTTAACACGACACGAACATAAAAATTTCATTACAAAATAAAACGGGAAAATAAATCTCTCGTCATATTACCCTACGTAACGTAATAATTTAACTACTAATTAAGTCACCGTTAGGAGTATGAACAACGTATCGTTAGGCAAAAATCGTTTGGGTACACACACAAGCCCGCTCAGATTACAACAACATTACATCATTGCATCACACTTTCGATTTGTGATCAGACAATTGGATGCATACACAAAATCAACAATAAAAATAAAATAATATAAGTGTACGTTGGCCAGCTATACTAACACAAATGATTCATAACTACCTCACCAAATTTTTATTGGGACAGGGTAAAGTTATGTGAACAAACGAATTTAGAAATGATGGCACAAATTAGATTATGGGCGGAAACAATTATTTTTTAGTGGACTGTAATTAAAGGAGCTGATGGAACGTGAGACCAAGTTATGGTAAAATGGTAAAAGAAAACTTGTTACGGGAAGGTCGCCGGCATTAATATTACCGGTTCGAAGATGACCAGAATGTTACGGCGAAAGGCGTTCGCAGTAACAGCGGCGAAATAAGGGTTAGGCAGGAGGTATAAGGGAATAAAGTACTTACAGGGATGATGAGTCACAGGAACCGGGGGGGCGAGCTGACCACGGGCGGCGAGGTAGGTTGGTTTCCTGGCGCACAGTCACTACACTACATAATAGGCATTTAGGCGGTCTCTTCACATTAGGTTCAGGAGTCACTATAAATAAGGGCAGATACCAGCGCGCGTATTTTGTGGGCGTCTCGCGTTAGCTAGCAGACACACGAGTCGCCCGCTCGGCTCACGAAGCTAGTGGCGGCGGGTCGCGCAGCGGTGGCGCCGCGGCAGACAGGCGGACGCGGTCGTCAACAACCGCTGAGTCAACCGCCATACAGATGGCGGTATGGTTTGAATGGCCGTCCCGGCTTTGGCGGGAACACCACACATTTACATCTATCTATTATAAAAATGAATTGCTGTTCGCTTGCCTCGCTAAAACTCGAGAATGACTGGACCGATTTGACTAATTTTGATCTTTAAATGTTTGTGGAAGTTTAGGGAAGATTTAAACATTTTCTTTTTTATTATAAAAAAAAAAAACCCTCAAAAAAACTTAAAGAATAAAAAGACGTCGTGCAATATAGGTATTAATTGGTTTCTTGAAACTGTTTGCTGTTTTCTTACTTCGTTTTCGCGACAATGATATTTTTCCTGTATGTTGAGTTGTCTTTGTGATTTGGACAACGTCTGTCGGGTCTACTCAAAGAAATATATCAAGATATTTCTGTGGGTCTACTAGTAGGTTTGTATATTAATAAAAATCAATTGCTGACATGTTTACACGCGCATCACATTAAAACGGCTTGACCGATTTGGCTGATTCCTGTTTTGTTGTGTTCTTTAATTTTCATGACAAGATGTGTGTGAAAGAAAATTTTTGAAAATTTGTCGCGGGATACAGGATGTTTACGCGGACGATGTCGCGAGCGGGCCGCTAGTAAAATATAAAAAACAAACAAAAATACATAGTTACAATTTGGCGGTCTTACAGCTTTGAAGCGATTTCTGCCAGGCAACCAGGCGAATGGAGAGAACTTATACACTCTAAGACCCACTTTATATTAGTTATGTTGTTTTATGAAACACAATCATAAAAAAACTCATGCATTATAAACACCGTACCTACCGTACTTATGTTTTAATTAAATCTCATATAATTTAAAACGCAAACATGACACTTTATGAAACCGGCCAACAGCAAGTCCGGTTAATGGTAGTCGTTTTAAGAAAACTGTAAATATTTGAAGCTTCGTTCAAATTATGTCGTAAAATACACCAAGCCTGCTAATTAGCAAGACTTGCTTCAGATTTTATGCCATGCAACTACAAAGAAAGGTGGAGCGGCGGTAACTTTACCCCCATTCTTATTAGATATTAAGTTCAAAGGTTTTCCCAAAGAAAAAGTTCTAATATCATAAACTAGAGATAGATAATATATTTAGGGTGGATTCGACCAAACTGGAATAAGGTCTTATACCTAGATTAAACGCCGAATTTGTATGGACTAATCTCAGAGTAAGTCTTATTCCAGTTTGGTCGAATCCACCCTTAATAGTTTACAAGGCGTTCCTAAATTTGATACCTCTGGTTAAGGTCAGGCCGTCATGAATGGGGAGCCCTTTTGGTCGCATAATCTCTTTCGTCATAATGTAGTTTGGCATAACAGTTTCAGCATAAAGTTTTTTCGCATAAAATTTGTAAAGCACAGTGTCATGAACCCATAATGGTTTTATCGGCATAATTTTAACTTCCTATAATTGTCTTTATCATAATTTTAATCAGCATAAATGTTAATAACATAATTGCTATACGTCTAAATTTAATTTATCATAAAATACGAAACGCATAATGGATGAAGCGCAGCGTAGCTATTGTCTCGAATTTGGCATTGCTTACATGCTGCATTCTTGCTTGAATACTGCATGCTCGCTGGCATGCTGCTTGCTTGCATGCTGCTTGCTTGCTTGCATGCTGCTTGCTTGCATGCTGCTTGCTTGCATGCTGCTTGCTTGCATGCTCCTTGCTAGCTTGGTTGCTTGCTGCATGCTTACTTGCATGCTGCAGCTTGCTTACATGCTTCATGCTTGCTTGCATGCTGCATGCTTGCTTGGATGCTGCATGCTTGGTAGCTTGCTGCATGCGTGCTTGCATGCTGCATACGTGCTTGCATGCTGCATGCTTGCTTGCATGCTGCATACTTGTTTGCATACTGCAGCTTGCTTGCATGCTCCATGCTTGCTTGTTTACAAGCTCCATGCTTGCTTGCTTGCTGCATGCTTGCTTACATTCTGCATACTTGCTTGCATGCTGCATACTTGCTTGCATGCTGCATTCTTGCTTACCTGCTGCATGCTTGCTTGCATGCTGCATGCTTGCTTGCACGCTGCATGCTTGCTTGCATGCTTCGTGCTTGCTGGCATGCTTAAACGTTGCTACGATTAAAAGTTGTTCGATGATTTTATGGATTTCAATTATTTGAAATTATGGATTTTTGTGATATTGGTAACGTTTTTCTGGAAAATGAATCATCTAGCATTAATAGCTTCGGCCAAACGTTGAGTGGAATTTCAAAACATAAGATTTTGAAAACAATAACAATCGATAATAGGCATTTCAAAATTTTGTTAATTGTGTTTTAAGTAAAAAGAAAATTATGGAAAACAAAAAATTACAAAACGTTTTCGGCCAAATAAAATTCGTACAGTTTCGAGTTTAAGATAGGTAACACTAAATATTAACTTTATGGTATTCTATATGACTGCCAATAAAAGTTATGATTATAAATTGTTATTGTAAAAAACATTTATGTATAAACATTTGATGCTAATGTATCATTATTATAAAAGAAGTTATGGGAAAATAAAGTATGCCTAATGATTTATTCTGAATGAACGTTATGCGAAACGAAGACAATGCCAAAAAACGTTATGCAGCCTTAAAATATGCCTCTTTAATTTATGCAACCCAATATGAACCCTCATGAATGGGTGCGCTTGTTACCGTGCTTGCTCTGCGGTGAGGAGCGCTCTCGTTATTTTGGACTGCATCGGCTGCTTACCATCAGGCAGGCAGGATGAAGTCTCGATGACGTGTTACATTAAAAAAAAGGTCAACGTTCGTGGGCAAAAGGTGTTTTTTTATCCGTTTACAAATAAGCACATGGCCTGTAGGTATCTCACCTGAGTGTTGAGAGTGATGTTGAGTGATGATAAGACCGAAGATGGAAGCGCATTTAACCGGAAGCCTCAACTATTGAAGAGCTGGCTATCTTATCTCCAACTGTTGGAACAATGCTACAAACATTGATGTTATGGCAACATGGTGTTGCAACCGTCTATTGCCACGGTTGCTACGATGGCTACGGTGGCTACGGTTAACCTTCAAGAGGGCCATATGCCTGATTGCCACGATTGTGTTAAAGAAAACTACAATTCGTATGGGATTGCGAACGCGACCTAGAAACAATATCACTTGCTGGTGTAAGTTTGATTCCATAGCAATTATAGTAAATCATCAATGAAATAGTTAAAAAATAAAACTACTACTTCAGTTTGCAAGTCGTATTCTTTTGCATAACCCTCCAGTAAAAGGGCGTGATCGTGGCCAGACCACCCCTCAAACCCCAAGCGGTCGCATGAGACCGCACCTACAAAAACACACTTGACTTTGTACCGTGTTTTCATAGACTTACAGACTACTTTAGTATAAACAAGTTTGGTTATTTCGGTTCTGTGGTTCATCTTATGTATTGTTATTGCACAATATCGCATAGTCTATGCTCCATTCTGTCAAATTTGACGTTGACAGTTACTGTCAAAAAAGGGTCAAAAAAATCCAAGAGTGAGTGGTTAAAACTCATCACTTCATGATGTGATCGACTATTTCGTGAAATGGTTGTAGGTATTTCATGAAATGGCCCGCTTAAACTGATTATATTGTTTAAAAGCGTCAATGTTTGATGATATGCCCCACCACGTTTGGCCATAAGTATCACTAATGTAGAGTTTCCATGATATTAAAAGTTTAATAATAAACGAGAATAAAGAATGAACCTATATATTTTTCTTGTAAGTAGGTAGGTACGTAAAATAAATTGCACTTCACTTTTATCTCCAATTTGCGTATTATATCTGAACAATTATCTGCTGCCATGCATCATAAAAACAAAACGGTATCAGCGCCTCTAATGGTGGATAATGTAACAATTTTATGATATGATCACTAAATTTTGAACATAATAATCATGAAATAGCCGTGCGTTTAGCTGTTCATATAGTCAAATGTTGATTATTCATTGATCTGGCGTAATCATATCATGATGTGGGCAGCGAGAGATTTCCATATCATGAAATACAACCATTTCATGAAATGGTCTATCACATCATGAAGTGATCAATTTTAAGATCTGGCCACGACATATAATAAGTAGTAGTTTTCAATACAAAAAACCCTAAACTCTAGACCTCCGGTTATCGGGCCAAACCCTCAGAAACTCGGCCACCGAGTCGAACAGGAAAAACTAAAGATTACCTACTCTTCAAGTTTTCTCGGCTCTGAATTGAATGTCTACTGCCTGAATGGTAGAGGGCGTGACATATGCTCTCATTTCGCATTGTTACACTAATTTATTACCTCTTACTTATCTATGGACGTTGAAGAATTACTTGCCAATCCAAGTAGGCAATGGTGAAAAAATGTATTACTTACCTTCTATAAAAAGAATTTATATAAGTAAACACTATCTTGGGAGCATTAATAAATAGACTAATAGACTGGAGACAGCACATACCTGCAACCATGGAATAATAACGCATAGAACGATAGTCTCGTATTAGAAAACTGTCATGGCGTGAGGCAAGAAAAAAATGGATGTTGGAGTAAGTTACGCGTGCTATCTCGGCGACACGCACACAAGTGTACAACTAATGTTGCTAGAGGAATCAGATTTGCCCCAAAAGTAAGGAAATAGGAACTGTTGATAGATAGATAAGTTTAGATTATTAGTACTGACGCCGGCCGTTTCGGTACCAAGCCAGGGCCCTTATTCTGTAACGATTCCTTGTTTCAAAACCATGTTAATTTCTTAAAAAGTTACGTTATCTTTCCAAAAACGTATGCGTTTGACGTTTGTGCGCGGTAAGGTTTGAGGAGCTCGATGGCGCAGCGGCTAGCGCGTTCGGCTTGCGATCTTGCTTGCTAAGCAACTTTCGCAATGCCGGGTCGCTGGATGGGTGACCAAATTTAAAACATCTCGAGCTCCTCCGTGCTTCGGAAGGCACGTTAAGCCGTTGGTCCCGGTTGCTGTCGTAAGATGGCAGTCGTTAAAACCCACCAACCTGCATTGGGCCAGCGTGGTGGGTTATGGCCCAATATCCCCACGTGCTATTGTTCACGTGGGAGGCCTGTGCCCAGCAGTGGGACGTTTATAGGATGATGATGATGATGATGATGAAGGTTTAGGTGTGGAATCTGTAGATTGCGATACAGAATCAGGGCCCAGTATGGCGTGGTTTTACTGGCCTCATTTATAGTGCGTGTTCTCGCTTTCTATGCGTTATTATTGTAAGCCTGCAACAGCATAAAGCGGCGCTGTCGCCGCTCACCACTTGTCACACTGACCACATGTGCAGTTGTTGTTCGTGTGCCGTGGACTGCGGCAGCACTGCTTTGCGGCTCATAATAGCCGTGATTATATGTATGTACGAGTATGTATGTAATTCTTCCATTATTACAAAGCATACTACGTTTAGTAAATTATTTAATGGTGATTCTTATAACCCAACCTCCCCATGTGATGTTGTCCCCATGGTCTGTGCCCCAAAGTGGGACGTTTACAGGCTGAGGGTGATGGATGACATAATAGTCAATGTTGCTTTTTTTATTAAGTGTTTTGAATTATCAAAACACTTTTTTGAAACCATTCAATATAGAATTAGAATGTAAGTATTTTTATCGGTCTCCGTTTTGTACGACAAGATAATAAATATAAAAACCGTAGATAATTACAAACATTTTTTTCGTACAATCAGCCAGTTCCAATGAATACCAGCTTTCAAGATTATTGGGGATTGTATTTATTTACGTTTTTCCTTTGAAATCGAAACGAACGCCAATTAAATTGAAAACCTCTTTCAGATAAAGAAAAGGCATTGAATGATATAGAATCCCTGGGAGACGGATAAAAGACTCATTTCCCAAACCTTAAACATAGGATAAGAGGGCTATTAACATTGAGTATGTGACCGGATAGGACGTTTTTTTTGCGGGAATAAGTATATATTTGTACATTTGCCTTTAAGTTATTTTCAGAAGCGCGACAGATATATCCGCGATCTCATTATAGAGTTTTGTAGCAACTTCGCTGCTGTAACACGACTTCTGGCGTATTATAGTAAATATAGTATGTAGCAGGTGTGCTTTCAGTTTAGACATTTCATAGAATTACTCTACGTTTAAAGTGATATTATGGTGGTAAACAAAAAGAAAAACTGAAACTAATCTTCTATCTATATAAAAATAGTGAATCGCCAAAATATGTTGTTAAGCGCAAAACTATATAGAAAAAGACTGGACCGATTTGACTAATTCCTTTTTTGCTGTGTTTGTAATAGTCAGAACAAGGTTTGTATAAAAAATGTTTTTGGATATTCGTTACTTTTTTTATGAAGGAGGCAAACGAGAAGGCGGGTCACCTGATGGAGAGCAATCGCCGCCGCCCATGGACACCCGTAAAACCAGAGGAGTCGCAGATGCGTTGCCGACCTTTAAGAAAGGAATAGGGTTAAGGAAGGAATAAGAATTGTGAGGGGTGGGAGGGGTAAGGGGGCCTCTAGGTAGATATGGGGTGTCCGCGCGGACGAAGTCGCGGGCGGACCGCTAGTAATTAATAATTTTCAACTAATCCACGGTAGAGCAAGCTATTCCAAGAGATTTTTATGTATAGGATCTTTGAAAAGGGTTCGACGTCTCTTAAGGAGATAAGAGGTCCCTAAAATAACGCATCACAATATTTTTGGTGCGAATTGTTCCTAAAATGGGGCAGGTATCCACTCGCTTTTACGGAACAAATGTACACAGTCTTAACTGATGATAGCCTACCTCTGTGCGGATTAAACGCAAACTTTAAAATTGGATTTTGACCGCCTCTGTGGTCTAGTGATTAATTTCTCCGGTGCTACATTCAAACTGGGTTCGAGCCCTAGCCGGAGTGTAGTAGCTTAGGTACCAACATAATATTATGATTTGGTTTGTTATAGTGCTTGTTTTAAGTCTGCCAGGTTTGGCTAGTTACCACCATTTTAATTAACTGTCGTAATACGCAACAATGTTGTTAACATAGGTAGGTACCACAAGAATACGTAGCGTATGGTGTATTCTTAGTTTGTTACAGATAAATAAACCAACTTTTTATTTACTATAGATAAAGGCATATAACGCCAATAAAATAAATTAATAATAATAATAAATCAAAACGCGGCCACGCCGTATTAGCTGAATATACTACCTACCATTACCATGCCATCTCTTCTCTTGGGCGTCGTAAAGAGACTAACAGACTAATGACTGCACTTAGATCTAGCGTGGCGCTGAGCGTAGTTTGCTTATACATCAATGTTTTGTTATCATTGCACCCGATGCCTGAGGCTCGTGTATTTGTGTGTTTTAAAACTGCCGTTCATAAGTACGTATCTCTAAAATATGTATATTTTGTTTGTTAATTGTGTGTGCATTAATGTGTATTCTTAATGAGAATAAATGTCTTAAATTTTAAACCTTAGATCCACCAGCATAAAGCAGCGGTGGGCTCACCACCTATCACGCTGAGCACATGTGCAGTTGCTATTTGATGCAACGTGGACCATGCCAGAGGACTGATCTTGAGGTTCTCGCATTGCCTAGTGTCTGACTAACCCTTAGGTATTATTATTATTAGTTATTCTATGATTATTGTCGTGAATGTGTGTCAACACAACCAGGCGCTGTTGGCGTATCCCAGTAGTTTCTTCAACTTTCTGAAGCGGCGCAGTGCCTGCAGCGGCTCTTAGAGCCCGCCCGGAACCGAATGTTTTATGTTCCGCTGTATTCATATCGTATTTTCGGGATATTCGCAGATTTGCTCGCGAAATCCTCTTACCTTTCAGTTGTTCAGGGATTCGGAAAATAGTTTTGAAACAATTTGTCTGGTAAAGATGTTTTATTATTACATACTACACCCTTTTATTATTTCTTATAATGTAAGCCGTTTTCTATTACGGAACATAAAAGAATTCAGTAAGTGTAATACGGTAGATACCTATGGTTGTTAGAGGTAAGTCGATAAGTAGGTTTGTTTGTTGGTTTGTTTTTTTTTTATAAAAGAAGGAGGCAAACGAGCAGGCGTGTCACCTGATGGAGAGTAATCACCGCCGCCCATGGACACCCGCAAAACCAGAGGAATCGCAGGCACGTTGCCGGCCTTTAAAGAAGGAATAGGGTTAAGGAAGAAAAAGGAATTGTGAGAGGGGGGCGATGGGCCTCCGGAACCCTCACTGGCCGGACGAAACACAACAGCACCAAGTGCCATTATTTCACACCGGATATTCGTGAGAGGGTGGTAAAGTACTGATATACATAAAGATGAAAATATTGCTTTAAAGCAATAAGACTGTATGGGATCTAAGTTTTGTGCTCAATACTTGTATTAGGTATTATGTATTCTATGGCTCAATGTCATATTAATTTGTATGGTTAGCGCGCCCCGCGCCCGCGCTGCTGGTTCAATTCCCGTTCGGGTCAATTTAGAAATAACTGATTTTCTAAATTGATTGCGAGTCTGGATGTTTTCTGTATGTAATAAGTATATATTAAAGTATGTTTGCCGTAACGGATATCTAGCTAGCTTCAAAAAATAATCTTAACTTGAGTTAGATGAGTACATTGGCGTGAGCGTATATTATTATGTTATTTATTTTGTTATATTCGCAGAAAGTGTTTCCTAACAATTTAAGATTATTTATGACATAAATTCAGTTTAAAATCCGTACCAATTAATAGTACCTAAGTGTACTTAGATACTAAAGGATACGTGTAGGCACTCCTGTTTGTCTAAATGTGCTGGCACACTCCCTTTTGTTCCAAGATCTGTCGGCGTTGTTTGTTTGCTGAATGAATAGCGTTATTTGTGTGGATAAATGTAGTGGCTGAAGAGTTTGTGATTAATCACGCCTACGCCCGCACCGGCCCCCTCGACGAACTTTGCCGAATGTGGCTACGAAAATTGCGATTTTATACAGTAAAATGTAAATAACATCTAAATAATAGGTACATATCTAAGTAATTCTTTTTTAGGAGTTGTGTGCTGGCGACTCGTTAATAGAATACTAGGCATTTGCCATATGTCCGGATAAAGCCGGACATAGTCAGACTTTTTGATTGCATGTCCGGCCAAAATAAACGGTATCCGGCTTGTCCGGCTTTTTACATTTCGCAAACGAGCGAGCGCCGAGCGTGGCCGAGCGCAGGCGAGTCGGCTGTTAACCTATTCCCTTCATAAAGGTCGACAACGCATATGGTTTGACTCCTCTGGTTTTGCGGGTGTCCATGGGCGGCGGTGATTGCTCTCCATCAGGTGACGCGCCTGCTCGTTTGCCTCCTTCTTACAAAAAAAAAGGTAAAGGTAGGTAATTAGGCCCGCCGAGTATCGTTCCTCGAATCTGCAACTGGAATCTATTCTCGAGACCACAGAAGCGGTTTATTTCTTTCTATGTAGGTAGGCAGATTACCTCAATCCGCGAATGCTATGGCCTAATGTTAATAAATAGTTCACGTAGGACGATCCCCTCTTAATTCCCGCTAGATTGAATAGCGCAAGATTTCTCACGTGTGCTGCTTATGTAAGTAGCCGCGCGAGTCTCCCCAACATCAGGCACACAACGCTTTTGTTACTAATTGTGACTACTCTCACCAAATCATTCACAAAAGATCCACAATCGGATACCTACATACGTACCTATTCTCACGACTATTATCTTTTAAGGGTTAGTCAGAGACTAGGTAATGAGGACCGCAGAAGTTGTCCACTGTAGGTATAGTCCACGTTTCACCAAAATACAACTGCGCATGTGCAAAGTGATAGGTGGTGAACCCATCGCCGATCTTTGCTGTTTTACGACACCCAATTAAGGGAAGAGTCAGTTACAAGCAACTTTTAGTGCGTCGCTACACACGGCTCGAATATGCAATACAATCGAATATTAATTATTTCGATTGAGAGCGTCCGACCTGGTGCACCAAGTGCAAAGTGCCACTTGAATCCGACGACCAACTGTAGAAATGCGAAGATAGACGCACTTTCTAGCACCCTTCGTCTCTCTACTTTGTGGGTCTATAAACCAGGGGCTAATTGTATAACACCTGGGCTAATTGTAAGTATAACACCAATCGCAATACCTTTCAAGTACAAATACATTACTTTTTTTTCCTTAAAATCCCGTGATTATTTAAAACTAATTTTAAAACAATCAAACTAGCGAAGCGATACACATATACCTACTTATACTGGAAAGGTCTTGCAATAGAGGTTGAAGTAAGTAATACAACAGGCCCTCAGGTTGTCTGGGAGGGATTGAATTTTTTGCGAAAAGGCCATTTCTCATATTACTTGCTACTAGGTAGCTTTAAAATTATTTCATGTGTATCTGCATCCTATATGTGTGCAACAAAGTGTTAACCGTGTTAATCATGTCGCGTATATAGCGTTGAAAGAATACTACCACCCCCTGTCTTCCCTTGGGTGTCGTAAAAGGCGACAAACGGACTAAAGACTGCACATACATCCAACAGCATAGAGCGGCGATGGGCTCACCACCTGTCACGCTGAGCACATGTGCAGTCGCTATTTGGTGAAAGGTGGAGTACGGTATAGGACTGCTTTTTCATTCTTATAGTATTTAAGGACTTTTACCACAGGTTATGTCAGTCCCATCGTAACCTAATAATGTAGCTGCTACCGCGGACTCCGTCGCTTGCCCTTGCACACCGCGTCGTCTATTTGGTATATAGGCATTGACCTAAAGACGTATACACATACAGGGCGTCCCACGGATATGCCAAAGGGAGGGAAAGTATCTTGAATATTGTAGATGGAACATTTTACTGAAAGAAGACATTATTTGAATTTAAAAAACAATTTAAACTGCATTCATAGATATTTAAATAATTACATGGTTGAACCGGGAATCGAACCCGTTACATGAGAAAAATAATCATACATTAATAGGACATACCTACAACTGACATTGAAATAAATACATACATAAATTGATTAATTTTGTATTAAAAATTTTAAAATTCATAGTCTTCCTTTTATTTGTGACACTATGTTATTTAGCAAAAAATAATCCTTAAGATGAAGCCTTTCGATCGGTGATCTATAACCGTATCTGAAACCGATCCTGATCTATAACCGTAGCAAAGGACTGCTTTTGCTGTCCTCATTGCCCAGTCTCTGTCTGACTATTCCTTCGGGGATAACAGCGTGATTATAAGTAAGGTACTACCGGGTGTCAAGGCCCACAGTTTTCTAAGCGCAGAAAACTATGTTTATTACATTTGATCCGTGCCAACTTCGTAGCATGCATGAAATGAAACACATCAATATGAACGCCGAAACGCAGCAGCGGACAGCGAGCGGCCACCATCTTGTCAGTGACACCGGCAGTAGTTCGCCGACATCGATCGCAGCCGCTCATATTACTAATTTGGTTTCTAAAAAACGTCAGTTTTTTCTTGTTTATACTACGATTTGTTAGTAGATTTTTATTTAGTGTGTTTATTTGATCATTACTCTTTAGATATTTACATACACATGTGCGATTTTATAGCTTTTTATTTCGTAAATATTCAATTTGTGTGCCCAGGAAGCCCCAACGAAGTAGTTGCTTGGGCCCTAATAGGAATATAAACAATAATTACTTAATTTTAGCATAATGGGTGGAGCAGTTGGAGTCGCGCCACAACACCAGCTTCAAAGCATTTGTGGTGCGAGTCCCATCAACAAAGTTGGACGCCTTCATGAAGGAGGACTTCTGGCCGAAGGGAGTGGTTTATAGACCATGGCCACCGATACGACACAGAAAATGTCCTAATTTTAACTACTAACATAGATTAAGTACTTATATTTACTAACAAAATTGATTTTATTATTGTATGTATGTTAGTCTGTAAGGTATTTATATATGGGCCTGCGTTGCCTGAAATAAAGTATTAAATAAATAAAATAATAAAAAAAAAATAACAATAATTTTTAGGTAACATCTAATATTTTAAATGTTAGGTACTTATCAGTGAAATGTGAAAGTGATCTAGCAAAACTGAAATGACTGCTATTTATGACAAGTTGTCTGTTGATTTTGTATGTGTTTCTACTAATTATGTTTAAATTCATATAATATATATTTATTGTGTTCAAGCCATATCAAGATATTAAAGGTATAGTAAGTCTAAATTTGTCTATCTCCATAATTTTCCTTAAATTCATCTAGTTGCATTACCTATTTGACCGTCATACTAAAATTTATGCCATAAGATTACTAATATTACTTGATCCTTTTAATAATTTAATAACAAAAACAACAATTCATACTTTTAAAGTCATATTCTTGAAACCAACTCGCACTAAGGCAGGTAGACATTTTATTAATTTAATGTTTGGACACTTTGTTGTTCTGATTATTCACTCTTTGTCACTATATTTCCGTTTAATCGATTGTAGAAAGTCTCATAATGCATTATTAGGTAACCTCCAAACACCATACCTGCCTCAAGTAGGGTTACCAGATGAAAAAATCAAAAATCCGGAGGAAAGGCCTGATTTCCATTGAAAAATCCTGAGATTTGAGAATTTTGAGAACAAGAAAAGGCGTTTTTTGACGTAACGCTTCATGCGTTGTGTGCATAGAATAATATTTAGTTATTATTCTATGGTTGTGGGCAACCATTTTCAAGACAATAGGTATTTCACGATTACCATATAATGCGTATTGGTCAATATATATTTGCAATTGCAGCCCAGAATGCAAACGTAGAAAGAGTTTTTTCTATCATGGGGGCTGAATGGTCGAATGAAAGAAACCGACTAACGGTGTCTTGAGTTCGAGCGATACTTATAATTCAATATAATTTGAAGAGTTTAACATGTGGAGCCTTTTATAAATCAACAATTAAAGAAGAAACCTTACTTAAAAATGTATCTTCACATAATAAATATCTAAAACTGATAAGTACCTTAATGTTTTATATTTTAGCGTTTTATTAACGCTTAAATATACTTAAGTAAAATTTTAAACACTAAAAAAAGACGACAACCTCAGGCGGGAATCGAACCACGCACCTTCCGCATTCCGGGCGGCTGCCTTAACCACTTAGCTACCGAGGTCTGGCTTTCAACCGTCGAAATTTGTTTGTGCTTGATGCTTTATGTTTTTAGTCAACATTGCTTCATCAAATCTTAGAAGTTTTCACCTCTGAGATCCGAAAGAAATATTTTTACAAATTTTTGAACATTCGGTTAAGATGAAGCTGCGTTTAATAGATTAATGTTTTATATTTTAGTCTTTTTTTAGTGTTTAAAATTTTACTTAAGTATATTTAAGCGTTAATAAAACGCTAAAATATAAAACATTAAGGTACTTATCAGTTTTAGATATTTATTATGTGAAGATACATTTTTAAGTAAGGTTTCTTCTTTAATTGTTGATTTATAAAAGGCTCCACATGTTAAACTCTTCAAATTATATTGAATTATAAGTATCGCTCGAACTCAAGACACCGTTAGTCGGTTTCTTTCATTCGACCATTCAGCCCCCATGATAGAAAAAACTCTTTCTACGTTTGCATTCTGGGCTGCAATTGCAAATATATATTGACCAATACGCATTATATGGTAATCGTGAAATACCTATTGTCTTGAAAATGGTTGCCCACAACCATAGAATAATAACTAAATATTATTCTATGCACACAACGCATGAAGCGTTACGTCAAAAAACGCCTTTTCTTGTTCTCAAAATTCTCAAATCTCAGGATTTTTCAATGGAAATCAGGCCTTTCCTCCGGATTTTTGATTTTTTCATCTGGTAACCCTACTTGAGGCAGGTATGGTGTTTGGAGGTTACCTAATAATGCATTATGAGACTTTCTACAATCGATTAAACGGAAATATAGTGACAAAGAGTGAATAATCAGAACAACAAAATGTCCAAACATTAAATTAATAAAATGTCTACCTGCCTTAGTGCGAGTTGGTTTCAAGAATATGACTTTAAAAGTATGAATTGTTGTTTTTGTTATTAAATTATTAAAAGGATCAAGTAATATTAGTAATCTTATGGCATAAATTTTAGTATGACGGTCAAATAGGTAATGCAACTAGATGAATTTAAGGAAAATTATGGAGATAGACAAATTTAGACTTACTATACCTTTAATATCTTGATATGGCTTGAACACAATAAATATATATTATATGAATTTAAACATAATTAGTAGAAACACATACAAAATCAACAGACAACTTGTCATAAATAGCAGTCATTTCAGTTTTGCTAGATCACTTTCACATTTCACTGATAAGTACCTAACATTTAAAATATTAGATGTTACCTAAAAATTATTGTTATTTTTTTTTTATTATTTTATTTATTTAATACTTTATTTCAGGCAACGCAGGCCCATATATAAATACCTTACAGACTAACATACATACAATAATAAAATCAATTTTGTTAGTAAATATAAGTACTTAATCTATGTTAGTAGTTAAAATTAGGACATTTTCTGTGTCGTATCGGTGGCCATGGTCTATAAACCACTCCCTTCGGCCAGAAGTCCTCCTTCATGAAGGCGTCCAACTTTGTTGATGGGACTCGCACCACAAATGCTTTGAAGCTGGTGTTGTGGCGCGACTCCAACTGCTCCACCCATTATGCTAAAATTAAGTAATTATTGTTTATATTCCTATTAGGGCCCAAGCAACTACTTCGTTGGGGCTTCCTGGGCACACAAATTGAATATTTACGAAATAAAAAGCTATAAAATCGCACATGTGTATGTAAATATCTAAAGAGTAATAGACGCGTTTTACCTGAAATAAAACGCATATTAAATACTTACCTCATTAGAAGCTTATAATATTGAGATAGGCATATCCGTTTCCCGTCGTATTTTCCTTCTCTTTCTTCCGGTATATCGCTGTCTCTCTCGCTCATCCCACTCAGTGGCGTCACCAGGTGGCGCGGTGGGGGAACCAGGAGATTTCACACCCGTGCCCATTTGTTCATCATTGCGTCGAAATATGCATTATGCACCAGGCGGAAATAAAAACTAAGCTTCTAATGAGGTAAGTATTTAATATGCGTTTTATTTCAGGTAAAACGCGTCTATTAAACACTTGACCGTCATTAGAAGCTTATAATATTGAGACCTGTTTGTTATCGCCTGGTGAAAACGCCAATGTGAGAAATAAATTAAACAATAAGTGCGAGAGAGTTAATCATATGATTATGGTTTAAACAAAAAGTTATAATAAGAGATTTAATTAAGTACTAATTATTTACAATTTAAGTCATGTAAGAAAATAATTGGCCAGTCATTGATGAACAATCAAATAATTTAGCTTGTAAACCATGTAAACGAACATTATTATTAGGAAATAAATATTGTTTACTATTTGATTTCAATCACTTTACAGGATAAAAATAAAAAATGAAAAACTTCGTGAAGCCTGAATCAATATTTCACGACAATAAACCTTGTGAAAAGTATTAAGTAACTAATCTCCATTTACCAATAGTTAGTATATCCTCAATGGGTAAATCATATCAATCTAGTTTGTAGATGCTACAGCGGAGCAAAACACAACCAGGTGTGGCTGTAATATCCATCTAGCTACCACAGTGCTTGAAACAGGTGACAGGTGAACCACTCGAAGTTTTAAATAAATTAGTTTAGCCATCTTGTACAATATTTATTGATCCTTTTAACCAGTAGCAATTTCTAGCTTGTTTGTCTGTAGTCCCTACAGTTAGTTTTTGACCCAAACTGTCGCCATAATATTACTGCATTGTCGGAGCAATGCGACAATAATATTGCAGTGTTACGAACTGTTTGAAATCTAGTTGATTCTAGGTTTAAAATACATTACAAAGGTCTACAGACTAATATTACTAAAACCTGGAAAAAGGAGGTTTTGTTGTTTTTAAATGTTTAATTGAGATTGATTTTAAAACATGTTTAACTATTACCTCGTCACTAAGATTTCCATACAATTGTGCGCTGCATAAAGTAGAAACGACAATTTATGGTAGTGTATAGTATTGTAAGAAAGATTTAAAATATTAAGTGTAAATCTGCCAAAAACTGGACTGACTGGACCCATTTGGTACGCGTTCCGCGTGTGGATGGCGCCGCTGCTGCTAACGCCCTTCCTGTACTACTGGACCAAGCACAAGTGCTCATATGGTTTTATAATAACCGGACGCTTGAGTAGGGAAATTTGCTTGTGGTTCCATAACGATATATCATTTAAGCACACCAAATTTCAACGTCATATCTTGAACCTTGGGGGTTGGCAGGCCTGTGGTTATGTCTACCAGGCGTCTACGTTTCGAATTCCATACTGTGAATGAGGCAGCAAGGGGTACCACAATCAGATAAATTCCTGTTGAGGTGTGCTAGCACCCGGGGGATGAGGGAAGGTGGTGCGAATTTCCAAGGGAAGCGTTCTACTTCAGGCTGAAAACATTGTGAAACATCGCTTCGTAATCATTGAGATAAATCTGCATAGTTTACCCACTACTCGAGCGTTCTTGGATACAAACAGGTGAATTACTGGCCAGGCCCACTTCGCGAATATCGTTTGTGTGAATTCTGGCAGTAGATGCCACTCTAGAGCTTGGCTATGTCGAGACAGTTCATCTGCATGGCTGTTCAATTTCCCTGGAATGTAATGAATTTTGACCACAATTTGGTTGGTGGTCATTTGTTGGTTGGCAGTTTGGAGGATTAAAATTAAATTGTCGCAGGCTTCGTGTTCGATGCTTGTAATTCTAAGACTTAGAACAGCCCGTTTTTCTTTTTGATTGCAGTGCAGCTTTGTTGGGATGCACTCCACCCTCCCGATAGGGCAGAATTGTTGAGTTGTGACCCCGCAATCCTGAAGCAACGGTTGTCAAAAAGAATGTTGGTGGAGGTATATGTATTGGTGTTTCTGATAATTTTTAGCTACCAATACATTTAACTACATCGTAAGGTAGAGTCTATTTTACCGCCCAATTTCTTCTCTTAGGTATCGTAAAAGGCGACTAACGGACCATAGATTGCACATCCATCCAACAGTATAGAGCGGCGATAGGCTCATCACTTGTCACGTACATGTGCAGTTATCATTTGGTGAAACGTAGACTATGGCAGAGGACTGCTTTTGCGGTCCTCATTGCCTGGTCTCTGACTAACCCTTCGGGGATAACGGTCGTAAGTATATGTAGGTATGTATGGACGCTTGTGATTCCTCCATGTATCCTAGTATGTCCTTGCGGAAGACATTGATTTTGGTAAGCGCCCTGCGAGGGCGGTCAAACAGACTTTTTGAAGTTTATGTGGACACCAAAATAAGTAAGTGTTTCTATTACAATGTTGGCATGTCTGGACAGAACCATCTGGTCTTTATGTCTATAAGATAAATAGTCTAAGAAAACATTGCCGTGCTCATCTCAAATGGAAGGCATATACTTTTTAGTAATTCGCCTTTGTAGAACAGACGAAGAAACCATTGTGGGATTTGGCTATAGTCAGATGGTAGTACCTAGGTCTGAGAAAAGTAATTTGTGCATCTCGTCTCTTGGCCGTACACAGTCCGGAATTCATATAATAATTTAACGACTTCAGGTTAAAAATTGGACGGAGTGACCTTTCTTGAGTGCTCTTTGGTACTAAGAACTGGGTTAAAACGAAGTTTGGAAAAAAAACTTACTGTTTCTAGAAACCTGTTCCTTCATCTGTGTCAGCATTGCAGACATTTTGTCCGATACAAGCGTGTAACAACTGTCGATTGTAAGGTTTGGAACCTTGAGCGATGGGTTCAGATAAAACGGTATTCGATACCTTTGTGTTATGATAGAAAACTTGGAGCACCTATTTAGTCCCAACGGTGTCGATAAAGTGCATATTGACCGGCTCGAAATTTCGGAGCGTCATTGTCTACGTCTTTTGTTACCTCTGTTAGCAGAGAAGATGGACGTTTTTGTCCTGATTGATAGAGCTGCCAAGCCTATGATCCTGGGGATTGAAAGTACGAACAGCCTCCGTTGTTTATATTATAGCTACGATGTGGTTCGTGGCTGGCATAAGTATGTCCTTGCGGAGGACATTGTTTTTGTTAAGCGCCCTGCGAGGGCGGTTCATAGCCATGATGTGGTTCGTGGCTGGCATAAGCATGTCCTTACGGAGGACATTGATTTTGGTAAGCGCCCTGCGAGGGCGGTTCATAGCCACGATGTGGTTTGTGGCTGGCATAAGCATATCCTTGCGGAATACATTGTTTTTGGTAAGCGCCCTGCGAGGGCGGTCCATAGCCACAATGTGGTTCGTGGCTGGCATAAGCATGTCCTTACGGAGGACATTGTTTTTGGTAAGCGCCCTGCGAGAGCGGTTCATAGCCACAATGTGGTTTGTGGCTGGCATAAGCCTGTCCTTGCGGAGGACATTTATTATTTAATTTAATTAAAAACGGTTACATAACCATTTACAACAATTAAACGTATTATTCAAATTCAAATAAAATAAGGGACATTTAGCATTACATTAACATACATGCATCTTCTCGCAAAAACCGCAAACACTCAAGTAATATTACCATTGATTTTGGTAAGCGCCCTGCGAGGGCGGTTTATAGCTACGATATGGTTCGTGCTGGCATAATCGCATAAGCATGCCCTTGCGGAGGACATTTATTTATTAAATTTTATTAAAACGGTTAAATACCAATTAAATAATTGAACATATTATTCAAAATAAAATACAATTAAATAAGGTAGATTTAGCATTATATTAACATATATGCATCTTCTCGCAAAACCGCGAACACTCATATAATAACCATTGATTTTGGTAAGCGCCCTGCGAGGGCGGGCAGATTATTGCCACGATATGGTTTGTGGCTGCCATAAGTATGTCCTTGCGGAGGACATTGATTTTGGTAAGCGCCCTGCGAGGGCGGGCAGATTATAGCCACGATATGGTTCGTGGCTGCCATAAGTATGTCCTTGCGGAGGACATTAATTTTGGTAAGCGCCCTGCGAGGGCGGTTCACAGCATGCTGTGCGTGTGTCTGTCCCATGAACCAGAAGAACAACGCGATGGTACACTATAAGAAGTTTGCCCTTGCGAAAGGTAACCGTTTGTTGTTAGTACAGGTTTTGCTTGCGAGGCATTCCCAGTACCAGATTTAATAACTGGCCAGTTTTCTAACAGGACAATTTTTTCTAATGCAGCTGTAATCTGTTCAGAATTAAACAAATGTGTGTTTGAAGGTAGAATCTTATTCAAAGTAGCAAGCATTAGAGGGTCTTTTACATTTTTATGAGTACCTATCCACTTTTTGTATATTTATAGTTTCAGTCTATAACCTAATCACCACTGAAAATAAGACCTTTAAGAGAGGCATCAGATCTTTGCGACCAACTAGTAAACTGCGCAGACAATTATTAAAAATATCTTTTTAGTTTTTAAATACCAAAAGTCATTGGTGCACAAGATTTATCAGAATATTGGTGCTTAAGGCCTAGCTGGCTCTTTTAGTTTACTTTTAAAATCAAAAATAAAATCTAGATCACTACACGGAATATTTAAATTGTTAACTGTTTTAGTCAGTATTGGTAACACCTGCGAGGTGCAACAATCGTTGTAAGATCTCCTCTAACGTCCGATAAAGCAGACACATTGTCGTTATCGTCATGAAAGGCGGGTAGGTACGATGACCATGCTTCTTTGAACGATGACGACTAACTCGAACTCAACCTTCGCCGATGCGATCGGGATTGTTAGAAGGACTAGCTATAGCCGCTTAGCTACAATTCATTTTTCTCATTATCTAATGTAAGCACTAATTATCGGTTTCTTATCTAAAATAAAAAGAAAAAGTGCCTGGAGGGTAGATACCACGTATTAAACACAAAAAATACTTTTTAAAATACTATCTTTACTCGAATGCTTTCTTATCTTAAAAGAAAAGGTGTATCTACATCTCTTGCGGGTAAAATAAAAAGTTTGATATACCAAATAAGTTTAAATTATAAATTCAGCGAACGGTAAAACCGTTAAGTTAAGAAACTATTCTAAGTACTCACGTGTATTGTAGAAACTCACGAGAACTGTGTTGCAGTTTAAATAAAATAATTCTATTTCTTTGTCACTTGATCACTATGTAGTGCACAAGTTACGCCGACGGGAAATTTCACGCCAATGATGAACAAATGGGCACGGGTGTGAAATCTCCTGGTTCCCCCACCGCGCCACCTGGTGACGCCACTGAGTGGGATGAGCGAGAGAGACAGCGATATACCGGAAGAAAGAGAAGGAAAATACGACGGGAAACGGATATGCCTATCTCAATATTATAAGCTTCTAATGACGGTCAAGTGTTTAATGATCAAATAAACACACTAAATAAAAATCTACTAACAAATCGTAGTATAAACAAGAAAAAACTGTAAATATACTTAAGTAAAATTTTAAACACTAAAAAAAGACGACAACCTCAGGCGGGAATCGAACCACGCACCTTCCGCATTCCGGGCGGCTGCCTTAACCACTTAGCTACCGAGGTCTGGCTTTCAACCGTCGAAATTTGTTTGTGCTTAATGCTTTATGTTTTTAGTCAACATTGCTTCATCAAATCTTAGAAGTTTTCACCTCTGAGATCCGAAAGAAATATTTTTACAAATTTTTGAACATTCGGTTAAGATGAAGCTGCGTTTAATAGATTAATGTTTTATATTTTAGCGTTTTATTAAGGCTTAAATATACTTAAGTAAAATTTTTTAAACACTGAAAAAAGACGACAACCTCAGGCGGGAATCGAACCACGCACCTTCCGCATTCCGCAATATAAAACATTAATCTATAAACGCAGCTTCATCTTAACCGAATGTTCAAATATTTGTAAAAATATTTCTTTCGGATCTCAGAGGTGAAAACTTCTAAGATTTGATGAAGCAATGTTGACTAAAAACATATGTATCAAGCACTGACAAATTTCGACGGTTGATAAGTACGAGGGGCGTTCAAAATATTCTCGGTATTGATACGTTACAACCTCTTTTATATATATATTTGTTACTGACCGCTAAGATTTATCCATTGACATTAAAAAAAAGTAAAATTGGAACCGAGATGTTCTTTTGTTTTTCTGCAATTGCCGAACAAACATGAACACCATGAGCGAATTAACAATTTTAACGAAATTAGAGCACCGATCCGTCATAAAATTCTTGACAAAACAGGGTAAAAATCAAAAAACCATAAAAGAGGAAATGGATTGTGTTTACCGTGAGTCTGCTCCTTCTTTATCTACTATTCAAAAATGGTCAAGCGAATTTAAGCGTGGAAGGGAGAGTATTGAAGATGACCCTAGACCTGGCCGGCCTGTAGTGGCTACCTCACAAGAAAATATTGATAAAGTGGAAAAACTTATATTGGAAGACGGCCGAGTGAAGGTAAAATCTATAGCTCAAGTAACCAATCTCTCTATTGGTACCGTACATGACATTATACATGACCATCTTAATATGTCAAAAGTAAGTGCAAGATGGGTTCCGCGAATGCTGACGCTTCTTCAAAAGGATATGCGTGTGGCTTGCTGTTCAGATTTTATCGACCTGTGTGGTGAAAATCCCGATGAGGTGCTGCAAAAAATAGTTACTGGAGATGAAACCTGGGTTCATCATTATGACCCAGAGAGCAAACAGGAGTCCATGCAGTGGCACATTAAGGGTTCAGCTCATCCCAAGAAGTTCAAGGTAATCCCGTCAGCTGGCAAGGTCATGGCCACAATATTTTGGGATTGTGAAGGAGTTTTGCTTATCGATTATAAAGAAAAAGGTGTAAATATCACAGGGCAGTACTACGCTAACGTTATACGTCAATTAAGAGATGCGATCAAAGAAAAGAGGCGAGGAAAGTTAACCAAAGGTGTTCTGCTTCTGCATGACAACGCCCCTGTCCATACTGCTCATATTGCCAAGGCAGCTATTGTTGAATGTGGGTTTGAAACTGTTACTCATCCACCCTATAGTCCGGACTTAGCCCCAAGCGACTTCTTTTTGTTCCCCAATCTTAAAAAGGATCTGCGTGGAAATAAATTTTCTGACGATGAAGCGTTGAAGACGGCCGTGGAGGAGCATTTTTACACCAAAGATAAAAAATATTTTTATGAGGGATTAAAAAAAATAATTGATCGATCTTATAAGTGTATGAACATAGGGGGGGAGTATATTGAAAAATAAAAATATCAAACTTTTCGTACTTGTTTGTTTTTATCCACATACCGAGAATATTTTGAACGCCCCTCGTATTTGACAAAGGAAGATTATTTTTAGTTAGTTTAACTTTTTATTAAAGGGATCTTTAAAATGTTATCTGTATTTTATTGAAAGTTCTAAAAATCCTGAGATTTCATGAGATATGCAAAATCCGGCCACAATCCTGAGAAGAGTCCAAAAATCCTGAAATCTCAGGACAAATCCTGAGATATGGTAACCCTAGCCTCAAGTCATACTACATTATAATAGATCGAACGCATACACATGCCTATTCCTCATCTACTTACAAATATATACATTCTTATGCTCGGGCTCGCTATTGACCGGCAATTGTCATGAAACTCAATTTAATTGTGTCAAATATAGTTATTTATCTCGTCGCTTCTATCACATCGTAACAAAATATGTAACAATAAGAATATTACACTACCGTAATGTATCATTGTATCATATACCTAGACTATGAAAAAGCTTTTGATAAAGTCACTACGAGAAGACTCCTTAAAAAACTAGAATATGTGGGAATACGTGGGAAACTACTAACCTGGATCGAGGCTTTCCTACAGCAAAGAACCTTGCAAGTGAGAGTAGGTGAAACGATGTCACACCGCCGAGTGGTACACAGTGGCGTGTTGTATATAATATACACTTTTGATCTACCGCACTGCCTTCAAAGTAACGTCAGCATCTTTGCTGACGACACTAAAATATTTGCCAACCCATTGATAGACTACGACCGCCTTCAAGACGACCTTAACACAATTAATTGTCAACTGGTCGAAGGACTGGCTCATAAATCTCAATGCCTTGAATTGTACTGTTTTGCACATAGGCAGTCGAAATCCCCGTCTGTCTTATACATTGGGTGTAAACAACTAATGGAGGCCAAGGTGCAAACAGACATGGGAGTAAAGATTACAGAGGACCTGAAGTGGGAAGAGCATATAGCTTCGATCACCAAGAAAGCTAAAAGTCTTATCTACCTCATAAGAAAAGCCTTTGGAGTCATAACACCAGAAATGATGCTTCAAATTCACAAAACTTTCATAAGACCTATCTTAGAGTACGCATTTCAGGTCTGGAGCCTCTATTTTGTTAAGGACATTGAGCTCTTGGAAAAGGTACAGCGCAGCTTCACCAAAATACCACGAGTACTAAAACGGTGATCATATGAGGAGCGATTAGAAGTGCTGAAGCTCACGACTCTAAAAGATTGCAGAGACCGTGGAGATCTGATTGAGACATTTAAGATTTTAAACAGACATTTGATCTCCAAAATTTGGACAAATTATTTATCCGAAACGACAACACCCATCTAAGAGGCCACCAAATTATGTACTGGTTTCTCAAATAATAACCCTCACAAATATTTTCTGAGCAATCGTGTAGTGAGTGCGTGGAATAAGCTCCCGGAAGAAGTGGTCTCAGCCCAAAACTTTAACCAATTTAAAAACAGACTCGACAATTCTCAATAAAATAAATTAAAAGATAATATGATAACTAGTGTTGTATAGCAGAATACATGCACTTATCAGTTGTTTCAACTGCCTGCCTGATAATTTATAATAATAATAAAATAATAAAAATTCAGCGCCTAGTACAAGTGACTTAAAAATAGGTACGTAAATTATCACAATTTCGTGCAGGACCCCCTTAAAGACAAAATAACTTACTGGTTTTTATGTTTGTTTTAATTTAATGGTAAAAAAGTCTTGAGTATTTTTGCACACCGTAACCAAGGTAGTCAAATAAGGAAGTAGTCAAAAACAGAAATGGTCTAAAAGAGACCTCTTAACAAGAAGTGGTCGAATACAGAACAACAGGTCATAAGCAGAAAAAGACAAATTAAGAACTAGTCCCTAAACGTCAAAAAGGGTGAAAGGTTTAAAAAATTAAAATTTAAAATTTTAACGGCTGCTGATTTCATACAGGCAATGCGACGAATAGTGTAAAGAAACATTTATGCCACAGGAGTTTCCTGCAGCGCAATGCGAATGAGATATAAACCAATCTCTTCACCTGGGTGTCGTAGAAGGTGACTAACGGATTAAAGTCTGCAAATACATACAACAGTTGTAATTTGGTGAAACGTGAACTGTGGCAGACAACTGATTTTGCTTCTTTGGCTAATCTCCGACTAATCCTTTGTGGACAATATTCTTGAATAGGTATGTATATAACAAGAAGGAAAAGAAGTATCCTGGAGCTAGAGTTATTCCAAGGAGCAGTCTCCCAGTGAAGGTAAAAATCAATGCAGAATCAGAATATATTGTGTGAAACCCTATTGTGTTACCCCTGTCGCGTAGCGGTGAAAGAATACTACCAGCCCTCTCTTTCCTTGGGTGTCGTAAAAGGCGACTAACGGACGAAAGACTGCACATACATCCAACAGCATATAGCGGCGATGGGCTCCGCACCTGTCACGCTGAGCACATGTGCAGTCTTTGTTGAAAAGTGGACTATGGTAGAGGACTGCTTTTGCTGTCCCATTGCCTAGTCTCTAACCCTTCAGGGATAATACTTAGTTGTGTTTATTTAGGTGTAAAACTGTGTAATGACAAGTTGCAATACACAATACTCGGATACAAATCACAACGCGTATAGTAGGCATGCCTGAAAAGCCTGTATCATTTTGAGTCTCATCTGAGTCTTCTACCAGGCTTATGTGTCGTAAACCTAATAAGGTTTTAAGTACCTTCCTTAGAAGTGCTATAATAGACTTCAAATGCTACGGTATGTGAGCACTATGCACTAGCTTGCTTTACCCAGAATTCTTAAAAACTGAATGATTTGTCTGGAGGTAAAATTTGCTTTAGAATTCGAGTGGGTAGCTACCTACCACACACCTTGCCGGCAGATAAACACCTTTTCTTCCGGCAAGCTGCATTGATTTGCATCAATTACAGATAATAGAACTAAACTGATAAATTTTGCAAAAATATATATAATAACTATTCCGACCTTATTCTCTGTTTATTTGTAAAGCACTTAAAATATAACTACCTATGTGACAGCGACAGAACAAATGAAATACATAAGTGTATAATGTATCACTATATTTTATCTAACATACACAAAAACACTCATTTGCTGAAAATTACCAACATGGAGACATTCCAGATTTTTTGATTTTTGTTTTTTTTTGATTTTTTGAATTCCATAAGCCATACCATGTCAGTTCTACTTTAGCTTGCAGTTTCAGCAACATCAAACAAAAGCCACATCAAGCCTTATAAACATCAGTGTGTTTGTAGTTGATCTTCTTGTCTATGCCCAGGAGTTGTCGGATGATGAACTCAGGCAGCCGCTTATGGCGCCACCTGGTGGGCAGGGCGGTGTGGTTGGCCTTCTCCAGTTTGTTGGCTACATAACTCTCTGCGGAGAACTCGTTGGCCTCTTTGATCAACGCTAACAGCTGGTTCTGGAATATTTTCTCTTTGACTTGACGTCTGCGCTGCTTAACCTGTAATTGGTGTCATTTTTTTAATATTGAGTTTTAGAGTTCTGACTTCATGTTCACCATAAATATAAATGAATTTTATTGCAAGTTAGCCATAACTAATGAATTGGAAATTCTAATGAGATAAACAAAAAATTTTTTATACTAAACATTTTTGAGAGTGGTGGATATGATTAGCGCAAGATTGCAAGGAGTGGCGGAAAAAAGAAGAGGCCTTTACCCAGCAATGAGTGTAACCGGCTGATTAGATAATTAATAGATAGAAATATTTTTAAATGTAAATACTTAATCAAATACAGGTTACAGAGACTGCATTTAGAAAGTCTTGACATATCAACATTTCAGCTAAAATTGTTACACCAAAAGACTACATTGACTGAATGTTTAAAAATAGACTTAAAACACAGAGAATGATTGTATGTTGCAGATTAAAATAATATCAAGTTACCCTGGCCCAACGGTGTCTCATTTTTTTCCACAGTTTCCTTCTCTGGTGTTTTTTCATCTTCTTTCTCCTGATTACAATAAGCCTGGCTGCTTGTATTTCTTCATATCTCAGCGCGGGCAAACCAATCTCATCTTTTTTCGGGTAAGAATCAATTAAAGGCAGAATTGAGCGAGGATTTACTATAGGAACATAAGGGATCGGATCCTGTCTAATTTTATCTTCAATACGTTTGTCAGTAATCTCAACGCCGATAGATCTCGGTGCGAATAACAGACTATTAGCAGCTATTGGCAAGTTTGGTTTAAACAACGGCAGCTTCTTTAGCTGACATTCATTTATTATCTTTACGGCAGGCTTGATATTGATAAGCCGTAGATCTGAAAAATAGAATAGAAAAGGTTATAGTTTTATTTATAAATGAAATACCAATACATTCATACATAACCTGAAAAGTTTTACGTACATTTTACAGAATTGTGGAAGGAATTCATCATGGTGCTTCCACTTAGATATAACAATTAGGGCATGTTCTGTGGTTGCACATGCACACTGTAAGTAAGTGCTAAATTATGAAGGTAATGAAGGTTATTAACTTTCTTTTTTTAATTTAAAAGGTAAGAAAATTACAATTGACTTTGATTGATTTTTTTTTAATAGTTGTACCGTGAAGGAACAGGCTAAGATCAGAGACCATACTGCCTAGTCATTAGTATTTTTATTTCTTTTTTTCCCCCTCGATGATAATGAGTGGTGATTAAGATGATGAATGATAAATGATGTTCCCGAAACCCCTTGAGACCTCAGTAAAGATGTGGGACTTTACTGAGGTCTCACACGGACTTCTTGAGAGAATTTGAAAAGTGATGTTGCACTGTTTTGTTACATTTGCCCACACTCATGCACGTTCACAAACACTTAACGGTTAATAATCCACTATTATTTCACATTATTGTTCGAAAAAACACGAATTTTATAAAATAAAACAAAACTGCAGACATGACGCTTCACTTTCCCGCCAAGAAGTCCTGACATTGATTGACATGAAAAATTACACATTTCCTTTCAATATGAAAGGCGAAGGGATGTGCACCATACAGCCTCATCTTCGCTTATTTATTCTTGACCTATGTCACAGAATAATATTACTAGCCTATGTGTTATTACTGTGCAGTCGCTATTTGAAGAAAAGTGGACTATGGTGGAAGACTACTTTTGCGGTCCTCATTGCCTAGTCAGTACCTAGTCACTGACTAACCCTTTGGGGATAACAGTCGTGATTATATGCATATTATACATGTAGGTATGTATGTAAGATTACAATCACACTTATTTATACTGTCAAGAATATCATTGGTCAAGGATTATAACACTGTTTTCTTGAGGAACTTTAAAATGTTACATGTCGCTGTTTGTTTCATGTTGATTATACAGATTTACATTTAAAACTATATTTACATGTACCTACTTAAGAAGTTAGGTGCTCGGCCAGACTGCACGCGCGGGCGCGGGCGCGTCCGCAGCGCGACGTACAAACATATGCCCCGCGCCGCGTGCCCACTATGGACACTCAAATAAAAATTCATGTGTATGAGTACGCCGCGCCGCGCCCGCGCCCGCGCATGCAGTCTGGCCGAGCACTTAATATGTTTTAATTATTATAAAGAACGCATTTCACTGTAATGAAAGGAACTTTGAAAACATATATTATTTATTTAAATAGGTAGGTAGGTACTTCAAACACCGCACAAAAGCTCCCTTCCTTCTGGGACTGCCCCAATGTCACCTACTACTGCAACTGACATACGTGAACCTGAAATTATGAAACTCTATTAGTTACATAAAATTCAACAGCGATTACCTACTTCAAGAAAACTAAATAAAACAATTAATTGTTATTAGTACATAGGTAGTTTAATAAAACTTAGTGTGATATTAATGATAATTTTAAAAAACTAGTAAAAAAGCTTAAGGTAAAACCACCAAAGAATACATTCAGGTTTAGGAAACACACATTTATTAAAATAATAATAAATACCTACACCTACCTACCTACTACGTAAAATTTCAGGCAACAGATGAACGATGCAATATTACAAATTGTAGCAATGCGTCTTTGATTAAAACAAAAAAAAGAAAATACAGCATGCCATTAGAAGCATGATTAAAAAAAATGTCCTACTCAACTACAGGTACTCCCACACACATTTTTATTTAAAGATTATCAGCAAGTGTCAATTGAGCAAGCGAGACAGACAGAGCGGTAAATTATAAAGCTGAAAAATTAATAGGTATGTACTTAGAAAAATGTAATGTTACATAAGAATTTCACACGTACCTACAAACGATAGTTGCCGTTCTATTGGAGACTGAAACCACAGAATAAATAATAAGTAGTAATCTGAAAGGTAAAAGTTCCATTGGACTCAGTTCTGTAGAAACGCGAGTGCCGTAACTTGCTTTATTTGTTTAATTCCAATTTCAAGTAATGCGTGCTCTCTGGTAGTGAGTGCGTGATCTTTATTAAAGTATTGTTAAACATTCGTTGCCCGCGGGGCAACATAATGTAAGAACAGGATAGCGCCTACGTCTCCCTCAGTGCGTCGCGCCGCTCATTACGCCTGTAAGTGTAACAGAGAGAGTATTAGTAGTAGTAGGCGCTGTCCTATTTCCACTATTTATTGCCGCGCGGGTAGTGTGTGTTTGACAATACTATAGTGGATTCACCCTGCAATGTGCTTACTCTTGCTCGACAGCTCCTTAGCAGTGGCGCTGACCTCGTCCGTCGGTATGAGGTCCACCATGCCCATGGAGTTCCGGGCGCTGTCGATCTGCAGCCCGCTGGCCAGCTGCAGCGCCAGGCCCTCCGACACTGTCACGCAGTGCTCGTCGTTGAGGGCCAGGCTCACTTCTGGGGTGTAAACACGATCAAGTTCACTTCAAACGGAATGCTACCGATAAAAATATGTTAATAAGCCTTGTTCACACTAGACACGACAAGTAATATTTACTCGTGTAGTGTAAATATTTATTTAGTCAGTCATCAATAACATTTTTTTAGTCATCGCGTCGTGGTAGAAATACTAAAATATTATTTAAGTACTCATACTACGATAACAAAATTACTCGCCTAGTGTGAACAAGGATGTAATTTAGTCAAGTACAGGTAAGTAGGTACATTTGCTTTGTTAGTTAGACTTTAGAACAAATTTTAAATAAACTAGTGAAGCATGATACTCGACTAAATTAATTACAAAAAATACCTACTTACATCACACAACACAAACCCGGACTAGGTATGTATCGAAAAATTAGCCCGATCTTGGGAATTAAACCTTGAACCTCCGGTTATCCGTCCAAGCACTTAGTTACTCTGCCACCGAGGTGTTCGATAGTAATATAGATAGTAGACCATCAAAAGATCTTACTCAGCCTCCGTTTGCCGGTCTCGATTTGGCCGAAGGTCAAGTCCCCGACGTTGTCCAGAAACTCGGCAGCGCTGCGGGCCACCTGCCACGCCGTCGAGGCTCGTGTCTTGGCCAATATGCCTGCGATTCGATTAAAAAAACGAGCACAATGGGGATGTATGTACATGTTCGGTGCATTGCATGTAACCGAACCGAACACCGTTATTGACGTCACTAGCGCTGTCGCCAAGCGCGTGCGTTTGTGAACTACATCATCAAATTAGTACATAATCAATTACCGTCGCGATCGGGTGCATTCATTTATCAGTTAACATAATCATCAATAGTTATTGATTTTAGCAATAAAGTACCTATATCTTAATTATCAATCATTACTTTTTATGTTCTTAACCGGAACAGTAGACCTCAGGCTTGCCATCAATTATGATAATTTTTTTTTACTAATGACGTACTCTAAAGTATTAAAATATTAAATCCAGTCTGGCTTGTCCCACCGCTTCCCTACCCTCTTTCTATTCTTAACCTTCTGATAGAGTCAAGCTCGTTTCCGCCATTTTTCCGGCAATGAGGACCGCAGAAACCCTCTGCCGTAGTCCACACGTTTCACCAAATTACAACTGCACTAAATTAAATAAATGCTCAGCGTGATAGGCGAGGAGCTCACCGCCGCTCTATGCTGTTGCATGTATGTGCAGTATTTAGTCCGTTAGTCGCCTTTGGAAGAGAAGGGTTGGTAATATTATTTCAGTGAGCCGAGGCCCAGCTGAAATGATTCGCTTACCAAGAATGCCCATGTCTAAGTAGGATATGTTGAAAGCCTGGTAGTTCGTGTAGATGTCGTTGCCGGCCATGGTGCCGAGCGGCGGCTGCGGCGTGCGGTCCATGGCGTGCTGGCCCGCCTGGATGTGGCCGGTGCCGCACGCCGCCGCGATTATGTTGTGCTTGAGGAGGCAGCTGGCGGGGAAAGGAAACATTGCATGAGCCGGGCCAGTTCAGACCATGTCGGTGGCCTGGGTAGCCGCTGGTTGCGAACAGCGCAGAACCGGTCGTGGTCGTGGTGGAGATCCTTGGGCCATTTGCAACGATACGTCATTTAACAAACTTTAAATGACCTAGTAATTTAAAAACTGTAAAGAGCTAATTTGGAAAGATCATTCTTTATTTCTTCAATTACATATTCTTTGGTAGCGATCGACTAGCTAGAGTTAGCATTCGCCAGGTATCTGTAAACTTGTCTACCAAATCATTATTGACAAACGAGCGTTTGCCACTTGACTAGGAGGGGGGGGAGCAGATTGCCACATGATTGATGAAAGTCCTCACGAGAGGTCACAGCTGCTGCAGCCAGGCAGGGCGACCGCGATCCAGGTGTCATGATCAGCGCCCAGGTCGCAGTACTCGTACCCGCCCTTGTGGCGGGTGGGCAGGGTGCAGGGGTCCGCAGGCCTCACCTGGATAGGAGGCCACATACAGAGAGAAATTATATTCATAATATTAAAGAGCTCTTGACCGCGAAGAGTGGAAAAAGGGAAAGAAGCTATTTGCCCTGCAGTTGGACGAAAATGGCTAAAATAAATAATAATAAACAAGGAAAGTGGAATTGAGAGCCCTATGACAATATTGTTAGAGAACAATCCGTAGTTGTTCACTTTACAACCTTCGTTTTGTGAGCATGTCACAACACAGTGGTAGAGATTATTTCATAAAAAGATAAATTAGTTACTTTTTAAACTGAATGTAAACTTATAAACCTTTATAAGTTATTTGGCATATGGTAGTATGTGAGCATTATATTAAGTATTACATAATACTGTAACTTACCTAGGTACTGTTGCCTGAATGAATAGAATTAAAATAAATTAATGCTAATAACAATGTTCTAATCATATTATCTTACAGGACCATTATAACAAGAACACGAGAGGTTCCCTAACCCTATTGAGATCAATCTTCTCGGCCATCTTCAACGCTTCCTCGAAGCGCACCCCGACGCTGCCGACGGTGCACCTTACCGTCTTGAAGTTGGTCTGCACGAACGATTCCATGGCAGCCTTGGACATGCCGTCGATCCTCTCGTGCGGGCACCACACCGAATTGGAGAGCGGGCCGGCGAACGACGCCTTCTGGATCTTATCCATCACCATCTGCTCTGGCGTAATTCTAATAAGATCGTCCTTGATCTTATTCTTGCAATCGTCGATTTCCCATGAATGGTAGCAGCATCTAATATAAAAAGACAAGTATACATCGACCTGTTTCTTATTTATCATTACGCTTCTGTGGTATTTTAGTTTAGCCACCAATTTGAAGTGTAGAAGTCCCAGATACGCTGCCAGCATTTGGTTTTCTGGGAAGGTCTGAGCCTATAGTGGGACGTTACATGCTGACAATGATACAAGAACACAGCAATAGACATGACGCTTGGTGGTAGAAATTGGAATAAGGGAATAAGGGTGGTTGTCGTACAGACGGAACTCTGTGCAGGAACGGTACCGCCCGCGCGCTGGCTCTAAAGAGTGTTTAGGGAAAATGGTTACGTGTTATCGTCACGGTGTTCCTTACTCACTCTCTCTCTCTCTCTCTCTCTCTCTCTCTCTCTCTCTCTCTCTCTTAACGAACGCATATGAGCATTAATGAAACAACCTTAATTCTGATGAAAGAAGGGGAGGCCAACTCCACTCTGCAAACTAAGTAGGTATAGGTGGTAGCAGGATCTGTAAAGCACGTAATGGGGCACCGCAGAGTCTAGGCGATGGACTGTCGATCCGAGGAGCAGGTGATAGAGCTGCCGCTCTGCTGCACACAGCGTGACTTGATGTAACCAGTGTACCCGCCGACGGAGCCCGATGCTCATGCATATGAACGTGCATGATTTAACCTTATAAGGAAAGGAGGAAAGGAGCAAATTTCACTTTGCAATGGAACTATACCTGGCAGCAGTATCTAGCAAGTAATTCCTCAAATCCGTGAAGCACGTGATGGGGCACCGCAAGGTGTAGGCGACGGACTGTCGATCAGAGGTGCAGGTGATCGAGCCGCCGCTCTGCTGCAGGTAGCGGGACTTGATGTAGCTGGTGTACCCGCAGCCGGAGCCCGCGGACATCGCGCGCACGAAGTGGCTGGCGCCGATGCTGTCGTCGCATTCGTAGCGGGAACCTGCCTGGGAGGTGATCAACATCAGGGGCCTCTAAGTGCATCCGAAACTTCGTTGGCCCGTTATTCGTCTTCATGGCATTTGAAATTCTAAAGATAGGTAACAGGGACCAATCAGTTGTCGCGAAATGTTTGTACGCGCATCACTTTCTTAGACCGATTTGGCTGATTCTTTTTTTGTTGTGTTCTTAATTTTCAGGACAAGGTTTGTGTGAAAGACATATTTTGGAAATTGGTCTCGGAATACAGGGTGTTCACGCGGCCGAAGTTGCGGGCGAGCCGATGTTTAGTTGCAAAAAGTAGCAGAAAGTTACTCCTCTAGACGTTTTTACTGTCATCATCATCACCAATATCACCATTCTATAAAAGTCTCACAGCTGGGCACAGGCTTTCCCACATGAACGCGAAGATTGAACCGCAACCCACCACGTTGGCCCACTACGGGCGGATGCCTCCACGTTGCCTCCCAGAAACTACCTGAAACATGATAGTGCAGGCGCCAACTTGCGAGCCCAGCGGCTTCGCGCACGCCACCTTGGTCCCGTTCATCAGGTCGGAGCGCATCACCTCCATGGGCCCGTAGTCCGGCTTCGGCCAGCTGAGGTTCTTGGCCACGTGACTAAGGCGCAGGCTCATGGTGAAGCTCCTGTGAATAGCTGATATCCTGGTATGTAGCATGATGGTGCTGTTTGGTAGTTGTGACAGTTATGATTGATCGACGCAGTTGACATGTAGTGGCATGTGACGTTTCAAATTATGTGAAAAGTTTTGCTATGAAGATTCGTAGTAAAACCATAAGTAACATTATAAAGAGTTTTGAGTATATGTATTGTTGTCTCTGATAACAGTATTGTAAATATTAGGTAGGTATATAAAACAATATTTATTCGAAAGTTTGTTTAAGAAAAAGTTGTTCGATAATAAACGATTTTATTTTGAGGTTTATAGAGACGTGCAAAAGTGGTGGCAAAAACACGACTACTTACCTCATCTGGGAATCGAACTCACGTCTACCGAGACCTTAGAGCATTAAGTTGAATTCTCTAAGACCGAGACGTGGGTTCTAGACCTGTCGAAATTTTTCACCGCTTGTGTTTTTAGTAGTACAATATTGTCAAAAAAAAATCAAAATCAAAATCAATATATCTTTATTCAGTAAGCTTAAAATAAGCATTTTGAATCGTCTAAATTTATTTTTTTTATGGATGGATGTATAAGCATAGGAACCCACCCACCCACCCCACCCATTCAGGAAGTCTTTTAGCTGTGGAGAAGAACGGGCACAAGAAACTCCACAGCTTTAAAATAATATAGAAGTAACGACATTTACAAAACAACCACAGACATATAATAGTATATGTCTGTGAAAACAACATGTCGTTACCAAATTATACAATCAGTTATAAAAATAATGGATTAAGGAAAAAACAATGTAAATGTATTATTATAACCAGGCTTTTTTGTCCTCTAAATATTCCTTGACTGTGTAATAACCTTTCCTAAGTAAACAAGATTTTACATGATTCTTAAACTTATCTAAAGGTAAATCTAGTATAGTAGGTACTTAGTATTTTATTATAATAGTGTATACCTTCCCCCAAGAAAGAGCCGAGAACCTTTTGTAACCTAAACAGTGGCAATACTAGTTTTGACTTATTTCTAGTATTGAAATTGTGTACATCACCGTGTTTAGAAAAAGTGTTAATATTAGAACGCACAAAAACTATACAATTATAAATATACTGCGATGCAACAGTAAGAACACCAACTTCCTTAAAAATATTTCTCAAAGAAGTTCGCGATCCCAGTCTATAAATAGTTGTTATTGCTCGTTTCTGTAAAATAAATATAGTTTTAACATCAGCCGCTGTTCCCCACAAAAGGACGCCATACGACATGACACTATGAAAATAACTAAAGTAAACAGTCTTAGCAGTTTCAACATCTGTTAGTTGTCTAATTTTTCTAATCGCATATGCTGCTGAACTGAGTTTGCCGGCCAAATTCGATATATGCGGATTCCATTGGAGTTTTGAGTCAAGGGTTATCCCTAGGAAAACTGTCTAGTCTACCAAATCTAATTTAACACCATTCATTCTAACATCGGTTTGTTCGGTCTTGACATTTGGTAGTATAAAGGAGACCTTTCCATTTCGGCTCAAAGTGTACCGAGGTACACTTTATTTTAAAATATGATCTTGATGATGCAGAAGCCTCTGATGATATCATTTTTCTAAAAAACACGCCGAAACTAGTATTTTTTTGGAAAATAAAAAAGTCATACATAATAGGTTTATGAAAACGTAAACATGAAACGAAACGTGCAAATAAAGGGCGAAAATATGACAGTGACAACTATCATACTGGTTTTTTGTCGTGGTGACAGTTTGTGGATGAACAAAAAATGTTTTTTGAGATCTAAACTCACAATGTTGGAGTTTCTCCCTTGTTCTTTTAGCAACAACACGTGTTGTGAGACTCCATTTTATTTCAATCTACAGTACAAATACTAAATGTACTTTAAAAATAAGTATATACCACTTAAAATTGGCTTAATGCTAAACGCGAAGCCATTAATTTAGTTATTTTATATATCTCACAATGGATAATCAATAGGTGCAACACCTAGTTTAAATTATATGGTTTTCTATAAACTCACTTAATCGGTCTACTAATATTTGTCACTCTTAAAATAATCAAACCCACAAAATAATTCGAAACAGTTAATAACACTTATTTTTGTTACTATTTAACATGTTTTTGCTAAAAACAGGTTATGTTTATGTAAAAATAAGTTTTTTATGGCTTTTATCTCATAATTAGTTGGCCCTTATGTAAACTAACGAAACGCACCCGACAGCGAGAGAGTTTTGCTTGCCAGTTAAATTAATCCAATGTTGCAAGCCGTCAAACTTTTGTAATGATATTTTTAGGTGGTACAATTATAATAAAAAATATAATACATATATTTCTGGAATCCACAATTTTTTTCCTACATTTTGGTACCTTTGAATCTTAGGTACTCATGTACCGTAGTTGTATGGGAAGAGGAAAGGTCTCCTTTATTACATTTCGTTTTTTTAGCGTTTAGCTGTAAATTATTCGCGCTAAACCAACTGAGTACCTCTGAGAGAGCATTGTAAACATCGTCATAATTATTCTTACATCTAGTCACATTAAAAATGAGTGAAGTATCATCTGCAAACAATACAATATCACAGAAGTTTTCTACAAAGAATGGCAAGTCGTTGATATACACACATCAAAAGTGTCTAGGGATCAAGCATTTTTATGCGGATTTCTTGAGATTGAGATGTGGCTTTGTAATAAATTTATGATTTTATAAATTTATATGGATCCTTTTTGGTGCATTTCATAATTTGAAACAGGAACTTTCAATCAATTTCTAGTAAAAGATGAAAATCAGCTGTCAATATTTTCCCTATAAAAACATACAACGCATTGAAGACATTATTAGTGCTACCGTTTCCCTACTACTGATTAAAACCAACGTTATTATGGAGCGGCGACGTCATTTAAGCAGGGAAGAAATGCTCAGAGCCGTGGGAATGATAGAAGCTGGTTCTCGGCAACGTACTGTGGCTTTAGCTCTGAATACAAGTCAGAGTGTTATCAGTCGACTTTGGACACGTTACCGAAGCACTGGTACCGTGGCTGAGCGCGATGGAGGACGGTATCGCTGCACCACACGGAGACAAGACCGATACATTCAAATCACAACTCGAAGAGCTCCAACAATAACCGCCATGATGTTAGCCGTGAGGCTTCATCACTCTTCAGGGAACTTAATTAGCGACCAAACAGTCAGAAACCGCTTGCATGAAGTGAACCTTCATTCCCGAAGACCGCTAAGGGTACCACCTATAGCAATGCACAATCGTAGGATTCGATATCAATGGGCTCTTGAACACAGAAATTGGGCAGAAGAACAATGGCGTTTCGTGTGCTTTTCTGATGAGTCTCGTTTTGGTATGAGACCGGATACAAGACGTATACGACACTGGAGAACCCCTGGACGCCAACAGCGATTAAAATCCTGCCAGGAAGTCCATCCTTATAGTGGTGGAACCATCATGGTATGGGCGGGTATTTGGATCGGCGGAAGAACTGAGTTGATTTGGATCAGAGGCAACCTCAACGCTCAAATTTATGCTGAGACGATTGTATCAGACGTCATCGTTCCTCTACAAGTGCAAATCGGTCCCTTATTCCAGTTAATGCATGATAATGCACGACCGCACACCGCAAGAGTTGTAAGACAGACTCTCGCCGCAGCTAACATCAATGTCATGCCCTGGCCTGCTCAGTCGCCAGATTTGAACCCGATTGAGCATGCATGGGATATGCTACAGAGAAGAGCTCTGCCGAATATGGAGGGTATCCAGTCGCAAGAAGACCTTTTTTTTGTTGTTGCAACGAACATGGGCGGCCATTCCACAGCGTGATTTGGATGAACTCATTTTGAGTATGCCAAACCGATGTTCTTGTGTTGTTAGTGTTCGCGGTAGAAACACGGATTATTAATTGTTTAAGTTACCCAATAAAATTTTAAAGAAAACTGTTATTTCAGTCTTTTTTTCGAACTTTAATGTTAGTGGTTCAAATGTCAAAAATCCCTTTATTAGGAAAATGGCAAATTTCTTTATTAATGCAAAGGTGACTTGGTTTATCGTTACTGTAGACAAACGAAAACACTTTATTTGATGAATCCTTAAAGAAAATTTTAATTAATATCAATCAGGAGAAAAGTTATTGCAAAAATATATGTTGATCCCTAGACACTTTTGATCCTTTCGGTCCATCTAGTCCACTCTATCAAAATGTCCACCGTATCAAAATGTCCATTGTATCATAATGACCACTTCAAGATGTCCTGTTAGTCAAAAAGACCACTGTATCAAAAAGACCACTGTATCAAATTGTCCACTGTATCCGACCGAAGGGAACGTTTACTCTATCAAAATTTGTTATTCGTTTATACAAAAAAAAACATTAAACATGCAACATTTAAGAAACATTTATTAACTTAAACGACTCAAAATTAACACAAGAACATTACTCATTTTACACTTAACCTTAAGGATTCAAAATTAACACAAGAACCTTACTCATTTTACACTTAACCTTAAGGATTCAAAATTAACACAAGAACCTTACTCATTTTACACTTAACTTTTTAACAAATAAAAGACTATCGGAGATTGATTTTACAAAAAACAAGTAGGTATAGTACAAGAGATAGCGATACCCTGTTTGATTCTGGGATGCGACCCTGATTAACGCAAGATGACATAAACTTAACATTTCAGTCTTAAATAGATAATTTTCCTTAAGAACTGTAAGGGTAACAAAACTTCTGACTGTAGCTTGGTTAAATATCTCTTATATTTTTTGTCGAAATATATATCTCTGTTTCGCCTATTTTTTTTCGGCGGATTAAACAAAATGTATTTAATTTTATAATCGTAGTGTACAGATTCGTGTAACAAACATTTAATAAAGTAAAATAAATTGGGAGATTTTGATATTCTCGAGTTTAGCCTTCTGTGCCAACCCTCAAGCGAGTTAGTTGTACGGTGGTCATCATATGCAGAAGATACTATGTCAGTTAATAAAGGATACCACTGCCTATTAAAATATGCTTTGAAATTGTTCATTTCCGATATCTCCGGTGCAATTTGTACTATTGATGACCAACCTTCTTGTATGTAATTTGTTGGGAGAAGCGGCAATAGGGAACACAAATTTGTAATATTTCTTCCTTCTCTGGTATCATCTAAACCCAATTCTCTGCTTTTTTTAATTATCGCCTCATTGTAGTGATGAAAACAGCCTGAAATGCTTGCATTCGGAAACACATTTCGAACAGCATTTATTTGCGCCCTTTCATAGTCACATTTATAAGTATTTATGTTTAAATGTAATTTTTCTTTTAGCAAAATAAAAAATCGAGTGTATGTTTCTTCAGTCTTCGATGGTAGTAAACCGTAAATTACAGGGAAGACATTTATGGACTTTTCTGAAGATTTTATATCTAAGTGAACTGAAAATAACTGAAAAAATGGCTTCGGGCACGCTTTGAATGTGCCATCTCCATAGAAAGATTTGTTATTGGCATTTTTAATAATTTTACGGCAAAGAAGAGAAGAAAATATCAAAATTTTGTTAGTTGTACCATCTTCGAGCACAAAAAAATCATTAGCAAATGTTTTTGATATCTGTACGTCTTCTAAATTTTCGAATCGTAGCTTATCTGATTGACAAAAACGTTTGCGTATTCTATACAGAGTATTCTTTACTGACTCGAATGGCGGTATTTCTCGTATATAATTGCGCCCCTTCTTTCTCAGCGGTTCAAACATATCCTCGAATATTTTTTGAATCGGTGCTAAGTTTTGACAGACCATTTTTTTACACAATGCGAGAACCTCGGCCACTTCACATTTAATTATATTTGCACTACATCCGTGACTTTTTTCACGTAGCACCTTCACTTTTCTTGCATCTACTGTTATAGTAGCCAAACATGAATCTCTATTCACACATCTCCATAATGTGGAATCGTCGCGATTTTTTCGGTGTAAGTTGTACTTAAAGCCGCAACGAAGCAGCGTTTCGCCCCCTTTTTGGTTTTCAATAATTTTAAAACACGCCATGCCAAAGTAGGTAATAAATATTATTGCAATTCTATTGTAATTACTTAATATGGAAATCTAGTTAATGTCAATGAAATACCTATGACATGCGTCATTACGATAAAATAATAATTTATCCTCTTTGTACGTGACTTAAGGAGTTTGGATTGTCCAGTAAAAACCTTTTTGTCTCAGAAAAACATAGCTTAAAAATACGCTTTCCGGGGGTTTCTAAGAACTTTGTAACCGAAAGACGAAGAAAGAAAAAGATTATCCGTAAATCGGTATTTTAGACATAAAGATGAGTTTGTTTATTTTAAATATTGAAAATATTTTCGTTTGTTTTTAACGATATTCATTTGTTTTTAACGATATTCATTTGTTTTCAACAATTTTCACTGGTATCAGAAAAGTGGTCGCTTTGGGAAATGGCCGGGTTAGTAAATGACGATTTAAGAAAGAGACGAGTTAGAAAAGTCACAAGTTTGAAAAAATTACAAAGTCGTCCTGAAAATCGCTTGCACCATTTTTTTCAAGCACTTTGGATGATCGATCACTTTCTGATAGTCTTTTGTTTTGCCGTCTTTCATTTGTTTTGTCAGCGTTCATTTGTTTGAATTTAAAAATATCGAACTCGTAGACATAACACTGTTGACATTTTATTTATTTATTTTATTTTGTAAAACTGGGCATTTTGACACTGTGGACATGTTGTAAGACTGGGCATTTTGACACTGTGGACATGTTGTAAGACTGGGCATTTTGACAATGTGGACTTTATGATACAATGGACATTTTGATACGGTGGACATTTTGATAGAGTGGACTAGATGGACCGAAAGGCTTTTGATGTGTGTATATCAAAAATAAAAAGGGCCAAGAATTGACCCTTGTGGAACTCCCATTTTTACATGAGAACCGGATGACTTAGTTCCATTAACGTCGACAGTTTGTGTTCTAGAACTAAGATACGACTGTATCAAATTACGCGCAAGACCTATGAGACCATAGTGATTAAACTTCATCACCAGTGTCCGGTGCTCAACGCAATCGAAAGCCTTGGACAAGTCGCAAAAAACTGCAAGAGCGTTCTGAGACTTCTCCCAGGCATCAAATATATGTTTTAATAGAGCTACACCTGCATCAGTAGTGGAACAAACCTTAGTAAAACCGAATTGCTTACTATGTAAAAGATTATTTAAGTTAAAGTCAGTGGCGTGCCTAGGGCTTCAGATTGGGGCAAGCCACGAAACCTGAAGTTCCTAATCTTGCTACCTAGGTACAATGTTGGTACCCATTTGTGTCATAGGCCGTGGCATTCCAAACGTTCTTGTCGTTTGTAAAAAAACAGCCTATTACCTTCTATTACATCTTGAATGTGATTTTTGCGAGAAATTTTTGAAAAAAAGAAATTACTGCGGCCAATTTTGGCGTTCTTTATCTCAGAAACAAAAATACATTAACAATATTTACTTTTTGAATAGTGTAGAATAGCTATTGGCATAGTACGTAGCGGCCTCGCTTTTTGTAAATTTTGCTTAACTATTTATTTAAACCCAAAATTGCAGAGAAAGATTTTTTATAAATTGCGCGAGGGCACTTTTTTGAGCTCCTGGATTGAACTACTGTTCTAAACAAATAAAATAAAAAAATGAGAATGTTATCTTGTCGTATTATGCGTAGCGGCCACGGAATTTTTAAATATTATTGATTTTATATAAGTAGAAAAAAATAGTTTTCAAAACCAAAAAAACTTCGAAAATCGCGTTAAGTTAACTGTGAATTTCTCTTATCTACGATAACATTATTGAGTAAAATTTATACCAGAATAATTGTTACTTCATGAGGAATAAAAATGTTATACTTAATGAATTTATTATCCTATTTCGATGAAAACTATAAATACTTACAACTAAGTACAAAATACGATGCGCCGGCCGGGCCGTCCGAACTCAGCTTATTCTCGCAGAGTAGAGTTTCATAATATTAAGCATGCATTTATTATCCTATTTCGATAAAAACGATAAATACAACTGGAAAATTACTACAAAATGCGAAAATGGGCATTTTGCGCGGGAATCACAGTATGTAGGCAGGCCTCTACACTTAATTTACTAATTATTAGTTAATTATTTTGAATGGAAGCAACCAACAATCCAAAGAGTTTTTTACATAGACCTATTATAATTAATGCCCTAGATGACTTTTAATAGTTTGCGAAATACATAAATCATGTATGATGTTCAAAGAATTTATTTACTTACCTCTGCCTTTCGTATGCCACTCATCAACACGTTTAAGTACACATTTGTTTGCAACACACAGCAATATATAACACATCACATGCCCAATACATCTAAGTTCGTCACAGAGACCAATAAAGCCACGAAATGAACTCAGAACACATTTCTTTTATCACAAATTACGAAAACACTTGTTACTTAAAAACAATCGCTCAAACAAAGTGAAGTGTGACAATAACAAAGAATAAAAAATGGCTGGCTGCAGCCTGTGGCTGCTGCACAGCACAATCGCGTATTAACGCTCGCCTCTGATTGGTTCGCCCGAGCTCGAGCTGTCGTCGGTCGCCTGTGATTGGTTCGCCCGCGTTGAAGTTGCACGTGATTCGGTAGAAATAAAGCCTGATTTGGAGAAGGCCTTACTTGCGAACTTCATAACGCAAGCTGGCTTTGAAGAAGAGTATGAATTTCTCATAGAATCTATACATACTTACGCAGTATTATGTTGATAGAGTAGCAATTTTGTTAAAGTTAGAAGAGAGCGGATATACTTTAAATCCGAAGCCCGGTTGCAAGCCAACTTGTGCGAGAGAGATGTAAAGCATCGCACGATTTATAAGCAGCTTTATGCGATTTGTTTGGTGATTCTTAATATGAGAAACTTATAAAATTGATAATTTGAATGCTGATGAAAGAAAATTAACAATGGTAAAAAATATTAAGTGATTTTAATAATTGCGTTTTACCAGTAGTGATATTAAGTTTTTGTTAGGGCAAGCCGGGCTTTTCGGCTTGTATGAAGGTACCGCCACTGGTTAAAGTATTCCACTAACTGTTCGAGAATAATTTTTTCATAAATTTTACTAAGTGCTGGTAGTATTGAAATTGGTCGATAGTTTCTGGGGTCTTCTTTATTTCCCGATTTAAATATAGGTATAACCTTACTAAACTTCATAAGATCAGGAAAGATTCCCTTATCAATACACTTATTAAATATGTCAGCAAGATAGGGTGCAATAGAATATATAATATTTTTAATTATCTTTATAGACATGCCCCACAAATCACCTGTGTTTTTCATTTTTAGTAATTTGAAAGTTTTAATAATATTTTTAGAGTCAATATATTGAAAATTAAAAGAAACATCATCAACATCTTATTTTTTCAAACTTTTCCCTTGAGCTTCAACGTTCTGATTTTCCTTTAGTAAATGAAGATAAATATCATCCACCCTTAGTAATGCTTACTACTGATATTTTTAATTCTCCTATTAAACCTAAGCCACGAGTTCAATATAACTACAAAAAAGGTAATTTTGATGAAATTAATAATGACTTATTAAATCAGGACTGGTCTTTTATAACAAATATGGAGGATTTGGAAACGGTGGTAGCAACTTTTTACAATATTTTAAATTCGGTCATAGATAAATATGTTCCCAAAATACACATATCTGGTTCCCGTTCGTATCCTGTATGGTACAGTAGAGCTCTGATCAACCTGATTAAGGAAAAGGCAAGACTTCATAGCAATTGGAAGCGATATAGGAATCCACTAGATTACCAAGAATTCTCTCAACTGAGATGTAGAATGAAAGATATGCAAGACTCTTGCTATGATTACTATATAAAAAAATCACAGCAAGAAATTAAAAATAATCCGAAGGCTTTTTGGTCCTACTGTAAATCTCAAAAAAGAACAAATCTAATTTCCCTAATTCTATGTCATATGATGACAAAACTTTCAATAATGAGCATGATATCTGCAATGCATTTAACTATTTTTTCCGGAAAAACTTTAAAGAACCTGCATCTCACTACCCTGTCACCCTTAGTAGCGGCGTGTCATCTAATAATTTGATATATAAAATAGAAATTACATCCACCTACATTTATAAATTATTGAAAAAGATTGATATAAGAAAAGGAGCGGGTAGTGATTGCATTTCTTCGGCCTTCTTCTGTTTTAGTGCTAAGTCCTTAGTGTAATGGCGTTGGGACGGAGACCCGAAATGAAACAATGTCTTGCGTTGAATCAATAATCTTTATCCTCTAGTGTATCATCTTAAATACTAATTAACATCACATCTATACGTGACTAGAGGAAGGACGCCTTGTCAATCAGGAAGACCTTAATTATCACGTACTATTGAGTACGTGCTGATAGTGTAATTCACTATATCACACCTCCCCTGAAAAGGCTAGGCATCCCTTCCCTGAAAAGTAAACTCTTATTTTCTAAATATCTTAGTCCTATTCTTATGAACTATATATTCTTTATTATTCTTTAATATTTTTACATTAGTACCTAGCTCTTCTAAAACTTCAAATGGACCTAAATACAAGTCATTCAATTTATTATAATTTTCATTCTTATACAAGAGTAGATCACCTTTTTTGTAGTGTAGGTACTTCCTTACAATCTAAATCATAATTAGTTTTTCTACTTTGTTTTGATATTAATAAGTTGTTCCTGGCATCATTATGAGCTTTTTGCAATCTAAATTTTAACTCCGATGGATAATTGTCGTGTACATATAAGGGATCAACTTTACTAACTAAATTACTAGGTACGTTACATGTTTTCCCAAAACTAGTTCATAAGGGGAGTATTTGGTACTAGTATTTACAGAATTATTATAAGCAAAGCACCAATATGGTATCCAGGTACTCCAATTTGCCGACTGATTCTGTGTTTGTATTCTCAAGTAACATCCGAGATGTTTGTGCCAGTTTTCTAGCGAACCTATACTCTCATGATGATAGGGTGTTGAATTTAACTTATCAATATTTAGCAATTTACATACTGTTTCTAACGTGGAATTAATAAATTCCGTTCCACAGTCAGTCGCAATAACCCTGGGAGTACCATATCGTAAAATAAAATTTTCAGTAAAAACCCTAGCAACAGTTTCAGCTGACTTATCAAGTATTGGGTAAGCTTCTACAAACTTTGTCAATTCGCATTGTATTGTTAATATGTATTTATTACCCAAATTATCGACCTCCAACGGCCCCACAATATCTAAATATAATTTTTCAAAAGAAGTAGATGCTGTAGTGGTTATTACCATTTTCTCTTTATTATTTTTATTACAAAATTTCTGCTTTTGGCAATCTTTACAGCGAGTCACATATTCAGTTATGTCTTTTTGCATATTACTCCAAAAATATTTTTTTCGAATATTCTTAGTCATTTTATTTATGCCTACATGACCACTTGTCGGCAATAAATGATAATCATTTAGTATAACACGTATCAAGTCTTTATTTGTAACATGTTCAACTTGGTTATTAATAATACATAACCCCGGTAATTCTTTATGTTTCATGAAAGTTTGGGTCAAAATTTTAATAAACTTTTTATTAAACCCATTTTTAATCACAACGACTTCTACAATATTATATTTTTTACATAATGCACTCAGTTCTCCTATCGTTGCGTCTCGGCGCGCCTCCGTTAGTAGAGATTCCTGATTTATGTAAATAGTAGAGTCACTAAATAACATATCACCCGTCTGTGAGACGTATCTCTTCTTTTTCCTCAACTTCACGAAGTTTTCATACGAACAAATATCTAACCTTACATCATTTTGTGATTTCTGCATAATATCTACCACTCTTGGTTGCCTATGATCAACAGGGGGCTCAACCCTGCTACTTCCAGAGGTAGCGGGTTCATTATTTTGCTCCATGGTTCTTTTCATTGAACGGGTTAATACCCCCAAAAATTTTGAATTTAGATTTTTTAACTCGTCTGATGTTATAATGACTCTCGATAAGGCATCTGCCGTTACATTTTCGGAACCTTTTATGTATTCAATATCGAAATCATATTCTTCTAAACAAAGTCTAAACTTAGTTAAACGGCTACTAGGATCTTTTATGCTAAATAAATGAACCAATGGTCTATGATCTGTTAATATTTTAAATTTTCGTCCGTATAAATATGGTCGAAAATGTTTTATAGCCCACACTACCCCTAATAACTCTTTATGAATGGTTGGGTAGTTTATTTCTGAACTGTTTAATTGTCTGCTTGCATAAGCTACGGGCTTATTATTTCCATTTGATAATACAGCCCCCAAGGCTACCCCTGACGCATCGGTTTGCAACCGGAAAACATTATCTTTTCCAAAATCTGGATAATCTAAGACAGGAAATGAACTAAGTGACTTTTTTTTAAGGTCTGAAATGCCACGTCACATTCTTCCGTCCACTGAAACTCGACATGTTTCTTACAAAGACGGTTTAGTGGGTACACTACTGTGGCAAAGTTTTTTATGAATTTTCTATAAAAGTTTGCAAAAGCCACAAAACGACGAATCTCATTTACATTTTTAGGTACTGGGAACTTTTCCAAGACCTCGATTTTACTGTTGTCTGGCAACACCCCGTTTGGCGTAATAACATGCCCTAAATAATTAATTTCTTTCCTCAAAAATTCGCACTTACAAGGGTTTAGTTTTAAATTAACTGACCTAAACCTCTCAAATACACTCATTAAATTTGTATTATGCTGCGATAGGCTTTTCCCGAAAACTATTACGTCATCGAGATATAGAAAACATATCTCGTAATTTAAACCCGATAGAGCCATAGACATAAGTTTAGAAAATACGCTAGGACTCGTTTTGAGACCCATAGGTAATCTTTTCAGTTGATATTGCTTATCAGCTGTAAAAGAAGTGAATTTCCTACATTCTGGTGATAACCCTAGCTGGTAATAACTAGAACTGAGGTCTAAATGAGAATAGTATAAGCATCCCGAAAGTGAGTCAATAATTTCTTGTATATTTGGTAACGGGAACTTTTCGTCTACTATTTTTTTATTTAAAAGTCTATAATCTATTACGATTCTCCACTTTTTTTCACCGCTACTGTCAGCTTTTTTCGGAAGTAATAATAATGGAGAAGACCATTCGCTGGTACACTCTTCGATAATATCTTCTTCTAACAATTTACCTACCTGTTTTATTAACTCAGCCTTCTGAGCGTGCGGTATTCTATACGGTTTGACATAAACAGGAGACGCGTCATTTTGCAGTTTAATGTTATACTCGTATAAGTTTGTAACGGATAGCTTATCACCCGGCATATGAAAGATATCTGCATATTTTGCACATATTTTCTCAATAGACCGTCTCTCTTCATCACCAAGATATGTTTTTAATTTAAGAAAATCGAATAGTTGTTTAACCCTCTCGACAGATTTTCCGTTTTCCGTATCAAAAGAGCATACGAAATAATCCGAGTATTTTCTAATTTTCGGGCTAAAGTTATTTAATTTTACATCTTCTTCCCGTGTGTTTAAAAATCGCACCGGAATCTTTTTCCCGTCTCCTACTACCACGGCGCCTGCTACAAATACGCCTGCAATAACTTCCTCCGCTAAAATGACACATTCGCCCTTTATCTCTGACGAAACATATTTTACGACCTCACATCTCCCTGGAATAGTCGTTATTATGTTTTTACCTAAGCCTAATTCTAGACTTATCTTATCCTGTAATGTAACCAGCTTATTTTCATAGTTAATTTTACAACTATATTTTAATAAAAAATCTTCTAAAATTCCATCATTTTTACAGTGGAAGTTGCTAAACACATAAAACTTATGCCTAAAATTATAATTGTTAACACATAAGTCTAGATAAACATAACCTATTGATACTAAATCCCCACATACTCCTTTAATCTTAATTTCATCCCTTACTAGCTTTGCGTCGCGGGACACGCTACGGAGTTTATTTAACCAATCTAACTTTAAAATTGAAATGCTTGCTCCTGTGTCTACTAATAGAGAAATTTGAGTTTGACTACTAGTAAAACAAACGTAATTACCACTACCATAACTACAAATATCTACCTCAGCGCTATTCAGAACGAAAAAAATCATCGCTATGATGTTCGTTCTGACGTATACTCTGACGTTCACTTTCGTTCTCGTCATTAGACTGTTCTGCTGAGTCAACTAAGAAATGTACATTCCTACGTTTATTATGAGGTGACGTAAACCTGGTGTTGCGCTGACCCTGAAACCTATTCGAGTTATAGTAGGCACGACCCCGACCTTGCTGACTCGTCGCGTTGTTGTTACGTGACTTATTATATTGTTGATGATAGTTTTTATTTATCTTTTCAAATCGCTGGTTCGAAACATAGTTAACATAATTGTTTATTGGTGGTTTCACTACCGAGTCTTCTTGTTCTAAGGCTATAGTTATTGCCTGCCTAACTGTGCTTACGGACCTAGACGTAACTATAATGCTTGTACGAGCATTGTTTAGGCCGTCAGCGAAACGCTTGATAGCCATTTTTTCATTAATCGGCTTTAATAAATTATATGCCGACTCGTCTCCATTAGCCTGTGCTGTACTTAAATCGTTGGACATTTTTTCGATTTCACTACCAAACACTTCTATGGTCTTGTTTCCTTGCCTACATCGTAGCATTCGGTCTAAAATGGCTGTGTATGATTTAATCGGAATTAAAACATTTTTTATATCTTTTATTAGGTCTGCCACAGACACATAAGACTTATTAATTTTTGTTTTAGCACTGCTAGAAAGACGAGTTTTTAAAACAAAATTGATTAACAGAGGCTGGTCCTCGTTTCTAAGGGTACTACTATAATACTCTATTCCGTCTATTAGTTGGTTAATTTGCGTTTCGTCGCAATCTACTACTGGGAGGAGCGTGAGCGCGACTTTTAGATCGAACGTGGCCATGGTTGTGATCGTTTCTGAATGATGCGGGTTAACGAGTGACTCGATTTCCTCAAAATTACATAAAAACTTTGACGATATTGCTTTTGTTATTTGTAATTCTACAGCATCTATCCCTTTTTTACATAAGTCTGCAGATATTTGTTCAAAAATATTTTTAATTTCTTTTGCTCTTAAAAACTTATTCTGCCCCTGAGCGGAATAACGTTTGTCCTTACTTAATTTAATAATAGAGTCTCTAATAGCCTTAAGCTCACTCAAGAGTTCTGACAGGTTTGCCATGAACACACTTTAGAAAAAAAAAAAAATCACTCACACACACACATAGATTCTTGGTAGCATAGTTATATTAATTCGTGCTGGCTTACACGTTCTGTGCTGGTCCAATTGCCCGTCGAACCGCTCTGCGTTCTACCTCTTCTAATAGTCGTGCGTTGAAGTAACGTAGCAGCCTAAGTACTATATAGCCCGCTAGTACAACGACGATGGTCAGTAAAAAGATCTCTGAAAGTTGCATCCCAACGGCCAAGGGAGTTGATGCTGCCGCCGATTGAGTTGGTGATTGACTGACAATAATATTGTCTTTAGATTGTGGGTTTCCCATAGTTAAACAATTTTGGCTTACAGTTTTTCTTCTTATTTCCTTCGTCCTTCTTGTAGGCCCGTGTAGCACTATTTTCCTGATATTTTGTAGACTTCAACTAGCGATTTCGCGGCGCGGACTTGTGACACCATGTCACGGTCGCCATGTAATGGCGTTGGGACGGAGACCCGAAATGAAACAATGTCTTGCGTTGAATCAATAATCTTTATCCTCTAGTGTATCATCTTAAATACTAATTAACATCACATCTATACGTGACTAGAGGAAGGACGCCTTGTCAATCAGGAAGACCTTAATTATCACGTACTATTGAGTACGTGCTGATAGTGTAATTCACTATATCACATTAGCTTTACCAATTGCATTAATTTTTAATAGATGTCTCAGCTCTGGTTACTTTCCTACAATATGGAAAACCGCTCATATTGTTCCGATTCATAAAAAAGGCAGCCAATCTCTAGTACAGAATTACCGACCTATATCTATACTAAACGTTCTCAGCAAATTATTAGAACGTGTGGTACATAATCAAAATAAATAATACATAATAAGCAAAATTTTTAATGTATGCCGATGATACAATAATTTATATGAGAATAAACAAAATACAAGACTGCTATGATTTACAAGAAGATTTAAATAGATTAAATATAAGTATTTAACCGTAAATAGAATAAAATATTAATGTAAGTAAATGTTCATGCATGTCTTTCACTCGTAAAAGGAAACCTATTAAGTTTAGTTATAGTATTAATAGTTCATCACTCACAGAAACAAAACAAGTTCGTGATTTAGGTATTTTACTGGATTCAAAATTAACTTTTAAAGATCATATTGATAATATTACAGCCAAAGCATTTCGAAAACTAGGATTCATTTTGCGAGTGAGTAGACATTTTTCTGATATACAATGTTTAAAAATACTTTATTATACATATGTGCGGAGCGTTCTAGAGTATTGCAGTAGTATCTGGAACCCACGGTTTCTCATACATTCCCAAAATATAGAGAAAATACAGTTCAAGTTCCTTAAACATCTATGCTATCGAGATCATCGTGAACGTTCCGAGTACAGGGATTCATGTAATTACTACCACCTGTTGACGCTTGAGAATAGACGTTGCCTTATCGACATGTTATTTCTTTATAAAATATGTAACAGTGAAATAGACAGCGCCGACCTTTTGTCTAAGGCATTACATTTGTGTGTACTGTGTTCCATCTACCCGAACTAGACATACAAAACTTTTTAGCACCAAGTTTGTACGGAGCAATTATGCTCAAAATTCTGTTATTAATCGTCTTCAGAAAACATATAATGATAGATTTTCATCATTGGATTTATTTTGTTCCTCGCTGAAATCTTTCAAAAATGACATTGGCAATTTACTTTCTACCCCAACGTAAAATTGTTAAAGGCAAATAAATGGATGTAAAATAAAATAAAAAATATATATAAAATAAAATAAATTACTTTTTGTATTTAATATATATAGGTACTTACCTATTAAAAATTATGTATTTAGGTATAATTTTTTTTTTTTAATCTTTATATTGTATCCATATTTATGTGTTTTATATATTAGTGAAATACCTAGAATGTATGTCTCCTCTTACTTAATATTTTTACAAATATATGTAAAATCCGTTATTTGCTCTATGTTTCTAGAATATAAGTTTGTTAAAATTAGATTAAGAGCTGTGGATTTTTAAATAAATCAAAATAAAATAAAATAAAATAAAAATAAAACATTAAATTTGGGTACATGTTGTTCGAGAAATGATTGTGCCGCCACTGGTGATGAATTTAAATTTAAGGTTGTTACCACAGGTACATTTATAAAGAAATCATCAAAAATATTAGCAATTTGTGCATCTGAATTGATAAAGTTATCTTTAACTTTTAGAGTAAAAGTGTTGTCCCGTGGTTTTAATTTGTCTCATCAAACCTCTTTGAATTTGCGTTGAATACCTCTAAAGAGTAAGTAAAGCCTGCATGTTTACTGTTTTGTCCCCGTCTCACCATAGACCACCGCCCCGCTGAAGGGCAAACACGCATTCATCATTGAAATCAAGTCATACATACATACACTCGGCGTCAAAAAAATCGCACCTTTTAAAAATCATCTTTAAAAATTCTTAAACCTTATGTAGAGGATAGTGTTGGGTATCATTAGAAAGGTAACAAAAAGGAGTATCAAAAAACAATTAAATTTAACTTTCTGTTTAATTATAATTATACAAACAACATTAAAATTAATAAAATAATAAAAATCCTTAATTAAGTCCTAATTAACAACAGATAATTTACAAAGAAAAATGTACAAAAAGTGTCTTAAAATTAACTTAAAATCTAGTGTTACCCCCCCTTGCCCTGATCACGGCTTCCATACGGTCCCTCATGGACCTCACCAACTTCAGGAGCTCTTCTTGAGGGATAAGCCCCCATTCTTCAATCACCGCGTCTTGGAGCTCCTGTAGAGTCGAAGGAGCTGGATCCCGAGATCGAACCTTACGTTTAAGATGGTCCCAGAGGTGCTCTATAGGATTCAGATCCGGACTTCGCGCTGGCCACTGCATCACAGAGATTTGGGACCTCTGCAAGAAGTCGCTCACGATGCCTGCAGTGTGAGCGCGAGCGTTGTCGTGCATTAATGTGAACCCCTCGCCAAAAGATTCGGCAAAGGGGACCACATGCACTTCCAGGACCTCAGTGACATAGCGGCGAGCAGTCAGCGACCCTTGTCCGCGAGCACCTCCAGTCCGGGAGACGCAGACAAGGTCGGTTTTGCCGGCAGCAGACATACCGCCCCAGAACATGCAGGATCCGCCACCATATTCCACCGTCTCCTGGATGCAGGCTTGGGCGAAACGTTCACCCTGCCTCCGGTATACTCTTCTCCGTCGGTCGTTGCAGAAAAGACACACTCGCGTCTCGTCTGAGAAGAGAACAGCTCTCCACTGCTCAAGGGTCCAATCGACGTGGTCACGAGCAAACTGCAAGCGGGCTCGCCGATGCGCTGCAGTCAATTTTGGACCCGTAGCAGCTCTGTGGGCCGCTATCTTCTTCTCCTTCAATCTTCTTCTAACCGTAGATACGCTTACGGTGCGTCTGCGAACTGCCTGGAGCTGCTGTTGCAACTCAACAGCGTTGGAGAAACGATTTCTCAAAGAGTTCGACACAACGAACCGGTCGTCTCTTTCCGAAGTGCAGCGACGTCTACCCGAACCGTGTCTGCGGATATAGCCACCGGTCTCTATGAAGCGCTGGTACACTCTTCGAACGGAATAACGGCTCAGGTTCAGTTGCCGGGCGACATCACACTGCCGCACCCCTGATTGCAGTAGTGCAACCACTTGAGCGGCTTTATCAGCTGTGGTATCCATCAAAATCTGTGCGTGTGTCCTCTTCAACGGTTGAATAGCGAATGACCCACATTGAACCCGTGTTGACCGTTTTATACCCACAAAGGAAGCGCAACTAGCAACTCTCACGGGTAGCAAAATTTGCATCGAATTTTTGTGACACTTTATTTGTTGCATTAGGTTTTATTTGATAATGAAAAGTAATGTTTTTTATTAAGTTAATTAAGTAACCTTGTAAATAAAATCATAATTAATGCGACTGCATGTGCATATCAAGAGTAAATGACATTTGAAAGTGATTTTCTAAGAGGTGCGATTTTTTTGACGCCGAGTGTATTATCCCCAGAGGGTTAGTCAGAGACTAGGCAATGAGGAACACAGAAGCAGTCCTCCCTTTGCCATAGTCCACGGCACACTATTTGGCAAACAGATAGATAATAGTAAAGAATGAGGATAATCAGTAGAAGAAACGTATCACTTTTATTAGCTTTAAAATTATTAGCTTTACGTCACTCTGTTGTTCAATGTTATTACGAGAGATGTTTATGATAATTAGATGTATTCTTCATCTCCATATCTGTGATTACGATAAGCCTCGGCGTGTTCACAACGAAGGTTACAGGGTGTGTCTTGTATTGACAGTCGTACTGAATCCCCACAGTGACGATTGCCGTTACGTAGTTTAGGACCTATTCATTATTTTTCTTTCGTATCGTTGGTTCGTACAACAAAGACATAAATATATAAGATTAATAATTAAATATGATTGGCCCAGTACGCAGCCAGTTCTATCGCTGCATCCGTGGCTGCCATTTGCGCATCCGTACTGCACGCATGTGTGCCCAGTGTGCAAGCAAGTGCTGCATAATCTGCTCGGCGACACCGCACTTACACAGAACCTGGGCCTCGTCAGCATAACCCTATCTAAATCTATTAAGTCCACAGCGGCCCACTGTGTCCGTAGTCTATTTAAAGACTTCCATGTAGATTGGAAAGTCGTGACCACCGGAAAGTTCTTCGGCAGGCTCAACAAATCCAGGCGGCGGACTACATTTTTTTTGCCACAGTTTGACTCGTGAATTGTTAGGTTGTGATAGGTAATATAGGGTCTTTGTAAAAGCAATAAAGCTGTGCCGGCTTATTTATTTATCTTATTTATTCTTTTTAGATTAACAGCTGTTATTAAGTATTAACTTTAAGACATTCCACAGACCATGTGACTGGGTGACGATTCGGCTTCTGACGGAAAAGAGATAAGCAACCTATTTTCAAGGTACTTTGGGTCAGTTTACGAAAAACCGGACCTCAACTTTTCAGGTAGCGTGGACACTGGCAACTCCTTTAATGATTCCCTCTCTAGAATACATGTATCTGTTGGCGATGTTCTATCCAAATTAAGGCAACTAGACGTGCGAAAGGGTGCAGACCCTGATGGTGTCCCCCCCAAGTTCTGGAAAAAGTGCTCTGAAGAACTCTGTCTACCGCTAGCACTCGTTTTCAATGCATCACTAGAGCAAGGTGTATTCCCGTCTTTTTGGAAGCGTGCTCATTCGGTACCTGTTTATAAGTGTGGAGACGCATCTGACTGTGAGAATTATAGACCCATCAGCATATTGTCTTGTCCGGCCAAAGTTCTTGAATCTATTGTGTATGGTAGTGTCCGCTTCTTTCTGAAAGCCAGCATAGCTTTGTCAAGAATAAATCCACGATTAGCAATCTCTTAGAATACAAAACATATTTATGTCAGGTCTTTAATGTGGAAGGGCAGGTAGACTCCATTTATACGGATTTTAGTAAGGCTTTCGACAAAGTCAACCATTGGATTCTCCGTCAGAAGTTATCGGCTGCTGGTATTCATGGTTCGCTTCTTCGCTGGGTTGAATCTTACCTTACTAACAGACACCAACTCGTAGCTCTCAAGGGTTTCTTGTCGGATCCTATTGTAGCCCCATCTGGTGTTCCCCAGGGTTCGCACTTGGGGCCTCTATTCTTCGTTGTCTTTATTAATGACCTTGTAGCTAAACTATCTAGTCCATGTTTAATGTACGCAGATGACTTAAAGGTTTATAGTAAAATCAAAAACACAGTTGACTGCGAAGGGCTACAGAGTGACCTCAATATTATAACGAATTGGTGCCATGCAAACCGCATATTTTTGAACGTAAAGAAATGTCATTCTGTCTCTTTCACAAATAAACGAAAAAAGATAACCTTTCCTTATGCTCTTGAAGGTCATGTACTTGAGCGCAAAACGATAGTTAAGGATCTCGGCATCTTATTTGACGAGAAACTGACTTTCAAAGAACATTTTGATCATGTTGTTAAAAAATCGCTTCAGGTAATGGGTTTTTTGGGAAGAATAACGAAGGACTTTCGAGGGAAGGAGAGCCTTATTATCTTATATAACTCGTTAGAAGTAGACTTGAATATGGTTCTGTAATTATTCCAACTTCATAGAAAAGGTACAGCGGAAATTCTTGCGTATTGTCTGTTTTAGGCATAATCTTGGTTGCAGACTCGCATCCTATGAGGAGAGGCTGGCTCATTTCAACATCGTGGATCTGAGAACTCGTCGCTTAAAACAAAGTCTTGTAAAAAAATAACAAAATACTGCATTCTATTATTGATTCTCCTGCGCTACTTAACAGTTTAGGCATCAACACTAAATATAACCCAAGACGTTTGCTCCCTACTTTTGTCATTCCAACTTACAGGAATAATAAAGCATTTTTCGGCCCTGTTGCAAGTATGTGCCGAAACTATAATGAACTATCACACCGCGGTGATGTTGATGTGTTCGGTCAAAGTTTAGTCTGTTTCAAAAAAGTACTCACAGAGTTCCTCGGTTCTGCTTCCTGTCCCTAGTGATTCTAATATCAGATTTATTTTTATTATTGAAATTTTGCATTCACAATGCTATATAGATTATTATTAGAGATATTTATAAGCAATTACGTCTTTATCGATTGTTAAATACTTGCAATAGTATTTCTTTCGAATGTAAGGGTAGACTTCACAGTGACTTAATACCGCTGGCTTGCAGCGTATCAACTACTAGAAAAAATTCAACGAGTCTTCTGGGGTCTCGGTAGCTTAGCGGTTAGAGCAGTGGACCGGCAATCCAAAGGTCACGGGTTCGAATCCCGTTCGAGCTTTCCTGAGACTGGTTGTTGTTTTTTTCTAGTAAACATTTTATCCAATATCAGATTTATTATTAGTATTTTTTTTAATATATTATTCTCACCATTATTTTCATCCTTGTGCACAAAATGTATTATTTAATATTGTTAATTTTGATTTTAATTGTAGTGATTCGGGTATGGCTTAAACTCATGTGCGACTTGCTAAGGACTTTGGCCTGGTCCTGAACCGCTGTACTAGTTTAAGTTTTATCTGTTTGTGTCAATGTCTGTTAAGTTGCCTAATAAAATAAATAAATAAATAAATAGCTATGTAAAATCAAAGGCAATCACAAACCTCCACAAAAAGGCGCTCCACAAGCACGCTAGCCACGCGCTGGAAACACAAATGGTTTAAGCTTATGTTAAACACAAAACATTTTTGGTCCCCTAGTGTGTTCGAACCTTAGATTAAAACAAAAAGGGAAGATACGGCATTAGCATCTCGTGAGTGAGCCGCGAAAATTAGGCCTAAAGGCACAATTTTACTTCAGTCACAATTTGTCGAGCGAACAGGCTACATCGCACTATTGCAGATATTCTAATGTGTGAAAAAGAGAAAGACGCTACTCCGCAGTGGCGTCGGAATCGGTCGTACGTACTCGTCTGTTGCGAAGCGACCGAGACGTCAACGCGCTACTCGCTGACTCCCTCGCGCTGACGTTGAAACTTACCGCTTTGTCTCGCTCGCTCGATTTACACTTTATAGGTGTGCGTGTGTGAGTGTTTGCTTATGTAGTTGAGTAGGACTATATTTTGAATGACTACAAGTAGGAGCATGCCATATCTTCCCTTTTTGTTTTAATCTAAGGTTCGAACCCAGTGGCGGTACCTTCATACAAGCCGAAAAGCCCGGCTTGCCCTAACAAAAACTTAATATCACTACTGGTAAAACGCAATTATTAAAATCACTTAATATTTTTTACCATTGTTAATTTTCTTTCATCAGCATTCAAATTATCAATTTTATAAGTTTCTCATATTAAGAATCACCAAACAAATCGCATAAAGCTGCTTATAAATCGTGCGATGCTTTACATCTCTCTCGCACAAGTTGGCTTGCAACCGGGCTTCGGATTTAAAGTATATCCGCTCTCTTCTAACTTTAACAAAATTGCTACTCTATCAACATAATACTGCGTAAGTATGTATAGATTCTATGAGAAATTCATACTCTTCTTCAAAGCCAGCTTGCGTTATGAAGTTCGCAAGTAAGGCCTTCTCCAAATCAGGCTTTATTTCTACCGAATCACGTGCAACTTCAACGCGGGCGAACCAATCAGAGGCGACCGACGACAGCTCGAGCTCGGGCGAACCAATCAGAGGCGAGCGTTAATACACGATTGTGCTGTGCAGCAGCCACAGGCTGCAGCCAGCCATTTTTTATTCTTTGTTATTGTCACACTTCACTTTGTTTGAGCGATTGTTTTTAAGTATAACATTTTTATTCCTCATGAAGTAACAATTATTCTGGTATAAATTTTACTCAATAATGTTATCGTAGATAAGAGAAATTCACAGTTAACTTAACGCGATTTTCGAAGTTTTTTTGGTTTTGAAAACTATTTTTTTCTACTTATATAAAATCAATAATATTTAAAAATTCCGTGGCCGCTACGCATAATACGACAAGATAACATTCTCATTTTTTTATTTTATTTGTTTAGAACAGTAGTTCAATCCAGGAGCTTAAAAAAGTGCCCTCGCGCAATTTATAAAAAATCTTTCTCTGCAATTTTGGGTTTAAATAAATAGTTAAGCAAAATTTACAAAAAGCGAGGCCGCTACGTACTATGCCAATAGCTATTCTACACTATTCAAAAAGTAAATACTGTTAATGTATTTTTGTTTCTGAGATAAAGAACGCCAAAATTGGCCGCAGTAATTTCTTTTTTTCAAAAATTTCTCGCAAAAATCACATTCAAGATGTAATAGAAGGTAATAGGCTGTTTTTTTACAAACGACAAGAACGTTTGGAATGCCACGGCCTATGACACAAATGGGTACCAACATTGTACCTAGGTAGCAAGATTAGGAACTTCAGGTTTCGTGGCTTGCCCCAATCTGAAGCCCTAGGCACGCCACTCGAACCACTATACTGCGACAATTGTTGCCTCGATATCGTTAGATCCATGTTATGATAATGCGATGGCTTGTTACTGCGACGACTTTTTAGTTCGATGATTCTTACGTCGACGCCTTGTGTCTCATCATCTACATAAGTTAGCAGGCTGATTCGCTGATGAGGTAACGGGAGTGTCCTGCTGACAACAACACAAGTAAAAAACATCGAACCTACCTATAGGTAGGTACCTATAGGTAGGTACGTCTGGTATTTCAAAAGGCCTACGACTCAGGAGTTTGAAAGACGATGAGGAGAGCCGAGTGGTGGCGACTCAATAAAAGAATACAATAATCAATAAAAAATACATCAATATCATCACGACTATTATCTCCCGAAGGGTTACTCAGAAACTATAGGCAATGAGGACCGCAAAAGCAGTCCTCTGCCATAGTCCACTTTTCACCAAATACCAACTGCACATATGCTCAGCGTGACAGGTGGTGTACCCATCGCTATGCGAAGTTCAGTCCTATAATACCTAAATTGTTTTTTTTTCTAAAGGATCCATCCATACCCAACACCAAGAGATATCATAAAGATACACAAGGTACCTACCTTGTAATAAAAGTACCTACTTATAGAAAAGAAATTAGAAGATTTTTACTGTCAAAACAACCCAGTCGCCCATTCAAGCTCTCTGTTCGAAGAAAAAACTATCAACCTATCACTTTTATTGCTCCGGTGTTAATAATATTGTAAAGGTTTGATAATTCCACCATGTTGTCAGTGTTGTCACATGCTTATGCTGCCACAATAATACGTTGTAATTGTAACCTCAATGGTTGTAAACCTGAGCTGGATCATTAGCGAAGTCATGCTTATTTTTCTTACCACACACCGCATAGCTGAATAGATCCATTTTTCACGTTACTTAATAGCTACCACTTAGCACATGAACATTTGCGACTTATAGGATACCTCAAAGATAACGAAAAGTTGAAAACATGTCTACCTCAGGCGGGAATCGAACCCGCGTCCTCCGCAATCCGGGCGGCTGCGGTGACCACTCCGCCACCGAGGCATTGGTCAGACCGACGAAATTTTTCAACGCTATTGACTTTATGTCTTTATAGCAACAGTGTCTTGACAGACCTCTTAGAATTTACATTCTTAGAGATCTGAATGAAAATATTTTACAATATTTTATACATTCAGTTAAGATAATTGCTTTCTAGATTCGTAATATTTGATGATAGATGACACAGTTTCGTTATCTTTGAGTTTATTTGAGCGTTTTTTAACGCAAATCATCAAATATTACGAATTATATACCTATCACGCGGCCGTTTAAGCTTTTATACCCTGCTATTTTGTAGGATTCTACTAGTACCGTGCTACTAGGGTTCTTGGGAGGGATTCTTGTGAGAAGATTTCCTAGCATCCATGGCTTTAATTTTTTAGGTTTGGATAAGAGATACACTTACTTATTTAATTTATAATAAATAATTATATGTTATTGAAATAATTATTAAATACTGTAGGAGATTGGTTTACTTGCCACGTTACTAGGTACTACTTAAGAACAAATAGCACGATCAGTATGTCGTGCTGTGCTACTTCGATAAGCTGAAATGAAAATACATATACATTTCTAAGTTATAGATTGCACTTTTAAATAAATGCTTGTGACGATCTTGCCGCGTTTATTTTTAACTTTTATTTGTGTAACTAGTCCCTGCACTGGTTTCGAAACATGATAGGCCAGCAAACAAATCCTATTAGATTCATAGAAAATATTTCATTTTAATCTTGTCTTTCATAATACCCTTGTTACTAATTAACGTATCAGATATCCGTCAGGTCTGGTTTTATTACCTATCAGATACTTAAATTACCTAATTCGGTGTTTGATGATGTGACCATTGTTGCAGATGATGAGCGTGATGTAATAGCATTCTGAAAAAGTATGTTTAGTTGAAGTCATTTATGACAGCACGTCAGGACGTGAAACTACAAAGACTTGAAACACAACGTTCAAAGTAGGTACCATTTCACTCGGGATTTCCATACTTTCCGTTCTTCTATCATCACTGTAGTTTTCTTAACACTGTCTGTAGTTAAACCGTAAGCACACATACCTTGTTATTGAAAGCGAGTCATAATAAGAAAAAAGGAAGTAAATACATTTTGTAACGTCTACATGACGTGCAAATAGAAGGTCATTGGCAAATAGGAGATCAGCGATCAGTAAACAATCAGCAAAGTGCCAATACAAATTGGGCGTGAAAACTGAATTTAAATACTGTATGCCATGAAGGGCGCATATAATAGTTATTTGTTATACAAGAGTGCAAACTTGCTTTTTAACCGCGTGCTCAATTTTGATGACCGAGCAAGCGAAGGATTCTAAAATTGAATCACGAGCGCAGCGAGTGATTCATAAATTAGAATCCTGAGCGTTACCGAGGGAATCAAAAGAGCACGAGGTGAAAAATCTTTGCACTCGAGTGCAACACGTAACTTTTCATCCCACCTCAACGAGGAAATTACCAACCAAATTAAAAAAGTAGGTACACCAAAAAGGTTCCGAGTCTGAGTTTTTAACAAATTAAAAAAAAGTTGTATGATATATTCGGCACCATAGAGGTACCAGTAAATAGGTTTAATGTTTTTTTTAATTCACAAACTTAGTGCACACGATGTTCTAAATTCAATTTACTTTATCCTCTAGAGAATAAAAACGGCTTTTCCATTCAGATATTGAAGATTAAAAATACTCTTTCCGAGATGGTGGGATGAAAAAAATATTGTGGCCCCACAATGTGTTATAGTAGGTGGAGCGGCGCCACAATAGTCGAGTACTATTATTTATTCTGTGTCAACGCGCGAATTAGGCGCGATAAGGTCAGCAAACAAGTTCGCCTTCTCAAGCGGCTGGTAAGCTAACAAGCCATCTGTATGTTTCAACGGGAGCAGCGAGGGAGAGCAGAAGATGGCCTGGACGGCCTTAGCAAGCCGCCAATAGCTACGGCTACCCATAGGATGCGAGAGCAACTCCTGCCCTACCCTCGCCACTCTTTGTGCATCCACTCTTGCGAGAGCCCTCCTATTAGACTTAGAGGCCTTTTTGTAAGCCGCCTTCAAGGAGCCGGTCCGGTACTAGGGTCATTTAGTGCGCAAGCCCTCATCCAAGCACGATATGCCGGCGCCGCCTGCTTGCATTCAGCAGCTTTGGCGCATTTGCGATTGAACCAAGGCCGTTGTCTACCAACGCTGGCAAGATCTGTGAACGGAATATAATATACCATACCCAACAAGATCTCATCAGCGATGGCGGAAGCGCACTGCGACGGGTCCTTTCCAAGAAATCAGCCTTGGCCCCATGGGACGGATGCAAAGTAATCACGCATTCCGTCCCAATCTGCCGACGAGTAGTGCCACAGACGACGCTAGGTCTCCACTGATTTCGGTGGCCCAACGCTATGCGGCGCTGTGGCAAGCACCGACACTCTGTACCAAGTAAGGCGACTCGTCAACAGTAAATCCAACAAGGAGGGCGCGTGACCTACTATATCTGGTATCCTGGTACGCTGGTCTACCAGTTGTGTCAGTCTTGCGTCAGAGCGAAGGGATGAGCGACTCTACCAGCGTGACCAGCTTTAGAGGAGCCCAACTATGTTTCATGGTAGGCATTGAAGTCTCCCAAAACCACCACATCGTCGTTTGGGAATAGCTCTTGCGCGGCATCAGTCACTCGGCCGAGGTGGTCAAAAAGGCTGCTTGTGTTAGCATCTCCTGTGTGGGACCGATATAGGCACGCGTAGACACGGCAACGGGAGCCGAATTTAATGCACACCCAAAGGATGAGAAAGGAGGGGTTTTCCAAGCAGTGCAGACGATGACAACAAATGTCAGACCTCACGTACAGACACACTCCGGCTTTCGCGAGGAATTGATCCTCGTGCTGATAGCCGGGGTACCTTAAGTAAAACGTGTCAGCACAGCAGGGCGACGAATTTGAGTCTCCATCAGAAAAGGCAATGCAGGCTGCGCCGTCTCGAGGTGTTGGTGGACGGCGTTGAGGTTAGAATAAAGCCCACGGATGTTAGTGAACTCCGCCTCAAAAATTGGTGGTGGGAGATGAGGAAGCCGGTGTATTACATGCATTCTTTTCAGGCACTGGAAAAGGCGAAGAAAGGGACGTGAACAAGGAGCCCTACTGTTGCAATTGCAAAGAAACGAACAAAGCTAGTCTTCCGCTTCAGCAATGGCGTTACAACCACAGCCGACGCGACGGACGGAACTATAGAACTATAGACAAACTAAAATGAAATTTAGATGGATGCTTCATACAAATTTACACTATCACGCCCCGTTGGGGGGGGGGGGGGGGGCGCTCGCACGGTCCACATCGCGCGTAAAACGAAATAACTACTAACCGATCTTATAATCCGTATAAAAGATACTGTTGTGTTTACGGGGCGGGTGTCTAATTAGAAGAAAGAACAATGAATCTGATTTATTTTAATAGGTATTTACATAAGTATATCCATGAGTGGAAACCCTGCGCTCCTGACGTCAAATCGATATCGAATCGAGTCAAATCGATACCTAAACTTGACTTTATAGAGAGTGAACCTTCTATATGGTAGTATTATTAGTTATTCTGTGCCGTCGGGCAGAGCGTTGAGCGACGTGACCATCTCTTTCAGAGGCCTCGCGGCGGACTGATTTGAAGCAAGTAGAACGCACAGTTTTGTAGTAAGTAAGTTTTAGAGCAGTTTTAAAATATTCATAGAAAAATTATAAGTAGAGCTAATTTAGTAAAAAAAATTTTGTGTAAAATTTAAAGAACACTTTTTTCTATAAGTAATAAAAAAGCTTTTATCTTATGTAATATAACAAGAATATTAGAGAAAACAATCATTTTATCAATGTTTTATCACCAACTTATAATTTCTTTAAAAATTAACAATATTTGGTTTTTATATTTTTTGTTTACGTAACCAAAATCGAAAAAGTTTTCAGCAACTATTTTGCTGAGGATCTTTGAAATTGAAATAAAATTTTTGTTATGTATTAAATTTGTCAGTAATTTAAACACATTTTTATGCTTCAAAGTTGACGCGGAAAGTCAAAAACTTCTGTTCAGTTATATTGTTATAAATTTCAAAATATCCATAGAAAATATTTTCAACAAACTATTTTGACGACATGATCGCCTAATGATAAATAATTAACAAATTTGAAAAGAAAATATTGATATATATTATAGAGGTTTGAAAAATACATTTTTTAAGCAAAACGACGCAAATGGACGTAAACGCTCTTGACGGATTTACTAGTAGGTAGGTACCTAATTTAGTAAACGTGCTAAACGGTTCGAAGGAGACATGGTATAAGCATACAGTTATGGTCATATAATTAGGAACGGGTAGGTAGTATTTATTCAATTCAATTTAATGAAATCTATTTCAAATAACTTTGCATTGATTTATTATCAATTACTTTTAACCACGTAAAAATGTACTATCATGACTAAAGTTCCATCTCCGAATATTTTAAAATCAAATAAACTTTTATCATGTTTCGAGATAATAAACAAACAAAACATGTTTTTGCAATGTACTGGCCGCTGGACAAATAATTAGGAACGCAATATCATTTCGTTTTGAAATGGTTTTAAATTCAAAATTTAAAAAATAAATTGTTTATCCTATAATTCGGGAGTGTTTTGGCGCTAATTTGGTGTTAAATATTAATACAAAACATGGGAAGGTAAAAATGTTGCGATTCTTCGACAAGAAAAATTATAATTGCACTTTATGAACGTGATTGGTATTACAAAAAGATTGCTGATCATATACCTACTTAAAATGTCCAAAAACTCAAGTTTTAACGCGGTCAATCACTTTAGGAAATTTCACATTACCAATTATCTCGAAAACCTAAATCTCGGAAAACGACAACGACATCTCGAGAGGATTCTATGATTGTTCGGGCAGCACCCAACTAGCAAAATAAGTACTTAAAACGATCTCAAGACTACTTTTATTGTCACTTATAAGAAACTTGTATCATGCTACAAAGCTGGATTTGGGCGCAGTTATAGGAGCGTTTATTTCTATAACTATCTTATAATCATCTTTTAAAATGTTACTAAACCCTATAATATACTTGACGAAGCGCAATAGCTTCTATAATGATATGAGACTACACAATTACAAGCACAAACGCTCTTGTTAGTATCTGACATAAGTATCTTACTAAAGCAATCTTGTTTTTAATGCACTAGTAATGTACTTAGTTATTAGTAATAAGTATATTTTATTAGAAGTTATCTTTTTTGTTCCTTCGGCTGGTGGTTCCGGTTGTTTTGTGGTAAATACTTAATAAGAACGTATGTTTCTATTACTATTATTTTGTATTATTGTAAAACATTAATTACTAATAATATATTGTCAATATAGTGTATGAACTCGTGGGGAAGTCTTTTTTACTGTAAATGTGTACCGCAATTTAGTTATTTTCACAATCCCCTCCGAAAAATAGCACATTAGTATATTGTTGTAAATAAAATATTTCATCAATTCTTATGAATATTCGCCATGTTTTGAAATTGCTCTCCATTAAGTACTTTATAGTATTGACTTTAGTATTATAGTAGTTACTTTATAGTATTTGACGACTTCCTTGGTCGAGTGGTTTGTACACCGGTTTTCATGGTGTCGCCATCTCTGAGGTCCCGGGTTCGATCCCCGGTCGGGTCAATATAGAAATTATTGTTTTCTAAATTGTCTCGGGTCTGGGTGTTTTCTATGTATAACAAGTATATATTTAAGTATTTTAAGTATGTTTATCCGTTGTCTAGTAACCATTTTACGAGTTTCTTCGAAGCTTCTCTTGGGCTAGATAATTGGTGTGATTGTAGGAAAGATTTATTTATTATTTATTTATTTAGTATCATTGTAGGTAAATTAGTACTTGTAGCAGTTTCAGTCCAGATAACTCGCCTCCTTTTAAAAACAAATTAGGGTTCCCTTGAAATATGCCTGCTAATGCTAATTATAATTCTTTATACCTATTTGTCACTTTTCTCCTGTAACCACCACTCCTTTTCAATCGTTTCCAATCGCTTAAATTCATGTTCAACTTATTTCCTCAAGACGAAGGGTAACAACTGAATCTCAACAAAATGGCTGACGTTTACTAATAAAGTTATTGATCTAGTAGCTTATAAGCTTTTTTGATCAAATAGCGCTCTTATTAAGTACTATTAGATTTAAAAGAGTCTCGAGCAAAACTATACCGGCGCAAACTTATAGTGATCTCAGCTAACTATATTATTATATCATGTTTTCTCACAAAATGCTACTATAGGATCAAAATGTTATTCTAGATTATTTAGTTTTACAGTAAACAATTATAAGAGACTTATTCCTAAAAGTGTCCTAAAAGAAAATCTTGTAGCTAACTATAAGACTAACTTACAAAGACAAAACCTCTTGAGAATATCTACGTTTCTGAAATGCTATTACTAGTAAAAGTGTCCTATAGATGTTTTGTAGGTCAGTCTTGTAGCGAACTATAAGACCGAGATATAAAAACGAATGCACTTAAATATGTTAAGGCTTGGCAAATGCTATTATAAGTTAAATAGTCTACCGCAATGTCTTTATAAGAACGTTATTAGTAGTGACAGACTTATAAACTTTCTTTATAGGATTACTTTGCTAGTTGGGCAAAGGCTGATTGATGCCTATAAGGGCTCAGAAACGATAAGAAGGGATGTTTTTGGCGGCAGGCAAGGATTATTCGCAAATATAATTCGTAGACGATTAAATTATGCAAAATTATTTGGAAGAATCGCACGGAAAGTACCGCTCGTCAACAGGCAGCACCGACGAGCGAGACTGGATTTCGCTCGAAAGTATGGCAGCTGGACGGAAAATCAATGGAAAAATTTATTATTTTCTGATGAATTTTTTTCTGATGAGTCAAAGATAAATAGACTGAGTTCTGATGGTAAACTGTATTTGTGACGTCATGCAAAGCAAGCGTTGAATAATAAATACCTACACCACAAAACAAGTAAAGCATGGAGGAGGAAACATTCAAGTTTGAAGATGAAGATGTTTTTCTGGATATGGTGTGGGCCCCCCGTTAAAAAAATTGAAGGTAATCAATTTAAATACAAGAACTTTTTGGAAGAAACAATGCTTCTTTACGTACCAGTGATCTGTATATTTCAACGTGATAATGACCAAAAACACACTGCCAAATCTGTTAAAAATTTTCGTAGGGAGCGATCAGTTTCGATGCTAGCCTGCAAATAGCCCAGATCTCAAACCCATTGAAAATGTGTGGCGTTAAGTAAAGAGAAGCGTATCCGCTAAAAGAACAAGTAATCTAAACGAGCTTTACGTTAGCCTACCTTAGCGTTTGTAGAATCGTGGATCGCCATTTCTAATGAATCTTGCCAAACTCGTCTATAGCCTCGATGTCTCGTCGATGCAGAGCGATAATTGCAATGGTTATTCTACCAAATTTTTATTTTTTTAAACTACAGTGATACCTCCTACATTTACTTAAGTTTAATTGTTAAGTAATTAATTTTAATAATATTAGTTTCAGATTGTGATCTTAATTATTTGTCCAGTGATTAAACGTATTACATTTACAACATGAGTTAAGTATCGAACTTTTTATTACTTAAAAATTATTTAAAATGTCATATGATATGCTTTAGTAATTCGGGTAGGTGAGCAGGTACCTATGTTAGTGACGTGAGTATTAGTTCATGGCATTAGTAAATTATAAAAAATAGATTAAAATTTTTTGATGTTTATTATGTTACTCAAGTAAGTAAGTATATATAAGCGTTAATAAAATGCTAAAATATTTTAAAAAAAACATTAAAAAAATAGAGTATTAAATTATTTAAATATAAATACATTGTTTTCGGTACGAGCTATTCTTAATTGTATGACCACAACTGTATTCACTTCACCAATTTTTTTTTTTTATTAGGTACCTAAGTACACAAAACAGATAGAAATTAAAGAATAACAAAAAAGCATGATAAATTGTTTAAGAGCTAAATTCCTAACTAAAACATGTGTACACATCACGATTAATACTTAATAAGCGTCCATGTTAAAGTTCTAAAATTATTATGATTATCTCAAAATAAATGGAGTAAACAAACTTTTATTTACCTTATTTCATTTGTTAAATAAACATGTACCTAAGCTATGCAAAGATGAAGAGATAAATCTGAGATAATATCCGCAACTATTTATACTACCGACCTGAGGGGACTTCCGAGTCATACATCACTGACAATGCCGAGTGCAACCTCCCTCGTTATGGACAAACAGTTTAAGGTCGGCGCGGAGTACCCAGAAAGGTTGGACAATAACGACATACTGAGTCATTTCAAACAGAGGTTTTATTTAAAGAAAGGGGTCATCTATCTGTGTGGAAACTCTTTGGGACTCGCTTCAAAAGACGCCGAAGAAACAGCCATGATACTGATGGAACATTGGAAAGAGCACGGCATAAAGATATGGAGTGTTGAAAACGGCAAATATTATTTATACTCGGATTACCTTTCCGAGCTAATGGCACCTATAGTCGGAGCGGCCAAAGATGAAATTGCAGTGATAGGAAATACCACTACCAACATCCATCAAGCAATCAGTACTTTGTACAAGCCTACTAAAGATAGGTTTAAAATTCTAGTTGACGATATCAACTTCCCGACAGACCGATACGCTGTGGATGGCCAAGTCAGATTGAAAGGTTACGATCCGAAAGAAGCCGTCAAAGTAGTAAAGAGTGTTAACGGGAAATTTTTGGACGAAGACAGTGTTATAGCAGCGATGACTGATGACGTAGCCTTGATACTGCTACCCGCGGTTTATTACAGAACTGCCCAAATAGTGGATATGAAAAAGGTAACAGAAGCAGCAAAAGAGAGGAGCATAATCATCGGTTGGGATCTGTGCCACGCCGTAGGAGCTATCGAGATAGATCTTAAGTCTTTAGACGCCGATTTCGCAGTTTGGTGTACATACAAATACTTGAATGGCGGACCAGGCGCCCTCGGAGGTATATATTGCAACAAAAGACATTTCGACAAATTACCTGGGCTCACTGGTTGGTATGGCAATAGGACGGAGACTCAGTTCTTATTGCGTCAAGAATTTGATCATCAACAGGACGCGAGTGGGTGGCAGATTGGAACGCCAGGGTTGCTGTCCATGGCAACTATAGAGGGCGCTTTGAAGATGTTCCTTGAAGCCGACATGGCTAATATTAGAAGAAAATCGTTGCATATAACAGGGTATTTCATGTACCTCATTGAAGGGAAGCTGGCGTCGCACGGTTTCACCATAGGAAATCTCAGGGAAGACCATAGGAGGGGTGGCCATGTCTGTTTAGAACACGATGAAGGATATAGAATCAGTTTGGCTTTGAAGACCCGAGGCGTGATCGCCGACTTCAGAGACCCGAACGTGATCAGGATGACTCCGACTGCTCTGTACACTAGCTACATGGACGTTTACAATACGGTAGATATACTTCTAGACATTGTGGAGACGGAGAGCTACAAGCACTTTGATTTAAAACGTAACTTGGTAGTTTAGATAAACTTTTACTATTAACGCACAGAGTAATTGTATATTTTTTATACATATGTATAACATTATTAACGAAACCAGTGTCTGTTGCTTTACCGAAAGAACAGGCGCTCGGATTGCCAATAGAATTGTATGATCTAGTCCCAAAAGCAGCCCTTTATTAAGATAATACAATTTTAGGTATAGGTTATATAAGCAAACAGAATAATTTGAAATAACTGTTTAATAAAAATAAATGTTTCTTACAGTGTGTTATGTTATGAGTTAGCGCATTTGCGCGAGTGACCTACAGTAACAACAATTTGTTAGACTGCGGTACTTCTATATTTAACATGGCATTAAACCAGTCCAATATATATAAAAAGACCACCGGTCCCAGACCTAGCGGTCTCGGGTTCGATTCCCAGCGGGAGACCGGTTTGATTTATAGCAGAGCTTGTTTAAGTCCGCCTGCTTAGCTACCACCGTCTTACCTAAAGTCTAGCGCCATAACAACAAAGTTAAAAGCATTGTTGTGTTCCGGCAGTCAAGAGATAAGATAGCAAGTTCCTCAGTGGTGGAGGTTTCGGACGAAGCGCGCTTCCACCTTCAGCTTTATCGTCACTTACCATCAGGTAAGATAAAGGCTAATGCCCCCTCTTTATATCGGCGGACGCATCCGCAGACGTCATCTGCGGATACGTCGGCCGATGTGTAGGGGGGGCATAAGACAGTGCTTACCAGTAGTGTATAATATAAAAAAACTGTTTTGAACTCAACTCCCAACAGCTAAAATCGGTTGGAGAATTTTGACAGTTTTATAAAGCCTGATACCTACTGTTTGCAAGCTGCTACAAGTTTATATTTCCGTTAATACATAATTACTTTTAATATAATTTACCATGATAGTTTGGTAAGTTACCGATAAACCAGTGTCTCGATCAATTAAAAGTTAAACTCGATATAAAGCAATAAATAAATGAGTAGGTACCTTGTAGGTAGTAATTCTTATAAAACTTACACAGTGTACACACGCCCGCAGATCAAACTACCTACCCAAAACTGCCAAACAGTAATCGATATTGATCGACCTTAGTGACAAAGTTCAAAATGTATTGAAGAAATTTGACATTATGTGGTAGACTGAAGTGCTGGCGTCTGTACAAGCATATTCAATTAATTAAGATTTTAAGAAATTTCAAGCATTAGGGGTGTATGATTATAGGAGCATAGACCGCTGAGCTCGCTGTACCATGTAGATACTAAATACTAACGAAGATTAACTTAAAAAAAGACTTACATATAAGCTTGTCCGAAGAAGGCCGATCCTTGGCCTTGCTCCGCGCCTCCGGCTGGTGGTGACTGCGGTCAAGGAGCGTCTCGTTGGTGGCGAGTAGAACTGCCCTAGACTACCGGCTACCCCCAGAGCTCTGTCCCCACAAAAGAGTGATGACCACCAGGTTAAAACCGCGTCCACGCGGTTGCAGCACCTTGTCCCACTGTCCACCAGTCCCTATCTACCGACCCCGATAGATAGGGTATCGCAACTGGAACTACGGGTCCGGTTGTGTTTTCAGAGGTACTACGGGGTACCGGTTCTAGCCCCCCGCTGGTCGTGCCTTTAACCAGGCGCCTCCGGCGGGATCCGGACATGGGTTGGACTCGTAGTGGCGTGTGGTTAGCTGTAGAGCTTGGGAATGTTCGTTTGTCCTGGTATTGTGTGCCAGGACTTCCAAACTCGTGCACAGCGAGCGGGGCCTAGTAGCGGTCTCTGAGGGGCCAGAAGCGAAAAGTCCTGCGGGGAACGTGAGTTTCCCTTATAGTTGGCAGCTTTGTCCGGTGGTTTTCATTGGACATTGGTGTTGACATCTCCGGTACTAGTCTGGAGAACTAGTAGAGGCGGCCTTCTAGATGCTGTAGCCTCCGGTCCAGCCAGCCGCGTAGGACGTGGGAACTGGCTAGGCGCCCGGATGGGTTCCGAGAAGTGAGTGTGCTTACTACTCCGCTACCAAGGTGGACACTTGGGAGTCGACTTTAGAGTCGACGACCCTAGCAGTGGCAACTGCGAGTTGTGCCCTTCGTGCAACGAGAAGTGAGCGAGCTTGACAGCTCCGGTTACCTATCTGGACAATAGGCAGTGAACTACACGTGTTCACGGGGATACTCTCCTGAGACACTAGTCTTATGAGTACCGAATGAAGAGCGCGCTGCGGCGGGCACTAATTTGGCGTCAAGACCTAACGTTGGTGGTCTCCTGCGCGAGTGTTCTACTGGCGCAGGGACGTCTGGCACTTCTTGCATAACCTAACGGTTGGTCTCGAGGTGCCAGTACAAATAAACTTAGTGAAATTAGGAGAGGGGATGTACACCAGTCCCTATCTACCGACCCCGATAGATAGGGTATCGCAACTGGAACTACGGGTCCGGTTGTGTTTTCAAGTCAAGTCAATTCAAATTATTTATTCAATGTAAACCTTTACAGGCACTTATTGACGTCAATACTAATAATAATAATAAAAACAGTTAACTAACTTATAGTTAAGACTTAACAACTAATCTAACGAGCTATAGACTATGTGCCAGACAAATGCGCATCGCTACCCCCAGTACCACTGCACGCCGAAATAGAATCGCGTCGAACCGAAACATAAGCCGTGGTCATAGAATTGTGTAAACAAACGTATCCTGGTACGAGACAAAAATAGCGGGCAAGTGTCTCTCCCCTAGCGACACAAACGGCTAAAATTTATAGGTAACAAGCGGGCGTTCGCGGTTTCACCCGCGTGGTTCCCCGTCCCGTAGGAATATCGGGATAAAAAGTATTATATGTGTTAATCCAGGTTATAAACTATCTGTATACCGAATTTCATCCAAATCCATTCAGTAATTTTTACGTGAAAGAGTAACAAACATCCATCCATACGCTCCCGTGGGAATATTGGGATAAAAAGTATCCTATGTGTTAATCCAGGTTATAAACTATCTGTATGCCGAATTTTATCCAAATCCATTTAGTAGTTTTTACGTGAAAGAGTAACAAATATCCATACATACAAACATTCGCGTTTATAATATTAGTAGGATTTATAGTTTTTTTTAGGATGAAAGGTGAAGAATGATAAATCATAATGAATTGTTAACTTAAGTTATTACTTTAAGGAATAAAATAAAAGTGATTTCCAATTATCATATTGATATTGTGGTAATAGTAATAGAAATTGGAAATAACTGAGTTTATAAAGTAAAAGGGGTAAAGTTTTCAGGGGTACTATACGGGGTTCCGGTTCAAGGCCCCCGCTGCTTGTGCCTTGACCAGCGCCTCCGGCGGGATCCGGACGTGGGTTGGACTCGTAGTGGCTCGTGGTTAGCTGTAGAGCTTGGGAATGTTCGTTTGTCCTGGTATTGTGTGCTAGGACTTCCAAACTCGCGCACAGCGAGCGGGGCCTAGTAGCACTCTCTGAGGGGCCAGAAGCGAAAAGTCCTGCGGGGAACGTGAGTTTCCCTTATAGTTGGCAGCTTTGTCCGGTGGTTCTCATTGGACATTGGTGTTGACATCTCCGGTAATGGTCTGGAGAACTAGTAGAGGCGGCCTCCTAGATGCTGTAGCCTCCGGTCCAGCCAGCCGCGTAGGACGTGGGAACTTGCTAGGCGCCTGGATGGATTCCGAGAAGTGAGTGTGCTTACTACTCCGCTACCAAGGTGGACATTGGGAGTCGACTTTAGAGTCGACGACCCTAGCAGTGGCAACTGCGAGTTGTGCCCTTCGTGCAACGAGAAGTGAGCGAGTTTGACAGCTCCGGTTACTTATCTGGACAATAGGCAGTGAACTACACGTGTTCACGGGGACACTCTCCCGAGACACTAGTCTTATGAGTACCCAATGGAGAGCGCGCTGCGGCGGGCACTGATTTTGCGTCAAGACCTAACGCAGATGGTCTCCTGCGCGAGTGTTCTACTGGCGCAGGGACGTCTGGTACTTCTTGCAATAACCTAATGGTTGGTCTCGAGGTGCCAGTACAAATAAACTTAGTGATGTAAGGAGAGGGGATGTCCACCAGTCCCTTTTCTTTGTTTTAGTCGGAGAAAATGCTTCTCTGCACTAGCATGAGGCCTCGAGAGGAACGTGACACACCCCATGCACTGTCCAGGGCTGGAACCCATATGTCCCCACCCGCCCCCCCGTAGGGGAAACGGGTGAGTAAGGACATACGGGCCCGACCTGGAAAAAGAACCGACACCTTCCTTCCTAGCGCGGCGCAGCGCCGCGGTACTGTGCTGATACGCCCCGCGAAACGCCGCAACGCTGCGGACCCAGCTTTACCTGGGTCCCCTGCCCCAGAGGAGCAGCCTGGTAGGTTCAGGCTGCTCCCAAACGGGAGGAGGGCTTGTGCAATGCAGCCTAGTGCTCCTCAACACTAGGCCGCGGCCCTCCTAGGGGGGGAGGAGATTTCCCTCGACCCCCCCCCCCCCCCCCCCTCCGCTTCTTCCCTGTGTGGGACCGCGGCCCCACACGTGAGGCCGCGGTCCCACACAGGGAACTCCACCAGTCCCTATCTACTGACCCCGATAGATAGGGTATCGCAACTGGAACTACGGGTCCGGTTGTGTTTTCAGGGGTACTACGGGGTTCCGGTTCAAGCTGGTTGTGCCTTGACCGGCGCCTCCGGCGGGATCCGGACGTGGGTTGGACTCGTAGTGGCTCGTGGTTAGCTGTAGAGCTTGGGAATGTTCGTTTGTCCTGGTATTGTGTGCCAGGACTTTCAAACTGCGCACAGCGAGCGGGGCCTAGTGGCGGTCTCTGAGGGGCCAGAAGCGAAAAGTCCTGCGGGGAACGTGAGTTTCCCTTATAGTTGGCAGCTTTGTCCGGTGGTTTTCATTGGACATTGGTGTTGACATCTCCGATACTAGTCTGGATAACTAGTAGAGGCCGCGTAGGACGTGGGAACTGGCTAGGCGCCAGGATGGGTTCCGAGAAGTGAGTGTGCTTACTACTCCGCTACCAAGGTGGACACTTGGGAGTCGACTTTAGAGTCGACGACCCTAGCAGTGGCAACTGCGAGTTGTGCCCTTCGTGCAACGAGAAGTGAGCGAGCTCGACAGCTCCGGTTACCTATCTGGACAATAGGCAGTGAACTACACGTGTTCACGGGGAGACTCCCGAGACACTAGTCTTATGAGTACCGAATGAAGAGCGCGCTTCGGCGGGCACTGATTCGGCGTCAACACCTAACGTAGATGGTCTCCTGCACGAGTTGGTTTACTGGCGCAGGGACGTCTGGTACTTCTTGCATAGCCTAAGGGTGCGTCCACATCTGGCGAATGCGCGGCAAATGCGCAGCTCGCGCGCCGCTTGCGAGCCGCGCGCGCGCGCAGTGCCGTTGCTGCCGTTGTTTGGTGCACAACTCATGAAATGCTTGTAGAGTGCGCGCGTGCTGCGCGCGATGTGCGCGCGTCCGGTTCGCGCGCTTGCCGTTCCGTTTGCTTTCATACTGGAGCCTCAGTTGTACGTTTGCTTTTCAAGAAGATGGACTGATGTGGACGCACCCTTAGGGTGTTGGTATCGACGTGCCAGTACAAATAAAATTAGCGATGTACGGAGAGGGGATGTCCACCAGTGGGACCACACAATCACAAACACAACACCACGGTGCAACTTAAAGTCCGATTTGATTCACCTGTTAGTCCGTAAAATTGAATTCACAACCAAATTGGAGCCACGCCACGTGAGTCTTTGAAGCCCCGGTCGGCTCACATTAATGAATGATGGCGTGATTTGTACAAAAAAAGAAATATGGAGAAAATTATATTAATATGTTTTAAATCCTTGCCTTCAGAACAGTAACTTCCAGCAAGAATTAAATTTATAGAACCCGGGGAAAATGAATTATTTAATTTTGTAATTAATTGAACGAAACGCATTTTTCACACTACACAGCAAGTCGCAGTCGGAGGTATAAGAACAGCAACTGTCATTTCTTGTCTTTGTCACCGTAACGCTGCCGCTGTCACGCACGTCGTCATACGCATTCAATTCGGACTGGTTACCATGGACTGGAAACCATACAGGTTGGAGTACGGCGTGAGGCAGGGCAGCACGTCGGTAGTCGCATCCGCAGACGTCTGCGGATGGACGTCGGCCGACGTGTAGGGGGGTGATTTGTGCTAAAAATTGCGGTATTTAACGTCTGCAGACGCAGCAGCAGCAGACGTTAAATACCTACCACAGACGCGCAAATCACCTCCCTACACGTCGGCTGACGCATCCGCAGATGACGTCTGCGGATGCGTCTGCCGATGTGAAGAGGGGGCATTAGACTGGTAACGCGAAGGAGTCCGCTATTGTGCCTAATTGCAATTTAAAGATAATCCTTTATTAGTTGTTTCTATCTAGTTGCCGAGGTCTTAATCTATAGAAAAACATTAGGTAAAAGTCCATGCCACTTTATCACTACATTTTTTATATGTTAAAATGTAGAAGAGTTTATTTACATGATTGAATGTCACTATACTATTTATAGTGTGTTGTGTACCTATGGTACACAAAAAGAACTTCGCTCTTGCTAGATTGCCTACCTATATACAGAAAGCTAGCTAGAAATTTCGGTATTTTGTCTTGTCGAAGTAGTGTCCGTCTATCGGCATTCCGTTCCGTCTATCCGCGACTGTCGAACTCGTCTCTTGCTTCTCTTGGTTAGAAGGTACTCTCGTAATAAAATCTGCTTGCTTTTCTGTTGTTGCCTTGAGCTCGTGATACGACGGAAAATCTGTTTACTTAGTAACATATATATCGACTCTACTCCATTCTACTTTTCTTCGAATTATCGAGTTCTAGGTAGGTAGGTAATTGTCATATCTTATCAAGGGCCACTCTGAACGGGCCCCATCTGTGTATATATTTCCCATGAGTTAAGGTTAAGTAACAAATAATGTGGTGATTTAAGTTTTCAGGCATCTTCCTATTTTTAGCAATGTTATGATGAAAGGCCTACCACATGACGTCCACATGTAATGCAAATTGCGAATAAATACTAAACAACAAACGAACAAGAAACAACGATTTATTTACATACAATTTTGCATTTGCAATATGCATTTCAATTTCAAACAAACAATCCGAAAAACCAAAGGATAAAAAGAACCAGAACCGGCACACTGGGCTGATAATCGCTTCCCATAGACTCACGAATCGATTTTGGTAATCTTGACTTTTTATAACCGAAATCGCCTTAATCTGTATAATCTTACTATTATAATTACATAATGACTTAAAACTATAAGTTTTAACGCATTTATAAGATTTTCGTTTTAACAAATGTATGAAAAAACATTTTTAAACAATTTTAACTTAAATTCCGTGAGACTGCCCCTAATTTCCTTCGGCACGATTATACTTCATATTTTTCTACAATTTTTGACATACTGCATAGTGGGCGCACTCGTTAGATTTCAGTCCAAAAAAAATAAAAACCATTTTTATTTTGAAAGTATTAATTATATTCATTAGTTTAAATATTTTTTAATTAGGATTTAAAAAAAAAAAATTTTGTTTACGCTCACACCAATTATCTAGACCAAGATGAGTATTCTTGTGAAACTCGTTAATATGGTAAGATAACGGATAAATATACATAAACATAGAAAAAACATCCAGACCCGAAATCAATTTAGAAAAACGGTTTTTCTCTAAATTGACCCGACCGGGGATCGAACCCGGGACCTCAGAGATGGCGACACCATGAAAACCGGTGTACAAACCACTCGACCAATGAGTCGTCAAAGGATTGATACATTAATTGTGTATTTTTACATAAAGAAAGAATATACAATGAAAAAAGTTATAAAAAAATAGTATTCTTTATAATTAAATCTATATTGATTACTTAAACTTTGAACTAAATACTTAATTTAGACATGAAATTATCTCAAGACATTTACAGTAAAACTTAAACAGAAATAAACAAGAACAACAAAAACTATCAATAAGAATAATAACAATAAGTGGTACATTATACACTATATTTGACTCATCTGATTCTGTGTCACTATAATTAATATTAGTAACATCTCAGAATTCAACATCAGATTGTTCTGTCTGGGATACAAATAGGTCCAGTGTATTTTTGTTAAATTGTTTATGCCTAGAATTGTGCATTAGGCCTTGTTGAAAAAATTTAGGGATCAGAACTAACGAGCATCAAAATTCAGGGCTTATACACGCTCAACCGCTGAAAGATACGTAGAGTTGTACAATTGGTACTTTAAGTCAGCAACTGTACATAGGTTGTGGATTCACGGAACAGACATAATTCAAAATTCGATTGTTCCAATTGGAATTTTGTCTGTAGAGGCAACAGAAGAGCGGAACAAGGAATTTCGCAGATATAAGGAACATCATTCGAGAAAAAACACTCGAGAAAATACGAATGAAGACTTTTTAAGATGATGCTCGCTAGTTCTGTTTTGATCTATACATTTCTTTAACAAGGCCTAAAATGCACAATTCTAGGCCTAAACAATTTAAGAAAGATAGACTGAACCTCTTGGTATCCCAGACAGAACAATCGGATGTTGAATTCTGTGATGTTACTAATATTAATTATAGTGATACATAATCAGATGAGTCAGATATAGAGGTGTAGTGTATAATATACCACTTATTGTTATTATTTTTATTGTTAGTTTTTGATGTTCTTGTTTATTTCTATTTTAGTTTTACTGTAAATGTTTTGAGATAATTTCATGTCTAAACTAAGTATTTAGTTCAAAGTTTAAATAATCAATATAGATTTAATTATAAAAAATACTATATTTTATTATAATTTTTTAACTCTTTTCATTGTATATACTTTCTTTAGGTAACAATACACAATTAATGTATCAATAATACTAATTGAAAAAATATTTAAACTAATGAATATAATATTTTCAAAATAAAAAAAGGTTTTTATTTTTTTTGGCCTGAAATCTAACGAGTGCGCCCACTATGCAGTATGTCAAAAATTGTAGAAAAATATGAAGTATAATCGTGTTATATCAATAAATCAAGATTACTAAAATCGATTCGTAAGTCTATGGGAAGCGATTATCAGCCCACAGTGCGGCACCGGGCACCTATTTTGACAGCTTTTATTTTGTAGGCAATGGAATTACACTATACTTATTACTTTTTGTTTATTGTGATTTTTTTATATTTCCGGGTTATATAAAGCTTATATAAAGTTTTAAACTCCCTATTTTTTCTGTTTTTTTTTGTACAAAATGTTGTTTATGACTCGCCATCACTGTTTACACTGGTCGCGATGCACCCGCAGTACGCGACCACGCGCCAATGACTTTGGCCAGCCGCGGGCACATTCCACCACCAAGCTGGCCACGAATGCCAACTAAAGTTAATTCAATTATTACGGCCGAACCGTCGGCCAACTTGCGCACGCTAAACCACCAGCAAAAAGTAAAGTGCCGCGTCACTGACAGACAGAGTTGTCATACATTTGACAGATAATAATGAAGAATGTGGCCAAGAGCAAGCCCATTTATTTTATTTATTTACAAGCCCATAAAAACATAAGCATCAAGCACTGACAAATTTCGACAGGTGAAAACCAGACCTCGGTAGCCAAGTGGTTAAGGCAGCCGCCCGGAATGCGGAAGGTGCATGGTTCGACTCCCGCCTGAGGTTGTCGTCGTCTTTTATCAGTGTTTAAAATTTTACTTAAGTATATCGATGGCATAGTGCACACATGTACTAACTACAAAAATTGCGATTTTTACTTTTTGACTGCCAACTGTATTAATTGACGTGCTCTACCGTTTGCACTTACCCACGTGCCCATATTCCATCTCTTTCTATCAAAAACCCAGTGTCACGGTTGTATCAAGTAAGTTTCGGTTTTGTCCAAAAGTATTAAAATCCTTTATTTTTACTAATCTGCTACGAAAACTCCTTAAGTGATTTTAAGATTCCCTCCCGCGGTACTAGTTAACGCACAAAAATATTAAGTACATTTTCGATATGTAATTTTACATATTACAGACAATCCAAATGTTGTAAGTGCAGTTAATACAAAACAAATCTAATGCTTGCAACTGTTTTTAAGTGCACAAATGTGCTAAGTCGCTATGATACAAAAAATAACTGTACATATGTTTACAAAATCATCGAAAATCACATATCTATTAGTAAACTTAACTCATTTTTGTTTTGTTTCTTGAAATGCTCAACTAACGACATTTTAAGTTAAGAGTGCTTTCGATAATCATTGCGCGCAATTTTTACGTGTATGCACGAAGGCTAAGAAAAATTGGTCAATGTCACGTACATACTGGCTTTTTCACCAATCTATAAGAAAACACCGTGTTTGCCAAACATTTTTTTGTATTATTAGCACAAGTATTATTAATATTTGTTCCAAAAATAGAGGACATGCAGGTTCTTATGTTGGCATCACGTTGGCACTGACAATCGAAAAGGTAAAATTCCCGCAAATATAACTTCCCTAGGCTACGAAATTTGTGAAAGAGCAATATTGACCAGTACCCTCGAACTGAGTCTTACTATTGTCGCAAAGACTCCAAAAATTATTGTTAGATAGTGATCTGAATCTGAACTTATCTCGCATGTACAAAATTTACAAAGAAATTTTTTTCCCAGAAAAACAAATAACTCCCGTAGTATGTATATACCACAGGATTTTTCACTCCTATGAGCCAAAACTAGCATTTTATAAGCCCTGCAATGTGTTTAAGCGATCAAATGAAAAAGCTAGTTTACAAGAAGAATATGATGCACACAAAAGACACGAAAAAGACTCTTTGGATATGAAAAAAGAAGACAAAGGAATATGGTGCTTTTAGAGCAAATACATTCGACCTACAAGCTGTTCTTTCTATACACCTTACCGGTGATTGCAAAATATATTATTTACGAAAACTCTCATAGTACAATCTAACTATTTTATATTTGATAATGGGTTCTGCCACGATCAAACCAAAACATTATGATGTTAATATTATGAAACATGACGATTTCTATGACATAAAGGCATTTGAAAAAACTTTAAATACTAAGACAACTAAAAACATAAAAAATGAGACTGAAATGGTTTAAAAGTAAGTGGCTTCGGGTAAACAAAGAATCGCCTACTTCGATATTTTATAACTACGACTTAAACGACTCAGATTTGGAAGAAATCAATATTTGCAAGGCAAAAAATCGAGGAAAAAAGAAAGAGTTCATTAATATATTTTTAAAAAACCTGAAAAGAGCATACAAATTTGGTGCTCCCTATTTCACAATGTAAAAAAAAGATCTTCTTACTCTTTAAAGGATGTTGTGATCCCATCAGACTATGGGCAATACTATAGAGACTTACCATCCAGTTCTGCAAATATTTCTAATATCAATATCACTGACACTGAAACATCTGATTATGAAGTTAAGAATCAGGATGAGAGTATTATTAATAACCTACCTTATTCTAAGACTAATTACTGATTTAAAGAAACTTGAATGAATAAGTACTTTCCCTAATTTTGTTAGTGTTTAAGAAAGACTGATTTAGGTACCTATACTATTCTTAATAATTAATTAAATGTTGTAAAACTTTAATAAATTATTACTTACCTACTATGCAATGTTTTATTGATTTCCTATTTAATAATATTATTATTATTTTATGTAAGGTATTTAATAAATATTTTAATTTTGATAAGTACCTGTTTATTTACTAGAATATTGACCCCGTCCCACTTAGTACATTCGTGTATTCAAATTACTAAATTTAAGGGTTCAACTTCAATTATACGTCAATTTTTGACGTAATTCGGTTATGAAATCTACTTATTTGTAGAACCAAAGAATAAGTCGTATGAATAAACGTAATTTGAATTCCATATCATACACAGTTTTTGTAATATTCATGCTTAAACTTTAAAATGCTCTCCTGAAAAATCAAGTTTTTGTAATTAGTACATGTGTGCTCTAAGCCATCGATATTTAAGCGTTAATAAAACGCTAAAATATAATAAAAAACATTAAGCCCATTTATTATTAAAAAAAATACAAATTGACGATTGAATTCTGGTACACTGTTTTTTTCCGAACAAGGGGTGTAATTGAAACATCAAATATTTTGGGTTTTCATTATATTTTAAATTGAAAATAGGCTTACACTATTTAACTTCAGTTGTGATGTGATTATATATTAAATGTTTTAATTTATCTTTATATCTCACTTTTGCTAACATCTATTTATAAAATATAGACCCTTGGTTTCAGGTAAGGCATATCCAGTTTTTATACTATTGTTATTTGATAAGTTCTAACCAGTATGTGCTGCTTTAAATTGTGAACTGAGGAATAAAACACAAAGATTTATGCAACTAACAAAATGTATCAAAACTGGATCGCCCAAAATTATCTGCCAATCCAGATGCATAACATTTAATCACACCACAACTTTATATAGTTTTTATAAATAAAAAAATAATTATATTTAATAATTGTAACAAATATCAAAACGTTAATTTCAGCGTTGACCGACCGAAATAAAAAGTCATTTTTTTTCAAAATTTGTGTCCTTACAATATCCTGTTGTCGTGTAATTTTTCGTACTTACAACTTAGATGAACATATCAAAAGAAACCTAATTTTATTAAACCTTACATAATAAACGTCTCTTCTATTTTATTATATTATTTACAGTAATTTACATCACAAGAGTAATGTTGTATGGTGGCTGTCGACGATACAACATTATGATCATAACATTCGTTTTTTTTAGTTTTTCAATATATTCTAAAGTAAGGAACTACCGAGTAAGATCACCGAGTTAAACTTCTATACATAATAACACCGTTGATGATAAATAAAGATCGTTTTCATGACTGCATTCAACGGATAATCAATTTTAATGTTGACTCTGTGTGGTCTACGAACGACAGACACAAGAGGTACTTCTGATTAAATGTTTACGGTTGTAAGACCTGATTCTGCGAACGCTGAAATGCAATCATGAGTTGGCACATTTCTATGAAATGCTGACTGGAGACTAATCGTAATAAATATCTCCTAAAGCCGAGTACACAATCCAAAAACTTATTAACGACTGCTAGAATTATATTAAAATATCTGCACGCTTATTTAATTTATAAAAATGAAATGAGTGCCTAGGATTTCATTACGCATGTCGACTTTCTTATTAAAGGGACAAAAAATTCTGTCTTACTAAAAAAATATTTCGACAGCTTTATAATAAGAAAATCAGATTAAGATGGAAAAGATAATTTTTAATAAAATTTAATAAATCATGTACTCAGCTTTTGGGAGATTTAGTCTTTGCGACCACTAAAATGCACGATTATCTACATTATCTAAGGGCGCTAAGGCTAACGTCTAATTACTTCTCTTGACTTCGATTCAGAGACGTACGCGCCTGCACCTAAAGTTCAAAACGCAACGCACACAATTTACCCATAGTAAAGCAAGCAGTCCATAGTATTGTACTTCAAACAACTGAACATTTGGACACTGAATTTGGACTTTTGCTCATTAATCATTAAGCAGTTACTTGCTTCTCAAAGAAACGGCAGTATTTTTTCTGATCCTAAAGCAATAATGTTTTCTTAAAAATGAAGGTAATTTTAAAACATCAACTGCCGTACTCAGAGACGTCAATTAAGTTTTAATGACAATTAAATGTGTTTCCTTCTCTATGTAATACTATACATAAGGAAGTGACAGCATGAGGCCTAATTATTGTCATTAAAACTTAATTGACGTCTCTGAGTATGGCAGTAAGTGACGTAAATACTAAACTGATAATTTTCAATTTAATGAACATTAGTTTTCCAATTATAAAGAACATGTTACATACGTGTTTGATACTGTTTGCATGTCTAGACGTTAACGGATGAAGATATTCAAGTACTCATCGTTCGTAATTAAAGTGTAGCCTCGGTGAACCGTTTCTTTGTTGTCTCTTACTCTTCGCGTCTTCTGTCATGAGCGTGTGTGTGGATCCAACTCTCGCGCGGAGTTGCGTCGTGTCCAGTGTGTTGAGTGTGTCGAGTGTGTTGAGTCGGCGGTGGCCAGAGGCGCTACACGCACTGAGTGGCGGTCGGCTGCGGCACGGTACACTTCAGGTTCTGAAATAGAAACGAAAACAGCTATAAATAATAAATATTTGCAACCGCGTCGCGTAGCGGAGAAAGAATACTACCACCCCCCTCTCTTCCCTCGGGTGTCGTAAAAGGCGACTAACAGACAAGGGCTCATACATCCAACAGCATAGAGCGGCGATGGGCTCACCACCTGTCACGCCGAGCACATGTGCAGTCGCTATTTAGTGAAAAGTGGACTATGGTAGAGGAGTGCTTTTGCTGTCCACATTACCTAGTCTCTGACTAACTCTTCGGGGATAATAGTCGTAATTATGTATGTATGTAATTATTTGAAATTTATACAGTTTTTGCAAGTACCCTTCTTGTGACTGCGGTTCTTAAATTAAAAGGGTTCGAACCGTAATGATAAAATAATGTGCAAAATGAACGTGAGTAGATCGTACGTATAATATGTTTTATTTATTTGTTTCGGTTTTTGTATATAAACATATCGAAAAAGATTTTTTAATACAGTTGCTCAAAAAGTGGCGTATTGCAGGGACGTATAGCGTTCGGGATGCGGGCTATTACATACTCGAGCGTTCTCTTTTTTCCGAACTCGTGCGTTCTCTTTCCCAACTGTCAAAATAATGTCTATTAAAAAGAAAAAACCAACCACGAAGTTTTTACTAAAAACATAGAAGCTCTTCGGAGGTAGCTGCTAAAATAAACATCCACTTTAAAAGCTCTGTATATTTTTATTATTTAATAATTATAATATTGGTTTTGGGAACCCACTTGTTTATGATAATTAATAATTAGCACATAATACCTGCCGGTGAGTGTTGTCAACACTAAAGCACAACAAAAGAAGCACATACATCATTCCTGCACTGCACTGCACAACAGACAGCAAAAGATGGAGGCTCTTCAGGACACATTAGCTCAACTCCAAGACATGTTTACCCAGCGGATGGATGCTACCAGGGGACTACACAATGCGGCTCCTACTTCAAATATCTCCACCCTAACAGCGGACTTTGCGGCTTTCAGGGCATTAATTTTGTCCACTCTTCACACCCTTCAAGACCAAGTGAGCCTTCTCGCTCGTCAGGTGGACGGCATAGAGATGAGGAGTCGGCGGAAGATGCTGTTGGTTCATGGCCTGCCGGAGCCGGCCAACGAGGATGCAACTGCAGTTGTCGTGGGTGCTGTCGTCGGTCGATTGAAGCTATCCAGTTTCTCGGCGAAAGATTTAGGCCGATGTAATCGAATGGGCCGCACATCTACGAGCGACCGACCGCGACCGATGTTGCTGAAGCTGCGCGATCTCAACGTGAGGGACAAGATTTGGCATGCCAAGACCGCATTGAAGGGCACCGGTATTACAATCTCAGAGTTCCTGACGAAACCGCGGCATGACACTTTTATGGCAGCGCGTAAGAAATTTGGCGTCACTAGTTGCTTCACGCGCCAGGGATACATCTTCGTAGTCAGTTCTGACGGGAAACGTAGCCGCATAAGTTCACTTGCAGAGCTTCATAAGATTGCGGTAGTGGATGTACCCAAGCCGGTGTCTGTTGCGACCAAAGTACTGGAACCTACGGTGCCGAAAACAAGGCGAGCCGGAGTCAGCAATAAGAAGTAACAATTTTGTTGTCGTCATTCTAACTTGATAAGTTCTGTGTTGTTATGTTCAGCGGACATTGTTTGTGGACCCAGTTACGCCGTTCCAAGGACAAGGTACATTATTTAATAATTAATTTACCCTCACGTTGCTATTTTTACTTTTAACTTTGTTTTTTTGCAAATTTTATTGTTTCTCTTTTCTTTTCTATGGCTAGTGACATACGATACGACTGACAGCCCGACTGACTTGACATTTGACTTTTTCTTTTCTTTTCTTTTACGACGTTCCATTTCAGACTTTTAATTCAACGATGTTTTTTTTATTTTTTTATTTTGTTTGTGTGTGTAATGGGTCCACTTATTAACTGTCAATGTTTTTAATTTTTTTTTTCTTATTTGCTTTTTAATTGTTTTTCTTTTAAATTCTTATTTTTAATGTACAGCACGAACCGGCGGGTGGAGTTAGCTTCACTTTTAAAAGTTATTGTTAGTTTCATAATATTTTATTTCGTACTTATATTTTAATATTAATATTTATATTTCTTATATTTATGTCAACCTCAGGTGATGATCTGAACTACCTTTCTATATCTTCTAGTAGTGATGAAGACAGTTTTGTTAGCATCCCGTCCCTTTCCGACACACTTGAGTGTCAGTTTTCTGATGTACCAAAAACTTTAATGCCGTTCACATAAACGCGCAAAGTATTCCGGCTCATCATTCAGAAATGCTGGCGTCACTCGATCACAAAAATATTCATGCTGTATTAATCTCCGAGTCTTGGCTTAAACCGTGCTTACCTTCTTATGCTCTGCCTGGCTTCCACCTTATACGCAGCGATCGCACTGGCTCCAGGGGTGGCGGGGTTGCTATATACCCACGTGCTCATATTCCCTACTCCGTAATTAACACCTCGGCACAACCACCTCCTGCTAACGCCTGCGAGCATTTATTGGTTGAAGTTGATCTTTCACGGAGTTTACTACAGCCCTTCTTTACTCGTCAATTTTTTCACGTCATTTGAAAAACTACTCGATGACGTAAGACTCCTTCCTACAGCCATTCAATTATCATGGGTGACTTCAACACCTGCCTTCTTAAGAACGATTCTCGTACTTCTTCGCTTCAATCAGTTATCAGTTCTAGCAACTTAAATATTCTCCCTCTTACTGCCACCCATCATTTCCCAAACTCGACTCCATCTCTTCTAGACTTATTAATAGTGTCATCTCCCCAGTAAAGATGGAACAAATCATTGATAGCAGTGAAAAATCATATGATTTAGTTTTTCATATGACATAACTGCTATTGTCATTCGCAATCGCAGCGATTATGATTTCTCACTAGTGGAATGATCGAATGAAATCGCGCGGAGCGACCGCGGCGAGCATGCACGACAATCATACGAGCGAGGTGTGAGCGGGACGCATCTACTCAAGCAATCCCTGCGTGCGAGTAGTGCGTCCGATTGACCTGTGACCCGGGTCGCAGTCGCAGTCGCAGTTTAAAATGAAATGACATTTCACATGTGCGGGCGGTCGTCCTCGTCAGTCATAAGCACGTGCGCGTTGTTGTGTGACATATATTCATATCCTGTTACATCATAATCATTATTCAATTACCATGTCATTTCATCAATATTTGCAATGATAAATAGTAGGTAAATCACTCTCAATGAAAAATAGCAGGTGTGAAAAATAGCAGGTGAAATCACTGTGATAAAAAAAATCATATGATCATATGATTATGATTTCTAAATAGCAATCATTTCCATCCCTACTCCGCAGCATGTTGCGAAGCACGGTCAGTGCCCAGCCGTCGCTTTTTCGTACCATGATCTTTTATTTTTGTCATATAAAGTTCGTCCTCCTAAAGCTAAACCCAAAGTCATTCTTCAGCGCAATTTTAGTGGTATGGATCAACATGCGTTTCGTGATGACGCTTGTAAAATCGATTGGACTCCTGTTTTTGTCGCTCAGTCTGTTAATGAACAAGTTGCTGTTTTTAACTCCCTTGTAACAACATTGTATGACAAGCATGCGCCATTTCGAGCTGTTAAGATAAAGCATCAACCAGAGCCATGGCTGACAGACGACATAAAAGCGTTAATGAACAAAAAAGTGGCAGCGAAAAGCCGCTTTAAACTTCGACCTACTGACCACAATAGGGAAAGGTATGTCAAGGCTCGTAATCGCTGCAATAGGGCGTGTAGGGATGCGCTACGCCGTCACATCCATAATTCAGTCGAAAATGTAGATCTATCTAAAGCTTGGAAATTCCTCAAGTCGCTTGGAATTGGAAAATTAAAACAAAACTCTATTTCACCCGATATTAATATTGACTCACTAAATCTCCATTTCTCTTCTTCATCATGTATCAATGATGCTGATAAAGCGACTACATTAGACAAATTGTCTTCTGTATCAATCCTTGATCTTTCTCCCTTTGCATTTGACCAATTATCGGATTGTGATGTTAAAAAGAGCTTGCTGTCAATTACTTCCAATGCGGTAGGTGGGGACGGTATTAGCCGTAATATGTTAGTACCGATCCTTGATGTCATCCTCCCAGTCCTCACTTTTATTTTTAACAACTCCATCTCTAATGCTATATTCCCATCCTCATGGAAAGACGCTCAAATAATTCCTTTACCTAAGAAAAATAATCCTAAATCATTTGCTGAATATCGACCTATTTCCATTCTCCCTTTCCTATCCAAAGTCCTCGAGCGTCTTGTCCACAATCAAATCAGCAGGTTCCTTTCCCATCATAATCTTCTAAACCTACTTCAATCCGGCTTTCGCCCTGGCCACAGCACTGTGACTACTTTAGTCAAAATCACTGACGACATCCGCCTTGGCATGGAAAACGGTCACTTAACTTTGCTAACTTTGCTGGACTTCAGCAATGCCTTCAACACAGTCGACTTTGACATACTGTTATCTTTGATGCGCTCATTTAACATATCTCCAACGGTAATTAAGTGGTTTGACAGCTACCTGTACGGACGCAGGCAGCGGGTTCGCCTTAGAGAGAAATTCACTGCGTGTGACTCGACGGCTGGTGTCCCGCAGGGTGGCGTTTTATCTCCTCTCCTCTTTGCTATATTTATCACTTCTATATCTCAAAACCTTTCTTCTTCCTACCACCTATATGCAGACGATTTACAAATTTATTGACAGGCACCACTTGGCAATCTCGCCGAAGCTATAGAAACTACCAACGTCAATCAAAAACAAATTGTTAATTGGAGCCGAGCCTACGGACTTAAAGTCAACCCAAGCAAAACGCAGGCCATTATGGTCGGCAGCTCCAGGTTGCTTTCTAAAATAAACTGGGAAGCCCTCCCTAAGGTTACATTTGATGGAGTGGACATCCCTTTCAGCAAATCAGTTACTAACTTGGGCGTTATTATTGATAGTTGCTTGAGTTGGGGGCCGCAACTGCAAGCTGTCAGTCGCAAGCTTTACACATCCTCGGCTTCTTTAAGAAGACTACGCAACTTTTTACCCACTGCCACTAAAATTGCGCTAGCGCATTCGCTGCTTCTTCCCGTTTTAGACTACGCTGACGACGATACGATAGCAGGTATCTTGATCTCTCGGATGACCAGCTAAATAAACTTGAGCGCCTTTAAAACCTTTGTATTCGTTTCATATTTGGCTTGCGCAAGTATGATCATGTCTCTAAGTACCGCTTTAAACTCAAGTGGCTTCCTATTCGTCTTCGCCGGAATACTCACATCCTCTCCCTTCTATATAACATATTGTTTAATCCCAAGTATCCTTCGTATCTAAAGGAACGCTTCAGTTTCCTTTATTGTTCGAACTCGCGCTCGTTACGGTCATCAGAAAATCTAGATCTTAAAACTCCTCTTCACAACACCACCTTTTACGATTGCTCCTTTACTGTTGAAGCTGTTCGTCTCTGGAACTCGCTTCCGGTTGCTATTATTTATTTTATAACTAATGTTATTTTATTTAATTACTTATTTTTGCATTTAATTGTGTAACCATGTTTTGAATGTTTGCACCTCCGAACATAGAGTGTATAAGTTCTCTCCATCCGACTGGTTGTCTGGCAGAAATCGCTTTTAAGCGATAAGACCGCCACATTGTAACTTTGTATTTTTGCTCTTTTATGTCTAATGTAAATGTTTGTGTTATGTTACAATAAAAGTATTGTCTATCTATCTATCTAGAAGTTTTTATGATTCATGCAAATATTTCTACTAATTTATTTCAATATCAGATTTAATTCAATGAGTTAGGTTAGGTTTCATTTCATTTCATCTTATTAAATTTGATATTCATTTCATATCAATAAAAAAATTCTACTGAAGACTTGGCTGTATGGGCATAGTTCCCTTTGCCTACCCAGAATGCGTGGAGAAAACAAAAAAATCTCTGCTTATATTCTTTTACGGTTGGCGCCAATTTTTTAAAATATTTTTTATTAAATTTCTTCATTTTTTCGCAACTATTAAAAATAGTTGTTCAGTACACGTGCGGAACCGTCATTGCAACTTGTTCCAACTGTCAACCCTCACCTTCGGCTGCGCCTCGGCTCGGGTAGACATTTGTCGGAACTTTTTGCAATGACAGGCTTTCCGCACTCGTAATGAAATATACTATATTGTTAACAACAACATTTATTGTTAACGATGTTTGCACAAAACATCGATGTTTAGTGTTCAATGTACGAGTATCGACGTTCAGTTATCGATATTTTTGCAAGTCCATCACCCCACCGTGAACCCTACATGAGCGCGGCCGCCTTGCCGTGGAAGCGTTGGAGCGCTAAGCTACGTACAGTTGGTGAGGCGCACCGAGGGCCAGTCGTCGATGTCGCTGCGGCGCTCCTGCCGCCGCCGCAGCGCCGGGCCCTCGCCGCGCAGCACGCAGCCGTCGTGGATGTGCACCGACGTTATGTCCGAGCCGGGGATCTCGAACATCACTTCGAGGAGGAGGTTTTCCTGCGGGGGCGAATGGGAGGCGTGAGTACTCGTGGCAGGGCACGTAAACTAATTTTAGACGAACAAAACAAAAGTTGTTGAATTTTTTTTTTAATTTTTAGTAAGTTAGCCTGCACCGTATGATTTCTTAGCTAGGACGAAATGAGGAATTCCGACACCATATAAGATACAAGGAAAATGTCTTAGAAACCTCCATTTTGTAAAAACAATTTGGGCAAAGTAATTTTTTTGATCTATCGAGAGTTCCTCATGAAAATTAGTCATTTTTAATCAGATATCCGTTGATGCCAATCGACTCAGTTTCACGTAAGGATAAATTTTAATACATCGAAAGAAAAAAACACAAAGCCGTAGAAAGAAGCTAGTCAAACTTTATAAAGTGTTTTTCGTCGCTTGCTTATCCTTGCAATCATGTCGTCGAGGTAAATGAAATTACAAGTAAAAAAGCAGCAAAAGCAGCTATCATGCTCACCATGATGGCGCGCAGGCCGCGCGCGCCGGTCTTGCGCTCCATGGCCAGCGCCGACACGGCGCGCAGCGCATCGGCGCTGAACGACAGCTCGCACTTGTCCATCGCGAACAGCAGCTTGTACTGCGACACCTGCCACAATCAACACACATTTGTCATACTAATATTATATAGAGGAAACGTTTCATTGTTTCTTTGTGTTAAATAGGCTCCATAACTACTTCTTTCATCGTTGGAAAGCTACAATAAAGTATCTCCGGGTGATATAGGCTATATTATAATTTCAAAAAAAAATTGGGATCGTTACTAAAACTCCAATAAATTCCTTACATCGCGTGCGCTAAGAAAACTATTGATGATAGAATAAAATAATGTACTATGGCTTTGCAAAACACATCATTATCTACACAAAGTGTCGCGTTAGCATATGTTTAACTATTATAGTTACGTCACAATAAGTGTTCTTGGGTGGGGAGTCATTTTGAAAATAAGCACGTAGAGAAGCTGGCAAGTAACTCAAGAGGCTTTTCTTTTTTCTCCCTCTAAGTCACAGGGAAGTATAAGCTCTTATAAGCCACACCTCATTATAAGCTAAGGCTTCATGTACACACGCCTGCAGGTCAACCTATCCATACATACATACATTATAATCACGACTATTATCCCCGAAGAGTTAGTCAGAGACTAGGCAATGAGGACCGCAAAAACAGTCCTCTACCTAAGTCCACTTTTCACCAAATAGCGACTGCACATGTGCTCGGCGTGACAAGTGGTGAGCCCATCATCGCCCGCCGCTCTATGCTATTGGATGTAGGTGCAGTATTTATTCCGTTAATCGCCTTTTACGACACCCAAAAAAAGAGAGGAGGTTCTTTCACCGCTACGCAACACGGATATCAACTTGACGAAAACTGTAAAATTTCTCCAATTGATATTGAACCTTATGCCCTAGACATAAAGTTCAAAATGCATTTAATAAACTTAGTAATAGGTTAAAGTGCTGGCATCTGTACACGACGCCGGAGCCGCACCGGATACACATGAAGTCTAAGGCTCTGACACACGAGCGGCACGTTTGCGACGGCAGAGCTACTGCACTTGTGGACTTCTTGGCGGGAAAGTGAAGCGTCACGGCTGCAGTATTGTTTTATTTGACGACTTCCTTGCTTTGTACACCGGTTTTCATGGTGTCGCCATCTCTGATGTCCCGGGTTCGATCCCCGGTCGGGTCAATTTAGAAATTATTGTTTCTCTAAATTGTCTCGGGCCTGGGTGTTTTCTATGTATAATAAGTATGTCTATCCGTTGTCCAGTAACCATTTAACGAGTTTCATAACGAAGCTTCTCTTGGGCTAAATAATTGATGTGAATGTAGAAAGTTTATTTCATAATTATTTCATTTTAAAAAATGTGAACCTACATCCACACATACTCGTATATTTATTCACGACAATTACCCCCAAAGGCTAACCCTTCAGAGACTAGCCAATGAGGACCGCAAGAGCAGTCCTCTTCTGCACACCAAATAGCGACTGCACTGTGTTCAGAGTGACCGCTCTATACTGTTGGATGTGTGTGCAGTGTTTAGTGCATTAGCCTTGCCTTTTACGACAAACAAGGGAAGAGAGAGGGTGGTAGCATTCTTTTAATGAGCCGCTATGCGACACTGCTCGGCAGACAGATTTCAATTTGAGATATTTCATTGCATTCAGAAGTAAACCAAAAAGCTGTTTCCCGCGCCGCGCCTTACATAAGAAATTACCCCAACAGCGCCCTCTGTCCAAATAGTGGTAACGGCCAATATTTGCTGCGCGTGCGCACGAGCATGTATCAGTATAAATTGCAGCCGTTTTAAGTTTAAATTTAAATATCAGCCGTTTAGTTGCGATACGGCTAGTTGGAGCTGCCGTTTAAGAAAAAGAAGTCTTAGTGTGTTATCAGAATGGTAGAAAATATAAATGTTGTCTGCTAAAAAATAATATTTCGCTGAACCGGGGTGGTGTGGTCATAAGATGCGGGGTAGCTCACCATGGCGTTCTTGGGCTCGGTGAGTATCCGCACAAGTAGGTCCTGGTTGAGGCTGTGGAAAGGCACCAGCACTGGGAACCGCCCCACGAACTCCTGCGAACAACGTGACACATATCAATGTTTAGTTATTGCGTACTCTAATTGCATTTCAAAGACAGTGCTAAATAAATGGTAAAACCGTAAAAACATATTCCGTTGCACCCCATACCTGCCATCCAAATATAGACCCTATTACAATTCGCATACGCACTAATAGTCATGTAGAATGTCATAAAAGTAAATAAAGCAACGGGTGTGTGTCAGGATTGTAGGAGACCGAAAGCTGTGGTCTCTGCCTACGACACACTAGATTAGTAAATTACTAGTAAATTTGGGTACAGCTCGAGTAGTCAGGTCATGTAGCTTTAAGCTGACCGATCTCCTTCACAGTTGCGACGTTCAGAGTAGATTAGGTGTATGGCTATGGTTACCAGAATTATGGTGAAGCCGATAAGGTCCCGCGATTGCACCTTATGTACGCGTGCGCGTGTGCGTGCGTGCGTGTGTGTATTTTTATCTGTGACACAAATAGATAATCAAGTGAAACATCCCCTCTCCTTACATCACTAAGTTTTATTTGTACTGGCACCTCGAGACCGTTACACACAGTTAGGTTATACAAGAAGTGTTAGACGTCCCTGCGCCAGTAAACTTACTCGCTCAGGAGACCATCTGCGTTAGGTTTTGACGCCAAATCAGTGCCCGCCGAAGCGTGCTCTTCACTCGGTATTCATAAGACTAGCAGCGTCTCGGGAGTTTCCCCGTTAACACGTGTAGTTCACTGCCTATTGTCCAGATAGGTATCGGAGCTGTCGAGCTCGCTCACTTCTCGTTGCACAAAGGGCACAACTCGCAGTTGCCACTACTCGGGTTGTCAACTTTCAAGTGTCCACCTTGGTCGCGGAGTAGTAAGCACACTCACTTCTCGGAACCCATCCGGGCGCCTAGCTAGTTCCCACGTCCTACGCCGCTGGCTGGACCGGAGGCTACGGCATCTAGGGGGCCGCCTCTACTAGTTGTCCAGATTAGTACCGGAGATGTCAACACCAATGTCCTATGAGAACCACTGGACAAAGTTCCCAACTTAAAGGGAAACTCACGTTCCTCGCAAGTCTTTTCGCTTCTGACCCCACAGAGACCGCTACTAAGCCCCGCTCGCTGTGCACGAGTTTGGAAGCCCTGGCACGCAATACCAGGACAAACGAACATTCCCAAGCTCTACAGCTAACCACGAGCCATTACGAGTCAAACCCACGTCCGGAATCCCGCCGGAGGCGCCGGTTAAGGCACAACCAGCGGGGGCATGAACCGGAACCTCATAGTACCCCTGAGCAACACAGCCGGATCATCTATAGGGGTGAGTAGATAGGGACAATCAAGTGCAACAGTGTTAGGCTTGTCTGTCTCACCGGTATCATGCCGAAGTCGATGAGGTCCCGGGCCTGCACCTTGCGCAGCCAGCCGTCGCGCTCGCCGTTCTCCTGCTGCGCGCTGGCGCTGGGGCTGGCGTCGGCGGCGGCGGCCTGCGTGGCGGCGCGCCGGCCCGCGCGCGCGTCCCACGCGCCGAAGCCCAGGTACTTCTCGTTGCTGCGCCGCTGCACCAGCCTGAGGGCGGAGGTCGACAGATCGTCAGCGACATAGGCCGTAACCACAGACCACTTATCCCATAGACTCCGCATACGAGGGTAACGTCACTCATACTACATATGCAATCCATTGCATATGTAAGTGACACGCCCCCAAACCTCGATTCAGTCATAGTTTGACAGCGTCGCGGCACGCTAAAATTCAAAAATCTATTAATAATATAAATATGCCGTATTGCGCTGTTAAATTGTGTGGAAAGTGAAGCAAAACTTTTAGCTTACAAAAAGATAATATTTCATTTCATCGGTCAGCACAATTTTATGACGTAAAAGGATAAATTTTAAATTGGTGTAAAAATTCAATTATAATTTAAGAAAAATGCACGCGTTGATGTCTTTTAAAAAGTCCCTTTCATTCTGTTGTAAATGCATAAAGCACTATCTCCCTCTGTTTTAATGAGTGTTGCCCATGTTAGAACCTTTAACTTGACGATAAATTTGTTACAAATATCGATAAATTTTTATTAAGTTTAGAACTTTGTTATACCATTATGACATTATTCGGTTGTGAGAACGAAATCAAATTCGCTGGTGTATTTTGGTAAATTCAAAAATAACAATAAGAAGCTTTCACGTAAAATGTAATATTGACTTTAGCAATTTCTAGCAAAATATAACTTCTATACCTCGATTTTCGTAACCAAACGGAAGGTTTAGTGTATATGTACTAAAAATAAAGTTTTTTAGGTTGTTATTGGCATTGTATAATCAGTTTTAGTTGATTTAAAATTATTATTATCTTTTTATTAAAATATTCAATGCTGACTTTTTGTTTTAACTTCTTTATTTTAATTTATTATTTAAAAATAACTAACTTTTGTTGTAAAAGGTTTCCAAAATGCCCAAACTTGAAAATAAAATGGATAGAAGCTACAAGCAAATATAGCGTTATAATTATGCTCACGACATTATGAAAAAGCGGCGACTGTTGTTTAGTAATGCTGAACCCACGCTTATGCTTCCAACTGTGGTGAGTAAATATGTTCAATTTGCTAAGTAACTAACTATGAAGTACTTACCTACTACCTACAATTTAAATATGCATTTCAATATAATGCGACTAGGTGAATATTCATATTAACCTTTTTTAATGTTTTAGGGTTCTTCACGAGGTGAATTTGCTTCAGCCACAACTTCATATTGTTCACCAGTGAGGCCAGTTACCACCTTACAGCATAGACCATCGATAATATCTTCTTTGTCACTTAAAGTACCAGCCTATAAAGATCTATATAATCTAATCTAACTTCTATTTTTTTTATAGGTTTAATTCATTATACTTGTTGTTGCAGGATTTTACTCAAAATTATCAAGAAATACCAACGACTTCAGATATGCATATCTCCGATAGTTCTCTCTCCAATAATAAAACTATAAAACATCAAGCAATTAACCAACCAAGTACAAATACCGATTTGTTAGAGATATGTTTTACATTTAGCAGTCCAAGATACAAGCGACCAATCTAAAAATGTCTTGTAAAACAATTAATAACATGATAATTAAAAATTATGACAAAACATTTTCAAAATGGTTGTATTAACTCTAACCACCAAATAAGTTTTGCCTGACCTTTGAAAAACCGGCCATCACTTATTTATTTTTTTAAACTACTCCGAAACTGATTATGGCAGACAGATTGATTGACAAAATATAATACCTATCTTAACTTGAGTTTTGATATAAAAGTTAGTACCTATTAAATAAGAAGAATTGTTTTATTAACTAATTAAGAGGCCTATTACATCTCGACTGTGATTTTTGCGTAAAATGGTCAACTTTGGCGCTCTGGATCTCGGAATCAAAAATACATCAACAATTTTGACTTGATGAATAGTGTAGAATAGCTATTAGAATAGTGCGTAGTGGCCTCGCTTTTTGTAAATTTTGCTTAACTTATTAATTAAACTCAAAATTGCAGAGCAAGATTTTCATAAAATGCGCGCAGGCATTTTTTTGAGCTCATTGATTGAACTACTGTTCTAAGCAAATGAAATAAAAAAAAATGAATGTTATCTCTTATATAGTCGTTTAGTGCTAAGCGGCCTTAGAATTTTTAGATATCGTTGATTATATATAGAAAAAACATCTTATTCTAAACCAAAAAACTTCGAAAAACGCTTCAAGTTAACTGTGAATTTCTCCTGTCTACGATAATATTATTGATGCAAAATTTATACCAGAATAATTGTTACTTCATAAGGAATAAAGATTTTATAATTTCAAATCATGAATTTATTATTCTATTTCGATAAAAATGATAAATACAACTGCAAAATTACTACAAAATGCGATGCGCCGGCCGTCCGCACTTCAGTACTGCGCGAGCGCTCTTCAGCGTTGGACCTGTGTCAATTTTTTTCGCGCCAATATCGATCGATCGAGGGGCAGTGCATTGTATAGTGCGACTACCAAGTTTGATCACTTAAGTATAATTTTACAAGTTTTTATTTAGCTTCACCTGTCCGTTTGTCATCAAATCTTGCAAATTAAATTTGATCCACTTTCCGGTTACCGATTGAGCTGAAATTTTGCATACATTTGTAAATAACAATGCAATATTATGATGACATGGTGCTAATCTGATGATGGAGCTGGATGGTGGCCATAGAAACTTCACAATGAAACGACACAACCTCATCGAGTTTGGGCTCGTTTGAATTGTCTTGACGAGTAGTTTGTCTTTCAATGGTAACCAGGGTTTGATGATGGAGCTGGAAGGTGGTCATAAGAACTCTGTTATGAAACGACGCAACTCCATCGAGTTTCGGCTCATTTCATTGGTCTTGACGAGTACTTGGTTTTTAGATGGTTACCAGGGTATGATCTGATGATGGAGCTGGAAGGTGATCATAGGAACTCAGTAAACAAACGACGCAACCCCATCGAGTCTCGGCTCGTTGGATTCGTCTTGACGAATACTTTAGTGCTAGATGGTAACCAGGGTGTGATGATGAGCTGGAAGATGGCCATAGAAACTCAGTAATTAAACGACATTACCCCATCGAGTATGGGCTCGTTTGAGTCGTCTTGACGAGTACTTTAGTTCTAGATGGTAAGCAGGGTCTGATGATGGAGCTGGAAGGTGGTCATAGGAACTCAATAATTAAGCGACATAACCGCGTCGAGTTCGATTTGTCTTAATGGGTGAACCGTTTTAATTAATATGTAAAGTTATTAAAATAATACTAAAAAGTTAAACATAAAATTAAAAGAAAAAAATACTTTTTTAAAACAAGCTTTTATTATTGTTCTTGTTAATAATAATCTTCTATTAACAGAATGCAAGCACAATATAGTCACTTGTTACGCTCGCCTGCAGTTAACATTGACATATGTTATCCTGGGGCCCAAGTCTGCTAATTTACGAATGGCATAATTGAATCGCAATTGTAATTGTTTGACACATTTGGTATTCATAAATGAGTAAGAGAATACCAAATGTGTCAAACAATTACAATGCGATCCAATTGCGATTAAATTATGCCATTCGTAAATTAGCACACTTGGGCCCCTGTACGTAAGTTTAGATCCATATTAATAACCGAATAAAGATTGCCTGGAGGGGCCACAAACACAAGGTGATTGATACAAAATCGGCTTGTGGTTTCTTTTATAAATCTTGTAGTTCTTAAGTAGTTTGTTTGTGTGAATGATAGTGTGTGCATAGTACGCTTCCTAATAACTCTAATTTAGTTTATGCATGTCGTTGCAACCTCTAATTAAGATAGCGCCTTAGAATGTAACCCAATATTTGTTGTTTTATAAATGTACATGGTGTTTGTATTGTTGGTTGTCCTTAAATAAATAAATAGAATTAAAAATTTAAAAATAATAATTTAAACCTGAAAAAAAAATATCATTATATAGGGTCTAACAAATATCAATAAGCGAACGTTTAAGGGGAGCATCTATACATCACACTGAGCATGCTCACCAAATTTGGTCCAAAACTACAGGCTTGTTACCGAGATAACCAACAAAACATTATCATAGTTCACCAAAAAATACACCCTTTCCAAACCGTACAGCTGTACTACACTCACACTTAGATAGCCGAATATGCACACTAAACTCGGAGCACCGTGAGCTATCTTTTTATTGACGCTTGCGTGCGTGTTAGTAAAGATACAGCATGGTTCATGATGTGCATTATTTTAATTGATTTAGTTTGTCAGAAAACATAACTTTGAAAAATCACAACATCACTGTAGCTCATTTTTTGTCATTGTATTCAGAATTAACTAATTAGATACCGCCCTTAAACGTTCGCTTATTGATGACAATGCAACCTTTAACTAAAATTAACCATATTCGTCTACGTCACAATAATCCCATATCGTAGGTAGGTACATGCCTATTAGACATTTTATTAAACCATAAAATTTTACTTTTACTTACTGGCTAGCGAAAGCTGAACCTCGTAGTAAGTTATTTGATTGCCAACGCTTTGTCTCTATGTGTCAATCTGAGGTGTCATTTCGTATGTAAACCTTTCGTTGGCCAGACTCTAAAAGCGTGTTACATTGTGATTGCAAAAGAAAAATAATGAAGGTGTAGTTATGCTAAAATAATGTTCTTTAATGTTCCATCACAATGTAATGCGCTTTTTTTAATAAAACAATTTGGTATGTGATAAAAACGCAAAGATTTAATACAAGCTGTAAAGTTTTATGGTTTAATAAAAATGTCTAATAGGTATGTACCTATTTACAATATGGAATTATTGTGACGTAGACGAATATGATAAATTATCGTTAAAGGCTGCAATGTAGGTACCTATGTACCTATATATGTATTATATTTTTTTTCTAATCTGGTTTAAATTGTTATTTTTAAATTTTTTATTCTTTTTATTAACAAGAACATAATAAAAGCTTATTTTTAAAAAGTATTTCTTTCTTTTAATTTTATTTAGTGTTTGTTTTATATGGAATCTAGAAAGCTTATTATGATGTTGAAGCTTATTATGAGTTGTTGTTGTTCTTAATATTAATTTCGTTATGTTCAGCATTGGTCGAAAAAGGTATCAATGTGTAAAGAAGTTAAGATATACATCTACATTAAGAAATGCAAATATAGCAAGGTATTTCTTGCCATTAAGGCATATAGTGTTCTAATCCTAACTAATGTTTGGCCTCGTTTGATTCTTACCTTGTTTAACTCGTGATAATAAATCTGAAATAAAAACTCTACCTTTCTATTGCTTTTTCACACCTAAACCATTCGATCGATTTGATTGAAATTTGGCAAATAGGTAGTTCTGTTTTATGGTGTTTTATACTCCCATGTAAGTTGTAATTAATTTTATTCTAATCTAAGCTATAATTTTTATCTAAAACGAAAAACGTCCTTTGCTATAAAGGTAAATAACAAAAATGTTTCTAACAAATATTCACATACTATACCCATGGCACACTAAAAATGTGCGGGTATAGCGATAACAAATTACTCCATAGAAATACTAAAAAATATAAACTTGGGAAAAGTATCAAAATCGCTTGGTCGTAGTTTTAACATAGTATTGTGGGTGGACTCGTGACCTTCAATGAGTTGTGGGGTGGGACGCTTAAAATACCTATTCTCGCAGAGTTGAAATTTGTAATAGGGCTCTTAACACTGTTATATTAATCATCAAGTACGAAAAAAGTCCATCGATATCAATATCGACTCCTACCACATTACTAATTCGAATGCATTTGATAATGGTGTGTTACGTGTCACTAGTTTGACCTTTAAATATCCAATCACAGCCAGAGTTACACCCCCGCACCCCGCTGAATTTTTACGATTGTATCTTTTAGTAAAACTCCCTGAAAGCGACGTCTATGGGATAAGTGGTCTGTGGCCGTAACACTTATTTTTTGGCTAGTGAGCCATATTTAAGACGTTCAAAGAAATAAATTATTTAAACACTGAATACAAGATAAAAATTTAAATTTACATCACATCAAAAAACTAATTAAAAGTAAAGCCCTGCCAACACTTCGTCTTCCGGTGTACGGTCGCCATTTACAAACCATACTGCCTAGCTGTCTGCCGCTAGCAGCTATCTGCCATATCTGCTAATATTATCTCACCGCTCCGTACTCGCACTTCTGTCGCGCGACAACAGCGCAACTAGCTTTAGCCCCTTGTCTGCCACGAAGACTCTTAGAGGTTGCTAACAATTAAATTTCTATTTTGTCTATAGTATTAAAACAACAGAGCACATATGTGAAACGACTCATACACCATACTGACCTATCCAAGCCGTTATAGGCGCCGCTGGCGACGAACAGTATGTTTGTGGTGTCAACTTGAACGGCGTCGCCGCGCAGCTTGCGCGAATTTCGTTCAGGGACCGATACCACAGCGCCTTCCAGCATTTTGAGCATGCCCTGTTGGACGCCTTCGCCTGTACACCGAGCATGGAACGGATATTAATAAACTAGTACAAAAACTGTTAAAGAGCTAACAAATATATGCATTTTGTATAGACACTAGTTATTTCACTGTGCACTGTTTGTTTCACTTCTAGTACCCTTCAAACCGAAACAAAGTGTATAACAATGAAGCTTGGCGGCAGAAATAAGCATTAATATGATCGATATTTAGTCGGGTTCTAGACAGAATTCTACTGCCGTGTAAATTGTTATGTAATGTATAGTTATGTACGGCAAAAAAGTAATGACAAAGCACTGTAAAAGGCCTACCCTTCTCATGACATATGTATGTATGCGTGTATGTAAAAATGAACCGATGTCACTCACCGCCAACGTCCCTGAGCTGGTGTATGCCGGGCACTGCGCCGATTTTGTCTACCTCGTCCAAGAACACTATGCCGGTCTGCGCTCGTTCCACACTGAAACAAATATGGACTATTGAAGTATATACTGCAGAATACAGTTACTGGATTAGTATTAGTAATGTGGAGTCTATGCCCTGTTGGTGCACTGGCAGGTTCTACGTTGATATAATTTATGAATAAAACATATAATTTGAAATCATGAAAAAGTAATTGGAATGTCAAACGGGTTGATAGAGTGAGTTCGGTCTGAAGTGCAAAGATGGATAGATAACACATGAGGTTTTATTTTAAATAAACGTGCTGTATATAGTTTAAATTAATATAAATAAATACGAAGATGTTTATTAAGAAAAGCTGTTGTTTAAATCAACTACGCTCCCACAAGCTTTTCAGTACCTAGTGATTAAAACATTCGGATCATACGAGTACACTAATTTTCCTAGCAGTTTTTTTGTTAATTTGTTAGGTACCAACAAAATAAGACTATGTTATCTTTATAAATATATAAATCATTAATATAATTTAACCATAGCAGGCATAAGACTTTAACGCCTCTAAATAAATTATTAATATTATTTAACTATAGCAGGCACAACACTTCAACGGCTCAGCTATAATTGGTGCGGGTGTATGCTATCTGTTTCGAAAAATAGTACTTACACTTACAAAAACAGTTAACCTTTAAACGGGCACAGCACAGAATTTCGACCTTTATGTTCGGAGCCTAATATGAAGCGGATAAGCTTCAGCGGACATCATCAGAATAAAAGAAGAAGAATAATACGTATACTTAAAGAGAAACTTCTACTACTTTTAGTTTTTATGATGATGATAGCGACGACAATGACGTCAATGAGGGTGATAGCGACGACAACAACGGTAACCACGATGACAATACCTAATGATGATACAACATTCACACACAAATTAATTAGATTCCACGGGCACTCACTTGAAGTTGGCGTCCTGCAGCAGCTTGGCGATGACGCTCTCGATGTCCTCGCCGACGTAGCCCGCCTGCGTGAGCGTGGTGCAGTCGCAGATCGCGAACGGCACGTCCAGGCACTGCGCTATCGTCTGCGCTAGGAGGGTCTTGCCTGCGGGTCAAAGAGACTAATTGTTTGATAAACGTAACTATAGTTGTCTAATGACGAAATGACAAATCATGTTTTAGTCAATGAAAATTAAATTAAAATGGTGAAATGGAGGGACTCCCTCTATAATATAACGGGCAGGCGAACTACCCACTAATGCTATTGTGGCTATGTTATCATTATCAACTGTTGGTGTGTTTACGTCGATAAAGACTCTTTTGTCTTACAAAGTCAAAAGATCAAAATTTTGGTAATATTTCTATAGGCTATCAACTGTCGTTAAGCCAGATACAATATTAATTTAACTGTTACTAAGGCTTCTCACAGATGACGATACGATACGTATGCAGTATGACAAATTTAATGTTGACTGGACAAAAAAGCCAGGTCAAAGCAATCACTTCCATCGTCGTAACTAGGCTTAGATCTAGTTCCGAACATTTGCCGTGTTAGTTACAAAGTAAGGTGTTATGCAGTTTATGCAACACAATTAACTGGTTTAGTAACGTATACAACATCATTGACTAGTTAATTCGTGAAGAGACGGACGCGCCCTCGCTCGATGCCGTGTCAATAAATATAATTACTTAGATTATTGGATACATATCAGGAAAACATTTAGAGCATAAAATTTAAAGTACACCTGTCATGCTTGGTTTCACATTGTAATAACTTCATGTCAAACGTTTCGTAATTAAAGAGTTATTGAATACTAGCGGCCGCTCGCGGTTTCACCCGCGTGGTGCCCGTTCCCGTGGGATCTGAGAATCCAGGTTATAAACTATCTGTATGCCGAACTTCATCCAAATCCATTCTATAGTTTTTACGTGAAAGAGTAACAAACTAACACACTCACAAACTTTCGCCTTTATAATAATATTGTGAAGTGTGATTAAATAAGCTTGTTTTAAGTCCGCCACCTAACCACCCCACCACGGTATTACACGCTGCGGTATTTTATAATACAGACAATAAACTGTCCCACAGCTGGGCAAAAGCCTCCATCACTGTAATCATATCATCGCTAAAAAAAATCATATCTTATGGATATTGGTCCAATCACCAGCCTTGTTCCCACTTGATCCCTATTCTGTGACGCGCCAAACGCGGCTTGGCGAGCACAAATCCGGGCAATGCAACGAAAAATGTGAAGCAGTGAGCAACTCTCTTGTCGTATGGTGTCGTAAAACCCGACTAACGGACTACAGACTGCACATATTTAAAACAGCATAGAGTGGCGATGGACTGTGCCAGTGGACTGCTTTTGTGGTCCCCATTGCCTAGTGTCTAACTTAGGCGCCGCGCAAAAGTAGACACTGTCTGTTGCCGACACAGCACACCATCATATAAAACGTCCAGTAGCCGCTACCGGACGATGCGACCGCGGTTTTTGTATGAAGGTGTCTCGTGCCAGCAACAAAAGTGTGTATACAACTTCTGACATTTTATATTAGAATAATAACTACTATTGCATTTGACAATATTGTAATTAATTATTTCTTCTGACTGGGCATGGTCCCTCAAACGTATTTATAAACCTTAGATAAGGTCGAAGTGTAGTGATACCTAGTAACAAACGTGTCATCTGTTATTGTATTACCTACATTTCACAAATAAAGATATTACTACTACGTTTGCGCAACGCCTAACCCTTCGAGGATAATAGTCGTGAATTATATGCATTCGAAAAATATTTATATTTATATACACACTTGCTAGACCTGGGCATTGCAATTGGACTTCCGGATATCGGGCAAACCGCTTTGTTCATATACTTCATCTCCAAGACGTCATATATGGCAGGTATTTCGCTTTCGCTGTGCCCAGCGTCCAGCCCGCCAGCTGTGCGGATTTGCTAAAACCCGGCGCGGTTACGTAACGCAGCCACATTCGTGTCCAACCGGACCGCAATGGCTCTGAACAGTTTATTGTAATTTAATTATCCGAAACGGGTAAGAATGCTCGCGTTGCGTAATGTGGACAAAAAGCGTGTAAGTACACACTTACATTGTTTTCCTTTTCGATCGCAGTGCGGAATCCGAATGGATACAATACAAAGTAGGGTCACCATTTTAGGTCAATGGATGTTAATTATTGTGATCCAGTTTCTTGAGTCTATTACAAGTAAGATTCATTTATTCTTGTTTGGGTTACCCAAAAACAATAGGAAGTACGCCTGTCAAGTTAAATTTCTTTTATAATGAAATACATATGGACAAAACCTATAGCTATTCTGATGATCATCAGAATAAAATGCTTATTTATTCATGAACAGGAAGTCTGTAGTTGGCTTAGTGTTTAAAATAAGTTTTATGAACATGATTGCCACAAGAAGACTAAGAAATGTCCTAATAGAAATAATGGTAGGTGGCCGGATGAAGTGCGCGTCCACCATCGTCAGCCTTATCCTTCAAAGGCTAAGCCTTCATGCTTACGCACTTAGCCCACGTGCCTAAGTACTTACGCACTGAGCCTTCATCTCACTCAGCATTCTTCTTAGTGGAAACGTAGAACAATACACTGTGCCCTTAATGCCTTGAAGTATGCTTTTCAACAAATTTCTTGCCATCCACACAGAATTCTACTTGGAAAAATCAGGCCAACCACTAAGCTGGCACGTTTCAGGTAAGCATGACGTCTGTCCTGACGACATATGGTGGAAATAACAGATATAAGTACTTAAATTGTTTCAAAACAGCGGAAGATTGTTGTTCTTGTTGCAACAACTGTCATAAATAAAGGAAACGAGCGCAGCACCATTCTCACGCCTTATAAGTTGGTTTAATGCCTCTTATAGATTACATATAACATGATTCAATTAAAAACCGGTTACGTCTTTACTTTTTATGAGTTAAAATTTTTGCACGTAAGTAAATATTTTTTATTTTGGTTCGGATCGGAGACGTTTTCGTTAAAGGTCAGGTTAAGAGTTCTCTAAACCTATGTATGAATGAATTTTATGATAGTAAACGAAGCAAAGGAAGTGAAGTCAGGATAGCAAATTGAAAGCTGCGGCCTCCCGCAGGCAGCTGCCCGCCTCACAGGAAACGGGTGTCATGTATGTCAATTTTATTTTATCCTATTAAGGTGGCAATCAGACAAACGTTCACCGTATCCTATGGATGCTTGAAACTTACTTTACTTTTTTGCGTAAAAAAACTAAAATCAAAGGACAATAGCGGTAAACTGCATAATTGAATAAAACAAAAGAAAGTCTAGACAGGATTTCGTAAAATTCCAGTATTACCTACCTACGATTAAATATCCTACGACATATCTAAAGCGTGTACAAGACCTGATTCATTGAACCGGTCAGGCTTTCATTTTCACTTAGTTTTCTCAAACGGCGCACTAATTACTAACATGGAGCTAAGTCTGTTTTATAACTAGGCAAAATGCTATCTTACGCATACACCTCGAGTTGTGTGGGCAGCTAAGAAAAGCTCTAAGGGGCAGGAGGGGCCTTATTACAAAAAAAAAACCTAGTACTTTTTAACCTTTGTAACCTAGCTTTTAATGCCACGGGGATGGCTCAGGAATACGCAAGGCAAGCACAGAGTAGGAATCTTAAAACTTAGCTTCTTTTTCTATGTCTAGATTTAACTAAATTATTAACTGAAACATTTACTTCAACTCAGAATTATCTTTTCAACGCGCACTGACATAGGTACTCAAGGAATAAATTTTATTGTATCTAGTGGCGAAGCGTTCTAACTGTGAATTTATAACAATTATTTAACTCAATTATTAACTGAAACATTTACTTCAACTCAGAATTATCTTTTCAACACACACTGACATAGGTACTCAAGGAATAAATTTTATTGTATCTAGTGGCGAAGCGTTCTAACTGTGAATTTATAAGAATTAAATAAGTACCTAATATTAAGCGCTCCCAAAATTGTACAGATTTAGTCTTAAGTCTTACATTATGTTAATTCATGCATGATATGTATCCATATTATTCCATATGACTATGACTTGCCATTTTGCGCTAACCAGACGACTCTGCTAGCTCTGCTCCCATACTTTTATGAATGTGATGAACTTTACCGTACCTGCATTGTGTGTAACATGTAACAGAACTGAGCCCATATCGAATTTCTGGCGGCTTCGTGACTGTCGTTGTATTGTTTACGAAGCCGTTCGAAGCCATAACTAATAGTCAGGAGACATTATATAGTTATAGGTACAAAGTTAAAAAAAAGAACTTAAAAAAATACATTGCATAAAAATAATTCTGAAAAAAAATTATTAAAAAAGAAAAATATTATTCTTGTACTTAAGTACTTAAAAAACGTTTTAACTTTAACAGGTAAATATCTAAAAACAATAAATAAAAAGAAAATTAATAACATTTCAATTTCATTCATCATTCCAATTCCAATGCTAAATATCTTAAAGTCATGCATGACATAGAGTAATTAGAACATTACCATAATTTAATAACAGTTACGTAGCCCATTACCAATCACCACATACACACATAACTAGCACACAGTCAAACGGAACATGAAAAAATAAAATAAAACAAAAGAAACCCTATTGTAAACAGACAAGAGCTTTCGTCAGCAAAGAGCCTGCACATCCATAGTATTCTATTCCTTTTTTTATATTATATTTCTTTAAAGGCTTTTACTACACAAAGACAGGCCCGTAACAGCCGCAGTTACGGTACAGCGAGCATTATCTGTCACTTTCACTTTGGCGCCGGCCGCCGCCGCCGCCGATGCGCGGTGACATAACGCGCGTTTGTATCAAACGGAGAGCTGCAGATCAACAGATCAACACACCGCGTGTGCTGTAATGTAACACGTTATGTACATTACAGTTAGTGTGGTTGTCCACGGAGGCGTAGCTTCATAGACGCTTCAAAATACGCCAAACAGCTTGAGCAGCCCAGCGTACTGATCTCTGTTCACGAGGCGTATCGCAACGTAGGTACGTTGTCAATCATTTGTGAGAATGCAATCGGACGACGAAGACGTTATTTTGTTATCGCTGCATTCGAATTCGCCGAAGACGACAATTATATTGGACTAATCCATATATAGAAAAAAAATATCAACTGTAGATTGTTCGTAGCGGCAAGAAAATTATAAGAAGATGACAGTTTATTTCACTCATTCTATAGAATGAGTGAAACAACTTATCAGGATTGACTGCATATCGTAGGGCCATTATTATAAAAGCAAAATAACAATATGCGAGAATAAACACGTGCGTTCACTCTATGTACGCCCCGGCGTATAACATGCGGTACGGCAGCGTCATGACGCCTGCATGCAGCGACGCGAATGCGACGTTGCTGCTCCGTCGACAGAGTAGCATAGTTTTGAATGTAAGCTGCAAGCAGGCGTACACTAAACATAATGACGAATACCCGTCTATGAAGCTACGCCTTAGGCCCTACTAACATATCCCCTTGTCCGTCACGAACAATCCTAGAGGTCATTAACAATTGAACTTCTTTTGAGTCTGGTATTACGACAGCTGAGCTTATTATGTATACTTAGCGGCTATTAATTAGCTATAAGTATGTAACGTTTTTTCGCCCAATCCATCAACCCAATGACCTGCCAACCCATTGCATCGGGCCAGCGTGATGGTTTGTGGCGCAATCACCGCATGCGCTGTCATGTGGGAAGGCCTATGCCAAACAGTGGAAATGTTTATAGGTCGAAGATGATGATCGTTATTTGTTTTACAATACAGTTTCTTTTATAGTTAGTCTTTAATATGTCAATTTTGTCAATATCACTGCAACACAAAGTTAATTTGAATAAATTTACACTCGATAATTTATCTATTGCAGTGCAATTTGATCTCCACAAATATCAACAACGTTACAAAGTCAACGTCCACGATGCGGGTAATTTATGTGTTGCTGTCATATTGTCAAAATGGCCATAATGCAAATTGACTGTATTTTAAACAATGGTGGTGGTGGAATGTAAGCGTTAGCGTTAAGTTAGTATGTCTACAGTAAAGTAAAAGTACGAGCGCTTGCGCTAATAAATGTAATTTAAACAAAGACGTTAGACATTTAACTTCGACTTTGTGTGACTTTTTCGAGTCAATATCTACTACAGCCGGCGCCGCTCTACTAGATAAACATATCAAATATCGAATTCCACAAGGCAATTGCTACAAGTTCGTGTTAAACCAAAATGATTGAACAGATTGGCACTCATAAAATTATACTCATTGAAAGAAACAAAAAAAATCGTAACGTCAATCAAACACATACATAACTAATAACTATTAAAGATTTAACTTTATCTAACAACTATCACGGAGTTTGGCACAAAGAATATTTAAATTACATAAACAACTATTTGATAACAAAAATATTTATGAATAATTCATTAGCATAATCCTTCACTAACATTTTTTCTAGTCATCGCATCAATTATGTCAAAGCTTATGACTATTGATTGGAAACCTATTAAAAATTGGCAAACATTACATAACATTCAAAGTTATTAGCATTATTGCAGATGCCGCATTAAAAATCGGAATAGGGGAATAACATACTTGAAAATATTAGCTATTATATTTCAATGCAAGAATATTTAAACATGATGTTTTTTATTTAATTTAAGCATGAAGTGCGCACAACAACGGCGCTAGAGTAGGTACACGACGACATTGAAAAAATTAGTTGTGTGTAAAGTCGGTTTACGGACTGTATGTATATTATCTTAACTCTATTCTCCTATTGACGCAGTTTAATTTTTTTTAAATTTTTGCCAAATCTTATGGAATGCTAATAAGCACTGTAATGAAAGGCTATATATACTTACCTACAATTCCGTAACAACAGACGACGGAATAACTTAGCAAAACGCTCTGAATGCAAAGTTTCCTAATGAGCAGCATTAAATGATTACGGAAACCTTGCTAGACAAAATTAAACCGCATTATTAAGGTTACGATGTGAATCAACATTAAGTAATAGAGTTCCAAAAATAGACGTTTGCGAATTTGAATATACCTACGTGGTCTGCGTATAAAGCGCCTAATATATGAAGAGTTAGTTGCAATTAAGTAACGCATTCTAATGCTAAACTGTTGACATTTGCATTTGGAATTAGATCGGGGCCTTGCAATTCTGTTAGTATAAGAGCTACGCTACCTAATTCTACGAACTTGTATTAATAGATACTATAAGAATTTAACAATAGACCAAGGAGTATTTTGTTAAATTTAGTTTTTATTAAAGTTATGCATGAGACACCACCGTAAAGAAGTAGTCTCGTCGTTACAAAAATAGAAGAGACAATGACCATTAAAAAGGTAAAGCGCGAGCTGCAGGTAGAACCAACTGCAAAGCCGTTTATAACGCAATTGTATTAATTAGGAAACAGTGCGGGAAAAGGGAACAATTACAAAGTTCGATGATTGAGGTTGTGGTGTAAAAGTTTATTTCCGTTGATAACAAAAGAGTTTGCTGGCTTGTATATGAAACATCTTAATAAGAATCAGGGTAATCAGGCCTAAATACAATCGGCCCCTAGTAACGTGCAAAGTACTTCAATCTCAATGGAAATTGACCAAATGTACGATTAATTTAACTCAATTTAAAGTCGTTTGGTACTACGGCAGAAAAAATCAATTGTCATTGAGTTTTAATCTTAAAAAAACATACAATGTCAATTGCCGTGTATTATAAAGATATTATAGACGACGATAGAAGGTATTATACACGATGATATCCAAAAGAAAGTGATTTTGTTATCAATACTATTTAGCAATTCATAAATACATCCAAATTTATAGCTGTGTTTCGAAGATAACAATAATGGTTTGGTGATAAATGTTATCAAACGCTAATGTAAAATCAGATATTTTTTTTGCAATGGTCAGATTTTTGATAATGTTTAATTATATTAAGTATTATATTGAACTGGCACACTTTTTAAATTCTAAATATGAATCATATTTTTATATTGTCAACATCATCATTCTTTTATTGACTGTTTTCTGTCGGCGAACCTTGTAAAATGTGTAGGTGTATTCGTGTCGTGATTCACAATAAAATATTCATTGCATATCGTCAACATTATTCACTTTTGCATTGTGTACGAATTACGAAGGCTCCGTGACCCGCTGAGGCAAAAATACACCGTAAGCTCATTTCGCAAGTTTACGCCACCGACGAGATCCTATAACCATTTTATTTGGTTTATGCGTTGCAATGAACATTTTATGTGCTGTTAAATAACGAGATTAGGAATCCCACTCACGTCGAGCTGAGTTAACGAAACAGATATGGTGTACTTTAACACAAAATGGATTTTTTTTATTAAAAAGAAAGTGTAAAGCGTATGCGTATAATGTACACCAGACTGTTTTAAAATGTTCGTGATTGTTTTGGATATTTGAGGAAAAGTGAAGTATTATTCTGTTAACTTTTAATTAAGCAGGCGTGATGTTTACATGTAAAATTTTCAAAATCGTCATTTGTTATTAAAAATGCCAATTACAATGAACCGACTGACAAACAATACAATTTATATTGTGTCCGGTGTTGAGGCAGTTAATTGCATTTTATCTTGTCGATGTAAGTGCTAAAATCGTCTAGAGGAATTTTGAAAGGTCACGTCGGTCGGCACGGCAATGTTGAGCTATTAAAGTTTTGTTGCATACTTTAACAGATTGCGTGATGTCCAGATACTAAAGACAGATGAACTGTTGATAAAAAAAACAATGTTAACGTTGATTAATAATCTACCCTGAATCTACTACTACTAGTTATAGTACTACTCTCTGGTTAAACTATCTTAGTTTTAACTTCCATCCAAAGTATTAATACAATAATTTAAAAAATTGTGTTCATCCGTTGCACGCTGAGCACATGTGCAGTTGGTGTTTGGTGAAACGTGGACTGTGGCACTGGACTACTTTTATGGTCCTCATTGCCAGGTCTCAGACTAACTCTCCGGAGTCACCAATTTACAGTCTCTAATATTCCATCACGCACAAAGAAATTTGGTGACTCGTTTCCTTGTCGCACTTCCAAAAGATGGAATAGTCTACCAGCACACGTATTCCATCCTACCTATGACAGGGATAGGTAGGATGGAATACGTGTGCTGTGCAGTTTGAAGGATCAAACGAGGCGTGAAGAAGCACTTTGTGGGCCGGCAAAGTGAGGGTGACTGATGCTACGTCTCTGACGCTGCACCAGTTGTTCTCGCGCCTGGACTTCATTTCCACTTAACATGACGACCTCCTTGGTCGAGTGGTTTGTACACCGGTTTTCATTGTGTCGCCATCTCTGAGGTCTCGGGTTCGATCCCCGGTACCGGGTCAATTTAGAAATTATTGTTTTTCTAAATTGTCTCGGGTCTGGGTGTTTTCTATGTATAATAAGTATGTATTTAAGTATTTTAAGTATGTTTATCCGTTGTCTAGTAACCATTCAACGAGTTTCTTCGAAGCTTCTCTTGGGCTAGATAATTGGTGAGATTGTAGGAAAGATTACTTATTTTTTTATTATTTAACATCACGTGGAGTGGGGTCATTTTCCGGGCTTGGTATTAAAAAAAATAACTCTTTGGGACTAAATAGTCGTGAGTGTATTTAATCCTTAAAGTTAAATGTAGTACTTGTAGTAATGTACTTATAAAGGACTCACCGCTGCCAGTAGGTCCTAGTAGCAGCACGTTGCTTTTGTCCAGCCTCAGCTCGTGGCTCTGTCGCTCCAGGATTTCGGTGCCGCCCCCGCCCCCGCCGCCGCCGCTGTGGCTTAAGTGTAGGAGGTCTGCAATCATAACATATCACATTGTATCACATTTCAACCGTTTCGATATTACCAATATACAGGGTTGGAAAAAATCATGATTTTTTTTTAAATCGATTTTTTTTATTTATTTAAAAAAATCACGTTTTTTTTATTTATTTTTTACCTTATTGATTTTCGATTACTATTATTGATTTTTTTATTTTTTTATGTGTCAAAACCAAATACACTATTATTAGTACTTTCTGACAATTGAATAAGCTGTATGACACAAATACTTTTAAAATTATTAAAATAAAATTAATATTTTTAAAATTTGTTGATTATTTTAAATTACTTTAAAATCAATATAGATAAATCTTGACCAATTATTGTTAGTATCCAACTTAACAAAACTGATTTCTGATTTGTTTTGCTACAGTTGAAGACAAATTTCAAGTAGGTATGCATGCAAGTCTTTTTTTTATTATATTTTTGAGAATGGTAATTCTGTGTAAGCTATTTGACAGTATTTTATTGTTAGTAACTACTAAGTATACTTATTTATTGTTATTTTGATTAAAGATAATATAACATTATAATTGATTTAAACCAATGATTTTTATTTAAAAAATCACCTGTATTAAATCAGTTTGATTTAAATCAGCCAACCCTGCCAATATATGCATTTAAGTTTTAAGTACAGGCTGTATACTGTCCTACTGCTGAGCAAAGGCCTCCATCATTGGAATCAAGCCATCGCTACAATATATGGGATTGGCTTAATCGCCACGCTTGCCTAATGCGGGTTGGTGATGACAAACTCGGGCTATACATCGAAAAATTCGAAAACACACTCCCCGACCTGGAAATTGAACCTGGGACCTCCGGATATCGAGCCGAGCGCTGGACCACTCGGCTACTGAGGCACCACTATATATGCATGTAAATGTAAAACAGTAAGTACATAAAAGTCATAAGCTACTTATATCATTATTAATTGAAATTTTAACGATTATAAAGAATTAAACTCTCATAATCAGACTTTAGTTATTTTTTATGTTGCCGGCCCTGAAAGAATTAGGACCAAGGTACGAGGAAAGATAGCGAATGAGTAGAATATTTAATTACCATATTCGATAATTCATAAAAGCCTAAAGAACTGTCTATACTTTATGCTAATTTCATATTCGTGTTTATTATTTATGGTGCTATCCTTCCCACAAGGTGTGTACCAATCGATATTGAATATCGCCAAGCAAATACATAATAAACTTTCGATCTCTTCCGTTCGCTCAGATGTGTTCTGCTGCACTGCTGAGTTGCCAGCATAATTAATCGTGTGTAGAAAATGACGTAATGGTTATCTGTCTGTAATCATATTTTTTTTACAAAACTACTTTTAGGGTAAATGCTGCATATTACATAAAACATCGTCCTTCTCTTAGGTTCCATTTAAAGTGGCTGACGAGGTCCATAATGCACAATTATATTTGAATATAGTAAGTATACCAAGCCAAATAATTATTACAATAAGGGAAGTTTAGATTGGGGCCACGAACGGCGAGCACCAAGTTCCATCTCCGTAATTAGTCATAAGATCCGCCATTTGCAACTCACATATTGCTGAGTTGCTAAAAAATTGTATTATAATCACGACTATTATCCCGGAAAGGTTAGACACACAATGAGGACAGCAAAAACAGTCCTCTACCTCTCTATGTATAACAGAATAAATGAATTGTGTAAACTTTTGTACAATCACAATAATTATTCATGTGTGAGTATAATAAGTGGTTTACTAACCACTATAATGGCCGTGTTATTTTCTTGCTAACCGGAAAACAAGGAGTTCCTTTGATTACATTTATTAAAAGGCCAAGGTAAATAAATGCACCATTTTTTTAATGCCGACGTTATTTTTAGAGAAATACCTGACCGATGATTGTAGTCAAGGACATTTATTTATATCATTAACTATGCTTGTATAAATGTGAAACAAAACGTCATGAACGCTTCTAGTTTTTCGATATATAAGTCCACTGTCTGTCTGTCTCTTAATTTTATTAGCATTTAAGCTATGTGCTAGAAAGGTAAATAAAAGAGTATCTACGTTTTTACATCATAATAATATGTTAATAGGGCGATAAACTATAGACCGATTTCAATCTTGCATGTTTTGGAAAAGTCTTTGAACAGCTGGTCAGTGCTCATATTACAGGGCATCTCAAACACAATGGTTTTATGAAATGTAGATCTACCACATTGAGGTACGTAGTAATAATAGCTCAATGGTCTACCACAACCACAACAAACTTGTCGTCATTTGTTACCAGCTTATTTAACGCGGTTGATAGACGTGTGCCTGTGGATGTAGTTTACACAGACTTTAGCAAGGCGTTTGATAAAGGCAACCACAGGCTGCTAATTCTAAAATTGAGTCGGATGGGTGCTGCAGTATCACTTATGGGTTGGTTTCTTTCTTATCTCACTGAAAGAAGTTTAAGAGTTGTATTGAATGGATGTCACTCTGACTCATTTAATGCTAATTCAGGTGTACGCCAGGGCTCACATCTGGGTCCAGTATTGTTTAACGTGTTCATCAACGACATTTCTGAATGTTTGTCAACTTCGAATTCCATCTCATTGCAGGTAATTTAAAAATCGTTAAGCCTGTAAGCTCTAACTTAGACGTAATCCATTTACAGGAGGACCTTGATAGACTGGTCGCTTGGTGTAACGTTAATAAAATGTCGCTCAATGTTGACAAATGTTTTTATATGCAATTCACTCGTAATAGAAAAGCCTCGCTTAACACGTACACTTTACTTAATAAAAAACTAAAGGCTGTTTCTAAAATTTGTGACTTGGGTATAGTCCTAGACCAAAGGTTATAAGGTACGATAAGCGTATAAGTGCGATTGTGGGAAAAGCTTTTAAAATGCTTAGTTTTTTGCCAAGGAATTCACAGGACTTTAGGGAACCTTCCACGATTATAATGTTGTTTAACTCGTTGGTTTTAATCTAGAATGTAATAGTGTAATATGGAATCCTTTTTAAGACATTTACTGCAAACGTCTGGAAAGCGTTCAAAAACGTTTTCTTTACCACCTATAATTTAGAAATCACCTAGCTAAAAAACTTTGTAGTTATAATGATCGCCTGGCACATTATCGTATTCGTCCTTTTGCCAGCAGACGCAAGCTTTCCGATATGGTATTTTTTTACAAATTGGTAAACGGTTACTTGGATTGCAGCAATTTGCTTGACACGGTCACGATGAGCACACCTCTCCGACTACCTAGGAAAAAAACATTAAATCAGTTTGCTCCACCTATGTCCAACACCAACATTGGTCTGAATTCTGTCATGCCACGACTATGCAGGTCGTACAATGCCCTATCTAAAAGTAATGTTTGAGGATGTCTCTATTTAAAAACAAATTACTTGATTTGGTTTAGATTCTTTAGTAAAATAACTTTTTATTTATTATTTGCTTCAAAGATCTGTTTTGTTTTGTTTAATATTTAGTCTATACTTATACTTATAGATATACTTATAGATGAACACAACATATGCGCTATAATTAGCGCATATGTTGTGTTCATCTATAAGTGTTAGATCATTTTAGTATATAGTATATGCATAGTGTATGTTTTATTAAAAATGTGAAATGTATTTAATTTTGAAGAACCAAAATAAATAAATAATATTTTGAGTAGGCAATATTTAAAAATAAATAAGAATAAGAATAATTTATTTGTTAAAAACATGTGTGTTAACTAGTAGTAGTTGGTATAATATTGCGTGTATCAACATGTTTTGCCAGTTTCGGCTAACAAATTACGTATTATGTTTTAAATTAATACCATCTACCTGGTTGTCGGACAGAGATCGCATGAAAATGTAAAAGGTTTCACACTAGTACAATTAACATTTAATAAATTACTTAATTGGTAACATTAAGTGCATTGCAACTTGTATAAAAGTACCTACTATATCTTTAAATAGAAAATATATATACTAGGAAGGTACATTTAAAAGGGCATTCCATTATGTTGATTTAAAAGGAGAAAAAGCATTGATTTGAAGTAGTAAGAATGTCAGGTCACGCCAAAAGGAGCTTAAATACCATACGCATAGGCGTTCAAGAAATGTCGATGGAGTTGTAAGACATGACAGACAAAATCCTGCTCTACAGAACAATCTCGTATTGATAATGTGGTAATTACAAGATAATTCCGCCAACTAAATAGCTGAGACAATATAAAGGTCAGATCCGCAGCTAAAGTGTCGCGGTTGACGGTGACACGCTTTCACCAATGTCAACAAAGGAAAAAAAATTGAAACGATTTTTTTTACCCCAATCGATTTAGGTTGAATAGAAAACGAGAGCCCCTGAGAAAGTGTCTAGGCGTTTGTGAAGACAAAATGGTAGCACTATTGTTTGAAATATGCAGTTCGATAATAGTATAACTAGTAACAGTAGTTAGCAGTTTTGCTAATCGTATGTCTAAACGTCTCATGTTAATTACGATGGTCGGTTTTGGCTTCTTCAAAATAAAAGTTGTTATTAATGTGCTGTTATTAATTAGATGCTTACATAAGTATAGGTACTATTTACTTATTCGTGCTGAGTAAGATTGTTTTCGCATATTAGGTGTTTTCTATGTATAATAAGTATGTATTTATGTATTTTAAGTATGTTTATCCGTTGTCTAGTAACCATTTAACGAGTTTCTTCGAAGCTTCTCTTGGGCTAGATAACTGGTGTGATTGTAGGAAAGTTTAATTTTTAAATTAATTTAATGCGTTGTTGGAATGGCCTAGTTGCACGATTATATGCCTATTAGCAAACACCCTGCATTATCCCAGTGCGAGTATCCCACAAGCTACTTCTAAGATGGACCAACAATCTGGTAAAGGTCGCGGGCAGCCGCTGGATGCGAGCACCACAATATTGTTGCAGAACCAGCGATGGTTGACCTTAAAAACTAGCGTGTTCTGAAGAACTTTTTGATCTAATCCCGCCCTCTCCTTTCCTGTCCCGGACTACACGTACGTGCTGGTCTTAGGAACCACCATCATACTGTGCAGAATATCAGCACTCGTACCAAAAAATTTGGCAAGTCGTTCCTCTGTAAGACCATTCGGTTCTGGAATTCTCTACCGGCGCATGTGTTTCCCAGCTCCTATAATCCCGGGTCTTTTAAACGGGGCGTGAAACGGCATTTATGCAGGCCGTCATGAATGGGTGCGCTTGTTACCGTGCTTGTTCCACGGTGAGGAGCGCTCTCATTATTTTGGACTACATCGGCTGCTTACCATCAGGCAGGATATACACACTATGAGTTGTCATATTTAAAAAAATTGGATATCGATAGTACTATCGACAGTATCTCCAAGTGTCCATACTATCGATACAATCGTTACTATTGAAGTATCTATCTACTACTATCCGTGTCATAATAATATGTATTCTATGGCCGTGTGTGTAGCGAGCGGCTCAGTAAAACAATACTACCAACCCCTCACTTCCTTTGGGTGTTGTAAAACGGGACTAACGGAATAAAGACTGCACATACATCCAGCAGCATAGAGCTGCGTTGGGCTCACCACCTGTCATGCTGAGGTCTTGTGCGGATGTAATTTGGCGTGCCGTGGACTACGGCAGTGAACTGCTTCTGCGGTCCTCATTGCCAAGTCTCTGACTAATACTTTGGGGATAATAGTCGTAAATTCATGTATGTATCTACTACTACTACTATCGGTAGTATTGATAATGGAAATACTAACGATAAATTGCAGTTTTTATAAAAGAAAGAGGCAAACGAGCAGGCGGGTCACCTGATGGAGAGTAATCACCGCCGCCCATGGACACCCACCCGCAAAACTAGAGGAATCGCAAACGCGTTGCCGGTTACTATTGGATATGCCTATTACCTATCGATAGTCTATCGATATTGGACTTTCGATATGCCACACTTACACAGGACCGGGCCTGATAGATATCTTTCTAATGTGATGATGCTGATGCGCCTACCTCTGTGCGTGTGGTGCAGCGGGTGGTGCGCGTCGCCGGGCGCGCCGCCCGTCACGTTGTTGTAGATGCGCTTGTAGTGGTTGTACACGGCCACGGAGAGCACCTTCTTCGCGTACTCTTGGCCCACCACGTGCTTGTTCAGGTACTCGAATATCTTCTTGGGTGGCGGCGGGGGTTTTCTGTGTGGAACACACAAGTTTAATTTTAAAGATAAGATAAAAATAAAAAGAAAATATTCAGTAGGTACTATACAATTAGGACGATTTAAACACAAACAATTATTAAATATTTATTATTATTATTATTAACAATATATTTCAATTAAAGGGTAGGAGTATGAATATTTGCAAGATTTTAGTTGGTCAGTTTTTTGTTACATGTTGGGTTGTATTATACTTATTACTAAATTACCTAATAAAAACTTAAGAGGCCTATTACATCTCGACTGTGATTTTTGCGTAAAATGGCCAATTTTGGCGTTATTAGAAACAAAAATACATTAACAATTATGACTTATTGAATAGTGTAGAATAGCTATTGGAATAGTGCGTAGCGGCCGCGCTTTTTGTAAATTTTGCTTAACTTTTTAATTAAAACCAAAATTGCAGAGAAAAATTTTCATAAAGTGCGCGAAGGCACTTTTTTGAGCTCATCGATTGAACTACTGTTCTAAACAAGTGAAATAAAATAAATATAATGTTATCTTATAGTCGAATAGTGCGTAGCGGCTTCGGAATTTTTAGATATCATTGATTTTATATAGGAAAAAAATCTTATTCTAATATCGTTTTTATCGAAATAGGATAATAAATTCATTATAAAATCTTTATTCCTCATGAAGTAACAATTACTCTGGTATAAATTTTGCTCAATAATATTATCGTAGATATGAGATATTTATAGTAAACTTATATAGCGATTTTCGAAGTTATTTGGTTTAGAATAAGATTTTTTTCCTATATAAAATCAATGATATCTAAAAATCCCGAAGCCGTTACGCACTATTATAGTCGAATAGTGCGTAGCGGCTTTGGTTTTAAAAACGATAAATACAACTGTAAAATTACTACAAAATGCGATGCGCCAGCCGTCCGAATTCAACTTATGCTCACATTCGAGATGTAATAGGCCTCTTAGGGCTCTCCTGATGAAAAGCAGCCACCGCCGCTCTATGGACGCTTACAACACCAATGCTATCACACGCTTTCTCGACCCTTAAGCTTTTTTCCTATATTCTGTAATTTGTCTGGATCTAGTACTTCAAACCGGTACACGTCAATGCTATTAGGGTGGTTGCTATCCAGATTCTGGGCTGAATCATACCACCACCGTGCTAAAGTTTGCTATACTCGCCTGTACTCTACAACTAGAAAGATTAATGTACTTGCAAATAAACGGTTGTATTAATCGATTAAGGTTTTAGAGACTGTATAATAATTAGTAGATCTCAAAAAGCAAGCTGAATATCTGGCGGGGCCGAATGACAAGAGGACTCAAATACCGAAGTATACAGTGGAAATAAGTAACCACAATGGTAACGAATATTTACGCGCCATAGAATCATATTTCTAATCAGTTGTGCTAATAAAAATATTTTTGTAATATTTATTATCAGTTTTGTGTAGATATTCCTGATCATAGAATGCCTCCATCACTATGACCGAGGCTGGCTACTACAAAGATTTCGCCGGCTAAATTTTGTGAGAGCGGATATCATTGCATTGACCTAAGAGGACAAAGCATATTGTTTATAAACATAATCATATATTATCGTTTGAGGACGTAGACATATTATCTGTCCGAATAATCTATATCTCCAAATTGTTGTGACCGATAAAAGCGTTCGGAAAAGTTTGTAACAATAGACATTTAAGAATGGTGATCTGATTTTGAATTATCAATGTACATACTGTACATAGCACGATTGGTTTTTAATCTCACCGTGTTACCAGCCAGACTAATGGAAAGTTATTGCATACTAGTTATGCAACACCCACGCCTTACTGGTGTTGATCTGCACTGCTTATGTTTAATAATAATAAGACAATGAACGTTCGATATTATATTAAAAATGTTATAAATATTGTTTATATAAGTAATTTAAATGCTATTTAAATATTGTTTATATAAGTAATTTAAAGTGGAAATTTTTTCGCCACTTTACAATTTGTATAATAAATAATCAAACGCAGTACCTCGAGAGAGCAATTAAGAAGTAAAGTTTCATTTAACCAGTTTTTTTTGTATAATAAATGGGCTTGCTCTTGGCCACATTCTTATCCGTAAGATAAAGAAATGGCCGACGATGGAGCGAGCTTGCCCAGAAGCAGCCTATTTACTCGGGCTTTAAAGATGTTGGGGCTATATGCACTCGGTAACACAGACGCCCCAGCAGGGTTTTCCATACCTTGGCTGTACACATTATGAATGAAGACGAATAGCGCCTGGTGCGTATGAGTGGAATGTCAACCAAGTAGCGGTGGTAACCCGCCGTACGTCTGGACTCTCGATGGTAGAAAGGGGACGGTGGAATGAGCTCGTGTAGCTCAACAGCACACTCTCCGAAGTACAACCTGTAAAATACCGACAAGCAAGCCACTAAGCGCCGGTGAGCGAGACCGTGAAGCTTGGTTTTCACAAGCTTATCGTCACCTATAAGTTTCCTGGCTCTGCGTTCCACTGAATCGAGCGCGGCAAGTTGATATTTTGCTGAGCCGTCCCAAAGGTGGCAGCAATACTCCATGCACGACCGGAATTGTGCTTTATATAGAGTTAGAAGCTGTCCCGGCGTGTAATATCGCTTAACTTTATTTAGTACACCCAGCTTTTTGGCCGCAGTTTGAGCCTTGATTTCGATGTTGTCGCCGAAGTTGAGATTGGAGGTCAACTATATGTCGAGGAGATCGAGGTTGTCGGTAATTGGTACATCTACACCCCGGAAAGTAGGAGCCAGGTTAAAAGGACTCCTTTTAGCCGAGAACAAACACGCCTGCCTTTTGGTGGCGTTAAAACTGACCAAATTGTTGTCACCCCATTGGGAGACAAGACTCAAAGTCAAGTTTATCCGCTCAACCATGGCCTCTCTTAAGGAACGAACTTCCTCTCCGCCGACTCTTGCGCTAGACCGATACCTGTCTGTGACCGTGCTGTCGTCTGCATACCCAACAATATGCAACAGGAAAAGGGTAGAAAAGAGAACGGAACCCTGAGGAACCCCGGCATCAATAGCCATGAGGTCAGAGGAACAGCCATCAATGACTACTCTGATTGACCGTTCACTCAGGAAGTCCAAAATCCAGACACAACAATCAGCAGAGATGCCGTATGCTGGAAGCTTGCTCAGCAGGCTAGCGTGCCAGACCCGGTCAAAGGCTTTCGAGATGTCAAGCAACACGGCAAGCGCTTCGCCATGCTTCTCGATTGCCTCGCCCCAGCAATGAGTAACATACACCAGAAGGTCCCCCGTGGAACGGCCCCGCCGAAAGCCATATTGGCAGTCGCTGAGGAGGTATCTATGAAGACCTTAAACAAAGACATTGCAACACAATTGGATTCCCAAGTAACAAAGTTCTCCTGTAGTGCACAGTTTACAGGCTTACAGCACTAGTACCTCTCTCTTAGTGGTTCCAGGTTTTACTACCAAGCTTATAACAGGTTACACGGAATTCGTTTGGGTTTATAGTTTATCTACTCTTATAAGTTTACTTATAGTCGTGTATAGGCGCAGTAAAGGCTAGGATGGCCTATAAAAGTGTTGCATAGGTGTAAATACACTTAAGAAAACTTGCTCCGGTAAGTTACACTTATAATCGCCTACAAGAAGTAATTATAAATCCGCTATAAGTGTCATACGCCATTAATAGTCATTTATAAAATTAGAACTATTTGCACTTGTTACTTGACCTTATAGGGGTGTATAAGTCAACTTTATGTGCCAATTATAAGTAAATTAGATCTACAGCGTTTCTTCTAAGAGTAAGTGTACTTGGTATTATTGTGGACTCTCGAATGCTGTTATAGTCTTAATTTCTATATAAACGTTTCTTTTAAAACTATTATTGTCCAAAGATATCTTCGTGAAGTCCATTTAAGAAGACAATGGCTTTTAATATTTATCGCATCTTCACGGCCATTTTGATTTCTTTTGAGTCATTGAGTTTTTATTAAATTATTACAAAAATGGATATAAACAAATAGAATATGACCATGATAGTTCGATTAAAGTCACTAATAAAACATAAAAATAATAAACTCTAAGATATTCAAATAAACCATAAGACATTTGTATGCGGAACCCTAATTCGTCACAATATGGCGCGACAATGCTGTTAGGACTAATATTATTTTTAAACACAACTTAGTAAATATGCCGTACAATGTACTTCACCGAAAATACTATCGCGAATCGCTATTACGTGCGAAATACTTGTTCATACATTTTATATAAAATAGATGAACTTATATTTTATTTTTCTCAACACAACAACAATTCACAAATTTTTGAAGTAGCTAGTAATAGAAGCGCGGAGTACGTTTCACGCCTGCCTGGTTCTATTAGATGCTCATAGTTGGCTTCGCGGTAGCAGATAGTTCTGGGTAGTCCAACTATAAGCGTATTATTGGTCTAAGTGGTGCTTGCCAAGTCTACTATGAGTGTTTTATTAGCAAAAGTACGCGTATAAAATGGGCCCTTTTTCGTGGTTATAAACTTTTACTAGCCTGTTATAGACCTGGCTCCGGAACCACTACAAGACCACATTTTGTTACTTGGGTTTAATACTTATTAATAATTATAATTTAATTTATTCCTGACGTTTCATTTGGCAATAGCATTTGACTAAAGAATACTTACCTACTGCAAAAGGTCATCCGCATAAAAACTAGTTAAAAAAAATTAATTGATCCGTTTTTTAATCACTTAAATGCCTATTTAAGTGACTAAAAAACGGATCACTTAATTTTAAAAGCCTATTTAAGTGATTAATAAACGGATCCCTTAATTTTTTTTTTATAATATATGCCTATAGGTATATTATAGTTTATTAGGTGTTATGATTTATCTTTAAAAGGACACAACAAAAATCATTTTTGTGCCGAATTTCGAAAAGTGTGTTATGCCATGCTCGATAAACTAGCGGAGACTTAAATTCTAAATTGTCTCACAAAAACATGTTTGCAAGACGAGCACACGGCGCGCGCGTCCGAGTCTGAGATAAATATAAATGACGTCACACGATCGTGAATGTCAAGGGTTCGACGACCTTGCACAGACGTAATGGCAGTAATGGTCACAGGCCGAATGGAGCCACCGAGATGACCGATTGTTTTGGATGTGCCTTTGGTGAGGTGAGGTGAGGTAAGGTGAGGTAGAGCAGCCCGATGAATCGGAACGTTTGTATTACGACCTCTTTGGTGTTGTAAACAGACGATTTGTATGAACGTGTTGTAATAGGCGAACGCGACCGTCTCCGTTGACTGTATACTGTACCAAATGATTAGACTGCGTTTCAAAGTAATGGCTGATTAATGGAAACCGAATTAACTGTAAGAGCCGCTACATCCATCATTCATAGGTTACAAGTCCCACTGCTGGGCTCAGCTCCTTACACATTGGTTAGCTATACTTGGGACGTGATGAGGCAAGGCCGGAGGAAGGGAGACTGAGCCCGTCAAGCAGACAGCTGTCACTTTTGGGAAAAAAGAAAATTAAGAACCGTTCGCGCGAATTTCTATGAAGTGAAATAGATTGTTTTGATTGAGAGAATCTCGCAGTAAACTTACAAGTTTGTTAATTAGTTACCAGTAAATATTATAGTTTAATTATACGTTCATATGGTTTCACTTAGTCCCGACTATAAGATAAGTTTACCCATTTCAAAGTAAAAGTAAAAAATCATTCATTCGAATATACCTTTTTTGAAAGCGATACATACAATGAATAAATTGACATCTTTTTGAAACATTTCAGCTATTAACTAGCTACTCGTCAAAATATACTCGCTAGTGCAAACAAGGCTTACCTTGGAGTGCCTAGTGCAAAAGGACAATGACCAATTTGTATGGGCAACTGTTGCCTTTTTTTGAGCAGCGGTCAATCAAATGTTATTATTTTTGTATAATAAATACGACAAACAATAAATGTTAAAAAACCATACTCTTAAACTCAGTCCAAGCCGACCTATAAAGGTTTAAACATGTAGAAAATTATAATTAATGAATAAAATTATGGTACATTTGTACTTCAGATTTTGCTGAGCTATGTCACAGAAAATAAATCTTAGATAGTTGTCGCAACATTTCTTAATTACTCTGACGATAACTGAAAGGAATTCCTTAAACCCTGCATTGTGATTGACCGCTGCTCGCGGCGGACGAGTGCGAACAGTGCAAACAGCCATGTAGCCAAAGAAATATTGTTCAAATATGAATTTAATAACAAACTAAAGTAATAAAATCAGAAACTAAATGAAATAACTAGGAAATACAATGTAATATCTTTTTATGTTTGAAGTCATATAACTCAGTCTAGACTGAGGATACACTAATCGGTGTTTCACACTTTTTTGTTTGTAATTATCACCTGTATTAGTTAACATGGGTTTCATCGACCGCCGCGGCAAAAAAAAAAGGAACCAATTTTTGGCATTTATTCTTTCGATCAAGTTGGCGAATACGAAAAATTAGACACTCAAATATGATAAGAGTGGGGAAGTGTTTCTTGATAGGTAGATGACCAAACGCGACAAGATGTTAATCGGTATAATGCTTCTTTTTTTTAAATACTAATTTTACTCGTTGTGTAAATTTAATTATTTATTTGTGCCTTTTTAAAATGATTATTACATTATTATAATAACCTTACACGCAGTTTCTTGTAAACTGTAAAAGAGGTAAAGTTCTAACAGTTTAGCTTTAAAAGCTAATAGTAAGTAATCCGTGTACAATCAACGCCACAGAATAAATAATAGTGTCAACGCGCGCGGCCTCCGATTAACACCACCCGTAACGTTAGACCCGCGTGCAGATCAACGTTTCCCAAACTGTCAAATTTCTCTAATCGATATTCACTCTTATAACCTTGTAAAATAAATTTCAAAATGTATTGGGAATTGGATATTTTGTGGTAGGTTCAAGTGCTGGTGTCTGTACCTACACTAGTTGGATAATAGCTAAGTTCGTGACTTGCAAAATATAAATTATACACGCGTCACAAAGGAGACCCCGGTTTTTTAATCTGTTATTCATTATCTATCTGGCAATATCTGTCAACAAATGACAGTTGTTGATAAATGACAGCCGCTAGCTGTCAAATCAACCATGACTTGACGGCATTGTTGACATTTCCCTTTTTTAAAAGCAAAAGAATCATGGTTTATTCAGCCACGTTAGACATTTATAAAGTAACATGTCTGTTTTTTGATGTTAAAAAATATTAATAATTAAATAACTCTTATCCGCGATCCGATTAAAATAAGACAAAACTTTGTTTAGGTAGCAAATAATATTAGCTTTACTATATGACCAAATTCTATTGTATACAAGTTAAGCATTTTTTCTATGGAAAGTGCCGGTTCTCCTTTATCAATAGACGAAAACTGAATAAAGATGCTAGTTTGTAGTAGTACGACTGCTATCTTACGACAACAACCGTGACCAAAGTTCCTTCCGAAGCACGGATGAGTTTGATATGTTTTTTCAATTCACCCATCTAGTGAGCCGGCATTGCGAAAGTTGCTGAACCGAACGCCTTAACCGCTACGCCCTATGGAGAAGAGTCTCTGAACTCTTTAGTTAAAAGTAATATAGGTAGGTAGGGTATCTTGATTTCCTAGTAAAAACTACAATAAAAACAAACGTGAAAACCCATATTAAATAATTCAAGTGATGTCGAAGCGTGCGTTGGCCAAGGAATAATATTGTCTAGTTACATTTGAGGTTTCAAATCACGTCAATTCTATAAATCTTGCCATAGAAGGAAAAGGCGATGTAAGGGTTGTTATGCAACATAGAATATTACTAACACGTAATTCGCGGAAGCAGAAACGAAAGCTCTAAGTCATGCCTCAACATGCTGACGAAGTCGTAACAACCATTAAGGAGTTCGCAAAGTTACTGACTTTTTAACCCCCGACGCATAAAGAGGGGTGTTATAAGTTTTATCATAATAGTTAGTTACCCACATACTTTTTAATTTATTTACTTTATTATCAAAATACTAATTAAAGTAATCAGTTTCGAACATTCTATATGACAGAGTTTTGATTATTTCCCGACATGTTGAACATTACCTTCAAGTATAGCCTTAATCTTAAACACAAACGACTCCATCATTCGTTATGCATCATCATCGTCATCATTAGCCTATAAACCAACTGCTAGGCACAGGCACAGGCTACCCACATGCACAAGCACGTAGGAAGATTAGGCCACAACCCACCACGCTGGCCTAATGCGGGTTGATGAGTTTTCGTCCTTGAGAGAGTAGTAGAGTAGTAGTTGTTAATTTATAATCATATTCTCCAATACTTTCATCCTAAAAAATACTTAGTATGAAGTACATTTTTCTTTTGTAATTAAGTAGTCAAATGATTCCACCGGATGTTCAATGGAAGCGGGTGCAACAGCAACAACATTTAATTTTGATTACCGCAAAACATCGAAAAACATAACAATACCTTAGGCCTTTCTCCCGCTGCCGGGTGTTTTGAGGCACATTCACTTTCGTTTTACGTAACGCGCACTTATTGGCACTGCAAGAACTACATTCGCTTTTTATCGGTTTTTATACCACTGCAATGGTTTCGACCGGAGACTGGTTAAACAAATATTAAGTAATATAAAAAGCTCATACCCAATACCCAAAGCATAGCCCACTGTTTCCTTGATAGTAAGATGGTAAGCGGTTACCGTAACCTACGGACGTTTTCTACATACACAGTCACGACTTGTATCCCCAAAGGTTTAGTCAGAGACAAGGCAATAAGGACCGCAAAAGCAGTCCACGCCCACAGTCCACGACACACCAAACAACTGGCGTGGTGAACCCATCGTTGCTTTATGCTGTTGGATGTGTCTTAAGTCCGCTACTCGCCTATTACGACACCCAAGGAAGATATGGGTTGATAGTATTCTATTAATAAGTCGCCACCATACAACCGTTGCCGACCCTGTATAAAACTTTTTAAATAACCCATGCTGATCCTTTAAGAATACGTCGAAAGGGAACTTTATCCACAAAATGAGCGTACTTTTTAATAAGTAAACAACTGACTTAATTTTTTGGACAGCGAACCTGTTTATGCTTAGCCAAAATACATGCACTGCTGAAAATATTGACGTACCGACCTACATACGTACTTGCATACGATGCTATCAAAATTACAAGCTTTGTTTTTTTTTTCACATTAACACGTGTAAACGTTGTAAACATGTGCAGGAGTGTCAAAATAGATTAAAGAATTTGCCGACATTCACGCCAATTGATATCGCTACGCTAGGTTTTGTCAATTCTAGAACTAGAGGTAGCTTGGACTGAAGGTAATTTAGCAACAGCTCTATGAAAACTTTATATTTACTAAAATGTTTAAGTTGCGTTTATTTTTAATACTTACAAAAATAAAATTGGTCCTGTCATTTTCTATATGCAGATTTATTAGACATTTACTATCGAAAGTGCAGCAACAAAATATATAATTTACGCGCTTCGATGTGCGAGATACGAACATAATCAAATCACGTGTCATTCACGTTTTAATAATATCCCCTACTACGTATGTAACGCGTGTACCTGATATCCGCGGTGATGATAACAGAATCACTATGTTTATAGTCTATATATAAGTCACATCACTTGTAAACCATTTATGTCACTTATAACGAATCCCAAAATACGTTAAATGTAATGAGATACAGTCAGTAATAAAAATGCTTTTTAATGTGATTTGAAGTAGTGTTTATTTATACAGAATCAGTCTTATTACATGATGTGTGTTTTCGATGTACAAAAAAGGATAAATCGATGACTTTCGGCCCAATGCGGGTTAGTGGGTTTTAATGACTGCCATCTAACGACAACAACCGGGACCAACGGCTTAACGTGCCTTCCGAAGCACGGAGGAGCTCGAGATTTTTTTATTTTAATTGGTCACCCATCCAGCGACCCGGCATTGCGAAAGTTGCTTAGCGGGCAAGATCGCAAGCCGAACGCGCTAGCCGCTGTGCCATCTAGCTCCTCGTAAACACATATACGCCAAATTAAATGTCAAAGCTACCACTGTTCTGCTACGGTTTATTATGAGATTGTGTATCTCTAGTTTTTAGGCTGATTTCACAGTCACGCGTTTGATCAGCGCCGGCCACACGCGCGCGGTTACAATTATTACACTACATAGTAGTTGCGCGTTTGAACTGCGTGCGCGACTATGAAACGCAACTATTATCTAGTGTAATTGTAACCGCGCGCATGTGGCCGGCGCAGATCAAACGCGTGACTGTGAAATCGGCCTTATATAACTATAATGGAAGACTAAAAATAATTCATTGATGATTTTGTTTACAAACAATGATTCAACCAACAACACATACCTGTAGAATCCAGACTTGTTCTCGGCGTTGTCTTTGATGCTCTTCTTGGTGTCCACCTCGCTGAGCACCACGAAGAAGTGGTGGCACTTGTCGCACTTCACGAAGCGCGTGGAGCTGACGAACGTCTCCACGTGGGTGCACGGGTCGCCGCACTTGGGGCACGTGAGCACGCCGCTGCCGGAGCCGGACTTCTTACCGCCTGATGTGCCTGACGGAGTAGAGGTGTGATGTGTGATAACAGTAACAACGATAAGGTAGAAATAAATAAATCCGTACATACAAAACTAACCGATATAAGTGGAGTTGAGCAGGTCCCCTGTCTAAGAAATACTGGATGTGCCCTCCATCCGGCCCCCAAGACGATGGAGATGATGGAGGACGAACATAGTGTGCCCCCGACCACTCCGACTGCTGCGACACGGGTGTGTGAGAAGGTATTATTCCCTATCTCGTTCTTCAGCCTCCTGTGACACGACTGCCTCACAGAGAGGAACTGCCGTACGTGTGTTTTAAACGCCATTGGTCCCTGGTTCCCAAGCGGAGGTATACATCTTTGTGTACTTGGTTTGGTTGGCGGTAAGGCTTATTAAGTCCGCCTGGCTAGCTACCAGCACCTTATGTAAAGCCTGGCGTCATACAACATTGTTAATAACATTGTTGTTTTCCGACAGGATAGAGATATAACATAGCATGTTCCTCAGTGGTTGAGGAATCGGGGTGAAGCGCGTTTCCACCTTCAGCCTTATCGTCACTTACCACCAGGTGAGATAATAGTCAAGTGCTTACACGTAATGGAGAAAAAAAGGGGTAATTTTCTAATTAAAGAGAGAGAAAAGAGTGTAGTTACCAGAGTTGACGGCATCCTTGGGCGGGTGCTGGTGCGGCGGGCCGGGCGGCTGCTCCGTGGGGCTCTTGCACAGCACCGCGCAGGTGCTCAGCGAGCGGGGGCTGTTGCGGCGCAGGGCGCGGCATTGTTGGACGCCTGAGGGCAAGTAAGGAACTCGTGAACAAAACATATTGGACAACAATTTTGGATGTAGGAGGTAATCTCTGAAACTACTTATCCGATATCAAAAATTCTTGAACCTTAGGATGAAATAGACCTTAAGGGTCGACATAGGGTTTATATATTGTATTTTATATTATAAGGTTTTCTATGGACTGGTATTAGGCAAACGTCCATGTAACTAACTAGATTCTTTAAGGCGTTCGAGTCGGGTCATGACGCGTCACGCGGCAGAAAAAGGTGAGAACTTGTTCCGCATTTGGTAACATTGGTAGTTAAACACGAACCATTCCAGTTGTCGCCAGTAGCCATACATAATGAATACATTGTATTGAAAACTTGTTGCTATTTTTACTAAAGTTATTATGCTTTGATTAAAAATCAATTGCCACAAATGTATGTTGTTGTATGTACATCAGAACGGCTGCACTTATCAGGAGAACAAACAGCTATCAAACGCAGAACGTACAAATTAGATTCAGCTTAGCATTTGACGTAAATCTTCAAATACTTCTAAGTTGTGAAGCGATTACGCGTAATGCCTTCTGAAGTCGTCACAATTGCTAATTGCACATTGTTAACGGTCGACAATGACACTTTCTTGATTCCTTCGGCTACCGTGAGGACAAACAATGCCTTCCATTGTTATGTAAGTATCAACTTCACCCGTTTCTGAAAACCAAGACGGTATGATGGGCCTAATCCTTTACTAGTGAAGTTTGCGACTGTCGTTATGGTAATTTTTGATCGTGATAAAGATTATGTGTACGTAAATAGAGTTTCTTCTGATTTTAACTTTCGCGATTACATTCTGCGATATTTTTCAAGAGAATTTGAAAAGTAAAATTGGCTTAGACGCAATGTATTAAACAATTAATATTTAAATAACGACAACGAAATCGATCATTAAATTTGCCATCAACAATGTGAAAAAACATGTCTAATTATAATAATATTTATAAACGATTACTACTCATTTTAAAAGCAGTAAACTATAAACAATAATAGTTTTTTGATACTAATTGTTATTCGCTATATTTAATATATATTATGTAATGGCGATTAATTTTATGTATTCTGGTGTCATTAGAAGCAATTTAGATAATGTTTATTTTTTCTAAATATGCCATGAATAAGCTTGTTATACGCTTTAATTTGTCTAAATATACCTAACATGATATAAACAATAAACATATCCTGTTAGTTAAATTATATTAACGAGACACTGTACCTTGCGGTTGGCGTCACAAATTGTATGACCATCATCGTTCGTTACAGACTGGCTTCTCAAAATCTAAGGCGCTGCGCAAACGTGTACACTTTTTGTTGCCAACATAGAATAAAAAGTGTACACACAAGAGAAACCATTCATCATACAAATACGCGATTTGCAGTGCGTTCAGTTGCCGCTATTAAGACACTGCAACCGCGTTTTTGTATGACATCATGACATGACGGCGTCCCGTAGTCCCTTGTCAGCAAAAGCGTCTACGTTTGCGCAGCGCCTAACTGCTTACGCCAAATCAATTATCCGTACGTAACGCAAAAGTGTTTGCCAACTTAAATAACAATTACTTAACGGAATATTTTGGGTTAAGCGTGTCAAGGCGGCTTCGAACAGGTTCGAGGCAAGCAAGGACGAGATATTATGATATTGTTTGAAGCCATGTGCTTTTGGCCAATGACATAAGAAAGGTACCTATAGTAGGCATTTTTTTAAATTTGTCAAACTCTGCCTTAATCCGGAGGATGTAATTCCTACGTCGGGCAGTGACTTTCGGATTTTTCGTTGCATCGGCAGGGTTTGTGATCACCATCTTGCATTTTGCAAGCGTGGTGATTAGGTGATTAGGCCAATGTCCATAAATTGTTGCGATGACTTGAATTCAATGATGGAGGCATTTGCAGCAGTGGGATCATAAATAGGCGGTTTACAGGCCAGGGCAACCACGGCATTTGTGGGCCTTTTCATTCCCCTCCTCGCCCAGTTAAGTAAAACTCGTCGGGGAAATTGGGGAGGCCTACCCACTAAAACAATAGGGTTTGGTAATGTACCATCCCTTCGTTGCTACCGGGATGTCTCGGAACCACGACACCAAGTACCGAGTTCAACGATCAGTGAGCATAGCGCGAACAATCAATCACACTCATCAAAAATGCAATATGTTTTATCTAAAGAATTTAACCGACATAGCTCAAAGAATTAGCAAGCTGAAGTGGCAATGGGCTGGTCATGTTATTAGCCGCAGGACCGACAACCGCTGGGGCAGACGTGTTCTAGAGTGGAGACCGCGACTCGGCAAACGTAGAGTATAGAGCGCCCTTCGGCTAGGTGTTGCAACGATATACGTAGGGTGCTGGCAGCAGTTGGATCAGAAGAGCCGAAGATCGGGCTCAGTGGCATGCATTGGGAGAGGCCTATTTCCAGCAGTGGACTACACTAATCACTAATTATGATGAAAGAATTGATCTGTTCTGTTTATATGTGTGATTGCATATGAAAAAAAAAAACATCGGATTCCTGTCGTCAAGCTCGGACTCCAACAAAGCGTCATCGGCAGGCCCCGTTCCTCGAGTCCACTCCCCAGAAGGGAGTATCTGCCCCGTGTGACTACCTACGCCAAACACAGCTCCGAGAAGCCCCCTCATTTGTTATAGGTTGTCCCTTTGCATTTTTATATAGAAGTAAGTAAAGAAGCTTTCTTCTGCTCAGCTTGTGGAATAAGCTTTCTAAAAGGGTTTTTCAAAAAGGGTTGATAACAGTGTTGCAAAGGTCCATACTACGGTAACCGCTTGCCATCGGGCCGTATGCCTGACTGCCAAATGTCAACTAAGTAGTGCGAAAATGCGAGATGGGAGGGATGAAGATCGGCGGAAACTACCAATACGATTACGCTATGATCTGCTCTCCGCTCCTTAACGCTCGTTAGCGTAAAAGAGGAATACCTTATGAAGCCTGATGCAGCGCTGCAAGACGTTGACAACGTCGGTAAATGGAACTACCTAACAATAAAATTTGCAGACGTCACGTTACACGAGCTTAGCAGAAAAGTGAAATTTTACGTTCACGTCAATCATCATTATAAATCATGTAATGAATCGAAATTCGAACGACAGTAATTTCATAACACCATGAATTCATAACTCTATTATCACGCTATACAAAAATAATCTTCTAAAAGGTCCCCAAGAATTAAATCAGCATACGAGATCACGGACTAGATGTGCATTTCTTCGAATGCTTGGCGAATCAAAACAAATGACGTAAGCAAGGGATTTCAACATTATTTTGAGAGATCGTCGGTCGATTGTTACGTACGCAATGAGCTATCGGAATTGTGTATGATGTTATTGGAAAGCACGTTATTACCTACATTACTTTTTATTATGAGACTTAATTCTGCCTTTACTTTCTGCATTTAAAGTTAGAGTGAGCAGGCATTTCTGAACAAACTCGCTTCATCAAAGATGTGATTCCTTTTGGTTAAATATTATATAAAAAAAAAAACGATTCCATACAGTGTTTTTTAATCAGCTCAGTTCAGTATTACCTTAATTTTCTAGTTTACCAGGTAAGGTCAAATCATTTAACTATGAAGTTCTATGCTTCTGTGCAGATCTCCGAGATGAGGTAAAAATATGCCATATGTTTACGTTAACAAAAATAGGTAGCTATGTATTTTGACACTTAAAATTACTTATGTGCGCACAACCAATGGTCCATTTGAACCGGTTTCGCAAATATTGTACTTGTTTAATAAGAACGTCTGGGTTAAAATGGCTTCGACATTGATAGGACAGACCATTGTGGGACGAGAGAGATGTGAAATGAAGGGCAAATAAATATATAAAGTTTAACAATGAAACACATATTTAGAGCATGTGTTACACGTACATTTTATTGCAAACTAGCGGCTGCCCGCGACTTCGTCCGCGTGAACACCCTGTATGTACCCGTAACGAATTTACAAATAAAATGTTTTGTATAAACCTTGTCCTGACAATTAGGAACACAACAAAAAATAATTAAGTCTTATATACGTGTATATAGCTGTTCTGAAGTGATTCGCGTACAAATATTTCGCCAATTGATTTTTATTTAGGTACTTACCTAGATAAATAAACGATATGTAAGAACACAGTTCAAAAAAATAGATAGATGGTTGGTACAGAACAGAACCTTCTGATCAATTACATCGCGGTCCCGCTGTAAGTACTTAAGTATTTACACAGATGTACAGAAAGTGATGTTAGATGGGTTCTTTAATACTTTTCTGTAATTGTCCTTCATTATTTATTTATATGTAAGTAATCGGTAGTTTGTTTATATATAATTATATTTAGGTGTAGCGGCTCACTAAAAGAATGCTACCACCCTCTGTCTTCCCTTGGGTGTCGTAAAAGGCGACTAACGGACTAAGGGTGGATTCGACTAAACTGGAATAAGACTTACTCCGAGATTAGTCTATACAAATTCGACGTTTAATCTAGGTATAAGACCTTATTCCAGTTTTGTCGAATCTACCCTAAGACTGCACATACATCCAACAGCATAGAGCGGTGACGGGCTCACCGCCTAACACATGTGCAGTTGTAGTTCGGTGAAACTGGACTATGGCATACGGCAGAGGACTGCTACTGCGGTCCTCATTGCCTAGTGTCTGACTTGACTACCCATTGGGGATTATAGTCGTGAGTCTTATGTACTTATGTAATACTAGCGGCCGCTCGCGGTTTCACCCACGTGGTTCCCGTTCCCGTGCGAATATCGGGATAAAAAGTATTCTATGTGTTAATCCAGGTTATAAACTATCTGTATACCGAATTTCATCCAAATCCATTAAGTAGTTTTAACGTGAAAGAGTAACAAACACCCATCCATACTTACAAACTTTCGCGTTTATAATATTAGTAGGATGTATCTATTATATTTTTTTACTAGACCTGCTTTTAACCTCAACTACACAGACAGCAAACAGACGTATGTAAAGTAAATGCCTTATCTACTCATTGTCTACAATTGTAAATCATTAATATTTACAAGTAATATTATTTAGTATTTACATTATTCAGTAATAATTTCTTGATTTTTAGAACAGTAATCCATCAAGTCTTTTGTTAGCCCAACCAACACGGCGATGGGCTCACCAACTGTCACGCTGAGCACATGTGCAGTCGCTATTTGGTGAAAAGTGGACTATGGCAGAGGACTGCTTTTGCGGTTCTCATTGCCTAGTCTCTGGCTTACCCTTCGGGGATAATAGTCGTGATTATATATAAGTAGGTACCTGTCTTTTGTAAGCCAGCTAGTAAACAACCACAAAGTATAATAGACCAGTTCCCTAATACAGCAGCGGACGATGCATGATTATGATGATGTACATCTATGACTAATCTTGATGTAATGTGCACCTAGGTAGGTATTACCAACTTTCACTTTGAAATCATTTTAAACACTTAATTGCGGATCCGACGCAACGTTCATTTCTAGCGAAAATGCTTGAGAAAAGTAATTTTTACTTCATTTCAGCAGATTTAAGTGCCTGCATCGAAGTAGGTTGTACAATTTTGCCGAAAGTGTTACTAAAAAGAGCATTTTTATTTACTACTTGCGTCTTCGCAGCCGCCTGTATTCGAAGGACGTACATTACTATCTAAGGTAGTCATTTCTTTTCAACTTTTAGTTATCTTCGTTATCTACTGACCATTGTCTAGTTTCAGTGTAGCCTTTTTTTTTAAAGAACTTGCCCGACTTGGGATTTGAACCCTGGACCTCCGGTTATCGGACCGAACGCTTAGCCACTCGCCACCGAGGTTCGGCTTTTGCCTTTTTCATCATAGGCCTATCTATAGAAATAAAAATCAATTGCCACGTCTGTAAGTATGTTCGGGCATCACTTGAGAACGGTTGTACCTGTTTGAATAATTCTTTTTTTTGGAAAGTTACGGGATACGGGGTGTTCACGCGGCCGAAGTCGCGGGCAGGCCGCTAGTTTATTATGTCAGGCCATAACCTACTACGCCGACCCATCGCGGGTACTGCTATACCAGTAGGTACCAGTGGTATCTACCAGTAGTAACCTAATAACGACTGCCATTTCTCGACCACAAGTACCACAACTAGAATCAACGGCATAACATGCGTTTTGGAGCACAGCACAGAGCTAAGAAATTTCAATTTTATTTATTTTATTTTTTACTTTCGTTACAAGAGGGCACCGCGCGGAGCCGCGCGATCGCAAAAACTGACATAAGTCTCTTAATGAACTTCAAAGCAAAATCAATCATATTAATATTTAAAATTAGAACAATTCTGCTTTGAAGTTTCAGACCTAATAATTTGATTACAGCAATGTTTTTATTCTGCGAAATGTACAAAACCATCACGCGCTTGTGTTAAAAATTAAAATTAACTTTTTTAAGATGGGGGCGACCTGCGGAATATCAATACAAATATTTTTAAGTAAGAATTATTGTGTTATTAATAAAATTAAGAAAGTTCTCGAAGAAAAATGATTTTAGGAGTCATTAGATTTATGTATTGTTTGTTATTGTTTAAACAAATTGTTGTTTTAAATTTCAACAAGGCCACGACCTTGTGCAATAATCAGGCTAACTTACGTCAGTTCTTTTAATGTATTTAACTAATTCAGCGCATAGTAAAGTGACTTAAAAATACGTAAATTTTCACAATTTCGTGCAGGATCCCCTTAACTTAAATCAAGAAAATATTGATAACACGCATCACAAATCACACCACACTACTACTGTGTTAGTAAAACTGTGGCACTACAAAGTATTGCACTGAAAAGGGCAATCTCTCGAGAATTGCCGATACCAAAAGTCTGACCGTGATGCGTAACGGTGAAAGAATACTACCTTCTCTTCCCTTGAGTGTCGTAAAAGGCGACTAACGGACTAAAGACTGCACATACATCCAACAGCATAGAGCGGCAATGGGTTCACCACCTGTCACTCTGAAGACATGTGCGGTCGCTATTTGGTGACAAGTGGACTATGGTAGAGGACTGCTTTTGCGGTCCTCATTGCCTGTTCTCTGAATAACCCTTCGGGGACAATAGTCGTGATTTTAATATGTATGTATGTAAAGGGATGGATTCAAGGAACTTTTACAAATTCTAGTTTTCGTTAACGTGACCATATTTATTATACAGGCTTTCTGGCAGTGTCCTCATCCGTTTCTTTACTCATTGACAAACACTGAGACGCCTAGCCTTAGTGATTGTGAGTTTGTGAGTGATCCAAGCGATAAACCTTGCAGCCGAAAATCAGTGCGCTAAAAATTTCTTCGCGGTATCGTCTCTTGTTATAATACCTACCTCAATGATTTCGCCTCAAATATTTATTTGATTGTTTATCTATCACCCACTTATTAATAATATTAGGAGTAGGGCATCCACCTTTTGTACCGAAATATACTTTTATCGCAAAAGTATTATCTCGCAAGAACGTTGTATTTGCTGAGCAATAAAGTGTTTTTGTATTGATAATGTAACACTAGTAAGATAGTACATAATGGCGGAAAATCAACCTAGCACCGAGATGCGAGAGTAGGTAGGTACCATTTAAACCGTTCCTAAAGAAAAAACAAGAGGAGTTTGATGGCCTCGATTATTAGTTCGTATAACAATAATAATTTATACCTTTTGATAAATTTCTATTAAGTATGTCCAAATTGTCCAAATTATGTTTTTAATAATAATAATATAATAATAGCCTAGCTATTCAGACAGTAATTTACATGATTATTTATAATAAGTTTTTCGGTAACACTAGTTAGCACTAGTTCCATATGCATCGACTCCCTGTCGTATATCACTGGTTGACAAAGACCTCCTCCAACTGCCGCCATTTCTCTCTATCGTTAGCTACTCTTGTCCATATACCACCGAGTCCTGTCACGGCTTTGATATCATCAACGCATCGTCTAAAAGGTCTACCCCGTTTTCTCTTCCTGTCACTTGTGAACCAATTCATTACTGATTTTGTCCATATTTCACTTCCTCTGATTGCGTGGCCTGCCCACTTACACTTTAGCCTTTTTATTGTTTTTAAAACATTCTTTGTTCTTATTTGTTTCCTGGTGTTGTCAATTCTGATTCTATCGGATAGCCTTTTCTAATGTATTTGTTTCCGACACCTTGGCTCTTGAGTGCTTGCCAGATCTTTACATGCTCTATAGTGTCAAAAGCATTACTATAGTCCACGAAGCAGCAATAGAAGGTAAAGTTGAACTCCTTACTTTTTTCGAATAATTGTTTGATAACATAAATGTGATCTAAAGTCGAATGTCCGCTTCTGAATCCTGCCTGTTGTCTTGGCTGATTTTCATCTAACGTCTAAGTTATTCTGGCGAGTATTATTTTAGAGATTTTGTAAATTAGAAGACTTTGTAAATATTTGACGATAGGCTGATAGGTCTATAGTTATTAATGTTATTTTTATCCCCTTTTTTGTGCAAAAGTACTCTAGTCCCCTCAGGACGACTTCGTCATTTTCTTAAACTTGACACTTTCCTAATTTGTCTCATTTTTAACCCGGCTCTTTCTTAGTTGGTCTCTTTTGCAATGTTGACACTTTCCCAACTCGTCTCCCCTCCGGACGACTTCGTCATTTTCTTAAACTTGACACTTTCCTAACTGGTCTCATTTTTAACTAGGCTTTTTCTTAGTTGGTCTCTTTCTTAACTTGACACTGTTCTAAATCTTAATTTTTTCATAAACTCTAAAAAAATGGTTACGGGACACCTGTATTCATATTTTTTTTTAAGATTAACTGGACTGGATGCGTACAGTTGAGTTCATAAATATGTGTACACTTTAGTACCTTGTCACTTTAATCGCTTTGACATTTATGAATGGCAGTTTAAACAGACATTAAATAGACAAGCCAAGGTACTAAAGTGTATACATATTCATGAACTCGACTGTACCTACAATAATAAATGAGTTTACATACATTTTAAAGCGTTCCGCCGTAAGGGCCTGCAGCAAAAGTAGCAAAAAAAGAGAGAGAAGAGAGCCGAGTAAAAATGAGACGAATTATGAAAGTGTCAACTTTGCAAAAGAGACTAACTAAGAAAGAGCCGAGTTAAAAATGAGACGAGTTATGAAAGTGTCAACTTTGCAAAAGAGACCAACTAAGAAAGAGCCGAGTTAAAAATGAGACGAGTTATAAAAGTGTCAACTTTGCAAAAGAGACCAACTAAGAAAGAGCCGAGTTAAAAATGAGACAAGTTAGGAAAGTGTTAAGTTTAAGAAAATGACGAAGTCGTCCTGAGGGCTCTAGTCGACGTTGTCCATTGGTTGGATATAATTTCACTATTTAGTACTTCATTAAAGAGGTGTTTAAGAATTGGTATTAGGTGGTCTTTATGAGAAACTCGTTGGTAATACCGTCTGATCCTGGAGCTTTATCTTTCTTTCGAGATTTCACAGCTTTGTTTATTTCTGCAGAGTTTACGTCCGGTACTTTGCTTTTTCCTGTTAGGCTTGTTACTGGTGTAGTACTTTTCCTTTCATACAGTTCTGCTAGTAGCTATAGACATGATTCCTGGGCGGCGCTTTTCATATTTGTGGTAAATGTGGTTATTTATTAAATTTGGTATCCAGTTTTGTTTTTCTAATAGTTGTTTGGTTGCCCTTTCAATGCCTCCTGTTCGTTGTATGCATTATTCTAGTACTTCCAATCTGTATCTCTGACGGTCCTTTCTCATTTGCGTTTTTATTTTTTTACTAATTCTGGCTATTTCTTTTCTTATGGCTTTTGACTTTCTGTGGTTGCTGTTAAAATTTATGTTGTTTATAACTCTACAATCTTAAAACTTGTTACTTTTGTTCGTTAAGATGTAGTCTATCTCGTTTTTATGGTGGCCATCCGGATGTACCCATGTCCATCTATTGTTCTTCCGCATTTTGTACAGACTGTTTAGTATTTTTAAGTTTTTTTCTTAAGCCAATTGTATCAGCATTTTACCATTCCTTGTTCTTATTCCCGAAGAATACGGACCGAGTATAATCTCCTCTCCGTTTCTTTTTTCGCCCGTTATAGCATTGAAAGCCCCCCATTACTATTAAGTTATTGTGCAAGTGGGTTTTTATTGCCTCCGATAGTGTAGATTAAAAGGATTCGATTTCGGATTTACTAGATTTTTCAGTTAGAGAGTAGACTTGAAGAATTCCATTCCATATGTTTTTTCTCCATTTTTGGTGAGATTTTACCGCTATGGCAACACTGGGATTGTCAGTTGTCAGCGCACCTGTCAATGTCAATTGACAGTTTGGTTTGGTTTATTTGGTTCGTAATATTGGTACTAATATTGGCACTTTATCATACTATCGTGTCGTGAATTCCAATTTTAAAAAAAATGTTTTTAATACGTTCATATTTATTTTATCTTCATTGTTGCTTTGTAAATGGAAATGCGATTTAGATTTTTGTCCTTTTTAGTAATCACTAACAAGTATTTACAATGTTTATATTTCACTTACAATAATCTGGTTTATAAAATGTCTGATTTTTACATAGAGGTAAGTATAATAATTAGGGATGACATCGCAAAGCATGTTTTCGGTCACTTACAAAGAAACACCAACGAGGCGTTTCGTTTGCAGCCCATGGGCCGCAACTCAGTACGCAAAAAAGAGCTTCCCAATATTGTCTCTAGTCATAATACCTCAACGGATTGTTATGATTAAGTTTTGACTTTGTTTGATAACTTGATGCATGACCTGATGCATAAATCACCTATTATTCTGATGTTTGTTATGTAATAATAATAAATAATGCAACATTTTATAAAACTATGTCTCTAAAGTAAAAGTCAAATTACCTAAATACCTAGGTACATATAAAATTGCATGTATACAAAGTAAACATGTTGCATAATTTCGTATTCATTTATGCCACTTAAATTTGTAACAAAAAGTACAATAACATATAGAAATATGTTTGTATTAGAAAGGTAAGGTAAGGTATAGGTAGGTATAACCCGCGCCAAACTTCTACTTCAACTGCGCTGTACCGAGTTCGCCATGTGTATTTGTTTGTTTTGGTTTAGCAGTGGAAAGTACAGTCACGTGTATATTTTATTTGGTCGCGTCGCGATTTTAGGTTTTTTTAATAATAATATATTCATTTATTTCAAGCAACAAGGGTCATTTATAAATTCAATTACAAAGAAATAAAACAGCCTTAGGGCGCTGTTCTGGCTAGCAAGTCCTTTCATCACTTTACAAGGCACAGGAATTCTTTATGCATCCTCTTCGGTTCATTACAGTAGTTGTTCATCAGATCGCTTTTGAGGGATACGTCTTTTTTCCTTCCAAATAAACAACATATTGTATGTAACTACAACAAAAATTATGTAGGTAGTCATTTTCCATCCAGGAATATGACGACAGGAAAATGACGATTTTTAACATAACCTCGACTAAACACTGCAATTGACGACTAAAGGTTAGTTTACTTAGTCATGTATTACATATTTTTCTTAATACCATCAGCTTTGAAGTTTCTGGTCAAAACTATGTAATTTCGCGTTAAACCGTAAAACGTGGTGACTTTGCCCACATAGGTATTTTTTTATATTCGAAAAATATTGAATATGCTTCATTTTTTACTTATTTTAAGCAATGGTAGAAAAATTCGTTATACTGTGGCAACACTAGTGTAACGGACTTCTTCTCACTTCACGTCAGTTACTTGTCAGACGTTGCCAAAGTCAGTACTGTTTTAGCGGGTCAAATACGCAGTGAAAAACATTGGGAGAAACTCATATTTTGAGTTGCTGCAGGTAAGTGATTTTTTAAATATCGTTTATTTGTGAAATATAAACAATGAAGGTTGACAATTTAACGCAATAACGTTCATAGATTCGAATTTATAACCATGGGCAAAGTCACACAATTATGTCAACTTTGCCCATCAAAATATTACTGTTAGGGTTGTCAATAAAATAATCTGTAAGTATAATAATATTTTTGTCAATTATAGGTATTTTAGCCTTTATAACGCTGAAATAATATACTTTATACGAACCAAACACCTTCCGCTATTCCGCTACCTTAAGGTTTCCCGCTCGAGGTGTAGTCTTCTCTCTGTCTTATTTTTATATATTTATAAAACTAATATTTTTAATAAAATAGGAAGTCTGGGTAGAGAAATGAATATTTACAGGGTGTCTCAGCCAACCTTTTAAATCTGAATCATTAATAAATTCGCGGACAACTTGTATGTTAAAACAATTTTGATAAAAGTCTATTCAATGTCACATCTTATAATATATTTTTTTTAAATAGTTTTGTAATTTTTTGATATTTCCGCTATGCTATAGCTATTCCTATTCGGGCAGCTGCCTGAATAGCGGAAAGTGTGTAGTTTGATTTCCACCCAAGGTGTAGTCATTTTTCTGTCTTATTTTTCAGTTTACTTCTTATGTATTTTTGTTTTGTTTTATTTTTGTCTTATTCTTTATAAAAGATTCAGTTTTGTTTTAATTGTTTAGAATAACATATTTTTTAGAACAGTGAGTTCAATTTAGTGGTAACTAGTAGGAACTTGAAACTCCTATGAAGCTCTTTATTGTCATTACAGTTGGAAAAATAAAAACTTTCGATTACAATAAAAATGCATTATTATTTTCATACGTACCTACTTACTGCAGTAACGGTGACAACCCCCATGAAAAATGCTCTTAACAGCTTTATGACTTTGCCCAATAAATTTTGATGTTCTATAGATATGCCTAGAAAAGCTATAATCTGTTATACCGTGACATTGCCCAGTTCAGTTTTTATAGTTTTAAGACCAGGGAATAAGGTTGATTTCAGTAGAATTTTGGAACTAAAATGGTAAGTGGGCAATTTTGCTAAATATTCATATCTTTTAGCCCGCCTTAAAATTTTACTTTTTCTTAGGTAAACATACTTTTTTTTAGCTATTAATATGAATGTATACTAAGAAAAGTAAATTTGAGTTTGTGTGATCAAAAGAGATTGTAAAATTAATGTATATTTAAAACAATATTTAGTCAGACCTAAAAAAAGCGGGCAAAGTCGCCACGTTTTACGGAAATCATAAAGCAGTCAAATGACAATATAATAAAAAAACGTAGGGCTGACCGCCCGCGCGGGTGTAAACTAGCTTCAGTGTGTTTAGCCCGCCTTAAAATTTTACTTTTTCTTAGGTAAACATACTTTTTTTTAGCTATTAATATGAATGTATGCTAAGAAAAGTAAATTTGAGTTTGGGTGATCAAAAAGATTGTAAAATTAATGTATATATAAAACAATATTTAGTCAGACCTAAAAAAAGCGGGCAAAGTCGCCACGTTTTACGGAAATCATAAAGCAGTCAAATGACAATATAATAAAGAAACGTAGGGCTGACCGCCCGCGCGGGTGTAAACTAGCTTCAGTGTGTATCTAAGTGTATCTAATTTCAATTTTTATTTCGGGCAGGAAAATTATTACCTTTCTCATTCGCCGCTACAAACACCTTAGAAATAGTATCAATTTACAAATTAACTTAAATTTTAGTCTTTATATTATTTTCTACGACATTATAGTATTACTTTAAACCCAGAATTCAGGTCAGAATCCTACTTGCTACTAATATCATAAACGCGAAAGTTTGTAAGTATGGATGGATATTTGTTACTCTTTCACGTAAAAACTACTGAATGGATTTGGATGAAATTCGCCATACAGATAGTTTATAACCTGGATTAACACATAGGATACTTTTTATAACGATATTCCTACGGGAACGGGAACCACGCGGGTGAAACCGCGAGGGGCCGCTAGTATAACATATTATTATTTTAAATTATAGTGAACCTAAGGTTCGAAAATGACTTTTTCGCCAAGCAGGAAATATGGCGTGTCATATTCTGCCTTGCAATTTGAATATAGAATTTTTATTTTTTAATATATTCTAAATGTTTATCAGATTTAATTTTAAAAATAAACTATTTTGCGAGGTAAAAAATGTTGCAGACTCGATTTAGTAGATTTATTATCAAATTTTTGCCCATGTATAAACAAAAATACATAGATACAGTCTCATGCATGTTTTCCAACTTGCTACAATCTAGACATTCAAAAAAATTTTATAGTCCAAGTAAAATTGTACATTTTATTAACATAACAATTAAAGTATTAAGTTCTTTTTAGTCACAATAGACAAAGACTTTATATTTGAATGAGATTTAGGTATTTGTATAGTCAAAGTTGCAGATGAGCAACAGCAGCGTGAGCAAGTTAATAATATACTTTTTTTTTATAGCAGAAGGAGGCAAACGAGCAAGCGGGTCACCTGATGGAAAGTAATCACCGCCCCCCATGGAAATGCAAAACCAGAGGAATCGCAGACGCGTTGCCGGCCTTAAAAATTTTATAAATTTTGCATGAACTCTTATATTTTCTCCATAATTACCTAAATGTTGAATGTTGGCTCAACAACACTTCTTTATCTACTTAGGTAACTGAATAAGAAACAAATAACATTTAGAGTAGGTACCTATAAGTCAAACAAATAAATTCCTTTGAAGATATAAATAAAAAAACAGAATTAGTTGTTTTCTAAGGTTTATGCGAACACTACACATTGAAATGAGACACTTTTTACGGATCAATCTCATGTTTTATTTACTACATTACATTGTTTTTTATTCCTGAACTTTAGAACCCTTTTCAAGGTCCGTGATCACAAGGAGAATGAGTTGTTGGTTGTCTCATAGTCAAAAGTTATTTGCCTATCGTCAATCATTCTCAATCATCAATTATTTTAATTTTATTATTATTATTATTTTTATATTTAACCAGGTGCGTTAAGGTTTGCACAAAAAATTGTAATTTAGGTAGTAAATTAAATACGGGTTTGATCAGTAAAGTGTTTCATTTTACCTAAACATGTTCATTGTTATCCTGCATTCATAATTTTTTATTTGTTAGTGACATACTTACACAACAACTGTATAACAATATTTTAAATATTTTTTTGTAGATTTTGACCTTTCAATTTAGAAAAGCTCAAAATAGTGTAGTTGACAGGATATCAAATAGTAGAGCAAATGAAGTAAAATAATACTTCATGTATATACCTAGTTTGCTGGTATTCTTTATTTTCTTTACAATAGAATATTTCTTCTACTGCCTACCAGTATAGTTATATACTATATTTATTAGGAGATAAAGACAATAACTATAAATAATATTGGAAAATGATGAGATTTCTTGGATTCTAACAGTCTACACTTTTAAAGTTAAGTACAGGAGAGGGGACATTTACTGAATGTCTGAAAGAATATTACATAATTGCTAGTAGTTTTTTATGATTGCTAATGTAAAGGTTGCCCAACATCATGCGCCTATTCATAAAGGCATCTGCTGAAAACTAGAGCCGTTGTGACACTCATTGTTGCAGTTGATACTGAGCCGGAGGCCCATTTGGTTATTTTATTTTATTTGTTTTAAAAATATTATCTTTATAATTTAATGTGTTTAGTAAGTACCAAATAATCTTTTTTTTATTTCTATTTCAAATAATATAAGTACTTAAATATATTTTTTATGAAATTTATCTTAAAGTTGAAATGTAGCTACCACAAGCTCCTGTTATTATTAGTTACTCATATGTTTTTTGATACATGAAACTATCTAACTATCTAAATAGCTGTTAATAACAGCAGCTCAGACTAAAGACCAGCAGAAACAACACTTTGAGGCTGCATGTAACAAAACGAAACTAGGTACCTAATATCCAAATTCCAATATAAATCTATGAAGATCAGTGTCAAGCATATTGAGGCAACATTGAGTGGCCATGACCTTGCCTGATCAATGATGTTGCCTTGAGTGGTACATGGTAATGTGCTGGAGGCAACTTTACGTGCAAGGCGAATAACTTAACCATGCCATTACGTACAAATTAATGTTCTATCACGTGTGAAAGGGGTGATAAGCTGAAATGGCGCTTTGTTATCAAACAGATTGTAAATATACGCAAACTACAAGAGCACTGCTGTAACTGCGACATAAAATACTGGCGACTATCCAAGGCAACAACAAAAAACAAGTAAGAATGAGCGGATTTTACTCACCTGATGTCCTGATTAGCCTTCCCACAGAAACTAAACTCAATCTAGCACTACTCATTATCACGCGCGATTACAACTCACAAATAACATCAGCCCTTCAACGACCGACAGAAATGATACACGGACGAAATAGAAATTACAGATCGCCGTAACGAACGAGTCAGTCGCAATTTTTATTGTATTTGTTTGTCAGTGAGAGGTTTCTGTCATGACGCAACACTTTTAGTCAACATCAACACTGCCACTATTATTCAAAATAATTAGACGATGTAAGTACGAAAACTACACTTTCCTATTTTTTTGTATTTGATTTTGCAAAAACAAATTTATTTTCTGGTTATTGGAGCGGCCATACTGATGTTCGTTCACAGCTGATTTTGATGTGAAAGAAGTTGGATTTTTCTTGTACCACGTTGTTTCGACACTTCTGCCATCTATCATTTGAATAAAGAAACTAAGCGACTGTTTTACCTACTCTGTCATATAGTTTTGATTTGTATTCTTAACGTGAGATGGCGATGCTTGTCCATAACAAGATTTCTTATACTACAGTTCCTTAAGCGTGCTCGCTACTCGCTTCGCCATTCGACGATATGTTCCACGAAACATTCGCCTTCCTTAAACAGAGACGAGTGACTGTTTACACGTTCGCGTGTATTCTTTTCTACTTCAACTTGCAAGAATGGATGACGTCTACGTTTTAGCAGCATCCGCGTGTCAATGATTATTAATAAATAATGTTTTTACTTATTTTTGTGTCGATCATGTTTTGGAAACCAAACCAAATAACTGTTTGAGCTTGGTAAAGTACCAAAAACGTTAGAACTCTGTCGTTACTTTATTCCATTTTTATTATACAGAATATGTTGCTTGATCAACAATAAAAATACAATGAGCGAGAGAGCGAATGTGTAAACACTAAGTTCGCCTCGTCATTCGTGCCCTTTGACTCGCGTCCAAAAGACCGCTCCGAACGCGAGCGTCACGAGCGGCGAGACGAGTCGCAAGACGAGTGACGAGCGTGCGTTCACACAATCGCGCACGCACCTCGCCTCGCCATTCGACTCGCCACTCGCGCGAATGTGGAACTGCGGCTTTAGGTTTTACCTCGGAAATGATATTAGGTCTGAGGGTTTTACTGTTTTACTACGATCTGTCTTCTTCTTTCTCTCGCCCCGTGCCCGTGCTCCTCTCCTCTTAGCGGTCATATTCTCAATGTTAGTAAAAAACAAGAATACGCTAAGCACTTTTACTCAAAAAAATATCCAAATATAATCAAAGCAACATACTTACGATTATACGATATGATAATCGAGTCACGATTTTTCATAAGCATAAAGCCCTGTTCGCACTAGGCGATAATTTAGTTTAGGAGCCCTGTAATGTTACATCTCGTGTTCTCGACTGTGATTTTTGCGTAAAATGGCCAATTTTGGCGTTCTTGATCTCAGAAACAAAAATACATTAACAATTTTGACTTATTGAATAGGTAATGTAGAATAGCTATTATGTTGGCATTAGTTTGTAGCGGCCTCACTTTTGGTAAAGCTTAACAAAATTGCAGAAAAAGATTTTCATAAAATGCCTGAAGGACACTGAAGGCACTTTTTTTTGACAACCACCTTGGTCGAGTGGTTTGTACACCGGTTTTCATGGTGTCGCCATCTCTGAGGTTCCGGGTTCGATTCCCGGTCGGGTCAATCTAGAAATTGTTGTTTTTCTAAATGGGCGATTTTCTGACAGCCCAAATTAAAAAGTAAAAATTAGTTCAAAAACACCCGATAGATGTCGTTTTATAAAAGCCGGCCACCAGCCGTACCTACCTAAGGGCTGTAATAAATTCTACACTTTTACTTGTCTACCAAAAGAATAAAAAAATAGTAAGTCCTTACCTATTTATATTCAGGACATCCAGAACCTATTTCTATTTTGGAATAGAATAAATATTACGCAGCCATACACGTGCTCTTCATGAACCCGCCTTTTACCATGCGCCATACTAATCTATGCTAAGCGCCATCTATGAAGTCATTTACGAACCAATTTCTTTTTTTTTTGATCTCGGAAAATCGCCCATTGTCTCGGGTCTGGGTGTTTTTTATGTTTATTAAGTATGTATTTAAGTATTTTAAGTACGTTTATCCGTTGTCTAGTAACCATTTTAACGAGTTTCATAAGGAAGCTTCTCTTGGGCTAGATATTGGTGTGAGTGTTGGAAAGTTTATTATTATTTATTATTATTACTTTTTGAGCTCTTAGAACACTGTTCTAAACAAATGTTACAAAAAAATAGAATGTTATCTCATAGTCGTATGTTCGTAGCGGCCTCGGATTTTTAGATATCATTGATTTTTTTTTCTTAACCAAATCCTATGAAAATCGCTTTATTTTAAAAGCTTGATTCACACATATCAGTGAAGTCACAGTTCCGGCACATTCCCGGCACAGTGAAAAATATTCTTTCATACATTCTCTATGAACGTATCACCACATATCAGTGTCAGTGACGGACGACACAGTGCTCTCAGTGTCAGTGCCGGCACCGGCAATCACGGACCTATTCGTTGACTACGATATTTTTTGTCGGATGACTGACGCCAGCAAAATGGAGGACGATATTTGATGACGGACACGTTTTCACTGAAGCAGTAGGTACTGAACTGAGCGGACACGGTGACGGAACTATGACTTCACTGTTTTGTGTTGATTAAATTAAAAATAAACAATAACATTAAAAAGGTTGATTCACACATATCAGGGAAGCCACAGTTCCGTCACCGTGTCCGCTCAGTATCAGTGCTTCAGTGATGCGTTAGTGATTCAATTTCTTAGATTCACACGTGTCAGCACTGCTTCAGTGAAAACTTCAGTAAAACGTCTGACACGTTTTACTGTCAGTCGTCCTCGTCCTTCCGTTTTGCCGGCAGTGTTGCCAACGGTTAAGCTTGCTACCCACTTTCAACTCAGATTCAGACTCAGACAGATTCGACTTCTGAAACCACCAGAAAACCACTAACAAGAGGAGATGTACAAAATAGTTTAAGAAATGTATTTTTATTTTTTTTATTGTATAATTAATTTTCGTTTTGTGACCTTGTTATTTTGTCATTTATATTGTTATATTACTGTTAATGTGCTGTATTGTGTAAATATGTGTAAGAGTGTCAATAAAAATTTTCTTATTCTAATTCTTAAATTTTTTTTTTATTTTTTTTATTTCTAAAAGGTACACTGACAGGTTACTGTCATTACAAGATCATACAAAAATATTCCACAAGATAAAACTAGACAATAACCCAAAATTAGCGTACACAGCATGCCAATTATTTCTACATTTTTTTTGTTATTAACTTAACTTAAAATATATCTACTAATTTAATTTATTACTGTTATCCTAAATTACAAAATTTATACAAAAAGTGGGGTTGAGGGCGTTTCATCACATAATATTATGTCCGAGATCACCCTCTTGAACCTCGAAAAGCTGCTGTTAAAGACGTCTATATCCTTATAAACACGATGTAATTCGTTATAGGTCCGGCACATTCTGACAATAGGATTATAAAAGGATGTTTTGTTTTTATAAGCCTGAATCAAGAACGTATCCGGACAACGCGACCTATGCCTGGTATTAATGTCAATTAAGGAGAGCAGCTCAGGCGAATCAAAGGAGGAATGCACTATTTTATGAAGGCAAAAGAGGTCGTATCTTTTTCGGCGGGCACACAACGGTATCATACCAAATTTAGACAGCCTGTCACTGTAACTCCTAAGAGACCGACCAAAATTATATTTACGCGTAATAAATTTCAAGCATCGCTTTTGCACTCTTTCAATGGGCGATTTTCCGAGATCAAAAAAAAAAAGAAATTGGTTCGTAAATGACTTCATAGATGGCGCTTAGCATAGATTAGTATGGCGCTTAGTAAAAGGCGGGTTCATGAAGAGCACGCGTATGGCTGCGTAATATTTATTCTATTCCAAAATAGAAATAGGTTCTGGATGTCCTGAATATAAATAGGTAAGTAAATACTATTTTTTTATTCTTTTGGTAGACAAGTAAAAGTGTAGAATTTATTACAGCCCATAAGTAGCCCAGCTTTCATAAAACGACATCTATCGAGTGTTTTTGAACTAATTTTTACTTTTTAATTTGGTCTGTCAGAAAATCGCCCATTGCATCAACGTGAACGTTATAGTATGGAGACCAAATTGGACAGCAATATTCAAGCATACTTCTGACTAAACTGAAGAAAAGATAAAGCACACTACTAGGTTTCTTAAAATCTTTTGATGATCTTATTATAAATCCCATGAGTTTATTAGCCCTCTTTGTGATATATAAATAATGAGGACGAAAACTTAATTGTTCATCAAATAGAATGCCTAAATCTTTTACTATGTCTTTTCTATCTAATATTTGACCCTGTAGACAGTATTTGTTGTGAAGCTTATTTTTCTTTCTTGTAAACGAGATAACACAGCACTTTTGCACGTTAAGGCTCATCTTGTTGAGTAAGCACCAGTCAGAAATTACCTTCAGGTCATTTTGTAGTGCTAAACACTGCCCTATGTCCCTGACATCAGTAAAAACTTTAAGATCGTCGGCGTACAAAAGAGATGAACAGGATAATCGACAGATCAAGTCGTTTATAAAAACGACAAAAAGGAGTGGACCAAGATGGGATCCCTGCGGAACGCCTGAGGGTGAATGTATTGATGCTGAAGTATAACCCTTCACAGTAACAAGCTGAGTGCGGTTACTCAAATATGAAATGATCCACCTCAGTAGACATCCATGAATGCCATAGTGTTCTAGTTTAAGACTTAGCAGATAATGACTAACCCTGTCAAAGGCTTTGCTAAAGTCCAGGTAAATGGCATCGACCTGACCCCCAACTGCGAATACCTGACAAAGGTAGTTTTTAAATTCTAAAAGGTTACTCAACGTAGATCTTTTCCTGACGAAGCCGTGTTGCTTGTCCGATATAAAGTTGCCCAGGTGGTGATAGAGTGGAGTATACGCCAGAGATTCAAACAATTTAGCCATACAAGATAAAATACTTATTGGCCGATAGTTGGTACACGACGTTTTGTCCCCAGATTTAAATATCGGGATAATATGTGCTACCTTCCAACGCAAAGGGAAAACGCCAGATGCTAAAGATTTGTTGAAGATTATAGCAAGAGGTAAGGATAGCTCCCTAGAACAGTTCTTAATAAATTTAGGCGGAATTTCGTCAGGACCGGGACCCTTACGCTCATCTAAATGTTTTATCTTAAGGTATATCTTGCTGACTTATTTTAATCTCGTGCAAAGACAGGCTACCTGCAATAGGCATATTGATTAACTCGCCAGATTGGGAGCTGGAGGGTGCATCATAAACTGACCCAAAGTACTCGGAGAAGAGCTCGCAAACACCTTGACCATCTGAGTAAGTCCTGTTATTGAACGTCATTGTGTGTGGTATAGCGGGACCGCCTTTCCTGTCATTTACGTACCGCCAAAACATCTTAGGGTCATCGCTTAGAGAGTCCTCAACTGAAGACAGAAACGCTTTATAACAGCTTGCAATTAATGACTTACATCTACTTCGCAGCAAAGAGAAAGTATCATAGTCACGGGGGTTGGAAAACTTTTTGAAGTGCTTGTGATGCTTATTTTTTTCATTTATACAGCGAATTAAAGCCCGATTATACCAGATGGGGTATTTATTTGACGATGTATTTCTGGTGAGTGGCGTGTTCTTCGAAATATTTATTATCTTTCCTCTCTATTTACAATAATAATTAGGTACTGTTGATTCTTAGAACAGTATGAAGAACCAATACAGATATCCAATTTTGATCAAGTAGCATTAACATTTTTTTGTGGGGCCAATAATATGAAATGGGACATCTCCTTTTTACTAAAAACATATTGGGTACAAGCGGCCAGCCTGCGACTTCGTCCGCGTGAACACCCTGTATCCCGTGGGTAAGAAAATATTTTTTTGCACAATCTTTGTGTTGACAATTACGAACAAAACAAAAAAAGAATCAGCCAAAGCGGTAGAGCCGTCCTGATATTTCGTCGCGTCGAATTATGCGCGTACAAATATTTCGTCAATTGACTTTACCATCGATCATCCAAGCGGTATTACGAAAGAGAACAACGATTTTAATAATTGTTTTATTACCAATTTAGAGAGACCACTAAGATATCATTATAATTTACGTAAGTTAAATCGTCTTCTTCAAATGATTTCTTTTTGTGGTCATCATCATCGTCGGTTACAGACTGATAAAATGCTTTAGTAACAATTTGATATTACCAAATATTTGTATTAAAAAAAATTACTGAGTGGTTGTGTGATTTTGCATACTGAATATTAAATTCTTTTAATCCACTAGAAAAAACACCAGCCACTAAAAGCAATATTTCGCCACTAAGAAAGAGATCGAAACCACCAGTTTTAGTGGAAAATCCACTAAATTGGCAACACTGTTTGCTGGCGTCCGTGATCCGACAAAAAATATCGTTGGCAACGAATACCGTCCGTGATTGCCGGTGCCGGCCGGCACTGTCACTGAGAGCACTGTGTCGTCACAGACGTAGTGTAGTGGTCGTCACTGACACTGATATGTGGGGATACGTTCATAGAGAATGTATGAAAGAATATTTTTCACTGTGCCGTTACTGCATCGGAACTGTGGCTTCACTGATTATACATAAATGTGTGAATCAACCTTATTCAAATGAGAAGTGAACCCGATTCTCGACTAAATAAAATTAAATAATAAATAATTTGATTGAGATTCGATTATTATCGTCTAGTGCGAACAAGGCTTATAGCTTGCTGGTGTTAGTTAAATAAGAAAATAATGGCAACATTGAGTTTCAAACGTCATTCAATCAAAAACTAATCTGTCTGTACCTACTGTGGTGGGCGAATGAATATTATTTATTGTCCAAAATGGCTGAGACGGAGAACGATAATAACAGTATTCTACGATCGGACAGAAATAATAAAGGCACAGTGGCCGCCAATGGCCCTCGACGGGTTACTATTTACAAGACAGAGACTGGTTTCGGCTTCAACGTCCGTGGCCAGGTATCGGAAGGAGGGCAGTTGAGATCGATCAATGGAGAGTTGTATGCTCCTCTTCAGCACGTCAGCGCTGTTTTGGAGCAAGGAGCGGCCGAGCAGGCTGGCATCAGGAAGGGCGACAGGATCCTTGAAGTGTGAGTATATACGCATTATTCATCTTACTGGCAAACGTGCGGGACAGCCACACACTGGCTGTATTTTCTCATCATTTTTTGTGGTTCTCCACCTAGCAACGCCTTTCACGCCGGTAACTATAGTAAAACAACGCTGCAGCCGCATATCAGGGATCCAGAAGTGATTCAAAACATTTGTTTAGCTCACCTTTTGAGCTCATTCACATTGTATGAATCATACTAAAACTTGTTTTATTTAGTGAATGAAAGTCTGCAAAGTTCGTTATTACGTGTTCAGCATTATTTAGATGTTTGTGCATTGTACAAGTGGCACTTAGTTACTTAGTTGGTTCCCACATTTTGAATAGGAATTTCCTTTTGCTCTGCTTTTCTATTTATTTTTAGTGACATTGTTTGTTCATAACATTAGGCCTCTTAGCTACCTCCTTTTGTGGTTATCTTAAAGAGCTTTTGTTTTGTTTCTTGATTATAAACCTGACTGCTCCATGGCATCATAGTGTGGGTGCAAGTTGTTATCTAATGAAAATGTAAGATGTAGGAAAGTGTTGTACCTAGTGTCAATATAAATAAAACTTTGTATGTATTTTATGTAGCAAACTATTATGGATAAAAGCATTCTATTTTTTGATTTCTTTCTAAAATGTAAAACTATTGAGGGGCAAATTAAGCTTCAATGTTTTAATTCTTTTTAATTTCAAAGAAATAGTACAACACACATCATTTAATCATTAACCATTAAAAATTATTAAAAACCCAGTTGTGGTTACACCTAAAAATTAATATTAAATTAAAGTTGCCTTTTCCCTCATTTGTTTCAAAGTATTAAATGGTATATACTTAAGTGTACATTATGCGTTACTGATTATTATATTATATGTACTAGAACTTTTTATTTTATTGTAATGAAATTAAATCATTGAAATTAACAAAACATTCATATCTTTTCTTGCATTTAAAGTAGGTGGTACAGATTATGTGTGAATACATGCTTCAACATTACCACGAAGACAGTAGTGTAGGACTATATGGCTTCTTAGTGTTGTTATTATTTGTCTAATGTGACAATTGTCTGGTTTCTTAGTAGACTTAGTAGACATATTTCAAGACGTTTTATTTCAAACCAACTAACCTACCATTAAAAAACCAAGTATAGTTAGTCCTAAACTCCTTTTCAAAAACTACAAATTTTTATTGCATCAAAGTTTATTTCTAAAATTAGAGAGTAATTCAAATGAATATCTCTCTTATTATCAAAACAAGAGTAAGAAAATTCATATTTATTAATATATCTCTTAATATGACACATGAGATGATACGAATTTCTTGTATGTTTATTATTTTATAGTTAAGTATTGTTTTGTGTTTTATTTTTATAAGTTCACTACTCCCAGCTTAAATGTACATAGTAAGATACAGGAAAGTATTTATATCCCCTTCATATTTTTTGAGTTCTCTACACTAAATGGAAAATAACACTTAATTGACTTGAACCCAAGGCATTTCACAATGCGAGCAAACAGATCTCTCAACTAAGCTACTGAGAACTTTTCTTGTCGAATTTTTATACTGCTTGTTGCCGGAATTCTCAAAATTAAGGCAAGGCATTTGTTGTGCTATTTTCACTTTTTGCTTTACTTTCTATAGGTGTTCAATAGCACTAAACGCTTAAGATAACGAAAAAGAAAGCCTTTATTGCTAAGATTTGATATACCTACATTTTTCTTAGAAAAGTAGTTTACTAATTACTAAAAACCTCAGCGTGTCCTTGGACATAAGCCTCCCCCAAGATCTTCCACTCAGTCCTGTCTTTTGCCTTTCTAGACCATACTTCCCCTGTCATCTTCCCATCTCCGGAAATTGTCTGCCTCTTCTTCTTTTATCACCTCTCAGGTGTCAGTATGTGACTCTTTGTGCCCACTTATTATTGTGCTCTCTTAGTATATGCCAAGCCCATTTTAGTTTTCTAATAGTATGTGAAATTGGAGCAATCTTAGTTTTATCTCTGATGTCTGTTAGTCTTATTCTGTCTTTCCTTTTAATATTTAAAATCGATCTTAGCATACAATTCTGACATACTTTTAGTATGCTCATGTGATGTTTCGTTAGGGCCCAACTCTGGCAGCCATATGTTAGGCATGGTGTTATGCATGTATTTAATACTTTGCTTTTACATGCTAGTGGCAAGTCTTTATTTTTCATAACATCCTTGAGTGACCAGTACTGCACTGCCCCAACTAAGCGCAAAAGCGGGATCTCAGTGAAAGCCAGTTTTGAGATAATTGAAGTAAAGTAAAAATAGTTTTCTTTTTACTTTATAAATTGAGTTTCTTCCTTATCATATGAAATTTGTTATTATTATTGAGTATATTTTTTATCACAATAGTTAAAATATCAATAATGTATGTGGATGTACCTTATTCATGAGATACTTCTACACTGCTTAGTACTTATAGAATTAAAATTTGAGTTACCACTTTTTCGTTAACTTTTCTCATACAATGTCTGTCAAAACAATATGAATATGTTGTCGAATAAAATACATATTTTTTTAAAGAATAACACCAATCAATCTATTATTAAAAACACTTTTATTAATATAATTTATAATGACATAAACATTTTCTGTAGAAGAAACGTATTCTATGAAATGTAACTAGTCAAAGGTAGGGAGTTTTCTCCAAAAAGGAGATTCTATTTTGAGGTAAAACATTTTGTATTTATATTTCGAAATATTTTCTTCTTTTCTTTTTAAAAATGCCGTCCGGTCTAGATTTCTACTGTGGTATAGGAAAAACTTTAATTTAAAAAATTTTACTTCCAATTATGCTCACAGTGATAGGGTATGCGGCTTTTTGCCTACATAGTATTGATATACCTTTTTTTTTTTTTTTTTTTTTATAGCAGAAGGAGCCAAACGAGCAAGCGGGTCACCTGATGGAAAGTAATCACCGCCGCCCATGGACACCCGCAAAACCAGAGGAATCGCAGGCGCGTTGCCGGCCTTTAAGGAAGGAATAGGCTCTAATACCCTTGGTGATTTAGGGTAAAACTGAGATAGGGAAAACTTTCTTAAGGTTTTTTCATATGTTTTAAACAAGATAGCGCCAACAGGCTTAGTTCATTAGATGCGTATTTTTTTAAGCTATCCGATGCCATAAAAATCAACAGATACCGCTTTTGCGCTTAGCAGGGCAGAGTAGCGTTTCCAAGAATTGCAAACTCTCTTATTTATCTCTTTTGCCATTTGATCTTGTTTGGCCTAGGTACTCCTAACAATACCAGTTGGATATTATCATCTTTATGTGTTATTTGTTGTTTTGTTCCATTTGTCATTAGTTTTGTTTTTGCTATATTCATGGTCAGGCTTACCTTTTCGCTTTCTGTGGTTAATTGCTCCAGCATGATTTTGAGTTCTACTGGGGTTGCGCTCAGCAGGACTATGTAGTCTGCAAATCGTATGTGGTGGAGGTGTTCTCCATTAATATTGATCCCTCGATCCTCCCAGTCCAGATTTCTAAATACTTGCTCTAGTACAGCGGAGAAAAGTTTAGGTGAGAGTGGGTCACCCTGTCTCATTCCTCTTTGTATAGAGAACTCTGGTCCAGGTGTTTCAAGTTTAATTAATTTTTGCTTTACTGTTGTATAATATGTTTCTTATTATGCTTATATATTTATTCTTTATTCCTTGCTTGCTCAGCGCGTCCCAGATAATGCGGTGTGTTATTGAATCAAAAGCCTTATTGTCTTAGTATCTATGAATGCAATATAGTATGTCTTTCCATATTCTTTATATTTTACCAAAACTTGTTTTAGTGTGTGGATATGGTCTAGAGTTGAGTAATTGCTTCGAAAACCTGCTTGCTCAACTGGTTGATTTTCATCTAGGGTTTTTGTTATTATAGACAAAATTATTTTTGCAAACACCTTGTATATATTTGAGTTGATTAGTCGGTAGTTGTTCATATCTTCTTTATTTCCTTTTAGGTGCAGCAGAATGATTTCTGTGTTTTTCCATTGATGTGGTATTTGTTCATTGGCTAGTATCTCATTGAAAAGCTCAGTAACAGTGTCCAAAATAGCTTTTAGAGCCGCCTTCAGAATTTCGTTTTTGATATTATCTTCCCCTGGTGATTTACAGTTCTTCTGTGACATTACAGCTTTCTCCACTTCCTGCTTCAGTATTAGTGGTACATCTATGGTTGAGTATATTTTGTCGTCGTTGCCTTTACTACTATCCTACTAATATTATAAACGCGAAAGTTTGTAAGTATGGATGGACGTTTGTTACTCTTTCACGTAAAAACTACTGAATGGATTTGGATGATATTCGGCATACAGATAGTTTATAACCTGGATCAACACATAGGATAGTTTTATTCCCGATATTCCCACGGGAACGGGAACCACGCGGGTGAAACCGCGAGCGGCCGCTAGTCCTTGTATTAATCACTATAGAATTTGGTTGCAGTCTGTATTATTTCTTGCAGTTTGGTCATTACTTTCTTGGGCTTGTTTTGAATTTTAGGCACCCACACTGAAAAATCGCGGAATTCTTTTATTTTATGCCACCCGTGCTTTCAATATGCTGTTGAACTTTTTCGTTTCTTAGTTGCTTCCTATAGTCTCTTATTTTCGTGTTTATAGATTTGCTTATTGCAGTTATTTTCTTTCTACTGGTTTTCCTATCAACAAGCATATATATCTTTCTTTCTTTTAGCAAATTTCTAGCTTCCGGTCCAATCCTGTCTCTTTCTTTAGCAACTCTGCAAATAGTTTCATGGATTTTATTCAGTTGTACCGTTATGTAGTTGTATTTTTCCTGTACTGATATTATATTCTTCATACTTTGTAGGTTTTGCTTCAGATTCCTTATTAGTTCGTCAGGTATTTGTGTTGGTGGGAAATGCTTTTTACTATTTATGTGTTTTCTAGATTGTTTAGCAGCTATACTGTTTAGTTCACCTCGTACCATTCTGTGGTTTGTATTAAAATGGAGTCTGTTTATTGTTTCTACATTTGTGAACATATTTGGCTTGTTTGTGAGAATAAAATCAATTTCATTTCGTATTTTTCCACAAGGTGATATCCATGTCCACCTACGGCTCGCTTTTTTCTTGAAGAAACTGTTCATTAATCTAACGCCTTTTGGTTAATTTATGTCCAAATCCCAAAATGTCCAGAGGGTGCAAAACGTCCATATCCCAAAATGTCCATGTCCCAGAGTGACCAGATCCCAGAATGTCCATGTCCCAAAATGTCAATATCCCAGAATGTCCACATAGTAATACCAGAGTATCTATTTTACTTTATTCAAACAAAGCTATATGGTGGATTTAAAAAAAAACTGTTGTCAATCATATATTATATTCAAATAAACAAAAAAACAATAAAAGAAATATAATTATTTATATTAAATAAAGAAGGTAGGTGATTTAAATTATAGGTACGGTAAATTCTAAATGATAAAGTTTTAGCAACTTTACTATTAATTAATATGTATATAAATTTTCTTACGTCGTCATTCTCTTTACAGAATACCCCTGATAGGTACTCCGCTATCAATATACTGAAGAACAAAACAAATACAAACTAGCAATATAATAAAACAAAAAATCTAAGTCAATAATCATAGTTACATGTTAAATAAAGAAAAGGTAGGTAGGTAGGTCACATCTCGAATGTGATTTTTGCGTAAAATGCCCATTTTCGCATTTTGTAGTAATTTTGCAGTTGTATTTATCGTTTTTATCGAAATATGATAATAAATTTGTGCATAATATTACAAATCTCCATTCTGTGAGCATAAGTTGAATTCGGACGGCCGGCGCATCGCATTTTGTAGCAATTTTGCAGTTGTATTTATCGTTTTAATAGAAATAGGATAATAAATTCATTATAAAATCTTGATTCCTCATGAAGTAACAATTACTCTGTTATAAATTTTGCTCAATAATATTATCGCAGATAGGAGAAATTCACAGTTAACTTATAGCGATTTTCGAAGTTTTTTGGTTTAGAATAAGATTTTTTTCCTATATAAAATCAATGATATCTAAAAATTCCGAAGCCGCTACGCACTATTCGACTATATAAGAGATAACATTATAATTTTTTTATTACACTTGTTTAGAACAGTAGTTTAATCGATGAGCTCAAAAAAGTGCCTTCGCGCACTTTATGAAAACCTTTCTCTGCAATTTTGGGTTTAATTTAAAAGTTAAGCAAAATTTACAAAAAGCCAGGCCGCTACGCACTATTCCAATAGCTATTCTACACTATTCAATAAGTCATAATTGTTAATATATTTTTGTTTCTGAGATCCATAACGTCAAAATTGGCCATTTTACGCAAAAATCACAGTCGAGATGTAATAGGCCTCTTAATAATTTTGCGACTATTGTGTATATATTTTTTTTAACATCATCACACACTTGTTGAATCTAACAATATTATATAATAAAAAAATCAACATTATATTTAATAATAACAGTTAAGAGTACAACTTGTAAGCAAAGTTAAGGTTTCTGAGGCCTCCGCCAATAGCAATCACATAATAGGCCTCTTAATAATTTTGCTACTATTGTGTATATATTTTTTTTAACATCATCACACACTTGTCGAATCTAACAATATTATATAATAAAAAAATCAACATTATATTTAATAATAACAGTTAAGAGTACAACTTGTAAGCAAAGTTAAGGTTTCTGAGGCCTCCGCCAATAGCAATCACATGTTTAAAATGTTTAAGTAAAATAACTACTTAAACAAGGAAAACGCAAGTAAATCGTTTTTGAAAAAAATTGTTTTATGGTTGAAATATTGTTTTCCAGTTCTGTTAAATATTTGGAATATCGTCTGTCGAATTCAATATCCCGTAATCTTTGTGTATTTCTCGAATTCTGGAACAGTGAATTTGCCATCTGATTATCCCAATATTTGCTTTCCTTTCTTAACTTATATAAAAATAAATTCGAGTTTCTTGGAATGCGCCAATTGACACGATGATGCCACCCTTCTATGGCATTTATTGTTCTATGATGCTGCCCTGCAGTGCTCAATAGCTCAGGTGATTTTTTCGGGTACCATTGATTTTTAAAGTACCGACGAAAACGCCTCATTTCTTCAGATTCCGGAGCCACATCTAAAATAACCCTCCACGCAGCAGGTATGTAATTAGCTGGTAATAGTGGAATCATTGCACACTTCCTAATCGTATTTCGTCCTTCCCTAGTTTGGTCTAAACCAATTTTTTTGACTGTTTCCAAACAGCGTTATTAAAATGATGATAACAATCAGTCGCTTTGGTGTCCGGAAATACCGACGAAACTGCATTAATAATGGCGGCTTCATAGTCGCATTTAAAAGTTGCAATTTTAACTTGTAGCTTTTCTTTGATGAGTGTAAACAGGCGTACATATGTTTGCTCAGATTTGTCGGGTAAAAGCGCGTATATAACTGAAATAACTTTTGTACTTCCATCATCCGAAACAAAATCCAAGTGCATAAGAAGAATGGTCTAGGCGCCGATTTAAAGCTCCAATCCAATCCGCAAAGTAATTCCTAGGCTTTTTCAGAAATTTTTGAGCATGATTAGTAGTAACCAAATATTTTGTTGGTATCATCACTACCGTCTTTACTAATCAAAAAATGTTTCGCTTATACTTCAGGTATTTGAATGGTCGCCGTTCCGTTATGCTTTAATGTATCTGTGTTTAAGTATCTTTTTCGAGCGCGGTATAAACTACTCTTAATAGACTTATATGAAGGTATTAAGTCTTGGTCTCTTGGAAAATCCTTGTTTAGTCTTTTGTAAAACTCTTCATACATCTCTTTTACCGGTCCCAAGTCCTTACACACTTTTTTTTCAAGGATGCTATTCGTTTTTTAATTTCTGTAATGGCAATATTTTTCTCACAAGAATGATGATGTTCGTAAAATACGTTCTTTTTTCTCATTTATAGTAATCAAAGCAGTACATTTCCTTCTATTTATGCACCTCCATAATGTTGACCCGCTTGAATTACTCACATTTTTATTGAATCGGTGGCCGTTATAAATTAAGGTTACAGTCCCTTTTTGATTGGTAACAAACTCAAAATCTTGATTCATTCTATTCACTTTTCACTGCGATATAATTGTTTATTACGATAGAATTGTTTATCACATTAGGAAAAACTAGTTGTAAATAAAAAATAATAAAGCACAACGATCATAGAAGCTATCTGTTACTTCCCGTATGTGTAGGTAGGACGGATATTAGGTTTATAAAAAAGTACCCACATGATAGTGTTTTATGACTGCGTTCAGTTATTGGAAATTGCAGAATAATATTACTCCTTCCTAACAGGATCAGGATTTTATTCAGGTTATGAATATGTGTAAATATGTAATTAGACACGGTTTTTAGTAGAGGCCGTAAAATTTTATGTTACATAGAAATACCATACTTATAATTTTATTTTAATTAAAATCACCTACTTTCTTTATTTAATATAAATAATTATATTTCTTGTATTGCTTTTTTGTTTATTTGAATATACTCGTAATATACGATTGACAACAGTTATTTTTTAATCCATCATTTAGCTTTGTTTGAATAAAGTAAAATAGATACTCTGGTATGTATGTGAACATTCTGGGATATTGACATTTTGGGACATGGACATTCTGGGATCTGGTCACTCTGGGACATGGACATTTTGGGATAGGGACATTCTGGGATATGGACGTTTTGCACACTCCATTTTGGGATTTTTACATTTTTTTTTATAGCAGAAGGTGGCAAACGAGCAAGCGGGTCACCTAATGGAAAGTAATCACCGCCGCCCATGGACAAAACGAGCAAGCGGGTCACCTAATGGAAAGTAATCACCGCCGCCCATGGACACCCGCAAAACCAGAGGAATCGCAGGCGCGTAGGCTCGTTTCTTGAAGATCACTAAGTCGTAACGGTCCGGAAATACCGCCGCCGAGAGCTGGTTCCACGACACTGTAGATCGAGCCAAAAATTTCTTGAAAAACGCTATGAACCTAAAGGATCTAAGGTTGTATTAGTGAGCTAAGTTGATTAGTCTGTTGCCATTATCATTCCGTTTTCCTGTGCTGTGCTGTCCAATTACTGTGTCCTCACCTGCATTTTTAGACCCAATCTTGCTGTTAAAATCGCCCATTATTATGACGTTCTTGTGCGTTCTATGAAGTGCTGTTTCAAGATCTGAATAGAATTTGTCTTTGTATTCTGCTGTGGCCAGTTCTGTTGGAGCATATACTTGTATGATAGTCCATGGGTTGGTTGTATTATCTAATCTAATGTTAAGGACTGCCACTCTTTCCGATATTCCTATAAAATCATCAATTTGATCCTGGCAGTGTTAATGTTTTATAGTGGTAGTGTTTAACCATAAACCGACTCCATGAAGGCCTGGAGTTTCTCCTTTATAATATATCATGTAAACGCTTAATGACTATCCAATATTCTCAATTCCAAACTTTTACTATAGAACTAACTCTGAAATCGTGTAAAGTATGTGTTGGCCTATTCCTTGATTGACATGCAAACAAACAGTTTGAATGTTGATCTTAGGACCCTAAACATCAAACAGCAATGTCTGTTTACTAATCGAATATAAACAGTTTCTTGTAGTCGCGTACTAAACACAAAACATAGAGACAGATGTTAAATAGATGTCCTATAATTAGGTACAAATTAAGATCAATAAAAAAAACTTTTCTTTAAGAAGGAAATCTTTAATAAAGGAAATCAACCGTTTCGCGTAGCCGTGAAAGAATACCACCCCCTTCTCTTCCCTTAGGTGTCGTAAAAGGCGACTAACGGACTAAAGACTGCACATACTTCCAACAGTATAGAGCGGCGATGGGCTCACCACCTGTCACGCTGAGCACATGTGCAGTCGCTATTTGGTGAAAAGTGCACTACGGTAGAGGACTGCTTTTGCTGTCTTAATTGCCCAGTCTCTGACTGACCCTTTAGAGATAATAGTTGTGATTATGTAATGATATGATATAAAGGAAATCAATCTGCCAACCCATATTGGGCCCACACGGTGGGTTATGGCCCAATTTCAGTGTGCTGTTGTCCATGTGAGAATGCCTGTGCCCAGCAGTGGGGTGTTTATAGTCTGATAGTAAACCAGACCTCAATTCTCTTGATGAGGATCTAGATTGTGTAATGCATTGCGCGGGCGGGTTGTTATTATGCAGCAACTCTCGCCATGCCGGGTTACCGAATGGGTGACCAAATTTAAATATTTTGGATCTCCATTTTTCAAAACACACTTTACGCCTTTGATCCAAAGACATATAAAAGATATACAGGTTACACGCTAACATTATTGCATTTTAAAGTGCTGCAAGTAGTACTATATCTACGTATACAGATATTTATTATGACACGTTGCGCTAACAAGAGACACATTATGTGGTTAGAAAGAGATAAATATACATCTCGCTCTATACGCATGTGAGTTTCCATGGCAACGGCCGCCAGTAGACCGCGCTAACATAGTCTGTTTCACTCTCACGCATAGAACAGATTACATCTCACCTTTTACCCACGTGAGGAGCAGCCAGCAGTTTATTTATCGGGCATTTAATGTTTAATTTAAAAAAATCAGTACTTATGAATGAAATTACACGTTTTTCTTGTCTCTAAAAGTTGCCGCGTAATTTGTGGACCACCTAAAAACACAGGAAGGCATTTTGGCCACAAAAAACTTGATAAATTCACGCGCTGTAGCGATGTATAGCCGGGACGCAAGAGCGTGCCTGACTGAATGCGAGTCGGGCAATTACCTTACATTCGTATTGCCATTCTAGAGCGTGTACAACGCATCTATAACTTTATACATCATTGCTTTGATCCCGGTTGTTGTCGTAAGACCAAATCACATTGCGCCAGCCAGCCGATCTTACATTATGCTGCATCTTTTATATATTATTATGTCGGGGATGACATGAGCGCAGCTGTCTGAAGATATGCTGACGTTGATGAGATTTAGCAGGTCAACAACGCGTAAGTTATGATGACCATCGTGTTACTTCGGCCGCTTTGCCATCTCAGGCTTACAGAGTACAAACAAACATGCCCGCCGCTACCACCAACCAAACTGAGTCAAAACAATTTTAGTAATTTTATCTGTTTGAGTAGGTAGTCATACTGTTTACATTTTCATTTTAAATGTTTTTAACGTTTTGTGCCTTTTTGATTGATTGTTGTTACTCATTCTCAAAAGCAGTAAATTTTTCGCTCGTCAAGTTAAAAATAATAAAGTTAGTGATCAGCAGCTTAGTGGATCCAAAAAGAAAAAGAAGTCTCTTTTGATTAAATGCATTGTGTAACTTGTGGATAGCGTTGTGGGCTGCATTATTGTTAAGGCTTGTTTTGTGTATTATTTTTTGTGTTATGGTGTAATGTAGTTGTTTGGTGTTCCTATTAAATAAAATAAAAAACATTACCCCGCTGGAAATTGAACCAGGTACCTCCTTCACTTCACTGTAGTGCCAACTCAATCCGAACAATAAACTATGTAGAAGTTATATTAACGCTCTTCAAAACCGTTTAGTCAGTTAGTTTTATCAGAAATGCGTCTGCATTCGTATCGGGGTCGCACGCGTGCAGTATCATCACACTGCCGCATGTCCATTGTCCATTGCGCAATCCCTTTTTTTGTTGTAACCATTTATCTTGCTCCAATTACTAATAAAATTGTGTAAAGTCTAAGTTGACATGTGATTTGTCTTGTTGTTTAGATTCTAGCTCGACAAAGCGTGGTGGTTACTGAATATTGAGTTGAACCCCTGTTGTATAGTAGCCCTGAACTATTTTATTTTTTTTAAGATGAAGTAAACCGCAATTTACAAAGTAAAGTACTCGACGATTAAAAACCAATTACACTCATATAACCTAGCACTTTATTAATAAGATAAGAGAATGCAGTCTAGTCAGATCTAAATTAGATCACAAAAGACAACTTAGCTTTGATTATGGAATAATATAAATTACGTCTGTTATTTAGCACAAACCAATGTATTTGCCAAACTACCTAAATTAGAATGGATCTGTAGATGCTAGAAGACTATTCAACATAAGTAGGTACTTAAAATAAACATCCGAAACTTCGGGTGTAGGTATTATTCTGTGACTTCGGTGCGCAAATATCGGTATAATTATCATAACAACACATTCTCCTGCTAGGCATCAAGGTCAATGGGCCTACTCCATAAATCGAACTAAATTAGATCATCAATGTCTGCTTTCGTTGTACGGTCAGCAACAAAAGTAGTTGATTAGTTTAGTACCATGTCATAATGACTATAGGCTTGTCCGTAGTGGACAAGTATAGGCTGATGATGATGGTGGTCAGGACGGTGGTCTGCCAACACTTTTTCTTACTGGACGGGGTCTCCACGACAGGACTCTCTTGCTTCATCTACGTCATCCCTGCGACAAACTTTAATGTGCCGCTCACTATTCATAATCATCGATCATGCTTTAAGAAGGTTTATTGGTTGTTGATGGGCGACCATAAATTAGATCGAATATTTATAACAGTTTTGTCAGTGTGAAGCTACAGCCATTGCATGTCCACTACAGCAATTATTGATGATAAAAGTTCGATTGATGGAGTAAAGCATCAAGATCTTAACCATATACTACGGTCAAAACGAACTTAGGTCCTGGGAACTTGAGGCTCCCCCGAGTTTTCCACTCTTAATACTCGACTCGTAAGTCCCTTAGAATCTAGTAAGGACACTATTGCATGCTGTTGATCTCTAAAAAACTATGGTTGGTTCCTGTGTATGTGATGGATATTGTATCTGCAGTTTGATAGGTCATAAAGGCTTGAGAAACCACCCAAGACGCCATCCAGATTACGCTCAATAACAGCAAAATTCTTACCAATAACTTTTTTCAATGAAGGCTTAGCACACCAATTGCTAATATTACAATAATGTTTCTCAATCGACTATTGCGGAAGTGATTTCGCTGTTGTTATTGCAACCGCTTAGTCCACCTGTATTCAATCAATTGGTCTATATCTTGTTTATATATAAGAGCTCATTGCACAAAAGATCCCAATGTGTCGACGTGGTGCTGCGTAAGGGAGACCTCTGCAGGCCCCACGAGATAAGGATTAAGGGGCTCAGATGTCGTAATACCAGACACAATATAAATTCAATTGGTATCAACCTCTCTGAGTGTTTGTGACAGACGAAGGGGAAAGAACACATAGGCAGTGCAACTTTCAGATCAGCCACTTGTGCACTGTATCTCTCAGCCACTTGTTTCAATGTCCACAAAACGTGACCTACTTTATACCATTCCAATGTGTATTTTGATTTCGATTTATTGACTTGATGTTCTTTACAAGGACTTATTGTTCCAAGTTAAGATAATAAAATACCACAGTACTCGATATTATATATCGTTTAGTTGATCAATCATTACCGCTGTAAACTATTGTCAGTTTTGTAACTCCGAAAATGTTGAACAATATGCATTGCTTGTACGAAACTCCAGTGAAATTCAATAAAGGATATACGGCTCTTCCACAACAAAGGTATGGCGCCAAATTCGTGCGATTAACTTCTTTATTCTCACGAATGTAGTGACTTTGAAAATCGGGGCAACTCTCTCTGAGGAAACAAACTTTCAGCTGCTTGTCACATTTTAGAATTGAATATATTATTTATGATTTTCGTTATTAGTTTCCTAACCCACCAACCCGCATTGGGCCAGCGTGGTGGGTTATGGCCCAATATCCCCACGTGCTATTGTCCACGTGGGAGGCCTGTGCCCAGTAGTGGGACGTTAATAGGCTGATGATGATGATGTTATTAGTTTTAGTACTTACATATAATATTTTCACATCTCCGTTTAATCTCATATTGTTCTGTATGTCTACGAAGTATTTTGAAACATGTATAGTAAGCTGTTTGAAAATATAATAATAATAGCTAAATAGGCATATTGTTAATGAGCCTAAAGGAGGTCACTGACAGACACCGGCAGAAAAGGGGTAATATTATATAATAACCCTTTGTCAACTTGAGTATAATATTCAAAATAAAGTCAACTCACAACCGCATGTCAATAATACGTCGGCGGGCGGGCATACTTCAAGACAAAGGAAGGAATACGATAAACTGACGAAGCCATTGAAATCCCACTTCAGTGTGCCTTCTATTTTCATGTAGGCACGTAGTTTTCCCTAGAGTTCATTTCAATTGTCTTATTACCTAGTTTGTGGTTTTAGTTCACATGTAATATTTATTTATTCAATGTATCGTCCAATTATCAAAAGCTAATAATAATTCATTTATTTACGTACTACAGACGCCAGCAGTTCAACCTACTACAAAATTTCTTCAATACATTTTGAACTTCGTTACAAGTGTATAAGGATCAAAATCGATTGAAGAAATTGTATAGTTTTGCATAGGCTATTTAGCAGACGTGTGGACCTTTCAATCTGATTCCTCGTACGTATTTCCTCTGAGTAAATCAATCTCCTCACTATATAATGTAGATCCATTGACGCCTATATGAATGGTTTACTTTTGTTATTATGCCACCATGACCGATTTCAGAATATGTAGCGATACGGTAGCTAATCAAATTCTGTTGTATTGTACCCTACTATTGGGAGCAACTAGCAATCAGCAGTATCGTACTTTGTTGAGTTAAGATTTGAATGGTGAGATCCTGTATAATTACTGGGCAAAAATACATAATAACAAAAGTTAACCAGAAATAGACCCTAGCGTCCATAGATCAAAAGATACGTAGTTTCGAGGCAGTGACCGCTTTCAATTAGGCTAGGCGAACAGAAAGCAAATATTCCGGCCCATTGTAATAAAAGCAAATACATAACTTGAAGGTTATTTGTAGTGCCTTTTTTTGAGTTTCAGTTCTAAGTATAGGAACCCCCAAAATTTATTGTTTTTTTTCTATTTTGGTGTGAAAATCTTAATGTGGTTCACAGAATACATCTACATCAATCATTGATCTACATACCAAGTTTCAACAGTATAGTTCTTATAGTGAGGCTATGGTAGATCTCTTAGGCTTATTGTATGAAATCTCACGCCGTTATGTCATCAGACGCATCAGCCTCTTTACACTAACTAATAAGTACGGGGGTGCTAAGACATAGCAAAGCACATAATTGACTCCGGGGTATGTTGGGCCAATAAGCACACTATTAGGAATTTAGAGGATAATGTGAAAGTAACGATTAAGAGGTTTTTGAAGAGGCAATAAATAGTAGATCCCCTGAACTGTTCAAGCCAGAGTTGTTGTGTGCAATCTCGTGCCAGTATGTCATCAGCCTATTTACACTGACCCCCCCCTAAGATACTAGGCTCATTATTCGCTGTAATGTGTAAGAAAGTCACAATAAAGAGGTCAATTAAATAGTTATTTTCAATTAACAGGAAATAGAAATCAATAAAGTTACAGATACCCGTATCGATTTAGATGACCGAAAGGTCAAGATTCATGTGGTTGGGAATATTAACGATAGATTTCAACTTTTTCACAAGTTTCTTCACCTTTATCCTTATTTCAGTCTAAAGGCAGCTTGAAAATTTTATTTTATTTCGTAAATAATTTGTGTGGCATGTCATGATGACTCCTCAATATTTGTGTGTTGTTGTTTGATATACGTTTTGTATGTTGATTAATCGTAACTTTTGTAACTTAGCAGCGAGACCAATCATTCATCAAAGTTTTGTATAAGTATTCTGAAAATTTAAAAGTCGTTTCGTATTCTGTTAAAGAATAAATGTCATCATCAGCCGAAAAACGTTCACTGTTGGACAAAGGCGTCTCCCGAAGATCTCCAATCGGTCCGTTCTTTGCTGCCCACATTCAGCGAATAATATTTACAATGCTCTAAATATAACTAGGCTAACCTAAACTTTTCTCTCAGTATATAGCATAGTTCCTATGAGCTACAGTACAGAGTAAGTTTTACTGAGTGGTAAAGCCACGCTGCGTTGCAGCACGCATTGGGCCGGCACGCCCGGCGTAATACCACTTTCTCACTAATATCCGGCGTGAAATAATAGCATTGTTGTTTCGTACGGCCAGTGAGGAACAATTCCCATTCCTTCCTAAAACCTATTCTTTCCTTAAAGGACGGCAACGCATCTGCTGGTGTTGCGGGTGGGTGTCCATGGGCGGCGGAGATTACTCTCCATCAGGTGACCCGCCTGCTCGTTTGCCTCCTTCTATTATATAAAAAAAGAGATTAATTCATACGAGTTTATAGTCTCTAATTTGATGATCCATAATGTGTTTAAGCTTCAGAATCCGCTAATAACTGGATCGGATAAGTGGTTATGTGTCACGATCAGTGACGTCGTATTGCTGGTGTCAAGTAAATACTGGTCACCACTGCGCCGCCCGCCGCCCTAAATTCATAACCTATTATTTAACCTATATCAAACTATTATCTCCTTGTCTCGTGCAAGAAATTTGTTACTCGCGCTAATGTCGATGCAGTTGGTAATGGTTGTATTATTGTTTTTAAATTTAGGTATAATTTTAAAGTTTTCTCGTTATTTTCGTTGCGTATCAGAGCATTCAGAGCAGACTTTATAATGTGATTCTATTTCTTTACTTTTCTCTTGTTTGGTTTTTTAGATCTTTCCTTTTGTCGTGCGTATCAGTAAGGTTAACGAGTTTGATAACTGAACAAGCAGTTTTTTCTAATAAAGTCTTTTCATGCCTTTGTTTTGCTAGAATTTAACTTCCTATGCTATGCAAAGATATTGCCGTATCATGTTGCCATGTCACCATCTTAGCCAAATTTGTATACCTAATGCCCACTGTTAAACACAAGTTTCTCCTAAGGGATGAATTATACTTATTAGACCGGGCCGTGCACGGGCCGTGTTGCTGGCCTGGACGGGGCACTGATTTGAGACGTTGCATACCTTTTGTATGAAGCAGTTCATATAACACAGTGCATGATCCGTGTCCCATCCGGGCCCGGACGGGACACGGCCTGCTCTATAAATACAAAATGTATGCAACGTCTCAAATCAGTGCCCCGTCCGGGCCACGCGCCACGTACACGGCACGCCCCGTGCACGGCCCGGTCTAGTATAAAGCGTTCCCCTACAGTCAAATACTCGTAATGTGAAAAATTAACAATGTAAAAATACCACGTTAACTTTAATATGCAGTGCAAACAAAAGTTAAAAGTTATTAAATTATACCTAATGCGACATCATTTACTGTCGTGAGCTTCCCAAACGTCGCAATTACAGTATCTAATGTTTGCTCTATATTGATATAAGCTCGTCTAACGTTCATAATGTCATTGCTAAACCGTTTGCTCTCATTACACTCGCGCCTCTAGCAGCTTCAACATATCGTGTATTCTATTCGTAATAGAAATATCGTTGTGATTTCCGTCGTTTTTATATTTCTATATTTTAAAGCGAATTTTAAGCTACAGTTCTGTGTTTAAACTTTTTGTTTAAAGTGTTTGTATTTTTCGAGTTATAAAGTAACAGTTGGACATTAGACAATGAAATAAGTTTGAAACTCTTTGTTGCGGTGTTCAGTTGGTGTCAATGGTCAGGGAGGTGTACCACAGGCTGCTGCCAACATGTCAGTGCAGAGAGGAGGCTGCGGGGACTTTCGCTATTGTTTTTATTATTGTGCCCGCTCCGGTTTCGAGATATACGATTTGGAGACGCCCGAGCAGGCGCTGGCTGCCGCGCGCGGGTAAACCATTTTGTGTTGTTATAAACATTTATACATACATACACTGATGACTATTTTCCCCAAAGGGTCTGATTAGACCAGTGGTTCTTAACCTTTTAGTCATGAGGGACCATTTGACAAAATTTCTGCGTTGCTATGGACCACCCAGTAGGTTTAGAGATAATGTACTTACATAACTTAAATGTAAATAAATACGTAAACTTTAGGTATTTTCGCATTTATATCCTAAAGGGTTTCTATCTAAGTATATATAACGTTTAAAAAAATAAGTAAAAATATTTAAGGGTGCGTACCTACATATTCCCTGTTAAGACTTCACTGCTTAAATATCACCATTCAATGTAGTAAATATTTTTTTTACAGAGTTGTGTGGAAGAAGGAGAGGGAGGTTTTTGCCCTGCAGTGGGACAAATTGGGCTAGATCACAGACATAGATCTATGTCTGTGGGCTAGATAATTATAATAACAAGTGTAATGTACATTTTGTAATACGACCTCCTTGGTCGAGTGGTTTGTACACCGGTTTTCATGGTGTCGCCATCTCTGAGGTCCCGGGTTCGAACCCCGGTCGGGTCAATTTAGAAATTATGGTTTTCTGAATTGTCTCGGGTCTGGGTGTTTTCTATGTATAATAAGTATGTATTTAAAAGTATTTTAAGTATGTTTATCCGTTGTCTAGTAACCATTTAACGAGTTTCTTCGAAGCTTCTCTTGGGCTAGATAATTGGTGTGATTGTAGGAAAGATTTATTTATTTATTTGTAAACCTTATTTTGTTATTGATTGACAAACGCAGGCGCAGTGCCGGATGAGTGACCTTTGATACGTGACACGCTTGTACCCCGCCTACTTCTCCGCGCCTCGCCCCGTCTTCAGGTTGTAACCTGAAGAGTTTAAACAACAACTTAGCTTCTTTTTGTCTAAAAAATATAAATTTCTCAGTTACTTATTACTTTTGAAAAAAACAGTTATCACCAAACATGTAGGCTGCTCAAATTTTATTGCTTATTTTTTTACACGTTGTATAATAAACATAAAACGCATAAATTTATTCAAAACGTACTTTACAGATTTTATTGAAATTTTTGTGATGACATACTCTATACTAACTTCTAAATCCTTGGTTCTGAACCCTTTATTAGGATGATTTCGCGGACCATTTGAGATGCTTCCAGGGACCACCGGTTAAGAACCACTGTACTAGACAATGACAATCGCAAAAGCAGTCTACTGCCACACCGCGTTTTACCAACTAAATGCATGACAAGTGGTGAGCCCATCGCCGCTCCATGCTCTTGAATGTACCTATGTGCAGTCTTTAGTCCGTTAGTCTCCTTTTAAGACACCCAAGAGAAGAGGTGGGCTTGTAGTTTTATTTCAATATTGAGCCGCCAGCACAAAGCTCTTAAAACTTGTTTTAACAATTTCATTTTCATACTTTAACCGTATTGTCACATTGTTGTCCACTAGTTTAACCACCGATCTCGGACCAATTAGTTTGATTCATGTAGGTATCATCAATTACGTAAATCTTAGCGCATTCATACTAAATAAAATTAATGAGTATGGTATGGTCCAGTCATAATCACTTTCATATGCGATTAAAAATCATAAACTTTACTATGTCTGCGTTATTTACATGTATTTTTTCTAGTAACACTAAAAGTACTTAAATTATTGAACGGATACTTGGCTCTTTCACAATAAAAGCGCACGACCCTATTCAAAATGAAATGCTTGTTTATCATAAACACCTTTGCGTTTTCATATACATACTTAATCAGCGGGACTTGCGAGGGGACCCTTGCTCAAAGGGTCGTTGACATAAAAAATATTCATATACCTACCTAGTTCTTAGTTATATACATAAAACGGTATGGTGGTTATATAGTGTGATATACATAATGTTTAACTGTAAACATATTTACTCACCTTCTTATTAACTGTGTCAACATGAAATTTGTTAGCCGCGTTTATTGTTGTAACAGTTTGTTATTTGTGGTCGATGATTCAATGGTGAGCGATCGTTAGCTCACATGGAATCCGTACCTGGCTCTTTCCGTAGCTTCCTTCTTTTATATACAATCATGACTATTATCCCCGAAGGGTTAGTCAGAGACTAGGCAATGAGGACAGCAAAAACAGTCCACTTTTCACCAAACAGCGGCTGCACATGTGCTCAGCGTGACAGGTGGTGAGCCCATCGCTGCTAAATGCTGTTGGAAGTATGTGCAGTCTTTAGTCCAAAGGAAGAGAGGGGGGTGGTAGTATTCTTCCACCGCTAACTTTGCATTATATTTATATTGATAATTCAGTTTAATCGCGAAGAGTGATAAAGGGGAAGGGATGTCTTTGCCCTGCAGTGGGATGACCATGGCTGAAAATAAATAAAAACTTAATACAGTTTACACATTTCGGGATTCCATACAAACTTCCAAAATTTTACAAACATGTTAGCCAACTTTAATGGTAGGTACCTACTTTAAAAAAGAAAATACAGAGATCTTAATAGTTAAAGGCATTGTTTAAAAAGAGCTTTAATTTAGCTGGCTTTATGCGATATAAAACCCGCATTTAATTAAATAAACGCCCAAGCAGCCCGCTATTTCTGAATAAAGTTTCATTCACTTGCGTCAAGGAAGGCGAAAGATGTGAGGGACACATCATTATTTTTTATTTTATTTATTGAGGTTGTCCTCAAGCAACAAATCAAAAATATCATTAATATTTCATTAGATATTTTTAAATAAGTATTATAAAGCAAAGTGGCCGTTTTCCTGTGTCAGTGGCTTCAATTTTTCCTTCTAAACACGCAATGGATTTATACGCGGTTTTCTGATAAAAGATCGATGAAGGTCAATGGCTTTTTTATATAATTTGTAGATATTTTGATAAATAATAAAAAAAAACTTTCCTACACTCACACCAATTGTCTCATTGTCTCTAGCCCAAGATAGGGATGCGCGATGCGGGTCGTCGATCCGATTTTTCGGATCGTAATGGATCGTAACACCACGATCCGATCCGCGGATCGGATCACATCGTCGATCCGATCTTCAGGAAATCGATCCGGATCGGATGCAAATAAGTAAGACACATTTAATTTTAGATCTTTATTAGGTAAACCCCCAAGTAACACATCAAAGCAGTATAACAGCCGCATCTCAGCATTTCTGTATCGTTATGGCATTTTGAGTTTGGTTGTATAGTAGCATTACACAAGTGTATACGGCTACTGTAATGCTTATTTGGGCACAAATTATACGGCTTAAGACCCTATATAGGTCTGCAAATAGTTGTTTAATTGCATTACAGAGGCATTATATTAGCATTATTGTGGTCAAGGAAGGTAACAATGGCATTAAAGAAGCATTATTATGGTCAATGAAGTTGCTAAACGCATTACAGAAGCACTAAGCTAGCAATATTTTTGATAATGAAGATGTTCAGTGCATTACAAAAGCATTAGACGAGCTATTTAAGTGTTCACAGTTCGAACTTAATAAACCCTACATCATTGCAAAAACATCTCTAACACCACGGTACAAATGTTTATAATACATTGACGTTGTAATTATTAAACTATACTTTGTCTCGCAATATTTAAAGGACGAAGACATGTCAAAACGCGTGATTGTGAAAACAATATTTTATAAAACTGGGAAAGTTTTAGACTTTTTGATATTTATGCCATCAAATATGAATGCGCAATGCAGTTTACTGTAAATGTCTATAAAAGTTTTATTGAAAATTTTCACGCGCCTTCGATATTTTGTGGTTTTGGTCTAAAATGTTAATTAAAGATATGTGTGGAATAACCAAAACAATTGTGTATTTCTACTCTGAACGTATTTTGCGTAATTAACATAACAGTATTGGTTGGGCAGTATATTAAATTAGGTTTTATTCTTGTTTTATGGGTTTATTGCTTTTATAAATAGGTCCGAATGATAATATTTTAGGTTATAAAATATTTACAAAATGGTATCCGTCTAAAGCAGAAGCCAGAGAGCAGACTTTTGATGTATCACTGTAGTGCCATTGGCTTTAAAGTAGTTCTATATGAATTCACCGGTATACCAGTAGACTCGATGTAGACTGAAATAGTGCCAGTACTTGAACGCCATTTAGGGATCCTTGAGCATAACAATAAAACTAATTTCAGAATTTTTGTACTACCTACCTATTTGAATCCGTTTGCCAAAATAATTTTCGGCTGCTTTGTTGTGTTGGATAATTTTCTTTCTGACTTCTTGGCGGGAAATTTAAGCGTCATGTCAGCAGTTTTGTTTTATTTTCTATAATTTGTGTTTTGTCGAACATTAATGTGAAATAATGGTGGATTATTTACTGTTAAGTGTTCGGGAACATGCATGAGTGTTGGCAAATAAAACAAAACAGTGCAACATCACTTTTCAAATTCTCTCAAGAAGTCCACGTAAGATATAAATAAAGTCCCACACTTAGAATAATTTATTATAAGGTCCCATAGCTATATTGAGTCTCAAGGGATTTGGGGGAATATCATTTACCATTACCGTTCATTATCACTCATTATCATCTACTTTATTTAAAGAAAATATGCAATTGAACCCATTGACCGTCAACGACCGACGTCGTAAAATTAGACGACAGATTTAAAATTTTTGCCTTATTTGGTTTCAGTTAAGAAAAAGTATAAAAATGGTCGATATTTTACTTAGGAGAACCATTTAAATAAACTTAGAAATTTTAAGTAAAAAAATATGCACTTTCATCGCCATAGATGTCTTAAAGAGTCGACTAGTGAATATATACTGTAGGTGGGTAGGTTTTTTATTTTTTTACCTACACCTAATTAAATTCTCAAATGTTCTGCGATTTCCAGTCTACTTTTAATAGCAAATATTTCTAAGAACGTAACACTTCATTTGTTAAAGAAGTGAATCATGTAAGTAATAATTTTATTTTAATTAATTCTGCTAGTACTTACATCTTGTAAAAAAAATATTCGGCCTCAATAAAATCCCTACTAATATTTTAAATGCGAAAGTAACTCTGTCTGTCTGTTACGCTTTCATGCTTAAACCACTGAACCGATTTTGATGAAATTTGGCACAAATATAGATTAGATCATAAGAAAGGACATAGGCTACTTTTTATTGTTTTATTTATTAGCACGTTGCAAAATATAGCTTGTGACGTCATAAGCGGACGCCTTTACGAGGCCGTGGCGTAGGAATGTCAATGCTTATTAAAAATCTAGAAATGTATAAATGAATGTACCTATCGATAACAATAATTAATACCCACAATTTTCGAAATTTGTTTTTCAATGACAGTAATTTCTCGTACCCATGATGTTTAAGTATTTCTAATTCATTTTAAATGCCTGCGTGTGTCACCATGACTACTGAAAACTATACAGAAGCAATTGAAAACAGCCAGGAAGACGACGACGGCTCAAGTTCTATATATCTTTTGTATGGCAAAAAAAAGAAGAAGCAACATCAAAGCAGCTCCACCAAAAAAGACAAGGGCATACAAACCGAGAACGTTCTTGTCCAATATATTAAAACGAGTGAAGATGACTTCCACGTTAAATATGGACGATTTCCAGTTTTTTTAATGAACACCCCGTGACCTAAGAAATGAGCATTTTACTGCATTAGTAGCATTTGAATTAGAGAAAGTGCAACCCGAGGATCGTTCTTTGGTATACGTCAAAGTAATCGACCGTATACGGAAAGCTGGAGGAGATTGTGGTATTACATCAAGCTGTCCTTCACCGAATATTAAAACGTAACTCTAATTATTATTATTATTCAAATTCACCCTCGTATTTTTCTAAAAATTTTAAATTTCATAAATACATTGAACAAATATCATAATCACGATACAGATCTCACTGAAACTGAAAAACAATAAAATGGAATGGGTTATGTCCGATAATTAATTGTTATGTTGAAACAATAATAAAAACAAAATTACGTACTAATAAATTCTATGTTATTTACAAGTTACCGACCTACCTTTTCAATTAGCTAATCAAATGTGTAATTAAGTTTTATGACATTAGTATTTATGAATTTAAAAGTAAAACATCATTTCCTTTTGTGAATTAAAAAGTAAAACATTATTTTGCTCTTTGAAATATCAATTATCGATTGCCCTTTAAATGCATATGGCACATCACTAGGGAATCTAGCGAAAATTATATTCGCTTCGCTGCAGCTGTGGGTAAAGGTATACTCATGTCATATACCGCGCGGTTGCCGCGCGGGTCTCGCTCAGGTATTTAGTATAACCCACAGCGGCAGCGAATACCGCTCAGGTTTGAATAGGCCTTAAAAATAGGCGCGGCGCTGGGGGCACGCACAAAAGTCCCCTATTTTTACGAAATGAAGAATTGTTTACATATTTATCAATATCACTTTCATCTTCACTTTCGTCGGAGCTCTCAGGTCTTACACCTTCAGCATCAAGCGGACAGGAATAAACACGACTTAGTTAAATATTCTCATTATTCACAATAAAATATTTTTCAACACACGAGAATTCCATATTGTGTATATTTCCGATGTTGACAGGTGTTACTTGTCCTATGGAACCTTCTGTAATATCGCTACAACTCGCTTCACAGCAGTCTTCGCGCGAAACTTTTTGTTGTCGTGTATTGTCTGACATCGGATTCGTAGACACCAAAGGAACCTGCATAATTCTTACATGTTCCTTTAATATTTTTCGCCTCATTCCTCCAGTTCTTACTCTTATTTTAAAAGATTTTTCACAACATTTTGTGCTGCACTTATTTTTACCTGTAATGAATGTAATGCATGCTGATACACGTCAATGAAATCGCAACTCAAGTAATTTTGTTATTAACATTTAAAATCGTTATACTTACACACGTAGGTAATATATTAATAGTTATTATAAATCACATTCGCAAGTTAAAAGAGTTCGTTTCACAGATTGTTTGTTTTCAAAATGGCCCATAAACAAATGGTTTTACTTTACGAATACAGTAAATCGAATGTATTTAAGCCTTTGACGCACAAAATAAGTACACATAAGTTTTTATATTTATGACTACGTTATTTAGTCTCTTACAAGGTAATTTAAATATGTGTATGATAAAAAATAAAAATAAACCAATAGATTTTAGGAAATTACTTGGGACAAATGTGTCCCAATATGCGATAAAGGGCATCATTTATAATTTTGTGAGGTACTTACTATTATAGCAAAATCAAGTTTTTTCTGATATTAAATGACAAAATTCAGTAAAAGAATAACAATTTAATTAATAATTTCATGAATGGAACCCAGCAAAACAATTTCTCGTTGCTGTGAAACATAGATTTACATTACAAATGTCACATATATTGCTGGTACGATTTTCTACTCCACTCTTCGCACACTGCACACATCGTTTACGTGAAGGCCCCTTCATCATTACGTGTGAAGGTAAAGACTGTTTGTGTCCTATATTTTGAATCCGCTTTTTGGTCATGGAAGTGGATGGCAAGGCATGTTTACGTATAGAAAAATTGCCAATCATAGCCCTAGCCACAACTTGTCGGTATTCAAGTGATGAGAGTAAATGCCCTTCTATGCGGTGTTGCGCATGCAGGGCCCAATGAGACCTTAGTCCCGTCCAACACCTGACCAAGAACGTCTGACCCTAATAAGAGGTCGATCAGGGCTGGTGTGTAGTAGTGCTGATCAGCCAATGGTACGGGTGGCTGGCCTAGTATGAGGGAAATGTTTGGTACCTTCTCTAAGGGAAGGTAGCCAGTGTCATTTTTTAAAATATGAGCTGTGGCAGTAATTGTAGGAGTATCATTGTGCGTGGGTCGGAATACTATTGTTGTTGCCGCTTTTGACTCATGTTTGTGCTGATTCCCAACTCCTGTAATTTTTAAGGAAGTGGGTCCAAAAGTCGTGCCATGCGTGAAGTTATCAATTTCAACATACACAGTCCAATAAAGGTCTGGCTGTGTGAAGGTGGCCATGTACGTCCGCGACTCTTAGTGAGACGGTTGGCAACAAAATGAGTGTGCCAGTGGGCACAGAATGGGGGTGAGCTGATTGAGAAGCAGCCGAGTGTGTATGAGCTGAGTACGTATCAGCTGAGTGGGCATGGGCTGACTGGGCATGGGCTGACTGGGCATGGGCTGGATGGGCATGGGGTGAGGGTGAGTCTACCTCTTCGCTAGGGTGCTCCGTGATTGTTGGCAGTCACCCTATTTCCTTTGCGCGCCTAAAACAAATAAATTGAGCGTTTAGACCGTGTCTAAAATCACAGAACATGCCTAAAACGTTAGGGTCAATTATTAATAAAATTGACCTTTTACGCATATTGGGACAATGGCGTCCCCCACCTATAAATTCATATTTTAGTTACTAAAATGTTACTAATTACGACAATTAATAATACAAACATAATTATTACTTACCATTCTTATAAATTATTCATTAAACAGTCACTGAGTGCAGCAAAAATGTAATATTAATCACTTCAGAAAAAAAGTCAAAGAAGCGCAGCAAACTACTCAAAAGTAATGTGACGTTTTTGTTTTTTTTTTCGCGCGCACATTCACCAACCAAAGAAAAAAAACAAAATACGTTCGGATACAATAAGCATGCGTTTAGTTTAGTTCCCAATAATGCTTTGTTTAGCAATATACACAAATTTAATTTTAGGGACAGTGGTGTCCCTTTTAAGTCAAAGGGTTAAACAGCTATAAGCATTACAATTAGTCACGTGTAGTTGATTAAAGAGCTGTTAGCTGTACAACAGAACTCAGTTGATCATTAAAAATGCAAGCATTACATTGATTCACCTTTATGCTTTTCTAAGGCTTTTGCTTACCACTTAAAAGTGCTATTATACAACAAAAGGCACTAAAAACAGCTCAAAGCTGTACAATGAATTTAAGGGGCATTATAATGGCACAACTTTATGCCATTAAGCAGCCTTAAGCATTTATCTATTATTAAAGAATGCTATTGTATATCCAAATGCACTTAATACAGCTAAAAGCTGTATAGCGTCGTTGAGATTTCCTGCGCTAAAACTAAAGGCTTTACAAAAGCATTTTGATATGCCATTATCCAACCGTTATACAGTGTAAAGCATCATAAAGGTTTTGAGATGCCAATATGAGGCCTTAAGATGCTCGGTGAACTTATATAAGAGTTTATACGTGCCTTAAGTTGTACATACATTTACTATTCGTTTCTTAGAATGCTTTCTTGTGTTACTTGGGCCAATGTAAACCTTGTAAAGAAGTATGCATGTGACTGGATACATACATTTTATGCTTTTATACCTACCCACAACATTCGATTATAATAATTTAACAGCTATATCACTCTAACCGCAAAGGTTGCCGTAAAAATCAAAATGTAAACAAAGATAGAACACGTTCGTAACAAATAAACCTAAGTATGAACATATTTTTTTTTTAACAAACCAGTTTTAATGCTTACGATCCAAGCGATCCGATCTTTCAAGTTTTGATCCGATCCGGCAAAAAATCGTATGACCTCGATCCGATCTTAAATCGCCGGATCGTATGCCTGCCGATCCAATCTTTCAAAGGATCGGATCGGATCGGCGCATCCCTAGCCCAAGAGAAGTTTCGTTATGAAACTCGTTAAATTGTTACTAGACAACGGATAAACATACTTAAAATACTTAAATAAATACATACTTATTATACATAAAAAACACCCAGATACGAGAAAAACAATAATTTCTAAATTGACTCGACCGCGGATTGAACCCGGCACCTCACAGATGACGACACCATGAAAACCGGTGTACAAACCACTCGACCAAGGAGGTCGTCAAAATGGCTGAAATATGATGGTGTTTCTAAGTTATCGTGGACGAAGGAGTAGGCGGGTCGCTAGTTTGGAATAATTCAACAATCTCTTCGCAATTCATGGTTTACACTGAAGTTCCTTGGTCAGAGTCACGTCATTGAACTCGGCTTGTCTTACGCGTGCCATCAGCCAATGGTGATTAATATACCTATCGCAGTATTTACAAAGTGAGTGATTTCATTACTTAATGGTTACCGCAGTTGGAACGAATCTTAATCTTATCGTTGCACGTTATGTTAATATGTTGGGTAATTTAAGATGTAATTAGTGGTTTAAATACAATTTCAGTTTTAAATAGTATTTTGTAATCAAACAAAATTACGCCAATGTTGATTTAGAATTATTCTTATTAAAATAGTGTTGATATATTTAGTTTAAAATATCGATGGTAGACGGCGCCACTAACACAATGTTGCAATTAAACCGTTTCACTATTTTAAGAATTTGCCGATGCTTTCTGATAAAATAACCCATCTTACATGTTTGACGCCACCTGCATAGACTGATTGAATGCTGAATTATCACGCATCTCTATTTTTACAGATATTCGGTAATTAGCTCCGATTTTTACTACATTCTTTATAGAGAGATACCCTCGCTCCAAGAGCTTTATAGCCGTTGACCAATTTCAACAGAAGAATCGGTCGGTTCGTTATTGTGCTTTAGAATTACACACGCCATCGCAGGTCAACCTACATACATAATAATCACGACTATTATCTCCAAAGAGTTTGTCAGAGACTAGGCAATGGGGACAGCAAAAACAGTCCTCTACTATAGTCCACTTTTCATCAAATAGCGACTGCACATGTGCTTAGCGTGACTAGTGGTGAGTCCATCGCCGTTCTATGCTGTTGGATTTATGTGCAGTCTTTAGTCCGTTAGTCGCCTTTTACGACACCCTTTTACTACGTGTGGTAGTATTCTTTCACCGCTAAGCGACACGGTTTCAACCTACCCAAAACTGTCAAATTTCTCAAATAGATATTGATCCTTATACCCCAACCATAAAGCTCAAAATTTATTGACGAAATTTGTTATGGTGGTGGTGGTTTGACCTGCACAATCTGTACAGACGCCAATCTGGTATAGATAGTGACCGTTTTGTGTTAGTCATATAAATAGCTGAGCTGTTCACGCATATGTTTTCTTGTTGCGAAGACGCAATTCCGTCACGTTGGCGAACTTGAACTAATAGCAATAACATTTCGCTCCGTTTGACCGACGCTGATCCGAAGCTAAGCGCGTGTCAGATATTTCCGCGGTGATAAATGGCTCGTATCATTTATCTCATAACTCTACTCAATTGTCGCTTGAAACTAGCTTAGAACAATTTTATTGTTTAGCTTGTTAACATGTCAGTTTAAGAATAAGTAATAAGGTTGTACTATGTTTTTGGTTATCGTTCAGTTATTTGTCTTTATTGGATAGAGAGCATGCAGACTATCCCGTTTTATCCTAATGTTAATGTCCATAGAAAACTAAATGGATCTAGAGAAGAGAAGTGGTTTGGGGAAGACTTTGCCTAGCAGCGGGGCATAATAGAAAACATATATAAGTGCCCATTACGGTTTAATTAGTTTAAGTATATTCTGTTTTAAAAATATATTTCTTTTGGTTTTGCAGCAATGGCGTAAATGTAGAAGGCTCCACACACAGGCAGGTGGTCGACCTGATTAAGTCTGGCGGCGACTGTCTCACTCTCACAGTCATCTCTGTCACACAAAGGGTGAGAAGACACATTTTTTTTCAATGAATGTTATTTAAAACCCCTATTTTGAAAGATTACAGTATCAATGTGCTATTAACCCCCTACAGATAGCTAACGCTTGTGTTGCGAGTGTTATAGAAAATACAAGATATTGAATATCTTGTTTTAAATAATAATAATAATAAAGAATTTGTCTTCAATCTAAAATACAGAGCACACAGAGAACATTAATACGCAGATGGTAAAGTTAAATGAAGAACAAAACGGTCTATGGCTCAGAAGCCGCAGATAGTAAATATCCACAGCTTCTGCTATTTTTTTTATTTAATAGGGCAAAGCACTGTTCTTCTTTTAAGTTATTGGGTATCATCAACATCATGCTTGGTGTGTTACGGCCCAATCTCCACATGTTCTTCTGTCCATGGGGAGGCCTGTAAAGGGCAGCACGTAGGGTATAAGCTAATAATGATGATGATAATATGTTTATCGCAGGAAGCAGAACGACTAGAGCCAAGCGACGATGGCTCCGCCCCCGTAGGCGTGATCGGCGGCGCGGCAAACTCCCGCGCGACCGTCTACCAGCGCTACGACTACACGGACAAGCGCTCCCTGCCCGTCTCCATACCAGACTACCGCGTGGTGATGGAGCGCTCTACTGGCCGCAGCTACGTAGCCTTTAACGTCCACATGGCAGGCAGGCATCTCTGCAGTCGCCGCTACAGAGAATTCGCTGCGTTACACCAGCAGTTGAGAAAGGAGTTTCTTGGTAAGTCGGATAAAATGTTTACTAGAAAAAAACAACCAGTCTCAGGAAAGCTCGAATGGGATTCGAGCTTTTGGATTGCCGGTCCACTGCTCTAACCGATAAGCTACCGAGATCCCAGGAGACTCGTTGAATTTTTTCTAGCAGTTTGTGATTTACGCTGCAAGCCAGGCAGCGGTATTACGTCTCTGTAAAGTCTACCCTCACAGTCGAAAGAAATACTATTGCAAGTATTTAACAATCGATAAAGACGTAAGTGCTTATAAATATCTTTGTTATTAAAATGTTTACTAGAAAAAAAAAACTTTTTTTTTCTGTTTTTTTTTTAAATCCTATCTATATAGCACTGTGAATGCAAAAATTTCAATAATAAAGATATACTTGGTAAATCATTAGTTGATCTACCAGTGCTGTGACTGCATTTGGACAAGCACTCGCTGCCCTTTTCTATACGGGACTACCACGTTATCTTAGAGCTACCGGCTGCAGCTATGTATCTACCAGTATTTAAAAAGTTTTTTGGTGAGTCCTCTGTTGATCTACCACTGCGATATCTGCACACGGACAAGCGATCGCTGCCCGACTCCATACAAGAATACCACGTGATCTTAGAGATACTGGCAGCAGCTATGTAGCTACCAGCAGTCAAATAAGTTTCTTGGTGAGTCCTCGCTTAATGTAATACTGCTGCACCTCATCATCAGCCTATAAACGTTCCACTACTGGGCACAGGCCTCCCACGTGGTCAATAGCACGTGGGGATATTGGGCCATAACCCACCACGCTGGCCCAATGCGGGTTGGTGGGTTTAACGACTGCCATCTTACGACAACAACCGGGACCAACGGCTTAACGTGCCTTCCGAAGCATGGAGGAGCTCGAGATGTTTTTTAATTTGGTCACCCTTCCAGCGACCCGGCATTGCGAAAGTGGCTTAGCGAGCAAGATCGCAAGCCGAACGCGCTAGCCGCTGCGCCATCGAGCTCCTCCTGGACGTACAAAACTGAACTGCTGCGCCTGAACGTACAAAAGTGTTCGATCTGACCTTTCGACCCAGTGGCAGCAAAAGCAAACATATTTTAAAAGTTCGTCGGTTTAGGTCCTTATTAAGGTAGCTTTTCTTTTCGAGTGTGTTTTGTTTATTTTTATTTTTCTATTTAAACATTGTTTATTTAAAATTCATACTCGTTTCTTTTGTCGCAGGGTTCAATTTCCCCAAGTTGCCGGGCAAATGGCCTTTCACACTTAGCGAGCAACAGCTGGACGCCAGGAGAAGAGGTCTGGAACAGTATTTAGAAAAGGTAAGCATCTGGGCCGTAGTCTCGCTCTTACTTTTCTATAATTTGGCTTTCTAGTGTCAATTTTCTGTTTCTTATACAGATACATCTGTATTAACTGTTGGTTATAGTGTATATTATACAAGGTATACAAATAAATACACGTAACACCCCTTTCCCGAAGGTGTAGCGAGGGACCGCAGCTTCCCATCTGCTACGATCCTACCACATTTCTTCCATGGATAGTCAAAAGTCAAAAAGTCAAATTATTTATTCAATGTAAACCTTTACAGGCACTTATTGACGTCAATACTAATAATAATAATAAAAAAAGCAGTAAACTAACTTGTAGTTAAGACTTAACAACTAATCTAACGAGCTATAAGCCGAAAAATAAGCCGTGGTCATAGAATTCTGTGTAAACAAACGTATCCTGGTACTTACGAGACAAAAATGGCGGGCAAGTGTCTCTCCCCTAGCGACACAAACGGCTAAAACTTATAGGTAATTTATCGTTTTTTGTGATGAAAGTTGAAGAATGATAATCATAATGAATTGTTAACTTAAGTTATCACTTTAAGGAATAAATGTGATTTCCAATTATCGTATTTATATTGTGGTAGGTAAGTAATAGAAATTGAAAATAACTGAGTTTTTAAAGTACCAATAATTGTAATAAATAAACAATGCCCCCAGGTATGCGCCGTCCGCGTGATAGCGGAGTCGGACGCGGTGCAAGAGTTCCTCACCGACTCGGACGACTCGTCCAACCCGTCGCCCGTGGACCTCAAGGTGCTGCTTCCCGACAAGGAAGTCGTCACGGTGTCCGTGCTCAAGTCCACCAACGCGGACGACGTGTACCGCGCGGTGTGCGACAAAATCGGCTTGTCCAAGTCGGTGCAGAAGTACTTTTACCTGTTCGAGATTGTGGAATATAACTTCGGTGAGTTTGCTTTTTAGGGTTCCGTACCAAGATCCCGTTGTCCGTCCGTCCGTCTGTCACCGGGCTGTATCTCATGAACTTTGGTAGATAGACAGTTGAAATTTTCACAGATGATGTATTTCTGTTGCCGCTATAACAAAAAACATAATAAACTAAATATTTAGGGGGCTCCCATAGAACAAACTTGATTTTTTTTGCTTGTTTTTGCTCGATATTGATACCGGCAATATGTATGTAGACGCTTGAAATAATCACAGAATATATAGATATATTATGTTCACTTTAAAATAAATTATTAAATTAATATAAAACAAATTTTGAAGGGGGCCTCCCATACGTGAATTTTATAGATAATCGTACGGACCCCTTCGTGCGCGAGTTCGACTCGCACTTGGCCGGTTTTTTAGTTCGTCCACCATTTTCCCAGCGTGGGTTATGGCCCGATCTCCCCATGGGCTGTTTGTCCACGCGGGGGGGGGGGGGGGGGGCTGTGCCCAGCAGTGGGACTGTGACGAATGTGACGTAAACAGACTGTCAAGCTTAGAGCAAAGTACAAAAATAATTATTGTAGGTTACATAGGAGAAAACAACATGCTTCCATGTTGCTACTTATTGACCAACCGCGTCCATGTCTCAATAAGCTTATGTACACGGATACGGATTTTGAAACGCAAAATGTAACCACGTGGGCGTGTAAACCGATACAAGCTTATGTGACAAAAAACGCTGCTCTAAACCCGCCTTTATAGTCTAACTCGTTAGGTCGTTTTCAGAGCGCAAACTCCAACCCAACGAGTGCCCCCACTCGTTGTACATCCAGAATTATTCGACGGCGTCCAGCAGCTGCCTGGCCGTGCGCAAGTGGCTGTTCAGCCCCGAAAGGGAGATCAGCGTCGTGGCCGAGGACCCTAAGGCGCTCGAGTTCATCTTCTGGCAGGTGAGAACACCACATTTTCTTATACAGATGTTTAAATTTTTTATTATTGATTGTATGATTTGGTAACGACATATTGTTTTGTAAATGTCGTTATCTCTATATAAAGCTGTGGAGTTTTTTTGCGCCCATTCTTCTCCACAGCTAAAAGACGTCCTTTTAGGTACCTATCTACCGCATTTAATCTAGTAAAGAAAAAGTAAAAAAAGGTTGTTTGTTTCAAGATTCAAAATTAAAATAAATAAATAAATAAATCTTTCCTACAATCACACCAATTATCTAGCTTAAGAGAAGCTTCGAAGAAACTCGTTAAATGGTTACTAGACAACGGATAAACTTACTTAAAATACTTAAATACATACTTATTATACATAGAAAACACCCAGACCCGAGACAATTTAGAAAAACAATAATTTCTAAATTGACCCGACCGGGGATCGAACCCGGGACCTCAGAGATGGCGACACCATGAAAACCGGTGTACAAACCACTCGACCAAGGAGGTCGTCAAATTGATAATACAATAAGATTTATTCCATTAGGTGTAGCATAATAATGTGTTGAATAGAAGATAATAAAAAATCGTCTAAACGTACGCATTTAAGTAATAAATAACTTTTTTGAAACAGCATTTTTTTGTGCACTTGTTAGTTGTTTGTAGAAATTTAGGTATTTTTTTACACTTTAACTGACAGACGTAATTACGACGCTTTCGAATAAAAAGTTTAAACGCATCAAGTTTGTTGCAAATGTACAAGTCCCTCACTCGTTCCCACTCAGGCGGTGGAAGACGTGAACCGCGGCGTGTGCGTGGCGGGCGCGCGGCTGTACCAGCTCAAGGCGCTGCAGGAGGTGCGGCGCGCCGCCGACTACCTGGCGCTGGCCCGCTCGCTGCCCGGCTACGGCGACATCGCCTTCCCCCCCGCGCGCACCGACTGCAGGGCTACGCCCGCGCTCGCTGTCACCGTTGGTGAGTACATCATCATCATCATATATGAGGACCTTAAAATGGCTTTTCGTAGCTACACTACATTTACATTTCTGTAAAAGCTGTTCGCACTCCTAAATATAAATAAATAAATAAATCATAAACGTCCCACTGCTGGCTACACGCCTTTTGACGTGGACAAAAATTGTCTTCAGTTAAATTCTATTTACACCAATTTCAGTAAAGCTTTTGATAAAGTTTATCACAAGTTTTTTATATAAGAAACTTTTTTATACATGTGGCTATTAGGAGCATTTCTATTTTGTCTTACTCAGTGATCGGTCTCAGGCTGTTGTTTTCAGTCATTAGTCTAAACATTATATTAAATCGGGTGTTCCTCAGGGATCTTATCTCGAGCCTATATTTTAATACCATTAATTTGTGAATGATGTTATTAATTGTAAGCTCTTCGTTGGCCAATGATATGATCGTGATCCGTTCGTGTATCCAGCCCGCGTGCCGGTGGCGGCGTCGGCGACGGTACGGCACCATGCGTCGTCTCCGCTATAGTTCTGTACATTACTGCCGCGCCGGCATACCGTCCCACCGGCGCTGTGTCAGGGCCTAAGTCTATGTGTGGAACCATACTCTTCGATCACATATAAAAACTAGATATACAATCCTATATACTAAATCGTAGCGGAAAAGTGGCAACGTTGACATATATCTGTTTTAGAAGAAAAAGCAATTTTCGAAGGAGCTCTTTGTTATGTTGACACTTAGCACGCATACTACCAAACGAAATGCGGACCTAAACACATGTGGTGATGTCACTAATTACTCTTTTTGGTGCGGCCTTTTTTGGAGCGTTGATTATACATCTAGTTTCTATTTTTAAGTCCATAAGTGTTAGCTTGTTTCTGGTGCACTGCTTGTCGCTCTTTTTCTGTTGTCTTATATTCCAAAGGTTGTCTGGTAGAGGTAGCTTTAAGCGATAAGACCGCCTTTGCCCACATTAGTTTTAAAATGCTCATTTTATGTATTTTTGTGTGTGCAATAAAGCGTTTTATCTATATATCTAGTTTTTATACAGCGTGTATCAAGCAGGGCCAGCCATAATCCAGGGTTTCAAATTATCCCTAGTGTAGACCCTTTCTATAAATACCCTAGTAAGATAAGCTCAATTTAATTTGTTTTTGTCAAACAAAGTTAATCTGTCGTTAATTTAAAACCAGAACAAGCTAAACCCATCACTAGCAGGGCCATGAACTCTGTATGATAAACTGCCTACACTGCACCTCCAGTTTGTAAAACGTGCCCTAGTTTTGGGTGGTTTTGGCCGCCACGTCCTCTACCAGGCGCAGTTTTACAAACAGGAGGTGTACTAGTTCGCCCGCTCAAACAGTTGCCAGCTACTGTCGGCGCGGGCGGCGAAAATCAAAACCTTTGACGGCACATGCACATTGTTTGACACAAACAACCCGTCTGGCGCTTGGCGGCATTTTTTGTTGGATTTGTTGGACTAATAAAACAAAGACAGATAAGTAGGCAGCTATTTTACTTTCGTGATTTAATAATTTGTATTAAGTAGGTAGGTACCTAAGTAATTATCATCCAAGTAATAAAAAGATTTTCATTTTACAGCCACATTGTTTCGACTCTAAAGTAGATAGGTACGCTTACATACGAGTAGGTAGGTCCTAGATTAAAATGACTTATTTTTGAAATACCTAACTAAAGAAGCTAAAAACCGTTTAAAAATAACAAAGTTATCATGTAAGAGTGAACAAAACAAACATTGTTACAATTCATTCGGAAATTGGAAACATGCTAACGGATTACACCACGTATTATTTTACTCGTATTTCGATGTATTTCTTACAACTTATTACCTACATAGGATCATTAGTCAGAATAATCATTTTCTAATAAAAAACAGTACTTACATTAGATAAATCCGATAAAAACAGCACACAAAACACAGCGAATGACTCACTTCTTGCCGCTTGGGGCAACCACTGGCAAAATCCACGATGCGGTTTGAAGTCCGCAGGCGTGAGTTCTTGGTTCGCCGAAAATGATACGGATGCTGGCCGTCATCTCGGAGCACCCGCCAAACCTTCATGTGAGCCACGTTGAAAACAGGTGCAGCTCCATGGGTTTTCTTAAAAGTGCTCCAACACAGCCTCCTCAAAACCCGGGTCCCGCATATTTGGCTGGATCTCCGGACTCGTCCCACGAAAGGATACAGTCTGCTGGAGACGCAAAACCATTCGTCGAAAGCAATTCGCCGATGGCAATCTTTGCTGCTCAGCTTCTGGTCTGCTGTCGATGAATCTCTCGCGGTACAGTTCACAAGCACCACGTAGACTGCCATTAACTGCCCCGACACAAAGAATCATTTCGTAATACTCCTGATTACTTAGAAATCCATATTAACTTAATAGGTAGTCGAATTGAAACCAAACAGCAAAAAAACACGAAAAGTAGGTGTGCACTTTGAAAGCTTTCAAACAAACGACTGCGGGCGAAAAAATCGTAGGCAAACAAACCTACCAAGGTGGGCAGGGCGTACCGCCTACTAGAACTAGGAGTTGGTCCTGGTACTTTTTAGGGATCGAAAATAATTATTGTGAAGACTTGATAATAATTATGAATTATTATTATTGATAGATAAGCTTAGATAAATTTTTGCATTAATAAAATATGTCAAACATAATCGAATCACGCACAATCCTTAATCCGGGCGGCTGCCTTAACCACTACGCTACCGAGGACTGGTTTTATCCATCGATATTTGTCAGCGTTCGATGCGTATGTTTTAAGCTTTATCCTGTTGCTTCATCAGACCATAGAAGTTTGCACTTTTTAGATATTTTAGCGTTTCATAACGCTCAGATAATTTTTTGCATTGTAAAAGTTTAGGTTCACACAAAGTTTCAATACTTAACGAATGTGTTAAGTATTGAAACTGTGTGATACAACATTGTTAAACTTAGTTTACCTAATAAAATTTCATACAAATGGTTAGGATTTCAGGAATACTTACATTTTATACAGAATTAACTCTTTAAGAAAAAAGACGCACGCGCACGCTTTCTTGTGACTCCGCTCATACCAGGAGTTACCCCTACAACTTTTTAGGGATCGAAAATTAGACTTAAGTTACCCAAACTAGCAATATTTTTAAATTATTTAAGTCATTTTTTTATCACTGTTCAAATTAATAACAATATTATTTTCTGTTTGCCTAAAGCCGAAATAAAAGTTATAATGAAAACTCACCTGGTGACAGATTTTCTATTTTGTTGTTTTTACTGCGTGTAAACGGGTAAGTTTTGTACAGTTCTTATTACCCGTATTCACAAACATTACTAAGTTCAGGTTCAGTTCAACTCAGGCGGTAATCGAACTATGCAACTTTTGCAATCCGGGCGGCTAAATTTTAACCACTTGACAAATGAGTCTGGACTCTGGATTGGACTGTGGAGACTGGTGTTGGTGGTTGTTGGTTGGATGGCGTGGTTCGATTCCTGTCCGAGGTGTTCAAATTTTTTCAGTGCAGTTCAGTAACTTGCAATGATTTTAGACTAGTAGGTAACATTTATACTGTCTACTTGCAGTGCTAGTTACTATTAATACTTTCCGAAGTCACAGAATACAAACCTAATAGTACCGATGTCACAGAATACTACCAAAGTGTAAACTGGCTTAAGCGCTGCGAAACACCACTTACTGGCACTATGTAGGTATTATTTTTAGGTATTTTGCTATTAATTTAGTCAATTAGTAATAAAATCTCCATCACACGTTACGTTTTATTTAGTACTTATGTCACAGATGTTTAAAAACGTTATTCTTATTATCATTACATTATTGTAAACAAAAAAGAATGTGTTAAGTATTGAAACTTTGTGTGATACAACATAGTTAAACTTAGTTTAAATAATAAAATTTCATACAAATAGTTAGGATTTCAGTAATACTTACTTTTATACAGGGTCAACCAAAGCGGTTAGAAAAATAAAATGAGCTACAGAACCCATTAAGAAAAAAAACGCACGCGCACGCTTTTTTGTGACTTCGCCCATACCAGGAGTGGCTCCTAGTACTTTTTAGGATTCGAAAATTACACTTTAAGTTACCCAAACCAGCAATATTTTTAAATTAGTTTAGTATATCACTGTTCAAATTATTAACAATATTATTTTCTGTTTTCTTAGAGCCGACATAAAAGTTACAATGAAAACACAGTCATGGTGACAGATTTTTCTGTTTTTTATTTTTACTGCGTGTAAACGGGTGAGTTTAGTAAGGTGCTGAAACCCGTATTCACAAACATTTACTTGTCTAAGCCTCAGAACAATAATGCTTTAGTTATTGTTCAGCAGTGCGATTAAGTTAAAGCCTTGTTAGTAGCGGCTGCCGCAGCGCTGAGAATTGACTCTGTCTCTTTCATATTCATAGAATTGGAAAGAGACAGCAGATCACAGCCAAGCGCGCAGCAGCGTCTATGTGTCGCTTAGAGAATCGCGGTCTAAGCAAAGTAGAAATGCTATGCGATGTAAGACATTTCTCAGTGCGTTTCGTATGACAAGCCTTTCAATTCATGAACAATACTCAGACGACTCTTTACATTTACATTTAATTCTCTCATAATCATAAATGTTTTGGATTTGTACGTCCATACTAATTAACCATCAAAAGTACTTACCTGATAAATAACACATTCCTGACCTGACCTGGTGATGAGAACAGATAATAATTGACTAAATGAACGTCTCAGTTTTCTTTTCTAACTAATAAAAGTAGGTAGTCGTAACTTATGGTCTTAGTGAAAAAAATAACAACACCGAACCCTTAAATTTATCAAAAATAAATAGTTGAAAGGGGGCGGAGTCACCACAATAGGCACAAAAATACTAGGGTCACAGCAGAGGCAAAGGAGGTGAACTTTAGGAAGTAACACTAGACAGAGTTCATTACTCCAATCAGCTGATGATTAAGGTTGTCATAATGTCGATAAACTCGTATTATTTTCAAAATAAGTATGTACTTCCACAGTGACCTAGATATTAAGAAATGTTTTAATGTGCTCACTAAAAATAACAGATTAGGTACGTGAAATATGGCTGGCCCTCTTTGATACAAGCTGTATGTAATCGAGGCCGTATTTATAATGAATATGTGTTGTGTTTAGGCTGGAACGGTCTCAAGCTATCCGCGTGGTGCGACGATACGGGCCTGGGCCACACGGTGGAGGTGCGCTGGGCCAGCGTCAGCGACTGGCGCGCCGACGACGACGCCGCGGCCGCGCGCCTGCACACGCGCCCGCCGCACGCGCCGCGCGCACGGGCGCTCTACACGCCCTATGTGAGTAACACGCGCTGCACACGCGCCCGCCGCACGCGCCGCGCGCACGGGCGCTCTACACGCCCTATGTGAGTAACACGCGCTGCACACGCGCCCGCCGCACGCGCCGCGCGCACGGGCGCTCTACACGCCCTATGTGAGTAACACGCGCTGCACACGCGCCCGCCGCACGCGCCGCGCGCACGGGCGCTCTACACGCCCTATGTGAGTAACACGCGCTGCACACGCGCCCGCCGCACGCGCCGCGCGCACGGGCGCTCTACACGCCCTATGTGAGTAACACGCGCTGCACACGCGCCCGCCGCACGCGCCGCGCGCACGGGCGCTCTACACGCCCTATGTGAGTAACACGCGCTGCACACGCGCCCGCCGCACGCGCCGCGCGCACGGGCGCTCTACACGCCCTATGTGAGTAACACGCGCTGCACACGCGCCCGCCGCACGCGCCGCGCGCACGGGCGCTCTACACGCCCTATGTGAGTAACACGCGCTGCACACGCGCCCGCCGCACGCGCCGCGCGCACGGGCGCTCTACACGCCCTATGTGAGTAACACGCGCTGCACACGCGCCCGCCGCACGCGCCGCGCGCACGGGCGCTCTACACGCCCTATGTGAGTAACACGCGCTGCACACGCGCCCGCCGCACGCGCCGCGCGCACGGGCGCTCTACACGCCCTATGTGAGTAACACGCGCTGCACACGCGCCCGCCGCACGCGCCGCGCGCACGGGCGCTCTACACGCCCTATGTGAGTAACACGCGCTGCACACGCGCCCGCCGCACGCGCCGCGCGCACGGGCGCTCTACACGCCCTATGTGAGTAACACGCGCTGCACACGCGCCCGCCGCACGCGCCGCGCGCACGGGCGCTCTACACGCCCTATGTGAGTAACACGCGCTGCACACGCGCCCGCCGCACGCGCCGCGCGCACGGGCGCTCTACACGCCCTATGTGAGTAACACGCGCTGCACACGCGCCCGCCGCACGCGCCGCGCGCACGGGCGCTCTACACGCCCTATGTGAGTAACACGCGCTGCACACGCGCCCGCCGCACGCGCCGCGCGCACGGGCGCTCTACACGCCCTATGTGAGTAACACGCGCTGCACACGCGCCCGCCGCACGCGCCGCGCGCACGGGCGCTCTACACGCCCTATGTGAGTAACACGCGCTGCACACGCGCCCGCCGCACGCGCCGCGCGCACGGGCGCTCTACACGCCCTATGTGAGTAACACGCGCTGCACACGCGCCCGCCGCACGCGCCGCGCGCACGGGCGCTCTACACGCCCTATGTGAGTAACACGCGCTGCACACGCGCCCGCCGCACGCGCCGCGCGCACGGGCGCTCTACACGCCCTATGTGAGTAACACGCGCTGCACACGCGCCCGCCGCACGCGCCGCGCGCACGGGCGCTCTACACGCCCTATGTGAGTAACACGCGCTGCACACGCGCCCGCCGCACGCGCCGCGCGCACGGGCGCTCTACACGCCCTATGTGAGTAACACGCGCTGCACACGCGCCCGCCGCACGCGCCGCGCGCACGGGCGCTCTACACGCCCTATGTGAGTAACACGCGCTGCACACGCGCCCGCCGCACGCGCCGCGCGCACGGGCGCTCTACACGCCCTATGTGAGTAACACGCGCTGCACACGCGCCCGCCGCACGCGCCGCGCGCACGGGCGCTCTACACGCCCTATGTGAGTAACACGCGCTGCACACGCGCCCGCCGCACGCGCCGCGCGCACGGGCGCTCTACACGCCCTATGTGAGTAACACGCGCTGCACACGCGCCCGCCGCACGCGCCGCGCGCACGGGCGCTCTACACGCCCTATGTGAGTAACACGCGCTGCACACGCGCCCGCCGCACGCGCCGCGCGCACGGGCGCTCTACACGCCCTATGTGAGCAATACTGCTCCCATCTTTGGGCTGGAGCTCCCTATTAAGAACTCCTTCCGTTTGACCGCATTCAACGCAGAGCTGCTCGAATTGTCGACGACGTGGTTATTTCAGGTCGGCTCGATCCATTGGCTCTTCGAAGAGACATTGCGTCTCTCTGTACATTGTACCGCATAAATCATGGGAAGTGTTCTGAGGAATTGTTCGGCTTGATCCCTGCCGCTGATTTCCTTCACCGCAGTACACGCAATCGACTGTCATTCCATTCACATCACCTTGATGGATGGCGGTCTACTACTGTGCGTTTTTCGCGAAATTTCTCAGCTCGAACTACAGTGTTGTAGAACCAGCTCTCGGCGGCGGTATTTCCGGACCGTTACGGCTTTGGGATCTTCAAGAAACGAGCCTATTCCTCCCTTAAAGGCCGGCAACGCGCCTGCGATTCCTCTGGTTCTGCGGGTGTCCATGGGCGGCGGTGATTACTCTCCATCAGGTGACCCGCCTGCTCGTTTGCCTCTTTCTTTTATAAAAAAAGGAAATAAATAAAGTTGCCCAATGCCTGCGTTCACCAAAGACAGTTTTCCCATGGAAAAACTTGGCGTGTACAAAAAATTTACTGCAGTTGTGGTAGCTCTTATATTAGGCCAAACAAAACGTACAGCAGTCAAGAATAACGACACCCAGAAATCAGCCATTGCAGAACATCTTACTCACTCTGATGGATACTGGATGGAGTATTACATAATCAGATTATTTCGACTGAACTCCACTATGTACCAAGACTGACCAGAGAAGCTATTGAAATAAAAAAAAAAACTAAAATAATTTCAATCGTGAAAACGGGTTTAAATTGTCGAATGCCTGGAATCCAGTGATTCAGTTATGAACAAAAAAACCGCATGAATGTAAACGGTGGCGTTTCCCGTAGTGATACTGTGAGTTATCTGTGTCGTGAACAAGTTCGAGTTGAGAGTGCGATCGAGAACAGTGGTACGGGTGTCGAGCGCAGTAAACGAACGAGAAAGAGAGTTCGTTTCATCTACTCCTAACATCCACCCGCATTAACTTCAGTTATCATGGTGCATGCAACTGCGCCGAAATATCGAGGATTCGAAAACAACAACAAAAAAGGATTAAATGTTTACTAGAAAAAAAGCAACCAGTCTCAGGAAGCTCGAGTGGGATTCGAACCCACGACCTTTGGATTGCCGGTCCACTGCTCTGCTTCACAGTGACGTAATACCGTTGGCTTGCAGCGTAAATCAAACTACTAGGAAAAATTCAACGAGTCTTCTGGGGTCTCGGTAGCTCAGCGGTTAGAGCAGTGGACCGGCAATCCAAAGGTCGTGGGTTCGTATCCCACTCGAGCTTCCTGAGACTGGTTGATTTTTTTCTAATAAACATTTTATCCTATATCTATATAGCATTGTGAATGCAAAATTTCAACAATAAAAACAACAAAAAAATGGTAAAAATCCCGTTTTTTCCTAAAAAGTTATTGTAGTGGCCATGAAAGTTAAAAACGGCTCTTACTTTTAAAGATCGGGATATTTGTCCAGTAAAAGACTAGTGGACTGTATGTAAAGCTGGTGTATTTCTCACTTCTTCATCGTCTTCATGTGCTATCTCCTATCGGAGGTGAGGTCATTATGGCGTCTTGGTCCCGTGAAGTTGCAGCTCGGAAGAGTTTAACTGCCTCTGTGGTCTAGATGCTAAGCCAGCGGTCTCAGACCCAGAGGTCCCGGCTTCGATTCTCAGCGGGGAGCTCATCTTTGTGTACTTGGTTTGGTTTGTGGTAGGGCTTCAGAATCCGCCTGGCTAGCTACCACCGTCTTATTTAAAGTCTGGTGCCATTACAACAATGTTTATGATAGCATTGTTGTGTTACGACAGTTTAGAGATAAGATAGCCAGCTCCTCGGTGCTTTGAGGATTCCGGGTGAAGCACGTTTCCACCTTGGGCCTTATCGTCATTTACCATCAGGTGATGTAAAGGCCAAGAGCTTACCCGTAGTGAATTAAAAACAATAAAACTCTTATCGGAGGTCAGCTATCATTATGGCCACTTGGGCCCGTGAAGTTGCGGCTCGGAAGTGTTGAGTAGTACTTAAATTGACACTACTACTAATATGTGTTGTTAAAATAGTTATTCTTTTAGTTAGTTAGTTATTCCTTATGTTTTTGTTACAGTATCAATTCCTCTGCAACTGCATGGACAGAATAGCGGAGGAGGTCAACTGGGTGGATACTGGCGAGTAAACTGCATTCTGCCGCTTAGATAGTAAGCCTCAAAATGTATTACGACGTCTCAACCGGCCGCCATTTTATTTTAGATGAATATCGGCATGATGAACAAAGTTAGGCTAATTAGAACCTACAGATAAAAAGAATTTAAAATAAAGTTGAACTCATCAACACTCGATCACATATTATAACAGCTAGATACACAATCCCTTAAATAATCGTAGCGGAAAAGTAGCAGCGTTGGCTGATGTCAGCGCTGCCACAAAACCACATATACGTCAAGGTATATGAGTTTTAGGAAAAAAGGCAACTTTCGAAGGAGCTCTTTGTCATGTTGACATTATGATATAATATTATGCGTACCATACAATAATAACTAAAGCATAGAAGGAGTCCAAATGAGACTCGTATAGTTGTCCTATTTTTTCAAATGGGCCATAAACATTGAAAGAAAAGAGACAAAATAAGTTGCTCAAAACGTCAAATGTAAAGCGAAAAAAAAATCCGGTCACCATTTATGATACCGAATTCAAAAGCGACCTTAGACAAATGTAATTCGAATGGTGGTCAAACGGAGTGCCCACTCAAATGTCATAGCACTCCTTCTATGCTATAGTTATTATTCTGAGATGCGTACCTAAGCAATTCGCATTCTTTGTAAGTTGTAGACCGAACTCAAAATTTTGATTCAAGAAATATCGAATTTAAAGATCAAAGTTTACAGTTTACTTTAAAAATATTAAAAATGTGAGTTAGGTGTAGAATGCCATCACTAGGTGAGCTGTTTGTGCCGACGTTTTAAGAGCATTCATTGTGCATCAAGTTTTTATATGTGATAGAAGAGTTTGATTTTTCAGTAAGTATAAATAAGTTTCTACAAGCATTTCTTGAATAACTTCGTCTAAAAGGCTTTTTAATCATGTTGAATTCGTAATCATTAAAATAATAATTTAGTAAACCTTTTAATTTAATAATCCATACTCCACTGCCAGTTTATAATTTGTGACAAATATAAATAGCTAAATATGTAAATGATACATGTTATATTGATTCAAGTTTATTTCTACCATTCAAAGTTTTTCACTTATGGTAACATCGACTTAAAATGGCGGCACCAAAATCTACTAATGTTATTTATATTTATCCGAACCGATCGCTCCGCTGTCTATGTATATATTAGATAAGTAACGTATAAACTAATACTACCTTCACAGTTGTCAATTACGAGTACATTGGACTTAGTACTCGAAGACAACGTTTCATTTATACTGCTTCGACTTTGATAGCCGGTATAAATACGAAATAGGGTTTTACATGTGACTATTATAACAAGCAGTGCTAAAATAACATTATTTCATCCGGATATAGTTAATGTGATATGTCGAGAAAGGCGAACGAACTTCGAGCTAAAGATATACAGCTAGTTTAAATAATATGTATATATGGATGGAACATACTAACGAGTGATGACTAAACAAAAAAAAGAATTCACACATTTCCAGTGAATAATGGGAATAACCACAAATCACTGCCATTTTTATTTAAATGACTAAAATAATATATCTTAATAAAGAAAAGAAAATACCGGCCGTCCGTCGTTCGAAGGCGAAGCAGAATACCCCCTTTGTTTAAGACTCCTATTATAATAATTAAGCTATTATGTACTTACATAACTTTTAAGTATATACGATACTTGTTTGGAATTTTGGATTATTCAATTTGTATACCTTGTACACTTGATAATGAATCTTATAACTAAGGACATTAGACTTATATTTGTTAAAATAAAACTATTGATAGAAAAATATTAAAGAGATTTTAAAATGTTTGTAAGTAGTATGACTTAAACCAATTTAAAATGGCATCTCATCAAAATTATTATTTAGATTTAAGATTTAATCTGCTATATTGTACATGTAATAAAACTTGTTAGATATTCCTTTTCGAATAACCGCCTTATAATTAGTTAGTGTATTTACTACCTATAATTAAATGCAATTAAATAGACGTGATTGGGAATTATGATAGAAAATTGTAGATTAATTATATTTATTAGTTGGCAATCATTGCATTTTTTCTACTGGCAATATTTTTTGTAGTTTGGTAGTTTTCATTATGAAGTACCTATGGAACGTAAAAGTTACAGACGGACTTCTACATTGTTACATTTTTTAAGCGTTAATGTATAGAAACAATATGAATGGTTGTTTATCTTATTGGAAGTGAAAGACAAGTAGAAAGAAGACTTAATTACACCATGTTGGTCTCAGCTAGAACAAAATATAACTTTTGAGGACTGTTTTTGCATATCTCTATACACTAGTCAAAATTTTCTAGTTTTGCGAAAGTCCTCGATACTTTATCTTTAAAATAAATTAGTAAATCGCCAGAAATGCATAAAATATTGCCTCTTTTGTGACGTCATCTTCTCTAACAGTAGCTTCTATAATTATTATCGTAGATAATTGTGGTATAACAAAATTATGTAAATACTTCGTGTTGCGGATTTTATATTATTATTATTAATTGATTCTTTACATATCCTCAAATGATTTTCTTTTAATATTATGTTTATTGTTCAATTTTGTGTAATGAATGTTTAACGAATGGTTAGTACAAATGAGTGGATAGCTTTTAATATTTTACATGGACTGCGTTAGTTTGACTAACCGGTGGCATGTTTGAACTTTGATCTTTATTACAGTGTGATTAAGTTCATATTTTTATGGGCAGTGATAGGGTTTACGAGAGCTGGTAATATTATATACTTGGTCTAAGTATAGCAATGTAAATTATAAGATTTATTTTTTCACAGTAGTAATATATAACTCTTTAACAATGGTTCATCAAATTTTTACACTTAACTAATTAAATCTTGCATCAGAACATATTTATATCAAGTTTATACAGTCGTCGTAGTGCAAAGTATTATAGAAGTAAAATAATGTGATAGCCGACGGAAGGAAAATAACTATAGAAATACTACTTTATTTATGTTGGTTTTTTAATATTACAAATTAACTCGTATTTCTAATGACACTTGGATTAAACAAATCCTTTTAATAATTATTCACGGAATAATTATATTGTCGTTTAGTAATTCACACAACAATCAATACCTATTGTGGGCTGGCTCGTTGGTTGGTAAGGTAAAGATAAAGTTATAGATACATTGATTGCCCACAAACACACATTGTTAGCCGAGTAGTATTTCTGTGCCTATCACTGTTTTTGACATCTTGTTATAAGCTTAACCGTGTCTTTATGGTCTAATACAAGCAATAAATATGTATGCTACACTATATTATATGCGAAACTACTGAAATTTTATATTTATATTTCTGAGTAGAATATTTAAATTAACACGTTGATGCAACCGATACATAAAAATAGTTGCAATATAAAATATAATGTGATGTAAGCACGAAGACGGTGTTTTTTTTTACTTTTCTTCAAGAATAATGCTTTGTCATAAAAAAGCGACATCTAACCGGAGTGAAAAAAACTAAAATCAGGCACTCAATGCACCCGTCACATGTAGTCTAGCGAAACTTAATGTACAACGGCGTATTCTAAATAAGTAACAGTGTTTTCATAAAATTCACAAATATCTAATGATTTTAATGATGACTTCAATGATGCAGTTAAAGATTTGTCAAAAATCATTTATTCATATAAACTTATCTTTAAGTGGTTTTGAATACCTAAGTTTGATGTTTTATGAACAATGTGGAGATATATATTTTATACCCTAGGTATTTACTGTATAAGAACGTCCATATTTTATGTACCTAATCGTTCAGTATTAACAAGAGAACATAGAGATATCCTAGGTGCCATAACGCATCGACACACTGATTCAATATCATTTAAGCTGTTTCTATGTTTCTGAGGCCATTTAATAGACTTTTATATTTTAAAAAAATCTATACTTTACGCTATTTTTATTTTTTATTTAATTACTGGATTTACTTTCGTAATTGGTATTGCTAGCAAAATTGCAATTCGGATTTGTTTTTCCACAAGCAAGATTTAAATCTGCACCTACTGTCTATCCTCAGGTCAAAAGAACGCGAATTTCAAAAACGTTTTTCCGAATTGCGTAAAATTCAGGCATAATGTTATTGCCGTTTTAAACTGCACCGATAAACGAGTGTCGCGCGTAAAATGTGTAGTATTTATATTGAATTGTAGGCTGGCAACTGATACGTGCCGGCCGCAGAGCATGCGCTCGCGACAGCCTGACACGACGAATTAGCGCGTATATAGTATCTGTTCTATCTTTCTCTTGGTACTTGGAACTTGTAATTGGCGCTTGCACTGTCCAATCTGTCGAATGAGTTTAGTCATGGAAAATTGTATTAATTAGCCTCGAGAACGTGCTTATTAATATATGTATAGGATAATCTTCTCTAGAATATATATCTGTAGGCGTTCTTGGTAGATTGTAGGGTCGTGTTATAGTTGTAACAATTTTTATTGGCATGTTATAGTGATATTTGAGTAGAAAGAACGTTTTTATACGTCGCGAATGTTTTTATAATACGAATGTGTTTCGTTTGTAACGCCTTTTGCTATAATATATTACTTGCAAATGAACTCGTGAGTTGTTATGCTGTTAGTAATCATGTTTCTCATGTCTTAAAAGATTGAAAATCGACTGTGAGTGTTTGGTATCTTGCCTGTACCTATGTGTAATTTCTATACAGAGTTTTCTTGTTTGTAACGTAACAGTTATTATTATGGCTTTGTTATAACTAACTAGTAGCATTATGTGTAATTTTATATTAGTAAATTATTTAATAATTTTTTATAATACAAATATACAGGTTGTTTGAAAAGGGTATAAATCAATCATAAACATAACCAACTTATATTCGTACAGAGTTAAAACCTGTCTAAGTGATCAAAGTGTTTGCTATTTTATGTTGGTTTATAGTTTAAATTTATATCATGTGTATTACCTCTTTTGTGGATATTATACCTCTTTCTAAACAACCAGTATGTGCAATATAATTAATATTCTTTGTGTAACAAAGCCTCAGAACATTATATTTCTCTGTACATGACAACTGTTGGTGACAAGTACTTAGTACCTATGATATTTATACTGTTTTGTCATTTTGAAATGTAAGTTTAATGGAACATATCTATGGCGCTGCGTCTGAAGTTTTGTCGTTGTGTTGTCTGAATATGTGCAATTAATTGTGTCTCAATTATTAATTAACTTATTAAATTGAACCTTATTGTGAGGCAATAGGGTCGTATCTTCACGTGAAATCATCTGTGCGTTTGGTGTTCATCTGAGTCGTTTGCCGTTTGTCGTGCGGACACGCCGAATACTAAATAATCATTCCCGAGCTTAAAAGTGCTTATTTCGTTTAAAAGTTTTTATATTCCTGTTAATAGTTCAAACGTTAATGAATCCATGTTAATGCCGCTCGCCTTTGTTATAATGTCGCCTTTGTTATAATGTAAGATGGTTGAATTCTTCAATGGCCATGTATTAGAAGAAACAAAGTTTATTATATTCCGCATTGAATTGACCTATCGAAGTGTATGGTGTAACACATTCCATTCATTAGTGTAGTGATTCGCTACACTGGCGCCCATATGAATCTTATATAAGTATTATTGTATGTTGATCACAGTTGTTCGTGTGAACTAAATTCAGTATATAGGTTTTGCTTTAATAAATAAATATATTGTAATCTATGAGTCGTTTTATTTTAGCTTATATATGTACTGGAAAAAGATCTAAATAAGAATAAATTTAAAAAAAGGCAATATTAATTAGTGCGCACGCAGCTAACTTTACAACCGCCATGAAGTCTACATTGCACTATAGCTAGTTAGACTATTATATTCCTGATATGATCTAGGTACTAGATGTCTTATAATGCAGACTAAATATCTGCAGACTAGATGTATTTTAAAGCTGACTAGTTTGACGAATTTACTTATAAAGATAATTAGATTTCGTATAAAGTTGACTAGATGTCTTATAACGCTTTATACAGCTAAAAAGCTTAAAAGCTCTTTATTCTAAGTGCATGATACATGCCATTAGACAGCGAACTTATGAAAATAAATTTTCCATTCCACGTAGGATAAACTTTGTAAGTTTGTACTTAGGTATGTCTTTTTATTAAATAATTCCACAAAAATATAATAAAAAAAAAGTGTGTCATGCACTCATGCATGCCTGCCCCTCCGGGAAACGGCCGTGATGCGTGTCAAAGTACCGGGTTGACCGGGTTGATTGACACCACGACGACTGACGCATACACAAAGTTATTTTGTTTACATGAGTAACCGCCGCACTTGAAGACGTCTATTAACGTGAACAACTACTTGAACGATTTTTTTTAATTTCACGTCTGCTTCTTTATGTCCTTATATAATCAGTGCTTAGAACGTAAAAAACACTTTTAACGTTAAAAGAGACTTTTTTACTACTGAAATATCATAGATGCTATAGGATAATTATAATATTAATTTTTGTCTCAACGGCCGGCCGGCTGTTGCCCGCGCGTTGTAAATAATCGTTATTTTTAACTGTTTCATTTTATTTTGTTCAGAACACCAACAGCACATAAACAATATATGGATACATTTATATAAATCTACTTAGCCATTAACAGGTATTCGCATATGGAAAATAAGATGTACTTACATGGACCACATAAGCTCTTTTTACAGAACAGTACCTAAGTACTTATATAGAATTATAATAATAGAAAAACTAAACAGTAATAAAACTAAAATAATACAAAAACTAAAAAGAAATAAAACATGTTAAGTGACGGCAGCACTTTCAGAGTGGGATGTAAACAACTCTGAAGTATAAAACTTAATACAATTTTTGGGTTTAGTCCGAAACAATTCCAACGCGCTGTTGCTTTTTGACAGGTCATTAAAAGAACTACTCGCTCGAATAAAGAAAGAGTTACGGCGATAATTAGTATAAACTCTGGGTATTGCTAGTGGTTGAGTTCGTCTAACCGGTAGTTTGCGTGGTACCCAGATGTTAACTTGCTCCAATAGAGAAGGGCAATCAATAGAACCACTCGCAATTTTTAACAAACTGATTATGTCAATTACTTGTCGTCTTTTCTGTAAAGGTAAGAAATGATATCTCGTACACCTCGTCTCGTCATACCCATGATCTATTATTTGAAATTAAAAGTGCAAATATCTTAAAAATCTTTTCTGTATGGATTCAACTCGGGAAATATATATGTTATATTGTGGATTCCAGACCGCCGAGGCATACTCAAGGATACTGCGCACATAAGCGCAGAAAAGTACCTTTATCGGTTTTATAGATTTGAATTTATGTGTTGATCTTATAATGAAACCTAAAGATTTTGAGGCTTTTTTAACTGCGTAATCAATGTGTTTGTCAAATAAGAGTTTTGAATCTTGTATTAGTCCAAGATCTTTTATAGATGTAATGTTAGAAAGTGGCTGATTATCGATGACGTACGGATAATTTATAGGCTTAGGTTTACGAGAAAAAGTCATTGCATAACATTTGGAAACATTTAGATCTAGCTTATTTTGAGTACAGTATTGCACAAAATTATTTATATCGCATTGTAATTGATCACAGTTGATGGAACTGTTTACAGACATGAAAATTTTAGTGTCGTCTGCGTATAATAAAACTTTCGCGTATTTAAAGCACAAGGCAATGTCATTGATGAAAATGACAAAAAGTAATGGCCCTAACAGCGATCCTTGCGGTACACCAGAAGGTATTAGCATCCAAGCAGATGTAAACCCATTTATTGCAACCGCTTGAAATCTATTACTGATGTACGACAAAAACTACCTGTACAAGTTCCCGTGTATACCAGATTTGTATAGTTTTTCAAGTAGTAGCTGGTGATCAATGCGATCAAATGCTTTGCTGAAATCAGTAAATATACAATCCACCTGCAGTCCTGAGTCCATGTGTGACGAGACGTAATCATTAAATTCCAAAAAATTGGATACCGTTGACCTTTGGCTTAAAAATCCATGTTGTTCCGGAGTAAAAGATGACTTAAGTGCAGCATAAACCTGACTGTAAACAATTTTCTCAAATATTTTGGCAAAGATGCATTTAGATATAGGTCTATAATTTTTAATGTTTGAACGGTCACCGCTTTTATGCACAGGTGTTACGAATGCAGACTTCCAGACTGCAGGTAGAGTACCCTCACTTATTGATCGTTTAAAAATTATATGATGGGGAGGGACTAAATTATCTACACACTGCCTTATGAAAAAGGGGCTAAGACTGTCTGACCCGGCACCCTTGTTTAAATTAGTGGCTTTCAGCAATTTTTCGATTTCTTTGGGATTAATATTTATGTCACTTATGTCAGAATTGTTTTGGTACTGATTGTCAAGGTTAGGCGAACTACCGTCAGCGTTGGGAGCGAGGAAGGTTGACTGAAAGTATTTAGCAAATAAGTTACAAACAGACTCTCTAGTATCAGCAGCGTGATCATCATATTTCATTACAGAAGGTAACGCGTGTGAGGATCTATTTAGCGTTTCTATATTCAAAGACTATCCAATTCAAATTCACAAAATGAATTATTTAATTAAAAATGAAAAAACAAATTAATTTTTTGTCATTTTTGCCATGTTTAAAACACTTGACCTGACCAGCCCTTGAATTTCTTGCGGTTTCTAGCAGTCATCTTATATAGCTTAAGACTTAAATCCTCATTCGCCATTAAAAACAACTAAAATATCTAAGAAAACAGCATTAGTTACGCTAACCAAAAGATCTGAACTCGTACATTATCACCGTTGTCTGTAGCGATCGCAGTTCGCCGATCTCGGTACAGCAATAATTGCGTTTAACTAACCGCTAAGTGCACGATCACGCGTCCTCTTAGCCAGCTCATGTTTGCGTCCGATCACTCTGTAAGCGCTAACAGATACCTTATTATGGCAGCCTTTGAATAGCTATTCGATGACTTGTACTTGGACTCAAGAAATTTTGTCAACTGACTTCCAAACTTCATTAAGAATGATGGCATTAAATCATGATGACGATGACTTGTACAGTCGGCAAAGTACGAAGCTTAGATATCCTAGGTGGTATGATGGAATGGAAACGTAAAAGCATAGACAATTGGTAAAAGGTAGGCTTTTGCCCAGCAGTGAAACACAATAAAGGATAACAAAATAAAAAAATGTTTGCTAGCCTATACCACAGTATATTGTATATGTATATATTTTATATTTACTGTGCCATATACTATCGCACTGCTGTGCAAAGGCCTCCCCCAAGGCTCACCCATGCCAGTCAGTCTGGTATGCGTCCAGATCGCCTCGCCACCTCTTTCTGGGCCGACCTCGGCGGCGTCGTCCATCTCCAGGAACCCATTGTGCAGTGAGTGAGTATGCCCAGCGGTAAATAATATATATTATTCATAAATACCTGTATAACCATATAACCGTGTCGCGTAGCGGTGAGAAAGATAATATTACCATCCCATTTGCGGTCCTCCTTGCCTAGTCTTTCTGACTAACCCTTCGGAGATAATAGTCGTGATTATTATATGTAGAGTTATGCGTGTAATCTCTAGAACTCGATCGCGCAGCGGTTACCACGTTCGGTTTGCGATCTTGACCGTTAAGCAACTTTCGCAATGCCGGGTCGCTGGATGTGTGACCAAATTAAAAACATCTCAAGCGCTTCCGTGCTTCGGAAGGCACGTTAAGCCGTTGGTCCCGGTTGTTGTCGTAAAATGGCAGTCGTTAAAACCCACCAACCCGTATTGGGCCAGCGTGGTGGATTATGGCCCAATATCCTCACGTGTCCACGTGGGAGGCCTGTGCCCAGCAGTGGGACGTTTATAGGCTGAATGATGATGTGTGTAAACCTACCTGCATGTAGAATAAAAAAGCCTTTCTGGTGGCTGCCGCATATCGCTATATAAACCACTAAACTACACAACGAATAATAAAGAAAGACATAAGCGCTAGTTGCGGCCTTTGGCCTTTATGATTTGGATAGCCAGTGCCACATCAATATAAGGTGACTGCTAGAAACCGCAAGAAATTTCAAGGGCTGGTCAGGTCAAGTGTTTTAAACATGAAAAAAATGACAAAAAAGATTGCAGACTAACGTAGGTACTTATCGCCCAGCTGACGCGGACGGGTCAACGGACTGATGGATCAACGGCCGGCCGCTGCCCGCGCGTTGTAGGTAAATAATCGTTATTTAATAGTTACCTAATTCTTTCATTTCATTTTTCTTATGTTATTGCTTTAAAATAAATTAGATACTCGAAGACTATCAAATTAAAATTGATAAAATGAATATTTAATGAAAAATAAAAAAGCACAAATTTCTTTTTTGTCATTTTTGTCATGTCTAAAACACTTGTCCTGACCAGCCCTTGAAGTTTCTTGCGGTTTCTAGCAGTCACCTTAAATATTTACATAAACACGTGTTAGTCATGTCATGTATGATATGATACACAACAATAAGGCTGATTTCACAGTCACGCGTTTGATCTGATCAGCGCCGGCCACACGCGCGTGCATATAAATATGACGATTTTTTTTAAATTTATTTTATTTAAATACGCCAAGAAGACAGTTTAGGTAATATCAGTTTGCCCAGTTTTGATGATTTCGACAATGAAGATAAAATTCAAGTTGTTTTAAACAGGATTTTTACTTATATGTGCGCATAATTTTTTATATCATTCTGTAACATTAATAGACATCATTTTAATTGTGTTTTTAATTTATTTATTATTCATTATTTATTTAATTTGTCCGGCACAATAAAAAGTAAGTTACTCGTGGATACGGGGCGAACGTAAGGTCATGTGTAACGTAAAGGTAACCTAACCTAGGTATTAGGTCAGCGCGGTCCTGGTCGAATGACCATGATCAACGGTATTTTTGTGGATATTTTTGATCAATTTAGGTTTCTTTATTTTTAACTTAAAAAAAATTAAAATAAAATCTGTAGCTCTACATTAAGTTACTCTATAATTAAAAAAAGGTAGGTACAGATAAAAAGAAATTCCTGTACTTAGGTTACGTTTAATTTCATTACAAAATATTTAAAACTATCATTCTGTATTTTTATTTACACACCTTTATTTATTTTTAATTTCCTTGTGGAATTCGGCTTTGTTCTTCTTCTTAGAATTAGGTCTATTTTAAGCTGGCCTCTTATCACGTAGTAAATCTTTCAAATCGAGTGTCAACTTACACTGGTTTTTGTATTATAGCGTTAAGTGTACCAAAAATAAATGCAAATATTACTGTTTTTACTATTTTAAGACAAATAATCTATAGCTATCATTAATTAATAGTGTCAAATAATATTGTCCAACCAGATTGGCCTTTTGACTCATAGTGCGACGTCGCTGTTGCACTATTTTCCATAAAAATAATTGCTAATTATTCAGGAGGGTTCACGCATTTCGGTTTTCCATACAAACTTCCAAGTCGACATTTTTAAAAACCAATAAGCCAATTTTGATAAAACTTTGCATGCTAAAGTAAAACACAGAGATCTAAATAGTTTGTTGAAAACATTAAAAAAAAACGTTTAATTTACTGAGTTATTGCGATTTTAAACTTAATAAACTTTAAATCACAATAACTCAGCTAAATGAACGTTTTTTTAAATAATATACTTAGTCTTTTAATTAATTTAACTGACGCTTAGTGACTAGGCAATGAGGACTGCAAAAGCAGTCCTCTGCCATAGTCCACTTTTCACCAAATAGCGACTGCACATGTGCTCAGCGTGACAGGTGTCGAGCCCATCGCCGCTCTATGTAGTTGGAAGTATGTGTAGTCTTTAGTCCGTTAGTCGCCCAAGTAACAAAATGTGGTCTTGTAGTGGTTCCGGAGCCAAGTCTATAACAGGCTAGTAAAAGTTTATAACCACGGAAAAGGGCCCATTTTATACGCGTACTTTTGCTAATAAAACACTCATATTAGACTTGGCGAGCAACACTTAGACCAATAATACACTTATAAGTGGACTACGCAGAACCATTTGCTCCCGCGAAGCTTACTATGAGCATTTAATAGAACCAGGCAGGCTTGTAATGTACTCCGCGCTTCTAATATTAGCTACTTCAAACATTTGTGAATTGATGTTTTGTTGTGCGGTTGTGGAGAAAAATAAAAAAAATAAAAGCTAACTTCATCTATTTTATATAAAATGTATTAACAAGTATTTCGCACGTAATATTATACGTGCATACATGTTTGCACGGCAAACGCGTATGTATTTTCGGTGAAGTTTGTGTTTTACATCTTAATTTTTGTTCGCCTTTTGAACACGGCGTATTTACTAAGTTGTGTTTAAAAATAATATTAGTCCTAACAGCATTGTCGCGCCATATTGTGACGAATTAGGGTTCCGCATACAAATGTCCTATGCTTAATTTTAATAACTAAGAGTTTATTATTTTTATGTTTTAGATGTGACTTGGATCGAACTATCATGGTCATATTTCCATTTGTTTATGTCCATTTTTGCAAAAATTGAATAAAAACCCAATGACTCAAAAGAAATCAAAATGGCCGTGAAGATGCGACAAATATTAAAAGCAATTGTCTTCTTAAATGGACTTCACGAAGATATCTTTGGACAATAATAGTTTTACAAGAAACCATTATATAGAAGTTAAGACTATAACAGCATTTGAGAGTCCACAATAATACGAAGTAGACGTACTCTTAGAAGAAACCACTGTAGAACTAATTCACTGATAATTGGCACATTAAGTTGACTTATACACCCCTTTAAGGGCAAGTAACAAGTGCAAATGGTTCTAAGTCTATAAATTACTATTACTGGCGTATGACACTTATAGCGGATTTATAATTACTTCTTGTAGGCGATTATAAGTGTAACTTACTGGAGCAAGTTTTCTCAAGTGTATTTACACCTATGCAACACTTTTATATGCCATCTTAGCCTTTACTGCGCCTATAATTTCATTCTATACACGACTATAAGTCAACTTATAAGAACAGGTGTACTATAAACCCAAACGAACTCCGTGTAACCTGTTATAAGCTTGGTAGTAAAACCTGGAACCACTAAAAGAGGGGTACTAGTGCTGTAAGCCTATAAACTGTGCACTACAGGAGAACTTTGTTACTTGAGCGCCTTTTACGACACCCAAGGGAAGAGAGGGGGTTAGTAGAGGATCCGAGTATACAACGACCTTCACCGAGCGGTTAATGGATGAAAAGTATTTTATATCAAATTTACTGTGTTAAATAATATATTGCAGGTGGGTTGGCTGAAAAATTTCAGTCCAGTATACGATTAATTAAATATTTAAAAATATATTTTTTAAAATATTGCACTTGTTTCGATAATAGATAAATTACATAGGTACCAATCGAAAGTATGAAGCCTCTATAATATGCAAACGTTAGGTTGACTATTTTTTCCTGTCATAACATTGGGTAGGCAGGTGTAAACAGGCAAGTCAATATTAGTAATTTGCAACCGTCTGGTTAAATAAATAAAATTTATGTTTACATAAAGATAAGCTCATTACAAACACACACACACCAAACCAGTGCAATGTTAAAAAAAATATTGTTTTTAATATTAAATTAATCATTAATGGTACTGGACTGAAATTTTTCAGCCAACCCACTTGCGATATATTATTTAACATATTAAATTTGATATAAAATACTTTTCATCCATTAACCTTCTCGGTGAAGGTTGTTCTATACTCGGATCTTAGACTAGGTGGTAGTATCTTTCACCGCTACGCGAAACCGGTTACATCTCATACGCCTGCTGACCAACCTATATCAAACACTGTCTAATTTCTCCAATCGATATTGATCTTTACTTGCCTAGAAACAAAGTTCAAAATTAATAGAAGAAATTTAAAATTTTGTGGTACGTTGAAAAAATTATTAACGTAGTTGAATTAGCATATTATTATGAGACTGACCTCTGTGGTTCATGGGTTCTAATCCCAGCAGGGTTACTTACACTATGCTCGGTGTGCTTACACTTGATATGCGGGTGACTGTACAAATCCCTTCTATCCTGTCCGACCTGAGGTAGGTAGTGCTTAGTGTTTTTCAAGTGATTTTCAGTATCGTATTTATGTATGTGTATAGTGTGTATGAATGTATTGTATGTGTGTATATATATATGTATGCATGTATATATATTATATTTTAAAATAATTTTATATCTATTTGGTGGATTTGGATCAGTCGTATTCGGTTGCATTCGCATCACTGTCGATCGAGTTGGACTTGTGCCGTTGCTGCGTCCCTAGCCTGGCTTCTGCTACCCTCGTCATGTTTTGTCCTCGGTCCTGTGGGGGTGAACCGGTGTCGCGTCGTGTCGCGTAGGCAGGCTGGATCGGAAGTGAATATGGCCGGCGCGACGCGACGCGATGTTGGTTTGCCCCCGTAGGGTCGGGGATGGGGAGTGGTGGGGGTGGTGGAGGTTGGGTTGGGGGCGTGGCGTCGGTGCGGGTCTGGTTCGATTGATGGTGATGTGAATGTGGTTGAGTGTGATTGATCTAAATCTACCACTTATTTATTATTATTATTATTTTTTTTATCGAGTGATGTTTATTGGATTTTGTAACTGAATGAGACTTTGAATAGATTGGATCCTTAACTAATACATAGTTTTTTTTTTCCAGAATTTAAACCATTATTTTCTATGTCTCAGATGGTTTGAAAAAACTTAAAGCGCGATCTATCTAGCCTTGAGAGGAAACACTGCGTCGGCGTGGCGTTCGGGATTCTCATGCGGGGCGCGGGGGAGCGGCGTTTCGTGGTCCCCTGTTTCCTCCTTCAGAGGTGGACCAATTTTTATTTAAGCGTCGGTTGGGGGAGGAGGTTTTCTGTGTCTGTGTGTATAATTTTTTTTTTTTTTTAAACGAGTTACTTAATGTTTCTGAAGACTCCTTAAAACGAAGTGATTTCGCTTAATTTTGAAGGCTCCTGGTTATTAAATAAATGACTTAATGCAAACGAATCAAGCATACGGACGTGAAGGGTCTCTTTCTTCAACCGTTGCTGAAGGGGTGGTGGGGGTTGGTCCGGTTTTGGAAGGGGGCTGCGGCGCGTCGTTTTTCTGTGTTTGGTGTGGGAGTTTTGGGTGCCGCGTCGGCGTGGTGTTTCCTCTTAACTCGTAATCCCTACGCGCGCGCGTAAACCCTGCGCTCCTGACGGACGTCAAATCGATATCGAGTCTTTTTTTTATTATCAGCCTTGAAATCGGATATATAGTTTTGGAGATTAGGTACCACCACCCTGTATCCAAACTCAAAACTTTAACTCTTTAAACTATTGAGGAAAATTTTCTTTGTGGATTCGTAGTAAGTACAGCAACCACCCAACTACATTGTCAAGCGGGACAAAACTTTTTAAGTAAAGTATACTTATATATTTTTTAAACTACCTATATACCGATTTAAGCTTTTAATAAAGGTCATACATGCATGCACTGTATAAATGTTGCTTTGACTCATGTTTATTTCTACAGGTAAGATGCACACCTACGTTAATAAGGTAAAAATATTGGTAGATCTATAAACGAATGTAACATCTTGATTGTCTCCGAGAAATAAGTTGATTGTACCCAATATTTGAGCAAATAAATTATTTGATTTGATTTTGATTTGATTTGATACCAAGTTATCCGTGTGAGTATGTCTATGGTGTGAGTAAGTACCGCTGTCTGGTCCTTCGTTCCGTTAATTCCGTAATTCCGAGTTCCGTTACAAGCAGACGGTTATAGTTAGACCGTCGCCGGCTCTTAGCACTAATATTAATATTTCCTCTCGGACAATCACTCATCTCAGCTCATATTACCCAGACACGTAAGAATATGTAGGTATAGGTACTTGAAGCATCACTACAACTATTACCCACCAACTCGCATTGGGCCAGCGTTGTGGGTTAGGGCCCAATGCCCGATGTGCTGGTGTCCATGTGGAAAGCCCTGTGCCCAGCCGTGGGTGGACGGTTAATTAGGATGGTGGTGAGTTCATTAGGGGCGCGGGCCGGCGCGGCTTAACCTGCAGATAGAAATAAACATAAAGGTACACGGAAAATTATGTAGATTCACCGTACTTATTAAGCAAAGATTCATTGAAATGCTCAAGACCCACCAGCCGTTCGCGTAACACTTTTTCTATAAGTACCATTTTCCCGCACAAACTATGCTAAGAATAGATTTATTTCTAGAGCTTTGAATATCTACAATAAGAGATAGATACACTTTTAAACTTTCGCGTTTCATTATGCACACATATTTATCCGGGACGGGATAGAGTCACATCGTTATCTTCAATCTATAAAACCATCAAAATTAAAATTGGAACTCAAAGTATCCAAATAAGTATAAAATTAACTAGGTAGTTGCTCAGTGTTGTTTGTACCAAACAAATTTAATATTAAGTGTTGTGTTGTGTATGTATTTAGTGAAGTATTTTAATGTCTGTAAGTGAAAACTCTTTTGGCAATGTAAAACCTAGATTTAGTTATTATCATGTAATATAAAAATGCTGTTTGTTTCCCAATAAACAAATAAATAAATAAAAAAGTAAAACATAATATTGATCATTGTATTTAATTATAAATAAACAAATGAACGTCATCGAATCTCGAAAAAAAAAAAACTCAAGCGCCTACACTTTGTCGACGGTTGCTACGACGCCGCGCTGTAACAGTAGCAGCGTAGCATCTTGCCAGGTGTCAGGTTCGATGTTGGTCAGTGAGATAATAGATAATGAGGCAGTGCGCGGCTATCGGCCGGCTCTGGCGCATCACACACGATACGCGAGTGAACGGGACTTACTTTACGTCAGGTGATGCCGCAGGATTTTATAACAGAAGGTATGAGTTTTTTTAATTTTAATATTTAATTCCACTTAAATATTATAGCTAAAAAAAAATGTTTTTTTTAAAATATGTAATGAAGACACGGTGTGTTTCTTCTATTAGGTAAGTGTTAAACACTTGTACGAAAAAGAACCACTCTACTTTTTATCATGATTTTATTCATTAAGGTCAATGGGGTTTTACAAAAATAAAATAAATTGTACGTATATATGCTTGTAAAAACAAGCTTTACAATTGTGGTTGGTTGGTTGAGTGGTTTGTACACCGGTTTTCATGGTGACGCCATCTCTGAGGTCCCGGGTTCGATCCCCGGTCGGGTCAATTTAGAAACTATTGTTTTTCTAAATTGTCTCGGTTTTGGGTATTTTCTATGTATAATAATTATGTATTTAAGTATTTTAAGTATGTCTATCCGTTGTCTAGTAACCATTTAACGAGTTTCATAACGAAGCTTCTCTTGGGTTAGGTAATTGGTGTAAGTGTAGAAAAGTTTATTTATTTTATTTTATTAGTTGGCATAGCATTGTCAATGGTAAAGTGTAAGAGACAGTAAAACTAATAAAGTTAACATTAAGTTTCACTTTCTTTCCGATTGGTTTACCTAATTAGGCGGTACCTATACAAACAGTTAATAAACAAGAACAAACTTAGAGTGTACCTTCTTAAGGTGAAATATGCGTAATCAACCACATTACATGTAGATAATTATAATAATTATAATTAGACGACCTCCGTGGTCTAGTAGTTAGCACGCCGCGCCGGGTCTGGCGTCGCGCCATCTCTGAGATTCCAGGTTCAATTCCCGGTCGGGCGAAATTAGAGAAAAACTGTTTTTCTAAATTGATTTCGGGTCTGAGTGTTTTTCTATGTTTATATATATTTATCAGTTATCTTATACCATATTAACGAGTTTCAAAAGAATACTTACTCATCTTGGTCTAGATAAAATTGGTGTGCGCGTAAATTAATTTAATTTAAATTAAAAAAATATAGTTAATAAATTTACCTTTTGTATAAAACACCCATTACATTAACAATAAAGTTCTATTCTAATTGGTATAGCCGATACTGTTTTCAAGTTTTTCAACAAGTAATCCAACGTGGTTTAAAAATAATATTGACCCGCTTCGATAACCTCTTCGTGTACATTATGAACAGCTAAAAAAACGCTTATTATTAATTCGTAGTAACAAAACAAACATCCCAATTGCAAGTAGTGTATGAGCGTCGCCACATCATGTAGTTACTCATGTGGCGTCGCCTTTGATCGTACATATTCTATCACAATTTTATTGTGAAATCATCTTGAAATCTGATGGTCTGTGAACAACGTTATCAACTATATGTAGTACTTTATAAAGTACTTACCTACATAGGTACCTGTGAGCTGTGCTAAGTAATAATAATAATCTGTAATGTAGTAAGTATAATGTACTAATGTACACCGACGACCTCCGTGGTCGAATAGTTAGCACGCCGGGTCTGGCGTCGCCATCTCTGAGGTCTCGGGTTCAATTCCCGGTCGGGTCAATTTAGAGAAAACTGTTTTTCTTAATTGATGTCGGGTCTAGGTATTTTTCTATATTTATCCGTTATCTAGTTTAATCATATTAACGAGTTTTAATAGAAGTTTACCTTGGGATAGATTGGGACAGAATTTTTTTATTTTATTTTCATCCAAAAGTAAGTATTTACATTAAACCACCACCCCCTCTCTTCCTTTGGGTATCGTAAAAGGCGACTAACGGACTAAAGACTGCACATACATCCAACAGCATAGAGCGGCGATGGGCTCACCCCCTGTCACGCTGAGCGGTAGTACTATAGTTATTCTGTGGCTGAGTATATGTGCAATCGCTTTTTGGTGAATAGTTTACTAATGGTAGAGGACTGCTTTTGCTGTTAAGTCTCTGACTAACCCTTCGGGGGTAATAGTCGTGATTATAATTATGTATGTTATGTTAGTTACTTTCATTTTCTGTTTAAATTAAAATGTCTGTTGACTCTGTAGCACAATATTGAGGGGATCCTGCACGAAATTGTGAAAATTTACGTATTTTTAAGTTACTTGTACCACAGAATAACTAATTAATAGTACTTCGTACTTGTACTATGCGTTGAATTAGTTAAATACCTACATTAAAAGAACGAACGTAAGTTAGCCTGATCATTGCACAAGGTCACCTTATATTTGTACTGTGACAAGGTTGTGGCCATGTTGAAATTTGAAACAAATTCTTTAAACAATAACAAACAATACATAAAAATTAAAATGACATCTAATGACTCCTAAAAACATTTTTTTTCGACTACTTTCTTAATTTTACGCATGAAACAATAATTCTTACATGAAATGAAAATATTTGTACTGATATTCCGCAGGTCACCCCCATCTTAAGAAAGTTAATTTTAATTTTTAACACAAGCGCGTGATGGTTTTGTACATTTCGCAGAATAAAAACATTGCTCTAATCAAATTACTAGGTCTGAAACTTTGAAGCAGAATTGTTCTAATTTTAAATATCAATATAATTGATTTTGCTTTGAAGTTCGCTAACAGACTTTTGTCAGTTTTTGCGATCGCGCGGCACCCCCTTAAGAGTATCTGTAGCATTAATAGATGTAAAAAGCACCTCAATGATCTGTAGTATACTTATTTATAGTGATAGGTAAGACAGCCGCCGATCTTGGATCCAGAGGTCGCGGATAACATTTACAGCCAGTATACGTTAGGATTGGTTTGAATGGTGGTTGGTCATAACCACAGGCCAGTTAACAACACAATGACAACATAGCATTTCTTAATACTGCGGTGACATAACTGTGTCGGTCGTGGAATCATCACATAAACTAATAGTAACGATAATTTTTTATACTAAATTAACCTCAAACAAATATATTTTGTAACATTAATATCTAAGTCATAACTTAGTTAACCCTACTGCGAAAACCTTGTGTAAGCTATTAATATTGGAGGAAACTCAATCCATGTAGTTAGTTACTTATTATTAAATAAATGTCTAAAAGGTTGCTGTAGGATACAAATTTTCCTTAACAAGGTCACATCGTCAATCTTCCGACTGTCAAGTGAACAGTCGATTATAATCCAAGCAACGCTGGGTAGCTGGGCAGCTCGGCGGTCTTTCCATGTTACCACCACCAGTATCTTTTGCACAAAAGATCCTAATAATGGGTCGACGTGCTACTGCGAGAAGGGGACCTCTGCAGGCTCCATTAAGTTATGATACAGCCACCAGTAGGTAACTCGGTTGATGTGGAAAGGGTCTTCATAATGCAAAAAAGATGCAACCGAGTAATAAATGGAGCTTGGTTTTTGGATAGTTGTGCACCGTTGTTTAGGAAGTGTAATATTCTGCCACTACCCTGCCTATATATTAAAGAAGTGTGCATTTTTGTAAAAACCCATTCAAATTATTTTAAAACCCGCAGTGAGGTCAACACCCGACAGAAAAGAAAAAAAATTGAAAACTACTACTTATATTAACCTCCATGCCATAGGGATATTTATTAGAGAAAAAAATATTTATAATATGTCTATAGTAGTTTATAATAAATTACCTGAAGAACTGAAAGTGCTCTAAGCAAATGTGTTTGAAGAAAAGATAAGTAATTGGTTAATGCAAAATTGTTTTTATAGCCTTGATGAATACTTATATTGTTATAATAATAATACGGATCTACTAAAGGTAAATTTTAATATAATTATAATAATTATCGTAAAAAATATATATAATAAACATTAATGTAATTTTAAATTAACTATGTAATATTTGCACGCCTGCATGCAGGCTGAATACATTGTCTTGAACTTATTTTTAAGAACTTTATCCTATGTATGTATTCCAGCAAATAAACAATTCATTATGATTTTCGGTCTCTGACATCACTTATCTCTTTAGTACCAGCCCGCTCGGCCCGTTCCTGCTCCTTAGCAGGATCCTCATCCTGCGTTCCCGGTTTCAATTCCCTAAGTTCATTTCCCAGGTCGGGCAAGAGGGTTGCGGATTTTGCGATGCTGCGCCCGGGCACGCCCGGGTGTGTAACCCGCATTTTACAAGCGTGCTGATTAATAGAATACCCATTACTGATGACTTTGCCCATCAGTATGACTGGAACAGTATATTATAGGCTGCTACTTTACTTTTGTACTAACGTTTCAAACGAGAATTTGTATATAATTGAAGTAGAGCTTCCTAGTGACAAACATCCTCATCCTTAGCCTATGAACGTCCCATCCCACTGCTGGGCACAGGTCTCCCACGTGGACAAAAACACGTGGGGATATTGAGCCATAACCCACCACGCTGACCCAGTGTGGATTAGTGGGTTGTAACGACTGCCATCTTACGACAACAACCGGGACCAACGTGCCTTTCCGAAGCATGGAGGAGCTCGAGATGTTTTTCTACCAGTGGGAAAGTCGGCACAAGGGTCCTAACTCAGCCTGGGATAGGTGAACAGGCGATTTTTGATTGGTCACCAATCCAACGACTCGGCATTACGAAAGTTGCTCAGCGGGCAAGATCGGCAAGCCGAACGCGCTAGCCGCTGCGCCATCGAGCTCCTTGTGTGTCCTAGTGACAAACGTGGGGGACAAAAAACCTGCGCAGACAAGAGACAGTCTTGTCTTTCAAAATTGATTACTTAGAACTGTGTCGTATTACTAAAACCATTATTCAAACATATAAGCCGAAGTCTCTTTCGTTTGCGCAGACCTATAGGTGTTGATCTTCTCATAATCAATTTGTAAATACTTACTAAATGTTGAATAGGAACACTATGTAACTAAATAAGGACCGTTAATTATTATTACATACGACCGACGTGTGTTTAATTATCGAATGAGCTGGTCCCACATGCAAGCGACGAACAGGCTGCATTGTGCTGAGCTCATTTGCATTAAAATGCACGGATGAGTCGTGCCGCCGATCTGACTGCGATAGTGTTGGATAATCAGAGATAAGGCCGGTTAAACGGCTTATGTACCTGTATTTATAGCAGTCTAAATGGATCAGCGTGGAGCCTGAAACTTTAAAAGAGTCCCTTGACTGTTATAGTTTCAGGAGATCATTTCGAGAGACTTTAGAGTTAAGTGAAACTGAAAATCAGAGTTTGTGTGATCGCGCAAACTTGTTTTGATCTGATCTAATTGTAAGCAGATCTACTTATAGATTTGAGCGTCAACCTCTTCGTTAATCTGTAAAACTGACGATTAAAGCTCATATTAATTACTACGGCATTTGGATTGCTTGCACTGTATTCAAGTTCTAATCAAAACTTTCTAGTTCTAATTCAAAAAATCATTACTTACAGAAAATTGACACAGAAATACAATTCTCAGTTCCATAGTAAATAAGATATTTATGTAAACGTTCAGCTATTGCTGAATGAGATGCCTTGAGGACATAGCGAGCAACTCGCCCATTATGTATATACTTACGTTTATATACATGTCTGTATATGCAGAACAGTTCAGGTGATCGCAGCTAACGACAGCGTAATGGCGGTAGTTTAGCAAATTGCTTACAGTTTTGTACGAACAAAACAGTTATGGCGTGGTGGTTTACTTACACGAAATATGTTTTCATGCTGACTGTTATAAGAAGACTCGGCCGAGGACAGACTTTTTGAAATAGAGCCTTTTAGTAATCATCATCATCAGCTTATTATATATCCCACTGCTGGGCAGGGCCTTTACCATCAACCCTTAAAGCAGTAATACTTTAATATATTAAGGCAGGCACCCACCATCCGCGCAATGCGGCTCGTGGGAGATACTTGCTCGGCGCCATGATGTGGATTTGTTTGCTGACCACTTTGGTCTATGTAGCATGGTCAGTGTATGTGCATGATACTATGTTGCTGTAGTCAAAATAGTTTGTTCTTGTTTTGAAATTTATCACATTTGTATTATTATAAGTTGACATTCTCTATTTTTAAATTTAATTTCGTAACATTTATTCAATTATTGTTTGTATTTAACCTGAGACTGGTTGATTTTTTTTCTAGTAAACATTTTATCCTATATCTATATAGCATTGTGAATGCAAAATTTCAATAATAAAGACATATCTTTATCATTGAAATTCTATTTATCTAATTGTAATAAATTCATTATGTTTTGACATTTTGTGCATAATAAGTAATTATAAGTTGACATAACTGATTGTAATAACTAATAGGTAATTATTAGTCTGCTGGCGTCTTGGCCCAAGCTGTAAGCTAGCAGACTCGCATGTTTACATAAATAAATAAATAAATAAAATAAACTAAGTAATACTGCTCTAAAGGGGTCACCCCAGCAGGGTCTTCCGCCATGGATTTGGTTACCCATCCAGTAACCGGCATTGTGTTGCGTGCGCCACTGAACTTCTCAATGTCCTAGTGATTTTAAAAAAACTTACTTACGTGTATGTGGTTATTTGCAAGGAATAAACCAATTTGGATGACATAGTACTCAACATTATACCTACCCACATTATACTTTCACGATTATTTTCCCATAAGGATTACTTAGCCAGACCACACGAGGAGCTCGATGGCGCAGCGGCTAGCGCCTTCGGCTTGCGATCTTGCTCGCTAAGCAACTTTCGCAATGTCGGGTCGCTGGATGGGTGACCAATTAAAAACATCTCGAGCTCCTCCGTGCTTCGGAAGGCACGTTAAGCCGTTGGTCTCGGTTGTTGTCGCAAGATGACAGTCGTTAAAACCCACCAACCCGCATTGGGCCAGCGTGGAGGGGTATTGCCCAATATCCCCACGTGCTATTGTCCACGTGAGAGGCCTGTGCCCAGCAGTGGGACGTTTATAGGCTGATGGTGATGATGACCACATGCGTAAATACCCAGAGACTGGGCAATGAGGATCGCAAGAGCCGAGCACTGCCACAGAATAATATTACTAGGCACTGCTACACTCCACGGCACACCTAATTACAACTACATATTCTAATTTGGTTTGTAACTGAACACACATGTGTTCACTTATCACGCTGAGCACATGTGTGTTCAGCGTGATAAGTGGTGAGCCCATCGCCGTTCTATCCAGGTAAGTGTATGTCCTTAGTCCGTTAGTCGCCTTTACGACACATAAGAAGAGATGGTTTGGTAGTATTCTTTTAATAATGAGCCGCTATCTTAGATGCCAAGTCGATAAATTCCCAAATTTTTAAATAAAAAAATTTTGCGATGTTTATGGACCTAGTGCAGTGTCTGTGGCAGTAGCACTTGGTTTAAGAGGGTTAACGCATTTCGGTTTTCCATACAAACTTCCAAGTCGAAATTTTTAAAAACCTATTAGCCAATTTTGATGAAACTTTGCACGCTGAAGTAAAACAAAGGGACCTAAAAAGTTTGTTGAAAATATTTAAAAAAAACGTTTTTTTATATGTTCCACTAAATAAAGTTAAAAATTGCAATAACTCAGTTAAATAAACAGTTTCTAAAAATGTTTTCAACATACTATTTAGATCCCTGTGTTTTACTTATGCATGCAAAGTATAATCAAAATAGGCTTATTGGTTTTTAAAAATTTCGACTTTGAAGTTTGTATGGGAAACCGAAATGCGTATAAACCCTCTTAGGCGTTTTCAATCCGGAAATTTTGATGTCAAGTCAAAGATGCACGTCGCTCTGGTCGCCCTATTACGGATAAAAAGGATGCCATTTTAACTGGTGATGATAAGTGGATCACATACCTACGACAAGAACGTGCGAAAAAGGTCGTGGTCAAAGGCCGGTCAGGCTTCACAGACTGTGGCGAAACCCAGGTTAACTCGCAACAAGGTGATGCTGTGTGTGTGGTGGATTGGAAGGGCATTATTCATTATGATCTATGATGATATTATCATCATAGCAACGAGCATGACTTCGATTTATTCTCGACAAGCGCAGCGACTATTAGGCTAACTGTATGTAAACATTTCTTTTATTCTTTTTAAAGTAAAGTAAAGTAAATTTAAGTAATTTAAGTAACTTTAGGTAGCAATAAGCTATAATATGATGTGTTTTATGCTTCATAGATTGCTTGTTTTTGTTTCTTTTTTCATAAATACACGTATTTTTATTTTATTTTTGTAAAGTATTGAGACAACATAAATCTTACAAATGTAATTAACGGACTAAAGACTGCACATACACCCAACAGCAAAGAGCGGCGATGTGCTCACCACCTGTCACGCTCAGCACACGAGCAACGAGTTGTTGGTTATTTTTCGTTTACAGTTCGCTATTAATGTAAAGATTATTGTACGCTCTGCACATGCGATAAATCGGATCATTGTAAGTTACATTGTAACTGTAAGTGGTTCGAAGAAAAGCTTTTTGTTTCTGGACTTGCTCAGTCAGACATTGTTCCCTTGCTTGCGCGTTATGTACCACTAAAATGGACAAATTGTTTTCGATTTGTATATTTGTATATTCTTAAGCCCTAACTATTAATGTATTTTTTTTTTAAATGTTGTGCCCGGCTGTCACCTGGGTACAGTTACAGTTTGCCCCTACCATGACTTTTTATATCAAGCTCTAAAAGATAGACTAAGTCTGACTGTCTTTGTCGTAATATAGTACTATTATTTATTCTGTGGTAATAGTATGACGAGATATACCTAGGTACTGTAGGTACACGTCGTATCAGCGATAAGTATATCTAATACGTTAAACGCACAACGGTACACCTAGGATAGGTACTACGTTTGTATCCTGTGCCCGCCGACTATTTAGATAATTTTAATTTAAAATAAAAAATACTACCCATTGTAGTTCAAAACATTTTTGCAATACTTAATAATAAAATAATAAAAAATTGAAACGGCATAATATTTACTAGGTAGGTACTTACCACAGACCAAAGTGGTCTGTGGTACTTACTAATAAATCCCATGATGATTGTAATTGTTATATAAAAATATATATATATATATATATATATATATATATATATATATATCCCACAAGCAAACATCCGTCCACTGAAGGCGAAATTACATTTAAAATGGCGTCCACCGCTATTGGACGTCCGCATACCGGACGCCACTTTTTTAATCGATGACACTTGGCCCCTTTAAGATCAAGCTAGCCGTAGAACAAAAATCGATGGAAGCCAAAAATTTATTGTAATGGCTGCAAAAAAATACTAGATAGTTCCCAAAAAAATCTCAGCAGAGGTGCGGCGCCACTGTCGTGCGTATATCCACAGCCGTATTAAACGCGCTTCTTTTCTGACGTATTCATATATATTTGGCGTCCGCTAATGCGACGTTGCCAGCTTACTCAATGTTTGGTGCCTACTAAAATACAATATCACACTAATATTATAAAGGCGAAAGTTTGTGAGTGTGTATGTTTGTTACTTCTTCACGTAAAAACTACTGAATGGATTTGAATGAAATTCGGCATACAGATAGTTTATAACCTGGATTAACACATAGGATACTTTTTATCCCGATATTCCCAGGGGAACGGGAACCACGCGGGTAAAACCGCGAGCGGTCGCTAGTTATTATCATAAATCGTAATCTACTTACTTACTTATTAAAAAATGTATTGTCATAAATGACTTTTTTTTAAACAGGTGACATTTTAGCTTGATTGCGTAATGCTTTATCAGAAGGATAAGTTTTATCCAATGATTGAATAATCAGCCATAAAACTAATAAATAATTAATAAAAAATGTAAATGTACAGACACCTGCAACCTATCCAAAACTGTAAAATTTCTTTAATACATTTTTAACCATATGTTTAAGGCATAAAGTTCAAAGTCTATTGAAGAAAATTGGACATTTTGTGGTAGGTAGGTTGATGTGCTGGCGTGTGTACATGTTCTTTCATCATCCCACCTGTCGCATATTGTGTTCAGAATGCTCTTAGAGCTGGCGCAAACTGTGAAATAGCAATATACGGGCGCCAGATAACAATATAATAACTCCTCAACAAAGGGCCTACGCCTTTCAACTATAAAGACAATTAAGTTAGGAAGCCACTATCCGAGGCGCAATATGAATTCGTATATCGGATTGTCCGACTTGTCACATATTATGCTCAGGATGTTGTTAGAGCTGGCGTGAAATGTCAAATAGCAATATCCGATATACGGACGCCAGTCATCAATATACGGACGCCAGATGTCAATATACGGACGCCAGATGTCAATATACGGATGCCAGTTATCAATATACGGACGCCAGATAACAATAGACAGACGCACGGTAAAAAAGGGCCTAGGCCTTTCAAACTATAAGGACAATTAAGTTAGGAAGCCAGAACCCAAGGCATTTACGCAATATGAATACGTAAAACGGACTGTCCGACTAGTTTTTTTTTCTGTAAATGGGTTTGCTCTTGATCCCAATCAAGCCGATTCACGATGGAGCGAGCTAACCCAGAAGGTGTCTATTCACTCTTGCTTTGAAGATACTTAAGATAAGTACTCGGAAACACAGACGCAGGGAGGGAGTTCAACTCTTTTTCTGTGCACAGTATAAACGATGTTGAGTAGCGCTTTGTGCGACATTTAGAAATATCCTCCAAGAAAGGGTGGTAGCGCGCAGTGCGTCTGGATGTCCGATGGAAGAAAGGGGATGGCGGTATGAGCTCATGGAGTTCCAGGTCTGTAAAAGACCGACAGAAAGGCAACTTTGCGGCGGTGAGCTAGGGTGTGAAACTTGCTCTTCACCAGTTCTTTGTCGCCAATTAGCCTCTCAACTCTGCGTTGAATCGTGTCCAGTGCAGTTAGTTGGTATTTTTTTTTTATATAATTCACCAACGTTTGTTTACACTGATACATTAAATTACTTAATTAAGTTTGTAATATTATTTAAGTGTAACAAACACTTACAGGTAAATACAATATGTTAGGACTCTTTCAAGTTTAGGATAATAATTTTTAAACAATAATAATCTAAAAAAGTAACAAGAAATACAAATATTCACGATAGATCGATTCGATCAGCGATAGATGTTCACTGTAGTAATATTCGTTTTTCAAAAAATCACTAATTTCATAATTTTGAGACGCTTTACTGTCACTATCAATATACACAGATGCAAAGTACAAGTAGTATTTCGCTGAGCCGTCCCATAGGTGACTGCAATATTCCATACAAGATCGGACTTCAGCTTTAAAGAGAGTTTAAAGCTATCCCGGCGTGAAATATCACTTGACCTTATTTAGGACGCCCAGCTTTTTGACTGCAGTTTGCATCCGAAAGGTATCTCTCTACGACAGTACTGTCATCTGCATACCCAACAATTCCTGGTATCAACAGGTCATTGATGTGCAACAGGAAAAGCGTCGCAGAGAGACCCCTGAGGAACTCCGGCATCAATAGCCACTGAGTCAGAGGACCAGCCATCGATGACTACTCTGATCGATCGTTCCGTCAGAAAATCAGCTATCCAACTACAAAAGTACATATAATAATATCTACAGCGGGGACACCATACGCAGGAAGCTTGCGCAGCAGACTTGCGTGCCAGACCCTTTCAAAAGCCTTCGAGATGTCCAGTGATACGGCAAGTGCTTCGCCGTGCATCTCGAGGGCCCCACCCCAGTAGTGCGTCACATAAACTAGAAGATCCCCAGTCGAAATCCCCGGCTTCCTCGGCGGAAGCCATATTGACAGTCACTGAGGAGGTCATTAACTTATAGGTACATACCTATAAGTTAATGACCTCCTCAGCTCCTCATACCAACTTACTGTTTAGAACTCTTTCCATGACCTTACAGAGTATGGAATTGATAGCGATCGGTCGGTAGTTGCATGGGTCAGCATGAGACTTCCCTTTTAGGGTATTGGCTGCACATTGCCAAGCTTCCAGCATTTCGGTACGGTTTTTGTCTTTTTTTCTCTTGTTACATAATTATGCTCAGGATGTTTGTTAGAGCTGGCGTCAAAATGTCAAATAGCAATATACGGACGCCAGACATCAATATACGGACGCCACATGTCAATATACGGACGCCAGATAACAATATACAGACGCACGGTAGCTCCTCAACAAAGGGCCTAGGTATTTCAAACTATAAAGATAATTAAGTTAGGAAGCCAGAACCCGAGGCATTTACGCAATATGAATTTGTAAATAGGACTGTCCCACTTGTCTCATATTATGCTCAAGATGTTATTAGAGCTGGCGTCAAATGTCAAATAGCAATATACGGACGCCAGATATCCAATATACGGACGCCAGACATGAATATACGGATGCCAGATGCCAACAACGGACGCCAGATATCAATATACGGGCGTACGGTAGCTCCTCAGATTAGGGCTTGGATAGTTAGTAGAACATCATCTTTAAAGGAAAAAGAGAATATAAGTACTTATTTAGGAAATCAGAACCCAAGGAATGCAAGCAGAACCACTTACCCAAAACTGTCAATTTTCTCGAATCGATATTGACCCTTATAGCTAAATAATAAATTGTGTACTTCAGTGCAGCGGCTACTTATGATGGCCACTGCACTTTTAATTAGATCGAGATCAAACCTTAAGGCATCACATTGATGAACCCAAAACTGATGTCAGTTTCTTTAATAAAGTTAAGAGCGTTATCGCATTTCAGTTTCCCATACAAATTTCCAAGTTGAAATTTTTAAAAACCATTAGGCCATTTTTGATGAAACTCTGCATTAATGTTTTTATATTTTAGCGTTTTATTAACGCTTAAATATACTTAAGTAAAATTTTAAACACTGAAAAAAGACGACAACCTCAGGCGGGAATCGAACCACGCACCTTCCGCATTCCGGGCGACTGCCTTAACCACTTGGCTACCGAGGTCTGGCTTTCAAACGTCGAAATTTGTCAGTGCTTGATGCTTATGTTTTTAGTCAACATTGCTTCATCAAATCTTATAGTTTTCACCTCTGAGATTCGAAAGAAATATTTTTACAAATATTTGAACATTCGGTTAAGATGAAGCTGCGTTTATAGATTAATGTTTTTATGTTTTAGCGTTTTATTAACACTTAAATATACTTAAGTAAAATTTTAAACATTGAAAAAAGACGGCAACCTCAGGCGGGAATCGAACTACGCACCTTCCGCAAAAATTTTAATTAGGAAACTCGGCATGCTGAGGTAAAATATAGAGATCTAGATAGTTTGTTGAAAACATTTTTAAAAAACCTTTATTTAACTGAGTTATTGCGATTTTAAATCTCAATAACTCAGCCAAATAAACGATTGGATCCCTGTGTTTTACTTTAGCATGCAAAGTTTCATAAAATATGGCTTAATGGTCCTTAAAAATTTCGACTTGGAAGATTGTATGGGAAACCGAAATGTGTACACCCTCTTAAATAAAAAAAAACTTTGGTTAACAATTTAAAAGACATCTGTCAAATTGGACCTAACATTAAAATATTCGGTGAAAGAAAGAGATAGGTAACGCATTGCTGGCAACGTCGCATTTACAAAATCAGGAGGACGTGAAAATGTCAGCGCATTAAGTAAATGATAATCAGTATATCCAGGAAGCCAAAAATTTATCACCATGAAATGGAGTTCATAAATGTTTGGGCATGACTGCAAGAAGAATATTGCCACAATTAAAATAATCGCAAAATAAAATATCCTATGGAGAAAGGCATCAAAAAACTAAGAAACATTCGCAGAGAGATGATCTAAATTGTAAGCTGAACTGGAGGACGTCGTAATGATGCACAGCATGCATGACGCCAAATGCGTAGCTGGATGTAAATATATATATATATATATATATATATATATATATATATATATATATATTGTGTTAATCAAGAAAAACCACAACAAAATTATTTAACATTAAGAAGTATATAAATTATATATAAATGAACGTCATGATTTAGCTCTATTTATAAGGCAAACCGCTCCAAACAATAATGAGTTTATATTTAGCCGGTTGTACAAGGAAACACTGTTAATCGGCCCAACACGGCGACTGCCGTACCGCGAACACAGATAACATAAGCAGAGGTTCCGTATGAAAACCTAATTACTGGATGAGCCATACATTTTGATAGAGTAGGAGGAGCTCGATGGACATCACATGGCCCAATATCCCCACGTGCTATTGCCCACGCGGGAGTCTGTACCCAGTAGTGGGACGTTTATAGGCTGCCGATGATGATACATTTGGATCGGTATTTAGTCATCAGCCTACAAACGGCCCACATGGACAACAGCGCAAGAAGAGATTGGGCATAACCCACCGCCATGGCCCAATGCGGGTTGGTGGGTTACATTTTGGTTTATTAACTTAATACCTATTTCTTTAGCAAAAGAACTAATTCTAATATTTGTAAGTACATAAATCAATTGTAAATGAGGTACTACCGGGTGAAGGCCCACAGTTTTCTAAGGCCCAAGCGCAGAAAACTATGTTTATTACATTTGATCCGTGCCAACTTCGTAGCATGCATGAAACACATCATTATGAACGCCGAAACGCAGCAGCAGACAGCGAGTGGCCACCATCTTGTCAGTGACACCCGGTAGTTCGCCGGCATTATATATAGATTTTTATTTATTGTGTTTATTTGATCATTACTCATTTGATATTTACATAAACATGTGCGATTTTATAGCTTTTTATTTTGTAAATATTCAATTTGTGTTGGAAAGCCCACAACGGTTAGGAAGGCCCAACAAAGTAGTTGCTTGGGCCTTAACAGGAATATAAACAATAATTACTTAATTTTAGCATAAATAACAATAATTTAAAAGTAAAATCTAATATTAATACAATAAACACTTAAAAATTCGATACCTTGGCTTTTTTATTACACAGCGGAAAAGTATTTTTTTTGTAATAAAATATTGGTCATTTTAGTATCCGATTGCTTTTATCGAAGTTTATGAATGTTACAATTTTGATGTGTATATATCCTTATGGTCTTTAATGCTTACTTTTGCTCCAAGAGACTTAAAAAAGGCATGGGCCTTATTGGACAGCATGTTTAGTAGGTAAAGCCCAAAATAAGGGTTTTTAAAAATGTTTAAAAACCGAACTTATTATCGTTGTAGCTTCAATAACTACTTTTATTTGGATTTTGAAATAATCATAGCTTTCATTGTAAACACTCTTTTTCTTCGAAATTATAAAATATAGGTTTTATTTCAATTTGTAAAAAAGTGGGCCTTGTCACCCGGTAGTATCTTGGTAAGTATATTGATTTTTAAGGTTTAAGCGAGCACCACACATTGAAATGAAACACTTTTTACGGATTAAATCGCGTTTAATTAGACCACATTACATAGTTTTTTTTAGTTTCCTGACGTTTCGGAACCTTTACAGGGTCCGCCTCCCTGTCTCCCTGGGACCACGGACCCTGTAATGGTTCTGAAACGTCAGGAAACTAAAAAACTATGTAATGTAGTCAAATTAAACGTGAATTATTCCGTAAAAAGTGTTTCATTTCAATGTAAATAGTTTGGTTTATAGTAATTAGTACTAGGCAATATTTAAAAAAAACGAAGACCGAGCTTGCGTTAAGCTAAGGATGATGACTTTATGCAAAAGTTTACATAACCAAATTCTTGCTATTTAAATTTTACTATAGAAAGTTTCAAATTGTTGTTGCAAAAGTTTCAAGCTGCATGGAGAGTTGCAAGAGGGATTACTTACCTGTTTTCAGCCCAGTGAAAAAATATTTGACGATAATTATAATTTTAAAACAAAAACAGACCAAGGTTAAAATGCTCTATTCGTATAGGTAGTTATTGTTTTGTTTTGCTAATGTATCGACAATGAGATGTAAGTAAATGACTTTTAAACTTTCGCATATCATTATAGCTTAAATGTTTAAACGGGTTTTGCACTAAATCTTTAAAATAGCTATCCTAGAAATATATTTTGGAATACCATACCTAACATCACGATACCGGCTGATAGTCAGTCTGTCAAACTTGTGTATACAGGTAGAGCATGTATTCTTTATTAAAATTAAATCAATTGGTACCTAAAGGACCTAAGCACTTTTAATACGTTAAATTTTTTATGTATAGTTTCAAAATGGGAATAATCTACCAGCACATTTTTCCCCTCCTTCCTATGATATGGGCACATGGGGGTCCTCCTAACGAGGCGTGAAGAGGCACCTTCTGGGCCGGCAGGGTAAGGGTGACTGATGCTACGACTTTTTGACACTGCACCAGTTGTCTTCGCGCCTGGACTCCATTTCATGGGGTCATTTGCCTACTAATTTAAAAAAATAGTCATTACGACCCGTGACCTTCTGCTCGAAAGAGTTCTTTGGCAGTATTAGTCACGCATTTGTCTCCTGTACCACAGTATTACCATAGACAAATAAGATAACGTCCTTGGTATTATTATTTAAACTCTGCCTGTACCCAACATATAAATCAAAAACACTGTAGAGCAACCAACGCCGTCAACCTTGAAAACAATAAATTGACCATCTTCCTGAACGGTTTCTCCCATTCCAAAGGGAACTCTAAAACTTTACCAATAATGACTAATTTAACGCTATGCTAACTTAAGTATGTATTAGCGAAATAAATGAATGTTTTAGTTTCCATTGAATGGTCACAGTGTACACAAGACCGACCGACAGATTGGCCAGACATTCTTTGTCTAATTGATATCAACTTTTGTGTTTGATCATAGTTTGGTTGTGGTTTGGTGTTGTTGTTATTGTTAAACAAGTGCGGACGTAATAGTGTGGCACCAGCTAAAAATAGAAAAGTGACTTAAGTGTTGTTATGGTGATAAAGACATTTTAATTAATTACCTACATCAAATTGAGAAGAAACAATTTTCTCAAATAATATCTTTGTGATTTTGAAAATGTTATGTTATTTTTAAAAAGCTTTTTTAATGAGCTTAAAACGCCATACTTGTAAATGAAACTAAACCTTGACAATAGTATTTTAATACTAAAGTACCTATAATATAAAAAGAAATCGTGCTTCTCTGTTGATTCTAGATGAAGAATTTAGATAAAGTTCCACTTACCATAGTGAACGACCCTATTGTCTTGCAAATAGCAATACTAAACGAAATCGAGATTTGTATTGCAAAATTGCCATACCAACTTTAACATTTTGTCATGTAAAACTGTCTGTTATGTATGTGCAATAAAGTGTTCTTCTATCTATCTATCTCACCTCATCTCTTTCATCACCAACATTCGCTGCTTCAATGCCACACAAATTCTAGTTTTCGGCCCTGTGGTTTAGTGGTTAGTTCACCGGTCACAGACCCAGCGATCCCGGGTTCGATTCTTAGCGCGGCTACGTTATAGGTTTGGTTGGTTGTAGAGCTTGTTTTAAGTCCGCTGGCTAGTCTTATCTCAATATGTCACCATCACATATATGTTCCTAGCAGTGTTCCTAGCCGACAGTTAAAGATAAGGTAGCCGTTCCTTAATAGTTGAAGAATCCGTGTGAAGTGATTCCACCGCCCTAACATCACCTAACATCAGGTGAGATAAAGGCTTTGCTTGCAAGTAGTAGAATAATAATCCGTCATCCTATGGTGAATAATACTCGTAGGTACTCTCAGATATTTTGTAGTCCTTGATAATGATTAGTGTTGGTGCAAGATCAAACGTTCATTTGAATGCATCTATCATAACCATCAGAGTCAACAGTCAGTGTCGGTCGGCATCACGCGCCAGCTCTGTTAATTAACTAACTCAATCACCGTTGTTAGTGTTACATTGGCGATTTCTGCTCGAAATGGTGCCTTGTACAGTAGGTAGCTAGGTGTTTTTGTTAAGGCACCATTCTTCTTTTATCTCTATGTGAAAATACAAATAATTAGCCATATACTTGATGGAACTACCTAGGCTGAAAATAGGAATTAATGAATGCACTATTTGAAGCAATTATTAAATGACGTACTTCAAGATAGGATAAGATATTGTTTAATAACTAACACTTGTGTTATCTGAATAGGATACCATTAATGCAAAATATGGTTAGTTTACACCTATAAACAATAAATTAATAATTAGTAGTCGTTTGTAAACGGAAGCATTATAAAAATAGTAATGGGTAGTATATTCAAATTACTTTAAAATGTTCTTAAATGTAAAAATATTATATAACTTTCGTCATGTCATTTATAAATCTTAGAATGAAACTATACAAATCTCTTTTTGTAAAGTTCGGAGGTGGTAGTGTTCTATATTAAATCATCCGGGTTTTTTTCTCAATATAAAACAACTGTGCTTTATCTTTTCGTCTAGCTGTGGAACGTTTCCATAATCATTTTAAGTATTTTTATTACAAAAAAAGAAGACAACAAAAATTGCTTACAAAAATATTTCTGCCAATTTCTTTATCTTACGCACGGGTATGTTCCATTTTAATCTAGCAAAGTGTATGACGGTCATAAGATCAATCCATATCGTAAATATGGAGTGAAACTGGCGTATCATCTCCAACTAATTATGCTCTTGATTGCATAGATGAGATTATTCTCCTGATAATTGTTGAGTGTCGCACGACTTGACACGTTGTCTAATCAACTAAGCATTTTCGTGTCACCTATAGTTTAATTAATAATAATTTGTAATTGATAGTTTTTGTAGTGCTTTCCGCGTTAGACTTGTGTTTTTGATAACATAGTTTCGATATCTACCTAGGTAGATAAATATAATGTTGTCTGGTTTCGTTTAGATTCTTCCTTAGTACGAACGGTTTTATTAAATAATCACGTTTTACATTTTCAAATACATTTATTGAGATATTATTATTAAAGAGATTAATGTATGGTGTGTAAAAGTTAAAAGTGAATATAAGTACCTAAACATCGTACACTCGAAAAAAACATCAGTTGTGTCAACCAAAAAGTTTCAAAATGAATCTGGACTGTTCCGGCTGGTGTACGAGCGAGAACGTGAAGTGCTTCTGGTGCATCTTCCACCTGGACTACTTCATATACGCAGTGCTGGTGCTCATATTTCTGGCGCTGTTCGTATATTTCATGACCACCGGCTGATAGGATCTACAGGTAATTTCAATATTTCGTTACAGGACCGTGTTTCCTAGCTGAGGAAACGTTTTTTTAAATATATAATGTTTACCTTTAATTGAAATGCCTATGTGGGCTAATGGTTAAGCTACTGATCTGAAACCCAGAGGTCCCGGTCATCTTTGTGTACCTACCTACTTTGTTTGTCTGGTTGAAGGGCTTGTTATTTCCACTTGGCTACCAACATCTTATCTAATGATAAGTATAGGTTTGAATGAACTAAGTATAACGGCTAGTGACACTGACTGAACTCTATCATACAGACGCAAATCAAATAAAGAGTAAATATTTATTGTTCTTGAGTTGTTGTTCTATCTATCTATCAACCATGAATTCGACAAGGGTAACAGCAAGCAGTAGGCACAAAAATATCTTATTTATTACTGGAAAATGGTGGTTTTTATTAGGTAGAAAAGATTTTTATTAACCATAGAAACTGTTAGCTCTACTTAGTACAAACTTTTGACTTGTATATGACACCTTAAAGAAATGTTATGTTAGAAATCCATGGATATTAATGTACCTACTAGGGTAGCTACTTCGATGCCACTACCAACTACATCCCACTTTATATGTCCAGCTACTGACCACCTTCCTCGAGGACAGCACTTGTTGTTGTCGACGTGTCTGTACATAATTTTGAGGATCGACATCTACATCCCACAATCCGACGACATCCTTTTTGACTCTACTGCTCACGAACTTGGATTAATGATCCAAAAGCATAACATGGCAAGCCTTTAGGTTAAACTTTAGCATGAATATATCGATAACCAAGCTCATGAAGTTATGTTAAACATCACAAAACGTAGTATTGACGTTGAGTGGGTCGAGATCGAATATGTCTGAGAATACATTTACTTCGGCCAAATAGTCTTTTTCCAGAAAAGTTGCTAAACGCACCGAAACAACTGGGACTAAAGGCTTTACGTGCCTTTAAAAGCACATGTAGCTCGAGATGTTTTTAATTTGTTCACCCATCCAGCGGCCCGGCATTGCGAAACTTGCTTAACTGGGCAAGATCGCTAACAGAACGCCTTAGCCGCTACCACAGAATAAATAATAGTACTACCCGCTACGCCGTCAAGCTACTGTAACTATGGTGAAAAAATGCTAAAAACCTCTAGTTTTTATGCGAAGTAAAACTAATCAATTCTTAAAGCGATGTCCTCGACAGATAGGCAATTGTTAAGAGTATCTTATCCTCTCCCAATATTGGCATAACAAACATGTATTAACTGTGACGTCACAAGAAAACCTTACAAAAAACGCCAAGCGAGAGCTGTTTAATCAACGGACGATAATCTTTGGGCAAACAAGCCACTGCCACTGTGCAGCCTTTTTAGTGTGGCCCGAGCCTCGCGCAGTAGATGCGCGCAGGAAAACCGGAAAAAGCGAAAAACTAGTGATATTGCAATGGAAACTGATTATAAAAGTGTGAATTAACCATGTCTTTAAATACTTATATAAATAAAAATATTGGTACGTATACATTGATAAAAATATATATTTCACGCAGACACGACAGATATAACTGCCCATTTATTTATGCCTGATATATTTACTAATTTTCTTATGTATAAAATATAGTTGAGGTGTTACTTGTGATCATATTATACCTACCTATAGGTGCTATCATTATTGTACGATATAAATGTTTTATTAATGACTGTCTATCCTATAGCAAGAACCAGTATTAAAATACTGGTTCTTTAATTTAAAAACAATTGTTTATAACCTTCAATAAATCAATAAAATAAATATAAAATGCCAAGAGTGCACATGATGGTATTTCAAAGAATCACTTTATAGGTAAATAATAGCAAGATGTTGCATAATGTAAAATGATGTTTTTACGCATCATGCACTTACTTACCTAAACTGATAAAGTAAGTGTTTTAACTCGAACTTATCACCAATTTTATTTGTAATTTTAACCGGGAAAGTAAAAGCTGGTAAAAGTTTGTAAGAAGTTGTAAAAAAATATTAATACAATATTTAAACATTAATTATTTTATTAATTAAAGTTGTTACATTCCGTAACTATAATATTATCTAGGTACGTATATTATTATTAAATCAAGTAAGTAGAGCAATTTTAGATTATTAGATTGAAATTTTACGTGTACAACTATATGAATGCCAATAAAGTTAGTTAACCGTGTGGCGTAGCGGTGAAAGAATACTACCACCCCCTCTTTTCCCTTGGGTGTCGTAGAAGGCGACTAACGGACTAAATACTGCATATACATCCAACGGCATGGAGCGGCTATGGGCTCACCACCTGTCACGCTGAGCACATGTGCAGTCACTATTTGGTAAAAAGTGGACTAGGTAAAGGACTGCTTTTGATGTCCTCATTTTCCTAGTCTCTGACTAACCCTTCGGGGATAATTGTCGTGATTATATATATGTATGTATTAAGTTAAAACAAATTAATACAATCTTTATAAAAAACTAACCAATGTAAATCGAAATACAATTTTTTTCGTACACCGTCTCACTCACTGCTTATCACCATTCAATACTACAATATAATAAATCAAATTGTCAATTCAGAACAATGTGATCGTTTACCTTCACTGGTGAATCACGAGTCGACTAATATGGTAGGCACTAATAGCTAAGCGTACGGCGTCATAACACTATGCAAAAGTAGGGAACTATAGGCAGTCGTAAACCAGAACGAAAAACATACGCAGTTGTTACATCGTCTACTTTTTTTGCAGATTAACATGAAATAGAAGATGGATAAGGAGGCAAGCCATGACGAATCACACAAATATGTAGCGCAAGGACTAAATTCACCCGAAATCCGAAAGAGTCCTGACATTCCATTTGTTGATGACTTTGTGGAGCTTGATAATGTTAAATCTGACGTGCCTTTACGACCTGAGCGAGCCAAACCTATAGGTTTTGAACCTTTAACACCAAAGCTACATGCATCAGATTTGGGAACGATTCATTCAAGTCCTGACAAAGACACTATAGTTGTAAATACACCAGAAGGGACACTTTACATTACTTTAGATCCTGATTCGTCAAAATCGAGTAAGCCGACAAGTCCATTAAGTCCTAATACTCAATCTACTGATATCACGGATAGTCCGAGTACATCGAAGGCTTTTGGTGCAGAAGACTCTGAGGATCTGATCGAAAATGAAATCGACGCGGAACAGAGGAGAGCGAACTTGCGGAGGAACTCCATATCGATGCCGACGCTGCAGAACCTCGAACAGGAGGTCATGAGACAGCAGTACTTGAACAATCCGCAGGATGGGGTAAGAATTATTTATTTATTTATTAATAGATATAATATTGTTTTGTCGCTCATTCGTCTTCCAAGTTTTAAACTTGTAAAATATATATTATCTAACATTTAGACCTAGAGAAGCAGAAAAAAATGTAAACATATTCTGTGCATTCTGTATCTTATCAGTTTGATTTGCATGCCATAATGGTACAAGTTTATGACTACGTAGATTTTGATCGTAAACTGACGTCAGTTTCATATTGCGGTTATCTTTCCCAAGAGCGTTATTCAATGTTAAGACTATGTTTGCTTGGATAACTATAATCCTCATCCTTGCCCTTATTGTTAAAGTCTTTTTTGAAGAGTACTCTAATAATCGACGGAATTTCAGCTTATAATGGAGATTAGACAAGCCAGTTTAACAATCTTTTTGCGACGATTTGCTATCAACACGTCAAATGAAGTGTTATCACCAAATTAGAGATATGTTAAAACTGGTTGATAGTCCGGAAAGAAAAGAAACTTTGTATAAAATTATGTCATAGTAGTCAATACATGAATGTCGAAAGGGAAAGTCACGTGAACCCGCGCTGTGATAAAGTTGTTTACACAAAACATTTAATAAATTAAGTGTCTTGTCTCCTTGTTAAATGATAACTGTTAATATAGTTTGAAGGAACTGTTGCGAGAAGTTGTGAATTTTGTTAGAAAATTCTAAGGCGACCGTCTTTATCTTGTGCAATGTTTGGTTAGGGATTCAGTGTCAATATTTGAGGATTAACAACTATTACGTGTGCGATTCGTAATTTAGCACAGAAGAGTTGTGAAACAGTGAATTTTTCCAAAATGCGTGTCCGTAAAAAGCCTGATTTACGTCTACACATAGCTTCTTATCCACATGACTATGTCGAAATGCCTCCTGAAACGAGGCGGATGATATCAGAATCGAGTGGTACACCAAGTGACATTAGATATATAGATGAGGATGAGACAAATCAATCGGATATATATCTGATCAGTCCAGCTACCACTGATGGGTTACGGTCTCCAACACCAGAAATTAAAATAATTGGACCAGACGATACAAAGTTAAGTGAGGATAACAAATCAGAATCAGGTTACCAAGGCGATAGTTCGGCAAACGTAGGAGCGGAGAGTCCTGTGGTTTTTAGAAACAAAATCGGAAGATCATCTGTATCAGTACCACATGGCCTCAAAGATTATAGCAAAAAAGAAGACTTAAACTATGTAAGTAAGTAAATTTCTTGCCTGTGACGCTACCGTCACACACGCTGTAATCTTGATTGATTGCATGAGTTTCTTCAATGATAGGAAATATATAAGTACAACAAATAACATTATTGGATTGATTTCATTGACTAGTAGGTACTTAATGTGCAAATAATATGATACAACGACGGTCATTTGCGAAAAAGGCAATTATTTAAATATAGGTTCCCTAATGTTATTGTCGCATCATACACATAATTATTATTGTGTGAACATCACATTAGTTCTGTGGGCGAATGAATGTGAATGTACGAGCATAACAATATCGTTATAAGTTTGACCAAACTTTAGTATATTATGGGTGAGGAACAATATTCATTTACAATATTCAAGTTTACCAAAGATATTCGGTTTTTGTATAGCACAGCACATTATAATGTGATCACTCTGAACTTTAATCCCGGCTTATTAGTTTGTGATAAGAATATTTGCAACTTTAGTAGTACATTTGTGATTATTTTTGTGCCTGTCTTTGTTTATGATAGATGACACGGTAAACGTTTTTAAAATTCTTACTTGTGTGAACACTTGGCCTTTATCTCACCTGATAAAGGCCACCATCATCACCGCTGCAGTGTCTTTAGCAGCGGCGACTGAACGTACTTCAAATCGCGTTATTCTATGGTGGTGTCCCGCATCCCGTACAAAAAGTGTCAATCAACGTTGGCGCAGCGCCTTAACGTTGGCGCAGCGCCATAACGTTTCAAATCGACTACAATATTATCCTCGAAGGGTTAGTCTGAGACTAGCCAATGAGGACAGCAAAAGTAGTCCTCTACCATAGTCCACTTTTCACTAAATAGCGACTACATATGTACTCAGCGTGACAGGTGGTGAGCCCATCGCCGCTCTATGCTGTTGGTGTATGTGCAGTCTTTCGTCCGTTAGTCGCCTTTTACGACACCCAATGGAAGAGATAGAGTGGTAGTATTCTTTCACGGCTACGCGACACAGTTAATAAACAAATGGAAAATGAACAGGTTTACCTACTTAAATTATTAGATACTGGCTCTGTGAACTAGTGGTAAGATCGCCGCCAGTTTCAGAACTAGTGGTCTCGGTTTCTGAGACTTTTATATCCTACTAATATTATAAACGCGAAAGTTTGTAAGAATGTATGGATATTTGTTACTCTTTCACGTAAAAACTACTTAATGGATTTGGATGAAATTCGGCTTACAGATAGTTTATAACCTGGATTAACAGATAGCATACTTTTTATCTCAATATTCCCACGGAAAACGGGAACCACGCGGGTGAAACCGCGAGCGGCCGCTTGTACCTAAATAAAGCTGGGGTTTGCGAGGGCTAAATTCAATTTCTGCCCAAGGAAAGTGCCAATCAAATGAAAAATTAACACAGTGAATGATTAATGAGTTTTGCACTCGTCTAACCGCCTCTATACTTTAGTGATTAAACCACATCGGCCTTACACACACAGACTTCGATTTCTAGATTAAAAAACATTTTGGTTCGTCAATATGAGGACGGCTATTGCGACACAATCCTGTTCCACTAGCTTTCTTCGCATCTGAGGGTTTACTCTCTTTCTCCGAAATGAAATTTCAGATGATTTTCGTTTGCTACAGCGGTTTCCATTCCTTCCGAAATTTCATTTATACAAAATGGATTTGGCATTTAGATTATTAATTTTTATAAAATTGTTTGAAAGGGCCATGGGAAGAAACGTCCCCACCGTCCAACAGATTTGAAATTAATGTCATTTTAGGGTCTAGTAGGATAGATACTTTTTTACTATGGCGACGTTCTTCAAATACGAGAGATTTAGGTTTTAAAAAATATATTGATTTTATATTTTTATTTTTTTTTCAACAAAAAAAGATTGCAAGAGCATACCAGCCTCCACAGACGGCACCCGTTCACGAGTATGACATGTGAATCAGCCATCGCTTCGCTCAACCATGTTTTATAGAACGTAACGACCCGACACGCACATGCCACCACTGCAGAGTCACTTTGAGAGAGCATGACACACTCGAGCAACTCTAACTAAAGCAAGAACAAATTGGCACGTATCCCATGACTGTTGTAGTGTGGGGACAGGGTTCATACAAAATCCCCCATGGTCCTTTCAAAAATTTATAATAGCAAACGAAAATCGGACGAAATTTCGTTTCGGAAAAGAGAGTAGGCCCCTTGGACTTTGCGTCTGCTCAACAGTATTTGTGGATTTGCGTACTAATTATTGTTGATATGAATGTTTTATATTTTAGCGTTTTATTAACGCTTAAATATACTTAAGTAAAACTTTAAACACTGAAAAAAGACGACAACCTCAGGCGGGAATCGAACCACGCACCTTCCTTATTCCGGGCGGCTGCCTTAACCACTTGGCTACCGAGGTCTGGCTTTCAACCGTCGAAATTTGTCAGTGCTTGATGCTTATGTTTTTTAGTCAACATTTCTTCATCAAATCTTAGAAGTTTTCACCTCTGAGATCCGAAAGAAATATTTTTACAAATATTTGAACATTCGGTTAAGATGAAGCTGCGTTTATAGATTAATGTTTTATATTTTAGCGTTTTATTAACGCTTAAATATACTTAAGTAAAATTTTAAACACTGAAAAAAGACGACAACCTCAGGCGGGAATCGAACGACGCACCTTCCGCATTCCGGGCGGCTGCCTTAACCACTTGGCTACCGAGGTCTGGCTTTCAACCGTCGAAATTTGACAGTGCTTGATGCTTATGTTTTTTAGTCAACATTGCTTCATCAAATCTTAGAAGTTTTCACCTCTGAGATCCGAAAGAAATATTTTTACAAATATTTGAACATTCGGTTAAGATGAAGCTTTAATGTTTTATATTTTAGCGTTTTATTATCGCTTAAATATACTTAAGTAAATTTTTTTTTCCGCCTGGAATGCGGAAGGTGCGTGGTTCGATTCCTGCTTGAGGTTGTCGTCTTTTTTAAGTGTTTAAAATTTTAATTATTGTTGATATTATTATTATCAGCCATAGTCGTCCCACTGCAGGACAAAATCCCTTCCCTCTTTCCACTCTTCGCGATTAAGGCCTTTTGATGTCATTTCATTTCAGTAGGAGTCAATCTCGTCCCGCCATCTTCTTCTTGGCTGGACCTTCCTTCCCTCTTTCCACTATTCGCGATTAAGGGCGTTTGATGACAAGTCGTGGCAGTAAGAGTCAAGCTCGTTCCACCATCTCCTTCTGAGCTGGACTCATGTCAGCTCGTCTCTTCTGAGCTAGACTCAGATATCATTATGCTCATATCTCCCCTGCCCCCTCACCATTCCTACACCTTCCTCAAAGATCCTAATCCTTTCTCAAAGCCGGCAACGCAACGCATCTGGGACTCTTCTGGTTTTGCATATTATGCACCATGGACGGCGGTGATTACTTTCCATCGGATGACCCGTGTGATCGTTTGCCTCCTCTTCAAAAAACCCTTAGTTACGAAAAACAGTGTCATTAAGAGAGTGGCCAGTGCTCACCGCTTATTGGCTGGCGATTTGTGGAAGCGGGTCAAGTTCCCGAGGTATACCCGCTGACACTGGCCGGTCCCGCCTTACCTACTCCATCTACTAAATTGTTTAAAGACATCCGCTTGTGTTGCGCGTTCAACTGCGCCCATACACTTTTAGTTTTTTATTTTACATACGGCGTTTTTTGACTGCCGATGATGATGATGATGATGATGACATCATACATCACGGCTGTTTCCCGGCGGGGTAGGCAGAGACCACAGATTTCCGCTCGCCCGCTCGCCGGCTTAGGGATTTTTAAAATTAAAAGAAAAAAGAAAAGCCTCCTGATTTTTCTGCCAGGATCTTCTCAGTCGAAGGCTCTTCCAAAATCCGAGCTGGTGGTAGATAAGTTAGGTAGGTAGGTGGATCAGTTAGTAAGATAAGCTTTTAAGATTTAACTACATGTTAGTTGACTGTTATTTTTGTTTTTGACGTCAATAAGTGCCTGTAAAGGTTTATGTTGCATAAATTATTTTGGATTTATTTTTGATTTTGATTATTTAATTTATTAACTTAGAGAGTAATAGTAAATAGCCATATACTGTCCCCTGCTGGGCAAATCGTAGAAATTAAGTTATCACTACACGAAGAAATATTTCTAAATAAATATCGGGATTAGAAAATTTCAAAGAACAGTTTAAGAAGATTTATCTATTCCGTGGAAAATCTTGATCTCAGATTTAGAATTCATTGATTTTGCTTAAAATTAGCAGTTAGTAGAAAGATACTTACGATTTCGTAATACATCTAAGGCACCAATTGAACGTCCCACCTCCCTGTCCCATTTGCCTACATCCAATCGCTCGATTGTGCCCGTGATCTTAAATCTAAACCAGTCCGCTAAAATATTATCCAGCGGTCACCATATTACATAGACTCCGCGTTAAAAGTAATAAAACAATATTGCAAACGAAACATTATTCAGGCTTAACTAAAACAATAAAGCATTTGAATCGCGGCATCTTTCAATAAGTGTCAATTTATAAGATTAAACAAGGCAGCAATTTATTAAAGTTTAATCTTGAGTTACAAATGTTGGCGTCTATTTCTAAAAGTATAGGAGAAAAAGTGCGAGTTACCGTTTTAGACATACTCTAACTTTAAACATAACAGTTTTGTAGTAATTCTGCGAACGTTTAAAAAACTTACACTTAAGTTTCAACATCTGAAAAAACAAAATATGAGTAACAACTCCAAGTTTAATAACAGCTACGCGTTTGCGCACAAGTTCAAATACCGGTCGCCGCTGTGGATAGAGTCTGACTCGGAGAGCAAGACCAGTGGCGATGGCGATGATGGCGGCAGTGGCGGCAGTGGCGACCGTGGCGGCAGTGACGGTAGTGACCGCAGTGGCGGCCGTGGCGGCCGTGGCGGCTGTGACGGCCGTGGCTTGTGCAACAGTGACGACAGCATCGACTGTGCCTCTTCGGATAGCTCGGGCAGCATCAACAACTTCTTGGACTCGAAGGTTGCGTTGCATGGGAGTTTCGTCTGAGTTTTTCTAGTAATAACACGTGTTGCGAGATTCCATATTGATTGCCCGTTGGTTGAGTCGTCTGTGACATGTACATTAATGGACAAACCACGGGACAAACGCTTCCCTTCCCACATGCATGGACAACAGCAAATTTATTTATTTAATAAGAACACCAGAGTGCATGTACATTCGCAGCACATGGAAGATTGGGGACATAATATCACACCACGCTAGTCCAATGCGTGATGGTGGTTGTCCATACCGATTATTGGGTCACCCAATAACGACATTCTAGGCAAAAGTGGCTTGACTTGCACGATCGTTGACCAAACGTCTTAGCTGCCAACGTGCTGCACTTCGATAAAGTGCTGCGTGAAAACAACTGCGGTTCATTGTTCATTGAATATTTTTAGTAGGCCTGACCTAGACTATATTGAAGTACTTAGAATAGGTAGCGTTGTAACTAAAAAAGTTATAGAAGTCTTACATAGGGGCGGTCCTATCACTAAAAGCGATAACTTCTAGGCAACCTAGGGATGAAGAAAATTGATATGAAATAAAGATAGAGACGTTGAAATTGTGTACACATACTTGCGCTTACATACAAATGCATACCACCATAGAGTAGACTATTCCAGTCCTTGGCAATCATTGATTTAGGTTAATGAATGACGTCACCAGCCCTCTCCAGACGGGCGGCAGACGCCGTCGCAGGCTAATGAATGAAGGTCTAATTGCTAATTGCGATTCAGTTAGACATGATGCGTGCGAAGCGCAAGTCGAGCGACTGCATTCTGTTGACGCAGGTTAGTGAGGGAGTTTCGGGAACCACACTACTTATGCGTGCAGCGGGGAAGTTCCCGGCCTACCACTTTTCGGCAATATTCGCTTGCACACTATCTACTCGCACCACAGATATAGATTTACATAGATAACGCAAGTATCACGGTTTGTATTGAGACCAAGAGATCCGTTCCTGCCTTTGGGTGCTCGAAATTTTTGGGCTATTGCAGTAAATTTTTATGAAAAAACGGGATATTTACCATGTTTGAGTTGTTGTTTTTGAGTCCCCAATATTTCGCAGTTGCATGCACCAATTATCACGGAGTGACTCAGTTTTCAGGCCGTCATGAATGGGTGCGCTTGTTACCGTGCTTGTTCCACAGTGAGGAGCGCTCTCATTATTTTGGACTACATCGGCTGCTTATCATCAGGCAGGATGTAGCCACTATAACGTTACTCCGTGACAAACATGGTAAAAATACCGTTTTTTCATAAAAATAATTGTAATCACCATGAAAGTTTAAAATGTTAAATTGCAGTTAATTATCACGCAACGTGGCATTTTTTTTGTTTAGTTTAGTTTTATTTTAGTTTAACAGACGCGCGCGGATTGAAGTTAGCGTCGACCAACCCCGACGCTTGGTCGGGGTTTTCGGACACGCGAAGTGCATGCATTTGCGTCATCTATGTAAATCTATATCTGTGACTGTTGTGCGATCACTTCCTGGCCGAGCACTTTCCGGCAATATTCGCTCGCACACTATCACGCGCACGCTACGGCACGTAGGTTCACGGTAGTGACCCTGTTCATGTTTATCAATAGTAGAAGCTATTTAGCTTGTAAAAGTAAAAATATGAGCATAAAAAAATCATTAAAAAATGTAAGATCCCTTAGTACCGAGGATCTTATGAAAGTCAATGACCGAGGTGCTTCAAACGCTCCGCCTACCCCCCGCCCCGCCGCCGGCCAGGCGGCCGGCCGGGAAAGTTCATAGAGGTCACAGTGGATGAGTAGGAGAACGTTACTACGTGTTTACGACAAAAAGTCACTTTTACAACTTTTTTTCTTTGCTCGTAAAGCGATTATTATTTCATAAATAGGTACAACACTTTTTTGTATTATAACGTTTTCGGCTCCAAAACCAATGAAAAATCTCGGTGTATATATACTCTGACGTAGGCGCGGTCGGAGTGGAGCGCGAGCGAATATCGCCGGGAAGTGATCGCCCGGCAACGTCCTCGAATGTACACACATCACGCCTGCTTCCCGGAGGGGTAGCCAGAGATGCGCAACACGAGAACTCTTCTCGACCCGTTATCTCGTGTTTTATTTATTTATCTCTAATGTCTATCGATACTAAAGACATATGGATGCGCTTAGAACTCTACATAATATGTCAAAAATAGGCTTAATAGTAGTTTTTGCATAAACTGTGGTATTTTTATCAACAAACCTTGACATGAAAACTTAGGGTGGATTCGACCAAACTGGAATAAGACTTACTCCGAGATTAGTCTATACAAATTCGTCGTTTAATCTAGGTATAAAACCTTATTCCAGTTTGGTCGAATCCACCCTTAAAATGATTTGTAGTCTCTCGTCCGCGACATATCTCGTGTTGCGCATGCTAGGCCTACACCGGTCTATATTGGATCGCCGAATTTTTTGTACTCCTATCGGCATTGGCATACACACTTTAAGCCTTAGTTTTTTTCCCTAAATGCGTTAATTAAACTTCCCAAAACGTTACTACGTTTTTTCGACAAAAAGTCACTTTTACAACTTGTTTTCTTTGCTCGTAAAGCAATTATTATTTCATAAATAGGTACAACACTTTTTTTGTATTATAACGTTTTCGGCTCCAAAACCAATGAAAAATCTCGGTGTACAGGTGGTCGCGTTGCGGTGTAACAATATTACCACCCCCTCTCTTCCCTTGGGTGTCGTAAAAGGCGACTAACGGACTAAATACTGCAACAACAGTAGGTATAGAGCGGCGATGGGCTCACCACCTGTCACGCTGAGCACATGTGCTGTCGCTGTTTGGTGAAAAGTGGACTATGGCAGAGGACTGCTTTTGCGGTCCTCGTTGCCTAGTCTCTGACTAACACTTCGGTTATAATAGACGTGATTATATGTATGTATAAATTTTTAACTTTTTTTAAAGAGAGATTCACGGAAAAGCATCGAACAATGGTGTCTTTCTTAAAAAAAACAGCAAAGAGCAGCCCAAACGTGCATGGATACTTTCTGTAGCGGGAAAACTGAATTTGTCTAATGTCTGCGCAACACCTAAAGCCTAGTTTGCACTGTACTAGTCATTTTGTCAAAATGAGACAAAGTATAGCAAGTACAAAGCTTCGTTATTTTTAAAAGGGTTGAATAAATGACTACGAGCAGGATTTGAACCTTTCTGATATCCCGGGCCAGGTGCACCAATTATAATGCTCTCGTGGCTCTGTCCAATTTCTCTTACTTTAAAAGCCAAAGACCTCTTTACTGACCGCCTTTATTTAAAGTCAACTACTACGGCATCAACACCCGATCCTTACATTTTTACAAATGATAAAGATCAGTTAAGAATTAGATAAGCTGTAAGTTATACTTCTCGTATACTCGCCTTATTAATTTAATTTAACGCAAGTTTTGTTGCAAACAAACAATAAGTAGCTCTTCTTTAGATATAATTAATATCAATTGCCATGTTCCATCATTTCAGAATGGCTGCACCTATTTAATGCATTAAAATTGCAATGATTAAACGCTGAATTTGTATAGACTAATCTCGGAGTAAGTGTTATTCCAGTTTGGCCGAATCCAACCTTAGCCAGACCACACAAGAAGCTCGATGGCGCAGCGGCTAGCGTGTTCGGCTTGCGATCTTGCTCGCTAAGCAATTCGCAATGCCGGGTCGCTGGATGGGTGACCAATTAAAAACATCTCGAGCTCCTCCGTGCTTCGGAAGGCACGTTAAGCCGTTGGTCCCGGTTGTTGTCGTAAGATGGCAGTCGTTAAAACCCACCAACCCGTATTGGGCCAGCGTGGCGGGTTATGGCCCAATATCCCCACATGCTATTGTCCACGTGGGAGGCCTGTGCCCAGCAGTGGGACGTTAATAGGCTGATGATGATGACGGGGGCGTTCACGCGGCCGAAGTCGCGGGCGGCCGCTAGTTTAAAATAAATATTCTCTTGCTTTTGTCCCAAACACTCAAGACTAACTTGTAAATACGTGTTTTTTTTGTTAATTTCTACGTATTTTCTAACTAGGTAAATACTTTCACATGACATTATCAGAATCATTTGTTTACAAATCTCATTATTTAGAGATAAAACAATTTAGTGTGACTAATAGCGTGAAACCTAACGCATGCTACACATATTAATTAACTCATTAGCTTAAACAATAGTTTTATATCATTTTTAATAGCACATTTATGATTTGAATATGATATTTGCACAAAATGCAAGTGAACAGTGATGGTATTAGTGTTCTTAACGTTACCCGGTGTGATTTGGTGGGCAGCGATCAACAAAGCGCAGACATGAATTTAAATGCATTGAAAGTAAAAACGGTCAATCTTATCCTAATTAATTATTAACAACAAAAGTCAGTTTTTGTGACAAGACGGCCTTAAAATATGTAAAAAGAAATTTTTTTTTATTTGTTACGGGTTTGACTTTTAACTGCGGCCTAGTAATATTATTCTATGCTGCGGCCGCGCACTGATCAGGTTTAACTTGGCCTTCATCTCACCTGATGGTAAGTGTCGATAAAGCCGAAGGTGAAATAGTCGGAACACAACAATGCTATGAACAGTGTTGTTGAACGACAGACAGATAAGATAGTGATAGCTAGCCAGGCTGACTTAACGAGCCCATACCACCAACTAAACTAAGTAGATAGCTTTGGCACTAGACCACAGAGACGGTTAAAAGGGCAGTCTGTATGTCTCATTAACGATTCAACTGTGGCTGGAATATAATTTCCATAGTGTCTAATGGCGCCGCGTACTAAGTTCTAATACGTTTGCAGATCCCCGAGCACCACCAGAGCTCGGCGTCGGGCTTCAGCGACGGCGACCGCGCCACCGACGACAACAATGAGGTCCTGTCAGACGACAGCAGAGCCAAGTGAGTCAGCAAACAAAGTCAAATAAAAAGGAAAAAAAATATTATATAAAATATGAAAATTGTTGAAATAATTTCTCGCTGGCTGGACGAAGTCACGATAGCATAGTTGTTTCTTAAAGGTGCTATTTCAAATCTTGTTCTGAGATTTTATCAACATTTTCAAATTAAAATGAGTCGCAGTCTAATTGGGCCGGCTCTCCGGTTGGGATTAGGAATATCGGCGTGAAACAATGGCTCTCGTTGCTGCTGTGTTTCGTCCGGTGCGTGAAAGTACCGGCGGCGTATCTCTCCTTCCTCTCACAATTCCTACTCCATCCTTATAGATCCTACTCCTCAAGGCAACGCACCTGCGACTCCTCTGGTGTTGCGGGTGTCCATGGGCGGCGGTGATTACTCTCCACCAGGTGACCCGCCTGCTCGTTTGCCTCCTTTTACCATAAAATGTTTAAACATTTTCTTGACAATTGACGATCAGTCCCGAGTCCGGCCAAGAGTGTCCAGCGACTCGGGCCTGAGGGTGTCTCAAGGGTCTTAATAAGGAAGCGCGTCCGGTCGTTGACCCGCTGCATTGCGAAATGTAGCCGCATCGTCTTGGGATAGTTGCGACCAGCGGCAGGGCTGGCCCTTCGCTGTTTTTTATTCAAAATTTTTAAAGTTACGGGGTTAAAGTTACTCGCGTCCGTAGGTTTACCTTTGAGACACTACACGTGACCCCTGGGTGGTGCTTGAGTACATTGACTGAGTGTAGAGCCACGCTGCGTTACAGCACGCATGGGGCCGGCTTGCCCGGGGTACGACCCGAATATTCACGAATATTCGGCGTCAAATAATGGCCCTTCCCCCCTCGCAATTCCTATTCCTTCCCTAAACCTATTCCTTAAAAGCCGGCAACGCGTCTGCGATTCCTCTGGTTTTGCGGGTGTCCATGGGCGGCGGTGATTACTCTCCATCAGATGACCCGCCTGCTCGTGTGCCTCCTTGTTTTATAAAAAAAAATAAAAAATATTACCTACGAGATTAAATAAATAGGTTTCTGACAATTGAATGTCTGTTGTGTCTGGTATTACGACAGCTGAGCTCTTCATTTAATTCAGAGAACGGTTTGCAAAATACCACTTTCTGTTAAATCTTACCAGATGTCCTCCTACGACACTACGAGTAGGCTATCGAGGCTGTATCAGCCATGAGAAAAGTCTGATTACTGGATTGGTAAACCTAATTTAATTGCGACATGGATTTCGATTATGAAATTCCGTTAGACAATAATTTTTACAACAAATTTGAATTTTTAACTTTATTTGAAATAAAATTGCTTGATTTGTAATATCATTAAGCGTTTTAAAATATTTGCCTTCAATTTAAAATTTGTTTTGCTTAAATATAACTTGAAAATATTAAAGAAAAATACTTAAAATTACCTTTTTCGTGCAACCCGCCACACGCAATAAACAACCAATTGACATACATTGCAACCATTACGGTGCCGGTGTCAAACAGGGAACCCGCGAATGTGATTCATCATTCCCATCCCAGTCTATCTCCGCGAAAGGTAGGTACGAGTAACTCCTGCCAGCAGATTGTCGCAAATAATGTTGAAAGAAATAAAAAATGATATTACCAACATGTCAAAAATATACCTAATAGGTAATTCTGAATTAACCATTAGTGTCATTAGACACAAAAGCCTTAACTGCTGACTGCGATTAATTCTAATTATAAAAAAAATCTAATAGCCTTATAAGATAAACTATAAAGGTAGGTGTGGCCAACAGAAAATTATATTTTGAAAAATAAGCTTAGGCTATGATTATAATTATCCCTTGCCTGGGGTAATAGTTTTCCAAAATTAATAATACATAGGTATTATTAAAATATTTAGGTATTATATTAATAGTATTACCTTCCTCCAACGTTTATTTAACGCCTACTTGTAATAATTATAGCAATGTTTTAAGCAAGCCTATGGCCGCAGCGTAACTACTAATCTCATAGGTAAATATAACATAAATGTTATCATTGCATTGCTTCAAATAATAAAAATAGAAAACACTATTGGCGTAATAAATATGTAGGCAGGGTGATACTTATAGTCATACCAGGTCATACTTTTACATTATTATCCACATTATTTAGACTGGAATTTCGAAGCTCAGACTAGTTCAAAAGCAATTGCGATGTAGAGATAGTTTGCTCATAACTTATAAAAGGCGCCAAACTTTACGTCTACCATGGACGCTAGGATCAATTAGCATGGACGTAAAATACAAACATCTCTACAACCTGCACCATAAACAGAACATTATAATGAAGTTAGAGCTTTCTTTTAAAAATATTTATTAAAACATTTAAACATTAAAAGACATTAAAGTTTTATATAAAAAGAAAACGAAGTAAATACCTTCGATCATCGATAGTAAATACAGTCGTTTTCTTTTAAGTATAAACTTAGAGACTGGTCTTAATTATTTGAATGCATAAGCATTCAAATAATTGTGACCGTGACCCGCATTGGGCCAGCGTGGTGGGTATGACGCAACCTCCCCACGTGCTGTTGTCCCTATGGGAAGGCCTGGGCCCTGCAGTGGGACGTTCATAGGCTGACGATGATAATAATAATGATGCGAATATAATATCTGCTGTTACTTATTTAAGTTCCTGGATATGAGCTTTTAGAAACACTGAAGTGGTTTGTCAACTTTCTTCAAATATATAATTATTTGTAAATTATGTACTTAATATTTAAAACCAGAGAATTATGGATGCAGAACAGACAAGAAATGACACAAGAAAGATGGCACGCACGACTGGAACATGTGCGTCGTTGTTGATAATATAATTTCGAGGTAAATACGGATAAATCCTTATCCAAAATTAATGTTTTAAATGTTTTCCCACAAAAATAATGTTTCGTCATGTTTTCCCAGTTATTAAAAAGTAAGAAGTATTTCCTTAAAATAAGACTATGATTTTTAACAACAATCCTAAACGGATTTCAATATAAGGAATATTGCTAGCATTGTATTAATTTTTTTTAAACCAATATTGTGACTCATTCATCATCATTTGATTTGTGTTGATAAACCGCTTTTAGCCATAATGAGAAAATCATCTCAATGTCATCAAAAGTTGAATATTTTTTTAAAAGTTTTATATAATTTATTAAAAGGTTGTAATTTACAATACAAGATAGCATAGTTTATAAGTTGCCCAAACTTATATTCTATCTTAAGTAACATTTTTTTATTATAAATTATTGAAATTTGGACAAAATAGGGAACTACAAAAATACGAACAAACAACATACTATTGCATTTTTATAAACTTTAAACAAAATACAACAACTAACTTAGCTTTAACTGTGTTGCAGCGGTGAAAGAATACTACCACCCCCTCTCTTCCGTTGGGAGTCTTAAAAGGCGACTAACGGACTAAAGACTGCACATACATCCAACAGCATAGAGCGGCGATGGGCTCACCACCGTCACGCTGAGTACATGTGCCGTCGATATTTGGTGAAAAGTGGACTATGGTAGAGACTGCTTTTGCTGCTTTCATTGCCTTGTCTCTGACTAACCCTACGAGGATAATATAGTCGTGATTTTATGTATGTATGCAAAATACAATATGAAGTATTTTTTTACTTTCTTCTGATATAAGCTTTTCGGTTAACTATCGCTCATTAATGTGCCGTACTGTGTAGAGTCAGTTGCGTTTGCGCATGTAACACCGGTCAGTGTGGCCCGGCGTATACGCCACCATACGCGCTTTCTATCTACGCTAAATATCAAAATAATCTGTAAATAAATAAAATATATAAAATAAAAGTTTTTTAGTGTTAGTACACGTAATAAATTGTTGGTGATAAAAAGCGAAGTTCTAAATCAGTGAAACTTATTTTGGTTTCTTGTACCGCTGACAGTCATTTCAAGTAAGTGAGTTAATGTACAGTTTAAAATATTAATGAGTATGTATTTATTTACTTTAGTGTATCTACCGTAACTTTTGCTGTATTGGGTACAACAGTTTGAGATTCGTGTTTTACGTACCTACTTATGTTTGGATAAGTAACAAATATTTATAACTCTACATACGTACATATTTATTTGTGACTTAGCATTTAAGTATATATTTTTTGTCTATTTACATCGTTTCCTAATTAACATATTCTTTGTTTCAAGTAAGCACTGTCACTTAAAACAATATTGGCAAAAAAAAAGAAAGTATTTTTAAACAATTATTATTATTAAAAGCAAAATACGTTGTATTTATCACACGATAAATAAAACATTTTTTTAAAGTCAATGTATGACGTTGACTTTAAAAAAAATGTTCAAAGCATTTTTTCCTCAAAGTACTTAACGTAATGGCTTAGGTCATTATTTATTCTGTGCTTAGGTTCTTAACTTAACATAATACAGATTATTTAATAATATAGCAGAGCCCGCTCAGCATAATGTTGAGCATCTAGAAAGTGTAACGCTGATTTTAAGAGGAGCCTGTGTTGTGTATGCCTCTGTTATGTTTCGAAAATATTAAATTAAGCTATCATTAAATGTAATGTACCTACATGCAGTTTTTAATTATAAATATACTAGCGGCCCGCTTGCGCCTTCGCCCACGCTAACTTAGAAAAACCGTCATAATTCAGCCATTTAAAAAAATATATCCACAAATTATAAACAAAAACCATCCTCAGTTAACGCTCTATCTTTTAGTGAAAACCGCATAAAAATCCATTGCGTGGTTTAGGTGAACAGTGCGGTGCCACAGACAGAGGAAAACGGCGACTTTACTTTATATTATGTAATGATACAGTGCTTGTACTTTTAATTGTCTCTCGGTAATCATCGTATATATCTGAAAAATCCGAAAGACACTTTGCTCGAGAAATTAAAATTGAATCCAAGACATCGGGCCGAGCCTTAGAGCATTCAACCAACCGAGCGCCTGACCAGTGGGCCACCGAGGCGAGATATTTATACATACGCGAGATATAAATAAATATACATACATACATCACCACATCCCCGACGGGTTAGTCAGAGACCAGGCAATGAGGACAGCAAAAGCACTCCTCGCCATAGTTTACTTTTCCTAAATAGCGACTACACTCATGTGCTCAGCGTGACAGGTAGTGAGCCCATCGCCGCTCTATGCTGTTGGAAGTATGTGAAGTCTTTAGTCGCCTTTTACGACACCCAAGCGAAGAGAGTGTTGGTAGTATTCTTTCACCGCTACGCGAGACGGTTGTGTAAATAAATATAAATTATATAAAAGTGTCTGCTCAAAGTAGTAGCCGTTTTGCCTTATTCGCTGTTCAAGCAGATATTTCCTGTACTTAGCTTTAGCTTTCTTTAAAGAAGAAGAGAACGCCGAATTACGAATAGACAGCTTAGTGGTGAGCGTTTGTCTCTTGTCTAGAGGAGCTTGAAAGCTACTCAGCGACTTGTTGCGTTATTTGGACCGTTGCAAACAAAATCCCAGGGGATCGAAGTGCAACTGAGAGTGTAAAACCTCGGTAGGTCCCACTAAAATAAGAAGGTATTTCTAACTAGCGCCCCGCCCATGACTTTGTCCGCGGCCGCGTGCCCCGTGACGAATTTTTCAAAAGAAAATCTTTTATACAAACCGGTCAGGCCACTGACAAAATTACGATCACACGGCGGGACACACATCACGGCCGCTTCCAGGCGGGACAGGCGGTCACCACAGATTTCCATTTGCTACGACCCTGACAGACATCCTTAGCTTCACTCACTCCCATAACATTCCTCATACATGCTCGTCTAGGGCACTCTTGACCAGCGGGTCTATCGGCTAAATAATATGGATATGGACATGGGCTTCATTTGACATTTGAAGCCCATATTTTGTCCATATATGGGCTTCAAATGTCAAATGAAGCACATGTTCATATTCATATTTTTTAGCTGATAGGGTAGCTGACCTTTAAAGAGAACGTCACCGTCTGAACGCTGAATGTAAGTTGAAAATGTGCAGAGTTTTGATTCTCGATCTTATTTACTTAGCATCTGTCAAAACTTAACTCAAACGCGATAGTAACGTTTGCACCTTTACAAACTCACGCTCAGCGTTCTGATCTGAGTATGTTCGCCGAGGTCTTCCCCTTCCAACTATCTCATTCACTCCCACTATGAGTCGAGACTCATGCACCTTCTTTGTGATTCATCCATCGTCTCTACATGGCCAAACCCATCTTAGCATGTCTCAATTTTTGTCACTACATCTTCATTCTTTTCACACTTCTGTCTTAACCCAATATTCCTTATCCGATATTTCAAAGTCAATTACAACAATTTACAATAAAGAATAAGCCAAGAGGTGTAGCTGTCCTGAAGAGTGATGCGCTGGCCGCCGCTACCTATCATGACAACTGATTTTTATTTGTACATATGCATTTATATTACTTATTTTTCTTTATTATATAGCCACCCTGCCCACATGCTGAGTATTGATGGTTTTGACCTCCTCATAATTTGCACGCCATCTTGCCTGATCATGGGATTTTTCAGCTAGTTCTTCCCAAATTTTATTTAACCTAAGGTCTCCCCCATATTCTTTCCGTTCTATCTTTCCTTAGCCGGCTCTAAATAATTTCCACCGGAGTATATCACATAAAAATTGTAAATAAGTAGGTAATTGCTTTATAAACATTCTTCATCGAATTTTGGCCCTAGTACCTATACCTAAGTGCATTCTGCTCACGTGACCATCTCATATTCTATACAATTAAATTACATAAGCCCCACTGTCCCACTGCTGGCCAAAGGGCTCCCTCCATTTGTTCCACTGATTGCGGCCCTGTAGGCTTACTCTTGAAACACAATTGCATTAGTCAATTTCCAATCACAAATCTAAAAAATGTCAAATGGCACTTTTGTAAGCGACATTGGAATTAAATTGCCTGGAAATAGATTGAACAAATTATTATCGAGATGGCGTTCCGGAATTATCTTTACTTATCCCAATATCGATACATATTATTGGATTGGAATTGTATTGAAATTGAGTTTGCGTTCAAGAGTAACCCCCCTGAGCTTATAGTGTCCAATTTTGGTGAAATACATCAAGTCAATCATTTTATAAATAAATAAATAAAAATGTAACGTCATTAGTACATAATGTGACATATTATGATGGCTGCCACTTCACTGGTCAAGTTCAAGACAATTTACTTTAGCAAAAGATTTGTGCGACGTGCACTTTAGCCACTTGCTCCGTTTCCTCATTACCACTGCGGACATTGACACACGACACACGATTCTCAACTCTATTACCATCGACATAGAGCCTACTTGCGTGGAGGGCACCGGTTTCCAGTATCTCGGTGGTATTGTGAAAACAGCGTGGATGCTATCGGAAGGTCGTGACATGTATCCACAATGATACACAGCATAACTATGTAAGTAATTAAACTTAGTTGCACTATTCACCAATCATTGTAATTTAATTTTTATTTTATTAAGTTATTTTATAATTATACAGGATTATTAGATAATGATAACAAAACATCTAAATTAATTAATTAAAATAAAATTTAATTAATTTTAGCTATCAAAAAAGCGCTTCAGACTATTTTCATAAATTTGTCTCAAACTGAGTTACTTCGCTTTTATCTACTGTGGTCGAACTTCTGTATTCGGATTACGTCATATGCATATAAAATTTGTTCTTGTATTTTCTTATTCATACCTTCGTACTTTAGAGTGGGTGAACAATAATAAATTGACGTCGTAAAAATAAAGAAAAATTAACGCCGAGCCAGCGGAAATGGGTCATTGTCAATCTAACCGAATGCGGTTTTGTTATAATTTCGTACGTTATATACTTCGGCTATATGCTAGATAAATGTAGTAAAAGGTAAATAATGCATTAGGCGAAAAAATTGAACTGGTTGACGTTGTCAAAACTATAAGGCAGCTCTTGACTTTGCGTCAATTCTAAAAACTTTTTATTTTTGTGGCATAGTTCGACATTCTTTAGAAATAGCTCAAAGAGCAATCCTTAATATGATATATAAAGTAAAATAAAGTACAGCCTGTATACTATCCCACTGCAGAGCAAATCTCTCCATCATTGAAATCGACGCTACCTTGATGGGTATTGGTTTAATCAGCACGCTTGCCAAATGCGGGGGATTACCCGAATGCAGCGGATCACTAACTCGGACTATGCATCGAACAATACGAAAACACATTTTGCCTAGCCTGCGAATTGAACCCACCTCCTCCTCCCGAGCCGAGTGATTGTCATGTACCTTCCGAAAATGTGACAATGTGTGTGTTCATTGGGAAATGCGTATACATTTAAAGAAAAAATTGTGCTGCAGTGGACAAATCGTTCGTACTTGACAATAATTTAAAATGAACACATCACTTGGAAAAGTGTCTAAGGTGCCTTCATTTCGGAAGGGTTGTAATCACAGAATAGATAACTGTTCTGTGGTTGTAATAGTTTGTATGTTTTCAGAGTACCCCTCCGTTCCCCCCGGCGCACCCCGCGGCGGCTGGGTCGCTCGGAGTTCAGCATGGACGACGACGACTACTCGCCCAGCAACTCGGTCACCTCCGTCAACTCGCTTGCCAGTCTGCTGCGGGAGAAACTACAGGTTAGTAGCTGACCTTTTTTAACTTGGTATATCTCATTATTGAGTAGGACCGCACCGGTGCATGGTGGTAGGATTCTGACAGAATCCGACTAGGTGGCGACCACCCTAACACCTAAGTACTTCTACATAAAAGCAGCATTTTTTTACATAGCTATGTTGGGTTTGAAGAGTACTAGATCTAGTAAAATTACAGAACATACTTTAGAAACTGCATCTTTAAGTTCGGCAGCGTGCGTGATGCCTTTTGTCACATTTAGTGTTGCAACGTAAACAGTGGTCGCTTTCCTTTAGACGGGCTGCATATTCGTTTGCCAGCTCAGCATAAAGAAAACGAGACCTCGCTCTCCCTTCAAGTAGATCCATATGAACTTTTAATTTAAAGGTCAATTCTATTTTTTCCTCCAGAGCATACCCCAAAAGATCAGGAAAAAGCCGACGGATTACAAGCTGCGCGCGTTCGTGGGGCTGATGTTCCTCGCGGTGGTATTCTTCGTGGGGTTCGCGTACGTGCTGTACCACCAGCAGGCGCTCACCAAGGCCTACTTCGGCAGCGTGCAGTTCAACGAACCTAAACGAACGCTCCGGATCTTCAGCGAGGAGGTGGAGATTTTTAGGGCCAGATTAGGTAATATATTTTTTTTTTAAATGTGACCGTTTATAATGACTACATCCTGCCTGATGGTAAGCAGCCGATGTAGTCCAAAATAATGAGAGCGCTCCTCACCGTGGAACAAGCACGGCACCCATTCATGACGGCCTGCATAAATGCCGTTTCACGCCCCGTTTAAAAGACCCGGGGTTATAGGAACTGGGAAACACATGCGCCGGCAGAGAATTCTAAAGCCGAATGGTCTTACAGAGGAACGACTTGCACAAATTTTTTGGTACGAGTGCTGATATTCTGCACAGTATGATGGTGGTTCCTAAGACCAGCACGTGTAGTCCGGGACAGGAAAGGAGAGGGCGGGATTAGATCAAAAAGTTCTTCAGAACACTCTCCGTAGTAATTTCGGTAGAAGACACTGAGAGACATTAATGTCTCTATGCAGCTATTTCATCGACGATCAACGATCTGGTGAAGGTCGCGGGTGGCCACTGGATGCGAGCAGCACAAGACCGGTCGTGGTTGAGATCCTTGGGGGAGGCCTTGGTCCAGCAGTGGACGTCCTCTGGCTGATGATAATGATGATGATGTTGTTATATTTCTAACCCAACCAATCTGTATTAAGCGTGGTGGGTTATGATCCAATTATCCCATTTGCTGTTGTCCATGTGGGAAGGCCTATGTACATTATTGTACATTCATGTATGTGGGAAGTTTAAAGGCTTAATGGTGAATGCATATTTTTCACTCTAATTAAAAAAAAACAAAATATTGACTACACTCTATATTGTATAAACGCTTGGCCTTCATCCCTAATGATGATAAATTAAATGCCGATACGGATGAAGGTTTTTTCACCCGGAATTCAGTACTAAGTAACTGGATGTGTTATCTCTGACTACTAGACCACATAGGCAATTAAAACGTCATTAATGTTTTGAGGATTACCTACTTTTGCCTGTTTTACGGAGTCTGTGTCATTTATTACACGCATACGCAGACGTACAATAATATTATAAAAAAATATAACCTAGGATGTAACCCGCATATTAATATTATTTACAAGTCCCCGTAGAGTTTTAACATAGGTATCTAAGGAACCTCGGCGCCTTAATATCGGCGTGAAACAATAGCACTTGTCGCTGTTGTGTTTCGTCCGGTGAGTGAAAGTACCGGAGGCCCATCTCTTCCCCCTCCCCCCTCACTATTCTTACTCCTTCCCAAAGATCCTACTCCTTCCTCAAGATCGGCAACGCATCTGCGACTCCTCTGGGTTTACGGGGGATTGGCGGCGGTGATTACTTTCCATGAGACGACCCGCCTGCTGGTGTGCCTCCTTTTCACATAAAATAATTTAAAATACGTCATGCAGATTTCTTTTGTTCCAGCGGTGAGCCTGGAAGGCAAGAGTGACGTGTACCCGTGCTTGCCGCAGCACTGGCGCGCCGACGGCTCCGTGTGCCTGGAGTGGCTGAACGCGTTGCGGCTGCACCTGCGCTCACTGCCACGAGACCCCAATGCTGGGAACACCTCCTGCTACCACGTGCACTGGCAAGCGTTGCGGCACGGTGAGAAAGAAGAACACACATACATACAAACATTCATGTGGCGACTATTATCCCTTAAGAATTCGTCAGAACAGGCAACGAGGACCGCAAAAGCAGTCCACTGCTGTACGTTTTACCAAAGGCACAGTACAGAGGAGTGCCCTTCTACAGCGTTCTACATTGATTAACCTCTAACTTACCGCGACCCTGAGACATGACCTGAATTTTTTTATACGATATATAATCACGAATATTTTTCCGAAGGTTTATTCAGAGACTAGACAATGAGGACAGTAAAAGCAGTCCTCTAAGCTGTAGTCCACTTTTCACCGAATAGCGACTCCACAAATGTGCTCAGCGAGACAGGTGGTGATTCCATCAGCGCTCTATGCTGTTGGATGTATGTGAGGTCTTTAGTCAGAAAGAAGAAGACAGAATGAATTGCTGTGCTCTCTGTCTTGTTATTTTCTTAGCCTTGTCGGTATTAATGAATTAATGAGAGGGGTGACCCTCCCACCCCCTACCACTCTGGAGATCTTAAGGTTGCCTGACCCTACACCTGCTATCACGTGCACTGGCAAGCGTTAATTCACGGCGAACGCCCGCCCTATAGCTCGTACGAGTAGTTGATTCTCGTCGTTGGATTCTTTAGTGGACTGGTCCCGCAGCTACTTTACTTGAATTGCTGTTCTAGAGGAGCAGCTGTAACTATCGGAACCTTCGCGGGGTCCGGTCACAGAGGGAATAAGTTGATAGTAGTTACAAATTAATAGTAAGACGACAATTAAATCTTATAGTCTTAAGTTAATCTTAATCATGAAAACTTTATATACTTTTAACATTTTTGGTTTCTCAATCGTGAGAAAAAAAGTCATAATTTAAATTTGACTTTTCAGATTTACCTCCAACTGACTGCTTCGACTGGAGCGACACAAAAGTTCATTGGTATGGCGGCGGTCAATCTATCAACGTGACTTGGCCGCTAGACACGGGTACAATTCAGTACACCCCCTTCGTCACTGGTGATATTCAAAAATCTCAATGGGGCAACGTCCTCACTCGGTACTTAATAAATTCTAGAGGAGCAGCAGTAATTATCGACGAAGAAACCCCTTTATACGTGTCAGTCAACGGACGGAGTAAAGAAATCTGTCTTCAAGCCAAATTCGATGATTTTGCCTATGCAAACAGGTTCACGGAGTACGCTGAGATGAAATACAATATCTGCACGTCCAATGACATGAAATCACTACATTCGTCTATTCACAGTCACCGAAGTGCACCTTTGTGGGATGGCTTGAAACCAGCTGACATGCAAACCTTAGAATCTCTTATATCAGAACCGGTTTGGCAAATAGCACCACGATTCAAACACGAACTGCAAGCCGAAACTATCTCGAAGTATACTGAAGATGTTATCAATTTAGGTTTTTTGAAACAAGGTCATGTTCTTATTAATGAGTTTTGGCAAAATGAAATTGGCGATTTAGCTGTTGATACGAGTAGATTCGAAACTCTTAATATTACTGTAGATAAATTGCACAGAAGAGGCTTCAAAGTAGCGTTTACTGTCCAGCCATTTATAAGTACTGAAAGCGTAAATTTTGCTGAATGCGTTCAAAAGAGGCTACTTATAAGTGAAAGAAATAGCGATAGGAGAATACCCGCACTAACTAGATTTAAATCTCTTGCCAGTGCTGCTGTACTAGATGTGACAAACAGTAGAGCAGTGCCGTGGATAATGGATAAACTGCAGGCTGTGATAGAAAAATACCACATCGATTCTTTCTACTTCGATTTAGGTTTAGCTTACGATATGCCGCACTATTATCAGTGTGAGAAAAAGCTTATCAACCCGGATCAGTACAAGACTGTATTTATTCAAACGTTCGAGAAGACGCTGAGTGTGATCGGAGTGTCTTCGGCGGTTTCTTTGCCACGACCGCCTATTTTCGTTTCGTTGCCACCGTTCGAGTCAACCTGGGAAGCGTTGAGGCTTGTCATACCGACAATACTGACATACGGTATCAACGGGTTCCCCTTCATAATGCCCGGCGCAGTAGGAGGCGACATCTATTGGCCTGGTAGCGAGCAGTTCCTACCGTCTTCCAAAGGATCTTTAGACGCGAACATAACAGACACCTCACATCACAACGGAATAGACTTGCCAGAGAAAAACCTCTACATGCGATGGTTACAAATGGCGACGTTCCTGCCTGTGATGAAGTTTACGCACTTGCCGAGCAAATACAATGACGAAAGAGTTTTGGAAATGGCTAAGAATCTAACTTCGTTGAGGCAAAAATTGGTAAGTGTGGACTAATTTGCACAAGTTGTTGATAAATAAGTAATTTTGAATCGTCGATATTCATTTTAAGGACTACCATCCAATCAGTAGGTACGTCTTTTTTGTAGCTGTGGAAAATAATGTGCACAAGAAACTGCACAGCTTTATAGTACAGTGTAAAAGAGAATGAAGTGTAAAATATTTACCAACTTCAAGAGGACGTTTCGTTGGCAGGTTACCCCGCTCCTCTTAAAGTACAAGCGAGAGGCCCTAGAGGAGGGCTTGCCGCTGATCCGGCCGCTGTGGCTGGTGGCGGGTGGCGACGCGGCGCTGCTGGTGCGCGATGAGTTCGCCATTGGAGACGAGCTGGTGGTAGCACCCGTGCTGCACGCCGGAGAGGTCACCAGGGAAGGTAGCCACTCACATATACTCTTAGACTTAGAAGCTTAGGAGACAGAAACCAGGGAAGAGCTGGTGGTAGCACTCGTGCTGTACGCTGGAGAGGTCACCAGGGATGATAGCCACTCACATATACTCTTAGACTTAGGAGCTTAGGAGACAGAAACCAGGGAAGATCGCTAGCCACTCATATAGACGTTTAGGCGCTGCGACTTTGATGATGAGGCCTTTTGTACAGACTAGGTACACTTACTCTTGTGCAAGAGCCCTTAGGCGCTGCGAAAACGCCACCGGACACTGCAACCATGTATCTGTATGGTAGTGTCCCCGTGCGGGCAACTGTGTCCACGTTTGCGCAGCGCCTTAGGATTATTTCAAAAGGGGAAAGAGAAGCCTGTACTGTTCTACTGCTGGACAAAGGTCTCATCATTGAAATAAATTTTCGTTACTGTTGACGGATATTCGCTTAATCACCATGCTTTCAAATGCGTGATGGTAGGTTAGAATCGGAATTGGTCACCGAGGCGTCCCCCATATACATGAAAAAAAGAATAGAGATCTCTTCAGTAGTATGTGTTAAGACTACCACGACTTAAACTTAGAGGTCGCAATACCTTAGGACTTCGTCGTCTGGCTAGCTACTACCATTACAACTAAGTCTACCGCCCTATATCGCTGTGATTTAATTTAATAGGTCAAGGATCATAAGCTCGCCGGCGGTCGCGAAACAGTTGATTTTCAATTGTGTCTGGTTTTACGGTGCTCAAGGGTTTAAAGGGTTTCAGATTACTTTGCTGGCTGTGGAAAAGAGATCGCAATATGTGGGTAAAAAAATGTATTCCTAGTGTTACTAACGCCATTGTGCTGTCGTTGTTGATCACCGTCAATTGGACCTTATTGTCCAACTTTAACACCTTCGCAATACCTTTCAAGTAGAAATACATTGCTTTGCTATTATGAATATTTTAAAATTAGTTTAGCAAAGCAATGTACTTGTACTTGAAATGTTTTGCGATAGGAGTTGAAGTTAGACAATTACCCCCCAGTTTTCTGGCTCACTCGAAAGAGTATTAAAAGTGGTATCGTTTGCTGTTCCCAGTGTACCTGCCAGCGGGGCTGTGGCAGGACGGCATCGACGGCTCGCTGCGCAAGGGCAACCGCTGGATGCACGAGTACCGCGTGCCCGCCGACCGCGTCGCCTACTTCATCAGGAAGCCGGACGACATGCGCTTCTAGTGGCTAACTCACAAGGTTCCAATTCGTGTGACCATCTTGATACTTCAAGAGGAAGAAAGACGACATGTGCTTTTATTGGCAATCTAACAAGTTACAAATTCGTGTGACCGTTACTGTTGACTTTTCTTGAGGAAGAAAGACACGCTTCTAGTGTTTAACTAATAAGGTTCAAATTCATGTGACCATTAATGGTGATACTTCTTAAGGAAGAAAGACATGTGCTTCTATTGACAAACTATCAAAGTTCAATTTTGTTTGACCATTCATGTTGAAACTTCTTGAGGAAGAAAGACGACATGTTTTTCCAGTGTATAACTAATTAGGTTCAAAGTCCAGTGTCCACTTCAGTCGACACGGTTATAAAAACTTCTCAATGAACCAGTCAACATGCGACTCTATGGTGTGTCAAAGTAAAAGGTCGAAATTCGTGTGTCCATTGATATTGATATGCACAAACTTCTTGAGGAGGCTTATTAGTGTACAAAATTATGATCTAGTTGCATTTACAACCCTCAGTAAATCCGTCCGTTTAATAAGCTACTAATAATCATTTATTATACCATTTTCACTGGTTGAGTTGGGTACAAAAAAAAAATTATAATAGGTATTTTTTCGTGTTTTTTTATAACAGCTTCACTTACAGCGTAATCTTAAACCTTACATTAAAATCATTCAGTCTCGTTCAATTTATTTAAGAGAATGAATGTAGTAACATTGTGAGAAATGTGTATGTTATATGAAATAAGAGTAGGTGCAACTAGCATTAACATTTATTAATTGTCGGTGGACACCATAGATAAAGTGCCTACTTATTTATTTAATATAAGTAAATAAATTTAATTTTGAACTGACTTTATTTGTTATTTATAATATTAGTTCAACATTTCTGTATTATACTAATTATGGTTATAATAAAGTGAATCTAGTCTTTAACAAAATAGTACGTTATATGAAAAGATATAGTTTAAAAAGTTTCTACCAAAAGCCATAGTATGCAATAAATTGTATCTAAGTATATCTATTAGTTAATAATTACATACATACATATGGGATAGTCAGAGACTAGGCAATGAGGACCGCAAAAGCAGTCCTCTACCATAGTCCACTTTTCACTATTTACAAATAGCGACTGCACATGTGCTCAGCGTGACAGGTAGTGAGCCCATCGCCGCTCTATGCTGTTGGATTTATGTGCAGTCTTTAGTCCGTTAGTCGCCTTTTACGACACCCATGGGAAGACCAGAACCAAGACCACGCCCCCTCGGTGGTAGTATTCTTTCACCGTTACGCGATATGGTTAGTTAATAATTAGCTATACTTATAGCTTTATAGCGGAAACCTAATAAAGTAGAATTCTTTATTATGCTTCTATCTTTTCGAAAGATGGCCGTGGTTTACACTCATCCAGGGTGATGGGTTGTGGCCTGATCCCTCCTAAATTGCTTGTGGTATGGGAGGGCCTCTACTCATCTGAAAATAGCGCCATATATAAAAAAGTATTAGTTTATATTAGTTTACCAATAAAAAAAAAGTTACTGCTATTAATGCTTGTTTATTGAAATTGTGATTACTTACATCATTCCAAAAATGTAGCTAGTATGTTTTATTTAAGGAACTTATATTTGTGGATTTAAAATAAAATACTGCAGATTTATGAATATGTAGGTAAATAATATTCGTGATATTCACAAGTGTGCCTAATAATTCTGGCTAACACCAGAAAACCCCATCTTATCTAAAGTGGCGCCGTAACAACTATGTTAATAGCATTTTAGTTTGTGTTCTGATAGTTTAGTGATATAGCCAGCTCCTCACTGGTTGAGGGTTCCGGGTGAAAAGCGCTTCCACCTACGGCTTAATCGTCACATACGTGATTGAAATTCATTTCTAATTAGGTTCAAATTTGATTATTTGCTTTACCTTCAGGCCAAGAGCTTCCCGTAGTGGTTAAAAAAACAACAATTGATTGATGATTTCGCTTTAGTGCCATACACATGGATTTCGTTTAAAGTAGTTAAATCAAAATAAATCTATATACCTAGTTCAGAGTACACACCTAAGTAATAATAAGAAAAATAATTGTTTTAAACTTATAAGTATCACTGGTTTATCATTTACAATATTGTTGAATGTGTTCGTTTTTTCCTATCGCTTTGATATTTAATGTCTACCAATAAAAACTATTATATAATAATTAAGCTATTTATAGTTATCATTATGCTATAAGTTATTTGTTGTTCCAAATAAATAAAAAAAAATAGTAAAATATTTTTCATTTAATAGCAATCTGTGGGCTTTGTCTACGAAATAATGTGCCGTTATGTGTGATCTGTTGTATATGTATTTGGTAAAACTGTTTGTACAAGAATATCATACAAAAATAATTATGTTCAAACTAATTCAGTATTTTAATTAAGTAGATTGACTGTTAGTCATTTCATTTTTATATCGTGATTTCCATTAAGTTCGAATCACGTTGCTGTCGCAAGAATGCCCAAGTCATTTCAGAAAATAAAATGTGCTTTTTGACGAAATTGTGTTTTTATAAACCTCTGTAACGTTTGTTACATACATTACATGTTATTCTTTGCACGACTTATTATTTTGCGCGAGCGACGCGCCATGATAAGTCCTAGGCACCTAACCATGAAGGCGACATTAAGAGGAAACGCTACGTGGAAGTGCTTAGAGCATTCAACGAATGCTTTAAGTGGAAGTGGCATGCAAAATTCTCATACAAAACATAGAAAAACGACGTTTCGTAGTCCCCTGTTCCTCCTTCAGAACTGGACCATATTCTACTTCTACTATTTACTTTTTCAGCATCGGTTAAAGAAAGAGATTTTCTATGTTTGTATGTTTGATTTTTTTTAAACCACCCATTTAATGTTTCTGAAGACGCCTTAACACGGAATGATTTTGCTAAATTTTTAAGGCTCCTGGTTATTAAATAAATGATGTAATGAAAAAAAATCAACCATACAGACATAGAAAATCTCTTCTTTAACCGATGCTGCAAAAGTAATAAAAAATTGGTCCAATTCTGAAGGAGGAAACAGGGGACTACGAATCGTCGTTTTTCTGTGTTTTGAGAATTTTGCATGCCACTTCCACGTAGTGTTTCCTCTTAATCGCGCTCGAGAACAAAAACTCCTTGCGCCCAGGATGGCTATAGGAAGGCTATATTCTATCCGTATTCCTTGCGTCACATTAAAATACCCTTTGTCACTTTTGGCGGGAATGTAAAATCAAACGGTCATTGAAACTCGTATACTCGTATATGTGCGAACCGTTTTCTAATTTAGCCTTTTAATAATTCTTATTCTTTACAACTTACGTCTATTTCGATTACAGGTTTTCTTGTGATAGTAATTTAGATACTAGATCCAACTATATTACTGTTATATCGGTCCAACAGTTTTTTAAAATCCCTTACTGGGTAAGTTGTGCATTTAATTATGCGTTAGAAAGAATAGAATAATTTGAAATTGAATAATTAACATTCATAATTCTATACCTACCTACTTTATCCTTGGCAAAGAAAGTTTGTTTTGGTTAAATAATAATATTATATTTACTTTAGTACTTACACAATAAATAATGTACATACCTACATTATTTTAATAAGATGGGTAATTAACAATTAAATGCCAACAGTTATCTTGTGACTGTTAGTGCTTTTATCATAACTGCCACTTCAAACCAGAATATTTTAGGATAAGACCTAAGTCAATCCTTCACTAGTATACTTACTATTGTATTTGTTGGTTCCGCAATTTATACGCATATACGGGTTTCGTGCAACATACACCATAAAAAAGAAAAGAGGTTTTTTTTAAATTTTTCGTCTTAATTAAAAAAATATAATACTTACCTACATCATAAAAATAATTAAAAATCTGTGTAAGCTTGTGCCAATGAAGGCCTTTCATACGATACCCCACATGACACGGTTAACTCAATTCAACATTTGAACCGCGCCATTCTTGGCATAAGTACCCTTTTCTTTAATGATTTAATTACAAATGTATAGTTTTAGATTTTTCCCTATACTTGTAGTATAAGACGGCAATACTTGTCAGGTCAACGGAAAATACCCTATTAATTTTGATTCCCTTGAGAGTGTCGAAATATACGTTTTTTTGCGAGACCGTAGATCTGAGTATATCGTTTTAATTTATACTCGATACCTCCACGCGTTCCCGAGAATAAAGGGTCTTGGCAGACAGACAGACGGTCGGACAACAAAGTGATCCTTTAAGGGTTCTGTTTTTTCCTTTTAAGGTACGGAACCCTACAAAGACAGTGCCGAAACTCTTGATTCCGTCGGTTCGCGTCGTGTCGCGTAGCATACTGCTTCTTCCCTTGGGTGTCTTAAAGGCAACTAACGACCTAATACTGTACACACTTCCAACAGCATAAAAGCGGCGACGGGCTCACCACCTGCCATGCTGATCATATGTGCAGTCGCTATTTGGTGAAAAGTGGACTTTGGTAGAGGACTGCTTTTGCTGTCCTCATTGCCTAGTCTCTGACTAACCCTTCGGCGATAATAGTCGTGATTTTAGGTAAGTATGCATGTATGTATTGATTTCTTACCTGTACGCACGTAGGTACTTACACCGTACGGGTTGAGATTGACCTCAACTGGCCGTGGACGTCCTCGGCCTGCTGGACCTGGAAGTGCTATCCCGTGTCTCGCACCTTGTTGCAGAAGAAGTACATGCCCAGTACAGGGGAGTGCTCTTCTACAAAGTTCTACATTGATTAACCTCTAAATTACCACGACTCTGAGACCTGATATGAATTTTTTATACATCATATAATCCTGACTATTATCCAGAAAGGGTTAGTCAGAGACTAGGCAATGGGGACAGCAAAAGCAGTCCTTTACTATAGTCCTCTATATAGTCCTCTTTTCACCAAATAGCGACTGCACATGTGCTCAGCGAGACAGTTGGTGAGTCCATCGCCGCTCTATGCTGCTAGATGTATGTGTAGTCATTAGTCCGTTATGAAACTTATAGATTTTTTTTATTCTAAATATTGTTGTTTTAGTTCCTTAGTAGATACACTCGGCGTCAAAAAAATCGCACCTCTTAGAAAATCACTTTCAAATGTCATTTACTCTTGATATGCACATGCAGTCGCATTAATTATGATTTTATTTACAAGGTTACTTAATTAACTTAATAAAAAACATTACTTTTCATTATCAAATAAAACCTAATGCAACAAATAAAGTGTCACAAAAATTCGATGCAAATTTTGCTACCCGTGAAAGTTGCTAGTTGCGCTTCCTTTGTGGGTATAAAACGGTCAACACGGGTTCAATGTGGGTCATTCGCTATTCAACCGTTGAAGAGGACACACGCACAGATTTTGATGGATACCACAGCTGATAAAGCCGCTCAAGTGGTTGCACTACTGCAATCAGGGGTGCGGCAGTGTGATGTCGCCCGGCAACTGAACCTGAGCCGTTATTCCGTTCGAAGAGTGTACCAGCGCTTCATAGAGACCGGTGGCTATATCCGCAGACACGGTTCGGGTAGACGTCGCTGCACTTCGGAAAGAGACGACCGGTTCGTTGTGTCGAACTCTTTGAGAAATCGTTTCTCCAACGCTGTTGAGTTGCAACAGCAGCTCCAGGCAGTTCGCAGACGCACCGTAAGCGTATCTACGGTTAGAAGAAGATTGAAGGAGAAGAAGATAGCGGCCCACAGAGCTGCTACGGGTCCAAAATTGACTGCAGCGCATCGGCGAGCCCGCTTGCAGTTTGCTCGTGACCACGTCGATTGGACCCTTGAGCAGTGGAGAGCTGTTCTCTTCTCAGACGAGACGCGAGTGTGTCTTTTCTGCAACGACCGACGGAGAAGAGTATACCGGAGGCAGGGTGAACGTTTCGCCCAAGCCTGCATCCAGGAGACGGTGGAATATGGTGGCGGATCCTGCATGTTCTGGGGCGGTATGTCTGCTGCCGGCAAAACCGACCTTGTCTGCGTCTCCCGGACTGGAGGTGCTCGCGGACAAGGGTCGCTGACTGCTCGCCGCTATGTCACTGAGGTCCTGGAAGTGCATGTGGTCCCCTTTGCCGAATCTTTTGGCGAGGGGTTCACATTAATGCACGACAACGCTCGCGCTCACACTGCAGGCATCGTGAGCGACTTCTTGCAGAGGTCCCAAATCTCTGTGATGCAGTGGCCAGCGCGAAGTCCGGATCTGAATCCTATAGAGCACCTCTGGGACCATCTTAAACGTAAGGTTCGATCTCGGGATCCAGCTCCTTCGACTCTACAGGAGCTCCAAGACGCGGTGATTGAAGAATGGGGGCTTATCCCTCAAGAAGAGCTCCTGAAGTTGGTGAGGTCCATGAGGGACCGTATGGAAGCCGTGATCAGGGCAAGGGGGGGTAACACTAGATTTTAAGTTAATTTTAAGACACTTTTTGTACATTTTTCTTTGTAAATTATCTGTTGTTAATTAGGACTTAATTAAGGATTTTTATTATTTTATTAATTTTAATGTTGTTTGTATAATTATAATTAAACAGAAAGTTAAATTTAATTGTTTTTTGATACTCCTTTTTGTTACCTTTCTAATGATACCCAACACTATCCTCTACATAAGGTTTAAGAATTTTTAAAGATGATTTTTAAAAGGTGCGATTTTTTTGACGCCGAGTAGATACATGACACTAGTTCCACCTTTTAATTTTTTTTAACAAAGTCGTTGTTGTGAGCGTATTTCTTCGTGTTACGGCGAAAGGTGTTCGCAGTAACAGCGGCGAAATAAAAGATGTGGGTTGGGTAGGTTATGGATAGTGAAGTACTTACAGGGATACACAGGAACCTGGAGACGAGCTGTCCACGGTCGGCGGGGTAGGTTGAGTTCCTGGCGCACAGTCACTACACTTAACAGTTCACTAGGGGCACTGGTTAAGGGCGTTTAGGTCGGGCTCTTCACTTTAGGTTCAGGAGTCACTATAATAAGGCAGATAGCAGCGCGCGTATTTTGTGGGCGTCTCGCGTTAGCTAGCAGACAGACTGGTCGCGCGCGCGGCTCACCAAGCTAGCGGCGGCGGCTCGCGCAGCGGTGGCGCCGCGGCAGACAGGCGGACGCGGTCGTCAACAACCGCTGAGTCCGTCCCGGCTTTGGCGGGAACATCCTCCGGGGGCCAGGGGGGGCTCATCCACTGGGAGCCTGGCGATCCGGAATACAGGCCTCCGAAGATGTCCGTTCGCGGTGTCCAGGTCTACCACCCGCACGACGCCATCCTTCCCAGGCAGGGTGCGAGCAATGCGCCCCAGTCTCCATTGGTGGGCAGGCAGGTTGTCCTCCTTGATGAGGACGAGCTCGCCAACTCGGGGAGGGGAGGATGGGGACAACCATTTGGAGCGGGTTTGGAGGGTATGAAGGTAGGACTGGGTCCACAGCGTCCAGAAGCGCTGGGAAAGGGCCTGTACCATTTGGAATCGCCTACGTGTGGAGATCGGCCTATCTTCCACGGATAGTTCGGGAAGGGCCGTTAGTGGGCGGCCTATGAGGAAATGTCCGGCTGTAAGCGGCTCAAAGTCTGAGGGATCAGACGAAAGTAGGCAGAGAGGTCTAGAGTTAAGGACAGCTTCAATTCGTGCCAAAAGTGTAGAGAATTCCTCGAATGTGAGGTGCTGTTCGCCAATTACGCGATATAAAAGTTGCTTTGTTGATTTTACGTTGATCTCATGTAACGCACCGAACCATGGTCCCTTAGGGACGTTTAACAACCAAGTAATGTGCTGACCAGCGAGCTTGTGCGCAATCATATCATTGTTCAAGGCAAGAAAGTTTTGTACTTCGATGAGCTGATTTCTAGCGCCTACATAATTTGTACCGCAGTCCGAGCGGATGAGAACCGGGGCACCGCGGCGTGCTATAAAACGCTGTAATGCCGCGAGGAACGCTTCCGTGCTGAGGTCCGAGACCGGTTCTAAATGAACCGCCTTAGTCGAGAGGCACACGAATATACAAAAGTACGCTTTTAAGAGTTTAACATTACGTAGGGTACTAGATTTAACGAGGAATGGTCCGGCAAAATCGGTCGTGACTTGACTAAATACTGGCCGAGGCGTAACTCTATCGGCTGGCAGGTCGGCCATGAAGGGCGCTTGCGGCTGGGCCCGGCATCGAAAGCATCTAATGCATTTAAAAACTCGGTGTCTAATAATACGGCGCGCGGACAATATCCAAAATTGTTGGCGTAGGATAGCGTGTAAAGTGTCAGCGCCAGGATGGCAGTGTATTTTGTGGTAGTGGTCAATGATAAGGTCTACAAGTGGGCTAGAGCTGGGAAGTATGAGCGGGTGCTGCGCGTCATATCGGATAGACGCATGGGACAGTCGTCCACCAACTCTAAGGAGCTCATCTTTAATGAGAGGTGACAGCCGCTGGAGTCTGACGGAGCAGATTTTGCCAGTTTGAAGGCGGTGGATGTCCTCCGCAAACTCATTGTGCTGGACACTGCGCACCCAGTAAAGTAGGGCCTCTCTTCGTTCACTGACGTACAAGGGGCCTGAGCGTCGCGAATCTGGGTGGTGTCTGCAGTTGTGCAGAAAGCGTTTTAGACAAGCTGTCACTCCGACGAGCTTGTCTAGTGAACTGAACCGAGTGAGCAGGTCAAAGTCAAAACCGGGCACTGTGACCAGTGACGGGACGTGTTTGGGCTTAAGGCCGGGCAGGGCGTGATGGCCCAGAGCTAAGGGCATCGCAGGCCAAGACTCACAAGGCTGTCCAAGCCACGTGGGAGACCACCATAGGTCGTGGGCTGACAGGGATTGCGCAGACATTCCTCTGCTTGCGCAATCTGCCGGGTTGAGCTCAGAAGGTACGTGTCGCCAGGTACATTCTGGTGAGCCTGAGCTGATTTTGACTACCCTGTTGGCTTCAAAGGGTTGAAGACGGTGAGGCGGTGTATTGAGCCAGGCCAGGACTATCGTACTGTCTGACCAACATATGTGTTGTTGTATACTGATATGGGCCGATAACTAAACCGACACACGGATCATGAGCTGGGAGAGTAGAGTGGCGGCCGACAACTCTAACTTGGGGATTGTGAGGCGGTTCTTGATTGGTGCGACTCGCGACTTGGCGACAATCAAGTGTACCAAAGTATCTCCGGAGGCATCGAGCTCATGGAGGTAAACAACGGCGGCAAACCCGGCTTCAGAGGCATCTGCAAACCCGTGAAGCGAGTATGCAGCTGAGCCTTTGTTTGCACAAATGTGCCGAGGGAAACGAATGCTAGCCAACAGCGGCAGATCCTCTGAGATGTGGTGCCACTCCGTTTGTACTTCAGAGGGAGTGGGCTCATCCCATTCCAGCTTCAGTAGCCACAATTGCTGAAGCAGCAGCTTTGCGCGGAAGATAACGGGCGAAACCCAGCCGTTTGGGTCATAAAGTGAGGCTACGGTGCTTAAAATAGACCGCTTTGTGACATGTGTGATGGGGGGCAGAGAGATGCGGTAGGTGAACTCGTCTGACTGAGGGCTCCACTGTATACCCAAGACCTTAATGGACGTGGACTCTGGGTTCATGTCGAAGTCCTTGGGCATGTCGCATTGGTTGTCGGGAAATCTCTCGAGCAGCTTAGGCGAGTTAGATGTCCACTTACTGAGCTGAAAGCCGCCTAGGTCTAGCAGACTTATCAACTCGTCCTGAAGTGCTTGGGCGGATTCAACCGTGTCATGGCCACACAAGATGTCTTCAACGAAGATAGACTTGCGAAGAACCTGAGCGGCTCCAGGGTAGCGATGGCCTTCATCATCAGCCAGCTGGAGCAGGGTGCGGATTGCATGATATGGGCTTGATCTTAAGCCGTACGTGACTGTATTGAGGGCGTAGGTGAGCAGAGGGTGATCTGGTGAGGACCGCCATAGTATCAGCTGATACCGTCTCTGGTCTGGGGCAACCAGCACATTTCTGAACATCCTCTGGATGTCAGTGCTGAAAACGACTGGATGCGTTCTGAAGGACATGATGATGTCCACAATGTCCTGTTGAAGGGCGGGGCCTGTGTGTAGGCATTCATTTATGCTGACAGCATTAGAGCTTTTGCAGCTACCATCAAAAACAATGCGCAGCTTGTCCGACCCTGACTTAAATACGCCATGGTGAGGGATGTAGAAGTGAGGTTTATGGGCGAATGTATTTGGGTGACAGGGAGCCATGTGCCCTAAGTCGATGTATTCGGCCATAAAGTCGACGTATTTAGAACGCAGAGACGGGTTCGCCATTAGCTTCTTCTCAATATTGAGGAATCTGCGTAATGCGATAGGGTGAGTTTTGCCTAGTTGAGGGGCGTCCTTTAGAAAGGGCAGAGCGACCGTATATCTGCCTGAGGGATCGCGTGTAGTGGTAGAGCGGAAGATTTCCTCGCATTGTTCCTCCAGGGGATCATTATGAGTGTGAGATTGAGGGAGGGGCTCCTCAGACTCCCAGAACCTTTCCAGACTCTGACGTATGTCCTGGGCTGATTCAGCTGAGTCTGGTTGTGAGCTGACGACGTGAGCTGAGTTAACCTGCTGCGCCGGCTGCGCATACAAGTCCTCAATGGTCCTATCAATGCGAAGTCGAAAATCGTGCCGAAGGCTATGGGCTTGCCCGGGCCCAACGAGACCTTAGTCCCGTCCAACACTTGACCAAGAACGTCCGACCCCAATAAGAGGTCGATCGGGGCTGGTGTGTGGTAAAGCTGGTCAGCCAATGGCACGGGTGGCTGGCCTAGTACGTGGGAAATGTTTGGTACCTTCTCTAAGGGAAGCTAGCCAGTGACGTTTTTTAAAATGTGAGCTGTGGCAGTAATTGTAGGAGTATCATTGTGAGTGGGTCGGCATACTATTGTTATTGCCGCCTTTGACTCATGTTTGTGCTGATTCCCAACTCCTGTAATTTTTAAAGAAGTGGGTTTTGATGGCAGGTTCAAAAGTCGTGCCATTCGTGACGTTATTAACGTCAGCATACTGCCACAGTCCAATAAAGCTCTGGCTGTGTGAAGATGGCCATGTACGTCCGCGACTCTTAGTGAGACGGTTGGCAACAAAATGGGTGTGCCAGTGGGCACAGAAGGTGAGTGAGCTGATTGAGTATCAGCTGAAAGTGTATGAGCTGAGTATGTATCAGCTGTGTGGGCATGGGTTGACTGGGCATGGGCTAAATCTACCTCTTCGCTAGGGTGCTCCGTGATAGTTGTTATAACTCATAATTGCTGGCGGCGTTCGCGGGGCCTACCTGGCGAACCGGACCTGGGCGGGCTGGCTCTGTGAGCAGAGCTGGGTTGCGCCTGTTTGGTATGTGCGGGTTCGTGCCGCCTGCTGTTTCTGGGACGCTCCCTCGAGTGCTCTGTCAGCTGTGGTGGGGGCACATGTACAGACGACGAATGAGCTGAGTGCGTTGGGCCGTCTGGTCGATGGAGGGACGTGTGGTGGTTCGTACTCCCACAGTTCTTGCATGCCCCCCTTGACCTGCACTCGCTCTCGTAGTGACGGCCGAGACAACGCTGGCAGCGCTCGCGTGCCTGTACAAAGTCCCAACGGCCCTGTGTTGGCTGGGCATTGTACCATCTGCACGTCATGAGCGTATGTCCCCTAGTGGCACAATAGGGACAGTAGGACGTCGAGCGTGAGGAAGAGGACGAGGACGATGATGAGGAGCAGCTTTGCTGGAAGGCCGAGTATACGGGGAAGGGCTGACTGCGAGCCGGGGAGGTGGATGGGCGGTGACGCATTTGTTGCGCTGGGCGGAACGGTTGGTGAGTAGGCTGCTCATGGGCGCGGTGAGGCGATGGAGCTGAGGAACGGCCACGGTAATGGTCGGGTTGTTGCTGAGCCATCTGAGCATAAGTGCGATGGGGCAACTGAGGAGGCGCGCGGCTACGAGAAGGGCCGGGCTGGGGCTGAATGGGTTGAGCCATGGCTATGTTGGAGAACTCTGTCTCCACACAGCGCGCGTGCTCCTCGAGGTAGGAGATAAGGTCCCTTAACGTGGGCAGGGTGTTACTAGACCCGTGCCTGCGTTCAAATAGCGTGCGGAGCTCGCCCTTGAGCTTCCGCACCACTATTGACACAAACACGTAATCGTCTCCTATGGGCAAATCTAAATTGTTGAGGGCACACTGAGCCGATATGAGCGGCGTGAGGAACAGTGTGCGGATGTTCGAGCGCGTATGGATGCTTGGCAGCCCCAGGATGATGTCCACAAAACTATCAATGAGAACCCGGCGGTTATCGTACCGCTTGGTGAGGATGTCCATGGCCACGGCAAAATTTTCATTGGTGACCTTTAAGTGGGACACCATACTTAATGCCTCACCGCTGAGACATGAGAATAGGTAGTGGAGCTTGACTGCGTCCGACAGGGTCGCCATGTCGTCAGTCAGACTCCTAAACAGCGCAATGAAGGAAGGCCAGTCCTCCACTTTTGAGCTGAACCTGGGCAGCGCTATCTTGGGGAGGACGGCTGTGGGCGTATTGACGCCGAAACTGGGCTGAGCGCTATGGGTTGGGGATGACGTGGAAGAGGGTAAGATTTCCTCCCTAGCCACAAGAATCCCAATGTACGCCCCGGAGGCTTTTGTGTGGTTCTCAGTGTATGCCTTCTCGGTCTTCTCGTCCAGGTCCTCCTCGTCAAGAGTGCTATAATACACTGAGTCCAGCTTCTCCTTTATGCCCTGTATCTGTGCGAAACGCACGTTGAATTCCGTTATGGAATGTTTGGTGTCGCCAGCAATGATCAGTGATCCCATCTCTAGGAGCTGGTGTAAAGCTTTGGCGGCCTCCCTATATATCGCGGCTTGTGACTTGGTCGGCATCGCGATGAATAAAAGGAGACAAAAAAATATAATAAAAAATAAAAAAAATTTAACAAATTTAAAGGCAGTAAAAAGAACAACACCCTGTATATATTCTATAGTTGGGCTGGAGGTATTTGTTTACTAAGGTAAGGGCAAATGGGCTAAAATTAACGCAACAATAAAGAAGGCAAAACTAAGTTGGGGCGCCTTGTATATGGCCCACGGGTGGTGCAAACGCGTGTGTATGTGTAGGTATGTCTGTGTATATGTATGTATGCTTATTGAACGCGCGTACGTAACATTAGCCGACCGCAAGCAAAAAGCAAACAAAACAACAAAAACAAAAAAAATCACGTTATCCGTAGCCCACTGTTGGGCAAGGCGCTCACAATCGGGCAGACCTGTTGCCGACACTGGCGCGAAGAATGAGTCAGTCGCAAACAAAAAAATAAAAATAAACTAATAATAAAAACTTAATTAAAAAGGTTGGGACACTCTGTCTGTGTCCCACTAGTGGGCAAACGTGTGAACGTGTGTAGAAGTACTGTGCTTTTATGGTGAGCACGCACAAGAATGAGCCGATTTAACACGACAAGAACATAAAAAATTCCTTAAAAAATAAAACGGGAATAACAACAATATCGTCGTCTAGACGCGGGTGTGTTATTACGTTATATGTGCAACCGAAAAACGTAAAACGCAAACGTAACGCAATAATTTAACTACTAAACCTAACGCATCATTAGTACAAGTATTACACAATTAGTACAATAGCTCGCTCAAATCACAAAGACATTGTATGACACCATAAAATCAACATCAACAACATAAACACTAAACTTGTTAGCGTAAATTAACTAGGAGTTAGCACGAATCGGATACTGGTACGAACTTTTATTTGGAACACGATACCCGAAACACGAATTTTTATTCGTGTAGGTAGGTCAACTTTGCAACGACTGTCGTGCAGAAAAGATTTTGTATGGAGATGAAATTATAAATGTTAGGAAGTGAAATAGATATAATTATGAAACATTATTTTTAGCGGACTGTAAATAATTAATCAAAGTTAAGGGCAGATTCGGGGCTGATTATGGTCGAAAGACCATGAAATTTAGAGGTATTCCGTGCTCGATGGACCAGAAATGTTACGGCGAAAGGCGTTCGCAGTAACAGCGGCGAAATAAAAGATGTGGGTTGGGTAGGTTATGGATAGTGAAGTACTTACAGGGATACACAGGAACCTGGAGACGAGCTGTCCACGGTCGGCGGTGTAGGTTGAGTTCCTGGCGCACAGTCACTACACTTAACAGTTCACTAGGGGCACTGGTTAAGGGCGTTTAGGTCGGGCTCTTCACTTTAGGTTCAGGAGTCACTATAATAAGGCAGATAGCAGCGCGAGTATTTTGTGGGCGTCTCGCGTTAGCTAGCAGACAGACTGGTCGCGCGCGCGGCTCACCAAGCTAGCGGCGGCGGCTCGCGCAGCGGTGGCGCCGCGGCAGACAGGCGGACGCGGTCGTCAACAACCGCTGAGTCCGTCCCGGCTTTGGCGGGAACACTTCGTTTGTTAATTACATTTATTGGAGTAGCGACTCGTGCGTTTATTTTGTCACCTCGCTATACCGCAACACACATCATTATCTCAACACCTCGACGCCAACCTTTTTTTTTAAATTTATTTATAGAACCACAAACAAGTTTACAATATAGCTTAAGCTAACTTAACAAATAGTACAATTTATTACTTATCGTAAACTCAACTGCAATGGTTACATTTTATGTATAAAACTATTATAAATGGGGGACTCAAGTTATAGAACATAATATTTTATTTGAAGTACAATTTTAATGTTAACGCTAGAATTAAGAAATGCTAAACACAATGTAGTGTGTGTAATGTAACTATTAAATAATTAGTCTATTTATCACTGTGCTTTGACCTGTGTGTGCATTAATATATACATACAAATAAATAAATAATAAATAAGTAAATACATATAAATATATATATACCCATACCCATATCAGCGTGACAGGTGGTGAGCCCATTACCGCTCTAATATGCTGTTGGATGTATGTGCAGTCTTTAGTCCATTAGTCGCCTTTACGACACCCAAGAGAAGAGAGGGGGTGGTAGTATTCGTTCACTGCTACGTGACACGGTTATTTTGATTTAGGAACCAACTCGTCAAATACAAAAAAAGTTCCAATTGGTCAAGCGTGTTTTAACCGTGTATGTGTGTAATTTGTCGAGCAGGGCATAGCTCCATACAAATTCCGGCCATGTCCTTTATCCGTCTGGTATTCCGCTATCAACCTGAAACGTCACATGTAAAAATGAAAAATATGACATGAGAAAACACTTTCAAAATGGTTGTTTATTACTAGTGTAACTATTACATAGGTACTTAATATATATACTTATACTTTATACCTATAAATAATTTTAACTTTAAGTAAAATGGAATATAAAATATTTAGCTATTTAACAATAACTCAAGTATCTGTCTATTGTATGAACCAGTACTACAAGAAAATATGTCTACTGTATTGAATTTTTTATTGTATGTGTCGACCATGCGATGCAGAGGGATCGAATGCCAGCGTTTGTGCGAGAACCAGCGACAGCTAATAGCGGTTTGGGACGCAAAGATCGCATATGTGCGCGCAGTGAGTAGCACAGAATAACTTATACGATTAACTATATCTATGCAATCGTATTTGTTATTGCACAGATCGTAAAGCAGTTTTGCGTCAAGTTGTGACCGCCTAGATTTTAGGTCTAAGAGTCTATATTTCCTCAAAAGAACGATAAACGCTAAACGCTTTCGGTGGTATTTGTAATTAACCCGACGCAAGAACTTCTTTTGCACCATTTCTATGCTGTGATTATATTTTTCATATAGTGGGTTCCATATTGACACCCCGTATTCTAACTAGGGCCTTACTAGGGATTTAAATAGGTAGATTTGTGTGAGGAGTTTTTAAATTCAATTGACGAACGCATGACAAGACCATACATTTTAAAAGCTTTACTTATTATGTTTTGTATATGTATATCAAAATGTAATTTACTGTCAATGGTCAATCCCAAGTCTTTAATATTACTGACCCTCACAAGATCTGTACCACCAAGAGAATAGGTAAAATAATTTTTTTTTTTTTCGTGAAAGTTATAGTTTTACATTTATTAAGACTAAGTTGCAAATTATTATGGGAACAGTAAATACTAAATCTATCAAGGTCTTCTTGAAGCAAGTGATGATCCCCAACTCTATCGATACATCGATATATTTTGAGATCATCAGCATACAACAGAAATTTACTATGTTTGAAGCAATTTTGAACGTCATTGATGAAACCTTATCCAGAATATGCCCAACGAGTATGTATATTATAGCACATCGCCTAAAGTTCAGCTACGTTCTGTGAAACGCCAGCCATATCTTTTTCGAAAGTTGATGGTGTAGCAGTGGGTTACCCCTGCATGAGTATATAAAAGCCTTTATGAAGGTGGGTACCTACATATATAAAGGTGCCTACATATAAAATGGTGATATTAGCTAGCCAGGCCACCAACCAAACCGAGTAAAATCATGTACTTCCCGCTGGGAATCGAACCCGGGACCGGGTCTGAGACAGGCGGTCTAACCACTATACCACAGAGGCGGTCAAAATCGACATACAACAGGTAATTAACTAATCATAAGGTAAATGATAGAGCGATAACATTTTCAATACTTTTTATTACTTATAGTGACTCATACAATTTCATCAAACACGCTGAATGGAGAATAGCAACATGACTGATACAATGGATGTTTACTTTACATAATACAATAAACATTACAAATACCTAAATCCGTTTAAAGATTTGATCATTATTTAAATTATTAAATAGCTTATTTAAGATAAAAGCAAAGTTACGAGAGGATCGACCATTCTTAATTCGTATACATACATAAAACGTTACACAAAGAGAATACATAGAACAAAAACAATAATATCATCGATCAGTCTTCAAAACCATTAAGCGTGTCTTTCTATTCTTTGAGTAAGTGGTGACGTCACGTTTATTATTAGCTCATGCAACTAAATATATTTGTGAGACCCTAATTTTATTCTCTCAATCTCATTGGACGCTGGTCGTCACTACTTACTACAAAAAGTTGATTCAATTATTATACTCGCCTAGCACATCGGTTGTTAGCACCACATAAGCTTAAACACTCGAATACACCCTATCTACCGACACCAACGCAACTTTCAAATCCTCTTTGATTATAACTTTAGCGTTGACTGGATAGTAACAAATCGTCAACGTAAACCAGTGTTACTATTATGGTACTAGTAGTATAACAACGGAAGAGATTTGACGACTGTAGTCATATACCATTATATATCTCCCAAATTATATGTTAGATAAGATTTATTACTGAATCTTTTAATTGTATTTACAATGAAACAAATTCATACCGGAATAAGAGAATAATCTCTTCAAGAATCGTGCTGGTAACAAAACCATCTTAATGTATTTCTAGGATATTGGGAGACTTATGCCGATACGACAAGGATAAAATGGTTAATTACAAAGTGACTTAGGTAATAAATTATGAAAATAATTCTTAAAGAATATTATTTTATTATTCGATAGTCGAGGAATAATATTCCATTAGTTAACAGGCAGGTAAATAAAATGAATAGAAACAGAGTTCGTTCATCCCCACACTTAGAAGAATACAACATTTAATAATTTTAATAATGATTTATTTTCCAGAGCTATTGATGTTCACTAAGCTGATACAATTCTTAATTTTAATAACATTTTAATATTCCTAATAATATGCATTAATTAGAGTTCTAGCTATAAAATACAATAGTAAACTTTTGGGTCAGGCTTCAGAGCCAGCTAAATCGTGGATGCTGGCTAAAATAAATATAAAGCCTATGTTAAAATTATTCAAAATATATTCAAAGCCCCTGTCGTCAGATCCAACGTATCTTACATTATTTAAAAATAAGCTGTCACAACCTGAAGGAGTCACCGTGACGCCAAACTACCAGATTGGGTTTGATAACTCATTTACACAACTTGTTTGAAGTAGTTATATACTTCTTACTCCTACTAGGACTTAAAGTATAACAAAAACCTTCGTTGACAACAAATTATTTATAGGTAAGCATGTAAAATGTAAAGATACATTGGCATCGACCACAACTTGGATCCAAGATTCATCTCCCTGTTTAGTCCTTCCCACCCACAATTATCTAAGCATGAATTCACATAACCAAAACCAAAATAACAATTGATTGTGCTCACTTCAAACAACACACATTCTATTTTATATCGACTATAAAATTATATTATTCCCGATACTTTCACAAAGTATTTAGGTAAAAAAAGTGATACATAAAATAGAATGCCATACTTTTATGTAATTGTTAACACTTTTAAAGGTTTATTTTATGTTATTATATTGTGCTGGTGCGCTCAGACATACGAAATGTTTCGTTATGTTATCTATAATAACAAGAAGTATGTTGGCAAAGTAAGCGTTGTTTGACAAGTGACTTTATTTAATCATCTTACACTATAGATGACTTAAAATTAATTGACTCAAAACCTTCATTTTACATTTTGGCAAATAACTAAAAGAGTAAATAAACTAGTAGAACCTTAAGGAAAGCCCTGATCAGATAACTTACTTACTAGATGGTAAATAAATGTATGATGAGTCATCAGTATCACACGCGCTCACATCATCCAAACAAGAAGTATCAATTGTAAAATAATCATCTAATGGAGTTTTTTGTATATAATTATTTAATGATTTAAGTTAAATCAGTAAGTAACCCATCAAAAAGCTAGAACTCAATTCAAATAGGAACATAATGACGACTATAACGTCTTCATAAGTATTTGGGTCATTTCGACTAGAATTTTGTAAAATAATAACAAATCGAAAACGCAATTGCCAAAAATATTGATACAACAAACGAGGAGATTCAATGATTTACATTATTTCAAATAATTAAAATTTATAACATGTTTTAAAACTATGTTTTAGTAAATTCTGGAGCAACAAGCAAATTCAACTCAAACAAAGGTAAATAGAGAGTTAAATTTGTAATAATAGTTCTACTAAAACAATTATTTTATATGGGTTTAAGCTCTCTATAGTTTTAGGCTTGTAAATAAATCCCGAGAGACTGAGATCACTAATACACTCAAACAGAACTATAATCCGTCGAGGAATACATTAACGATTAATGATTCAATGAAATCATTCCATTCCATAAATATTTCAATATTCGTTACAAATATTAAAGTCTTTAGAATTGCAGGTTTTTCTGAATCTTATTATCTTATACTTAATGCTTTTTAATGGCATTTGTGCTTTCTCATTATAACGGTTACACATGAATGTTTATGTGGTGATATGGCAGGTTATAAATATTATCAGCCATGATCTCTGTCTCTCAAGAGTAACAACACTGTAGCAATGTCACCTCTAACAAATATCAATAGAACTAGCACGAACAGCACTAGCTTGCCGAGCGACTTCATTATATTCTATTTTATCGCCTTTTTAAGACAATTTATTACATATTTTAATTATAATTTAATTCATTATTTAATCTTTGCTCATAAAAAAGTACATCAGGTTTTTAATATATATTAACACTTCATCGACATGTCTATTGAATCGTAACTATTACGTCCTTTTATACAAAGCGATTCGCTAACATAATCATGGCCGTGCTTGTAATAAGGTTTGTACATCAATTTTCTATTTAAAATTTCACAATGCGATAGCAAAATAACTATTCAAAATTTTTGATATTCGCATAAGCGGTGTTTTGGCTAAAAAAAATGGACTGGTTATGCTAAAAATCGTGTATAAAAGCACTACAGATTGTATAAGACCAAATTTCAAAATATCATTAGAAATATTATATTTTTAATGGCATGTTCTATTTTATTAATGAAAGCTACTAGAAAACAGTTTTAGAAAAAAATGGACGTTTCTGTTATTTAGGTCGAGAATGGTTATTGACTTTTGAATGGGATGCGGATAAGGACTCTTTCACTTTAGGATCAGCGCTTGGCCTTAGACGTCGCTGAGTGACACAAAGGTGGCGTGCGGATACACTTTTACACCGGCACTTCAATAGTTTCGTACTTTCCGGATTCAATATCAATACCTCATAGTAAACTATGTTTTTATCAAACTCTTTTAGCAGTCTGTTAATTGCATTCAAATATCACAAAGTCTTTAAGTGTTACTATTTGCAAACTATCTCATTCGAAGTAGTAGGCTCTGTTATACAGTAGATGCTTATGAATGCTTCCATCTTTATCACAGCCTTTTTTTTTCCTAAAACAATTCAACACTTTTGGTGTCCCCCCATTCAAAAGCATCATTAGCAAGGTGAGCGCTCACTTCTTCGATGAGAAGGCTACAAATAGACCCGACACCTAGAACTCCAGTCTGTAGGCCGCACACGAAGTCTCATGGTCTTGCAGGTTGATGGTACAACGCGAAGCTGATGGCGATAAGTCGATCTTGTACTTCTCCAACGCCTCTTCATTTTCGGTCACCCAATAGCCTAGGACGTCTGTGTCGTATGTGGGGATTATAGTTACCTCTGTAAAAAAATAAAAATAAATTGTTTTTACTTCTACTATGTTCTGTTGCAATATTTAGCAATAATTTGACTACAATACAATAAAAAATATTTGCTGCAGTTCAACAATTTATTGTACTTGAACTAGAATGTAATTAAATTGTACCTATTAGACGGCAAATGGCAGTGTACGGTAAAACGAAAATTGGTTTTTGTGAGATTGTACATATTTAAATAAATGTATGCTATTTGCAAAAATTATAAAAGAAATTCAACATTTTTAACAACATATTTTGTTGTTTTTGTTGTAAATGTTGTTACTTCTGTTTCAAGCTATGCTGTTTAAAAAATGACGCACTGAATGGTGGTAGGTGTTTACATAATCGAAGGTGGTTACAAAACTAGTTTTGGACAAGGAAGAGTAAAACAAGAAAGACTTCGCGTCACCCTTACACAAAGGTAAGCCGATCGGCCGTCATTGTGATGTCAACTGTTCTCATGATAGCACACACACCAGCCTAAAGGTTGCTGCTTCACCTACAATGTTATTGTTTACTAGCGGACCGCTCGCGACTTCGTCCGCCGGGACCCCGTACCTCGTGACGAATTTTTGAAAATATTATATAGCATAGGTCACCCGGAGTAAGTGTAGCTTCCCAACGGTGAAAGAATTTTTCAAATTGGTCTAGTGGTTTCGGAGCCTACTCAATTCAAACAAACAAACAATCAAATCTTTCCTCTTTATAATATTAGTGTAGATATAATTTTAACGCAAACTTTGTTGCAATTACAAATTGAATAAGACAGTGTCGAAAAAATGTTTCGGCGGGCTGGATAAGTTCCACGGTAGCTCAACTGGAAAGAGCACCTGGCCAGGATTGCCAGAAGGGTGCGGGTTCGAATCCTGCTCGTGGAAATTTTTTCGTCACTGTCTTTTTCAATTTGTAAGTTGCTTCACTTGTTAGTATCGCGGCGCAGAGTTCTTCTTTTATAACTCGTCTCAACGGTTTTAGACGATTCAAAGTGTTATTAATTGACTTTTTGACTTTTTTTTGACTTTCTTTCCTCTCTGGCCCTGTTATTAATTTTTTTTTTTTATGATAAGCCCGGCAAATGACCCCACTCCACCTGATGTTAAGTGGAAATGAAGTCCAGGCGCGAGGACAACTGGTGCAGCGTAAGAGACGTAGCATTAGTCACCCTCACTCTGCCGGCCCACAAAGTGCTTCTTCACGCCTCGTTTGAAGGACCCTATGTCATAGGTAGGAGGGAATACGTGTGCTGGTAGACTATTCCATCTTTTGGAAGTACGACAAAGAAACGAGTCACCAAATTTCTTTGTGCGTGATGTAATGTTAGAGACTGTAAATTGGTGACTTCGGAGAGCAGCACGCGTACTCCTATGGAGGAAGGGAGAAGAAGGGATGAGGTCAAAGAGTTCTTCAGAGCACTCGCCATGGTATAAACGGTAAAAGACGCTGAGTGACGCAATATCTCTACGCAATTGCAAAGGCTCGAGAGTTTTAGTGACCTCCGCATTGCCGATAATGCGCACAGCGCGGCGCTGCAATCTGTCCAAGGCATCGAGAAGGTACTTTGCGGAGCCGTCCCAAAGGTGAGAGCAATACTCCACGCAAGACCGCACCTGTGTCTTGTATAATAGACACAACTGATCAGGCGTGAAGAATCGCCGCACCTTGTTCAGGACACCGAGTTTACGTGAGGCATTTTTAATCACGCTTTCGATGTAGTCCTTTTGGTTCAGATCGCAGCGGATATTCATACCGAGCATGTTAATACTGCTCTGGACTGCGATTCTCTAAGCTAAAGCCTTGATAGCTGCGGCTGCCGCAGCGCTGAGAAATGATTCTGTCCCTTTCATATTCATACGATTGGAAAGAGATAGCAGATCACAGCCATGCGCGCAGCGTCTATGTGTCGCTTAGAGAATCGCAGGTCTGCAGGCTTAGAGATGTACCCTGAAGAGAGGGAAGGGGAAGGAATGGCGACTTTTTCGCTATGAACGCGCACACCTGTGTTTTCTTGGCATTGAACTCCACCAGATTATCGGAGCCCCATTTAGAAATAAGGTCCAACACCCGATCGAGCTCAATGACAAGATTTGCTCGCTTCATTTCGGTGTCTACCCGCCCAGCCATTGGGTGACCGTTATATCCCCCATGCACTGTGCTATCATCTGCATAGCAATGAATGTTTCCAAGTGGAAGCATGTCATTGACATGCAGAAGGAACAGCGTGGGGGATAGAACGGAGCCTTGAGGAACACCAGCGTTCACTGACATGAACCGCGAAGCGCATCCATCCGAAAGGACACGGATTCTACGCTCATGCAGGAAGCTAGCAATCCAGGTACAGAACTGAGCGGGCAAACCGTATGCCGGGAGCTTGGAGAGAAGAGCTTTGTGCCAGACCCGATCAAAAGCCTTGGCTATGTCAAGGCTAACTGCCAGTGACTCGCCTCGCTTGTCAATAGCCTCACCCCAGAGATGTGTGACGTACGCTAGAAGATCACCCGTTGACCGTTTTGGCCGAAACCCATATTGACGATCGTGAATTAGAGAGTGATCTTCTAGGTATCGAATAAGCTGTTTGTTCAATATTATTAATAAACGTTGATTAAACTTACACTTAGGATTAAATTGATGCTGTCTCTATCTGTCTTCTTTAACAAAAACGAGACAGCGTCACTTTAAACCGAGGTGTAACACTTGGCCATTTTTATTAATAAGAATGTAAGAGTTTAGTGCATTGTGAAATGTGCAATACAGGCTGATGATAATGCTTGCCAAAACGAAATCATTAATATATGGTTATAACTATTATGAGTTGTGTACTTTCTCTGGGTGCGCATTATTTCACATAACTTTTTAAGTCCTATTATCGAAAGTCCGAAAATATTTCTCATACCATTTTACATCATAATGATCACTCTTCATAAAAATATTTAATACTAACGATCGAAACCCATAATCACCAGAATTCTTAATATCTTTAACCATACACCTTGTTTTTACTAATATTTTTTTTCATATATTTTCTCATACTAACGATCGAAACTACTAATCATTCTAATACATAACGCCAATATTCATAAATAGGTTTCATACTAATATTTGTTTTCATATATTTCTTGATCATAAATGTTTTTATGAGCCACCTGCTTTAAAGACAAAGTTAAGTATGCAAAACTATATTTCCGTTGGTTAGGTAAGGTTAGACTTGTGACAAATAACTTTGTAATTTGAATAAATAATGTGTGCTTGCATTCATGTTGAATGCATGTTGCATATTTTTTTGAATACTGCATGCCTGGATGCATGCTGCATGCTTGTTTGCACGCTGCATGCTTGCTTGCATGCTTGTTTGCACGCTGCATGCTTGCTTGCATGCTTGTTTGCGCGCTGCATGCCTGCTTGCATGCTTGTTTGCACGCTGCATGCCTGCTTGCATGCTTGTTTGCACGCTGCATGCTTGCTTGCATGCTTGTTTGCACGCTGCATGGTTGCTTGCATGCTTGCTGCATGCTTGCTGCATGCTTGCTTGCATGCTTGTTTGCACGCTGCATGCTGCAAGCTCCATGCTTGCTTGCATGCCGGGGGGTACACGGGGGCTGGCCCCCCTTCTCGGGGGTGTCGGGGGGCCTGAGGCCCCCCGCTATAAAGAAAAAATTAAGTATGCAAACCTATAGGTCTGTCAGTTAGGTTAGGTTAGACTTTTGACAAATGAAGGAGGCGGGCCGCAGGCCCCCCGACCACCTACGTGTATGTATTAAAAACAATATTATGAGTTTAAATATTTTCTTAGTAATGACATCATTAAAAAGAAAATTATGATATGTTATGAAGGAAACAATCATGAGAAAAAAGATTATGAGTTTAAGCTTGTACTTAGTAATGACAGTATTAATAAAAAATATATGATAACTGTCTGTTATGAGTTCCGATAGTAGTAATAAAAATTTATGAACAAAAAAAGTATGAGGATAAAAATTAGGAGGAGTGATTATTATGAACACAAATCGGTAGTAAAACAAAAAATATAAATAATAGTTTTGTGTGAGCCAATATGGACCCACTTTCTCTCTTCAAATAAAATGTCATATATTTCGTTATCTATGATATATATTTAGTTGATAACGAAATATGCATAACATGAAAGTACATGAAATAAAAATTACATATATTTCGTTCGTAACGATTAATGTACAAGTCGATAAATGGTTTTAATTAAATATTAATTTATCATTCAAAAATATGTAGTAAATTACCTAAATTCTTATCTTCCCAAGTTTTCTTGGCATCAAGTAGGGCGTTGTAAATTTCCTTTGAAGGCTCCGTTCCCGAGAATACATAGTATCTTGCTCGTACTCGTTTAAAGAATTCAACAGCTGAATAGTAGGAATTGCCGTGGTGAGGGACGTAGGTTAACTCCATGTAAACTGGAGCAGGAGCCTTCTTTTTACTTGGAGATTCTGAAGTGCGACTTTTAGCTTCTTTACTCTTTTCTTGGTTTATTTTGTTTTTATTTAAAACATTTGAACTGGGCGTTTGTTTTTTGGGAGTACTTTTACCATCCGATTGTGTTGGTGGTACAATTGGACTAGGCAACCCAAGAGGCTTACCCCACGATTCAATAGGATCTTTAGAATGGCTTGCATGCGATTCACTCGTTTGCTCGGTTTTCACTAATGATGTTTTTTTACTTGTTGATGACTGGCTAGATTCACAAACTTTTTTTGTTTCTGATTTTAAATCTTTAAGGGTTATTGTGCTTTCTTCTTTTGTAGACTTTTGTTGACTTATGCTTGAATGACTCTGTTCGTCCAGTTCATATTTTGCTGTAATATTAGATATAACTTGGGAGCCGCTGACTTTTTTATGTTCTTCTATTGCTTTTTCAAAGTGTTCATCGGCTTCTTTTAAGAAGGTAGCGTCAGACAACTTACTGCTGAGTTTATACATTTCTGTCTTTTGTTGTTGTTCCTGAGATAATAATGAAGCTCTCATGTCTAATAAAGGTTTATCAAGATTACGAATTTCAGTTTTAATTTCGGAATAACTAGAAGAAGTGCACGAGTCATCTTCAGGCAGTTGTCCATACACCGAAGTTGACATGGGATCTTGCGATATTGACATTTCCACGTCTTTTTCAAATAACATTTCCTGACTTGATTTTTGGTGTTGTGGTAACTTTGAGGAATCTAATTCAAAACTTAAATTAGATCTTGGAGAATGTGCTACTTGTGACTTGGTACTGCTTGGACTTCCTTGACCATCGTCGTCGCTATAATATATGCCACTACTTTCTGTACCCCAAACATGTATAGCGGCTCGTGAACCTCTAGAACTGATATCAGATGGCGGTGAAGAAATGCCTGGATGATCTAGGTCATCACTGGCCGCAGATGAGCTACGCACATCACCAGTTTTTGAAGAATGTTTAGAAAATGATTTTTCACTTTCACCAGTATCAATTATTTCTTCAAATTCTTCTTTGAATTCAGATATTGTGGTTTTTGTTGATTTAGTAGTCTTAGTCACCCCGTCACTACCTTTGCTAACAGTTGTGGTTTCTATAGTTATTTTAATTTTTTCTGGACTAATTACTTCTTTTGTTGTGACAACAGTTACAGTTTGTGTTACTTCACTATCATTTTCTTTAAGTATTTTAGTAAATGTTTCTGTGTCAGTTGTGATTTCTCCCACTGGCGAACGCTGTTTTTTAGGTTTACTTTCTTGTTTTGATTCCGCTGGTTTAGTCAGTAGTAGTAGATCATCGGGCTTAGTTTTACTGGTATCCTTCACTGGTTGTTTTTCAATTTCGTCTAACTTCTCAGGTGTCCAATCATCTAGACCAGTACCAATGGGTAAATATGTTATTTGAGTACGCACATCTTTAGTTATTTCCATTGATCCGTCGTCCTTTACATTCTCAGTTACAGTTTCAGTGACCGTTTTTACTGCAATTTCGTTTGATTCACTATTTTTAAACTCTTCTTTAGTAATATATGTTGTGATAGTCTGTGTAATTTTTTCTTCATTTTGAATAATAATATTAGATTTTTTATCCACTGATGTTTTTATTTTTCCAGTTGAAGATAACCCTTGAAGGGCGGCTTGTAAATTACTATCAGATGTTTTCTGAAACTCTGAAATTGTAATTTTGACATCTTTTGTGGTTTCCGTAGAGCCGTCAGGGTATGCATCAACTGTAGTTGTTTCAACAGTAGTCCTTACTCGTTTTATGTTTTTGTCTGAGCTTGCTAAGGTTTCTCTTTTAGTTTTGGTTGTAATTGTACGTTTAATTGTCAGAGATCCTTGTTGAATAATTTCATTTTTAACATCGAAATCTTCTGACGTTTCTTCAACAGTTTCAGAATCACAAACAATACTTTCTAACGCTTCGTTATCTTCAAGATGATCATCAATTAAAGGTACTGTTAGAAGAATATCAGCAATAGATTCTTTGTTACTAGTATTTATTTTAACTGTACCGTCAAGGTGTTCATCTTCAGTTACCGTAGTTTTAATTTTCTTTGAATTGAAATCAGTATTAACAGAGTCTTCTTTAGTACTTGTTACTGTATTTTTTCTTATAATTTTTGTGCCATTTTCAAGATCTTGTGTATAGTTGGCAGTTTCTTTACAAGGACTTCCTATCTGCAAACAACCTTCTAAATGATTTCTATTTTTTTCTGAATCATTTTCATCATTATAATCTGATATAGATATTTTAACATCTGTTGACACTTGTGTGTCACCATTCGGTAAAAATGTTGTATAAGTATTTTGAACAGTAGTTTTTAATTTCTTTTTTAAAGTAACTGGTGATGATAAAGTTTCTTTAGTTGTTGTTGTAGTAATAATTTGTTTTAACTCTTTACCATCTACTAACACTACTTTTTCTTGGTCATTGACATCCACAGTTTTGTTTTCTAGTTTTGAATATTCATTGAAATTTTCATATTTTATGTATTTTTTTGAAGGAATATCTCTTACTTTGGTCCTTTCGTCTATCGTCTTACGTATTGATCCATCGGGATATTTATCGACTGTCGTGACGATAGTAACGATCTTTAACTTTCTTTCCGTACCCTTCTTGTCTAAGTAGTTGGTTTTAATTGTTTTCGTTATAGTTGTTCTAAATATACATATCCCCTTTTCAACTATTTCTTCAGTTTCACTGGTCTCATTTTGTTCAGGTTCTCCATCTGGAACTAAGTCTCGCAATAAAAAGTCAACTTCTGATTTTTCTGATTCTTTGTCTAAATTATTTAAATAAATAGTCATCTCATCTGGTATTGAGTCTTTTGATGTTATGACTTTATTATTGTCTTCTTTCTTTATAATTAAGTGATCTTGGATATTTTTAGAAAGGGTTACACTATCTAATGATTCATACATTTCGTCGTTAATTTCAGCGTCTATAACATTTATTTTTGTATCTTTAGTGGTTTTTGTGGAGCCATCAAGGTATTTATCAATTGTTGTGACATACGTAACCGTTTTTAATTTACTTAAGACATGGTCTCTATCAACATATTTTGTCTGTACAGTTTTGGTGATTACTGTGCGTGTTAGTTTAGCACCATTTTCTACGACTTCTTCCGTTGTAGACGATTCTACTTCTTCAGGATCTTCCATAGGACTCAAACCACATAATAAAGATTCTGCATCTACACTTTCTAACTTCACATTTCTAGCGCCATTAGATATGGCTTCTGATAGTATTTTATTTGACGTGCTTGCTAGAACTTCTTGTTTATTTTCGGTAGACTCTGATGTTTTACTTATTTCAAATAGCTCTTGTTTTATATCAGAGCACTTAAAATCTGTAGCGTCGTCTACTAAAGTGGTGGTATCGACAGTTGTTCGTGTAGCCCCATCTGGATATGTATCTATAGTCGTGACTGTTATTACACTTTTAATCTTTCTCGGAACGCCTTTGTTGTCGCAATATTTAGTCTTATTTGTTTTAGTTTCAATGGTTCTAATTATAATAAAATCTTTTTGTTTTACTTCTTCTGAGGTAGTAGTTTTTGTTTCTTCTGGTATACCTGTTGATTTTAATTCTTTTAAAGACAACTCAATTTCTGCAGCTGTGGTAATCGTTTTAATGTCACCTAAAGTTTCTTTTTGTTCATCTATTAATGTTTCATCTGTAATTGATATTTTTTCATTGGTTTTAGTCACTATAGAACCATCTGGATATTCATCTTCTATTGTAGTTGTTGTAATCGTTTGTATTTTTTTAACGTTTTCAGTTTTATTTTGAAAGGTTTGTTTTGTAATAATAGTTTTTGTTTTTCTTTTAATGAAAATATCATTTTCACATATGTTTTCAATTTGTTCTCTGATATCTTGTACTGGCTCCTCGATTTGTTCAAAACCTTGTAAACTGTCCGCAACTAAATCTTTTCCGTAGTCTGAAATAGAAACCTTGATATCTTTTACAATTTCAGTAATACCATCTGGTCGATTAGTTTCCGTCAAAGTTTCAACAGTGGTCTTTATTTTTTTCTTTGTTTTGTTTTCATTTGTTATTATCTGTTTTGTTGTCTTTGTCGTAATAATTTGCTTCGCAGCTTGACCATTAATGTTGATATTTTTTTCTTGTTTATCAATGTTTTCTGATATATTTTCTACAACTCGGAAATCTTGAAGTTCTTGAGTTTCAGATATATCTTTATTTTCTACATCATTTATTGAAATGCTACTGTCAACTTTAGAATATGATGATCCATCTGGAAAATCATCTTTAGTGGTAACTACAGTAAGAATTTTGATTTTTTTAGGAATACCTTCACCATCTGCAAACTTAGATGTTATTTTTTTAGTAGTAATTGTTCGCTTGATTAAAATATTTTCTTGTTTTAATTCTTCAACTTTTGTCCTTATACTTTCCTCCGGTTCACCAATTTCTACGTAGTTACTTAATAATTCATCAAAATTATTACTAGGATCTACTTCTAACTCTTCTTTTCGTACTTCTACAACTTTTTCGACTACTCTATTACCATCTGGAGTATCTTTTGTTGTAACGCGTTCAGTAGTAATTTTCACTAACTTTTTAGTTTCACTTAATTTAATTGTCTCTCTTTTGGTAGTTGTTGTTATAGTTACCATTATATCTTCACCAGCTTCATTTACAACTCGTTTACTTACATCAGTATCTATGATTGTATCTTCAATGTTTTCATCACTCTCATCAGTTTCACTAACGAAACAGGTATTAAACTGATCGTTATCCTCAATCAGTTCAGTATCAGTTCGTTTAGTTGTGACGATTTTACACTCAGGGCTATTTAGATCGGTTCTGTTATCTGTTGTATACATATCCATTTGAGAAGATGACCTAAGACTAGATGAACATTCTGAAAGTAATGTTTGTGTATCTTTTGTAGTTGTAGTTGATCCATCTGGTCCTTTACTCAAGGTTGTTGTTTCAATAGTAGTTTTAATATTTTGTGGTGTACCATCTTCTTTAGATATAACTTCTTTAGTTGTAACTGTTGTAATGGTTTGAGTTACAACGTTTTCCCCTTCTTTAATTATTTTCGTTACAGTGTCAGTTTCAGTTTTAATTTTACCCATGTTCTGCATTAAGACTATAAATTCAGGATCAGCATCAATATCTGACGATGGGGGTTTGCCTGTTTTGGGTAATTTTTCAGTAGAAGTAGATATTCTTTGAGTTAAAACATCTTCTCCTACATGTACTACTTTTGTTATCGTTTCTTCACTACCATCCGATTTGTCATACGTAATTTGACTTTGTACAGCTTCGCCTACTTTTATGTCTTGGAAACTAATCGGAGTTTTTGGTAATGGACTTACTGGAACCGTTGGTGGTGTTGACACTCTGTCTAATTCTGACTGCACTTCTAAAGTCTCAAAACTATCGCTTTTAATGCCTTGTTGTACCTTATCATCACTGAATGCCTTATGTATTGTCTCCAACAAATGTGCAGCACTGTCAGTAAATGTGTGTGCCGTGGAATGGCTCTCTAGTTCTAATGATATTTGATCACCATCGGTAGGAATACTAAAAAGACCAGAATCTGACGTTTCTGATAAAATAATATCATCTTTTATATCTGTTTTCGAAAGAGTGCTCCTTTTGATGCTTTCGACTAAATGCTGATTAATAATATCTTCTTCTAAATAAGTTTTTTTCTCTAATTGAATATCTATTTTATTGACACTTTTTTCATTACTTTCATACCTTTGTTTTTCTTCTAAACTCATTTCTTTTGAAACATCTTCAGAGCTGCTGCCTGGAGCTATAGCCTGGGTTATGCTTACACGATCAGCACCACTATCAGTGGCGGATATTAGGGATTTATTATAGGAATCTAATGCAGCTTCGGCTTTCACATCGGCAATCAGAACCGCGTGTAACCTTTCTTCTTTTAACATTTCGTCAGTAACGCTAGACACATTTGCAGCCAGCTTTTCGTTTTTCTGTAAAATTGAGGTCTCGGAATATTTTTTCTTGCTTTCACTTACATCGTGATTTCCGTTATCACTAATACCATTACTTGTTTTATCATATATTGCTTCTTGTCCATTAGGTTGATGTAGTTTTGTACTAACAATCTTCCCAACGAAAGTTTCATTGAGGTCTTTAAGGATTTGCTGTTTATCAGGTTTCATAAGAGTAGACTGCTGAACAACAACATTCTCCGACATTGTTTTAATATTTGTGTTTATTTTAGTTGTAGTTTCTGAATCATGTTCTCGTGATGATGTTGTTAAAAGAGTAAGTTCTTTTTCACCAGCTTCTGATGTAAGCGAAATTTTGTGGTCTTTGGTTTTCTCTGTCCAATCTAAATCTAATGAAGATTGCTCGTTATCCTTCTTTAGAACTGGTGCAACTTTTGTATGTGCACTTAACTTGCCATTTAAAATCTGTTCAGAAACTAAGGCTGTATTCTGCTTCTTCGTCGTTTCTTTTTCAACCATGGTTTTATCTAATACAGGCACAGATGTTGTTTCAATGAAAGGTGACAGCTCTGCATCCGTTGTTATTTCTACTGGTTCTACTTCTGCAGGCAACTTAATATCTATTGGCTGATCAGAAAAAAGTTTCAAATCTTTCTGAGATAATTTTAAATCTTGTGTAAACGCTGTCTTTGTTGTTTCAGTGACCAGTGACGTTTCTGTTTTCAAACTTTCTTTAGATATAACATCAACATTTTGATCAAAAACAACTTCCTCATCTTTTGTTGGTGATTCATCTAGTGTGAGTTTGTCTAATTTTGGGTTTCTGTCAGGTGATTTAACTGAAGGCGACGTTTCTGTTTTGACAGAAAACTCTTCGTCAGTTAATTTTGGGACGTGTGGCACCTTTCCAATAAGCTTTACTTCAGCAGTCTGCTCAGGAACAAGGTAATCGTCTTTTTGTATTAAGTCATCATCTATTGATTTAGGTGAAGGCTCTGCGTCAGTATGATGTTCAACTGATGACACCTTTTCAATAACTTTCACTTTAGAAGTCTGTTCAGGAGCTAGATCATCGTCTTTCTTTGTAAAATCATCTTCTGACAGGGTAGTGTTTTTTTCAATCTTGTCTTTATCTATCACAGGCAAAGTTTTTGACAGTGATTCAGAAACAGGCGACATTTCTTTTTTGATTGAAGACTCTTCGTCAGTTTGTTTTGAGACTGGAGACACCATGTCAATCGCCTTTTCATTAGTAGTTTGTACAGATGCAAGTTTTGTAATTTGAACATCTTTTTCTGATTTTTCAATAAAAGGTAATGTGTCTGTTTTAAGATCAAGCGTTAGTTGAACTTTTTCCTCTTCTGTTGACATCTGTTTAATCGATTTTATATCAGTAGTCTCTTCTTCTTTCACGTCTTTCTGTGTTAATTCATCATCTCTTAGTGTCATTTCTTTTTCAACCTTGTCTTTGTCTAACACCGACAAATCTTTTTCGGGTGATTCAGCAGCAGGCAACGCTTCTTTTATAGGTGAGGCAGTCACTGGAGACGATTCTTTTTGAGCCGATTGTTCAGCTACAGTTGGTTTTGTGACTACTATTTTAATCGGTTTTTCATCAGTAGTCTCTCCAGAAACAAGACCATCGTCTTTCTGTGTTACATCGTCTTTTGTTGGGGTAATGTCTTTTGGTATTTTGTCCTTACCGGAGGCAGGCAAATCTTTTTCAGGTGATTTAGCAGTTGGCGACGCTTTCCTTTCAGGTGAGGCAGTTATGGGCGACGCTTCTTTTTTAACAGAAGGCTCTGCTTCAGTTAGTATTGTGACTGGTAACATCTTTTTAATAGGCTTTACTTCAGAAGTCTCTCCAAGGACAAGACTTCCGTCTTTCTGTGTCAAGTTTTCTTTTGTAGGGGTAGTGTCTTTTGATATTTTGTCCTTATCTGATTCAGGTAAATCTTTTTTAGGTGTCTCAGATTCAGATGACGCTACATTCTTGACGGAAGGCTCTACTTCAGTTTGTTTTGTGATAGATAACACTTTATCAATCGGCTTTACATCAAAAACCTCTTTAGGAACAAGACTTTCGTCTTTCTTTGTTAAATCGTCTTTTGTTGGGGTAGTGTCTTTTAAAAGTTGGTCCTTATCTGATGAAGGCAAATCGTTTTTAGATGGTTCAGCAACAGGTGACGCTTCAATATTAGGTAAGGCAGTTATAGGTGACGCTTCTTTTTGAACTGATTGTTCTGCTTCGGTTGATTTTGTGACTGGTAACACCTTTCCAATCGTCTGTACATTAGAAGTATCTACAGGAACATGCCCTTCCTCTTTGAGTGTTAAATCGTCTTTAGTTGGGGTAGTGTCTTTTGAAACCTGGTCCTTATCTAATGCGGGCAAACCCTTTTTAGGAGATTCAGCAGCAGACGACGCTTCAATTTTAGGTAAGGCAGTAACTAACGACGATTCTTTTTGAACAGATGATTCTGCTTCAATTAGTTTTGTGACTGGTGAGTCAATTTCAATTGGTTTTTCATCAGTAGTCTCTCCAGAAACCAGACCTTCGTCTTTTTGTGTCAAATCGTCTTTTGTAGGGGAAGTGTCTTTTGATACCTTGTCCTTATCAAATGAAGGCAAATCTTTTTCCGGTGATTCCGCAGCAGGTGACACTTCCTTTTTAGGTGAGGCTGTTACAGGCGACGCTTCTTTCGGAACAGATTGTTCAGATTCAGTTGGTTCTGTGACTGCTAACACCTTTTCAGTCAGCTTTGCATCAGTAGTCTGTCCAGATATAAGATATTTGTCTTTCTGTGTTGAATCGTCTTTTATTGGTGAAGTATCTTTTAAAACCTCGCCCTTATCTGATGCAGGTAAATATTTTTTATGTAATTCAGCAATAGGAGCCTCTTCCTTTATGGGTGAGGCAACTACTGACGACTCTTCTTTTATTTCAGAAGGCTCTGCTTCTGCTACTTTGGTGACTGGTAACACCTTTTCTATCGTCTGTACATCAGAAGTATCTACAGAAACATGCCCTTCCTCTTTGTGTGTTAAATCGTCTTTTGTTGGGGTAGTGTCTTTTGAAACCTGGTCCTTTTCTGATGCAGGCAACGCCTTTTTAGGAGAGTCAGCAGCAGACGACGCTTCAATTTTAGGTAAGGCAGTAACCAACGACGATTCTTCTTGAACAGATAATTCTGCTTCAGTTGGTTTTATGACTGGTGAGTCAATTTTAATTAGCTTTTCATCAGTATTCTCTCCAAAAACCAGACCTTCGTCTTTTTGTGTTAACTCGTCTTTTGTTGGTGTAGTGTCTTTTGATACCTTGTCCTTATCAAATAAAGGCAAATCTTTTTTGGGTGATTCCGCAGCAGGTGACACTTTTTTTTTAGGTGAGGCAGTTACAGGCGACGCTTCTTTCTTAACAACACTATCATCTATGTGTGGTAAATCATCTTTTGTTGGGGTACTGTCTTTTGATACCTTGTCTATATCTGAAGCAGGTAAATCTTTTTCAGGTGATTCAGCAGCAGGCGACTCTTCTTTGGCAGGTGGGGCAGTTATTGACGACGCGTCTTTTTCGACAGAAGGCTCTGCTTTGGTTGGTTTGGTAACAGATAACACCTTATCAATTGGCTCTTTATCAAAAGTCTCTTTAGAAATAACACTTTCATCTTTGTGTGTTAAACCATCTTTTGTTTGGGTTGTATCTTCTAAAACTTTGTCTTTATCTGATGAAAGTAAATCTTTTACTGATATTTCAGCAATAGGCGACTCTTCTATTACAAGTGAGGCAGTTACAGACGACGCTTCTTCTTCGACAGAGGGCTCTGCGTCGGTTGGTTTGATGACAGGTAATACCTCATCAATCGGCTTTTTATCAGAAGTCTCTTGGGATACAACACTATCATCTTTCTGTTGTAAGTCGTCTTTTATTGGGGTAGTGTCTTTTGGTACCTTTCCCTTATCTAATGCAGGTAAATCTTTTTTAGCTGATTTGGCAGCAGGCAACTCTGCTTTTTCAGATGAGGCAATTACAGGCTTGGCTTCTTTTTTGACAGAATGCTCTGCTTTGGTTAGTTTTGTGACTGGTAAAACCTTTTCTATTTCTTTTACATCCGAAGTCTCTTCAGGAACAAGACCTTCTTTGTGTGTCAAATCTTCTTTTGTGGGGGTAGTGTTTTTTGATACCTTGTCTTTATCTGAATCAGGTAAATCTTTTTCAGGTGATTCAATAGCAGGCGACTCTCCTTTTACAGGTGAGGCAGTTACAGACGATGTGTCTTCTTCGACAGAGGGCTCTACTTTGGTTTGTTTTGTTACTGGTAAAACCTTATCAATCGGCTCTATATCAAAAGTCTTTTTAGAAATAACACTATCATCTTTGTGTGTTAAATCATCTTTTGTTGGGGTAGAGTCTTTTAATACTTTCTCCTTTTCAGATGCTGGTAAATCTTTTACAGGTGATTCAGCAGCAGGCGTCTTTTCTTTGACAGGTGACGCAGTTACAGACGACGCTTCTTTTTCGACATAGGATTCTGCTTTGGTTGGTTTTGTGACTGGTAACACTTTTTCAATCGGCTCTATATCAGAAGTCTTTTTAGAAATAACACTATCATCTTTGTGTGTTATTTCATCTTTTGTTGGGGTAGAGTCTTTTAATACTTTCTCCTTTTCAGATGCAGGTAAATCTTTTTCAGGTGATACAGCGGTAGGCGACGCTTCTTTTTCGACAGAGGGCTCTGCTTCAGTTGATTTTATGACAGGTAACACCTTATCAATCGGCTCTTCATCAGAAGTCTCTTTTGGAACAACACTATCATCTTTGTGTGTTAAACCTTCTTTTGTTGGGGTAGTGTCTTTTGATACCTTGTCATTATCTGTTGCAGACATAATATCTTTTAGAGATGATTCAGCGGTAGGCGACTCTTCTTTAATAGGTGAGGCACCTACAGGCGACGTTTCTTTTTTGACAGAGAGCTCTGCTTCGGTTTGTTTTGTGACTGGTAACACCATTTTAATCGGCTCTTTTTCAGAAGGCTCTTTGGAAACAACACTATCATCTATGTGTGTTAAATCATCTTTTGTTGGGGTAGAGTCTTTGGATACCTTGTCCCTATCAAATGCAGGTAAATCTTTTACAAGGGATTCAGCAGCAGGCAACTCTTCTTTGACAGGCAAAGGGGCTACAGGCAACGATTCTTTTTCGACAGAGGGTTTTGCTTCGGTTAGTTTGGTGACAGGTAACACCTCCTTAATCAGCTCTTCATTAGAAGTCTCTTTGGGAACAACATTATCATCTATGTGTGTTAAAACATCTTTTATTGGAGTAGTGTCTTTTGATACCTTGTTTTTATTTGTTGCAGACAAATCTTTTACAGATCCAGCAGTACGCGACTCTTCTTTTACAGGTGACGCAGCTACAGGGGACGCTTCATGTTTAACAAAAGGCTCTGCTTCTATTGGTTTTGTGACTAATAAAACCTTTTTAAAGTGTTTTACTTCATAAGTCTCTTCAGAAACAAGACTTTCCTCTTTGTGTGTTAATTCGTACTTAGTAGGGGTAGTGTATTTTGGTACTTTGTCCTTATCTGATGCTGGTGAACCTTTTTTAGGTAAATCAGCGGTAGGCGACGATTCTCTTTCAGGTGAGGCAGCTACAGGTGTCGCTATATTCATGACAGAAGGCTCTGCTTCGGTTAGTTTTGTTACTGGTAATCCCTTTACAATCGGCTCTTTATCAGAAATCTCCTTAAAAACAACACTATCTTTGTGATTTAAATCGTCCTCTGTTGGGGTAGTATCTTTTGATACCTTTTCCTTATCTGATGCAGGTAAATCTAAAACAGGTGATGAAGCAGCAGCCGACTCTTCTTTAACAGGTAAGTCAGTAACAAACGACGCGTCTTGTTCGACAGAGAGCTCTGCTTTGGTTGGTTTTGTGACTGGTAACACCTTTTTAAATGGCTCTTTATCAGTAGTCTCTATGGAAACAACACCATCATCTTTGTGTGTTAAATCATCTTTTGTTGTGCTAAAGTCTTTGTATACCTTGTCCTTATCCAATGCAGGTAAATCTTTTATAGGTGATTCAGCAGCAGTCGACTCTTCTTTTTCAGGTAATGCAGTTAGAGACGACGCGTCTTTGTCGTCAGAGGGCTTTGTTTCGGTTGGTTTTATGGCTTGTAATACTTTTTCGATCGGATCTTTAACATAAGTCCTTTTAGAAACAACACTATCTTTGTCTGATAAATAATCCTTTGTTGGGGTAGTGTCTTTTGATACTTTGTCCTTATCTGATGCAGGTAAATCTTTTACAGGTGATTCAGCGATAGGCGACGTTTTTCTTTCATGTAAGGCAGCTACGGGCGACGTTTTTTGTTTGGCAAAAGGCTCAGCTTCGGTTAGTTTTGTGACTGGTAACAATTTTTCAATCGGCTCTTTATCAGAAGTCTCTTTGGGAACAGCACTATCATCTGTATGTGTTACAATATCTTTTGTTGGGGTAGTGACTTTTGATACTTTGTCCTTATCTGATGTAGGTAAATCTTTTACAAGTGATTCAGCACCAGGCGACTCTTCTTTAACAGGTGAGGCAATTATAGACGACGTTTCTTTTTCGGCAGAAGGCTTTGTTTCAGTCGATTTTGTGACTGGTAACACCTTTACAATCGGCTCTTTTTTAGAAATTTCTTTGGGAACAACACTATCATCTATCTGTTGTAAATCATCTGTTATTGTGGTAGCGTCTTTTGGTACCTTGTCCTTTTCTAAAGCAGGTAATTTTTTTTCAGGGGATTCAGAAGCAGGCGACTCATCAATTTCAGGTGAGGCAGTTACTTCTTGTTTGGCAAAAGGCTCAGCTTTATTTGGTTTTGTGACTGGTAACACTTTTTCAATTGGCTCTTTATCAGAAGTCTCTTTGAGTACAGCACTATCATCTATGTGTATTATATTATCTTTTGTTAGGGTAGTGTCTTTGGATACCTTGTCCTTATCTGATGCTGGTAAATCTTTTACTGGTGATTCAGCACTTGGCGACTCTTCTTTAACAGGTGAGGCTGTTATTGACAACGCTTCTTTTTTGATAGAGGGCTCTGCTTCGGTCAATTTTGTGACTAGTAACACCTTTTCGATCGGCACTATATCAGAAGTCTCTTTAGTAACAGCACTATCATCTGTGTGTGTTACATCATCTTTTGTTGGGGTAGTGTCTTTTGGTACCTTGTCCTTATCTGATAAAGGTAAATCTTTCACAGGTGATTCAGCAGCAGGCGACTCTGCTTTAACAGGTAAGGCAGTTACAGACGACGCTTCTTTTTCGACAGAAGGCTCTGCTTCGGTAGGTTTTGCGACTGGTAACACCTTTTCAATCGGCTCTTCATCAGAAGTCTCTATGGAAACAACATTATCTTCTTTGTGTGTTGAATCATCTTTTGTTAGGATAGTGTCTTTTGATACTTCATCATTATCTGATGCAGGTAAGTCTTTTACAGGTGATTCAGCATCAGGCGTCGCTACTGTTTCAGGTAAGGTAGCTATAGGCGACGTTTCTTGTTTGATAAAAAGCTCAGCTTCGGTTGGTTTTGTGACTAGTAACACCTTTTTAATCGGCACTTTATCAGTAGTCTCTTTAGGAATAGCACTATCATCTGTGTGTGTTACATCATCTTTTGTTGGGGTAGTAGCTTTTGGTACCTTGTTCTTATCTGATGCAGGTAAATCTTTTATAGGTGATTCAGCAACATGCGACTCATCTTTAACAGGTGATGCAGTAAGACACGACGCGTCTTTTTTGACAGAAGGCTCTGCTTCGGTTGGTTTTGTGACTAGTAACACCTTTTCAGTCGGCTTTCTATCAAAAGTCTCTATAGGAACAACACTATTATCTTTTTGTTTCGAATCATCCTTTGCTGGGGTAATGTCTTTCGATACTTTATCATTATCTGATGCAGGTAAATGTTTTACAGGTGATTTAGCAACAGGCGACGCTTCTGTTTTAGGTAAAGTAGCTACAGGCGACGTTTCTCGTTTGACAAAAGGCTCAGCTTCGGTAGGTTTTGCGACTGGTAACACCTTTTCAATCGGCTCTTCATCAGGAGTCTCTATGGAAACTACATTATCTTCTTTGTGTGTTGAATCATCTTTTGTTAGGATAGTGTCTTTTGATACTTTATCTATATCTGATGCAGGTAAATCTTTTACAGGTGATTCATAATCAGGCGTCGCTACTGTTTCAGGTAAGGTAGCTATAGGCGACATTTCTTGTTTGACAAAAGACTCAGCTTCGGTTGGTTTTGTGACTAGTAACACCTTTTCAATCGGCACTATATCAGAAGTCTCTTTAAGAACAGCACTATCATCTGTGTGTGTTACTTCATCTTTTGTTGGGGTAGTGGCGTTTGGTACCTTGTCCTTATCTGATGCAGGTAAATCTTTTATAGATGATTCAGCAACATGCGACTCATCTTTAACAGGTGATGCAGTAAGACACGACGCGTCTTTTTCGACAGAAGGCTCTGCTTCGGTTGGTTTTGTGTTTAGTAACACCTTTTCAATCGGCTTTCCATCAAAAGTCTCTAAAGGAACAACACTATCATCTTTGTGTGTCGAATCATCTTTTGTTGGGGTAGTGTCTTTTGATACTTTATTCTTATCTGATGCAGGCAAATCTTTTATAGGTGATTCAGCAACAGGCGACACTTCTGTTTCAGGTAAGGTAGCTACAGGCGACGTTTCTTGTTTGACAAAAGGCTCAGCTTCGGTTGGTTTTGTGACTGGTAACACCTTTTCAACCAGCTCTTTTTCAAAAATCTCTATAGGAACAACACTATTATCTTTATGTGTTGAATCATCCTTTGTTGGGGTAATGTCTTTTGTTTCTATGTCCTTATCTGATGCAGGTAAATCTTTTACAGGTGATTCAGCAACAGGCGAGTCTTCTTTAACCGATGATGCAGTTAGAGATGACGCATCATTTTCGACAGAAGGCTCTGCTTCGGTTGGTTTTGTGATTGATAACACCATTTCGATCGGCTCTTGATCAGGAGTCTCTAAAGGAACAACACTATCTTCTTTGTTTGTTGAATCATCTTTTGTTAGGGTAGTGTCTTTTGATACATTATTCTTATCTGGTGCAGGCAAATCTTTAACAGGTGATTCAGCCACAGGCGACACTTCCGTTTCAGGTAAGGTAGCTACAGGCGACGTTTCTTGTTTGACAAAAGGCTCAGATTCGGTTGGATTTGTGACTGGTAACACCTTTTCAACCAGCTCTTTTTCAAAAATCTCTATAGGAACAACACTATTATCTTTATGTGTTGAATCATCCTTTGTTTGGGTAATGTCTTTTGTTTCTATGTCCTTATCTGATGCAGGTAAATCTTTTACAGGTGATTCAGCAACAGGCGAGTCTTCTTTAACCGATGATGCAGTTAGAGACGACGCGTCTTTTTCGACAGAAGGCTCTGCTTCAGTTGGTTTTGTGATTGATAACACCTTTTCAATCGGCTTTTTATCAGAAGTCTCTATGGAAACAACACTATATTCTTTGTGTGTTGAATAATCTTTTGTTAGGGTAGTGTCTTTTGATACTTTATCATTATCTGATGCAGGTAAATTTTGTACAGGTGATTCAGCAACAGGCGACGCTTCTGTTTCAGGTAAGGTAGCTACAGGCGACGTTTCTTGTTTGACAAAAGACTCAGCTTCGGTTAGTTTTGTGACTGGTAACACCTTTTCAAGCTGCTCTTTTTTAAAAGTCTCTTTGGGAACAGCACTGTCATCTCTGTGTGTTACATCATCTTTTGTTGGGGTAGTGGCGTTTGGTACTTTGTCCTTATCTGATGCAGGTAAATCTTTTATAGGTGATTCAGCAACAGGCGAGTCTTCTTTAACCGATGATGCAGTTAGAGACGACGCGTCTTTTTCGACAGAAGGCTCAGCTTCGGTTGGTTTTGTGACTGGTAACACCTTTTCAAACGGCTCTTTTTCAAAAGTCTCTATAGGAACAACACTATCATCTTTATGTGTTGAATCATCCTTTGTTGGGGTAATGTCTTTTTTTTCTATGTCCTTATCTGATGCGGGTAAATCTTTTACAGGTGATTCAGTAACAGGCGAGTCTTCTTTAACCGATGATGCAGTTAGAGACGCCGCGTCTTTTTCGACAGAAGGCTCTGCTTCAGTTGGTTTTGTGATTGATAACACCTTTTCAATCGGCTTTTTAGCAGAAGTCTCTATGGAAACAACACTATATTCTTTCTGTGTTGAATAATCTTTTGTTAGGGTAGTATCTTTTGATACTTTATCATTATCTGATGCAGGTAAATTTTGTACAGGTGATTCAACAACAGGCGACGCTTCTGTTTCAGGTAAGGTATCTACAGGCGACGTTTCTTGTTTGACAAAAGGCTCAGCTTCAGTTGGTTTTGTGACTGGTAACACCTTTTCAATCGGCTCTTTATCAGATGTCTCTTTGGGACCAGCACTTTTATCTGTGTGTGTTACATCATCTTTTGTTGGGATAGTGTCTTTTGATACATTATCCTTATCTGATGCTGGTAAATCTTGTACAGATAATTCAGCAACATGCGACTCATCTTTAACATTTGATGCAGTTAGAGACGACTCATTTTTTTCGACAGAAGGCTCTGCTTCGGTTGGTTTTGTGACTAATAACACCTTTTCAATCGGCTCTTTATCAAAAGTCTCTATAGGAACAACACTATCTTCTTTGTTTGTTAAATCATCTTTTGTTGGAGTAGTGTCTTTTGGCACCTTGTCCTTATCTGACGCAGTTAATCTTTTTTCTGGTGAGTCAGCGGTAGGCGATGATTCTATTTCATGTAAGGTGGCTACAGGCGACTTTTCTTGTTTGACAAAAAGCTCTGTTTCGCTTGGTTTTTCGACTGGTAACACCTGTTCAATCGGCTCTTTATCAGATGTCTCTTTGGGACCAGCACTTTTATCTGTGTGTGTTACATCATCTTTTGTTGCGATAGTGTCTTTTGATACAATATCCTTATCTGATGCGGGTAAATCTGTTACAGGTGATTCAGCAACTGGCGACTCTTCTTTAACAGGTGATGCAGTTAGAGACGACGAGTCTTTTTCGATAGAAGGCTCTGCTTCTGGTGGTTTTGTGACTGGTAACACCTTTTCAATCGGCTCTTTATCAATAGTCTCTATGGAAACAAAACTATCATCTTTGTGTGTTGAGTCATCTTTTGTTGGGGTAGTGACTTTTGATACTTTGTCCTTATCTACTGCAGGTAAGTCTTTTACAGGTGATTCAGCGAAAGGCGACTCTTCTATTTCAGGTAAGGCATCCACAGGCGACGTTTCTTGTTTGACAAAAGGCTCTGCTTCGGTAGGTTTTGCGACTGGTAACACCTTTTCAGTCGGCTCTTTATCAGAAGTCTCTTTTGGAACAGCACTATCATCTTTGTGTGTTACATCATCTTTTGTTGGGGTAGTGTCTTTTGATACTTTGTCCTTATCTGATGCAGGTAAATCTTTCACAGGTGATTCAGCAGCAGGCGACTCTGCTTTAACAGGTAAGGCAGTTACAGACGACGCTTCTTTTTCGACAGAGGGCTCTGCTTCGGTTTGTTTTGTGACTGGTAACACCTTTTCAATTGGCTCTTTTTCAGAAGTCTCTTTGGAAATAACACTTTCATCTTTGTGTGTCAAATCATCTTTTGTTGGGGTAGTGACTTTTGATACTTTGTCCTTATCTACTGCAGGTAAGTCTTTTACAGGTGATTCAGCAGCAGGCGACTCTGCTTTAACAGGTAAGGCAGTTACAGACGACGCTTCTTTTTCGACTGAGGGCTCTGCTTCGGTTTGTTTTGTAACTGGTAACACCCTTTCAATCGGCTTTTTTTCAGAAGTCTCGGGAATAACACTTTCATCTTTGTGTGTTAAATCATCTTTTGTTGGGGTAGTGACTTTTGATACTTTGTCCTTATCTACTGCAGGTAAGTCTTTTACAGGTGATTCAGCGGAAGGCGACTCTTCTCTTTCAGGTAAGGCATCCACAGGCGACGCTTCTTTTTTGACAGAAGGCTCTGCTTCGGTAGGTTTTGTGACTGGTAACACCCTTTCAGTCGGCTCTTTTGCAGAAGTCTCTTTGGGAACAGCACTATCATCTTTGTGTGTTACATCATCTTTTGTTGGGGTAGTGTCTTTTGATACCTTGTCCTTATCTGATGCAGGTAAATCTTTCACAGGTGATTCAGCAGCAGGCGACTCTGCTTTAACAGGTAAGGCAGTTACAGACGACGCTTCTTTTTCGACAGAGGGCTCTGGTTCGGTTTGTTTTGTGACTGGTAACACCCTTCCAATAGGCTCTTTTTCAGAAGTCTCTTTGGAAATAACACTTTCATCTTTGTATGTTAAATCATCTTTTGTTGGGGTAGTGCCTTTTGATACGTTGTCCTTATCTACTGCAGGTAAGTCTTTTACAGGTGATTCAGCGGAAGGCGACTCTTCTCTTTCAGGTAAGGCATCCACAGGCGACGTTTCTTGTTTGACAAACGGCTCTACTTCGGTAGGTTTTGTGACTGGTAATACCTTTTCAATCGGCTCTTGATCAGAAGTCTCTTTGGGAACAGCACTATCATCTTTGTGTGTTACATCATCTTTTGTTGGGGTAGTGACTTTTGATACTTTGTCCTTATCTACTGCAGGTAAGTCTTTGAAAGGTGATTCAGCGGAAGGCGGCTCTTCTCTTTCAGGTAAGGCAGTTACAGACGACGCTTCTTTTTCGACAGAGGGCTCTGCTTTGGTTTGTTTTGTGACTGGTAACACCCTTTCAATCGGCTCTTTTTCAGAAGTCTCTTTGGAAATAACACTTTCATCTTTGTATGTTAAATCATCTTTTGTTGGGGTAGTGCCTTTTGATACGTTGTCCTTATCTACTGCAGGTAAGTCTTTTACAGGTGATTCAGCGGAAGGCGACTCTTCTCTTTCAGGTAAGGCATCCACAGGCGACGTTTCTTGTTTGACAAAAGGCTCTGCTTCGGTAGGTTTTGCGACTGGTAACACCTTTTTAGTCGGCTCTTTATCAGAAGTCTCTTTGGGAACAACACTATCATCTTTGTGTGTTACATCAGCTTTTGTTGGGGTAGTGACTTTTGATACTTTGTCCTTATCTACTGCAGGTAAGTCTTTTACAGGTGATTCAGCGGAAGGCGGCTCTTCTCTTTCAGGTAAGGCATCCACAGGCGACGTTTCTTGTTTGACAAAAGGCTCTGCTTCGGTAGGTTTTGCGACTGGTAACACCTTCTCAGTCGGCTCTTTATCAGAAGTCTCTTTTGGAACAGCACTATCATCTTTGTGTGTTACATCATCTTTTGTTGAGGTAGTGTCTTTTGATACTTTGTCCTTATCTGATGCAAGTAAATCTTTCACAGGTGATTCAGCAGCAGGCGACTCTGCTTTAACAGGTAAGGCAGTTACAGACGACGCTTCTTTTTCGACAGAGGGCTCTGGTTCGGTTTGTTTTGTGACTGGTAACACCTTTTCAATTGGCTCTTTTTCAGAAGTCTCTTTGGAAATAACACTTTCATCTTTGTGTGTCAAATCATCTTTTGTTGGGGTAGTGACTTTTGATACTTTGTCCTTATCTACTGCAGGTAAGTCTTTTACAGGTGATTCAGCGAAAGGCGACTCTTCTATTTCAGGTAAGGCATCCACAGGCGACGTTTCTTGTTTGACAAAAGGCTCTGCTTTGGTAGGTTTTGCGACTGGTAACACCTTTTCAGTCGGCTCTTTATCAGAAGTCTCTTTTGGAACAGCACTATCATCTTTGTGTGTTACATCATCTTTTGTTGGGGTAGTGTCTTTTGATACTTTGTCCTTATCTGATGCAGGTAAATCTTTCACAGGTGATTCAGCAGCAGGCGACTCTGCTTTAACAGGTAAGGCAGTTACAGACGACGCTTCTTTTTCGACAGAGGGCTCTGGTTCGGTTTGTTTTGTGACTGGTAACACCCTTTCAATAGGCTCTTTTTCAGAAGTCTCTTTGGAAATAACACTTTCATCTTTGTATGTTAAATCATCTTTTGTTGGGGTAGTGCCTTTTGATACGTTGTCCTTATCTACTGCAGGTAAGTCTTTTACAGGTGATTCAGCGGAAGGCGGTTCTTCTCTTTCAGGTAAGGCATCCACAGGCGACGTTTCTTGTTTGACAAACGGCTCTACTTCGGTAGGTTTTGTGACTGGTAATACCTTTTCAATCGGCTCTTGATCAGAAGTCTCTTTGGGAACAGCACTATTATCTTTGTGTGTTACATTATCTTTTGTTGGGGTAGTGTCTTTTGATGCCTTGTCCTTATCTGGTGCAGGTAAATCTTTTACAGGTGATTCAGCAGCAGGCGACTCTGCTTTGACAGGTAAGGCAGCTACAGGCGACGCTTCTTTTTTGCCAGAACGCTCTGCTTCGGTAAGTTTTGTGACTGGTAACACCTTTTCAGTCGGCTCTTTAGCAGAAGTCTCTTTGGAAATAACACTTTCATCTTTGTGTGTTAAATCATCTTCTGTTAAGGTAGTACCTTTTGATACTTTGTCCTTATCTACTGCAGGTAAGTCTTTTACAGGTGATTTAGCGGAAGGCGACTCTTCTCTTTCAGGTAAGGCATCCACAGGCGACGTTTCTTGTTTGACAAAAGGCTCTGCTTTGGTAGGTTTTGTGACTGGTAACACCTTTTCAGTCGGCTCTATATCAGAAGTCTCTTTGGGAACAGCACTATCATCTTTGTGTGTTACATCATCTTTTGTTGGGGTAGTGTCTTTTGATACCTTGTCCTTATCTGATGCAGGTAAATCTTTCACAGGTGATTCAGCAGCAGGCGACTCTGCTTTAACAGGTAAGGCAGTTACAGACGACGCTTCTTTTTCGACAGAGGGCTCTGGTTCGGTTTGTTTTGTGACTGGTAACACCCTTTCAATCGGCTTTTTTACAGAAGTCTCTTTGGAAATAACACTTTCATCTTTGTGTGTTAAATCATCTTTTGTTATGGTAGTGACTTTTGATACTTTGTCCTTATTTACTGCAGGTAAGTCTTTTACAGGTGATTCAGCGGAAGGCGACTCTTCTCTTTCAGGTAAGGCATCCACAGGCGACGCTTCTTTTTTGACAGAAGGCTCTGCTTCGGTAGGTTTTGTGACTGGTAACACCCTTTCAGTCGGCTCTTTAGCAGAAGTCTCTTTGGGAACAGCACTATCATCTTTGTGTGTTACATCATCTTTTGTTGGGGTAGTGTCTTTTGATACCTTGTCCTTATCTGATGCAGGTAAATCTTTCACAGGTGATTCAGCAGCAGGCGACTCTGCTTTAACAGGTAAGGCAGTTACAGACGACGCTTCTTTTTCGACAGAGGGCTCTGCTTTGGTTTGTTTTGTGACTGGTAACACCTTTTCAATCGGCTCTTTTTTAGAAGTCTCTTTGAAAATAACACTTTCATCTTTGTATGTTAAATCATCTTTTGTTGGGGTAGTGCCTTTTGATACGTTGTCCTTATCTACTGCAGGTAAGTCTTTTACAGGTGATTCAGCGGAAGGCGACTCTTCTCTTTCAGGTACGGCATCCACAGGCGACGCTTCTTTTTTGACAGAAGGCTCTGCTTCGGTAGGTTTTGTGACTGGTAACACCTTTTCAGTCGGCTCTTTAGCAAAAGTCTCTTTGGGAACAGCACTATCATCTTTGTGTGTTACATCATCTTTTGTTGGGGTAGTGTATTTTGATACCTTGTCCTTATCTGATGCAGGTAAATCTTTCACAGGTGATTCATCAGCAGGCGACTCTGCTTTAACAGGTAAGGCAGTTACAGGCGACGTTTCTTGTTTGACAAAAGGCTCTGCTTCGGATGGTTTTGTGACTGGTAATACTTTTTCAATTGGTATTTTATCAGAAGTCTCTTTGGGAAAAGCACTACCATCTTCGTGTGTTACATCATCTTTTGTTGTGGTGGTGTCTATTGATACCTTGTCCTTTTCTGATACAGGTAAATATTTTTCAGGTGTTTCAATGGTAGGCGACGCTCCTTTTTTAGGCGAGGCAGCTACAGGCGACGCTTCTTTTTTGACAGAAGGCTCTGCTTCGGTAGGTTTTGTGACTGGTAACACCTTTTCAGTCGGCTCTTTAGCAGAAGTCTCTTTGGTAACAGCACTATCATCTTTGTGTGTTACATCATCTTTTGTTGGGGTAGTGTCTTTTGATACCTTGTCCTTATCTGGTGCAGGTAAATCTTTCACAGGTGATTCAGCAGCAGGCGACTCTGCTTTAACAGGTAAGGTAGTTACAGACGACGCTTCTTTTTCGACAGAGGGCTCGGCTTCGGTTTGTTTTGTGACTGGTAACACCCTTTCAATCGGCTCTTTTTCAGAAGTCTCTTTGGAAATAACATTTTCTTCATTGTGTGTTAAATCATCTTTTGTTGGGGTAGTGCCTTTTGATACTTTGTCTTTATCTACTGCAGGTAAGTCTTTTACAGGTGATTCAGCGGAAGGCGACTCTTCTCTTTCAGGTAAGGCATCCACAGGCGACGTTTTTTGTTTGACAAACGGCTCTACTTCGGTAGGTTTTGCGACTGGTAACACCTTTTCAATCGGCTCTTGATCAGAAGTCTCTTTGGGAACAGCACTATCATCTTTGTGTGTTACATCATCTTTTGTTGGGGTAGTGTCTTTTGATACCTTGTCCTTATCTGGTGCAGGTAAATCTTTTACAGGTGATTCAGCAGCAGGCGACTCTGCTTTGACAGGTAAGGCAGTTACAGACGACGCTTCTTTTTTGACAGAGGGCTCTGGTTCGGTTTGTTTTGTGACTGGTAACACCCTTTCAATCGGCTCTTTTTCAGAAGTCTCTTTGGAAATAACACTTTCATCTTTGTGTGTTAAATCATCTTCTGTTGGGGTAGTGTCTTTGGATACTTTGTCCTTATCTGATGCAGGTAAATCCTTTACAGGTGATTCAGCGGTAGGTGACGCTTCTTTTTCAGGTAAAGCAGCTGCAGGCGACGTTTCTTGTTTGACAAAAGGCTCTGCTTCGGATGGTTTTGTGACTGGTAATACTTTTTCAATCGGTATTTTATCAGAAGTCTCTTTGGGAACAGCACTACCATCTTCGTGTGTTACATCATCTTTTGTTGGGGTGGTGTCTTTTGATACCTTGTCCTTTTCTGATACAGGTAAATCTTTTTCAGGTGTTTCAATGGTAGGCGACGCTCCTTTTTTTGGCGAGGCAGCTACAGGCGACGCTTCTTTTTTGACAGAAGGCTCTGTTTCAGTTTGTTTTGTGACTGGTAACAGCTTTTTAATATGGTTTTCATCAGAAGTTTCTCCAGGAAGAAGACCTTCGTTATTCTGTGTTACATTGTCTTTTGTTGAGATAGTGTCTTTTAATACCTTGTCTTTATCTGATGCAGGTAAATCTTTTTCAGGTGGTTCAGCAAAACGCGTTTGTTCTTTAACATGAGAGGCTGTTTCAGATGACGCTTCTTTTTTGACTGAAGGCTCTTCTACTGCTTGTTTTAAGACTGGTACCACCTCTTTAGTCGGCTTTACATCAGAAGTGTCTTCAGAAACAACACTAATATCTTTCTGTGTTAAATCGTCTTTGGTTGGAGTTGTATCTTTTGAAACCTTGTCCTTTTCTGATGTAGGCGAATCTTGTTTAGGTGATTCAGCAGAAGGCGAGGCTTCTTCGACTGGCGAAGCAGTTACAGATGATGCTTCTTTTTCGACAGAAGGTTTTGTTTTAATTAGTTTTGTGATTGGTGGTACCTTTTCAATTGCTTTGATATTATCAGTGGTCTGTTCAGAAACAAGACTTTCATCTTTCTGTGTTAAATCTGTTTTAGTTGGAGTTATGTCTTTTGTTGATACTTCGTCTTTTTTAGATGCAAGCAAATCTTTTTTAGGTGATTTAGTAGTAGGCGTCGCTTCTTTTTGAACAAGTTGTTCTGCTTCACTTAATTTTGTCACTTTTAACACCTTTTCAATCGGCTTGATGTCAGTTACCTGTTTTGAAACAAGACCTTCGTTATTTAGTTTTAAATCTTCTATTATTGGGGTAGTGTCTTTTGATACTTTGTCCTTATCTGATGCAAGCAAATCTTTTTCAGGTGATTCAGCAGCAGGCGAATCTTCTTTAACAGGTGAGGTTGTTAAAGACAACGTTTCTTTTTCGACGCAAGGCTTTGCTTCGATTGGTTTAGTTTCTGGTAACACTTTTTCATGTGTTTTTTCATAAGAAGTCTCTTCAAGAGTTAGACCTTCGTGTTTTTGTGTCAAATCGTCTTTTGGGGTTGTGACTTTTTCAATCTGGTCTTTATCTGTTACTGGTAAAGATAATGCTTGTGACAAAACGAGCGACTTTTCTGTTTTGAGAGAAGGTTTTGCGTCAGTGTGTTTTGCGTCTTTGTGTTCTTCGGCTGGTGACACATCTTCGATTAATTTAACATCAATTGCCTGTTCTAGTGGGACGTCTTTTTTAGTTAAGTATTCTTCTGTTAGGGTTGTGTCTTTTTCAACCTGGTCTTTATCTGATACAGGCAAAGTTTCCTCTTGTGTATCAGTGACAGGCGACTTTTCTGTTTTCAAAGTAGGCTTTACGTCAGTTGATTTATCAACTGGTGACACTTTTTCAATCATCATTTCAGTAGTTTTTTCAGGAACCATATCTTTGCCTGTCTTTTCCAAATCGTTTTTGGTTGGGGTAGTTTTTTCATCATCTTCGTATGTATCTGAAACAGGCAGAGCTGTTTTTGATATATCAGTGACAGGCAAACTTTCTTTTTTGTAAGATAGTTCTTTGTCGATTTTTTCTCTGATAGGTGACACTTCTATGGTGGACCTAGCATTAACTGTGTGTCGAGAAAGATGAGGTTTTATTTCCGTTTCAATTGTGTATTTTTGTCTCGTGGATGTTTCGCTTTCAGCCTTGTCTTTTTCTGATAAAGGTGAAAGTTTATCAGTTGTTTCAAAGACAGGTGAAGTCGGTTTTTGATATGTGGACAATATATCAATCTTATCTTTGTCAGTTTTAACCAGATCAATGTCTTTATCCTGTAAACCATCTCTTTGTCGCTGAGTTACAAGCCTAGCGTAGGTATTTGTTTCTATAACTGAACTCCTTGCCTCTTTTTCTAATGTTGTATCTTTTATTGTACAAACTTCTTCTAAATACTCTTTTTCAACTGTTGTTTCCTTTTCTGTTACCTCTTCTGTTGTAGAAATTGAATCTTTTTCACTTGTGGGTGAAGTTTCTTCAGTAACATCGGAAACATAATCTTCAGGTCTATCTTGGATGCCGATTTGTTTAGCGGTTGTTGCAGATTTTTCGTAATCTTTTTTTTCTGTTATCAAGAAATCGTTTGATGATTTTTTATCAATTTGATCCACTGTTTTCTTCGATTGAATATTGTCCTTTTTATCATGTGATGTTGTTTGTGTAATTATGGATACATTTGTATCTTTGTGCATTTTAATTTGTTCCGTCTGTTTTTCTGTTGTGATATTATTAATTTTGTCACCAATGATTTCTTTTAATATATTTTCTTGTGTAGGTGATGTAAAATCTATGTCCTTATGTGTTTTGGTCTCTTCTAGTCGTACAGTATGTTCACTTATTTCCGGAACGATTTCATCGACTTTGCAGTTTTCTTCGTCACTGTCTTTTTCATCAATCAGTTGCTTTTCACCTTCTTTTACAGAAAGTGGTACTGACTCTTTTAGAATTTCTATGCTTTGTTCGCTAATTTCCTCACTTTTCTCAACATCTCGTATTGTTCTCTCATCAACAATAAGTTTTGTATCTTCTAACCGTTTCTCTTTCTCTGGGCTAGGTTCTTGCAAAAGAACTTTGCTGAGAGGAGTTATTGTCTTTTCACTTAGACTTTTTGTTTTAATGCCAATAGTAGTAGCCATTTCTTGGGTATTTGAAGTTACGGCAACTTCTGATTTTTGTTTTAAACTTTCTGTACTAGAAATTTGTAAAGGTAATCCTTCGATTACTGCTTCAAGAACTTTTATTTGTTCAGCACCACTTTTAGATGGTACTTTTAATGCAAGATCTTCTTTCTTCTTTAAATCAGCAATTTTTTCTTCTAGTTTTTCTAACGTCTTCGCCGTTTCTTTAATATCTTGGGTATCGTTTTCTTTTAGTTCTCCATTAATTGAATCTCTATATATTTTATCATGCTCAGACAGTTTGTTTTCTTCTTTTTCTGCAAAAAATAAATCTGCTTCTGTTTCATGTACAGAGGTTAAATGTTTTTCGGTATGTTCAATAACATTTTTATGTTCTATTTCTCGTTTTATTCTTTTGCTTTCACTTAAGACAGTTTTATCTGAAGGTTCACTTAATTCTTCCGACGTTATAGACCTTGCGGGTGAAATATCTTTTTTTAAAATAATTGAATCCATACTCTCTACCTGCTTATTATAGAGCTCCTTTTGAACTATTGTTTCTTTCTCTGCCGTAAGAAGAATTTTTGTTGCTTCAATAGCAGATGTAATTGTGATTTCCGTCTTAGATATACTGTCTGGGGATTTCCGAAGTAAGACAGGTGATTTTTCAGCTATAATTTCATCAAGGCTTTTATCTGACTTTAAAACTTCTGCAACGTTTGCTACAATCTTTTCTACGTATTTTGGACTAAGTGGAGGCTTTTCTGTTGTCGCAAGTATACGTTCTTCTTCGATTTCTTTTTCAACATCTTCAGGAATAGAAGGAATCTTTTCAGGCATGCAAGACACTTCTTCTACTATTCTGATGTCATCTTTTATGGGTGAGTCCAAAGTTGTAATGTGAGTTTCCCTTAATTTTTCGGTATACTGAGCATAGTCATAATCCATGCTGGCATACTCTTTAACAGGCTCTAGCTCTTTATCAAGGGTGACGGTTTTCATATGATCATGATACATTGGAGATTCTGGTGCAGATCCTGGAGTTACAGTAACTAATTCTGCATGAGAAGCACGCTGAACGGTTTTAAGTACAACATCGTCTTCAATCGCTTTAGAGCTTTGATATGGCACCATACTTTTTGCGTCTAAAAGAGGCAAGTCTTTAGGTATTTTTATTTCATGTACTACTTCATGGTCAACGGGTGTTTTCTTTTCTTCATAAGTTCTGTAATCGACTTCTTCGTGAAGAGGCAAATCTGCAACTTCATCGGGCGTTTTAACTATTTCTCTTATTGGAGTTGGTAAAGCATCGAGTCTAGGAATTTTTGGTTTAGATGGTAATTTTTGTATATCAATTAATGTCTGCGGAGGAATAACTTCTTTTCTTTCTTCTTGTAAATCTTTTTCTTCAATTTGTTGGTCTTCTTTTATATCATCGAGAGTTATTCGCTCGTCTTCTGGCAAAGTTGGCGCAGTTGTGGCTCCGGACTCAATCGTTGTAGACATTCTTTCATCTGGTTGTGATTCTTGTACATTATTAAGTTCCAAAGAGTCTTTTAGTTTTGGAACACCATTTTTACTGTCTGAAGTTTTCTTTTCACTACTTATATCTTGTTTTTCTTCAACACTTATGGAGTGTTCCTTTGATTCTATTGGCTTCTGTTCAACTTCAGATCCCGTCTCTGGGTGAGTTTCTATATGTATATCGTCCTTGGTTTCACTTTTAGCTTTTTCAGATTCTTTTTTGTCTTTTAAATGTTTTTGTAGTTCTTGTTCATCCTGCTCTCTGCTACTTTCATGATCAATTACAGAATCTTCCGTATATTGTTCTACTTCTTCTTTTTCAATTATTAAATATTCTTCTTCAAACTCACCATCAGCGGTTGTTTCAGTCTTAGCGTCATCTAACATACAGGTAATTTTTTCAATATCGGAACGGCCTACATATTCTATTTTTTCTTCAGTTTCACTATCTCTGTTAAAAACTGCTTCTATTTCTCTTACAATTTCTTGCTCTTCTCTTTCATCAAGCTCCTGTTGCTTTATATCATCTAATGACTTCGAAGTGTCTTCGTCAGATTTCTTTGCATCTTTCAAAATATCCTCGTAATTTACTCTTTGTAAGCCTTTTAATTTGGACGTGTCCGGTTTTACTGCCTTAACAGATTTTGTAGGACTTTTCATAGCTTTCAGTCCTTTGACAGGAGAAGCCAAAGGTCGTGGCCTTCTTGAAATTGGTTCTCTTTTTACTTTTGGTTCTTTCTTTTCCGATATTTTTTGACTTACATCACGTTTTGGCGAGCTTTGCTTATATTTTGATTCCATAACCCTGCGATTGCTTGCTTCTTTGGCACTCTTTGCAGGAGTACTACCTGGACTTAGTTTCCTTGTTTTAGTTTTCATCCTTTCTTTTGTAGAAGACTGAACTGAAGAAGTCATTGTTTTCGGTTCTACAGACTTCTTGGGTGTCGTCGGTGGTGATTTTTTATCATCCCCATGAACTTTTTTGTCAACTATACTACTTGACCTTTTTTCTAATGATTTCTGAACCGAACGTTGACTTACTTTACTTCTCGTAGTTAAAGTCCCTGCCTCAGTTTTAGTTTTACTCTCTATTTTCTTTTTGGTTTCAAATTTAGTTTTAACATCAATATCAGCCTTTTTTGTTTCAGTTGTTTTAGCTACAGAGTCTTTTAAATCTTCAGTCTTTTCAATGCGTTTCGTTTTCCTCTCCATGCCTTTTCTCTTAACTTCTTTCTTTTTTGATAAGCCATCTAAAACAGTGCTCTCATATTGAGCAATTTTGTCATTTAGTTTTGTTTCTATGGTTGCTGTGATTGCATCCTGTAAAACTGATTCAATCTTCTTATCTTCGCATTCTACTAACTCACTGAGCAATTTGTTGTCAATTATGTTTTTGGAAACCGTTTCGTCTTTTATTATGCTATCTTTAAGTGGGGGTGGTTCGGGTTCAACAGATTTTTCTTCTTTAGCTTTTTCCGTAATTACACTTCTCTCTTTGCTAACTTTGGATGCAGCATGCCTTGCAGATTTTATTGAGGTAACAGTTGTTGTGGTGGTTGTTGTCGTAGTTCTTATTGCCATTTGTCGTCCAGTGCAGGTAGGGTGTTGCAGAAATTCGAGATGTTTTAGTTTTTCTAAACCTTCAAATATTTTATGTTGCGGCGTAGATCCAGGAAACATTATTCTTGTTATTGTGTCGTCAGGATTAGCTGGTCGCCATACAAGTAACGCACAAATAGACACTAAATTAGGGATTGGAAAGTTAAACTGTCCAGATGCATTTGCACCTTCAAAAAGTTTCTGTTCACTGTTATGCCACCTTTTCAGGAATTCACGAACGTGTTTTGAGTCCTTGGACGGATTCAGTACGTACATGTCGAGCGTTCCTGTAACAAAATAAGATAAGGTAAATTAAGAACCATGTGATAGAATATAATGTAGCAAAAACATTGAGTGGCCTATTTGACGTGCTTCTTAATAACTGATTATTTTAGTATTTTTTTTTAAAAAGACACAAATATTAAAATTTTGATTATTAAAATGAAATTTAAAAGACAAATAAGCTAAAACTACAATTTAATATTGAAACACATCCCAAGCCGTACTCCGCACAAAGACTACACCTAGATTGTCGTATAAAAAGGATTCTGTATGCTAAGGAAAATCTTTGAGGTAAGCTCCGGGAGTAGCTGCCCTACATACATACATCCTACTAATATTATAAACGCGAATGTTTGTAAGAATGTATGGATATTTGTTACTCTTTCACGTAAAAACTACTGAATGGATTTGGATGAAATTCGGCATACAGATAGTTTATAACCTGGATTAAGACATAGGATACTTTTATCCCGAAATTCCTACGGGAACAGGAACCACGCGGGTGAAACCGCGAGCGGCCGCTTGTACATACATATAATCACGACTACCCGAGGGCTTAGTCAGAGCCTAGGCAATAAGGACCGCAAAGGCAGTCCTCTACCATAGCCCACTTTTCACCAAATAGCAACTGCACATGTGCTCAGCATGACAGGTGCTGAACCCATCGTCGCTCTGTGCTGTTGGATGTATGTGCAATGTTTAGTCCGTTAGTCGCCTTTTACGACACCCAAGGTAAGCGAGTTGGTAGTAATCTTTAAAAGAGCCGCTGCGCGACACGGCCCACAACAGCAGCAGTCCTCATTTGTCTAAAGCCGACAGAACTTTGATAGACAGGGTATAAACATACCGAAATATACATAACCAGCGGCCGCTCGCGGTTTCACCCGCGTGGTTCCCGTTCCCGTGGGAATATCGGGATAAAAGGTATCCTATGTGTTAATTCTGGTTATAAACTATCTATATGCTGAATTTCATCAAAATCAATTTAGTAGTTTTTACGTGAGAGAGTAACAAACATCCATCCATACTTACAAACTTTCGCGTTTATTTATTAGTAGGAAGGATGTACATTAAAGCAACTACTTATTCAATTTATATTACATTGAGCAGAAATATTTTTGGAAAACCACTTTTATTTTCTAAACTACGAGTATAAAGCAGCTGTTTTCAGCACACAGCACACACTGTGATATGCGTGTGAAAGAGACCGGTTATATTATAGCCATTCCAAAATATAGCATTGAACAAAAGATCTACGTATTAAAGGAAAAAATGCATGGCTCCCGGCTTCGTTAAGGGTCTTTGTACACCCCATATTAAGCTTTGCCTCGGGGCAGCATCCGCTTCTACATCAAATGATGCAAATGTATTTTAATGCATAAATAAAAGGACTATTACTTAAATTGAAAGATAGCAGTCATTAAAACCCTCCAAACTACATTGGGCAAGCGTAGTAGGTGGCCCAAGTCTCTCGAAGTATTTCCAGGTTTTCTCAGTGCTCTATCTCTGTTGGGTATGATGTGGGAAGGCGTTTTTTTATACTATGGAAAATTCATAACCGAGTCATTCATATAATTATTCATTCCGAAAATTGCGCGGATGGTTATGTGGAGCTTCCTCCCAGCTACCGTCACCCTGTCCAGGTCATGCAAATGAGGGAAGGCCATCCCGCAGTGGGACGTTCATAAGCTGATGATGATGATGAATTTTAGTTGGCGGTAGGGCTGTTTAGTCCTCCTGGCTAGCTGCCACCATCTTATTATATGTCTGTCGCCACAACAATGATGTTTATAGCATTGATGTGTTTAGAGATTAGATAGCCAGTTCCTCAGGTGAGGCCAGCCAGTTGATGATTCCGGGTGAAGCGCGCTTACACCTTATCGTCACTCACCATCAGGTGAGTTGAAGATCAAGCGCTTACCCGTTGTAGAATATAAGAAACCAGAACAGGTACATACCATGTCCAACTTTGTGGTAGAGGTTGACGGGCTCCGGGCCGCGGTAGCAGTGCTGCGGCCGCAGGTTGAGCCGGCGCAGGTCGGCCATCATGTCGGAGCCCTGCTGCAGCAGCGACACCAGCAGCGGGTCCGCGTCCTTATCGCCGTCGGGGCTGGCTAAGGCGCGCCGCTCCTGGGAACCATTCAGGGGAACTTCTTATACATTCTGTCAAAAAAGTTTTGGGAACGGATGATTTGGTTATGATTCCAAATACAATTTTTTGTTTTTTTTTTGTTGTTAGATTGGCACAACTGTTATCCATTTTGGCGCGGAGTTTGAGTTGCATCTGTTAGTAAGATTAAATACTGTTTTTAGTTAGTTTATATCAAGTGTGTATTGCGAATTTCATAATGGATAAAAACATCGAACAAAGAGTTTGTCTTACATTTTACGTCTTTCGTCGAATTTTGTGTTCGGAGTCACTGAAAATGTTACAGAAGGCTTACGGTGAATTGACTTTATCAAAAACACGTGCTTATGAGTGGTACAAAGCGTTCAAAAGCAGTCGAGATATGATGGAAGATTTGCTTCGCTCTGGTAGGCCATCAACGTCTTCAACTGAAGTTAACATCGCATAAGTGAAGTATTGGTGACTGAAAATCCTCATTAATGTTTGAGAGAGATAGCTGCTGAACTCTGTGTCCCACGAGTCGATCCGTACCATTTTAAATAAACATGTTGCCGCTCGGCTAGTCCCAAAAGACCTAAATCTTCCCAAAAAACTCGCTGAGGACATGCTAGAACGAGTCAATTTCAACCCAACATTCACGCATTGTTACTGGTGACGAGACGTGGGTTTACGAGTTTGACATGCAAACTAGTCAACAACAAAAAAGGACATTCATTGGTCAACAAGCTTCGGAGTGGTGCCTTCCGACTGAACCGAAACCGAAAAAACCACGCCGAAATGGATTAAAAGTCAAAGTCATGTTGACTGGTTTCTTTGACTATCGCAGTGTCGTGCACTCGGAATTCTAGCCGGAAGGTCAAACGGTAAATAAAAGTATTATGTGAGCATTATGCGGCGTTTAAGAGAGCAAATTCGTAAAAAAGGCCAAATTTGTGAAAAGAAAATTCTTGGATTTTGCTCCACGATAATACCCCTCCGCACAAGGCCATCATTGTAAACGAATTTTTGACCAAAAACTCAACAAATACCATCGAGCAACCACCTTATTCACCAGATATGGCTCCAGCCGATCACCACCACTTCGTGACACCCGTTTTCATTCGGTAGAAGACATAAAGAGAATTCGCAGCGAGAACTGACCTCAATTCCGGAAAAAGCGTTAAAAAATGTTTTGATGATTGGATTATTCGTTGGCGTAAGTGTATCGTTTCTGAAGGAGATAAAATAAATTTGGATAAATAACTAACATTTTGTGTATTAATCTTTTCCCGGTACTCTCTTGACAGATTAGTATATGGACAAGATGCTGTTGAGTTTGATGAGTGCGCAATGCTCCTGGGAGTTTTAATAATTATGCTACAGGAACTTCTTATATTTGAACACAATAAGATGCTGGTGAGTTTGAAGAGTGCACAATTCTTATGGGAAAAGATATAGATTCAAATTTGAACACAAAAAATTAGGGTTGCTCTTTGTCACATAAAGAACTGGTATCTTACACAGAAAACGCAAATTCCGAAATAAATATAAATGGTTATAAAATAATATATCCCACGACAGAGTTACTGTTAAACAGTATAAATATATCATATTTAATCTTACCAGCGCCACTACATAGTTTTAAAACTTGGCAATTATCACAAACAGATAGGTAAATGCTTATTGAAACACATTAAACCAACGCTTCTTGAAAACTGCGTACTACAATACTGGTGTGGAAGCCAACACTCCTTGCCCCAGTGCACACGTAGCGGGTGGCTACAGTAGTGCACATTTAACTATTAAAACGAATGTTTTAATTAAATAGGGATACTAACGATCAGATATTAACATTTATGAACAAAAGAAGTTATGAGACAGAGGAAGAGGAATTTAGCAGAAGGCCAATTATGATTATATAAGAAAACTATCTTATCATCGTGAGAAATCCACGGATTTAAAATAAAAATAGCAATTGAAGAATGACCTCAAGTGGCACTTGAACCTTTCGCAATCGGGGTGACAGTTCCCTTCCATTTGGGATCCACAGATCTACTTTCCATACTTGGTCTGTGGGGAATTCCTTTTCTATAACACTTCGGAATCTTTCATGCATAACTTTCTTTTTACCCTTCTTCATCAATGAACACGACTGCTAGCATGGCCAATATCTTTGAGAGTGAAAAGCCTATTCATCATAAGTGCGAAACACCACAGGTTAGCGTTAGCTAGGCCATATCAGAGAATTGACCAAGTATACGTATTGAAGAGCCTCCGGGCAGGACTATTTTCTACAATACTCTTGTCACTAAACTACGATACTAGGAGATGGATCCTTAAACTATAACTAACACAAACTAAAATTAGTTTGTGCAAAATATTAGAGAATCTACAGTAGAAATGATGCAACGAACAACAAGTTAAGAAAACAAATCTGTCAATTAGCAGCAGTTGGAAATACAATTCAATTTAAATTGCCAACCGAACAATACAAATCTATTTTGATCAAAGTGAAAGGTGGAGGTAGTAGTGATGTAACTTAATACAAATACAAATAATTTATTTCTCTCCAACAAAGCATAGTCTTATTTCAGTAAGAGTTTGTAAAAATAAATTATTGTCATTATAATACTCTGCCTGTAGGAGACTGGTGCCTAAGCTAATTGTTTCTGGATGCCTCATTGCTTTCTGAATTAATTAAGTGAGCGATCAATGCTCTTCGCGCATGGATAGAACTGTGCCAAACTGGGCCAGAGTTAATTGAATAATTATAACATAAATATACATCACTACTTCATACACTTACGCTTATTATCCCTCAAAGGTTTAGTCGGGGACTATGCAATGAGGATACAAAAGCAGTGCACAGTCGAAGTCCACGGCACACCAAATAGTCGTTATTGGGTGAGCACATGTACGTGACACGTCCATCGCCGCTTGTGATGGTGGACGCGTTGTATTAGTACGTTATTAGCCTTTTACGACAACCGAGAGAAGAGATAGATTGGTAGTATGCTTTTACCGATAAGCCGCCATCACACGACAGTACTCCGCTATAAACAAATTTTGCTCAACAAATGTGTTTTGTTTTTTTACATGTTATTTAAATGTTTTTAAATGTTGTGAAAATATTATTTTGTTTTATGAAACACCACCAAACAAGTACGTACTGACACTATCTGAAAGTTGTCGATAATAATGGGTTCAGTTTTTATTTTTTTTGCCACAAGTTTCAAATCTTTCGTTCCAGTTCCAGATGTATAAAGAGTTTCTAAAAAATGATTTAATTAAAAACTGATTAGTTATCATTATGCATGCGTCGTTAGAACAAGTAGGTTAGCCAATGAAGTGTGTCGGCAGGCTAATGTTACGCGTTTGATATGCGACCTTCACGGCTTTGGCTCCTGGCGCCTACTTATCTGATACACAGTGATTTATAGCCTAGCTCCCCTTTTATTGAAGGCTATGATTTCTTGTGGGAGCCGTTAATCTGATTTTTTAGGTAATGGTACGTTATGTCCTTTGCGAAATTATGTAATAAGTATTAAGATTTATATCGCTCGGTCAGGGATTTCCTTTTATGTGGAATAAAGTGGCGGTTTCGATCAAACTTTCTTTATTAATTCAAGACTTCATATAGCTGTATTCCCTGCTCGATCTTTCAAAGTCACACATACTCTTAGGTCACTGTGGTGGCAGCTTTAAAAGAATACTACCAAACCCATCTCTTTTTGGGTGTCGTAAAAGGCGACTAACGGCCTGAAGAAATACATTCAATAGCATAAAGCAGCCATGGGCTCACCACTTATCACATGTGCAGTGGTTATTTGTGAGACGTGGAAGAAGTGTGATTTTGGCATTTTACTGCTTTTGCGATCCTCATTGCCTAGTGTCTGACTAATCCCTTGAGGATAATAGTCGTGAAATCTTCCTTAGATCTTTTAACCCTTAGGGTGCCGGGTGGGTCTGGCAGACCCGTCACTTTAAATAATTGTCGATATTTTTTTTAATATGAAACCAAGCTTGCGGTGCTTATGAGTAGCTTCGCGATATAGGCTAGAGCTAATTTTGCCACCGCCTGTGCAGTACAGTGCGCTCGCGTCGGAGTAGAGTTACGTGCGTTTGTGTCAAAGAAACCCGACCAGGCACGGGGCTATTTTTTTTACCTAGAATTAGATGAAATTTTAATTCAAAATGAAGCTTTATTTTGAATTGGTTAATGAAGGTTTTTCAATACGTATTTGGTTTTATTTTGTAAATATATCACAATAAATAACAGAAAATATGCATTCAAATATTTCTATCGTGTTAATTTATATCCTTAGAATTTTTATTAACAGGTCCATCAGACCTACTAAGCACGCCGTGTGCGTTTTACCCACCAGGCACCTCAAGGGTTAGTTACCTACATATTGCATATATCTACTACTTATCCCCGAAGGGTTAGTCAGAGACTAGGCGATGAGGACAGCAGAAGCAGTCCACTGCCATATAGTCCACGTTTCAACAAATTACAACTTCACATGTGCTCAGCGTGATAAGTGATGAGCCCATCGCCGATCTGTGCTGCCTTTATTTCGCTAGTCGCCTTTAACAACACCCAAGGAAAGAGAGGGGTCGATAGTATCCTTTCAGTGAGCCGCTACCAAAGTAATCAGCCGTGCACGGGCGATGGGCGGCGGTGACCAAAACCAGTGCGTTGCCGATTTTGAGGAAGGAGTAGGATATAATTGCTGGTGTAAAAGTAAGTGTAAGTAAACTACCTCTAGGTTGCAGAAGAAGTGTCCGATTTGGGGGTACACGTTGGCAGCTGCCTTCCTGCGCAGCACCGCCGCCATGCCTGATGACGAGCAGTTGTTGAGGCGTGTGAACAGCACCGCGTCCAGCCGGTCCAGGTGGCGCGCGAAGTCCCACCAGCACGCCTTGCGGGAGAAGCCGCCGTCCACTGGAAACGGGCAGGTCAATCGGTCACACAAAAGTCTAAATATGTTTATTTAGAAGAAACTTAAAAATAAGCACTTTGGATCGTTCAAAACATGGTGGTTAAAAAAGATATTTCAATGTTCTGTAGCTCTAAAAATGACGTCCTGAATGGGTATTCAAAACGTATTTTTTTACTATGGAGAAGAATGGGCGCAAGAAACTGCACAGAAGACACAGTAGATGCAGCAGTCGTAATATACAAATTCACAAACATGATTTAAATGATTAAGATTTGACCAGCAGTGGGCAAAGGCCTCCATTATTGAGATCAAGTCTTCCCTATAAGTTCACTACATAGATGTGTAAAGGTCGTACTTTACTTTAATTTGAATAAGGAGTTTGAATTTTGTACATATTATTTTAAATCTATCATTTCGTCGAATAATTGAAAACAGTTCCAGAATAAAATAAGAATAAAAAATCTGACCCAATAAAATAGGATCGGCAATAGATATTTATAAATAGGCTTTTGTTAAAACAGTAGACACACATGGGGACGCCGCGGTTACTCGCGATAATTATTGGAGCCTAATTGCTTTCATCGTTCGTATTCAATATGCATCGTATTCGCTTGCCCGTGTGTTTGGGAAATTATTGCGCGGCCATGTGTTAAGTTTCATCTCGACAAAGACAATACGTTTAATTATTAACCACATAACTCCCACTTATTAGCCTTTGACAATTATTTGTTTGAATTTCAGGGTCTCTTAGTCTCGTTCATATCCAGGATTCAATTTCCATGTCGGGCAAATCCTTAGCCAGGGTTTGTGATTTGGCAATCGTGCTGACAAGCTCGATGTCGCAGCGGCTAGCGCGTTCGGCTTGCGATCTTGCTCGCTAAGCAACTTTTGCAATGCCGGGTCGCTGGATGGGTCACCAATTAAAAACATACGAGCTCGGTATGTTTCCGTGCTTCGGAAGGCACGTTAAGCCGTTGCTCCCGGTTGTTGTCGTAGGATGACAGTCGTTAAAACCCACCAACCCGCATTGATCCAGCGTGGTGGGTTATGGCCCAATATCCCCACATGCTATTGTCCACGTGGGAGGCCTGTGCCCAGCAGTGGGACGTTTATAGGCTGATGATGATGATGATGAATCGTGGTGATTTAAGTCAATACCCATCAATTGCAGCGATGACTTCATTTCAACAAACACACTTTCCCCGTCCTGGGAATTGTACCTGGGACCTCCGGATATCGGACCGGACGCTTTGCCTTTCAGCCAATGAGGTGTTAATAAATAATGTAATACGTACCTACATATATAATCACGACTATTATCGCCGAAGAATAAGTCAGAGACAAGGCACTGAGAACAGCAAAAGCAGTCCTCTATCATAGTCCAGTTTTCACTAAATATTGACTGCACATGTGCTCAGCGTGACAGGTGGTGAGGTCATCGTCGCTCTATGCTGTAAGATGTGCAATCTTTAGTCCGTTAGTTGCCTTTTACGACATCCAAGGGAAAAGAGGGGATGGTAGTATTTTTTCACCTCTACGCGATACGGTTATGTAAATAAGTATGTAATAAATCTCTCAATTAACACACCCAGCTTAATTGGAAACGGTCTGCTGAAATAAGTATATCAAAAACTCATTCGGCATCGATATCGATTGTCAATCAAATAAAAAGCGAGATAAAATCGAACGCAAACACTCGAACGACACTTGATTGCGAAATAAATTGGAGTGTGGTGTTTGTGTGCGAGCTCTGATGGCTATTGAATATGGAGGGCGGGGCGATGCGCATTTGGTACGAGTAGTTAGTATTGTAATTAACTAAGGCAACATCATCATCAGCCTATAAATGGCCCAATGCTGGGCACAGGCCTTCAGGCGTTATGTACCGTCGATATGTAACAGTAATCAGTTTTCGAAATTTAATTGTGGTATAGGAAATATCCGTCAGTAGATGTGTTTGTCAGCTTGTTAACGTTGCGAGACGCGTGCCCGCCATGTAACATGTAAGGGGAATACTGTACACGACATGCCTACAATAGGTACTAAGTACTTAGCCATTCTATTAAATAGGTGCTCTCAGTAATACAAGCGTTCTACTTGTAGATCTGCCAAAATCTTGCATTAGCAGGCTACAAGTAGCAATAGCCTAAGCCGTTAGGCGGTGTATTTCCTCATTCTGTGTGAATTTCGGAAAATTCCTTCTTATCTCCTGTCTACGCCTTGTGCGCCTAGATCTTAGATATTGTTATATTAATAATAAAACAAAATTTATTTAGCAAAACAAGCAAATGTTGGACGACCTGGCGGCAGGTACAGAAATAGATAGCGGGACGACCTGCTACCCTATGGCTAAAAATATGAATATGGACATGGGCTTCATTTGACATTTGAAGCCCATAATATGCCCATATAAGGACAAAATATGGGCTTCAAATGTCAAATGAAGCCCATGTCCATATCCATATTTTTAGCCGATAGATCAGCTTTAAGGACTGGCAAGTAACAACCCTGAACCGTGAAGAGTAGAAAGAGGCCTTTGTCCAGCTGTGGGACAAGCCACATGAATAACCAATAAAGCAAAAAACACAATACAGCAAACTTGGTACGACAAAAGCAACATAAGTTTATATCTATTATTAAATTAATCTTTTCTCTTTTACATTACGAACCCGCTTTCCTTTTGAGACGTCGTCCTTATAATGGACGACGTGAAGTGAAGCCTGTAAAGTGTCCTACTGCTGGGAAATCAATGCTATCAAGTCATCACTAAATCGATGGGTACTGGCTTAATCACCACGCAAGCCAAATGCGGGATGGTGATCACAAACTCGGGCTCGCTTCGAAAAATAACGTTGTTAATTGAGAAGCCAGCCAACGAGGCACGGGGGCTGTTTGCTCACGCGACGCGGATTTTTCCGATATGGTTAGTTACCTAAGTTATTGGATTGGTTGAAATTGAGTAATAACAATGTTGGAAGTTCTCATATTGTTACGTCCAAGACACTGATCCTAAATAGATGGATGTAAACATTTAGGTACATAGAATCTACATAAAAAATCAAATAACAAAGTTTCAATTTGGCGGTCTTATCGCTTTAAAGTGATTTCTTCTAGCAACCAGACGGATGGAAAGAACCAACATACGCCAATAACAAGGTACTAACGATTCAGACATGTTGTATAAGTGTATATGCGAATATAACGCCGAGCCTTTGCCGGGTAAAATGAAATAAATAAAATAAAATGTATGAAGCCCTAGTAAAATGGTAATTCAAGAAGTCTATTTGCAACCTTTAAGGATTTTATAGTTAAATTTTTTTCTGTATTATTCTTATTACATATTGTTAGATTATTATTAGGAAAATTATTTTAAGTCAGTTTTGTTATTAATAATAATAATAATAAGTGGAGTTATAGTTCAGTGTCTGCTCAACTATTTGCGTTTGTTTACTAGTGGAAACTTTGTTATCTATTGTACACAATATACAATTCGAATAAGTTGCATTAATAAGTGTTATCTTATGCTGTATGTTTCCCTGAAACCAAAAAAATAAAATAAAATGTATAAAGCTAGGATCAAGTATAAAAAGCCTTATAAGCAAGATGTTTAACGTCACACGTCGCTCTCAATATGTCTCCGCTTATATAGGGTAACTGTTTATGTGCTTAAGCAGTATTAATGCGATACCCACTCAGGCGCGCCAGAGGCTGTCGAGACGGAGGCTTCGCAGCTGTAAAGATATCCAATATTTGTTGGCAACGGACCAACGGCAGGCCAAGGCCGCCGCATTGTTGTCAAGCCTTTTAAGGCTCCCAAGAAGTGGTATCTATATGCGGTGAACAATATGAGGTTACAAGCACTTTGCGAGCGGTCGAAAATTCGTTGCTATTTGCGGTCTAGTACAACCAAGCTTAACGTGTTTAAGTTAAAATATTAAATCGAAACATAACAAGCGAGGCGCCTCTTTTATTGGACGGAAATAGAGGCCCATATCTGTTTTTAAATAGTAATTTAATGCTCGATGCAATTATGTTCTTATAAAACTTAAAGCATTTCTTTTTAAGCTGCGTAAACTGATTAAGAGTTTTTGGAGGCAATTAAGGGAATGTAATATTTAAACAATAGAAAAGTAGGTAGGTACCGGTTACGTCTTTGAGCACGGCACTAGTCACAATAAAGGCAAACCGTTCACAAAATCTACTAAAGTTATTACAAGATAAGTATAATCATTGGATATAATTGGTTTTCTCATGAGTAGCTCCGAATGTACGAGTACCTATACTACATAGTGCTAAGAGCTAACTCGGAAATTCGATTGAATTGATTTTCACAGTAGGTACAACGACTATTGTAAAGTCAAAGATAATAAAAAAGGTCTTATCAGTAACAGTCAATCAATAGCCCGAATTTCATAATAAACTTTAGGTAGGTACGTAAAAAAAACCCGTCCTGATTTATTGCCGTTCAAATTTTTACCGCAATAACCGAAGCAAATGCGATTGCTGTGAGTAAGTAGCTAGGCGCTCGACCGCACGCCGACGGCTACGTTTTGGCATCGTTCCCAACCTCCCACCACGAATTTAGGGGAAATTTCAGCAAAAACTGCGCGCCCCGAGGCAACCGCGGAACGACTTAGGCCAGAGAATACACAATAATTGTAGGCCTTTTGGTAAATAGGAATTGTTTCGTTCAATTTAGCGGTGCGGGGGTACTAAATTGCTTTGCGATTTTATTGCTTTATTATTGTCTTGGCCCCAGGGCCAAACACTACCCCAGGGTAGTGTTTAAATATGACTAAAGTTCTTTATGAAATACTTATGCTTACTTTGTGATGTTGCTTTTTTAAATACAAATACTTTTTACATAACGAAAGATCTAAAAACAGACCCATTTTCGTTTTTATATCTCTCCCTCTGCTAGGCAAAAGCTCCCATTTGAAATCAGGTCATCGCTAGCAACTGATGGGTTAAATGCTGGTTAGTGATCACAAATCTTGGCACAAATCTGCGATCAGATGATGATGATGCTGGAAAATTTGATTGACACAAAGATAATACTAGAAGCCATATCGTGCGTCACGTCCGCCATTTTGTCAACTTACCCAGCATGTTGAAGCCGTTGATGCCGAAGAGCGCAGCGTCGCCTTGGCCTCCCGGGAAAACGTACAGCGTCGGGTGGCTGAATCTGATGTTGCCGACCACGTCGCTGGCCACCAGGAGCTGGTCCAGGCTCGCTGGCACAATGTATGGGTCCAGGTATGCTGGAAACAAAATCAGGGGTCAGACATCAATGGTTCATTTCACGTGAACAGTAAAGGTAACATGAATTATTCGTCATTGTTCCCAATCCACAAAATTTCAGCAATTATTAAGCACAAGAAAGACGGCTTAAGGAAAAGAATACACAATAGTTTCGGTAAAAATATGGTTTGTATGGTACAATCATGGGTCTAGTTAAGCTGGAAATAAATGAAGGGTCTGAACCTAACGGACGAATCATAAGGTCAAATGATTTTATCAATAATAATCTTTCTTTAGAATATAATAAATAATAGAATCGATTGCTCAAACCTCTGCAACTTGACCCACTACTACAACGTTAGGGACGGGCTGTACTCAGAACCACGTGCAGAATAGCGACCTTTCATGTAAACTGTTGTAAAACCAACGCGGGCAAGCGAGCCCCGTTGAATAGATTGCTGTCTGATTTTAACATGAACTTCATTGAACTCGATTTTTCCCAGAGCCCTTCAAAATTAAAAAGGCTTGCTGTAGATATTCTGCTCGCCTAAGTTAAGTTAACATACATGCATGTTTTTGTTTTTTTATTCTCGATTTCGTTTATGTAATAATAAAAATTTATAAAAATTTTATGCTATCGTCTGAAGTTGCCTTATAATTCTAGCAACTATTTGGAACTTTGTTCGCGGTTTCACCTTCTTCCCTTACAAAGACGAAGGGAAATATCAGATATTGTGTTATTACTAAACATAATTACGAACAAAATAATTTTTTCTGAGCTTCTTTCTAAAATCTACTTTAACATTCCATCTAGATCAATAAGACATTACATTCCAATTAATATACCGTTAGTTTCATCAAATTACCATCAGAACGTATTTCTATGGCGAGCTGGCAGGAGTCTAAATGAGTTTTGTAAGACAAACGACTTCGATATATTTCATTCTAGCATAGCAACAGCAAGGCGGCTATTAAGTCAAGATTTCTTCATTAAATAATTTAAGACATTATTATAATCCACTCTCAATATCTGTAACTTTTTATATTTCTTAGTATTTAGTGTTTTGTATTTTTGTCCACACAAAGCATTGTTTAATCTGATTTTAAACGTGGAGACCTGTTATTGGCCATCTGCTATCTATTTCTTAATGTAAGTATGTTTCATGTGCTGTTGGTCTTCCAGAGTAAAATAAATAAATAAAAATAAAGTCAATAATAATATTTGCGTCTCTACAGTTAAGCTAATTATAGAATTTATATTATATTACAAAGTATCTATGTATTTTACCTCGCATCTAAGTTCATTTTACTCTATATACCTACACGTGGATTACGTGGTGGGATGTGTTACCATTTTTTATGTACCATATTTGTTTGTAATACCTAAAAAAAAATAAAAAAAAATGACATTCTATACAAAAATCATTAAATTGATTTTAGGCGTAAAATGTTTTTTCAACTAAATAATATACTAAAACTTACAACTCTCCAACTTCCTATCAACCCTTTTGATTGATATAGAGTCAAAGTGAAATATCTGGTGTAGCTTTACAGCACCTTACCTACATTGCTAGTGTTTAAAATAAATAAATAAATAATGATTAGTCGGATATTGGACTGAGCCCATTATGGTAGTATAATTCAATCAGATGCTGCTTTGTACTTAATTTAATTATATAGATTTTGTGCCTGAATACGATTAAACAGAATAAGCAGGAAAAGAAAAGTCTTCTCCTCAATGAATTCACAATGCCTTAATGAGATACCTGAATATGCTTTTAAAAGGTTCGTGTAGACTTATTTTCAGACGTTGAGCGTAATTATGCAAAACCTAGCCGGCTAGTTGCAGCCGTTTATTACTCAAAGTAATCCAACTGCCAAAGTTTCAATAATCCGGATGAGTGTTTTAAGAATTTGACTTAAATGAAACTTTGAAAGTATTTTTAATAATAGCCTCGGTTCAACTTTAAAGAGATTTTCCGAGAAAAATATTCATTGTTGGTTTTTAAATATAAGGTTTCTAGTCTAGACTAGACTAATTAGTCTGTAATTAGCTGAAATCCTTGTTTGTTTAATTTTCTTCAAAATCTTTTCCCCAAAACACCTGAAGATCGGTTATTATATCTTCATTAATTATTTAAAAAATAATGATTGGCCTTTTTTTTGAGGAGACCATTAATTATTTAGCTTTTCAACTTAAAAGTCAGATAAGGAACTAGCCCAATGAGCCAACAGATTTTAACGATAAGTATAATCTCGCTTTCGAAAGTACTAGAAAGTTCGAAAATTAGTCTGCGACGTTTCCATATGATTGATGAACGCCTGAAGTTATATAATTATTAGTTTGCACGAAAATAACTCTGAAGATAGATGTTATTTACAAACTAGGTGCCGCTTACGGCTTCTCACATAAGTCAGCGGCCTTTCACAAAAGTCTTGATCTGGGAACATAGTGTTTGCTGGAATGAAAGGTACCTAGTCTATAGCATTGTTTTTAGAGTCGATCCAATAGTTCTATAAATTGCCCTACCTACAAACAAATATTATTATCTCTCCCTAATGTTACTGTAGATCTTCCCAACTTAAGCTTCTTACCCTTCGTATCTAATGAAAGAAATAAATCCTAATTTGCACGTAACGTCTAGATTAAATTGTATAAACGTTAGATAATTCTACAACACATTCACTAGTCTCAATGAGGCTCTAGTCTAGAATTTCTAATATAGACAGCGTTACAGCCAACTAAGCAGTACAGTTCACAAGTTAATGTGTGCTATAAATTTCCGTATGCTCCCTAGCTTGTAGTTTAAAATTCATTAACTCACGATAAATGTGCATTGTAATTGAATACAAAATAGCTGTGCCTTTTGAGGAATAACCAGTTTGGTGATTACAGAATGTTGGGATTATCAGATTAAGGCTTTTGATAAAGATGTTTATAGTAAGACTACACTTGTGCAGTGGCTGCCTACGCACAACATGACTAACGTCACAATATTGTTTTCTGAGGTTTAAGCGAGCACTAAACATTGAAATGAAACACTTTTTTACGGATTAACTCGCGTTTAATTTACTATTTACATAGTTTTTATATTATCCTGACGTTTCGACAGTCTCCCTGTGACCACGGACCCTGTAAAGGGTTCGTAAATAGTAAATTAAACGCGAGTTAATCCGTGAAAAAGTGTTTCATTTTAACGTCACAATATTTATAAATAGCAACTATCCGTGACTTCATCTGCGCAGACACCCGTATCAAGTGATTTAGAGAGGAATCTATATTAATAAAAATCAATTGCCGGAATGTTTGTACGCGCATCACTTCAGAACGGCTGCACCTATTTGGTAATTCTTTTTTTGTTGTGTTAGTAATTTTCAGGACTAGGTTTTTGTAAAAAAATATATTTAGGAAATTCGTCACGGGATACAGTGTGTTCACGCAGACGAAGTCGCGGGCGGGCCGCTAGTATCTTATAAGTAGTTATTTATCTTTTGCCTAAATCACGAAAGGCACACGGAAAGCTGTGGTCTCTGCCTACTCCGCCGGGAAACGGGCGTGACGATGTATGTATGTATGTATGTATGTATGTATGTATGTATGTATGTATGTATGTATGTATGTATGTATGTATGTATGTATGTATGTATGTATGTATGTATGTATGTATGTATGTATGTATGTATGTATGTATGTATGTATGTATGTATATCAGGCAATCAGTCAGACCAGATTTTGCCTTTTCACTACATCGAAATATTGGTCGTGGTTAAGATACTTGCCACAGGCATTTTCAAACGCCTACTAGGTAGACCCAATTCAATGTTTGTAAATTTGTTAAGTAAGAAATATATGTCTTGTTTTATTTTAAATATTAAAAGCCGAACGCGTTTACCGCTCTATAATAGTGATACCTAACTACCGCTATATAACTACCTGTAGTCTAACAGCGTTCTAATGTAATAATAACCTAATGGCACCAAATATCTTTAAAGCACTAAAATAATAAATTGTCGATACCAAATCGTTATATAAAGGTTTATAGTACCTACGTAATTCCTAGCGGTAAACGATACCATGTATCAATAGAATTACGCAACAAAGCCTAGCACAGTACACTAACTAACTAAATCGTATTATATCTCATATTATATCTCTAGCACACATTGTATTAGTTCATAACTTTAGTTATAATCTCGATCGTCGAGTAACCAATGAATATATTTGACGCGTCTTCCAAACACCATTTAATTTAAGCTTCGAGATGGCTGCTCGAATCCGTATATACGAGCTCACAGCCTCATCCTAACACTCTAATCAATGACCTGAGACTACTAACTTCAATATTTCTGCACTAGTAACTTTATGTAATAGCTGCGATATTAAACCTTATAACCTAGGAGATAAGACTACATTTCACGTGCAAATGTTTCAATTTAAACTTCGCACGCGATCGGTTGGGATTAACGAAGGAGATGGGGGCTTGTAATAAGTTCTTGCTGCATGAAGGTTGATTCGAAAGGCTTTATTCACGAATTAATATACGAGTATCAACCTACTAAAATATAAATGTGACTGTGTTTTTGTGGAACGTGGATGGAATTTTTCCTTTGTTTATTCAATCGTCTTGTTTCTGGCTGACCCATCCCGCAGAGGATTATCTGAAACAGGCTAGCTAGTAGAGCACGTGTTTGTACTTTTATTCCAGTATGTAACAATGTGTGTTTCTTGATTTTTAAAATAGGGGACACAATACTTTTTTATAATAATTTTTGTTTAACAAGTTGCCATGTTACGAATTTGAAGAAACAAATAATGAATTTTGAATGGAACAACTAAATATCTTTCCAATAATGTAGTTTATAAAAGATGCTGTTGTTTCCCTGTATTTTTTTTAATATTATGTCCTTTTCTAAACCACTTTTACTTCACAATGTAATGGTCTTTAGCATTAATAATGCCTTACATTACAGTCTTAATAGGAACACAGAAGCAAAATTTCTATACGCCCGCCGCACTAAATCTCAAGCATAAATGCGAGCGATGCGAGCTGATGCAAACTTATATGCATGCGAGCTTATGCAGGCGTATAATAAACGAGCTTCATTGAAATAAGCTCTCCGAATAGGATTGGAATATACGTGTGCTATGTAGCCTGTTAGCGCGCCATATTCCTATGAAACCCTTTTAATATTATCAAGGCAACGTTTGCATTTGCTAGTATAATATTGCTCTTTATTTATGGAAGGGTCGTAGGCAAAGAAATGTTTGAACGATACTAAAGTTAAAATGTATTGTTTGATTTTATTTTATTGAAAATTAAAGTAAATACCGTGGCGCGTATATAGCGGTGAAAGAATACTACCACCCCCTCTCTTCCCTTGGGTGTCGTAAAAGGCGACTAACGGACTAATGACTGCACATACATCCAACAGCATATAGAGCGGCGATGTGCTACCACCTGTCACGCTGAGCACATGAGCAGTCGCTATTTGGTGAAAAGTGGACTACGGTAGAGGACTGCTTTTGCTGTCCTCATTGCCTAGTCTCTGACTAACCCTTCGGGGATAATAGTCGTGGTTATATGTATGTATGTAAAGTAATAGCTCATTATTGTCCCATTGCTGGTCAACGAAATTTATCATTGAAATCACGTCTCAAACTTTACTCAGCCTGGGAATTGAACCTACAACCTCCGGATATTGCGCCGGGCCTATTTAAGTAATAAAAAAACAATTTACTAATTTACCACAGCCAGTGCCAGTATAAACTTTTTTAAAACTTGTTTGATTTAATTTTTTAGAGTTAAAACCTGTTTTTTTCTAGCTTTTTATATGAGTTTTACCACATAAATGGCATACAGGGCGTGATAGTCGCCTGATGGTCAGCTGTTGCCGAAGTCTTTAGTATTCTTGGTGTGGTGGTGCTAGCCAGCCTTCTCACCAACCAAGTAGGTACTTATAATAAATCTACCCAACGCGAAAATTGAACCCGGCTTTAACCACCTTTGTTTAGACCACTTAGGTGGTATATTTTTCAACATTATATAAAGAAACTTCAGTAAACCAATTACAATTGCTCTAACATCGAGCTCGCAACTAACCGGTGTATAGAGTGAGTTGGGAAGCAATTTCAAGTTGAGGCAACAACATTAAACTTGCAGCCGCGGTATCAGCTATATCAGAAATATCTCGGGACACCGGCGCGAGTTATGATTTATAGATGATACTTTAAATTTGTAAGCGGTGGCATATAATAGTTGTGAACCGTGCAGTGGTTGTAGAAGATTGAATTCTTACTTTATTACTTCAACATTTATCGCAATGCCTTTCAAGCTGAAGTACATAGCTTCGCTAGTTTCATTATTTTAAAATTTGTGTTTTTGGGAGTTGATGGGTGATGCGATCCACTATAACTACCACAGTTTATGAAGAAGGAGTGATGAAGTAAAGCAAAAGCAGGTTTATTAACAATTGTCTGCGCGTAAGCAAGTATGTACGTAAGCATACGATCGGAGCGAAATGACGTGCGTACCGCGTTGTGTCTCGTTTGCGACTGGCCGGCTAGGGCGTCCGTCGCCCGGTCATAATAATAGTTTGTAAAGACGTATAAACAATAGACGCTCGTTGAGCGGCCAGACCATCGCGTGGCGATACTATGCTGCGCGATGCAAGATATAAATATTACTTGTACCTAATGTAAATATAATTTGTGTATCTAATATATATTTATTTATATTATACTAGTGTGCTAACTATGTCTGTTTATTTACTTAGCTTAAGTCTAGTTATAAGTTAGTATATAAGGTTGTTTGTTTATATTTAGTTAGTAATTATTATTGTATAGTAGGTATTTAGGTTAAGGTTTTATTATTTAACTAATTGTATAAATACCATTAAAACTAAATAGATTAATGTGAGTACACCACATGTTAAATAAGCAAACTAGCAAAACAATGTATACTTGTATTTGAATGGTATCGTGACAGGTGTTGAAGCTAGACAATTAGCCCCTAGAGTAATTGTTTATAAACCCACCTAATCTATCCTCTTGTGCCGTCTCTTATCGGAAGTCGATTTTAATATTAGTTTAATAAAGTTATTAGTAAGTCCTTCTACCAGTGTTCTGCTGTTAATATAAGTAATATTTGAACACAAATAAATGTAATTAACTGCGAAAAATTAATAAGAGACGTAAACTATTTAGTGATGTTAATGGTAATTTACTTGACGTGCCTTCCGAAGCACGGAGGAGCTCGAGATGTTTTTAATTTGGTCACCCATCCAGCGGCTCGGCATTGCGAATGTTGCTTAGCGGGCAAGATCGCAAGCCAAACGCGCTAGCCGCTGCGCCATCGAGCTTCTCATTATTTATATACTATCATAAACGATTTATGATGTCTCATTGTTCTCCGGTTTTCTCTAAATTGTTTATAAACACGTAATTTTCCGTGAGAGTTGTGTGGTGGTAGCTCGTTAATAGAATGTTACCAATCTCTTCCCTTGGGTTTCATAAAAGGAGACTAACGGACTAAAGACTGCACACACATCCCACAGTATAGAGCGGCGATGGGCTCACCACCGGTCACGCTAAGTACATATGACGACCTCCGTGATTGAGTGGTTAGCACGCTGGTTCTGGCGTTGCGCCATCTCTGAGGTCCCAAGTTCAATTACCGGTCGGGTCAATTTAGAAAAAAAACTGTTTTTCTAAATTGATTTCGGGTATGGGTGTTTGTTTATGTATGTTTATCTGTTATCTAGTTCAACAATGTTAACGAGTTTCAGAAGAAACTTATCTTAGGCTACATAATTGGTGTGAGAGTAGAAAGTTATTTTATTTTTTAAATATGCAGTAAGTATTTTTATTTGGTGAAACGTGGACTATGGCAGTGGACTACTGTTTTTTTTGCCGGCATTATATTATTATTATTATTTTCACATTCCCCCACGTCGCTTCGTGCAGCCTCAGTTTGGAGGCTCCGACCAACTTTTGCGTTATGTACAATTTGCAAGTTGATCGTCAATTTAGCTCGCTCGGGGCGTATGGAAATTTGTTAGCAGTTCCGGGAACGAGCACCGACACTGTACCCGGGTGTTGTGTTGTATTGCGCCATCAAATAGTTCAGATCTCAGTGGTGTTATTCACAGGTTGATGAATAAATGTTTGATTTTTTTTATTTTTTTTTATAGCAGAAGGAGGCAAACGAGCAAGCGGGTCACCTGATGGAAAGTAATCACCGCCGCCCATGGACACCCGCAAAACTAGAGGAATCGCAGGCGCGTTGCCGGCCTTTAAGGAAGGAATAGGCTCGTTTCTTGAAGATCCCTAAGTCGTAACGGTCCGGAAATACCGCCGCCGAGAGCTGGTTTCACAACACTGTAGTTCGAGGCAAGAAATTTCTTGAAAATCGCACAGTAGTAGACCGCCATCCATCAAAGTGATGTGGTATATACTTCGATCACGTTATAAAAACCAGATATTTATTTATTAATTGGGTTTTGTTGACTGACATGTACCAACAAATTAACAGTAGGTGTAGGGTGGATGCCAAACTTAATCTAAGTACAGTTTTTAATTAAAGACAGCCACGGCATACGATGTGGACTAATAGAAATGAGTTTAACTTAACTAAACATGTATACAAAATTTTAAACTACTATAATTTATTTTATAGTTACTATAACGTAACTTAAAGTTTAAAGGGGACTTACGTAGTTACGTAATTACGAAATAGGTATTTCTAATACTTTTCGGAACATGTGAGCACTGTTATTAAAAATATCCAACACTTTCAAATTATTTGGCCGTGAAAAAGTGTTATATTGTCTTTGGATCCTTTTTAATATTCATACGATAAGCGGAATAGTGGCAGCTTTCGCATTTGACGTAAGTATATGTGTTTTGGCCTCGGACTATTTGGTCCGAGGTTTTGGCTGAATAGCAATTTTCGAAGGAGCACTTCGTCGCGTTGACACTTAACTACACACATCAAAAGTGTCTAGGGATCAACATATATTTTTGCAATAACTTTTCTCCTGATTGATATTAATTAAAATTTTCTTTAAGGATTCATCAAGTAAAGTGTTTTCGTTTGTCTACAACAGTAACGATAAACCAAGTCACCTTTGCATTAATAAAGAAATTTGCCATTTTCCTAATAAAGGGATTTTTGACATTTGAACCACTAACATTAAAGTTCGAAAAAAAGACTGAAATAACAGTTTTCTTTAAAATTTTATTGGGTAACTTAAACAATTAATAATCCGTGTTTCTACCGCGAACACTAACAACACAAGAACATCGGTTTGGCATACTCAAAATGAGTTCATCCAAATCACGCTGTGGAATGGTCGCCCATGTTCGTTACAACAACAAAAAAAGGTCTTCTTGCGACTGGATACCCTCCATATTCGGCAGAGCTCTTCTCTGTAGCATATCCCATGCATGCTCAATCGGGTTCAAGTCTGGCGACTGAGCAGGCCAGGGCATGACATTGATGTTAGCTGCGGCGAGAGTCTGTCTTACAACTCTTGCGGTGTGCGGTCGTGCATTATCATGCATTAACTGAAATAAGGGACCGATTTGCACTTGTAGAGGAACGATGACGTTTGATACAATCGTCTCAGCATAAATTTGAGCGTTGAGGTTGCCTCTGATCCAAATCAACTCAGTTCTTCCGCCGATCCAAATACCCGCCCATACCATGATGGTTCCACCACTATAAGGATGGACTTCCTGGCAGGATTTTAATCGCTGTTGGCGTCCAGGGGTTCTCCAGTGTCGTATACGTCTTGTATCCGGTCTCATACCAAAACGAGACTCATCAGAAAAGCACACGAAACGCCATTGTTCTTCTGCCCAATTTCTGTGTTCAAGAGCCCATTGATATCGAATCCTACGATTGTGCATTGCTATAGGTGGTACCCTTAGCGGTCTTCAGGAATGAAGGTTCACTTCATGCAAGCGGTTTCTGACTGTTTGGTCGCTAATTAAGTTCCCTGAAGAGTGATGAAGCCTCACGGCTAACATCATGGCGGTTATTGTTGGAGCTCTTCGAGTTGTGATTTGAATGTATCGGTCTTGTCTCCGTGTGGTGCAGCGATACCGTCCTCCATGGCGCTCAGCCACGGTACCAGTGCTTCGGTAACGTGTCGAAAGTCGACTGATAACACTCTGACTTGTATTCAGAGCTAAAGCCACAGTACGTTGCCGGGAACCAGCTTCTATCATTCCCACGGCTCTGAGCATTTCTTCCCTGCTTAAATGACGTCGCCGCTCCATAATAACGTTGGTTTTAATCAGTAGTAGGGAAACAGTAGCACTAATAATGTCTTCAATGCGTTGTATGTTTTTATAGGGAAAATATTGACAGCTGATTTTCATCTTTTACTAGAAATTGATTGAAAGTTCCTGTTTCAAATTATGAAATGCACCAAAAAGGATCCATATAAATTTATAAAATCATAAATTTATTACAAAGCCACATCTCAATCTCAAGAAATCCGCATAAAAATGCTTGATCCCTAGACACTTTTGATGTGTGTACTTAAGGGGGTGCCGCGCTATCGCAAAAACTGACATAAGTCTCTTAATGAACATCAAAGCAAAATCAATCATATTGATATTTATAATTAGAACAATTCTGCTGTGAAGTTTCAGACCTAATTAGAGCAATGTTTTTATTCTGCGAAATGTACAAAACCATCATGCACTTGTGTTAAAAATTAAAATTTAATTTTTAAAGAAATCTACATTTTCATTTTACAGAAAAGAGCAATAAGGTCCATATATAACCTAGGATCACGTGACTCCCTTAAGGAGCTGTTTAAAGAAATAAATATTCTTACAGTTGCATCACAATTTATTTATAACTGTATTGTTTACGTGCGTAAAAACATTTTTCATTTAAAAAAAAATGCGATATACTCAAACTAAATACTAGAAATAAGTATAAACTTGTAATTCCTAAATTTCGACTTCAGAAAGTTTATGGATCATTTATGGGACAAAGTGTCATAATTTACAATAAAATCCCGAACGATGTTATAATTTTGCCCTTTGACAAATTTGACACATGTTAAGGACATACTTTTAGAAAAGGGCTATTACACTGTAAGCGATTACATTAATGACAAAAATGCATGGAATTAAAATTCCTCTAGTTTCGCACACATTGTTCTATTGCGTTCATAGTGCCCGAGTAAAACTTTTAGATTCACTTTTGTTTTTATCATTTATTTTATTAAATTGTTTTATGGTTATTGATTGTATAATTTGGTAACGACATATTGTTTTGTAAATGTCGTTACCTCTATATTATTTTATAGCTGTGGAGTTCCATGTGCCCGTTCTGCTCCACAGCTAAAAGACTTCCTGAATGGGTTTCCTATGCCTATCCATCCATCCATAAAAAAATAAATTTAGACTATTTAAAATGCTTATTTTAAGCTTACTGAATAAAGATATTTTGATTTGATTAATAGAAATATTTTTATGTAAGAATTATTGTTTCATGCGTAAAATTAAGAAAGTTGTCCCAAAAATATGTTTTTAGGAGTCATTAGATTTATGTATTGTGTGTTATTGTTTAAAGAATTTGTTTCAAATTTCAACAAGGCCACGACCTTGTGCAATGATCAGGCTAACTTACATAAGTTCATTTAATGTATTTTACTAATTCAGCGCCTAGTACAAGTGACGTAAATTTTCACAAGTTCGTGCAGGACCCCCTTAACGCAATGAGTACCTACACATCTCACTAGCTAGTTACTCTTTTTGTGCAGAAGTTATAAAAGCGTTGATTGTGCAACTAGCTTTTATATGTCATCGTTTATCTATACAATTTAAATACAGTGTAAAACTTACAAGCTCTACAATAAGTTCAAGCGATCTTATGAAGTTAAACGTTTTGAGTAATAGTAGGATATGGGTTAAAATAAATAAAGAAGTCTATTTTGCCTCGTAAAGGCTCTTAACAGCATTATTAAAGCATGGACGGTATTTATTATATCAAAATTTTAGACAATACTTCGCTTGGATTTGAAACCGAGACCGGCTGCCAGCGTTACAGTATACAGATACAGCATGTGAGTTAATGTTTTACTTTAATTAGAGTGGTATACAGTGGTAATAGAATACAAATTAAAAAACTAAGATCTCTCAACTTCCAAGAATGTCGCACTCTACTCCGTAAGTATTGTATTGATACATAATATGACTTGTACGTAGCTCGTAGCAAGTTGTAGCCCGTAGCGAGTCGTAGCGCGGCGGTAATTGGCGACTACTGACGCTACGACATTATTACTGAACTGTGTAGCACATTGTAGTTGGAAACCGGAGTGGTCAACCATTATTTTTGAAAATTGAGGAATTTTTTATAGAATATTATGAACAATTGTAAGATGGAATTTTAAGTTTTTATTTATTACAAACAAATGCAAAATCATAATAGGATATATTATCCTAATCTGTGATGTGGTAAAGTGGTGATCTATTATTAATAATAGTATTTTTAGCCTGTCTCACTGCTGGGCAAAGACCTGCCTACCCTCTTTCCATTCTTCACAGTTTAGGGCTGTCACCTATAAGATCATTTTTACTACAAAATTACAATTACATGTGATGAATTAATATTTGTTTTCTGTATATTTAAGAAGAAAGACTATAGGTATACTTTGTAAGTGCCTCTTTTTGATCTCGGCACTGGTCCAACAAACAAATCCTGGGCTATGCTTAATATTGGCGGCGGGAGTAATTGAAATAAAATGCAATTGCTGTTAAACGTTTTTTTAAAAACCAATATAGATTTATTTTCTTATACATATTCGATTGCCAATAAATAACGTTTATTTCGCAGTGGTACCATTCATAAAGAGCTATTCATAAAGTTTCTACGTGTCTTAACTCGAAGAAAACTTCAAGACTTTTCAAAATGCTAGACCAAGAACAAACTTATGAATAATTTAGACGCGTCCGCCAGCGCTCAGTTCGACGGAAGTTTATGACGTATGGCCGAGGCTTTCCTCATGTTTCATGCAGTGTGGTGTCCCTACAGAACAAGAGACGTCGTTAGCAGACAAATCAATGGCTTGAAGTCGCTGTGCAAATTAGATAGTCTCTGATCTTAGTTACCAAGTATGCTGCGACTACTATGTTGTATGTCAAGATAGGTAAGACTTACTTATAATTTTCTTTATTATTATTCTGTTCAGGTCAAACTAATTACGGTTTCACTTTTGTTTTCTGACTTACTATTAGTTTGTTTATGAGCAGAATTAATCATGTAGCTCCATTAATATTTTACGAATGTATTTGTTTGCTTGCACGGTCTAAAACCACTAATCCAATTCTACAAAATATTCAAAAAAATGTTCTACTGGCTGGGAGAACACTTATACTTCTTTGAGAAAAACGTTAGATCGCCAAACAGTCAATTGATCAAGTCTGGGTTCTAGCAGCACAGTACCGCTAGTTTTAAAGATACTTGTTTTGTTTTGTCCATTAATGGACATCTTTTAGCTGATGATGTACGTTAGATCAAATTTTATACTGGCGAAAGCAAACCGATTTAAATGATACTCTTGCTGATTTCCTTGTCGGCTCTTCTCAATACAAGATCCCCCGCCCGCCCTAGACTTACATACTAGTGGCGTAGCGACATCCACAAGTGCCCATTTATTGTATCTTGGTGTGCCGTGGACTATGGCAGAGGACAGCTTCTACCGTCCCTATTGCCTAGTCTCTTACTAACTCTTTGTTGATAATAGTCGTAAACTTATGTATGTATTATGTTGTAGCCTTAATTAAATAAATTATATTTTAGAATCTTGAAAGAAAAGGGAGTGCCCGATGTATTTTTTTAAATTCTACAACGGGTGAGCGCTTGGCCTTTATCTCACCTGATGGTTAGTGACGATAAGGCCGAAGGTGAAAGCGCGCTTCACCTGGAATCCTTGAGGATGTTGTTGTTGAGTGGTTGACCACTGAGGAACTGGCTACCTTATCTCAAACTGTCAGATCACAACAATGCTATAAACATCGTTGTTATGGCGTAAGAGTTAGATACCCGCAACACACCCGCACCACAAACATGACATGACACATCCCATATGTATACACAATTACACACACACAAAACACACACACACTCACATTTTGTCATCTGTGCCGTAAACCCATTCTCTTCTTTTTTTTTGATTATTTTGTGTCTTTTATTTTTTACTTAATCCAGTTTTGATCGAGTCGTACATGAAATTAATTATTGTAAACGCTTCTTTCACATTACCCCGGCAAAGACCTGCCCGGCAAAGACCTGCCCGGCAAAGACCTGCCCGGCAAAGACCTGCCCGGCAAAGGCCTGCCCGGCACAGGGATACATTGAAAAAAGGCGCCGCGTGCACATAACAATGTGAGCGCAGCAAATGCTGAATTTACCCCTTTTGTAAAATTTTAAACACTGAAAAAAGACGACAACCTCAGGCGGGAATCCGGGCGGCTGCCTTAACCACTTGGCACTTGGCCAAGTGGTTAAGGCAGCCGCCCGGAATGCGGAAGGTGCGTGGTTCGATTCCCGCCTGAGGTAGTCGTCTTTTTTCAGTGTTTAAAATTTTACTTAAGTATATTTAAGCGTTAATAAAATGCTAAAATATAAAACAATAATTTACCCCTTTTGCCCTCCGAATAATGAATTTTTTAACAAATTAGCAGCAAGTATTAATAATATAGTTTAAGTTCGTTTGTATATGTGTATTCTTTAAATTGTGCTGTTTTTAAATGTAAGAATAAGAATAAGAATAAGAATATTTATTTGTCAATAACATGTGTGGTTACATAATAAAAGTTGGTACCTATAAATTTTAATTGCATCAACATGTTTTGCCAGTTTGGCGTACAAATTTTATTTATATAAAGCGTCTATTGTCAATTAGTCAAAAGAATTAAATATCACGTAAAAAGTGCAAGTCAAATAACAATACAAATAATAATTAAAAAAAAAAACAATGTCGTATACATTACATTACTACAAAATACAAATGTCAAAATAAAAATATCGTAATGAATAAATTAAATTAAATAAGTTTATCATTTAAATAATCAATAATATTGTAGTAGCATTTGTCAATCAATAAGCATTTCATTTTATTTTTAAAGTGGTTTAATGGCAGTTCTCTGTACATCTTGGGAATTTTGTTATAAATTTTAGGTCCCATGCAAAATACACTTTTAGACATCAATGTAGTATTAGCTGTATGAAGTTGTAACCGGTCATTGTTGCGTCTATTACGGACAACACCATCTGACATTTTAGGGAACAGTTCAGGGTGTAATTTTATGAATACCGCAGTTTCATAGATGTACATGGATGGCAACGTAAGAATTTTGTGTTTTAAAAATAGAGGCTTACAACTTTCTATGCTCTTAAGACCAAACATAGACCTCAAACAGCGTTTTTGCATTTTAAATGCCAATACTACGTCAGTGGAGTTACCCCAAAACATTATGCCGTATCTAATAATGGAGGCAACCAATCCATGGTATGCAGTAAGCAAAGCGTTAGTGCCTAAAACTTGGGCAAGTTTATACAATGCGTACGAAGAGCTGCTGATTCTTTTACATAAATATTCAATGTGCTCTTTCCAATTTAATTTACTATCAATAATTAATCCTAAAAATTTTGTTGAGTTTGTCTCAGTTATTAATATTTTAATATTATCTAGTGGCATTCCCGGTTGTCTTTGTCTTATCTGCATAAATTGAGTCTTATTTAAATTTATTTTTAAATTATTATTTTCCAACCAAGATATTACTAATGTCAAAGAGTTCAAAATGTCAAATTCATAGGTATCTAGATTATTACATGGTATTGTCATTGTACTGTCATCTGCGAAAAGTGTCAAAGGGTAGGGGATTTTTTTAGGCAAATCATTAATGTACATAATAAATAATAAAGGACCCAAAACACTTCCTTGAGGTACTCCAAATTTTACCAAACGTTCGCTGGAAGTGAAGGCTTCATCTATGTTTGTCTGTTTATTGATTTTTGATACCACTGTGTACTGTTTTCTATTTGTTAAATATGATTGTAACAACTTGAGCACATTTCCTCTAATACCATACAATTCCAATTTTTTTAATAATATATCGTGGTCAACGTGATCAAAAGCCTGTGTCATATCACAATACAAAACGCAGACGGGATTTTTTCTATCAACATTTGACATCACTGTCTGTAAAAATTCAAATATTGCCAAATTAACAGTTTTACATTTTCGAAAACCTTTTTGTTCATCGCATAATATTTTATTTTTTTCGAGATACGTATAAATTTCATTAAATATAAACTTTTCAAAAAGTTTTGATAAAATTGGTACGAGTGTAATAGGTCTAAAGTTTATAATATCATTTTTATCTCCCTTTTTGAACAACGGCTTGACAACAGATAATTTTAAGTAATCTGGATACACACCAGTTTCTATACAAATATTAATTATATGTGATAATGGAACACATACTTCGTCACTTACAGCTTTTATAACTTTGGTTGATATGCCATCGAAACCCTCGCTTTTTGTGTTTTTTAGACTAGCGATAGTTTTTTTTATGTCACAAGGCATGCACGGTGGCATAAACATCGACCGCTGCTTTGAAGGAAAACTCGACGTTGCAGATTTATTAGACTCTTTTGTACAAGTAACCCTATCAATAAAATAGTTATTAAACTTATTAGCTATTGCTTTCGGATCAGTAATAACTTTGTCATCAACCTTAATTTGAGATATGTCATTTTTTGGTAGGTTAAATTTAGATTTGTTTATTATTTCCCATGTCGTTTTCTGTTTGTTGTCCGATATTTTAATATTGTAATTATTTTGTGCCTTTTGTGTCAAATTTATAATTCTTTTAAATAATCTGGTATATTTCAAGTAGATCTGTTTATTATTTTCAGTCGGTTTATGTCTATAGTTCCATAATAGTTGTCTTTTTTTCTTACTGCAGCATTTTATACCCCGCGATATCCATCTAAGTTTTTTTATGATAGGTATAGATTTAGTGATTATAGGGAAGCATAAATTGTAGAATAATTTAAAGTCTTCTATAAATTCATTGAATGCTGAATTGGCGTCGTTTGCCCTAAAAACATCAACAAATGAAAGACGTTTCAAGCATTCTTTAAATTTAGTAATATTTTCGAGGCTATAATCCCTGTGTTTTTTTTTCCAATGTTTAATCAGTGGTAGACCCTTTATTGTACATCGCATGAGCTGCGCAGTGTGATCTGACAAGGCTAGTTCAAGGACTTCCGGTTTACAGCCTTTTTTAAGGTTATGTGCAAAGTTGTCAATACATGTTCGGCTTGCCATTCTAGTTGGTTGTCTGAATGTTAGTTTTAAATTATAATTCAATAGTATACATTCAAATTCCATAGCAATATTATTATTTGTCAAAATGTCAATATTAAAGTCACCAGCTACTACAATGTGGTCAAATCTATTAATTTTATGTATTTTTAAAAGCAATTGATCCAATTTAGCAAAAAATATGTTTATATTTGCTACATTTGGTACCCTATATACACACACAACAACAAGTTTATAATTAATTAATTCTATAGCACAGCATTCTAATAAATTTGGCACTGACAGTTCTGCGATTTCTGAGACAGGTTTCCACATGTGACCCTTGCGTAATAAAATGCAAGCACCACCTCTCTTTGACTTCTTTCTTGAAAAGCATGCGGCGAGATAATAATTTTGTATTGAAAGTTGAGATTCTTGCCCTGCCATCATGAAGTGTTCAGTAATACATAACACATCGACAGATTTACCCTTTTCCGTAAGATCTTCCAAGTGTACCTCCAGTGTATTCGATTTGTTAATAAGACCGGCGATGTTCTGATGAAGTATGTTAATGTTATTGCTCGAGAAAAAACAAGTCATTAGTTTGGCTTGATTCATAAACAGCTATTTCATACTTTATTATCTCGCTTATGCGAGTACTGAGATCTTTAAATATTTGCTGTAAGCCACGGGTGCTTATAACGCCGGTTCTTTTATTAAACATACTGTTATTATAAGACAAATTTCTGTTGGAATCAAGAAGATAAGCATGTTCATGAGTCAGAATATCCAAGTTTAGTAGATTGTTAAAACTTTCAATTCTTGAGTTATACATGTTTGCATATTTTCCACAGTTAAAAGTTGGTAAACATAGGATAATATTAGTGTGCTTAATCTGCTGCAGGACCTCTCTGAGCCATATAATGAGATTAAAGTAATCATTTGTATTTTTAAAGTCATCTTCGCCTATAAGAACAACGCAAAAGTCGTTCATTGTAAACTTTTGGACTTTTGAGTTTATACCACAAATGAGTTGTTTCAAATTACAGTGAGGAGTCAAGTAGTGGCATAATTCAGAGCTAGGAAATGTCCTTCTAGCTATTGAAAGTATGTTAGATTTATTATTTGTGCTCAGTATGCTTATTTTTGACATCTTTTTTTGTCCTAGTTTTTTGTGTGTTGTGTCCAAAGTATTTTTTCTCTGATTAGAATCAGTTGATAAGTGTTCATTTAATGTAATTTTGTAGGACTGGGTTTCATTATTTTTCGAATATACTTTGTCGCTGTTTTCTGTCTGTTTACTCTTCTTTTGTCTTCTTTCCATTGGTGTCATACATTTATCATCGCACTTTGAAGTAACTGAGCTGTTGCATTCTTTTGTCAACACATCATTACCTTTTGACAACTCACTATATTTCTTTAATTCTAAGTTCTGTTGTTTCAGTGAATCTATTTCTATATGGGCACTTTGTAATTCATTTTTTAATATTTCTATCTGTTCTCTCAATTTCGCTAGCTCGTCAGATTGTATTGAATAAGGATCGTCATCATTGGAAATGTCCGGTAAACTCTCCATGGTTTCGTTTAAAGAATCAGTCGTCTGACCTTCTTCTATAGTATTTGCCGCATCTGTATTGTAACGTTTGGAACGAAACGTAATATTGTCTAGGAAATTCATATTTGTTGCAGATCAAATTGTATTGTAATATTTTATGTAACTTTTTATTAAATTCCTGGAATCGAGCTATGGACACGTTGCAATGTTTGATATTTAAGATTATTTTAAAAAATATTTTTCTTATCAAAAATTCTGTATTGACCCGGGGGTTTGAACCACGGATCCTAAGGTCCGTAGTCCGGTCGAGCGCTGTCGCGGCCACCGGCTCTTATTATTAAGCGTCGAATATTTGGGTATGGCTGCTGCGAGGTGTCGAAATATAATGGATGATAGTGGTCAGTTATTGCAAGAAAATTTTTGGATCACCTTCATAAGCAACAAATCACAAAATATGTTGTAGTGATTGTATTCTTGACTATTTTTTGTGAATTTGTTAACAGTTATCGCCACTCACCCACAGTATTCATCAATGTACTTATTGTTCCTTTTGTCGCTTTTTGTTTCTTCAGCTGAAGTGCTTAGCAACACCAACACTGTAAGGAGGTACACCGTAGCACTATTTCCAATTATTACACTTTCTGATGTTATTATAGTTTGATAACGATAGTACTTAAGATTAATAAGTTGTTTTTATTAACGAACTAATCAAATGTCCAAACAACATAGAATTAATATTTTTTTCAATTATGATTTACGGAGCTCTTTGTTTACGTGACAAGTGGCGCCACCTCACATTCCAATGTATGTTGTGTGTTTTTTTTGGTATAGCAATAAATAAGTATTTTTTTTATTTTTTTTTATTATTTATTTATAAGATGGTGGTAGTTAGCCAGGCGGACTTAACAGGGGGTGCAACTTTGGAAACCTCCTCGTGGTGCACCCTGGGGTAAGACCTCTCGGCCCACGTTCAGCGTGGGAAAAGGGGCCTTACGCGAATACCATGGCACCCCTTCTGGGTGTCGAACAAAGTTGGTGGTGCCACTTCTGGGCCCACAGCCTCCCCTTGCCCCTTCTGGGCCTGTGGGGGGTAAATTGGTGGCGCCCTTATAGGCGTTGTCCTTTGTTTTGCTCGGCGTCCCTTCTGGACGCCGTTTCGATAGACGGCCGCCCCTTAAGGGTTCTCAGGTCGCACGGGTGAGGGCGTGGGCGGAGCTCATGGCGTCACGGGAAGCGTGAGGTGCGATCCTCCCCTGACGAGGGTGACGGATCTAGCAACCCGTGGCGTCCGAACCGCTGCCGCGCGGAGGTAGCAGAATGCGAGGGCGCGGGGGCGCTTGGACGTCGTGGGAAGCATGCGATCCTCCCCTGAGTGGGTGAGAGATCTCGCTTTCCGTGGCGTCCGAGCCGCTGCCGCGCGGAGGTATCCGCATTCTTTGTGATGGCATGGGCTGAGCTCATGGCGTCATGGGAAGCGTGAGGTGCGATCCTCCCCTGAAGAGGGTGACGGATCTAGCAACCCGTGGCGTCCGAGCGTCAGCGCACTCTTGAGGAGGCTGAGTTGCGGGAGGTCGGGACCCCAGGCGTGCGATCGGCCCCTGGTACTCGGCTGAGGCTGTGATGCAGGTGGCCATGACCCCCCGGCGTGCGTCTGGTCTCCTGCGACTCGGCAAAGACGTGAGGGAAACTCTCCCTCGCTCGGCCCTGAGGTCTCGTGAGGTAGAGAAATCGGGTCGAGCGATGCGGACGAGTTTGAGGGCGCGGCGAGCGATCGGACTATCCGGGCGCTCGCCGCCTCTCCAGCACAAGTGATGAGATAGAGTTCGACTTGACAGCTCAGGAGCTGTCGGGTCGAATCCCGTGAGGTTGACCTCAAGGGATCTCGTTGCACAAGGGGTGCATTCGGTTTGGGGGTTCCCTTGAACCAATGGCCTAGAGAGTCGGGGCGGCAGAGTGCCTATGGCCGGTCCCGCCTCGACTTTCCCCCGGGTCTTGCTGGAGAGCAGTGGAGGTTTTAGTGGGTATGCCCCCCTCCTCTCGAACCCCCGCCGAGGCCGCAGGGCCTGGACGGGGGAGCGGGAGTTGGGGGGAGAGTCCCAAGCGCGTGGGTAATGCATTTCCTCCACTCTAAAAAAAAATAATAATAAAAAAAAAAAAAGGCGGACTTAACAGCCCTACCACCAACCAGCAGACAAAGATGTACCCCCCGCTGGGAATCGAACTCGGGTCCTCTGGGTCTGAAACCGGTGGCTTAGCCTGACTACAGAGGCGGTTATTCGGTTAACTATTCGGGTTCCACACGTTGTTATTGTTTTAAACGTTCAAAGTGAAACCTCAGAGACCTTATACTATGTAAGCGCCGAAATACTTATGTTAGCGCCGCGGCCGCTTCGGACACAAGTGGCATCGTTACCCGCTCGCATTTCAATAAGGCTGCATAACGCATGCACAAATGAAACCCGCGGGAGTTGGAAACCACGTGAAGCGCGCTAATTAAATTTTAACATTTGGTATAGTAGGTATGTACACGCCTAACTGTGAGTAAATACTCGTAGCGTGTTGTGTAACAAAATAAATATTTTACATTTCATTTCATGTAGAAATAATTAACTATCGAGTCCATATAATATTCATATACATCTAATAATCTTCGCAAGAAGTTACCCCAACAAAAAATAGACAATCGAATCGAAGCAACAAAATGTTCCCTCCAAATCCTTCTTGTATTTAACTGACATTTACAAACAAAGCTAACGAAAACCTACAATGTCCACAGAGGTGTGTGTGTATTGATCCTGCAATGGCATTAATTGGGTGGGTACCACTTTCTACCGTGACCCACTTCACGATTTGAATTATATATGTCGCGCGTCTTTAAGTTCCTTAGTCAATAGCGTAACATTTATGGTGATAATGCTAATGTGCCTCGGTTGGCAACAGGATAATACATATGAAATGAACCAAGTGGTATGTTTACATACATACTAAAATAGAAAACACCTAAACCCGAGATAATTTAGAAATACAATCATTCCTATATTGACCCTACCGGGAATCGAACCCGGGAGCTGGCGACGTCAGACGTCGCCCTGACCTCTAGTCCAACCGTGAAATAATCAAAAAGCGAACTTACCAATAAAATCCTTGATGGCTTGAGAGCCTGAGTCCAATTTGTCGGTAGGGTTGACCCTAATCTTGCAATGCTTTACAAAGGGCAGCTCGGGCAGCTTGGCCCACTCGCCGCCCCCGCTGGTAGAGCAATGGATGTCGATCGATATGGAGTTCTCGTAAGCGCGAACCACGCGCTGTACTTCGTTCTCTTGGTACGCGTCGGTGAAGTCAGCCAACGAGAAGGTACCGTCCTGAAAGGGAGAAAGCATTTCAGTATGTTGCATAACCATAAATAAACACAACTTTCACACCAATCACCATCGTTATCAGCTTATAATAAACGTTCCACTGCTTAACACTGGCCTTACCACATGAACAACTTTACATAAGGAGATTGGGTCATAAATAACCCACCACGATGGCCCAATGCGGGTTTTAACGACTGCTACCATACGACGACACCCGGGCCCAGCCGACTTGACACAATAACCTCAAATCGCTTAAACTATCTGCCTCTTAACTGCTAGAAAACCGACCGTAACTATTAAACGTGAGGTAATAGTTGGAAAATTATGTAATACTTAGAAAGGGTCTGCTTTACGTCGGACTCAAATCTCTTTTCCCCAGCTTTATAATATTTTGACTTATATAAAGATTACAATAACGATCAATAAAACTGACGAGACTTTTGTACAATTGGTGACATTTACCGACGAAACGTCTTAAAAGCTACGGTGAAATTTCACAATACCCCAAGGGCTGTTCCAGTGGCCCTATTATATTTCCCTTGGGTATTCGTAAAAATGTCACTCATTCTTAACGGCTCGGCGTGATATTTTGGTAATTTGATTTCTATTGTCATATTAGAGCGTAATAGTTGAACATTTGAACCGTAAAATCAGAAGTAATTATTATTATTAGCAATTTAAAAATATATACGTAGTCATGTCATCCTAGCAAATGGAAAAGCTGTGGTCACTGCCTTCTCCTCCGGGGAGCGGCCGTGATATTGTGTGTATGTATGTAGTCAAGCTGTTTTGCAAACTTTTATATTTTACTATAGAAAAATATTAACAATTACTAATAATAAAAAGGAAACTTAGTAATACGTGGTAATACAATAAACGTTGTTCATAATAAATCTCTTTTGTTCCGTAGCAGTAGCTTTCCGTAGCACCTTTATTTGCCGTAGCGTCAAACTTTTCCGTGGCATCAATATCTTTCGTAGCAAGTTCGTAGCTAATGCGTACATAGTTTAACTACGGCGTACATTGTGCCACAAAAGTGATATATCAAAACGAAGATTCATGCGGCTATTTGCGAGAAATATAGGTAATCTTTCTAGCGGGTAAGCTCACTCGGGATACGTACTTCGTCTCGGCACTTGAAAAATGTCAGATGTAATCCGATTAGGTTCCGACAATAGCCTTGGATTCCTATTTTTATGAGAGCTTGAGAGATTACTTTTTATATCAATTTATGTTAGATTCGATTTGGGATAACGGTTGGAAAAATATACTTGTAATCAATATAGACAGAAAATGGTAGACATAAAATGATGACTCATTTAAAATTATAGATTTTGTTGCCATCCAGTAGGATTCTGTGCTGAATCTTACCACCATTATGTAATATAATATGAAATATATTATAAATAAATAATAGTTGTTACTATACAAAAAATACAAATTTAGAAACATTATGGGCCGTAATAATATTGCATTTATATAACAAACTAATAGCTTCACTACCTCAATATAGACATAATATTAATAGGAACGAGCAATGCGAAAGCGCATTTGTTTTAATTAACAGAGAACGCTTGGTTTCTGATTTTAATTAAACCTGCGGAGGTGTTACGAGTGACGTTTCCTACACAGCCTCCATACGAGGCGAGGAGGAAATTACGCTGTTAACTAAATTGGTTTTTAGTCTGCTGGTGTTACACTTATTGTCAACTGATTTGCTTTTAGTTTATTCATAATGTTTGCGTATGCAATGATAATTATGTAGTACAATAAAATTTTAAACACTGAAAAAAGACGACAACCTCAGGCGGGTATCGAACCACGCACCTTCCGCATTCCGGGCGGCTGCCTTAACCACTTGGCTACCGAGGTCTGGCTTTCAACTGTCGAAATTTGTCAGTGCTTGATGCTTATGTTTTTAGTCAACATTGCTTCATCAAATTTTACCTAAGTATATTTAAGCGTTAATAAAACGCTAAAATATAAAACATTAATATGTAGTACAACATGAAAATATGTAGTGCGGGAGCGTTCTTTATTTCAGAAGTTTTTTTTACATCTACTTTATTTGCTCATAATTTTCATTTTTATCGTCATCATCATCATCATCATTAATGACGGAAAGCAGTGTAAAAGGCCATTACTTAGTCTGTAAAATTCTGTACAGACCTCTGAAAAATCGGAAAAATCTTGGAGCTCAAAGTAGGTACATGTACTTTGAGCTTCAAGATTTTTTAACTTATATCCCCATGTGACAATTACAATAATCATTAACGTATGTAATAAGTACATGAATCACTTACAATCACACACTTCGTCTTATGACATTATATTGTGTCTTTCATTATCAGAATCACAAACTGATAGGTAACTGTTAACAAAATATAAATATTTAAAACCAAAAGAATTATTTTTATTTTATTTTTTTATTTTTATTTAATAGGAACAGCAAACAACTACATTTTTCCATATTACAAAAATATGATCCACAAAACAAGTCTTATCAATAATGCAGCCCACAGCGCTATCCACAAGTTACACAATTTATTTAATAAAAGAGACTTTCTTTATTTTAAAATTGTCATTCTAGATTTTTGAAGAAATATATTTCGTATCTTGCTGACAGAATCATGGAAAGTATCAATTTGGTCGCAGCCTAGCTGACATCACCAGGCTAGAGTGAGAAAGCAATCTACGAATAGGCTTAATTTCAATAGTTATGGACCCAACCACCGCCCTGGGGGACACGAATTACGACACTGCTCCATTAAGGAGATTGCTACGCGAGAACAGACCCGTAGAGGTTAATATATAAGCATTTTGTAACTATAATGAGTCGCCATTTCTTCAATTGTTTTTATCATTTCTTTTATTATATAGTTTTTTATGATCGTGGATTGTATAATTTGGTAACGACTTATTGTTTAAGCTGTGGGTTCCTTGCGCCCGTTCTTCTCTACACCTAAAAGACGTCCTGAATGGGTGTGGTTGGTGGGCGGGTCCCTATGCCTATGCCTACCCATCCATAATAGTAAAATTAAGTTTAGACGATTCAAAATACTTATTTTAAGTTTACTGAATAAAATAAGTTATGGTTTGATTTTGATTTGATCAATATACATAACAACCATATACTACTACAAACTTTGCTAATACTCTTATTACTGTTAAAAGTCATCATAACGAGAGTAAGGTAGCACTGTCTGCTCTGTACAACATGAAAATCGGGAACAGGTTTTGAACAACGCGCGGTGGGACACAAGTTCGAATCCGAGGACCTGCCATGCACCTCTGCAACTTGTTTAGAACCGTGTCAGCCGAAATTAATAATAAATTTATTTTGGTAATAACAATTGGTCCTTCGAGCCGGATGATTTTCTAAACAAATTAAGTGCCCCGAAATTCTAGGATTCTCAGAATGCCTGCACACAACACATTCAACAGGATTGTAAAACAAATGCGAGTAGATCCGTATAAAGAGTTTCATTACACACGTTTAATTTGAACGTTCAATGAGCATTGGATAATAATAAATTAACAGTCACCGCGCAGGATCGCTTCCCCAAATAGAATGTTAATTTATGTTCGGTGTCGGTATAAGATCCTTTTCTCTTAATTGTTTATCTTGGTGGTCTAATTAAGTATTAGACGAAAGTCAACCAGAGACAGATTATTATTTGTTTTACCATGGCTTGGATATTGTACTTCATTATTAATGCAGCTTTGTTGGTGAATTAAGCTTTTCGATTTTTAATATTGTGGAAACCGTTTCAAAATCAGTAGATTAGGGTATTGTATTGCAATTTATACTTTGGTGTTCAGTCTATATAGGTTGTTTAAATTTGTCACTTTACGTAATTTCCTTATTTGTCGGGATTCATAATTTCTAGAGGATCATTTTACGCAACCTTCGAAACAAACATTAATTAGGTAATATGACTGTGTAATAGAAAAAAACTAGATGACTTCTTTGCCAAATAGATAGATAGATTTGAATATAGTATGTAAGTACTTACAATATCAAACTAAAATGTTTATTAAACAAGACGTATAACGGCTGCAACGATTAGCTCATCTGGCGTATTCCCATCAAATATCTTAAAAAAGATTACCTCATTTTTCTTTCCAAGAAATTGAAGGACCACTAATCCTTGCTGAAACAGATCATTTCTAAAATGTGTTTGCGTAGCTCGTTTGCAAACAAACGAGGTTTTTTCATCGTCCAAGCAATCAAAATAAATTCTTCGGAAATAATGTATTTTCATCGGATGATGGGAATGCGGTGTAAAGCTTGAGGTAATCTGATAAGCTCATTACAACCCGATCCGGTTGGGCCCGAAGTTTAATATTGTCGAGGCAAGCAAAACAGATTACTTTTACTAAGTTTTGTATTTGTTGCGTGTAGAGTTTTGTGATTTCAGCAGCATATTTTGTATAACAATGGAGCGGCAGGGGAATGGTGTCATACAGCTGTTTCACGAGCGAAATTAAATACCTACCTACTTTAAACCGAAATTAATTGAACACATGTTCTCCTTTTCGCGGTTTCAACATCTTATAACAGCCTCTTTAGTTCAGTGTTTAGACCACTGCGGTCTTAAACCCTGCTCCCGGGTTCGATTCCAAGCCAGGGAGTACATGATTGTACTCAGTTGGATTGCTGTTGCTGGTAGAGCATGTTTTAGCCCGCCTGGCTAGCAACCTAAAACCTAAATATGTCACCATAATATCAATGTTATAAGCATTTGTTTGTTCCGACAGTTAATGAGCCAGTTCGTCAGTAGTTGAGCAAAGCTGTCTTCCTTAATTGCTATTATACATTTAGTGTAGAAAGGGGACGGATGGAGCCCCTCATAACCTTGCCTCCCTGAAGGTATCCATAACCCCTTGTCTGTGATAAAGACTCCTAGAGGTTGCTTACAATTGAAATTTTATTGTATCTGGTAATTCAACAACTGAGGTAATATAAGGCGGATTCGCTGACCAAAAAAGGAGGGTATTTGCAATAACGTACCTGCATAATCCAAGAGCCGTTCCCGGCACAGGTGTAGCCTGCGTGCACCAGGTGCCGGTGGCGCGTGAATGAGCTGAGCAGGTTGCGCATGCACTGCATCAGCGTGTTCATCTGGGGGTGGATCAGGATCTCCGTCACCAGGTTCTCCGAAGCGAACTGGATGAGGCGCTCGCCTGAAACAATATTGTTGAGGTAAGGAACTGTCGCACTAAAGATCCAGATGAGTTGACGTACTACAGCAAAAAGGAGATTACGATGACGGCAGGCCCCACTAGATAAGATCAAATTTGTCGGCTTGTAAATAAAGTAAAGTAGTTTAGTTGCAATCTTGCCAGTTAAGAAAATTTCGCAATGCGTGCCCACTGGGTGGGTGACGAAATTAAAAACATCTCGAGCTCGTCCGTGCTTCGGAAGGCAGAAGGCTTCGTAGGAAGTAGTATTTTTGAAGCATAGGTATTCAAATCATTGTGATTTTATCATAAGATTCAAAGTAAGATATTTTACTTAATAAAATAACAATATATAAGATCCTTTTTAAAATATGAAGTTAATTAACAGACTATAGTTACAGAAGTCTTGAGACTGAGGTTAATTTAGATTTTAGGACACAAAAGTGAACATGATTCTTGTTCTATATCATGACAAAAAACGAGAATATAATCAGTGACATTACAAATTAGGCAAAATTTGCGGAGGAACAATACCTATATTTTCCTTAATTATTGCGAAGTAGAATGTCGTGTAAAACCTACTCTGCGGGAACACACCGCTCGTTCGTATTTTACACGTCCTTTGTTCGTAAAGTTTTCCTGATTTTGAGCACATGAATTTCTACACGGAAATAACAAGGCAGCCTTGGCGCTGGCTACGCTGTGAGGACAATACTAATGACTTCCATACACGGGAAGACAGAAGTTTGCCGACTGTAACTGACACGAACATTTGAAATATTTCAACTTTTTTGCTAAAACACACTAAGTGTTACGAGTATAATGTTCCTACGTCCGAGAGTCATATATATAACTTTGGTATATTAGAGTAACTAGCTTATCTCTGTAAAATACCTATTTTTTTATTCTACAACGTTCATCTCACCTGGTGGTAAGTGACGATAAGGCCGAAGGTGGAAGCGCGCTTCACCCGGAATCCTCAACCACTGAGGAACTGGCTATCTTATCTCAAACTGTCGGAACACAACAATGCTATAAACATTGTTGTTATGGCGACAGAGTTAGATAAGATGGTGGTAGCTAGCCAGGCGGACTTAACAGCCCTACCACCAACCAAACCAAGCACACAAAGATGTACCCACCGCTGGGAATCGAACCCGGGACCTCTGGGTCTGAGACCGGTGGCTTAGCCACTAGACCACAGAGGCGGTTATATCAACTTTATCAATTCATAACCTATTTTTTATTAAACTTAAAGCTTCAAACCTGTCTTTTAAAGTTTTCATTTGCTTCGATCCTGTCATACTTTTTTTGCTTCATTTTTTAAATGACGATTTATAAAATAAAATTTGCTATTATTACTACATCTTTTTATGATTGCTATTTAATATGCCGTCCATAATATTGGGATAAGTTAGGAGTTTATTATTTGTTCGGTGAGATAAGGGCGGCCTTCGGGCTTCGAGGGCGGCGCGCGTGGATACAATACTAATGACTGACATTATGTACACACGCCGGCCGCAAACAAAGCCTGAAAGGGTCCTAAAATAAAAGGAAACACACTTAACGTCCGTTTAGAAATAACACGAAGGAAACATATCGAAGATATTGCTATTGACTATTGTGTTGTATTGCCAACGTCATATCAATGAATCGCCAAATGTGTTGCTGAGCGCAAAACTCGAGAACGGATCGACCGATTTGACTAATTCTTTAAAAAATCAAAATTTATTTTATGCTGAAAACTTTTAGAACGAGTTCTCCCGCCATATCAACTTACGAATAGCTTTCTTAAGTGCTCATTTATTGTAGCCTTTAAACTGAATCATCATTATCATCATCAGCCTATAAACGTTCCAAAACGGCACAGGCCTCCCACGTAAACAATAGCACGTGGGGATATTGGGCCATAACCCACCACGGTGGCCCAATGCGGGTTAGTGGGTTTTAATGACTGCCATCTTACGACAACAACCGGGACGAACGGCTTAACGTGCCTTCCGAAGCACGGAGGAGTTAAAGATGTCTTTAATGGTCACCCATCAGGCGACCCGGCGTTGCGAAACTTGCTTAGCGGGCAAAATCGCAAGCCGAACGCGCTAGCCGCTGCGCCATCGAGCTCCTCAAAAAGTTTTACTGAATAAATTATTGAAATGTATAATTACATTACCAGGTGAATTACGCTGCCACTTTTGGTCAAATCGCTAGTAGTGAGATAAGGGTCCTTCAAACGAGGCGTGAAGAAGCACTTTGTGGGCCGGCAGAGTGAGGGTGACTGATGCTACGTCTCTTACGCTGCACCAGTTGTCCTCGCGCCTGGACTACATTTCCACTTAACATCAGGTGGAGTGGAGTCATTTGCCGAGCTTAGCATAAAAAAAAAAATTAAAATAAATAAGGACGAAGCGTCTCCCTTTGTAGAAAAAGAGCCTAAAAACGATTGTCTATTTCTAATGTTTAGGATTGCTAGCTAGGTGACGACTATTCGTGCCTTATTTATTTGCCAACAACAACGTCCTTACAACGCTACATTAGTACCCATCAAACAGCTGTAACAATATCTAAGTACACCAAACTGCCATTAACAATGTTCAAATAAAGCGCGGACAATGCGAGAGATCAGTCGGCCGCAATGCGCCACTCGGCCTCATCGCCGCGACGCATTCCGCCACTCGCCATTGTGCCCCTCGTTATCGCCACGCCATTGCGCGCCGTTCCGCCATTCCGCCATTCCCCGCCGACTCCGCCATTACTCTAATTCAATTCGCGCGTAACGCGAGAGATAGGTCTTATTTATGCCAATTGCGATATCCTGGAATGGTAGCCTGGGGTCTTGCAGCCATGCCTCTTAGTTTTACTAGCTTTGCGCCAGTAACATATCTTAGTATGCTTCGTTCGACACATTTGAGTTTTAAGATTCGAGAATTGGTTTTTCTGCTCTTACAATCCTTATCTACTGCTGAATCTTCAGTCTTTCGAAAATTAGAGATTAGATGGATATCTAGATGGATATCTAATCTCTAATTTTCGGAATACAACAAATTACAACCAATTATTCTTTAACGTAGCAATAAAAATAACTTTCTTAAGGGGCAAAAATACTTATATAAGCTAAAATACCGGGCTTGAAGGATATGAAATCACATCGATTCGCCCGACGACGACTTAAAGTTTCAAAGCAAACACTAACCGACACGTCGTTTGGCGAACGTTTTCCGACCGGATCGGAGTTCTCGTGAAAGGTCAGGTCGAGAGTACGTCTGAACGCTGTTTTATAGTAAATGTAGCAAAGAGAGTGTAATCGTAGCATATGAAGCGCTGTGGTGTGCCTGCCAACTGGAAAACGGGCGTTATGTATGTCATAGCATGTACACACGGCGTCAGATCAACCTACCCTAAACTGTCAAATTTCTTCAATGAATATTGGTACTTAGAACCAAACCATAAAGTTCAAAATTGATTGTAGAAATTCGACAGTTTTGGGTTGGTTGATCTGACGCCGTGTGTATGTAGTACACATCGTTTTAATAACCGAATATTGAAACCCTAAAATGCTTCGCTCGTTCCGCGGAATATTCAATCGCATTAATCATCCCTGACATTTATAAAGGTTACACATTATACCATATATCTTTTGTTTTCATTTCGTCGGCAATGCATGACGTTGTAGAATGTTCGTTACTTGTGTTCTTTGCGAAATTAGTTTTCTAGCTATTTTGTTGTAATAAGTGTTTGTAACGGAGTTTCCTATTATGTTTATGTAACATTTGAATCTGAAAGAAATGAAGAAAAGAAATGCCTTCGCTGACTTTCCTAACGATTATTCTTAGTACTTGGTCTCCTGCTCCCCGAAGACTCACAAACCGACGGCAATGACATAAAGATATCTTAACGATAACAGGGCCGAGGGTTCAACTATTGTGGCCTAAACTGAATAACATTTTACATGGGTAGAAAAATACTTTTTGATATGCGTGACGACATTTTTTCCTGGAAATAATTTATAAAACTCGGTGACATTCTCTTTTCGAGCGTAACTAATTGATTTTTACCCAAACTGGGGGATTTTAATATTAAATTTAAAGGGACACGATGTGACGTTGCCGTGTTTTTCAATACAAAAGATGTTAAAATAAAAAGCGAGAGAAACACTGTTGCCGTGACACTGTACAAAAAAATGGACCCAATATTGGCTGAAAATTGAAACGAAAGAACGTGGCTCTTCATGCGACAGTCCATTCTTTCGTAAACAACAGAGTGCTGAATTGTGAAGTGTCCTATTCCAGGAAAATAGTTTCAGGAAATTTAAAAAAATAGTAAGCTATTCGGAAAGCCTTTTCATCAAAATTCAGAACGCTGTTACTTTGTATTTAATCTAAGTATTTCATTTATTTCACATGTACATAAGACGTTAAACTTACAGCAAAACTTATATTTCTCGAGTAAATGATTATGGATTCTAATTATTTTAATTTTCAATGTTCTAAATTAACATTAAATGTATTTCTTTATATTTTTTACAACACAACTAATTATTCACAATTGTATTATTGTAATAATACTTAAAATAGCAAAACACTCATGCAGCTGCCATTCAAAGAACAAACAAAAAACGAAAGCACATTTGCATCGAGAAATAATTTCGAACAAACTTCGTGAAAAGATTTTGCGACAGAGATTCAATGGAATATACTTGATCTTAGGATGGAATCAATGCCTTCCAATATTTCCTGGCACCCAACTGGCGGCAAATGCAAATACTTTTCATGAATTTAATCGCAATGGTGGCTTAAATTAAAATGGTCTTTATTAATTCTTGCATAATGCCTTTTGTCCGTTATGGCAAGCGAGTCAGCGAGTGAGTTCGCTTTTCTCTTCTTTGTTCTACTATACTTTAGCAGAATAAATAGCTGAGGACATTGACGAATTTTCAGTTCAGTTCAGTCCAAACATAAAGAACGATTAACTTCGCACTGCCCAAACAGCTGGATCGAGAACGCTGAAAAATTACTTTTCATCATTACAACCATTATACAATTGCAATGCTTTATACAATGCTCTGTTCTTATTGAAAGCGCTTCCTAAAGCATTCGGAGTTTTTTAAAGCAGCTAGGTGCAGCCCTAGTTAGAGTGCTTTAGAGTGCAGTTTTTAGAAAATAATATTGTTGACAATAAGTACTACTACTAGTATTTTAGCACAGGAATGTTAAGTCTTTTAGTTTTACCTAAATCTTATTATAATCATCAATTACAGTCCACAACAAAAGTAATAATGTTCCCTTCCTAGTGTGTACAATAATTATATTAGTTGCAATGGAAGGTCCTATTTACAATGAAAACTCCCCTCGAAGCGGCCGGCGTTCATTTACGCCTGTGCAAATGCTATCAGCTACGGCCGGCTGTTTGCTAACAAAAGGTTTGATTTCAAAATAAACTTATACCCAGTTATTTCAAAACGCGAACTTAGTAATAGCTATCTCTATTCTGAAAAAAATGAGACAGTATCTGTTTTATATAAGGTTTACCTTTAGTCCTCGTTTTGGAAAAAAGGGCAAGTGTTTATCTTAGTAAAATCGTTGTACTAGTTGCAATAGAAAGTCCTATTCACATTGAAAACTCCCCCGAAGCGGCCGGCGTTCATTTAAAGCTGTGCAAATGCTGCTATCAGGCTCGGCCAGGCTATTTGCTAAAAAGAGCATTGAGGTGTAACAACTAGAGACGCCACCGCAAAGCAAAGTTTTGCGCACTGATTTGCAGCCGCACGCACCGCAATCGCTTAGATCACTCATAGTAGAGGATCCGAGTATACAACGACCTTCACCGAGCCGGTTAATGGATGAAAATTATGTTATATTAAATTTAATGTGTTAAAAAGATATTGCGAGTGGGTTGGCTGAAAAATTTCAGTCCAGTATATGATTAATTAAATATTTAAATTCTTTTTTTAAACATTGCACTTGTTTCGAAAATAAATAAATTACATCGAAAGTATGAAGCCTATAGAATATGCAAACGTTAGGTTGACTATTTTTTTCCTGTCATATCAATGGGTAGGCAGGTGTAAACAGGCAAGTCAATATTAGTAATTTGCAACCGTCTGGTTAAATAAATAAAATTTATGTTTACATAAAGATAAGATCATTACAAACACACACACACACACCAAACCAGTGCAATGTAATTTTTTTTTTAATATTAAATTAATCATTAAAGGTACTGTACTGAAATTTTTCAGCCAACCCACTCGCGATATATTATTTAACATATTAAATTTGATATAAAATACTTTTCATCCATTAACCTTCCTAGTGAAGGTCGTTCTATACTCGGATCTTAGACTATCACAGTTTGCAGCCCATGCCCAAGCCAAGGCGATTTTAAGCGGTTTGTCAGGATCGCGCAAAGTGCAGATCCATCGTCTCTGCCTACCTCTGTAGGGACTAAGGCGTGAGCGTATGTTTGTATGACTAATATAAACAGTTATTTTAAATTCTCTTCTTTGAAGTTACGGCACAAGAGATGGACAAGTAATTTGCTTTATTAGTACCTACCTAAGCGGTAGCCTGCCGTGAAACTAGACACGATAGAAAATCAATTGTTAGTAACATCTAGGAATTTTCGTGACAGACAAGGGGTAGGCTGTCTGGAAGATATGGCTTTTATATATATAGCCGCCCATTGTACGACTTCTTTTTAAAAATTATATCCATCTGTCTGTACAATAATGAATACTCATTTCATTTTTCATTTCAAGGGGTAGTTTTGCGCTTGGTATAGCATAAAGTCCATAATATTCAATAGTTAAATTAATTATGAGGCGACCAAAATCTCACTATCTCTGTTATCACGAGCCATGTAAAGAATTCGAAACGTCTAAAAATAATAATAAAAGAGGCTTAAATAAAATCAACCTAAAACAACGAAAGAACTTTAGATTCGTTGCCTAAGTTCGCCCACTCACGTAACATATCGTGAAGCGGTCAGTAAGAGGCACGCCTTAGATTGCCCAGACAATGTCTCTAGCCCGGTCTAGCTAAAACTAGACTAATGGCTGGCAAGCCCAGCGAATAAATTGCTACGTTTATTGTCTGAGAGAATTTATGTCCGCGTTCTAGCACTAAAGTTATTTTGTTTCAGAATATCTTTTACATGAAAGTATTTGAAAAACAAAAAATTATTCTATATCTAATTTATTAATGTCGCGTAGCGGTGAAAGAATACTACCACCCCCTCTCTTTCCTTTGGTGTCGTAAAAGCCAACAGCATAGAGCGGCGATGGGCTCACCACCTGTCACGCTGAGCACATGTGCAGTCGCTATTTGGTGAAAAGTGAACTATAGTAGAGGACTGTTTTTGCTGTCGTCATTGCCTAGTCTCTGACTAACTCATCGGGGATAATAGTCGTGATTATATGCATGTATGTACGTGTCTAATTCATTATATTTTGTACAATAAAGGGCTACAGAACGGTGTTTAATATGGGTATACAAGTTTGCGTCTAGACAAATCGCGTTCATGACGAATCGCGTATGTGACAAACTGAGTAAATCAGAACGTTGATGTCGAACTGCGTATGTGACGAATTGCGTTTGTGACATACAGCGTGTAATCCATTCATAAGCTATTAGCGTAAAAGTGAGAGTATCTACTTCAGATTTTCACCCTTTAATTAACAAGGACTAAGGAGCTGAGAACATTCTGACAATGTTAGTTTTTCTTTTTTTTCTTGTAGTGTTGTCTGTTATTGTACATTGTATGGTTTTATGTAATGTGTACGCGTGTTATGTAAATGTGTATGTCTGTATGTTGTCCGTGCACCGTGCACCGACAGGCCCCGCCAGAATACCAGCGTTGTTGTGACACGTCCCGTTCGCAACAACACAAGCTGAGGCGGGGTCCTTTTTTTTTTAAAATTATGTTATTATCGTATATTTTTGTATGTCAATAAATGTTTCTCTCTCTCTCTCTCTCTCTCTCAGGTTATCTAACTTAAGGGGGGTTAGGCGGTGAAAATGGAACATTTGGCAGTTTTCTGTTAGTTGTTATTCAAAATATTTTAAATATTTCGCACTGAAATTTTCAATGTGTATTACAGAACGTAATTGGTAACATTTTGCTCAATAGAAAAAATCCTGAAGTTGTATCTAAAATTTCATATAAATGCACATTACGACCTTGTTTTACAATAATAATTTTCGATTTCGAAAAAAAACCTTTTCCATTTCTTGACTGATTTGAATTTCCAAAAAACTAAACGTTTTATTATTTTTTTAATAAAATGTGAATGGCGCTTACGGGTTGCCGCGGACCCCGCACCGTACAACACCCGCGAGGGCCCGGAATTTTCGCTAACCGCCTAACCCCCCTTAAGACATGGTTTTGTGTTGGTACGGCGTTTCTACAGTTTTCAGATAAAATTTGAAAACACACTAATTAGATTGTTTTTAAATCTTGATATAATTTTTACTTTTCTTCTTACCCTTATTGATATAAAATACCTATAATGCTTGAAAATATACCGCATTATTTACTAGATCATGAATTGCAATCGGTGAAAATAAAATTGGTATAAAAAGTTAATATTCAAATCGAGACTCTTCATTACTCTCCTATATCCGAAATTTGGCAGTATTTTCCGATTTCACAGTAGCATCAGCACTAACGGGTTTTTGGCCAAGTGACCTACATCAGGGGTTATCTGTGCTTCCGGTTGACCGCCCAGGCCCGACGCAACGAAAACCAGGCTTAGGCCAGGGCGATACGCGAATGACTGGTCGCCGACATTAATTTCTCGTCCGTCGGCGTTTTTGTAGCAATCGTAAGATAAGTTGTTATTCCAAATTACCTACTTACTTACGGGCAGTTATATAACTGCCTGACCCGATCGAAGACGTTTCGTGAAAGGTCTGTTTCATAATAATTCATTCTTTTTTGAGAATATTTCGACGAACTCATTCCACAACCAGGGGCCCTACTGTTTCCTCTTAAAGAGGTATTACTTTATTTATTAATAAGGCTTACCAACTAAATACATACAACTCATTTCAGTACTATGCAAAATTCGTATTATAATCTGAACAGTAACATTAAAATAATACTGCTCTAAGATTTGATGCTAAAGCCACTGAGCTTATGACGGGGAAACCTCTTTTGAAACCGCACAGTTTCTGTTTTAACGTAGTTCTTACGTATAATTCAATCCATGCGTCACAACTCCAAGTATTCCATTACGTAGGCTCTGTTCCATCAGCCACTACATGATCGATCTCCGTCAGGTGTTCCGATTGATGGATCATCTTCACAACATCGACACGGTTGCGGATTCATTTCAGGTAAGCTGTCACACCCAATTATGCCGATACGTGACGATGATGTAGTCTGATATTGGTTTCGTGTACCCAAGATGTCTCTTTTGACACACAACATAATCTGTTGTGAATAAAAATTTTTTTAACAGGTTTTCCTGATTTTCACCTCTCTAGTGTCGACTAATGAATGTGTTACTAAATTTTAAAAACATTCTTTACTTTTAATTTTTTAGAACTTTCAAAAATACTTTTTACCATTCGGCCACCGAGGCACATAAATGGTACATACATATAATCATGACTATTTTCCCCTAAGGGTTAGTCAGAGACTAGGCTATGAGGACAGCAAAAGCAGTCCTCTACCATAGTCCACTTTTCACCAAATAGCGACAAATGTGCTCAGCATGACAGGCGGTGAGCCTATCGCCGCTCTATGCTGTTGGAAGTATGTGCAGTCTTTAGTCCGTTAGTCGCCTTTTACGACGCCCAAAGGAAGAAAAGGGGTGGTAGTATTGTTTCACCGCTACGCGACACAGTAAGCAGTGCCGAACCCATTTATACACCTAATACAGCTGCAACGTAATAAACTTTTGTTTTAGGTATACTAGCTAGCGTTAACGTTATTATTTTTGAAGGAAAACCCTCGAGCTTGAAATATGCTGAAAGCGTTTAACTCGGTTATAAAGTTAACTTGGTTTATGGCGAGTCAAACGAGATTATAATCTGAGCTGAAGTCATGAAACTTGGATGCAGAGAGTTAAGACGCTCTTTTCATGGGAGGCCTGACCTACAAGTGCCTACAACGTTACCTGCGACGGAAATGCGAAAACATTAATCTCTGTGTATACTCGTAAATTTTGTACCGAATAATTAGGCTCTTATAATAAGATTTTTTATTTTAAGTTTCATTTTAAACGACGAAAGTTATAGAAACATACATAATTAGTTTAATAAAACCTTAACAAACGTAATAAGCAATGTTAGGGGTACAATGGAGCTAAGCCATATTACCTACTATGTATTTACTACTATTTATGTTATAGAAACGTTATGGCCTATATATACTGTCCCACTGCTGGGCAAAGGCCTTTATTATTGACATTTTCGTCTTGTAGAGTCTTCACCCAAAAGTAATTTATTTTTATTCGATTGAGGAATTCTTTAAATCTTTGCATCCCGGATCTAGTAAACCACTTATTTTATTTAATGCGCTTATTTTAATTTTTTTTTGACTTCTCTGATTATCATTTGTTGTATTTTGTTCCTTAATAAGTTTAATGTGTTTATGTCTGTTTTTTAAAAAAAATGTTTGCAAGCCAGCTTCGGACTTCCGGTTATCGGGCCGGGCGCTTATCCACTCGGTCACCAACACTATTTCTCCATAAAAGGCCATATGGGCATCAGGGTGGATCCCGTGGTTCAATACCCTAGTGCAGAGGTCCCACGATCTCCACTTAACTCGAATTTGCTGTTCGCCAGTGTTTAGTGGGTAAATCTTCCTTCCTCATCCCTGATTGATTGCTACGCTCAGTGTGAAGGACGGATAGAGCCCCACATAACCTTGCATCCCTTCTAGGGGTGGGGTATCCCTAAGGCGGAATCACTGGGGAAAAAGGTTATTTCTCCGTAAGATATTGAAAATGTTAATAAAAGTCGGTACTCACCATATCTGGCCTCCTCCCCCTCGGGTGCCTGCGCTGCGAGGGTGGCCAGCTCCTTCTCCAGGTCCACCTGGTGCTCGCCCGAGTCCCATGACAGCAGCCCTGCGACAAACAACCGTCATTGTAGCTGAAGCTCTTAGACATTTTATACTATTTTCTATCTCACTACAATTTTTGAGAGTTAATTTCAAAAGCTCTATCTATCAGTGGCGTCTACAGTTTTGATACTATTTTTTATTACTCGTCATTTCGCGAGATGAAATATTTGATGGAATAACCACTCAGATCTCACTTTCCATCACAATTAGACATACAAAATTAGATCGATGATTGACAATATACAGGTATGGCATTTACTGGAGTTATATTATCTCGGTCTCATATTTATTCAGTGAAAAATGCTATATCAGTCGCTAATTTCATTTTCTAAATGTTAAAATAAAAAAACTTATAATTGTGCGTAGGTATGTACGTTTTTGTTTAGTAACTTTTTTAATCGGAACAAATTTTAGAGACAACGACGCGGATTTATAACAAAAGTAGATAAATAGCTGTAGCATTGCACCGTATTGAGGAGTCAGATAGTCTTTGAGTCAGACTGAGCGTGAACAAAGTTACAAACACATCCGAGTCAGTGTAGTACAATTAGCGCAAAGTTCCCGGGCGGAGGAAACGCCAGAGGAAATTGTGCCGGGACTGAAGCCGGGACTAAGGCCTAATATTTGTCGATGTGTTTGCACAACCCGTATATATTGGATGCTGGCAGCTTTATAGGTTTTCAGTATTTGTGTTGTTGCGGCTGCAACTGCACTGTTGATATTGTGCAATGTGGAAAGCCATTTCGATTTTATAAGAAACAAACTTACGTTACTTATACAAGGGACCAAGCTATGGCTTTAGATATTGATGTTTGTATATAAGAGTTTATCATCATTATGAGCCGAAGACTAATACTGTCGGATTCCTGCCCTCTTGAGGGGCTTTATACTTATCGTATTACATAAAATTCATTTTGAATCAAAACGGTTGAATTTTTAGGGTTCCGTACCTCAAAAGGAAAAACGAAACCCTTATGGGATCGCTTTGTTGTCCGTCTGTCTGTCAGACAGACGTCTGTCAAGACCCTTTATCTCGGTAGCGCGTAGAGGTATCCAGTTGAAATTAAAACCATATGTTTAGGTCTACGCTCTATTGAAGCTGTAAAAAAATCAAACTCTTATGTTAACGTTAAAAAAAAGATACGGCCGTTTATGCTACAAAAAAACGTATAATTCGACACTCTCAAGATAATCAAAATTTATAGGGTATTTTCCGTTGACCTAGAACCATAAAATTTGGCAAATATTACCGTCTTTTACTACAACTATAGGGAAAAATCTGAAAACTATACATTACTACATACAATTTGTAATTAAATATTAAAAAACAGGGTCTTTATGCCAGGAGCGGCGGGCCAAATTTTGGTTTTGAGTTAACCGTGTCATGTGGGGTATCGTATGAAAAGGCTTCATTGGCACAAGCTTATACAGATTTTTAATTATTTTTATGATGTATGTAGTTTACAATTTACGATTTTTGACGAAGAATGAAAAAAATATTATATTATGCAACTACAATTTTGTACGGAAACCTCGGTGGGCGAGTCCGACTCGCACTTGTCCGGTTTTTTATTATTTACTCTGAGTTGCTACGAAGTATGCGTCCTGATCCTCTCACCAAAAATAGCAATGCCGCTTGGGATGTTCAACTGTACGGGTGAGTGCTCTGGATTTGTAGTGCCATGACAATTGTTATATTTTATTTTATACGAGTACCTACAACTACATATAATGTATAGCCATCAGATATCCGTAGCTTATCGACGACCAGAGGTATCACAACGCGTTCTGACTCCGCGAAAACCTTTATACGTCATATTTTCAACCCTGTGCTGTACACGCAGACCTGTCTTTGAAAGTATAGTTCGGGTTTAAAACCTATTGTATTTTTATAAAGGAAAGTTAATGGCAAATGAAAGATCCGTTGTAATTTTAAGACAACACGAGATAATTTTTGAAGTAGCACCCTTAAAGTAGGTATATCTTAAAATAACTAACGGCCAGAAGATAAAGGGTCGTGTTGTCACTGTGATTAAAATTAATTTCCTTTGTTGATAGCCGGAGGGTTAGGCTTGCCCCATTTGTCCATCCATTCTCATTCTGCTTTGACGAAGCAAAAACCGGAGCGCGCTTTAAGGAGTTGAAACTTTAAAGAGCCAACTTCTTATGGGGGGTAATTGTCTCAAAGTCAAGTCAAAGTCAAATTATTTATTCAATGTAAACCTTTACAGGCACTTATTGACGTCAATACTAATAATAATAAAAAAACAGTTAACTAACTTATAGTTAAGACTTAATAACTAATCTAACGAGCTATTATAGTCTGTGCCAGACAAATGCGCATTGCTACCCCCAGTAACCACTGCACGCCGAAACAGAATCGCGTCGAACCGAAATATAAGCCGTGGTCATAGAATTGTGTAATATGATTTCCAATTATCGTATTGATACTGTGGTAAGTAATATAAATTGGAGAGTTTTTGAAGTAAAATAAAGTAGCGGCTGAAATGAGTTTTGGAAAACATTAGTACCTAACCAATAAGGTTGACATTTTTAATCATTCAAATATATTTTTTTATAAAAACTTAAGCATAAAAAAACGTCAAAAAATAATAAGCATAAACTTGTGTGTTTTAAAATTGTTTTGTTTTTCGTAACTTCAACACCTATCACAATACCGTTCAAGTTTAAATTTAAAATATTCCAACTAGCGAAGCAATGTACTCCTACTTCAAAGGTACGATAGGGGTTGAAATTAAAGTATGATCCCATGGATATGTTTACGCGCATAAAGCGCTTAAGAGGGTCTACGCATTTCGGTTTCCCATACGAATTTCCAAGTCGAAATTTTTAAAAACCAATAAGCCAATTTTGATAAAACAAGGCATGCTGAAGTAAAATATAGAGATCTAAATAGTTTGTTAAAAACATTTCTAAAAAACGTTTATTTGACTGAGTTATTGCGATTTTAAACTTTCTATAGTGGACTTTAAATCGCAATAACTCAGCCAAATAACCTTTTTAAAAAATATTTTCAACAAACTATTTAGATACCTGTATTTAACTTTAGCATGCAAAGTTGCATTAAAATTGGCTTATTGGTCTTTAATAGTTTCGACTTGGAAAATTGTATGGGAATCCTAAATGCGTAAACCCTCTTAAGCCTTATTCGTATACGTATTAGCCGAGTAGCGAATACTTTCGCTGCTTTGCTTGATTAAAACGAATTCGAAAATAATCACACTAACGAAGATATTATGCTATCAATGCTCGACTACATTACTATTACAGTGCGAACCACGCTTCAGTTAAATAAAAAAAAACAGTAGATACATATAATCACGACTATTATCCCCGAAAGGTTAGTCAGGACTAGAAGTCCACTTTTAACCAAATAACGACTGCAGTGCTCTGCGTGACAGGTGGTGAGCCCATCGCCGCTCTATGCTGTTGGATGTATGTGCAGTCTTTAGTCCGTTAGTCGCCTTTTACGACACCCAAGGGAAGAGAGGGCTGGTAGTATTCTTGTACCGCTACGCGACACTGTTGAAATTGAATTGAATTGAAAAAAAAAACAGTAATATAACTCATTCTGCAAACAGTGTATGTTCTGCACCAATGCTGTACACATACGTGCATATAGGTAATAGCAGTAGGTCCCCGTAGAGAAGAGGGGAAAGGGGTTAATTGCATCAGGCCGGCGCGGCGCACCGCATCCGTAGCTAACTTGTTGCGTACCTCGTTTTGTAAATAGGTTGCCTGGATAACACATGATGTAAGTTGAATTTGATTTAGTGCGGTATTTTGTAGCGGGTACTTTTTAGGGGTTATCAATTTATCAGGTCTAGTTTAAGGTTAGGTTAGAAGTACCCCGAACCGAAGACTTTATTTTTTTTTTTTTTTTATTTATGACGGATTGCGCGTTTGTTTTCGATTTCACCTGTTCGAAAGTGATAATGAGGACGAAGATGGAGCACGCGCAGTTAGTAAATGCCTGTGTACTCTAGCCTTAAAAACGCCCAAGTTGTAGCGTTCAGGAAAAACAGATGCAGGGAGGTCATTCCACATCCTAGTTGTCCTAATGAGGAAACTAGAAGCAAATCGCTTCGTCCGGGCGGGTGGAATATCGACAACATAGGGATGAAAGCCTTCCTCCGTCTAGTAGTCCGATAATGGAACGGGGTAGGAGGTATGAGGTTATGTAACTCCTGAGCACACTCTCCGAAATCTAACCTGTATCATACTTGTATGAAGGACGTTGAGAGTAAGTAAAGCAAAGGATGTCTGTCAGGATCGTAGCAAATGGAAAACTGTGGTCCCATTGATCTAGAAGTGTAGACAAGTACGTTCATACAAACCATTTGTTCAAATTCTGGAATGAGAGACCTAAAGTTTGCTGCAGCCGCTGCAGCGCTTAAACATTTAAATGTTGTCTAATCAACAGAAATACATCGCAGCGCCGCAGCGCCAGATCGGTCAAAGACAACGTAGTGTGTATCAAGATGGCGTTCCAAATAGATTGTCAATAACAATAATTGAAAAAATACCTTTTCTTTTCTGATAATACGATATAACTACATAATAATGACTTGAATAACAATTAACTTCCCTTACTTGACAACTGAATTGTAGTAAACGTCTAGGTGTACACTTTGAAAAAAAATAAAGAATTATTTTCGCCGCTCCGCACGCGCGAATGTCAAAGCCACACTAAAGCAAGGTGCCGAGTCGACTCCGCAGATGAGTGGAACATAGTGCGTGTTCGGAAGGGCCTATCTAGTGTAACGTATATATCGCTGTATGGTCCTGCCTACCCCGCCGGGAAGCGGCCGTGGTGTAAAGATGTAATAAAAGTTTAAATAGGTTTTAGCTAAATTCATGAATGACTAGCGGCCGCTCGCGGTTTCACCCGCGTGGTTCCCGTTCCCGTGGGATTATCAAGATAAAAGTATCCTATGTGTTAATCCAGGTTATAAACTATCTGTATGCCAAATTTCATCCAAATCCATTCAGTAGTTTTTACGTGAAAGAGTAACAAACATCCATCCATACTTACAAACTTTCGCGTTTATAATATTAGTAGGATTTAACATTATGTTCAACAGCCTTACTTATAAACGTTACTTAAGACTTGACAAAACTCTACCTACATGACTAACAAGTAACTTAATTGACTGCTATTGAAAAATTGTACATATATTTAAACAAGTTTTTTAATAATTCTTACTGGTGTATATAGAATCAGAAAATACTTAATGTATGTATGTAAGTTTGTGTAAATGTATGTATATATATGTGTATGTATGTATAATTTTGGGATTTACTCTCAGTTTCCACCCAGTACGGGTATAAACCAGGTATCCACAAGATGTGATAAGAAATAACTATAAACACTGTCTTATCACACGACTGTTTTCAACTGTTTCCAATCAAACACAATTATAATACTGACCGCACTAACATTTCCATCAATCTAAACAGCATTTGGCTATCAAAATAGACCAACCAATAATGATCAGCACAAACCAAACTATGGACTATTGTTAGTCCCGACAACTGATCTGGAACGTTCTGAAATTCCAATATCTGCCGGCGACAGAAAGCACGGGAAAATTAACCTTATAAACGTTGGGCGGCGTCTCGTCCCAATTTAATGCGGGATTGCCAACAACATTATTCGTCGATGTGTTATTAATGGAATTTGTAATTAATTGCAGAATGGCTCAGCCAACCAGCTCAGCGCTTAGTGGCACCTAGTAATTGCTAATTTAGATGGAAGCGGTGTAACGGAAATAGTGGACGCTGTGATATAGGTAGCTTTTGATGGTCTTCTATTAAATGAACTGATGTCAGTGATAATCATTAATAAGTTACTAGCGTCCGCTAAACGGCGACTTTGAAAAAAAACGTCTTACTTATCTTCTACCTACGTCATCGTAGCCATGAAAGGAATCTGCCGCAAAATTACAACAATCTAGATCGACGTTTATTGTATGTGCGATTTTATTTTTCAGGGGCTTCACCTGTTATACCTAATAATAATATGTTGTATAACACTGCTGTACTTGTATTAGAATTGCGAATCTATCTATATTATGTCATGGCATTTTGAATCGTAGCCTGAAACTCTGAATAGCATAACTCCTTCATTAACGTTAAATACTACGACGCAGTTAAATGTCTTTTTCTACATTATCACTTATGCGTTGCCGGCCCTTGTAGCCAGCAGACAGTCAAAGCAGCCTCTTGCTCCGCTCTTTGAAAATTCTGTGTTTTTTCGCCATTCATAAACAAAAAGCAGCTAAAAAAGATGATTTCCACACCAGGGCCAAGCAATTCCAGAAACGGCCGTTGAATGTCTAAAGCGCCTCGGGAGGTATGAACGGCGGATTCCATTTGCGGATCCACGGACAGTTTAGGGTTAAATAGAGGTGTCCATAGCAGAGTATTGCGGTGTTCAAGTTATTTTGTAATTAGTTTTAGGTGCAGGGCAGGCAGTTAGTCACAAATAGAGACCTTTTGGCGGGTTCATAAATAAGTTTATAGAAAATTTACGTTATATAGCACTTAGAAAATGTCATCTAGTCTAGTTATAAACTAGTAGGACTAGTTATAAACGATTTACAAGGCAAGGCACACAACGAAAAATAAAAATTAATGCGTAAAATTACAAAGCGCCACCTCGTGTCTTCCATTAAAATTAAAAATGTTGTGTTTACTTTCGTTTATTTTACCTAATTTATTTATCATTACCTGATCATGATCTTTTGAACTCTTTGCAATAGTGTTCGTGTAAACTTAAGAAAACTTATTTATTGCACGTTACTTTTTTAAAGACAGACTCGTTCGCAACTAGCACGCCAGAATTATATCAATAACAACATTTTTGTAGGAGTATTTAACGATTTCGCCAAAGTACTAAAAAGCGTGAGCTTAAAACTAACAAGAGTAGCTGCAATAAACTGGATTTCCCTGTAGCGTTGCCATTTGCATAACCGCGTTACGTAAAATGGCGGTAATAACTATAATTTTATAAGCATAGCACACGACAGTGGTCGCGTGCTCGTTTAGCCGTTTATATAGAAAAACAAATGTTAGGAATGTCTGCCGCGGTGCAAGTGAAGAGCGGACGGGCGCTTACATATTATACATAATATAAACACGACTATTATCCCCAAAGGGTTAGTCAGAGACTAGGCAATAAGGACCGCAGAAGCAGTCTACTTTTAACCGCCTCTGTGGTCTAGTAGCTAAGCCACCGGTCTCAGACCCAGAGGTCCTGGGTTCGATTCCCAGCGGGGGGTACATTTTTGTAAGCTCGGTTGGTTGGTGGTAGGGCTGTTGAATCCGCCTGGCTAGCTACCACCATCTTATCTAAGTCTGTCGCCATAACAACGATGTTTATAGCATTGTTGTGTTCCGACAGTTTGAGATAAGGTAGCCAGTTCCTCAGTGGTTGAGGATTCCGGGTGAAGCGCGCTTCCGTCTTCTGCCTTATCGTCACTTATCATCAGGTGAGATGAAGGTAAGGGGCTTACCCGTTGCCAAAAATAAAAAAAAAACTGCCACAGTCCACGCGGCACACCGAATTACAACTGCTCAGCGTGTTAAGTGTTAAGTGTTGAGCTCATCGCGCCTCCGCACCGGTAGTATTTGTCCATAAAACCCAGTTCTTAATGCTGATTGTACCAAACATTCTCATGAACCAGCTGGGAAAGAAAATGTTTTTTACTTTTAATGTCGTGGACCCGTTAGGAATCAAAGTATAAACTTATTTTTTTGGAAACAATAGAGCCGTGGATCTTTTAACACATTTAACTTTTATTACCTTTATTAGAGTACATTATTAATTAAAAAGACTATTTATTCCTTATAACCGTGTCGCGCAGCGGTGAAAGAATACTACCCTCTCTCTTCCCTTGGGTGTCGTAAAAGGCGACTAACGACCTAAAGACTGCACATACTTCCAACAGCATAGAGCGGCGGTGGGCTCAGCACCTGTCACGCTGGGCACCTGTGCGGTCAGTCTTAGTGAAAAGTGAACTATAGTGGAGGACTGCTTTTCCTGTCCTCATTGCCTAGTCTCTATCGCTTCGTGGATAATATAGTAGTGATTATATATGTATTAATAAGGGTATTTATTCCTTAGGCAACGGAACATTTTACGGCTCAACTCGACGACTTGCGATCGGCCAGGGGGGTTACTCTCGAACGCAAACTCAATCTTAATACAATTCCAATGCGATTAATATGTATCGATATTGGGATAAGTAAAGATAATTCCGGAACGCCATCTCGATAATAATTTGTTCAATGAATTTCCACGCAATTTAATTCCTATGTGCTGTTGTCGATGTGAGAAGAGCTGTGCCCAGCAGAGGGACGGCTTATGACGATGATTATCACTTTTTGTCTTTTACAATTCACCTGCAACAATAACAATTTTGTATTGTTTATCGATTTTGCGGTTACCTAATTTGTGGTTATTGCATTGTAGAATTCTTTTTGTTAATAATGGTATAACATAAAAAAATACGCTCGTGCCTATAGGTTTTCATTCATTACATGTACGTACCATTTTATGAGTAAGTATTATGAATGATAAACATTAAGCATGTACTTATTTAATTAAATCCGAGCAATTTAAATTACATTATAGAATGTATTTTCCGAGTAGGATCGTTGACTGTTACTAATATCGATCGTTATTAACGATAAAAAAAAGTATTTAATTGATAAACGTTTTAGCACTTAATAAATAGTTAGGGTATAGGTATTGCTTTTATATAAACAGTATGTACTTCCTACTAATATTATAAACGCGAAAGTTAGTAAGTATGGCGCTATTGTCGCTTACAAAAGTGCCATTTGACATTTTTTAGATTTGTGATTGGTAATTGATTAATGCAATTCTGTTTCAAGAGTAGCCTTCCAGTTTTCAAGTTAACATGTCAAGTTGTCGATAGCTTTGCTTTTAGGAGTTGCCACACTAGCCCGCTGATTGAATTTTGATTGATACCTGGAGCAAAACACCGCCGCGCTTCAGCGAAATGTCGTGTTTACGTAAACGCTAATAACGTACTATTGTTTTGGCGCTCGCGTGTTTGCCCAATATTAATTCAGGGTATTTTGCTTCAGTGCATCTTTATAAATATTGAAGTGTTGATGACCGTTGTCATTCTGATGTGTTACTCGAGTCAATATTACACTCGCCTGTGTAGTATCTCCTATCCTACTAATATTATAAACGCGAAAGTTTGTATGAATGTATGGATATTTGTTACTCTTTCAGGTAAAAACTACTAAATGGATTTGGATGAAATTCAGCATACAGATAGTTTATAACCTGGATTAACACATAGGCTACTTTTTATCCAGATATTCCCACGGGAACGTATGGATAGATGTATGTTACTCTTTCACGTAAAAACTACTCAATGGATTTGGATGAAATTCGGCATACAGATAGTTTATAACCTGGATTAACACATAGAATACTTTTTATCCCTATATTCCTACGGGAACGGAAACCACGCGGGTGAAACCGCGAGCGGCCGCTAGTATTAATTAAAAATCAATTGCCTTCTGTTTATCGTAGCATCACGAAATATATATAAACATTAATAGCAATACACTTTAGTATACTTTATTTAGGTTCTTGTGAGTTTTTAGACGCAACGCCTGTGTCATCATCATCATCATCATGAGCCGAACGACGTCCGCTGTTGGTTAAAGCCATCCCCCAAGGATCTCCACCACAGGTATAGTGCTGCTCAAGAAAACCGTAAACTTATTTGAATTTCAATATTATATCTTAAGAGAAAAAATACGACAAACAAACAGTATGTACAGTATAAAATACGACAAATAAAGATATGACAGAAATACACATTTAAAAGAGTACCTATTAAAATAAATACGTAGCACTTTTTAAAAGGTTGCATCAATTATCATTCGAATGTATTAAATCACTCATTTAATAATTTGAATGTATAAAGGCGTGTCGAAACGAATGTCGAAAACATGTTGCCGCTGCACAATTTATAAAGCAAAAGCGATTTCTATAAGCATACAACTTAATTGTTCATGTCGGCAGGCGATGAATGTTGGAACCGTTCGGAGGTATTAAGGCAGAAGCAATCAACTCATTCCATTAGTGAATCCAACCGCATTGGGCCGGCGTAGGGGGTATGGCTCAATCTCCCCACGTGTAGTTGTCTACGTAGGTAAGACATTTTTTTGGAAGATTCTTGATTTTAAGTTCCAATAAAATTTATAAAAATGCATACATAGGTACATAGATTCGTGACTATTATCCCTGTAGGGAAGCCGAAGGTGGGTAGGATGGATGCAACTTGAGGAAGGAAAAGGGAAGATCTTCCTCCGAGCTGGGTGGTATAGCTCGGGACCGAGGTCCAACGGATGTTAGTTGGAGGTGCTATATATGGCGAAGGAGGTGGTGAAACTTCGCTACCGCGATACAGGCTTCCCATATTATTTTCTGTTGCAGTATGGAGATGTCGTTGAGTTAGTTTTTGTGGCGCCATCTGTTGACACGGTTGGGAAGGTGTCGAACTATGTGCGGCGTCATGCAGGTAGGTAGCGCCGCCACATCCCCAAAGGGGTAGTCAGAGACTAGGCAATGGAGACCTCAATCTGCCATAGTCCACATTTCACTAAATAACAACTGCATGTACTCAGCGTGACAGGTGGTGAGCTGATCGCCGCTCTTTGCTGTTGAATGTATGTGCAGTCTTTAGTCCTCTAGTCGCCTTTTACGACACCCAAAGCAAGAGATGGGTTGGTAGTATGCTATGTAATGAGCCGCCACTAGCTCTAATAAAATACAAAAAAAAATCTACTAAAAATATACAAAAAATGTTTCCATCCAATATTTGGAGTTCCCTAGAAGAGGGCTAAACTAGGCTTCATAATTCAGTCATTATTATGTCTAAAATATGCGTGTCAACGACCTTGTCAGTCTGGGTCAGGTCAGGGGTTGGCCGGTTCTCTCCCGGACGATCCTATTTCCACCCCGCGACCTCTTTCGTCTAATTTATACACGACACTAGGTAGCTTTTAAATTAATTTATTATCGGATGAGTAACTATCCATTAGTTTTTTTGACATATGCTGAAGTCTGCATTGAGTGGTTTTCGGATATCATTAAAGAGATGGTCATGACTATGCTACCTGATGAGAAGATATTTTGAAAAATATTTGAAGTTCAGATTTAACTTACTTTTTAAGGACATCTTGAATTGATTGATTTATTCTTTACTCAAATATATATACCGTGGAAGCGATATAATAGAGTGAGTATTTACCAAGTATCTGTACACATGTCAACCAATTTACTATTGACAACGCTAAGGCGTTAGCGTTTATCGCAACAGATGACATGGAGCGGCTGTCACTAGTCAAGGGGGGCTGAAGCCTTACCATCAACGTGTTAGAGCAGTAACCGCCTCCGAGGTCTAGTGGCTAAGCCACTGATTTCAGACCCAGAGGTCCCTGGTTTGAATCCCAGCGGAGGGTACATTTTTGTGTGCTTGGTTTGGTTGGTGGTAGGGCTGTTAAGTCCGCCTGGCTAGCTACCACCATCTTATCTAAGTCTGTCGCCATAACAACGATGTTTATAGCATTGTTGTGTTCCGATAGCTTAGAGATAAGATAGTCAGTTCCTCAGTGGTTTATTTTTAATAATAGATGGGCTTGCTCTTGGCTACATTCTTATCCGCAGGATTAAGAAGTGGCCGACGATGGTGCGAGCTTGCCAAAAAGCAGCCTATTCACTCGGGCTTTAAAGATTTTGGGGCTATATGCACTCGGGAACACAGACGCCCCGGCAGGGTATTCCATACCTTGGCTGTACACATTATGAATGAAGACGTATAGCGCTTGCTGTGTACGAGTGGAATATCAACCAAGTAAGGGTGGTAACCCGCCGTACGTCTGGACTCACGATGGTAGAAAGGGGACGGTGGAATAAGCTCGTTAAGCTCAACAGCACACTCTCCGAAGTAAAATTGTGGTTGAGGATTCCGGGTGAAGCGTTCCACCTTCGGCCTTATCGTCACTTACCATCACATAAGATGAGGGCCAAGCAAAATTCTTATGGGAGTTTGCACAGTAAGATTAAAGTAAAACTGCTCCAAAGGATGATGGTATGGCCGTGGAAACAAACGAGGTTGCATTTTTGCCATACAAATTCTAGTTTTCGTGAACGTAATCGAATGCTGAATGAAACTCACACTAGCACTCTGTTCGCAAATATTGCGCGATTCTAGCTTCAGCACGGAAAGTTTAACGTTCCGTTCAGAGCCGTTGAATTTCAACCGTTCGCTACCTTCAAAAGCAACCTGCGTAGTTGCAATTAAAAACGGGCTGCACCGCCGCCTCCGGCAAACGATTCGCTGAAACGCCATTCCCGCGTTTGAGGCACATTCTGAAAGTTATCAAAAAGCTTGCTTGCTTTTTGTTTTACCGCGTCAGCTGTTAATTATAGTTCTGTCATCAGCTAAATTTTCAAAAAGGTAAAGGACTTGATTGATGTATAGTAAATTTTTTCAACGTTTTAATATCTAAGTTTTTTTTCATTGAAAATGATGTGCCATAGCATTATAAACTTATATGCTATGCTACATCATTATAAAGTAAATGAAAAAATTGAATGTGTCACGGTCGTAGCAAATGGAAAGCTGATAATGTACAGTCACGAGCACCAATATGTATAAACTTTGACTCTTATTCCATTGTATTAAGAGTTACAGTTGTTTGCATATTTTTGCTAGTACGAGGGGCGATACAAAAGTAAAGTACATATTTGAGCGTTATTATCATAAAAAAAATTAAATACAAACATAAAATATAATCACGACTATTGTCCCCGAAGGGTTAGTCAGAGACTAGGCAATGAGGACCGCAAAAGCAATCCTCTACCATAGTCCACTTTTCACCAAATAGCGGCTGTAATGTTCTCAGCGTAAAAGGTGGTAAGCCCATCATCGCTCTATGCTGTTAGACGTATGTGCAGTCTTTAGTCCGTTAGTCGCCTTTTACGGCACCCAAGGGAAGAGAGGGGGTGGTATTCTTTCACCGCTACGCGACACGGTTATTAAAATATTAAATATCTATAAATTACAGATTATAGCATTTATTAATATCGAACCTTAACCTTACAACTGCGGCCGCGCATTGATCAGTGCTCAATTAACACAATTTCAATTGTGTCCAGTAGCGCAGCGTCCTAAGTGTTAATTTATTGATTTTATTTATTTATTTATTCAGAACACTCACTGGCTTACAGTATGTACCAAAGCGCCAACAAGCAAAACCAACTTTTTTACATGCATTAAATCAAAGTAACAATCTTACAATTACATTTTAAAATAATGGTTACTAATGATAATGGGAGTAGCTATACAGAACAATACAAAACAAAAGTCATTCGAAATCAAAACAATAAATTTGCAAACACAATGTCAATATTATAAAAAAAGAATTAATAGCAATCATCATAGGTCAAGTCAAGAATAATAATATTACAACATAAACATTAAGATTAAATAAATTATCATGTCATACTAATACTAACTAATTAATACTAACATACACATGGATCCCGTTACATAAGCACGACAAGCTATATGCAACAGTAATCATAATAGATAGATGTCAAGCCAAGAATAATACTATAACAACAGACACTAAGATTAAATAAATTATCATGTCATATTAAGCAATACTAAGATACATATGAATCTTGTTACATAAACACGTCAAGCTATCGGCAAACAGGTCAAGATCCTCGTGCCGAGCGAGTATATCTCCTATAAGACACAGAGCTCGTGCAGTAGGAGCATGCGCGGCACTCCTAGTGCGCGCCACCGGCCGCACGAGCAGGCGCGGACGGCGGCGCGGCGCCACCATACCGGAACCATCACATGCTAAACGTACAGGAACCCTAAGGCCCAAACTCTGCCACAACAGTTGACCATCAATCCTATGATTTAGTACTGACAGATAGTGTACAATTAATAATGATTAAGTGATTGCTTAGCTCGCCATTTCTTATGCAAAGTTCCCACATTAGGAGAAACATGTTCATAGCCACCATTACTCAAAAGGTCTGGGTTCGAACAGTAACTTAGTAGTTAACCGTAAGTTGGACCCCAAAGTTCGGCGAGGCAGCTGCAGTCGTGTTGTAATTAATCGATTCGACCCACCCAATGAAATGCCTATTATGGAAGGACGGCTAATGGTGCATAAGATGTACTCGTATTTGTACGAATAGTGTGGGAAATATAGTTAAATTAGTTGAGGCAGCGACCCAGAGAGAGCGTTACATACTGGGCTGAACGGGGCTATTTGGTAAAAAAGTAGGGATAAAATTTGAATATTTATTTTTCCTTTTATTTTTAACAGACCAATTAGTATGATTGTGTTGCTTAATTTAGATATAACTCTATAAAAATACAAAATAAAAACACAGAATGAACAAACAGTAAGGTTTATTTTTAAAAAGAAGGTGCCTTTCCAAATAACCCCCAGGGTGGTGTTATTTGGTATGAATAAAAAGTGACATAGAAAATATCTTTATAAATAGTTTATATTTCAATATAAAAACGGACGGCGATATTTGGTAACATACTTTTAAACATTTACAAATAATGCAAAAGCCAACACTAAATAATTAACATTTTTACTTAAAAATTAATTTGGAACAAAAAAAAGGGCAACCCCATGTAGTGGATTTGGAGTTCAGGTCCCCTATGCATGTCCAGACCTGGGTCGGCGCCAAGCGTCTTACGTCCACGCACAGGTTCCGGAGAAAATTCTCCAGGTCTGATAACCCCCCGTTTGGGGAGAAATATAGCCCTACGAGAGCTATTTACTATAATAATTTAGCTATTTACGAACCCCTCTCATTAATTGAGAGGGGAAGGGAGTGGACAGCGCCCATAGGGGTTCCAATGGCCACTGTATTGGTCATGTCCACAGTCCAATTTGGGCTGGATGACACAGCGGCATCCATAGCGTGCAAACCCCACTCCATAATGTGCTGCACTAAGAGGTCTTGTGAAGCTCCGGAGTGGTTTAAATTAGTCTAGAGGAAGTTGAGATGGGCCGTATTTAACATTAAGTTTCTTGCAACTCAACCTCCTTGGGCAAATGCTATGGCGCCCTTGTCCAAGGAACTGGTGGGGGAGCAGATCCTTCCTCCCATTATATGCCCAGAGGGCAATTTAGCAGCGGCGCAGACTGCGCACCTCATGTCCGCGACAATTTGTGGCTATTTTGACAGCAATTGTAGCACGTGTCAGTGCGGTCAACTTCAACTGGGCACCGCTGCTGAGTGTGCCAGAGGTTCATGCACATATAGCACCTCATTGTCAGTGGTTCCAAAGGCACGACACGGGCTCCACTTTGCCAGGGTTCAACCAGGAGCCGGCCTGACTTCTCAATACCCTTAGCGGTCCCCACAGGACACCGGACCAGAACGGAGCCTGTCGCGCCTGGGCCAAAACTGATTATCAAAGGCGGCGACGACCTCTTCGGCCCGGATGGAATCATCCAAGCCCGAAACCATGATGTCCACGCACCGAGTGGGCCTCACTACTGTGGCGGTCGTGCTGAGGACCTTGGTCGCCAGAGCATCAGCCTTAGTTCCACTGGATGTTCCCGGGATCTCTATTATCCTGGAGCCAGTGGCAGTCTACCTGATGCGGAGCCCTTCTATTTCTAGCTTCGCTTTTTTTGTTCTTGCCACTTTGAAACTAATGTAGCATCTGTAAATAACGAATTAGTGTAATATGAGGTAAAATAAAAACTAATACATACTCCATATGGTGCAAGGCAATTTGGATATGGGGCTGGTTAAAATTTCCAAATAACCCCATATCAGCTTCCAAAAAGCCCTTTTAAAAAAAAGTTGCATTATTTTAAATTGCTTAATAAATTTTACTATAATCCTTTATTTGAATAGTTAATTATACAATAAAACTTACTACAGTCTTAAAAATTTGTTTGCAAATAATAATTCCAACCGAAAGTTTTAATACGAAAATTGTATTACCACTGACAGACTCTCGCTAAATGTAGTTCATAACATCACACGTGTTCTTCTCTCTGATTGGTCGAGATTGACAGATAACGGAGTTACCAACTGTTAGAGAAAAAAAGGCTGCGTTTACGTTTATTATTTTTAATTTGTTTGCGTTCGTTCAAAAATATTATTTTTTTCCAAAAAGCCCCACGGTTACCAAATAGCCCCTTTCTACCGGTACATATAATCACGACTATAACCCCAAATGGTTAGTCAGAGACTAGGCAACGAGACCGCAAAAGCAGTCCTCTGATATAGTTTACTTTTCACCAAATAGCGACCTTACGACACATTTTACGACACCCAAGGGAAGAGAGGGGGTGGTAGTATTATTTTAATGTGCCGCTACGCGACGCGGCTCAAGTGAGTGTTAGCCTTCAATAATAAGAGCCTTTACCTGAGTTTGGCCAGCGCCACCTCCTGCCAGTCAGTTACAACTCGTTTATGAAATCATATTCAATGATATATTCGTTGCTAACTACGAAAACTACGCCGCCGAGTGGTAAATTACAATTGTGAATGCAAATCATGATTGACCGGGGACGCGCAATGGCACTTACATTCTATTGGATTGTGAGCTTTCAAATTGGGTTTTGGCCTATTAATGCACAGTTTGGTGGTCAGTTGTTAGCGGAAAGTAATGGCCAATCGGACGGTTCCAAAAAATATGATAATTTATTATTACTATTATCATTACGTGAGAATGGTTCGACCGATTTTGACGATTTAATTTACGTTGTTGCCAAAATGTTAATCATAAGTAATAATCTAGGGTGGAACCGTCTAATGATTCAACACTGTAATTCAAAGTAAACAATATGTTTTTGTATGATTTATGGTTGTTACACAGAATGTGTTACGTAATTAAAGTTGTTAGTTAGTATTAAAATTATTAAGAATCGCATATTAAATGTGGGTGTGTAAATCATCCTCATAACATTTATACATCAATGCGTGACACTGATTATCTCATCTTACCTTTCTTGTTTGGCGGCAGAAAGGGCATGGGTACGTCGGTTAGAAACAAAAGAAAATTTAATAATTGGGTCTAATGCCGACCAGATTGAATTACGGCACAGTATCCTCCACGTAATATCATTTAACAAGCTACCCTTGAACAATATCGGATTACCGAACATTTCAGCTCCACTCTGGACATCCGAACATAGGAAAAAGAGCCCTATTTAGTACTGCGCAGGACCTATATGTCCTAATTAGGGTTTGTTACGAGATACCATTAAGTTTTACGAAATGGAATAATTAAATTTCAGCTCTGGTGTAACAAGGTCAGATATTAAAAAGTTCGGTGGGAATATTAAAAAGTCCTTTTAGCTGGATACTTAAATTATATAAAAAATTGGTTCTTAACAGCTTGGTTGGGTCGGCACAACATAAGTGAAAGACTCATTCTACTTACAAACACAGTAAAAAAAACCATTAGCTAAATAGGTGCAGGGCAGCCGTTCTGAAGTGATGGCCGAACATCACAGATTATATTGATTTTATGTTTATTAGGATGGGACGGGTTCGAATCCGCGACTTAAGCAATCTGGCGAATGCTCTCTCTAATTCCTATCATCATTTTTCTATCAGCTATAATATTGGCGGATAGTTTGTGTACCATTAAAAAGTTATTTTTTATTTAACATTTGCAATCTTTAACATTGTCGTCTAATGTAGGACTCTATCCACACTCTATGCAATATGGTTTACTCGAAGCTAGAGAGTTATCGTAACATTTCACTTTTAGCGCTTACCCCGGGGAAGTTCTGACAATAAGTAGCCTAAGACAAGTCTCAAATGTCTTGTTTTAGAGCCACGAAAAATTATTCAACGACTTACTATTAATTGGTTTTAAACTTTTTATTTATATTATAAGACATACCAACCGAACAGATAATTTATTACAATGACAATAGAAGTTATACAAACTTTGCAGATATCTGTTCCAATGACAGGCATACACTTTAATTCATTGTCATTATGTTAGTTTACATCTATTATGGTTTACATTAACTATGTTGATATTATGCAATGACAAAATGGAACTGTAAAATTTGTGTAGACTTAGTTTACAGTTCAACCATTTTCGTGCGCGTTATCACGTTTTCAACGTAGAGGTGGAACTCGTTGCAACTAGCGTGTTCACTAAACGTTATTGGGGGCTTGAGTGAATAAGCATTTTCCAACTTAACGTCAGGTGAGATTGAAGTCACAATGCTTCAAAACATGATAAAAAAAACAAAACCTTTTGACTAATTGAGTGACTAAGTTTAAGCAAAATGCTGTTTTGACAACATTTGTGTTATTATTCTTATTCATTTTTTATCACAAAATTTAGTAGAACAAAGTTAAAAGGTGAACAAAACCAGGTGACATATTTTGTCGGATATCGTAAGTATTCGATATTACAAAAGAATTTTGACATATTAAATTTGATTCATTTAAACAAAAAATCTTTCAGCTACTTGAAAAATAAGATTTTGGTATAGATTGAGATCTTTCATAATCAAATAATTCTTCTGTTTCTTCTGTATCAACACAACTCAATGTAACTACTTACTTCACAATAATTTATAATAATAAGAAAATCAGATACAAATAGAAAAGGTAAAGTTCAAACATTGAAATACATTGAAGTGGTAGAGTGGACAAACATAAAGTTTAGTTTCTGCAGTGTCAAGCCACGTCACTGGACTGAATGAATAATGACTGACTTGATTCTTGAGTTTCAATGCCCATAAGAATAAAATGGCCTTTAAAATGAGGTTTGTGAGGCTGAACATTTAGAGAGATTTCTTTGTAAGTAAATCGAAAGGTTACATAGAATTGATGACTCTGTGTTCTATATCGGCATTAACATCATCGACATATAAAACCATGCTCTAGCCGGACGATGGTTGGAGCGTTTAAGAGACTTCTTAATTATAGTAGCATTATTGAAGACATTCTTTCAGCAATAACCTAAATGTACCGAAGGTAATGGAAATAAAATTGTTGTGTTGATTGTTTTTAGGTCTGCTATGATGAATTTAGATAAATCAGAATTGGAAGAAAAGTCATCAACTATCGCTGCTGTTACAAAATCGCTTTCGCCCAGCGCGCAACCGTTTTTCGTGGCCAACCACGAAGCCAGCAAAGGGAATAAAATATCCGCAGTCGTTCCTTTATTCATAGCTGCTCGGAGTCGCAACTTCTTTATTGGAACGTTCCAAGTCGCCGGTGCATTGTTCTTTTTATAGATTTTGTAATGTACTTCAACAATCACGGCGGAAAGTTCTTTTCTCTTCTTTATTTGCCTATATATATTTCTTTATACGCTATCCCTCTCTTTATAATATATATATATATAATATATAGAATAAAAATATAATGAACTAAGAAGGTGTAACTTCTTGTTACTACGTATGTCGTTATATACCACGTATGTTATTACCACCATTTTTGTATTTATAAAAATAAAGAATTTATTAGGTATATCTTGTTTTACGTTTACATTAAGTATTTTGAAATTAATAACTTGCATAATTTTATTCATTGAAAATATGATTATTGATGTGATATTTGATATTAAACTTGGCACAAATAGCCTATTCTTTCATAATAATATTCCTTTGTAATAAATAATAATTAGAGTCAGTGTTAAAATTTATACGAGCTGCCGCCCACCTAATTACTTTCACCTTTATTGGTATGATAAGAAGCCTCATTGCAAAAGGATGTTTAAAACGAAGTGCCCATCAAAATGTCAAATTATGCTAATGGAACACTCTCATTGGAATTAAATACGCAAAGAACCGATATTTTCAGCCTGAACGTTAACTTTATGATATTTTTATCTGATATTTTACGTTGAAATAGCTTCGTTTTCGTTTCAATAGAACTCTTGACTCAGTTTGGCGTCAAACAGCTCTGAAACGCAAGTTTCTAAGCACCCCAGTTGCACAAAGGAACTTTGTAATCTCAAAGTTAGAAGTATTGTATATAAGTTTGTGTGACGAGCTGGCATTGTTAGACAATAGGGTTGAAAGAAAACCTTTGGTAGCATTATTTGCGATTTCGCTTGAATTTTCAGATGTCTAAGGAGGGAATTCTTTCCAAAAGGTAGGCTCAGAAACCTAAATCCTTCTCCACCTTTCTAGAAACATTTTCAGTAAGATCGTTGTCTTTTATGCCCGCTCTCAGGACAGCGTCTTTTAGTCGTGACGCGAGATTCGAGTAACCTTTCTTCCCTTGGGTGTCGTAGAAGGCGACCAACAGACTAAATACTGCACATACTAGAAACAGCATAGATCGGCGATGGGCGCACCACCAGTCACACAGAGCACATGTGCAGTCGCTATTTTGTGAAAAGTACCATAGTAGAGGACTGCTTTTGCGGTCCTTATTGAATAGACTCTAACTCTGACTAACCCTTCGGGGATAATAGTCGTGATTATACATAGGTCACCTAAAAGTTTCCGGAACTGGCCACTTACATAAACAATATTTAAAAAGTAATTACAACATTTGAAAATGGAGCTCTTTGCCTGTAGAATGCAGTTTGTTTCATCTGACTGTCAATTACTTTTACACTGTGGCGCCATTTTAAAAATTGAGTGTCTACATTAATATAGATTTAACTCAGGAAAATTTTCGTAGTATGATTTTCTACGATTTTAAGTGTAATTTGACAGCTCAATAGAGCTTCACTCGCTTTTGGCGATGAAGCACCATGCAAAACGACTATTTATAGCTGGTTTGCAGAATTCAAGCGCGGTCGTGTCAATCTCAGTGACGTTCACCACTGTGAACAACAAAAACATCGATGCTGTGCGCCGTATGATTAAAACAGACAGGCATGTGACCTACCATGAGATTCGTGCATCCTTACACATAGGTACGAGTTAAATACAATCAATCCTACACGAATATTTGGATGTGAGAAAGCTGTGCTCGCGGTGGATCCCACACAATTTGACCGAGCCTCAAAAAACGGACCGCGTCAGTTGGTGCAGTGCCATGCTTACCAGATTCAACGAAACTGCGTCAAATTTGGTGTGAGACATAGTAATAGGTGACGAAACATGAATTTATTGCTACGATCCCAAAAAAAAGCAGCAATCGAGCGTATGGGTCTTTCAAGATGAGCCGAAACCAACTAAAGCGGCGCGCGTGAAAAGTGCATCCAAGCGGATGATTGCTTCTTTTTTTTAATAAAACTGGACACATGGCTACTGTTGCTTTAGAGAATCGTCGTACCGTGAAATTGTGACTGGTACACGACCATTTGTTTGCCGGAAATTATTGGCAAACTCCGTAAAAATAACCGTAAACGCCGTGTCATCTTGCACCACGACAATGCAAGTTCCCAAACGGCCAAACAGACAAACGATTTATTGAAGGTGAAAAACGTAGAACTTATGAGCCATCCTGCATACAGACCCGACCTGGCACCTTGTGACTTTTTTCTGTTCCCAAAATTAAGAACGCGGTCAACGATTTTCATCACCAGAAGAGGCTGTCGAAGAGTATGAAAAACACGTTTGTGAGGTCACCACGGAGGAGTGGCACAAAAGTTTTCAATATTGGTTTGAAAAAGTATTTACGCAAAGAGAGATATTTTGAGAAACAATAAATTCATTTTTGACCTTTAATAGTATTTTTTCTTATTCATTCCGGAAACTTTTAGTGCGCCCCACGTATTCATATGTATGTTAGGGTAGAGTTCCTTCTGGATAGTTCTGGCTTTGATAGTACGGCTACATATTTAGATGAGACGATGGTAGATAGCCAGGCGGGCTTAAAACAAATCCTACCAGCAACCAAACCGAGTTTTATATAATATATGTTAACCCGCTGGGAATCTAAACCGGAACCTCTAGGCCTGATAGCGGTGATTAAACCACCAGACCACAGAGGCGATTAAAAGCAACATCAAACTCTCAGAACAACTCTACCCTGACTCGTTCTGCGGCACTATTGTGACTAGTCCACCGTCACTTCAGCTTGCACATTCTTTGAACTATGTCAACAACTATTAGTTGTCTGGTACTTAGGTTTCTTAGAAATGTTATACCTATTATTTCCTGTTTAAAATGTAACCACTAGAGCTACGGGAATGCAATACGTGTACATTAAAAAAACAAAAAAAAAGATCTGTTTCCAGAAATAAATAAAAATTTAAAAAACGCGCACTTGAATTATATTCGTGCCCGAGGGACTCCATTTACTTTACATTTGGAATAAAACGGCACGGCAAGCATTTTATGAAAACCAAGAATGTATTTAGCGTTGCGTACATTTCGCCCGGCGAGAAATATCCGCACTAAATTCAGAACACATTATGACTTGCGTAGAAGGCTGCACGTACATTTATGACTGAAAGTGAGCCCTGTTTTTTGAGAAGATATATCTGAGCAACATTTGGGTTATACTCGTAATGTGTACAGGAAAACTGTTCGAATAAATCCTGCTGAGTTTAACGCGGAAGTTCTTGAAAAAGGGAGTAAAAAGGTTTAGTCGTAACATAAGATGTGGAATAAGATACCAATATAATTGATATTCCTGTATTTAGTCAAAGTCAAATTATTAATTCTAGGTATGTAAACCTTTACAAGCACTTATTGACGTCAATACTAATAATAATAAAAAAACAGATAACTAACTTGTAGTTAAGACTTAACAACTAATCTAACGAGCTATATATAGTCTGTGCCAGACAAACGCGCATCGCTACGCCCAGTAACCACTGCACGCCAAAACAAGATCGCGTCGAACCGAAATATAAGCCGTAGTGATAGAATTCTGTGTAAACAAACGTATCCTGGTACGAGACAAAAATGGCGGGCAAGTGTCTCTCCTCTCACAAACGGCTAAGTAATAGAAATTGGAAATAACTGAGTTTTTGAAGTAAAATAAAGTAACCTACATCTTTATAAATATACATATTGCAATTAAGTGTTATAAGTCAACACCTTATTGCAATAAACACTTTTCAATTTAAGTTGAATTTGTATGGTGAATATCGGAATATGTTTTATTTAAAGTCAAATCATAGTCTAATAATTTATTCAATATATACCTTTACAGGCACTTATTGACTTCAAAAACAAAAATAACAGTTAACTAATTGTGTTACAGTGTGATCCAACTATTTGTCTAATTCAATCTGAATCCCTGCGGACCGTTATATGATAGTGTTGTAATAAATACAATTGTGACTGTGAAAGACTAAGTTCACTTTACACAGTTACTCGTACTTTAGTTTAAATAACAGGAAGGTTATGTTTTGGTGATAGTTCTTCTAAACTATGGAAAGAGAACTATAAAAAAGTTTACCGAATACAACCTATCCCATTTTCGGTAGTTACTTGATAAAACACAGCTACCGCAGAAAGGAGGTCGTGCACGCTCCTAAAACACCCGGGGGATTGGAAAAATGGGAGCTGTTCACGTAACTGGCAACACTCAGGCGGCTTTATTACACGCGCCGAATATTGAATAATGCAGATCCGGCGCCGTTTTTAATTTGAATAGCGAATGTGGTGATCTGGTGTTGCGCGTGGCGTAAATAAGTATATTATTATTTTTATGTGATTTTTTTAGTGTTGCCAGCAGGAGCAGCGTAATTCCTGTTTATTGTATTTTTTTCAGCCGATTTGTATTTATTTTGACTTTTTAAAGTTAATGTACTATGTTATTATTTGTAGTAGGCTTCAGGTTAGAGACTGTTTCAAAACTTCTCTCAGGTTTACGCGAACGAAGCCGAGGGCAAGTTATTACGTGTTATTTATATTGGCAGGAACTTTGAGCAGACTATGCGAGTTTAATGATGAAACTTTGCGTGTAGGCAATTCCCGTGTTCAGTGTGATACCCAACTTCGACGTACTCAAGCTGCAATTCATATTAACGGGTATGTCTAGTGAAATTATTAATTAAACCATTGTATTAACACCACCTCAAAAATAATGAAATATGTAATTTATTTTCGGCTACCCAATTGTCAAATTTAAATGAATATATTAAATGTTCGTACTTATTTAAATACCAAATTTCTTATTGTCATCAACAACAGCTACACTAAAGACTGCGATAAAGTCTCCCCTCAAACACTAAGCCGTTACAGAATACATTTTATTTTAATTGTCATCACATCAGTCACAATCACAATGTGTCCGGTAGTATTAAGGGGGTATACGCATTTCGGTTTCCCATACAATTTTTGAAGTCGAAATTTTTAAAGACCAATAATCCAATTTTAATGAAAGTTTGCATGCTAAAGGAAAATACAGGGATTTAAATAGTTTGTTAAAAACATTTAAAAAAAAGGTTTATTTGGCTGAGTTATTGCGATTTAAAGTCCACTATAGAAAGTTTAAAATCGCAATAACTCAGTTAAAAACGATTTATAGAAATGTTTTCAACAAACTATTTAGATCTCTATATTTTACTTAAGCATGCCGAGTTTTAACAAAATTGGCTTCCTGGTTTTTAAAAATTTCAACTTGGAAATTTGTATGGGAAACCGAAATGCGTAAACCTCTCAATACATTTCGGGATTCGACTGTATCTCTCAGACCGGCGAAAGTGAAACTGTCGTCCAATCAAAACCACATTCAGTCCGAACTAAGTTAACGACAGTTTAGGGACTTGAGATATTCAAATTGGATGGAAATACTAGGACGCTCACAGATTGCGTCAATATTAATCACTAATGACGTTTAGGCTTTTTGAATAATTAATCACGGTCTCCGAACAACATGACAACATACCCTTTAATGGATTTCTCCGGATATAGAGATGTGACATTGAAATAACTTTGGCCTGATTCGATGTTAGAATAGTTTGAGTAGAAGTTTTATTGCTGTGATAATGAGACGTTCTGTAATTTTTAGTTTTTAGTAAAGTAACATAATAGCGTTGAACAGCGATAAAGGAACTTGGTCTTACTACTTTATTGCTTTACCTTTTTAATTAGCGGAAACGTACAAAGAGTGCGATGGTTGTTTTAGGTATTTTGAACTTAATCGTTATCATCAGGTTCTGGCTTGAATGTAACTAACATTTTATTATCATCAGCATATAAACGTTACTGCTGGGCTTAGGCGTAGGTCTAACGATATCAACATGAGCACGTGAGTAGATCAGGCCATAACCCAACCCAGTTGCACTGGAACAATGTGTAATGGGTGATGAAAAATGTGGATGGGTTTTTTGACTATTTGACGGTGTCGTTTAACGTCAACAACCGGCTCCATCGGCTAAGCGTGCCTTCCGTAGGTCGGAGAAAGACATATTTGAATCTGGTTACATCCGGTGAGTGGAATTGCGAAAGTTAATTAACTAACAATATCGCAATTCTAAAGGTCAGGTAGTTAAGAAGAGTACGAGTATCCTAAAACATCGAGCATGTATGAAGAATATTTTGAGAGTAGTTAAACAAAATAAGTGAACTGTCAGGATCGTACCAAAATGGCAAACTGTGGTCTCTGCCTACACCTCCATGAAACGGGCGTGATACATATGTATGTAGGTATGTATCCAAATGTGAAGCGAATGAGTGAGCTACTGCGCCGATAGCTTTGAATTTTCTGTTGAACAAAACTTCAACAGAAATCAGAAATTAGCAAAGTATTCAGCTAAATATAAGATATAGAAAGTCTTGAAAGGCTTGGCTATAAACAAAATAAGACTACAGAATGTAATTGTTTCTGTATGTCAATTACAATTTAGCTGTTGACTGCTGCTGACTCTTAAGTAGGTTCAAGTATATTTGATTTCACTTTGCTGCTGTTAGAGAATTCGCAGTAAATAGAAATGACATTTGAAGTGTTAGAGATGTTTACTAAATAGATGACGACTTAACCCGTGGTGCGAAGATATTCAGATTATATGGAAATCAAGGCGGCGGCGGCGGCGCCGGCGTTCACTAATTGCAGAATTATTCGTTGTCTTTGGCGATGTTCTGTATTTTACAGGAATTATGAACGTGTCTAACTTACAATAATTAGAAGATGAGTAACATCAATTTCAAATGTGCTGTAATAATACCACTATTAAAAACGGAACCATACAGGACTTTATCTTGGCTACGAAGATTGAATTCAATATTTCTAAAAGTGTTTTGATAAATAGGCAGCAACCCATATTAAAGTACCTAACTCTAAAACAGTGGAATACGAAATTGTACAGAGTGTTCGCAACAAAATTAGGGATTAAAAAAATATAGGACTGGATATAATATCTCCCAAGACGCGGTCGGAATTGGAAAAGTTTTAATGCACCTGTGCTCATATTGGAAAATGCTGGAATGTCCACGCCATTTCCAGGATGTCACTGTCTCGCGCCGTTACTTTGAATACGGGGGTGTTACGTGAGTTGCTTGTGGAATTGGATAAAGAAGAAGCAGCCAAAATTTTTATAATAACTACTTGGTATAATGCACGCTGTTTGTATGTAAATGAAATGTGATTCCTCTATTAGAATTTCAATTATCTCTTTTGTAACACCAAACCATGTTTTCCTTACGACAATAAAAGAAAGAAAATGTCCAGCCTTTGTACATAAGGCATGCTTCTATACTTATTAATATGTGTGTTGTTATCTTGAACAATACATATAGGCAGACAGTGAATTGCAAAAAAAAAATACTCTCGATGAACTTCGATTTATTCCGAGGAATAAATCATCAAGAACAATAGTCATTATCTGTTCCTTTTCTGTCTAAAAGCCAATAACAATTTTATCACTTCTTAGTTTGCATTCATGAAAGTGTCATCTAAAAAGATTACAACATTCTTTTATCTCTCAGCCAGCACCGACTTACTACTTAAAACGAAAAAGGTGCAAGTATAAGAATTGAAAAGCAAGATCCCCCGACTCATTACTCAGGGCGTCGGGCTGCAGTCTGTGCCATAGTGTTTGTCTGACCTCAATACCCAGATATAGCTTGAATAGCAGATGTGCAATGCAGTTAAGTTTCGTTTACCAGTAACTTCTTACCGACCTCTTATACTTATATTTTCAAAACATTAATTATTTCTTGATTTGACATTAAGTATCCTAAAATTGGTTAGTAATAACTCAACTGACGAATCCTATAGGGAAGCCAAAGTTCGATATTGGCATAATTTTTTTTAAGAAAGATAACCAAATAATATTACCACATACATACACTTAAAAAGCGACAACCTTAAATGAGACTCTACCTATCACCGATCTATCATAATCCAGGTGACAACTCTTTCAATCAATCTACCCAAACACCGATGGGAACATCGCAATTTTCAAGTAAAAGTATGTATTAATTCTTTAACATTGCTTTGCCTCTGGCTACGTTTTAGGAATAGCTAACTATAAATACCCTTACAAATGGTCGTGGGTCGTTAAAAACGACAAGACTCTTTACTAACGTCGTTTACAAAACCTGAGAATTCTTGGACAACATTCCCAAGTATGTTACGAAAAAGTAATACCATATAAATCCTCGCAAAGTGAAATGAAAAAACCTGTCTGTTGTAGTCTGTGATGATAGATTGCGCGCGTCGGCACCGTGATGGATGGTTCCTACGTACCCGCGAGCAGAAGCTAAGGATTTATATAGCTAATATATTTTGAGATCAATCCAAAGGACAAAGTTGAAGGTAAAATATTCAATACTGAAGACAACGTTATCGAGGAGTTCGCCAAAATTTCGTAAACTTTTTTTCAAGGCTATAAGTTGATAAAACACATTATACTTAATTGAGTTGTTACAGCTTCTGATAAACTTTGTGTAATTTTTTATGTACCCAATTCCGAAGTCTTATTAACACAGATAGGTGCTGTGTGTTCCTAAACCATTTCATATCATTAGGCACTCGCCTTCCCACATGAACAGAAGTATGTTGAAAGACCGCCGAAGCCGTATGGTTATCATCATCATCATCGTCATCATCATTAGCCTATACACGTCCTACTGCTGGGCTCATATCATCGTTGGGTGCCATCTTCATAATGAAGTTAACAAAATTTCTTGCCAGAGTTTTAATCGCCTAAACGCAATCTCACAACAAATCTCGTGACAATAAGACGTGCCTACCGAAGCACGGATAAGCTCATCAGAAATATAATTTTATAATCGTTATTTCAACTCAGCAACAGTCGAGGCTTATCATAAATCGATTAGTCCTGGCATCCTTCTCCAAATGCGATTACAGTTTTGATCCAGGATAATTCCGATAATCTGGGGCTTCCACAAGACTGGGTCCTCTGGGATTGCTTTTCGGACTTATCATTCCGGGCTCACTTTAGACGACCCGGAAAATTTAATGTTGTGTCAGAAATTGAGTTGCTAAATTATGTAGTTATTAATAAATGTTGAACATTGTGATTTATTTTAATCAAAAGTAGCCGAGAATTTGTACTTGTTTATTAAATAAAGTCTGTCACAAACAGTGGGAAATAATTTTGGCAGTTCATAAACTTATTAACTTTATTAGATAGAAATTTAATAGCTGTCTGTATTGTGGCAGTTATTTTATCTCAAAGGTTTGTAAGGCTGACGGCTACAGAACTAAGACTGTTAAGCTAAGCTCTTTTGTAATTGAAGATAAAATAGCAGGATGAATTCATTCGGCTCTTAACTCATTTGTGTTTTGTTACATTTGCACTTTTTGTTAACCTACAAATTCTTTACCTTCCTTCAAATTAAATCTAAAATAACACATTGTTAAAATAAAGTTTCCTCCGTTTGATTTTCAACGACTTTTTGCAATGCTGTCATTCTTTCAAGTGCCATTTACCATTTAGGTAATAAAGCATAATATGAGATAGGGAAAATTTTAAATTACCTATCACGTCACGTCACGTAATCTTTTTAATCAAGTTCACCCCAAAACTGCCAATGAATCAAATACCTACTCGTATCTCGCCTTTTCTTTGTCAGAAAATAGTTGTACTATCTAAATCCTTGGACAATTCAAGTAAAGCAGTAAATCTAAAAGGTTGGTGGAAACCGCTTTGTCATCCTACACAGTAACGATCAGTCAAGAGCACCAGGGACGGCTAGGTGTGAAATATAGCTAAGGCCTAGACAAATGAACACGAAGAATGGCCAAATTAATGACGGCCTGAAAGGTTTCGCATTTCCGAAATTGGAATATTGGGCTTAGCAGCTTAGCTCTAATACATTAAGTTCGAAACCTTCTGGGGCGAATGTTAAATTACCCGTGTAGGGTTTCCAGCGAAGTGAATAGAGACATTGCTAATGAAGGTTACGCGAAAACCAATATATTTTTCAACGATTTGTCTCCTTTAGCCTTAACTCCAAAAAAGGGGTGGTTTGTTTTTCTATCGTCTTGTAACTCTAAACTGGGAAATCGATTTCAATTTGGTAGATAAACATTCCCAAGTCTTATTTAATTATCTGCTGTATTAATGAAGGGGGTTATGCCAAACCTCAAGACAAGACACTTACGGCCTTATTCAGCATTTTGAGTTAAACATTGTTGTATTCGTCACACAAACTTCTTTCTGCAGTTGAGCAAAAAGACAAAACAATGTTTAACTAAATAAATCTTAAATATTGTTAAAGATTAAATTGAAAGGGCATGAAAAATTGCAAAATACTGGGTCTGGCTAGACGGGATAATATTGCTTTCCAGTGCACTTCACTTTTATAGTTTCCCTATTGGTTATTCATATTTACTGACGTTATTAAACATTAATCTTAATAATGTTAATGACGATGTTATTTTAAAAAGGATACAAATAAAGAGTTTTGTATAAAATCTAGAACTGGAGGATGCACCATTTCCACTACTTCATGGTAGCTCAACGATATCAGCCAAACAATAGCCTTCAGAAAGGTAGCCGACTGTTATTAAACTTCCAAGGCCTGGAAGGTATCTTTCATCTCAGTCTTCAAACAATGCTGCGTTGAAGGCTCTCCAGCGCGCTTTTGTCGTAATTAATGAATACAAATTCAAAGGCGGAATGACTGTTTGTTCCAATTGAAAGGAAGCTGCCACTGAAGCTTAAGATCCCGGTTAGTGTAACAATGCGGCGAAAGTGAGATGCTAATTACCTTTATGTTCTTGTAAAAGCGCCGGTTCTAGTTATTTGTTTACTATGCTCACTACCAGTATTATTATTTTTTCTTCATTAGGTCTTTTATGTTGATATAGACAAAAAATATGTTGGTCTTTAGGTTGTGTAAGAGTTGATGCTAGAAATACGTTTTTATAAAGCGTGTAAGCGTTGATATGCTAGTAATAACTTTTTTTCTAGGATCGTGTAATGTAGTATTATAATAAAAAGACTCTACAGATGATGATGATGATGATAATAAAATGTTAAAACTGATATTATGAAAGGTAAGTACTAAATTATAATTGCTCAAAACACAAGCTTGAGACGTAGCCGTTTTAAAATATATGCTATAACATTTGTTTCGTCTTCGCCATAAAATATTTTTTTCTGCTTCAACATAGAAACAAAATATTTTTCTTTTAGGATACAAAACATTTTTCAATAATAAATCATTCGTTTTGGATCCTTTGTCAGTTACTCCAGGGACGTTTGATGCCCACTGTCGGTATACCTACACACTTCTATTTACGTTGCTTCATAATATTTTTATTACTACGTAAAAAAGAATCCCACCTAGAGTTCACCAATCCAATGGGTTCTTCAATAAAAAGCCTTATAAAATGCTATACATTGCCAGAGGGTTCGCACCGCAAGAAATATGAATCGAATAAATCCGTGAATATTGGACACCGTGTATTCAAAGTGTATTTTATGTTCGTGCCGTGATCTGTACCGCGATATTGGTTTACGAATGAGGCACATTTCGTAGATATTATTCAGTTATGTAAGTACCTATAATATTCTGTATTTCGTCTTCGCGAGTTTTAAATTTTCAATATACCTTCCTATTCGACACAGATTTGATTATAAAATATTGCGGTGTCTGTATTTTATGAATGTTACCATATTTCTAACGCTGTAAAAAAAGGAAGATAATTATTGATCTTGCTGAGATTAATGCGTGTTTTCATGTGTCTCAGTGTAAAGTCTCCTGAAGTATTAGACTAAAAAAGTAGCAACCTTCACGAGAGCTATTTGTATCTTAGAATAAATAAATATTATTCAAGCAAATAATCTTGTAATCTGCTCTGATACAATATCTTCTAAAGTTACATACCTACCCTTAAAAAGATTGCGCTACACCGGTGTTGACCATAAAGCTCTTTTTTTCCGAACGTAGACCTAAAATAGCTAGTAAAAGTTTGTAGTATTGGGCATGGCTACAATTGCTAAGTTTTCTTGTTTAGAATGCCCTCGAAACGTCTCGGAGTATGACGGAATTGGAGCCCTAGGGCACTTCAAGTATCGGCCGCGGCGACCGAGTCTAACGAGATTCTGTATACTTACCCTTACGTTTTGGTATAAATGGATAACAGACGATTCTGTAGAACTTGTAGGCTCACTGATTTTTCTAGTAGTCTTTCTAGCTTAAAGAAATGTATTCTCAAAAGAAAGTTTATTAAAACGAAAATGTTTGTATTAGGTTGTATTAGGTACAGATGGAAAGTTCCCGGCCGAGCACTTGCCGGCGATATTCGTTTGCACACGTTTTACGCGCACACTGCTATACGTATGCGCGTTCGGAATGGATCACAAGTAGGGTTATCATCCGTCCGGTTTAGTTTCGACATGTCCGGACTTTTAGACTATAGCTCGGATTGTGTCCGGCTCTATAATTTGTCCGGATTTTGGAATATGAGTAACAAAACTACATTTTAAGTAATATCAAATACGTCTTCATTAAATAACATTTTAAACTTTCATGGTCACTACAATTCTTTTTAGTAACTGTGATGTTACTCCGTGATCATGGTGCATGCAACTGCGCCGAAATATCGGGGACTCAAAACCAATTACTCAGACATGGTAACAAAATTTTTTTTCCCGTTTTTTTTTTTATTAAAATAGTCTTTATTAACTTCCCATTTATCTAAAACAAAACCAAAAAGTGAGTAGGTATTGTTTACATTTTGTGACTAAAAAGTCCGGACTTTTATCGAAATGTCAGGATTTGGCCAGGACTTTTCAAATTCCTAAATGGTAACTAACCCTCATCACGAGCGAATATCGCTAAAAAGTGATGCTAATGATACCTTTTTGTGATACTTTAATTTATCGATGAAATAAAATGTGTCTTGTTTAAACTATTTCAAAACTTCTATGACTCCATTTATTTTTTCATATTATCACATTTCGCCCGTTTCCTAGAAAGGTATATAAATACCTTATATATACAGGGTGTTTCTTGTAAGTCAAGCCGATGTAATGTGATAAAGTACCATACCTTTCTATTGAACCCTCATGTATGTTCAGCGATTTTTGGTAGTTTTCGAGCTATAATTTTTTTTCTTTTCTAAGTATTTTATGACGATGATTTTTTTTTTAAGTATCTTTTTTTGCGTTGACATTTCTGTGCCATTTTTTCTTTAACTGAGTAATCATATTCCTAATATCAATAAAAGTTACAAAAAAAAATATTTAAACTGATGTCGTAATAAAATACTGAGAAAGGAAAAAATACTACCAAAAATCGCTGAACATACTTACATGGGGGTTCAATAGAAAGGCATGCTAGTCCCCTATCACCACGCATCGGCTTGACGCCTTACAAGAAACATTCTGTATATATTATATCTCTATAGTTCCTGAGAGACTACAGCTTTCTTTTTGATACAATCCAAAGACATTGCTTTTGGTTAATTTACTCTCATCATAACATTCTTAACAGATAATATTTTTATGTGTTGTTATTGTTTGAAAAGTTTTAAACATAAAGAAAATACAAAAGCTTGCCAGCCCCTTACACTAGCTTAGACGGGGCGTTCAGTTAATACGACATGGCAAGTGCTCAAAGTTGTAGAACAGCTTCAAAAGCAGCAAGATCGCTGCATAACCACTTACCTACCGTATTCTATATAATGAGCTGACGGTACCTTCACCACTCAATAGCGAAATACTCGTAGACATTACAGCGTACCTGAAACAACAAAGAAAACTCGTAAGTAAACAGTTATGAAACAAAATGGTTAACTTTGCACATCCAATAATGTTATGTACCTCTTTTTATATACAATCTCGATAGGTATTGTTAATAGCTCTCCCATTTTCGCAACCTGGTATGGCCCCATGTCACGAAAGACATTATAAGGGATAATTTTCGTGACATGTGCGTGGTCTTCGCATTTAGAGATTGAAGTTTGAAATTATGTCGGTAATATGTTGAGTACAACTTTATTGGTACCTACTAATAAAAATAGCAACAGTTATGTTTTGTTACATAATATAAGACAATTCTATCGACCACCAAAACCTAGATAGCACATTTAGCTACTATGACATCACATCCGCATCGTCGTCACATAGCCCGCCATGTGCCAGTTAATGTCGCCTGCCAGAAACAGGAACCTACGGGGAATGTAACATATCGCAGCTGTGGGACAGTACCTGTATCGGCTATTTATACACAGACCACAGCCATGCTATACATTATTCTATCTTCTATATGTATACCTATATAAACAGGAAACCCTAGTCCAGGCACATAAATGTATATTTTGTCTCTATTAGTATGTTAAGCATTATATTAATATTTTGTAAAATTAGGTTTTAAATAAAGGAATTATTATTTATTATCGTCTTTATTTAAACATAATATCTGAAGAATTTTTTTTTATTATATTTTACATAACATAATTACAATATAAAATATTACAAAAAAATTTAACCTAGGTTGCCACCGGCAGCGGGGATAGACCCAAGCTATCGGTGGTTAGAGCTGCAGAGTGAGGAACCTCCTGACAATACGTGCCTTCTCAAGAAGTACTGCCTTCTGTATCTGATCCTTGACATAACCTTTTAACGAGAGCCTCTCTAGATGTTGATCGAGGCTCTTAGCTATAAGACCGTGTGCCGAAACGACTATTGGTACAATAATAGTTGAATCCACATCCCACATGGCGGCAACCTCGTGAGTCAAGGTACTTACTGAACTTGTCCTTCTCGGCTTTCACGAGGTTCTCGTCATGAGGTATCGTGATATCAACCAATATGAATTGGAATTTTTATTTATTATTATTATTATTCTCATATTATCTTTAACTTATTATCTTAAGTAATTTTTTTTACTATATTTCATGTATAAAAAAACAACAACTATACTACTTACTACTTAATATTATTATTATTATTATATATTGCCACAAAAATCAATTGCCACGAATCTCTGTTCGCGCATTACTTCGGAACGGCTGCATATATTTGGCTAATTATTTTTTTGTTATGTGTGTAATTGTCAGGACAACAAGGTATCTGCTTCTCTAGGTTATTTATCCAGTAAAATCATACAATAATAATAAACATGAATCTCATCCGTCAAATTCTGTAGTTAGTATTTTTCCAAAGGTCTTAGTTTTCAACAGTTTTTGTGTTGTAAAAGTACAAAACCAAAATGAGAGGCACGGCCACGCACCTTATCATAACTACTTACCACAACGAACATTGCCTGCCTAAAACTTAGACATTGAAACTATACCATAGCTATCAAACAATAAATTGAATTGACTATACAACACTCAGAACTAGAAGTAAGCATTTCAGTTAGCACAGTGCACAGATAAAACAATGAGCTATTTTATGTTTACTGAGAAATAAGCAATTAAGTATCTGTGCTCACTATTCAAAGCACTAGAACGTTAAAATCAACAAAGACAAAGTGCGCTCTGCTCTGCCCAGATGCTTTGAAGAAAGTCTTTTAGTCAACTGCTGTTTCAGTTAAACAAGGGTATGTTGCATTGCAATAGTCTCGCTGGCTTTTGTGCTTGTAACTTGGAATTTATAATTAATTTTCGAAATACAAAAGACTATTACATTTCACACTAGTTGATAGCGAAAGACATAATACTTTGCAACCGTCAATATCATAACTATTCATTAGGTTTTTGTTCTATCTTTTATTTCACAATTAATATACGTGAAATCTTTAAAAATGCATGATACTATAATATACGTGAGTGACGACACAATGAAGATGGAATCTCACTTCATCCGGAATCAACACAAACAGTGAGGAACTAGCTATGCTATCTCTAATTGTCGGAATACAACAATGTTAGTAACATTATTGTTATCTCGATAGACTTAGAATAAGATAGTGGTAGAGGTATGGTATACGAGTATACTGACTTTAACAGCCCTAAAGACAAGCAAACCGAGCTCTGGTGTAGATCGATGGTTTTAGTTACTAGGCTAGACCGGACATTTTACGACTAAGATATTTTACGATTTGGTACGTAGGAGACTAACAAAAACAATATTATTATTATTCTCTTTATTTAACATAATTGTTAAGTTTAATTTTTTACAATATTTTATATAAAAACCTATTTACAATATAAAATATTATAAAAAACTTAACCTAGGTTGCCACCGGCAGCGGGGATAGACCCAAGCTATCGGTGGTTAGGGCTGCAGAGTGACTGTGGCTGTTATTATTATTCACAAACATTACTATGAGGTCTCACAGTGCGCTCGGACGCACAGGGTCTCAAAAACCTATTCATAAACAGTACTTGAGTGACCACCGGCGCTATGTGCCCCTTAGAATGAACACATAGCTAAGGTAGCCAGGCTTGTCATACGAAACGCACTGAGAAATGTCTTACTTCGCATAGCATTTCTCTTTTGCTTAGACAAGAAGTGTTTGTGAATATGGGTGTAAGACGTGGCACTACATAGACGCTGTAAGATATGGACTTCTTACGATCCGGAAGCAATTATTATTTCGACACTGGACATTTTACGATATCGACGTAATACTCTGGAGCGAAACAAAGCTGCTTAAATAAATAGTCTTATTACAGATATAAGTATTGAAAGACTAAACATAAGGAATGTCCTTTTATTGCCAGAAAAAGCTTGACACTTATGACAATATATCGTCCAACGCGAAATACCGGGCGCCTTACTCATCGTGTAAATACCGAGGCTATTCGTAGTGCGGCTAAATTAAGGACAGGATACGGCGCTTTAATAAATACGGGTACTTAATGGGGTTACCACACTGTGGGTTGCCAATACAATAGCGGAATAGGAAACCCTTTTTCCCTTGGGTGTGTAAAAGGTGGCTAACGGACTAAAGACTGCACATTATGACGACATACATTTTGACGACCTCCGTGGTCGGTCGTGGTCGTCTCGCCGGCCGGGCCTGGCGTCGCACCACCTCTGAGGTCAATTTAGAGAAAAACTGTTTTTCTAAATTGATTTCAGGTCTAGGTGTTTTTTTTTATGTGTATGTATATTTATCCGTTGTCTTGCTATATTAACGAGTTTCAAAAGAATACTCATCTTGGTCTATATAATTGGTGTGAGCGTAAACCAATTTAATTTATAATTTTAAAATATATCCAACAACATGGAGCGGCGGGCTCACCACCTGTCACGCTAAGCACATGTGCAATTGTAGTTTGGTGAAACGTAGACTATGGCAGTGGACTGCTTTTGCGGCCCTCATTGCTTAGTCTCTGACCATTTGGGTATAATAGCAGTAAATCTTTGGTACTTATTCATAGTGCTGCTAATATTATTCATAGGATACGGCGCTTTAATAAATGGTAATGGGGCTACAATTACAACGGCGTAATCAAGGCCTCGATTACGTATATTTTTATTTCGGAGTGGGGGGGGTTAAAGTTACTCGCGTCCGTAGGTTTACCCTTGAGACCCTACACGTGACCCCTTGGTGGTGCTAAATGAGTGACACTGACTGAGTGGTAGAGCCACGCTGCGTTGCAGCACGCATTGGGCCGGCTCGCCCGGCGTAATACCAACCTCTCACTGCTGTTGTGTTTCTTCCGGCCAGTGAGGGTTCCGGAGGCCTTTCCCCTCCTCCCCTCACAATTCCTATTCCTTCCTAAAACCTATTCCTTCCTTAAAGGCCGCCAACGCATCTACGATTCCTCTGGTGTTGCGGGTGTCCATGGGCGGCGGAGATTACTCTCCATCAGGAAAAAAATCTCTCTCCATCAAAGAAAAAAAAATAGATTCTCTATTCTCTCGAACTTCATAATTGTTCATACGTACATACATAAAATCACGACTATCATCCCCGATGGGTTATTCAGAGACTAGACAATAAGGACCGAAAAAGCAGTCCACTGACATAGTCGCTTAATACTGTGCCACAATCCACGTTTCACCAAATAACCACTGCACATGTGCTCAGCGTGATAGGTGGTGAGCCGATTGTCGTTCTATGATGTTGGATGTATGTGCAGTATTTAGTATTTATTTGTACCTATAAATATAAAAATATTATTAATAATGTTAATACTTTAATGTTTATTGTTGATCGAAGATGTTTAGCCATGTTAATACCTTACCTTATAAAATTTCACAATGCCTTGAAAAGGTAGTAATACAAAAACACCTGTAAACTACTTTTTTATTGTACCTACATTGTAATAAATGAATATAAATATGAATATGCCTATTAAAATGTAGAATCTCATTGGTACCTTAAATACGGCTACTGCAAGTGCAAAGTCTCTGTGATAAAGAACTAGTTACATTTCACACCGCTATTTTCTAAATCAGTACTAAATAACGGAATAAAAATATACATGATCCAGCCCTTAGTCCCGCCTTTATAATGCTAACGGTAATGAGGGCCCGCGCTGACGACACTGCTCCATTTTTAACGCAGCCAACCTTGAACTTGCGACCCTGGGATTGTCACATTCCCGAATTATTGCGGCAGAGGGAACAACAGACCGTCCGTATTATCTTTTTTTTTACCGCGTTTATCCTCCATCATTTTGAATAATTAAAACAAACCTGGCAACGAAATGAGGATTTCTCATTTTGACGTGGAACCTAAAGAAAATAATGTAGTGAAAACTTTTATTATTTTTGTTAAAGACTGGTCTAATAACTACCTCTTGGCCATGCTATAAAACAAGGCAAACATTGGATCGAAATAATTAATCATACAGACCTCCTTTCATTATGTTGTTAGATAGACAGAGGCGAGAAACATTCTGAGATTGGACAAGGCGATCTTCTGTCATTGCATGTAATACAAGAATAAATTAAATAGTAGCTAGGTATGAATTAGGTAAATAATACATAATTTACCTAGTTAATGTCACGCGTTAATATTTATTTATTTCTTATTTAATTAAATATGCTGTGATAACGATCAAATAGAGTGAGCGACAACGCTAAGGCAACGCTTAATGCAATAGAATCGACATGGAGCAACCAATTGTCTAGGGGGGCTGGAAAGGCTGAATAAATAAAACAGCGCTCCAGGTATAATGGGCACAAAGAGGTCACACTCCATTGTGCGAAATACGGTTACATAAAGGGATTACCTAAAGGGGCTTATTTCGAGTGTTTCATCCACAAAAAAGAAACTTAATTTCCTAAATATTTGCCCGCCACCCCGCATTGTTATGATAATGCCCTTTTTAATGTGAGTTTTGTCTCAAAAGCGTTATTGTTATAGCGTCGGTAAAAAAAGAATTGTACAAAATAAATACTTTTTGTAAATATTGTGTATTTAGATTCTTTTGTCGTAGGAAACTGAATAGCCGTTTCTAGGATTTTGTCCAGAATCTCGTTGGATGGCAACTAACTTAGTCGTAAGCCTGCCACCAAGCTACATTTATTTAATAATTAGATAAAGTACACAGTTCTTTATTTAGTTTAAACTTACATAGTGTAAATAATAATAAAAAGCCTACCAAATAATTTACTTAATAAAACGTTACTTATATTACAAAGAAAATTTGTAATTCAGCCGTTACAAAACCTCTCAAGGGTGAAAAAAGTTTCATTTCTATTAATTGTAGTGTTAGTTAACTTAACTTTTGAAAACAATTATCAAAATACAGTTTTCGTAACAAACTACTTTTCAAATATCAGTGTTCAACCAACTACCTACTTATCTAAGACATATCGTGAGTGGCAAAGCACTCGTGGCGTAACTTTCCGAGGAGTCTTGGCTCTCTAAGGCATCTTGCAATGACACCACTCACGCTAGTAGCACATCCCAACAACGCAACAAATAGGAACGAGTGCTTGTAGTTTCATTTTAAAATCTGAACAGTATGGCTTTATAAAAGGAAAGTCAACTACTCTAGCGACTTTCTCGTTTGTGAATAAATTGCTAAAATACACGGATAATCGAAAACCCGTTACAGCATTATTCCTCGACATGAGTAATGCGTTTGATTTTGTTTCTCATAAGATTCTTCTTGAAAAATGTCATAGTTATGGTATAAGAGGTCCAGCTTACGAATTACTTGATAGCTATCTCAAAAATAGGAAACAATATGTGGAGGTAACATACTTAGAAGAAAGTAATGAAGTAAACGCTTATAGGTCCAGAACTAGAATAAATTATTCTGGTATACCTCAGGGGAGCATTCTAGGTCCGCTGCTCTTCCTGTTATACATAAATGATTTACCTGATGTTACCGGATATGATTGCACTCTTTTTGCGAATGATATTAGTGTGATTATACCAAGTAAAGATATAAGAAGCTATAACCAGGAAATTAATTTAACAATGAATAAAATAGCAGATTGGTTACTTAATAACAATTTGAACATAAACTTAAAAAAAACCACATACATACAATTTATAAATAAAAATGGAAAAAAGCAATTGTTAAACATAGATGTTCAAAATCAAGTAATTAAAGAATGTAATGAAATAAAATTTATTTGAATTAATTTAGATGATAAGTTTACTTGGGCCAAGCATATTACTAGTATTTGTAATAAAATGCAATCCTTTGCATATGCGTTATGGAGACTTACGAAGATTAGCAATCAAGTTACTGCTATTCAAGCATATCATGGCTATGTAGGCTCGTTACTTAGATATGGCATTGTAATATGGGGCAATTCTTGTCACATCGGGCAAGCTTTAATTTCTCAAAAGGCATGCATAAGAGCAATTTGTAATGTTGATATTATGACCTCTTGTAGACCTTTATTTATAAAACTAAGAAATTTAACCATCGTATCGTTGTATATTTATGAGATTTGTGTTTTTGTTCGTTTACATACCAAACTTTTTAAAATAGAATACAAAGTAAACAGTAGATACCCAAATAAACTAATACTACCTTTATTCAAAACTGCGTCATGTGCAAAAAACAGTTATGTAATGGCAATAAAAATTTATAATAGGCTGGATGATGACATGAAAATGATGCCTTTAATTTGTTCAAGGCAAAACTAAAAAAATGGCTTATCCAAAAATGCTTTTATTCTTCACAAGAATACTTTAGCCCCTCGACTTTTTAGAGTATGAGTATTACTGTAATAGTGTCTACTGCTCAAGTGTTTTGTTTAAATTATATAGTTTTGTACTGTTTTTTTTTAATTCTTAACTTATTTTTGCGTACCAGCTTCTGGTGAAATATTGTGAACCTTATTTATATTTAAGACCACTTATGTACCATATTTCAAGCGAAATAAAAATCTTTGTCTTTGTCCTCGTCGTGATAGATGTTCATCAACCACGGCCCTTACGGGGATGTTAAAAGTCATGTATTTTATAAAAGGCTTTTGTGTTGTTTGTCAGTTGAAGGCTCTTTCAAATCCAAACTGGTGGATTTTAACAAAAAAACTCAACACTGTTTAACCCAATACCCGTCAATTGTAGCGATGACTTGACTTTAACACGATGGAGGTATTCGCCCAGCAGTGGGACAAGATATACCTTTTTATAGATCATAACTTTCTTTTCTATTATATATACTATATTTGTTTTAATCAAATATAGTTTTGACATCAATGTGTAAAGGCTTTTATTAAATTAATGGTTTTACTTTGACCTTGCATAAAGTTTCTCATGTCAAATTTCGTATATAAAAGGAACATGTCAAGCACGAACAAAATAATAAGTTTACAAATCTGTATTCGTTACAAACATTTAACATTCAAAATAAATGTAAGACAGTTAGTAATAACGTTCAGTTACATTTATAAACAGTTATTAAGGTAACATTTCCAAGAAGTGCTCCTCAGTAAGAGTATGCCTTGCGAGAGACAGGTCTCAGTTCAGACTGAACTAATTAATAATAGAACAGAGTGCATCCGACGTTGAGTAATTAAACCTTAAGCCTTAATAAGTGAGTTGCTTAAGACTTTTGTTTTAATTTGAAGGTTTTGTTGTTAAAATTACACACATACATGCATATAATCACGACTATTTTCCCCGAAGGGTTAGCCAGAGACTAGGCAATGAGGACAGCAAAAGCAGTCCTCTCCCATAGTCCACTTTTCACCAAATAGCGACCGCACATGTACTCAACGTGACAGGTGGTTAGCCCATCGCCGCTCTATGCTGTTGGATGTATATGCAGTCTGTAGTCCGTTAGTCGCCTTTTACGACACCCAAGGAAAGAAACGGGGTGGAAATTCTTTCACCGCTACGTAACAGGGTTAAAAATGAAATAACATTATTTTATCAACTGCACTAATATGTGAAGAACGGATAGTTTAACTTGTATTTCATTGTATTCAATTTAATCAAAGCCCTTGCAATATGCGTGGTCACAGGTAATCTGAGACAGCGTCTTCTGCCAACATTGGAGTAACTGAGCTGTTTGTGTGCTCATCAAAATAATACTACCTACCGAACTCTTCAATTGGGTGTCGTAAAAGGCAACTAACGGACTAAAGTCCGCACTTACATCCTACAGCACAGAGCGGCGATGGGCCACCACTTATCACGCTGAGCACATGTGCAGTTTATATTTGGGTAAACGTGGACTATGTGGCAGATAATTGATTTTGCAGTCATCATTGCCTACCTAGTCTCTGACTAGCCCTAAGGGATGATAGCCGTTAATATGTTCCATGTAAAGTAATTAATTTAAATTGCTCGAAGCTAGAAATGAGGTGACAAAACGTAATATCAAACCCTGTAGTATCTCCACGAAGATGTAGTTAGAAGTCTCTTCAAGAATAACTTGTGGTCCAACCACAGAGTACAAGCGCCAAAGTTTCAAAAGTATAACAATTTTGTCGCGCGGCACCGCTTACAACCTCTTTGTGGATGCTGACAAAGCGGCTGTATTGCGGCGAGGCACAACTTCCACGCTCCGCCCCACAATTATGCCTCATTGAGAGCTCTGAAACTTCACGGCTAGAATAACTTGTGGTCCAACCACAGAGTACAAGCGCCAAAGTTTCAAGAGTATAACAATTTTGTCGCGCGGCACCGCTTACAACCTCTTTGTGGATGCTGACAAAGCGGCTGTATTGCAGCGAGGCACAGCTTCCACGCTCCGCCCCACAATTGTGCCTCATTGAGAGCTCTGAAACTTCACGGCTAGAATAACTTGTGGTCCAACCACAGAGTACAAGCGCCAAAGTTTCAAGAGTATAACAATTTTGTCGCGCGGCACCGCTTACAACCTCTTTGTGGATGCTGACAAAGCGGCTGTATTGCAGCGAGGCACAGCTTCCACGCTCCGCCCCACAATTGTGCCTCATTGAGAGCTCTGAAACTTCACGGCTAGAATAACTTGTGGTCCAACCACAGAGTACAAGCGCCAAAGTTTCAAGAGTATAACAATTTTGTCGCGCGGCACCGCTTACAACCTCTTTGTGGATGCTGACAAAGCGGCTGTATTGCAGCGAGGCACAGCTTCCACGCTCCGCCCCACAATTGTGCCTCATTGAGAGCTCTGAAACTTCACGGCTAGAATAACTTGTGGTCCAACCACAGAGTACAAGCGCCAAAGTTTCAAGAGTATAACAATTTTGTCGCGCGGCACCGCTTACAACCTCTTTGTGGATGCTGACAAAGCGGCTGTATTGCAGCGAGGCACAGCTTCCACGCTCCGCCCCACAATTGTGCCTCATTGAGAGCTCTGAAACTTCACGGCTAGAATAACTTGTGGTCCAACCACAGAGTACAAGCGCCAAAGTTTCAAGAGTATAACAATTTTGTCGCGCGGCACCGCTTACAACCTCTTTGTGGATGCTGACAAAGCGGCTGTATTGCAGCGAGGCACAGCTTCCACGCTCCGCCCCACAATTGTGCCTCATTGAGAGCTCTGAAACTTCACGGCTAGAATAACTTGTGGTCCAACCACAGAGTACAAGCGCCAAAGTTTCAAGAGTATAACAATTTTGTCGCGCGGCACCGCTTACAACCTCTTTGTGGATGCTGACAAAGCGGCTGTATTGCAGCGAGGCACAGCTTCCACGCTCCGCCCCACAATTGTGCCTCATTGAGAGCTCTGAAACTTCACGGCTAGAATAACTTGTGGTCCAACCACAGAGTACAAGCGCCAAAGTTTCAAGAGTATAACAATTTTGTCGCGCGGCACCGCTTACAACCTCTTTGTGGATGCTGACAAAGCGGCTGTATTGCAGCGAGGCACAGCTTCCACGCTCCGCCCCACAATTGTGCCTCATTGAGAGCTCTGAAACTTCACGGCTAGAATAACTTGTGGTCCAACCACAGAGTACAAGCGCCAAAGTTTCAAGAGTATAACAATTTTGTCGCGCGGCACCGCTTACAACCTCTTTGTGGATGCTGACAAAGCGGCTGTATTGCAGCGAGGCACAGCTTCCACGCTCCGCCCCACAATTGTGCCTCATTGAGAGCTCTGAAACTTCACGGCTAGAATAACTTGTGGTCCAACCACAGAGTACAAGCGCCAAAGTTTCAAGAGTATAACAATTTTGTCGCGCGGCACCGCTTACAACCTCTTTGTGGATGCTGACAAAGCGGCTGTATTGCAGCGAGGCACAGCTTCCACGCTCCGCCCCACAATTGTGCCTCATTGAGAGCTCTGAAACTTCACGGCTAGAATAACTTGTGGTCCAACCACAGAGTACAAGCGCCAAAGTTTCAAGAGTATAACAATTTTGTCGCGCGGCACCGCTTACAACCTCTTTGTGGATGCTGACAAAGCGGCTGTATTGCAGCGAGGCACAGCTTCCACGCTCCGCCCCACAATTGTGCCTCATTGAGAGCTCTGAAACTTCACGGCTAGAATAACTTGTGGTCCAACCACAGAGTACAAGCGCCAAAGTTTCAAGAGTATAACAATTTTGTCGCGCGGCACCGCTTACAACCTCTTTGTGGATGCTGACAAAGCGGCTGTATTGCGGCGAGGCACAACTTCCACGCTCCGCCCCACAATTGTGCCTCATTGAGAGCTCTGAAACTTCACGGCTAGAATAACTTGTGGTCCAACCACAGAGTACAAGCGCCAAAGTTTCAAGAGTATAACAATTTTGTCGCGCGGCACCGCTTACAACCTCTTTGTGGATGCTGACAAAGCGGCTGTATTGCAGCGAGGCACAGCTTCCACGCTCCGCCCCACAATTGTGCCTCATTGAGAGCTCTGAAACTTCACGGCTAATGCAATGGACGTTATATTTATTTATTAGTACCCGTGTCGCGTAGCGGTGAAAGAATACTACCACCCTCTCTCTTCCCTTGAGCACGCTTGCTACTACGCTGAGCACATATTCAGTCGCTATTTGGTGAAAAGTGGACTATGGTAGAGAACTCCTTTTGCTGTCCTCATTGCCTAGTCTCTGACTAACCCTCCGGGGATAATAGTCGTGATTAATGAATGTGTATGTTATTTATTAAGTGGCTCAACTACAGAATACAATTCAGTACATTGACAACAGCAGGTATTATAAACTAGAAGTCACAGTAACATTTTAATTCCGGTCATATTGTGTGGTGTTTCTTTTTACATGGCTTTTGTTAAAGATTTTAAAACAATAATAATAGGTAGGTACGTAGTTCTGTTAATCAATCCTGAAAGATAATTCGCTTAGTCAATAAATAGGTTTAAGTCAGTAGCCCAACGGAACTGATGAGGGATTGAATCAACATAAGCATAATGTTTATTAGACTACCATCACGTCACGCACGCTTATAATCTGAAGATTGGGTCAAGACTTTGACCACGTGTCCAAAGTCCACGGGCAAATAAAACAAGATATGAATGGTTTAACGTGCCTTTCGGATCATGAATAAACTTTAAAGAGCAAAGCTATTTTCTTGCACCACCTCGCTTACAACCTCTTTGTCATTTCAGGACAAAGCGGCCATATTGAGGCGAGGCACAACTTCCTCGATTTTCCCGCAATTGCCTTATAGAGAGTACCTTGAAACTTCACCGCTAATGAAATGGAAATTTTACGCCTCCATTATGACGAGACGAATTCTTTCACTTTTGCGTTAGGTGTTGAATTGTTTTTTCTTGCCCCCGTTTTTTTAGACCTTTGGAAACGGGGAAATGTGGACGTTCTTTGAGCTGAAACGAGCGGTCTCCTTACGTAACAGGCTGTATGAAATGGCGGTTAATATTGATCTTTTGTAAGTTTATTACGCTAATATAGAACTTGATCTTAACTCCTAACTTAGCAAAAAGATTTAATGAAACGTGAAGCTGTAGACTTTATGTTAAGAATGTGAAATAAAGTTTGTAAAATTCCTTTAAAATTAATATCTTTAATGGAATACTAAGTATTCAAACTCTTTTTTGTGCAAAAAAATGCCGTAATTCGCCTTTACGTCATGGTAACTGGATTTATGTTTTATGGAAACTTGATAGATAGCTATTTAAATGTAGATAAAGATGTGTAGATTTATGTAATAGTAACCTGTGCAAGGAACTGTCATCGAAATTGTCTTTTTTTAAACGTTTTTGTACAATTTAGTTTATGATCTACTCGCAGTTACTTTATTATGTTTTGTGAAGTCTCATTGCTTTTTCTTTCTTTTGAATAAGCGACCTTGTAAACTTTATCTTGATGTATCTTGCTTTGAAAAGTAATATTTTAGAATACACTCTTTATGCTCCTAACGAGAGCGATAAACAAAAAAAATAATACCTGCCTCTTTGGCCAAGTGGCAAAGCATTCGGTCAGATATAGAGGTTCAATTCTCAGTTCAGGCAAAGAGTTTCAGAAATTGTAGATGAAAACTCGGGCTGGATTTACGATCATCAACCCTGATTCAGCAAGCGCGGTGACCAAGCCAATACCCATCAGTTGATGAAAAGACAGGATTTCAATGATGGAGACTTTTGCCCTGCAGTGGCTACTGTGTAAAGGCTAACACCTTTACATTACCCCCAGCATTTGCCGAGAAACACAAATGCAACCTATCAGTAAGGCCTCTAAAAACGTCACGTACGTTATTTATCAATCGCCATAGCATTAATCAGCTGATTGGTCGGTGTTACCTTAATTAATTGTTGTCGTCGCTCATGTACGGGGGATATTCATCTTGGTGACACTTGTAGTGTTCCAATCAGCCCGACCATTAGCCGTTAGCTCGTCGAAGGACCAGATGTTATTAGTTTCACCAGTAGCGTCGTTACCGACCGGACGGTTGAGAGATAAAACAGACAGTATCTCATTAGTTAAAGATTAGGTAAGAACGGTTTCACATTCGGTTTTATCTAGGATTTCTTTCTGAGCGCAAATTATATTATCCATTTCGATCACGTAAGCGAAAAGAAAAATCGTATGGCCTTAAAGCATTGCATCATTAGTGCCTATTGCAATTTTTAATCATGATTTCACATTCACGAAAACGTGATTTCTAATGGCAAAATCTTTATTCACCTTGTTTATTTATCACCAGAAGATACTGCTTCAAATCAATAAAAAAATGATTTTCTTTTAACGTGATCAATAGTTAATAAAATTCGCAAATTAGTTCGACCGCAAGTGACCGAACACTTTTTATCTAAAAGTGTTCGAATATTGAATAGTGCGGGCACTAGTAAGAACCAAACGCCCAAATGCTTTACTATTCAATCATCTGTGTTCCTTTTTTAAAGAATTTCAAACGTTCGCATTGTATCCAGTTAGTCGCAGCACTCAATGCTCATTATTAAGCGAACTGATACGATTTCCATTAGGCGAGCTTTTAGTGTGTCGGTCGCGTGTCGGCTCACCTCGTGTTTGCATTTCAGGAACGATTCGCAGATGGCGCCACCGTCACAGTTTCAATTTGCGCGGTCAACTGTCATTGTGCAGTTGGCATGACTGTTGATGTTGGTTTCCTGTTTGTTTGAATTTCACTGTTCAATCACAGACATGGTTCGATTCATAGCACTTTTGAGTTATAAACTCCTATTTTATTCCGAGTACTAACGTACTCATTTAATGAAACACATGGCTCTTGTATCATGTTTTGTGGGAAGTTTCAGTTGTTTTAGTGGTCCTAGTGATTATTATCTACAATACTTTTCTTTTAAGTCTCCGTGGTTATGGGTGGGTCATGAATGATGGCTCTTGTAGATAATGCTAATTCATTTGGCTCTATTTTAGAAAAAGAAGAAGAACCTAAAGCATACAAAGAAGTTAATAGTAGTTTATTTAAAATAGTTTATCTTTTTCCAAATTTTACCTTTTCATAATATTGTTGTTGAGGAATCCAATAAAAGTCGTTGAACTCTAGAACAATGACTCAATTGACTCACAACAGATTTTATCTCAAAATAAATTGATTTAGTACCTACGCTACTAATTATGAACAGTGTAAACATAACAATGAAACAATTGTACTTGAGCGAAGAGCCAAGTGAAGCTGAGTCAACTATGTTTCAATTAACAGAGTTAATTAATCTTTAAATGGTCGTTCACATACGTTAGTAAGCAAACCTAAAAATCTGCTACATAAGTACCTATATTTTCTTTGTATGAGATTGAATTTCTCATACAAGTGGCGCTCAATGGCTCAGCGGTAAGCGCGTTCAGCTTGCGATCTTGCCCGCCAGCCAACTTTCGCAATGCCGGGTCGCTGGATGGGTGACCAAAATAAAAAACATCTCGAGCTCCTCTGTGCTTCGGAAGGCACGTTAAACCGTTGGTCCCGCTTGTTGTCGTAGTCATTAAAACCTACCAACCCGCATTGGGCCAGCGTGGTGGGTTTGGCCCAATATCCCCACGTGGACAACGTGGGAGGCCTGTGCCTAGCAGTGGGACGTTTATAGGCTGATGATGATGAAATTGAAAATTAAAAGCTAAAAATTGTTTTTTTCAAATCCATTTCGTTACTCTGAAAATATGTAGTTTAAAATATCACTTATTATGAAAATAAAAAAGAACATGGTTCTCAGCTGTTAATAATAACATTGTATAAATAAATAAATTAAAAATCATGATAAAAACAAAGAAATTGTGACTAACATCACATCGATGTCAAAACTGCTGTTATAATAATTTTCCTTTTATAACTGCTTCCGTTACACATACATTTTAAGTGCAACCAAGTAGTGTCCACGGTTCAGCAACTAAAGATCCATGCTATCATTAGTGACGACTTTTTCCGGTCTATTCGATTTCAGCGAGCCATTCAGGGGTGGAAGTGTGCACAATTATACCGACAGATGTCGCTCGTTAACGAACCAGGTCAGGGCAGGGCTGCCAACTAAAATGAATGTTATTAAACTAGATTTTCCTTTGACGCAGCGGGGAACGTTGCCGTCTACGATCGAGAATTAAGTACCTAGGTATAAGCTTTTGCCAAGATAGGTCTTCAATAGATCTTCAACTTATAGCAGACATGTTAATTAGTAATCTGTCGTTGTCCATTTTATAAATTCGCTAACATCCCACTAGCCTTCTGTGGCCTAATCTCCGTGGCCCAATATACGAGTATGTCATGAGCATAGTATAGTAATAGACCTACACTATACCATAACTATTGAGCGGCCAGCTCAGTTTTCACGGCTGAAGAACATACTAATATAAGGGTCCACTTAAAAATATGACCTTTTAAAGACCAACACCAACATTGGCTGAGATCAACTCGTAAATTTATGTTCAGACTCATCATAAGACAGCCTCAAATTTTCTCAAATTGATGGTAATATTTTAGGAAATGCCCTACTTTTTAACATAATCGGTTGAACAGCTTCCCATTCAGCATTTCATACTCCATTCAGAATTTTCAAAGACGTGGCACATAAAACAGCGACACGTATTTTGCTGAAATGTCATCTTAATTAGGAAATTGTACGGTTTATGTATCACTAACTGCTGCACACAGAGACTTCAATTAAAGCTATCGAGTCTGATGAATTAATGATGAATCCCTTAGCTTAAATTACTCAATGTTGCCAGCCCTACACTAACCGCGGAGACAGCATGCGACCGTGAGCACTTACTCCGTGAATCTATTCACGGCATTCACAGAATAAGTGGTCGACCCTAATGATTATGTTAACTATTGTTGAGGAGCTTGATTATGCAGCGGTCTACGCGTTACATTTGCGTGGCAACTTGGTTAGTTGATCTCTCGAACTCCTCTGTGCCTCGGAAGTCGCTTATTATTTTTGTTAAGGTGAGATTTCAGCAATTGACTTATACTTGCCAGGCATTATGGGTCATGGTCCATGACCCATTATGCCTTGGTATATCCCCCATGTGCAAATGTGTGGGAAAGTCACCCGTAGTTCTCAACTACTGAGGAAATGGCTATCTTATCCCTTACTGCCGAAACACAGAAATACTACAGACATTGATGTTATGGCGACTTTTCGCCATTATTAAGAACCCAGCAATTGGATTATGATGATAAATTTCTTAGAAGCTAATTTGATCAAAAGAGCAAATTCATATTATAGTTGTAATGGAATCAAGGTCGTGGGTGGAAAAAAGCCATCGAGGTTCCCGCTAAAGGAACAATGTAATCGTGTTTTCTGCCTGATCATGGTGGCTTCAATTTCGCTAAGTAACTCTGCCTTCCCAGTTGACTTCCATTTCGCTATTATTTAGAAATTGTTATCCGAAGAATAAACAGGAAAACGATATCGCCCTCTTAGAAAGTTGATAGGTAAGAATTCCTTTCCATCTTCAAACAGCATAATCTCACGCACAGTAACCGAATAATTTTCCGCAAACGCTCGTATCTCCAAAGTGAATTATCTGGCTTCTATATTTGCTCCTTTGGGACCGTCACCAGTTTTCCTTTTATTGAACCAATAAGTCTTGTGGTATTTATTCAGTAGATGAGCATGTTGCGAGGAAATACTGTTTAGTGTTGTTTTTATATAACCCAACCTGAACTTACGAACATTGAATGATTGAACCATTATTATAGCATCCATTTAGTCAAGATATTTCTCCACCTACTTTCATCGCGTCTAGCCAGATGTCTTGGCTAAGTCTATTTTAGTTCCATCACTCTAATCCTTGGACTTATGTCCTGCGTGGGATCTATAAGGAACGATAAGGACGAGGAAGAAAATGCATAATCATTATTAAGTATTATTTTTCCCGAAAGAGTGGAGCGACGGCGCCAGACACAGCATTTGTAGCGCCTCACGGGAGGACTAACCTACTTTGACAGGGCTGACGCAGGCAATTTAAACGCACACTAAATAGCTAAATAGTTATAGCCTGGAGACCCGACATGTTTATGAGTTATGAAAATTTAAGTAGTCGTGGTGGAATTAGGTACTAAGAGACCTGTAAAATAAATGCGAACTATCGGTGTTTACATAAATAGTAATTGTTACACATTACATTCAAAAACGATGATGATACAGGCTTTCCTTCACGAGAAGGAAAGGAAAGGCAGGAGAATAATTAGAAGAAGTAAGTTAACCTACTAATACTGCTGTTAATATTGTTTAATGATGACAAATCTGTCATGATGACTAAGGAGTCTAATGAACTTTGTTTTCAGAAACATAAAATTTTTAAGTTTTTGCAGACATCAATATTCTGCTTGTGCTATCTATCACCTGCAAAAAGTACATACTTAGTGCCTGCAATAAATTCTATTCAATTCTATTATATCAAATCCACGATGTCTCTGGTGGGCACAGAGGCACTAAAGTATAAAAAGTATAAACAACTAAGTGGAACTTTGTGAAAATATCGTAAAAGCTAACATTAAGGTTACCCACGTAAGGGACAGATTTATCCGGTTAGAAAAATATAAGTTTCGGCCAAAATATTTTCGTAATTCTTTTTTCCGAGTCGCCGCCATTTTTACGACGCTCAGTTGAGTATTTCTCTCATAAAGTCTGCTTTTATTGTTAGCAAAGTATTTGTAAATCCTGTAGGTACTGAAACTTTCGACATTAGGGAATCATTAAAAAATAAGCATTACTTTGTAGGAGTAAGTAAGTTCTTAGCGTTTATACTGTCTGACGGCTGGACCGAAATCTCTATGATTGATATAAAATCTAACTACAATTGATACCTCTGTAGCCGATTGAAAAAGCGCTCAACCCGATATTTGGAGGTCCTCTGTTCAATTCCCATGTCGGGTTTTTCGAATTTTTTGATGCATTGCCCCCAGGGTTTATGATCTACTCGTACAATCCACATTTTGTAAGCATTGTGATTAAGTGAGTTGAATTCCCATAAACTTGGTATATGATAATGTTGGTACTCACTATTCATCCTTATATGTGTGTGAACACATGTAAACGGTACTGATACCTAATCCTTCTTTCCTGAAGAAAGTACATTTAATTTAGTGTGACGTGCCGGCGCCAATAAGCAGACGGTACGTAGACAAATTAATATTAATTGCTGTTCGGTGCCGTAATTGCCGAGGCGTCCACAATGGAGGCTATAAATTCTTTTCAACGCCGCCCTGTCTTCCATGTTTATCGAACATTCTAAAAACGGTACGAAGGGATATATTATTGTAGGTAGTAGGCATTTCCAACATTATTAGGTACTATATTCTTAGTATTATTGTGCTGTTTTGGTAACTGCTCATTAATAGAATACTACCGCCCATCTCTTCCCTTGGGTGTCGTAAAAGGCGACTAACGACAAAAGACTGCACATACATCCAACAGCATAGAGCGGTGATGAGCTCACCACCTGTCACGCTGTGACTGTGTCTTCATTGCCTGGTCTTGACAACCCATCGGGGACAGTAGTCGTGAATATGTATGTATGTAGTATTATTAACATGAAAATTCTCCGCCTCGTCGGTTTCATCTTATGTTAAGGCGAGTCCTTTCGAGCGCTTCTCTCTCGCTCTCTCGACCGACGCGCGACGGAACGAGTACGGGACGGGTATAACAGCGAAGCGTGTAAATAGGCGCGTTTTATAGGTGTTGTAAATTTAAAAAGAATGTAAGAAATCATCCCTTTTAGACTTTTATTTTGGCCTGTTTTCGGGATTTTTTATAATCGAGTAAAGTAGGTACATCTAATTGTGTAACAAATTGGCACATTCTTTAGTTAATATCCTGTAGTGTATTATATCTTTTTTATAAAAGCGTTATTTAATAGTAAATACATATTATACCATTGATCTAGCAAAACAGTTTTGCCTGTATATCGTCGGTGACTCGCCTTAAGTAGAATATGGAGTGAAAACAGATACTACGACACTAACTATACATATTTAACTCACATGTTTCCCGGAAGGGTGCGCAGAGACCACAGTTTTCAATTTGTTACGATCCTGAAACGGTACATACGGTATACGGGTTCGACCAATGCAGGGATGAGTATGAGCAGGCCCTTGTGCGTATCTCTGGGTTGGAAAGGCAGTTACATGAGGCTAATTGTAGTATAAGTACTCTAGAATGTGACAAATTACAAGTAACTGCCATACAGAACCAAAGTCTGTTCGATGAGTTAGTTAGCTGTGCGCCTGAAATAGTTTCTGCTTCATTTAATATTAATCCTTTGGTCTATTGACCTAACAAAGGAGGATAGTATTTATTCCAGTGCTATTATCCAGCCTGTTAAATGTAGCAGAAATAAATTAAAAAAATATATTAAATTAAATAAATGTATTAAGAAAACTCAACTTTTAATGAAAAAAAAAGTCTATATGAAGAAAAATGTAACCGTACGGTTTCTTTTACTTCATACACCAACTTAACTTATTATTATTTATTTATTTTTTATTGTCGGACTTAATGTCTTGAGGTATACTCAAGGCAACCAGTAAAAGTGTCCAAAGGAAATCAAAAAGTTTTTTTAGACCGAATAATACATAAGTAAGATGAATTATAATTATTAATTTTAATAATTGATATCTCATTAAAAAAACAACCAATGTGGGAAGTAACGTTAGATTCCAGTAAAACTAACATTTGCTAATAAATTAGATCAATGAAGCTGAACTGCCTTGAAATATCTTCAGACAAAAGGCTCCTGGGGAAACATTTTCTTTAACTAGGGTAAAAGTATATTACAAATTCATGTCTCGTTGATATGATTTTCTTCATTTTGCATTAAATGCGATATTTATATAAATGGCATGATGAATTACAATTCGAAGGCAGTGTATGGAGCAAGTAACAAGAAAACAAGCTAATCAGCATATTGAAATTTATATTCTTTTTTCACCATGCCGGTCACATCAAATCTATTACTTCCAAACATATTAAACAAATGATATCGCCATCTAGTATAAACTTGAGTACCTAAAAAGTACCTTTGTACAAGTCCTTTATTACATATGTTTTAGCGTATCATAAGTGCATGTTGGATTTTATGTCTAGTAATAATGTAATCTAGTTGTAATAGTAATAATGACTAGTAATACCCCAATAGTTGACCGCCATTACCCGCAGGCGTGTAATGGCAATCACCGAAAATTTTTAAAAAAATCACGCAATTACAAAAGCTTAATATGTATATTTAAAGTATGTATCATATACAACTTAATCCACTAAATCTATGTAAAAAGTCCGTTATTTTTACCGTAAGTCCTTCAAGTACGAAGATATTTCGTTTACATTCCCTATCTTACCCTAATAGTAAGAAAGTAGAGTTCAATAATACATACATAAAATATATAACTTAGGGCTATTACCCCCTAAGGGTTAGTCCGAGACTAGGCAAATAACAACTGCAGCGTGGTGAGCTCATCGCCGCTCTATGCTGATAAATGTGTGTGCAGTCCTTAGTCCGTTAGTCACCTTTTACGACACGCAAAGGAAGAGATGGGTTGGTAGTTTTCTTTTATTGAGCTGCCATCACACCTCTCCAGTTAAATTATGGTGTTCATGTCAATAATGTGGTGGTAGGATTCCGCCCAGAATACAACTGGATAGCGACTACCCTAACATGCCTGCACCACACCATCACCGTGCAGGATGTGATAGAGTACATCAAGACGAAGACCAACCTCCTTCTAAGGGTGGGGCCGCTGGAGTCGCGACACAACGTCAGTTTTAAGGCATTTGTGGTGCGAGTCCCGAGAGCCAAGCTGGACGATACCTTTTTGAAGGAGGACTTCTGGCCGAAGGGCGTAGTGTACCAGCGCTTCCGCGAGATTGCCCACCATCACCACCGGAGCAGCACAAGCAAGTGCTTCAAAAAACTACTAACATAGTTGTAAGTTATGTGAACTGACTAACAATAATGTTTATATTTATATGCATGTTACTTTATCCTACTAATATTATAAACGCAAAAGTTTGTAAGTATGGATGGATGTTTGTTACTCTTTCACGTAAAAACTACTGAACGGATTTGGATGAAATTTGGCATACTGATAGTTTATAACCTGGATTAACACATAGAATACTTTTTATCCCTATATTCTGATGGGAACGGGAACCACGCGGGTGAAACCGCGAGCGGCCGCTAGTAAGGTATATATCTATGGACCTGTTATTTTAACTTTGTAGCCTGAAAAAAAATGAATAAATAAAAAAAATAAAATAAAAATAATATATATTTCTGCCGCCAAGCAACAGGGCAAAGAGGCATATATAAGAACTAAAGCTTCGAGGTTGGCGAGATGCCCTCGGTGACGCGCGTCGGGTCCCATCAGGTTATCCGTATGTCAGTTTTCAAGCTTAGTAACTTTAAAAATAAGTGTAATGTTTGTTAAAATTAAACTTTCATCGACAGTTTTCTATAATTTTCAGCCATATCATTGTTGTAGGTGCGCAATTGTGCAAATTATCTGGCGTTTGCTCGGCGTGTTTAAATTGGATGCAGCAGTAGTTTGACCCATTATCTAATAACAAGGTTAAAGGCCAACCACCGTATGATCGTGAAGGCATCCCACGCAACATGACAAATCAGTCGAAATATCAAATTGTAGAGAATGACCCTGTGACAAAGACAAATCTTGATATCTTTCTTTTGACAGAGAAAGGAAGAGAAGATTTTGTTGGTAATTGAGTTTACGTACGATCTGAAACTAAAACTTTGGTTTAAAAGCTCGATTTAAGATTTGTTAGTAAAGCCATTCAGTCTGGATGACTACGAAAACAGATCATAGCATTGAGTTTAGCTGTACTCTGTTCTAGTTCTGCTGTTCCAGCTAAAAAGGTACGTTAATTTACCAATTTTGTAAATTAACGTACCTTTTCAATTTGACAATAGCCGAAAAGGCTGTGGTGACTTAACACCACCCATACCGGGTCCTCTGGCCAGTCTATAAGACCAGCAGCTTGGTGCCTCTAACTACGTAAATAAGCTAATGCTCATGTGGGAAGGCCTGTGCCCAGTTGTGGGACGTTTCTAAGCTGATGATAATTAATACTTGTATTAGAATTTTATGTACAAAGATTTCTATTATCTTACGAAAACTAGTAACCGTGTCACGTAGCGGTGAAAGAATACTAACACCTTCCCTTCCGTTAGGTGTCGTAAAAGGCGACTAACGGACTAAAGACCGCACATACTGTGCTTCAAACGAGGCGTGAAGAGGCACTTTATGGGCCGGCAGAGTGAGGGTGACTGATGCTACGTCTCTTACGCTGCACCAGTTGTCCTCGCGCCTGGACTTCATTTCCACTTAATATCAGGTGGAGTGGGGTCATTTGCCGGGCTTAGTATAAAAAAAAACATACATCCAACAGCATAGAGCGGCGACGGGTTCACCACCTGTCACGCTGAGCACATAAAGTCGTTATTTGGTGAAAAGTGGACTATGGTAGAGAACTGCTTTTGCTGTCTCATTGCCTAGTCTCTGACTAACCTTTCGGAGAATAAATTAGTCGTAGTCGTGATTATATGTCCGGAAACAAGATATCGAACCTATAATCTAATACTGTTATTGTGTTAAAAGAGCTGTTATTATACCACTTTTAATTAGTAGTTATAATCAGCAGTTACGTTGCTAGTGGTTTAATTCGTAAAAGCATTAGGGGCTTTATTCAAATTATTTAACCATTATTTACATACCGGGCTTGTTTTCATATTTTGGCGGTAAATCTTTTTTAAAATGTGTGAGAATTATGTCCTTGTGTGCATCTTCTTTGAATTATGAAATTGTGTTTTGTAATTCTGTGAATTTATTTGAAATTCTTAATGAGAATAAATGTCTTAAACTATAGACAAACATTGTTTTGTCTTTTTTGTTCAAATTCAAAATGACGTTGTGAAGTTGGCAACGTACCTTTATAGTTTAATATAGTTAGTTTTTTATAGTATTTATAAGTAAGGCGGTAGATTTATTATTCTGAGCGGTAGATGTATTCTTATTGTTTTTAACGTAAAATTTTAGTATATCTAGGCTTTGTACTGTATTTTATTTTGCCAATAAAACATGTCCTCACTAATTCAAGATTATCGCTATAAACCTACAGCTTATTCCATACTTCCAGCAGACCTAGGCAGTAGGTACATCGCATAAATTTTACGATCTCGACCGCTTTTACGATTCGATGCGAATGTTTACCTGATACCCCAATATAAACTTTACGAGAACGTGTTAAAGTGCAATTCGCCGGGTTGATGGCGCGATCGGTAAACCAGGCGGTTCCTGACTTAGCTCTCTGTATTACAGCAAAGCACCTCGAAACAATCTTATGTATAAGTTGTATTTTAGTAGGACATGAACGTTTTACATAAGAATGTAAAATTATGGAGGATATTATGAAAATGTGTATTTTTATTAGCTCACTGCTTGATTTTGATTAATATTGGAGACGTTAATGGGCTCTTAGCAAACTTCAATAACCCAATGGGTAATAGAAGTTTTTTTTTACGATTTTACGATGTATTTACAAGGTCTCTTTACATCTTTTTACAAAGTACTGAACTAAATAAACATTTAGAAGATGGCCTCTGATGAGTCTCAAACGCAACTTACGCAATCCGGGCAATTAATGCTCTCGCAATTGACATTAACTTAACTTTAAAAAAAAGTAGAAATGTTACATATTGAGATGTTAAGGGTTGTAGAGTGTCTCGTTAGCTCAAGTATTAACCTGGACTGAGCTATGGTTCATGCCAACTTGAAGCAGTCACTTTTTAACAGGTTCACTGTCCAAAAATTATATCTAACAATAGTTTTTTTATTGTATTTTTTCCACGTGAGATTCATGAACCTTTCCTTGTCAAAGTGTTATTTTTACACAATTTTTTTCAAATCAAATTATTTTATTGCTAGCTTTAGTCTCAGTCTTAAGTCGAAAAAAGATGTTTTCAATTTGTAGTGACGTAACAATTAATACGTTCGCGAGGTTCATTTCCAGTCTGTAATTACTTTCGCGCGGTTTTCTTTTTGTTCTTCCAAGCACAGTTAAACTCATTACGAGGGGCGAGTCTCTAGCCTCGCTAAGGCCTTGTACATGAGAAAATAGTTTTTACCTAGAGTTAGGAGTACGTAACGTAAAATGGAAAGAAGCCTGTTACAAATTAGCTAGCTAACCAGTCATTATTACATAATACGTGGGGACAGTTTTACGTTTGACTATATAAGCACGCAGCCATTAATTCACGTTTATTTCGTCCCATTTATTTACGGAGCCTGTTTTTTATAGCCTCGTAAATCCTACATTGATAAAATGATATTCGGGAACTTATAGAGTTTTTCAATTTGTGTAGTTAGTACTAAAAATAGATTATACAATTTTATTGTAGGCAATAAGCAATTTGGTACAGGAACCTTTTACGGCTACCACAAAAGTATGTACCATTAAGTAACAGACCTTTTTGCGGGTTAAAATTATTCCGTCGGCCGTCCCAACCCTGGCCTTTGTCCAATGCTTTAATTTAATAGTAATTTATTCTCTGTACCATACTGCATAACGTAACATTTAACGATCAGAATGTGTTAATCATATTTCAATTATGGTAATGATTTGAGGAGATATATTTTCGCAGAACATGTTTATCTAGGACTATAATTTATATTATTTTTAGTAATATTTTCTTGACTTTAACTGAGATGACTGCTAATATTCTGACTACAGCAATAATTATAGAATGCAATCTAAGTTTAAAGAGCGGTAAGAAATTGGATTAAAATGACTTCTATTGTAATTTGTAGCTATCTGTGTATTTTAAGAAATAAATTAACACCCAAACTTAATACTAGACACTTTATGGTATTAAACAATGTATTGAGGGCTCAATATTTAATAATAGACTATTGTAGCCCAGTAAGTCCTAGCAATTTGGAGAGAAGGGCGTACTCAAAAGAACCAGGTTAGTTCTTATACTGACTGTAAAGTTAATACTGTAACATTATTTTTACTTCCACTTAATCTAACGACTTAGTAGCTCGTTAAACACTAAAATAGACACGAGAAAACAAATAAACTTTACTTTTTAACCATAAAACCTTGCAACTTAGCCGCAATGCCCCAATGTCTAATCGCAGATTCCATCGCTTACTCGATAGAAGCGTGTCAAAAGCCACTTTTTTATATTTTCCAACTCATTTGAAAAGGTTGGGCCGGAAGCATTTACTCCCCAAACGCTTCAGTCTCCCTTGAAACGGTGGCAGTGAAAACGTTTGTGCAATAATCAAGCTTCGGCTTGAGCCCGCTCGATCCGACCATTGTCTGGCGAACGAATTTATGAGTCCTGCCTCATAAGCTGAGATTAAAAGTACGCCACTGATGAATGGAACCTCGTGCCACGCTGGAGTGAGTTTCGCTTGACAGTTTGAAACGTCAACAGCTCTTGTTAAGAGCCTAACTGCTGAATACGATATCCATCTACCTTCTAACAAATCAGATTTAATATAAAAATAAACTGCATATTATTAACAATTAAAACAAAAAGAGATACCTAGTTCATTTTGTGGTGCTTGTCTGAAATACTAGCGACGACAAACCGCCAGTTCTTCATTTGTTTTACTAAATCTTTTATAAGATTATTATTCCCTTAATGACATAGTCTCAACTAAAAAATAAGCTGTTAATTATAGACAGTTTCTTTCTTATGCAAAGGTAGAATAATATTATCTGTCAATTCTTTCGCAAATTGAGGATTGGTGTAACATTCTACAAAAGATACACAAAGGACTTTTAAATAAACTTGAAATTTTCAAGATTAAGACAGTTGATTAGGTACCGAATTCGCCCTTCCAAAAATATCCAAAAGAGGCCGTAAACCAACTGACTCGTAGATAAAGTTACCCAAAAGCTTTGGCCGGAAAAATGAGACAATTTCAGAAGGAGAGTAGATAAAGGGTTTTATTTCAAAGAGCCGTAATGACAGTTTGATTTTTCCGGATCACTTGATATCTGTGAGAGGAAAAACACAATGTTGCCGAATCCAACTCTTTTTAAGATGCGGCTTTAAAAGATAAGACAGGTAAAGAAATCGAAGTGCTCGGGTTCTTGAAAAGACTATCTAAGTTAAAGTATTTTGAGTTAATCTAGTGTAAACACGACATCTTATATGTAAGGAACCAAAGTAAGTACTATTCTTACCACGTTATTTGTAGTTATGTTCACATATTTTTTGTGCTCTCTTTCGTGTTTTTCGTTATGAACACTTTAGCTCGAGTTAAAGGGTGATTTCTTTCCTTACATAATATCATATTGTACTGTAGTTTTTCTTCTTCTGCCCTTGTTTAACCATTTTTGGATAATTGTATGTTGTTGTATGGCACAGTTTGATGTATAATCAACAACTATAAAGACACTAAATAGCCAGCGCCTTCGCGTGCACAAAATTCGGTCGGTCACACAATTCGCCTTCTGGAATATTGTATTTGACCTGAATACCCTGAAAGAGGGTAATAAAAGCTAAAGTAGGTTACCCTTACTAAGTACTATGAGTTTTTATTTAGTTTGGTTTTGTTGTTTTTATATCTTCCATTCTTCAACAACTGTTAAAGAAGCCATTTACACCTCTAAACCAATTTTTATCGTCTACTGACGAATACAGGCGGGTCTTTAGTAAGCGTTGTTAGGTCAAATATTTAATCGTCTTCTATCAAACAGAGGCGGGTTCCAACTGAGTGTTGTTTGTCGTCCAAAGGTTTACGAGGCTAGATTAAAACTGTTGTTAGAACTCTCAAATTGCGGCGCTTATTGCGATGCCAATGAGTTTAGTTCGAATGGCTCAACTGCCACTAAGTTTGGGGCTAGTTTTCATTGTGTTACACAATGTTGCAGCTAAGTGGAGTATGCTTTGTTTTATTTATACCAGGATCGTTACTTTGATTCGAAATGTGTGGATTGTTACAACTTTTAGGGTAAAGTAATTTTACCATAATGATCTGACATTCCAAAACGATATTTTTCCATGTAGTTTCAAAATGACGACACCTTTTATTCGTGATGTTGGAGGAGGTGCAGCGCGTGGGGGGCGTATGTCACGCTATTTAGGCTTTTGAATTTTATATACAAATATTGAAGAGAGAAGAGAGAAGTGTAGAATGATTGATGATTGGAAATGTAAAAAAATTGAGCAAGGCATGCTAAGTTGGTTTGCTCATGTAGAGAGGTTGGATCACAGAATGTGGTCTGTGGGATGGATATAAAAAGAATTACAAAAAAGTTGCAAGTGGCGTGAGTAAATGGGATAGTTGGAAGGGGAAAATCACGGCGAACGTGTTTAGATCAGACGGTTATGTTCTGGTCAAAGGTCAGGTCAAGAGTACCCTAAACCGACGGGCATGTGCGAAGAGTGTTATAAGAATAGATGAAGTATAGGATGTGGTCAGGATCGTAGCAAATGGAAGTCTGTGGTCTCTGCCAACCCCGCCGGGAAGCAGGCGTGATGATTAGTATTTGAATATTTGTACATACATACGTATATACACTGGCCTGCAAAAATAAGTATCACACTTTTAAAATTGTAATAACTTTTAAATACACAAGATAAACAAGACACACAAGACTTAAAAATGTTACTATTGTATAATTTACTATAGTTCCAAAGAAAGCTGATAAAATTGCTATAAAACGTTTTTTATTTTAAATCTCTAACTTCTATAGTTTAGAAAAAAAATGAAATTTTAAAAGTGTGATACTTAGTTTTGCAGGCCAGTGTAGTATGTAAAAATTTTTTATTTTTAATTTATTTTTAAATAAATTATCAATTTTATAACTTACTAGCGGCCCGCCCGCGGATTCATCCACGCTAACTTAGAACAACCGTCATACTTCAGCCATTTAAAAAAATATATCCACAAATTATAAACAACAACCATCCTCTGTTAACGCTCTATCTTTTAGTGAAAAAATCCGTTGCGTGGTTTAGGTGAATAGTGCGGTGCCACAGACAGAGGAAAACGGCGACTTTACTTTATTATATGTAATGATGATGATACATACATGCATATAATCACGACTATTATCCCCGAAGGGTTAGTCAGAGACTAGGCAATAGGTATCGAAAAGCAGTCCTCTGCCATAGTCCACTTTTCACCACATAGCGACTGGACATGTGCTCAGCGTGACAGGTGGTGAGCCCATCGCCGCTCTATGCTGTTGGATGTATATTATGTAGTCTTTAGTCAATTAGTCGCCTTTTACGACATCCAAAGGAAAAGAAAGGGTGGTAGTATTCTTTCAACGCTTCACGACACGGTAAATTTTATAAACCTTTACTAAATAGTTAGAACTGCTTAACATTTACCTAAAAACGTTGTGGTCCTAAACTAATCACTCTCACGCCGAGGGACTTGACCCATGTTAGGACAAACTTTCTAACTCGTATTTTAACTGAAGTACGTCCGTTCTCTAAAGTAGTTTAAGCGAGGCTTTGAAATATTCAGCAAGAGAGCACGGGCGGTCGTAAGTCCCAGCAGCTTAGTTTAGAATGTACTCCAAACGATACATAAGGCTACAAGACTTGGCATTACATGTCCTAGGTACGAACTTCACTACAAGCATACAAGTAGTAGCATGCCATTTAAAACAAGCTTAGTTAGATCGAACATCTGTATTGCACACACAAAAACAAAGAGAGAGAGACTTTTGATAATTATTTTGAATTAAAATAGTTGTAGGTGTGATTTTTTATACGTAGCTGCTTTTATTGGACACATAAGAAAATCTGTCACTAACCCGCATGTTTCAAGCGTAGAGGGGTATGGATCAATCTCCTCATGTGATACTGTCCGTCACACTTCACATTAATAATAAACATACACCTATTCACGACTAAAGATTGCACACACTACCAACAGCATAGAGCGGCGATGGGCTCACCACCTGTCACGCTGAGCACGTGTGCAGTCGATATTTGATGAAAAGTAGACTATGGTAGAGGACTGCTTTAGCGTATGAGGACTCATTGCTTAGACTAACCCTTCAGGGGTAATAGTCGTAATTCTGTGTATGTATATATAATAATTGACAGTTTAAATTTCTCAGTAGAAGTGCTTGTTCTCAAATATTACGTGGCATCTTAACACGGGCTAGCCTGTACAAACGTAACTGTTTCGCAAACATTGGAGCACGTCGCTTCAGACTTTTCGAGTAAGCTTAAATTAGGTAACGCTGTCTAAACACTTTTAACGCCAAATGTTAAAGTTGTTTTGCGTGTCTGCTTTGTGATTGTTATTTGCAATTCTGTTTTGTTTAACAAAGTTCATAGGTCTTTATCTTTAGAGTTTGTTATTTTTGTTTGAGTAAAACTTTGGAGGTTGGTCTGTGGTGTTTTGGTTATAGGTTTTTTTTAATAAAGATTATTTATACCGCGCCATTAGCACAATATCATGGAATAAAGGAGAATATTAAGTAAGATGACGTTTTCTCGTTATATGTATAACAAAAAGAAACAAAAATAAAACTTAGTTTCACCAATTCTATAATTTTTTTTAAAAGTTTATTTTAAGAAGCGTAATAAAAGCTATGTTGGTGCATGTATAACACAGCGTTATCCTTAAGATGTTCCTTGTAAGTTATTATCTGCACCACCGTTGGCAACTTGCCAGTTTTTGCAAAAATGTAATAAGAAAGCTTGATGCAGTTTCGTTTGTTGCTCCAAGTATTTTGATTAATAACACAACGCTGTTTGTAGCTAAATGTTGAACCTATTGGTATTCATTTTGTATTTAATGAGCATACTTTTAATAAAGGGTGAGGTAAGGTCATCTAAACTGTATTTTGTTGCTAGCGTGATAAGACTATTAAAGGAGAACCGGCACTTTCCACAGAAAAAATGCTTAATTTGTATACAAAAGAATTTGGTCATAAAGTAAAGTTAATATTACTTGCTACCTAAACCAAGTTTTGTCTTATTTTTATCGAATTGCGGATAAGAATTAGTTAACTATTAATATTTTTTAATATGGAAACACTGATTCGTCAAAAAACAGACATGGTACTTTAAAAATGTCTAACGTGGCTGCATAAGCCATAGCTCTTTTGCTTTTAAAAACGGGAAATGTCAACAATTCTGTCACATCATGTTTGATTTGACAGCTAGCGGCTGTCATTTGTCAACAACTGTCATTTGTTGACAGATATTGCCAGATAGATAATGAATAACAGATTAAAAATTAAAAAAGTATACAACTTAAGCATAAAACGCCGGGTCTCCTCTGACTCTCTTTTTGCTTTTTCTCATCTCTTTTTGGCAAAATCGTGAGTATGTATGAATGTATGTAGAAAGTAATTTAATTACTTTACTGTTACTTTATAAGTTACTTATTAAGCAAATATGCGCACCATAGCACACACACTATTTTAAGTTCTAAGACAATCTCAAGCTGCAGAGCGCCCGTGCCACCGATCGATTCTCCAAATCCCTTCATCTTAAAGCTCACTCCAGCTTAATCCTTTGCTGGCAGCAATCAGCAAGATAGGGGTGAGTGGGGTAACTTAGATCCTCCCTTAAATATAGAACTGAACTAATTAAGAAGATTTAAGATATCCCTTTGGTCAAGATCCAGCTAATCCAATTTTATTATTTGACGATTTTCTTAGTCGAGTGGTCAGCACGCTACGTGTAGAATCTCTGAGGTCCCTGTTCCATTACAGGTCAGGTCTATTTAGAAATAGCTGTTTTTCTAAATTTTATTGTCTCGGTGTTTTCTATGTATTGTAAACATGTGTTTAAGTATGATTGATTGTGACGATTAACTTGGGCTCGATACATAATTGATGTAAGAGTGGGATTTTTTTTTTTGTCCATGATAAATATTTTATCTTTATCGAGAGCACAGTTAGAAGAAGAATAGTTCACACCTACAAACCTGAGACACAAAAAGAGAAAGACGGCGAGACAGATACAGTTCAAACATTTGCGTTTATATACCACACTGTTTATGGATGGATTTATCGTATCACAATTGTATGCTAATATTACTACATTCAACAGAATCCGAGGGAGATTTTCTATGTTGAAATTGGGTTCCCTCTATCTGGCAGAATTTCGTTGCTTCGAATTTTACTTGGCATATTTATTTTTTATCGACTAAGTTTAACGCATAAAAATTGTTTAGTATAATTATTGTTTCGCCGAATGTTTAATTATGTCCGAATTTACAATGGCATACCTAAAATATGAAATAATTATATTTAGCATAATTACCTATGCTAATTTTAATTTCGCATATTTTCTTTTAGCATAACGTTTATTTAGTCGAACTATTACTTGGTAGAATTTCACTGAGCAATCTTGGCATACTATGAAAATGGCAGAATTTTATTTGGAATAATTTTAAATGGCATATTGTTATTTAAAATAGTATTTTAACTTTAAATTACATTAAAAATGGTCTGAAAATGGGACTATTTTGTGCTACGCTGCATACTTGCTTGCATGCTTGCATGCTGCATGCTGGCTTGCATGCTCTATGTATGCTTGCTGCGTGCATGCTTCCAGAGAAAATGTAAACTTTCTAAGTTAAGATAGTTCTGCCTTTTAATATTTTTCCTAAACATAAGTTAATGTTTTTAGCATCTTAAAGTAACTACAGGCAAAATACAGGACCGCAGGAAAGAAAAACTAAATACAGGATCTCGCCGACTGGTAAATTCAATTTGATTACTATTTAATTCTTCCCAGCCGCAACTTTACGGGTACGAGATATGGCACAAATAGACGAAGATGAAATAATTACATCCCCAAATATTTTACATATTTTAGAAAAGGCAACCCCGACACTCCAATGTATTAGTCTAAAATCTGAACATCTCCACATAAAATGCTGCTCTTATCAAATAGTAATCTACTTTTAATAAGCGGTCGACAAGATCGGAATAGTTTCTGCTACATAAAGTCACATCTTAAACATACCTACTCATTTTGCTCTCGCGGGATAATGCCAAAGAGCTTTGAACGTTACATGGAACGTTTTAGAGTTTCATCTCACGTTTGGCACGTTCAGTTTATTTATTCTAAAAGAACTGTCCTATTAACTTGATGTCGTGCTCAAAGACGACTCATTCTCTATTCGCAGCGCATAAAATATGAATTTGTTTCTATGTGTAAGTATATCTATCTGCATGTTTAATTAAAGGATGGAACTTACTTACTTGGTACTCCTGTACTTTATAAAACTTCTCTTCCTTTTGATATTCACAACCCTTCTTACGTCATTAGAAGTTATAAAATAACAATAATTATATAAGAGTTTGCTGGCTGCTAGCAACGGTTACACGTACATTTAGGTTTAGTTTTTAAAATAAAAGCAAATGTCACTACTGACATGAGAGTAGAAATTAAAATCCTAACAATGATTACCAAACCAAATTACTCATTTGACAGTAGGTACATACATATAATAACGGCTATTATCCCCGAAGGGTTATTCAGAGACTATGAGGACAGCAAAAACAGTCCTCTACCATGATTCACTTTTCACTAAATTGCGACTAGGTACTTGTCTATGTCTGTATACATCCAACTATGCTGTTGGATGTATGTGCAGTCTTTAGTCTGTTAGTCGCCTTTTACGACACTGAAGGGAAGAGAGCGGGTGGTAGTCTTCTTTCACCGCTACGCGGCACGGTTTCAGCCTTTAGTCCAGCCTTTAGTAGTAGTGTTGTAATTAACTCTGTTAAAAATGTAGCTTTCAAAGTCGTTGCGCAAATAACTCACATATCCACAATGGGCTAGTTTAGTGGGTTATGGCCCCACCTAGTGTAGAAAGATCTGAGCCCAGCAGTGCGATAAAGCCTTATAGTCTGTATATGGAGACCCAGATCTATCAAACTCTCCGATTCACTGCCTATAGCATACCTACGTCCTCTCAATTTTCTCCAGCAAACTCGATGCAATTTCGTTTCGCCTGAAAATTCATTTGCGATTCTATTTCCCGCCACCCTTCGCGCCTTCGTATTGCAGCGATTTCCTATTACCTTGGTATTGACTTATATTTTTTTATTTAGAATTGAATAGAATTTACTTTATATAGGGTTCATTAGATATCTAGAAAGAGCATCAGCAGCGGAGTTTCATTTGCCTTTACGGTAAACTATCTCGAAATCGAATTCTTCTAGTATTATACCTTCTTCATTAAAAATTACTGTTTCTGCTTCGGTGGCCGCTTTGCAAAGCACATATCTAGATAACCGTAAGTTCAATTTCCAGGTCAGGCGTATTGCGTATCGAAGTGCAATTTCGATCAGTAATCCGTATTTGGGAATCATCATCATGATCAATCAACTTATAAACGTTCCAATGCTAGGCACAGGTTTTCCCACATCATTGGGAGGTTAGGCCGTAACCCACCACGCTGGCCCAATGCGGGTCAATGGGTTTTAACGACTGCCATCTTACGACAACACCTGGCTCCAACGACCTTTACGTGCCTTCCGAAGGACATGAGGAGTTACCCAGTAACGCGACATTACGAAATTTAAAAATTGGCAAGATCGCAAACCGAACGCCTTAGCCGCTGCATTATCAAGCTCTTCTTAGAACCGAATCGGAATTCTAAATCAAGCGACGACTTGATCTTAATAAGGCCTTTGCCCAGCAGTGGGTAAGTATGTACGTAAATAATTTATTTTATTAACAACAAGGCTGTGTATCTTTTGTTAATGGCGTGACGACCGACTACGTAATTCACGCTCGTAATACTTTGTTTGGTAAACCTGCGGCTTATCTCGCCACTTTCATCGAATTAAAAACGCCTATTGACACACGCAAGGCTTAAGCCGTTTAAGGAAATTAAGTTAATACTCAGTTATAAAGTACATAAACTGCTAAATGAAACGGTTAAATCATTTAAAAAAAATTAAAATAAACGTTTTTAAACATACACATGTACTAATCGTACTTATAAATCACATTAAACACAACTATTATACCAACAAACTACCTACTTTGTTTTATGTTGTCTTCGATACGAGACTTTTCTCCCTATCAAAACATAATCAGATAGCTTCTAACACAATAAGGCACGCCATTCATGCCGCATAAAGGCAAGCAATAAGTGACAGGAGCTACCTACGAGCGATGCATACAGAATGTACCGTCGGCTTCAAAAGCCGTACCTACCATCTCATTCCATCAAGATAATACATTTAAATCATCAGCATACAGTAAACATCTGCTAGAAACTGACAACACCATATGAAAATTATGAACAGTAGGGGACCCAAATGTGAACCTTGGGATCTCCAGAGGTTGCACTATCGTCCACGTACATAATGGTTGATGCAGTAGTTGGTATAAACAGGACTCAGCAATCTCATGAGCGCGATTAAACCATGCGAGTTAATGTAACATGGTTACATAACATGGTGTATCATAAAGTGTTAGTTGCTACTTCTGCAGTCGACTGTACCTACGCTATTACGTCACTCCAACCTGGCCACAATGCAACGGGAACAGAAGTGGCTTCCTGCGAAACACTATTCTCTTTAAAAGGAATCTAGGTGACGCATTTCGTAACTGGATTCGATTGTTATGATGGGTTTAATTGACGCTTTAAGCTTTAAGTGTTCGTTAATGCTTTCTTACCTTCTTTCTTCTTTCTTACATTATGTTAAGTGTAGTTAAGAAGTAGTAAGTGATGATCGAAAAGCAAGTATCAGTAATAATTAATTAGATATAATGGATATAACTCAATAATATAAACTGTGTATATTTTATTTTGTAATCTCTGTAACTACTCGAATGATTAAAAACGTCATTCAATAACAGAAAACTACACTACCCCTTAGTTATAAAGGTCCAAACAACGGATCTTATTAAAATTAATCTTGTTGTTAAAGATCTAATCTAATCAAAAATTCAAATCAGTATTTTTTGTCGACTTTCTAATACTTGTAACTCTATAACTTCAAAGAATAACTTGTCTACGTACTTGCATTCTGTTATGACCTACTGGATAGATATGTTGATCGCGTGATTCGCGTGCTACGTAAAGATAATCATATTACCAAACCATACAACAAAGTTGCTACATGTAGGGGTGGTAGTCACGAAAAGTTAACCACCAAGAAAGAATAAATAGCATGTCCTTGCTTCTTTTAAACAATCGTTGAGTTGGAATTTGTTCGTTCGGTGATCTATGTCATAATCGTAGGCATATACCTACCTGCATTTTATGTTGTATTTTTGATGCTAAATACATTTATTTCTATTCTATTCTATGCATTGTACCTATTTCGTAAAAGGCATGTAATCTCGCAACTAAACTATCATATTGAGTGCAAAGAACAACTATATGTTTACAATCTACTTCAAAATTGCGAAAAAAAATCAGCTGTCCCTTACTTAGGTCATTGAATTTTCAGTTTTGTATGGAACAGCTTTTTTTTCCACGATGTTAACCAGCATTATGTTGTCATTCTCTACAGTCAATGATACAACAAACCTTTTATATATTAAGTTGCACTTATATGCTTCAGTGGCTTCGAGCGTTCGGTCGTAATTATCCGCAACTGTACACTTGATAAGATCGCTGCTGTCGCCCGACAGTACTTTCACTTCCATTGCTGAATTCTTACAAAATATTTTCGTCAGTGCCGCGTGTTGTTTAATAACGTCTCCATTGTATTCTAATTGGGATGCAAACGTGTCTTTGTTATCCCAATCTAGATTTATCAAAGAATCTAGAAAAGTGGGTTAATTATCACCTTATTTATTTTGTAGATATAGTCATCTATAACAATCATCTATGTTAAGTGAACGCTATTATAATTAATTTGGGCTTTTGTTTCTTTTTTTTGAGATTGTTAGATAACTTTCGTCGGTGCTCTTAAAAATTACGAATTTTAAGTTTTGTTTCAGAATTTATTGTCATGTCTTCTTTTCCTGGAAAGAGAAGTAGCCACTCAAGAAAAGATCTTTAACATGCATATTATTGACATGTTGTCCTTGGGTAATATTCATTGTTAGGAGATGACAGTACGGTGCATGAGCGGTACTTGGGACATCCTGCGGCAAAACAAAACCGATATCGTGGTGAAAAGGCAAGAACTGGTTGCCAAACTAAACCTGACTCTCGATCGTGTCTCTAAGTGGGGATATGAAAACCTGGTCGAGTTTAATGCTAGCAAAACCCAGGTCTGTGCATTCTCGTCCAAGATAACTCCCTTCACTCCTCCCTCTCTTCAGAACTCTCCGTTACTCATTTCGGTGAACCTCAGCATTCTTGGCATGGACATCGGTCCTCCATACCTATTTACGTTAAAAGCTCTTAAATCCGTTGATCCAATTCGACGGAATGTTAGGACAAGGTACAAACGTTACATAAGCACTAAAATGCGATAAATGACAGATTTAGCAATTTTGTTCACATCTATACCCTGATATCTTCAAAATGACACTTCAACCACTTTTTCACTTTCGGCCAAACTCTCAATCTGGAGCTCACAAAAACACGCATAGAAGAATAATATACAGGATAACAGCTTATTGTTGGTTACCAACGTATATTTGCTAAAGGACAGTTTTGCAGTTGTCAATTTGGCCGGTAGACCAGATAGCTGCCCTTCGCCGGTCATCGACATTGATATTCAGCGGCGCATTGCACTTGCGACCGGAATAGAAGTCGCTGCGACCGATTTAGCGGAGGCACTTCACACTATGAACTAGGGTTGGCACAGTTCTTGTTTAATAGTTTAGACCAACTTAAAGGATGTATTGTGCAAGGGATGACATGTTATAGGAGTGTCTGCTGAGATGACGCCTGATAGAGAAGAATGAAAGGAAAAACCCAAGTAAAATGGGCCCAAGGCATGAGGGAGGAAGGAATATTTAAAATATATTCTGTCCTAGCACACCACAAGGTAAACAAAAATGTTGTCAAGAGCGTAAGAGCTGTCCAGTCGCTGTTATCAAAAATGAATATGAAATTGACAATCAAAACGCTTTAAGGGAAGTAGGCAAAACAAGAAAGTAGGTTATACAAAGAAAATAATTCATCGTGTTCAGAATTCATGTGCACGTTTTTATTTTGCCATTTTTTGCCACCGTTTCTTAATAAGAGTAACCTAATCAATATGCAGTTAAGGCATTCACTCCATTATGCTTGTCTTCTGTTTGGTATATTCGAACTAAAAATCCTCCATATTAATTCGACAAATTGCTTTTCTCTAGTCGTATTAAAACTGCTTCTCTTCTTGATTGCCCAAGCTATAACACAGCTCCATTTTAAGAGAGTTTTTATTACTCCTCTACGAAATGCTAGAAGAATATCCCACCTCCCCTTAAACAGTGTCTCACTTTGCGTTCTTTTAAAAGCAAATATAAGGAATATCTACTTTATTCACAAAAGGATACTCACTAAATTAATAGCTGTGTAACTTTAAACCAAATACTTAATTTTTTTTGATTTATAATTTAAAATAATGTATAAGTGAAGGTGACTGTTCATTTTGTGATACCTATAGCTTTAATTGTTTTAATGTTTATGATGTGCGTGCGCAACAGTGCGTGTTTTGTAATTTTATTTATGAAAAGGTTTCTTCTTAAAATCCAGCCCTGGCTGTGGCTTTATGCTGAGAAGAATCCTATTTGGCATTTCAAAATATGTAATGTGTTTGCGTGGTGTATATTTTACTATCTTGTAACTGGAATGCTAAATAAACTTATTTTTCTTTCTCTCAAAACTGTTTTTGGACGATTCTAAAGCACTATCTTATAAAAGAGTTTATTTAAATATTTTTTTTTGACCTTGACTTGACTTTGACTTCAACGATGGCAGTGTGCTACATCAAATTATTCATCCTTTTTAAGTATTCTTCCTTAATTGTCTTTGTTGTTTTCTCTTCCTGGCTGGTCATTGACATTGATATACGCTGTGGCACACGCGCTAATATTAGCGAACCCACCGACGACGGACCGATTTAGTGCGTCTACAACAAATTGCACGTTTTACTTTATTTATCACAAAACATTTAACGACTTCAAATAGTTAAGATCTGAGTAACTACTATTAATTTATTAATCTGCAACCTTATTTTAAGTTTTATCCGGCTCGAAGGACCATGTTTTAAACACAAAGCTAAGTCAACATAGATAATTAATTTAAAAGTGTAATGTTGCTAAAGCTTTCGAAAATGATAATAAACTTTAATTACGCTTCATAATTAGCAAAACGCTTTTATATTAATAATGTAAACGACACACTAAGTCATACATTTCGCCAATGGCGTCAAGCATGCTCAAATTACCATTAATCCACTCCAACATCGATCCGAGTGACGAGTACTCGTGATTAATTTAATTATGCCGTTAATCAACGTGAAATTGACGGAGCGACGACTATGTTGGGCGCTCGCGATTAAGCATGAAGCGAACTTGCTTGTAGGTTGGTACAGTAAGCAATTTAATAATACTTTTATTATGTTATGAGTAAATTAAGCAAGGATATGTGTCAGAATCACAGAACAAGTCAGAATAGATAGCTGTAGCGATATGCATGTATGTATTGTACTTAATTATGTAATAATTATACCTATTATAAGTTTTTTGTATCCTTCATATAGAAAAGCGATGCTTTCTGGAACAAGTACGATTTTAACTTGCTATCTCGCTATCGCCCAGCGGATGGAGGATTTTAGTCCGATGATGATTGTTAAATTCAAGATTAAAATGTTTTAAAAGTGATTCATACCTATCGAAATTAATTACGGATGCTACAAAAGACCGCATAATTGTTTCAAACAATTAATTGGAAACTAATCCCACAGATATTGCCGTCCGGTAGCGAGTCGCGTCACAATTAATCACTTAACTTTGCACAGTTTAATTATTATAATCCGTTGCGTACGCGTCATTGCGCGCTCGGGGCTGGCGTGTGCGCTAATTGGGCTAGAAGAAAGCTGCAAAAAACCGACTCAGGCGCATGCAAATGTTACACGACGTCTCGTTAGTTAATGTTAAACGCTCTTTTGAATATTGGTCATCATTTTAATCGACTTCAAAAAAGGTGTTTTTGATTTTTCTGTATTATCAAATTTATCTACGCCCGACTGAAAAGATGATGAAATAAGGCGATTCAAAAGAACTTATTAACCAAGTTTTTTTTAAACTTTTTCTTTTACCCGTTTCCTAGTGGGGCAGGCACACGCAGAGACATTTGCTATGATTCAAACCCATTTATTTTGCTACGTTTACTTTTATAACCTTTTTTCACGGGCTCGTCGGCTTAGGATACTTTTAACCTAATCATTCACGATTTTGATTAATAATTAGTTATATATGTTATTTTGAGCTCGAGTATAATAACGAAGTTTATGGTTTCGTTTCGAATTCTAATAATATTTTTTTATGAATGTAAAGAGAGTTAATTACATCAAATAAAATTGTCATAAATATAAATATAATTTATGTCGGTCTCCATGCAACTCTATGTCTTTAATTGATAGTGTGATAGTGTAATGGTAAATGGAATGCTAAATAAACTTATTTTTCTTTCTCTCAAAACAATTTTAGGACGATTCAAAAGCACTTTCTTAAAAAAAGGTTATTTGAATAAAGGTTTTTTGACCCTGACCTGACTTTGACTTCTATGATGGCAGTGTGCTACATCAATTATTCTTCCTTTTGTTGATAGTGTGATAGTGTAATACCGTACATACATACATATCCTATACATAAATTATTCCCGGAGGGTAAGTCAGAGATTGCAACGAGGACAGCTTGATCAACGTGGCAGGTGGTGAGCCCGTCGCCGCTCTTGCTGTTGGATGTATGTGCAGTCGTTAGTCCGTTAGTCGCCTTTTATAGGAGAGGGGGGTGCTAGTATTCATTCACCGGCACGCGATACGGTTAGGTAAGTGTAATACCATCACGGGATACACCTTTCACGCAGACGAAGTCACGGACGGCCCGCTCGTTTAGTTATTTTATAATATAACTTACCTTTATCGGCTTACCTCTTCGCCATGCAAACAGAGTTGTGGTACATACCTGTAAAAGGAAAACTGATTAAATCAACATTAACAGTATTTCCTAATTCATTAAATAAGAACATCTTAAAATTTAAACCAGTATGAATTTTAGACAATGTTTTGGAAAAATATGGTATTGTTTATTGCGTTAGGGTTAATTTCGCTAGAGCAGATCGGTATGTTGGTTAGCAACTAAAAAACGTTATTTCTGATGAATTGATGATTTTGCAGTGAATTTTGAAAAGTATCACAATGTAGGAACGTATCAGACAGATATAGCTACTGAGTATATGCTTAAAAGCTTCCTTCTTGAACCGCAATGGTTTATATATTTATTTCATTTACTTATTTATTTATTACATATCAATAATGATGTCAATTGCAGTCGTGTTTGTTTTTATAAATACGAGAATCATTGACCATTTTACCGAACAACAATTCACATTAACATTCAATTATTTTGAAGCATTTATGAAAATGCGTTGTTTATTGGAAAATGTGTAACACAAAGCTGCGGTCATCAGATAGGCAACCCGATGGAGCGTAGGACATTGAAAAATGGATAGATTTAAAGCAATCGATCATGTGCCGATATGCAAATGGGTTGCGAACTTAGTGGCGTGTAAATTGGTAGTTAGGGATGTAGGGGAAGCCAACTACTAGTCTACTAGTTTGGTATACATTCTGTCAAAAAAGTTTCGGGAACGGATGATTTGTTTATGATTCCAAATAAAAAAGTGGTTTTTTTTTGTTGTTAGATTGGCACAACTGTTATCCATTTTGGCGCGGAGTTCGGAAATTAAATACAGTGCTGTTTTTAGTTAGTTTATATCTAGTGTGTATTGCGAATTTCATAATGGATAAAAATATCGAACAAAGAGTTTGTCTTAAATTTTGAGTCGCCAATGGAATTTCGTGTTCGGAGTCACTGAAAATGTTACAGAAGGCTTACGGTAAATCGAATCTATCAAAAACACGTGATTATGAGTGGTACAAAGCGTTCAAAAGCGGTCGAGATGTGATGGAAGATTTGCTTCGCTCTGGTAGGCCATCAACGTCTTCAACTGAAGTTAACATCGCAAAAGTGAAGGAAATGGTGACTGAAAATCCTCATTCAAGTTTGGGAGAGATAGCCGCTGAACTTTCTGTGTCTCACGAGTCGATCGGTACCATTTTAAATAATCACTTGGGTATAAAACATTTCGCCGCTCCGCTTGTCCCAAAAGACCTGAATTTTCTCCAAAATCTCAATCGCATAAAAGTAGCTGAGGACATGCTAGAACGAGTCAATTCCGACCAAACATTCATGCAACGATTGAATGTTGGGTCGACGAGACGTGGGTTTACGAGTTTGACATGCAAACTAGTCAACAAGCTTCGGAGTGGCGCCTTCCGACTGAACTGAAACCGAAAAAACCACGCTAAAGTCGATCAAAAGTCAAAGTCATGTTGACTGTTTTTATTGACTATCGCGGTGTTATGCACTCGACATTCTTGCAGGAAGGTCAAACGGTAAATAAACGGCAAATTCGACGAAAAAGGTCAAATTTGTGGAAAGAAAATTCTTGGATTTTGCACCACGATACTGCGCCTTCGCACCAGGCCATCATTGTGAACGAATTTTTGACCAAATGCTCAACAAATACCATCGAGCAACCACCTTATTCACCAGATATGGCTCCAGCCAACTACTTTCTTTTTCCTAAACTCAAATTACCACTTCGTGGCACCCGTTTTCATTCGATAGAAGACATAAAGGAGAATTCGCGGCGAGAACTGAACTCAATTCCGGAAAAAGCGTTTAAAAAATGTTTTGATTATTGGATTATTCGTTGGCATAAGTGTCTGAAGGAGTATACTTTGAAGGCGATAAAAGAAATTTGGATGAATAACTAACACTTTGTGTATTATTGATCTTTTTCCGGTACTTTCTTGACAGAGTAGTATCACACTGATTTATGATTTCTTTTTGTTTTCAATAGTGCTTTTTTGTTTTATAACGCCTTGGCGGCCGAGTGTCTGAACACTCAGCCCGATGACTCAGAGGTTCATTTTTGAATGACCCTTCGAGAGAGTAGTTATGACATTAAATATTTGTTTATGTAAAATAAGAGGTAGAGACTAAGGAGCTATTTTACATCTAAGGAGTATCTAAGTAAGTATGAAGGACTTCAAAACATTATTCTTCCTTTATTGAAAGTTTCACGAAAGCGCTGAAGTGTCTCAACAATAGTATCTTATGTAAAATTTTTTTTAAATTTTTTTAAACACTGAAAAAAGTCGACAGCCTCAGGCGGGAATCGAACCACGCACCTTCCGCATTCCGGGCGGCTGCCTTAACCACTTGGCTACCGAGGTCTGGCTTTCAACCGTCGAAATTTGTCAGTGCTTGATACTTATGTTTTTAGTCAACATTGCTTCATCAAATCTTAGAAGTTTTCACCTCTGAGTATAGTATCTTATTTCAAAGCAGACAAGAACTTAGAAGCTTCGAAGTATAGAGGGAGATGACGAAGTTTAACCTCTTGAATGTTATAAAACTATTATTTTACCATTAGCCACTAGATACTTCAGAAAATACATACATATAATCACGAGTGTTATCCCCGAAGTTTTACAGGCAATGAGTACAGCAAAAGCAGTCCTCTACCATAGTCCACTTTTCACCAAATAGCGACTGCACATGTGCTAGACGTGACAGGTGGTGAGCCCATCGCCGCTATATGCTGTTGGATGTATGTGCAGTGTTTAGTCCGTTAGTCGCCTTTTACGACACCCAAGGGAAGAGAGGGGGTGGTAGTATTCTTTCACCGCAACGCGACACGGTTATTTTAGAACAGATAGTGTTTAAATGTATTTGAAATCAATTAACGGCTTTCCCGTGCTTCGGAAGGCACGCTAAGCCGTTGGACTGGGACGTCGCTGTAGCGTTCAAGCTAAAGTTAAAGCGATAAAACCCACCTGTGTTTTGTCTACTGTTGTTCACTGCAGGTAGCGACTAATTTACATATTGTTTTCTACTGACGCTACAAACTATTTTCATGTCTATACTCCCACTTTTCCCTTGGGTGTCGTAAAAAGCGGCTAAAGGACTAAAGACTGCACATAAAAATACTACCACCCCTCTCTTCCCTTGGGTGACGTAAAAGGCGACTAACAGACTAAAAACTGCACATACACCCAACAGCATAGAGCGGCGATGAGATCACCACCTGTCACGCTGAGCACATGTGCAGTCGCTATTCGGTGAAAAGCAGACTATGGTAGAGGACTGATTGTGCTGTCCTCATTCCATAAAGTCTCTGACTAACCCTTCGAGGATAATAGTCGTGATTATATGTATGTATATGCGTTCCATTTCACGCTAAATGAGCTTACAGTTTTTTGCTGTTGAGTGCAATGTCACAGCGATTCACTTGCCACTCCGCCTTTTAATATAATCTCAGTACTTCAACAACAAATCATTTGTAGAGTCGATAGTTTATCTACTTACTGCGAAAGTTTGTAGTATTGTCCTTACAGCGTCACAAGCAAATGATAAGCTGTAGCGATTTCTCAAATGGAGCGGAAAGTAAGGTAGCTATGAAAGGTGTTTTTTTAGTGTATTATTACAATATATTTCCATTGCCATTCATGCCTAAAATTAATTTTAATTGTTTGTGACTTTGAGACAATAAGTTTAGATTTTTATGATTTACTAGCTGTTGCCCGCGACTTCGTCCGCGTTTCCGTCGTTTTTCGTAAAAAAAAGTAGCCTATGTCCTTCCTCACGGTTCAGTGGTTTTGATGTAACAGACAGATTAACTTTCGTATTTTAGTAGGGAAATATAATATTTTAATCTACAATACTGTTGAAAAATATTGCAATACGGAACCGCACAATATTATTGTTAATAGCTGTGCCCGCGACTCCGTCAGCGTGTAACTCCTTGTCTGTTATTAAGTTAATGTATTGGTAATATTGTTTAGATCACGTTCATATGAGGCTTAAGTACCTATAGAACGAAAATACTTAAGCGCAAAGCTTCCGGGTAAACTATGTTGAAAGTTGACCCGTCCGGCACGTGAACATAAAGATTTCTAGAACTGCTAACCCGGGAAAGAGCGACGTACAACTGACCATGCAAGAAACAACTGACTCCGAGATTTACTCCAGCAACACGAAAAGTCTGCCCTTGAGCCTTATTAATTGTCATTGCATAACACACCGATACTGGGAATTACGTTCTTTTAAATTGGAATGGAAAATTATTTGGTATTATAGGAATTCTGGGAATAAAGACAGTTTCTCCTGCACCGCAACCTGTTAAAATTTGAGCCTCGATTATATTTTGTTGCAACTGGGTTACTTTTAGCCGAGTTCCATTGCAAAGTTGTGGTGCTCTTAAATTTCGAGATTTGAGACGCCCGTGACGTAGCCCGTCTCGCTCTGTCAGCTGCTAATCGCATCTCTCTCTCGGGAGAGCTTTCATTGGCTCGAGATGTTGAGGCACTAACTCTCATAGAGTTTAACCGATCTTTCCTCTGCCGATTCTTGAGAACGCCTATTTCTCATTCTCTTAGCTTCTCTCGAATTTCGAGATAAAGATAATCGTTTTTTTGGGGGCATTGATGCTGGCAAATGAAAATAAAGCAAAAACGTAAATGAAAATAAGACTAATATAAAAAAATGAACTTAAATTAGCCAAAACTTACCTATCGGTATCTAAAAATCTATGCGTACCTACTACTTCTTCACCTAAAAAGAAATAAAATGTAAACCATTAATAATTTGTAATTTGAACGAATATTTAAACACTACCAAAATAACTAATAAATAACTATTTTAACACTACCAAAATAACGAAACGAATGAACGAATATTTAAACTCTACCAAAATAACTTATACCTATTTTATAAAAAAACAACAAAAGAAATCTATCGGTATCTAAAAATATATGCGTACCTACTACTACTTCACCTAAAAAGAAATAAAATGTAAACTATTAATAATTTGTAATTTGAACGAATATTTAAACACTACCAAAATAACTAATACCTATTTTATAAAATAACAACAAAAGGAATCTAAAAATAAATTATCAAAGACTAAAAGACGCGCTGATAAGCACGGTTTGTTAATATCAATTAAGTATTGTCTGTCAATAAGGTCGAACGCTCTGAACGTCTATTCGCATCAACAGGCAAAAATTGTATGAAGCTCGCGCTTGGACGCCCCGCCCCGCCTTTTTATACCTTCGGCCGCGAGACGCGTCGAGCGAAGCTTCGAACTGCTAAGCTATCGGGAGTTTCACGTGTTATTGTGAGTCAACCTTAAAAGATAAACTTAAGCTGTCGTGGGACATTTTTTATATAATTTTAAGGAGAACATTTCCGTCATACATGATTTCTATGTAGCTTTAACCATGAAGGTTGCACACGCGAGGGAAGCTTAAAAATGGAGTAACTTCTCCCGTTTTCCCAACATTTCCCTTCACTGCTCTGCTTCTATTAATTGTAGCGTGATGAAAAGTATACTATAACCAGCTCAGGAGTATGAAAAATAACTGTACCAAGTTTCGTTAAAATCCGTCTAGTAGTTTTTATTTCTATAACGGTTATACAGATAGACAGACAGACAGACAGACAGACAAAAATTTTACTGATTGCATTTTTGGCATCAATATCGATCCTTAATCACCCCCTGATAGTTATTTTGGAAATATATTTCATGTACAGAATTGACCTCTCTACAGATTTATTATAAGTATAGATAACAGCAATTATCTGCATGACTACACAATGCCATATTTACTATACATTTGAAGTTATTAATTAAAGATTTCAAAACGCTTAAATCAAGCAAAATTACCTTAAATAAAAATAAATATGTTCAAATTTTTACACTGATAGAACTAAGTATGTACTTAAGGGTATTCAACAACTGATAAATCGACATCTTTACATTATTAGTTTATATTGCTAGTCTTTTAGTTAAACAATTTGGCCTCGTAAATTGCGGATAGTTAGAAACTAACACAATATCCACGAAAGCGACCGATATACTAAAAGGGCATAGTTAGTTTGTGCAATGCATCTATAACAAAGTTCAGTTTCATCTGTCTACCATCGAAAGCGCGAGGTATTAATAAACTGACTAACTCCGCTAACAAAGTTGAGAACCGCTGACCACTCCGTCTAGTGGTTGCCAAGCTTTAATGAGTTAAGTATTGTTTACAATAGTGGTTAGAATAATAGAGCTAAGCTCGAGTTTATGTGCTAGTTCGAATTGAAACGTAAGAAATTGCTGTTGCAGCGCTGGCAGTGACTGAGCGACATCTTAAGCCATAACTTGTTATTTATTATCGACAATGTTTTGTTATATTGAAAATTACAAATATATCCTCGGATGGGACACAAACCCACGATAGTTCACTTCAGTAGGCCTAGCATGTGCAACACGACAAAATTTTCTCGACCCGTTTTCTCGTGTTATGTCTCTCCATACACGATATGTCAAAAATAGACATAATAAAAGTTTTTGCTTGTCTGTGGTTTATGTCTATACACGACATGTTAAAAATAGACAAACTTAATAAAAATGTTTGCTTGTCTGCGGTATTGTCTACAAACCCTAACATGCAACATAATTTTATCGAGTTTCGACAACTGTAACTGAGATAGTTTGTCGTTCCCGCCATCGAAGAAAGAGAGAATATCGTCCTCGACATATCTCGTGTTGCGCATGCTAGACCCGCTGGGAATCTACTCTTTTGTCTACATTACAGAGCCATGTAAATATAGGCTTTATTCAAGTGTTACATCATTTAGAAAGCTGTAGATTTTTTTTATTTCCACAAAGGACGGGTTAAAATAGAAGAAACGGTTAGTTCGCAATTTAAATTGCAAGTAAGTAGGTTTATTTTTATATGTTACAAAACAAACTATTTTAATTAGTATTTTTTTTAAAGTTAAGGACGAGTACCAAACGCTCGCACCCCTGCCTTGCACCACCCACGCGTTCGCATTGTCCGACGCGCCGATGCAATCTCGACGTTTATATCTGACTGGCGAGCAGACAAAGCCACGCTACGGCAGACGTATAACCAGCTGACGTATTACATGATTCACTCCTATAAGGGCTATAAAATTGATGTGAAAAGTAGTGAACGTTGTGCTACTGTAGCGACTTACTACCTTACTTATATAAATGTTACTTTTTTATATAATACCTGGGCTTGCTCTTGACCACATTCTTATCCGTAGGATTAAGAAGTAGCCGACGATGAAGCGAGCTTAAATAACTTGAATTAAAAACGTTACTTAACATTTATACAAACACTTCCTAGCTACAAAACATATTAAAAGTAACCTTTATTATAAGCAAGGCGTGTTTCCTATATTAACGGAGGGCTTATATTTACAGTTACAAAAAAATACTTTGACATGACAAGGATAAATTAAAATTTCCAGAGAAACTTACTTGTACACACAATAATTTTTTTTAAAGCTATATCAGATTCTGAAACCAAGTGAAGCGTAAAAACTTTTTTGTTTTCCAACACGGGTCGGGAACTCGGGACGTGCGACCTGGAACCTGATATTTTACACGCGAACACGTTTATCCTTTTAACATTTGGACGAGTGAAGGGGGGGAGAAGCATCCTTTATAAAGTGCATCGCTGGCCCTTTCGGCGCAACCCACGATATTATCAGTAAACTTAATAAAACTGTTACCTCTTGGTTTGGCGGTTACGGTAAATAACATATTTATTGCTTTAACAAAATATTAGATTTTTGGGGGTCAAAGTTGCTCGTGTCCGTAGGTTTACCCTTGAGACCCTACACGTGATCCCTGGGTGGTGCTAAATGAGTGACACTGACTGAGTGGTAGAGCCACGCTGCGTCGCAGCACGCATTGGGCCGGCTCGCCCGGCGTAATACCACCCTCTCACGAATATTCGGCGTGAAATAATGGCACTTGGTGCTGTTGTGTTTTGTCCGACCAGTGAGGGTTCCGCAGCCCCCCCGCCCCCTCCTCCCATTCCTATTCCTTCCTTAAACCTATTCCTCCCTTAAAGGCCGGCAACGCGCCTGCGATTCTTCTGGTTTTGCGGGTATCCATGTGCGGCGGTGATTACTCTCCATCAGGTGACCCGCCTGCTCGTTTGCCTCCCTCTTTTATAAAAAAAAAAAAGATTACTTATTAACTGGGTAAGTTTAACGCATCTCATATTTATGCTGCTGAGACGGCAAACAAGCCGAGCAACCATTTCATTTCTTGTATTCATTTAAGAACACAAACAGGTACACTCATAAAATAAAAACAATACGGCGCCATACATTTCGATTGCATAATTATACTGTTTATTGGCCATTATGTCCGATAGCCTTTTATAAAGTAAAGTAAAAAAGTAATGCACAGGCTGTCTGTCCGTCTCACTGCTGGACAAATGCCTCCGTCATTGAAATCGAGTCATCGCTACAATCGATGGCTTAATCGCCACGCCTGCCAAATTAAAACAAAACTATGACTTAAGTGCATACAGTTCAGTTTCTAGTGTTGTTTAGCATTATCGAAGAGCTAAAATAACTATAATCGGAACAGTAAGACAAGTCGAACGTCAATCTTACTAAAGATACAAAACATAGATTTATTTAGCTCAGCGAACAATAAATTGCTCAAAGGCTTCGTACTTCGCCTACATTTAGGTTAGCGCGCGCAACGCCCTGCTTTACTCACCTTTAAAATTTCACACACGCTTGCCTCCCAAGAAATCTTTTCAGAGAAAATCTCACAATTACTTTGTAAAGGTTTTCCTATTCGAAACGAAGTTCACAAGCGCTTACAAAATGTAGAAAGGTACTACCTTTTGCCCGTGGCTGCGCTCGCGTAAATATTTTGCGAGAAAAAGTAACCTTTATCCGTTTTCAGGCTGACATCTATATCTACACTAAAATTCTTATAAATCGCATCGGTTTAGTGGTACTTTAAGGGTGAAAGCGTAACAAATCAACAAACTCACTTTTGCATCTATATTATTAGTAAGGAATAGGATATGCCTATGTTTATACAATATGTGTGTATTTGATTTAAATATATAATAACGTGTAGAACAATGGGTAATTTTGTATGGATTCAGTACCCACCTCGTAGTATTTTAGACTAGGTGTCATTATTTTAATAAAAACAAAAAAAGGCTGATTGTATCATTACATAATTGCTTGCCATTTCCAGTGTCTTTAGCGCAAAATAAGTAAAAAGTAAAAAAATGCAAAAACATGTTTGTCGTTTGGCGCAAGTAGATAAGATAAATTTTTATTGCCATAAAATTGTGTAAATACTAAGCATAAAATAATGGGAACAAACAATTTACCCTAGTCGGGCATGCATTTTTAGTATGTAGGTACATGTTACATAGAAACAGCCACTATGCTGTTTTTGTACCGAAATATTCAGTCAAACTGCTTTTTAGTATGTAGGTACATGTTACATAGAAACAGCCACTATGCTGTTTTTGTACCGAAATATTCAGTCAAACTGTAGAACGCCCTATCTACGAGTATAAGCCACCTTTTTAATTTAATTTTAAAATAGCTTAAATTTACTGAGGCTTTTTGATCTGTGAGCAGATGATCGTAGTGAACTCACAAAATATGGTTTTCGACATTTTTCTACGACGAATAATTTTTTTTTCACGTGAGCTACCAGATATGTCGCCATACAAGATATATATGAAATTTTAAACACCTTTTGAATGGTACTAGCCTCAATTTGCTACAAGGTACGTTAAGTTCTGTTCTTTAGTCAAGTATTAAAGTAAACGACCGCCCGTATCTAAATTCAAGGCAATATCTTTTGTTGTATTACAGTAGTCAAACATTATAAACAGACCATAATGCCTTTAACAAAGGAGTGCTTGATAATAAAATTTGCATTCACAAAGGCTAAAATTGCATTCAAACTACTATTTGGAAAACACGATTTCATATAACGCAAATAACCTCCCGTGCTAGCCGAGCTTGGCAGAAAGCGCGCTGAAAACTTAATGGCGTACCCGATGTTGTAGAAATTGTAAATAAAAATCATTATTTACATCCACCATGTTGCGGGAGAAGGCTAAGAATTCGCTATCAACCTGATTTAGGGCCCGATTTTTATTGCACTTCAATATTGTTTAACAACACGATGTCGCAGTAAGTTAAAGGGAAGATGAATTTGAAAACAGTGCGATTCCTTTTTTTAATCGGTTAAAAATGTATGCGAGCAGCTCTATAGCTCTTTATTTATTTAATTTGGGTGACTGTCTTGAAAGATGAGCAACTTTTACCATGCCGGGAAACATCCCGTTACCTGGCATGGTAAAAGTTGCTCATCTTTCAAGACCCTCCCGAGTTTCGGAATGCGCATAAAGCCGTTGCTCCCAGTTGTAACTGTTGTCGGTCTATAAACCCCGCAATAGGCAAGGGTTCCATGTGAGGTCACGTTAAGAGGGTTTACGCATTTCGGTTTCCCATACAAACTTCCAAGTCGAAATTTTTAAAAACCAATGAGCCAATTTTGATGTAACTTTGCATGCTGAAGTAAAACACAGGGATCTAAATTGTTTGTTGAAAACATTTAAAAAAAATGTTTATATAACTGAGTTATTGCGATTTTTAACTTTCTATAGTGGGCTTTAAATCGCAATAACTCATCTAGAAAAACGTTTTTTAAAAATGTTTTCAACAAACTATTTAGATCCCTGTGTTTAACTTCCGCATGCAATGTTTCATAAAAATTGGCTGATTGGTTTTTAAAAATTTCGACTTGGAAGTTTGTATGGAAAACCGAAATGCGTAAACCTTAATAAGCTGAAGATGATAAGAAAATACATACTATACATACAGGCATGACTTTAGTATTAATTTTTTTGGGATTAGGTATCCCAAAAGGGTTAGCCAGAGTTTAGACAATGAGGACCGCATAGGCAGTCCACTCTACAGTTCACGGCACACCACATGACAACATCGATTAAAAAACTTATTAATGAAACTGCCAGTTTTAATTATCGTTTTGTTGCTGTCACAAACATAAAGCTCGTTCAACCACACAGCCAAATGAATAGGGCTGGTCGCCGTCAGTGCGATTATCGATGACACTGTCACTGCACTTTCCAATTATCGAAAAAATTAACACCAACTTCGGAATATCAACAGCAACATTTATTTTCAGAGCAGACTGAAATACTATATAACACTTCATTGTTGGGATTCAAGTTTAATTTTTAATTATAAATTTTGAAGTGAGTTTTTGAGTTTACTTTTCGGTATTCCACGCAAACTTCACACCAGATTAATTGTTTTGAAATGATAAAGCTTATGCTTCATCATAAGCCTCTAACCGTTCCACTGGTGGCACAGGCCTTACCACATGAACAATAGAATAAGGTAGGCCCTAAACCCATGTTCTGGACGATCCAAAGTACTTATACGTGTTACTTAGAGGGAGAAAAAGAAAGGCCTCCTGATTTTCTTGCCAGCTTCTTCTCAGTTGAAGGCACTCGCGAAATCCGAACTGGTGGTAGATTAGTTAGAAAGGTAGATTACTTAGTTAAATTAGTTGTTATGATTTAACTACATGTTAGGTAACGTTATTTTATTAATTTTTGACTTCAATGAGTGCCTGTAAAGGTTTATCTATGTTAATAAAATCAATTGCCGAAATGTTTGTACGCGCATCACTTCACAACGGCTAAATAAGTGCATTTAGCTAATTCTTGTTTTGTTGTGTTCGTAATTGTCAAGACTAGGTTAGTGTAAAATATTTTTTTTTGGAAATTCGTCACGGGCTCTACGCGGACAAAGTCACGGGCGGCCGCTAGTTTTGAATAAATTATCTGACTTTGACATGGTATTACACATAAATACAGACCACAAGCGTGCCTACATCTATAAACCACATAAATCCACGTGACAGCGCTTCCCGGCGTGTGAATTCCGTGACATTTGCAACGAGCCGTCATCGTCAGTTGCAATTGTCGGGCGAATCGGGGCGACGCGTCACCTAATATGGTTAGTGACCTAAGCTACTGCGTCCATCAATGCTTTTAAGAAGAAGGCAGATCGTAACTTCAGTACATCCTTTATTTTGGCAATAGCGACTGTGCTGGAATGTCGGATAAGTACTCACAAACAACATAAAACATAGTAACAATAAAGTATCATCATCATTTCACTACATATTATAAAGTAAGTCACCGTTTTCCTGTGCCTCGGCTCTGCTTTTTCCTTCTTAACAACGCAATTGATTTTTACTCAGATTTCACTGATAAAAAGATCGATAAAGGAAGATATTTTAGTATATAAATTGTAGATATTTTGTGCAATAAGTATGTCTAAAGCATGACGGTGTTTCTAAAGAAGTTGATTCGGACAAAGGCGTGCTTGATAAAAAAGCTTTTAAGGGACCAAATTTTGATTCAGTAAATGTAGAACGTTTTTTCAAACATTTATTTCAAGGAATCAGGCATTTCGGATAGTTTCATGAAATACAAAAAGGTAAACGTCTAAAATTGTACGGATTTTTTTATTTAAACATGTTGTCGCATTTATATTTTAAGAGTCCTTCAATCTTATTTAAGGTTGTCGCCATAGCTACAACATTAGCAGTATTGCTGTGTTCCGTCAGTGAGAAATAAGAAGAAGTCAATCACTTATCATTAAGACCGTTGTGAAATGTAGAACCCTACCTTCAAACAACCAGTACATATTTGTATTCATTTATTTACTACAAACTACTACAACAATAGGTACAATAACCAAAGTAGTTTACATGTAATTCACATGTATCGTGTATGTGGATAGCACGCATGTCGCAACTAATTTCGCTGTCACATTCTAAAATTGAGTCCCAAATAGTCCCGAAAACGGTAGTGTTTCGTGTCAACCGTCAAACGAGCAGGCCAATTTGGCCGGTCGCAATTGAGTCGGTGTGCGTCGGCGGGGCTATAACATAATCATGCGGATTATGGCGGTGCAATCCCGACTGCCAGGGGCGTACAGTCGAGCAAATTCCCTATATTCCCTCAAGCGCTTCGATACAAAGTGTTAGTTTCCACTGAAACATGCGTTTTATTAGAGCAAATGCAGAAACGTAAGGAGCACTTTGATCATTGGAAAGAGATATCTCTTAGTTCAAGGTCTCAGACTCAGAGGCACAGTACAAACAACGGTTCCGGATTTAATTCCCAGCGAGGGGTACACGTTTTTACGAAATGTTGCGAAATTATGTTGAATTTTGAATCAATGTGAGTAGGCTATCATCTGAAGAGACAAACAAACTACAGACTAATTACTTAAAAATGTATAGTAGCAAGTTATTGATGTTCTGTGATTCCCGTCTAGTGATTCCGTTAAAAACTACCCAGCTAGTAAAATACCCTTAGAAACTAAAGCTTTTAAGAGCTATGACCTTAAATAAATTTTATATACGATACGTTCTGATTAAGATAGAGACTCTAGTAATGGCATATCATAAGTCTATTTAAGCTATAAGAGCATATATACTTGTAAAAAATACTTTTAGAAGTATATAAGAAAACGAGTAATGACATCAATAAGACCAGTAGTGTTATAAACGCACTCTGTAAGCCTAATTCTTAATTAACACTTAAACATGCACTATGTAAGTCCACCTAATCTTAAAAGTGACTTATCAAAGTATTTTATTAGATATCGGCTGTTACACTTATAACTTATTCTTACAGACGTATATAAGCAAACTTTATATAATGTTTATTAGAGCAATAGTATTATACACGCACTTTATAAGCCTAATTGCCCTTGAGTCTTAATTAACACTTACATGCACTTTGTAAGACCACTCAATCTTAGAAGTGACTTTATTAAGTGTTTCGTTAGATATCGTCTTTTACTTATAACTTATTCCTAAAGATGTATATAAGCTTACTATATAAAACATTTGTAAGAACAGTAGTATTATATGCGCACTTTATAAGCCTAATTACCCTTGATTCTTAATAAACTTTTATGAATGCATTTTGTAAGATCACTCGATTTTAGAAGTGACTATTGTAAAAGATAGTAAAGAGTACTAGCACGTCAAATGTCTTAGAAACTAGATAATTGCAATTAGAATTCTAATGCATTGCAAAAAAGTCAAAAGGTGGTCGACCAGGAACTTCCCCGTTGGTCTTTTAGCCTACTTTTACTTTAATAAGAAACCTAAAAGGATATGAGCAATGGCCGCGTGGATTAAAAAATATGGTTGAATTTGATTTTAGAAGTGCGGTGTAAACCTTAAACAATGGTAATGCACTTATATTGGTTCTGTTAAAGCCACTATAAGGCATGATTCGTGATAATGGCGACATTTCCATATTTTTCATTTCAATATAATATTTTTTATTAATATATATACATTGTTGAAATGGCCCGTAAAAATTTTGTGATTGTTATTTCAAAATATTCGATAAAATCGACTTCGCAATTAAATAAGAGTTAGTAATGCGTAATAAACATGAAATTTTACTTACACATTTTGTAGGAAAGTGAATTAAACAGGACAGTACATAATACTTACGTTTTTAATACTCTTCTTATTATTCAGAAAAGTTTCACGAGCACTTGGCAATCCTTTCGGCGGACTGTGATTACATCTTATTACATGTCTTACTAAAAGCTCGCAAAGAGCACTACAAGTAATATCACACTTAGAACAGCATTAGTAAGTGCATTATAAAGGTAAATGCCCATAAAGAATGCCTTTGTAAATCATTTGTAAGTCTGTTTGGTATTATAAAAGCATCAACAAGAATTTTGTAAGGTTGGAAATACACTTCTCGAGACCATTTTAAGATATATTTAAGGGTAAATAGACTTATTAAGTGCGCACAAATCCACACTTATAGCAGTATATCGGAGTACCATAAGACTGGTAAAATTATACTCTTGGGATGTGTGTAAGAGGAAATTTTGCTAGTTGGGTAGTTCTCGAGTTAGCCCGCCATTTCGCACAGCCCTTGCATAACTCTGTCGCAGTAAAAATGGGAATTGAAATCTCGAAGTCCTGTGTTGTGTGGCGTGGTGGTGTGTGACGCACTCGTAAATTTATTCTAATCTAATTTCGCCAGTGAGTATAGTGCTTGGATTCGGAACACGTCCACTTCGTAACTTTGAATCTAACTATAATCTACGTACTGCTACTGATCAATAATATTATTATTATGTATAGAAAAGACGAAAGTTTCGAGGAATGACGTTATATGCTTTCATACGCATTTTAAAAACACAATAAAAGCAAGATTTAAAAAAGAAAATTGTTATCTTTGAATTAGATTTTATTTGTTTGGGCGTTTAATAGGTAGGATCACGGAAATCTATTTCATATCGCCAACCGCCTGTCAAGTTTCTTTATCCAATGACGGCTTAGCGCATTTTTAGTTACTAGATAATAAAGAATATAAAAATAAATAAATAATTTTATACGCTTACACAAACTATCTATTACTAGTCCAAGTTACACCAGCTTTTTTTGAAACTATGGTAACGAATAAAGATAAAAAAACATAGAAAACTCCTAGACCCGACATCAATTTACAATGCAGAATTTAGACATTCATCATCTCGTTGACATCTCAAAACTTTAGACATTTCGAAAAACTATCACAAAATATCTAATTAAAAGGCGGCTCATTAAACGAATACTACCACCCCCTCTCTGCTATTGAGTGGCGTAAAAGCCGACTAACGGACTAAAAACTGCACTGCACACACATCCAACAGCATAGAGCGGGATTGGCTCACCACCTGTCACGCTTAGCACATGTGAAGTTGTAACTTGGTGAAACGTGGACTATGGTAGAGGACTGCTTTGCGGTACCCATTGCCTAGTCTCTGACTAACCCTTTGGGGATAATAGTCGTGAATCTATGCATACATACACAATATGTATGTGTATGTATGTTTATGTATGTATGTGTCAGGTTGACCTGCCGGCGTCTGTACATCAACATGGGACGAACCGGAGCACTCAGCTGCTTCACCGTCAAAATTAGATCAGCGCCAATTTGCAAATGGCGTCACCGTGCGAGCTGTATCCACGAGGATCTCAACCCAAATTGGAACGGCAGTACTGGCTGTTCGGGCGGGCTCGATGAAAGTGAGCCTTGCAGTCGACAGCTGAATATTGAAAATCATTTGGCATAACATCGGAAAGAATTTTAAATACACACAGTATAAATGTAAGAGTAGGTATTTGTCTGTGTGCAATTTCAAATAGCTGTTGAACTGAATTTTAAAGTCTATTATACTATTTATAGATTACGCCTGAAATTATAAACCTATCTATCATGCTGCTGTGCCTACTAAAATGAGAAATTTGACGTAATTGTATATATAAAGCTTAAATTAAAAATATGACTGTAGTCAAAGTCAAAGTAAAACTATTTATTCAATGTTAACTTTTACAGACACTTATTGACTTCAATACTAATAATAAAAAACAGTCAACTAACTTGTAGTTAAAACTTAACAACTAATCTAACTAACTAATCTACTCTACCTAACTAAAGTAAGCAAAAACAACACATAAATAGGTTGTTAACATCGAACGTTATTGATCACCAAGTTTCCTAAATACTGAATGGTGATTACAAACCTGGGCTAAGTTTCAAAGAATTCGAAACACACTTTGGTAAGTGAATCTGGGACCTCTGAGCGCTTTGCCACCGTTAGTGCAAAAAAATGTTGAGGAACGAATATGCGTGGAACTAATCCATCAGATTTTCACTCACCACTGTCCCGAGGGAAATTTTCTAAAATCTTCTGTGATTCGCTACGATTCGCATTTCCCCCAACCAAATAATGATAGAGCTTTATTTTTCTATATTTATAGTAAATTATGTAGGTTCATAATCTGTAACACAAATGCATAATACGAGTATTATGCATTTGTGTTATTAATTTGTTTCAGAGTGCATACTGATTTACATAAACTTTTAATAAGTAACTTTTAACTAGCTAATTAAACAAAGATGGCGGATACCTGTTTGTTTCACAAAGCTCATACAAACTAGAAACGAACGTCGAGATTGTTTGAGCTGTGTAATCGAAAGCAGATTCACTATGGACTTTTATTAAATTGGCAAGCGCTTTGTTGAAATTCAATTACATTTTAAAGTGAAATCTGTCGTTTGCAAGCGAACCTATATGTTCTTATTGGTACTCCTATGTATCGGCATTAAGCTTGAAATAGAGTTATATTATGAGTTTTGTACATAAAGGAACAATTTTAATTTTATTTTTCGGTTCTTTATTTTAGTCGCACGCTGTGGCATCTAATAACAGATCTTTTAGCTTATTTGTATTGTGTCCTTTTAAATCTGTGTGTATTATTGTAACTGTTACTGATTGTCCTTAAACAATAAATAAGAATAACGAAACGTTGAAAAAAATGTCTACCTCAGGCGGGAATCGAACCCGCGTCCTCCGCAATCCGGGCGGCTACGTTTGAGCGTTTTTAATGCAAACAATCAGATATTACGAATAAATAAGTAAATAAATATATCATTACGTCATTGTCTCGACTTGTTAAATTCAATGCTTAAAAAGGTTTTTAAACTCCGCGTTGCTGGTCCGTTATCCGAAGGTCCTGGTTTTAATTCTTAGTTCAGACAAAGTGTGTTCGATATTTTTATTTAAACTTTAATTACAGTAGGTACTCTTAAGATTAAGAGCTCCGAATGCACAGTTATTCTTTGAGGTACAACTATTGAAAAGGTTCCTGTTTGAGGCCTTTGCCTAGAGGTGGAACTAGATAAAAGCTGTACTTCAGTCATCGAGACCTTTAATGACACATTTTGCCAAACATTGCACGTCATAAATCGGCTATTCAAATTGTGACTAAGGAATGGCGCGTGTCATAATGGTGTGACTGCCTGCGCCGTAGCCCGTGCCCATAGTTGGGGGTCAACGAGGCAATGCTTGATGTGATGAGTTCGATACTTATGCTTTGCACAAACAGGGGTATGCGGTTGGGTGCCACTGGTAGCGGTTTTTATAATATATCTCTCTCTCTCTATGCTATTGAATGTATGTGTAGTTATTAGTCCCTTAGTTACCTTTTACGACACCAAGAGAAGTGAAGTTGGGTTGGTAGTATTCTTTTGATAATAACTAGCCACCACACTGCTCTATGGCTTTATTTAAAAACGATAAACAAACAAAAAACTAATTTGAAGTTTTATCAAAAGTTTTGTTGAAAACTATTTTGTCAACCGGTAGACTTCACATCTTTTGTTATTAAGGTTTAAAGTGTCTGAGCCTTGGTTGATGCTGCAAAAAGTTACAAGCACTGCCTTTGGTCTACTGCTACTAAGATTAATTAGATTTTTTACGATGTAACAGTACGTTTTTTGTCACATAAATATGTATACCAATAAACATATAAGAATAATAGATTAAATAAAATGTGACGTACCCTATTTAACTTTATTTGAATAAATTGTGTTAAGAAAAGAATATAAAAATTGCCATGTAATCGCTAACAGTGGAACCACGCACCGTGACCAGCGAGCAGCCTTGAAACGTAAATTACGACCTAGCTATAAAAGTCTCTATCATTTTATACGAGTATTGCATTCAATAAACTATTAATATATTTTATTGTCGTCGAAATAATGGAGCTAGTCTCACTTTCTATAAAACTGGTTTCTGTTTATTCAGCAGTTTATCTTACGTTACAAATCAGTTTGCGTCTTTACCAATAATAAATAGTGAATTAAACATAATGCTGTTATTGCAATCTTAGTTTCAAACAAATAGATAGAACATACTTATAACAAAAAAGCCCCCGAAGAATTGAGAACCTCCTTTTTGAAAGTCGGTTAAAAAGGGGTGGTTGCTGGTGCCGGTCAGTAAGTATTAGACAAAATAAACATTTAGAAAAACAGTTATTTCTAAATTGACCCAATTGGGAATCAAACCCGAGATCTCAGAGATGGCGACGCCAGAACCGACGTGCTGACCACTCGACCACGGAAGTCGTCAAATACAAGCGATAGAGCACAAAAAAGTAATACCTATCTATTTCCATTTGTTACATTATCGAAGGATTCATGTACCAGGGAAGGGAGCCTATAATGATATGCTACTTACGGAATGACGGTGATATTATGACTAGAAGGTTTCATATTATTACTTTAGTAGCATGGAATAAGCACCCACCGTAAAAGCGAGCGAAATGTCCCGCCCATAACTTCCCCGCGACAAAACCGCGATCCCCGGGAAGCTTATTCAATGTCCCGGTATTGGCACCGGGCCGCGATTGGAAAAGTTCTAGACTTATTGCTCTAGCTTTGGGCTGCGGCGCGGGATGCCGGGATTAAGGCTTTAGTATCGTAGGCTTTAATGGGTGCGCCCGATTAAACGGCCGCCGCGGTTCAGGATTGCTCCGTTTCTGATGACATATCGGCGTGCGCAATTTCATCTGTCGCGGATTTTCTATTTGACTCGCTTCCGTTCGGAAGTCAAATAAAAGTGTTGCGAATTTTCTAAGTCAACATAGAATTTATATGCTTTTTTTAAACTTTGTTTACTTATGCCTTTGACGTTTTAAACGTTGCAGGATCTGTGTTTATGTCACATGTTGACTTCAAAATTAATTTGTGATCCAAGTGGAAGTCTCGAGACTTGAAATTTTTTTCTCTCTCGAACTCAGGGATCCAGTTTCAGGCCGGTCTCCAACGTAACTTTTATGTTAGCAATATTCTAAGCTTAGCCGTTAAGTACCTAAGTGCTCTACCGTTACATAATTTCGATAACTTCTGTTTACCAAACTATACAATAAAACTATTATTTCTCTAGCTAATTATACCCTTCATATTCGCAAATTCAAACACCTCTACGCTATCACGACAATCTCAATTCCGACAAACACTAGATAGCACATCTCGATTGCCTCTTTTTACGCCATAAAGTAATTTTAGACACACAGACAAGCCATTATCACTAAGGTCAGAACTGAGACGTGCGTGCGAACCGTCCATTTTAGGCAGACCTCCGCTTTTAAATACACCTCATCCGCGAACAGTACGATTACGCTGGATCGAGAGGGGCGGGGTGTCTCAGCTGGTGGTGGTCGTTTTTGCGCGAATGAGTCATGCTGTGAGTCAACTGTCTGGGGTAACACTGTTTTGGCTTTCGACTCGCTCGATATCGTCCGCCGACGGGGTATGAATGGTTTAATTAGTTTAAAGGGGAATAGGGAATGGTGCGTCAGCGTACGCGTCTAGACTTTCATTTTTAATTCGAGTAGGGTTGCGTTTGGTCCATCGGGTTTCATTAGTTGAGTGTACCGGGTAGAAAGGGTTGACAGTTTAGAATTAAAAACTGTTTAGTGAAGGTTTATTATGTAATCGAGCCAGCTAACGAGCATACGGTGGACTGATGAAAAGCGGTAACTGCAGCTCAAGAATGTTTGTAACACAGAAGGAATCACGCGCGGGTGTAAAACCCATAATTCAGTTCTTACGCCTCTACACACCTTCCCACACGAAGAACAGCACCTGGGAAGATTAAGCCATGACCCACCACGCCTGTCCAATGCAGGTTGATGGGTTAATATAATAAATAATTGGAACGCAGTAATGCAAAACAATGCTGCTTGTCGGAAGATAAATGTATTGTGGTGGTTGTCCTCCAGTTGGATTAAAAGTTCGAAGAAGTTAAAGATAATTTTGTAACTACTAGGCATAACTTTTTTTTTATTCACTACGTGTGAGCATTGGCCTTCATCTCACCTGTTGGTAAGTGATGGTAAAGCCGAAGGAAGTAAGAATGAAAAATACCTTCGCTAACGACATCACATTTATATCTTTTAATAAATAGTATACTACAATACACAGTATAGTACGAACAATCACAGTCAATACTACATAGTTAATTGTCGTTATTAACATCCATGTTATTAATAAGAACATGTTATTCCATCGGTAGTTCGATGAGTTTTTATTCCCCGTCTGCACAATGAGTGTTTGTGTTCGAGCAATGTCTTTATTAATTTATATAATTGCCGGTGATTCACTGTAAGTGTCCCATAATGCCGTAATTGCTGATAATTATCTGGTGGACAATGAAGCGTGTCAATTCGAAGGTGGCACGGAATCGGTGAACTGTGTAAAAGCCGTTGCAAGCCAATTTGAGTAAATTGTTCGACAGAACTTCTGTAGCTTAAGTTTGCTCCATAATATGAACAAATCAAAAAATATCAATCTAACAAGAAAAATAGTTCCAGTAACAAGTGGGTTAACAGAGTTGTGTGTAGTCTTTCAGTGAGGTGATGGTGTTTACGATAATGACATGACAACACTACATTTGGTATATTGACTTGTAAAATGATGGTTCTATTTTATTTCTCCATCCCCCGCCTGCACGTTTGCCTCCTTCTATTATTAAAAAAAATGTTAGTTAACTTTCGGAATCATCGTGAACGAAAGAGTTACATTTGAGGAATGTTTATAATTGGTTCAGGTATACTTTACGAGTAAAAGCTTGCTTTAGTTACTTACTGCTTACTATTAGTAATTAACTTAAAAGATTTCTTAAAATGCGGAATGAAGAAAACGTGGAAAAGTATGTGACTCCTGTTTCTAAACTAATTATATGAACTTTCTAAAGTCTAGTAGTTATTCGTTTGCTGTTAGGAGTGAAAAAAAAAAACTACAAAGTCGATAGTTTTACTAGCACTTTTGCCTATATTTCAGCAGAACCTAAACCTTTTTAAGTAAAAATAAATTGGAGGGACAGAAATATAACCAAAACTACTAAGACCAGACTCATACGAACGTCTTGTTGTTCAGGGAAAAATGGAGGGCACAAGGCCGCGTGGAAGGTCTCCCATGCGATGGACGGACCAAATTAAGTCAGCCGTGGGAGGTCCATTAAACGACTGCAGCAGGATGACCTCCAACAGAGAAAAGTGGTGCGCTGTCGTGAGGTGAATAACATCTGCCCAAATCGCTACTACATGACGACCACGACCGCTCTGTCAAGAGTGTAGCGGATAAGAAGAAGAAGAAATTGAGGTAAAAAACAAAGTTGCTAAACAAACTGGCACAAATACATGTTCGCTCTGTGCTTTAATATGTTGCTCCTCAGAACAATTTAGTTATTGTTCTGAGTGTTGCTCTAATAAAGTCTGTGGGGCAGTTTTTATCGGCCAAGGCCCGCTGTCAATCAGGCCGACTTCGCCGTCGATTATTTGCATTTCGTATTGGTTTGTGCGTACTCTTTGCACGCACACGCGGAGCCAAACTATTTTTAACTACATTTGGACACATGTTTGTGGAAGGGAGTGCACTTGGTTGACATTACGGGCAGTATGCGCTTTTAATTTTTTTTTAGATATAAGTTTTACCGCTTAAAGTCATACAGTAAATACTTAATAGTAATATGGTTATTCCTGAAATGAATGATTTGTCTCGCTGCGGTCGAGCGCATCTAAGGGTTATTCCATAAACTGCAATTACTATTCGACCTACATGTAAGGAACTGACGATTTTTTTTCTATTTTTCAAAATTGCTCTCAGATTGTTGTTTGAGTTGTTCTTTGCACCATAGGATGGCCAGTTGCGGGATTATATACATATTACCAGATATACCCTGTAAAGAAAGAAAGAAAGAAAGAAAAAACATTTATTGACTGTCACAATAAAATAAAATATAGAATAATAAGAAAAAAAAAAGACGTGAAATACATAAGGGTACATGCTACTAACAGAAAACAACAGTGTATATAAATTTAATGTAATTAATGCCATGAATTTAATGCGTGTTGTAACTCAATTCTGCTGCCGAGCGTAATGAGGTCGCGCGCGACGCCTGAATAATAAGTATTCAAAATATTGTTTAATATTACGAGTATGTACACGTTTTGTTTGTCAAAGTGATATTTGACTTTATACTTTTTTTTGGTGACCGAGTGGCAGTGCTGGGAGCGATAAGCAGAGGTCCAGGGTTCAATTCCCAGGTCGGGCACAGTGTGTTTAGGATTTTTCGAGTTGAGTTGGTTAACCATCCCGCATTTGCGTGCTGACTTAGCCAATACGCATCAGTCGTGATGACTTGGTTTCAATAATGCAGGCCTCTTTATAGTAATCAATGTATTTACATTGACTTATACTTATTCAGTTTTTACTTTAGCGCTCAAAAATCACACACTACATACCTCTGTAGCCAAGAAAAAAGTCCTGAGTAATATAAGTTCTTTCCATCGGACTGGTTATCCCGAAAATTGTAACATCGTAATTTGCTATCATTTGTTTGTAATGTCAATTTACGTGGTGTTGCAGTAAAAGTATTAGGTATCTATCTATCGATCTAAATGACTACCGTACAATCGCACGTACCCTACCCTCCCGTGTTTATCTAGAACATCGGGAAGACGTAAATAGCTACAAGTCCTGGATTTTATTGCGCCGCCTCGCAGGAGCGCCGCCGCGGCTGGCATCGATCGAGGCGTCTCCAGCTATGTACTGGCTGGATTTCAGCCTAACTTGGGGAGATAAGAGAAGTAATATATTACTGCTTGCTCTTACTTTAGAATCGTAAGTAGGTTCTAGGTTTTGATTACGTGTACGCTCGTCTTAAATTCTGCCGTGAGTTTCTTGAATCAAATTTTGTGTGTGTCAATTCGGGATAATTATGTTTTATCTGTGTATTTTTAATGTAAATCGATTGACCGGGTCGTGGTCGTGGCATAAAAAGGTATGTCTAGGATACCTATTACCTACACTGAGTAGGTTTTTCAGACCTCTTCAATTATTTTGTGTTACTAAAACGCTGAAGTTTAATAGTGCTTGCTAAATCTTTGGGGCTCCAAAGATTTAGCAAGCACTATTAAATTTAATGATATGAACATATGGATAACAAACAATGATAATAATATATGAATGCGATAAATCCGTATTACTAAAAGTCAATTGCCAAAAGCATCACTTTAGAACGGCTGCACCTTTTTTATTGAGCCCGTCTTGTCCCACTGCTGGGCAAAGGCCTCCCTACCCTCCTTCCACTCTTCACGGTTTAGGGCTGCACCTACTTGGGTAATTATATTTTGTTTTGTTCGTAATTGTCAGGACTTGGTTTGTATTAAATAAAATTTTCGGAAATTGGTCGCGGTATACAGCATGTTCACGCTGTCAAATTGGCGGGCGGGCCGCTGGTATTCATTGTACGAAAAAATAACAGACAAAAAGAAGGAAAACTAGAAAAATGTGAATTTCTGTTTGTTCCCATCACGTGACGCTGAATCAAACCTTTTAATCCCAATATCACTAAGTTAAACTTGGGCAGAATGGTATGTCTGGTGTTTTATTCAGTTAATAAAAGTTTAATGAACCCTTGGGAAACTATCAAAGATGCGAATGCGCCATTACACGAGTGCTGATGGCCAATTTGGGCATTTAAATGGGCGACAACGCGAAATGGCCGTTATTTGATCCATCAAACGACTGATAAGAATGGATGGAAATGCTTTGTTGTTAATGCTTTGTGACCTTGTTGTTTGTGTCTCTTTATTAATGTTGACTGCTTCTATGGCATTGTAGGTAACTGAGGGTTCTTATTTTCACCTAATGTATATTTGGTCAGTGGTCTGTTGCTGGAGTTGGTTTTATGTCCACCTGGCTAGCTACCATCATATCGAAGTGCTCTCAGCCTTCACCTTCTCACCTTCGGTCTTATGTTCAGGTTTGATAAAAGTCAAGTTCTTTCACAATGTGAAATAATAAAAAAAAAACATGTGTACTAAAATTTTTCGTCTATCTAACACAATTACACAATTCTTGTTTATGAACTAAAACATCATTGAGGTTTTTGGTCCATGGTCTATCTCATCAAGTGTAGGTAAATCGTACGCAAGATCACTTTTTAATTGTATCATAATTCCTCTAAAACTGTTTATATGGACACATAAATGTCATATAATTACTAAGACTACGAGTATAACCCTAAATAACAGCTCGTAACTGATGATGCGCGCAACGTGATTTCTTACGAGCAATGCTTGGTGCAACCATAGCGTCTGGCAAACGTCTCATTAAACGTGCAAAAATCGTCGCTTGCGTCACTTGCGAGGTCTCAGGCGGGCCGAGTCATAAGCGAACGAATCTCGGCCGAAATTGATTATTCATTTAGGTACGTGTACTTTTGCCTAACTAGAGTTAGAAATTTGACATAATTTGTGTAGAGCTTAAGTCGAATTTATAACTCTAGTACACAAAACGACAGATAGATTGATTACGATTACGGTCGTAAGTGTCTCAAAATTAGAAGTGTACACATATTTAGACAAGATTTAACGCAAAACTACTAGTAAAGGCAATCTACGCATACCTTTTATACCCGACGTTAGAAGTGTAATCTGCGATTTTCAGCAGGGCCATGTATTATTATTTAACTCGGTATGGTTGGCGGTGGTTGGCCAGTTACCATCCTATGAAATTCTTTAATTCTATCAACAATGTTAGTAGCATCGTTATACTTGCCCAGTCAGTTAAAAGATAGCCTGTTGTTTAGTAGTCGAGTGTTCTGGATGAAATTTTATCAATAGCTTTATCGTTAATTAATATAATGTAATGTAGGTAAACGCTTCTCCCTTGCATAACGTGATTTAAACAACCACAATCAAAGACTGGTGTTTTTCCAGCGTCTGGTAAACGTCTGGCTCATTAAACGTGCAAAAATCGTCGCTTGCGTCACTCGCCGGTTAAAGGCGGGGCGAGTCATAAGCAATGAATCTCTTGGAGTGCCGTGGAGTGGTCTTCATGCTGCATTACATTACTGATAGGCTGATCGTAAAACTTTTGCTGTTTCAACTAGTAAAACATTCAGAATAACTTTTGTATAACTGAATTAAAGCGATTGAGAAACTATCCATAGTGGACTATAAATCGCAAAGAATTTAACTAAAAAAACACAGCAAGTATACATTTCGATACTTACTTAGATTTTGAAGATCTAATTTTTATTTTACACTAGTAATCACTCGCAACTATGTACCGCGTTAGTAAATTTTAAAAGCGGACATGTAAGTCGCTCTTGTCTTGTAAATTGGGCTGCGAATGAATCACGGAGAATTTAAGCATTTATCTGAAAGGCCAAGGCCGCGCGTATGGCACACACTTGCCGATGTTAACAATTGGAACCTGCTTCGGAGGAGTGACTCGAAAAGTAAGAGTATTTGTCATCTTATGTTTACCGACAATACATTTTGACACTGTGTTTTTTTGTACCGTGTTAACGTTACAACCGTATCACGTAGCGGTGTAAGAATACTACCACCCCGTCTCCTCCCTTGGGTATCGTAAAAGACGACTAGCGAACTAATATACTGCACATACATCCAACAGCATAGAGCGGCGTTGGGCTCTCGACCTGTCACACTCAGCACACGTGCAGTCACTATTTGGTGAAAAGTGGACTATGATACCTACAGGACTGCTTTTGCTGTCCTCATTATCTGGTCTCTGACTAATCCTTCGGGAATAACAGTCGTAATTATAAGTATGTATACATAATGTATATTTTTCTATGTGAAAAGCAGGCTATAGACCGTCGTGTCATCTGATGGGAAGTAATCAGGTGCGCTGAGGGCCTTGTGGGAATAGTGGAGAGGGGGAGAGGGGCGGGGCGGATGAAACACGACAGCAAGTTTGCGATTATTACACGCTGATATTCTGTTAAGTGAGAGTTTCCAATTGAAATTCAAATTCATATTTTGTATTTCATGACCTGGTAACAGCATTTTTTTTGTAAATGTCGTTGCTTCTGTGCGCTGTGGTTTCTTGCGCCCGTTCTTTGCCACAGTTAAAAAATGTCGTCCTGAGGGTGGTAGGTTAAAAGAGATTTGGACGATTCAAAGTACTTATTAATTGAGTTTATTGAATAAATATCTTTTGAGTTTAAATTTGGAGGCCCTTGTACAGCAGTGGGACAATACGAGCTATACTTTAGCACTTCACTTCACGTTAACATACAAATACAAAAGCATCGGATTGCACAAGTCTTTTCCTTCGTCCCGCCGTCAACACAGACGCTGCTGTTCAAATGACAAATATTTGCACGAGCCGTTCGGCCTTCAAATGCCACGATGAGCTCATCCAGCGCTCGAAAACAAACCTCTAATCAGCGCATCTCGCTCCACAACTACGTGAAGAAAGTATGATGACTTCTTGAAAACCGTCAATGAAAACGAAAGTTTAAAATAATAATATTTACGTAATTAGTTCATTATTTAAAATAAACCTTTTGATTACAGTGTTAATGTAGATAATTATCTATGAGTAGTACAAGGTATTTGGTAATAGGGTAGGGTGTATAATTCTGCTACAGACCTATTTAGGTGCAAAGAAAAACTTCCTGCATGGGATCAAATAATAATTGCAAAAAAAAAATCTTCTGTCAACATTTAGGTCGAATAGTATTTGTAGCCTTGTGTTAACACAAATAAAATCTGAATCTTTTTTTTTTATATATTTACATTGCTGCTTAATTAATTATTTGTTGTATTTTATAACAGCTAATAAGTGGATCAATTACCTTCTGATGAATGTATTAGGGACCTAAAAAGCCTTTTTAAAGCTTTGGTGAACAGCAGGCTTTTTCTAGGTATATTTCCGTTGATATTACAGTTTAAGACCAAATATATAAATTTGAGACCGGCACACTAGTTTCTAAACCAGAATACATCATTAAAGTAAAACATAACTAAAATAAAAAAATACTAACAACCATTTCCTATTTCGCGCATAAATACACTATTTTACTGGAAGGCAATTTCTCAAAGCCATTAAAATGGCCACAAACTTCTAGCCGACCGACACATCCCGTATAAAGCGAACGCCAAACATTCGGCTCGGGACTCGAACCCGGAACCTCCATTGGCATGCCGCCAACCGCCGTATATCAAACTAACTGAATAGTAATACGTGCACACTGAAATACAAAAGTGTACTATGTACATTGCGCTTTGTCGTCGACTCGCTTGTAAGGATGACGTTGCATATGCATTAATGTATAATATACATTTCGTTTGCGAATAGCAGTTGGGAATTTCATTGTGTTATGGACCATTTTATGAGAAAACGAATATGCAGACGAGACGCAGACAGACATATCGACAACCTAAATCTAAACCCGAGTTAAGATAAGAGTTATAGACGTTTGGTAGAGAAGTTGATAATTCTGGACTAGTATGACCATTTTTAGACTACTGCTCTGCTCCACCTGGAGTCACTAGGTCTAGACAAGTGTTTTCTAGTTCTGATGCCAGTTCACCCAGACTGCGTTGGCTTGGGCACGTATAGAAAGACTTGCAGAGAATCGTGCAGTGATGAGAGCAAATGGGACGGCCAAGTGGCAAAACAAATCAAAACGTAAAAATTTAATAATAAAGATACACATGTTGTGAGACTCCATTTATTTCAATCGTACATTAAAATATATATACCACTTGAAATTGACTTAATGCTAAACGCGAAGCCATTAATTAAGTTATAATAATAAAATAAATTTTTATTTTAAATTTGCGGTGGACTTTCAAAAACAATTCCTTTCATACAACATTGTCCTGACGATTATAAATACAACGAAAAGTCAATACAGTCGTTCTCAAGTGAGCTCACACTCATCTTAATTTTTTTAATAGATTCTTATTACATACAGTTACGAACACAGTAGCGATCCAAACAAATATCGTAAACTCAACAACGAAACCGCTCCAAAGAGTCTGAATAAACCATCATCTACCAGTAACACGTGTAATCTTTAACGCATTAACCGGTATTAAACACGAGTCGTGTGACATTACACGCCATACGCAGCGCTCCAAGCATTCCCGGCGCCTGTTAAGCCTACCAGGTGCGTGTAAAGCCTCCGGCCTCTATATAATGCCTCTATACGAGTATAAGGCCTATGAGGCCTCCGCTTGTTCGCCCTCCCCGCTAATACATGACAAATTTATTACCGTTAAGGCCGCTTTAAATACCACTGTAGATGGTATAAAGTATAACGGTTCTATTATTATAACGTGTGTCTCGTTTATGTTTTCAAATAGATACAATATAGTAAGTATTATGTCTTGTGAAAGGGAAATGAAGGTGTACTGTACACTTGTACAGGGTTAATATACCTGTTATAGTTTTATTATTACTACGTGTTTCTAGTGTAACGTTGTATTTTTTTAACGTGGTCTTTGTTTATAAAATAATAATTTTTTTATAGCAAACTTATTGGTCTCGTTGATTTTAGTTCTGTAGTACCTCAATCCCAGTCTCACGGTATAAGGAAAATTCGATGTAATCGATGCGTTTGGTCTTTCCGAAAAACGGAGGGAGAATTTACCTAGTAAAAATAAAAGTTGATTCTAGGCCTTAGCGTGTTCCTCCCAAAGAACGAAAAAACAATTTGACATTTATGATGCCATCTCGAGGACTAATTGTCATTTGTCATTGAGTTTTTTTTTATTCGTCTTGGTGGACGAGAAAGGAGAGGATTTAAAAGGAGACAAGGGCGGAGCCCCAGGGCTACCTTGCATCCATATACATCGGCCCCGAAATGTAAAAGGGTTAAAAAAAATGTCGATGTAATTTATTGGTAAGTTCTTTGCGGAGCATTCTAATCGTTTATTTTTTTATTGTCTTTTGGAAAAAACATGCCCATGTGGTTTTACAGGGTGGATAAAGGGACGTTGCACGATTGTCTGGAGCTGAACGACCCGCAGGAGTTGTAGAAGCGGGAACGGCAGACATCGGCAGAAAGTTCAACGATTTTCTAAATTTCCAATTTAAAATCTGCAAAATCATACTTTTGTGACCAACCACATGTTTGTTGTTTCAGATGGGTTTTTTGTTTGTTCTTTCTAACTCTTAGTTAGAACCTTTAACATAAGTTCCATTTTTACAATGGTTCTTTGAACGGTCCTGCACCTTTTTGTTTTAATTTTGGAAGATATGTCTACGGTAAACTAACATCATCCTGCCAGACGATCCCGGCATCCAGAACGGTGGCGGCCTGGAGAGAAACCCTAGGGTGACGGTCCAGGCGTCCACCCATCGAATATGGAGACTGACCTGAAGCTCGATGGCGATCCTTCCTTTATCTGGCTAGAGAGCTGCACAGGTGACTGCCATTAGGTTTTCAGCAATCCACGGGGACCGGATTTAGTTTAAGTAGATTACCGAGACGAATCAAAAAAACTCAATGACAAATGACAATCAGTCCTCGAGATGACATCATAAATGTTAAATTGTTTTTTCGTTCTTTGGGAGGAACAGGCTAAGGTCAGAGACCATACAGCCAAGAATCAACTTTTATTTTTACTAGGTAGATTCTCCCTCCGTTTTTCGGAAAGACCAAACGCATCGATTACATCGAATTCTCCTTATCCCGTGAGACTGGGATTAGGGTACCACAGAACTAAAATCAACGAGACCAATAATTTTGCTATAAAAAATTTATTATTTTATAAACAAAGACCGCGTTAAAAAAATACAACGTTACACTAGGTAATAGGTTATAAAACTGCTTCATTCTCTAAGAATTAGTAAAAAATAGGATCCTCGAGTCGTTAAACGCCAATACTCAGACCACGCTTGAGGCGTACCTGAAACAAATAAAAAAAACAATTAATTATTATTATTATTATTATTAAGAGCCTATATTTTCCCACTGCTGGGCAAAGGCCTCCCTCCCCTCTTTCCACTTTTCGCGGTCTGTTGCTTGTGCTGGCCAATCCTTTGCATAGGCATCAAGCTCGTCCCTCCACCTGCGTCTAGGTCGGCCTCGTTGCCGTTTAACTCCACGTGGGATCTAGTTGGTAGTGACCTTTGCCCACAACTCGTCAGGCATGCGGCAAACATGTCCTGCCCAATCCCACTTAAGCATGGCGGCTTTCCGAGTCACATCGGTGATTTGTGTCTTGGAACGCAGTATCGTATTTCTTATGCGATCTGTTAATTTTACCCCTAAGATACTGCGCTCCATCGCCCGTTGGCAAACCTCGAGTGCGGACTTTTGCTGAATCGTCAAAGACCAAGTCTGCGCGCCGTATGTGAGGATGGGGAGAATGCACACGTCCATAAGTTTACGTTTCAGGCACATTGGAAGGTTTCCCTTCATTAAGTCCTTCATGACCCAATAGCTCTAGATTTGGAAGTCCCTTTTTTACTCGTCATTTATACACCCTTATTTTTTATTCGTTTTAATGAAATTAAGGGTGAGTTCCACCCATTATACTAAAGAACTTTCCCAAGTAACCTATGTGCAAAAATGACAATAAAAAATTACCTCCCATACAAAACTGTCCGATCAGCTGACGACAATAGTAATAATAGTAATAACATCGAGTCGTCGCTACAATTGGGTATTAGCTTAACATGATACCATTGGTCTTGCTGCAATACTTTGGTAGTGGTGGAAAGTTTACTGATTTATGTGCTTTTTATGTGTCTTCTGTATGTATTAGCAAAATTGTTTGTTTCCCTAACTAAAATAAATAAATACCTACAACGGGGGCAGTTAAAGTTCGCAGACGGAACAAATACAATCATAATTAGCCACAAATCTTCGGGTTCTTGCGAAAACAGCATCACCTAATTCTATATAATCTTAAACAATGTTACCGTCGGCTTTCGAGTTAAAAGCCATTAATAGCCGGCGCAAAACAATATATCAATTCTAATTTGGACAAACTTTCTCGCTTAGCCGCTAACTTCTTACCTTGGCCAAGTTTCGTAATTTTAAACTTTACTGATTACATTTTTAATGTATGTTGATTTCTTTGTAAACGAACCGTTCTTTGTTAGCTTTTTTTATTTAATACGGAAAAATACTTTGCCCTTATCTCACCTGATGTTAGGTGATGATAAGGAAGTTGGAAGCGCCCTTCACCTGGATCCCGCTACTACTACTAAGGAGCTGGCTATCTTATGATGTAATTAAGGAAACTCTTTAGAGCACATACACAAGAAATTACATTTTTAGTTAAGATGACGGTAGCTAAGCTAACCATACGGACATAAAACAGATTATCCAATCAAACGAGTACAAACATGTACATTTTTATTTGATCACCCATCCAGAGACACGACATTGCAAAACTTTCTTTACTTGCAAAATCTCAACCCAAACGCTACCTCACATAAGCATCTGTATTTTACGATTTTTCTCTACATTCTGTGAACTCTCTTTGTTTTAATAAATCTCTAAATAATATTACTTATATAGAGTTTACAAAATGAGTATTAAAATAGAGTTAAATGAATTTTCACTGTACTTTTGATGCACCCAGGTGCACTAAGCAAATTAGAATTCAGACAAAGAAAAAAATCTGTTAAGTAATAAAAACAGATTTTGATATTAGAATTTCTATGCTGAAAAATCTTTCCCTCATTATCTTATTAGCAAACGAATGTAACCCAGATATTTACATTGGTGTTAATTTACTCCAGTAGTAATTTTAGTCTGGTGTACCATGATTTTTGATCGAATCTAACGTAAGTAGTTTTGCGTTAAATCCTGTTTAAATATGTGTGCATAACGGAACGCAAAATATTAAAAGTTTGGTTGTCTGGAAGAGATCGCTTAGAGCGATAAGACCGCCAAATTGTAACTGTTTTTTTAATCGTTTTATTGTAATAGTTTTTTTTAAATCGCTAATTATTGTTTTTATTAAGTTCTATGTAAATCTTTGTGGTGTTGCAATTAAAGTGTTGTCTATCTATCTATCTATCTAAAAGTGTATAAAAATTCGGTATTCGATAGTTTCCATGTAGGCTCACAGCAATAGTCTCCCGAGTTCAGAAGTGCGAATTGGTTGGCTCATTTCACGGCCCATTTGCGATGCAGCGCGAACCGGCGCGTGCGCAGTCAGACGCAACACGCGCCCATTGACGATTCGCTGCAGGCAACTCGACTACCATAAGGAAATGTTTAGTGTCATAATGTTTCATGTTTTTGCGTTAATAACGCTTAAAAGTACTTTTGTCTTTTCTGATAATGTAAAGATCCCGTTTCGAAACCTATTTAGAGTCTTTGTGGTCACAGGGAAAATCTGTGTCGCGTCAACTTACGAGAACAATATGAAATAAATTATCATTACCTTTCACAGTTCTAGTCAATATCTTCCTCATAGGTTTATCACAAAGTAACATGACTCCTTTGTAACTTCAAGTAATAAAATGAAAGCAGCAATATTTTATTACTATTTCATTGTAAGACAGTGTTGCTTTGTTTTTATTTCAAAGTGACAATTTACATTCGCATCGAACAATGTGCCTTTAAATTCAGAAGATTTACATACTGGATATTGTTAATAAGTTAGTGAAAAAGGTAGATACCTCATTGGCGCGTCGAAAATAAAGCGAAATAATGAAGAAAAAGTGAATTGTATCTTCGACTACAACAATGTCACCTCAAATAATAGGATATTATCGTCCAGTAGCGGCAGTTGAGCCCCAACTTATACTACAGCGAAAAGTACACATAACACATTAGAATAGTAACTAAAGCGAAACACGTGAATGTAGAGTGCCGTGCTTGGTCGCCTGAGTAATTTTAAAAGAATTAAATAAGTACTTACTCGTTTTTACATTAGGTATTTATCAATGATATTTAAAATATCCACGTCTAAAATCGAATCCTTTATTTAAAAATAATATTCCAGAATATAAGGTTACCTTTACAAATTGACTGATATGAATAAGTTAGGTTTTATCCCGCCACTGACGAGTGTCACTCCCGTAACGATGTTATCCGCAAACAAAGGCGGTACTTCACACAATGGGTTATGTCGCTTAGGGACAATACAGGAGCGAACAAGGCTACGCGCTACGTCTCAAAGTCACCTGCGACGTTGTTACATTGAATACACTCCAAGGTACATAAAGCGAACGTAAGACTGTGGTTATGATGAGACGATGGCGAAGAAAAAACAAAAAGATTCACTAACGCTCGATCGTAAACTCGATAAGATTTGATAACTCGCTGCGGATCTAGCATTTCGTCATCAAATCCGCATGCTCTAAACTCGACTCTTCGCTACAGGCCGTGTGGGTCGCGAAGTGAGCGCGTGCTTACGATCAGGCGTTAAGATCGCCATGCTGCTCGTAGAAAGGTTTACAATACTTTTTACGATTCCTCATTCGCTTGCCCTGTTCCTATGTTATTTATGGTCAGCGCGTATGTCTTTTTGTTCCACACAACTCGGTCATTCGTCATCAAATCATCCTATCCCTTCTCATTCATGTCATCCCTCATACAATCATTAAATTATTTATTTTATTCCCATTAAATTTTTTGTAAAAAGTTACATTACATTTAGTTACTTACTTAGGGTGGATTCGACCAAACTGGATTAAGACTTACTCCGAGATTAGTCTATACAAATTTGGCGTTTAATCTAGGTATAGGACCTTATTCCAGTTTGGTCGAATCCATTCTTAGTGAGATTATATTGATCGACTTTATTTTCACGTAACTTTTGTCATATATGTCCAATTGTACCTATAAACAATACACTTTGTACTCATATAAGAAGTGTTTAACAGTCAATAAGATAAACAAAAATAAAAAGAACTAAAGAAGAATTTAAATATTAGACATTTTCTTCAACGTTTCGTTATCTTTGAAATATTAGCCTTTTATGCAACTAATTCTGGAATTAAATCATGCAAATAATTCTGGAATTGGATCAATTTATACATAAAAGATGGCGAGAAGGAAGGCTGGTAACCTATAAAACGGCTAATCTAATCGCGCCTGTCCGAGCCTCGCTTGAATAGAATATAACCATAAAAAATTAAGAATTTGCATACATACATACATATATGTATGTACATATTATAATTACGACTATTATATCTGAAGGGTCAGTCATAGTCCACTTTTCACCAAATAGCGACTGCACATGTGCTCAGTGTGACAGGTGGTTAGCCCATCGCCGCTCTATGCTGTTGGATGTTTGTGCAGTCTTTAGTCCATTAGTCGCCTATAACCCAAGAGATAGGGGGTGGTAGTATTCTTTCACCGCTACGCGACACAGTTAATCAGTATTTGTCCTTGTATTTTTTTTTCAACCGCCTCTGTGGTCTAGTGGTTAAGCCACCAGTTTCAGACCCAGAGGTCCCGGGTTCGATTTCCAGCGGGGGGTACATCTTTGTGTGCTAGGTTTGGTTGGCGGTAGGGCTGTTAAGTCTACCTGGCTAGCTACCACCATCTTATCTAACTCTGTCGCCATAACAACGATGTTTATAGCATTGTTGTGTTCCGGCAGTTTGAGATAAGATAGCCAGTTCCTCAGTGGTTGAGGATTCCGGGTGAAGCGCGCTTCCACCTTCGGCCTTATCATCACTTACCATCAGGTGAGATGAAGGCCAAGCGCTTACCCATTGTAGAATAATAATAAAAAATTTGGCTAATGGACAGAGGCCGGTCTGTGAGAACAACTCGGCGGGCGAGCTGGTAAGCAATGAGCTCGATGACCATAAGTTCAGGGTTCAAAATGCCCAGGTCGGCTAAACGTGTTTCTGATCTTTGTTGCAAAACCCGGGTTGTGAAGACAAACCCGGGTTGTAAAGACAAGCCCACAAGCGTGGTGATTAAACCAGCCATTTGGCTAACAGTGGGACAGTATTGTCATGCCTCTAAGCATGTTTAAAATCATTAAAACTGTTTAAACGGGACCTAACTCGATTAATTTTGTAATTAAGTACATAATACTTACTGCTTGACGTTTCGGCCGCGATGCTGCGGACGTGGTCACTAGCGAACTACTCTTATGTTTAAAGTAGTAACCCAACTTTACCTCATTCCCTACAATCCAAAACACTTTAATAATGGTTATCGATTATTATCAGAAGTATAACGTGTAACTAACCAGACTGTAGCGCTATTCGCCTAAGTTCACTTGTTTATTTTTATTATTTTAAAAAGTAGGCAAACAAGCATTTTTGTCATCTGATTCACCGCCGCCCATGGACACCAACCACTTCAACCGCCATTTCAACCGCCTCTGTGGTCTAGTGGCTAAGCCACCGGTTTAGACCCACAGGTCCCGGGTTTGATTCCCAGCGGGGGGTACAAGTTTGTGTGCTCGGTTTGGTTGGCGGTAGGGCTGTTAAGTCCGCCTGGCTAGATACCACCATCTTATCTAAGTGGGTTGCCATAACAACGATGTTTATATAGCATTGTTGTGTTCCGACAGTTTGAGATAAGATAGCCAGTTCCTCAGTGGTTGAGGATTCCGTTTGAAGCGCGCTTCCACCTTCGGCCTTGTCGGCACTTACCATCAGGTGAAATGAAGGCCAAGTGCTTATCCGTTGCCGAATAAAAAAAATTAAAAAAACCCGCTAAACCAGAGGAGTCGCAGAAGCGTTGCCCGCCTTGAGGAGTAGGAATTGTGAGGGAAGGGAAGACGAGAGATCGGTGTTCAGTATTTTTACTCACCGGACGAAACACAACACACACACCAACTTGTGCCATTGTTTCACGCCAATATTTCAGGAGAGGTTAGTATTACGACTCAATAATTATTGTCTCAGGAAAACAACCAGTCTCAGGAAAGCTCGAACGGGATCGGGAAAGATCGACGGATCCTGTTCGAGCTTTCCTGAGACTGGTTGGTTTTTTTTCTAGTAAACATTTTATCCTATATCTACATAGCATTGTGAATGCAAAATTTCAATAATAAAGATATCAATTATTGCTGTTTACACCGTGTCACGTAGCGGTGAAACAATACTATTCCCTCTCTTCGCTTGGGTATCGTAAAAGGCGACTAACGGACTAAAGAAAGCACATAAATCCAACAACATACAGCGGCGAAGTGCTCACCACCTGTCACGCTTAGCTGTGAAGTCGCAAAAATACATAGCGACTGCACTATTTGGTGAAAAGTGGACTATGGCAGAGAGCTGCTTTTGCGGTCCTCATTACCTAGTCTCTGACTAACACTTCGGGGATAACAGTCGTGATTTACACTAAAGTTGATGTCCGGCAAGCAATCCCAGCCGGTCCCCACGGCAATCCCGGTTCGTGTCACTCCAGCTTTCAGCTAAATTAGCGTTTCGCGTCAGACGAAATCTAAATTTACAATCGGGCGACATCAGCGCCGCGGAAACCCCAAAGTGAAGCCGTTTTAATTGGATGGCCGGCTGACGTGAATTAGGCATTGCCATCGATTTTTTAAATAAAGGGTAGGTTTATGACAGCGGTGTTGGGGATTAAACGATTCGTGTTTCACGTCCGTTGTTGTGTTTTAGATTACCCTTCGATCACCGCCGGTTAGAGGCGAATCGGGAAATGTACCTATAGCGCGAATTAAGATAACGAGTCAAACTTCAATTAAAAATATATTTATTAAGATAAGATAAGCTGAGATAAATTTTTATTGCCATAAAATTGTGTAAATACATAGCAGGTGTTATGCATAAAATAATGGGAGCAAACAATTTACCCTAGTCGGGCATGCAATTTTTAGTATGTAGGTACATGTTACATAGAAACAGCTACTATGCTGTTTTTGTACCAAAATTTGTATTGTATTTATTACAACAGAGTTACAGCAAGATACTTATTGCTAGCTTCAATTAAAAAAATATTTATTTATTACGACAGAGTTACAGCAAGATACTTATTGCTACAATATTCGATTATAACTAGTTACTATTGTCTATTTATACTAATATTATATAAAGGAAACGAATTACTCAGCTTATTTAGTGCTGGGGTTGCTGATGGTGTGCAAACGAATGATATTTCACAGGGGTGCTCAACCTTAACTCGGCGCGCAGCTCATTGCGTTTTTAGTACTAGCGGCTCATTAACATAATACTACCACCCTCTCTCTTCCCTTGGGTGTCATAAAGGCGACTAACGAACCAAAGGCTACACATACATCCAACAGCATAGAGCAGCGATGGGCTCACCACCTTTCACGCTGAGCACATGTGCAGTTCTGATTTGGTAAAACGTATAGCAGAGGACTGCTTCTGCGGCCCTAATTGCCTAGTCTTTGACTCTAATCCTTTAGGGATATTAGTCGTGTATTTAGGTTTGTATTTTAGATTACTCTTCTTGACTGCCGGTTGAAGGCGATGCGCGATCCATATTCGACTTTTACTATGAATTTCCAAAAAAACTTTCTCCACAACCAAAGGACCTCCGATACTGAAAAGCGAGGTAATACGAGCACTAAGATCAGCCAAAACAGTAAAAGCCCTTGGACCTGATAACATCCCCATAGAAGTACTTCAGTTAATAGAGAACGACTATGTTGACGTATTAACGAATTTATATTACCAAATATACGATACTGGGACATTTCCCAAAGATTGGTTAAGATCAACATTTGTCACTCTCTCCCCAAAAAGAAGAATTCTAGAAAATGCGAGGAATACCGTACAATCAGTCAATGAGTCACGTGGTAAGAGGGTTTACGCCATTCGGTTTCCAATACAAACTTCCAAGTCAAATTTTTAAAAACCAATAAGCTAATTTTGATGGAACTTTGCATGCTGAAGTAAAACACAGGGATCTAAATTGTTTGTTGAAAACACTTTAAAAAAATGTTTATTTAACTGAGTTATTGCGATTTTTAAGTTTCTATAGTGGACTTTAAATCGCAATAACTCAGCTAGATAAACGTTTATTAAAAATGTTTTCTACAAACTATTTAGATCCCTGTGTTTTACTTCAGCATGCAAAGTTTCATCAAAATTGTCTCATTGGTTTTTAAAACTTTCGACTTGGAAGTTTGTTAGGAAAACCGAAATGCGTAAACCCTCATAAAGGCATTTCTAAGTATCATACATCACATCGTATAAGACTTAAATGCGACGAACAACTGGGGGAAAGTCAGTTTGGTTTTCGAGCCGGCGTGGGACTCGTGAAGCCCTATTCGCTCTCAATATCCTGATACAAAAATGTAGAGACATGCAAAATGATCTTTACATATCGCTCCCCGGCAAGAAAAGTGTCACAATACATTTTAGGTACGAAATGACATAATCGCAGCATTAGATTGCACGTATTTCATTTGTTCGGCTGTAGTAGTGTCGTATTTATGTTGCGCGTAGTTGCCGCTAGATGGCACTAAGTTCTCTTTTTCACGGAGCCGTTTCGCTCCGGTCACCGGCGTGAACAGTGTCACACTTGTGTTAGTACAGAGTGGGCGTGTACAGTATCGCCAGAAAAGCGTTTTAACTTGTGATGAGACTCTTTATCGGTAAGTTTTACATTTAAATATTAGATTTATTACGAAAAAGGTGACACATTCTATGTTGTGACTGTATTGTTGACGAAAAAGCATTGTAAATATTGCCGCATCATACAAAAAAACAATCATAACATGTATAGGGTCTCTTTTATCACTCATTCTGATATGATATTCACGTTTTAACGAATGAAATAAAAGCGCAACACATGTAAAGTCATTTTTGTTGTGAATTATTACAATTATCACCAGTTATTATAACTCCTTATGTTGTGTTCGGTCTTTTTTTATGTGCAATTGAAAACATTTTTTTAATAACAGTGTATTTTTTTCAGGATCATCATGAATAATAATAGTCGGGCAGCATTTATACTACAACTGGCTAGCGAGAAAAGAAACGAAGAAAATGCTATGAAAGATCACAATATTATGGATACTCAATATAGTACAAGTCCAAGCATTGTTGCAAAAGAACCTTTTTGTACCGATGAAAATCCAACATCAGGTAAAGAAAATTTTTGTTTTTGGGACAGTGATGATAGTGTTAAAGACCCAACTTTTAATATTGACGGTGGATATAAGAGTTCGTCCTCAGGCAGTAGTGTTGGCCAGCCGACTAAAAAAAAGCTTGTTAAACGGAATTCACAAAGGCTATCGGAAGAGAAGAATGAAACCGAACCTTACGTAAATATTGCTGCAACAGATAATTTGACTGTGACTCCTTCTACTTCTAAAAATAATCCACAGCGCAAGCGATCCATATCTTCTGATTCCTCTTCATCGAATTCCTCGTCAAACAGTAGTAGCAGCAGCAGCAGTGCTATTTCTAAGTCTATGTCACCTAAAAGTCACTGTAGTTCTAATGACGTAGTTTCTTTGCCATGCAATCAAGAAAGTAACGTACTTAACAATAATATTCCTGAGCAAGTTACGAGTCCAGTACGTAAATCTAGCAAAAAACGTAAATCTTGTGTGGACGAATGGCTGTCAAATAAAGCAAAAATATTGAGGAATTCCGGAAAATCATACACTTCTCGTTCTAAGTCACAGAAAACAATGTCTGAGAGGTGTTTGAAACCTCCGTGTGGTGAAAAATGCAAATTTAAATGTACTGAAAATATAAATAATGGTAATAGAACTGAAATATTTAATAAATATTGGCAATTAGGAGACCTGGCTTTACAGCGTAATTTTATTCATAAGAGCATGAAAGCGATTATTCCTGCGTTTAGATTTACCGGAAAAACTCAACCAAGAAAACTTAACCATAGCTTTTATTTCCAAATTGATGACAAGCCCATTCGAGTATGCAAAACTTTTTTCAGAGCAACACTAGATATTAATGACCGCGTCATCAGAACAGTTATTGAAAAATCTAAACAAGGTTTTCTTGAACAAGACAAGAGGGGCAAACACGGTAATCATAGCAAAGTTGCAGAATCTATTCGCCAGAGTGTCAGAGATCATATCGATTCAATACCACGAATGGAATCTCACTACATCAGAAAAAAATCGTCACGGGAATATATTGATGGAGGAAAATCTCTCAGTGATCTTTATAGAGACTATAAAACCTTGTGCGAGTCAAACAACGTGCCCTATGCAAACGAAACATTGTATTCAAGAATGTTTAATAGTGAATTCAACATCAGTTTCTTCAAACCGAAAAAAGATAGGTGCGAACTTTGTGTACGTTATGAGAACGCCGAAGGTGATGCAAAGAAAGACTTAGAAGTCCAGTATTTTACACACATTGAAGAGAAGAACCTGTCTCGACTTGAAAAAGACGCTGATAAAAAAACCTCTGGTCCAAATAAAATTATTGCAATTTATGACCTGCAAGCAGTCTTGCAACTTCCGCGAGGCAATACCTCTATTTTTTATTACAAATCCAAACTCAACACCTTAAATTTTACTGTGTCTCAAATCGGTGATGATAAAACCGATTGTTTCTATTGGCATGAAGGAGAAGAAAACCGCGGTGCTGATGAAATTGGATCTTGTCTGTTCAAGTTTATTGAAAATATTGTAATTCATTACGATGGACCAGGCCTAGATCTAATATTTTTCTCTGATAACTGTTGCGGTCAGAACAAAAATAGATTCATAATTTCTATTTATTTGTATGCGTTATTAAAATTCCCTAAATTAAAGTCTATAACACACAAGTACCTTATTACTGGACATACTCAAAATGAGGCTGACTCTGTCCATTCAACAATAGAAAAGCAAATACAAAGAAGACTAAAGTCAGGTCCACTTTATGTACCCAGTCAATACGTTGAAGCTATTAAATGCGCTAAGAAAAAGGGCAATCCATATACCGTGACAGAAATGTCAAACAGTGATTTTTATTCACTGAAGCGTCTGTCCGAAGATATTGGGTTTACTACAGCAAAATCTTTTAAAATATCTGAGGTGAAAATTTTTAAACTGTTACAGGACGATCCTACGAAGCTGTTGTTTAAAAACTCTTATAAAGATGAGTTTTCCGAAACAGTTTTAACGCGAAAAAAAAATCTTAATTCAATATCTCTCAAACTTGCGTACAGATGTAAACCGAAACTTAAAGAAAATAAAATAAAGGATCTATTGGATTTGTTACAACATAATCATATTCCCCATTTTTATGAGTCTTTTTATAAGTCTCTTAAGTAAGCAATTTACCTTTTTATAGTTGATTGTAAGTTCACCTAAAAATGTTATTACCTATAAAGAAATTAGTTTTTGTTAATTTTCATTATTTTAAAAACATGTTAAAGAATTTTTTTTTAGTTATTTTTTCTTACTGTATAAGGTACAGTTTCATAAGTAAAGAGAGCTTACTAATATAAGTAATAATGACTGTGGTTGTACTAAGACGTATGTCATGTAAGTTCTAAGATTACATTTTTATTTTATTAATGGCCAAAGATGTAAGACTGATTGTTCATTAGGGCAAAACTAGTAAATTAATATTAAGAAGTTTGTTTTCGAGATTATTTTATATAATTTTAATGAGAAGTTTGTAATTTGTGGTTACTTTTTCTTTAATTAATATTTAGGATCTTTTTATAATAAAAGTAACGGTGATTCGATACATTATAATGTGTATTATTTTTGAAACTCCAGAAATTTTTATCGAGAAAAGAGTCATAAAATTCACCTAATTAAGAATTTCTTAAAAATTACTTTGAAAAAAATACAATTTTGTTATTAAATTTTGCGCCCATTAATTAGTAAATAAATAAGCTATCTACAGATGACATTTCAGCAATCTGACTATTATAGTTTTTAAACTATTGACGAATAAATGAACAAAAAATCATTAAAGTTACATTTTCTCGAAACTACTATTTTTGCATTGTGACACTTTTCTTGCCGGGGAGCGATATGCTTCATATACTATGAGAAAGCGTTTGACCGAGTGCAGCATGACACATTGATGGAAAGGTTGAGACACATTGGGCTAGAAGGAAAATACCTAAGAATTGTGATTTTGTATTGGGACCAAAAAGCCACTGTGAGAGTTGAATCTGAGGAAACCGAAGAAGTCGATTTCTCCAGAGGAGTAAGGCGGGGATGCATTTTGTCGCCTTTGCTCTTCAACGTGTTCTCCGAAGCCGTGATGACTGAGGCGCTGGAAAACTTGATAGTTGGCGTTATAGTAAACGGCAAGTCTATAAATAATCTGCGCTATGCTGATGACAACGTACTAATTGCGTCGTCAATCGCGGATTTACAGATTATCGTAGACAGAGTTCGTGACGTCAGTAGTAGAGCTGGGCCTAATATGAACATCGGTAAGACAAAGTACATGGTAGTAGACAGAAACAAAGACCTTGACCCGAAACTGTCTGTGGCAGGTATACAACTAGAGCATGTGCGGCAATATAAATATATTGGTGCTTGGGTTAATGAAGAATGGGATAGTGACCAGGAAATAAAAACCCGGATAGAAAAAGCCCAAGCATCCTTCATTAAAATGCAAAAAGTCTTATGCTGTCGTAGACTGAACTTAAGGCTCAGAACGCGTTTGCTACAATCTGGCCTATTGTGCTCTACGGATGTGAAGCGTGGACCTTCAAAGAGGAACCAAGACAACGCCTAGAGGCGTTCGAAATGTGGTGCTACCGCCGTATTCTTCGCATTAGTTGGTTGCAGAAGGTTTCTAACAAAAGAGTCATCCAGCGCGTCCACAGGAACCCAGAGTTGTTGCGTGCCATCAAGAAGAAAAAAGTTGGATATCTGGGTCATATTAAAAGACATGATAGATACCAACTGCTTCAATTGATTATAATGGACAAAATAAAAGGGAAAAGACGCATCGGCAGACGGAAGAAATCTTGGCTGAGAAACATTCGGGAATGGACCGGAATCACCAGCGTGAGGAAACTGTTCCGAATGGCGAGGGACAAGGGTGATTTCAGCAAGCTGACGGCTGACCTCCAGTATATAAGAAGAAAACCTTTGTTACACAATTACGAACACATCAAAATCGGAAGAGCCGTTCTTAAGTGATACTCTGTCATACGTGTGGCGTGATAATTGATTTTTATTAAACAGATAAACGCTCAATCGGTAGTCATAAAGGTACTTCAAGACAAATAAAGTTAAAAAGTGTGAAAGCCTATATTCACAGTTGGTTATTCGCGTGAACATTCGTCAACAATCGCAGTGAGGACGGTATGATTCACATGTAGCATGGCGGAAGCAATCGCATCCTCGGTAGGGGGGCACTGGGTTACAGACCCCGGCCGCTAATATTAGACGCGTTATGTCATCGCTCGCCTCGGTAACTGAGCGGTCAAGTGTCGGCTCGATATACGGAGGTCCCGAGTTCAATTGCCAGGTCGGGTAGTGTGTTTTCGGATTTTTCAATGCATAGCCCGAGTTTGTTTGATTGATATACCCATGTCGCGTAGCGGTGAAAGAATACTACCACCCCCTCTCTTCCCTTGGGTGTCGGGAAAGGCGACTAACGAACTAAAAACTACACATACATTCAACAGCATAGAGCGGCGATGGGCTCACCACATGTCACGATGAGCACATGTGCAGTTACTATTTGGTGAAAAGTGGGACCATGGTAGAGGTCTGTTTCTGCGGTCCTCATTGCCAATAGTCTTTGACTAACCCTTCGGGGATAATAGTCGTAATTATAATGTATGTATGTAAATTTTGTTAATACAACTGTATCTTGCGAGTACATAAAGATTAGAGATGAAATCGCTTTGATGAATAAGACAGTTAATAATGAACATTTCAGACCGCTAATTGTGAATGGCGCATCGCAACAGCATAATCACAACAAACACAATGTACCGTCAATCACGGCCATTGCAGCGCGTTTCCATTGTCATGTACGTTTTTACAGACACCAGCCCGCATTGGGCCAGTGCGGTGGGTTCTGGCCCAATCTCCCCACGTGCTGTAGTCCTTATGGGAAGGCCTGTGCGTAGCTGTGAGACGTTTATAGTCTGTTGTTGTACGTTTTTACGTAAAATTACAAAGAAATACCGAAATATTAGGTTTTCTGTGCATATATTTACTTTCTAATCGCTATTTGGTGAAAAGTGGCATAGCCCACTTTTCACTTTTCATAGAGGACTGCTTTTGCGGTCCTCATTGCCTAGTCTCTGACTAACCCTTCAGGGATAATTGTCGTAGTAGTAGTAGTAGTTATATGTATGTAAAAGTATACATACGCATTTAACATTTTGAAAAATGGCTGATAATATTAATATTTAATCCGTATTATTACTAAAAGTTTTTTTTTTAACTTTAACCTTAATCGCATGACCTTGAACTTGTGCCGATATGTAAGCTCGCCGCGTACGTTACGTGACAGATCTTTCGTGAGGCGATAAAAGCTTAGCTTAGGCTACGGGTCACTAGTAATTTACCTTTTTGTTACCTTTTCAGGGCTATCGGCGGTGATTAATACGTGAAATGGCCCACGTTTTATTTCCTTTCCTTACACCGTTGTTATTGGTACGTATGTTGCTCCGTAGTATGGACCATAAAGTAAAAATATAAAAACGAGATTAGATTGAAAGAAAACGATTTACCTTATTGTAAATCAAAAAAGTTTAGACAGATCTTGCAGATTTTTATTACATGCTCAACATTAACTAGGCCTAGCTTATTTTGCGGATTCTGTCGGAATAAAATGTCCTTCGAGCTCGACGGTTTAGTGTATTCTTGTTATCGTTATCGTCATCATGATCCTTCGAAGTTAAGTACTTGTAATTGTTCACCTATCAAGCTTATTGCAGTCATATTGTGCTGTTGTAATTTATTTATTGAAACGTGGACTATGGCAGTGGACTGCTTCTGCGGTCCTCATTGCCTAGTCTCCGACTAACCCTTTGGGAATAATAGTCCTGAACCTATGTATGTATATTTGACGTGTGCCGGGAGACAACGCGCAGGCGCCCGATCACAGATAGCTCCGGTATGCGCCGGCCGTAATTGCGGGTACTTTCTTTCTGCATCGCTCCGTGGCGGTGGCGGAAGAAATGTGTCAACTATGCTGACCGAGCGCGGGTTTGGTTGTGTTATATGGAACAGGATGGTGGCACAATGTTTGGATCGTGAATTTTAATTGATAAGTTTCGTGTCCCATTTTTAATGTCTTGAACAACTTGATGGACTGGATATGCTTTTGTGCTGTTTTCCATGTGGGAAGAATGCTTATAAACTTATGATTATGACATCAATATATGTATGAAGTATTTATCAAATTTTCTCTAAGAGGGTTTACGCATTTCGACCTTAACCTTCGGCCATGTTATAATAATAATTATGTGTTGGCTCTACTCTACAGACTTCATAAAGATTGATAAGCTATAAACACTGTTTTTCCGCTGTGTTATTTTGATTAAAATTAAAATTACATTACTTAGCATACTTATACCTATATTACCAGTTTTGGTTTTAATTCAGATTATGGTTAGAAACTGACAAGACTGGAAGACGTAAACTTCAATTGGTGATATATTACAAAATATGACAATATATTTTCATTGCTAAAACCGATCGTCCATTTATTTGGAATAGTGTGTTTTGTTTTGTTACCCATCAATCCAGCTGGTCAAGCGAAAACATAATAAGGATAACCCGGCACCTGTGTGCGCAAGGGTCATTTTGCCGCGCAGCACTGTAATCCTATCAATGCCGGCCTCCACTTGCCTGGCTTCGGCGCCCCCGCGTTGACCTATCAAATTTTCGACGTTCGAAATTTTAAACAACACCCATTTATAAGCTTCCAATACCGAGTTATTGCTCTAAAACTACGTTGTCATGGAAATATTGGGTTACAAAATCACTAGTCAGCTAGTCACTTTTTTGCAGCGGCGCGGCGTATCGCAGCGCTTTTCTAGAATTTATGAATTTTATAATGAAAATGTTGGCTTCTTACTATCGAAAATAGGGGGCGGGGAGGTATTAATGGATACCTGATATGTCGTGGAAATATGTTGCATTAATTATGTGTGAGTAAAACTATAGTTATTAGAACCATAACCATGAAACATATTTAATTGTGCTTCATTCGGGTACAATTTTTAATGTTGACCCCTTTTTGAATGTTTTGTGCGCTGTGGTTTCTTGCGCCCATTCTTTGCCACAGTTAAAAAATGATGTCCTGAATGGGTGGTAGGTTAAAAAAGATTTGGACGATTCAAAGTACTTATTAATTGAGTTTATTGAATAAATATAGTTTGACTTGACTTGTCATTTACTAATCATTAATTTCAGTTAAAATTTTCATTATTATTAAAAGTTGAAATCAAGTTACGTTTGATTACGAAAATACTTTATATTTAACGGGCGGGAATTAACCAAACTAATGATAAAAAATAAATATTACTCACTCAACGAAACTGTACAAATTCTCATTTGTGCACTTAATTAAGGTTTTTGTAAGTGTCTTATCGCGGTGATAATCTGCATTGATTGCGTCACCGCGTCACCGCACACAATACTGACGAGGGGTGACATTTGTTTTATTTATTTACTGCATTAAATGCAATATAATACTAACATTATTATTATTTGGTTTGTAAGTGAAGATAAACGTCCTTGTTTCCTTCATCAGAACTGGACTAATTTTTATTACTTTTTCAGCATCGGTTAAAGAAAGGCATTTTCTATGTCTTTATGTTTGATTTTTTTGCATTAAGCATTAATTTATTAATTAACAAGGAGCCTTCAAAATTTAGCGAAAACACTCCTTTTTAAGGCGTCTTCAGAAACATTAAGTGGGTAGGTTTAAAAAAAACCAAACATACAGACATAGAAAATCTCTCTCTTTAACCGATGCTGAAAAAATAATAAAAATTGTTTTGTATGAGAATTGTGCATGCCACTTCAACGAAGTGTTTCCTCTTAAGGTCAAAGGAGAAGAATAGGAGAGTACTTATGAACAAAACGAAAACGAAAAAAAGAAATAAAAAAAACTAAAAAAATTTGTAGTAAAGAGCTTGCCCCGATCCTAGGGTGTTCAATTGCCTGGTCAGGTAAAGTCATGGTAAATTGTTTCGGATTACAATGCAGCCCAGCTTGCGATTGCCATTATTTGGTAAACGTGGTAATTAAGTCAAAACTCATCATTTAGTATCTAGTAACTTACTACTACTACTAGTAACACTTCATATCAATGATTTACCATATCGCGTAGCGGTGAAAGAATACTACCACCCCCTCTCTTCCCTTGGGTGTCGTAAAAGGCAACTAACGTATTAAAGACTGCACGTACTCCAACAGCATAGAGCGGCGATGGCCCACCACTTTTCAGGTTGAGCACATGTGCAGTCGCTATTTGGTGAAAAGTGGACTATGGTAGAAGACTGCTTTTGCGGTCCTCATTGCCTAGTCTCTGACTAACCGTTCGGGGATAATAGATGTGATTATATATATGTATGTATTTCAATTATGAATATTTATGCTTCAACTTTACTTTTACTCTATGTTATATTCTACGCAATGTAATAGAACGGTATAAACGAAGCATGTAATAATGTGCCCTCATTTGTATTTTTATATTTACGAGTATTAGCTTTTCTCCTGTGTCCTGTGAACTCACAAAGAATTACTTTGTTTCGCCGTAAAAGCCTTTTTGTTTTTCATCAGCACTGTATGACATTGTTTAATTTTAATGAGTATGGACGTGATGTAAATTGGCAGAATTAGATAATCTGGTTGGTATGTTGGTATGCTGTTAACTACCGAAAAGCGACAATAACAAATGATTTGTTTAATTGTTAGCAGGTTTTCTTACCGACGAGAGAATTTGTGACGGATAGTACCGTGTATAATAGGGCAATATGATAATAGGGTAGTTTTCAACATTTTGACAAATGTTTTTTTAGTTAGAAAGAACAAAAAAACTTTAATTGTTGAGTTTCTTGCCTATCTGCTATTTAGGGACGTTTATAGGCAGACGATGACAAAATGTTGATGAAGACAGCTCATTAGTACTCAAAGTATTGCTGTAATAACTAGTACGAGCGTGCGAACGCGACACAAAGTTTCGTCTGACTAATGTTAATTGACAAGACTTTCATTTTTATCGTCATAGCCCAACGGACTTTATATTAAAAACAATATAAGTTTAAATAACATAGAAACATATATATATTAATGAATATTATCCTTGAAAGATTAGTTAGAAACTAGGCAAAGGACCGCAAAAGCCGTAAGGTAGTAAGTGCTGTAATGTGTAAAGATTAAGGCACAATAAATGCGGGTCTTATTGTTGACAGCGGTCCACTGCCATAGTCCACGTTTCACCAAATTACAACTGCACATGTGCTCAGCATGATAGGTGGTCAAATCATCGCCGCTCTGTGCTGTTGGATGTATATGCAGTCTAATCCATTAGTCGTCTTTTACTACACCCAAGGGAAGAGAGGGGTTGGTAGTATTCTTGTAGCGAGCCGCATTGCGACACGGCTCTTTCAAGTTTAAATAATTAGCCTAAATACTGCCCTACTATTGTATATATTGGGCATGGACATCCATCATTGAAATCAAAGTCATCGCTGCAATAGTAGGTACTGGCTTAATCAATACATTTGTCAAAAAAAGTTTGGTGATCTTAAACCCGGGCTATGCCCATGACAAGCTGGGCAAAGCGTGTATCGGATTTTTCTAATAAAATGCGAAACACACTGTTTCCGAACCTGAGTTTGGTCACCCATCCCTTAACCTGGCATTGATAAAGTTCGTTAGCTTGCAAGATCGCAACATGAACTCACAAAACGTTGGGTCACCCATCTCTATTTTTTTATGATGCGAGAGTGAATATTCACATTTAAACTATCCGGAAATCGCAATGTTTTGTCATGATGTGAGTCAGTACCCAAATAAATGCAGTAACCAACGGACGTATGAATCTGTGAGAGCCTAAAGATAACATATGCATCATGAAAAGAAAGAAATTACCAATTAATCATTTTCATAAATTACTTATGGTATTTGTTACATTTAAGAGTTAATGGAAATATTTTATAGGTAAGTACTAAACCCTGTCGATAAGCATCAATAGATTTTAGTCCGATTCTTAAAAAAACTGTAACTGCAGTTATTTTTTTTGATATTTCAATAAAATAAAGAAATGTTGTTAAATGCGAGATTTTAGTTCGAATAAAAATTACATAGTAAAAAATTTCTCTTGAGTTTAAAATTATTCTGAGAGAAACATTTAAAACGGTTCGGCCGTTCCCAAGTTATACCGACCAGCATTTTAATTTTTATTTATTTCAAATTAAAGAATGTCTTATTTTTTTCGCAATGAAGGACTTGACCTTAGTTCAACCTGATGATTAGTGACGGTAAGGCCGATGGTGGAAGCGCACTTCCCTTTCCACCACAAACACCCATTAATAACGGAGGAACTGGATCTTATCTCTAAGTGTCGGAAGATAGCAATGCCACTACAATTTTTATTTTATATACGGAAAAAGACAATTAATGTAGAAAATGCTTCCACAAGCTGGATTCAAACCGTTCAAAGATGTGCAAACGGTGCAGATTAAAATTTTTCTACATTGCCGTTTTTGTCGGAAGATAGTAAGTATCGCCTCCTTGAATGCCCGCAAACCAGAGACCTTGAGGAAGGAGTAGGATCTCTAAGGAAGAAGTGGAAATTGTAAAGGGGAAGGGAGGGGGGAGAGATCGGCCTCCGGTAGTTTCACTTACCGGATGAAACAACAGCAATGAATGCCATTGTGTAACGCCGATATTTTGTGACAGGGTGGTATTAGGGCGGGCAAGCTAGCCCAAAAATGCGACTAACGGACTAAAGACTGCACATACATCCAACAGCAAAGAGCGGCGATGGGCTCACCACCTGTCACGCTGAGCACATGTGCAGTCGCTAAAAAGACAAATTTTAAAATACCGCCTGTTCTACATATCCCTACCAGGCTATCTCCACTGGTAGTGGTAGAAATATTATGGACTTATTTTTCCATTATTCCCTACTAGTAAGACCAAGTGGACGTCTTGTCTATCTCCTATTCCATCTAGCCCTACTGGCACATCCCTCCTGGTAGGGAAATGTGGATTTTTTCCCTTTCTTTTCTAGGGTGTAGGGATATTTTTCCACTTATCCACAAGCTGGAAACAAACCGTTTAAGGATGTGCAACCGGTGCAGATTAAAATTTTTCAACATTGCTTCTTTTGTTTGGTCTTGATTGCAATTAATAACAATTGCATTAAGTAGGTAATTGATTCTCGTACCCATATTAACTAACTACAGGCAGACAACCTGCGACTTCGTACGGTAGGACTATACTATCCCACAGGATTTTGTTATGGGATACAAAGTACCTTAGGCATAGTCGGGGTCTTGTCTGTCATGTGCAAAATTTTATCCAAATTTGTTAATCCGTTCTCAAAGGATGCGTTTTTTGTGCGAACCGATTTCCGAGCCGATTTAATTTTTATTTGTATCATCATCAGCCTATAAAGGTCCTACCGCTGGGCACAGGTCTCCCCACATGGACAACATCATAATGAGGAGATTCAACTATACCACCACGATGGCCCATTTCGGGTTGGTGGGTTTTTTATATAGTAGATGTAAAGAAATCAGCGATTACTTCCCAATTCTTATTTTTCCAAGCAAGAAATTTTCCAAATTATTATTATGACAAATTCTTCTTTTTGAAAAATCTTAATTTTGTTTATTCTTAATTTTCCGAATGCCTCATTTGCCTAATTATATATACTCGTAGTACGAATTCGATTTTTTTAACAATTGTACAGTCATTTAGTTAATTTATTTTGTGTTATTTTACTGTAGATAACTACTTATATATTTATATCTTTTTTTAAAACTATAACAGGCAAGCCACATGTAATAAATAGGTCAAGGATCATAAGACCGCCGGCGGTCGCAAAACAATTGTTTTTTAATTGTGTCTGGTTTTACGGTACTCAAGTGTAATGCCACAGTATTAGAAGAACCAGTAAGACTGTGGTAATGCGTTTCGGCGCACGTTTCCTAACTCGTTTGATGATCAATTCCCAAAATTCACACTAATTCACTTGGTCATTACTAATTGATAAAACAGTATATCATACTTTAGACGATACAATAAGCTTCTCTCGGTCCCCATATTGCATAAATGTAGATTATTTTACATCGTAATCCTAAATAACATATAAGTCAATTTGTTTGTTTGTTACACTTATATCGCTAAAGAGATTTGTACGAATTTTGGTAGAGATTCTGATGAAGCCCTGAAGACAGTCATACTAAGTAGCTTTTCCCACGAATAAAAAACGCGAGCGAAGCCGCGGGTATCTTATAAAGTAATAAGTTTTTTCGACACTATATTTTTCAATTAGTAAGTACCTATCAAAGTTGAGCCAATGCCGCCGGCTGGCACCGTCATCGCCGCACGTGACACCAAATTCGTTAAAAACGAAAAAAAAGGTGCTGTATACTACTTTCTGATACAATGCTATAACGAATAGCCTTCTATTTAAACGAGTTATAGTTAGTTCCACGTGTTGTATCAACTATTCTTTTAAATATTGTTCAAGTTATAAGCCTGTTTTACAGTGACGTAAGGTGGTACGCCGATTCTTTTGAGTAAGCTTTATTATGACAGTCTATTTGTTTTGCTAATTGTCACACTAAACTTGTTGTCTCGATGGCGCAGCGGCGCCGGCGGGTGTTTGGTTTGCGATATTGTCAGTTAAGCAACTTTCGTAACGTCGGGTCACTGGATCGGTGACCAAATGCGTAAAGTAGCTGATCCTCGTTGTTGTTTTATGACGTCAGTCGTTAAAGCCCACCGACCCGCATTGGGCCAGCGCGCTGGGTTACGGCCCAATCTTCAATTAAATGACATTTTATTATGTAAATGCCTTTTGTATGCCAACACTTTGGCTAAATGTGTGATCCTCTTATTGTTTTATACCATCTATTTATGTATTGTTCTTACCACATTTAATGGAAATAAAGGAATTGAATTGAATCTCTTCATGTGCAGGTAAAGTTCCGATCTCCATGTAGTTTGACCTATATAGGCTATAATTAACTAATTTATTAATTTAATATACATAAAAGACAATAACTTGCTCCAATACCGAGCTTATAAGCTGACTGGGTAGGCTAAGATTTTTTAATAGATTAAGACAGTCGTTTCATCGCTTATTCTCAAATGGCACGGTTCTCTACTTTAGCGGCTACGGTTTCATAAGACTTCTTTAGTTTCTAAGTTCAAGTTTTTTATGATCTCTTACAAGCGGTTACATTGAAATATAGTTACAATGCTTGAAAATGCCTCAAAGTAAAATACTCTCAAACTTTAAGTATTTCTATGTGAGTCTTCATGTTTTTACTGGTCCCTTATTGTGTTAAAAGTTCATTCAGAATCAGAAGTCTACTTTAAAAGACGGTGAGCAATCAAAAAGCGAACAGTATTGTTTGCTCATCCAATGATGCTGTCATTGAATGCTTCTGTGCGCTGTGGTTTCTTGCGCCCGTTCTTTGCCACAGTTAAAAAATGATGTCCTGAATGGGTGGTAGGTTAAAAATATTTGGACGTTTCAAAGTACTTATTAATTGAGTTTATTGAATAAATATATTTTGACTATTGACTATTGAATATTATTCGAATTGGTAGATTTCAATGAGATAGAAATATAAAGTTCTATTTGAGTTCAGTAGATAGTATCCGAATAAGTTTAAATAATAGCCGTTTTCACAGACTTCTTTATTATTAAGCAAAACTATACGATGACAAGCATGTTCAATATTGATCGGAATCTAGTTAAAATTACAAGTTTACAAAATAATAAGTAAAACAAACCGACTAGATTCGTATTAAATGTATAATTTCAACGTTTAATGTTCGCGTCAACTTAAAAAAAACAATAATTGGTGAGATTCCGCCCGCCTCCGCCCGCCGCCGCCGCCGGCCGGCCCGCCCGCCTTCGCCGCCCGCCCGTCGGCATTATCTGATGCTCATTTTTTTCCAGAAGTAATTTGCTGTTGTCTGTAACTGTTCTATACAGCATAACCGAATTTTATGGCCACGACTTGAGGGACCGCACAATCCTAGAAGGCGTTAGGGGAGTCCCTCCACCTACATTACTTTCATTATTTTTATATTATCTAGCAAAGTTCAAAAATCACCTAGGAAGACGATGTAAAGGCTTCGCAAAATATCTGTTATCGAGCGCAAGATGGCTCCGACTTTTATTACCACTAGATAGCGCGCATTAGCGTTTAATTCTTTCTTATGTCACTTATCGCTTCAAAAAGAGTAAGTAGGTAGATTCGAACGATTAAGATGATAAGAATATATATCTTCATGCAAAAGATTGTTCAACTTAAATGTTCATCTCTAGAGTAAGTGATGAAATGTAATAAAGGTTTTTCAAAAGGCGAATAGGTGGGTTTCGCTGAGTTTCTTTTCGGTTTATTAAGTTGTTAGTTATTAAAAAAAGCTATTTATACCCCAAAATTATTAGATTTATAAATTATTTCATTTGACTTAGATATTTGTGTTAACCTGATTTCTCATTTCATGGTTCCGTAGAAAACCAGCGAATTGGCATAAAAGTAATTTTCTTTTACGCTTTAAGTTAAATTTTTTCAAAATTTTAATCAACATTTTTTTCTTATCTTATTTTTTTACGTGACAAGTAGTCAAATTATAAACATAAATCGTAACCAAGTTGTGACCGACGGATGACTCAAACTGAACGGTATTTTGTGGTCAGTTTCGTAAAAAAGGTGAGCGTCTCTACCGCTGTTGTGCCGCTATTGTCTCAGTTCAGTAGATTAGGAGTTACCAATCCTGCCTTAGTTAAAACTTGAAGCTGTGCTGTCAAGCCTCAATGAATCCAGAAAAAATACCAAAAGTTTCGCAGAATGTAATTTTGTAGCGGTTTTGTTTGGAAACTATCTACAAGTATAATATACTGTAATCTGTACTACAATCTGTTATAATTATATGCTTTATCTGTACTATAATCTGTATTACCTGCTTGATCTGTACTATAATTTGCTTTGTGTGACTGTTTGTTTGCACAATTTGCTGGCTTGCAGATTTAAGAATTTCTTTTATGTCGTGATCAATAGTAGAATCTAGTACCGGAAGTAAAGTTTTCGAGATTTTCTTCCGGTTAGCTTGCTTCCAACTTTTCCATTTTTTTAAACATAATTGATTTAAAAACGGCGAGGTAGGTACGCGATTATTTTCATGATCTTGAATAAGAAAACTACATTTAGGGCGTGATATATTATACTTAATCAATAATTATAACTATAATCGATGTTTTAACAAATAGTGAAATCAGCGCTTTAGAAAAGTAATATAGAGCAACCGACCCTTATCTGACGTTGAGCAGTTATTATTAGATCGAGTCGTCAAGTAAAAAACGGTCTGTCTATTCATCGATTTATCAGTTTCGTCTTCAGCGACTCGGCAAAAACATCTCATCACTCTTCACAGCACAAAACTACGTGAAATGGAAAGTAATTTGCCACTTGAGGAGCCCGTTCGTTCAACGCTAACATCGTAATTAATAACCGACAAAAACACCGCAAAAAGCCACACACACTCTTGTATGTAAAACGAAAGGCTAATAAGCTTATCACGCTCTCTTCATTCCGACTATCCATGTATAGAATTTGCTGTTCCATTGGTTCAATCACTTAGCCGACTGAGAAAAAGTGTGGTGTCACGGATGACGTAACAGGAGAACATGCCGGTCACCGAAAAAAAATAATCTAATTACCCGCACGGCGCAGTTTCCATTGCGTTTCACGGCGGACCGGCCGCGGGAATGAATTAAATTCTACCGTACGCGATACAACAAACACAGTTATACGCAACAAGATCTGTCGATTAAAACTTAATTATATCAGTCGGTGAGTACTCTCCGAATCTCAGCTAGCAAAATTGACAGAGAAAGTTCAGAGTTTAGAAAAACTCGGACGGCAACCGGCAAATTGGATTTGGAGTGACAGCTGTCAGAGTGACTTTCCGACTTACCTTTGACAAGCCGCTGCAGGATAATCTCCTTATGCTCGTGCGTGTGCGGCTCCCCTACGACCGCGAGTAAGTAGCATCCCGTGAGAGGGCTCGGGGGCGGCACGGAGGCAGAGACCTCCGTGCCCAGAGACAAGGATCGTTCCTCGTCGTGGTCCATCGCCGACGGCGGCGCCGGCGCGACTGACGACGGATCGGCCAGAGTAGCGCTCGGAACCGACCGCTCAGGACGGGTACTCCGCTCGGAATGACTCCAGCACCGGCCGGTCAGACGTTTGCGCGCGCATTGCCGATCGATCGCCGGGGCTGCGCGCGGCGCCGACGCGCCGGCGTCTACTCAACCCCGGTCGCCCGTCCCGCCTCCTGCCCAAAACTTTCACGTAAGACAGACAGAGAAGGAAGACCAGTTGGGCGTGCACGAAGGTGCTAGGTTGGCCAGCGCACACGTGATCTGCATTGCGTCTAAACAACCCGGCTGAATAACCTCGCACTCCTCAGCTGTTTAGCAGAATGCCATGGCTGGGCTGTAACAATCGATAATGATATAATAGGAATGACTTGACGTTTGCGGTTGAAGGAGACCTTTTTGTTGTGATCGCTTTTTTAGGAGTCGATGACTTCTTGGCTTTGTGGATTCGCCGGCATTTTTCATGCCCGAAAGGAAGTTTACCTTTATGTCAAATTTATTGAGTCTATATTTAATAAATGTTTACTCTATATTATATAGCGTCAAACAAAGTTTAGTCTTTCTTACTACGAGTATAATTTCCAAATTTTCCAAAGAGTTTTTGAGTTTAGAAATAAAAAGCTGGACTTAATCGATAAAAAACACCGAAGAAAAACACTCCTTTCTCTTCCTTTACCTAACCTAATTTTATATCAACCGATGCAGAACTGATAAACACAAATATGTTGGTAAAGTACTCTCCCAACACTCAGGACGTCGCGGCCAAAGTAAACCCTTGGGATGACCTTGAGGCGGCCGGCTACGGATGCCTGACCTTGGGCCTTCTGACCAAGGAAATCTCCACCTGTGCCCGATCAATGGCGATCAAGCTGGGGCTCTCAGTATTGCAATAGTTTGTGAGCAGATTATGCAATGACTGATGATATAAAATGATCAATTGTGTGTTAGGTTTTGTCGTTTTAGGTTTTTAAAACTGTGTTAAAGTAAACAATATACTGCAGTAGCATTTTAAAACATTACTGTTGTAATAAATTTTGTAAAATATTTAAATGACATCTAGCATGCCTCTGCTGGCATTAAATAATAAAAAGAGAGCATTTATTAACTATTATGTTTTAAAAAAATTGTTAAGAAACTTACAAGGCACATTAGTACTATATACACTATTAATGTTCTTTAAAACCACGATCCAAAAAAGTTAATATCTAATCTAGCAAGAGTGTCAAAAGGAGTTCCCTTCTGAAATAAAATAACGTTGTTTTTATTTCCTAAAAACCCCGACGCGCCACAAGAATTCTTGTGCCAAATAAAAAATATTTCTTTCTGAAATTATATACTTGCGAAAACAGCCAAGGCCGCCACCATAATCCTGATAAGAGCACCGAAATATGCAATATCTCGATGCATCATCGCACAAACATCATAAAAATAGTGCGACGGTCACTTTCAAAGTAGGTTTATGACGACGAAAGTTTCGTTCCATTATAAAAAACGGTTGTTAATTTTATATTTCATTTTGCTTTATTGAGATAACCAACAGCGTAACAATACAACTATTTCATATTTATGTAGTATTTATCCAATATCATACAAAGCTAATTATTAGTTAATTAATTATTGGTGTCCCTTTTTTAGTAATAGAAGGAGGCAAAGGAGCAGGCGTGTTGTCTGATGGAGAGCGATCACTGCCGCGCCGCCCAAGGGTCACCCGCACAACCAGAGGAATCATAAATGCGTTGCCGGCCTTTAACATTATTAATTGCTTAGGACACGAGAAAAACATAAAGTTTATACATTTTAATATATAAATAAAATATATTAAAAATAGCTATATAACGAACTACTCTTTATACGGGTTGTTATAAAGAATAATTACTACTGGCATATTACTTGGGTTTTCATCGGGGACTGACTACAGTGAAAGATCGGAACGAATGATTCAGAGTGCGTAGTGTTTAGTGCCTAGTTTTATTTAGCAATCGACCACGTTAACGAAAACGCAAATTGAGAATTCACTTGTGTTTTATTATCTGTAAGGTCCAGTTTTATGGTTCAAAATAATAAATTCAGCATAATTAGCCTATAAACGACTCATTACTGAGCAAAGACCCATATGAACTACAGCACATAAATAATTAACAAAAAATAAAAAATAAATATAATTTCTTTATTAAGTTGTCCTCTTCATAGTTACATCATCATGTAAGTTTATTCCTGCCACATTATGTTATATGACCTCAAATCCTTAACCGCTGACTGAACTTAATATAAGCCCAGATCAAAACTTGCCAAGATGGGAACCGTTTTGAAGCGAAATTGTATGCGAGAAGTTTAATTCAAATGAGTCAACTTCATTAAACACATCAGAGACGGTACGTTAAACAAACTGTTTAAGTAAGAAGCGCTTGAGTAGATAAGTAAGTACTTAAAATTTCCTTTTTTTTATTTTCAAGTAAGGTATATTTTATATAATAAGCTAAGTAGGTGATATAAACGAGATGTTAAAAAGATCATAATCAGGTAAGTAGGTAATTCAGTCTCAACTTGAGAAACTTTAGAATTTTAATCAGAACAAATGTTCGCTTATTGATTTGACCAACTTATGTCTGGAGAATTTAAAATTAAAATCTTTTTAACTTGTCACATAGTAAGTTACGTATTTAATCTGTGTGGTACAAATACTTATTATCGCTACATAAATCTTAGTTGTCCTCGCCTTTCTAGCAGTAATTTTTTCAGCGACTTGTTTGTGCACATATTTAGGAGCCCATAACTTTTTTATTTGTATCCACCCCATCAGATCGTGTATAGAATAGCCCCACCATACCACCCTGAGGCCTGGCAAATATCCAAGGCTCCTCTTTGTGTTTATTTGACCTACAAATATGATGTTCAGGATTTCCAGAAAAATAGCAGCAGGAATATTATAGGAAGTTATTTGTTTGTCAAATATTGTCTGCTTTGAAAAGATTTTACCTAGAAATACTGAATAGGGTAAAACCACTAAAGAGCACGCAACTAAAAGTATCAATGAGTCCGTCCGTATCTCTACTAGTTGATAATATTATTTCGGTTTGCGACACTTGCCTGTCAGTTTCCGTGTCTACTGTGTGCATTAAATTAATAAGGTTGAAATAAGTAATTATTTATTTCATGAATCATAGATAGAATATTCTTTATTGTATATTAAATACATACAAAATGTAAAACATTACAATTATAAAAAGAAGTCGTACAATGGGTGGCCTTATCACTAAATCATCATCATCATTAGCCGAAAAACGTCAACTGTTTGACAAAAGCCTCCCTAAAGGATCTCCACCACGTCCGGTCTTGTACTACACGCATCCAGCGGCTACCCACCACCTTTACAAGATTATTTGGATCTCCTTGTTAGAGGCCTGCCTTCACGGCATCTTCCGGTGCACAGTCGCCACTCAAGAACCGTTCTACCCTAACAGCTGTCGGTTCTACGAGCGATTTGCCCTGCCAACTGTCACTTAAGTTTAAAAAAATTTGAGCTATATCGGTTACCATTACATGAATGTGTGTATGCAAGTCCTATACGTAATCTTTAATAGTGGGTACTCTTTGGTAACTTTACCCTACAACGAACGAGACATTAATTATACAAGTCTAGATTAATAGATAATGCAAATGTAGAGCTGCAACAGCGTCCAGATTCACTGTAATTACTTTAGAATTTCGTGTTGTAATTAAGACCATTCTACTGTATGTTGCAATGATAAAAATACAGTGTAGGGAGTTACTGCACCAACTTTGCGTAAAACGAAACGTAACCAAATTAGCTTAGTTTGTTGGCCGGGGCAAACAACAGAGCTGACTGTTCAACAACTTCGTTAAAGGGTACATGCTAACATAACAAGCCATTTCGTTTCAAAACAGATATTTGAGCTTGCGGTGACGGCGGTGACATCATTAAAATAATACTACCAACCAATCCCTTTTCTCTTGGGTGTTGTAAAAGCGACTAACGGACCAAGGAATGTTACCAAAAACAAAGCAGCAATGGCTAACCACCTGTCACGCTGAGCACATGTGCAGTTCTTATATGGTGAAACGTAAACTGTGGCGGAGTACAGCTTTTGCGGTCCTCATTGTCTAGTCTGACCTTACACTTTAGGGATAATAGTCGAGAGTTTAAATATATGTGTTAAATTTAAAGTAAAGTATAGTTTATATTCTATAGGCTACGCCTTGTTTGAGGCTGAATGATTGGTGTAATACTTAGTTGTGAAATTTAATATTATTATTATTATATTGCACTGCAGACCAAAGGCCTCCATTATTGAAAACAGTCATCGCTTCAATCGTTAGGCTTCATCACCACGCATGTCGAATGCGGGTCGGTGATCGCTATGGGGCAAATATTACAAACGCGGGCTACTTATCGAAAAATCTGACTTTACTTCACTCTATTCATAATTCGGATACAAAACATCACGATGGAAATGGCTAGTTTATTTTAATAGATTTACATTCAAACATTAACTACCTATAATAGAAAAAAAACCTATACTTAAAATAAAACAAAATAACTTAAAAACTTAAAACCTATAAAATATCATAGAAATAAAAGAATATCTCTGAGAACCGCTGCCGCGCGGCAAAGTCCCCAAATGGCTAAGCTAACTCGTTAGCTAAAGTAGGTGATGGAAATTAAATAATATGTAAGAAATAAATGTGAGTAGATATTAGTTTGATTTATATTCTGTGTCAATGTACCAGTCCTTTTACCGAACATGACGATTTTTCTTATCAGACGTTCTACTTGTATGACTATTTCAGATTTCAGACGTTTTACTAGTTAAGTAGGTCATTTTGCTTTTATGTCGTTAATGCCCAATGGGCATTTTGCTTGTTTGTCCTTCTGATACGGAGAAGATACATGAAGCGTTTTATCGTAATATCTAAATATAGTTAGTATTCGAGTAAGAAATTAACACATTTTGTTCTGTAATATATTATAAGTATTTAAGAGGCCTATTACATCTCGACTGTGATTATTGCTAAAAATGGCCAATTTTGGCGTTCTTGATCTCAGAAACAAAAATACATTAACGGTTTTGACTTATTGAATAGTGTAGAATAGCTATTAAAATAGTGCGTAGTGGCCTTGCTTTTTGTAATTTCTGCTTACCTTTTTAATTAAACCCAAAATTGCAGATAGAGATTTTCATAAAATGCGCGAAGGCACTTTTTTGAGCTCCTACATTGAAATACTGTTTTAAACAAATGAAATAAAACAATTAGAATGTTATCTCTTATATAGTCATTTAGTGCGTAGCAGCCTCGAAATTTTTAGATATTATTGATTTTTTATAATAAAAAAACCGTATTCTAAACCAAAAAACTTCGAAAATCGCTTTAAGTTAACTGTGAATTTCTCCTATCTGCCATAATATTATTGAGCAAAATTTATACCATAATAATTGTTTATTAATGAGAAATAAAGGTTTTATAATTAATTTATTATCCTATTTCGATAAAAAACGATAAATACTACTGCAAAATTACTACAAAATGCGATGCGCCGGCCGTCCGAACTCAGCTTATTCTCGCTGAGTGAAGATTCGTAATATTATGCGTGAATTTATTATCCTATTTCGATAAAAACGATAAATACAACTGCAAAATTAGTACAAAATGCAAAAATGGGCATTTAAAGCAAAAATCACATTTGAGATGTTATAGGCCTCTTAAAAAACCCATAAATTTTAGCTTGATATTAGTACTAATTAGTACTGATTTTCTTTTCTTTTGGAATCTAACCAAAACTATTCTTGTAAGTGTATTGTACTAATAAAAATGTAATCTAGTTTAAGCACTGCCCTGCAGTATGCCATTTCCTTTCAGTTTTTATAGCTGCGTGCGTAAGGAAATGCAGAATCTCAGATAATAATTACTGCGGCTATTTGATGTTGCCAATTTATAAAAAACAATGTTTTTATTAACGGATACGTTGCTTAACAACATTAAAATCAATAATTACAACAAGTATTATTGGGTTTCGACAGTTAGAGATAAAATAGCAAGTTAATTAGTAGTCTACAAATCGTACGTAACGTATCCACCCGCCCGCTGGACTTGCCCAGGTTTTATCATTTCAGCCCGCATCCACGCACCCGCTGGACATGCCCAGGTTTTACCATTTCAGCCCGCATCCACGCACCCGCTGGACATGCCCAGGTTTTACCATTTCAGCCCGCATCCACGCACCCGCTGGACATGCCCAGGTTTTACCATTTCAGCCCGTATCCACCCACCGCCGGACATGCCCAGGTTTTACCATTTCAGCCCGTATCCACTCACTGTCGGGCAAAGGCCTTCTTAATATTATGACATTTCCTTCTGTTTTGGTCCATTTCCAGATTTTTCCAGCGATCAACTGGTACCACTGAACCAATTTAATCCTATGGTCTGCTGTACAGCATTTCCCGCCCACGCTTTCGTGCCAGCAGCGTCGGCGTAAGTGTCACGATAAATCTGCTGTCGCCAGTACTAGCGTCAACCAGTCTGGCTTAGCCGGCTTACGTCGTGCCAGCATAACGCTTCATATGGATTTTTAAGGCACTGTTATTCAGTTCAGCTACACTACTGACGCAAAACTGTTGTTAATAGTTATTTAAATGGTGCATCTACAGCGCAGTAATTTTTACTTAGCATACCTCAAAGGGACCATAGTAGACATTATTCGATATTTATTTCAATTAGCTATATCTACACGAGAGACGGACGAACCAAAAATAAGGTGAGATTGAATGGTTGAAAGATGAATTACATAAATATTTACATACATACACACATACCTACATAATAATCACAACTTATAATTAACAGTATATTATTTAGTATTGGACCTACGGCTAACAAATCTTATATAACATTTTTAATTTACTTAATTTGAGGGTGTGCCGCGCGATCGCAAAAACTGACTTATGTCTCTTAATGAACTTCAAAGCAAAATCAATCATATTGATATTTTTATAATTAGAACAATTCTGCTTTGAAGTTTCAGACCTAGTAATTTAATTAGAGCAATATTTTTATTCTGCGAAATGTGCAAAACCATCACGAGCTTGTGTTAATAAATAAAATTTACTTTACGGGGTGCCCTGCGGGATATCAATACAAATATTTTCATGTAATAATTATTGTTCCTGCGTAAAATTAAGAAAGTTGTCAAAAAAATATTTTTAGAAGTTATTAGATTTATGTATTGTTTGTTATTGATTAAAAATTTGTTTCAAATTTCAACAAGGCCATGACCTTGTGCAATAATCAGGCTAACTTACATAAGTTCTTTTAATGTATTTAACTAATTCAGCGCATAGTACAAGTGACTTAAAAATACGTAAATTTTCACAAATTCGTGCAGGACCCCCTTCGCGTTCCATCAATATAAGTAAGTAATATGAAAATTAGTGTTTATTTATTTGTCCCGTATCCGTTACCTTTTATTCCATTCATTTGAATGCGATAAAACTTTGTCAAGTGGTTGTGTTGTTGTGATGTCCAGGTTTGTGATTAGACCAATAAGTACCTACCTATCAACTATATTGATGACTTGATTCAATGATGGAGGCCTTGGTCCAGCTGTGGAACAGAATATAGGCTATTTACTGTTTTACTTACTATTTGAGCACAGAGACAGTTTTTTGTTGAAATACGAATGTATACCCATCTTTTGTAAACGAATAAACGGCACGAAGGCGCACCCGTAAATAACATAAAGTTGTGTCGCTGTCAACGCCCGCGTCCCGAAAAATATGGCGCCGGCGATTAAGGCCACCCAGCGTCCATTATCGATAGATTTCGGAGATTGTTGCCATTTCAATACCCTTGTTGTTGAACCTCCCGAAAATATGTGCCTATGTTGGTTCTAGTCTGCACGTAATTCGATTGGATGGCTACAACCTAAACCTTATTTCTGCCACGTAGAAGCATTGCAGAAAATCAATGCCTCAAATCAAAGCGACGACCTCTGTGGTCGAGTATCTAACGGGCCGGTTCTGGCGTCGCCATTTCTAAATTTCCGAGATCAATTTCCGGTCAGGTCAATTCAGAATTAACTGTTTTTCTTAAGTAATATCAGGTATGGTTGTTTTCTGTGTTTAAAAAGTACCTACTTATTTTTATGTATGTATATACGTTATCTAACTACCAATAAAAACTAATTTCAAAAGAAGCACAACTTGTGCTTGATAATTATTAGTTTGACAACCCCTCTCCTTACATCACTAAGTTTTAATTGTACTGACACCTCGAGACCAACCGTTAGGTTATGCAAGAAGTGCCAGACGTCCCTGCGCCAGCAAACCAGCTCGCGCAGGAGACCATCTGAGTTAGTTCTTGACGCCGAATCAGTGTGCCCGCCGAAGACAATTCTATGACCACGGCTTATATTTCGGTTCGACGCGATTCTGTTTCGGCGTGCAGTGGTACTGGGGGTAGCAACGCGCATTTGTCTGGCACAGACTATAATAGCTCGTTAGACTATAATAATTAGTTATTAAGTCCTAACTATAAGTTAGTTAACTGTTTTTTTATTATTATTAGTATTGACGTCAATAAGTGCCTGTAAAGGTTTACATTGAATAAATAATTTTACTTTGACTTTGACTTTGAAGCGCGCTCTTCATTCGGTACTAAAAGATTAGTGTTTAATTGTTAGTGTGACAGTGGGAAATGTTATTTATTTATCTCAAGCGTGCATACAAGGACGGCCTATAAAGTGGCCGGCGGCCTGATGGTCTTTCCAGGTATCGCTGAAAGGGATATCGGAAAGGACACAGCGCGGGCTCCACGCGGGTGGGCCTCCTGCCAGTAGGCAAGAGATGATGCAGGACAGACTTCTAAGAGGCTCTAATTATCGGAGGTCAAAGACTCACTTTAGATCGCTGCGCCAACTTCGTTAGTTAGTTAAGCTGCAGTGCTTTGTTCTAATTATTAGGGTAAGATAGGTTAAGGTGTGGTTGCTGTTCGTGTTCCCGAGCAGTCCCCGTGGCAGCGAAGGGATGGGGAAGGGATGGTATGCGTAAGCCTTTTACCTAAATTTATGGAAAAGGTACACCAACAGTTTATATTTCGGGGTTCGGTAAAGATCTTGTGAAAATTAAGGGCATAGACTCTATGTCAAGGGCAGCCTTAGTTCTTTTACCTCGGAATCAGAATCAGAATATCTTTATTGCGTAAAACTGTGTAACAACAACTTGAAAAATGTTATTAAGATAGGTATCAACAGTTACCTTATCAAGCATGCAATGTATAAAATAAAATGAAAAAACATAGGTACAAGAACTTAAATCGTCTCGATATCAAAATATTCACAGACAAGGAAACTTGCGAACAAGAAAAGTATCGGGTTAGGAACATGATGGAGTAGCAAAATTGGCAACATAAACTAACTGACAAATAAAGATATCTGACAACTTATTGATACTGGCAAAAAAGGGAATTGGCGAATTCAGAAACAGTCTAGTGAGTAAACTGGTGAATCAGTGAAATGAACGAATAAGGAAACTGACCAGTGATAAGCTTTAATAAATAACGATATTCTTAACAAATGCTTAAAGGCCTATTACATTTCGACTGTGATTTTTGCTAAAAATGGCCAATTTTGGCGTTCTTGATCTCCGAAACAAAAACACATTATCAGTTTTGACTTATTGAATAGTTTAGAATAGCTATTGGAATAGTGCGTAGCGGCAGAATGATTTTCATAAAGTGCGCGAAGGCACTTTTTTGAGCTCATCGATTGAACTACTGTTCTAAACAAGTCAATAAAAAAATTATAATGTTATCTCTTAGATAATTGAACAGTGCGTAGCGGCCTCGGAATTTTTAGATATCATTAATTAATTGATTGATATAGGAAAAAAAGCCTTTTTCTAAACCAAAAATTTCGAAAATCGCTATAAGTTAACTGTGAATTTCTCCTATCTACGATAATATTATTGAGCAAAATTTATACCAGAGTAATTAATTGTTAGTTCATGGGGAATAAAGATTTATATAATGAATTGATTATCCTATTTCGATAAAAACGATAAATACAACTGCAAAATTACAACAAAATGCGAAAATGGGCATTTTACGCAAAAATCACATTCGAGATCTAATAGGCCTCTTAACACATGACCATCTAATGCTTTAATTTCAGTTGGTAAATGATTAAACACTTTAATACCGTATGTAAAAGCACTTTTATAGTATACATTATTATTCACTATTGGTAAGTTTATAGTAAATACATTGTTACCCTAGGGGGAAAGTAGCTTATTTAGTCCCTAGACGGGGCGTGGCACTCGAGCGTAGCGAGGGCGCCAATAGTTTGAGGGACTAAATAAGTCTATCACACGAGGTAAACACTGTGCTTTTCATTACAAGGAAAGTAAATAAAAACAAAAACATGAATTATCTAAAGATTTTTTTTAAAATTTTATTTTACATAAATCAAGAACTTTTTTGATATATTTATTTCAAGTTTATAATAAATTATTAATCATTTGAATATATGGACAACACAGACCACGCCCACACAGTTCACACTTCAACAAGAAAAAACTGCACAGTCTGCACATGTGCTTAGGTGGTGAGCCTTTAGCCCGTTAGTCGCATTTACGACACCGAAGGGAAGAGTGGGTTGGTAGTATTATTTTGATGAGCCCATCGCCGCTCTATGCTGTAGGATGCATGTGCAATCTTTAGTCCGTTAGTCGCCTTTTAAGACACCCAAGGTAGGAGATATAAAGACTTCCTACATTTCACATACCTATATTTTGTCGATTCATACAGCAGCTCTTGTTCAATACTTATTACTTTGAAAGTTTAAAAATAAATATGTCTAGTTTTAGTAATGAAGAACTAAATTACAGTACAGCACAATACAGTCTACACCGCCGGAAATATTAAGTGAAGCACAAAATGTTATTCACAGCCTATTACCATCTAAGTCCAAATAAAAATATATGTTGGCTTACTAAAAATTTATACACTAGAAAAACAACAAAAACATGCGGTCATTTACAGAAAATGTGTTTTCCTCATAAGTGTGTTGAAAAACGTCGTATGAAACGTGTGTGCATTTTGTAATGACCAACATAGCACACTAGTATCATAATGTACTATTATATCTATTACGCTGGTTACGAAGAGATTTTGCACTGTTAAAGTATTCAATGTTAGTTTTAAAAAATACCCATATTTCCTGAATGTAAATGTTAGTAAGAGTAAGGAACTTCTTTTCTTTAAAAATACCTCTAAGTGTTTCATCATAAAACAAGTTTTAAAAGTAATTCGTATACATTTTTTCTGTAGTAAGAATGTACTATTTGAATTTACTGAGTTACCCCATAATTTAATTCCATACGTTCGAGGAGGATATACACAGATACACATTACCAAAATAAACAGTTCTAGCTATTTCAGTGGAAGCATGTTCTGCTAGAATAGACAATGCATAACAGTAACTAGAAATCTTTTTATTTATATTATCTATGTGGGATTTCTAATTTAAATTTGAATCAATTGAAACACTAAGAAAGTTACTTTCATTGACTTCTTCTATTTCTGTATTAGATTCACAAATTTTTAATTTAAACTAGTCGGACCTGATATTTAGAAATTGGACAAATGTCGTTTTAATAAGATGTACTTTAAGATTAAGACCTTTAAGCAAATCAACTATATCTTTTAATGTTTTATTAATTTCATCTTCAAACTCGCTTTTACTTTTATTATCTCCAGAAATAAAAATTGTTGAATCATCTGCAAACATAATGCACAAATGATTTATTACTTTTGAAAGCTCATTAATATAGACTAAAAAAATAAGTGGGTCTAAGACGTTTCCCTGTGGCACTCCAAGAATAACTTTATCAGATTCAGAGAATACTTCGTCAATAGTTCTATTGTAATCATTATAAGCATCAATTACTGTACATTGTTCCCTGTTTCTTAAATAACTTTCAAATAACTTCAAAGCAATACCACGTGCACCCAGATTTTCCAGTTGATTAAGAAGTACATCATGAATTATACAGTCAAAAGCTTTTGACATATCTATAAATAAACCTACACATGCTGTTTTTTGTTTATAGCTTCCCATACCATCACCAGAACTTTAAAAACTGCTGTAATTGTTGATTTTTTCTTTGGAAATTCAAATTGATTTGGATTTAGTAGATTGTTACATGTTAGAAAGTTATAAAGCCTAGTATGTATTACTTTCTCAAAGATCTTTGAAAAAGAGAATAATAAGCTATTGGTCTATAATCACTTACATTAGATCGCGATCCTTTTTTGAACAACGGTTTTATTTTCGCCTTTTTTAGTTCATCGGGGAAGGTTCCAATTTCTAACATTAGGTTAATGATGTACACAAGAAATTTGCATATTGACTTGAACGATTTCTCGATAACATGCTTAAACATGCAACTAATTTTTTTAATAATTAATTAGTTTTGGGTATTTCTGGCGGAATTCAGTTACCTACCTCACAGTTGAGTGGATAGGTATACTATCAAGGCCACAACTCTTTTTGGTTTTTAAAAGTTAAAATGATTTTATTCATCTTGTCAATATCCACTGATTTTAAGTAAAAACTATTACAGTTTAATATAGGGGACGGCATAAATGGTTAGCTTTAGTCAAATCAAAAAAAATATTAAAAGTGTCAGCTATAATTTTAGGTTCTTGGATAACAGTGTCTTTTACGTTTCAATTATGAATTGTTAGTTTTAGGTCATTTACAGATGAAGTTTGTCGTTTTATAAAGTTCCAAGTTGATCTTATTTTATTTGAACTGTGCTCAATAAAGTTAATATTAGATTTCTTTTTGCTAGACGAATTACAGACTTTAATATTACACAATAGTTTTTGTAATGCAAAAAAGTATGTGTATTTTTGCCATTTTTTTGACATGCATTTCGTATACCTTTACTTTGCTCTACTTACTCTATGCCATAACATTTACGTATAAACAAATCCTAAGAAGAGAATGATAAGTCCTGACCTTTGACTATATACATGTCTAGACGGAGCATCGCGGTACAAACGCTTCTCAAAATCCGCCCGGTTTTTGTATTGAATTTGAAGTGTGCGTGACAGCCGCGTATCTGACACTAGCGCGAATGGTTGCCAGCGAATGCCTAATTTCCGATAAAGTAGGGAAAAAATATTTTTATGCACAATATAATACAATATAACACAATAAAATTTTAAAATGATTCCTAACATAACATAACTTTTTAAATTAGGTATGTCTATCGTATATGTAGGTGTGACGCATAAAAGAAGCTGGTGTGTTTAGAAAAAATGGATGATTGAAGGCGAGGGCCAGTACTATAAAATAATGCGCTAATGGAAGCCTACGTGCGTGTGATATGTTTGTAATAGGGACGAAATAGAAGCAACAGGCAGAATGATTTACATTTAATACTTAATCAAAATTGATTTTTTAATTAGAAATTTAAATATTTTGAATTAAAATCAAAACAATTAATGGCGTTCTCTTTGTATTTGTTTCGTTTGGATGTTACATCATTTTTCATGTTCTCTAATTTCTTATTATGTTGAAACCTTGTAGTTAAATATTTCGACAACGACTTCTTTCTACCGGATCAGTTGGAAATCTGAAAATTAAAATGTTTGCTATTTGGTCGAACAGTTGTAAAGGTTACATAATGTAATGACTGCTCATCAATATCCGTGTCCAATAGTTTACCTACATGAGACGAGAAATATTGACCTTTTAGGGGCACAAACATACACCCGCACTTTCTCAAACATCGTCATCATCATCATCAGCCTATAAACGTCCCACTGCTGGGCGCAGGCTTCCCACGTGGAGATAGCACTTGGGAATATTGGGCCATAACCCACCACGCTGGCCCAATGCGTGTTGGTGGGTTTTAACAACTGTCATCTTACGACAACAAACGGGACCAACGGCTTAACGTGCCTTTCGAAGCACGGAGGAGCTCGAGATATTTTAAATTTGGTCACCCATCCAGTGACCCGGCATTGCGAAAGTTGCTTAGCGGGCAAGTTCGCAAGCCGAACGTGCTAGCCGATGCGCCATCGAGCTCTGAAGCTTTCATACTATCATCCCCTACATACATATACTTAAACACACACTTCTGACATAAATACTTACGTAGGTACATTCCATTTCAAACATAATAATTTTTTTATTCGTTTTGAATATCGAAACGATACCATACCACAATAACAATTTATAATAATAGTATTATAAAATATTACAGTAGGTATTATATTTTTTCTTGTTTTAGAACGGAACCTATAATCCAGCCAAATTCGATGACGAATGTTTGTAAACAGATTACTGTTATACCTAGTTGCAGTAGGATTTTACTTTTTCTTGAGAGACATTCACAAGAAAACAGTTAACTATTGTGTCTTTCTTTCAAAAAGCAGTAAAAATCCTAGTGAAACTAGACATTTGCACAAATGACAGACAGTAATATGTTTACAAACATTCGGCATCGAATAGGAACCGTGACATTTCTTCACGCTCTAGTAAATCAGAAATCAGTTTAAAAAAAAAACTTTGAAAGCGTTCCAATAATAATTATATTTAATGTATTTACTTTATTTACAACAAGACCATGTATAAATAGTAACTTACAAGACTGAGTATGTTTTATCATACTTATTATATTTAAACCTCCTTTTATATTCTGCCACCAGTAATGGGAATTCTACATTTTGATACCAGCAACACTACGCATACATGGCCGATATTATAACAATAATTTTCTTAAACTTAAAAAACTTTAAATTTTCATTAAAATTACGGATGAAACGTGTCTTTCCTTTTCGAAAAAAAAATTCTTTTGTAGTTTCGACAGAAATTCTCTGAGCAAACGGTCATTTTGCGAACAATTTCACCAAAACGCGAGAGGTAAACACTGCTTGAGGGCAAAATGACACTGACCGCCAGGATTGCGCGATAGGCCAATTTTGGCCTATAAATTTTTCTACGTTTTTTTACGGCCAGACTCTATCTAGACATGTATATAATCAAAGGTCCTGACTTAGATACTAAAGATGAGATTAACATGCAACAGCCCAACTGCTGGACTTAGAATTCTAAAGTTCAGCAACCAAATTCCTTTCATTCATGATGTAGACATATATTTTTATTTTTTGTTTGCAATTGAATATGTTACAGCTTACCTAATCCTATTTTATAACAATTTGTTGCTGGAGACCAAATTGAGGTTGTAGAAAAAACAAGAGAAATAACATTATTAGAAAAATAGTAAGTACTGATTTTCTAAAATTGTATACCTACCTAGTAAGTATAGTTTATTTTAAATCAATAAAATTGAAATGTTGTTCGTTGGCATGCGCAATAATTTATGTTTCAAAATGTTCGAAGTAATCACACATCATAAAACATAAAACGATACGAAAAGTAAAACCAAAATCCCAACACAATTTTTCTGTAGCAATCTTATTTATCTTATTTCGTTTAATAACATTTCGTAGAAACAGAACCGAGCGTGTCCAGCGCCAGTGAGATGAGACGTGCCGCCTTCGTGGCATAGATCGCTGATGAAAATCCCAGATAACCAACAGAGAAATAATCATGTAAAGAAGGGAATAAGGATAATTATAGTGTGGCGGCTCATTCATTAAAAGAATATTACCAACCCATCTCGCCATTTGGACATCACTCCAAACGGATGAACAATATTAATCGACAGTAAACTAAAATATTATGTATTCCAGCCACAGAAACATATCGAGGTCCCAGCATAACACGACTGTGACTGCGTCTTTCGAATCAAAGTCAAGGTTATGATACGTAAAAGCAAAAACACATTATAGAGTTATCTTTCTATATAAAGTATGTTTTGATAAGTTGTTTATGCTAATTTAACAGGTTGTACTAATTCATTCCATTTCTATTTTCTATCTAAACTACCAAAATTAAACGTTTCCTTAAAAACAGTTTTATCAGTACCATCCAGCCAATTAAACTGCTAAAACGAGTTGGTAACTTCGCGCAGTCACTCCATAGCTTCCGAACTATAGTTCCAAAGTGTACGGTGTTATTTCTATAACCCGGCCAACTTAAAGAGTTGCCAAATGAGCTGGGAGCCGGTCGCGCGGTGCGTGCTAGCGGCCGCGGCCGCGTATCGATCGCGTCGTCGCATTGCGGTGGCACGCGACTGCCTAACAGCTGATTGTCGAACACGTACCTTATTTAAATCCGGACGGTTTTATAACGTAATTTGGAAATGGAATGTCTCAGTCTTGGTTTATTGTTTATTTTTTTCTTTTTACTGTAAGAAAAAAGTCTTTTTTTTTACTTTTCCATCGAACTTATCTTGCTCTGAAACTCTGATGATTGATGATTTTAAAAACCTAACACTTTAAAAACAATAGCCATTAAAAACGCATGATATTGTTTTATGGTAAAAATTGACTTCATCGTGTCATTTCCGCAGTGTATGCCGAACTTCATGAACGTAATAAAAAGTTATAATAGGTTATGACTTTTGAAATTGTTAGGGTCACTAAAAATATTTCCATAATTTATTGTCATTTTTGGCTTTTACTTCACAAAAGAGGAAGTTTCTCAATTTATCTGTAGACGTAAGTATGTGGTTTTATCACAGACATGTGGTTTTATCTCTTTTATGAAACATTAAAAAAAATCAATTATTGTCTATTGTTTGAAATGCAGTTCAGAAGTTCTTTTAGAATAATTGTGGCCGCTATTTCTAGCAAGCAAATTTCTTAAATAATCATAATAAGTACCTACCTAAGTACTATAAAAAATTAAAAAATAAATTACACAGTTAACATGTTACATTTACAGAACACAAACAGTCTCATTAGTTATTAGATGATTAAAGCTGTTTATATCATCATCAGCCTATACACGTCCCAATGCTGGACACAGGCCTTCACACGTGGGGAGATAGAGCCATTTAACCCGCCACACTGCGCATTCCAAAAGCAGGATGGTGGGTTTTACGACGGCCGTCTTACAACAACAACCGGGACTAACGACTTTGCGCCTTCCGAAGCACGGAGCAGCTAGAGAATTTTTTATTTAGCCACCCACCCATCCTTCGACCCTGCATGACAAGTTGCTTAACTGTCACTATCGCAAACCGAATGCCTCAGCCGCTGCACACCAACGAACTCTACAACGTACAATACGCATCTGATATTTACCCAGTCTTTGGGTACTCACGACTTCGCCACATTTATAAAAACTAGATACACAAACCCATTCTAATGCTCGACATTTTTGGTCAGTTAAACTGATCAGTTGAAAAACTGATCAGTTAAAACAACTGATCAGTTAAAACAGTTCCCACTCACTGGCTTCAAACCGGCCTTTATTTTTCTATCGAAATATATTATTTTATTTTTTTATATTGTTTTATTTTCCATAAATTTAAAAGTCTGTTTAATAAATAAATATCAATAACAATTCATTAATTGTTTTGTCAGAGAGTCAGAGGATAACGAGGACCACAAGAGCAGCCCACTGTCACAGTCAACGTTTCACCATACCAACCATTTATACTGGATTTTAGGAAATAATTATGATTAACCATTAAAAAAAATGAAAATAGGCCGTTTTTGTAAATTGACCGTCTCAAATATGCCACAATGCTAAGAATAGGGTTAATACGATTTCTCGGATGTATTTCTATACTTCTCGTGAAAGGTGCTAGAATAATACAGGTTCATAAAATTGTAGCTGCTTGGCTCCCAAAATAGCTAGATCTAGCTATAAAGTAGCTAAGTTTGCCAACTTTGTTTGCCAACGTTGCCACACTGGTCCGACTGATGGCAAACGGATGTAAGCACGCTCACTCACCGTCAGTTTGGACTGATGCAAACGAACTGAAACTAGCGGATTACGGTTCGCCCGGAAATATCCTTGAGTTGTCGTCAGTTAAAAATTTTAATTTAAGATTCACTTACGGTCACTTTCTGGATGTACGTCAGTTAAACTGATCAGTTTAACTGACCGTGAATATCGAGCATAAGGCTTGTATTCTAAAATCAAACTCAAAATCAAATCCGTGCTTAAATACAGTTAGAAAGGGATGGCGATATATGCGATGAATAGCACCATCCCCTTGTAACTGTACACAAGAAGAGATTTGAGTTGTTTTTTTTTTATTGTGCCACGCCATAATGGCCTCACTCTGCCTGATGAAAAGCAGCCAGTGAAGCCCAAGAAGTGAAAGCGTTCATCACAGCGCTACCACGCTATGCCGAACGTTCACACTATGGCGGCCTCGGAAGAGAAAAAGGAGGGAAACACGTGTGCGGGAAGCGCATTCCACATACGGGCAGTTCGGCAAAAGAACGATTGTCCAAACTTTTTAGTACGTGTCTTGATGGTCAGCACGGTATGAGGGTGGCTTCTTTGAGTTTGGTTTTAGTATACGAGCCTAAATCTTAGTAGAATAGTGGCAGCTTTAAAACAATTACATTTGACGCTTCGATCATTTTATAATCGAAGATTGGACGTAAGTTCAAGTGCTTTTGATCCTAGGTTTTATCAGAATAGCAATTAGTTAGGCGCACTTCGTCATGTTGACACAACCTCGCAAACTACTAAACGAAATGAGTACCTAATCATTTCGCTAGGTACTCTTTATGCGGACGTTTTGAGAGCTTTGATTGTGCATCTAGGTTTTATGGCGGCTCCACATTAGTGCCGTGAATTCACGCGCGTATTCACGGTACAAGTTGTGCCCTCCACATTCACGGGATGCTCACAATCGTTCGTGAAACCCGCCGCGAAATGGACGTAGAAGCTGCTGCTGCAATAACTTTGTTTACTATGGTAACATACTATTTAGACGTCCAAAACATTATTAGAATGCTTTGGAGAAAAAGAACATGATGGATGGCTGAAATACATCGTAACCGATCAAAGTATAGTCTGGAGTAAACTGATTAATTTCCTCTTTGGTAAACTGGCAGGCACGGGGCCGTGAATGTGGATTTGTACGCGTGAACACCGCGCGAACCCTTTGTCGCGTGACAAAATACGCGCGCGATCACGCCTGTTCCCCGATCTGATCGGGGAACAGACGTGATAGCACGTGAACCCCGCGAAAACCGTCCACATTCACGTTCACGCCTGTTTACGGTGCTTCACGGCACTAATGTGGAGCTGCCATAATATGTTCCTTCTCTCTTCCTTTGGGTGTCGTAAAAGGCGACTAACGGACTGGACTAAAGACTGCACATACTTCTAACGTCACGCCCAGCACATGTGCAGTCGCTATTCGGTGAAAAATGGACTATGGTAGAGGACTGCTTTTGCTATCCTTATTGCCTAGTCTATGACTAGCCCTTCGGGGATAATATTCGTAATTATATGTATATGTATATTTTTATATGTGATCTAAGGTTCGAATAAGCAAGCACATACAACAGTCATTTTCGGCAAGTACCGGCGGTATGTATCATTTTAGGCGTGTACGTCCATGAATTTCATGATTTACGCAGCGATTGGCAATGAACATCGTCGCTGAAACACGGTATAATGGCCCGAAAGCCCTATATTTCTTATCTCGCTCCGGGCTATTAAACCTCCTTTAAGTTTGCCGCGTTAATCGAACGTTCAACATTTCTTGCCGAAATATCGTAAACGGTTGCTTACATCGATATTTTATCGTCTTGAGAAGACTCCGAAAGATTTATCTTGATAATCATTAAATAAAATTAACGACAATCGATCATTGCCACATCTTAATCCCAATAGGTACTAACTAAAATTATAAACGCGAAAGTGAGTATGTTTGTTTCTTGGTTTGTTACGCTTTCACGCATAAACCGCTGAATTGATTTAATATATAGTTACTAAAATTATACGTTACGTTTAACTTTTGTAAAAGTAGTTTTCTACATTTTCCTTGTTATGCAATATGCCTATATTTGCAAATGGCATTAGTTAGACCAAATTGTGTTATAATAGATAGCAAATAAATAAAAAAGGAAACATTCTCTAAAAATGTAGATATTTACCTCCTTTAGTAATGTTCCGTTAATTTAAGAGTTAATTTTGTTATTCTATTTATAAATTGAACAAGTTGCAACTTAGTTACTGATATGGTATTCCAATTAACAGGAGTAGTCGCACCGATCATATTCATTTCCATCTAAAACTATTAATTTTCATCGAAAACTAAAATGTTACAAACACAGCACATATTACTACTATAGCGCCTACTACGCCCGTGACACAGTTAGGCCTCTTAACTTAAAGAGCTAAGCCTCGGCGTGGCCTTGGGGCCTCTTTGTTCAAACACCTCGGCGCCTCCCGAGGGACTCTGCCCTTGATGGAACATCTTTTCTTACCCCACTGTAACGGGCGCCGAGATAGCTTGCATACGAATTTCTTTACTTACCCTTGGTGAGAACAGGAAATTCATTTTGTACGTTGGTTGGTGCTTGTATTATTGCTGCTAGAATAAAATGTTGAAAATAAAGAGTTTCAAGTGTTTATGTTGTAGTTAACTTATGCATTTGCTGACTACCATGAATCTAAAGAGCTATTATTATGAATGCGATAAATTGTATGAAATTTCTCTTGACTCGATTAAAAAAATAAATAAATGATTTCGTCGTTGCCAGCCTTAGAGCATTTTGGTTTAATGCTCTAAAGGACCCCACACACGATCAGTTCGCCTGAGTTTAACTGACAGGCCGATACCTGAAGGGTGATTATCAGATTTCATGCACATTCTATATCCGTGGCTGTATAAAAATATGTATTTTACTTCCAAGTAATTTGTTTTGTTTAAGGTTTGTTTGAACGAAGTACTATACAGCAAGCTACAATATCTACTTAAATATAAACTGCTAAGTTTAAAGGTTTTTAAGAAAAACAACAATAAATTATCTTAAAAGGTCACTACCCTCAGTGTCTCAAACAAACATTTTGTAGAACAACTACTTAAATTTTGAAGAAGCGTTGGTCGATAAATCTGAATTTTATTCATGTTATTATACAGATAGTAAGTGAACGTGATCCGCATTTTGGCACGTACGAACGTAATACATATATTATTATAAATATTTAAAGTTTGGTCATCATAATTTTGTCATTACCTTCAACAGAAATTGAAACGACAAAATGTCCTGCAAGCGTTCATCCTACTCCTTCACTCCCCGTCTGGCCGCGCTCACGCGTCGATCAGTCAGCCACACACACGGCATAGTAAAAGAAACCCTTGGGCTCGTTAAAAAAAAAATTTTATTGCTTTTGTGCTTGAAGTCGTCGTTTGTCACGAAGTTTGTGTCTTTACCATTATCTATATTTTGATGTAAGTAATAAGATTTTTCCTTACATTCTCATGAATAATAAAAGCTATAAAGATGCAATAACCTACTTATCAATGTCATAAATATTACACTTTGAATGGACGACTATAGACCAAAATGTGCTAAAACATCATTACTCCCAGTATCATTACCTTCATTTACCATCAGCTTTTAAACTGAAGGTAATCAAAGAGCTTTAAACTGACGGTAGTGATTGAATGTGATGTTGTCCATGTGGGAAGGTTTGTGCCCAGCAGTGGGACGTTTAGAAGCTGATGATGATTTGAATTGATAATATATCTCTAGTGCTGTGCAGGTAGCGGCTCATCAATAGAATCTGACCCATCTCTTCTTGAGTCTCGTAAAAGACGACTAACGGACCAAAGACTGCACATACATCAAACAGCATAGAGCGACGATGGGCTCACCACCTGTTACGCTGAGCACATGTATAGCTATCATTTCATAAAACGTGGACTGTGGCAGTGGACTGCTTTTGCGGTCCTCATTGCCAGTTCTCTGAATAACCCTTCAGGGATGGTCAGCGTGACACGTGGTGAGCCCATCGCCTCTCTATGCTGTTGGATGTATGTGCAGCCTTGAGTCTAAAATACTATAAATAAAAATATTTCTACAACAAATTCTCAATCTCAAACTAACCAGGACTTGTACAGTGGCAAATAACAACGATAACATATAACCAAACTATAAACATTGTTGATTCATGTAAAAAATGTCATGTCCATCATCCAAATACTTAACACTCATAGAGGGATTTGAACCCGCAACCGTATATTTTGTAGGGTTACTGGTAGGCCGTTTTTACGCAATTATTTATTGTGATATTTTCAGATATTAATGCAAATGGGGAAGATCAAAAGTAAGAAAACTTCTGTGGAAAAGCTAGCCCAAGCAAGACTTCATAAGAAACAAAAGTATGATGAGATAAAAAATGACCCTGAGAAATATGCAGTGCAAAAAGATAGGGAAAGGTTATTATTTGAAGCGTAAAGAACAAAATAAACTAAAAGAACAAAAGTTTTTCTTTTTAAATAGCGTTTCCGATTTTCTCGCCACTTTCTTCTTTGTTGTCTTGGTGCTGTGGCGTCAAATCTTGTACATACCTTTTATTTTATTTTATTTCTTTACGCTTCAAATAATCCTATCCTTTTCTTATAAAATGATAATTGTGGGATTGCACAACAATAGCTTATTTTGGTTTAATGAACAAATATTTTTGTAATTATGCTTGTTAATATTTTTGAAATTATAGAATAAGAAGAATAATAAGTTCATAAAATGAAGAGGAAGAAAAAATAATGCTTCCCCTTTATTTAATTGTGATTAAACTTTGAATTATCTACAACGTATTTCATTTACCACCACACCATACATAAAAATCCATAAGGAATGGCTTGTAATCATTACTAATATTCAGTACGCACTGTTATCATTACCATCCGACTAATAATCATTACCGTTTCCAAATAAAATTTTAAAAGCTCATATTTTCTTAATTTATGAGTGCAATTGTCTTTAAATTGGCAAATCAGAAAATTATAATGCGTATTTTGATAACATCAATATATTTTTAAAATTAAAAAAAATATTAAATTTCGCTTGCACATGTACCTACACGAAATCTGAGGAGTGTCAAAGTCAAAATTCCTATATTCAAATAAACTTTTCTAATGATTTTAAATCGCCCAAACATTTCTTGTTTACCTTTTTGAGAATAATGGGAATAAGAGATTTTTTTTATATGTGAAAAGGGGGCAAACGAGCAGGCGGGTCACCTGGTGGAGAGTAATCACCGCCGCCCATGGACACCCGCAAAACCAGAGGAGTCGCAGGTGCGTTGCCGGCCTTGAAGAGTAGGGTCTTTGAGGATGGAGTAGGAATTGTGAGGGGGGAGGAGAGATGGGCCTCACTTACTTATACTCGACTCGGACGAAACACAACAGCAACGAGAGCTATTGTTATAACGACACATCACGCTGGCCATGGGTAAGTTTTAACGATTGCTGTCGATAAATATCAACCAGACCTATGCAACGGCTTAACGTGCATTCTGAAAGATTTTAAACGTACTTACACAAAACTGTAAAATAAAACGTTTTAAAGCGAAAGATCATAAGTTCGTAAGAACCTCGTTGAAGACAATTTTTTGGTTACGTAGCAGCAAGAAAATTCCCGCCTAGATCATAATTAACCGCACAAAATCCCCTTTAATTCCCGGCGACATTTCCCTTTTACGAATTACCTACAGCAGGCTGGAATAGCTTTTGCGTCCACGGGACAAGTGGAAGGCGTGTTTTGTTTTAGTTCCAAAAGCATATTTATATGGAAATGCATGACGTAGGTTTTGTGCGCACTCTTAGTGAAATATTGAGGTGTAAACTCAGCTCTATAAAGTCGATATTTCTTAAATAAAAGCTTTAAGTTCCGCATACCTATATTTTACTTAAAATACAAAGATCAGTGGACTACATGTCTACATAGTTTATGTGATATTGATCGTTCGATTTCAAAATCCATATTAACTTCGGATTTGTCTATCGTTGCTTTAATATCCGGATGCCAGATCAGTCTGTGGTCGACAATTACACTATGATAATATATTTGATACTAGTCACCCTTTGCCTAGAATTTAAAGAATATGTTTTACATTTTATTAACTTTGTTCCATTTGTCTTTAACTCAAACTTTCTTCGGGCGAAAATACCGGGATCAAAGTTAAAGGCTTTTTTAGTTTTATATTTTAATTAAATCAGTAACTAAGTGTTAATTATAAATCAGTGTTAATGAACTAATTAAAAATGTGAAACTAAAAAAGCCTTCAACTTAGATCCAGATATTTTCGGCCGAGGAAATTTAGCACTCAAGGAGGCTTTCACGGGTACCGTGCGCAAACGGCCGCCTCATCTCCGTTAAATATTAATAAAACCACTTTCAGATATATGCAAATGGCTGCCTTTATTTATTAAAACAAGCTGTGTTATCGGCCCACAATCAGCGCTAAGATTTATATTTAATTTTTTATTTATTTTACATTAGATTCTACAACAACGTTTGTTTACATTATTTTACACAGAACACTTATGTGAACAGATAATTGTAACATTTACTGGTAAATACAACACGCGCCATGCATGATACATCATTACATATCACTAATTAAAGTCAGTTCGATCCAATTTCGTGTTTTATTATTATACGTAACATCACAATTTCAATGCCTTAAATGCATGGATAATTATCCATGCATTTAAGGCATTTATTTATAATTACTTACGTATATCTAAAAAATTTAAGAGAAATTTGTGATATGAAATAATTATTGAGAAAATGTTTATTGAAATATATTCATATCCCATACTGCCTAGCACAGGCCTTCCCAGATAGCAAGCAGTACATTTAATGACCTGCCATCGACACACGACCATAACCGGGACCAACGGCTTAACGTGCCTTCCGAAGCATGAAGGAGCTCGAGATGTTTTTAATTTAGTTACCCTAAACATTTTAGGTTATGACAATCTCTCTGTTTTCAAGAGATGCCTCTTCGCCACTATTTATTTTCGAAAGAGTTATTCTACACTACTGGCATTACCTGCCCATCTCGTTTTCTTTTAAGAGCTTGTTTATTAGGTAAATGTTATTTATGATTAATATGGATTATGTTACGTACTGTAGATACTAATAATAAAAGGCGAATAGAGCGAATAAAAACAGCAAAATAAATATATACAACTTTTGATTCTTACAGAAAAATCGTCATTGTAACAAGAAAAAATTTGATACAAAAGAGTTTCTAACATTTTGATTATTTGGGATAACAAGCAGACTTACAAGTTCTGACAAACCTACGTAATGATAAACATAATAGTACATACAGGATGTAAAGAGACCTTTTACGAAGACGAAATATATGCATAATATCTATACATCAAAATAAAAAACATAGAGTAGAAATAATATTTAAAAATTAAAATTTATTTATTCAGTAAGCCTAAAATAAGCATTTTGAATAGTGTAAACTTAAATTAACTTCTCTATATGGATGGATGGGCACCCACTCATCCACTTCTTAATTACTAGGAAACCACTTTTATTTTTAGACATTCTAGAACAGCTGTTTTCTGCAGGACGCAATGTAATGCGCGCACAGACTTTTCTACGCGTGTAAAAGAGTCAGGTGATATTCTAGTGATGGTTTTTGATAAATAAAGTTCAGTAACTATAATATTAAAATTGTTATAGCATAAAATGAAAATAAATATTGCAACTTTGACACTTGATATCTTCGTAACCACACGGTTCCCAAGTATGGTCCCGTGCAGAAAAATGTTTGTAATCATGGACTGAATAAATGGCTCTCGGCTTCTTTACGGGTCTTTTTATACCCTGTACATACACACATATAATTATGATAAAGTTCATAAATCAAAATAATGGAAAAGATGCGTGTCAGTATCGTAGTAAATAGAAAACTGGTCTCTGCCTACCCCGCCGGGAAACGGGCGTTATGTACTCGTATGTGTGTATGTGATGAACAGAGGTGGGAATTAAGTAGAGTTATATATGTACTTACACTGATTTCATACAGCGAAAGAATAAAGTGGATATGCCTCAAATCCCGAGATTAATTTTAAAGAGCAGAAAAATCCCGTGATTAATTAAATAAAAAAGTTATTTACTTTCATACAATTTAAAAAAACCACTGCACGCGCGACGTTGCCAAATTTACATCAAAGACATCGGATGTCCGAAGTTGCATAATTCCAATGCGCACACGCGCGATGTTGCTACATATGTAGGTAGTTCGTAAAACATAGTCAAAGTCAAAATATATTTATTCAATAAACTCAATTAATAAGTACTTTGAATCGTCCAAATCTTTTTAAGCCTACCACCCAATCAGGACATCATTTTTTAATTGTGGCAAAGAACGGGCGCAAGAAACCACAGCGCACAGAAGCAACATTTACAAAAAAAAAAATGTCGTTACCAGGTCATAAAATACAAAATAAGAATTTGAATGTAAATAGTTTAATTAAATATGATGCTCTATTAATTATAGACAATTAGAAATAGCTGTTTGAGTACTTGGAGTAATTAGAGTACATAGCTTGTGAGAACAAAAGAAAACAATATTGTTGGCCTCAAGGGATTGTCCATTAGAAATCCCGGGAAGCTCCTTATTAATATCAACATTTCGATGCAAGTACGTAAATAAATCTTCCTTATTCCGACCTCTGGTGAGTCGTATTGTTGATCGAAGTCTGGTGATAAACATACATGCTCATTATAATAGAACTATGTAATAAAAATAATAGAACTAATATAAATATCACGTTTATCTTATTATATCTTAGTTAGTGTTATTCTGGTAGCAGCTCATTAATAGAATACTCAGCATTATGGGGAGATCGGGGGGCCATAACACACCACGAAGGCCCAAAGCAAGTTATTGGGTTTTTTTGTTACTCTTCTTTTATCCATCCTCTCTACATGACCTTACCATCTAAGCAGTGATAGTTTATCTTCCAAAACCAAATTTATACGAAGACCAGGCGCTACCTGTTATCATCCTCATAGCACCAAGAGTGCGTAACGGCACAGATTTTTATCAAATTGACTCACGAGTACCCATTTAATGGTGGTTTTATCGCGTTATCTAACAGTCTTATCATTTACAACCACCCTGTGTTAGCTAGCTTATTATCCGAAACAAGCGTGTTATATCGTAATGATGTTGGTGATACGCAAAAGATATAGTAATAAAAGCTATGCATGGGCGCCCAACCATTCTTCATTTTCTAATGCCAAATACTCTTTACTATTTAAGATCTCATTTTCAGAGATATTGTCACACGTCATTTGATATTTTGCATCTCAATATATTTATAATTGTATATTATGTATTTGAGATTTTTTTAATATAAGCTTGGTTAGATAAAGTTTCATTAAAAATAGTGCTTAAAAAAAGACTACTTGCCTCAGGTGGGACTCAAACCTTCAACCTTTTACAATATGGACGACAGCACTTTTATTTGTCTAACTAGGTACTTACTAAAGGCATCCTACGCATACCTTTTATAATTGATTAAAACAGAAATAATTCTTCGAATTCAACCCGTCAACTAAACAAAACACAAACGACAAAAACCTCTTAACAAATTTTGTTTACCGATTTTTTTTCTAATCCTTCCGCAGTTGATTTGCTAACGCTCCTCTTCAGGCGACATCGCGCTCGTTACCATAACAAGGCTGCAAAGAAGCCACTCCACCTCCCCGGTGTTGCATCAAATCGTGGGTTAAATATTTTCTTTTCAGGTATATCAGGCCCTTGAGACTACGAGTATAAGCGAGTGCTCACTTCAAGAAATACATAATTTGCTCGTCAACAGAAAGGCAGAGACAATTATCGCAGTTCGAGACTTATTGTTTTTTGATGAGTGAAAATGAGTTTGCAACTCTTTAATTTAAAAATCATAAGCATAATACGAATCGTCAAGTATTTAAGAAGCTAGGATGAGATTGAGCTAGATTTAAGGATCTAGGTATGCATTTACTGAGAAATTCAATTATAAAACACTATATAAAACAATGCTGTTTAACGGCAGAAATAAATGTTAGGGTAAACGTTATCTATTCAAATTCCGGGAAGAATGCTACCACCAAATTAAACATATATTAGTTTATTCCTACACATTGTACTTAAAAAGGAAGAAATAAAATAACATTGATTGGTATCACATAACAAACACAAATTAGCAAACCACAGGTAACAAAAAGAAAATAATAACAAATACATTGCGCCCTGCCCCTTTGACATAAATACGTAAATGTCAAGTTAATTATTTTATCAAGACACCAAGCACGTCTCAGGTTTAAACTTAATAGTGATTTATGCAAGAATGCGAGTACAATAGCAACAAATGACTCCAGCAAAAGCGAGTAGACAGGAGGCGGGAATCTAAATTAACATTCCGTGACTACAATATCTGCATACTCGAAGGACAACTCTGGGAAGCGAAATAGCGATAGCGGCAGCTATATCGATAATGAGGGTGTTGACTATTCATCATCATCATTAGCTTTTTATGTTAGATAGACAGAAAGATAATACTTTTATTGTGCCAGTTTACATTGCACACAGACAGATGTGTGCCAATGCCAAGATCTTAGCATATGGAAAGCATCTCTACCTACCCCTCTGGGAAGGAGCGTGGTGGGTATATGTCGTGGCCATTTATCGTAATATTGGCCACTTCATGATTAGGTTAGGTTCGGACATGATCATTTCATGAAATATTTTGAGCATTTCATGATATGGTCAATTTTACGATATGGCCACGACATCTATTTTATTTATATACAAAATAACTTCTTATTGCATTTTCTTATAAATAACAAAGTATTATTGGATCAATCGGTAGTCAGTGATGAGCGGTCGGGCATCTTGGTCAGGCGGCAACAGTGGAGACGTGCGCTTCGTATTTGAAAACCGGTGTGAAATTAATAACCATTGTGTTAATTATGGAAACAGCAACTTTTCAAGTATGCGGTGTGTTACTTCAAATTCATTAAAGAAGAATCTAATAAAAAATAAAATTCAAAATTATTTATTCAACTTAGGCTACAATAATTGAGCACTTATGAATGTCGCTATGCCATCGGTTCGTAAGTCTAACAATGGGGCGGGAGCCTTGTATTGTTAAGAACCGGCAAGAGACTCAGCAAGGGCCAATTCTTTTCTCTCTTTCTTTTACATGGTCAATACAAATTGGAAAATGCCCTCCCTATCATAGAAGGACATTTTCTATTACAACGACATACAAAAGAATATCTAATAATAAAAAACAGGTATTCATAATTTTAAATTAACTAAACGTAAAAAGAGAAAGAAAGACTAATAAATACACCGTCAAACATGATAAATACACCGTCAAACATGATAAATACACCATCAAACATGATAAATACACCGTCAAACATGATAAATACACCGTCAAACATGATAAATACACCGTCAAACATGATAAATACACCGTCAAACATGATAAATACACCGTCAAACATGATAAATACACCGTCAAACATGATAAATACACCGTCAAACATGATAAATACACCGTCAAACATGATAAATACACCGTCAAACATGATAAATACACCGTCAAACATGATAAATACACCGTCAAACATGATAAATACACCGTCAAACATGATAAATACACCGTCAAACATGATAAATACACCGTCAAACATGATAAATACACCGTCAAACATGATAAATACACCGTCAAACATGATAAATACACCGTCAAACATGATAAATTGTTTCTTATCTTATCTTATCTTAAATAAATGTTTTCTTATCTTATCTTATCTTATCTTATAAATACACCGTCAAACATGATATTTGTAAAACACAAAGAAAATCAAATGCAAGTAACGAAAACGCAACGGAATCGCCCACCCCTATTTAAGGACGTCTTGTTACGTAACGCAGGCTGAGTTGAGCATTGCCGCATACGAAACAACATGTCTACGGAGAAGTGGGTGACAGTTCACCTGCGAACATTCTACGTGTATCTTTTTACCAGGAGTATTGTAGAATAAGTAACGCCTCTGCGGCTGAGTAGTAAACCGCTCGAGGTTCGAAGGTCCCGGGTTCGATTCCCAGGGGCACAACTGTCACCTCTTAGTGTAGTATTACTTTAATCTTTTTATGCAAAATTCTTATGGGAATATGCAAAGAAAGATACAAACAAATACTAATACAAATTATTTATTTGTGATTTACTGGTATGTCATTAGATCTAATTGAATGTATAATAGGTATTACTCCGAACTGCATTATCGGTTTACGAAAATAAAAATATTATTATATTATTAGATTAAAGTTAAGTTAAGAAAGATTATTAGAGTAAAGGTTATAGTAATACTGCTCTAAGAGTTCATGGTAAAGCCCCAGCTCCCAGGTCAGACAAAGTATTTTATGTTTTAGGTTAGGTTTAAAGATCTTTATTCTCATACGAAATTATATTTCACTTATAATGAGATATAAATATTACTTAAAAAATAAATGATAGTACAATTTGTCTTTATGTGTAATATGCAGTATAAGTTTATTTTTAAAGATATATAAAGTCTCACAGGTTTTCACTTCATCTGGTAGCCTATTGAACAGCTGCGCTCCCTCAAAGAGAATTGTCTTTTTCCCATAGCTAGTCCTAGGAGTAATAAATTTAAGTTGGTTTTTGTGGCGGAGATTGTGCGTATTACTTTTTATATCTAATTGCATATTTGATTTAATACTTTTTGTAATTAATTTTTTAATTAAAATACATATTGTATATTTGTGTAATTGGGATAGGTTCAATCAATTTGTTTTATCATATAGTTGTTTAGTTGGTGTATGAAATGGGTAATGAAATAAAGCCTTAATTACTTCATTTTGAGTTCTTTGTAGTGACTTTAGATTAGTTGGTGCCGCTGATCCCCAGACTTCAATTTGGTACTCTAAATGTGATTTTATTAATGAATTGTATACAATTGGTTTAACTTTCTTCTGCAAGTGCAGACATAATTTTACGATGCATAGCCCGAGTTTGTGATCGCCAACCCGCATTCGGCAAGCAGGTGATTCATCGAGTACCCCTCAATAGTAGCGATGACTCGATTCCAATGATGGGGCCCTTTGCCCAGCAGTGGGACAGTTACTTATTGTAGAGAGCTACTTCATCGTCAGCTATAAACGTCTAAACGGCTATAAAGGCAGCCGCCCGGAATGCGGAAGGTGCGTGGCTCAATTCCCGCATGAGGTTGTCGTCTTTTTTCAGTGTTTAAAAATTTGATATAACGTCTGAGTGCTGGGGTTCGTCCTCTAAATGTTTCTCGCCATTAATCGTTAGAGCACATGTTCTTTAGGTATTATTTTTGAGGGAGAGTCCCACATAACTCGGGGTGTCCCCATGCCCCGGGTATTCGTAAAAAATTTCCTCCAATATAAGGAAAAAAAAAAAAAAGGTATTATTTTTGACAAGCGGCCGCTCGCGGTTTCACCCGCGTGGTTCCCGTTCCTGTTGGAATATCGGGATAAAAAGTATCCTATGTGTTAATCCAGGTTATAAACTATCTGTATGCTGAATTTCATCCAAATTCATTCAGTAGTTTTACATGAAAGAGTAACAAACATCCATATCCATACTTACATGAAAATATACAGTAATAATACATTTTGCATGGCGATTAAGGTGTATAATAAATTGCCTGTTGAACTTAAAGAATTGCCTGTAAATAAATTCAAACATAAATTATTTAAATTATTGTTAAACGAATGTTATTATACGACCAAAGAATTTTTAAACCACAAAGTGTAATTTTTATTAAGTTAGTTAAATTATGTTGACATGTTATGAAATTTTTATTCCATTAATTTTTTTTTTTTTTTTGACATTACTTATATAATTTTTGTAATTTAAATTTAAATAAGCATATAATATTTCCACGCTGAAGATGGCAGAATATGCTGAGACCTGTATTAATATGACACCCTAATGTACACCATATTCTTGGAAATAAATGAATTGAATTGAATTGAATTGAATTACAAACTTTCACGTTTGTAATATTAGTAGGATGTATCCATGTGGTGAACTGAGCTCATGATTTATAGCTCGCATAAGCAATAGAGTTAACGTTTTCAAACAATTGACTAGAAGTAGAGGAGCCGAATTTTAACCGCCTGTGTGGTCTATTGGCTAGATCCCCGGTTTTAGGAACACAGGTCCCGGGTTCGATTCCCAGCGGGGAGCACATAAGATAGCCAGTTCCTCAGTGATTGGCGATTCCGCGCTTGCCACCTTCGGCCTTATTGTCATCTTCAGGTAAAGGGCAAAACAAAATAATTTATAATAAATTGAACCTAAAATGGGACCCTGCACGATATTGTGAAAATTCACGTATTTTTAAGTCACATGTACTATGCGCTGAATTAGTTAAATACATTAAAAGAATTTACGTAAGTTAGCCTGATTATTGCACAAGGTCGTGGCCTTGTTGAAATTCGAAAGAAATTGTTTAAACAATAACAAACAATACATAAATCTAATGACTCCTAAAAACATTTTTCTTTGACAACGAAACATTATTGTTTCTTACATGAAAATATTTGTATTGATATTCCGCAGGTCGCCCCCATCTTAAAAAAGTAATTTTTAATTTTTAACACAAGCGCGTGACGGTTTTGTACATTTCGCAGAATAAAAACATTGCTCTAATCAAATTACTAGGTCTAAAACTTCAAAGCAGAATTGTTCTAATTTTAAATATTAATATGATTGATTTTGCTTTGAAGTTCATTATGAGACTTAAGTCAGTTTTTGCGACCGCGCGGCTCCGCGCGGTGCCCTCTTATGAAAGAATGAAAAAAACTTTATTGCACTAAAACATAAATAATACATTATTTAAACGGATCAGTTTCACAAAAGGCGGCCTTATTGCTAGGAAACCTTTTACTCAATTCTTAACCCTAACAATTTCAACTTATACCGTGCAGCCTCTATTTGTATCGGTGCTTGATTTAAACAGGCTGACCTTCCTCGGAAGTGATATAACATTCAAGGTCCCCTCTAAACGTGCAAGCATAAAGGGCCCCGGGGCTATGCCTAACGACATAAAGAAGATATTGCCCACCCGGCACTACAACGCAATTGTAAAAATGTGCCAAGTTAATCCTCGGTTGTAGCGGCATTATGGTTTATTCATTTGTTAAAGAAATTGAACTACTTATTTATTTTATTTATTAGGAAGGACTATTAAAAATGAATAGGTAGCTAAAAAATCACAGATCCCGTGCTCTACACGACTTGAAAGGGCATTGAAAATGAACCTAGCTATTATAGATTATTAATGAAATTTATTTATTTTTAGTTTCAAAAAAAATTATCGACTTTTCCAAAATTTATTTATACTATCCTAAAACCCTTAATTTTCCACGTCTATTAAGTCCTAATAGATCTTTGTATAAAACACTGATTTTTTTGATTTTTTTTGTTTTCAAAAGAAATAATCGACTTTTCCAAAATTGTTTATACTATCCTAAAGCCCTTAATTTTCCGCGTCTATTAAGTCCTAATAGATCTTCGTATCTCAAAGCTGCGAAGTTCCACAGGGCTATGACGACCGAGTAATACCACACGGCGACGCTCCACGCGCCGCTCCACGCGCCGCTAAGGGGGAGCATACCGCCCCCCTATCACTCCCACAAAAAAAAGTAAAATATATAAAATATTACTCGTCTCAATATCTCTAGGCGTCTCTCTCAGTTTTTCGATTTTTGACCTCGTTCACGAGTTATCAAAGATATTCCGAGGAAAGGTGTTAAAAAATCAAGGTTTTTTTTTGTTTTTTTTTCAATTTTCGAAAAAAAAATTCAACTTTTACAATTTTTTTTTATTATCTGAAAGCCATTCAAATTCTGCGTCTTTTGAGCCCTTATACGTCTTCATGGCTCTAAACCACTATATACCACGGGGCAAACACACTTTCAGCGAAAATGGGGCCCTACCGGAGCGATCGAAAAAACATTTTCAATGTTAAAAAAGGTTAAATAAATCATAAATCATAAATTTATTGTTTCTCATGTAGTTTAACAGGGTGTTACAAATATTAAAATAGAGTATCATACATGACCCAATTTGGGCATAGCAATATTGAATTGAATTTAAAATTCAGCACACAATACCAAATAAAATATTAAAACATTAAAACAACAATAATTATTATCATCAAAAACACACAATTTAAGTAGCTAACATGCACTTTAGTCAGATTAAAGGAATAGGTCCAGTCCATGATATAAAAATATAGTAATTTAGGTTAGACTAGACAGTTCAGCAAGCTTTCTATCTGTGCCATAATGACGATGACGCCAAGACGCCAATACAATTTGTGTTGCAAGCAGAAGGAATGCTACTCTACGAAAACCAATTACAATATGAGGTAGGTACCTACATACACTGATAACTGCATTTGTGGTTTAAGTACCCTTGTACTGAGTCAAAGTCAAAGCCAAAGTCAAAATCAAAAGTCTTCACTGTAACAAACACCATAAATTACAGAACTACACATTTCTTCACACCAAAGTACATTTACATGCCTTTAGTCATATATCTAACTACAATGTTATCTAAAAAAAGTTATTTTTTTCGATATCAATCTTTGTTGCTTTCTTAATAAATGTAAGCTTAAATTGAAAAGACCAATGCTGGTATTGTCTCTACAGTTTTACAATATCTATTATTTTTAAATTTTGTCTGTCTAACCGCTTTTGTGGAGTAGTTGTCATGTTGTACTCGGTTTGTTTGGCGGTAGGGTTTTAACATTGAAAATGTTTTTCGATCGCTCCGGTGGGGCCCCATTTTCGCTGAAAGTGTGTTTGCCCCGTGGTATATAGTGGTCAGTGCGTCCTACCCGTCATGACATACGGAGCCGAAACGTGGACACTGACGGTAGGGCTGATTCACAAGTTTAAAGTCGCTCAGCGAGCTATGGAAAGGGCTATGCTCGGTGTTTCTCTGAGGGATCGAATTCGAAACGAGGTGATCCGGCAGAGAACCAAGGTAATCGACATAGCCCACCGGATTTGCAAGCTGAAGTGGCAGTGGGCCGGCCATATTAGTCGCAGAACCGATGACCGTTGGGGTAGACGAGTTCTGGAGTGGAGACCGCGTATCGGCAAGCGTAGCGTAGGACGCCCTCAGACAAGTGGAGCGACGATCTTCGCAAGGTGGCTGGCAAGAGCTGGATGAGAGTGGCCGCGGATCGTGCTCAGTGGCGTGTTCTTGGAGAGGCCTATGTCCAGCAGTGGACGAGTATAGGCTGATGATGATGATGATGATGATGATGATGATATAGTGGTTTACATCCATTAGGACGTATGATCTCAAAAAACGCAGAATTTAAATGGCTTTCAGATGGTGAAAATTTTTTTTGTAAAAGTCGATTTTTTTTTTCCAAAATAGAAAAAAAAACAAAAAAAACCTTGATTTTTAACACCTTCCCTCGGAATATCTTCGATATCTCGTGAACGAGATCGAAATTCGAAATACTGAGTGAGATGCCTAGAAATATGGAGACGGGGAACATTTTATTTTTTATACTTTTTTTTGTGGGAGTGATGGGCGGTATGCTCCCCCTTAGCGGCACGTGGAGCGTCGCCGTGCGGTATTACTCGGGCGTCATAGCCCTGTGGAAATCGCAGCTTTGAGATACGAAGATCTATTAGGACTTAATAGACGCGAAAAATTAATGACTTTAGGATAGTCTAAACAAATTTTGGAAAAGTCGATTATTTCTTTGGAAAATAAAAAAAAATAAAAAAATCTATGTTTTATACGAAGATCTATTAGGACTTAATAGACTCGGAAAATTAAGGGTTTTAGGATAATATAATAGCTAGGTGCAATTAGAGCACGAGATCTGTGAATTTTTTTTAGGCCCGCCTAACTGGCTACCACCATCTTACTCGTATCTTAATATATTGCCATAATATCAATGTTACAACTATTTTTGTATTCAGACAGCTGACTGTCTAAATATCAGATAGCTAGCTCATCATTAGTTGAAGATCCGGGTGTATACAATATCAGGTGAGATGAAAGCTAAGTGCATACCCGTAGTGGTTAATAATAAAAGACAACGCGAACTTTGTCCACCTCTCCCGTGCACCCTAACCTCTCGTGTAGGTCCTGCTATAAATCCACCGTACACTGCTGCTGAAATATTATCACGGGGCGTCGGCAAAAACAAGGGCAGCCATAAAAGCTCTCCATCATCACTCCAGTGCAGGCTCCGACACAGGATGTGGCCGGAGTGGCTTGGAGTAGTCAATATTTCAGATACACGACGTTCAGGAGTATTATTTTTTAGCCATGGTCGTCCCACTGCAGGGCAAAGACCTCCCTCCTGTTTCCACTCTTCGCGATTAAGTGCACTTGAGGCCAGTCGTTGAAGTAGGAGTCTACTTCATCCCGCCACCTTCTAGGCCTGCCGCGACGTCTCCTGGCATTGCGAGCCATCCACATGGTCGTTGTTTTTGCCTACAACTCGTCTGTCACACAACAGATGTTTCCGGCCCAGTTCTACTTTAAACTGGCGGCTTTTTGTACAACATCAGCGATTTGTGGGAGCACACTGTAAATATTTACGAAAGAAAGTTAAGTCTGGCGCAATAACAACCATGTTATTAGAATTGTCCGACAGTTTTAGAGATAAGATTCTAGTTTCTCAGTGGTTGAGGGTTTCGGGTGAAGCACGCTTCCACCTTTGGTCTTATCATCACTTACCATCAGGTGAGATGAAGGCCAAGTGCTTATCCATGGTAAATAAAACATGAGGTAAGTTATAATAAAATCCCACCAAGCCACATTGGGCCAGCGTGTTGGGTTATGGCCCAATCTCCTCCTTACTTAGCAGTGGGAAGTTTATAGGCTGCTAATGATGAAAAATAGGTAATATCGAACTTAAAACCCCTTTCTGTATTTTAATGGTTAGAAGGTCTCAGACCCTGAAATTCCGGGTACGATGCCCAGATACAAATTACTGTGCTAGTTAACTTATGTGATAACAACAATTTTTCAATTGTAGGTTTTATGTTTGTATTAAAGGTACCTATTACCCGCGACTTCGCTCGCGTTAATGTAGTTTCAATGTTGTTGCCAATTAATTCTGTTTGTCGATTTATCAGCCTCAGCCTTAATCAAAATCGGTTGTGCGGTATAAGTAACAAACAAACAAACTCACATACTCACCACCTGTCATGCTGAGCACATGTGCAGTCGCTATTTGGTGTAACGTGGACTATGGCAGAGGACTGCTCTTGCTATCCTCATTGCCTAGTCTCTGACTAACCCTTCGGGGATAATACCTAGTCGTGATTTTTTATGTATCTATGTATATGTATTTATAACTAGCGGCCGCTCGCTGTTTCAGCCGCGTGTTTCCCGTTTCCGTGGGAATATCGGGATAAAAATTATCCTATATGTTAATCCAGGTTATAAACTATCTGTATGCCGAATTTCATCCAAATCCATTTAGTAGTTTTTACGTGAAAGAGGAACAAACTACAAACTTTCGCGTTTATAATATTAGTAGGATAGGATAATAGTCAGGAATTCAGGAAGCTCACTGTGACAAGTAACATTTGAACAAGTGACAAGCGTCGTTAGGTAAACGCACAGACCATGATAAGTGGTCTGTGGGTAAACGGCAATCCCATTAAACGGACTGTAGACTTGATTGTCGGTTCAGTGAAATAAATAATAGCTTTCTAAAGCATTTCAGTATCTCACTTTATGTATAGCTTAACCTTCGGAAGTGCGTGGAAAATATCAGCTTAATAGAAATTCTTTGAACATCCGTTATGCCGTTCTTCGTGTTTATGTGAAAAGTTTCATCATTCATCATTGTCTTTATGGTGCTAGTATTTTACCTGAGATATCGCGTGGGGTTAACGTGGAATAAAAGTTAGAAGGCAGACTTAAAAAAGGGTTAATTTAATGGAAACATTGGTGCGGCAACATTCCTCTAACATACATAAAGTAACAAATAATTTTAGCGCAAAAGTGGTGTAATCCACAATGTTTGTGTTAAATACATTAGTTACAAAGAAACTAAAAGAAAATTTGTTACAAGATTTTTCAAAGAAGATTAAATAGATGGCGTTGAAAACATCTGTTTTTACACGGGGCGTATATTTTAATTTTTTTTTTATTCGGCAACGGTTAAGCGCTTGGCCTTCATCTCACCTGCTGGTAAGTGACGATAAGGCCAAAGGTGCAAGCGCGCTTCACCCGGAATCCTTAACCACTGAGGAACTGGCTATCTTATCTCAAACTGTCGAAACACAACAATGCTATAAACATCGTTGTTATGGCGGCACACTTAGAATAAGATATAAGATACTTAAGGTATTAAAGTAAAACAATAAAGCAAGAGTGGTGTAAGCAAATATTAATTCCTCATTATCTTCCTAGTGAAGTAGTCTGAGGGTACACCACTTTGGCGCTGATAGTCTCTATTACAATTTACATAGACTAGACTCACGACTATTATCCTCAAAGGATAAGTCGGAGACCAGGCAATGAGGACCGCATTAGTCCTCTGCTATAGTCCACATTTGCACCGAATTACAACTGCACAACGTGCTCAGCGTGATAGGAGGTGAGTTGGATGGATGTATGCGCAGTCTTTAGTCTGTTAGTCGCCATTTACGACACCCAAGAGAGGGGTTGTTAGTTTATATCAATGATCCGCCACCACACACTTAATTACAATGTATGTCAAAATATTCCCTATAACACAAATAATAAATATTACCGATAACACAGATAGGTACCAATAATAAATATTACCTATAATACAGATACCAATAATAAAAGTCATCGTCATGCGCCTATAAACGTCCCACTACTGCGCTCAGCTTTCCTACATGGACAACAACATGTGGCTCATTATACTCATAAAAAGTAATTTTGATAATAGATATTATCCTCAACTGGGGCATCCTATTAATTTAAGTATGGAACAGCAGATTTTTCATTTTTATTTTATTTTTTATAACAGAAGGAGGCAAACGAGCAGGCGGTTCACCTGATGGAGAGTAATCACCGCCGCCCATGGACACGCAAAACCAAAGGAATCGCAGACGCGTTGCCGTCCTTTAAGGAAGGAATAGGAATTGTAAGAATGAGGGGGGGGGGGAATGGACCTCCGGAACCCTCACTGGCCGGACGAAACACAACAGCACCAAGTGCCATTATTTCACGCCGGATATTCGTGAGAGGGTAGTATTACGCCGGGCGAGCCGGCCCAATGCGTGCTGCAACGCAGCGTGGCTCTACCACTCAGTCAGTGTCACTCATTTAGCACCACCCAGGGGTCACGTGTAGGGTCTCAAGGGTAAACCTACGGACGCGAGTAACTTTAACCCCCAAAAAAAAGCCTAGGATTTGCCATAAGATGTCCCAGCTGCTAGATTATATACATATTACCAAACCTGTTTATCATGTTGTCTAGGAAATATTGCTGCGGTAAGTATTGCAAAAGTTAATACCGCCTAAGCCTCAACTGTAGGTTAATTGCCAATCCCATAATGTGATTACGGCCTAGGCTCTGTAATAGCCGGCGTTACGTACACAATTCCCAAATTTAAGAGGCCGTTATGTACCACTGAATATTACATAATCTTGAGAATATGCCGTGGGAGAGAGCCCACTTGCTGCTACCTACTTGATGTAGGGCGTCTATAAATAAGTGCCCTTTGAAACCGTGACAGTTTTTAGTTAACTACACCGAACACCTCAATCGATTTATTACATCAGCAGTGTAAAGTTAAAAAGTAAAGAACAGCCTCTATACTGACCTACTGGGCATAAAGGCTGGAGTTAACTTGATTTCAACGATAAAAGGCATCATTGAAATCAAGTTGATGGGTATTAGCTTAATCATCACGCTTCTCAAATGCGGGTGCACTATTCCCGATCCCCGATCCCGGGGTTGAATTAGGAATTCCTTCTTGGTATTTAAGAAATAAAGAAAGTCATTCATTCAATTCAATCATTCATCCGGGTATCTGTCACTCCGCAAATAATACGTAAAAATTGAACATTAAACCTTACAACTGCGGAAATTAATGAATAGAATTTCTATTGGTGAAGCGTTCTGAGTGTTTATTGTACCGAGGTCACTAGATTTCAATAGTGCAGACCGGTATTTAATTGATGACTGATAAAATAAATCCACCATGTACCTATTATAACAATGATGTAAAAATACAGACAAATTCCAAAAATATGGCCACCCGCGTGAGCGTGTAGAGTAGAAACTTCCCGTAACAGGCCCACAAACTAATCGGGACATCAAATCAAATTGAATATATTGCCGAACGGTTGAAAGAGATATTTGCCGCAAGGGCTACTGTTAAAAAAACGTTATAGCAACTCAATGCAACGTTACCATTAAAACATAAATGCGTTGTCGTACATACTGCGGAAACCAAGTAAATAAATCGAACATTTTTATCTAGAGTTGGCACTTTAAATCGACTCATTTTCTCTAGTAGGATCACTAATGTTTAACTAAAACACTGTAGATATATTTTTACTTCACATCCATACATACAGGTTAAAAGGTAGAGGCTAAGCAATACAACAAAAAAATATAAAATACAATTAAATCTATTTATTTCAGGCTATTGCCCATAATTTGTTAGTTTACATATGACTTAAAAACTATGTTAGTAATATACATGAAAAAATCAAACTAATTAATTTAAATATTTGCCGCCCTCTGGCGCTCCGGGCAGACGCACTTGTGTTTGGAGCCAGTGCCCCAGAAGGGGCAGAAGCTAAGTCCGTTTCCAGAATTATTTCGGAATATTCGTTCTTAAAACCTTACAAGACGGAAAACTTTCTTTATACTCTGTAGACAATCAATATTCGCATGTTTGTGAAGGAACCAATATCAAAGATTTCACGCGCCGATAGACGGGAAGACGCGGATATGGAAATTGGAAAATAGTTTCAGCTCGTGACTGCGATGCGGTTACACCAATACTAATAATATATGTAGATCCCACCTTAGGGCTGACTTGACAGCCTTGAAGTATAAGAGAAAGGGTGTGTTTGTTAATTAGATGATACGAATAAGAAACACACAACCACAGATAAAGTCGTTACTCTTTTAATAGGTCAAGGATCATAAGACCGCCGGCGGTCGCGAAACAATTGATTTTCAATTGTGTCTGGTTTTAAGGTGCTCAAGGGGTTAATGTTGTATTTACAAGTGCATTATGCAAATTACAAAATAAACCGAGGAAACATGTAGCCACCGTGGGGAATCGAACCAGTTACTTCTAGGTCTGAGGGCGGTAGTCTTACCACTGGAACACAGAGGCGACTGCAATAACAGGATAAGAATAATTAATCAATACTATTCTATTCCGCTCTATAGGCATGTTAAAATAATTCCGCTGTACATCCTTTTTTATTTAACATTTTCGTACAAAACTACGAAAAACAAGATTTTTATTGGTCAATCCACCTACAGACCTTTTTGATCCCTTAACGCACCATCCACCCAGAGCATAAAACGCTCAAACACCCAAACGCTTAGCTCATGATCTAATCACAATAACGCAGGCTAAAACATAAAACAGAGAGATAGAAGATTTTCTCGCCCAAAAAATAACAATTTCCCTTACGTTATACGACAGGGGAATCCTATTTGCGATCGACGTCAAAGGTATACAGCGAATGGCCGCCCGCGGACGGAATATTCAATTCTGAAAGTGTCCCTTCAACTTTAAACTTGGACATTTAACTCGCGAAGAAACGGCTGAAAGGCATGACGCACGGAAACACATTTTCCAAATTGACAGTTATAAGCTGAAGTTATGCAAATGTATCGGGTAAATGGGGCATAATTTTTCATGCAACTTGTTTGAACCACTCCGTGTATCATCATCATCATCATCATCAGCAGCCTATAAACGTCCCACTGCTATGCACAGGCCTCCCACGTGGACAATAGCACGTGGGGATATTGGGCCATAACACGCTGGCCCAATGCGGGTTGGTGGGTTTTAACGACTTACAACCGGGACCAACGGCATAACGTGCCTTCCGAAGCACTCCGTATATGATACATACATATTCATAGATTCACTACCATGATACTCAAAGGGTAAGTCAGAGACTAGACAATGGGAGGGAGAAAGGGAGAAAAGGAATGCCCTTGCTAAGTTTCTTGCCGGTTCTTCTCAGCACAAGACTCCCGCCCCATAGACATAGACTTACGAACCGATGGATGACTTTCTTAAGTGCTGAAACCGAAGCATGGCCTAATCTGAATAAATTATACTGGTTCTTGATTTTTGGGGACCGCTGAAGCAGTCCACTGCCATAGTCCACGTTTCATCAAGTTATAACTGCACACGTGCTCAGCGTGACAGGTGGTGAGCCCATCGCCGATGTTGATGCTTGTTTGATAGTCTTCCATTTAAGTTTATTATTCATAGTTCCTGTTAACTCAATTAGAAAACAAAAATATAAATCATGTGGGTCCAAATTCATGGTCTATGAATTCACAGCTCTATGTCTAGAGCAGTGGTTCTTAACCGGTGGCCCGCGGACTACTGGTGGTCCCTGGAAGCATCCCAAGTGGTCCGCAAAGCCATCCTTATAAATAAGATACAGGACTCAGAAGGCTTCAGAACCAAGGATTTAAAAGTTAGTAAAAAGTATGCAATCACTAAAATCTGTAAATTGTAGGTTTTAAATAATTTTATGCGTGTTTTGTTTATATATAGATAGAACCATTTAGGATGTAAATGCGAATAAATACCTAAAGTTTAGGTCTTTATTTACATTTAGGTACTATTATCACTAAACCAACCAATTATCCATGGCAACGCAGAAAGGAGATGGACCGTCATGGGCCTAAGTTTAACCAGCAGGTAACAAGATGAAATCTTGTTCATTTAAACAAAAATTTAATAGGTAAGATAAATACAAAAAAAATAACTTTATCTACAGTCTAGAAAAAATGAAAACGACGTAAGAAAGAAGTTACTGTTATCGAATGAAATGAATCGAATTATCACAATACAATCAAGTTGTATGATTTGTTAATTAATCGTTTCACTGTCAGGTCAAATATTATTATATGAAATAATATCAAAAACATGTAAATACATGCATAAAACACAGAAATCATTTTTAAATAGATGTGATCAATCTTCTTTTATTTAATTCATAATAATTGTAATCGATTATTCATATGTACTTCTAAAAATCCTTTGGTGAAAAGCCGTGACAAAAAATTGACAATGACAGGAGAAAAGAAATGTCACTCGATCGTTTGTTTTGTTTTCTTCGCTGCGTTTTGAAGTGCTCTTACTGGTTTTGGATTTTTCTTCGACCTTGGCATTCATTATTGACTACAGTTATCTTCTTCTTCTTGATCGACCTTTCCTTCTACTTATAGGTGTTAAATGGTAGGTAAGCATAAAATAGCACATGAGTAAATTCCGTTTCTATACTCGTGTGATAATAGTAAGCTATTAAATGATGAGGAAATACAACTGAGTAGGTAAGTATTTATGCATTACATGCTGCCTGGTTATGTCTATTTACATACCTACCTACTGATGTAGATAGACTGTTGAGATTAGGTACCTACCTACCTAAATATTTTTACCCAATGTGGATACAAATAGCTAGTAACAAAAATACACTTATCTGTATTAACACAAAATGTTCCATTACTTTAAAAAGAAATGCTTTTATAGGTTATTATTTGTAAAAAATAACTATTTCGGCGTAGGCTATTCTCAACCTCACATTTTTATAATCTTCTATTTGTCAGATCTCAGACTGTCAATTTTAGCAAAATTTCAGGAATCCTTTTATTTCATACTATCTTTCAAATAACACTACTTTCATTGTGTTACACCTCAACTTCACCTCAAGCCCAAGGTTCTATGGAAGGTCGGCCGTCTCCTTTGTCGAATGGTCCCTTATGACTGGTTAAGAACCATTGGTCTAGAGCTATGCGGTATGTCTACGGTTCAATACCCAGGTCGGGCAAATTATGTTTCAGATGTGTCGATGCTGCGCACGGGTTTGTGATCATCAAGCCTCATTAAGCAAGCGTGGTATCAAGCCAAAATTCATCAATTGTGACGACGATTTCATTTCAATGGTGGAGGCCTTTGCCCAGCAGTGGGACACCATATAGGCTGTACTTTTACTTTATTTTTTACTTAATATTATCACATTATTACACGTAGTTTCGTGATAATCTTCTCTGAACAGAACTAATAATAGGACACACCGGTTCTATTCACTCTCGCTTAAAGTCACCACAATTTTAAACGAAACTAACATCACAAATCCTAGAAAAGTTCTTAGGAATGTGCTTTTTAGATGCTCTTAGTACTCACGGCAAACTTAGTGGTTTCTACTTTAAGTAAGAAGTTTTAGAGCAAAAATAAACAAAGTTTAACATTTTTGGAACTATCTTCAGGCTAGTTAAAGCTACCACTATGAAAATAGGAGTCTTCAAAAGATAAAGATTTTGATAATAAAAAAATAACGTACATACGTTTATAGATTCACGGGTTAAAACCAAAAGGGTTAGTCAGAGACTAGGCAATGAGAACCGCAGAAGTAGACCACTGCCACAGACCACGTTTCACCATATTACAACTGCACATGTGCTCAGCATAGTGGTGAGTCCATCGCTGCTCTATGTTGTTGGATGTATGTGCAATCTTTAGTCGCCTCTTACGGCACAAAGGGTGGTTGGTAGTATCTTTTAGTGAGCGTAGATTAATTTGTGTAGAGACACACGGCTATTGAGATAATCGACACACGGCGCCATTGTGGTAGTCAATTGATAAAATAATGAAAGAGGTAGTTCCGCAATAGTACCTATCAATGTAAGCCAGCTATCCAGCCAATGCAGATACAGTATTACGAGAGGTGTTAGGAAACTTTTAACTTTACCTACCTATACATTAAGGTAGTCAATTAATAGAATATAACCATGTCGCGTAGCGGTGAAAGAATACTACCACCCCCTCTCTTTCTTTGGGTATCGCAAAAGGCAACTAACGGAGTAAAGACTGCACATACTTCCAACATCATAGAGCGGCGATGAGCTCATTGCCTTTCACGCTAAGCACATGTGCAGCCGCTATTTGGTGAAAAGTGGACTATGGTAGAGGACTGCTTTTGCTGTCCTCATTGCCTAATCTCTGACTAACTTTTCGGGAATAATAGTCGTGATTATTAAGTATGTATGTAATTAATAGATTAATCAAAGAGGTAGTTCAGCGATAGTACCTACCAATATAAGCCAGCTATCCAGCTAATGTAGATGTAGTGCTAGGCGAAGGCGTCGGCCAGGCGCCAGCCATCGGCATCGAGCCAACTCGCCTCCGCTGGCGAGCGTCCTTCGAATTATCCAGAAAAACTAGTAAAGCTATGCTGTATTTCATTTGTTTGATGTCTGTACGCCACTTTCGTTGTTAGTACAAGAGCACTAACGTAGCAATCAATCGAGACTAATCCATACTCTTTTGCGTTTATGGCTACTTAGGTGATTTGTTTTTGATTTTGAATATTTGTAATGGACAGTGTCCTTCTTCTTTTTATTTGACGCTGTAAAAGAAAGGGAAAAAACAAATGCCCTTGCTGAGTTTCTTGTCAGCTCTTCTCAGAACAAGGTCTCCCGCCGTATGACGTATATAGTGACTTTTGTAAGTGCTATATATTATTGAAGCCTAAATTGAATAATTATTGTAATTTGGATGCCGATAAACTTTTCGGTGCTACTGAATGTTTTATCAGTGTTATAAAAATGTCAATGTAATGTTAAAAATTCAATGTTATAAAAATGTCAATTATATTGACATTTTTATAACATTGAATTTTAATTGAAATTATTTAATGTTTAAACCGTACTTTAGTAAAATTTTTAATTGTAGCCTTATTTATCTCTTTTTTCTTATTGACATTTTTTATTTTATTGATTTGAATTAAATTGTAAGTGTTAGCATAACTGTTATTTTTATATATTGACATCTTATTAACAATAAATTTTAATAACTCTTAAATTGGATTTAAATAAAATTTTAAATTGTAGTTTTTTGCCTTAAGTAAAACATTTTCTTCTTGTATTTTTATTAACATTTTATTATTAATAACATACTATCTTAATAGTTTTTGTATGCCTACTACTGTATCGGACTAATGTAATTACCTATATTTCTGCTTAATCTACATAATTGAAAGTGTTTAGTGATACCTTTAATATTGACATTATATCGCAATTGACAATAAGCTTATCTTGGCATGTAAAAGTAAAATTCTGAGTGATGTGTTTTTATCATTATTTTGTACAAGTTATTTGAGTTTAATAGTAGTATTGTGTCTTAATTATGTAATCTAATCTTGAAAGCGTTTTGGATGGAAATCTGTAAGCAACAAGAAATTTAAATAAATAAATAAATAAATCAGCATATTTCAAAGGGCCATTTCTGGGATAAGGATTAGTTTATTGATTTGATCATGATGGAAAACCCAGCCTGTGCCAGTAGCGTAGAGACATAACATTATTTAATTGGATATTCTTGTGTATGTGTTGTGTTGTCTTGTTTTCGTATTAAATGTTTTTTTGTTGTAATGGAAAATGTCCTTCTATGATAGGGAAGGCATTTTCCACTTTGTATTGACGCTGTAAAAGAAAGGGAGAAAAGAAATGCGCTTGCTGAGTTTCTCGCCGGTTCTTCTCAGTGCAAGGCTCCCGACATTCATAATGCTCAATTATTGTAGCATATATTGAATAAATGAATATGACTTTGACTTGACATTTAATCTGTTTCATTAGATGGTTCTACAAACGTTCTCTTATCAAATGTTGTTTTTCTTCGCAATTTCAGAGTAGGTCTCATACGAATAGGTTGTTCTTGTACTTATTAGGCCCTTAATTTGCCCATTACCAAACACCCTGTAGTATTTTTTTTAATCACCCTGAATACTCAACCTCTGAGTATACGTACGTACTACGGCTATTACAGTGTTAATTTTGGACCCCCCGCCAAAAGTAAATATGGGGTAAAAAAAAGTAATAATATAAGGCGACAGTCAGAAACCGCAAGAAGGTCAAGACTGTTTTAAACATGACAAAAATAACAAAAAAGGAATTCTTACTTTTTTCATTTTTACTTAAATAATTCATTTTGTGAATTTTAATTGTGTTTGAGCATCTAATTTTCTTTAAAGCAATAACAGAAGAAAAACAAAATGAAAACAATTAAAAATAACGATTATGTACAATGCGCGGGCAACGGCCGGCCGGCCGACCGTCTGTTGACCCGTTCGCATCAGCTGGGCGATAAGTACCTACGTTAGTCTGCAGTGAGACCATTTTTGTGATGTTTTAAACACTTGACCTGATCAGCCCTTGAAGTTTCTTGCGGTTTCTAGCAGTCATTTACATAAACATTTATTATTTGACGTAAAAATAATAAATGTTTTCTATTTTTGAATACAATTTATTGGCTGTTTTTTAAATCCTATATTTCTAGATGCGTGCGCCCACCCTCGCGGTCATAGCGCGGCGCGCGGTCATTGGTGCACGGGGTGAATAATAGCGGTCACGTGCATGAGGCGGCCGCGCGCTAGGTGACAATGATTTTAATTTTCTTAAGAAAGAGTTGAGACCATAATTTAAAAAACATATGTTTTTTTAAATTGATTATTTGGTTGTGCAGCTGTTACTTACGTGAAAAAATTTGGCGGGAGGTCCAAAATTAACCCTGTCAAAGTATACAGATATCTTTGAACTGCCAGAACATGGTTGTCATGACGCCAGACTCTAGATAGCTGAGACGCCTGGCTAGCTACCACGAGATGGTGGTAGCTAGCCAGGCGGACTTAAAATAATAATCATTTATTTATTAATCATTTATTTCAGGCATCGAAATGTACATAGATGGTAAATTACATTGGCCCATATAATATATACCTTACAGACTAAACATAAAAATATAATACAAGTTTTTGTTAGTAAATAACTTAAAAGACCTACCACCAATTATTGATTAGCCGGCATTGACATAAACAATAGAGAAAGATACGCTACCAGCGTACCGTTTGTTATAAAAAATAACTTTATTAACAACGAACAGCGTTACAGGCTAATACAATAATCACTTAATCTAACTTTACCACTCTAGTATTTATATTATAATATATGCTTACCTAAGTTTAAAAACTTAGGCTAATATATATTGCTTACAAACCGAATAGTGGTCGGGTTATCTACCTTAACTCGCGCGCCTCTAGCATACTATGACAAAAAGTCTGAGTAGCACCGAATACCACGACAATCGTCAATACAGCAGCAACTCGTCCGTAACAGGGACGTTTAGTTCTGTTTTAGTATGAAAGAGCGTTAAAAATGCCTTGCTGTTCATTTATACAGTACACAAACCCCTTTTTAACCAAAAACAAGGCACAAGGCATAATTTTGCACGTATAAAGTACACTAAAACAATATTATTATGACATTGATTGTCATGAGCGAGTTTCATATAACGTGCGTCGTCGTCGTCGTGGAACTTCGGGGTGCTTGCTGACCCACTCGCTTAGTAGCGTAGCTCTGTCTCGCTCGCATGATTATTGGTCACACTACAAATTAACAGTATAATGTAGTTGAGTAGGACCTTTGATTATATACATGACTAGCGGTTCGCGTTCCCGTGGGAATATCGGGATAAAAAGTATCCTATGTGTTAATCCAGGTTATAAATTATCTGTATGCTGAATTTATCCAAATCCATTAAGTAGTTTTTACGTGAAAGAGTAAAAAACATCCATCCATACTTACAAACTTTCGCGTTTATAATATTAGTAGGAAGTAGGATAGGATAGTAGGATAGTCGAAGAGTAGGACCTGCTTTTTTTAGTTCTTTATTTAGTTTGGGGCTTTTGTCCACATGGATATGCCAGCGCTATTGTTTCTTCCCAATTACAGTCTTAAACGAATAAAATACATGATTAATTGTTACGGGAATCACTGTTCAGATATTTTTACTAACACAAAAATTTTCTGCCAGATCTGATTTAGGTTTCGATAACATATTCTGAATTAATCCAACGGACCTGCTTTAGTTATTATTCTATGGTAGGACCTCAGAATAATAACTAATTCTGAGAGTAGGACTATTTTTTAATTCATACTAAATAGGGGCATGCTGTATCTTCCTCTATTGTTTATATCAATGTTAGCCGGTCATTTGGCGGTAAGTGATTTCGTTTTTATATCAGTACGAGCTGTCCCGGCGAATTTCGTACCGCCTAACAATCAATGAATAAAGTTAAATATATATTTTTTTAATTTTAAACACTGAAAAAAGACGACAATGTCAGGCGGGAATCAAAGCACGCACCTTCCGCATTCCGTACTTAAGTATATTTAAGCGTTAATTAAACGCTAAAAATTTGGCAAGTCGTTCCTCTGTAAGACCATTCGGCTTTGGAATTCTTTGCCGGCGCATGTGTTTCCCAGCTCCTACAGTCCCGGGTCTTTTAAGCGGGGCGTGAAACGGCATTTATGCAGGTCGTCATGAATGGGTGCGATCGTTACCGTGCTTATTTCACGGTGGGGAGCGCTCTCATTATTTTGGACTGCATCGGCTGCTTACCATCAGGCAGGATGCACTCACTATGACGTGTCAAATATAAAAAAAAGGTTTATAAAAATCATTAAGGTTTGTAGATTACGAACACAAGCTATCTATTCCTCATATGATCTTTTGTTCATCTTTTTTTTCCATAGCGGTGGGTGGTCCAATATTTCTAGTTCTTGCTCTCATTAGGTACTATAGTTTTTAGTTTAGTTTTCTTATATTGTCAAAACTTTTAAATAAAATTCATTTAGGCTAAGAAACCATAGAATAATAATGCTATAATTATTATTCTATGTATGAAACTGAACAATAACGTCTAGCTGTCAATTCTTAAGTCAATTTTTATTTTTAATATGTTCCAACTTTTTTCATTACTTACCTACATCCCTATTTGCTGTCTTCTATGTCAGACACTCAATTACTTTTATGGAGATTTTTTAACACTTTTCCCAATTTTTTAAAAACATTTTCTTTCGCACTAACTTAGTCCTAACAGTTACGAACATAACAAAAATATAATTAGCCAAATTGGTGCAGCCGTTCTGAAATGATGCGCGTACAAACATTTCGGCAAAGGATTTTTGGCTAGTGACAGATAAAAGAGGTCCGCCACTCTGCTGCGAAAAGTAGCTTGTATCATAAATACAGTGCCTATTAGTTATTCGGGGCAGACAAATGCTTCGATTCTGTTGTTTTCCTCTTTATCATGACTAGACTGACGAATTGCTTATTTTGGCATTGACTTATATATATTATGCCTATAAACTTAATATTGTGCACGAGTGAGGCTCAAACCGTCCCAAACGCGGTGACCGGGCGCAGCGAAAGTTGCTTACCCTTTATAGGGCAGAGTACAATATATTGACATCATATATTGAACTTTACTCAAATGAGATAAAGTCGAAAACCAATGAAAAATTTTAACATGTTGTGCTCGTTTAAGGGTTAACTAGCAAAATCGCAGTATGAAGCTTTCCTAGGAGCGTATATTTTTTCAACATTTTAATAAGATTGTAACACAGCAGTTTCATAAGCAAAATTGCCCTAGCAACGGTTACAAATCATTTGGGTGTCACGTCTAAGATGTAACATCTGCTTAATTATACACCGTAGCAACATGATAAATATGCAACCTGCGGCTACGGACACAGCTACGGACGCGGCTGCCGCTACGTCGTAGCAGCTACGATTTATAGGCCGCCACGTCGCGTCGGCCTCGCAAACGCTTATGATGAGATTACGCTGGCTGAGGCTTCCCCGTAATTGTTTAATTTTATGAGACAAGTTGAACCAAGCTACCTCACTTAATAAGCTTAGTTATCTATACTATTATAATAAATAAAAAAGTAAGTCGCAGGTAGTCCGATTTTAAACTAATAAAGTAGAAGAGGTATTTCGCAAATGGAATTGAAAAGCGTGATATATTGAATGGTTTTTCTTTATATTCAAATATAAAGATATGTTGTTTCAAATATGTTTTTTCTTCCTAACGAAGGAATATATAGATTTAAAAAAATTGAATCGATTCAAAATGGCCTCTGGTTAAATGAAAGAAAATTAAATGATGATTGACGATATTGTTACGTAAGAAACCACCTAAAGAAAAGATAACTTTTTACTTTGAGACTGCTAACATATTTATTTCAATGTGTAGTGTTCGTGGAAACCTTAGAAAACACAAACACATCTTCATAGCTTTGAACTAATCTTCTAATAATATGAAAGCCCATAAGATTATCACTGTATTCAGATTTCAAAGTAAAGTTATGTCTATCGAGCAACTCGATATTCAAAGTGAAAGCGGTTTGTGATAAAATGAATATTCATTTTAGAATCCAATAGAAGATTGAACTCTAGTATTTGCCAGTAAGTTTATTAGATTTCCTCTGTCTTCCAACCTCAAATCTGTTTGGCCGTAGACTTTATGGAACAGGACAGACAGGTTGGCTATCATTTGGATATTTTTTTTTATATGGACCAATAGTAACTGAACTGCATTTAATAAACCTAAGTATATAATTGTCTTATTTGTGTACGTAATAGAATAATTTTGTAAAGCTCCTCTGGAACAGTTCGTCACCGCGGGGGTGTAGACGAACACCCACCATAAAGAAATATATATTTTAAAGCAACTTTTAAAGAATAGTCAAACTAGAGTAAGCAATATCGAAAATTAATTGGAATATTATTGGGATAGCAGAGGTGAGTAAAGAAGTGACAATTGAAGATAGAAGAACAGTATTAGGATGGGATAGGATAATTAATTTTCGAAGCGGATCTTCTGTGAATTATCATACCACATCGCAAGCTCGTGTTCTTAGAGTAAAGATTTATACTCTCTCTCGCTCGTGTCTCTGACTTCACGTAGGTTATAAATTTTTTAAATTGTTTATGCTTACACCAATTATCTAGACAGAGAAGATAAGTATTCTTTTGAAACTCGTTAATATGGTAAGATAACGGATAAAATATACATAAACCGAAAAAAAACCCAGACCCGAAATCAATTTAGAAAAACAGTTTTTTTCCTAAAATTGTCCAAGACCTCTGAGGTTTGCGATGGTGCGATGCCAGACAGACTAAGCATATGACCACGGAGGTCGTCAAATAGAACAATATAAACACGTAGGTAGTTCCCATGGACATGTAGTTCCCGAATGCTCGCTAAACGCAAACCGACAATGCATCAATTTGACGTGAATGTCAACTAATGAAGTGACTCCAACTATTCGCCTCGCGCCAACGCTTCATTAGAATATTGAATCACCGCGTTGATGTTGTTTGAGCCGTGTGGCATAGGGGCTCACCCAAATAATACTACCGACCCCCCCTACCCTTCATCATCTAAACGTCCCACTGCTGGGCACAGGCCTCCCACGTGGACAATAGCACGTGGGGATATTGGGCCATAACCCACCACGCTGACCCAATGCGGGTTGGTGGGTTTAACGACTGTTATCTTACGACAACAATCGGGACATTGTTGTGTTCCGACAGTTTTGAGATAAGATAGCCAGTTCCTCAGTGGTTGAGGATTCCGGGTGAAGCGCACTTCCACCTTCGGCCTTATCGTCACTTACCATCAGGTGAGATGAAGGCCAAGCGCTTACCCGTTGTGGATAAAAAAAACCAATGGTTTAACGTGCCTTCCGAAGCACGGAGGAGCTCGAGTTGTTTTTTAATTGGTCACCCATCCAGCGACCCGGCATTGCGTAAGTTGCTTAGCGAGCAAGATCGCAAGCCATCGAGCTCCTCGCGCCATCGAGCTCCTCTACCCTCGGGTGTCGTAAAAGGTGACTAACGGACTAAAGACTGCACATACATCCAACAGCACAGAGCGGTGATGTGCTCACCACCTTTAACGCTGAGCACATGTGCAGTTGTAATTTGCTGAAACGTGGATAATGGCAGAGGACTTCTACTGCTGTCCTCATTGCCTAGTCTCTGGCTAACTCTTTGCGGATAACAGTCGTGAATCTATGCATGATATGTATGTGGTTTGAGCAGCACGCTATAAGGTTTATTTCAGCGATATATACGTTACACTAGATAGGCCCTTCCGAACACGCACTATGTTCCACTCATCTACGGAGTCGACTCGGCACCTTGCTTTAGTGTGGCTTTGACATTCGCGCGTGCGGAGCGGCGAAAATAATTCTTTATTTCTTTTCAAAGTGTACACCTAGACGTTTACTACAATTTAGTTGTCAAGTAAGTGAAATTAATTGTTATTCAAGTCATTATTATGTAGTTATATCGTATTATAAGAATTGAAAAGATATTTTTCAATTATTGTTATTGACAATCTATTTGGGACGCCATCTTGATACACACTACGTTGTCTTTGACCGATCCGGCGCTGCGGGGCGCTGCGGGGCGCTGCGATGTCTGTCTGTTGATTAGACGACATTTAAATGTTTAAGCGCTGCAGCGGCTGCAGCAAACTTTAGGTCTCTCATTCCAGAATTTTAACAAATGGTTTGTATGAACGTTCTTGTCTATACTTCTAGGTCAATGATTGGTTTGGTTTGGTATGGTTTATTTATACATATTATTATACGACGCGTGTTTCCCTGAAGTGTAGGCGATACAGCCTTTCATTTGTTACGATCCTGACAAGATGCTCTCATAACAGATGTACGGATATGAGATAAGTAGCGTGGTCATGTTCCTTCTGTTAATTCTCTTTACAACTTCTCTTCTCTTAATTTATTTTGGTCGTATGTACATTATAATGTATTAAATAATTCCACCTTGCAGAGAGACGCTTTACGTGTTAATGTTTTCGGGTGTAGATTTATAAACTTGTTTTTTTTATTAATACAAAAAAGAGCTTTGCCCTCATCGTACCTGATGGCAAATGACGATGGTGACCAACGTTGGACAAACAATCCAATCCTAGATTTAAATAAAAAATGCTTCGCGCTTTGGAAGGCACGTTAAGCCGTAGGTCCTGGTTGTTGTCGTAAGATGGCAATCGTTAAAACCCACCAACCTGCAATGGGCCAGCGTGGTGGGTTATGGCCCAATACAACTTCAGTAGATGTAACTAAATCTGCTTATTTTGGACAAGTTTATCCACTATTAACTTATGGCATTATATTTTGGGGAAACTCTTTTAATGTCCAGTCAACTTTCATTCTGCAAAAGAGATGCTTGCGTACACAGAATAAGTGGTCTGTGCTTGCGTATTATATACAGCATGTATTCAGACGAATCCCTTAGAAGTGTTTTTAAGGAAAAAGGTTTTCTGACTCTGGCTAACATTTACATCTTAGAAATATCAATTTTTGTTAAAAAAAAGTCCAGAATATTTCGAAAGCAACAATATGCGTCAAAATGTCCGCGATATATATGAGCACAATCTAAGTATTCCTAGGATAAATAATCATATGTTTTATAAGAGTGCTTTCAGTACCAGCATAAGAGTTTTTAACCGTCTGCCATCTAATATTAATGCCCTTGATCTATTAAACTTTAAGTCATCTTTAAAAACCTGGCTTGTAAAGAATGTTTTTACACTTTAGATGAATACTTTCATACAAAAAATAATTAAGTTAAGTTGCTATTTAGCGTAATAATGTTGCATGCCCGTAATGGGCATTACTGTTGATTCCCATGTATTGTATTATCACCAGCAAAATGTACACAGTATCAGCAATAAATATATTTCTATTTCTATTTCTATCCCCACGTGCTATTGTCCACGTGGGAGGCCTGTGCCCAGCAGTGGGACTTTATAGGCTGATGATGATGATGATGAATAAAAAATATCATTTTTATTTATACATTTACTGTACAAATAAAAATGAAGTGCTGTTCGTTCGTAAGTGTGTCACTGGAGTACGTCTAGAACATTTTTTTGAAATTAATTATTTTATTTTATTTATGCAGGAAACAACAGCATATAATATACAAAATTAATAGTAAAATTTATGTTAGCACATTAGCCTAACAGTTTCCACTATTAGTTAACTCAGATACAATTTCTGTTGAGTAACAAAGATGCAAAATAATAATCGTAAGCAAAAACAAATTTAAAATTATTTGTACTTACATAAGATCTAATACATAATATAGGTATATATTATTTAGGCATAACAAAACCAAAGAAAACGTAAATCGATAAACAGTTATTATTTATCACCGTTTAAAGGGTTACGAAAACGCCTTAATTTTTCATGAAATATGTCGATGTGATTGAAAGTACTATTAAACTCATTAGCAGCTCTAATTATAAAACTGTTTCGTCTATAGTTGGTCCTACACAGGAGGGAAGAATAAATGTTTGCTTATTTAGAGAATTAGGTCTTGAGCACCATAGACTTATTTTACCTAGCATATAAGGGGAATCAACAAGGTTATTTATAATTTTGTAAATTAGCACTTGGTCCCTATGAATGCGTCGAGTCGTTAAAGACTTAATTATGTCCGTATCAAAATCCTTAAACCTATATTTTAAACGCCTTCGAAATTTATTTTGGATAGTATCTAACATGTTAATATACTTAGAATAACAAGGATTCCAAACAGTGGAAGCATACTCCAACTGAGACCTAACATAAAAATTATACAAAATTATAAGTGCGTTAACATTCTTGAAATCAGAACTCTGACGAAAAATAAACCCCAATAGTTTATATGCCTTTCCTGTTATTTTACTTATGTGTAGGTCAAGATGTAAACCACTGTCCAGAATAACTCCCAGGTCCCTCACCTCCAAATGTTCGCAATAATCCAAATTATGTTCAACATATAGTAGTGTAGGGTATACTCGTAATCTAATGGTTGTGTTAGGTGTCAATATTGCCTCAAAGTTCATTATTATGTATAGTTTGAAAAGGTCACACGACGACCAAAGAGGTCACATTACACGCGCGCCGCTGTTAGCCCGGCGCAAGGAACATAAACCTAATCTGGAATGTGCACGGGCAATTTGACATCGTTAAAAATTAATGTTTTTGCTAGGAGCCTTAAGTTCTATTACAGTAGTGACTTGCTCAGGAAAGAAACGCGGTCCGAGATACCGCTTATGAGTGCCGTGAGTCCCTTTGTATATAAGGCGACTGCTAGAAACCGCAAGAAACTCCAAGGGCAGGTCAGGACAAGTGTTTTAAACATGACAAAAATTACAAGAATCATTGCAGATTAACGTAGGTACTTATCGCCCATCTGACGCGGACGGGTCAACAGACGGGTGGGTCAATGGCCGGCCGCTGCCCGCGCGTTGTAAATAATCGTTATTTTTAATTGTTTTTCATTTCATTTTTCTTATGTTATTGCTTTAAAATAAATTAGATACTTACCCAACTCAAAGACCAATTAAAATTCACAAAACGAATTATTATTTCATTAAAAATAAAAAAGCACGAATTTCTTTTTTGTTATTTTTGTCATGTTTAAAACACTTGACCTGACCAGCCCTTGAAGTTTCTTGCGGTTTTAAGCAGTCGCCTTATATAAGTCACACAGTGGCAGGCTCTATCCGTCATTGGTCATGTTGATTTGTCGGCGTCCAGTTAGCGTCTAAAGTCTGGCTAACGAAAGCTGAACCAGGAAAAACGCGGCAAATTCAAAAAAATCATGACTGGGTAACACTGAGTCACTCGCACAGCTGCAATTTTCTCAGAAAAATTTCAATTTGACATACGACATGACACCTCAGATAGACACACATAGAGACAAAGTGTTGCCGATCAAATAACTACGAGGTTCAGCTTTCGTTGACCAAACTTTATCTGTCTACGTATGTCAGCCTGATAAAAGAGATACAGGGCACTCGCGAAGCTATCTCACTCGGACCGTAAATCGGCTCTTCGTTCACATTCCAGTTTAGGTATAAGTTCTTGGGCCCGGAGCCTTTTTCTTTGGCACCCGGGTCACGTCTCCCTAAACCTTCGTCCCGCTTCCGCACACAGATGTCAGCAAAATGCCCTGAACTTTTGCCGCAGCCAAACAAATGGACACGCTGTGCGATGTTATCTTTTTTGTCGTTGTAAAGATAATGATACTTCTGCTTTTGTAGCTCAAAAATAAATAAACGAAAACGGGTCTCGATCTATTCATCTTTTACTACGTAGAAAGGTTTATTTTAAGTTTAGTTGTACATACATACATACACATAATCACGACTATTATCCCTGAAGGGTTAGTCAGAGACTAGGCAATGAGGACCGCAAAAGCACTCCTCTGCCACACTCCAACAAATAAGTAGAGACTTCACATGTGCTCAGCGTGACCGGTGATGAGCCAATCGCCGCTCTATGCTGACGTGTGTGCAGTCTTTCATCCGTTAGTCGCTTTTTACGACACCCAAGGGAAGAGAGGGTGTGGCAGTATTCTTTAGCCGCTAAGCGACACGACAATGTAGTTCAGTTGTAAATAGAGATTTAATTGAGTAAACTAAATGCTATCCTATAAAATCCTTTTGGGGTGTATTGTCCAAAGTGCTAAAATGCCATTAGTGCTAAAATTACCATTATTTTAAAATGTCCATAGTGCTCAAATTAAAAAGAAAAGTAAAAAGATTAAATGTTTATATTTATTATTTTCTTACCGAAGGCCTATGATGCCCAACAGTGGGTTGATAATTGTCGTTTATGATTCTTAATTCTTAAATCTAACATTCGGACAGGGTGCTAGGTTAAAGCCCATTCTCCCCATGTTCTTTTGCTTCTGTGGGGAGGCAGTGCCTGAGCTCTGCAGTGGGACGCTCAAACATAATTTTTATAATATACCTACATATACTGTTTATAACCTAGAGCACTCTGTTGGCAATTTCTACCAGAATCTTCAGAGTTATAAAAGCAACAGCGCACAAATTAATGTTTGCTTTATTATACGAACACATAATGAATAATGAGGTGTATTACAGGAGTTCGTAACGGCCTTGCGAAGCAAAGTCTTGTACAGTCGGCCGCAGAAATTGCTTTACACTTTAGTACCATGTCATAGCAACTACATACATATAATCACTATTATTATCCCCGAAGGGTTAGTCAGAGACTAGGAAACGAGGACCGCAAAAGCAATCCTCTACCATAGTCCATTTTTACCAAATAGCGACTGCACATGTGCTCAGTGTGACAGGTGGTGAGCCTATCGCCGCTTTATGCTGTTGGAAGTACGTGCAGTTTTTAGTCCGTTAGTCTCCTTTTACGACACCCAAGGGTTAATCCAACTACTGCGTTCATTTTATTAAAATATATATTAAGTCTCGGTCGGCGAGTAGTCAAGCGCTCGGCTCGACATCCGCAGGTCCCGGGTTCAATTCCAAAGCGTGTTTTCGGATTTTTCGTATTTTTCGGGTTTGTGTTCACCAACTCGCATTTGGCAAGCGTTGTGATTCAGTCTGTGGGGATCCCATTACTATTGTATGTCGTTCATAAATAAATTGTAAAAGAGTACTTACCGCGCAGTGGCACGAATCGGTCGCGAATAAAAGCGATAATTGTTGAGAATATCCGACTTTCTTATACCCTCACAAAAGACACCTCAAAGTGCTGACCCCGACGTGATCTGAACACGCAACCTTCTGATAAGTCAATAAAGTCTGATAAGTCAATCTTCTGATTAGTCTTCCCAAAAGTCAACAATACTCTTCAATTGTAGCGATGACTTGATTTCAATGAAAGTGACCTTTGCCCAGCAGTGGGACACTATACCGGCTGTACTTTACTGAATCACTATATTGTACAATATCCAAAGTTGGTGCGACAAGATACTTAAGTGTTAATTTACTAGTAAATAAATAAGTAAATTAACTTCCGAACCCGTCGGTACAACTGTGTAATAATATTAAAGTTTGTTTGTGAACAACCGCTTCTTTGCACGCACTGCCTTAGCTTTCGCACCTCCTTGGAGCTGTTACGGCTTTGTTAAACAATGGCGACAATGACATTGTAGCTTGGCTTACACAATGGTGACGATGTGACCCAGTTAGAATTGAGTTTACTAATTTTCTTGTTTGTTTCGTGAATGGGTTGGATTTCTTGTATTTATTATTATGCGACTCTACTCGTAGCGGCTCATTATAAGAATACTACCACCCCCTCTCTTCCCTTGGGTGTCGTAAAAGGGGACTAACGGACTAAAGCTGCACATACATCGAATAGCATAGAGCGGCTTTGGGCTCACTACCTGTCACGCTGAGCACATGTGCAGTCACTATTTGGTGAAAAGTGGACTATGGCAGAGGACCTCCTTGCCTGATCTCTAAATAACCCTTCGAGGATAATAGTCGTAATTATATATATGTATGTATTATACGCTTGTTAACGGTTCACAGTTAACGGTTTGGAAGGAGCTCGATTTGGCCAGTTACGCAATGTTCGCATGCCGGTTCTAATTTTCGTCTAACAGTAATACCTAATAGTAGAAAAATAGAAAATAGAAATCTGTAACGTCTGCTTTATTACCCTCCGGAAAGCGGACGTGATTGTATGAGGTAATAAATAGGTACAGCCTACATCAACAGCCTAACACAAGCTAACAACAACAGCACTGCCATAAGACACATAATGCCTTGCATCGGCCCTCCGGCACGGAATCTATTCATCACTATAGTTCGATCTACATGCTTTGGTAATAGGTATATAATCCCACGACTAGGTGTTCCTATTAAGTACAAAGAACTACTACTTATATGCTATAGGAGCAACACAGTAATTGCATAGCCTTTAGAAGATTTATTTCCCAAAGAATTTTAAGCGTTACCCGTGCCGCGTAGCTGTGAAAGAATGCTACCATCCCCTCTCTTCCCTTGGGTGTTGTAAAAGGCGACTAACAGACTAAACACCGCACATACTTCCAACAGCATAGCGAGCAGCGATGGGCACACCACCTGTCACGCTGAGCACATGTGCAGTCGCTATTTGGTGAAAAGTGGACTATGGTAGAGGACTGCTTTTGCTGTCCTCATTGCCTAGTCTCTGACTAACCCTTCGGGGATAATAGTCGTGATTACATGTATGTATGTATGAATTTTTGGCATCGTTGGTTCAGTAGTTTTACAAAAATTACCTAGTTACGCTAATCAAATAAACAATTTATGACTATGTATAACAAACTATGTTTAAATAAACCCACCCTTAAGACTTTTTTCGGTAATCTACGTTAATAAACTTCCAATTTCATAAACCTTCTTTGAGAAACTCGACTACATTCATACAGACGCTTTAAGTCAATGCGGAGCACTCATTTACAATATTACTTTACGGAGACGCATAGCATATCCATTGAATTGATAACTCAATCTTTACAGGTCTAGACTACTACTTACTTACGATTTCGAAGTATTCCATATTATCTTCAGTAATGCTATCGTACATTGAAGAGCGCCTAGCATATTCTTTTGTTTCAACACAAGCCGACAACGTCATGTATTTCGTACAACTCTATTGGTGTGTTTCCAATCGTTTCTCACAGTACAAGGACCGAATGTAGGTCTTCAAAAACAGTCTAGGGGCATGGACCTGAACGAAATTGGCGATTGCGAACAATATCTTGGCAGAAGTGGAAGGAATGGAGGTGCGAGTGAACACCCAATAACCAGATATAGGATAGACCGCGGTTATTTGAGGCTCGCGTGCGTGGCGGTCGTAGCGTACAATATTTCGACTAGGCCACGAAAGTGGCGGTGGAAGTTATAAAACTATTGTATCGCTAAATGAAAAGACTTACCTGTTGTTGCGTAATGATCCGTGCTTCGTGCGGTTTGTCATCGAAAGATGGCAATCGTTAAAACCCACCAACCTGTATTGGGTCAGCGTGGTGGGTTATGGCCACTATGGCCCAACCTCCCCATGTTATTGTCCATGTGGGGAGGCCTGTGCCCAGCTGTGGGACGGTTTTAGGCTGATGATGATGATGATGATGATGATTCGTAATGATATTTCTTAATGATGCATGTAGGTTGATTGCGTAGCTATCGGCTTGCGCTCTCGTATTCAGGTCATGTCAACTAGGTGCTCCGCTCGTGGTCCCGAGCCATCTCCATGGCTTAGAAGGGATGGTACTTACCAGGTGTTTTGTGAGTAACCTTCCCCATTCCCTGTCAATATCTTCTCTGGGCGAGGGAGGGGGAGTAAAGACATAACCCGAGGTCGCCTGCTTTTAAAAAAAGGGTAAATATTGTAAGTTAAGCAACTGTCGCAATGCGGTCATCTTTATTAAAAGCCATCCCACTGCTGTGCACAAGGCTTGCCACATGCACAACAGCACAGGAAATCGGTCACCCACTATCTTGATTCAATGCGGATTGAAGGTTTGCAACTAACCGTGGACGCGGATGGTCCAGGGTTCCATTCCCAGGTCAGGCTAAGTGTGTTTCAGAGTGTTTGATGCATGCACGCACAGGTTTGTGATCACCTGCATTAGGCAAGCGCGGTGGTTAAGCCAAGACCCATCTACTGTTGTAAAGACTTGATTTCAATGAGGTAGGTTACACTTTTATGTATCTAAGACTAGCGGCCCGCTCGTTCCTTTGTCCACGCTAATTTTGTACCAGCATCAGCCATTTTGTACAAAATATCTACAAATTATAAACCAAAACCATCCTCAGTTATCTATCTTTCTGTTAGTTTAAACCGCATTAAAATCAATTGTGTGGTTTAGAAGAAGGAAGCGGAACCACAGACACAGTAAAACGGCAATTATCTTTATAATAAGTATGTAATGGTGTCGCGTAGCGGTGAAAGGTTACTACCACCCCTATCTCCCCTTGGGTGTCGTAAAAGGTGACTAACGGACTAAAGACGCACATACATCCAACGGCATAGAGCGGCAATGGGCTCTCCACCTGTCAGCGTGACCGCTGTGTCTATGGTAGAGGACTGACTTTGTTGTCCTCATTGCCTAGTCTTTGACTAACCCTCCGGGGATATAAGTCGTGATTATATATTATTATATTATTATGAATGTATATAATGATTATGATGATGATTGTTAGTTTGTCAGGCTTTTTCAACCTCTACCTTCGTGGCCTTACCTGACGTCCAACGGCCAACCCGGCCCGTGAACTTTGCCCTTATTCTTTCCACCACGGTAACAGTAATTTGCCGTAATCCACCCGTCCGGTAACGTGCCGCACCGGACAACTGTAATATCTCACTCCGCAATCGGAAAAATTATGTAAGGGGTGTAATATTAGAACGTGAGTGGCCCGAAAATACGTATCTTATATAGTTACGGTCGGATGTAGTCTAACAGTTTACGACCATGTCTAACCAATTTCTGCGTTCAGTCATAGTGGTTTTCAATTTCTAGCATTTATTTGCATTTCTTGTGTACTTATAAAAAGTCTTAAAATATTGTAAGTGCTAACAAGAACCCTGTAAGGGCACAGCAAAAGCGGATAAACATTCATTTTAGATACAATTTAAATTGAAGTAAATATCATAATAAAATCACTACACATCAATAAATACAACAAAAATTAAATGAATATCGAATAAGTGTATACAACACAATGCAAATTACGAAGGCGGCGGCCAAAGGATCGAAAAAAAAACGATTTATGAATTAAATTTATTATTTATTGGGAATTAAAATTAATTAAAGAAAATTACAATATAAATGATTACAAATTAGACTATGATAAGCTTGGACGAAGTGTGTACCAAGAATGATGAAATTAGCTTGCGGTGGCGGCGGCGAAGTGGTAACACGAGGCGTCGACTCAGCATTCACGCGGCGGCGGCCCCAGGCTTCCTATTGATGATTCGGCATGTCGCAATTGTATTGTAATTAGCTAAAATATTCCATAGGTCCGGCGTCAGCGATGTACTGGTAGTAATGTCATTTAACATGCATTAAAGCATTAGTCGCGCTTCGACGTACCAAACTCACGATATTCAGAGCCAAAAAACAAAATTCTGCTGATCCAGGCGCGAAACAGCCTCTCCTGTCAAAACAACAACACAAAATAAATAAATAAAATTATTAACATGATCATAAAATAGCAAAATAATTATAATTATATAGATTAAATAAAAATAGATTGGAGAGAAATGGTTGTACGAGCACGACCGTTCCGAGCGACTTGGTGAGACATGGTAGTAATATAGCGTTACGCAACGTCCGAGGTCGACGGTCGACTGTACCTCTAAAAATACATTTAAGTGAGGATTGAACTACCAGCCTTTTTGGAGCGTCCCCTGCGGGTAAGATCCATCAAGCTAAAAATAATATAGATAAATGAACATTTATTTTACACATCCTCTCTCATCTCTTAAATTCTCGCTCGATTAACAATAAAACCTGGAGAAGAAAAGCAAACATTATGAAGTACGTAACAGTTTTAATTATTTCTTTATTTATTTATTTGTAAAAGGTACTGACAGATTACTGTCATCACAAGAGCTTACAAACATATTCCACATGATAAAATTAGACAATAACCCAAAATTAGCGTACACAGCATGCCAATCATTTCTACATATTTTTTTTATTTTATTAAACTTCTACTAAATTATGAAATCTATACAATAAGTGGTGAATTGTTATTAATAAATAATAACAATTCTCAAATTGGGCAAAGCGTGTTTCAGATTTAAAAAAAATGGTTATTAATCTCTTTAATTATCTAAGACATTAGGTAGGTATCTATTTTATTTTACTAGAAACATATATTCATCACGACTATTATCCCCGAAGGGTTGGTCAGAGACCAGGCAATGAGGACCACAAAAGCAGTCCACTCCCACAGCAGTATTTTTTACTACATTTCACAAAACCTGTGTTTAATTTTATTCTTATTATTACATTAACTAGCAGCCCCCTCGCGACTTCGTCCGCGGGAACACTTCGTACCCCATCACCCTGTCACAAAATGCCAAAAAATCCTTTCAAAAAAAGAATTAGCCAACTGGGTGCAGCCGTTTTGAAGTGATACGCGAACATACATTTGCAGCAATTGATTTGTATTTGTAAAAATAAAGTTATATTGTGTGGCGACAGCAAACGGCGTCTCATCATTTCAAATGATCACTCGATATCGGAAAGCCATTTGTGTGCCAACGGTCCATTCCGGGCCGTTAATGGGCGGGTCGGTCACATTTATTGTGCGAAAATGATTTACAAAACTTTATTACGCCATTAAGCATTTGACTGGGCTTGTAAATGAAATTTGTGTAATGAGATCGTGACTGCAAATACATCAATATTTAAGTTATTTTCTTTTGTTTTTATAAAGGGACTTGGCTCGGTTTGCCAAGCCCGGAAAGTGTCCGGAAAATACAGTTAAGGGGATCCTGCACGAAATTGTGAAAATTTACGTATTTTTAAGTTACTTGTACCATGCGCTGAATTAGTTAAATACATTAAAAGAACTTAAGTAAGTTAGCCTGATCATTGCAGGTCTTGACCTTGTTGAAATTTGAAACACATTCTTTAAACAATAACAAACTAAGGACTCTTAAAAACTTTTTTTTTCGACAACTTTCGTAATTTTACGCATGAAACAATAAATTCTTACATGAAAATATTTGTATTGGTATTCCGCAGGTTGGTATTATCTTAAAAAAGTACATTTTAATTTTTAACACAAGCGCGTGATTGTTTTGTACATTTCGCAGAAAAATAACATTGCTCTAATCAAATTACTAGGTCTGAAACTTCAAAGCAGAATTGTCCTACTCTTAAATATCAATATGATTGATTTTGCTTTGAAGTTCATTATGAGACTTATGTCAGTTTTTACGTTCGCGCGGCACCCCCTTAAATATTGTCTCAGCTTTGGGTGTTGAAGTTACTCGCGTCCGTAGGTTTACCCTTAAGAGCCTACACGTGACCCCTGGGTGGTGCTAAATGAGTGACACTGACTGAGTGGTAGAGCCACGCTGCGTTGCAGCACGAATTGGGCAGGCTCGCCCGGCGTAACACCACCCTCTCACGAATATCCGGCGTGAAATAATGGCACTTGGTGCTGTTGTGTTTCGTCCGGCCAGTGAGGGTTCCGGAGGCCCATCCCCCCCCCCCCTCTCCGAATTCCTATTCCTTCCTTAACCCTATTCCATCCTTAAAGGCCGGCAACGCGCCTGCGATTCCTCTGGTGTTGCGGGTGTCCGCATGGGCGGCGGTGATTACTCTCCATCAGGTGACCCGCCCGCTCGTTTGCCTCCTTCAATTATTAAAAAAAAAGTCATTGAGTGATAATATACCGTGTGTGTGTGTGTACGTTACCGTGTAGCGTAGCGGTGAAAGAATACTACCACTCTTCTCTTGGGAATCGTAAAATGCGACTAACGGACTAAAGACTACACATACATCTAACTACATAGAGCGGCGATGGGCTGACCACCTTCGGGGGTAAAAGTCTTGAGTATATGTAATATGTATGAGTGAAAATGTGAATGTTTAAGGTAAGTTATGTTACCCCAAATCCCTCGAGTTTCAGTAAAGATGTAGTATGTATGGACTTTACTGAGATATCACTTCTTGAGAGAATTAAAAAGTACACTCATTCACGTTTACTGACACTTTAACGGTTAATAATCAACCATTATACATACATACATATAATGACGACTATTATCCCCGAAGGGTTAGTCAGAGACTAGGCAATGAGGACAGCAAAAGCAGTCCTCTACCATAGTCTACTTTTCACTAAAAAGCGATTGCACATATGCTCAGCGTGATAGGTGGTGAGCCCATGTCTGAGTAGTCTTTAGTCCGTTAGTCGCCCTGTACTACGCGACTCGGTTATTTCAAATACGATAAAACACTTTTTTTTTAAACTGGAAGCTTTTTGCGGCATTTACCGCTAAGAAGTCCCCAATGTTTAAGTTTAGCTTTCAGTATTCGGGGTTGCACAAAAGATCCCAATGGATCGACGTACTGCAAGAGAGAGAGACTTTATGCAATGCAGGCCCCACTAAGATAAGATAAGTTCAGTTTTGATGAAGTTTAATCTGTGTTTTTATGTATCACAACGGGTAAACCGTGTCTCGTAGCGATGAAAGAATACTACGAATCCCTCTCTTCCCTTGGGTGTCGTAAAAGTCGACTAACGGACTTAAGATTCCACATACATCCAACAGCATAGAGCGGCGATGGGCTCACCACCTGTCATGCTGAGCACATGTGTAGTCGCTATTTGGTAACAACCGGGACCATTTACGTGCCTTTCCATAATTAGATAAAATTGAAGTAGCTAACAGCAAACCAAACCGAATAGAGCACAATATGTATCTCCACTGGGAATTGAACTCGGACCTACAGACGTTTGAAACCATGTGGTCTTTATCGACTTGACAACAGAGCCGCACTAATACGTCTATTATGCCATCGGTTCTAAAGTCTACGGCGAAAGCCATTAAGTACTGAGAAAAGGTATAAAAAATCCAAGAGCTTTCATAGCTTTTATCGTTTCGAAAGCTTAGTAATGGCTAAAATGTTTTCCGTTGAAATACTTAGTCTCCCACAGAAAAGAAAAACATCAACGACATTCCAAGAACAACAATTTTATTTTCTTAGGTTTAATTCTAACGGAAACTTGACAACTCTTACGGACCTTATATGGTGTCATACATAGTTTATCGATAGTCCAACATCGATAAATTATCAATTATCTATCGATAGTCGATTGATTAACAAGCTGAAGTGGCAGTGGGCCGGCCATATCAGTCGCAAACCCGATGACCGTCGCAGTAGACGAGTTCTGGAGTGGAAACCGCGTGTCGGCAAGCGTAGCGTAGGACGCCCTCAGACAAGGTGGAGCGACGATCTTCGCAAGATGGCTGGCAAGAGCTGGATGAGAGTGGCCGCGGATAGTGCTCGGTGGCGTGCTCTTAGTGAGGTCTATGTCCAACAGTGGAGAAGTGTAGACTAAACTCACGGGTTATTTGGAAAACTATTCTGTGGCTAAACTAACCCTTATGCCCGATTTACACGTATTATGTAGTTTAGTAGGTAACTAAATTTTAACTTAATTTTAAGTGACTTATATTTAAGTATATGTCCATACGTATTTAAGTAGTTAAGCTCTTTAGTTCACTCAAGATGGACGATCAACAACGTAATGAAGTCGAATTCTGTGCTTAAATAGCACATTTAGCCAGTGTCAAGTAAGATATTAAAGTGAATATTTTTTTTGCATAATGAACGTTTAATGGTAAATTAACCAAACCCAAACCCCTTCAGACTCAATAAAGCTGTGGGACTTTATTGAGATCTTGCACGGACTTCTTGAGAGAATTTGAAAAGTGATGTTGCACTATTTTGTTTTATTTGCCAACACTCATGCACGTTCACGAATACATAACAGTAAATAATCCTCCATTAACTAACCGCCTCTGCGGTCTAGTGGCTAAGCCACCGGTTTTAGACCCAGAGGTCCCGGGTTCGATTCCCAGCGGGGGGTACATCTTTGTGGGCTCGGTTTGGCTGGTGGTAGGGCTGTTAAGTCCGCCTGGCTAGCTACCACCATCTTATCTAAGTCTGTCGCCATAACAACGATGTTTATAGCATTGTAGTGTTCTGACAGTTTGAAATACGATAGCCAGCTCCTCAGTGGTTGAGGATTCCGGGTGAAGCGCGCTTCCACCTTCGGCCTTATCGTCACTTACCATCAGGTTAGATGGAGGCCAAGCGCTTACCCGTTGTGGAATAAAAAAATAATAAAAAATTATTTCACATTAATATTCGCCAAAACACAAATTAAAGAAAATAAAACAAAACTGCAGACATGACGTTTCACTTTTCCGCCAAGAAGTCCGAAATATAACGCATTTAACTAATTTGTGCCTGTCCAAACGTGTCAAGTGACAAGCCCCGCCCACCATCTTAACCGAAAAATAGTCAAATTTCTAATTTAGTTATTAACTAAATTTTAACTTGCAAACTGCTACTAAACTCTGTGTTTACATGCACTTAATAACTTAAAATTTAGTTAACTACTAAACTACTTAGTACGTGTAAATCGGGCATTAGTCGTGAATCCATGTATGTTTGTAAAATGATTGCCGACATCCGAGAGTGTTACAAGCAAGTCCTCATAATGAACCGGTAATTCAGCGGAGGCCCGGCCAAGTTCATTCAAATAGCTGGCATTCTCCGTCGCCAGCTCCGGCTGTGGCGGGTTATGAAGATGCATAAGATGCCGACAAACGCCGAAAACATATCTGACAGATGACTGACGAATTGCGACAGAACAATTTTCACTTTATCTAATATTATAATGAAATAATATATTATTGGCACTTTTGTCATTTTACATTTTCTTTTACATTTATGACAATACAAATTATATCAATATACAGTAACAATATAATTATATACCAGATAAAATGTTTTACTAGAAAAAAATCAACCAGTCTCAGGAAGCTCGAGTGGGATTCGAACCCACGACCTTTGGATTGCCGGTCCACTGCTCTAACCGCTGAGCTACCGAGACCCCAGAAGACTCGTTGAATTTTTCCTAGTAGTTTTGATTACGCTGCAAGCCAGCGGTAGGTCCAAGGGTCGTGGGTTCAAATCCCACTCAAGCTTCCTGAGACTGGTTGATTTTTTTTTCTAGTAAATCATTTTATCCGTTATCTATATAGCATTGTGAATGCAAAATTTCAATAATAAATATAATTATATGTCGCAGTCATATGATAAAAACCGAGATTTAGTCAATTCCCTAAGTGATTTGATCAAATCACGAGGATGTTAAAATAACAACACGAATTTATCATTTCCGTAAACAAATCTAAGGATTTGAACACTACTAGAACATAAATTGTCCTACTCCTGTAGGTCTCGTGATAGGTTAGAAATTTAAGACAATCGCGAAGCGCAGCGTAGCGATTGTCTTTCAATGAGCCAAGCTGAAATGAGCAATATATACCTTACAGGTTGGTGACTCTCTCAGAGAGAGATTTAAGAATAGTAGTATAGGTAATGACAGTTGCCTCACAATACATTTATGAAAATCTGATGTATGTTCATAAAAATATTGAAATGTTTTCAAAAAACAGTGATATTCACAAATAAAACACTAGGTGCCTTACAAATATGCAAAGAATAAGCTACGAATAGTTATTCCGTGTTTTGTTCCTGTCATGTAAACGTAATTTAAAATTAGACTATAGAGACAAAACACAGAATAACTATTCCGACCTTATTCTTTGTTTATTTGTAAGGCTCTTGAAATAAGAACAAATTAGCAGTACCTTATACTAGGCTCCATAAAATAAATAATTCTTTTAAGGGTATGTGTGTACGATTATACAACAAAGTACCAAAAAATATTCAGCAATTAGATCTTGATTAATTTAAAATCAAAATCAAAGAAAAGCTTTATATAAAAGCTTATCGATTCCCGCCTGAGGTTGTCGTCTTTTTTCAGTGTTTAAAATTTTACTTAAGTATATTTAAGCGTTAATAAAACGCTAAAATATAAAACATTAATATAAAAGCTTATTATAAAGTATCAGATTACACAGAAGAAAAAACAGCTTGGGTCTGAAATGCTCCCAGTACTCCAATAGTTATTTTTAATTGTCTATAATTAATTTATATAGAGCGCCATATTAAAATAAACTATTTACATTCAAATTCATATTTTGTATTTTATGATCTGGTAACGACATATGGGTGGTTATCTGAAATTTGGTTAACTTGGTGTTAGCATCAATTTTCACAAAAATATAAAAAAAATATCCAATATTTGAAACTACTAAGCGATGTTATAAAGTCCATTTAGTTCGGTCACTCATTTTGATATATATCATAATATTCTTTATTTCGAAAAATTGACATTTTTACTCCAAATATCTGGCCCTAGCCATGTAAGATCTCCCGAATTTAGTGTTCATTTTAATGTATTTATAATTCTATAAGAATAATATGATCAAACTCTATTGAAATTCGTTTCTATACATTACTAACATTGTCATTTCGATTTAATTATTAATAACAATATTTTTCATCACATTATTTCAAGACAAAAAGTGTAAGCGATAAAAAATATCAGGCCCTAGTCATTTACGAAATTCAAAAATACGCAGCATCCAAGCATATGGCTTTTTCATAACTCACTCAATACGATAGCATCGGTGTGAAGTTAGTAGCAAACACGACCCAAGCCGCGGCAGCCATTTTGTTATTAGTGCGGTCGCCGACTTTGCTGCGGAAATACGTGCTGTGCCAGTCAAACTCTCAGGTCCTAGGTAAAACGACTTAAAGATAGTTAATTACTAATTGATCTCATTACTTATTGTAAATATGAGTTTGGTCTGCCTTGTTATTTCGACCGCCTAAATGGTTTTGATTTTGATTTTAAATAATAGGTTTCATTTTATTTTGTTTCGTTTCGTCAGTCCCTAGACCGTCAGGCCCTAGTCGTAATAGTGACTAGGGCTAAGGGTGACTACTAGGGGTGACTAAAAATATCAAGTAAAGTGACTGGCCCTTTTAGTTGCAGCAAAGTAGATGTTATACCCTCAGCATAGAATATAAACTGTTCTGATTTTTAACTACTTCTTTGCCACAGTTAAAAAATGATGTCCTGAATGGGTGGTACCTAGGTTAAAAAAGATTTGGACGATTCAAAGTACTTATTAATTTAATTTATTGAATAAATATATTTTGACTTGACTTGACTTACAGTGTTCCGTAAATGTTATAAATGCGAAGTTTGTGTTGGAGCCGCCACCACAGCTCGTAGTTTACTGACTAAAATAAAAATAGCCGTGCGTAGCGGCTCACTAAAATAATATTACCAATAAAACAATACTATTCCCTCTTTCCCTTGGGTGTCGTTAAAGGCGACTAACGGACTAAAGACTGCACATACATCCAACAACATAGAGCGGCGATGGGCTGAGCACATGTGCAGTTGTAATTTGGTGAAACGAAGTATTAATCGAAAATTAACATGTTTGTATATATTTCATTGTGTATCATCTTAATGTTTAACGCCTTTGCGTTATCGATCTTACGTTCAAAAAAAAAGAATCACTTGTCATTCAATCAAAAACCTGTCTAGTTCATAGTGTAAAGATGTGAAAAAAGATGGCAGTCGGCCATGCATTGGTTTTCTCCTTAAAAAGGCGTGTGGACGCCATGTGACGCCATTATAGTCCTTCAAACGAGGCGTGAAGAAGCACTTTGTGGGCGGCCAGAGTAAGGATGACTGATGCTACGTCTCTTACGCTGCACCAGTTGTCCTCGCGCCTGGACCTCATTTCCACTTAACATCAGGTGGAGTGGGGTCATTTGCCGGGCTTGGTATAAAAAAAAAAAATGTAATATTAATTATATTAGTTAAATCAGTTGTTCATTGGTTTTGTCATCAAGGCGTGTGGATGCCAGTTCAATATTCATTATAGTCATTCATTGGTTTTCAAATTCAAAGGCGCGTGGACGCCATTTCATGTTAATTGTAGTAGTTAAATCTTGTTACCTATTAAAATCAGTGTGACAAAGTAAAGTGTTTATTTTTCATCATCTGAATCATCATCATCAACTATCAACGCCTCAAGGGTCTAAAGCGACGCTTCGAACCCGCCGTACGTGACTCCTTGAGATAGTCATCATCAATGTGTACGATCCTTGGCCGTCGCGATCACGGCTGGCCGAGAAAATCTACGCACAGTATTTTGGTGGAACCCACGAGGGGAATCGCACATTTTTGGGAACCCAGGACGGGAATCGTTTAAACCCAGGAAGGGATAAACAGCATTATAGGTACTGGACACGTGGTTGCCGTCCAAGGTCATTGCCGGCAAACTCGCGTCTAAGCTGCCGTCAAGATTATAAGTTCAGTGTGAAATACCGAATATCAAGTCAATCTCGGAGTGTTTCAGTGTTTAAATTCAGTGTTCGTAATAATTCATCATAATTATCACCTTCATCAAAGGGTCGAGATTCGACGGGGCGTATTTATTGAAGATAAAGATACGCAATTTTGTAATTTTGTATCGCATTGCTACGCTACGCAACGGGAACATAGACAGCCGACGCAAGAGGGCGCGCGCTGCGGTTCACTCATTCTTACGGACTCATAAGTTAGTGTTATTGTGTTGTGATTGGCCAATAATTCATGTAAGTACATTCATTCTCATCAAACCAATCTCAATCGGTCTAACTTCATTCAATCTTTACGAATATTGAATCACTCATTCAGTCAAGGTCACTGTCATGTCAAGTGTCTGTCAATTAATTAACTAGGTTGTTTTGTTTGTTTACATAATCTAAATTTATGTTTCGTTAGTTTTAAATTTGTTACAAGTGTAACTGATCTCAAGTGTTACTGTTTATTACGTGCATTAGTCAGTAGATAGTCATCATGGCTTCGCGTAGGACAAGAAATCAGTTTAGAACTCATCATAGAATGTTGTTGGATTTTGCCGCGACGATCGACGAACAAACTGGGTCTGTCTCTGCTTCAGTGGCAAAACGGCATTTTAATACCTACTATAAAGATTTGGTTTTGGCCTACGAAACATTATTGGGTTTTTCTAGCGACGAAGTGTCTGAGACAGACATGTCGCTGTTCGAGGTGCAATTCACGGAGGTCAACAAACTATTGATAAAACTGGACCAGGCGTCGTCGGAGTCAACCGCTGGTACTTCAAAATCACACAAGTTCACATCAAACCAGGTAATGGCCAAATTACCACTTGTAGAACTTCCCAAGTTTTCCGGTAACCTCATCGACTGGGTTCCATTCTATGACTTATTTCATTCATTGGTTCATGAGCGTGATTTGTCTGTTGTCGGATGCTGAAAAGCATTATTATCTTAGATCATCATTGTCAGGTGAAGCCCTTCACATTGTCAGACAGCTGCCGGTAGATGACAAGAATTATTCAGTGGCGCTTAATTTACTTAAGTCTAGGTATCAGAATACTAGATTGCTACTTGATGCTTATATCGGTAGGATAGTAAATTTACCTATCATCACATCATCAGTCACTCACCTGCGTTCACAATTTTATGATCCTCTTCAAGAAGCCCTTCAGGCGTTAGAAAAGCTAGATCAGCCTGTCAAAGAGTGGTCATAATATGACCACTCTTTGACAGGCTGATCTATAACATATTATGTTATATTGTATTTAACATTACAGAAACTGCCTGTTAAGCTACGGTCACTGTCTAGTCTCTGACTAACCCTTTAGGAACAATAGTCGTGTTCTATGTAATATTTTTTTTTTATGACAGTCGCTATTTATTAAAAAGAGTATAGTTCTGCAATCACAATTGTGAGTAATTAGTCGGCTTCCAATTCCCACTGTTACTTCAATAAGCCCCGAATTTCCTAGGGCCCTATTAAAAGTTGTACAATTATGCGAGAGCCGCTCCAATCCCAAATTAATTTGCTCGAATTTTTAGCCCGTTATTCCGAAGTTCATTTGTATCTTTAACAACGTTGGACCTCTCTTTAAGTAAGATTCATTGTAAAGGAAAAGGGAATTCGCAACTTAGTATTGTGTTTGTGAAAATAAATAACGACAACCGACGGCGACGGCCTGAACTCGAACACGGATCGGAATTTCGAACATTTCGTTTTGGAAAATACAAAGGAGGTTGTTAGAACAACAGTCTTCTTTTTAATTGGGAAGTGCTTGGCATCTAAATGATAAGTGACGATGAGGCCCAAAGATGGTGCATCTCGTACATTATGTATCATAAACTTCGATCATAAATAAAAACTGTACTTAATCGAAGACTATAAATAAAACAATGTTGGTTTTGTGGTTTTAAAATCAGTACGGATTGGAACTTACTTTCTGCTCTTCTTTCTATCTTTACTTTTCACAATTTTTTTTGTGATTGATTAATACGTCTATTTAACCCAAAAAAATAAGTTACAATTGACATAACTTAAATAGGTATAACGTCCTAGAGATATAGTTCCTGCATCTTCAGTAAGAAACACGAATGGTTTCTTAAGCGGTATTAACTTAAGTATTTTAATAGCTTCCGAAATACTGCGGGCCGGGAGGATCGCAATGGAAATGGGTCGTTAGGAGAATGCCGTGCCCCGCCATGAACCAAGCATAAACAACCTAAGTTCTGTGCCTTACAGCGGAATCATTTACAGTGCAATATGGTACACTCTTTATTCGAAACTATCGCGGATACAACTAAAGCGGTGCAGAAAACAACAAAATGTGAGATTTTATAACTGTTTGTTACGTAATGATTGGTATTTGGTTAGAGATGTGCTATTTATGACATTTCTAATATACTCGTAGTAGCTGATTGGTTTATCAAAAGAGAAACTGTCTAAATCCATTTATCTACTATAAAAGCGTAGTTGACTATGGATAAACATCTTGGCACTATTTTATATAATTAAAAAAAACGTAGATACATTATGCCAGGTAGGTTTAGTGCGCTACCTTAACGTCACTTTCTGCAAGGTGAAGGTCATCATTGTCAGGTGAAGCCCTTCACATTGTCAGACAGCTGCCGGTAGATGACAAGAATTATTCAGTGGCGCTTAATTTACTTAAGTCTAGGTATCAGAATACTAGATTGCTACTTGATGCTTATATCGGTAGGATAGTAAATTTACCTATCATCACATCATCAGTCACTCACCTGCGTTCACAATTTTATGATCCTCTTCAAGAAGCCCTTCAGGCGTTAGAAAAGCTAGATCAGCCTGTCAAAGAGTGGTCATAATATGACCACTCTTTGACAGGCTGATCTATAACATATTATGTTATATTGTATTTAACATTACAGAAACTGCCTGTTAAGCTACGGTCACTGTCTAGTCTCTGACTAACCCTTTAGGAACAATAGTCGTGTTCTATGTAATATTTTTTTTTTATGACAGTCGCTATTTATTAAAAAGAGTATAGTTCTGCAATCACAATTGTGAGTAATTAGTCGGCTTCCAATTCCCACTGTTACTTCAATAAGCCCCGAATTTCCTAGGGCCCTATTAAAAGTTGTACAATTATGCGAGAGCCGCTCCAATCCCAAATTAATTTGCTCGAATTTTTAGCCCGTTATTCCGAAGTTCATTTGTATCTTTAACAACGTTGGACCTCTCTTTAAGTAAGATTCATTGTAAAGGAAAAGGGAATTCGCAACTTAGTATTGTGTTTGTGAAAATAAATAACGACAACCGACGGCGACGGCCTGAACTCGAACACGGATCGGAATTTCGAACATTTCGTTTTGGAAAATACAAAGGAGGTTGTTAGAACAACAGTCTTCTTTTTAATTGGGAAGTGCTTGGCATCTAAATGATAAGTGACGATGAGGCCCAAAGATGGTGCATCTCGTACATTATGTATCATAAACTTCGATCATAAATAAAAACTGTACTTAATCGAAGACTATAAATAAAACAATGTTGGTTTTGTGGTTTTAAAATCAGTACGGATTGGAACTTACTTTCTGCTCTTCTTTCTATCTTTACTTTTCACAATTTTTTTTGTGATTGATTAATACGTCTATTTAACCCAAAAAAATAAGTTACAATTGACATAACTTAAATAGGTATAACGTCCTAGAGATATAGTTCCTGCATCTTCAGTAAGAAACACGAATGGTTTCTTAAGCGGTATTAACTTAAGTATTTTAATAGCTTCCGAAATACTGCGGGCCGGGAGGATCGCAATGGAAATGGGTCGTTAGGAGAATGCCGTGCCCCGCCATGAACCAAGCATAAACTACCTAAGTTCTGTGCCTTACAGCGGAATCATTTACAGTGCAATATGGTACACTCTTTATTCGAAACTATCGCGGATACAACTAAAGCGGTGCAGAAAACAACAAAATGTGAGATTTTATAACTGTTTGTTACGTAATGATTGGTATTTGGTTAGAGATGTGCTATTTATGACATTTCTAATATACTCGTAGTAGCTGATTGGTTTATCAAAAGAGAAACTGTCTAAATCCATTTATCTACTATAAAAGCGTAGTTGACTATGGATAAACATCTTGGCACTATTTTATATAATTAAAAAAAACGTAGATACATTATGCCAGGTAGGTTTAGTGCGCTACCTTAACGTCACTTTCTGCAAGGTGAAGGTCATCATTGTCAGGTGAAGCCCTTCACATTGTCAGACAGCTGCCGGTAGATGACAAGAATTATTCAGTGGCGCTTAATTTACTTAAGTCTAGGTATCAGAATACTAGATTACTACTTGATGCTTATATCGGTAGGATAGTAAATTTACCTATCATCACATCATCAGTCACTCACCTGCGTTCACAATTTTATGATCCTCTTCAAGAAGCCCTTCAGGCGTTAGAAAAGCAAATTATGTTATATTGTATTTAACATTACAGAAACTGCCTGTTAAGCTGCGGTCACTGTTTGAGGATATCTACGGCACGAATCCTGTTGCTTTGCCTACCATTAGTCAACTAATGAAGTTGTTGGACGAACAGTGCCGACTGCAGCTGACAGTGGCATCAGCACCCGACCCTGTCAGGAGACCACCTCTGGCTTCACTACCAACGGTGCGTCCACCAGCGCCGCGATCAAGTCAACATCAGGTGACATCAGGCAAGGCATATCAAACCAATCAGGTGATGTCATCATCAACAGATCAAGGATCATCAGCTCGTCAGGTGAGGCCTTCATGTTCATTTTGTAGTGCCCAGGGACACTCACTTTATAGGTGCCCTGCCTTTCAACAGTTGTCACGATCTGGTCGTAAGTCGTGGGCGACTAAGTCGGGACACTGCTATCGATGCTTGAGGAAGCACTATGCAAGTGACTGTACTCATAGGAACTGGTGTTCTCATTGTGGCTCCCAGGATCATAACTCACTCATTTGCAACGCAGATGAGAACATCGGTGCTCCCCGGCAGCAAAATCAACCTGCTGCTCGACTGATCACCCAATGCGCAGGTGGTCGAGACACGCCAACTTCGTCAAAGGCGCGTCATGTCTCATCACCAGTGCATATCACTGGTGTGATCCAGGAAGAAGCGGACCCATCGTCAGCACATCATCATCATGAGGCCCCACCGGTGCAATCCATGGCTCATCACCAGCCAAGGCCACGAGTCGGTGACAGAGCGCATCTTGCTCAGACCATCTGATGGCCCTGATAGGGCATGATATCAGGTAACTGTTGGTGCATCTATGGGACCATCACTTCCATAACTATTTGTCCTACTGCAATAGTAATGGTCAGGTCAGGTGATGGTCAATTTGTCAAGGTCCGGGCCCTGTTAGATACAGGAGCCTGTGTTTCAATCATCAAACAATCATTAGTTCATCATTTAAAATTGCACCAACAGGGTAATAGTAATATTCTTTATGGAGTAGGTCATCAAGCAGTTAATACACCGGGCACTGTTGTAAAAATAGTAATCAAACCAGTAGGGGCTCAATTACCAATAGTTGGTACCCGGGCAATGGTTATGTTCACATTATCAGGAAATATTCCACCATATGATATTAAATTAAAGAATCAGTTAAAGGCATCAAATATTATTCTTGCTGATAGCAACTTTGATAAAGCTCGAGATGTAGATATCATACTTGGTACAGATGTGCTCAATTATGTACTTGATGGTTCAAAGATTTCAACCAACATTCCAGGGATAGCGGCTTATGGATCATGTTTCGGTCACGTCATCATGGGAGCGATACACACTCAACAGTCACCATCGACGGTCACATCACCCGACCAGTCGGCAGGCACTTCAGTAGAAGACTATGGACTCCATGCAGTCAGACTGGAGGAAGTCTTAGAAAAGTTTTGGAAGGTGGAACAGCCCCCTTCGAAGCCAGCTGTTCATCCGGATTACTTGGAATGTGAAAGGTTGTATAATTCAAGTACTCAACGTATGCCAGATGGCAAATATTTGGTTAGGTTACCATTACTTTCAACAAGGCCACCATTGGGTGAATCAAAGGCTTTAGCCATTCAACGATTGCGATCTTTAGAAAGAAAGATGGCAAAAAATTCAGTATTCGCAAGTAAATACAAAGAATTCATGAAGGAATATGAAACTCTCGGTCATATGTCAAAGTCGGACTTTCAGTTAGACTCCGAACATTTCATCATCCCTCGTCATGGCATATTCAAAAAGGGAACGGATAAGATCCGTGTAGTATTCGACGGGAGTGCTCGTTCATCAACAGGAACATCACTAAACCAGTGTCTTCACACCGGTCCACCACTTCAAAATGATATTACCCAAATATTGTTAAATTTCAGACGGCATCAAATAGTCTTCACGACCGACATCAAGCAGATGTTTCGAATGACCTGGATACACCCTGAAGACAGGAAGTACCAGCTCATCTTGTGGAGAGAGGACCCGTCTGCCCAAATTCAGGTATATGAGTTGAATACTAATACCTACGGCCTACGATCAAGTCCATTCATTGCAATTCGAACATTGTTACAACTCGCCGATGATTGGGAGGCTAGTCATCATGAATCATCAGCTTCAACCGTCATCAGACGAGATACCTTCGTTGACGATATTCTCACGGGCGCAGACTCGTTATCAGAGGCTCAACACCTCAAATCAGAACTCATCGCACTAATGAAAAGCGCCAAATATGAGCTCAGGAAATGGTCGTCAAATTGCAATGAATTACTGCAGGATTTGCCGCAGGAACACTGCGAGCTGCCCCATCAGTTTGATACTGACGATAAAAGCTTTATTAAAGTATTAGGTATTCAATGGGACCCAATATCAGACTCAATGTCATATCAGATCAATGTACCGCTAGGACAAGCAATTACTAAGCGTCATATCCTTAGTACAATAGCACGCCTGTATGACCCGTGTGGATATTGTGCGCCTATTGTGTTTCGATTCAAGGTGTTTCTTCAGACACTATTTTCAGATGGAGTCAAATGGGACGAACCTGTCAGTAATAGTCAATGTCGTCAGTGGGACGAACTCATTCAAGACCTTAATTATTTGTCAAACTTGCAGATACCTAGATGTGTTGCACTGCCACAGTCTGTCTCATATTCACTTCACGGATTCGGAGACGCTGCATAGAACTGGAACTCAGTGCCGCTCATCTAGTGTTCAAATTATTGAATCATGTATCAGAGTCATATGACAGTTCAATTCAATTTGACAGCATCAATGCTTGGTCAGATAGCACAATCGTGTTATCTTGGATAAACACAAAACCATACATGCTTCAAACATTCGAATGTAACAGAGTTCAAGACATTCAAAATTCAAAACGTTCTATGATATGGAGACATGTACGTTCCGAATTAAACCCTGCAGATGTCGCCTCACGAGGCATGGCGGCTGAAGATCTCATACATTTCAATTTATGGTGGTCCCCAGACTGGTTACTTAAGGAGGAGTCACAATGGCCTGCGTTACCAGTTACTATGCCTTACGATTTACCTGGATTCAAGAAATTGGTCAATCTTGTTGCCCCTGTCGAACCATGGGAAGACGCGCTGTTATCACGTGTCAGCTCGTTCAGTAAGCTCATCAATATTACCTCATTGGTACTTAGATTTTGCCGAAATATTAGATTGCCTAAAGAAAGACGGAATCTTAACTCTACACTCTCATTAGACGAGACTCGTGAAGCAACGAGACATTGGATTAAGAAAATTCAAATGGATTCATATAAAGATGAAATTATATTAATCGAGCAAGGAAAATTGGTCTGTAAATCGCTACAGAAATTAAGTGTCTTCGTGGATGAAGATCACTTTATCCGAGTCGGCGGCCGACTACGGAAATCAACATTGCCTTACGGAGCCAGGCATCCATATTTGATACCTAAGGATCATAGGTGGGGTCAATTACTCATAGAATATTATCACAAGTCATATTGTCATGCGGCGACAAACGCGCTCATTGCTATACTGCGGCGAGAGTATTGGATTACGTCAGTCAGACGTCAAGTATCAAAGGTCATAAGAAATTGTTTAGTTTGTTTCAGGTTCAATGCTTCATCTCAGCCACCATTTATGGCAGACCTACCAGCTGATAGAGTCACGGCCGCACGACCATTTTCAGGCGTAGCGACTGACTTTGCTGGACCTTTCTTAGTCAAAAGCAGTTTACTAAGAAATGCGAAATCACTCAAAGCTTACCTGTGTGTTTTTGTATGTTTAGGTACAAAAGCTGTTCATCTCGAAGTGGTCTCTGCATTGACCATCGAGGCCTTCATCGCGTCATTCACCAGGTTTGTCAGCCGACGAGGGCTGCCTTCACTAATCAGATCGGACCGAGGTACCAATTTTACTGGTTCTAATTCGTATCTAAAGGAGATCACTCAGTTCTTGGTGGACAACCAGATTTTCCTCAAGGAGGAGTTCAGAAAACAGAGCATTCGCTGGGAGTTCAATCCTCCTGCATCGCCCCATATGGGGGGACTATTTGAGGCTGCAGTCAAAAGCGCTAAAAACCTCCTCAAGAGAGAGGTGGGCGATACCATTTTAACATTCGAGGAACTGTCTACTCTATTTACTAAAATAGAGTCTATACTTAATTCACGGCCTCTTGTGCCTATGTTAGAGGACCCCAGTGATTTAGAGGTTCTCACGCCAGGTCATTTCATCATAGGTCAGCCACTAGTTGCCTTGCCAGAAGCTCACTGGAAGGAAACTAAAATGTCGCGATTGTCCCGTTTTCAAGTTATTCAGAAATTGTACCAGACGATCTGGTCGCGCTGGCATGTTGAGTATCTCAGTACACTACAGTCACGTAATAAATGGTATAAGCATATTAACAATATAGAGCTCAACGATTTAGTTTTTATTATTGACGAGAACTCACCCCCTCTTCAATGGCGAAAGGGTAGAGTTATTGAATTGTTTAAGGGATCAGATCACATTGTTAGATCAGTTAAATTAAGGACTCAAAGCGGAGAGCTTGTAAGACCAGTGGTCAAATTGTGTAAATTACCGATACCAATAGAAAGTAATTAGTTAACCATTGCACTTCTGTGTACTCGTATATATAGTGTTTTCATTCTTAAAGTTAAGTCATGTGTATGAGTCATATTATGTGTTATTGTTACTATAAGTAGAGCGCATTAAGGACTTCAAGTATTCAGTTCATTTTCCCCCTGGTATGTTAATCGAAAATTAACATGTTTGTATATATTTCATTGTGTATCATCTTAATGTTTAACGCCATTGAATTATCGATCTTACGTTCAAAAAAAAAGAATCACTTGTCATTCAATCAAAAACCTGTCTATCATAGTGTAAAGATGTGAAAAAAGATGGCAGTCGGCCATGCGTTGGTTTTCTCCTTAAAAAGGCGTGTGGACGCCATGTAATATTAATTAGATTAGTAAAATCAGTTGTTCATTGGTTTTGTCATCAAGGCGTGTGGATGCCAGTTCAATATTCATTATAGTCATTCATTGGTTTTCAAATTCAAAGGCGCGTGGACGCCATTTCATGTTAATTGTAGTAGTTAAATCTTGTTACCTATTAAAATCAGTGTGACAAAGTAAAGTGTTTATTTTTCATCATCTGAATCATCATCATCAACTATCAACGCCTCAAGGGTCTAAAGCGACGCTTCGAACCCGCCGTACGTGACTCCTTGAGAAAGTCATCATCAACGTGTACGATCCTTGGCCGTCGCGATCACGGCTGGCCGAGAAAATCTACGCACAGTATTTTGGTGGAACCCACGAGGGGAATCGCACATTTTTGGGAACCCAGGACGGGAATCGTTTAAACCCAGGAAGGGATAAACAGCATTATAGGTAGTGGACACGCGGTTGCCGTCCAAGGTCATTGCCGGCAAACTCGCGTCTAAGCTGCCGTCAAGATTATAAGTTCAGTGTGAAATACCGAATATCAAGTCAATCTCAGAGTGTTTCAGTGTTTAAATTCAGTGTTCGTAATAATTCATCATAATTATCACCTTCATCAAAGGGTCGAGATTCGACGGGGCGTATTTATTGAAGATAAAGATACGCCATTTTGTAATTTTGTATCGCATTGCTACGCTACGCAATGGGAACACAGACAGCCGACGCAAGAGGGCGCGCGCTGCAGTTCACTCATTCTTACGGACTCATAAGTTAGTGTTATTGTGTTGTGATTGGCCAATAATTCATGTAAGTACATTCATTCTCATCAAACCAATCTCAATCGGTCTAACTTCATTCAATCTTTACGAATATTGAATCACTCATTCAGTCAAGGTCACTGTCATGTCAAGTGTCTGTCAATTAATTAACTAGGTTATTTTGTTTGTTTACATAATCTAAATTTATGTTTCGTTAGTTTTAAATTTGTTACAAGTGTAACTGATCTCAAGTGTTACTGTTTATTACGTGCATTAGTCAGTAGATAGTCATCATGGCTTCGCGTAGGACAAGAAATCAGTTTAGAACTCATCATAGAATGTTGTTGGATTTTGCCGCGACGATCGACGAACAAACTGGGTCTGTCTCTGCTTCAGTGGCAAAACGGCATTTTAATACCTACTATAAAGATTTGGTTTTGGCCTACGAAACATTATTGGGTTTTTCTAGCGACGAAGTGTCTAAAGCAGACATGTCGCTGTTCGAGGTGCAATTCACGGAGGTCAACAAACTATTGATAAAACTGGACCAGGCGTCGTCGGAGTCAACCGGTGGTACTTCAAAATCACACAAGTTCACATCAAACCAGGCTAAATTACCACTTATAGAACTTCCCAAGTTTTCCGGTAACCTCATGGACTGGGTTCCATTCTATGACTTATTTCATTCATTGGTTCATGAGCGTGATTTGTCGGATGCTGAAAAGCATTATTATCTTAGATCATCATTGTCAGGTGAAGCCCTTCACATTGTCAGACAGCTGCCGGTAGATGACAAGAATTATTCAGTGGCGCTTAATTTACTTAAGTCTAGGTATCAGAATACTAGATTGCTACTTGATGCTTATATCGGTAGGATAGTAAATTTACCTATCATCACATCATCAGTCACTCACCTGCGTTCACAATTTTATGATCCTCTTCAAGAAGCCCTTCAGGCGTTAGAAAAGCTAGATCAGCCTGTCAAAGAGTGGTCATAATATGACCACTCTTTGACAGGCTGATCTATAACATATTATGTTATATTGTATTTAACATTACAGAAACTGCCTGTTAAGCTACGGTCACTGTCTAGTCTCTGACTAACCCTTTAGGAACAATAGTCGTGTTCTATGTAATATTTTTTTTTTATGACAGTCGCTATTTATTAAAAAGAGTATAGTTCTGCAATCACAATTGTGAGTAATTAGTCGGCTTCCAATTCCCACTGTTACTTCAATAAGCCCCGAATTTCCTAGGGCCCTATTAAAAGTTGTACAATTATGCGAGAGCCGCTCCAATCCCAAATTAATTTGCTCGAATTTTTAGCCCGTTATTCCGAAGTTCATTTGTATCTTTAACAACGTTGGACCTCTCTTTAAGTAAGATTCATTGTAAAGGAAAAGGGAATTCGCAACTTAGTATTGTGTTTGTGAAAATAAATAACGACAACCGACGGCGACGGCCTGAACTCGAACACGGATCGGAATTTCGAACATTTCGTTTTGGAAAATACAAAGGAGGTTGTTAGAACAACAGTCTTCTTTTTAATTGGGAAGTGCTTGGCATCTAAATGATAAGTGACGATGAGGCCCAAAGATGGTGCATCTCGTACATTATGTATCATAAACTTCGATCATAAATAAAAACTGTACTTAATCGAAGACTATAAATAAAACAATGTTGGTTTTGTGGTTTTAAAATCAGTACGGATTGGAACTTACTTTCTGCTCTTCTTTCTATCTTTACTTTTCACAATTTTTTTTGTGATTGATTAATACGTCTATTTAACCCAAAAAAATAAGTTACAATTGACATAACTTAAATAGGTATAACGTCCTAGAGATATAGTTCCTGCATCTTCAGTAAGAAACACGAATGGTTTCTTAAGCGGTATTAACTTAAGTATTTTAATAGCTTCCGAAATACTGCGGGCCGGGAGGATCGCAATGGAAATGGGTCGTTAGGAGAATGCCGTGCCCCGCCATGAACCAAGCATAAACTACCTAAGTTCTGTGCCTTACAGCGGAATCATTTACAGTGCAATATGGTACACTCTTTATTCGAAACTATCGCGGATACAACTAAAGCGGTGCAGAAAACAACAAAATGTGAGATTTTATAACTGTTTGTTACGTAATGATTGGTATTTGGTTAGAGATGTGCTATTTATGACATTTCTAATATACTCGTAGTAGCTGATTGGTTTATCAAAAGAGAAACTGTCTAAATCCATTTATCTACTATAAAAGCGTAGTTGACTATGGATAAACATCTTGGCACTATTTTATATAATTAAAAAAAACGTAGATACATTATGCCAGGTAGGTTTAGTGCGCTACCTTAACGTCACTTTCTGCAAGGTGAAGGTCAAGCTTTTACATTGTCAAGGTAGTCAAACTTAACTTTATTACTTATCTGACACTCAACTTAATTGAAAAAAATTGTCAATTAAGTTGAATGTGTTTCTAACAACGGCAATTTACATATATTACGAACTGTACGTCCAAGATCTCAAAAGCCACAATGTCACTAACGGAGGTAGTTTCTTGGATGTTCTCACACATAGTTACAGACGTCACTTAAACAGACGCAACTACCGGAAACTCGGAGAAGCACGTTAACAAGGCATCGCATAGCATGCATGCATGCACGCCGTGAGGCCGTGGGCTGGTGCCAAATCCATGCAGCTCTTTATCATGCTACAATTAATGTGACTTTAAACTTGGAATGTTCGAAATGCTTGATGATAATGGAATGAAATTTTGAACAGATGAATATAACATGAATGATACATAGAACTGGCATATTATTAATCATCACGATGAGTTTAGTGGTCGCGTGGCCAGTACGCCTTTTCTGGCCATCTCTGACGTTCAATTAAAAATAACTTAGTTATTTATTTAACTGTTTTTCTACATTGTCTCGGGTCTGCTTGTTTTATTATGTAGGGATAATAAGTTTAGTTTTAAATCATTGCGATTAAACTTATCTTGGTTCTAGGTAATGAAATACGAATGATGGCAAGTTATTATTTATTATTTTAAACCTCTGTTTGGTCAAGATAATCTCTGCGGTTATTTTTTTAACAGGAGAAATGCTGGACACCCTGTGTAGGGTAAACTTTGGAATTGACGATATCCTCTTTGAATCTGCAGAGATTTAATTTTTTGTTGGGACTCGCAATACCAGAAGAATCGAAGATGCGTTGCCGTTCTTTCAAGTAAGAACGTAATAAAAAACATATATTATGCGGAGACTGGAGCAGTCATGGACATGACACAAAAAAATAAAAAAAGCAATGAATTAGTCAGTCTATTGAGTAATTACAACATAGTTAATCACATAAATCAACCTACGCGTATTTGGATCTGATTGCTAGTAACATAGATAGCACAATTATACCAGGTATACGCTGTTTATGTTTGTCAGACAATGAAAAGGGTCAGAGTATAACATATGAATTACACGGTGACCAAAAGTATTCAAAAAAACTAAAGGAATTGGTTTGAGTTAAAACGTGACATGTATAAACTTAACATAAAATAGTTTGTACTCTGGATGCAGAGAGTGTTGTGTGTCTGTGTGAGAGAAGAGATGTCTTCTCTTACTTTTAATGATGTACTAGAAGAACAAGATGTAGAGAAATCATTCAATTGTTTTCACGATCATATAACCCTATTCTTTAGTTTATGCTTTCCAGTTATAAGAGTGAAAAAACTAGCAAACCATTAAAAATATGTGGCTAAGCAAAGGTATCAAACGATGTTGTGTTCATAAGCGACAGCTCTATCTTAAATATAGGTTGGCGTCATCTAACAAAGTAATTATAAAAAGACGTTATCAACATTATAATAAAATATTTTAAAAATGTATTTTACAAGCGCAAAAGATAAATGTTACACTCATTACACTGCTGCACTGGAGGACGTGTTTAAGCTTCTGGACTGGAGAGGACTCGGCATCAATATTAACGGCGTGTACATCAATCACCTTCGATTTGCCGACGATATAGTAGTCATGGCTGAGACCCTGGAGGAGCTCGGCACAATGCTCGGTGATCTCAACAGAGTCTATCAACAAGTGGGCCTTAAAATGAACATGGAGAAGACAAAGTCATGTCTAACTCACGTGTCGCACCCACTCCTCTGAAGGTTGGAGACTCTGCTCTTGAAGTTGTTGACGAATATGTATATTTGGGACAACAGTCCAGTTAGGTAGGTCCAACTTTAAGAAACAGGTCAATCGTCGAATCCAACTCGGCTGGGCGGCGTTTGGTAAGCTACGAAATATCTTCTCATCCAAAATACCGCAGTGTCTCAAGACGAAAGTTTTCGACCAGTGTGTGTTGCCAGTGATAACATACGGTACCGAAACGTGATCGCTCACTATGGGCCTAATAGGCAGGCTCAAAGTCACGCAATGAGTAATGGAGAGGGCTATGCTCGGGGTTTCTCTACATGATCGAATCAGAAATGAGGAGATTCGTAGACGAACTAAAGTAACCGACATAGCCCAAAGAGTTGCGAAGCTCAAGTGGCAATGGGCAGGGCACATCGCTCTTCTCGAGTGGCGACCGCGCACTGGAAGACGCTGTGTGTGTGAAGGTCGCAAGTAGCCGCTGGATGCGAGCAGCACAAGACCGGTCGTGGTGGAGATCCTTGGGGGAGGCTTTTGTCCAGCAGTGGAAGTCTTCTGGCTGATGATGATAATGATGACTCATTACATCGCGAGATCAAAAAATGTATGTAAAAGAAATGTATTAGGTCAATCTGTGGTGCAGACTTCTTAGATAGCTGATGTAAGCCATTGTTCAAGGCATTAAACGTTTTACCCCTTCCTGTCTTAACATTTTTAAAATAGGGATCTTTGTAAAAAATATAGCAATCTATTTCAAACTAAGAATAGATCTGAATAAAGAGGCAGAAAAAGAGAAAATCTATGTATACCTGACCAAAGATTAATGTTTTATACAAAGAACGTTCATTGCATGCCTATTCGAATTTTCAATAAATTGCCTGGTGATATAAAAATACTGAAAATTTAAATCAAAACTATTTCAATTTTTAATGAACAAAATGTACTATACAATGAACGACTACCTACTTTAATGATAATATTTGACATGCTATATTTTAATTTGTATTAAAGTTGACTATGATTTTATTCTAATTTTTAAATAATTTATAGAAAGTAAGTAATAGATTGAATTGACTCTAATGTAATTTTGAATATTTGCACATCGTATACGATAGAATATGCTGGTTAACATTATTTTAAGAACAATTTTTGTACCATATTTGAGCAAATAAATATTTGATTGATTGATTGATTAAAGAGTAGGCTCGTTTCTAGCTCGGCCTCTAAGTCCTAACGGTCTAGGAATACCGCAGTTTTAAGCTGGCTTAAATACCCGAACGTTTCCTAATCACATTACCGACTTTTTGCAAACATTCGGCAACACTGTGACCAACGGTTTAACCCTCTCATAAACTAATTAGACAAAGTAGTATCAGTTTGTTCAGGGGCCCGACTGTCAATTCCTAGAGCAGTATCGACCGTATACACTGGCCTGCAAAAATAAGTGTCACACTTTTAAAATTTCATTTTTTTCTAAACTATAGAAGTTAGAGATTTAAAATAAAAAACGTTTTATAGCAATTTTTAACAGCTTTCTTTGAAACTAGAGTAAATTATACATTAATAACATTTGTAAGTATAAAAAAAGATAAAACAAGTAAAATGGCCATTTTTAGCTTAGTGTCATAAAACCCAATTAACATTTACAAGTATGTTTTACATGTTATTTATTTATTAATAACTGGTATTGCCTCCTCGGGCTCTGCTTACAGCTTCGAGTCGATTTTGCATACTGAATACAAGGTTTCGGAGCCGATGTTGGGGAATATCCTCCCATTCTTCTATCAGGGCCTGTTTTAGTGCTCTGTGGGTGGTAGGTGGTGGTCTGCGGCTTTTGACTAGCTTCCCTAACTCATCCCAGGCGTGCTCAATCGGGTTGAGATCAGGACTTCTTGATGGCCAAGCCATCACGCTGATACCAACTTCCTGAATATACTCCTGCACGACCCGGGCCGTGTGTGGCCGGGCATTATCATGCATCAGCATCGATGCATCACCCATATTTACTAAATACGGCCCTGCATACTCATTGGGAATCTCCTGGGCATATCTTTCCCTAGTCAGAGTGCCATTTTCTATGACCACTAACTCTGTGCGACCTTCTGAAGATATGTCAGCCCATACATGTACACTGCCTCCACCGTACTGGACTCTTTCTGAGAAGCAGGCTTGAAGGTATCGCTCACCAGGTTGCCTGTAGACACTTTGCCTTCCATCAGAAGTGTAAAGTGAGAATCGAGACTCATCTATAAACAAAATTCTTGACCATTCTTCTTGATCCCACTGTACGTGTTCACGGGCGTATCGCAGTGTCGCTACCCGATGCTGTCTCTCGAGTTTAGGGCAACTCGCTGGTCTTCGGGGTTTCAGGTTTGCTTCAGCCAGTCTTCTTCTCACTGTACTATCACTAATGTAGTCAACTGCATTTAGGTAGCGATTTCTCAACACAGTGGAAACAATATAACGGTCTTCTCGGGAACTAGTACACCTGGGTCTGCCATTACCAGGTCTCCTCAAATGGTTTCCAGTGTCTTCGTACCTTCGCTTCACCTTCTGGGCCGTTCGTAACGTCACACCCATCATTCTTGCAGTACGACGCATACTGATGCCTAGCTCCAGAAAAGTCATGATCCTAGCACATTCTTCAAGTGAAAGAGGCATGATGAATAAATGTATGTGCTGTTGTTGAACTTAGCTTTTAACCATATTAATCATGTTACACAATTCTATGACCACGGCTTATATTTCGGTTCGACGCGATTCTGTTTCGGCGTGCAGTGGTACTGGGGGTAGCAATGCGCATTTGTCTGGCACAGACTATAATAGCTCGTTAGATTAGTTAATAAGTCTTAACTATAAGTTAGTTAACTGTTTTTTTATTATTATTAGTATTGACGTCAATAAGTGCCTGTAAAGGTTTACATTGAATAAATAATTTGACTTTGACTTTGACTTTGAACAAGACTCATCGATCAAGAAAAAATATTGAAAACAAAAATTGAAACAAAAAATTTATGGTAAAATTGTAATTCGAAAAGAATAATTTTTGACTTTAAAGTGTTTATCAGCCATTTCTTAAAATAAGGTTACCGACTATGAAATTTTTATGTACAAAATTAAACTCTTTTTTGAGTCCTTTTTGTTTTGAAAGTATATCTTGTGTACTTAAAAAGTTATTGCAATTTTAAAAGTGTGATACTTATTTTTGCAGGCCAGTGTAGTATATATTAATAACCACCTTCGTGTCTAGTGACTAAAGTACCAGTATTAGACCCAGAGGCCCCTACCAGTGGAGGATGGGGGTTCGATTCCCAGCGAATACGTCTTTGTGTACTTGGTTTAATTAGTGGTATCACCTGGTGGAAGTACCTTCTCACCTTTGAGAGGATACCCAGCTTTTTTGAGGCAAGTTGTGACTTAGACTCCAGGTAGGAGTTAAAGTTTAGAGTGGATGACAGTGTCATACCAAAAAGCTCGAGATGGTCATAAATAGGTACAGAGGCACTTCGGAAAGTAGGAGTCATGGTGAACGGACTCCGTTTAGCGGAGAATAGACACGCCTGTGTTTTGGTGGCATTGAACTTGACCAGGTTCGCGTCACCCCTGTCGGATACTTCCTTCAAGGATGTGTTCAAACGCTCGACCATGGTTCCGGGCGATCCAGTCTTTCTAGAGAAAAAACCTTAGGCCTTATAAAAAAATAAGAATTATCACTTAAAATAATACTGTTTTAAGAGATGTAAGGCCCCTGATTTAGTAAATTGCAGAAGTTAGATGTCTAGTAGAGCAAGCTGCATGACCTAATCCGAAGTCGCTAGTAGATCTGCCAACGGTCACGTCAAGTGACCATGTTATATATCGTGGCCATTTATTTCACAAAATCAGGGATGGCAAACCATAGTGACCATAGTACGTAGATAGATTAGTACAACAAGCTTCCCAGAACAGAAAGGGTTTTTATTGTCACTTTTAAATAATAATCTACAATTAATACACAATAGTATTGAATTTGAAAGTAGATTTTTATATAAATCACATTGGAAAAATATATACTCGTACTATATCTTTAGTACTTGAGCTGCAATATTTATAATATATCTTATAAAATTATTCTTTACTTTGTCTGGTCTGATAACAGTGAGCCAAATTCAGTAGGTATAAGAGATATGCGTAGGATGCCTATACTAAGTAGTTTTGGGTAATATCCCGTTTAAATATGTATATTATTATGTACATATTGGAACGCGAAAGTTTAAAAGTTTATATATAAAGAAAGTTTATATACATTTTTAAATATTGATCTAATAAAAAAATCCAATAAAAAAATTAAGTAAGTACCTGAAAACTGTTTTAAAATAAATTGCTTGGATTCTTTCAAGTTATCAAGATAAAAGGTTCGCCTTCCCTGTCCTAGAGCGAGGACTGGACGCCAGCCAACTTTGCACTCATGTTGCGTTCATATTTTAGTTAACCTGCATGCAAATACTAGGTGCTTAGTATGGATTGGAGTTATTGCACGCTGTCTGAACATTTTCTTCTTTATTTTACCTATTTTACGAAACTTTCTTCATGTTTATATTTTCATGTACAGGTACACAACCAACATCAATTTTTCAAATAGGTAAGAGGTAAGTTATACCTAGCTTGTTTTGAACAAAACCACTAAACCATATGTAAAGTACCTACTTTATGTTTTAACCACAGATACATAAATAATTAGGGTGTGACATGAAGGCAAACAACTTTGGCTGGCGACCCAAGTACATTTACTATGCATAGTAGGCCATCGCCTCACCTTACGATTGACATTCGTCTACATAAAAGAAATAAGGTCGATTTTGGCTTGCTAGATTACTTCATCCCTTAGAGTCATTATTCATTAGCATAATGTCGAACGGAGCTGCGTAAGGACTTTCGGTACTTTCATTCATCGATGGTGACGACAAAGCGCGCGGCGTCTTGCGACATCGCTACAAAAAGTCGCAGTGTAAGGGCCTTAACGTCAATGATGACGATCGACGATCTGGTGAAAGGCACGGGTAGCCGCTGGATGCGTGCAGCCAAGGAACTTATATTACGACGAACAACGCAAAACCGGACGTAGTGGAGATCCTTGTGGGAGCCCTCCGTCCATTAGTGGACGTCTTTCGGCTGATGATGATGACGATCATCATATATTTTACCATCATATATTTTTATAATTACTGTATTGTATGATAGTGATACTGTAAACGTAAGTGTAATAAATAAATAAATAAATACCTGTGAATAATGTGACTTTCATAGTAAAATTATCTTATTCCCCATTTCCAATATCTTTGCTTCTCTCACGACCGGAATCTCAGATCCTCAAATAACCTTCTCCTTCTCTCTCCTTCCCACTCTTCTGGCTTTGTACATTCCTCCTTTTATATCTAGTCCATACTCCTCTGGAACGCGCTACCTCAGGAAGTCAGGATGGCTACGAGTCGTGACGCTTTCAAAAAGAAAGTCTATTTGCTCCTTCTCGACAGAACCATGGCCGAATCATCTCAATAACGTCCTATTTAAATATTATATTATTAAGTAGTGTATGTAGGTATATTATAAAAGATTTATGTATTGCGAGTATGTATATTATGTTTATTAATATATACGTATTGTATGTTTTAATATTTTTAATGGTCCCATCCAACGTTGGTCACCGCAGATAATTGCACCTATCATGTCATCTCTAAAACACCCTATGGTTGACTGGTAGAGAATGCCTCAGACATTAAGTTCGCCATGTAATGTAATGTTGCAAAAGTTTAAATAAATAAATAAAAGTAAACATGACACAATTGGCAACGAAACTTAAATCTTTTATTATTAGTGTGATAAAGGTGACAATCTAATCAGCGCGTCACCTGATGGAATGCAATCATCGTCACATGGACGCCTACAATACCAGAGGAATCACAGATAAGTCATAGACGCTTTCAATACCAGAGGAATCACAGATAAGTCATGGACTCCTACAATACCAGAGGAATCACAGATAAGTCATGGACGTCTACAATACCAGAGGAATCACAGATAAGTCATTGGACGCCTACAATACCAGAGGAATCACAGATAAGTCATTGGACGTCTACAATACCAGAGGAATCACAGATAAGTCATGGACTCCTACAATACCAGAGGAATCACAGATAAGTCATGGACGTCTACAATACCAGAGGAATCACAGATAAGTCATGGACTCCTACAATACCAGAGGAATCACAGATAAGTCATGGACGTCTACAATACCAGAGGAATCACAGATAAGTCATGGACTCCTACAATACCAGAGGAATCACAGATAAGTCATGGACGTCTACAATACCAGAGGAATCACAGATAAGTCATGGACTCCTACAATACCAGAGGAATCACAGATAAGTCATGGACGTCTACAATACCAGAGGAATCACAGATAAGTCATTGGACGCCTACAATACCAGAGGAATCACAGATAAGTCACCAGCTTTTTTTTTGTTTACGCATGAGAAGACTGGGCCATAATCCAGCTCCTTTCAGCAAATAGTAACTGATCTGAATAACAACCCTGATATACGTTCAATGGGCGTGTACTTAAGGAATGTATATAAATTATTTAATTCAATCAGAGTCACGTGCGCTGCGCTCGCCGTGTACATAGCTTAGCGGTTTTATATACAGCTGCATTCAACCATCAGATTAGTTTTGAGACGTCTATAAAGTACGTTGAAACATTTATGTTGAGAAGTGAGCCACAGAGTACGGATAAAGTGCAATAAGTATATAAAATATAAATAACTAGCCTCTGCCCGCGGCTTCGCTAGCGTTTTATCGATGGGACACGGTCTACTACCGCACTTCACTCCTTTTTAGGTAAAGTTTGAAACATACGCAGACTTTAATAATTTGTTATAAACGATGTTCTTGCAAAATCAGATGATGCAATAAATAGCTTTATAAAAAATCTACTAAAAAGATATTTTTAATGTTAAAGTAACATATTAAATTAAATGCTTTATTATATAAAATAGTCATACATAAATTACTTATGACTAGTAGTCCCCAAACTAGGTAATCCTGTCTAATAGTGGTAATTTTTAAAATATGATACAATATACAAGTCTTTATATTATTAAGGAATCTTATCTTATCTTATCTTGTGGAGCCTGCAGAGGTCCTCCCTCTCGCAGCAGCACGTCCATTGGGATCATTTGTATAATAAAGAATACTTTTGTTAACAATACGTCAGCGACCACTGCCGTACTGACAACATTTGCTCTGTGGCATTACTAAGTTCACCGCATTCTGGTTAACGGAACGGTGGGTTCTCCTCGCCGTATTGCACGAATTTTTAGGATAAAGCTACTTTTATATTGCGCAACCAGCTATGAATTGGGGCAGGGCTTCCCTAGAGCGTATTTCAAGCACCTTTACATTTTAAACTTAATTGTAACTCCGATGGTATTACGTAATATTATTGTGCAACTAGTTACATACTACGAACGGATCTGAGACGTTCCCGTTAAAGATCAGGGGCCTTAGCAGTACTACTTTAACCTTACTATGCAAAATTCGTGTGGGAACTTGCGTAGTAAGATTAAAGTGATACTGTTCTAGGGTTGATGGTAAGGCGCTTGGTCAAGAGAAGGACCGTAAATATACAATAAACGTGCTGTATGTGACGACTTTTATGCATTTAATAGTTATTTGTTATACAAGAGTGCAATAGTATTTTTATATATTGTTACCCTAGGGGTGAAAGTAGCTTATTTACCCCCGAGACAGGGTTCTTCGCCCGAGCGTAGCGAGGGCGCCAATAGTTCGAGGGAGTAAATAAGTCTTTCACCCGAGGTAAACACTGTGTTTTTCATTACGAATAAAAATAAAAACAAATACATGAATGTCTTTAGTCCGTTAGTCGCCTTTTACGACACCGAATAAAAGAGAGGGGGTGGTAGTATTCTTTCACCGCTACGCGACACGCTAAGAATAAATATCTTTGAACTGAAATATAATGTTAAAAACCGTTTAATATGTTTATATTGGATACGAGCGTGCCTTCGTATTTGCCCATCTTTGTAATGTGTGGTCAGGTGCGAATCGGATATAGCCCGATAGATCGAAAGATTGCAGAATATTGCCGCAGAAAATATATAAAATGATTGCTATTTCACTCGGTAGAATTTCAAAATCGTTGTTATTGCACCTCCTTGGACGATTACGATATTCAACTCGTGTTTTTCGATCTTAATTTAAGCTTAGAAATCTATTTTTGATTTGTTCATAGATATTAATTTTACGAAACTACTCTTAATTAACCGTTTTCTCATTAATAAAAAGGCATCTTATAATATTTATAAATAAGTTGTTGTAATTATAGACGACCTTCGCGGTCAGCACGCCACCGCCGGTTTTGGCTACGTCAACACTTTAATATAATTATTATAATTAAAAAAACAGAACGGAAGGGACTGGCATATAGTAAAGTAGGCCTATACCAGCAGTGGGTGTTGCGGGCTGATGGATGAAGATGATGATGATTATTATAAAATTTCTAGTATAATAATTTACCTTTTTTGTCGTTAAAAAGTAATTTGCATTAGTACATACCTACATAAATGTAATCACGACTATTATCCCCGAAGGGTTAGTCAGAGACTAGGCAATGAGGACAGCAAAAGCAGTCTTCTCTACCACAGTCCACTTTTCACCAATAGCGACTGCACATGTCCTCAGTGTGACAGGTGGTGAGCCCATCGCCGCTCTATGCTGTTGGAAGCATTTGCAGTCTTTATTCCGTTAGTCGCCTTTTACGACAGCCAAGGGAAGAGAGAGGGTGGTAGCATTCTTTCACCGCTATATGCGACACGGTTTTTAGTAGTACTTATTGTTAAATGAATTAAAGGACAATGTTCTGCGCCCATACATTGTTAGCCTAAGAACCAACAATTATGAAATATTATTTTGTAGGTTCGAAATTGCATGTAAATGACTGTAATAACAAAGATTTTTGACGGACACTCCTGAGAACCTAAATATCAGGAAAACTTGAGGTTATGTTCAATTACAGAATTTGAGAAGTGATGTTGCACTCTTTTGTTTTATTTGCCAACACTCATGCACGTTCACGAACACTTAAATAATCCATCATTATTTCACATTAATGTTCGACGAATCACAAAATAAAGAAAATAAAACAAAACTGCAGACATGACGCTTTACTTTCCCGCCAAGAAGTCCAGAACGTCAACTTTTTTTTTTCTTGACCATGGATACTAGTCCTTCAGTCGTATTATTAGAGTTCATTGATTATACTTAAAGTGATGATAATGATGAGTGATGTGATGATAATATGAACGTTTAATGATAAATGATATTCCCTCCAAACCTCTTGAGTTCCAGAAAAGATGTGGGACTTTACTGAGATCTCGCACGGCCTTCTTGAGAGAATTTGAAAAGTGATGTTGCACTGTTTTGTTTTATTTGCCAAAGAACGTCAACTGCACAACCAGTTTTGCCAGATCTTAGAGCCAGTCTTCCGTAATAACTGCCAAATGCCGTATGAAATCCGTATGGGAAGTTTTTATTTATTTTATTGCACAAAACAGGTTAGACATGTAAAATACAAACAAAAAATATTTTATCTTAAGGTCTAGGTTGAAATTCACGCAGAATCAAATAAAATGTAATATTTCTTAGGAATAATAAAAGCTATTAGTAGGTAGGTACTACTTATTAAACGTTAATGATAAAAGCATTTTCCTGAAAATTCCGTACAAAATCCGTGTGCATTAATTGTCCGGTTTGAACGTTGACATTATTTTACGGACAAATCCGTAAATATGGCAACACTGTGTATAGCAGACTACAGTAACGTCAGTCAGTGAGTGACACAGCACAGCAGATTAGTAAAATTCTCGTCATTGGAAAAGCGAAAGAATCTTAGGACGACTAACGTTTACAGTTTGGAATAAAATGCGATGGATCGTATTCTAATGATGCTTGGAGTACTTGGCACTAAGTAAATCGAGTCAGCCATGCATGCATAATATTATTAGGTTTGTTTGTAGATATTATAAATATTTTCAATATTAATGTCCAAAAAGTTCTTTTTATTATTGGTTACCTAACTAAAAGTGTCCGCCAAAATCTAAATACTGTTATCTGTCGTAAAAAATAACCTAAGAATTATCATGTATGTCATGTTTGTGTTGGTTCTTAGGCTAACTTCAACAATGTCCTTTGTATCAGATCGTAGCAAATTAAAAGTTGTGGTTTCTCCGGAGGGCGTGGTGTGTGGATGATGATGTATGGATGTGATGTATGGATGTGATGTAGGTAAGGATGTGATGTATGGATTTGATGTAAGGATGTGATGTATGAATATGATGTATGGATGTATGTATTAGTGAGTAGCTCATTATTCAACTCAGTTCCGCAAACATACCGCTCCATTTTCTCGATCAATATTTGGCCCTCACCAACACAGCGGCAGCGGAGGTACTAATTGTGAATTTCCTGTTTGTTTTGCTACTTCATTATTAATTACTGCTTAATCTAAACCAAATACAATTAGCGAATGGCTATTTTGTAGTGCCACAGACTGTATTGCAGCTTGGGATAATGAAGCAGCCGCTCTTGTGACCTGTATTTTCAGTCCATTGCCGGTTCTTCTTCGTCAAGTATAACAGAAAAACGAAAGGACAGAGAAACATAAGTAAGAACGAATAAACATGAGGAAAAGAAGAAACATGAGAAGCAGATGGCGCTGCGGGTAAGGCTTTCTTTTTTAGATCTTGTCAGATAAGCAACCTTCACAAGGCTAGGTCGCTGGAAGGGTGACCAAATAAAAACCATTTCAAGCTTCTCCGTGATTTGAAAGACACTGAATTTTATTTAGGTATATTATGTAGTGGGATTCTACACTTAGCTAATAATGGATCACCGATGGGAAGTTATATAATAAATTATATTTAACATTTCTGCTTGAAGGGGTTTGTGTGTGACATTTGACGCATCTACACAAGCCTACAACAAAGACAGGCCTAGAGAAAAGAAACAATGGATAAAAGGTCGTAGGTATCTGCAGCCTTAAGGTTGAGGGATGGGGCGAGCAAAGCAAATCATTAACTTATCGATGTTTGACTAAACTCATTAAACGCAATCGAAGTTTTATGTTTTCTTTATTATCTACTTAGAGAGGAGAGCGATAAACTTTTTTTTTACATAAAATATGTTTACGCTTGCACCATTTATCTAGCCCAACATAAGCTTCTTTTGGAACTCGTTAATATGGAAAGATAACGGATAAATACACATAAACATAGAAAACACCCAGACCCAAAATCAATTTAGGAAAACGGTTTTCTCCAAATTGACCCGACCGGGAATTGAACCCGGGACCTCAGAGATGGCGCGACGCCAGACCCGGAGGTCTTCTTTTGGTGCAAACGATCTCAAAAAAAATAAACACACACACACATTCAACCACCACAAACACACTTTTTTTTTTAAATATATTTTCCATATCACCCATTTATCACCTGAGTGTAAGAGCGAGACATTTCCAATACGAGTATGAATATTACTTTCGGGGAATGCCTCAAAAAGTTAATTTTACTTCACGAGATAAGTGCCAATATGATGAAGTGCTTCTAAAAAAATGCTGTTCTGCGAAAACTCATATACGCGTCAAATAAATGTAATATAAGTCAAAGCTGCCACTATTCCTCTAATAGTATAAGATTGTGTAGGATTGTGTAAGATTGTGTATCTAGTTCGTAGACAGAATAATTCTCTGTCTACAATCTATGTGTCGATGGTCTGATTTTCATTGTCAAGGTGTTCCGAATTCGTATTTGTCTGCAATTTCCTTAACAACGCTCTTATTACTAAGCTTAGTATAACAACATACATATTACGTAATACCTCCCCTGTGAATTTATAATCACATACATAAATAATTACCTACCTAAAGCTAAATAATTGTCTCTGAGTGTTATTAGTACGTAGGTAGTATTTGCCTGCGATTTCAAAAATTTTCACTCGCTACAAAGCTGAGATAACAACATTAGTAATATTCTCCGTATTTATTAATGTAATCACATACATACAAAACACATAACGACCTAAAACCTAGATAGATAAAAGTGTGTGCTTAACCTGCCACACTCGTGCTATTTCCCAGGAAATTCGAACCGCTAATAGCAAATATGAAACAGCCCTTGCCCTTAAAAGGGCCGCCCCCTCGACCTATTTACGGGGTCAACGACCCGCAAGGTCGCCAGCTGATCGATGCCCCATGACGCCGATGATCTTCAGCTGTTTTCAAGACTGTGGCTAGTCGCTTGTGAATTTTATACGTGTATTTTTTGTAGGGTGTATTAATTAGATGTTGTGGTATTGATAATAATTAAAAACATGGTAGAGCGAAGCGATGGCTGATTCACATGTCATACTCGTGAACGGGTGCCGCCTGTGGAGGCTGGTCTGCTTTTGCTAACTTATTTTTATTATTAGTATATTAGTAGTTGTAGTCTTACTTTTTATTTTTCTGTACTGTAAGACATTGATTACTGATTATTTTATATTGATGAATACCTGAACTTTTTATTTTAATTAATATATCTTTTATTTTTATGTCGTTGTAGTTGTTTTATGTTTGTATTATTGTAATGGAAAGTGCCCTTCTATGATAGAGAGGGCATTTTTCAGTTTTAATTGACGCTGTAAAAGAAAAGGAGAAATGACCTTGCTGAGTTTCTTGCCGGTTCTTTTCAGTACAAGGCTCCCGCCCCATAGATAGACTTACGAACCGATGGCATAATGACTTTCACTAATGCTGTAACCTAAACATGGCCTAACCTGAATAAATGATATTAAAAAATAAAAAAAAATAAAAAAAAAACCACCCTCTGTCCACTCTTCGCGGTTTATGGCTGAACTAGCCAGTCTTTCCAATAGAAATACAGCTCGACGACCCATCTCCTGGCCTGCCGCGACGTCTTCTAACGTTGCGTGGGCACCAATCAGTGGCGAGTTACTTACTTACTAATAACTGAAAATCTTTAATTGTTCTTATTCTTAATAATTATTCTTATTTAACTCAAATATTTGATTGAGCGTCATCTTGAGAAAAATCAACACAATAATATCTGTCGCGTTACTTAATTCGCCGTCGACTGCCGCATGTCGGCCGAGCTGTAGACTAACAGCGTGAGTTAAATAAGAATAATTATTAAGAATAAGAACAATTAAAGATTTTCAGTTATTAGTAAGTAAGTAAAGATTTCCTGCTGTTCAAAGTGTAGTAGTCGCTGGGTCTGCAATATGACAGAATTGGATCCAAAAAAACAATACACACCATTATATCCCGCACTTAACAAATTGTTTCATCTCACTCCATATTGAGAGAATCCAAAACAAACTACAAACTACTTTGAACTTGCTTTTTTGTAAATTTGATTTCAACATTAACGATTTAGAAAAAAAAACCGTTAGCAATATTGAACCTACTTCTAAAACACTGACAATAAAAGAAACTCATTGTTCCACGTTCTCCGTTATTTGGGGGAACATCTAAAATTTTACGATTGGCAACTCCGACGGAGCACAGTCGGAATTAAATAAGGCAACGGTGAAAAATGGTCTGACGGTGGTCGTATTTCAGTTTCGTGTGCTGTAAGATTACATCAAATCACTTAGGAATTTACCCCGTTATGACGCCGAACTTTTAGGATCGCTCTTAAATTACGTTCGCAGCTGAGTTTAGCAGCAACTTCGTGTCTCCGAGTAACAAATTACAGAGGATTAGGTATAGAGCTCGAAGTATTATTTTATTGGTATGAATTATTAAAATATCGAGTTCATCTTTCATAATTGTAGATTTATAAAAATTTACAAACACAAATTTTTTTTAATATACTAAATAAAGTAAACGAAAGAAATCGCTTTTTATTTCAAAACATCTATAAACAAATGAACAACTTACAAAATTGCTCAAAATATTCAGAGCTTATTAATATAGCTTAGGCCTAGGTACCTAATTAATTAATTTGGGCAAATTTTGGTTGTACGATTAGACAACTTTTTATACTTTTCTTGTTTTAATAGGTATTTCCTTTTTAACTTTAACTTTGCTTGCCGTGTGGCTTAATGCTAAATAACATTAGTTATATAACGTTAACACCTATGTGGTAACTACATAATTGATTTAATTTGATAAATAATACTTTATAGGTAAGTAGGTATGTGCGCCAGTAATGCAGACTCAGACTATTTTTTCATACCAAAGCAATAATCACAATTGTTATTGCGGGAGCGTCCAATAAACAGTCTGGCAAAAGCAATTACCGGGGCTAACTTTATTTTCCATTGTTCGTCGATTTTCATTCGTCCTGGAGGAATGTCCTCCTTGGAGCGACGCCAGATCCGCAGTGCCTCACTCATAATATACGTGGGTTGTTACGAAAAAACGAAAACGTTGAACTGAACATAATACAACATAAATACACGTTTTAAATATTACGGTAAATGTGACAAATGTGGTTATTATTAGTAATTACCACAATACGAAGCTCTTGGTGAGAGCTATGTGGTGGCTATGTGTTTTGTTTGGCCACATAGCCACCACATAGCTCTCGCCGGGGTGGATTGGGGTGGAAACGCTGGGGCCATGGGGGCCAGAAACACCAAGTTTCGTTAATAATCTATCGAAGCGCCTAGTCGAAGCCTCCGGCGACCAGAGGGCTGGCAGCTACTTTTGTCAATGAGTTAGCTTAGCCATTCAAAAGGGCAACGCTGCCAGCCATTTTGGGACTTCACCGGCAGCGGTTCTCTTAGATATATTTTTATGTATAAGATATTTATAGGTTTTTAGTTTTTAAGTTATTTTTTTAGTTTATAGGTTTTTTTATAGTCTATGTTTGAATGTAAATCTAATAATTACCACATAATTTGGTAAATGTTTCGAATATCGACTAAATGGGCAGATACTTAATAGGAAACCTATAGCTAGGGACCTTGTCCTGCTGTTTGACTCTGAGCAAACATTTCGTGAACACTTATGAGTACATTAAGAATAAAGCACTTCAACTGCTGGGCTTCGTAACTAGGTGCACGAAAGGTTTTGAAAATCCTCAAAGTTTTCTAACTGTCTATTATAGCCTAGTTCGTAGCATTCAAGAATATGCTTGTGTCATTTGGTCTCCCTGCTACACAGTCCACTCTGATAGTCTAGAAAAAGTTCAGAAAAGAGCTCTGAGGATACTTAGCTACAAATGCTCTCTTTTGGTCGTAGTCTCATTTCTTACGTTGATAGACTTCATAATTTCAAGGTGACGTCCCTTCTTGTCCGAAGAAAGAGACAGGATCGATTCGTGATCGATTCTGCATACCTCTTAAGTAAACTTAACATCACTACGAGGCGCAACCCCCGAATACCGAACAAGACATTTTACCTGAATACTTTTAAAAATAACACATCATAGTCCCCTAGTAAGAATGTGTCGGCTTTACAACGAGATATCTATCAATGATAACGGCGCCGGCGGCATGGATATTTTTGATCCAGCAACCAAAAAGTTTAAATATTCTTTAAACCAGCTGCACTTACCTACACTTACTTATACTATTGTGAGTTTTATATAATTATTAATCATTAGGTATCCTGTCAACTCATATATTGTCTTATTATGTTATGTATAAAATATTATGTGAAGGGTAGTACTTTTCGGTTTTGAACATTTTAAATTGATGATATAGGATTACAGTCTAGTACTAAATTTTGTAATACCTACATATCTTATATGTTATTTGGTTGTTATCTGTTTTGTTGTTCGTATTATAAATAAATAAATAAAATGTGATAAAAACTTTGAAATTTATTACTTTTACCGGTAATTATTAATAATTCCTCGGTAAAAGTAATAAATCAAATAAGAAACCATATTTTTGGACAGTATTTATGCGAATTAAAAAAAATTGTTTGCTGTGCATAGTAGTGTTTCACCACGTAGTAGGCATGTACGGAAGATCAGCGGTATACGCTGAGTACATGCCTCTTAAGTACCACATGATTGTTTCTGTTGAATTGTCCTAACTCCTAATTGTATTATGTTGTGCCGAATAAATATTTTTCAAATTCTCTGCAATAAAATGATAGGTACTACAAAAGGAAATAGTTTAAAAATGATATATAGGTACTTATACAAATAAACTCTCTCTATTTGGAATGTTTTTCACCAAGGCAAATGTGACGGTTAACAAAGGACTGTGACAAAGGTACTAATAGACCCTTTATTTAAGGACCTCCGGTCTGGAGGTCACGAATGGAGTGAATGCAAATAATGGGCCCCACTTTGGAACAAAATGGCTGACCTTTCGCACACATATAACGGTACTGTTGAGTTTATCTTTGAATTTAGTAATTTGTACATTCAAATTGCCAAGGACCTTTTCGGTATCCCATACTTACAGTGTAATAACAGACATATTGCGACCCACCAACCCGCATTGGGCCAGTATGGTAGATTATTGCCCAATCTTCTCTTGTAGGGAAGGTTAACACCAGTGGGACTTTTATGGGCTGATGGTGATGATGATAATGATGAACAGGACATAGAGGCATAAGCACTAAAGCTTTAGGGTCGTCAGTACCACAGAGCAGTTATCAGATCTATTTTGTGGTCAGTACGCGCATGATGTCCTCTGTGCCACTATCTCATTCCTGTTCACAAAGGCAGTAAGACACAGCGTCAGGTTAAAACCAGGTTCGAATTGAGTCCACGTTTCGTAATAACAGGCTTAGTTAACTTTTTCCGCATTGAACTAATACGTATACCACTGTGCTATAGGTACTTTACCTGAATTATTTAAGTACAGTATTCGAAATACCTGCCTATCTAAAATGGCGCGCTGGTCAGCACAATTTTATACTTTCTGGCTGCTTTCCAATCGCGAGAACAGACTAGAATGCAGGAAAGACTCAAACTTTTTTCTTTCTCTTTTACATTACATTCACTGCAAATGCAAAATCATGGATAAGACATATACGATTACATATTGTAAAGTAAAGTGGCCATTTTCCTTTGATTGCGGCTCTGTCTCTTCTCTCCTTCCTTACTAGGCAATGGATTTGTACGCGGTTTTCACTGGTAGAAAGATCGATAAATGTTTTTAATATAATTTGTAAATATTTTGTTACGTGTCGCGCGCGTGCGCAAGCCGTCGGCTCAGTCCAACAATCTTCTATCACCATCTCAGTATGGATTTTGAGGTGGGATGTCCACCAATGACGCTGTCCATGATCTGGTTCATTCTATCGCAACCACTCTGGACGATAAAAGGAAATGTGTGGTAGTATTCCTCGACCTGGCGAAAGCCTTCGATACGGTCGCGATCCCACGTCTTCTTACTGGGTTGGATGGGGTCGGAGTGAGAGGACTTCCCTTACAACTCTTCGAAGACTATTTGACTAACAGGACGCAGATAACAAAAATAGACCACTGGGTCAGTGAGGAGGCTAATATCACTTATGGTGTGCCTCAAGGCAGCATAATCGGCCCTACTCTATTTTTAATTTAAATAAATGGACTCTGTCAAGCACAGCTCTCCAGGGGTAAGGTCTTCACTTTTGCGGATGACACCGCCCTATTCTTCAGTGGAGACACCTGGGATGATGCCTTTGGTAATGCACAGAGGGGATTCGATAAGGTCAACGCTTGGTTGCGTAGTATGTCCTAACACTGAACGTAACAAAGACCAAATACGTTGCTTTTGCCATTAGATCTGATCTTCTTCCATCCCGATCATTCGATCTTATTGCACACGGGTGCAGCCTTCAGACATCCGGAAACTCGTGCGACTGCCCTGAACTCGAGAGGACAGAGTCATTCAAATATCTTGGGGTCATGTTAACTCCATATAGAAGCATTTACATTGAGGTTAAGGAGACTAACCTATATCTTTAAGAACCTCAAGCACGTTGCTGATCGCAGAGTTCTTAAAACGGTTTACTACGCCCTTTGCCACTCTCTTCTAGAGTATTGTATCTCAGCCTGGGGCGGGGCAGCCAAAACCCACATGTTAGCTCTAGACAGGGCTCAGCGACTTATACTTAAAGTGGCAGCTGGACTTCCTTTTCGACATCCTACTACTGAACTGTACAGTGAATGGGAAATACTCACTGTCAGACAAACATTCCTCCTTAAAACAGTATTAAAGATGCACTCACAGACACCGTATGACCCGGACAAGGCTAAGGGCAAGCGTCGAAAAGGTAAAGTATGCAGTTCCCAGCCCCACAAAACCGCCTTCTCACATCACTTCTACACCTTTCTAGGCTCTTATCTATACAACAAAATTAACAGCACTCACAATATTTATCCACTTACCAAAATAAGTTGCAAACAGACCATCACTAAATTCCTAAAGACCTTGGACTATGATACCACTGAAAACTTTCTCTCTCCCTCCTTGTAATCATTAAATACTAGCGCAACCTTTCATAACATCAGCTTCTTCTAGTTATTAACGCATATAAAATTTATATATGGTGCTCTCTCTTATTACTCTCAGTTATGTCTGCACTACTGCCACAATATGCGCCTATAGTCTATTGCCTCCATCCCATTTACACTCACATCCACGTCCTCCAACACGCCAAACACACACGCCACACACACACGCCACGCACACAAATCATGTATTATTTACATATATACATTTACATACATACATCTACTGACACTTCTTGCTATCATAATCATTCCAACACTCCAAATAGGTATGCTCTTTAACTCGTCTTTAGTGTTTTCTTTTTAATATTACCTACTTATTTGCAACATCATTCCTGTCATCGTTAAAGCACTCTTGCTCACAAAACGAAGCTTCCAGCTACAACTTATACTACCTAGTACGTACATTAAGTTTAATCCTTTCTACGGGAGGGGGCTGGAGACCTGTGTAACCGGTTTTTGAAAAAAACCCATTTCAGGCTCCAGTACTTCACAAATTTAGGGTTTAAGTTACTGCATTGTATCAGCCATTTGTTAAGTTTGTTGAATTTGTGAAGTGACAAATAAATAAATCTTATTATTATTATTATTACCCCTTCGGGGATATTAGCCGTGATTATATGTATGTATGTATTTTGTTACAAATAGCTGATGTATGACGGTGTTTCTGAGTTAGCATGGGCGAAGGCGCGGGCGATAAGATAGTAAATATATAGGTTACTAGCGGCCGCCCGCGGTTTCACCCGCGTGGTTCCCGTTTCTGTGGGAATATCGGGGTAAAAAGTGTCCTATGTGTTAATCCAGGTTATAAACTATCTGTATACCGAATTCCATCCAAATCCATTTAATAGTTTTTACGTGAAAGAGTAACAAACATCTATCCATGCTTACAAACTTTTGCGTTTATAATATTAGTAGGATTGTACGCTACAAAAGTAATTTGTCTAATATATCGACGTGGGTAAGTGGGTCAGCAAAAGCTTAATTTTTAAAACTTCATTAGCAGATTTGAATATTAAGCCCTATCTAATAAGTACCTACTTGATGTAGGTAATATGATGTAATATGATACTCGCTAAATTACCAATTAGAGCAGGCTTAATTATACGTGCCTGACAAGATTCTATTACAATTAAGTAAACAACTAATTTCAGTGGTTTAATAACACAATATTTGGATTGAACTTACAACTTACATTTACGGATATAAGTTGGTGCTGAGTGTCTATTGCGAGAATTATTCAACATTCGGGTTTCATTCCCGCGGGAGGAACATGTTAATACTCGGTTTGGTTGGTGGTAGGGTTGGTTTTAAGTCCGTTAGCTACCACGACGAGATTAAGAGAAAGTGCTTAACCGTAATAAAGTAAAAATACAAAGTTAACGAGATAGCAAAATTGTAACTCGCTTCGTTTGTCAACACAATACAAATTCTTGTTTACTGTATTAAACCTATGTATACTATAAAAATCAATTGCCGCGAATGTATGTTCGCGCATACACTTCATAACGGCTGCACCTATTGGCTAATTGTTTTTTTTTGTTGTGTTTGTAATTTATTTATTTATTTTATTTATTTATTTTAGGATAGCTAACAGCTTACAATGCAAAAGATAACTACAAAAATAATAACACTAAGCTATTAACAAGCTACCACATTTAAAATTCTTACTAAACTTATCATAAGACTCAACATTTAATCTTAAATAGTAATTTCGGCGGTAAGCGCCTTTTTTATGCAATTGATACTACCACAAAATATGTCTATATCAGCATTAGAATTATTTATGTACATACAAGCTCTTACGAGAAAACTGCTCTGTCTATAGTTGGTGTGAGTGGAGGGGATGCTAAATGGCTTAAATGAATTGTTACGGGGTGCTCGCGTAGGTATTTTAAAAGCGATTTTGCTCAACAGATCAGGACAATCTAGTGTACTTCTGATTATCTTAACTAAAAGTACAATGTCTGCAATATTTCGTCTTAGACAAAGTGGCAAAAGATGAAACTTAGCGCAGCGTTGTTCATAAGGCATTTTAGGAATTTTGAATTTATAATTTAAATAACGAGTAAATTTTTTCTGATTTTTTTCTATATTAACTATATATGAATCATAACGAGGGTTCCAAATAGAGCTAGCGTACTCCAGGTGGCTACGGACGTATGCACAGTAAAGAATTTTTATAGTTTTCATATGTTTGAATGACTTAGACAAACGCATAACAAACCCCAAGGCACGGGATGCCTTATTAATAGAATAAGTTATATGCTTGTCGAATAAAAGTTTAGTGTCCAGAATAACTCCCAAATCTTTGGCCTCGCGCTGAATTGATAACTTTTCATTTTTTATTATGTAGCTATAACAGAAAGGATGTTTTTTACGGGTAAAACTAATGGAAAAGCACTTGGAAACATTTAGATTGAGTTTGTTTCGGCGGCAATAAGCATCTAACCTTACCAAATCTTCCTGAAGCTTGGCTGCATCATCTGTATTGTTAACAACTTTAAAAACTTTCATGTCGTCAGCAAATAGAAGATAGTTTGAATAAGAAAAACATTGCCCTATGTCGTTGATAAAGATTATAAATAAAAGAGGACCCAGAAGGGATCCTTGTGGGACTCCAGAAGGGATATCCGACCAAGAAGACGTATATCCATTGAGGACTACGGCCTGCGACCGTTTTTCAATATATGAAGAAAACCATCTAAAAAGATCCCCCCTAATGCCCACCCTCATGAGTTTTAATAGTAGCATCCGATGATCAAGACGATCAAATGCTTTCGCGTAATCCGTATAAACAGCATCAACTTGGTTACCACGATCCATCTGGTCAGTCAGATAATCCGTGAAGACAGCCAGATTCGTTACAGTGGAGCGATTCTTCAAAAATCCGTGTTGATGACAGTCAAAACCTAATTTCAAACTACTGTAAACTTGATTGTATACAATGCGTTCAAACACTTTTGCAAGTTGGCATAGCTTAGAAATCGGTCTATAGTTTTCAACACTGTCCTTGGGTCCTTTTTTATGAATCGGCGTTATAAATGCGGTTTTCCATCTCTTTGGCATAATACCTTCATTAATAGACCTTTTATAAATAATTGATATGGGAACAGACAACTCATCAGCACAATTGGTTAAAAATAAAGCAGGAATGCCGTCAGGTCCAGCAGACTTATTTAAATCTAAAGATCTTAACAGCTTTTTTACCTCATCGTTTTTTATTTCAACGGAGGAAAGATCATTTATATTGTCTGGAACATCATTTTGGCTCAGGCCAGAAATAGAGTCGGAGGTATTACAATCCAAAAAGGTAGATTTAAAATAATTTGAGAACAACTCACTAATTCCAGGACCATCATGGCAGGTTCGACCCTGATAAGACATACAAGCCGGAAACGATGATGCAGTACGCAGGCCTTTATTGTATGACCAAAACGCTTTGGGGTTGTTTTTAATGGCAATTTCAATATTGGCGATATATTTATCGTAACAATCCTTTTCAACCCGCTTCGCCCGGTCCCGTAGTGACCTGAAGGAAAGTTCATCGTATTTATTACCATAAATTTTAAATTTACGATGAAATTTGGATTTTTCTTTTAAAATCTTTAACAAAGCTGAGTTGTACCATGGAGGAAATTTATTCAATTTGGCGCGTTTCGTGGGTACAAATTCCTCTATTAAGCTAAACATGACATCATAAAAGGCATCAACTGCTACATCAACAGACCCATGGCATAGTAGATTCACCCAATCCGTTTGTGTCAGCCTGGAACGTATTTGATTATAGTCAGCACGGCCATACATAAAAATAGTGCGTTTAGATGGGTTGAGTGGATAAAGTTCCAAAAAAGTAGCTGTGATTTCCACCGCTTTATGATGTGGATCCTCCGGGACCAGGGGATCACGACAAGCAGAGACTGAGAGGACATCATTCGATAAGACCAAATCTAATATTCTACCTAAGTTATTATGAATGTAATTGAATTGTTCAAAACAACAAAAATTTAAAGTGTTGATAAAATCTACGGTCATGTCACTAGATAAATGCGTTGCTTGCAACCCCTGGTCACTTGGTTCCCAAACAATGGAACTCATATTAAAATCGCCCAGTATAACGAACTTGTCCAACGGATTATCGTCCCTAATTACAGCAAGTTTATTAATAAAGTTATAAAGCTGCATACTAAACGAGTTACCTTTATTTTCATCACATAGGTAAATAGTACATATATGTAATTGCAATGGCGATTGGTGATTAGAATTTTTATTAAAATAGTCAGTTAATGTGACAGTAATCCATATGTCCTCTGCGCTAGACTGCCACTGAGGTTTACAAGTGGCCAAAAGACCACGACGTACTGCAATCAACACTCCACCTCCCCGAGTCTGCCCAGTCCGAGAATAATGCCTATCACGACGCCAAACGATATAACGATCGTCAAATAGCTCCCTGTCGAATATCCCATCTGACAACCATGTTTCCGTTAATGTTATGATATCAAAGTCACATAATCTCAAGTTCCGCAAAAATACATCTGTTTTAGTCCGTAGCCCCCGTACGTTTTGATGGTAGATTTTTAAAGATCTCATGTTAGCCATTTAAACTAATAATAACAATAACTACGTAAAGTAACTGTTGCAATTTGGAGCACTTAGTAAATTTAACGCGATAATAAATAAAACTTACCACTAACAATGAACCATTATAATGTAAACCCACAAAACACCAATTAACCTCCACTCGTGAACTAACATCTTTAAGTATAAGCATAAATACTAGACAAAATAAAACAAAATTCATTAAATAACTAAAAATCAACAAGCAGTATTCCATATTCACTAGAATAAGGTAGTTACAAATAACCCTTCTCACACCACACAATGCAACTAACAGTTGCCAAGCAGGGGTGTTCAACCAAAGGACCGCTATTATACTGATACACTCAACTAGTATTACAAACATATTACTGCAAAGCCTTAAATATACGACATTTACTACAGATAAAATACTAAGAGAAACAACATTACACATATAGGAGCAGTACATATTATGCAATTTATAAAGAGCAGAAAAAGAACCCGTATTTAAACAATAAAATAAACCAAGATGAAAAGTCAGGTGCTGGCTGATGACCCACTGAATCTCACTAGGTCTTTTTCTTTTGTAACAGTAAACAAGGGCGACGTTGCATCTTTCCGGACAAATATTTTGGCGTGCTTGACCCAGACAAATTGAAAATTATTTTCACTTGCAAGTGATTTGGCCTTGGATAATAGTTGTTTCATACGGCCTGTCAAATGATCATTGACATAGATTTTATGAGATCCCTGCAGACCAACATCGGAAGGTGTAAGAAACTTCTTCAGACGTGCTGCCGCCACAAAATCCTCCTTTATGTATTTATTAACAAAGGATACAACAATAGACTTCGCATTTACACCTTTGTCCCGTGCCGGAATTCTCGTCACAAAGTTAATGCATGTCTTCGTAACTGGGTACATGATTGCAGTACCAACCCTATTCACAATATCAAACAAATTCTCATTAGCCTTTTGGGGAACACTTTTTATTTCAACGTTGTTCGCACGCAGGAACTGATCCTTTGAATTTAATTCATCCTCCAATGACCCTAATCTCACATTGAGTGCTGTGATTTCCCCTTCAAGATGATCCACCCGTTTAACCTTTTCTTCCAGGGTCTTGATGCGGTTACTAAAGGTTTTGGTCACTGACTTAAGCTCGCTCACATCATCCTTTATAGCTTGAATATCAGTAGCTATGTTAAGAAGGGGTGCAAATGTTGTCTGAATCTTATTCAACTCCTCCATTATATTCTCCAAGGTTAGAGAACCCTGCGGGGCCGGCGATGGTACAGATGTGCTCGCTGAACTAGAAGAAGTCTTACTCGACAATTTGCAATTGCTACACTTCCAGGTAGACTTGCGGTCACCCAGCTTACGATATCCATGTTCAGTAACAGCACCACACGCAAAATGGAAGTGCTTTAAACACGTGGAACAACGCACACCATCATCCACAGACTCTTTGCAGCGACCACATATTAACGCCATTATTGTTAAACAAGTGAGGCGGCCCACCAAATAATCTAAGTAGTTACGTTACGTTTCGTTGCGACCCGTATGATTGACGACACCTGACTTGATAAGTTGAATAGTAGGACGGTAGTTCACTAATCCGATCGTGCGACACACCACCGATGGCAATGACACTGTAATGTCAGGACAAGGTTAGTATGAAATATCTTTTTAGTATTTCGTCACGGGAGACAAGGTCTTCGGACGAAGTCGCAGTAGGCGAGCCGCTAACGGGAGAATAAAACTAGCACTAAGTTTTATGTGGATAGTTTGGGCACCCCTGGCGTCAACGGCAGCGCTGCCAACACCTACTGTGCCAGTAAGCAGTCTGAGCCATCTCGAGTCCCGGCGGATTGATCTCAATGCATAGATCTATATCGTCTGAGCACAAATCATGTTTTGCTTTTCGCTACGACAAATACTTTTGCTACGACAAACGGTTTTGCTACGACTACGTGTCTACGAGATATTCTGTAGTGGACCGTAGTTGCTTGAAGCTTTTATTTCGGGTCTATCTTTTAAAACTAGATACACGTATCGGATCCTTTATTAATACTCGTATGAATGCAAATACCGCTTTTATGCAATATTTGCATTCATACTAGTTTATAAATATATTATTTATGGACTGATTGGTGTTTAAATGTTTTACTAATTAGATTTACCCCTAAAACTTAAGAAATTAAAATAAAACCTGCAGCTGTACTTGAAAATAGTACTTTATATCTCTCATGTAAGTACCTATATCTTAAACCTAATTAGACTTAACAACTTTTTATGTAATTGATTGAATTTGTTTAAAGTTGTAATTGAGATGCATCGGTCGTAATCGAGGGTTGTATCTTATAATTTTTTACAACGTTTATTACTTACCTTTTGGCAACTGCCCCCACATATACCTAGTCTGTAATTTATGTTTCAAAAAAGTCTTCAAGGTACTCAGACAGCACCATTTTTTGAATCCATAGACTAGCTTTTCCGGAATTTAATTTTCATTTCCAAAAGAAATAGCACCTTTTACTTCCGAATTAAAGCAATGAGAGACTCATTCTGGTACTAAATTCATTCCTTTCAGGCATTTAAAAGTCAGATATATAGGTAGGTATTATGGAAGTACCACCGACCGTCTCAGACTTGAAGCTGATCTGTGAAATAATTTGGATGCGATCTTCTCCAAACAGAAGAAATATCTGATCATGAAGGAGGCCTTTGCCCACCACTGGGTGTATACTGGCTGAAATGATGATGATGGTGATGATGATGATTGTAGAACCTTGTATAATTTAAAGTATGCACGTACAAGATAGATATTAAAACGTTGAAAAATGTATTACTCCCTCTCTTGAGAATATGTACGTATTTTTTTGGTTATTTGGCTACTTGACAGGTTTCTGAACTCGAGAGGACAGAGTCATTCAAATATCTTGGGGTCATGTTAACTCCATATAGAAGCACTTACATTGAGGTTAAGGAGACTAACCTATATCTTTAAGAACCTCAAGCACGTTGCTGATCGCAGAGTTCTTAAAACGGTTTACTACGCCCTTTGCCACTCTCTTCTAGAGTATTGTATCTCAGCCCGGGGCGGGGCAGCCAAAACCCACATGTTAGCTCTAGACAGGGCTCAGCGACTTATACTTAAAGTGGCAGCTGGACTTCCTTTTCGACATCCTACTACTGAACTGTACAGTGAATGGGAAATACTCACTGTCAGACAAACATTCCTCCTAAAACAGTATTAAAGATGCACTCACAGACACCGTATGACCCGGACAAGGCTAAGGGCAAGCGTCGAAAAGGTACAGTATGCAGTTCCCAGCCCCACAAAACCGCCTTCTCACATCACTTCTACACCTTTCTAGGCTCTTATCTATACAACAAAATTAACAGCACTCACAATATTTATCCACTTACCAAAATAAGTTGCAAACAGACCATCACTAAATTCCTAAAGACCTTGGACTATGATACCACTGAAAACTTTCTCTCTCCCTCCTTGTAATCATTAAATACTAGCGCAACCTTTCATAACATCAGCTTCTTCTAGTTATTAACGCATATAAAATTTATATATGGTGCTCTCTCTTATTACTCTCAGTTATGTCTGCACTACTGCCACAATATGCGCCTATAGTCTATTGCCTCCATCCCATTTACACTCACATCCACGTCCTCCAACACGCCACACACACACGCCACACACACACGCCACACACACACGCCACGCACACAAATCATGTATTACTAACATATATACATTTACATACATACATCTACTGACACTTCTTGCTATCATAATCATTCCAACACTCCAAATAGGTATGCTCTTTAACTCGTCTTTAGTGTTTTCTTTTTAATATTACCTACTTATTTGCAACATCATTCCTGTCATCGTTAAAGCACTCTTGCTCACAAAACGAAGCTTCCAGCTACAACTTATACTACCTAGTACGTACATTAAGTTTAATCCTTTCTACGGGAGGGGGCTGGAGACCTGTGTAACCGGTTTTTGAAAAAAACCCATTTCAGGCTCCAGTACTTCACAAATTTAGGGTTTAAGTTACTGCATTGTATCAGCCATTTGTTAAGTTTGTTGAATTTGTGAAGTGACAAATAAATAAATCTTATTATTATTATTATTACCCCTTCGGGGATATTAGCCGTGATTATATGTATGTATGTATTTTGTTACAAATAGCTGATGTATGACGGTGTTTCTGAGTTAGCACGGGCGAAGGCGCGGGCGATAAGATAGTAAATATATAGGTTACTAGCGGCCGCCCGCGGTTTCACCCGCGTGGTTCCCGTTTCTGTGGGAATATCGGGGTAAAAAGTGTCCTATGTGTTAATCCAGGTTATAAACTATCTGTATACCGAATTCCATCCAAATCCATTTAATAGTTTTTACGTGAAAGAGTAACAAACATCTATCCATGCTTACAAACTTTTGCGTTTATAATATTAGTATGATTGTACGCTACAAAAGTAATTTGTCTAATATATCGACGTGGGTAAGTGGGTCAGCAAAAGCTTAATTTTTAAAACTTCATTAGCAGATTTGAATATTAAGCCCTATCTAATAAGTACCTACTTGATGTAGGTAATATGATGTAATATGATACTCGCTAAATTACCAATTAGAGCAGGCTTAATTATACGTGCCTGACTAACCTAACCTAACCTAACTGCCCCCACATATACCTAGTCTGTAATTTATGTTTCAAAAAAGTCTTCAAGGTACTCAGACAGCACCATTTTCTGAATCCATAGACTAGCTTTTCCGGAATTTAATTTGCATTTCCAAAAGAAATAGCACCTTTTACTTCCGAATTAAAGCAATGAGAGACTTATTCTGGTACTAAATTCATTCCTTTCAGGCATTTAAAAGTCAGATATATAGGTAGGTATTATGGAAGTACCACCGACCGTCTCAGACTTAAAGCTGATCTGTGAAATAATTTGGATGCGATCTTCTCCAAACAGAAGAAATATCTGATCATGAAGGAGGCCTTTGCCCACCACTGGGTGTATACTGGCTGAAATGATGATGATGGTGATGATGATGATTGTAGAACCTTGTATAATTTAAAGTATGCACGTACAAGATAGATATTAAAACGTTTAAAAATGTATTACTCCCTCTCATGAGAATATGTACGTATTTTTTTGGTTATTTGGCTACTTGACAGGTTTCTGAAAAGTATTTTAATAATTACAAAATTGTTTAGATATTTATTTTCCAACAAAATAAGATTGCAAGAGCAGACCAGCCAACAGGCGGCACCCGTTCATGAGTATGACATGTGAATCAGCCATCGCTTCGCTCGACCATGTTTTAGGGAACGTAACGACACGACGCACATGCCACCACCGCAGAGACACTTTGAGAGAGCATGACACACTCGAGCCACTCTAACTAAAAGCAAGAAAACAATAAAAGTTTTTTTTATAAGTAAATAAACCCAATACTTTTTGCAACTAACATAGGTACACTTCTTTGAGTCTCAATGAACAAATTGACACGTATCCCATGACTGTTGTAGGGTGGGGACAGGGTGCATACAAAATCCCCCATGGTCTTTTTATTTGTTAAAATAAAATATTTACAAACTATCAAATAAAAAAAACTATTGGATAATAATCGTTACATTATAAACTACCATATCCGACATATTTCATATATTATTGTTACAACTGTCGAATAGCTAATTATAAACGCCTCAGTGGCCGTGTGGTCAAGCGTTTGGCTCGATATCGGAAGGTCCCGGACTCAATTTCCTAAGTCAAGGTGTGTTTTCGGATTTTCCGATGCTGCGCCCGGGTTTGTGATCACCAGCCCGCATGGCAAGCGTGGTGATTCAGCCAATGCCCATCTATAGTAGCGATGACTTGATTCCAATGATGAAGGCACTGTGTATTGTGATGGAGCCATTTGACCAGCAGTGAAACAGTATATAACAATACTGTATTAATGAGATGATCTCGAACCTGACAAAAAGGATAAATATGACTTCTATCAGGGTCCTCAACCACCATAGAACGGACTATCTTAACTTTATACGGGGAACCTATCACTTTGAAGCAATTAATTACATCGAAAATCAATTCCATAACACTATTCGCATAAGTTTTAATTCAACATTAAACAATTCTGCGAATCTCGCATTTTCATTTTCTCGAATATTTTTTATCATGAAAATCAATTCATCGTAATTCACCTTTTTTATTTCATCGATATACTGTTAGTATGTTTTATTTCGTATAATTTTGTTTTCACATAAATTTCAGTTTGCAAAATGGTCGTTACATCAAATTTTACTTCACTTAAGTCACTGTACATCGAAAATACAAAATGCAAAGTCCTAAAATTTATTTTAAATATTGTCTTAAAAAGTTAATACCTACGTTGTGTTTTCGGTAATGTTGTGCTACAAAAGTCAGTCACAGAAAAGAATCGCGGCGAATCCGACTCCACGTAGTCTTGTCTGCCCTACGCTAGAGTGTAATTTGTGTGGGATTAACACCCAGTGGGTTTAACGCTCGCCGCTTGGCGTGGTGAGCGAAAGCCATCTGCGACGATAAGCTCACGTGGGACCGCTGGAGCCTCGCAGGGCTGGAACCGTATGCGAAATCATGCCTGCTGCATGCTGCGTGCTTGGATGATGCTGCATGCTTGGTTGCATGCTGCATGCTTAGTTGCATTCTGCATGCTTAGTTGCATGCTGTATGCTTGTTTGAATGCTGCATGCTGGATGCTTGCTTGCACCTGCATACTTGCTTGCATGCTGCTTGCTTGCTTGCATGCTGCATGCCCCGGGTTCAGGGAGGTTACTTCCGCGGAACCTTTATTCTTTATTAAGAAGGAGTTCTTAAGTCAATTAAGTAAAGATTATCTGAAATTTAACTTTTAGCGATAAGACCGCCTTTCCTGTTTTTCTTGAGTACCTATGTAGGTATGTGCAACAAAGTGTTTATCTATATATCTATATATTCTTTTACGCTAACATACAAGAGCTAAGTATAATGCAAAAGAAAGATTTAATGTACAATATTACATAATATATTTAAGCTGTAAGTAGTCTAAAAATATATCTTAAGCTGGTTGCATTGAAAACCAGTGCCATGGCTTAAAGCTGAGCAATCATCATAACTATCTTCTGTATTTCAATTATATTAGTTCTGTTCTGCTTTGTGATACTAAATAACAATCAAATAAATTAGGTGTGTTTTCGTTCTGTCTTTCTTCATATCAACTTTGACCTTTACATAAACAACAACTAACGCCATCTATCAAAAGTTTCGGGAAGTTATTTTAACTAAGTGTAATAGCAACTTCTACACTAGGAAAATAATTCAAAAATGCATGTATTATTTTCAAATACAATTTAAAAGACAAATACTTAATTTAGTGATGCAATATTTTCGTTCTCTAAATTTCTTTTTCCATGTCTGTCATTTTCATCATCATCATCAGCGTTCATTAGGCTGATCCCACTCCCACTGTTGGGCACAGGCCTTTCTGCATAGACAACCGCATATGGGGCGATTGGGCCCACCACGCTGGCTCAACGCTTGTTGGTGGGACATAGAATTAGACACATATATTTTTCGTGTAAGTCAAAATCATTACAGACCGTGACCTGTGACGTCACGAGAGCACTATGCACCTACGTAGGTACGTACATCAGTACAGCCGTGATTTCGACGCATGCAACTGTGTATATCGGGCGGGAGCAAATTTGCATCCACTGAACCATTTTCATATTGATGAGTTTGAAATATTATTATACAGTTAGTATTTACAAGGCTACAAGTGGTTCCAGTGAAGACAAGGTACTTCAAGGTATGTATTTTGTGTGTGTTGATAGATATTATACTTAAAAAGTGAATTCAAATAACCAATCAGTAAATGGAAAAGATGACTTCTTTGTTAAAATTGACTTAACGTGTAACTCTGTCATACAATATAGTATGCCGCCACTTTAGAATTACCATAGTTGATAATAATTAATTAGGAAAGTAGTTACTAATCAGTGTAGTAAGTATCTTAAAAATACATAATACGCGAAATCTATAACCATTATTTGCCTTGATGACGTCATTACGTTCTACCCCCTAGAATTGATTACGTATCTTCGTAACGTTGTTTAAATGACAAATGGGTAATTACAATCCGTAAGACGCATTTGATATCAGCACCTTCGCGCCTTATTGACTTCACGGCCCATTTGAGGCATCAGCTGTTACGTATTTTCGGGACCATAATTTAGGGTTGCCAACGATAAGTAGAAAAAAAACAAAAAAATTTTTGTGCAAAACTTTTGAATCGTATAAAAGCTATACGTTACATTACATGTATCAGTTCTACTTAACACCAATAGTTTCTTTGTATTTTTGTTGTAAATGTTTTCGTTATATTGTTTACTATGCAAGATTTCGGGATCACTGTATATTAGGTTAGATGCCTGAATTCTCAGCCCAGTTAGGTACTAGTAATGGTACCTAAAGGTTAGTATTATACAGTAATCGATGTCGAATTGCACACGACTTTATTTTATTGGTATTAAGTCAATCATGAGTTTAAGAAAAAAAAATGTTTTGGTTATAAAAAATAAAATAAATAAGTAATTGTATTTTGGTTCTAAGTTTCAATTCATTTATGCTTTGTGAAATAATATGTAAGATGAGTTTGGGAGCAACGATGTAAAAGGTGACATCGACCAAATTAATAGGTGCAGCGAAGTGAAGCGCGTACAACATTTCGGCAATTCATTTTTATTAAAATAGATAGATAAGCTTTTACAGGCACTTATTGACGTCAAAAACTAATAAAATAACAGTTAACTAACATTTAGTTAAATCTTAATTACTGAATCTACCACCAGTTCGGATTTTGGGAGAGCCTTCGACTGAGAAGAAGCTGCAGAGTAACTCTTGAGGCCTTTTTGCTCCCTCTTAGAGCGGTTTCACACTACGTCTGATCCGAATCCGATCCAAGGCCGTGAAAACACGGTCCGGAGCAGTCGTAGAACTAATTTCTATAATAGTTTACGCAGTCGTCATCTGATTTCTTTCCGTCATCCATGAATCTCCAATTTTGGCAGAACAAAATTGTCAAAGTATAGATAGTCCTTTCGAGCGCCTCTCTCTCGATCTCTCGACGGTACGACGGTACGGGACAGGTATAACAGCAAAGCGGCGCAAAAAGGCACGTTTTATAGGTTTTTTTTAGATTTTTTGCCTATATTGACTTTATAGGATTTAATGAATTAGCAGGTTCTCTGTATAGTACTTCAAAGTAAAAATTATGTCGAAAATTTTAAAAAAATTTGAGAAATCATCCGTTATTGACTTTTATTTGGTCTCTTTCGGGATTTTTTATAATCATGTAAAGTACATGTAATCGCGTAACTAATTAACACATTATTTAGGCAATATCCTTTGGTGTATTACATATTTTTTATAGGAGCGTAATTTAATAGTAAATACATAAACCATTTGATCTAGCAAAACAGTTTTGCCCGCATATCCTCGATGACTCGCCTTAAAAACTTAAAATATAATTATTATAACTTTATTAATGGCTTCGCGTGTAGCATTAAGCCAATTTTATGTAAGTAGTACCTATATATTTTTAAAGTAGGTACATTTTGTATTGTGTTTATTATTGTAGTATTGTATTAAATCTACCGTGATTTAATTAAAATGGAGTCTCACAACTAGGTTTGCCAACCGTCCCGGATTTTCCGGAACGTCCCGCTTCTGGGTAAATTTTGGACCGTCCCGCCGTCACCCCTTGCGGGACGCTTTTTGTCCCGGAAATCAGTGATAATATGATATAAGTATATATCTCGTACCAACTACCCTCGGGTTGAGGCCTACTGCGGCCTTCCTATTACATCTCGACTGTGATTTTTGCTTAAAATTCCCATTTTCGCATTTAGTAGTAATTTTGCAGTTGTATTTATCGTTTTTTATCGAAATAATTTCATGCTTAATATTACAAATCTCCACTCTGCGAGAATAAGCTGAGTGCGGACGGCCGGCGCCGGCGCATCGCATTTTGTAGTAATTTTGCAGTTGTATTTATCGTTTTTATCAAAATAGGACAATAAATTCATTATAAAATCTTTATTCCTCATGAAGTAACAATTATTCTGGTATAAATTTTGCTCAATAATATTATCGTAGATAGGAGAAATTCACAGTTAACTTAAAGCGATTTTCGATGTTTTTGAATTAGAATAAGATTTTTTTTATTATCTAAAAGTTCCAAGGCCGCTACGAACTATACGACTATAATACACCCTCAATTTTTATTTGTTTTAATGAAATCAAGGGTGAGTTCCACCCATGACACTGAACAACTTTCCCGAAGAAACCTATGTGCAAAAATGACAAAAAAATGTAGACCTTCCATACTATTGTCGTCAGCTGATCGGATAGTTTTGTTTGTTTTGGGAGGTCGAATTTTTTTTATGATTTTTGCACAAAAGTTTCTTTTTGAAAGTTGTTCAGTTTCATGGGTGGAACTCACCCTTAATTTCATTAAAATAATGGAGTATAAGAGATAGCATTCTAATTTTTTTATATCATTTGTTTAGAACAGCAGTTTCTAGGAGCTCAAAAAAGTGCCGTCGCGCATTTTATGAAAATCTTTCTCTGCAATTTTGGGTTTAATTAAAAACTTATACAAATTTACAAATAGTGAGGCCGCTACGAACTATGCCAATAGCTATTCGACACTATTCAATCAGTCAAAATTGTTAATGTATTTTTATTTCTGAGATCAAGAATCCCTAAATTGGCCATTTTACGCAAAATTCACAGTCAAGATGTAGGCCGCATTTGTATTGATTTTTTTTAGTACTAAAATGATAAAAAATATAATATATACATGTATTTTTTTACAAACCATTTTATATGTGGTATGTTGTGTCCCGCGTAATATACCCAAGTCCCGGATGTCGAGCTGGGTAATCCCGGAAATGCCTTTTTTTGAGTTGGCAAGCCTACTCACAACACGTGTTGTTGCTAAATGACCACGGGAGAAACTCCATTAAAATCGTAGACTTTAATGGAGTTTCTCCCTTTCTCTCTACAATTTCCACGTAAAATGACATATGTCATATGTCAGAAGGTGGCCCCTGGATTGTTTGGATTTGTATCAGTGATCGGACTAGTGCGTAAGCAATATCCAAATTTTCTCGACCCGTATTTTCACGGGTTCGGATCGGATTCGGAACGGACGTAGTGCGAAACCGCTCTTAGTAACTTATACTTTGTCGGCAACCCTACCACCCCCCAGAACCCGCCTCCCTCCCATTTCGATAGAAAAACTATCTTTATTGAATGGTCCCAGTGCGCATGTCACGCCGGAGTCCCGTCGCTCGGCGGGGCGCGGCGTCTAGGCTGAGGCGTTACTATGTTCAGCGAAAATACAGGTAGTTTAGGTCAAAACTTGGTCGGAACTTAATGAAAATGAAGCTAAACTAACATATATATACATACAACGACTATTATCCCCTAAGGGTTAGGCAGAGACTAGGCAAAGAGGACCTCAAAATCAGTCAACGTTTCACTAAATAAGAACTGCACATGTGCTCAGCGTGACAGGTGGTGAGTCCATCGCCCCTTTATGATACAGTTTCACTGCTAGGCAAAGGCTTCATCATCAGCCTATAAACGTCCCACTGCTGGGTACAGGCCTCCCACGTGGGGATATTGGGCCATAAACCACCACGCTGGCCCAATGCGGGTTGGTGGGTTTTAACGACTGCAATCTTACGACAACAACCGGGACCAACGGCATAACGTGCCTTCCACGACCCGGCATTGCGAAAGTTGCTTAGCGGGCAGGATCACAATCCGAACGCGCTAGCCGCTGCGCCATCGAGCTCCTCGCAAAGGCTTAGCCTCCATCATTGAAATCAAGTCTTCGCTACAGTTGGAAGCCGGATTTGATCCTAAATAAATAATTAAAAATAATAAAAAAGTGAGCCTAATAAACGTCTTACTGCTGGGCACAATGAATGTTATCAGCTGTTTTTTTGTATTACACAGGTTTTGGAATATTTATATAAATATTTTTTAATAAACTAAATCACTTTATGCCAGTTTGTTTCTAACAAAGACGGATTTAGTGCAGGCGGACTTACGCTTTCTCTACATCATAGGGTGGTGCATAGATGTGCAGAGACAAACAAGTGGTAGCGTGCACAAGTACAATGATCACTTCAAATGGAAAATATGTTCATCCATTAATTTATTTATAATAATTAATCATTATTGCACATAAAAGTCTGCAAAGGCGGACTTAGCACCACAAAACATTCTCTACCCACTCAACCTTAATACACTTACCAATTATATGAACTACTATTTGTATAGGTAAAGGTTTTATTTATTCAGATTGTTATTTTAGGGCCATAATTTTTTTCAAGCCGCAAGCGCTCTTCACCCAAAATCTTTTTTAAAAGGAAACTGTTTTCGGAATTTTTCTCTGGTTTGAAACGAGTTAAGTATACCATATGCGTATCACACAGAACAGAAGAAACCTCTTTCTTCGGTTCTGTAAGCTATTAGCACTAAAACTGCACAAACTTAGGTGATTTTATGTTCGTGGAATTCTGTGTGTTTTTGCCGCCGCGTCGCGTGTACGGTGCAATTGCGTTCACTCCTAATTACAAATGGATATTTTATGCAATTCTGCGCATTAAAACATTCATTTTGTTTTAAAACTTTTTGATTGATCTTTTGGCCGTTGGCTATTAATGTGTATCCGCTTTTATGGATGGTGCCGCCAAGAAGCTAGCTTCAACTTTTCAGACATGTTTTTCGCCTATTTCGTCACTGTTTTGTCAATATTTTAATTTATTCTACAATTTTGCGTAAAACCTATAGTATACAGCTAGTAAGTAGGTAAGTTTACTACTTACTAGTCAGGTGGACCAAGAACAAGCTCTACCAATCAAACCGAATAGGTAACCTAAGAGTAGAATTGTGGTTTCTTCCGGTGATAAGTTGACCATCATTTTACCTTCGTACTCGTTGCTGAAAACGAAGAACCAGAGAGAGTTGGGCAACTCTCTAAAGTGAGGCCCCTGGTCGCATGTCCATCTTATGCGCTTTTATTGCGCTCTAGGGGTTTCCACTCATCATCACCATCATGTCATCCGATTTGAACACCTCTGTGAATCTAATGAAATACGAAGACGAGCTTGCGTGAGGCCAGCCCAAAGAAACGAATCCAAGGATTATTCAGCTATGACGGCATATGAAACGATAAAGTTTTGGCCGTTCGTAAGCCCTAGTGTGTAAAGGCCAATAATCTGCAGTTGGCCAATTGCATATAATATTAAAAAATTAATCAGACTGCTTCAAAATAAAAAAATACGCGTAGGTAGGTACTTACTAATTGAAAAATATGGGTGTATACATTTATATGTAACTGATACAAGTATCGTTTTCTTAATGAAACCCAACAAGTTAATTGCCGCCATGCTAAATGCGAGGGCGAAGGTTTAATACGTCGCAGTTATTAATCCCCGTCTGCGCCTAATCTGCAGCCGGGTGTTGTTTACAATGATATTAACACGCCTAGCAACGCGACATACACATTTTTTGTTATTATGCGGGTATTAAGGCACTTGACTTTCATTTCACCAGCCCCCCTAGACAAGAGGCAAACGCTTCCCCTGTCTATTCGTAATTCGTCGTACACTACTGTGCCAATTGCTAGTGCAAAATACAGCTGCGCGCGCGCATAGTACCATACTATTATTTATTCTGTGATTGTACGTCGAACTACGAATTACAGGGGGTGAACGTTTGCCGCAATCGCTAGAAATTGAAAACACAAAACCGTGTCGCAGGAGACTCGCCTTTAGGTCTGCTGCGACACTGTTTTGTGTTTTCTAACACCTAACATCAAACATCTAACAAAATATGTCAAAATATTTAAGTAGGCCACTCCATATTTGTTAGATGTTTGATGTTAGGTGTTAGAAAACACAAAACAGTGTCGCAGGAGACCCGCCTTTACGATCGCACGAATAATGTTTTTTATTAAGTATTTAATTTATATACTTAAACAGACAAGATACATTCTTATCTTATCTTATCTTATCTAATGGGGCCTGCAGAGGTCTCCCTCTCGCAGTAGCACGTCGACCCATTGGGATCTTTTGTGCCACCCCGTCCTATCACTCTGCCTCCTCAGTGAAGATAATTGCCATAAGCTTGGCAATGTCCTTGAGGGCGAAGAGCCTAAAATCTTCTGGTTTGGGGTAGGCCGATCCCAGAAGATTCATTCTTTTCCTGGCAAAAGAGTCGCAGTCACACAGTAGGTGCTGCATAGACTCCGTTTCCCCTCCACATGCCCTGCACAGGTTGTCTGTTGTTAGTTGCATTTTGTGGAGCATTCGTTTAGTGGCATAGTGCCCAGTCAGGGCACCGGTGATTAATCGGGCCTGCCTTCTGTTACCTCCGCATATGATCTTACTCCGTCCTAGGGCGCCTTCGCCTATAAAGGATTTTGAGTGTTTTATGCCGGGTAGCTCTTTCCATTCGGTTTTATGCCTGTTTTGGATATGGTCCTTGAAGGCTTTGTTGATGGTACTCGATGCTAGTGCCACAAATGGCTCAGGGCCAATATATGGGGTCTCTAAGCCCTCCCTAGCAAGTGCATCGGCCATCTCATTGCCATGGATTCCCATGTGGCCTGGTACCCAGATCAATCTCACCCTGTTGTGCCTACCTAGCTTGTTTAAGGCTTTCGTAGTTTCAAGCACAAGGCTGGAGTTGATTCGAGGCGTTATAAGTGACTTAAGCGCGGCTTGGCTGTCACTCGGGATGAATATGTTACGCTTCTTAGGAGCGGTTTCTAAATTCTTTTTAGCGCACAGGAGAATTGCAAAAGTTTCTGCCTGATAAACAGTAGCGAACTTTCCCATACTCTGACTGTGTTTAAAATCATTGCTAAAGATACCTGCTCCAGTGCCCGACTTCATTTTGGATCCGCCGGTGTACCAGATCAGGCTGTCTTTCTCTGGAGACGGTGGCTGTTTCCATTGGTCCCGAGTTGGGACATGTATACTGAATTTCTTTTCGAACATGTACTTTGGGGCAATCTTGTCGCACCTCATTTTCATGATCCTATCAAGGGTATCATTATGTTCCCATTTTGTGTGTCTGGTCAGAGGCAAAGATGCGTCCCACAGCCCTGCCACCTTTAGTCTGTGTAGCGCTTTCCTTGCCTCCGTCTCTATGACACTGTGCAGAGGTGGGAGGTCCGTGAGGACCTCCAGCGCTGCTTTCGGTGTGGTTCTAAATGCCCCGGTAATCGCCAGGCATACTGTTCTCTGTAGTTTGCTCAAAGCATTCTTACAGATCTTTAGCCTGGTCCTGGGCCACCAGACGATGCTGCCGTTTGTGAGAATCGGCCGCACCATCATCATGTAGATCCATCTTATGATTTTGGGGTTGAGTCCCCACATTTTACCATAAGTGGACCGGCACATACCAAAGACCCTATAGGCCTTGACGACAGTCGTATCCATGTGCTGTTTCCAGGTGAGTTCCTTATCTAGTGTTAAGCTTAGATATTTCACTTCTCTGGACCAAGGAAGCTGGGTGCCGTAAAGCGTTAAGTCAACCTTCCAGCAAACCCAAGGCACGTTGCATTAGCTCCGATACCGTGGAGGGAAATTTCCCACTGACCGTGATAACTAGATCATCAGCGTAACCAACCGTAAAGAATGGTCCATGCTTCAGCTTTGCTATGATTGAATCAACCACAAGGCTCCACAGCAAAGGAGAGAGAACCCCCCCTTGCGGGCACCCTCTAGCTGTCTGAGCAAGTAAGCTGTCCCCTAGTAGTTCAGAGTAGATGATTCTACCCTTTAGCATACATTCAATCCATTTGCAGATCGGTTGTGGCACGCCATGATCCCTGGCTGCAACATTAATGGAGTCAAAGGTTGTGCGATCGAATGCACCTTCAATATCTACGAATATGCAGACGCAGATCCCTTTGTTCTCCAGGGCGGATTCCGCTCTACTCACCACATGGTGAAGAGCAGTTTCTGTTGACTTCCCTGGCTGATACGCGCATTGTAGTCCATGAAGTGGGAATTTTTTCAATGGTCCCGCTCTTATAAATTTGTCTACCATTTTCTCCAAGGCCTTATGGAGAAAAGATTGAAGACTTATTGGCCTAAAAGCTTTGGGTTCTTCGTAATCCGGTTTACCCGTTTTTTGGTATATAAATTACATGATACATTACAATTGTTTCTGTTTAAAACCAGCAATGAACAGGGTAGGATAATAAAATTGTCATGGCGGTTGACATTGACATTCGTATGGCAGTTCGGTATCGGTTCGGTTTTCGGAATAACATGTAATAGCGGAGGTCTCTTAAGTTTCCGTGCTGATTTTTGATTTTCCCCCGGTACGCAGCTCAGACCTCATTATATGGTGTAAAAACAACCGCGGGTTGTACGCGTTTATATTTCTGACGGCAGAATTCGCGTCGCGTTGAGTGAGTTGTGCATGTCGGTACATGGCCACATGCCTTAGTTATGGAATAGCAAGAAATCGGATATTATCTCAATAATCTCCTTCTAAACAGCCACCGGAGGCTGCTGTGTGTGATTAATCGGACGAACAAACGCGACGGCAGCGCGTATATTGCGAACATTACCTCGCGTTAGCAGGAACGGTTAGGGAATGGGAACCGGTTCCCGGCGATATCGTGGAGGAGGCGGCTGCTCGGCGAGTGGGACGGGGCCATCTGGACAGCCCCTAGGAGTCGGCCGGAGTAGCAACGCCGCCAGAGGCCAGGAGCCATCACAGCAGCTGATCTGCAACTGTCCTATTTCCTTCCTTACCTCTGCCCTCTCCTCAGGTTGCAAGGCGGGTCAACCTTCATCATTCGGTGAGTTTAGTTATTAAGAAGTTAGTTAAAACTTTAACGCTGCGAATCGCAGCTAATTCCAAGCAGGCCATGATCAGTGACCTGGTGGTTCATGGTCTGGTTGGAACAGTTTCTATATAAACACATAAAACGGTAAAAATCTTAAAAAATGGTGCACGAATTTAGAGGAGTGGGAGGTGGAGGGGTGGAGGGGGGGGTCTAGGGGTACCCCCCCAGTGTCATTCCCACTTACAGGAGATACATAGTTATGGAGATATAAGCATTTGTTCTCATTAAAACTAACCTTAAAATGTGTAAAAAAGGTCATTGAAGATTCTTAGGAGGAGGGGAAAAGAGATAGGAGAGGGGGGAATCCCCACCCCCCAACCATCAAGAGCTATAAAACATTTTTTTGTATGGAGCTAGATTTCTGCTGGCTAATAAAAAAATAACCTCGAAATTTAAGACAATCGCTACGCTGCGCTTCGCGATTGTCTTAAATTTCTAACCTATCACGTGACCTACAGGAGTAGGGCAGCTAGTATTTCTGTTTTTTATAAAATAAAAATAACATCGAAATTCCTAACCTAACCTAAATTTCTAACCTATCACTTGACCTACAGGAGTAGGGCAGCTAGTATTTCTGTTGTCTATAAAATAAAAATAAAACACCAAGAATTACACTATAAAAACATGCTGTATTGATGTTAACAATTCTTCGTATGGGTCTTTTTTCGACAACTAAGAGTCTCCTTAGAAAATGCAAATGTGCATTAGAATCTCTGATTTTTTTATAACAAAGTGGATTACTCGTTTTATACAAATTCATGCACCATTTTTTAAGATCCAAGCCGTACTAATAGGTAAGCTTCGCATCGCAATATAAAGATATTATGTTCAAACAGAAACCTTAAACACTTGTGCTAGAGAGGTTACTGAGGTTAGTCGCCTTTAGTAAAACTGAAATAGTGAGTTACGCAACTGAACAGCGTGCAACTGTTCACACACACACTTTGCTGGGGTGTCAAATGCACAATAAATGTGTTATTTCTAAGGTCTAGACTAGAGTATTAAGAAGGGAAAAAACAGCTATGGCAGAAGTACAAAAAAACTGGGTGAAGTACGTTTCCACCATCTCGTCAGGTGAGAAAAAGTCAAGTTCCTTTCCTAAAAAAGAAATCCGAGGCACGAATAATTTTGTCTATTCAATGAAGGAATGAGGTTTTACATCCTTTTTCTTCCTTTTCCTTGAACCTCAATTTACTCTTTGCTGCAAAGCCTCCACAAACGACCGTAGTTATAACTCGCTAACCGCATAGCGTACAGTCACTGACCCCTAAAGCGCAAGGCTGCAGTATTACCGTAACGTGGATTTTCACTTATTTGCAAAAATAAATCGTTTTTTTTACATAAGTAAGTAGGTAGTTAGGTAGGTATCTAGCTAAGGCGGCAGTGAATTTACTTAGTTAGTGATGAGTTTCGTAATTATGTTGACTATGTGTCAGAAATTAAACACAGTTTTATTAGACCTAAGATAACAAATATTCTCGTCTATTATCCCCGAATTGACTCACTAAGGGTGAATTCGACCAAACTGGAATAAGACTTACTCCGAGTTTAGTCTATACAAATTCGGTGTTTAATCTTGGTATAAGACCACGTTGCTCCGTGTATAAGACCTTATTCCAGTTTGGTCGAATCCACCCTATGCAATGAGGACAGTAAAAGCCCACGTCCATTTTATTAAACCTACTCGCACAAAATTAATATCGTTAGCTCATTTTTAGTACGATTAAAATAATATTTTTTTCGTACGATTTAGACGACCTCATTGTTCGAGTGGTTTGTACACCGGTTTTCATGGTGTCGCCATCTCTGAGGTCCCGGGTTCGATCCCGGTCGGGTCAATTTAGAAATTATTGTTTTTCTAAATTGTCTCGGGTCTGGGTGTTTTCTATGTATAATAAGTACGTATTAAAGTATTTTAAGTGTGTTTATCCGTTGTCTAGTAAACTCTAACGAGTTTCATAAAGAAGCTTCTCTTGGGCTAGATACCTAATTGGTGTGAGTGTAGGAAAGTTTATTTATTTATTTAATTTGTCAAGAGGTAGGTACCTAGTTTATTTACATACTTATACATAAGTACACTATTATCCCCAAAGTGTTAGTCAGAGACTAGACAATGAGAAAGGGTAACAAAAGTGATCTTGGCAACTATCTAGTAGCTAAGTCTATTATTGACATTGTAGCACCTACTCTAGCTCTTATCTTTAATAGTTGTATTGACAATGGGGAGTTTTCTGACCTCATGAAGAATAGTAATAAAGTGATACCTTTGTTTAAGTCAGGTAGTACATCAGACCCCACAAATTATAGACCTATTTCTGTATTACCTACCTTTAGTAAAATTTTTGAAAAAATAATTTTAGTACAAATGCAAAGATTTTTTAATAAACATAAATTATTACATAGCAAACAGTTCGGTTTTACAAGGGGTCGTTCAACTACTGATGCCGGTGTTGAACTTTTAGGACATGTCTATAATGCATGGGAAGATAAATGCGATGCCTTGGGCATCTTTTGTGATTTGTCCAAGGCATTTGATTGCGTTCTTCACGAAACGTTAATCAGGAAACTCCGCCACTACGGGATCCGAAACACTGCTCTGGATCTTCTTATTTCATACTTGAGTAAAAGGATTCAGAGCGTTGACGTTAATGGAAAAAGATCACCCGGATCTATAGTAACAATGGGAGTCCCTCAGGGCTCAATTCTTGGCCCTTTCTTGTTTCTTATTTATATTAATGACTTGCCGTACCTCATAAAGGATAATCATGATATAGTGTTGTTTGCAGATGACACTTCTCTTTTGTTTAAACTTAAACGTCAGCAGTTGGTTACTGACGAAGTAAATAGCGCGATCTCGAAGGTAGTCCACTGGTTTAATGTTAATAATTTGCTTCTAAACGAGAAAAAAACCAAATGCATTAAGTTTACGCTACCTCACGTTAGGCAGGTGAAAACTAATGTGTTGATAAGGGGTGTAGTGCAGTGTGTCACGAGTGCAGTGTGTCACGGCATCATAACTCATAAGAATCATCTGTTTTATTATACGTGATGGAATGTAACTAATTTAGGACTTTGTACCGATTTCCCGGAACTGGCAGTCAATACTTTCCTTTGTTCTGTAACACTATATAAACACTGTTTTTCCCTAAATAAATAAGAGTTAAGAACCAACCTTCGTCGTATTATTTCGTCTCCCGACTTCCATCATCACGTGGCGACTCTGCCGGCGCTGCCTTTCGGCAGCGCTGAGCATCCCACATCACATGGCGACCCTGCCAGTCCACTGCTTCTAGGCAGTGCTGGTTCATTTGGAACCCAAGCCGCAGAGAAAATCAAGATCACACCAATGGGGTCCACGCTTCGCATCCGAAAATCCAATCACGCTGCGAGATATTAATGAGGCCGCTACGCATCATCTCAGCACACGTGACATCACAACTGGTCCGTGTGAGTTCCGCGCCGAGGAATGAGTCATCACCACGCTAAATCACCACCCACCCAAACCCACGCACCACGTTAAATGGAAATATGGGTACAAAATCATCGAAAACCGAAAATATAAAAGAAGAAAAATCATAAAACTGCTACGAAATAAAAATGATGAAAAACCTGCTGCTATCCAGAGATGACGTTGTTGGTGAGATAAAATGGCGAACATTATAACCTACGTGAGGAGAAGCAGCAGCCGGGTGTGAATGCAGCTGGGTGAGGACGCAGCCGGGTGAATACAGGCGAGTTTTGTTAACAAAAGAACCATTACTGAGAAAATTAGACTGAAATCATTTGTTTGGTAATACATAGGTATAAACTTTTAAAATGAAATTAATTGTAATCATATCTGTAAAAGCATTTTGTGTCCACTTCGTTCGATTAGTTATTTTTTTATAGGAGTTTTAGATGTTTCAAAGCGGTTTAGTAAAAGCAGTATAAAAAAAGTCATGTAAAAAAAAAAATAGAGATTTATATCTGGTGCGTAATGGATGACGCATAAAATATCTAAAATGTGTATTGAGAATTTCTTTAGTAAGAAAGTTTAACGCGTCTTCTTGATTATAAAATAATAAATGTAATCGATAATTAAATAAGGAACTACCTTTTAACAGCCGTTGACGATACATTAATTAGTAACAAAATTAGTGGCATTATAGTTAATAAGTTCAAAATAAGGCTTCTAAATAGTTTGAAATGAAATGCTAAATCTAAAAAGAGAATAATAAATGAAAAGGGGTTAAATACTGTCTAGGTATTCAGAAAGATATATAAAATAATGTTTCAGAAAAATAACGTCAATACAAATCGATTATCGATTATTAATTTTGAATGAACTCGTATATTATGGTATGTTCAAGAATTTCGTGAGTAATTAGGTTCATAAGGATGAAATGCAATTGGACTGATCATCCAAAAGCATCAGATCTTATTTGCCTAATTTATCTTACTTTAAATAAATGCTAAAACGAAAGAATATGTTGAAATACGTTTTATGGAAGAATTGAGTTGAAAGGAAAAAAAAAATGATGAAAATATTAAAACTAATATAAATATAAAGATAAACTCATTAAACCATTTTTCCCAGCGCAAATGACGCGAGCCGCTTTTGTGAAGGAACTTGGTATTAAAAATAGTCAATAAAATACGGTACACACATTATATAGAAGGTACTATAGGGAATTCAGGTCCATCAGGCTTATTTAGGTGCGAACGAGCTTCCTCTTGAATAACTGATGGAGATCAATTGTTGTCTTAATTCTGACCCTATGCAATTGGTACACGGGTGGTTCAGATCCTTCTATTCGATCATAGTGTAAACGAGATTTCTCCGTGAGAATGTTGGAGGCAGTGCTGATGACGAAGGTGCGCGAATACGCAGCGTCAGAGTGAGTCCTTAAAATTTATGATCCCCCGTAGTGAGGTGTGCGCACAACCTAAACGGGCATATTAATATGCACTGTTTAAAATATAAATAAATGTTATAATAAAAGTCGACTTATAATGTACCATAATACAGGGTCCGGCCGGCCCAAATAATAAAAAGTACCTTACTAATATGTGTGAGTAGTGTGTGTTGTGTACCACTACTTTAGAGCATTGCTCTAAGACCTAATACCGTTTAAATAATGCTATTTATGACTAAAGAGTATGAATAAAATAAAATAAAAAAAGTACAAGTACTAAGTGGTACGACGATATTAATAAAAGTGTACACACGATGTAATCGGATAATACAACGACGAAAAAAAAATTTTTTTGAGTTGATTATAAGTAAACGTATTCGTCAAGTAAAAGTATAATGACAAGAAAGTAAGGAAACAAGAATATGGAACAATAAAAATAAAGTTAAACTACTAGTATGAAGTCTAAGTAGGTGAAAAATATTAAGTAATGTGCTAAGGAGTCTAACAAAAGCTTAAAGTTTGAGCCAATTATATTAAAAGATTAAAGAAGTTGGTTTAAAAAGGAGCATATTAATAGCTTTAGGAGATAACATCGTCAACAGCTGGGTATATAAAAAAATATATTGAAATATTATACTACTAAAATAAATAAATACTGGATTAACTTAATAATTGAATTAATATTTTATACTGAATTTTACAAAAAAAAGTTAAAGTAAATGTTGTAATGTTTTAAATAAGGTAAATTTATATTTTTTTTTTAATAATTAATTTTAATTTTAATATTCACTAAATAATAATACTTAGTTGCTGTTCGGATTTAGCTAAAAACTTTGTATGTTACAATATTATGTGATACAATTATAACTAGGTACTATCACTAAAGTTTATCATCTTCCGTTCCTTTATTTTTAGAACAGATGATTTGTCATTGTTCACTAAAGCAACAAAAGATTCAACAAGAAGAGTCAATGAAAGTTATTTTTAGAAACAGATTAAAACTTGCATACTTGCTCTGCTATGACAAAGACTCGCCAAATAAGGCATCGTCACTGATAAAATTCGTGGAATCTATTATGGAATATGTTATTGTAAACAATGCACCGAGAGTGACTAGATCGTGACGATTAATCAAACCAGCTGTGCGCTTATTTAAATTAATTACCTGTGATTGTATTAAGCGTATATTGTACCAGAAGTTTGTTACATTAATCATTATGTAGATTTCACTGTCATGTATATATATTTTTTATTATTATTAGATAACACAGAATAGGATCAACAGTTACGTATTGATGAATGGCAATGTTAAGCCAGTTTGTTGTTTAATGTACTTATGTATGTCAATAGTATAACATTATATTTTTGCAACGTCTATAGAAATAAGATGTTTGTTTATGTAAGAGTTAGTACATAGTTATGATTTGGAAATATACGTATGTTTGATCGACAAAGATGCGTCACTCAGTCAGTGCTGATAAGCGTGACCTCGCAGGCGAGAACACTACGCCCAAATTTTGAAAAAGAGATAATTACTTTAAACCATAATGACCAATTCTTTGAACCTAAAAATAAATACTTCTTTTTAATTCATACGTCCGATCGGTTCTAGAGTATGCATCGGTGGTCTGGACTCCGCAGTATAATGTACACATAGATTCAGTTGAAAGACTAAATAAAAAAATGCAAAAGTACATTCACCATAAAGCTATTCGTAATAGGCAAAAAGAGATCTGTATTTCCCCTCTGATGGAACGTCGCATTGAAAAAGACCAAGTTTTCCTTTATAAAATAATAAATAACCTAATTGACACTCCGTTTCTTTTAGAAAATATAGGTATTAGATGCCCTCGGACAAGTTCTCGTCTTAAAAGTTTGTTTTCTTTGCCCTCTACGAGTACTAGATATGCAGGTAATACATTTTTGTTTAGATCATGTAATGATTATAATAAGAAGTTTGCTTCTTTGGATATGTTTAATTGTACTGTTTCTCAGTTTAGAAAGCAAATACGTGAGTTAATGAATAGCAATTTCTAAATATGTCTCGTTTAACAACATTTTTTTTTTCTTTATAATTACATACTTTTTTATATTGTATTTATTTTACTGTGTTTGTTGTAGAGCTACTCTTTGTGTCCTTAATTTAATCTGTATGTATAATTTAACTGTGGAAACTTTACTGATAACTGTGTAATCTATTTTGTAATAATTTTTATGTGTTGTTAAATTGTTTGTTTCCCAAATAAACTAAAATAAATAAAATAAAAATAAAACCTCAAAACGGTATACACTCAAATCAAATAAAATTACCAGCCCGTTGCGAATCTATAATAAAGTTGTCAAATAATTGCAAAGGTGATTGTGTAGTAATATAATAGTTTACTCACCATCCTCACGAACCATTAACTCTCGATCGTGTACGAAACGAGCTTTCCTCGCGAGAGAATTAGAGGCATTTTGCACGATACAAAAAATAAATGAAGTATGCATACTTCAAAATAATGACACCGCTTGTGTTATGATAGAGCTAGCTCAATACATTAATAATAAATGTGGAACATGGTCCGGACCACGGTTATGTATAGTAAAAGGTGTCACGAAAATAAATAGTAAGGATGATAGACGAGTAATATTAAACGATTTCCATTTGTTGCCGACCAGTGGGCATGCAGGCATTCGAAGAATGACTAATAACATGAAACGTTATTACTACTGGCAAGGCATGGAAAGTGATATTATTAAATTTGTAAAAAATTGTGATAAATGTCAGAAACAGAAGTTTCATAGAAACATTAAGCAGCCAATGTGTATAACTAGCACGGCAACAACGGCTTTCGACAAAATATTTTTGGACCTGGTAGGTCCACTAACTAAAGATACAAATGGGTACTGCTATATATTAACGTTACAATGCGAGCTTACAAAGTATGTAAGCATATAAAGCATACCCACTCCGAAATAAAGAAACGGAGACAGTAGCGCGTATCCCTAATGAAATTGCAACAGATAGAGGTACCGAATTTTTCTCATCAACTATGCAAGAAGTGTGTAAACTTTTAAAAATTAACCAGTTGCAATCAACCGCTTATCATCATGAAAGTCTTGATTCTTTAGAGAATTCACATAAATCATTAGGAGCATTTCTAAGAATACAAACAGATAATCAAGCTTATAAGTGGTCCGATTGGTTGCAATATTGATGTTTTTCCTATATTACAACGATACATTCGTCAACTACATATACACCCTATAAATTGGTGTTTTGTATTATTAATAAAGTAGATCCAGTTTATAATTTTAATTCGTATACTGTAGAACTTAAGTATAGATTGCAAAAATCCCAAGAGGATGCTAGAAATAATTTAATTAAATCAAAAATTAATAGAAAGATAAAATATGATTTAACCACTAATTCAATTAATTATAGAATAGGCGATTAAATATTATTAAAAAAGGAAAATAGAGATAAGATGGATCCTGTATATTTAAGTCCTTATATTGTTATTGAGGATCAAGGCGTAAATGTCAAAATATTAGTTTCAGGTAAAGAAAAAACAGTACATAAAAATAGAACACAAAAATTTAATTATAGTTAACTGTATCCAAATAAGGAATACCATTACTCATAACCCAGATCATATTGTATACAGCCATAGCATAAGATTGTATCATCATTATAATAACAATGTATTTTTAGAATGTAAACAAACTTTGTTTGTTAGTTTAAGCCTGGTAGATTTTAATTATTTTAAGTTTGAGTAAAACTATGTTTATATCAATATTTAGTATTTTAAAAAAATTATATAGTTTAATTTTTTTTCAAAAAAAAAGGGGAAAGGTGTAGGTGTAGTGCAGTGTGTCACGAGTGCAGTGTGTCACGGCATCATAACTCATAAGAATCATCTGTTTTATTATACGTGATGGAATGTAACTAATTTAGGACTTTGTACCGATTTCCCGGAACTGGCAGTCAATACTTTCCTTTGTTCTGTAACACTATATAAACACTGTTTTTCCCTAAATAAATAAGAGTTAAGAACCAACCTTCGTCGTATTATTTCGTCTCCCGACTTCCATCATCACGTGGCGACTCTGCCGGCGCTGCCTTTCGGCAGCGCTGAGCATCCCACATCACGAGGAATTTGATTCCTGAAGACAACACAGTATTCTTGGGCATAACTTTGGATGCTAAGCTTCAGTGGGGTCCACATATAGATAAATTGTCAAAAAAGCTAAGTTCCGCAGCATACGCTGTTATAAAAATTCGTAATTTAACTGATATAGAGACTGCCCGTTTAGTGTACTTTAGCTATTTTCATAGTGTAATGTCGTACGGTATTCTGTTGTGGGGAGGTGCCGCCGATATTCAGACTATCTTTGTTTTGCAGAAGCGAGCTGTTCGTTCAATTTATAAATTAAGTCCGAGACACTCTCTTAGAGACAAATTTAAAGAGATTAATGTAATGACTGTGCCTTCTCAGTATATTTATGAAAATCTTTTATATGCCCATAAAAATATAAAATTGATTAAAAAATACAGTGATATCCATAATATAAATACTAGAAACAAACACAAATTTGTTGTACCTACAACAAGACTCAAGAAAATAGGTGACTCGTTTAGATGCCAATGTATACGCTTTTATAATAAACTACCAAGCCACGTTCAAGATTTAAGCCTTAATAAATTCAAATCATTCATTAAACGTAAGTTGTGCCAGAAAGCCTTTTATACCGTTAAAGATTATATTGAGGACCAAAAGGCTTGGGATTGAGCTGCTTCCAATTTCTGCTTTTTGAATGTTTTTTTTGCTTTTTTTTTATATACACATAAACATTAATGTTTTTTTTATAAACAATGACATTTGCTTACTTCGTAAAGTGTTATATTATTTTATTTATTGTGAATGTGAAGACGATGTGGGTCATTTTATTAATTTTATTTTTATTATTTTATTATTCTCTCTGTTCTGTTAGTTTTTTTTCATGGTCTGGCAGTTTGAGTAATTTAAGTGGCCTACCCAAATGTCCTTTCTTTGGTATTGTTCGTCGAATCGTTTAGCTCCTTAAGTCTTGAGTTGAGCTGAACGATTTCTGACAAATGCGTGCACTGACTGGACAGGTCCTCTCAATCTGTGTGGTTCTTTCCTCAAAAGACCATCTCAGACGTCGATCTACATGGTCTTCATATAACCTGACCAAGATTATGTCTGGACTTTAGAAGAGACTGTGACCTCTGAGTTTGTTTCGGTCTTTCTTCTCAGAGTAGTCAGATAGGAAACGCCGACCTCATCTAGTTTAAAAAAAAAACATGATTGACGTGTAAAAGTGTTTGTACAAACCCACTTACAAAATAAAATCATTTATCATTTATCATTTTATCGCCCTATCAGTTTGCTGTCGCAACTTTACAAGCTTCTGACAAAAATCATCACGTTTCGTCTTACTGGTTGGTAAAAAACTAGACTTTTACCAACCAGTTGAGCAAGCCGGTTTTAGAAGTAGATACAGCACCATGGTCACTATGGACCACTATCACTTACTAGCTATGAAAATTGGCTGGCTCGCATTTATTGACTACAAAAAAGCCTTTGATAGCATCGAGTCCTGGGCAGGTATTCAGTCTTTTCAGAATGCCAGAATAGACCACCGCTATATATTCCTTATAGAAAATATCTACCGAAGAGCACTTCTGACGTTGAACATACCAACCCAGTTAAAATAAGAGGAGTTAGACAAGGAGAATCAGATACCTACACTGTCCCCAAAATTGTTCACACTGGTGTTAGAGGACATTTTTACAACTTTAGACTGGGAAAAGCGGGGCCTTAATATAACCGACTCAGGCTGGATTCGACCAAACTGGAATAAGACTTACTCCGAGATTAGTCTATACAAATTCGGCGTTTAATCTAGGTATAAGACCTTATTCCTGTTTTGTCGAATCCACCCTAAGTAATTTGAGATTCGCGGATTAAGTACATCGTCTTATTCTCAGACAACCCTCACGAACTGGAAGTCATTATGCAGGAAGCCTCTGGAAAAGTTGGTTTGGAAAACAAATGTGATGACTAACTGCTCGAATGACAGCTCGACAGTCCAAGTAAACCGGATTACCATCGAGCGCGTACAGAAATACGTGTATCTTGGCCAAAAAGTTGTGATGGGTAAAGACAACCAGACAAAAGAAATCGATCGGCGCATCAGATTAGCGTGGGCAGCCTACTCAAGGTTGAATTTGCCCTCAAAATGAATATAAGACCCGAACAATAGAGGGCTTGCATACATGACCAGTGTATTCTACCATTACTTATACATACTGAGCTGAGACCTGGGTCTTCACAAAAGACATCTTCGAAGCTCAGAGTCGCGCAAAGAGCAATTGAAAGAAAGACGCTGAGGGACAGAAAAAGAAATGAATGGCTAAGGGAACAAGGCTCGTGGTGTAAAGCGTTGACCGAATGGAGACGGTGGGGTGAGAAGCGACCACCAGGAAGGCCACAAATGCGTTGGTACGATGATATCAAAAGAACAGCTGGATTGAAATGGATTGAGTCTGCACAAGACCGGCAAAAGTGGCGTGATTTGAAGGAGGCCTACACCTCTAGGGTTAAAAATGGCTAGAAAGAAAAAGAAGAAGAAAGAAGACAATGAGAACCGCAAAAGCAGTCCTCTGCCATAGTCCACGGCACACCAAATTACAACTGCACGCATGTGCTCATCCTGATAGGTGGTGAGGTTGGATTTTTGTGCAGTCTTTAGCCCGATGGTCGCCTTTTACGACACCCAAGGGAAGAGGTGGTTGTGCAATAAGCCGCTATGCGACACAGCTGTCCTGTTTATTTCCTACTATCTATTACCTCTCTTTCAGAGATAAGTAATAAGACTATTGTCTGTATTTTTTTTTCTGTATGTGTGTTTATGTGCAATAAAGAGTATATATATACCTTTGATTAACTTCCAAGCATGGGCACTTGGGCACTTGGGCACTTACACTGCGCTATCAAGGCAGAACATCGAAATTGAGCAAGAGGAATGAAGACTCTTATTTGAATAATTCTAAAATATATAAAGTAAACAAGTAATAACCGTGTCGCGTAGCGGTGAAAGAGTACTACCACCCCCTCTCTTCCCTTAGGTGTCGTAAAAGGCGACTAACAGACCAAAGACTGCACATACTTACATCCAACAGCTTAGAGCGGCTATAGGCTCTCCACCTGTCACGCTGAGCACATGTGCCGAGTCGCTATTTGGTGAAAAGTTGACTATGGCAGAGGACTGCTATTGCGGTCTTTATTGGCTAGTCTCCGACTAACACTTTAGTGATAATAGTCCTGATTATATTATGTATGTACAATTATATTATCCATCCATCACTCTCATCTCATTGAGCTAAAAACTCTACTTTAAAACAAAGAATATATTAATTATCTAAATAACATTAGCTTAATGCGCAATGCCATTAAAAAAGAAAAAAACATTAAGTATCTACAGCCTCGTTCGCACTAGGCGAGTAATTTATTGGTAGTAAAATTGTACATTGCTTGATTGCTTCACTCTTAAGGGCCCCACATACGATCAGGGGCCCAAGTCTGCTAATTTACGAATGGCATAATTGGATCGCAATTGGATCGCATTGTAATTGTTTGACACATTTGGTATTCTCTTACTCATTTAAGAATACCAAATATGTCAAACAATTACAATGCGATACAACTACGATACAATTGCGATTCAATTATGCCATTCGTAAATTAGCAGACTTGGGTGGGCCCCAGTTCGCCGGCAGATATCGGCCTGTCAGTTAGACCTTGTCCAGAAGGGGCGAATTCGCCGAGAATCGTTTCGCGCGAACTCATACGCGCGTTGTCGAGGTACTGGCTGCCAATACATTGCGTCCACAAGCATCGTGCGAGTTTCACGACAAATTCGCGGCGAATCCGCCCTCTTCTGGACAAGGTGTAAGACCCGCCCCCGGGCGGTCGGTGCGCTTCATACGAAACGAAAATCAAAGTAGTAAAGCGTCGATGACCTTGACCGTACCTGCCGGCGAACTGATCATGTGTGGGGCGCTTCAGTACGGGTTAGTGGCATTTTCCCCAGTTTCGATTTCACCCGAAAATTAAATAATAAATTTTAGTGTCGTTTTTTTTTATTTCGTTTTCAGTTTACGAGTTGTTATTTAAGCATGTGTAAGCAGACATGAGTGCAGGAAGTCCGAGTTTAGAATGAATGGAGGATTTCCCAAAGTGGTGGTGGAAAACAAAAACTATTTATTGCTTATTTCGTAGCTTGTTAGTTTAACACGTCTTTTGTCTTTCACTTCGTCGTTCTAAGTTCCCTCGCCATTTTGTTTCTGTCTCCGTTTGCCCACCTTTCAGTCCTGTTCACACATCTCTTACGTTCCGTTACACACATGTAATTTATCCTCCATTCATCCTATACTTGGCCTTCCTGCACTCATGTCTGCCCTCAAACATGCATACATACATAACAATGAGTAAACTTAAAAATAATATTTGAAAAAAAAAACACAAAAACTTTAACATAAAATCTTACCTAGAATGGTGACAATAGAGATAGTGTCTTTTGATATAAAATACTTTTCATCCATTAACCGGCTCGGTGAAGGTCGTTGTATACTCGGATCTTCTACTATATCAATTCGAAATCAAAGCTCGTACTTAGGATGCACTGAGCCAAGTTCGCCTAAAGTAAAGTCAAAGCAAAGTTACGTAAGCACGCTCTATAAATCTTATAGAGCATTCAGTTGGTTGAATGCTCTAAGGGTAAACAGTATAATGATTTAAGCCGACTTTTACTAACAAGTGAGTATTTTTCTTAAACAAACAATTTTTTTATATTTGTTACGGTTTTTTGGGCACTAGTTTACACAGACATAAATAAAATGACGCTTTAAAATTAAAAATAATCGTTTTACGACTTTGAAATGTTATTTATCTTACGCCTATGAATTTGTACAATCATTGGCACATGAGCATAGTGAATGGCACTATTAATTAAGTATAATTATTGGCATTATTGGCAGTCTTTTAATCATTGGCACTTATGGCAGTCTTAAGAATTTATAGGTATAGAGGTGATAGTACTAAATTGAAGTGCGCAGTCCAGTTATATAAGGTTATGGGAGGTTGGACTCTCATGAGTTTAAGGTCCGGGTTGAAAAAACACAGAGATTTTGTTTAAAGGTCTATTCGTCGACTTCACAGTAAGTAATAATTACAATTAAACACAAAATCTAAGGTTTCGAACCTTCGGGTTCAAAATAGCGCGTACGAGAGCAACCGAAAAGAAAAGGGTGTGTCGCGGACTGCAGCTATTAGGTTAGTAATGTTTTTAAATAAAAAGTACTTTGTGGTAATGGCCGCCGGCTCAGGCCGGCTGGCGCGAGAGCAGCGCCACGGTCGCGTCTTCGCATTGGTTGCCGCGCATGCGCGCTAGTCTGTAAATCCCGCGGGAAGACGGCCGCGAGAGACACGAGGTGGCAGCACTGGCGTGTTGGCATTATGGTTTGCGATAAGGTTCATGGAAGTAGGTAGGTAACTTAAACCGAAGAAAATGGTGTAACGTAGAGGCCTATGCCCAGCAGGTAGGTAGTAGATACGGGCTGAGAATGATGATGATGATGGTGATGAGAAGAACCTACAAGATTTGACTAAATTACCAGCACAGATTCAAACTAGGTTTTATATTTATGGAAATAGAAAAACGTTTATTTATTGGTAACTTAACATGAAAGATAAAAACATATTTGTAATAAGTACTAAAACAATATTTTTAACAATTATAAACCAAAAAGGTACAAGCATTGAGATAGTTATAGATCTCAATGGGTACAAGCATACGGCCTCCACCGGCCTCCACTCCACTCATGCAATGCCACGAGAATAAACCCATGATGACCCAACCAAGCATGAACCTAGGTAAATAGGTTCAAGGAAGTACCCCAAGTAAATGGTAATGAAATAATTTTTTTGTTGTAATGAAACCTTAATATAATAAACGCTTTTGACATTAAAAATAAAAGCAAGTTTATATTTTGAAATCACTATCAAACAACTTAGAAAAAAATGGATACAAGGCTTTAGGAATTAAACCTCTTTGCTTTGCCTTATTGTGTGTAATGTGTAAAAAAATATTGAAAAAGTAAAACTAGGCTTTTTCGTATGATATCTCTTGATTTTTGTGATAAAAATTTTATTTAATGAGTCTATATGTTGCTGATTTATTTTCATAAATCAAAAGTTATGTACTCATAGTACATGTGTTGGCCAGGAGAAGCGCGTGTGTATTTGGACACCATTATTGTAATGAAAGATGTCTCACTATGGATCTACTTACAACAGAACAAAACGAAAGTGACTAGTTGACCGTACGATACTTTGTGTTTATTCTCGTTTCGAGGCCTGAATTTTGCCATAAAAATGGCGCAGACCGTGAGACGCGCCAATGAGGGCAGATATCCATCTTGTTATATACCAAGTAGAATAAAAGAAAGGAGAGCCAAAGCTAGGGCTCTAAGGTAAGCATTAACTGCAGGAAACTCATTATAGTGTTATTATTTTCAAGCTATAGGTAACCTGTTACCAATTCTACTCTTTATTTTTCATTTGCTGAAAAACAATAAAATTCACTTGTGTTATTTCTACTACCTACTATGGACTATGTAAATAATAGTTTGTACATTCATAAGTATAATTATTTCACATTTAGTCGTATACTGTCGACATTTACAATGATTGGTAAATAAAAGAACATAAAATACTGATTTTTGTTCCTGTTAATTATTGAAATATTCAATTTCTTTGTGAAATTATTGATTGGTGAGCATCAGACAGAAATCTGAATCTTTGCATTGGTTCTTGTACTATAATGTATATCATTGGTAAAATATAACATAAAGATTTGATCTAAATAATAAACGTAGAATGTTTGTTATCTACTACTGTTACATATTCTTGGTTATGTCCATGAAGAAGTTAAGTCATCTATTCGTCACTAGTGATCGTATCAGGAGAAAAGATTGGGTTAAAACTAGAGGTGGGCCGAATGTGGTTTGAACCGAATACAAACTTCGGCCGAACATTCGGTAAAAAAATCAAAATTTGGCCAAAGTTCGTTTCTTTTTACGGCGCTTCTCTTTTACAACTACAACACGTTCTAACTAGTTTACGCACTATCTTCAATTTTTGGTATTGCATCCTGCCCGCAACCCGCGACAAATAGCAAATACATCCATGTGACAATTGCGTTATTGTTTACATTATTATCTACGTGATTTTAAGTGAATTAACGAGATAAAGTAATATATTTTCTTGTTGCACATACAATGAGTGTAAGAAAAGATGAGTGTTATTTCATTATTTTCTTGTACCGAAAGATTGGTTCGAATGTCGGCCGAATGCCGAAGTTCGGTTCAAACTGCCGAAATTCGGTTAAACCAAATGTGAAACGAATTTCGGCCCATCCCTAGTTAAGACCCACCAATGATCCATAGTAGGCTGGTGGGTGTTCACACCTGCCTGCCATCTTGTGGTAACAATAAATTGGAGCATAGACAAGCTCAACTAATGGGGATGTATCTTGATAAAAAGTTGCAAAATGTCAAAAAATTATATTTAAATTTTTTTGTTAAATTAGTTACTCATTGTTACTAAAAAGGTAATTTTTTTATATTAAAAAAAGTTAATAAGCATTGTTAACGAAATTCTATTGTAATGTTAAAATAATAAAATTTCTAATTGTAGCTAGTTGTGGAGTATCCTTTTAAATATCTAGCTTGTTTTAGGCTGAAAGTACACAGAAACCGAAAGAGTTGTCTTTTATTAAATCTACTTAACCCCTTGAGCACTGTAAAACGAGACACAATTGAAAATCAATTGTTTCGTGACCGCCGGCAGTCTTATGATCCTTGACCTATTTTTCTACTTATAGTCTTGTTGTTTATCTTCGCAAAAACAAACTCTTCGCAAACAATTATTAACTGTGACTTATTACCAATAAATGTATCATACCATCAGACCTTTAAACACGTTCACAGTCTCATGAGCCTCATTTGGCTCATAACAATTGTAATTCTATTGTTTTTGGAATGTGTTAAAAAGATACTGGATGAAAATTTTATTAAATATCTAAAACTAAAAATGAGTATGAGAAGGTTATTTTGCTGAATGATAATAAAATCTGATCTATACTTTTCAGATTAGAGCAACAGAGAAAGCCGGACAAACCCGAAGACTTTGTGTGCTACTCCGACAGTGACAGTGAAGAAGAGACCCCCACACAACAACACAAGACATTAAGCACCTCATACAACTTCGTAGACTATGTCAGGTCCAGAGAAATCCAAGCACCTGAGGTAAATAGTTGATATTTTTATAATAAATGAATAAATCTGGCTCCTGAAACACAGATTTTTCTAGCTTGGGAGTCAGGGCAACAATGAATTATTGTAAAAGGTTATTTTATTGATAAGAATAAGAATTTAAAAAAAATTATTGACACACATTATCACACAATACAGCACATTGACAATAATAAAATTATAAAAATGACCAATAAAAAAAATATTAAAAAATAAAAAAAAACAAAATAACACAGGATCACAAAATGAAAATTATACAATAAAAAATATAATAAAAATAAAATAAAAACAGGTGGCTGTTAGTGTGTGAGGCCAACAAGGACCCTGTCTCAGCAATATGCTGCCACATCCTTCAAAGTTGGGCAGAGTGACAAAGCAGCGCTGATATTCTGACAGGGCCTTTATAGGGAGATGATGTCAAATAACAGAAAATGATTAGATGCATAAATAATATACCTATTGATAAACATACATACAAAATTAAAAATAAGCTGGCAATATTTTGTGGGTCAGTCTTCTGTAATGTTATGCCACCTGTATATTTGCTAATTGCTTACACCATGAGTATTATTTGCATGTTGTTGACCCTCGACCTCTTAATATAAGTCTAAGTCCAAAGTCTCTTATCCATACTTTTCAAATAGGTACACAATAATGCAGACATTGTTGCTTTTTAGCAAAAATAGTTACACCACACCCAACTCAATACAATGATATAATGCCATAAATGATTATTTATTGATATAAAGTTTTGGGGAACTTGATTGTCTGAACACCGAATCTTTAAGACTTAGCCTCTGTGCACATGATTTTTTCAATAAAAATAAATGCTTGCGAATGTATCTTTTATGTCATAGTCTACACACTATAAAGATCCAAAAAATAAATGCTTGCGAATGTATCTTTATGTCATAGTCTACACACTATAAAGATCTAATATCTACCAAACAAGATTTTGTGATTAGTCAGTCATTGGTCTGAACCACAACTTACCTTTTTCTATTTCTTAAGAAGTGATATAAAAATTTACTTAATATGATATACCTACCTAGAGATAATGAATGAGATACTAAAAGTTGTTGACTTGTTATCAGCTTAGCAAATCTACTAGGGTGGCCTTATAAAGTATATTATTTAAACAATAAAACTAATCCACATGATTTTGTTTTACTAGTATTTTATAATATTTTATACTTAGTAATAAAAAGCAATATTGCATGGTTTCCAAAAATTTATTTTAATGTGATGCACACAAAAATAATTATAATTCCTGATGTTACAAAGACTTTAGGCCATAAAATATACAAACACTAGTCAAAAGATTAACTTATTTGACAGTAATTGAGTGTTAGACAAACATCTGCAGAGAGTTCTACAAAGATCAGGTTTTGTGGTGTTTGCTCTATGAACCTGTTTTACTGATATCTTAGATGTTTATTTATATTTATAAAAGAATTCTAATTCTCAGTGGATTTAATTTAATCATGTGTCATAATGGCCACTACCATCCATTCATGCAGGATACTGGTAACGGCTAACACAAGACGGTAGTCTTGTAAAGTTTGGGGCAATCTTGTAAAGTTTGTTGTAGTCATCTGGAGTCTGGAGTGATGGTAGCCTGTATAGGCGTGATCCTATTAAGAAATAAATTTGGGATTCACTAACACTCACTGTTCTATTTGTAGCCTGCAACAAGTTGTATGCTAAAAATATCCATCAAAACGCAAGTTTGTAGTCACAACAGATATGCTACATTGTTGCTATCAAGGACGAATATGTTGCAGTACGTTATCTCGTACGTGTTTGCTGCGCGATGCCCTTATTGTTACATTGATAACGGGCCCAAATTGTGCAAGGTCATGTGCTGCACTTATATTATGATTTGATTCTCATTTCAACCTTTTTGCAATTAATTATTGTTGAAACATGCAGTTTGCAACCGAACATCTTGAACACTTTAGTACTTACTGTGTCATTGTAACCAATGGTTTTCGTAACTTTTATCTTTATTTTCTTGGTGAAAATGACTGTCATAACATAAGTTTTGTTTTTTTTATTGTTTGGTTTGTAAAACTGGTTTTGCAATTTTAACAATGTTATAATTCACTTATATTATTATATACACTACAGTTACTGTAAGAGCTAGATGCAAACACCGCATGTGCATAAGAATGACGACTGAGTACCTAAGTTGTATAAAGTTACATTTTTGAATAAAACAGACAAAATTTACTTAAAATAAATTATGAATATAAAATTAATTAACCTAACCTAACCTACATCTAATAATTTTATTAAATTACTTTTAATGGAGGTGATAGAACCACAAAATATATCGACATCGGCGCGAACACTATTGCAGCTTGATGTTATACGGTAGAGTGGTGAATGCTGACCCAAGTTGGTTTTGCACATAGGCAAGTCAAAAGTTTTTCTGTTGTGTAGGGGATTGCTGACACGTGGGATAGAAATTGTCAGTTGCTGGAGAACACTTGAAGAATCCAATAGTCCATGCAGTAATTTGCAAGCGAATATTATATCTTTTTTTTTATAATAAATTAAGAAGGAGGCAAACGAGCAGGCGGGTCACCTGATGGAGAATAATCTCCGCCGCCCATGGACACCCGCAACACCAGAGGAATCGCAGGCGCGTTGCCGGCCTAAAAGCCCTTCCTTAAAAATAATGAATAGGTTTTTAGGAAGGAATAGGAATTGTAAAGGGAGGGGGGGAAGGGCCTCCAAAACCCTCACTGGCCGGACGAAACACAACAGCACCAAGTGCTATTATTTCACGCCGGATATTAGGGAGAGGGTGGTATTACGCCAGGCGAGCCCAATGCGTGCTGCAACGCAGCGTGGCTCTACCACTCTATTTAAAATATATCTGATATTTTCCGTCGGGTATGCAGTTGTGTTACTTTGTAGTAAGGTAGGCGTTCGTTGTAGGATTTCAGGCTGCGGCATTTGTTATTACATTAAGCAAGGTGATAAATAAAGCGCTTCTGTACTCTTTCTATCCGATTAGAGTGTACCTGATAACAAGGATTCCATATGACACTGCAATACTCTAGGATTCCACGTATTTATGGAGTTGTAGATTATAATAGTTAGAGAGGGCTGACGACTAATGAAGCCTGCAAGCTGAGATGATTGTCTAATTATGTGATCTAGATGATTGCAAAAACTAGGCGAGCTATCAATGAGAACCCCTAAATCACGCGTGACTCGTACCTCCTTGTGTTTTGTGCTCCCAATTGTGTATGACACTTCACATTGATTTTTTTCTGGTAAGTCTCAAGAAAAAACATTTATCGGGATTCAGATGCATGCGATTCATTTCGCACCATTTGATAATGTTGTTAATGTCACTTTGTAGTATGAGCTTATCTTGGTGATCTGAAATGGTCCGGTATACTTTGAGGTCATCAGCAAACATTTTGAATTTACTCTGTATGTGAGAGCAGATATCGTTAATGTAAATCAAACAGAAAAGAGAACCCAAGTGCGAGCCCTGTGGCACCCCTGAAGAAACAGGTGGTGCTTCTGAGGTAAAGCTGCGAATAGCTACCAACTGTGATCGATTAAGCAAGTACGACTCGCACCATCGCAACAGTGAGCCATGTATACCACACCAGCAAGCTTTATCAACTGCAGATCGTGACTGACCAAGTCAAATGCCTTCCGAAAGTCTGTATATATCGCATGCACTTCCTCGCTATCATCAAGAGCTTGTGAGATATCGGTGATGTGCTCTACTAAATTGGTGGAGGTAGATCTATGAGTAAGAAATCCATGTTGATTTGGGTTTATTTGTCTCTGGACATGTGGTAGTATTTGCCGATACACTATAGATTCCAAAACTTTGCCGCAAGTTGAAAGAATGTATATGGGACGATAGTTTTTGACATCGTTTTGATACCCGGTCTTATGTATACTGTGGTAATTAATTAACTATGCCAGTTTCGGCTAAAGGGAATAAGATTTTCTTTGATAGATATTTAGTTATAGCCAGTAAGCTTTCGTTTTGTGTTAGGTTAGGTTCAGAAATTTTTATTTCCCATAAAAACATACAGTTTACTTACAATGAGAATATATAAAATGTTACATTCAGTTTCATTGTTCTTAATGCTACTTCTGGAACATCGGATAAACTCATCAGGCAATTGCTGTAGTAATAATACATATTTTTAAGCTTACTTTTGAACACATTACGACTATCACATTCTTTAATATCGTTTGGCAACCTATTATATAGCTGTACTACCTCAAACAATATAGTTTTCTTTCCATAATTAGTTCGTGCAGGACAAAGTTGAAGTTTATTTTTTTCCGAAGATTATATTTATAAGCTTTTTTATGAAGTATGATGTTGGATTGGATGGAGTTTGTAATTATATTTTTAATAAGAACGCAGGTGCAATATGTATATATTTGTATGAGATTAAATAATTTAGTTTTTTCGTATTGTTCTTTTGTAGGCGTTAAGTAATTGTCATGAAATAATACGTTGTGTTCCGGGATACATTGAATTTCTATATTACACGCTCGTGATTGTAGGTCTAATGCAGCTAATTTGTTTTTAGTCGTTTGTTTCGAAAGTACGTTTGCAGTTTTCGATTTGCAGGGCATCTCACACACAAGCTTCCTATAGGGAGTTTACAAATGATACACTCGATTTTAAGTCTTCGATAGTTTTGTTAAAAATCTTAATTTCGGATATCAACGCAGCTTTAAAGTCAGAAATATGTTTTTGTGTTGTTTCTTTCAGTTTCTCATCAATGTAAGATTAAAGATTCTCCATAATTATATTACTACCATTGAGTAACTGGCTGTTGGTGCCAGATAATGACGACGACGCTGGAGATTTTACTTGATGTTGTATTCTGATCGGAGTGTTTGTGTTGTCGCCGCGTTTTTCTAATATTTTGCAATCTGGACACTGCCATATGATTTTTTTTGGTTGCTTTACTACTTTTGATAATGATAGCTACAGTCACAACGTGAGCAAGTCTTCAAATCAGTTATTTTTAACAACCTCTGACAAGCTATACATTGCATTTCGAAGGTGAAAAAATCCGCAGACAAATTATTTTTATACAAAAAGTAGATGCACGTCGGAGGTTTGAACTCGGGACCCGTCGCCTTCAACAAGCGCCCATGACCACTAAGCTATCGAGCGCATGACGTCAGGCCCCTATTTCACCACGTCGACAATTGTCAGTGACATATGTCGAGTGACAATTGTCAAGCGACAGGTGACATGTGACATTTTTTTTAATTATTTTCTATAGAAATACTTAGAAACATGACAGGCATTTTGTTACAATTGTTTTAATGACAAATAAGTTGTGAAACAAGAATTATTTTTCTTAGTTGACATATTTGTAGATATGTCTGTAAATCTTGACATGAGATAAAAGCTATGTCATGCTTGCGTTACAATTGTAAAATTTCGTGGTTAACTTACGCATATTTTCAAAATGGCTCTCCGTGAAAGTAGTAGTGATAATAGTGATAGTAATGATTTTGATGACTTTGCATATAGATGAAGATTTAAAGAAAGAATTAATTTTGCAATTAGGGAAAAATTCCGTGTTAGCAAAATCAGTGTAGAATATGTAATAAATAGAATCGGTGCACGTATTGAAACTTGTTAAATACTAACTTACTACAGTCCTCTTTCTCCAATTTTGCCACGTTGTGTCTTTTAGATATTTCCAATCTTTGTCATATAAGTACCTACTCCGTTTTATTCAAACGATTAAACTATTTCTTTCCATTTCTTAATTTTCATGTCAAATGTCAATTTGTTATTAAATTTACCAAAAAGCACCGATCTGCTGTCGGAATAAATTTTAAGAATGACATCTTTTTCTTTCTTGTAATATTTTTTATTAAATCAAACACTTAAAAATACAGACTTGAAGTGACTTGCAAAATAACGGGAAAATATTTAATAGTTTTAAATAAGTTTTTATCAAAGACAGCGAAGACATTATTTTGTTTGGCAGTTATTGAGAGACTGAAGGCTTTTCAATTTTAAAAGACGTATTATTATTTGATTTAACAACTTCTAATTAGGTATTTGAAAATAGAGTTCGCTAAATTCCTAGACGAATACTTGATACATTTGATTATATAATGTCCTTGATAAATTTTTACCTATAGAACAGTTCAGCCGCGACAATTATTTTTTGACAATTGTCGCACTTGTCAACGTGGTGAAACTGACCACTTGACAATTTTCATCTTTTCTTGACAATTGTCGCACCTGTCGACGTGGTGAAATAGGGGCCAGGTGGTGAATCTTTGGTGCTTGTTCTAATGATTTATTTATTTATTATGTTTGATTGCACGAAGAATTTCTCGGTTACCGGATACCGATTCGAAACTGACCCCAAATTCGTAGAATAATGTTTTGCACTTTTACGTACTACCGCACTGCCACAGGGGAATTCGTGAGTTTTCGGTAGAAAACAAGTTTGGCAATGTCTGTAAGTGCGAAGAGCCTGCAGTTTTTGCATAGGTCTAGGGACCCTTTATTTTTCTAGCAAGACAGTCACTGACGCACTGTTTGTGAGGTGTAGACTCCTTGTCCCCCCTTACAGTCAAAGCATAAAACGGTGATGGGCTCACTTGATACGTGGTGAGCACATGTGCAGTTGTTAGTTTGTATATCATGCGATGATAGATGGATGTTTCCTATCGTAGCGTTACTTGCTGTGTGGATGTTTACAAACGCCTGACGTCACAGTAACCAAATCAAAACCGTTTACGGTCATATCATTTCAACCTCAAAAAAAAAAAAAATTTTGGTTTTTTCATTATTCTTATTTAAATCTGCGAGCAGCCGTATAGCTTTAATCATATTCGCTGTGCATCAGTGGCCTGAAAGCCATCGTATTAAGTATTGTTTGACTCTTATTTATCTCCGCTACGTAAGTAAATAACAAATGTGTACCTACCTATAGAGATTACAATAATGACGTGGTAATTTTGAACGAAGCGCGTCTGCAATCCCTTTACCTACGAATGGCAATGGTCAATGTGATCAATACTTTGCTCTAATGCTACGGCCACACTAGACGGCGAAAATACTGGTTCCGTTTTCGCGATAAAAACTTCGTGTTCCGTTGTCGTGATAAAGCTTAGCCACATCAAAAAAAACTTCGCGACGTCGCGATAATCTTGAACTTTGTCGCGATAATGCAATTTAACTACCTAGTGGTGGGTAATATATTCAAAACCATATATCGATATTTGATATCGGAATATTAAACTATGGTAGGTACATAAATTTATTTTAATATTGGTATCGACCATTTCTACGGACTATTAAAACTTCATGCAATATCGTGTTTTTCCACTATTTAGTTTCAGAACGCTTCGAATCGATATTGAATTTTGATGCAATATAGGTACTTATAAGTTTCTTTTCAATAGATTTAGACGACTCAGTCAGTTTACCCACGTTCTAAGTGAGTGAGTGCCTATTAATTAAGAGATAATGATTTAGTTAAGTATGTTGAGTTTTTCTAAAATAAAATGTAGGTAAATAGGTACCTATAATAATTTTATTTCATTAAATATTTACAAGCACAGTTATTTGTTAAAAACTACCGATCAATGATAATTCAAATAAATATAAGCGATACGGTGCAATATTCTTTAATCGGATCACGTACAATAATATAGTGATCTCAACGCACACCGCATTCCTGACGCGATATAGTGTTTTCTAAAATATATAGATTCAGAACGCATCGATATCGGATTTGACGAAATTGATGCAATAATTATATGTTTCAGTAACTATATAAGGTTAAATTTTATCAACTGCAAATCTTTTAAGGATAAATGAAACAGCATAAATAAACTATTTTTATGAAAAAACCTTAAATTTTTATACGCTAGTTTTCAAGGAAAACGCCAAAAGACATTTCGATTAAAAAGTAAAATAAAACACCCCTAACGTGCCCTTACGCACGGCACGAGCCGAAACAGAAGATGCCTACACCGCTTACACCTTACACGTGCCGTAGTTTCATTCAAAGGAGCCGACAGAGACACTACCGCAATGCCTACACCGCTTACACGTGCCGTAGTTTCATTCAAAGGAGCCGACAGAGGCCGACCGCAATGCCTACACCACCACCGCACCGCTTACTACGTGCGGAGCGAGCGAGAGCGAAAGCCATCCTCCCTTGCCCCCGCCCGCTACGCGCCCCGGCCGTGTCGCCCGCCCGCCGGCGCGTGCGCGTGGCGGGTGGGGCGATCGTCAGTTCGTCAAAAACATACCTATCGCACTAAGCTAATTGCAGTCGCAGGTGTATTCGCGAAAGTTTTTAAAATGCCGTACCGATATTCATCACAGGAGTACATGAATAGCTACCATGATGCAGGTGAAATTATGTTGCGGGCACAAGTACTGTACGGCGAGAGATACGGACGAATAATTATCATTCGCACCATACTTGGAGCCGTGCAGCGCTTCCGAGAGAGCGGCAGTTTCCAGCCACACCTCGACTCTGGGAGGCCACGATACCCAGTGCGTCTTGAGGAGCACGTGCTGGATTTCTTCCACCGGCACCCAGTGGCGAGCACCGAAGACGCTGCCCGTGTGTTTGGCGTAAGCCAGTACTACGTGTGGCGGCTTCTGCGCAGCGAAGGTTACCATCCCTTCCACTTCACTCGAGTCCAGCAGTTGCACCCAGGGGACTACGCGCCCAGGGTCGAGTTCTGCCGTTGGTTGCTGCGGAACCCTACCTACAACGTGCTGTGGACGGATGAGTGCACGTTTAAGCGCAAGGGACTCATTAATGTGCATTACTGGTGCGAGTACAATCCGCGAGTGTTTCGGCCGGACCACTTCCAACACAGTTTTAGTGTAAATGTGTGCAAGACAGTGTTTATGCGTGAACAAGGGCGATATGTCCAACATTTAATGTGATTAGGTTTAGTTAGGTAGGACTAAACTTGTAAATGTGTAAATTGGAACCTGTAATCAACAACTTGTAAATATGTAAATCAATGAATTTAGACTTAAACACGCCAAGTTAATGTAAACTTTACATAGCTACGAGGGACGTTCAAAATATTCTCGGTATGTGGATAAAAACAAAGAAGTACGAAAAGTTTGATATTTTTATTTTTCAATATACTCCCCCCCTATGTTCATACACTTATAAGATCGATCAATTATTTTTTTTAATCCCTCATAAAAATATTTTTTATCTTTGGTGTAAAAATGCTCCTCCACGGCCGTCTTCAACGCTTCATCGTCAGAAAATTTATTTCCACGCAGATCCTTTTTAAGATTGGGGAACAAAAAGAAGTCGCTTGGGGCTAAGTCCGGACTATAGGGTGGATGAGTAACAGTTTCAAACCCACATTCAACAATAGCTGCCTTGGCAATATGAGCAGTATGGACAGGGGCGTTGTCATGCAGAAGCAGAACACCTTTGGTTAACTTTCCTCGCCTCTTTTCTTTGATCGCATCTCTTAATTGACGTATAACGTTAGCGTAGTACTGCCCTGTGATATTTACACCTTTTTCTTTATAATCGATAAGCAATACTCCTTCACAATCCCAAAATATTGTGGCCATGACCTTGCCAGCTGACGGGATTACCTTGAACTTCTTGGGATGAGCTGAACCCTTAATGTGCCACTGCATGGACTCCTGTTTGCTCTCTGGGTCATAATGATGAACCCAGGTTTCATCTCCAGTAACTATTTTTTGCAGCACCTCATCGGGATTTTCACCACACAGGTCGATAAAATCTGAACAGCAAGCCACACGCATATCCTTTTGAAGAAGCGTCAGCATTCGCGGAACCCATCTTGCACTTACTTTTGACATATTAAGATGGTCATGTATAATGTCATGTACGGTACCAATAGAGAGATTGGTTACTTGAGCTATAGATTTTACCTTCACTCGGCCGTCTTCCAATATAAGTTTTTCCACTTTATCAATATTTTCTTGTGAGGTAGCCACTACAGGCCGGCCAGGTCTAGGGTCATCTTCAATACTCTCCCTTCCACGCTTAAATTCGCTTGACCATTTTTGAATAGTAGATAAAGAAGGAGCAGACTCACGGTAAACACAATCCATTTCCTCTTTTATGGTTTTTTGATTTTTACCCTGTTTTGTCAAGAATTTTATGACGGATCGGTGCTCTAATTTCGTTAAAATTGTTAATTCGCTCATGGTGTTCATGTTTGTTCGGCAATTGCAGAAAAACAAAAGAACATGTCGGTTCCAATTTTACTTTTTTTTAATGTCAATGGATGAATCTTAGCGGCCAGTAACAAATATATATATAAAAGAGGTTGTAACGTATCAATACCGAGAATATTTTGAACGCCCCTCGTACATTACTTATTTCAATCTTGGTAAAAACTAACGAATTGTATTAACTTGTCAGTCCAAAGCCTGAAAAATGTGATGGGATGTCAATTCGTTGTGAATAGTTAAAGCATTTAAATAAAAACAGACCAATTATCTTGAGTTTCATTTATTTACAATACCTAGGTACTCACATCTTATACTTACTATGTGCATTTCTACTGAAGCGAAGCCAAGCAGTAGGTACTTACCTTCCCTGTTTACGGTGGTTATTTTTATTTCGCGCATTACTTTACATAGGCAGTCCGGAACCGTAGATTGTAAATTAATTTTAAGTTCTACACGGATTCGCTCCGATTTTTTGGAAATGTCCTCCGCTCGCTATTAAACTAATCGTGCTAGGTAGGTAATTTGTAATTGTGTAACTATAACTAAAAATGACGGCCGGGTGGTCGTGTGGGTCAGCGACCCTGACTGCGAAACCCACGATAATCCAGCTAGCAACACATGTGTGATGAGCACGAGCAATTTGTGACCAAGTTATGATGTATTTATGTATGTTTATCTGTTATCAGTCGCCATAGTACAGCGTACGCTCAGTTTAGGGCCGAATGAATGGTGTGAAAGTTGTAATATTTTTTTTAATAATTTCAAATACGCCAAATTAGCGCATAGGTGGATTTTGTTTTTCGCAGCGGAGTATTAACATGTGTTAAGTGTGATAGTTTTGGGTAACGTTGCTTGTGGTGGAGTCTATCCCGATGTCACAGAATAATGTAGGTACCTACAGCGCTTAGCGGTGCATTACTACTGCACTGCCGCGCCGCGGCCGCCACAGTTAAACTTATGATATGAATGAAATGAGGAAAGAGTGCAGAAAGAGTGAAATGAGAGAGACGGGCGGTAAGAAGAAGCCATGTTTTAAAACTATTTATGAATGAAAATTAATGTCAGGGTGCTCTAAAAAATATTACAATTATTGTGTTAGGAAAAGTAAAAATAAAAACTAGCCTGAATTTTTTTTTTAAATGTTAGTGCCTTATTTCTCTGGTATAATTAGAAGTTTTGTCAAAACATTTGCAGTTGATAAAATTTAACCTTATATACGATTTGTATCGCCCACTTCTAATTTCAACGTAAAAATGGAAATGGTTGCGCTTTATTACATGTCGGCAAATAATTATTTACTGTATCTTTATTATTTAAACAAAATAAATACAAGGGTAAAAATAAAAGACGATGGTGGATGTTATCTATCACAAAAATCGGACAAAGTTAGTACTTTTATATTGTTTAATATTGCTTAAGTTTGCTAGTTTTTAATACTAGTTTAATTGTAATATTTGATTAATTGAGTTAAAAACGCTCAAATAAACTTACTTATATAATATTTATAATATATTATTATCTTACAAATAAAAACTTTTTAAAATGTGTTTTTAAATTGGGAATAGGAAGGTTATAACTACTCAACTACATGGCATATGTGGCAACACTGGCTGTCAACTCGGCTTACATCGGCTCCGTAATATTTTAAAGCTAAAAATCTAATTAAGTGCATAAATTAAGAGCAAACAGTTGCTGTGGTTAGAATAAACAGTGACTTTAAACATTTATTGCAGTTATAGTCCAAAACTAACAGTGACTAGTAAAAAGTGTGAAAAAGTGTGGCTACGGTCAATTTTTACTGGATGCTACTCTTAGTCATTTTCTATAAACTTAACTATTTTATCGTGTAGCAATAGTGATAGATGCAATTCCCACTTAGCTTCTGTACTTTGAATTGAAACCTTAATAAAGTGTTAGTACTCAATCAATAACCTCAAATGATAACGGACAATCATTTTAATTAGTTGGGTACCTACCTACGCCATATTTAATAAATCGTCCCGTCCGGTGATCTCCAATTAGTGCAGGAACAGAAGAGGGCACCTCGTGGAACCTAAACGCAATTTTATTTCGCTGTCACTAAACCACAATTGAATTCTTGTTGGTCACAGCATTAGTTAAGTACACAAAGTGTTTTCTTGTCGGAGCGGATCAGCGGAGAGATAAAAATGTTTCAGTCTCCAAATAAGCAACACAACTCGACTCCAGATCTACGACTTGTTGAAATGGAAACTCCGAATATCACGCAAAGAAAACGCAAACAGCCGGAAAGTGAAATGTCAGAACTCCTATCGTGCTTCACAATTAAACTGAATAGTGCTATGGCTGACCTAAGTACCTTAGTGAACGACAAACTTTCTGAGATAAGTAGAAACATTAACACAATTACATTGGACATAAATACGCTTAAAAATACCACAATGGAAATTAAGGAGGAGCTAAACTCTGTCCGTGTTGAGCATATAAATACACAAAATCGTGTCTCAAAGTTGGAGGAGAAATATGACAAATTAGAAATGTCCATTGGTGAAATAGATGCAGCCATGCAACATGGCAGTAATGTAAATAGTGACCTTGAAAAGCAAGTGCAAAACCTGGTAAATCACACAAAGAAGTTCGATCTTGGTACTTTGAATGTGTTGAATAGCAAAATAGAGCTCTTGGAGCGGCAGGCAAGGCAGTGCAATGTTGAGCTGTGCAATGTCCCTGAAAAAAAGGGTGAAAATCTATTGGTATTGATAGAGAAAATTGGAACACATATTAGCTATGCGGTTACTAACAGGGATATAGTATCTGTTCACCGTGTACCACACGCTCAAAAAGAAATAACTCGCCCCAAGAATATTGTTATCAAGTTTTCATCTAAAATTGTCCGTGATAATATTATCAGTGCATTCCGCTTGAAAAAAAATGTTACTACAGACAACATAGGCCTGACTGGTTTCTCACACAGAATTTACATGAATGAGCACCTGACTTTGGAAACAAAGAAACTGTTTCGAGAATGTCGTCAAGCAGCTCATAAAAATAATTTTAAGTATGTATGGGTTAAGAACTCAACTATTCTTGTCCGCGAAAATGACAATGCCCCAGCCCTTGCTATACGTGGCTCACATGATATGGTTAAGATCAAACAAAGTAGTTGCGCCTCTGGTGAAATGGTGCATTGAGTTTTATATTTGTTCCTCATACAAATATGAACATGATGATGTCTGCCCACTGTATGCACATACTAACATGTTAAAATGTTGTTACTGTTTGGTAGGTTGTTATGCTGCTTCTAAGCCCTTTTGTGAGCTGACCACAAGCATTTTATGTAATAATTCCATCATGTTTTACTGTTGGTATGTAATATCCTTACATGAGGCTTTTTGGCAGTGTGGCTTTATTTTCGAACAGTATGTCACTACACATTGCATGTGTGTTAGTAAAGAAGTGAGTATTAAACCCATTTTTAAATCTAAATTTAACATAGGTTTTAAAAGTAAGGAGACTATTACACTATTTTGTTTTTGCCTATTAATCCAAGTTTGTTATTGCATTTGTGTAGGTAAAAGAGTGAGTAGGAAATCTATTTCTAAAATTAAATCTAACATTAGTTTTTATTCTAATGAGACTGTTACATTGTTTTGTTATTGTCTGTTATCCCTAGTTTGTTACTATGTGTGTTTAAGTAAAGAAGAGAGCATTAAACCCGTTTCTAAATTGAAACTTAACATAAGGGTTATGTGTGGTGTGGCTATTATATTAGTTTATTATCATATATTATTCCCAGTTGGTATGTGTGTCGGTAGGAAAGTGTGTGTTAAACTTATTTTCATTAAACTTAAACTTAATTTATATCTTTTATGTGATGAGACTATTAAATTATTTTCTTATTATCCATTGTTCCAAGTTTGTACTAGTTGTAGGAGTGGTTACAGCTGCTATTATTCTATACTTATACTTTATAAAGGTGCTAGTAAAGTTGTGCATCTCAAACCAATTTTTGTAACAAAACCACTTTGTTGTAACCCAACCATTATCATAATATTATGTTGTTATCTACCATCCCAAGTTGGTACTATCCGTGGGTCTGGCTGTGAATATGATTGCCCTATGCTTATACAATATGAATGCGTATGTGAAGTAGTGGATTTTAAACGCACTTGTAAAGCTAACATAAGTCTCTCTGGTAATATGGCCATCATATTATCTTGTAACTGTCCAGTTTCACAAGTTGATGCTCTTTATGGTCGTGGTTTTAACTGCAATTTTTCTGTACTAGTGCATTGTTATTGTAAGGGTGAAGCAATTTTGTGCTTATCACTTGTTTATATAGTGTACTCTATACTGATTCACTTAACTTATCAGGTCTTAGTTGGTATTGCTGCTATTCTACCTGTATGTGTTAGCCTGATTGAGACTAAATTGCTTAAAAACTACGAACCAACCAGTCTATGCGAATTCGAGATTGTTAATTACAATGACGAGGATTGTATCCTTCTAAATTATTTGTGCTTGAGTTTGTTATTATCTCATACGTGTCCTTTAAATTTCTCAGTCTGCTTATACTTAACAATTTTATATTCACCAAACCAGGTTCAATATTATTGCATCTACTCCTCTTTTGTAAAGCTAGTAACACAAATTTATTATTTTGTAACCTTTAATGAACAGTAACAATTTATCAGTATTTTATCAAAACTGTAGGGGAATTCGCACCAAATTAAACACTCTATATATGAACATACTTGCCAATACATATGATATACTTGTTCTTACTGAGACCTGGTTGACACCTGAGATTTTGGATAGAGAATTTATCGATTCTCGTTACATAGTTTTTAGATGTGATCGAAACCGTAATTTAGCTAATAAAAAAGATGGAGGTGGCGTTCTTATAGCAGTCTTGAACCAGTTACACCCTAGTCAGTGTACTGCGTCCGATCATCCTTGTAACATTATAGAACAGATAGCGGTACTTATCCCATCTTCAAAATTGAGTAATGAGGCCATAATTGGCACAGCCTACATTCCTCCTAACACAGCCAACGACACATACATCTCGTACTTGGATACTCTGCAAAATGTAATCGATAGTCACAGTGATGCTCATGTATGTATACTGGGTGACTTCAACTTACCTAACTTAACTTGGGTTTCCAACTACAATATGAATGCGGGTACGGGCTTTACATGTTCGGGAACATCTGATATATCCTTGTTGATGGGGAACTTTTTATCTCAGAATAACGCATCTCAATATAATAGTGTAGGTAACATAAATAATAGAATTTTAGACTTAGTCATCTCCAATATTGAATGTGAATTTCATACAACTAATGATTCCTTACTCCCAGTCGACCCGCATCATCCCCCTTTTTTCATTTTATTACCAAATACAAACAACAATGCTCCCCGAATGTCCCACTCCAAAATATCCAAACCTAATTATCACAGAGCTGATTATGACAATATAAATAAAGAGATTTCCAACACATTATGGGAAGAAAATTTAAGTGGTCTCCCAGGCATTGAGGCGGTCAACCGAATGTACGAAATCATCTTTGATATTATAAAAAGGAACACTCCAATGATAACCATTAGATCCGATCGTTTTCCCAAATGGTTTACTCCGTCACTTATACGTATTTTCAAAGACAAAAATAAAGCTTGGTCCAAATGGAAGACTTACAGGAACATTAGTGATTATGAACAGTTTTCTGTGTTCAGAAAAAGATTTAAGTCTGAAAGTAGTAAATGTTATAAGCGGTATATGATGTTAGTTGAAGGAAGTATCAGATCTAATATCAAACACTTTTGGACTTACATACACAATTTAAAACGTAATTCAGGACTACCGGCTTCGATGACTTACAGAACCCTAAACTCCAGTGACCCTAGTGAAATCAGTAACATGTTTTCTCAATTTTTTAAATCAGTTTATGAAACCTCTACACTAAAGCCTGATGTTTGGGTACCGCCGGATACATATGCAAATAATGACTTGTTATTAAATAGCCTACATTTTGAAAAATCCACAATTAAAAAAGAAATAAAATCTCTCGATTCATCAAAAGGGCCTGGTCCGGATGGAATTCCTCCTCTATTTTTTATTAAGACTGCTGATACTATTATTGTACCCCTATATATCACATTTAATAAATGTATCTGCGAAGGCGTGTTTCCTGAAACTTGGAAGACTGCTAATGTTACTCCCATTCATAAGTCCGGCTCTAAGCACGATGTTGAACAATATAGACCCGTATCCATTCTGTGTACACTGGCTAAAGTATTTGAACGTCTGGTCCATAATGCTATTTACCCACATCTTCATTCTGTCGTTATTCCTCAGCAACATGGATTTATTAAGCGTAGGTCAATTACTACTAATTTATTAAATTTCGCGACATTTTTATTTGAAAACATGGACAAGGGAGAGCAAGTTGATGCCGTTTATACGGACTTTCAAAAAGCGTTTGATAAGGTTGATCATGAGTTACTTTTGGTTAAATTGGCGTTTAATGGCATCCGCGGGAATCTTCTTCGCTGGTTCATTTCATATATCACAAATAGAAGTCAAAAAGTCGTTGTAAGGGGATTTAAGTCTGATATAGTCAAAGTCACATCTGGTGTTCCACAAGGCTCTATCTTGGGGCCACTTCTTTTTGTACTGTTCATTAATGACATACAAGACTGCTTCCAGCACTGTAATTTTGCGTTGTATGCCGATGACTTGAAAATTTACCGAAGTATTAAATCCGATTCAGACTGTCGTCTTCTTCAAAGCGATTTAGATCGTCTATCTGAATATTGTACTCTCAACAAATTGCACTTAAATCTAAATAAATGCCTTAAAATTGTATTCACGAAGAAAAAGTCAAAAATAAATAATACTTATTTATTGAATAACTTGGTGCTCAGTGAAGTAAATGAACTTAAGGACCTTGGAGTCACACTTGACACCAAACTACACCTAAACACTCATACTGAAAAAATCATTAATAAAGCATTTAAACTTTATGGGTTTGTTATGAGATCTACTAAAAAATTTAGTCAACCAAGAACTTTCATAACGCTTTATAAATCATTAATACGTCCCCAACTTGAGTATGCAGTGGCAATTTGGGACCCATACTATGATAAATATATACAAGAAATAGAAAAAGTCCAACGTAAATTTTTGCGTGCTGTTCATTTCAGATGCCACCGTAGGAAAGCTACATACTCTGAACTTCTCAAAATTTATAACATGTCCACCCTCAAATCAAGAAGGCTTTTACTTCAAGCAAATGTGCTTCACGGTTTGGTTAACAACGCTTTCGACTGTATAGAGCTAAATGACAGACTCAAGTACAGTGTCCCACGATCAACTTACATACGTGTTAACAGAACCCGGCATGTCTTTGCTACGGCTAGATGCAGAACAAATGCGGGTAAGCGATCTCCGATGCATCGACTGGTTGAAAATTATAATGAACACTTTGTTGACCTAGATATATTTCACTTGTCTGCACCTAGATTTAAGAAGCACATCATTGAAATGTCTAATAACACTTAATAATCTTTTTGCTCATTTTTTTTTTTTTGTAATTCGGTTTTTTTTTTCTTTAACTCGGCCGATTCAGCTGATAGACAGTTATTGTATCTTATTACTCCGCGAATAACGTAGTTGGTTATACATTTATACGAATCAGTGTTATTTTGCCGCAATACTATGTAATGTGTAACTGTTTGTTATTCCTAATAATAAATAAATAAATAAATAAATAATTTCTACCTAATAAACTTGGAAAGAGTTGGAATAACTATTCCCGAGTTATTTTATTTATTCTGTGGATTGGTCTATGGTTTTATTTGTTTTGCCGTCACTTTGATACTTCAGGTGTTCGTGATAATTAACTTTTGTTCATTTTAAAATTATTATTACCACTTAATTCTTCGGAGAATTCATTTACTTTAATTTTATTTTTTATTAAAATTTATAAAATATTAAATATTTAAAAGGCGATTTGATGGCCGGGTGGTCTAGCAATCAGCGATAAATGCTTGTGTGGTGAGCACGAGCATGTGTGACCGAGGCATGGATGTTTATTAGTATTTATGTATGTTTGATTATCCGTTATTCAGTCACCATAGTTCGGGCTATGCTTAGTTTGGAGCTGCATGATTGGTGTGACAGTTGTGATTTTTTTGTGATTTGGGTCTTGAGGGTTCCATAAATCCGGTTCTAATTCGTAATATTGTATTACTTCTAATACTTTATCGAATCTAAATCAATCCATAAATTATCGAAACCGAATAATTTCGATAGTCGTATTTGCAACACGTTCAAACCTCTAGTTGTCTCGCAGACAACTAAAGTGTGCGAAGGAAGTATAACCGCACGAAATTTATCGCGACAAAATCCTTTGATGTGCGGCAATTAACCGACAGCGGCGCGTTAATGCTACGGCCACACTATCGCGCTAGCGCGAAGATTCGCTTTGTCGCAACACGTCTGGCCAAACACTTCGTCTTAGCGCGATGCATCATTGCGTTAACGCAAACCGCCTATTTGTGCAACCCCGTCCTATCACTCTGCCTCCTCAGTGAAGATAATTGCCATAAGCTTGGCAATGTCCTTGAGGGCGAAGAGCCTAAAATCTCCTGGTTTCGAATAGGCCGATCCCAGAAGATTCATTATTTTCCTGGCAAAAGAGTCGCAGTCACACAGTAGGTGCTGCACGGACTCCGTTTCCCCTCCACATACCCTGCACAGGTTGTCTGTTGCTAGTTGCATTTTGTGGAGCATTTGTTTTATGGCACAGTGCCCAGTCAGGGCACCGGTGATTAATCGGGCCTGCCTTCGTCTATGAAGGATTTTGTGTGTCTTATGCCGGGTAGCTCTTTCCATTCGGTTCTATGCCTGTTTTGGATGTGGTCCTTGAAGGCTTTGTTGATGGTACTCGATGCTAGTGCCACAAACGGCTCAGGACCAATATATGGGGTCCCTGAGCCCTCCCTAGCAAGTGCATCGGCCATTTCATTGCCTTGGATTCCCATGTGGTACGTTAAAATCAACGTACCCAGATCAACCTCACTCTGTTGTACCTACCTTAGCTTGTTTAAGGTTTTCGTGGTTTCAAGCACAAGGCTGGAGTAGATTCGAGGCGATATAAGTGACTTGGGCGCGGCTTGGCTGTCGCTCATGATGAATATGTTACGCTTCTTGGGAGCGAGTTCTAGGTTCTTTTTAACGCACAGGAGAATTGCGAAAGTTGCTGCCTGAAAAACAGAAGCGAACTTTCCCTTACTCTGACTGTGCTTTAAAGTCATTGCTAAAGATACCTGCTCCAGTGTCTGACTCCATTTTGGATCCGTCGGTGTATGTACCAGATTAGGCTGTCTTTCTCTGGAGACAGTGGTCGGTGTCCCGAGTTGGGACATGTATACTGAATTTAGCTTTTTATGACTCTGTCTCTTTTAATATCGCAGTCATGCGCGCAGCGTCTATGTGTCGCTTAGAGAATCGCATACCTGAAACTATATTTTTGGAAAACACTAAGTATCGTGTCAGAAATGCGGTGTGCGTTGAGATCACTAATCTATATTGTACGTGATTCGATTCAAGAATATTGTACCGTATCGCTAATGTTTATTGAATTATCATTGATCGGAAGTTTTTAACAAACTAATGTGCTTGTAAAAGTTTAATGAATAAAATTATTAGAGGGACAAATTTATTTTAGAAAAATTTAACTTACTTAACTAAATCCTTATCACTTAATTAATAGGCACTCACTCACTTAGATCATGGTAAACTAACTGAGTCATCTAAATTTATTGAAAAGAAACTTATAAGTACCGGTATTGCATAAAAATCCGATATCGATTCGATGCGTTCTGAAACTATATAGTGGAAAAAACACGATATTGCATGAATTTTTAATAGTCCGTAGAAATGATCGATACCGATATCACCGATATTAAATATATGTTAGCTATAGTTTAGGAATCCGATACCAAATATCGATATATAGTTTCGAATATATTATCCACCACTAGTTGAAATGCATTATCGCGACAAAGTTCACAATTATCGCGACGTTGTCGCGAAGGTTTTTATGATGTGGCCATGCTTTATCGCGACAACGGAACATGAAGTTTTTACCGCGACAACGGAACATGAATTTTTACCGCGATAGTGTGGCCGTAGCATAAGGGTCAATTTTATTTTAGATTGAGGGATAAATTATATTACACCGGGCCGTGCACGGGGCGTGCCGTATGCGCGGCCTGGACGGGGAACTGATTTGAGACGTTCCATACAGCATACATTTTGTATTTATATTAGACTTAGGGCCCTGACGCGAGCATGACGCTTCGATTCGCTTCGAATTTTGCCCGCCGCGCGCCGGCGGCGCCGCCCGCGCCCGCGCTCTTCCCCGCGCTCGCCCTTCACGTGCTTGGAACTCTGTTTTTATTAAAATAATAAGAATTCGTGGATAAAAACGACACAAATTATGAATAGTGTTTTGTTACACCATAATAATCAAAAACACTTAAACTCTAATAACTTGCACTTTCTTTTGTGGCTTTTACAGGGTTTTGTAATAAAAAAATGAAATATCTATAAATATCGTGGATGAATTCGACACAAAATATTTTGGACAACACATATCAGTACTCTAAAACGCGTAACACCTATTTAACCTATTGTAATATTCTTTCAGAGCTAGATGGGCGACGTGTTATGAACTGGTTAAATATCAGGATTCTCGTGGACTGAAATGACACAAATTGCCTATGTACATCAGTTACTACTTCGTTATTATTATGACAGTAAAATTTTCATCTCTAATTTTCTTTTCGTCCAATACTGATCGAAGCGACAAATACCTAAATTTCTACCTATGCAAGTACCTAGGGTGACACAAACTAATATATTAGGTTGGGCAAAAGGTCCGGAAACTATATGTGACACAAACAACTTTAATATTTTTGAAACCTCAAAACCTAGCGCTATCGGTCTATATGTTCCGCAGCCGCGCTCGGTGGACCCGTCGTACGCGACGCGCCACATGCTGACGCACGACATGTTCCGTGAGACGGCGGTCAACCTGGGCAACATGAACAAGGTGTTCTGCTCGCAGTGGCTTTCCGACAGGCAGGTGGTGTTCGGCACTAAATGCAACAAGGTACGCACTTTAAAGCACTCACTTTGATTCGTGATATTTGATTATAAACTCGAAGATAAAGAAAGGTTTGCAAAAAAAATGGGTTCGATTCCTAACTGAGGCAGAATTTTTATTAAACTTTCATCGATATTGTTCTTTTGTGTCTATTTATTATAGTAAGTAGCTTTTCCACGCTCATACTATCTAGTCTAAATTAAGCTTCATTGAAACTTATTTTTCGACGGTCCCGAAGAATAATGTCATATCTGCGAGATAGTTGTTGCAGTTGATATTTTTGCAGAGTAAACTTTTTGTACAGGAACAGCACAGGTCAACCTACCACAAAATGTCAAATATCGTCAATAAATTGTGAACTTTCTTTGTTTTAAAGAAATTTCAAAATTTATTGACTCTAAAATCTAATGTCAAATTCAATTTGATCAATATCGATGCTGGCAGGATGTGTACCTACATTGTTGCTACGCCTGTGGTTTAACTTAAGCTTAAGAGGGTTTACGCATTTCGGTTTCCCATACAAACTTTCAAGTCGACATTTTGAAAAACCAATTAGCCGCAATTTTAATGAAACTTTGCATGCTTAAGTAAAACACTGGGATCTAAATAGTTTGTTGAAAACATTTATTTAACCGAGTTATTGCAATTTTAAACTTTCTATAGTCATATTATTCATCATATTTATTTATTTTTCATATAAAATATCACATATAAACAGAACAGATATATTCTTATAGATAAAACATATTATTAAATTTTAGCCCGAACTAGGAAAATCCTGTATATCAGGCGACCGTAATGCTAGTAAGTACTTATATTGAAAGAAAAAAATAAATTTAAATAAAAAAAAACACAATTCATCACTTAAAATTAAATCCACATAGTATGTATCTAATTAAAGTTTTAACAATTTAAATGGATTTACAAAAGCTTTATAAACTATAATAGTACCTAATTCTAATCCTAATTTAGTTTATAGTGAACTTTAAATCGCAATAACTCAGCTAAATAAACGTTTTTTAAAAATGTTTTAACAGTTTATTTAGACCTCTGAATTTTACTTTAGCATGCAAAGTTTCATTAAAATCGGCTAATTGGTTTTAAAAAATTTCGACTTAAAAGTTTGTATGGGAAACCGAAATGCGTAAGCCCTCTGAAACATGCAATCGTGTCCAGCTGATGGTGTTTGACGTGCGCACGCGTGCGCTGGACGCGATCCCGACGCTGCGGCCGCGCGCGCCGTGGTTCGGCCTCGACCACCAGACCGGCATCCACGCGCTGCAGATCAACCCGTCCAGGTACAACGCATAAACTCTGTGTTAACAGTTGCCCGGAAATTGGAATATGTAACATTTTTTCTATTCTATAACGGTAAAGCGCTCGGCATTCATCTCACCTGATGGTAAGTGACGATAAGGCCGAAGGTGGAAGCGCGTGAACCCGGAATCTTCAACCACTGAGGAACGGGTTTGATACTCTAGTTCGAATGACGTTACCTCGATAGTCATTACCTCGATGTCTCTACCTCGACAGTACACTTCACCGATGGCTCGTTACCTCGAAAGGTCAATACCTCGAAGGATCTCTTCCTCGACGGGTCTTTTCTTCGAAGGTACATTTGATCGATGGGTCGTTACCTCGAAAAAATCATAAAAAGTACAGTTATAATTCCCATGACTTTTAGAAGTCTCCATTATTTTTATTGTGTATTTTTAGTAACATTTTGATAAAAGAATAGGACAAAAGTGTCTTATGAACCATAGAAATTGTAAATTTATATGCAAAGTGATAATAAATGTTGCCTCTATGATTATATCGATATTCATTTCAATTCACTAGTATTTTTACACCTTTCAGTTACACACACAAACACTTTACATTTACTGTACTTTTGATGATTTTTTCGAGGTAACAACCCATCGATCAAATGTACCATCGAAGAAAAGACCCGTCGAGAAAGAGATCCTTCGAGGTATTGACCTTTCGAGGTAACGAGCTATCGGTTCACGGTACACTTCAGTGTACCGTCGAGGTACGAGGGCCACACCGAAAAGATCGGGAATGGAATACTTTTGAATAAATTAGACTTAAAATCTTTTTGGTATTTGAAATTTAGTATTCTTACGAACTTAATTCCATTTTTGAAAAATTAAAATTTTCAATAAAAGAAGAGTGGTAGCTATTTCAAATTAAGAAGTCAGTGAGAAAATGGAGCTTACGCGGGAACATTTCCGTGCGATAATTTTTCACAACTTTCGCCGAGGTTTATCTCAAGAACAATGTCTTGCCGAGCTTGTTTCTATTTATGAACTTGAAGCACCTAGTAAAACGACTATATATCGCTGGTATTCTGAGTTCCGTCGAGGACGTTTATCTCTTACCACAGTTCCTTCTACTGGTCGGCCAAAAACAGCGGTAACACAAGAAAACATCGATGCTGTACGCCAATTAATACAAGAAGATAGACATGTGACATACGAGCAGATACGGGCTTCCCTCAGCATTGGTATGACAGCCATTCAAATAATATTGCATGATGAACTGGGTGTCAGGAAGTTAGTTTCCCGCTGGGTGCCCCATCGCTTGACCGAAGAACAAAAGTCGGCTCGTGTTAATTGGTGTCGGTCTTCTCTGCAACGGTTCGATAGAGGGAGCTCAAATGCTGTTTACAATATCGTCTCGGGTGATGAATCGTGGATTTATTCATATGAGCCCGAAAGAAAACACCAATCGGCTGTTTGGGTCTACGAAGGTGAGGTCAAACCAACAAAAGTTGTGCGCTCTCGTAGCGTGTCGAAAAAAATGGTCGCTTCGTTTGTATCGAAAACCGGACATGTGGCTACAATTCCTTTACAGGAACGGAAAACGGTTACTGCTAAATGGTACACAACAGTTTGTTTGCCGGAAGTCATAAGAGAACTTCGTAAAAGTAATCCGAACCGTCGCATAATCCTTCACCACGATAATGCGAGTTCCCACACCGCTCGGCAAACGATCGCGTTTTTAAATCAGGAAAACGTGGAGTTGATGGACCATCCTCCATACAGCCCTGACCTGAGCCCCAACGATTACTTTACATTCCCAAGAACTAAAGATTTGCTACGTGGTCAACGGTTTCCAGGTCCAGAAGAGGCAGTCCAAGCTTATAAATCGGCCGTTTCGACTATGTCTACTTCAGACTGGAATTACTGTTACAATAATTGGTTTGAACGAATGCAAAAGTGCATTGATTGTCACGGAGAATACTTCGAAAAACAATGAAAGTAAATATTATTGTGTTATCTTTGTAGTTTTTTCTATTCCCGATCATTTCGGTGTGGCCCTCGTAGAGAGAGACATCGAGGTAACGTCATTCGAACTAGAGTATCAGACCCCTGAGGAACTCTCTATCTTATCTCAAACTGTCGGAACACAACAATGCTATAAACATCATTGTTATGGCGACAGACTAGATGGTGGTAGTTAGCCAGGCGGATTTAACAGCCCTACCACCAACCAAACCGAGCACACAAAGATGTACCCCCGCTGGGAATCGAACCCGGGACCTCTGGGTCTGAGACCGGTGGCTTAGCCACTAGACCACTGAGGTGATTAAACATGAAATTATTTTTAAAACTACCTTCTAACACAATTTAAATTAGATATTTTCTTTGTTTAGGACTTTGCATTCATCTCACTTGGTGATGATAAGTCCGATGGTCTATTGCGCATTTCACTCGGATTCTTTAACTACTAAGTTAAAAAGGTGGCCAGCCTGGCCACCTTTTTAACCTTTTTAACTCTCTGGCCGCCAGAGATTGGAAAATGTTATATTTTTGTGTTTATTTTGAAGATCATGCTATCTCCAGCGGTTACCCGCGACTTTCACCAGAACGCTGAGTGTAAGTTGAAAATTTGCAAACGTTACTATCGCGTTTGAGTTAAGAGTTTTGATTCTCGATCTTATTTACTTAGCATTACGATCTATCTGTCAAAACTTAACACAAACGTGATAGTAACGTTTGCACATTTACAAACTTACACTTAGCTCTCAGATCGTTGGTCCACCACCCACTATAGCCTGACAGTTTAAAAAGTGTTGGCCGCATATTAGAAAGTTCGATACCATTTTTTTTGCATTGACATAATATCTGTAACCAGACGGTTTTCGGCCCAGTAAAAATAATCTTGGTAATCGTAATTATTCGTATAGTTGACACTTACTAGTTACTTTTTGACGAGGCACTTGCCAATACGCCACCGGAGCTATATGGACTTCATAGAGGTATTAATTTCAGGACGCTGCTAGCGACGGGCGCGCGTAACTCGTGCGAGCTGGCCATCTACAGCCTGCCCACGCTAGACCCCGTCTGCGTCGGCGAGGCGCACAAGGACTGGGTGAGTGCCCACTGCCCGCCATCATCAGCTTATACACCGAGATTTTTCATTAGTTTTGGAGCCGAAACCCTGTTCATGTTTATCATCAGTAGAAGCTATTTAGCTTGTAAAACTAAAAATATGAGCATAAAAAAATCATAAAAAAAATATGAATAAAAAGTGTACGAACCCTTAGTACCGGGCGATCTTAAGAAAGTCAATGACCGAGGCGCTTCAAACGCTCCGCCTACCCCCCGCCCCGCCGCCTGCGCAGGCGGCCGGCCGGGAAAGTTCATAGGGGTCACGGTATACGAGTTGATAAGGAGAACGTTACTACGTGTTTTCGACAAAAAGTCACTTTTACAACATTTTTTCTTTGCTCTTAAAGCAATTATTATTTCATAAATAGGTACAACACTTTTTTATATACGAGATAAGATAACTCTTTTAGGGATAAGCTCACCCTTGTATACTCTCGTGTAACGTGTGTGTAAATGTTGTTAATTTGTACAAACGGTTGTCCAGATCCTGGACATGTGTTGGCTGGACGACGAGTTCCTGGTGACGGGCTCGCGGGACTCCAAGCTGGCGCTGTGGCGCGCGCCGCCGCCGCCCGCGCCCGAGCCGCCCGCGCCGCGCCACGAGTATGTGGCGCCCCTAGCGCTGCGGGACTGCCGCGCCGGTATGTATCATGCCGCGCCACGAGTATGTGGCGCCCCTAGCGCTGCGGGACTGCCGCGCCGGTATGTATCATGCCGCGCCACGAGTATGTGGCGCCCCTAGCGCTGCGGGACTGCCGCGCCGGTATGTATCATGCCGCGCCACGAGTATGTGGCGCCCCTAGCGCTGCGGGACTGCCGCGCCGGTATGTATCATGCCGCGCCACGAGTATGTGGCGCCCCTAGCGCTGCGGGACTGCCGCGCCGGTATGTATCATGCCGCGCCACGAGTATGTGGCGCCCCTAGCGCTGCGGGACTGCCGCGCCGGTATGTATCATGCCGCGCCACGAGTATGTGGCGCCCCTAGCGCTGCGGGACTGCCGCGCCGGTATGTATCATGCCGCGCCACGAGTATGTGGCGCCCCTAGCGCTGCGGGACTGCCGCGCCGGTATGTATCATGCCGCGCCACGAGTATGTGGCGCCCCTAGCGCTGCGGGACTGCCGCGCCGGTATGTATCATGCCGCGCCACGAGTATGTGGCGCCCCTAGCGCTGCGGGACTGCCGCGCCGGTCAGCGGCAAATCAGCCCTTACATACATATAATCACGACTATTATCCTCGAAGGGTTAGTCAGAGACCAGATAATGAGGACAGCAGTAGCAGTTCTTTACCATAGTCTACTTTTCACCAAATAGCGACGGCACATGTGCTCAGCGTGACAGGTGGTGGAGCCCATCGCCGCTCTATGCTGTTAGGCGTATGTACAGTGTTTAGTCCGTTAATCGCCCTTTACGATAGGAAAGAGAGGGGGTGGTAGTATTCTTTTTAAGCCGCTATGCGACACGACTAAGCGTATTTTGTAATGCTTTTACGAAATATTTATAGTCAATGAAATTATTATTATTTGTATGGTCCTGATACACCAATTAATAATACGAGACGGTATTTAGAAACTAGCCAAATAGTCTATTAGTTCGTCGCCTCAGTGCTTGTTTGGCCAACAGACCATTTGGGTATTTCAATGTGTAGTGCTCGCTTAACCTTAGAAAACAATATAATCGAAATGTCTATAATAGTTTTATAGATTATTACAAGTCTAGATGTACCATATTTTTGGAAACTACCATAACATTACTCCTTTGTTTGAGTCATAACATAGAAAAACAAAAAAACAATTGCTCCTGTAAAATTACCCAATTGGTCTGTTAGCCAAACAAGCACTGAGGCGACGAGTTGTCTATACTAATAATATTATAAAGAGGAAACATTTGATTGCTTGTTTGTATTGGATAGACTACGAAACTACTAGACCAATTTAAAAAAATTTTCACCGTTGGTAAGCTGCACTATCTCCGGGTGACATAGGCTATATTATATTTTCAAAAAATTTGGGTTCCTTCATCATCATCATCATCATCAGCCTACACTCGTCCACTGCTGGACATAGGCCTCTCCAAGAACACGCCACTGAGCACGATCCGCGGCCACTCTCATCCAGCTCTTGCCAGCCACCTTGCGAAGATCGTCGCTCCACCTTGTCTGAGGGCGTCCTACGCTACGCTTGCCGACACGCGGTCCTTAGGGTTCCTTACTTAAACTCTAATATATTCCTTAAATTGCGTGTGCTAAGAAAACTATTGATGATAGAATAAAATAATGTATTATAGCTTTGCAGAACACACCATCTACAAAAAGTGTCGCGGTAGCATATGTCTAACTGTTTTAGTTACGTCACAATAAGTGTCCTTGGGAGAGTCATGTTTGGGGTCCACGCGAACGAAGTCGCCGGCGGTCCGCTAGTAGATTATACAATGTGATAGGGGTGGTACTTCTAACCCGTTAAGGCTAGGTACTACATCTAAATTCATCGACAACAAAAAATAATATGGGGGGTCCTACCCCTCCCCCTATAATTTATGACCATTTTTACTTTATGCGATATCAAAAGTTTCATACGTCGGACAAACATGAAAAAAATGGCAAACGGTGGCTAATGACACTGGCTAACTAATAAATTACTTTGTTTCGTATGTTTAAGATTATTTTAGTGAAAAAAAAATCATTACTTAATTATTTTGTGATTTAAAATCACTTTTTTATAAGTCCATATTATTTTTTGTTGTCGATGAATTTAGATGTAGTACTTAGCCTTAACAGGTTAGAAGTACCAGCCCTATCCCATTGCATAGCTAAAGTGCATGTCGTGCCTCAGGCCAGAAGGTGCGCGCGCTGACGTTCAACGCGCGCTGGCGCGAGATCGCGGCGCTGTCGCTCAACGGCTACATCCACGTGTTCAGCGCCGAGACCTTCCGGCAGAAGCTGTCGCGGAAGCTGCCCTCGTGCCAGGACCTCGTCTGCTTGGCCACGCAGGTATGGATATAACCTGGCTATTATTTATTTAGGGTGTAAAAAGACCCCTATGTTGTTATAAATCTGAAGTTATATTTGTTTGGCATATTTATTATTTATTTACAGAAACGAGAGTTTGCAATAACACGATGAGAAATTACATGCACAATTTGCTAGAAAAACGTTTAAAATAAAATAAAAAAATGCGCTACAAAATTGGTTCAGTGAAATAAAATAATAGAGGGCCTACGAAATTTCAGCCGATTTTCGTTTACTATTTACAGCGGTTTTCATTATTATTTTAAATTTTATACAATTTTCTAAATGCCAAACCTATTTTGTATGAAATTTATGAATTTATTTACGTTATATTTCTGTATATCAGGAAACCATAGAAAATAGCAAACGAAAATCGGCCGAAAATTCGTTTCGCAGAAAGAGAGTAAGCCCTCTAGTAACTTGCAACCAATGTTTGTGTTAGCGCACCTTTGGCGGTCTTTGCCCAGCTGTGGTACAGTATGAAGTGTATACTTGACTTATTTTAAGAGTTTTTGTGTTTGCTCCCCTGTGCAGCAAGAGAGCGGCGTGTACGCGATCGGCTGCAAGTCCTACACTTTGCTGCTGGACTGCCGCACGCTGCAGTCCGTGAAGAAGGTCACCTCGCGCTACAACGGCTGCGGGATACGCTCCGCCAGCTTCCGCGGCCACATGCTCACCATCGGCACGGGACTCGGTGAGGGAATATTAACCTTGCACTTGTATTAATAAGGTTAAAAACCGCGCACGTCCATGCTGTTATATCCTACTTCCTACTAATATTATAAACGCGAAAGTTTGTAAGTATGGATGGATGTTTGTTACTCTTTCACGTAAAAACTACTCAATGGATTTGGATGAAATTCGGCATACAGATAGTTTATAACCTGGATTAACACATAGGATACTTTTTATCTCGATATTCCCACGGGAACGGGAAACACGCGTGTAAAACCGCAAGCGGCCGCTAGTTGGCTATATAGCTGTGATCAGTGTAACATATCAACATTAACCCCTCGCGTTACATCGGCTGCGGGATACAATCGGCTAGCTTCCGCGGACACACGCTCACCATTGGCATGGGACTCGGTGAGGGAATATGAGCCGTAATCTTGTCTAGATAAGGTTGAAAACCGTGTACGTCTATGCTGGCTCTTTTCTGTCTTTCATTTGTTCCTACGAGCATGGATCTTTACCGCGACTGCTGACAAAAAAACAAAGGAAATACCGCGTCCACGTGGAAGCGGCAGTCATAACGTGAAAGAGTGGAAGTAATTTGGAATCAATATTTTAGTGGTAATGGGCAATGCCTTGCGTGGAAAATAAATTAAATGGGGCTGTTCACTAATTTTAATTTTATCAACCAAAAAAATAATAGAAATAGATTAGGACCCAAAATAGAGCCCTGCGGAACATCAAATTTAAAGCAAGGGCTTCCCGAATAACGCAACTCGACTGTTGGTGTACTGAAATCATTGAATAGTATTGTAATTTAGTCGGTAAGAAAGCCTGTTTAGAAAGTTCTTATTTTCTGGTGGTATTCATTGTATCAAACGCAAGAGAAAAATCTAACTTTACCCAAATTGTTCCCAGTGCCAGGTTATGTAGTATGCGAGTGTTTTGTGTAGCTAAAATTATGTCATCTAAGTTATCATATCAAGCAAGCCTGTTTCACAGGTATGTTAAATAAGTCATCAGGGTTTTTTTTTATATTTTAGAAATGGTGGGCAAAATGCTGATTGATCTTTACGTCAGTAGGATTCGGTTATTTTTGGTATAGCATTGGAAATAGCTATCTTCTAGGTGGGGAAAGTTAATAAAAATAGCAGTAATTAGGGTTCATGTACTAGGCATATCTCACACAATCCTGTGCAGGCATTGAAGTTTCTACTACTTCTACACGCGCAACGTCTTATAAATATTTTTTCTTTCTCAGGTTTGCTAATGTTCTACGACTTGAGAGCGGGAAAATATCTAGAAAGCAACATACATTCGTCAAAAACCGTCACGCTGCGAGCTTCTAGAGGTTATGTAGTAAGTTGCATACACTAATTTAATTTATCTGTGTCTATTTTTTATTTAAATATGATTTTTCTATTAGCATTAATATTGAAAAAAAACATTGTTCTCAAAAACTACATTTCATAATATTATTCAACGTTCTTCTTCGTATATTTGAACTTTTTACTTTCGCATACAACATTTTTATTACTTTCTTTATGTTCTCAACCGTTAATTACTATTGTATCGCTTTGATCTAATAATTTACTTTTGCATACATTTACAAAACTATTGAATAGATCATTCAGTGCAATGTTTATATAGTCGTACTCTTCCCACCGTACCCTCAGTTCCCCGACGAGGAGGCGGACGGCTTCAACCAGGTGAAGTACGTGCCCGCCATCTACACGCATTGCTACGACGACAGCGGCACGCGCATATTCACGGCCGGCGGCCCGCTGCCCGCGCCGCTCGTCGGCAACTACGCCGGCCTCTGGCAGTAGGCGCAGCTACAGCTAGCCGTAGCTACTACGACGCGACGCAGTGCTACGGCGGAAATACCTGGCAGGAGGCGGCTATAGCTAACCATAGATAGCACACTACGACGCGACGCAGTGCTACGAAAAAACCTGCAATAGGCGCGGCTACAGCTAGCCGTAGCCGCTACGACGCGACGCAGTGCTACGAAAAAACCTGCAATAGGCGCGGCTACAGCTAGCCGTAGCCGCTACGACGCGACGCAGTGCTACGAAGAAAACCTACTATACTTTACGCAAAGACTCGTGGCAGACGGTGCAATAAAACATACAAATGAGACAGCGCACATAATGAGCTCTCTCGCACTTACACTGTTTATGGGGGACGTCACAAAGACGTAGTGATGCGCGTTTGATCGACAATCCAGTACATTTGCGCGAGCGCATCTCTGTTACAAAAGTGATTTATGGCACCGTCTGCCACGAGTCTTAGCGTAAAGTATAACATGATAGATAGATAGAGACACAACATTTTTCACATATTCATCTTATGAATGACTAACACTGGCGGTACGCTGTAGCATTTTGCTGTACATTTATGATTAGATTTATTTTAGCTGAAGTGTAAGTAGCGGACTTACGTGTCTTATTTATGCTAACATCATAAAGTAGACAAATGTTTTAACCTTTGGGTCGCTACAATCGGTCACTCGCATAAGTATAAAACTCGTGATTGGAAAGCTTGAGTAAAGGCACTATAAATGTGTAAAATACACTCTTTTTTTATTTATATAAAGCCAGATTTATTTTTGTATTATATAATTGTATAAAGTTAGAATACTATTAATTTTCATGACTATATTCAAAGTATTGCTTTCAAACTATACTATTTGAGAGTGCAACCTTACTTTCATTGTGAATAAGAAGGTTTAGTTAAAATTTAGATTTTTATTTATTAAAAAAACAGTTTCATATAAGAGGCGGTGATAGAAAAGAGGTCCTGTTCACATTGAACAAACGGGCACAATTAATGTCATATTTTTGTACTTTCAACAGGTGTTGCAAATGTTTTTCATTAAGTACGCGCGAATTCGACTCTTACTCACGACGGGAAACGTTGTTTAATGACAAGTCGGCGTATTAATGTAGTAGCGGCGAACGGGGTACTTTCGAGTCGAGTGTAACATTTATTACAGCTCCTGTTCGTTAAAGCTGCTTTCTACACGTAAACCCACTGTATAATTTTGGAAATAGTCACACCGAAGACGCCCAGAACGCTAGTGAAACCTATTTTAGTAACTGCTTAACCTCACATCCCTATATGTTCGAAATCACCAACAAATAGAACAACAATATCAATTTATACTGTAAAGTTATTTGACAAAGACCGAATCAGTGAGACGTTACATGATCTATTGCTGTAATCAATGTTACAACAGTAACGCCGTTCCGTTGTATTATAACGTGTTTTCACATGATGCAAGTGACAAGGCACTATCAACATCTGCACAAGATATACAAAACTAGTAGTAAGTACCTTGCATCCTTCTTCATCCTTGTACCTTCATGTGCTTAGTTGTAATGTTATCGCCATATTTTATATCATTTTGTCACGATGTCTCTGTTGCCTCGAAATTGAAAGTAAAGGCTCATAGTGGCTTTGCAATCCGAAACTTAGTTATGATTGGTTTGTCTTCCAGTAATAAAAAAAAACAAAATATTTATTTTGTACTTTGTTATATCTAAGATTGAAATAGGCTGTATGGTCGAAAACGTTTGCCTTGCCTCAATAGTCTTTTAATCAAATTATGTAAAGATAGTTCTAGAGATTCATTTACCTACTTCTACTGAAAATGCAAATAATTTAAATACCTACTATATAAAATGACTAAGTATAGTTCGTATTGGCATATATGGGATAGTTGTATATTTTACATTATTTGTATTAACAGTCAACATTATATGGAATCGAGACTACAAGAATTGTTTTGTCACATACAATAATAGTCCTTAGACCCTCATCCCACTTAGCGTTAGTCGGGCGTGCGCGTTTCTTAGACGCCCGCAACGCAACGCCGCGTGTGCGCGCGCAGCATCATTGCTGTTCAAACGTCGGAGAAACGCCACGCCCTTCTATCGCTGTGTGATCAGGGCCTTAATCTTACCCTAATAACTTCCACATTATTGTAATGGCGTCAGGCGTAAGTTTGAGTGGTGGTAGCTTGTAATACAGACTTAAAACAAGTCTAAAGGGCTCCACTGCAGGTATTGGCCTGCCAGTTAGTAGTACAACGCACGGGCGGCGGCGGCGGAACTGACAGGCTTATACTTGCAGGCGAACTGATGGTGTGTGGCGCCCGCCGGCAGGTACCAGCCTGTCAGTTAGTAGTAGGCGACCTGATCGTCTGTAGGGCCCTTAACTCACTACACACAAAACTGGGTACCAACACTGTAACCTCTGAATCTGAGAGTCGTGAGACAGATAAAATAAGAGTAATGCTTCTTGCTTCGATTAATTAAATGTTGACTGTACACCATTTAACTACTCGATAGTTATCTCCTTAACGAAATTCTTACAATTAATTACATTGAAAAATTCAGGATTTCCTGTGATTCTTCACCTGTCTTTTTACAATTCCATCTGCAATTCGTTAAAACTAGCGTATTTTTTTCACGTCAATTTTGGAGTTAGTTGTAAATAAAAGGTTAATTGTAAATTATTATTTGTTTATATTATAAGATTGGTAGCAGCCAGGTTGTATGTAAGGTAGACCGAGCTGACTTAATAATGGACGCACTTGCAATTGTATTTTTATATAATAAATAAAATAAAATAAAGTCACATAATATGTTGCATTTTGCAAAACAACAAAACATTTGTAGTCATTTAAGTTTTCGAAAACTTGCCATTACTTGCGTGCAGTAACATTAGCCCGGTCTACTTGTGTTCCGAATGGTGATATAAAATTGTGTTTTATCGACACTTATTAAATTAAAACTTTTCCCTATTTTAAAACGTGCACTTTTATTAAAACTGGATATTAATGTCTGAATGAGAACAGTTACTAAGTCCACGTTTATGAATAGGGTGTTTGATATGTTTTTGTCACTTACCTATTATAATAAATGTGAAGTAAGCAACTGAATACGCGATGGTCCAATCCACGCTCCGCCGAGTGCAATCCGTTGAAACAGCGTGTCGATATGCCGTATTACCTCAATATGCATGCGGAGCGAGATAGCATCTTTTAAACAAAAACTATAGGTAGAGTCAGGGCTTCTTGGCCGGAAAGTGAAGCGGCATGTCGGTAGTTTTGTTTTATATTTTAAAATTTGTGGCTTGTCGGATAATAATAGTGAATTTAAGCGTTCGTAAACGTGCATGAGTAAAACAAAACAGTACTACATCACTTTTTAAATTCTCGCTAGAAGTCTGTGTGAGATATTCAGTAAAGTCCTACATATTTATTAAACCTGGGTTTGTAAGGAAAAATAACTCCCATTAACATACATATACATACCTGCTATTATCTACTTTATGCAAAGAAAATATTTCCTATTATCTCTATAACTTCTAAAATCTGAACGAGCTAACCGCACCAAGCCAAAGTAGAGTCAGAAATCATGAAATCTCAAAACTTGCATATTACAAAGACATTTTTTCCGAAGCTTCATCTCGTTTGAACACGATGAACATTTTATTAATTTCAGGCGGTACCCGGCGTTTTGCCTAGCGGTACTAGTGTACTCGCGCAAAGCGAAGATGCTTACTACCCGCTCTTAGCTTACTTTATCTCGTGCTGTCTCGTATACTCGTATATTATGATTATGTAATTATGATCTCAGAATAGTGAATCCGCATCGGTCGGGCGGCGCGCGTCCTAACCAGAAGCGAGCTATCTCGCTCCTATGGCCATAATAACATGTCGGTGTAAAATGACATTGTTATTGTTGTTGTCGAAATACCAACGTCATTCTACCACGAAATTTTAGTAATAATGTGAAACCAATTTTATAAGTAATTACCCGTAATATTAGGTGTAACGTAAGCCGCTAACTTAGGTTATAACGAGAGATGTGTTGGTGTGTTTTTACGTATAATTTCATACTGATTGTCCAGAAATTGGAAGTGACGAATAAAAGACTTGAACGCAAACATTGGATGGCCTTTTATTGTAAACCCTACCACAGATTTTCATAAGTTTTTGGTAAAGAGGCTAAATATCAGATTTCATTATAACTTATTTTGTTTTTGGTGGCACAGGATGTCTTGTGGTTTGCAAGTCAATTGTTAAATATTTGTAAATATTTTCTGGAAACAAGCTCTCGAAACTACAAGCAACTACTAAAAGCAACTCGAAAGAACTATTTCGCGTATTACCTAATTCGCAAAAAGACCAATTCGCAGAATGGCTACTTAGCCAAAGGACTGATTCGCGAAAGGAATAATTCGCAAAAGGACCACTTCGCAAAATGGCCAATATTTATAAAAAAACTTCAAATAAAAAAAAAATATTCCATTTATATTTATTGGTTTTTTTTCTGGAACAGAATCCAAAACCAGCTACAAGTTTTTTTCATAATAATTATTATTATTGTTATTGTCAGCCCATTTTGTCCCACTGCAGGGCAAAGGCCTCCCCTCCTTCTTTCCACTTTTTTCTGTCTACCGCCATAGTGGTCCAATCTGGCTGATATGCGTCCAGCTCGTCACGCCATCTTCGCCTCTGTCTGCCGCGTCGCCTTCTAGCATTGGGAGGTACCCAACGGTAGTGGCCTTGGCCCAAAGTTCCTCTGGCATGCGGTAAACGTGCCCGGCCCAATTCCATTTGAGTTGGGCAGATTTTGGAGAGACGTCCTGAATTTTGGTCCTTGAGCGCAGAATTGAGTTTTTTACACGGTCCGTTAGGCGGACACCCAATATACTGCGCTCCATTGCCCGCTGGCACACCTCGAGTCTAGACCTCTGCTGAGCCGTCAAAGACCATGTTTGAGCACCGTAAGTAAGGATGGGGAGAATGCACACGTCTATGAGTTTGCGCTTTAGGCACAGCGGCAAATTGCCTTTCATCAGATGTTTCATCGACCAATAGCTCCTCCAGGCGTTTTCAGTGCGACGAGTAACCGCTTTATCTTGTCGCGTCTGAAACGAGACTATTTGGCCGAGATACACATCATCTCACTCATGGACATATTCGATTTCCACCCCATCAACGTATCGTTTGGTAGGTGTAATATGCTGTTGGTCATCAATTTGGTCTTCGACATATTCATCGCAAGTCCAACCCCGAGGCTAGCCTGGTTCAGTTCGTCTAGCATGCAGCCTAGTTGTGGCTGAGGAGGAGAACAGAACGATGTCATCAGCGAAGCGGAGATTTGTCAACCGCCGCTCGCCCAAGGCAACCCCTTTTTCTGCCCAGCTTGGTGTCAACTTTTTGAACACTTCTTCGAGAGTAGCATTAAAAAGTTTTGGGGACAACGGGTCTCCTTGCTTAACCCCTTTCTCAATGCGGAAGGAAGGGCCTGTGGATGATAATTTGATCGCGGCGGTGCTGTTCTTGTAGATTACGCGAAGGAGGCTTACGTAGGTTGGTTGGATATTCTGGTTGGTGAGGGCGTCAAAATGACAATCATGTGTAACTATCAAAGGCTTTCGAGTAGTCAACAAATGCTATATATAAGGGAAGGTTATATTCTGAATGTTTTTCAATTAGTTGGTTTAACAAGCGGAGATGGTCCGTAGTGGAAAGGCCGCGACGGAAGCCGGCTTGTTCGGGTGGCTGGTGCAAGTCGAGCTCGCTGGAAATGCGGAATTCAATAATCTTGATAAAAGCCTTATATAGATGGGAAATCAGACTTATCGGTCGGTAGTTTTCTATTTCGGATTTTTCGCCTTTTTTATGCAGAAGTTTAATGTGTGAGTGGCAGAATCTTGGAGGAAAGATGCCGTACTTAAACAATGAATTAAAATAATCCGTAACGTAGGACCGCAACACAGGTTCGCCGATTTTGAGGGCTTTGGTGATGATACCATCTTCTCCAGGGCTTTTGCTATATTTCATGCTGCATAGCGCGCGGTGAACCTCAAAGTCTGTTATTGGCGCTATGTTTTCGGAGCATGAATACGCAACGGAAGATTCTGACGTACCTGTGGCCGGGTCTGAATAAAGACTGCTATAGAAATCCGTGCAAATACTTAGGATTTTGTCTTTTATTCCGTGTTTTATCACGGTTCTGTCCTTTAGTTTCGTTATTAATGACCTTCCAATCTCCATGCCTTGCTTAGCTGCTTTCAATGAAATATTTTTAACTAAGGCTGCTTTCGCTAAATTGATATTAAAGTTTCTAATGTCGTATCGTATGTTGCGTTTGACAGATTTATCAGTGGTTCTATATTCAGGTGTATTGAATTTAAGTCTTAATCTTTTCTCAATTAGGTCCTTAGTATATTTGGAAAGCTTTTCGAGTTTCTTTTTACTAGGCTTTATTTTGAAACTTGCTGTCTTTATGGAATCTATAATGGCATTGTATTGCGTTTCTGAGTCTTTTGGGTCAATTGTATTTAGGAGGCTAAAAGTATTATGCAGTTCCAAATTAAATTGATCCTTACAAGCCATAAGAGATATTTTGTTGTGGCGTTGTAAGCTGTTTTTGATCATTTGTAGCCTATGGATTTTGGAATCAAATTTTACTGTGACCCGAAGTGGCCGATGGTCTGAATTGAAGCGAATCTTGTTTAATGCTGTGATGTTTGTTATAGTGTTTACTAGAAGAAAGGCAGTAATCAATTTCATTTTTTGTAGAACCGTCTGGAGAAAACCAAGTCCATCTACCTACGTTGTGGTTTTTTGTAGAAAAAGGTGTTACTGATACTGAGATTTTGACCAAAAGCGAAGTGTAAAAGTCTTTTCCCGCGTTCGTTTCTGTTGCCTAGGCCGTGAGGGCCGACAACAAACGGGTTGTCTTGTAATTCTCCTACACCCACATTGGCATTAAAGTCGCCCAAAACTATCATCCAAGTTCCACGGTGTTCGTCGCATGCCTTGTTTAGGAGATCGTAAAACTCTTCGAGTTCGTCGTCTGAGTATGATGATGTTGGTGCATAAACTTGTATGATAGTGAGACTCCTTTTGTCAGTAATTTGGAGTTTCAAAAAGAGCGATCCTACCCGAGTATGCAACAAATTCTTTTTATTTTTGATAATTTGTTTCGTGACCATGTATACTAGTACTTCAGTCGAAATAATAGAGTTCTTTTATTATGCTTTTAAGATGATAATGTTCCCGCCAAAGCCGGGACGGCCATTCAAACCATACCGCCATCTGTATGGCGGTTGACTCAGCGGTTGTTGACGACCGCGTCCGCCTGTCTGCCGCGGCGCCACCGCTGCGCGACCCGCCGCCGCTAGCTTCGTGAGCCGCGCGCGCGTCTAGTCTGTCTGCTAGCTAACGCGAGACGCCCACAAAATACGCGCGCTGGTATCTGCCCTTATTATAGTGACTCCTGAACCTAATGTGAAGAGACCGCCTAAATGCCTATTGTGTAGTGTAGTGACTGTGCGCCAGGAAACCAACCTACCTCGCCGCCCGTGGTCAGCTCGCCTCCAGGTTCCTGTGACTCATTATCCCTGTAAGTACTTTATTCCCTTATACCTCCTGCCTAACCCGTATTTCGCCGCTGTTACTGCGAACGCCTTTCGCCGTAACATTTTGGTCCAATCGAGCGCGGAATAACCGCTAAGGTTCAGCCCTAATCTGAACCTAACTTTCTTTTAATTATCAATTTTAATACAGTCCGCTAAAGATAATTATTTCCGCCCATATTCTTATTCTATTTCTAAATCTTATATCTAATTCGTGCCATCCTTTTTAAATTCATTTGTTCACATAACTTTACCCTGTCCCAATAAAAATTTGGTGAGGTAGTTATGAATCATTTGTGTTAGTATAGCTGGCCAACGTACACTTATATTATTTTATTTTTATTGTTGATTTTGTGTATGCAATCGAAAGTGTGATGCAATGTTGTAATGTTGTTGTAATCTGAGCGGGCTTGTGTGTGTACCCAAATGATTTTTGCCTAATGATACGTTGTTCATACTCCTAACGGTAAATTAGTAGTTAAATTATTACGTTACGTATGGTATTGTGACGAGAGATTGCATTGTTATTTTTCCCGTTTTATTATTTAAGGAGTTTTTATGTTCTTGTCGTGTTAAATCGGCTCAGATCTCGTGCATGCTCACCACGCGTGCCAAATAGCGTGCTTTATTTTTTCGCTCGTGTTAACATTATATCTATTTTTTTTTTTTTTTTTTTGCCTTTGCGATCGGCTCATTCTTTGTGCGTGCTCACCACATGAGCTTAGTGTGTTTCATTTAGTTTCATCAGTTTTTTTTTATATCGCTTACGACTATTTGCGTGCGTCGCCTTCGCTTCTACACACGTTAAGTTTAATTAAGTTTTTATTATTAGTTTATTTTTATTTTTTTTTTGTTTGCGACTGACTCATTCTTCGCGCTAGTGTCGGCAACAGGTCTGCCCGACTGTGAGCGCCTTGCCCAACAGTGGGCTACGGATAACGTGATTTTTTTTTATTTTGTTGTTTTGTTTGCTTTTTGTTTTGCGGTCGGCTAATGTTACGTACGCGCGTTCAATAAGCGTACATACACATACACATACACACGCGTTTGCACCACCCGTGGGCCATATACAAGGCATCCCAACTTAGTTTTGCTTTCCTTATTGTTGCGTTAATTTTAGCCCATTTGCGTTTACCTTAGTAAACAAATACGTCCAGCCCAACTATAGAATATATACAGGGTGTTGTTCTTTTTACTGCCTTTAAATTTGTTTAATTTTTTTTATTTTTTATTATTTTTTTTTTGTCTCCTTTTATTCATCGCGATGCCGACCAAGTCACAAGCCGCGATATTTAGGGAGGCCGCCAAAGCTTTACACCACCTCCTAGAGGTGGGATCACTGATCATTGCTGGCGACACCAAACATTCCATAACGGAATTTAACGTGCGTTTCGCACAGATACAGGGCATAAAGGAGAAGCTGGACTCAGTGTACTACAACATTCTCGACGAGTAGAACTTGGACGAGGGGGTTGAGAGGACATACACTGAGAACCACACAAAAGCCTCCGGGGCATACCTGGGGATACTTGTGGCGAGGGAGGAAATCTCACCCTCTTCCACGTCGTCCCCAACCCATAGTGCTCAGCCCAGTTTCGGCGTCAATACGCCCACAGCCGTCCTCCCCAAGATAGCGCTGCCCAGGTTCAGCTCAAAAGTGGAGGACTGGCCTTCCTTCATTGCGCTGTTTAGGAGTTTGACTGACGACATGGCGACCCTGTCGGACGCAGTCAAGCTCCACTACCTGTTCTCAAGTCTCAGCGGTGAGGCATTAAGTATGGTGTCCCACTTAAAGGTCACCAATGAAAATTTTGCCGTGGCCATGGACATCCTCACCAAGCGGTACGAGAACCGCCGGGTTCTCATCGATAGTTTCGTCGACATAATCCTGGGGCTGCCGAGCATCCACACGCGCTCAAACATACGCACGCTTTTCCTCACTCCGCTGTCCGCCCAGTGTGCCCTTAGTAATTTAGATCTGCCCATAGGAGACGACTACGTGTTTGTGTCGATAGTGGTGCGAAAGCTTAAGGGTGAGCTCCGCACGTTATTTGAACGTAGACACGGGTCTAGCAGCTCCCTGCCAACGTTGAGTGACCTCATCTCCTACCTCGAGGAGCACGCGCGCTGTGTGGAGACAGAGTTCTCCAACATAGCCCAGCCGCAGCCCATTCACGCCCTGCCCGGCCCTTCTCGTAGCCGCGCGCCTCCTCAGTTGCCCCATCGCACTTATGCTCAGATGGCTCAGCAACAACCCGACCATTACCGTGGCCGTTCCTCAGCTCCGTCGCCTCACCGCGCCTATGATCAGCCTACTCACCAACCGCTCCACCCAGCTCAGCAAATGCGTCAGCGCCCATCCACCTCCCCGGCTCGCAGTCAGCCCTTCCCCGTCTACTCGGCCTACCAGCAAAGCTGCTCCTCATCATCGTCATCGTCCTCTTCCTCACGCTCGACGTCCTACTGTCCCTATTGTGCCACTAGGGGACATACGCTCATGACGTGCAGATGGTACAATGCCCAGCCAACATAGGGCCGTTGGGACTTTGTACAGGCACGCGAGCGCTGCCAGCGTTGTCTCGGCCGTCACTACGAGAGCGAGTGCAGGTCAAGGGGGGCATGCAAGAACTGTGGGAGTACGAACCACCACACGTCCCTCCATCGACCAGACGGCCCAACGCACTCAGCTCATTCGTCGTCTGTACATGTGCCCCCACCACAGCTGACAGAGCACTCGAGGGAGCGTCCCAGAAACAGCAGGCGGCACGAACCCGCACATGCCAAACAGGCGCAACCCAGCTCTGCTCACAGAGCCAGCCCGCCCAGGTCCGGTTCGCCAGGTAGGCCCCGCGAACGCCGCCAGCAATTATGACTCCCTACTATCACAGAGCACCCTAGCGAAGAGGTAGATTTAGCCCATGCCCAGTCAACCCATGCCCACACAGCTGATACATACTCAGCTCATACAATTTCAGCTGATACTCAATCAGCTCACTCACCTTCTGTGCCCACTGGCACACCCATTTTGTTGCCAACCGTCTCACTAAGAGTCGCGGACGTATATGGCCATCTTCACACAGCCAGAGCTTTATTGGACTGTGGCAGTATGCTGACGTTAATAACGTCACGCATGGCACGACTTTTGAACCTGCCATCAAAACCCAATTCTTTAAAAATTACAGGAGTTGGGAATCAGCACAAACATGAGTCAAAGGCGGCAATAACAATAGTATGCCGACCCACTCACAATGATACTCCTACAATTACTGCCACAGCTCACATTTTAAAAAACGTCACTGGCTACCTTCCCTTAGAGAAGGTACCAAACATTTCCCACGTACTAGGCCAGCCACCCGTGCCATTGGCTGACCAGCTTTACCACACACCAGCCCCGATCGACCTCTTATTGGGGTTGGACGTTCTTGGTCAAGTGTTGGACGGGACTAAGGTCTCGTTGGGCCCGGGCAATAGCCTTCGGCACGATTTTCGACTTCGCGTTGATAGGACCCATTGAGGACTTGTATGCGCAGCCGGCGCAGCAGGTTAACTCAGCTCACGTCGTCAGCTCACAACCAGACTCAGCTGAATCAGCCCAGGACATACGTCAAAGTCTGGAAAGGTTCTGGGAGTCTGAGGAGCCCCTCCCTCAATCTCACATTCATAATGATCCCCTGGAGGAACAATGCGAGGAAATCTTCCGCTCTACCACTACACGCGATCCCTCAGGCAGATATACGGTCGCTCTGCCCTTTCTAAAGGACGCCCCTCAACTAGGTAAAACTCACCCTATCGCATTACGCAGATTCCTCAATATTGAGAAGAAGCTAATGGCGAACCCGTCTCTGCGTTCTAAATACGTCGACTTTATGGCCGAATACATCGACTTAGGGCACATGGCTCCCTGTCACCCAAATACATTCGCCCATAAACCTCACTTCTACATCCCTCACCATGGCGTATTTAAGTCAGGGTCGGACAAGCTGCGCATTGTTTTTGATGGTAGCTGCAAAAGCTCCAATGGTGTCAGCATAAATGAATGCCTACACACAGGCCCCGCCCTTCAACAGGAGATTGTGGACATCATCATGTCCTTCTGAACGCATCCAGTCGTTTTCAGCACTGACATCCAGAGGATGTTCAGAAATGTGCTGGTTGCCCCAGACCAGAGACGGTATCAGCCCTTTGCTCACCTACGCCCTCAATACAGTCACGTACGGCTTAAGATCAAGCCCATATCATGCAATCCGCACCCTGCTCCAGCTGGCTGATGATGAAGGCCATCGCTACCCTGGAGCCGCTCAGGTTCTTCGCAAGTCTATCTTCGTTGATGACATCTTGTGTGGTCATGACACGGTTGAATCCGCCCAAGCACTTCAGGACGAGTTGATAAGTCTGCTAGACCTAGGCGGCTTTCAGCTCAGTAAGTGGACATCTAACTCGCCTAAGCTGCTCGAGAGATTTCCCGACAACCAATGCGACATGCCCAAGGACTTCGACATGAACCCAGAGTCCACGTCCATTAAGGTCTTGGATATACAGTGGAGCCCTCAGTCAGACGAGTTCACCTACCGCATCTCTCTGCCCCCCATCACACATGTCACAAAGCGGTCTATTTTAAGCACCGTAGCCTCACTTTATGACCCAAACGGCTGGGTTTCGCCCGTTATCTTCCGCGCAAAGCTGCTGCTTCAGCAATTGTGGCTACTGAAGCTGGAATGGGATGAGCCCACTCCCTCTGAAGTACAAACGGAGTGGCACCACATCTCGGAGGATCTGCCGCTGTTGTCTAGCATTCGCTTCCCTCGGCACATTTGTGCAAACAAAGGCTCAGCTGCATACTCGCTTCACGGGTTTGCAGATGCCTCTGAAGCCGGGTTTGCCGCCGTTGTTTACCTCCATGAGCTCGATGCCTCCGGAGATACTTTGGTACACTTGATTGTCGCCAAGTCGCGAGTCGCACCAATCAAGAACCGCCTCACAATCCCCAAGTTAGAGTTGTCGGCCGCCACTCTACTCTCCCAGCTCATGATCCGTGTGTCGGTTCAGTTATCGGCCCATATCAGTATACAACAACACATATGTTGGTCAGACAGTACGATAGTCCTGGCCTGGCTCAATACACCGCCTCACCGTCTTCGACCCTTTGAAGCCAACAGGGTAGTCAAAATCAGCTCAGGCTCACCAGAATGTACCTGGCGACACGTACCTTCTGAGCTCAACCCGGCAGATTGCGCAAGCAGAGGGATGTCTGCGCAATCCCTGTCAGCCCACGACCTATGGTGGTCTCCCACGTGGCTTGGACAGCCTTGTGAGTCTTGGCCTGCGATGCCCTTAGCTCTGGGCCATCACGCCCTGCCCGGCCTTAAGCCCAAACACGTCCCGTCACTGGTCACAGTGCCCGGTCTTGACTTTGACCTGCTCACTCGGTTTAGTTCACTAGACAAGCTCGTCGGAGTGACAGCTTGTCTAAAACGCTTTCTGCACAACTGCAGACACCACCCAGATTCGCGACGCTCAGGCCCCTTGTACGTCAGTGAACGAAGAGAGGCCCTACTTTACTGGGTGCGCAGTGTTCAGCACAATGAGTTTGCAGAGGACATCCCCCGCCTTCAAACTGGCAAAATCTGCTCCGTCAGACTCCAGCGGCTGTCACCTCTCATTAAAGATGAGCTCCTTAGAGTTGGTGGACGACTGTCCCATGCGTCTATCCGATATGACGCGCAGCATCCGCTCATACTTCCCAGCTCTAGCCCACTTGTAGACCTTATCATTGACCACTACCACAAAATACACTGCCACCCTGGCGCTGACACTTTACACGCTATCCTACGCCAACAATTTTGGATATTGTCCGCGCGCCGTATTATTAGACACCGAGTTTTTAAATGCATTAGATGCTTTCGATGCCGGGCCCAGCCGCAAGCGCCCTTCATGGCCGACCTGCCAGCCGATAGAGTTACGCCTCAGCCAGTATTTAGTCAAGTCACGACCGATTTTGCCGGCCCATTCCTCGTTAAATCTAGTACCCTACGTAATGTTAAACTCTTAAAAGCGTACTTTTGTATATTCGTGTGCCTCTCGACTAAGGCGGTTCATTTAGAACCGGTCTCGGACCTCAGCACGGAAGCGTTCCTCGCGGCATTACAGCGTTTTATAGCACGCCGCGGTGCCCCGGTTCTCATCCGCTCGGACTGCGGTACAAATTATGTAGGCGCTAGAAATCAGCTCATCGAAGTACAAAACTTTCTTGCCTTGAACAATGATACGATTGCGCACAAGCTCGCTGGTCAGCACATTACTTGGTTGTTAAACGTCCCTAAGGGACCATGGTTCGGTGCGTTACATGAGATCAACGTAAAATCAACAAAGCAACTTTTATATCGCGTAATTGGCGAACAGCACCTCACATTCGAGGAATTCTCTACACTTTTGGCACGAATCGAAGCTGTCCTTAACTCTAGACCTCTCTGCCCACTTTCGTCTGATCCCTCAGACTTTGAGCCGCTTACAGCCGGACATTTCCTCATAGGCCGCCCACTAACGGCCCTTCCCGAACTATCCGTGGAAGATAGGCCGATCTCCACACGTAGGCGATTCCAGATGGTACAGGCCCTTTCCCAGCGCTTCTGGACGCTGTGGACCCAGTCCTACCTTCATACCCTCCAAACCCGCTCCAAATGGTTGTCCCCATCCTCCCCTCCCCGAGTTGGCGAGCTCGTCCTCATCAAGGAGGACAACCTGCCTGCCCTCCAATGGAGACTGGGGCGCATTGCTCGCACCCTGCCTGGGAAGGATGGCGTCGTGCGGGTGGTAGACCTGGACACCGCGAATGGACATCTTCGGAGGCCTGTATTCCGGATCGCCAGGCTCCCAGTGGATGAGCCCCCCCTGGCCCCCGGAGGATGTTCCCGCCAAAGCCGGGACGGCCATTCAAACCATACCGCCATCTGTATGGCGGTTGACTCAGCGGATGTTGACGACCGCGTCCGCCTGTCTGCCGCGGCGCCACCGCTGCGCGACCCGCCGCCGCTAGCTTCGTGAGCCGCGCGCGCGTCTAGTCTGTCTGCTAGCTAACGCGAGACGCCCACAAAATACGCGCGCTGGTATCTGCCCTTATTATAGTGACTCCTGAACCTAATGTGAAGAGACCGCCTAAATGCCTATTGTGTAGTGTAGTGACTGTGCGCCAGGAAACCAACCTACCTCGCCGCCCGTGGTCAGCTCGCCTCCAGGTTCCTGTGACTCATCATCCCTGTAAGTACTTTATTCCCTTATACCTCCTGCCTAACCCTTATTTCGCCGCTGTTACTGCGAACGCCTTTCGCCGTAACAGATAATGAGTGATGATATTAAGCTAAATGATATTCTCCCCAAATCCCTTGAGTTCCAGTAAAGATGTGGGACTTTACTGAATCTCTTCCCGATCCGAAAATCCGAAAAAAGCCGATCTCTTGGGCTCTCTTTTCGCTTCAAACTCGACCTTGGACGATGGGGAAAACTCTCCACCAACCATACCGCATTGCGCTTGTACAATGCCAAACGTTCAGTTCCTGCAAAGGTCAGTTCGTAAGGCTCTTTTTTCCCTTGATATCCACAAGGCGAGTAGGCCTGATGCAGTTCCACCCATTGTGCTTCGGACGTGTGCTCCTGAATTGGCACCAGTTCTAACGCGCCTTTTCCGGCTCTCTTACACTACTGGCGTCGTCCCGAGCTCTTGGAAGACAGCCCTTGTCCACCCGATTCCAAAAAAAGGCGATCGCTCAGATCCGTCCAACTACAGGCCAATAGCTATTACCTCTTTACTCTCCAAAGTAATGGAGTCCATTACAAACCGCCAGCTCTTAAGGTACCTAGAAGAGAACCAGCTACTAAGTGATCGCCAGTATGGTTTTCGTCGCGGTCGTTCGGCTGGTGATCTTTTAGTGTATCTTACTCACCGATGGGCGGAGGCAGTCGAGAGTAAAGGGGAGGCACTGGCAGTTAGCTTGGACGTAGCAAAAGCCTTCGACAGGGTATGGCACAGGGCTCTTCCCTCTAAACTTTCATCATACGGGCTTCCTGAGAAATTGTGTTCATGGATTGCCAGCTTTCTCACTGGGCGTAGCATCAGAGTCGCAGTCGACGGTTCGTGCTCCGACATGAAGCCCGTGAATGCTGGAGTCCCGCAGGGGTGTGTGTTGTCCCCTACTCTATTTCTTCTGCATATCAATGACATGCTGCATAACAACAGCATTCATTGCTATGCAGACGACAGTACTGTGGATACGCTCTACACCGGGCGAGCTAATATTTATCTGGAAAGCGTCTTCGAGAGCCGGAATAAACTTGTGACTGACACCGAGAACATGTTAAGTCATGTCTCGGATTAGGGCCGACATAACCTAGTCCGCTTTAACCCCTCCAAAACACAAGTTTGCGCATTTACCGCGAAAAAACATCCCTTCGTCGTACCTCTGAACTTTGAGGGAGCTCCCCTTGATACCAATCCGACTATTGGAATTCTTGGCGTCGATATTTCGAGTGACGTTCAGTTTCGTGGTCATTTGGAAGGTAAAGCTAAATTAGCTTCGAAAAAGCTGGGTGTGCTTAATAGAGCGGGTCAGTATTTCACGCCGGCCCACCGTTTACAACTGTATAAAGCACAGGTCAGGCCGCATATGGAATACTGCTCCCATCTCTGGGCTGGAGCACCCCAATACCAACTCCTTCCATTTGACCGCATTCAACGCAGAGCTGCTCGAATTGTCGACGACGTGGTTATTTCAGGACGGCTCGATCCACTGGCTCTTCGGAGAGACGTTGCGTCTCTCTGTATATTGTACCGTATATATCATTCATCATATCATTGTTCTGAGGAATTGTTCGGCTTGATCCCTGCCGCTGATTTCCTTCACCGCACTACACGCAATCGACTGTCATTCCATCCACATCACCTTGATGGATGGCGGTCTACTACTGTGCGTTTTTCAAGAAATTTCTTGCCTCGAACTACAGTGTTGTGGAACCAGCTCTCGGCGGCGGTATTTCCGGACCGTTACGACTTAGGGATCTTCAAGAAACGAGCCTATTCCTTCCTTAAAGGCCGGCAACGCGCCTGCGATTCCTCTGGTTTTGCGGGTGTCCATGGGCGGCGGTGATTACTTTCCATCAGGTGACCCGCTTGCTCGTTTGCCTTCATCTGCTATAAAAAAAAAAAAAATCTCACGCGGACTTCTTGAGAGAATTTGAAAAGTGATGTTGCACTGTTTTGTTTTATTTGCCAACACTCATGCACGTTTACGAACACTAAACGGTAAATAATCCACCATTATTTCACATTAATATTCGGCAAAACACATTTTTTTTAGAAGATAAGACAAAACTACAGACATGATGCTTCACTTTCCCGCCAAGTAGTCCTGCAAAAAAAAAATCTGTGACAAATTCTAATATATTGTGTTGCCAACATTTGAAACCAGAAATCCTATGCCTGATTGGCCTCCGCTAGCTCCATTGTAGTAGAATAAATTTTTGGTTCGTTCTAGTGTATCTTCGCCTTCTCGTCTCATCTCTGCCAAGCCTACTGTGTTATATAATTATTAAGGAAGAAAAATTATAAAATCGTTATTTTGTAAATTTACTATTAATATCTATTAAATTACCTACATATTATAACGGGTTGTTAGTTACATCGTTTTGATGTAATTTGGTTAATATTGGCCTTTGAAGAAATATGGTAAATATTGGCCATTTTGCGACGTAGTCCTTTCGCGAATTAGTCCTTTGACTAAGTAGCTATTCTGCGAATTGGTCCTTTAGCGAATTAGGCATTACGCGAAGTAGTCCTTTCGAGACTCGGTGGGCATTTTGCGAATTAGGCATTATGCGACTAAACGGGGCAAATGGAGCAACTTTTGTGCTCAACTGGAAGGGCTGAAACTGCATTAAATGGGTGCCTGCGCGGTCCCATACAAAACTGCACGCGATGGAGCACTTTTGTACCGCGCGGGTCCCGCTTAACGCAGTTAGGCATTTTCAGACAGATTTGGAAAAGTTTAAAATATTTTAAAAATAAGAACAAAGCTAGTTTTCTTAAAAAATTTAATAAAGCATTAGAAATGCAATTTTAAGAATCACCCAATCACATAATTGCGAAATTAAGGCCGCAGTTTCACAATGATTGCAACTCAATAATCTATAAAAATAATACTTACAAACATTCAGAACAGAAATAATCTAATATGAGGAAAAGCCAAAGCATTATTTGCTGCATACTAGGCAGGCTTAAACGGAGTGACCCAGCCCACGGGCAACGGAGAACCTTCTACATTGATGTGCTGATCCCATTGCCATCTGAAAGTAAGTAACGTCATCATGAACATGTAAATGTTCCATTTAAGTTATACCAGAACCTTTAACCCTTTAACAGGCACATATTTAAATGCTGCCCAGCATTTGAAAATTTTAAACATATAATGTATAGACAGAACCATACAAAGGGGTTTCTTTATATATATTCTAAAGCATGGAGGATCAGCAAAGATTTTTAATTTAACCCAAATGGGCAATTTTATTTCAGGGCCAGTCATAGCATGGTCGTGCGACAAAGGAAAGAGTCACCAAATTTCTTTGTTCACAAAAAAAATTGTGCCTATTAATTATGATTGAATTTTGTTACAAACCTGACTGCAATAAATCTATCCAGATCTCCATTGAAGTTTAGTTGTGGGGCTATATTTTCTTCTCCAAAAAGCAGTTCTGTCCAACGTGCCAAGCTAGAAGCCACTTCTTTTGCTGTCTCATTGACCTTTGTATTCTCTTCAGCACTGTCATTAAGCTTCTTACGAAGTTCATTTTCTTCTTTTTCGTAATCGGAAAACTTTTGAACCCACAATGCTTTTAGATTATCTGTAAATAGTTACAAAAAGAGTTTTACCTAAGTTCTTCTTGTTTATGTTTGAGACTTAATTTTAACTAAATCTACCATACTACATCAAGTTTACTAGTACGAGAATTTTTAATGCGTTTGTCACGAAGCTATTCAATGATTTTTTATAAAAACGAGAAAAACGCAAGCCGTATCGCATAGCGGCTCAAAGAATATTACCACCCCCTCTCTTCTCTTGGGTGTCGTAAAAGGCGACTAACGGACTAAAGACTGCACCGAACATACATTCAACAGTATAGAGCAGCGATGGGCTCACCACCTGTCATGCTGAAACTTGGTGAAACATGGACTATGGCAGTTACTCCTTCTGCGGTCCTCATTGCCTAGTCTCTGACTAACCCTTTGAGGATAATATTCGAAAGTCTATGTGTATACATATGAAAACACTTCAACATGCAAATAAAATATTTTTGAAGCTTTTATATGAACAGGATAAAATGTTTACTAGAAAAAAAAAACCAGTCTCAGGAAGCTCGAGTGGGATTCGAACCCACGACCTATGGATTGCCGGTCCACTGCTCTAACCGCTGAGCTACCGAGACCCCAGAAGACTCGTTGAATTTTTCCTAATAGTTTGATAACGCTGCAAGCCAGTGGTATTACGTCACTGTGAGTGAAGTCTACCCTCACATTCGAAAGAAATACTATTGCAAGTCCTGAGACTGGTTGATTTTTTTCTAGTAAACATTTTATCCGTTATCTATATAGCATTGTGAATGCAAAATTTCAATAATAAAGATATTTATATGAACTCTCCCCATGTGATGTTGTCCATGTGAATTGGGCTGTGCAGAGGCGTGGGACGTTTATATCAGCCTATAAACGTCCAGGCCTTCCCACTATATACGAATATGACAAATAACACTTAAATCGGACAAAAATTAAAACATGTAAATGTTCTAATTTTAGCCTAGTGTCTGATAAACAATTGCACAAACATTTCATGTCTCATTTATTTTAGAAGTACATTAAGGATGCACTTTAGATTAAGCAATACGTAAAAGGGGGGAAGGGAAGGGGGACGGGGAGATAAAGTGCAGAAATGAAATTTTTATTTTAAGGTTATGTTAAGGGTTATTTTTAGGAAAAAAAATTCTACCATGTTACATTACCGTACCAGGCGGTACGGTAATGTCCATGTCTAAGGTGACTTCCATCCCCGTCCTCAAGATATTTTAGAATGGAGATAGATTTCTGTTGTCTAATAAAAAAAAAAATCTAAAGCTGAGCAGTATATAACACTTACCTATTTTGGTGTCAAAGTCGTCCATCTCTTTCTCAGACATGTTTTCTCCTCTGCCTTTGGCTGTGTTCTGGCGAGCCTTGCGAAGCTTCTTCAATGCATCAAACTTGTTTATAAATTTTCTTGCATCATGTTTATTCCGCAATACTTCTTTTAAAACCACATCAGCCTCCAGTTTCGCTTCTTCTTCCTAAGCACACAATTAAATTAATATTATATACTAATTAAGCTTGTTACCATGCGCAATTAATTAAAAAACAAATGTAGTATAATATTGACCTGCTTTGCTTTGTTAATTTTGTCTTTGATTATTTGCAAGTTCTCATCTATTTTCCTTGATTTTTCTTTCAACATTTTGATTCCGTCTTCTTTTTCCCTCTTCTTCTCCAGTTTTAGTCGTTTTAAACGCAGCCTTTTAGCAGTTCTTTTAGCCAAAAGCTTTTTTAAAAAATTCATTTGTGAATCATTAATTTTAGATAAACATCCATTAATAATCTCCTTCTTGTGATTGATTTTAGAAAGCATCAACTTCCATTCATCCTCAGAACAGGAGTTTATTTTATCAGACAAGTCTTTTTCATCGTTTTTGATTTCATTAAGATTTATCAGCAAGTCCCTCATGTTGCCATGGAATTTTGAAATTGAAACTAACTTGTGTTTCTTGACTGCTCCTTCTTTTGGGCACTTATTTTCAAAGCATTTGACAAATTCTTGATCCGATAAGTTGTCAGGTGCACATGGTACAGCCATCGGGGGCATGTAATACATAGGAGGAGGTGGTGGTGTAAAGATAGGAGGCCCAAAGTTGTTTTGGAATGTAAACTGGTTTCCATGACAATTATTATAAAAGTTACGGTTATAAGACATGATTGTTAAATTAATATATGTATATAATTAGAAGCAATAAAATTTTACAAATTCGTTTTTAAAATTACGAGGCCACTGTATCTGGCAACTGGCTCTCAGCGTCTTTCAATACAATCTCGGCAGTAACGTAATCTTCGTGGTGTTTTAGATCCTGCTCTGTCTCTAGAGTTGTTTTAAGATCTGCATAAGCTTTTACTAATCTGAAATAGAAATATCACATAAAAAGAATAATCTTTTTCAGTTCAAAAGAATATTCATTTCTTTTTATAGGAACCTACAACAGTTTCTTTGTTTTGTTGTTAACTAATGAGAATGAGTCATGCTTTAACAACATGGAATTAAAAAGCTAGAGATTAGTACATATCGAAAACGGAGCAACAGAACATCAACATTATTTATTATTCCCTTTATATAACCTTTATTTACCTTTAATATGACTTAACTTTCTTTGCAACAAAACTATAACCTCACAAACATCTGTGGTTGCAACTTACAAAATCATTGGTATTATGACATTTTATCCCAATAAATCATAAAGAAATCATAGAATTGAGTCAAAACTATAGACTATGTTATTAATTACCTGCGTTGGCAGTCTGGAACCATCATCAAAGACTCCTGCAAAACTTCCTCCTGCTTGCGAATGTTGTGTTCATCTTGGCCTTCGTCCTTAATTTTCTGTATTCTATTTTTCTGTTGCTCTGCTTCCTTCTCGTAAACAACTTTCTCTTTAGCAATGCGTTTCACAACGCCGGTCTTTATTTTAATTTGTCGGATTCTGGGATCTGCCATCGCAAAAGAAAGAAATGCCGCTTCCGCTTCGCTTTTTGTTTTTTTTTTTAGATATGAAATGAAACATTGACAATTTGACATGAAGACATGACACGATGACAAATGATATTTTGACATATGCCACTGTCAGTGTCACCCACGTTTTTTTAAAATTTGTACCGTGAAGGAACAGGCTAAGGTCAGAGACCATACAGCCTAGTCATTAGTTATTTGATTATTTTTTCCCTAGATGATAATGAGTGGTGATTAAAATGGGGAATGATAAATGATATTTCCCCAAACCCCTTGAGTCCTCAGTAAGATCTGGAACTTTACTGAGATCTCACGCGGACTTCTTAAGAGAATTTGAAAAGTGATGTTGCACTGTGTTGTTTCATTTGCCAACACTCATGCCCGTTCACAAACACTTAACGATTAATAATCCACTATTATTTCACATTAATGTTCGAAAAAACACAAATTTCAGACAATAAAACAAAACTGCAGACATTACGCTTCACTTTCCCGCCAAGAAGGTCGTGTCACCCACGTTTCGGTTCAGGAGTGCGTTCCATCGTTTTGGATGTAGTTGTTTGGTTAAATTTTAACTCGTTTCAGTCACAGTATAAATATAAGCTAAAGCAGTACGGAAGCTCGGCCTTTTTCTTGTTTTATATACCTACGCGCCAATTGAGCGTTAGGGTTGTCCTCTTATTTTTGTAAAATTGAAAAAGTTTTTTTTTAGTTAGCACTGTATCTCAGCTAGTTAGCGCTTTTTTGAGATAACTAGCAAAGCATAAGAGTTGTCACTTTTAATTTTATAAAATTAAAAACTAATAAGTTAAAGATGGCGGCTACTTTCCTCATCCTATTATCGGATTCATTGTCGGAAACCACACAGATCCCCTGATATCGATTTTTAAAGCAATCGGTCGAATTACTAAAAAGTTCAAGATGGAGGCTATTTTGTCTCATACTAATAACGGAGTCGTTGTCAGAAACCACACAGATCCCTAGATATCAATTTTCAAAGCAATCGATTGAATAACTAATAAGTTAAATATGGCGGCTACTTTTTCTCATTCTAATAACGGATTCACTGTCAGAGACCACACAGATCCTCAGATATCGATTTTCAAAGCAAAGTTTATTAACGATGAAGTTTCGTAGTATCAATTCTTATTATTTTTCACCAATAAAATAACGCGCGCTCAAAAAATATACTTGTAAGTACGGCAAATATCACCTAAATTACCAAACGATTTATTTAAAAGAAAAAACTTTTTATTTAGTAATAATAAATCATTCTTACTTTCAACATCAGCAGGAACTTTAAAAAACGAAAGCTCCGGTTTTGTAGAAGGCGAGTTCAAGCAGCCGTATACTAGGTACGCAATACACTCGCGGCATTTTTTAAAAAGCAATACATCTCGTCTCGACGCGATACGCGCTACTGAGAGCACTGCGATGTCCGCTTAGGGGCCCTGTAAAGACGTGCGTCTGTGAGCGTGCGTCGTTTCGAGCGTTTGTACGTAGCTTAATTACTGCTTTAGCTCATATTTATACTGTGTTTCAGTTGCCACGGAACGATCGAGTTGTTTTTATAACCTGTTCTGAACACAGACATATTATATGTCTGTGGTTCTGAAGTATTCCTGTCCAAAACGAGTGAAAATTCTTCTTTTGTCTACACTTTTTCTACTTTTATACCATATTTAACAAAATTATTAAAAAGTAAAACAATACGAAACAAACAGTCGAAATTTTTCGAGACATTTTGCCTTTATAGCACACCGACGCCGCGAACCGCGGTAGCGAAATTGCGGTAAATCTGTCTGCACACATCAAATTGTATCGCGTATGTTGCGTCTCGCTCTATCGTCTGTGACTACCTATAATTGCGTCTCAGTTTGTATAGTATCGCTGATACTCGCGATACTTGTTTCACACGGACTCCGGTGTACCGCCACTTTCGTTTCGCCACTCGGAGAGAAACGACGTGGTTTGTCTTTTTGGACAGAATATCGCTACGAAACAAGGTGGCGGAAGCAGAAACTGAGAAAATAATAATTGAAATTCGAGATTATCCAGAAATATATCTCATAGGGCATATAGATTACAGGAAAACTTATAAAAAAGAAGTAGCATGGCAAAATATTACTTCTTTCTTTTTTGATTAATTTGAAAAACCCATATACTTTGTCTTTTTCTTAATGTTGATACAAGAAGTAATAGTTTTTCTTCTTCAGATTCGGAAAGAAACCAGTCTGGCTCAGACGAATTATTATTATTGCATTCGAATGAATTGAAAATAACAAATTTAAACAAGCGATATTCGAGTAGGTGTGAAAACGACCGCTAGAATTACGCTTATTTTCCGCATTTTCGTGTTCGCTAAGTTTTCGCTATCGCGGTTCGCGGCGTCGGTGTGATAAAGGCGTTTGACTTAAATTGCAAAATTTGACACTTTAACAATGATATAAACGTCAAAGCTGTGAGAGTGAAAAATAACCATTCGATTTGATGGTTGTTCGGTTACTGCGCTTTGAGCCACAGAACAGATGAAACTACGCTCTGACAGCCATCAGAGTATTTCACCAAGAAGCGCGTGCCGGAGTGCGCTCGAGTGCACTCGAGCGAAGCGACAGAACGCAGCCCAGACCCGTGGCTTGGTGAAATTTTTGCTTCGCTCTGGTAGGTCATCAACGTCAACTGAAGTTAACATCGCAAAAGTAAAGGAAATGATGACTGAAAATCCTCATTCACGTTTGAGAGAGATAGCCGCTGAACTATATGTGTCTCACGAGTCGATCCGTACCATTTTAAATAATCACTTGGGTTTGAAACATGTTGCCGCTCGGCTAGTCCCAAAAGACCTAAATTTTCTCCAAAAACTCAATCGCTTAGTAAAATTTATGAAAACATTATTCTTGAACAGTTAGATGCAGTATGTAACTAAAAGTGCACGTTTTCAGAAGTCACCCGTTCGTCACAATCTTTATTAACAGAGGATACCTATCACCCGTCATTTCTTGTTAATATTTTAGATTTAGATTGTATTAAATTCAAAGAAAAATACGAAAGCCGATTTAATTTTTACAAGGGTAACTATGACATGATGAATAAATACTTGAGCAATATTAAGTGGGTTAAGATTTTATCGCATAACATATAATATAGTTTTTATAGATGGACAGCATATATGTAACGCATTTAACGAATTTTTCGAGAGTGCTTTTATCAGTCCGACAAGATCAGTGGGATCATCCAGTCATTCGACTTCTAAGATTCCACCAAATAATGATGTTGTATCTCGAATTGATATTACTCCAGCGGTCGTAATGAAATATCTAACTAGGCTGGAGAAATCTAAGGGCGCAGGTTGCGATGGCTTACCTCCGATATTTTTTTCTAGTTGTGCTGAAACGTTATCTGTACCAATTTTCATATTTTTTTCCAAATCATTGAAGCAAGGTATTTTTCCTACTGCCTGGAAATAAGCTCATATCACTCCAACTCTCACTCCACAAAAAAGGTTCAAAAGCTTTAATCTCCAATTACCGTCTCATTTCTATCTTGAACACTATCGCTAAAATTTTTGAGAAATTGGTATACACACACATCTACCCGGTAATTGCTAGAGGCATACCGATGACGCAGCATGGTTTTTTAAGAGGCCGTTCCACGGTTTCTAACTTGTCTCTTTTCACAGATTTTGTTTTGGATCAAATGGAGAACGGTGCACAGTTTGATGTGGTCTACACGGACTTTGAAAAAGCCTTTGATCGTGTTGACCACGTCATCCTACTTCAAAAACTTGAAGCATTGGGGATTCACGGTGATTTACTGAGTTGGGTTGCCTCATATCTTTCTAATCGTTTCCAGGCGGATGTGTTGGGTGGCTACAGATCGGATTGCATCACTGTGCCATCGGGTGTTCCACAAGGCTCGCACCTCGGCGCGTTGTTTTATAACGCATTCATATGCGACATTAACTCGTGCTTTAGTAGTGCTAAAGCTAAACATCTTTTATACGCCGATGACAAAAAAAATTACATGCGGGTAAATTCCATCTCAGACTGTATTTTGATTCAGCAAGATCTCGCTAGCTTAACCCTTTAACGGGCACAGCATGTTTAAATTTTTCATTGGTTTTCGACCTTATCTCAATTGTATAAAGTTCAAAATATGGTGGGAATATACATCCCTCTGCAGGCAGAGATTCCTTATCAGGATTATCAGGATAAAGGGCTATAAGATACAGTTAGTATTCCCAAATGTCAATGCATTAGCTTTACACGTAAACTGATGCCACTATCCTTTAACTATACGTTGAACGAAACTGTTCTGGAAAAAGTAGAAGTGGTTCGAGACTTAGGTGTCTGGCTTGACTCTAAAATGACGTTCTCGATACACATGGACAATATTGTTAACAGGTCTTACCGGAACTTGGGCTTCGTCATGCGAAATGCCATAAAATAGTTTATTATGCCTATGTTCGAAATGTATTGGAGTATGCCTCTGCTGTATGGTCACCAAATTATGCAATACATAGAAATCGTCTGTAAGGCATTTGAAGGCCATCATTGTGAACGAATTTTTGACCAAAAACTCAACAAATACTACATCGAGCAACCACCTTATTCACCAGATATGGCTCCAGCCGACTTCTTTCTTTTTCCTAAACTCAAATTACCACTTCGTGGCACCCGTTTTCATTCAGTAGAAGACATAAGGGTGGTTATCATTTTTCGTTTTAATAGTGAAGTATTGAAAAATAAAAAAAATTATAATAAATGTTTAGTTACTCTATTATGTAAAGCTAACATCATGAATGACATTATATATGGAAGGCCTTTTCGTAACTCTTACTGTTTTCCGGAAAAGTAATGGAACGTAATGAACCAGTGGAAAGAAATGACCCTCACATGGAATGTAATGACATACCGTCGGATAAGAATGATACGAAATGCTATTTCTATAGTAAATTACCTGGAGTATAATGACTTACCGTCGGATAAAAATGACACCAATATTTTTTGTCTGTCATCATAACACGAATGAAATTGAAATAAAACCTGAACCTTTAGTTAATGAACTTAATTGAAAACTTCGAAGCGCTTTCCCTCCATCTTTTTCTTTGTTCACGTTGTACTCGGGCGGAAAGTTCATTGATGCTGTGAATCTTCTTCTGTTCTTTTCTAAGAAAGTAGCTTTTTCGGTCTGTTTATTGTTAAATTTTCAGAAGTTCAGGATTGCATTTTATTTCTATGTATTTTTGGCGTTTTCTCAATCTATCTTTAGCTAACTTTTCTTCTATTGTAGGTTTTTTCTTTGTCTTACTCATGGCTGCCTCTGTAATAAAATATACGGGCGAAAGTTTTACGTGACAACGACTTTGAGTGGTAAAATAATTTTAATGTGAATATTCATTCGTATAGTAGGAAGAAGGATGAAATAATAGTAACAATTTAAAACATTTATTTATAAAAAGAATTATATTTAAAACAAATATGCAGACCGATCATAGTTGAGTGGGAGAGAGACGCAAGGCATTCGGCGGGCCTCTCTCTCGTTCGGTGACTCATCGTAACGTTACCGAGCGTTACACTTTTTCATAAGTGACTCCCAGCCGCAACCTAATTTAAGACGTTGTCACGTCAAAAGGAAGTAGTGTAACGTAGCGTTACTTAAAACGCATAATATTGTTGCGCTGAGCGCCCGCGACACTAGACACCGTTCCGACGAAAGGTGGGGGCTGCGGGCGCGGGGTGAGACGCGGGGACTGCGTATGCTCACCACGCCGACCGACCGCCGCTCCCCTCTCGCGGTTTCTACCTCATACCCAAACTGCCTCGGAAGCAACCGCACGTCGCTCTGATGCGCGAGCGCCTTGCATAAACTGTACGCTAACGATTTTTTAAACTCGATTCCTTCTCATAAAAACCTTTATGTGTATTAGTGTTCCCATACTGGGAACTCCTACCGGGGTAACTAGCCCCAAGCAATATCCGAAGCCTTCATAGTGGAGACCGGTTATCGTGGCTCCCGTCCACAACTACTGCCGGTGCCCGTTCGCAGCGGCTGGACCAGTGAAGAGGAGGACTGCCTTTCGCCTTCGTACCGGACTCGGGAAGAATCAGGGGAGTGCGGTATTCTGGGCCGGAACTAAGTGTGAACCTGGCCGACCTTTACGAACGACCCTCTAATAAATTTGTAAATTTTTAATAACTGTTTTCTTTATTTTATTACTGTTTTCGTTATTTTATTTATTCTTAATTGCTCACGCACTAGAGACGTGACAATGGCGCCCATATACGTGGTCTAAATGGTGATTCACACTTGGTTTCGATTTGCTTCTTTAGTTGCTTTGTACTGGTGTTGGTTTTCTTGGTGTGTATTTGTAACTTGTTTGAAAACGATACAAATTAGCTATCAGCCGTTGTGCCTTGGTGATCATTTTTAAAACTTTAAGTATTAAGCTTTCTTAAAAATACTTATTATATTATTTTATTAAAATTAGGTAGTGCTTTTCGGCTGTCGTCTGCTGTGAACGCAGGTAGACACAATAGAATTTAAATTATTTAGAGCATTGATCAGTGTTCGCCGCAGATGTTAGTTTGGAAGAAGATTTAATCCAATTGCACAATTGTTGAACTAAACTGGTAGTTTAAACTTATTTCATTTATTTTAATCTTTATTCATTAATCATTAAATTTGTATCGTTTGTTAGGATAGAATAGTTGATAATTGTTACAGAGCGGGTATTGTTTTGGCAATCTTTGTAGGTATTAATTGTTACTGCTCTTAGTTTCTTAGTTTTAGTTTTTGTACTTAGTTTTTTGCTGTATTTTGCACAACATACCTAGGATATTATTTGGATTTTACACGAAGTTATTCATTGAGAGGTATTTTTTTTTCTCGTTTTTCGTTTATTATTAATTAGATATTTTCTCGATACGGTTAAAAAAAAATACAATGGCTGGAACTATTAAATATTTATTGCTACAAAAATCAGAATTGATGTATGAGGTTGCCATAAGAGGGGAGTCTCCTTCAGATAATGTAGCTGGTTTACGTCGTCAGGTAACTAAATTAACACAACTTTATTCTTCAGATGAAATTATAGAATCTGTTTTTGAACTAATAGAGGATGTCAAAGGGTCTCAGGAAACATTAGAAAAGATTAAAGCTAACCTCAATTTACTTAAAACTTCTCACGATAACTCACTTGTTGAAAGAACGAAGTCTCTTTTGCATCATGTTTACTATAGACTTCAGAGAATAACAAAACCTAAAAACACTGACGATCTTTCTTCACTAGGCAAAGTAAAAGAAAATTTTGAATCACTTTTCAATATTTTTTCGGGATTACCTACATTTAATGTAAGTGAAGCTAAAACTGCCACAAGCTCATCTGAGGATGACGGTATAGATAAAACTAACCTAGCCGGATTAAACATTTCCGTTTCTTGTGATCGTGGCATGTTTGGAGAACTATCTAAATTAAAATATGATGGTAAAACTTGTGTACGTTCTTTTATCGTAAAAGTGGAAGAATTTCGGAATTCTAGAGGAATTTCTGAAATTAAAATGCTAAGTTCGGCAACTGATTTATTTATTGGCGATGCACTTCATTGGTTTCGTGGGATAAAGAATAACATTAGTGATTGGAATTCTTTAATGGTATGCCTTAAGGATGATTTTGATCTCCCGGACTATGATTATCGTATGTCTCTCGAAATTCGCCAGCGTACGCAGGGTGAAGATGAGAAAATCACTGTCTACCTGGCTATAATGGAGGGAATGTTCTCTCGCTTGAGCAAACCTATACAAGAAGATGCTAAACTTGAAATCCTTTTACATAATATCCGACCTTGTTATTCGACTATTATAGCGGCTAGTTCTCACTTGAAAACTATCGATGATCTTAGAAAAATCTGTAGAAATTACGAATGTGTCATGGGACGTTCTGAAAACTTTAAAGAGCCTCCGGCCGTAACTTCGAATACTTTAGCTCCTGAGTTTTGTTACCAGTCTACTAAGCGTAAAAGTAATTATCAGCAAAATGTTATTTATGGTCGAAACTCTCAGTTCGCTTCATCGAAACGGTTCGAACCTGTTCAAAATCATGCATTTCGGTCTTCCGAAATTCAGTCTTCTGAAGTAGGAGTTTCCGAGATCAGAAAATCTTATTGTCACCGTTGCCGATCAGATACACACTCTATGAGAGATTGCACTGCAGAACGGAAGATTTTTTGTTTTAAATGCGGGAAAAAGGAGGTTCGGACACCTGACTGCCCCAACTGCAATCAAAAAAACTGATTTTTCAAAATTGTAGAAGACCACCAATTAATTACAAAGAAAGCGCGGACTGGAAAGATTGGTTGTTGACGGTAAAAAACCTTTGCTCCAAGTCATCCGTTTCTGCAATTTTGAACCTTAAACCTAAAGAAGATCCGCGTCCCTATGTAAAAATTCATATTAAAAACCCTAGTGATTTAACCTTGTACGGCTTACTCGATTCTGGATCTGCTGTAACTATTTTAGGTAACAATACTCACGAACGCCTGCTGCAGTTGGGTTTCGTGTTATGTACTGAAGATAGGATAACTGTTACTGCGGCTGGTGGTCAGAGGATAGCGTCCCTTGGTTATATTCTGTTACCCGTGTCTTTTGAAAGTAATTTTTCTATTATAAAAGCGCACGTCATACCAACTATCGATACCACCCTAATTTTGGGAATAGATTTTTGGAATATTTTTAAGTTATGTCCTAGGTATCTATCTTCAGAAGAAAACTTGTTCTCGGATGATCCCGGTCTTTTAGAAATTTCTGATTCAAGAAAAATTCATTTATATGACTACGCTAATTTGGATGATTCTCAAAAGCTAATTGCCAATAGCGTTGTTGATAAATTTAATGAAATTTCTTTTGAGAGACGAGGCCTAGGTAGGACTGATTTGATTAAGCATCACATCAATACAGGCGATGCAGAGCCAATAAGGCAACGATATTACCGCATGTCGCCTGAAAAGCAAAGAATTGTTACCGAACAGGTTGATCAGATGCTTGCCTTAGATGTTATTGAACCTTGCGAAAGCCCTTGGTCCTCACCAGTACTAGTAGTGGGAAAAAAGATGGTAAACCTCGTTTCTGTTTAGATAGCCGGAAGCTAAACTCAATTACCAAAAAAGATGCGTATAGTCTGCCTTATGTCTCTAAAATTTTAGACAATTTGAAGGATGCTAGATACCTATCAAGCGTCGATTTATCTAAAGCTTTTTGGCAAATTTTGATCCAAGAGGCAGATCGCGAAAAGACATCTTTTTATATCCCTGGTCGTGGCACTTTCATGTTTAAAGTTACCGCCTTTGGTCTTACCAACGCGCCAGCTACACAGCAAAGATTGGTGGATCTGTTGTTTGGCCCTGAATTTGAGCTTAAAGTATTTGCCTACCTTGATGACATTATTATCATAAGTAAGACATTTGACGAACACGTCTCATTACTTCGTCAAGTTTTTGAAAAATTGCGCTCCGCCAATCTCACTGTTGGGCTTGAAAAATGCCAATTCTTTAGAAATTCTCTGCGTTATCTGGGATATTTAGTAGATGCTCAGGGTTTGCGGACAGATCCGGAAAAGGTAGAAGCAATTTTAAGTTTCCCTACCCCTTCGAGTAGAAAAGAAGTGAAACGCTTTTTGGGAACCGCGTCATGGTATAGGCGTTTCATTCCTCAATTTAGTACTATTGCGGGCCCTCTAAATAGACTTACTTCTAGCAAAAAAAATGCTCCGCCTTTCCAATGGTCTCCAGAGGCTGATAAGGCCTTTCTTGAACTTAAGTCTAAGTTAATTCAGGCACCTGTATTAGCTTGCCCTAACTTTGACCAACCATTTGAAGTGCATGCAGACGCCAGTAACTTTGGCATTGGTGCAATGTTGGTCCAGACTATTGACGGTGTCGAACATCCAATAGCTTATATGAGTCGCTCCTTAAGTAAACCTGAACGGAACTACAGTACAATGGAGCGCGAAGCTCTTGCTGTGCTAGCCGCTCTCGAACACTGGCGATGTTATTTAGAAACAGACAAAACATTTACAGTCTATACTGATCACTCTTCACTCAAATGGTTCCTTTCACTAACGAATCCAACGGGCCGTCTTGCTAGGTGGGGTGTTCGTCTCTCGGCCTTCAATTTTCAAATTAAACACCGGCGTGGCAAGGACAATGTCATTCCAGATGCCCTTTCAAGATGTGTGCCTCTTGACACTATTAACAGCCCCATGCCTCTTGCTGATGCCCCAGCAACTATTGATGACTGGTACCTGAAAATTTTTAATGGATGTCAACAGACACCAATTAATTTCCCTAACTACAGGGTGGAAAATGATGTCCTCTACAGGTACATGAAGAGCAAGGACGTGCTGTCTTCTGAATTTGCTTGGAAGGAAGTTATTTTTAAAGAAAAGCGGGAGGAAGCTCTGAAACAATGTCATTCGGAGCCTATTGCTGGGCATTTCGGCGTGTTCAAGACATATAAGCGCTTGGCACTTCGATTTTATTGGCCTGGTATGCATTCTGACGTTGTTGAGTTTATTTCCAAATGTGAGAAATGTCTAGCATATAAACAACCTACCCATGGTACATTAGGCAAGATGGGTAGGCCGAAAGACATTGCACGTCCATTTCAGGCTCTGTCGATTGATTTGGTTGGACCCTTACCCAACACAAGAAAGCAGAACCAGTATATATTTGTTGTCACATGCTGTTTCTCCAAATACTGTTTACTTTTCCCACTTCGTAGAGCTACATCAGATCTCGTTAGGAAACATTTAGAAAACGATGTTTTTCTAGTTCACGGCATTCCTCAGACTGTTATACTGGATAATGGAGCTCAGTTTATTAGCCGCGAATTGGATATTCTTTTTAAAAAATATAAAATACCTAGAGTTAATTTTACACCCAGGTATACTCCTCAAATAAATACGGTTGAGAGATATAATAAGACCATAGTCACGGCTGTTTCGACTTTCGTTAATGACGATCATAGAACTTGGGATCTTAATCTACCACAAATACAATTCGCAATAAATAATTCGGTTAATGAAAGCACTGGATTTACGCCAGCGTTCCTGGTTCATGGCAGAGAGTTGGTTACTTGTGGATCACATTATGTTGAAAATGATGACCCTGAGTTAATTGTTTTACCGAGAGATGCCTATGCTGAAAATATTGGTCACCTGTCTAGTATCTTTGACAAGGTTCAAGCTTCCCTTTGGCATGCTCATGTAAAGAATACGCAACACTACAACTTGCGTCGTAAAGAAGCTACATTTGAGGTTGGAGATGTTGTATGGAAACGGTGTTATTTTCAGAGCGATAAAAATGCTTACTTTAGTAAAAAATTAGCGCCCAAGTTCCAAAAGTGTAAAATTAAGGCAAAACGCTCTCCATTGGTCTACGTCTTAGAGGACTTGAATGGCCGTGAACTTGGCGTGTGGCATATTAAAGATTTGAAGACAGTAGGCCGCCAAACTAATTTAAACTAATTTTTGCGGGCTTAATGGCGGATTTTGCTCTAGTGAAAATCCTTTTCCTAGAGAAGGGGGTAATGTAACGTAGCGTTACTTAAAACGCATAATATTGTTGCGCTGAGCGCCCGCGACACTAGACACCGTTCCGACGAAAGGTGAGGGCTGCGGGCGCGGGGTGAGACGCGGGGACTGCGTATGCTCACCACGCCGACCGACCGCCGCTCCCCTCTCGCGGTTTCTACCTCATACCCAAACTGCCTCGGAAGCAACCGCACGTCGCTCTGATGCGCGAGCGCCTTGCATAAACTGTACGCTAACGATTTTTTAAACTCGATTCCTTCTCATAAAAACCTTTAAGTGTATTAGTGTTCCCATACTGGGAACTCCTACCGGGGTAACTAGCCCCAAGCAATATCCGAAGCCTTCATAGTGGAGACCGGTTATCGTGGCTCCCGTCCACAACTACTGCCGGTACCCGTTCGCAGCGGCTGGACCAGTGAAGAGGAGGACTGCCTTTCGCCTTCGTACCGGACTCGGGAAGAATCAGGAGAGTGCGGTATTCTGGGCCGGAACTAAGTGTGAACCTGGCCGACCTTTACGAACGACCCTCTAATAAATTTGTAAATTTTTAATAACTGTTTTCTTTATTTTATTACTGTTTTCGTTATTTTATTTATTCTTAATTGCTCACGCACTAGAGACGTGACAGTAGGTATTAATCAAAATATTCATCACCACAATTAATCCATTACGTTTTACGAACCACCGTGTCATCACGATGATGGTAAATTACCGTTGATGGTTGGTGACGTTGTTTCATTAGGGTTTTGTGTATTTCATTTGGGCAAAAGTTCAAAATGTTGAAATAATAGTGATTTCCGAGAAAGAAATCATCCGGAAAAAAATTTCAAGTAAGTGATATCCCAGGTTTTAGAGGAATTCTCATTCGGTCAACTGATACAGTATCAAACGTCCCTTCGACGAAGTAAGTAATAAAAGACGAAACGAAAATAATCGAAAATTTTCGGTTAAATGAAATTCGGTCAAATTTTTTTGATTTTACGATAGGTAACCCTTAGGCGGACCCTGTGTCCACGCGCTCTGCGAAAGGGTAGGACTAACGCCAAGATGATTAATATTATGTTTAAGCGTTGAAAAACAATTGAGTTATATTATGGGTCATTCAGTTCCAAACCCGGTCATTACGTTCCAGATCTTTTATTCAACTGAGAAGATATAAATGACTGGAAACAAATGACCATTTTAAGTTTTTATCCAAATTGTTGAACATACGTAAATGCATAAAATCTGCGAAATATAAATCTAAACAGAAACAAAGCGCACACCTTAGCAATAAATCTAGAATTTTTTTTTTTTATAATGACTCGTCATAGTGACTGCATCCTACCTGATGGTAAGCAGCCGATGCAGTCCAAAATAATGAGAGCGCTCCCCACCGTGGAATAAGCATGATAACGAGCGCACCCATTCATGACGGCCTGCATAAATGCTGTTTCACGCCCCGCTTAAAAGACCCAGGACTGTAGGAGCTGGCAAAGACATGCGCCGGCAAAGAATTCCAAAGCCGAATGGTCTTACAGAGGAACGACTTGCCAAAATTTTTTGGTACGAGTTCTGATAGTAAAAATGGCTTATCTTGAAAATCGATGGAACGTACTGACTTTAAAAAATACTCCCGACCACTCGCGATGCCAATTTTTTCGTGCTTAGCGTAACCACAGTTTGATGTGTTGCGCGGGCGCCTAGACTGTCCTGAAATCCTCGAACAAATTGCTCTGCGTGTACCGACACGCCGCACTCGTCACACACATCTGTTTGCTGTCCCATTCCACAAGACCATTTACGGAATGAATGCAGTATTATCTCGTATTGTTAACAACTTTTTTTTTTATTGTGATTAGTTTCCTAGCATGTAAGCTTAACTTAATGGAACTAAGTCATCTGCTTCGCATGTAAAAATGGGAGTTCCACAAGAGTCAATTATTGGCCCTTTCTTATTTTTGATATAATTATTATATCAAATCGACTTGCCATTCTTTGTAGAAAACTTCTGTGATATTGTATTGTTTGCAGATCAAACTCATTTTTAATGTGACTAGATGTAAGAATAATTATGACGATGTTAACAATGCTCTCTCAGAGATATCAGTTGGTTTCGTGCGAATAACGTAGAGCTAAACACTAAAAAAACGAAATGTATTAAATTAAAACTACCAAATATCAAGACCGAACAAATCGATGTTAGAATGAATGGTGTTAAATAAGATTTGGTAGACTCGACAGTTTTCCTAGGGATAACCTTTGACTCAAAACTCCAATGGAATCCGCATATATCGAATTTGGCCGGCGAACTCAGTTCAGCAGCATATGCGATTAGAAAAATTAGACAATTAACAGATGTTGAAACTACTAGGACTGTTTACTTTAGTTATTTTCATAGTGTCATGTCGTATGGCGTCCTTTTGTGGGGAACAGCGGCGGATGTTAAAAGTATATTTATTTTACAGAAACGAGCAATAAGAACCATTTATAGACTGGGATCGCGAACTTCTTTGAGTAATATTTTTAAGGAAGTTGGTGTTCTTACTGTTGCATCGCAGTATATTTATAATTGTACTTATAGTTTTTGTGCGTTGCAATTTTAACACTTTTTCTAAACACGGTAATGTACACAATTTAATTACTAGACGTAAGTCAAAACTAGTAATGCCACTGTTTAGGTTACAAAAGGTTCTCGGCTCTTTCTTGGGGCAAGGTATACACTATTATAATAGAAAAATACCAAGTACTGTACTAGATTTACCTTTAGATAAGTTTAAGAATCAAGTAAAATCTTGTTTACTTAGGAAAGGTTATTACACAGTCAAGTAAGTCAGCCTGGTTATAATATTATATTTACATTATTTTTTCTTAATCCTATATCTTTCTAACTGATTATATAATTTGGTAGCGACATGTTGTTTTGTAAATGTCGTTACTTCTATATTATTTTAAAATTGTGTAGTTTTTTGCGCCCATTCTTCTCCACAGCTAAAAAACTTCCTGAATGGGTGGAGTGGGTGGGCGGGTGCCCATCCATCCAAATAAATTTAGACGTTTCAAAATGCTTATTTTAAGTTTATTGATTATTATTTGAGCGTTATGCGGCGTTTAAGAGAGCAAATTCAACGAAATGGTCCAAATTTGTGAAAAGAAAATTCTTGAATTTTGCACCACGATAATGCGCCTTCGCACAAGGCCATCATTGTGAACGAATTTTTGACCAAACACTCAACAAATACCATCGAGCAACCACCTTTATCACCAGATAGGGCTCCAGCCGACTTCTTTCTTTTTCCTAAACTCAAATTACCACTTCGTGGCACCCGTTTTGTAGTAGTTTGAAGTATTGAAAAAAAAAATTATAATAAATGTTTAGTTACTCTATTATGTAAAGCTAACATCATGAATGACATTATATATGGAAGGCCTTTTCGTAACTCTTACTGTTTTCCGGAAAAGTAATGGAACGTAATGAACCAGTGGAAAGAAATGACCCTCACATGGAATGTAATGACATACCGTCGGATAAGAATGATACGAAACGCTATTTCCATAGTAAATTACCTGGAGTATAATGACTTACCGTCGGATAGAAATGACACCAATATTTTTTGTCTGTCATCATAACACGAATGAAATTGAAATAAAACCTGAACCTTTAGTTAATGAACTTAATTGAAAACTTCGAAGCGCTTTCCCTCCATCTTTTTCTTTGTTCACGTTGTACTCGGGCGGAAAGTTCATTGATGCTGTGAATCTTCTTCTGTTCTTTTCTAAGAAAGTAGCTTTTTCGGTCTGTTTATTGTTAAATTTTCAGAAGTTCAGGATTACATTTTATTTCTATGTATTTTTGGCGTTTTCTCAATCTATCTTTAGCTAACTTTTCTTCTATTGTAGGTTTTTTCTTTGTCTTACTCATGGCTGCCTCTGTAATAAAAAAGGAAGTAGGTATTAATCAAAATATTCATCACCACAATTAATCCATTACGTTTTACGAACCACCGTGTCATCACGATGATGGTAAATTACCGTTGATGGTTGGTGACGTTGTTTCATTAGGGTTTTGTGGATTTCATTTGGGCAAAAGTTCAAAATGTTGAAATAATAGTGATTTCCGAGAAAGAAAACATCCGGAAAAAATTTTCAAGTAAGTAATATCCCAGGTTTTAGAGGAATTCTGATTCGGTCAACTGATACAGATCAAACGTCCCTTCGACGAAGTAAGTAATAAAAGGCGAAACGAAAATAATCGAAAATTTTCGGTTAAATGAAATTCGGTCAAATTTTTTTGATTTTACGATAGGTACCCCTTAGGCGGACCCTGTGTCCACGCGCTCTGCGCAAGGGCAGGACTAACGCCAAGATGATTAATATTATGTTTAAGCGTTGAAAAACAATTGAGTTATATTATGGGTCATTCAGTTCCAAACCCGGTCATTACGTTCCAGATCTTTTATTCAACTGAGAAGATATAAATGACTGGAAACAAATGACCATTTTAAGTTTTTATCCAAATTGTTGAACATACGTAAATGCATAAAATCTGCGAAATATAAATCTAAACAGAAACAAAGCGCACACCTTAGCAATAAATCTAGAATTTTTTTTTTTATAATGACTCGTCATAGTGACTGCATCCTACCTGATGGTAAGCTGCCGATGCAGTCCAAAATAATGAGAGCGCTCCCCACCGTGGAATAAGCATGATAACGAGCGCACCCATTCATGACGGCCTGCATAAATGCCGTTTCACGCCCCGCTTAAAAGACCCAGGACTGTAGGAGCTGGCAAAGACATGCGCCGGCAAAGAATTCCAAAGCCGAATGGTCTTACAGAGGAACGACTTGCCAAAATTTTTTGGTACGAGTACTGATAGTAAAAATAGCTTATCTTGAAAATCGATGGAACGTACTGACTTTAAAAAATACTCCCGACCTCTCGCGATGCCAATTTTTTCGTGCTCAGCGTAACCACAGTATAAAGCTTATATTTATACTGTGTCGTAACCAGGGAGCACTTGTAACACAGCACAGCACAGCAGTTACAGTGGCGTAGTGGCTGAGGTGCGGAGTGCGAAGGAGATTGAAGCATCGCTGTACTCTTTCAATTAGACCGTAGAGTAGCGATTCCGTTCAGAGAGCACGTAATTACTGTTTTCGTTTGACAAAATTAAAAGTTTGATTGTTTCGGGCTTAAACTGTTTTACAAATTACAAAACGTTATTAGTCTAATCTTATATAAGTATATGTTTAATTTGAAAAATAAATTCACCTAGTAGTTTGACGAACACGAACTGAGTAATTTGACTTTGAAGCCGCCAGATGTGTATTTGCATCCGGTCAATAATGATTTTTCTACAGGATTTTCCTAATTATCTTTATACTCAAAGCATACAACTCTTTTGGTATAAGGCATTAGCCTTTAAGCATGTTTGGTGTCGTAATATGACTTTTAAAAACATTTTTGTCCTATAACAAAAAACATATCGGTTTTGCTCTTTGCAAGGCGATTCGAACGAAAATCGATAATCACCCATAAAGAAGAATTCGCGGCGAGAACTGAACTCAATTCCGGCAAAAGCGTTTAAAAAATGTTTTGATAATTATTCGTTGGCGTAAGTGTATCGTTTCTGAAGGAGCATACTTTGAAGGCGATAAAATAAACTTGAATGAATAACTAACATTTTGTGTATTATTAATCTTTTCCCGGTACTTTCTTGACAGAGTAGTACAAGCATTTCATGAGTTGCTTGAGTGGCTTGCAAGCGGCGCGCGAGCTGCACATTCGCCGCGCATTCGCCAGATGTGGACGCACCTTAACGACTCATTTTTTGGTCGTTGTGGCTTTGTGCGGTTTTCCCACTTAAGGGGAGGTATTTCGAGCGCTTCTCTCTCGCTCTCTCGACGGTACGACGGTAAGGGACGAATTTAAGAATAAAATCTAGAAAAGATGATAAAATGACACAAAAATATGTAACTTTGTGAATTTATTCTATCTAGCCAACTTTATCAAATCGTGTTTCCATCGGGTATATTCTACAGAATAAAGCCTCAACAATATTTCATAATTTTCACAGATTTTAATTTTACTGTTTACTAGGTAGGGTGGAGTGTGCAACAATGAAACACTAAAAAATCAGAGTCTCATATTTCTCAAATTTTTGTAGATATGGATAATGTTTTTTGCAGGAACAGAGTCTTCTTAATTGGGTATAATATGGCATTTATAGTTTCATTTATAAATAGGTACATTAGGAATAAAAAAAGTTTAAAAAAAAAATGGGAATTGAGTGAAACACACTGTGTCTGACAATGAAACACTAGTTTTAATATTGGCCATTTGTACTTAATGTGGTTATTAGAACGAGTAAACAATAAAAACTGTTTAATTATAATCAGTAAAGAATTTATTTGGATTATTTAGTAACTTAAGTAACCTATTATACTCAGTCTCAATATTTTTAATCGCAGTTTAGTACCTGTACCTAATAGATATTAACGACTCACAATCAACAATAACATAATACATGATTATCTATAATAACAGAGTTATATTAAATAAAACTGTATAAAAACACAAATATTAGGAATTCGCTACTTTATATTTGGTGACACGCGGACTGTAAAATAATAAAAAGAGTTTCGGCTTTTGGTCCCATTTATTTCTGGTGGCGGAAGAATCGTTTTTATCTCTTTGATGAGAATTTCTGACATATCGGGTTATAATGGCATGTAAAATTTCATCATGTCTTTTAGTTTCAACCTCATAAACAAAACCTCGTATCTATTAGCTCTCACTACATCAATTATTTTTGCGACATATATACCTTCGCTTTTTAGAACGTATCTAATCTTAATTTTGGGGTTTACACTCAAGCTTCTTAAAATGTTCCGTAACCAAAGACATCCCATCCGCATCATATTCTTCTTCGTCGTCTAATCTATTTAATCAATTTCACTAAGGCATGCCAATTCCTCTTCTTCATCGGTACTTGTTTTAGAATCTGGTTCAATTCTAGTCTTTTTAGATTTATTTTTTCTTTTTTTATTAGATAAAACTGGTCGCTTTACTACTTTTGATGCTAATTTTCTTTCTTGAGATTTTTTACTATATTTAGCTATCTGGTCTTTCTTTGGCGTGTCCGTGGCAATCATGCTTTTACCAAGCTTTCTTGCTTTACGCTTTCGCTTGGTATACAACAAAACAAAGTAGTACACAATGAAACACTGTTTCAATGTGTCCACTCTTGAACTGTGTCATTGTTGGACACCTAGGATATTTTACAATAAACCCAAAAAATAACCTACCAAAATTGAACAATTTAATAGGTTTTTTAATCCACGCGAATCTATGATACATGTACAAACCGACGTAATACTCAGAAATACGGAATTCACTATAGTATTAAACTGATAAATCAAATAAAACTCAAAAAAAAACTTACTTTTTAGACAAAAAATCGAAAAAGCTCCGGGGACACGTCGGTTTGTACACGGCACGGCACACGCTAGCTGGGGAGGAGCAGGGGGTGTATGGCGCTAACTCGACTCGATACTGCACTATCTGTCAATGTCGCATTTCAAAAATATGGCGCTGTTTCATTGTCTACGACTGTTTCAATGTTGAACACTCGACCCTACATCAAAAATTAATTCTATGAACGTGTTATTTTAATTTTTCACTAACACCTAGTCCTATCCTAAGTCAGAGTGAAGTAAGGGACATTAATCGGATAAGTAATGGTAAATATTTTGAACTCATTAATAGTAGATGAAGCTAACGAACCTTAGCGGTTAACCATCTTATCTACTATTATTTCACGTTAATATTAGGCAATAACCAAACACAAGAAAATAAAACAAGACTGCAAACATGACGCTTCACTTTTTGATAAGAATAATCTATTCTTACACCGTGCTTTTGACTTGTACATTCGAAAGCAAAGTCGTTAATAAAGTTCCACCATTAAACTATTTTAATTTATTTTGTATTATGTACCAGAAAATATTCAATTAGATAAATTTTCAAATTCAATTAGATACATACCTAAGTACTTATACTTAGGTAAGTACAAGACTATATGCTCCCTGGGTAAGTACTGTGTGTTTATCTCTTACCTACATTCAAAAATATATACCTAAATGTGAGCGTCAAGTTAGCAGCCTCACCACGGAATTAGATGGAACTGTATTTTATAAGGTTCCTGCTAACTCGACGTCAAGTTAGCAGCCTACCAAGATACTCAAATATCTTTTAAACCATAGTATCGGTATTTATATGCTATACGTCACTATTTATCACTATTTATACACAACTTTGACGGTCACGTACCTACCACCCTGCACCTACATAACTTTTTAAATAGGGTAATCTGTCCGACAGTTACCACTCGGACACAACAAGTCTTTATTTGCAGAGATGCAAAAATGGTGACTTAAGTCACCATTTTTGGGATTTCCCCTCTCCTTATTCACTAAGTTTTATTTGTACTGGCACCTCGAGACCAACCGTTAGGTTATTCAAGAAGTGCCAGACGTTCCTGCGCCAGTGAGCTACCTACTCGCGCAGGAGACCATCTGCGTTAGGTCTTGACGCCAAATCAGTGCCCGCCGAAGCGAGCTCTTCATTCGGTACCTACTTATAAGACTAGAGTCTCTGGAGAGTTTCCCCGTGAACATGTGTAGTTCACTGCCTATTGTCCAGATAGGTAACCGGAGCTGTTAAGCTCGCTCACTTCTCGTTGCACGAAGGGCACAACTCGCAGTTGCCACTGCTCGGGTCGTCAACTCTAAAGTCAACTCCCAAGTGTCCACCTTGGTCGCGGAGTAGTAAGCACACTCACTTCTCGGAACCCATCCGGGCGCCTAGCCAGTTCCCACGTCCTACGCGGCTGGCTGGACCGGAGGCTACGACCGGAGATGTCAACACCAATGTCCAATGAGAACCACCGGACAAAGCTGCCAACTTAAAGGGAAACTCACGTTCCCCACAGAGACCGCTACACCGCTACTCGTGCATAGCGAGCGGGGCTTACCCCGCAGTCCTGGCACACAATACCAGGACAAACGAACATTCCCAAGCTCTACAGCTCACCACAAGCCACTACGAGTCCAACCCACGTCCGGAAACCCGCCGGTGGCGCCGGTTAAGGCACAATCAGCGGGGGGCATGGAACCAGAACCCCGTAGTACCCCTGAGCAACAGACCGGACCCGTGGTTCCAGCTGCGATACCCTATCTAGGGGTGAGTAGATAGGGACATTTTCGGGAATTGTCAAAACGGCCTTTCTCCCAGGCCTCAATCACACTAAGCACCAACGATATTACCAAAACTAAACCTCGACCGTTCAGCCGATTTCGTTTAGCGCTATCGCGTGTGTCTAACGAGATAGCACTATAAAAGTACGTCTAACGACTGCGTTTCAGTTGTGGTTTGGTTGAGATTATTTAGCGTGATCGCCCCCCTGTTCTCAAAGAGCTAGGCGGCCTTGCGCGGGCGACGACGACGGCTGTATGAAATCGAATTTTGTGTTTTTCAATAAAAAAAAGTTAAAAATAACGGGATTACTTTGTCTCTTAAATTCTTTTAGTAGGTAATTATAATGTAACAAGCCCTGTCACATAGCGATAGCGGCTCATTAAAAGAATATTACACTCAACGCCCCTCTTCCCTCTCCAATGTCTCTGTAAAAATGTTATAAAATACTGCAAGTAGGTACATTTACTTATTCTTTTTTATTGTTGATAGTGTAAATAATGAGTCACAAACAAGAAACACATTTTTAATAGAATTTTGTTTAAATACCTAATTGAAAGAAAACCCCGAAATTAGATAATTCTTTTTTTAAGTAGGTAAATGTTCAAACGGTATGTAACGAATGCAATACACATATTATTGCGTTTCGTATTTTTGTGTTACGATTTTTTCTAAGGCTGTTGTTAAATCTTCTACAGAGGCGTAATTTTATACTGAATGTGCATGCGTGTTATGTCGTGGCGGGAATGAAATCTTCATTTAAATAAAAAAAAATGTTTGTTTTTTCGCCAATTCAGCTGATTGACAAATTGTATCTTGTTACACCGCGAATGACGTAGTTGGTTATACATTTATACGAATCATTGCTATTTCGCCGCACTACCATGTAATGTGTAACTGTTTGTTATTCCTTATAATAAATAAGTAAATAAATAAATTTGAAAAAAGTCATCTCTCTCAACCCCTTGCGAAATAGTCGAGTGGCGTGATATTTATGAGGCGATCTCGCGGCTATTCGATGGGGCCGTCTGTACCAATCCAGTTTGAATGTTATTGTTTATATAATTTTAACGCAAATTTTGTTGCGAACAATCCAACTCCCATCGGAGAGTGCCTCTGCTGTCGCTGACGAGGTCATGTTGGGGATGGAATATTACATTCCCTACACTGATGTCGTCAGCGGAAGTAAGGCACGCCCTAGGTTCAATCGCGAATGCGCCAAAGCTGTTGAGCTTACACAGGCGGCGTATCGCGCTTGGACCAAGGCTCGCACGCTCAACGGTCGTAACATCTCTTCCCTCAAGGTAGTCTTCAACAAGGCTACCAAAGTCTGCAAGAGAGCTCTCTCGAAAGCGAATTCCCAGCGCGTTGCTCGCATTGGCCAAGAGCTGTTGTCGCACCCAACGGGTAGCCGAAGTTATTGGCGACTGGCCAAAGCGGTGCAAGCCAACTTTTGCGCGCCTTCTCTGCCCCCACTGCGGTACCCTGATGGCTCGTTGGCCCATCGGCCGCTAGACAAGGCTAACCTCTTAGTGAAGCTCTTTGCGGCGAATTCGAGTGTCGATGACTGCGGCGCGGAACCACCTACCATCCCTCACTGTGGTTCCTCAATGCCTGACGTCCAAATCAGACAACGTGACGTCCGTGCCGTGCTGCAGTCATTGTTGATGTGCGGAAGGCTAGCGGTCCTGACGGTATACCGGCAGTCGTCCTTAAAAAATGTGCTCCCGAGTTATCTCCAGTACTGACACGCCTATACCACCTCTCGTACTCTACTGGAATTGTGCCGGAGGCTTGGAGAAAGGCGAACGTCCAGCCGGTCCCCAAAAAAGGGGATAGGTCTGACCCAGCCAACTATCGACCTATTGCTGTCACCTCTGTCCTTTGCAAGGTTTTTGAGCGAATCATAAACAGGCAACTCATTCGCTACCTAGAAGATCACTCCCTGATTCATGATCGACAATACGGGTTCAGACCGAAACGATCAACGGGTGATCTCCAGGCGTTCATAACACACTTGTGGGGTGAAGCAATGGACAAGCACGGAGAAGCACTGGCTGTTAGCCTGGACATCTCCAAGGCTTTCGATCGAGTTTGGCATCGTTCGCTTCTCTTCAAGCTTTCGTCATACGGCTTGCCACCTCGCCTATGCGATTGGGTCGCCGGGTTCCTGCATGAGCGCAGCATTCGCGTACTCTGCGAAAGCAGTGACTCACAGTTTCTGCAGGTGAACGCCGGAGTGCCGCAGGGTTCTATAATATCGCCCACGCTGTTCCTTCTGCATATCAATGATATGTTATCCTTGGGTAACATTCATTGCTATGCAGACGACAGTACAGTACATCGACGTTATTTGGATCACCCTGCGGCAAAGCAGGCCGATGTAGTGGAGTCGAGACGAAAGATTGTCATTGAGCTGGACGAGGAGTTAGACCGCATTTATAAATGGGGCTCTGATAACCTGGTCCAGTTCAATGCCAAAAAAACACAGGTCTGCGCTGTCACTGCTAAAAAGTCCGCATTTCTTCCCCTACCTTCCTTCCAGAGCAACCTATTACCCATCCAGAGTGGTCTCAGTCTCTTAGGTATGGACATACACAGCGACCTCAACCCGAAGAGCTATATTGAGAGCATTATAACGCCTCACGTAAACTCGGAATCCTGAACAAGGTGAAGCGGTTCTTCACGCCGGAGCAACGTTGTCTTTTGTATAAGACTCAGGTGCGCTCCTGCGTGGAGTATTGCTCTTATCTTTGGGACGGATCCGCCAAGTACTTGCTCGAAGCTCTTGACAGGTTGCAAAGACGTGCTGTCCGTATCATCGGTAACGATGACGTTACGACCAGTCTGGAGCCGTTACAGCTACGTAGGGACATTGCTTCCCTTAGTGCTTTCTACCGCCTTTACCACGGTGAATGCTCTGAGGAGCTCTTTGACCTCATCCCTCCCTCTCCTTTCCTTTCCAGATCGACGCGTGCAGGTCTTAGAAGCCACCCTCATACCGTGCTGACCATCAAGACACGTACCAAAAAGTTTCAACAATCGTTCTTTTGCCGAACTGCCCGTATGTGGAATGCGCTTCCCGCACACGTGTTTCCTTCCTCTTTCTATCCCGGGTTATTTAAGCGGGGCGTGAAAAACCATTTATGCAGGCCGCCATAGTGAGAGCGTTCGGCATAGCGTGGTAGCGCTGTGATGAACGCTTTTACTTCTTGGGCTTCACTGACTGCTTTTCATCAGGCAGAGTGAAGCCATTATGGCGTGCCACAATAAAAAAAAATACAAATTGAAAAGACAGTGTCGAAAAAATTTCCACAAGCAGGAATCGAAAAACACGAAAAAAAAAGATTGTGTTGATTAATTTTAGCGGGCTGGATAAGTTCCACGGTAGCTCGCAACTGGAAATAACACCTGTTGCGGTTCGAATCCTGCTCGTGGAAATTTTTTCGACACTGTGTTTTTCAATTTAATCCAGCTATGTTGAAAATAATTGTCATTGAGAAAGCTTTCGACAATAAAATTTGTCTTTATGTGCTTACACAAAATTTATTCCTTATGCTCACAGGATCAACGAATACGACATGCGATTACTTACAGATTTTTTGCAGGTTCGATTTACGGTTATGTATAAGTGTACGAAACCGAATTCCAACCTACGGTTCCTGGCCTTGAAAGGCGCACAGCAGCGTCTAGGCAGGCACGCGCTCCTTTGGACTCAGCTGTCGCTTTTTTTTTACATTATGTCGCCGACACCTGTATTTACTCAATTTGTCATTCATGCCAGTTCTCTCATTTTTTCCTCTCGCACTTTTATACCGCATACCACACATTCATTTATCACCAATCATTCCATAGCGGTGGGTGCTCCGCTATTTGTCGAGGCCCTGAGCTGACTAGTCTTAGGTCTAGCTTTGTTCTTATATCTAAATACTCGGGGAAAATGAGTGGTTTCCTTACTATTTATTACAGTTGGTTTTTACAACGTATTACTATTTCTTACTCTCTAATTACATTTTATTCTTAATCTACTTTCATGCTAACTAAGTTTTCTTATTTTTAATTATGTTATTGGCTTTTAGATATTTAGTCACAGCTTTATTTTTTTAAGACTATACATTTTCTTTTAGTTTATGTTTGGAAATTAATACATTTATACGCAGATATATGTATCATTCCTAATTACCAATCTATTTATTCCTATTTACTATGTCTTATTTCTACGTATTACAAGTCCAACTATGTTTACACAATATTTTAGGTAAACCTTTCTATGTTCGCCCCCGATAAGTGCGAAGTTCGAAGGTTCCATCTTGACACCTGCCTGTATTTCTATGTTTAGCCTCTCGAGAGCGTGTATAGACGACTCGGAGAGGATGTGTAGGAGGGTTTCTTGTGTGTCAGGATCACAGACGCACGACCGATTATCCTTACACTTGAACCTGTTCAAGTATGCGGAAAACCCGCCGTGTCCCGTGAGAGCCTGTGTGGTGAGGTGAGTGTGTGTCAGCTTCCGGGTGGTCTGGTAAGCTGTTATGGCGTCTGGGACTCAGCTGTCGCTTGTAAGTGCATAGCTGCACTCCGTTTTTCGTAGTCGCACGCATTCCTTCGCTCCCGCTTTTTTTGTGTAATCCAGGTGTTCTGGCGACCTAAAGGTAGGCCACCCTGTTTGTTATCCGTATACCGTTAGTTGTGAAACTGTGCAAGTGTCTCCAATAGTGAAGATTAAAAGCCCTTGGACGGGCTATCAGCGGCGCGGTGCATGGTGCAGGTGTAGAAGAGACGTCCCTTCCTCTCCGCTGTTCTCCAGGTGCTCATGGAACACTTGCAGTAAGTCATAAATATTAGTAATCTAATTTTAAGTAATATAGGCATCTATAACATGCCATCCTAGACCAGTCTTTACCCGTGGTCCCGGTGGGTCGACTCATTACCGGGTCCACGGGTAATTTTAATTACCCGTGGTCCCAATGGCACTAGGAACTACATTTGGATGAATATTTCGACTTTGATTATATTGATATTAAATTAATTACAACCAGTGCCGGATTAGCCACGAAGCAAGAGTTGCAAATGCTGCGGGCCCCGCACACCAACGTTTTTTGACCATAAAAATATTATTTATATACTAGATTTAGTCACAACTCACGATTACTAAGAAGAAAATATTTGCATTAAAATGACTATAATTTTATTTTTCTGCTGGTCATACAAAAAATACGTCGAAAATTCCTGTATTAAAAATGTTTTTGGACACTAAATTTGCCCAAATTAAATCTAAATAAGTTTGTTTGTAACAGTTTTGTTTTATTTAATACCACAAACTCGTTATGTACCTAACCTAAAACAGTCTAAGGGCCTCTTGATAGAATTTGCTACAGGCCCCGCGCTAGCTTAATCCGGCACTGATTACAACCATGAACTTCAACTTAAGATTAAATTGAAATCCATGTAACAGCATAATAGGTACTTCAAAAAAGATCGCAAATTACAAAGAGAGTATCCTTTTTCCTGTATTAAATAAATAAATAATTTAATTTAATTCAGGCAACATACAATGTATAGATGGTAAAAAATACAATGAGGCCCATATAATATATACCTTACAGACTAACATACATACAAAATAAACAATTGTTGTTAGTAAATATAACTTATAACTATGTTAGTATTTAGCACTGGCTTGTGCTGCTCCGGTGGTGTTGGTGGGCAATCTCCCGCGGAAACGCCGGTACATCACGCCCTTCGGCCAGAAGTCTTCCTTCATAAAAGTGTCCAGCATGGCTGTCGGGACTCGCACCACAACTGCCTTGAAACTGACATTGTGTCGCGACTCCAGCGGCTCCACCCTCAGAAGGAAGTTGGTCTTCGTCTTGATGTACTCTATCACATCCTGCACGGTGATGGTGTAGTGCAGGCGCGAAAGGTACATCAGCGTGGTCGGCGTCGCAGCGCGCAACAGAAACTGGGGCCCTGTCAGTGCGGTGCCGCAACGGTTCTGATTCGGCCGGTTACGGCGTGCCCTCTTCCTTTGGACCTTGACGAAACCGTCGTCGTCTAGATCCATGGTGTCACGCTCTGACATTCTCTGAGCTGTTAAGTTGGATGCAGCAACAGAGGCGTAGTCACGACGGCTGGGCTTCGTTGGTTTGGTGACAGGCTCAGGCACAGCTGTCACGTGCGGCACCGCGGGCGAAGGCGCGGGGCGGGACGGCGGTGGCGGCGCGCGGGGCGCGGCGTCAGCATGCTGCACGGCACGGGGGGCCGGCGGCTGCGGGGCGCGGGGAGCCGGCACCGGCGACTGCGGGGCGCACCGAGCCGGCGTCCGCGCGGGGGCCACGACTGCGTCAGCGCTGCACGGCGCGGGCGACGAGGTTGGCGTCGAGAATGCTGACTCAAAACTCAGCCGCGGTGCATTGACGAATGCACCGCGCCGCGTGTTGACCTTTGAGTCATCGACGACTGACCTAGTTACTGCGAGTGATGCGCGCAAACTATCGACCTCCTTGCGCAACTCACTCACAGCGATCTGTGATGCCTCGTATTTCAGCACCACGTCCGCCAAGCCCGCCTTCATGGTCACGATGTCCTTCAGGAGGCTGGTTACGTCGACGTGATCGAACGTGACGGGAGGGAGCTTATTTAGGTCCCTCGCCTCAAACGTTGGCACGTCGTCAGGGTCGGTCTCTTTCAGCAGCGTTATAATCTCCTGAAGGCTCTTCGGTGTCCCGTCGCGCCGATGAGACACCATTCGGTCGCTTTTGTTCAGTGACCCAAACAAAAGTTTCTTGGCTGCAGATACGTCTTCCTCGCTGAAGCTGGACTTGCAGATCTGCACCGCACTCACTTCGTCTATCACGTCCAGCTTCAGTTGCAGGAAGGCGAGGAGCTCGTTTACCACGAGTTTGTCGCTCATGGTGACTGTTCGAGCGGCGTCACGCGCCGCGATACGTGTCCGATTTACACTTTTACTAATCGACGCGACCGCACAGAACGTTGCATACTGCGAGACTGACTGTATTAGTCATGTTGTCATCCTACTAGTCAAGTAGGATTTTTATTCATTTGTTCCCTTTCGTAATTTTGATATAATTATTATATGCAAGTTACGCATCGAAATTGAATAATTTTATGTTTTTTTACCGATACACTAATGGCATTAATTACTGGTGAAATATCAGTTGGACACGCATTAGAAATGTTAAGATAGTTATGAGTCATTAATTTAGTGTATCGGTTTTGAATTCATAATTTTCAATATTGATTCTAGTATGAGTATGTTTTGTTCCTAAGGATAGAATTATTTTATTTGATTGAGTAAACTTTGTGTGTAACTGATGGTTTTTATTATCTATCGATACAGTCAGAAGTCCAGGAAACAATCCCTAGTGCCATGGGACCACGGGTAATTAAAATTACCCGTGGACCCGGTAATGGGTCGACCCACCGGGACCACGGGTAAACTGTATCCTATACGCCGTGTTTCGCGGTCATAAGTACCACCCCGGCGTAGTGGTTGGATCAGGGCAAGGGTTTTCTGCCCTGCCTACGGCCGGCTGTAGACCTAACAATAAAAGTTAAAAAAAAATTATTGCCATATTCATTTAATCTTAAATCGTCGCCATGGTTCTTATGAACCTTAGCTGGATTGTTTACTGGATCAGTACAGACGGGCCCCATTTAATGGCCAGCGAGATCGCCTCATATCACGCCACTAGACTATTTCAAAAATTACGCCTCTGTAGAAGATCAATAGCCTTAGAAAAAATCGTAATACAAAAATACGAAACGCAATAATAAGTATGTGTATTGCATTCGTTTCCGTTTGAACATTTACTTTAAAAAAGAATTATCTAATTTCGGGTTTTTCTTTCAATTACCTAGGTATTTAAACAAAATTCTATTAAAAAATGTGTTCCTTGTGACAAATTTTTCACACCATCAACATTATCATTGAGTATACTTGCAGATTTTTATAACATTGTTTACAAAGATATTAACCGGGTTCGATGCCTGATTATGTATGAGAGCTAACAAAAAAATGGAATGCCATTTTCATTAAATTTAAAATCGATGCCATGGCATGACACATTTCTCTGTCTTAAATAGTTTTTGATCTCTCCCTACTGACCCATTTGGATTGATCAATAATTATTATGTGTCCGACGTGTAAACTGACTAGATAATCATGCCTTAATTGGTATAATAAATAGGTCATAAACCTACAGGAAGGTAAAGGCATTGTGCGTTTACATAATTTGTTAGCATTCCACATGGTAATATAAGTAGTGACAGTTAGACAACTCTCACAAAAAACACACTCAAAAATCAGAAGGAAAAATAACATTTCTTTAATGCATTTATTTAGCTAACGAACACCTGACTTTTGACAAAAATAGAAAAAAGTTAAGGTTTTCTATTGAACAAGTCACCGTAATATTTTTAATTAATTGACTTTACCTGTTGCTTGTACCTTAAACCAACAGTCATTGTTGTTATTCCACATCCTGTGCAATAGCGATTCATTCAAGATTAGTAAAGTGGCAATCGGTTATCTAACACGCACCTCACCGAGATCCATGATGGGGTAATCTTATCGGCTTGACAACTGCAGCCTTCTCGATTTCAGACTTACCTGTTATTTACCTACTAAATCACATAAACATAAAATTTTACTAAACTACATAAATATTAAGTTGTCTGTTAGCTTATTGGTAGCTAATATATTCTGCTAAAACAAGACCATGTGAAACAAGACAACAACCCAAGACCCTATTATAATCATGCCTCAAAAATTAATTAAACATCAGCTATCGAAAAAAGGCTTTGGACCTCTTTTTTAACTTACGAAAGCTCACCACCGCGCCTAGTGTTACGCGATAGCCGATAAGTAATGTCTTGGAGTTGTAGGTACTCCACAAGACCGAAAGCCTCGACAGTTATTCGGGAGAAGAGGGGCATTCCCTCGCTTGCCGCTGGTCTGGGCCTGGCCTTACCATCAACTCAGCAAAAACTGTAATTATTAGTATTAAGTAATACTGCTCTAAAAGGTGACAGTAGGTAGAGCCCCTGAGATCTGTGTAATAACAGTGATAGATGGTTAATTTTCAAAGTTCTATAACGGTAGATACTAAAATTAAGTTTAAGTCTATAAACTGGTCCTATTGGTGGGCAGGCATCGCTTTAATTTATGGTTTTTGGCTTCTATCACAAACTCCGAGACACACATTGCTGGACTTGGGATTTAAACCCATGGCTTCAGGATTATAAATCAATTATAATGTACAAGGTACACCGCACCGTAACCTACATCTACTTTTATGAACTATGTAACTTTTTTAACTAGGTAAAATTAAATCTTTTGCAATTATGTTTACACCAAGGCCTGGGGCGATCTCGAGCTTGTGCGAAACTCCTCCTCTGCTCCCTTTGGGGGAAGTGAAATTCTATATAAGGCGACTGCTAGAAACCGCAAGAAACTTCAAGGGCAGGTCAGGTCAAGTGTTATAGACATAAAAAAATACGTGCTTTTTTATTTTTCATTAAATATTCATTTTACGAATTTTAATTTGATAGTCTTTGAGTATTTAATTAATTTTAAAGCAATAACATAAAAATAATAAAATTAAAGAATTAACTATTAAATAACTATTAAATAACGATTACTTATCTTATCTTATCTTATTGGGGCCTGCAGAGGTTTCCCTCTCGCAGCGGCACGTCGACCCATTGGGATCTTTTGTGCAACCCCGTCCTATCACTCTGTTTCCTCAGAGAAAATGACTGCCATAAGTTTGGCAATGTCTTTGAGGGCGAAGAGCCTAAAATCTTCTGATTTCGGGTAGGCGAATCCCAAGAGACTCATTCTTTTCCTAGCAAGGGAGTCACAGTCACACAGTAGGTGTTGCATGGACTCCGTTTTCTTCCCACATGCCCTGCACAAGCTGTCTGTTGCTAGTTGCATTCTATGGAGCATTTGTTTTGTGGCATAGTGCCCGGTCAGGGCTCCGATGATTGTTCGTGCCTGCCTTTTGCTACCTTCGCATATGATTTTACTCCGTCCTAGGGCGTCTCCACCTATGAAGGATTTTGAGTATTTCATGCCTGGTAGCTTTTCCCATTCGGTTTTATGCCTGTTTTGGATTTGGTCCTTAAAGGCCTTGTTGATGGTGCTCGGTGCCAGTGCAACAAACGGCTCAGGACCAATAAGTGGGGTCTCTGAGCCCTCCCTGGCAAGTGCATCAGCCATTTCATTGCCATGGATTCCCATGTGGCCTGATACCCAGATCAATCTCACCCTGTTGTGTCCACCTAGCTTGTTTAAAGCTTTTGTGGTTTCAAGTACAAGGTTGGAGTCGATACGGGGCGATATAAGTGACTTGAGTGCTGCTTGGCTGTCACTCAGGATGAATATGTTTCGCTTTCTAGGGGCGAGTTCTAAATTCTTTTTTGCGCATAGGAGAATTACAAAAATTTCGGCCTGGTATACAGTTGCAAATTTTCCCATGCTTTGACTATGTTCGAAGTCATTGCTAAAGATACCTGCTCCAGTACCCGACTCCATTTTGGATCCATCGGTGTACCAGATTAGGCTGTTCTTCTCTGGAGACGGTGGTCCTTGTCTCCATTCATCCCTAGTTGGGACATATATACTGAATTTCTTTTCAAACATGTACTGGGGGGATATTTTGTCACACCCCATTTCCATGATCCTATCAAGGGAATCATTAGGTTCCCATTTTGTATGTCTGGTCAGTGGCTTAGATGCGTCCCACAGACCGGCCACCTTAAGTCTATGTAGCGCTTTCTTTGCCTCTGTTGCTATGACACTGTGCAGGGGTGGAAGGTCCGTAAGGACCTCCAGAGCTGCCGTCGGTGTGGTTCTGAATGCCCCAGTAATCGCCATGCATGCTCCTCTGAAGTTTGCTTAAAGCATTGTTACAGATTTTCAGCCTGGTCCTGGGCCACCAGACGATGCTGCCATATGTAAGGATCGACCGCACCATCATCATGTAGATCCACCTTATGATTTTGGGGTTAAGCCCCCACGTTTTTCCATAGGTGGACCGACACATACCAAAGACCCAATAGGCCTTGGTAACGGTCGTGTCCATGTGCTGTTTCCAGGTAAGTTATTTATTCAGTGTTATGCATAGATATTTCACTTCTCTGGACCAGGGAAGCTGGGTGCCGTAAAGTTTTAGGCTTCCCAATTTCGTGAGGTTTTTCATCCTCGTGAAAGAGATAGCAGTTGTTTACATAGGGTTTACGGATAGATGATTGGTATTATACCAATCCTCCAGCAAACATAGAGCACGTTGCATTAGCTCCGATACCGTGGAGGGAAACTTTCCACTGACTGTGATGACCAGGTCATCCGCATAAACAACCGTATATAGTGGTCCTTGGTTCAGTTTTGCTATGATTGAATCAACTACAAGGCTCCATAGCAGAGGAGAAAGGACCCCCCCTTGCGGGCACCCTCTAGTTGTTGGAGTGAGTAAACTGTCCCCAAGCAGTTCTGAGTAGATTATTCTACCCTTTAACATGCATTCAATCCATTTGCAGATCGGTTGTGGCACGCCATGATCTCTGGCTGCCACATTGATGGAGTCAAAGGTTGTGCGATCAAATGCACCTTCAATGTCTACGAATGTGCAGACGCAGATCTCTTTGTTCTCCAGGGCTGATTCCGCTCGGCTCACCACATGGTGGAGAGCGGTTTCTGTTGACTTTCCTGGCTGGTAAGCGCATTGAAGTCCGTGAAGTGGGATATTTTTTAACGGTCCCTCTCTGATAAATTTGTCTACCATCTTTTCCAAGGTCTTAAGAAGAAAAGATTGGAGACTTATTGGCCTAAAGCTTTGGGTTCTTCATAATCTGGTTTACCCGGTTTTGGTATGTATATTACCTTAACACGTCTCCATCTTCTGGGTATATAACCAAATGCAATGCAGGCTTTATACAATCTGCAGAGATGGGGGCCCAGAATGGAAGCGCCCTGTTGTAGTAGGATGGGGTAAATATTGTCAGGTCCTGATGCTTTATATGGTTGAAAGCTCCCCAGTGCCTATTTAACCTTAGATTCATCCACCAACTTTTTAGCTATTATCCAATCATACTTGGAAGTCTTAACTTGCTGCTCCTTCCAGCTGATTGGATCATGTTCGTCTTGAATGATGCTTGATCTAGGGAAGTGGGTATCAAACATGACCTTCAGTGTATTCACACCATTTCCTGTTCGAGTTCCATTTGCCCTCCTTACTGTAGACAGTGGAATCGCCTTTGTTGTGGAGATTGCCTTGGTTAGTCTCATTGCTTCAGGAACAGATTGTATCTGTTCACAATGTTTCCTCCAAGCCGATCTTTTTGCTTTACGAACCGCACTGCTGTAGCGAGTTAAAGCCTTATTGTAATCGCTAAAGTCGTTCTTCGCCTTCGCTTCATTGAACGCCTGGCCCCTGTACAGGTAAGGTTCCTGGATTAAGGCAATTTCGAATTGATTCCTTTTTAGCTGGCGTGCCAGAAGGCCAGTTGCAGCCTTACAATGATGAAGGTTGATTTGAACGCAACTTACCTCTGTTAAGATTATCGCCCGTCTTCCGTGAGTTCGCCGTCCGAAGCCGTGTGCACGGCCAACGGAGACGACCCCCCCCAGAAGCAGCACGTCCAGGGCGAGCTCCCCCATGACATCTTCGGATCTTGGCGAGGAGATCCCACCACACTCCATTGGTGTGGTCTCCTCTCCAACATCCTCGGCTACCGCGATAGGTGCGCCAAGTTCCGGCTGCCCCACCGCCACTGGAGCGCTTTGGGAGCACTCACCCAGAGTCACCCCCGGCACGCTCACACCACCGCTACCGCCTTGGGCATCGACAAGCTCGTCCGTAGGCCTCTCCTCCAGAAGCTTAAAGACGCTCTTGTCGATGCCCGAATTAAGGCAGTAGCCCTCCGCTTTGATAAATGCTGCAGAGGGCACCATCCATCAACATGATCCTACGAACTGTGAGACCCTCGACCTTAGTGTCGACGATCTTCCAGCTCGAGGTCTGCAAGCCAGGATGGTACCTCTGCAACATCCTCAAAACTCTACCTACCTCAAGGCGGCTGATGTTTCTGGATTTCCAAGCCATTTTAACTGGCTTCGGAAGGTCCTTCGCATCAACCACCCTGACCACGACGCCCTTAACGACTAGGCTGTCCTGCACTCGGAGCCAGTTCGCCGAGCTACTCCCCTCACACGTGAAGAGTATAGCCCCCGACGAAATGCCTCCGATGTTTACCACTGGCAGAGGGTCAGGCGCGGCCTCCAGCAGGTCCCAAATGGTTCCTTGGATCGCCACGTAGTGACCCTCTCCCAGCGTAGTTTCAGGGTAATCGTCAGCAATGATGGCCATCTTATAGGCACTTACTGCCCCCGCGTAATACCCGTGAGTCTTAACGCGTTTGGCATCAAGCGCCTCCTGACTCTCATTGCTGACCTCCCTCAGCCTTTTCGAGCGCTCCACCGCGTCAGCCGTCATCTCCCCCTCGGCCCGCTGCCTAAGCAGCTTGGCCTGACGCTTGCGGTTGCCCGACCTATGCCACGGCTACTTGCCCGAGCCCCCCCTCCCCTGTATCAGACCTGGGGGCGTCAGGTCGGATCCCAACAGGACCCAGTACCTTCTGCCTCGATGGTCCGGCGGTGTCAACAGGACGGATCCCATCAGGACCCAATTCCCGTTGCCCCACCATTCCAAGGTCCTCCACATGGGATTGCTCCCCTTACCAAGCAGCAGACCTCCGACCGCTTGGTTCCCGCTCATGGTTTCCAGCGGGTTGGGGCCCCTAAGGTTCCCACTCCCCCCGGGCCCCCGCGCGGATCCCGTCTGCGGCGGATGCCGTGCCGGTGCACCTGAAGCCCTGAAGCCCCCACGGTTCCTACCACGTCCAGCTGGTGGGGTTAATCCCCGAAGGTGTCCATCCCCACTGTGCCTCGCGGTAGGGCCCGCCTTAAACCGACCTACTCCCGAAGGAGTGTTGCGCGCATGGGTCCCTAGCGGGACGGAAAGGTTGCTGCCTAAGGCAGCCTCAAAAATTGGCAAATTTTTTGCCCCCCCTGATACAAGGGGCAGCCTGAGCCCGAAGGCCCAGGGAGGGGTTCTCCGGCCTTGCCGGGTACCCTCCTGGGGTAAATTAGTTTTGGAAAATGTGCCATTTTTTGTTGTATTGACAATGTTGGGGTCGAGGTTGTCATCCCTCCAAGGATGGGATGGGATAGGATTAGGAAAAGGGGAAGGAAAGTGGTAAGGAGGGGAGTTGCTATGGATAGGATCATGGGTTTGAAGGTAAGGGAATGGCCCACCGTGCGGGATATCACTGGCGGGTTAGCCCCACACACTCGGCTACTGCGATTACTTACAACGCGCTGGCAGCGACCTGCCGTTGACCCGTCCGCGTCAGCTGGGCGATAAGTACATCTACGTTAGTCTGCGTACTTTTTTTGTAGTTTTGTCATGTTTAAAACACTTGACCTGACCAGCCCTTAAAGTTTCTTGCAGTTTCTAGCAGTCACCTCATATACCCACTAAAACACCAAGTGTGAATCACCATCATCCCTTTTATGTCACGGCGATGGCTTAGGACCACGAAAGGCAAGCACTGAGTTATGAGCCTACCCACAACTTAATATTAATTATTACTATAAGGGTTAGTCAGAGACTAGGTAATGAGGACGGCAGAAGCAGTCCACTGCCATAGTTCCCGTTTTACCAAATTACAAACTGCACATGTGCTCTACGTGATAGGTGGTGAGCCTATCGTCGCTTTAAGCTGTTGGATGGATGTGCAGTCTTTAGTCCGTTAGTCCCCTTTTACGACACCCAAAAGAAAAGATGGGTTCGTAATTTATTAGTATTAGTTTAGTTAGCCGCTATCCCACCCCACACGACACGGCTACAACATAACAAGCAGATCCAAATGAAACCATACCTACAGTTTACAAACACCATAAGAGTTACGAGAATAGGTACGTACCAATCTGCGGTTATCTCGCACTGACGAAATACTCGGACAGATATAATAATAATAATGTCGATAGGCCTACGACATAAATAGGTGGTCGGACCAGGAGTAGGCGCAGTGAGCCAAACAAGTGACGACATGAAGGTCCTATTGCTGTTGGCAGGTAATTCAAAAGGGGCGTAAAAAGGTTGCAGTCGGCCTCGGAAATACTTTAACACTTTTGTTACATGTCCAACTACAGCTTTTAGACATGGGGGCTAATTGTTTAAATTCAACATCTATCGCAATTAGGTACCTTACATAACTTTGCTATTACCTAGTAGCTAGCTAGCAGTACCTTTGATTTTTAAATTAATTTTAAATTAGTATAACTAGTTAAGCAATGTACTTCTACTTGAAAGGTATTGCGATAGATGTTGAAGTTATTCGATAAGCCCCCTCACTGGCTTAATAGCGCGATCGATCGTTCCGAGAGAGTTGGTGTGACATGGTAGGAACCTACTAAAATGATGAGTTTATCGCAGGCTCACCACTCAATGACCATAACAAATGAAGAAGAAAAAAAAACTTACCTATTTTTTATAAATTTTGCTTAAAATCATTGAGATATTACATCAATGCTTTAAATGAATAGGTTTCGATACAATATTGATCTTTGTTTCAGGTTTAACGGTGGCGCTCTGCGCTGTCCCAAAAGTGATTCAGAAGCGTGACTTCTTCGTCGAGGATCGCGAGGATGGAGGATTCGACCTTATCGCGGAGTCCAGTAAGTCCACACCTTAAAAATGCAACCACGAATGGTACGAGTATAACGGCATTAGTCTGTACTACAAAGCAGCACTAGAAATAAGTAAAATATTTTAGCATACAATAGATTTTTTTTTATTTGCCGACCAAATGATGGACTGCATGCATTTACTTACAAACCAATCATGAAATTGTAGCGCAAAAGGTACTTATCGAAAACAAACTGAAGGTGATAATGCCTTGTTGTACAGTGTAATTAGAGATTAAACGATTTTAAACAGACCAATATACAGCTTTTAACGTTTTGCAATTTTTTGTAAGAGCTTCAAACGTTCATAGCTTCATTAAATTGCTCCTTGTGCCTTGGGGCTGGCTTAACATAAGAGTTAATTGAATAACGCAACGGACACCATCTTCACCGTACCGCCATCTTATTATATTAATTTATGGGTCACAATAAGTGTGAGCTATAAATTAAGTTTGGCCGAAAGGAAAAATTGGTTGAGGTGTCATTTTGATCATCTCAGGGTACAAAACTGCTAAGTCTGAATTAACTTATTTAATGTTTTATATTTTAGCGTTTTTTTATTAACGCTTAAATATACTTAAGTAAAATTTTAAACACTGAAAAAAGACGACAACCTCAGGCGGGAATCGAACCACGCACCTTCCGCATTCCGGGCGGCTGCCCCAGAGGTGAAAAATTCTAAGATTTTATGAAGCAATGTTGACTAAAAAACATAAGCATCAAGCACTAACTAATTTAACTAAGTTGAAATGCGGATTTGCGCAAGTTTACCCACGGAATAGATAATTTTTTAAGTGGTCCGTGACTTTATCCATATTAATATTGGCTAACCAAGCAAGTACTTTTAGCTGAGAAAGGCCGCATCGTGCTCGGCAACATCGGCCGCAGGTCATCCGCCGCCGACCCTGACGTAGCTTTCAACCTGGACGCAGCCTTCGATGAGGCCAGCGGCGGCTGGAAGGTCACAGTGCACTGGGACGGACCCAGCGACAAGGTGTTCCAGGACTGCTATGGGTTTAGTGAGTACACAACAGTTCAGGCTAGACAAAGCCGTCACGATTCTCCAATTATATTAAGACTAGCAGCCCGCCCGCGACCCCGGTTCGGAACACCCCGAACCCCGTTACGAATTTCCAAAAAAAAGCCTTTATACAAACCTTGTCCTGACAGTTACGAACACATCAAGAATCAGCCAAATCGGTCCAGTCGTTCTGAATTGATGCGCGTACAAACATTTCGGCAATTGATTTTTGTTAATATAGATCTATATAGGTAATTGGGGAATTGTGACAGTTTAATTACATCTTAATTTAGGGCTTCACGGGTTACGCACTAAGCCAACTTGAAGTGGTATAGATTTTAAAATAACATTAAGTTTGTACGCCAGAATGAATTAAAAATAGAGACTCACGTCACGACACGTCTTGTTGCGAAAAAGACACGGGAGAAGAAGAAACCCCCAACTCTCCAATCAATTCTATTGCAGAGTTTTGACGTTCTAAGGTAGTCTGACGTGTCCGTAAATCACGCTATACATACACACGCCGTCAGATCAACCTACCCTAAACTGTCAAATTTCTCCAATGAATATTTATTCTTAAAACCAAACAATAAAGTTCAAAATTGATTGTAGAAATTTGACACTTTTGGGTAGGTTGATCTGACGGCGTACATTACTCCCGGAGGTAAATGCAGACACCATAGCTTTTCATTTGCCACAATTGGACAAACCTTTTTCAGTTAATATTTCCAAGACTAAACCTTTCGTTTTTATGAAACCAGTACCTTTGTTATCAGACATATTTTGCAGAAAGATAAAGAACTACTTCAAGTTATGATTAATACATATTTTCTTGCAATCTGTTATGTAAACCTGAAGGTTAAGGTGTGGTCCAGTGGCTAGAATACCTACCGGTCTAAAAACTAGAGGTCTTAGATTCGATACTCAGCGGGATTTACTTATTATAATCGGTGTTCGGTTGCTAGCAGGATTTGTTTCGATTCTAGCCTAGTGGGCGGTGGCTATAACTTTCACAGTCTTTTAAGTCGGTCGCCGCAATAACAATGTTAGTAGCATTGTTGTATTCAGATAGTTTGAGATAAGATAACTAGAGGCTTCACCCCAAGTACTTGGGAACTACGAGTAGTTATCTGTTGCTATACAACAGCGTCAACAGCTTCATCGTCACGCACGTATGGCGAGACGAAGGCCAACCGCTTCTACGTTGAGGAATATAAATGATAATTAATTGTTGAAATAGGGGACAAGCAGTGGTACGGCGGCCCCGAACAGAAGGAGCAATACTGGCCAATCCAAAACAGCAAGCTCGACAAATACTCTATCGTCTCCAAGGAGGATGACAACGCCGCTGTCTCCGAGAGGTACTGGCTCAACTCGGCCGGCTATTACTTCTACGTCCACCGCGAAGCGCCTCTCTTCATCGACTATCATACGGTGCTGGAAGACCACATCTGCTTCATCGCCGAAGTCGCAGCCCCGTACTCCACCAAGCGTACTCACAACGTCCTGAAATATGACATCTGGTTCTTCGACAACCCCAAAGTCGCTCACCAGCACGCCGTCGACACCTACTTGGGCAAACCTTCGGGAATACCGGATTACAGAGTCATTCAGTACCCGATTTGGTCGACCTGGGCCAGATACTCGCGTGAAATCGACCAGGACAATGTTTGGGCGTTCGCCAACGAGATCGCTGATAGTGGATTCCCTAATTCTCAGTTTGAAATCGATGATCTCTACGAGATATGTTACGGCTCCCTAACCGTTGACGAGAGAAAGTTTCCAAACTTCAAGCAGTTGGTTCAAGATATCAAAAGCCTCGGATTTAGAGTGACCATTTGGACACATCCCTTCATCAACAATGACTGTGAACCATGGTACTCATTCGCTAAAAACAGCGGGTATTTAGTTCTGAACGAGGAAGGCAGCGCCGACACTTCGTGGTGGAACAACAATGGGTCAGTGCCAGCCTACATCGACTTCACTAACCCCGAAGCTGCCAGCTGGTTTAACATGAGGGTAAAGGAGCTCATCGAACTGTACGATATTGACAGCGTCAAGTTCGACGCTGGAGAATCCAGCTGGTCGCCACAGGTAATGATCTTTATTCTTGTTATCTTAATTCTTGTTATGGTTGTTGAAACACTAGGAAGTTATTAATTATAACTTCTTTCATTTTAGATCCCAGTGCAAAATGGCGACATTGATCTGCATCCTGGTAACATTGTGGAGGATTACGTGAGGGCTGTAGCACAGTTCGGCCCCATGATAGAAGTCAGATCCGGAATGAGGTAGTATAAAAATTGAAATACCTACGTATGAGCACATGAAATTTGATACTACCGTAACAATGTCTGAGACTGTACTACCTACCTATAGATCTAGACACTCCTTTCTGCTTTTACCTTAACGAGGATCACACACATTTTGCAATATTCCTCAAATATTTGGCGTTGTTAACATTCCTCTCTTTAAAAAGGACTCAAGACCTGCCCATCTTCATCCGCATGGTGGACAAAGACACCTTGTGGGACTTTAACAACGGTCTGGCGACGCTTTTGACGACCCTCCTGGCGATGAACCTGAACGGGTACACGCTGGTGTTACCTGATATGATTGGAGGCAATGGCTACAACGAGAAGCCGAGCAAGGAGCTGTTCGTGCGCTGGCTGCAGGCCAACGTGTTCATGCCGGCACTGCAGTACTCCTTCGTGCCGTGGGACCATGATGACGAGGTACCTCTCACTTTCGAGGTTAAATTGTTAGGGTGCTTCTTGCACAATTCAATTCGTTCGTAACATTGATGTTCTTTGCGATAATAACGCTCAAATATACTTAAATATATTGAAAAGTTGAAAAAAATGATTGTTACCTATTTGTATTATAATATCAACCACTCAAGAATTGAGACTCGAAAAGTTGGACAGTGCATTTGAGAAATGTTTTTTTACTGGAATTAAAAAGTTTTCTGAAAAATACTCTGACCTCATGAAAATAGGGTATTTTTACTTACTAGTCATCCTATCCAGGCCGTGGAGATCAGCCGCAGGTTCACCCAACTGCACGCCGACTACGCGGATGAGATCGTGGCCGCTATGCTGGCCTCCGTCCAGAAGGGCACGCCCGTCAACCCCCCCATCTGGTGGCTGGACCCCACCGACGAAGACGCCTTGGCCGTCTGGGATGGTAAGGCACACTTCAAAGTCGAAGAAAAATAATTATGATGTTTGAAGTTAGTCGCTTGTTAACTGTGCGGATAAAATGTTGCATGTCAAAAAAGTGCGAGCATGTTTTTGATATTGTCTAACTTTAGACATACCTAGTTTTGAGGTGCGCTAATTTAAATTAGTAACTAGTGTAAATAGTACCTAATAATGGTACCGAAAAATTGGGTTTAACTACCGAATCTACCACCAGTTCTGATTTTAGAAGATCCTTCAAGACCAACCAAGAAAAGCTTTAGGTACGTTTCCTTCTTCTGGGAAGCATTACTTCTTTTACACATCTTCAACTGTTTCACATTTCTTTTGCAGAATTCCTACTCGGCGAGAGAATCTTAGCAGCCCCAGTTGTCGAGGAAGGCGCCGTGTCCCGCAACATCTACCTGCCCAAGGGCAGCTGGCTGGACGGCAACAGCGGCGCGACCGTCCAGGGCCCCGCCTGGCTGAACGACTACCCGGCGCCGCTCGACACGCTGCCATACTTCATCCTCCAAGATTAGAGCTCATTGAACAAAAGCTCTTAGTTTTAAACTTTGGGACAGAAGATAACCGATGCGTAAAAGCGTGATGCGCGTTTGTTTTGTTTATTTATTGGCAATAAATGCTTGTTAATAACGTTACTTCTTTGATTTTTATTTCCTTTTGCTAAAAACTATTTAACACATTCTAAAAAGTGGAAAGACAAATCCGAATATCCTCTTACTTTAAAGAATTTAACTGTATTCAAATGATTTAAATAACTCAATAAATAGCAGGATTTAAGACGAAAGCCTGGAATTTCAGAACGTACCAGATCGGTATGCGTATTCGAATCTCGCAACTTTATGGCCTGCCGTAAAAACAGATATAAAAATGTCGTAGTTACTTTTCCTTACCTATGCCACAGCCTTACTACTTACTTGTAATACTGTGCCTATGCTGTCCTACAGCTAGGCAAAGACTATTTATTCTGCACTAAGAATACATCACTTTTTTGGTGCTAGGTTTTATTTTCTGATCCTTGATTGAACAAAATTAAATATTAAATTATATAAGTATGCGAAGTAAGTTTGTATGTTTATTACTCTTATCATCTCAAAATATTGCATATACACATTGTCAGGGTTGTACTGAAAAGGACATAGGGTACTTTTCATCTAGGCAAAAGGTTCCTGGGAAAAAAAAAATGAAATTTCTTTTTTTTACGTTTAACGTACAAAGTCTCTCAATGGTAAAATGGGGGGTAATTTAAGACCTTTGCCCTTTTATTTCAACAAAAAACTTCCTAGAAATTATAACAATATTTTTAAGCAGTCTAAAAGGCCTGCCATAAAACGGGTGGAAAGTGTGCAAACCCTATAATTGGTAGGTAAATCTGCGCCTCAGACCGTAACTAAGTATACCTACCTAATATTTAGTTTAGTAGGTAATTTTATAGTTAGTTCACTTCTGATTTTTTTATAAGTACTTATTCAATATTTAATGTTCTTTTATTAGACTTTAATAGTAAACGCAGTACAAGACCGGACGTAGCGGAGAATCGATAATGAATACTTAGTAAATGCACAAAATTACGATTATTAGGTTACAGCTGTCCACGAATACTGTGAAATTTTCAAACAAAACGTGTGGATGAAAAGTAATAATATTATGATAACATTGAAAGTGACTACTTAGGTTCTTTTAGTGTAGGTACCTAACCTATTATTATTTCGAAGTTTCCTTAGACATCTGAAAAAAATGTATTTTTCCTATTATTATGGAATCTTTATACCCACTTTTTTACACTACTTATTCACAACAATGTTAAACCGGGCAGATATAAATTTTGCCCGTAAAGGTGCCCTCGACGACGACCTGAATGTCTCGTAGAATCTAGGAGGGTCAGGGACATGCTTGTGGGGATGTTGACCCTTAGAAAAGTTCCGAGGTTTCAAAGTCAGCCAGGCCGTCGCGGCAAAGTCAGGCTGCGCGCCTGAACATATTGGGCTGGGCGAAGTACGGACCGGACCATGGGGAGTCAAGTCCATGTTGGTCCGGCTACCGGTGGGACACGCCAAGACGCTGGCGGAGGCTGGTCGCCTAGTCATCGGCTGGATTCAGGTCCAGGTGGTGGCACTGGAGAGGCTTCCAGTCCGCTGTTACCGGTGCTACGGGTTGGGCCACACACAGTACACGTGCGACCGGGCGACCGACCGTAGCGCCCTGTGTTTCAGGTGCAGCGAACCGGGGCACCGAGCGGCCGACAGCGGCGCAGAGAAGGCCTCCTGCGCAGTGTGTAAGCAGGCCAAACTCCCCCACGAGCACCATCTAGGGGGGAGGACTTGCAGGCCTCCCATTACCAAGCCGAAGTTAAAGGTGGCCCCTTGGACAAGGGCCCCCCCTGCAGCGGCAAGAGCGCCAGATGTGGCGCCCATGGACACAGCAGACCAGGCTCAGGGACCAAATGCCAGCTCACCATAAGTCCGTCCTCCAGGCGAACCTTAATCACGCCGCCAACGCTCAGGACCTGATGGTCCATCAGCTGGCGGCGTTAGGTATCGACGTGGCCATCGCAGCGGAGCCCTACACCATCCCTGCGCGAACAAACTGGGTCGGATCCACCGACGGGAAGGTGGTCATCACCACCTCGACCACCTCCACGACTCCACTGGCGCTGCGGGAGCGGAGCGAAGGGTACGTGGCGGTCGACTGGGGCAGCATTGCCCTAGTTGGGCTTTACTTCTCGCCCAATCGCAGACGCAGCGATTTTGTGGATTACGTCGGGAGGGTCCAGGGTGTCGTGCGCAGATTGGCTCCGCGGCAGGTGATTGTGGCCGGCGACCTCAACGCCAAGTCCAGGGCCTGGGGCTGCCCTGTGACCACCAGCAGGGGAGAGGTCGTGGAGAATTTCCTTGTCCAGGCCGGGTTGGTAGTCCTGAACAGGGGTACGGTCAGTACATGCGTGAGGTGGCAGGGGGAGTCCATCGTGGATGTAACGTTTGCGACCCCCTCCATAGCTTCATGTGTGACCAGTTGGGAGGTGCTGGACCAGGAAACCCTGAGCGACCATTTGAACGTGTTGCTCAGGATATCCACCCCCCCAATTGCTGGCCCTACCCCCCAGCAGGGTGTCCGAGGTGCGCGGTTCAGGAGGTGGGCCCTGACGCGCCTGAACAGGGAGGCTGCGATGGAGGCGGCGATAGTGGAGAGCTGGCTACCACCGCCCAGGACCACGGACATCGACCAAAGGGCCACCATCTTCCGGAGGTCGATGGCACGGGTCTGCGACGCCGCCATGCCCCGAGCCGGGGATCGGCCGCATCGTCGCGCCGTGTATTGGTGGACGGCGGAAATAGCTGGTCTCAGCACGGCCTGCATCCACCAGAGGCGCCTCTACCAGAGATGTAGGAGGAGGAGGAGGCGCGCGCCAGAGGAGGAGGCCGACCTCTACAGCCGCCTGAGCCTGGCCAGGTGGAGGCTAAAGGTGGCCATTATGAGGGCAAAGGAGGACGCCTGGAGGGAGTTCCTGGCCGATTTGGATAGGGACCCGTGGGGGCGCCCATACCGATTCGTCCGGAATCGGATGCGGAGCTCGGCACCCCCCACTGAGTCGTTCCAGCCGGAACTCCTGGCCAGCGTGGTGAACGCCCTGTTCCCGGATCGGGCAGTCGAGGTGACGCCGTTTACCGCCCCCGAGCACGACGGGGAGGTGGACCCGCAGACCATCCCGCGGGTCACGAACGAGGAGATGGAGGTGGCGACTCAGCGCCTCCGCCTCAAAAAGAAGGCCCCAGGCCCGGACGGGGTGCACGGGAGGGTCCTAGCCCTTGCCCTCGATCGCGTCGGACCCAGGCTGAGGGAGTTGCTGGACGCCTGTCTCCCGAAGGCCTGGAAGGAGGGCAGGCTCTGCCTTCTCCGGAAAGATGGGCGCCCGCCGGACTTACCATCGGCCTACCGGCCCATTGTCCTTCTCGACGAGGTTGGGAGGTTCTTCGAAAGGATAATTGCTGGCAGAGCCGAGAGTAGAACATCTGAGCAGGGAAGGTCGCGATCTGCACGACGCGCAGTTTGGGTTTCGCCGTGGGAGGTCGACAGTGGATGCCATCCTGTCCCTCAAAAGGGCGACCGAACGGGCCATCGGGAGGGGGGAGAGGGTGTTTGCGGTATCACTCGATATCGCCAATGCGTTCAACTCCCTTCCATACTGCGCGATAATGGAGGCCATGAGGTACCACCGAACACCGTGGTACCTGAGGAGGATCGTCGAGGACTATCTGCGTGATAGGACGATCCTCTTCCTCGAACTTGGCGGGGCGCGTATTGTGGCGCGCAACATGGTGTGTGGGGTGCCCCAAGGTTCTGTCCTGGGGCCACTCCTATGGAATCTAGGATACAACTGGGTCCTCAGGTGCGAACAACTGCCGAGGACGAGTGTCATCTGTTATGCAGATGACACTCTGGTCACCGCACGGGGCGGTGACTACCGGGATGTATCCAGGAAGGCGACGGCGGCTGCGTCCCTGACGGTGAGGCGGATCCGGATGCTCGGTATGGAGGTGGCGTTGCCGAAAACCGGGGCCATCCTCTTCCATGGTCCGCGGGGCAAGCCCCCCAGGAGCGCACATATCCGTGTGGCTGGCGTGCGTGTCAAGGTCGAGTCCAAGATAAAGTATCTGGGACTCACGCTTGATAGCCGCTGGAGGTTTGAGGCCCACTTTGCCGGTCTCGCTCCGAGGGTGGTCGGAGCAGCGATGGCCTTGGGAAGGCTTCTGCCCAATGTCGGAGGTCCCGGCGATAGCTGCCGCAGACTGTTCGCGGGAGTGCTGAAGAGCATGGCCCTGTACGGTGCCCCGGTGTGGTCCAATTCGCTGTCTGGGAAAAACGTCGCCATCCTGCGACGACCGCAGAGGACAGCGGCCATCCGAGCTATCCGGGGTTACCGTACGGTATCGTTTGCGGCGGCTACGGCCATTGGGAGTATGCTTCCGTGGGAGCTCGAAGCCAAGGTTCTGACCGAGGTGTACGAGTTCCGGGCAGAAGCAAGGGCGCGGGGAGAGAATCCTGTGCAGGCAGAGGTCGAGGGTGCAAGGCGGTTAGCCTACGACATGGCGGTGTGGCAATGGGAGGAGAACCTCACAACCCCAGAAGCCGGAGCCCGCACGATCGAGGCTATCCGCCCGGTATTGCAGGGGTGGATTAATAGGTCACATGGGGGGATGACCTTCCACCTCACCCAGCTTCTCACGGGGCATGGGTGTTTCGGCAGTTACCTGCACAGGATTCGCAGGGAGGAGACTCCGGTCTGCCACCATTGCGGACAAGAAGAGGACACTCCTGAGCATACGCTTGAGGAGTGTAGTGCCTTCGCACCACAGAGGCGTACGCTGGAGGTGGCCTTGGGGAGGAGAGGCCCTCTGGCTCTGCCGGATGTGGTAGCCGCAATGGTGGAGAGTGCGGAGAATTGGGCGGCGGTGGCTGGATTCGCTGCGGGGTGTATGGGTCTTAAAGAGGAGGCCGAGCGCATCCGGGAGGAGTCAGCCAACGCCGCGCCAATGAGGAGGAGGAGGGTGGGGAGGAGAAGGCGAAGATTCGCTGACCTCCAGCCGCCGTAAGGTGGCGCCGCCCTGTTTGTGTGTGTTGGGTCTTGGTCGTTTGTTTTTGTTTTTGTGTGGAGTGGTCGAGGGGAGACTCCGTCTCCAACTGGGCCGGTCAGGAGGGGGGCACTGGCATGGGTATTTCACCATACCAACCCAAGTGCCCCGGGCTCACTGGATGTGTGTTGTTTGTGTGTCCCGTTTGTTGTGTGGTCCGCATGCCCGGGAAAGCCGGGCATGTCAGTCTTTGTCTCTGTGTTGTGTCCGCCCCCTTCTGGGGCAATTATGTTGTGCTGTGTGCGCGTAGTCGCCGTGTGCTGGCGCGTAACGACTGCTTAATGCGGTGGTTATAGGCCAGCACACGGATGACGGGGTGGCCTCGCGAGGTCAATTCCCCCGTGGATCAGGTCCCGTGACCGCCACCCTAAGAGCCCTACGCTATCGGAGTTTGGTCCCCCGGTGATTAGTGGGTAGGCCCCTCCCTCTCGCCCGACGATTACGCCGTGGAAAGGGGGACGGGAGAGTCCCACATATCCAGTCTCCCTTCTGGAGGCTGGAATCCATAAGCAGGGATTACACAGGGTAAATAAAAAAAATAAAAATAAAAAAAAAAGGTATTATTATGTAGGTATTATCTCGACTGTGATATTTGCGTAAAATGTCCATTTTTGCATTTTGTACCTAGTAATTTTGTAGTTGTATTTATCGTTGTTATCGAAATAGGAATAATCTCCACTCTACGAGAATAAGCTGAGTTCGGACGGCCGGCGGGCGGCGGCGTATAGCGTTTTGTAGTTGTATTTAATTTTATCGTTTTTAACGAAATAGGATAATAAATTAATTATAAAATCTTTATCCTTAGGTAACAATTCTTCTGGTATAAATTTTGCTCAATAATATTATCGTAGATAATTTTTTGGTTTAGATTATGATTTTTTTGCTACTTCTTGTGTGTCAAGCGACCTCCTGGAGGTCGCTAACTGTCAGACCCGTATGTGTCAGAGGCCTCCTGGAGGTCGCTCTTTACCCCGTCATATTTAGAGTTGAATTGTGCTCATAAAACTATTGCTATTTCTTTTGTCTTTGTTTTAATGTATAGAGTGGGACAAAGACGGCATTACAACGCCACAGATGTTTTAATACGGCGACGAATAGAAGACCTGCGCGCGTCTTTTTATGTGGGTTCGACCCGTGTCTGTTATCGCCCGGTACTTACGCGCCAAATCTGGCGCATATAAAAAATAAATGGCGAGGTTTATTCTGTTTTAAACGTGTATTCCACATTGTAAATATAACAAATAATACTCATAATAATTGTTACACCTTTCATGCTTTTATTTATAATAAAAATCGGGGGGAAAAAAAAAGTACTTTCACCTACTTTAATTTTTTTTTGCAATTTATTATAGAATCAAACTATACTTTATTATACATAGCTAGATAGCTTATTTAATAAGGATTCCAGTGATATAAGTTTTTTATATAGTCTCTATATACATTTTTTATGGAAATCGTCATTATACCTAGACCGGATATAAACAGGAGTAATACGGAAGTAGCTTGACACATAAGGGGTTCTAAAAATTACAAGACCGCTATGAACCCACAGAAATATCTGTGTATGAACCCTACGACTATTTATGAGTTAACATTCTTACAAGTATTTCATTTGTTTAGGACAGTAGTACAATCTAGGAGCTCAAAAAAGTTCCTTCACGCATTTTATGAAAATCTTTCTCTGAAATTTTGGGTTTTAAAAAGTTAGTAAAATTTACAAAAAGCGAGACAGCTACAAACTATGCCAATAGCTTTACTACACTATGCAATAAGTCAAAATTGTTAATGTAATTTTGTTTCTGAGATCAAGAACGCCAAAATCGACCATTTTACATTTTTATATTTTTATATTTTTACAAAAATCACAGTTGGGATGTAATAGGGCCTTTACGTTAGATTATTTATTTGCTGGGTGTAAGTGCAAAATCATTAAACCACTGTTATACCATCAACGAATGCATGCACTTTATTTAGTAGTTTATAATATTTTTGGGTAGATACTGCTTCCTTAGTTTAGGTAACACTAAGAAAGAAAATGATAAGTACATCTACCAAATTATACTTACTGCATTTTTTTGCTTATTTGTATGACAAACCAAATCTTCCACAAGTGGTAGGTAGGTACTTACTAAAAATCTTATCTCTGTGCGATGAAATATCGTCAGATGCCATACTTATGTGTAATTCTACTTAGGATACCGAACCTCAAACAGAATAACAAATCCCAATAATCAGTTATTGTCACATAGTAAGTATACGAACTAACTCTACTTTTTTGTTTTATATCTTAACTACCATTAATTTATAAAAACACTGAACAAAATAATATTTAATTAATATGAATGGTCGTTCAAAATGTTAATAAATGAACCTAACTACGTACCAATAAAGCATACAACAAGGTCACAGTATAAATATGAGCTAAAGTATATTTATACTGTGACAAGGTAATTAATTAAAGTCACCATCATCATCATCAGCCTATAACGTCCCACAACTGGACACGGCCTTCCCACATGAGGGATTGGGCCATAGCCCATAATAACCCACCAACCTGACCCAATGTAGATTAGATGGGTCCTTAACTAACGGCTTAACCGGCGCTGAGGAGTTAGACATTTTTTTTTTAAATTTTGATTAACCATCTCCTGCCTGACCTGGCATTGCGAAAGTTGTTTATCTATTATAATCGCAAACCGAACGGCTTAGCCACTGCGCCATCAAGCATCTCAAATATTGTTATAACGGCCGAATTGAGAGAGGAATCCTCCGCGCGCGTTTCCTTTCACACTTGACCGGTTCATTATCACCATTAAGGTGTTGTGCAGATTGAAACACTTATATAGCTGACGAGCGTAGCATTACTTATAGTTGTACGCGATGATTTTGTGGACATTTTTAGGTAAGCTTAGAATATTCACTGCTTCGAAAGGCACATGACTGTAGTTCCGTTTTTAGTTAGTCCCGTTTTTTAAAAGCTTTTATTTAACTTCACATGTATGTATGTCCTGGAATTTTGCAATCAATATTTCACCCATTTCCCGTTTACCGATTGAGCTGAAATTTTGCATACAACATGTGTAAAGCGCCGACAATGCAATATTATGTGGCCATAGGAAGTTTGCAATGAAACAACACAACCTCTTTGAGTTTGGGCTCGTTTGAATCGTCTTGACGGGTAGTTTGTCTTTCAATGGTAACCAGGGTCTGATGATGGAGCTGGAAGGTAGTTAAAGGAACTCTGTAATGAAACGACGCAACCCCATCGAGTTTCGGTTCGTTTCATTCGTCTTGACGAGTACTTTATTTTTAGATGGTTACCAGGGTCTGATCTGATGATGGAGCTGGAAGGTGGTCCTAGGACCTCAGTAAAGAAACGACGCAACCCCATCGAGTCTCGGCTCGTTTGATTCGTCTTGATGAGTACTTTGGTGTTAGATGGTAACCAGGGTCTGATGATGGAGTTGGAAGATGGCCATAGGAACTCAGTCATTAAACAATATAAGCCCATCGAGTATGGGCTCGTTCGATTCGTCTTGACGAGTACTTTGGTGCTAGATGGTAACCAGGGTCTGATGATGGAGCTGGAAGGGGGCCATAGGAACTCAGTAGGTAATTAAGAGACATGTTAGTCTTTGACGCCTAATCCGGACAACACCCTTTGTTGGGCTCTCGAAATATTTTTTCAAAAAAGTTGTACTATTGTTATTAAAAGTTATCGTTTTCCGTTGATGAAGTGTCAGTGCATAAAATTCACACAGTGCCAACCTGGGATTAGTGTTTTTTAGAGAAAATACTTTATCTATTCAAACTACCATCAACGTAATTCCGATCAGCTGTGATATCGACATTGGCGCGTGCGACTCTCGTCGTTGTGCGGTGGTCGGGAGCGGTGCGTTCGGATCATAATCGCGTGAGGTGCGTATGCACGTCATCATCTCTTAGCGACTTGCCATAGATCAAGTAACCAGCGTAGACGCAACACCCAAACACAGGATTGCGAGGCGGCCTCCGTGAGGCAGTGAAAATGATTTGTACCGGATGTAATAGCCCATTGGATGATACTAACTCGTTGAAGTGTAATGCATGTGATTCCCGTTATTGCCTTGAATGTTTGAATTTTGGTACATACAAGAAAACAAGTGATATCGATCCAGATCTGCTCTTAAAACTAAAATGTCCCTCCTGTACAAACATCACAAGCAGGAAGCGGGGCAAAGATAAGCCAACTGTCTTTCACCAACGCCGTCGTCGTTTGGCACTCAAACCAGGACCTCCCACACAAATCACAATTGAAAGTATCAGTGCGCTTCTCGACCAAAAATTGGCCCCCACCTCTAGCATGATGATCAACTCCCGCAATATTTTGATTCAGGAGGTTAAAGGATTAATCACTACAGAAATTAATAATTTTATGAAAGGATTGAGGGATAAAATCACTAAAACAACTGATTACATTATGGAGGAAGTAGCAGACTTAAATAAGAGAATTACAGAGAAGGACACACTATAAAGGCATTGCAGAGTGAACAAATTCAGCTAAAAAGTGAGTTACAAGTGATGCGCGGTCGTTTGGCTACCGTCGAAGAGCTGTCGCGAGACCGGAATGTCGAGCTGCAGGCCGTCCCCGAGAACCGAAGCGAAAACGTTGTGTCTCTATTCAAGTCACTGTGCGACACTATTAAGTATACTATATCTGACCGAGATATCCAGACATGTCGTCGTGTTGCAAAGATGGACAGCAAATCGAAGCTTCCGCGCAACATTGTGGTTACGTTGAGCTCACCGCGCATGCGCGACGAAATTATTTCGGCGACTCACCGCTTCAATAAGGAGGATAAAGACAATAAGCTCAATAGCCTACACTTAGGTATTACGGGAGAATGCCACCAAGTTTACGTTTCGGAGCATTACCTGATACCAAACAACTGTTCGCGGTGGTCAGGAGGTTTGCTAAGAGCAATAGTTATGATTTCTCATGGGCAAAATTCGGACAAATTTATTTGCGTAAAAATGACAAAACTGACGCAATCTTAGTAAAAAACGAAGGTTAAAGTCCTTAAAATGACTGTTGTGTTTACATTTCGGTTGCGATTGCCTTTGTTCTTTTTTTTCTAATATGTTTGTTTTAATGCATTGTTGTTTTAGGAATATTTTGTTTACATTTATATTACCTTGTACAATGACAATGGTTATACAATGCGTTACATTTTCAGCCTTTATATCTTTTTTTTTGTGATTTTTTATGTTTTTGTTAATTTTATCCCATTACTTTAGATTGTGTATGGCACTTTAATACGTCATATGTTGCAGCAAATATTGTCTTTAAAACTACAACATACCTACATTCATTCATTGTAATAATATTAGAAACACTGGCAGTATTTTATTAGGCGGTAAACTATGTACGGTATGACGGTATATATACGGTATTATTTTTAAATATAACTTATTGATCTTATTACACTGGATATTTATGGTTAATGTATATATTAATTTTTATTTATTAGTTTTATTACTTACCTCTTTCTCGAACTCTGCCCGTCAATCTATATTTTATTTCACAATATGTAGCCACTTGCTGATTCACAATCAATATTTAATTAATTTTATAGGCGCATCCCGCCAAGCCTCAGTGTCACTATTCATTTTTTACATAACTTTTTTTACATTCCGTTTGGTACGAGTGTACATATAGGTTTAATTACGTTATTTACTTTAAAATGACGTCAAAGGGTTTGTTAGTATATTACCAGAACGTACGAGGACTAAGGACTAAGTGCCTTGACCTTTTCAATGGAATACTGGGTCAAAATTATGATGTACTTTTTAACCGATTTAAAAAAAAGAGGAGGTTCTCAATTCGGTTGTATGTTTTTTTATGTTTGTTACCTCAGAACTCAGTCATTTATACACCGATGTAGAAAATTCTTTTTTTATTTGAAGGGACATACTTCCAGGTTGGTCCGATTTTTATCAAAATCCAGTTCTGATGATGGAATCCTCAGGAATTGAGGGAAATTCTCAAATACTGTAGGTATACCTATAGCGATTTTGGTATTTTCAGCAATATGTCAAGAATTTGCATTCAGAAAGTATCATTTGATGAAGTAGAACTGATAAAGAAGACCAAAGAATGTCATTGGAACTCCTCAATGATAAGTATTTCACGGGTGGCGATAAGATATCTCGATTAAGATACTATGACGAAGCAAAAGAAGGCAGGTACCGGAACTCAGTTCTGATTGTGGAATCCTTGAGGAATTGAGGGAACTCCTCAAATATTGTAGGCATACCTATAGCGATTTTGGTATTTTCAGCCATAGGTCAAATGAGATCCACTCCGGCAATAAATCCTTCCTAACTAATATTGTAAATGCGAAAGCGTGTTTGTTTGTCCGTCCGTTTGCACATAGATAGCTGAAGAACAATAGTGACATAGGCCACTTTTTATCACTCTTTTCGAAACATTTCTATTAGGATTTTAAATACACTATTCACACTATTAATTCTGTCACTTCTTGTCTAAATTCTTCTTAACATCTTAATGCCGATGACTTACAAATTTCCTCTCAGGCCTCGGCTGAGAACCTCTCAGAAGTGATTGAGCAGATCAATGGTGACTTGGCTACGATCTACGACTGGAGCAAGTCAAAAACGTTGCCTAACGGTGAACCCTAGTAACTCGCAAGTCATCATCGTAGAAGGTCTATACAGTGTTCACGAGTAAATCCGGGTAACTTGCCGTCGGTTTTGGATGTTGATTTCCTACTTTGTGATAGGCGTTTCTCGTTTTCTTCGCTTGTCGCATTTATACGGCGCTGTCTCATACAAGTAGCACGTTTTGTAGGTTTACCAATATTCGCTTTCGATAAATCGATCGGAACGATTCACTAAAAAGCGAGAAAAAAACAAAAATTTTAACAAAATAAAAAACCGACTCCAAAAATGTTTACTGAAATAAATGCACTAAAACGTAAAAAATAATTTCATAGTTTAGTTTGTTTAATTTACTTGTAATATTAACCTTTATTTTACTCAATCTTATTTTATTTATTGCCGTGAATGTAATGACATCTAACAGGAGTGTAATGACATTTTCATATTGCAGTATAGGAATGAAGGTATTTATTGGCAATAGGTATTATGATTACATGTAGGTGTTAATTCTAGTAATTATCTCATTTATCTTATAAGGATTATAGAAACTTAATAAAAGAAAGTAACTATCAATACTTCGTATTCAATAAAGACATAAAATAACAATAGTAAGTACTTACCTAAGTACTTAATATTAAAAGTCAGATTGAATAACCATAACAATATATTTTAAGGCATTATTATAATAATACGTACGATTTCGTCGGATAGGCCGATCAGTTTCAGTCTCATCAGGAGACTATGCTCAGGGTTAATGCAAGATACTACGCCGCCGTAAGGTCCTCTAAAGTCTACTCAAAGGTAAACAAGGCTTTGATTTTTTATAGTAACATAACAGTAACAATACTTTCTCTCTTAAATATAATAGGTAACAATTTTTTTTTTTTTTTTTTTTTTTTATTCGGCAAATCATCAGCTTTATATTAATGAAATATAACTTACAATAGAACTTAAAAGCTACTAAAAGATTCGCACTGATAAAGGTAGTGTAAAACAGAAAATTAACAACAAACAGCTTATTGCTTTTTAGAGTAGCTAACCATAATTACTGATTAATGCACACACAAAAATAAAAAACTATAACTAATAACTAACACTAAATTACTACAATAATATTAATCAAGGAACTTCGAAGAAACGATCACCGAGAGATTTCCTCACTGATTGGACACTCGCATTGAAAATATCTAAATCTATAGATTGGGCAACAGTGTTGATCCGCCTGCTAGCTCTGCAAATAAAGGCATTTTTCCGGTAGTTGGTGTTACAAAAAGGGATAAAAAGTGGTTCAGTACGACGAAAACTACGGGGGACGTTGAAACTTATTTTAGATAACAGATCAGGACAATCCAAAGTACCAGCTATGATCTTTAAAATTAATATAACGTCTGCTATATCACGACGCACATGGAGTGGCAAAATGTGAAACCTTCTACATAGGTCCTCGTATAAATCGGCACTATATGGCAATTTAAGGCGATAACAAAGATGTTTCAGAAATCTTTTTTGTAAACGCTCAATACGCGTTTTGTAAACGTCGTAACAGGGGTTCCAAACCTGCGAGGCATACTCCAAGATACTTCTAACGTAAGTACAATATAAAATTTTTAAAGTCTTAATATCTTTAAAGTCCCTGGAGCTACGCAACACAAATCCTAGAGCCCTGGAGGCACTTGCAATGACTTTGTCAACATGATGATCAAACGCAAGTTTGGAATCATGTATAACACCCAGATCCCGTGAGAACACCACTCTAGGAAGCACTTTACCGCCAATCTCATAGTCAAAAACAATGTTATTAATCTTCCTACTGAACGTGACTACTGAGCACTTGATAGGGTTCAAATCTAAATAATTACTCAAGCAATACGACTCCAGACGATGCAAATCACGCTGTAGTTCATGAGCATCATCAATGTTACGAATTTGTTTATATACCTTCATGTCATCGGCAAAGCACAATAATTTAGAGGAATGTAAGCAGGACACAATGTCGTTAATATATATCACAAAAAGCAACGGCCCCAGTATCGAACCTTGAGGCACGCCACTAGGTACCTCAATCCAACTAGAAACATAGTTATTTATTACAACTGCTTGCGTTCTATTTTTTATATACGATGAGAACCATCTCAACAAATCACCGCATATTCCAACGAATTCCAACTTAATCAACAAGCGTTCATGCTGTATTCGATCGAAGGCCTTACTATAGTCGGTGTAAACCACATCAGTTTGACAACCCCTATCCATACCTTCTGTGATATCGTCGTTTAAAAAAACAAGGTTAGAAACAGTTGACCTGCCGGGCAGAAAACCATGCTGAAAACCATTCAATGACCTACCGATAGCATCATAGATCTGTCCGTGGACAATTTTTTCCAATATTTTGGACAGAATACAGAGTTTGGAAATGGGTCTGTAGTTGAGTATATCTGTTCTAGAGCCCTTCTTATAGACAGGTGTAATATAGGCAGTTTTCCAGATCCTTGGTACGGAACACTCACCGATGGACTTTCTAAACAGCAGGGTCACGGGTAATGACAATGATTTAGAGCAATTTATTAGCAAAATGGCAGGAATGTCGTCGGGTCCGGCTGATTTACAAGAGTCCAAACCCTTGAGCAGCTTCAGAACAACTTCTTCGCTTATAGAAATCCAAGACAAATGAGAGCCAGGTGTCTCACATGTACTGCCACTAACACCGTATTGGGAATTTACCACAGGTGCACAATCATCGGTAATAATGAAATTCTTCCCGAAATAATCAGAGAAAGCATTACAAATAGTCTGTCCCGAGTTTAAGCTTTTATCAATATAATACATAGAACTAGGCATAACATTAGACTTTAGGCGACTATTGACAAAACCCCAGAATCTTTTTGGGTTTTTATATATGGATTTCTCTATAAGAGAAATATAACTCGTATAACAATTACGCTCAACAGCTTTAGCCCTAGACCGCAACAATTTTAAAGTGTATAAATCACTACTGTTACGGTAGGTTTTATATTTCCGCAAAAATTTAAATTTTTCTTTAATAATTTTCTTTAGTGCAGCCGAGTACCACACTGGGTAAGTATTATTATTACAAAGTTTGCTTGGAATATACTTATCTCTGAGTGAACGAATAATAGAATAAAAAAGGTCCAAGCATTCGTCCATAGATCTTGAAGAGAACTCATGACACCAATCAATTATCTGCAAATCTGCATTTATGGCTGTATAGTTACCTTTATCAAACAAAAACTTTCTTTGGGGGGCCGTATTCAAAGGAGTAACACAACCAAAACACGTTTGAATTAATAAAGCACCATGGTGAGGGTCAGCTGGAACCAATAGGTCCTCAGATTTGCGCACAATTAGGCTATTATTGCACAATACCAGATCCAAAATTCTACCGTGATCATTAAGAACACCGTTATATTGGGCTAATCCTAACAAGTTCAAGTCGTCTATCAACAAACATTCATCAGACGATTTAGGGCTAGTAGGTGAGAAATAATTGCTATTAGATAACCACTTAATACCGCCCAAATTAAAGTCGCCCACCACCAAAACTATATCATTCGGATTAACGGTTAATACGTGTTCTAACTTATTTAAAAAGTTTGTTAATTGCGAGGTAAAAGTGATACCATTGTTCTGACCACAAAGATAAAGGACGCATATATGCAAGTAAGCCCCACCACGATTACTTGCATTAAGGCTAATAGTTAACCACAGATCCTCGGCAGTAGAATGATAAGAATGCTGCGGCATGACAGTCAGATTTCTATGAGTTGCGATGAGCACTCCGCCGCCCCTTGACTGTTTTGTTAGGTTATAGTCACGGTCCCGCCGCCACACAACATACCTATTGTCAAATAGCTCGGTATCTCTAACCCCGTCAACAAGCCAAGTCTCAGTCAATAAAATAACGTCATAATCGGCCAGACACAAATTACGATAAAAAGTATTTGTTTTAGACCGAAGTCCACGTACATTTTGGTAGTAAAAACTTAGCGAGTTGTTTAGGCACTTACTACTATTACTTATCATTCACAGAAAACATAAACATAAAACACAGCAAGTAATATAACACCCAAGCCGACAAATGACAGGGAAACCTTTACACACCAACCCTTACATATTCTTCTAGCAAATAATAATCTTATACTTTTTTGTAATTTATAAATAAAATACATTAATAAGTAAATAACAAGGGCAATAAGTAAACAAATCAACCAACATAAAATAACTTGAACAAAGCACCAAGGCCAACAATAATTATCCGGTAACCTAAGGACGCCAACCACATAACATAATATTCTAGCTAATAATAAAGATGAGCTTTTCTGTACTTTATAAATAAAATAAACAAATAAATATGCAACAATGGCGTCAAGTAAACACGTCAACAAAGCATAAACTAGTAGGCTAATCAACACATAACGCGACAAAAAACCAGCACAGAAGTCAAACAGTGTCATCAACAATACCAATGTCCAATCAGCTATATGCAAGTAATTAATTAAAGAAGCAAACGTTATAAAATGAAGCGCTAAAAAGCAAAATTGTATAAACCTTAAAGTGTAATCTATAAAATAATACAACAGTGAGATGTGTGCAATGAATAATATGCGATTCGGCCGTGCGCATTGAACAAACCGGTTTTGAGCCGGGCGAGCTAATGAATAGAAACTGCAAAACAAGTTTTGCGAGTCAGGGGTGCAAAGCATTTTACACGATTTATATAACTGACAAAAAGTAGAATTTAAATATATAAAGTAATTAACAATATTATTAAATAGGAGATAGCTTAAACTATTTTGTTTAAATCACCTTCTTTGGATATGATGAAAACATTAGAAGTATCGTTTTTTCTAATATGAATTTTTCCATATTTTACCCATACAAACTGATATTGTTTCTCTTTAGCCAAGTTTTTGACAGATGTTAATAACTTTTTATTCGTGGGTGTTAAGTGATCATTAATGAACACCCGCTGGTTAGCGCCTTGAAACCCCGGAATGTCGTTCGCAAATAAAGTCTTGTTGATCCGGGCGGCAGTCACGAATTCTTCCTTGACGTATCTATTGCTAAAGCCAACAATGATCAATTTTTCCTTTGTAGCTTGCATTGGTACTCTGGATATATAATTAATTTGAGATTTTGGCAGATTGTAGCCTATAGCTTTACTTATGGAATCAATAGTTTCGAAGAGATTCTCAGTCTTTTTAACCGGCACACCCTTTATCTCAACGTTATTCAGCCTGCACCACTGTTCCTTTGCTTCAAGCTCCTCTTTAACCAAACGAAGCTCAATCCTCGTTGACTCCAGCAACTGTGAGGTTTGTCGCAAAGATATAATCTCACGGTCAATAGCCCCAATTCTCTCCGCATGCTCATCAATCTTCGTACTATTGAATTCGCAAGCCTCCTTAAGATTCGAGATCTCCTGCTTAATAGACCTGACGTCAGCCAGAAGCTTCGGCAACACACACAATTGCTTCTTCATCTCCCGAACCTCAAACAATACGAGAGCAATAGACGCTGGTTCATCCTTCTCGAAATCGTCTAAAGCTACATCGACAGCAGTAGCCGTAGGTATGCTACGGGGGCTAGCCAGTGATTTGCATTGCGGACATCTCCAAGCAGCACGACGGTCAGCACCTAGCCTACGATAGCCCTTTTCAGAGATTTGAGCACATCCAAAATCAAGCCTCTTATCGCAGCCGTCGCACTGAGCTCCGTCGTTGAAAGGCACTTTACAAGTAGCACACTTGAACATAATTGAAAGCAGCAGAAAAAAAGAACACACTCCAAAAAAGGTTTACTACTTCTGGAATTTAAGCGCCAACACAAAAGCGTAGTGACTCACTGAGCGCCAAGCTGCGACTGTTTAATAAATTAATTATGTATTAACTGCAATATAAAAAAGCAAGGAATAATTAGGTGCTAATTAGGAACATAAATTACAACTTTGAATAACATTTACCCAATAAAAAAATATTCCAAAATCAGTAAGTAGCATCTTCGAGATCAAGAGAATTTTTAATTCGTAAAGTACCTAAGGTAACGGCACCAATGATGGTCAGCTTAAGGACATGGTTGTCTTTGTTTGGTCATAACTAACAAGGTTTTGAATCAATAGGTGATCAGATTTAAATATAAAGTGAAAAACCATTAGGGAATCGTTTTACATACTTTCAATTTATATTCTTTGAATACTTTTTTAATAAAAAAATAAATACTTGAAAACTCAAAATACACCAATGATGGTCATTCAAAATCCATTAATGGGCACACAGTAATGGTCATGAGTTAGCTATAAAGAAATGTACTTACAGTATAAAATGTGCGACATTGTGGTAGGTAAGAATTATTATGTAGATATGTATGGATTTTGCCCTAGCCTGTGACCCAGCAGTAGGAATATCACAAAAGGCTGATGATGATTATGGATTTGGTAATCGTAATTGCCCTACGATGCAAGTCTTGGGATCAGCTTATCTTCTAGGTAACCGCTAATTTTACTTATTATTACAAGCTTTTACTGTAAAACTATTGAATTGAGCAAAGGCAAATCTTAATCTAAGTTACTTTTTTATATATAAGAAGAGTATTTTTTATATATAGTAAGTTTCGTCTTGGGGTTTGCCAACGAGCAATGGAGCGCAGCATCTTGGGGGTAAAGCGAACTGACAGAGTGCGTAATAATGACCTGCGTTCTACAACGGGCTTAACCGACTAGGCTACAAAGCTGCCAAGCTCAAATAGAATTGGGCCGCATGCATCCCGATCGCTGGGCAAGGATCACTACACAATGGGTCCCTGGAGATGGACGCCGCCGCCGAGGTCGGCCTAGAAAGAGATTGCGTGGCGATCTGGACGCACACCAGACTGACTGGCATGAGGTGGCTCAGGATAGAGATGGATGGAGGGACTAGGGGGAGGCCTTTGCCCAGCAGTGTGACAGTATATGCTAGCAAAAAAAAAATATATAAGAAGGAGGCAAACGAGTAGGCGAGCTGCCTGATGGTGAGCCGTCACCGCCGCCCATGGATATCAGCAACACCAGAGGTGTTGCTTTTGCGTTGCCGACCTGAGAAAACCCTCTTTACACCCCTTCTGAAAGAGTCCATGTCGTAGTTTAATGGGAAAACGTCTGATGGCAGCTCATTCCACAGTTTAATAGTGCGTGGAATAAAGCACTTCTGGAAGCGAACCGTTCAAGAGAACAGTGGCTCCAGGAAATGTGCGTGTGCTTTGTTCCGATGGCGAGCGGTGCGATGGTCGAAGGACGAAGTGGGCACCAAATTAAAGAGTTCCTCAGAGCATTCTCCATTATACAGGCGGTAGAACACATACAATGAGCCGATGTCACGTCGCGTCGCAAGGCTGGGGGTTCTAACCGGTCTGTGAATTTGGGATCGTTGACCAATCGAATGGCGTGTCGCTGCAAAGCTTCCAGAGGGTCAAGTTGGTATTTAGAAGTTCCGGACCAAAGATGAGAACAGTACTCCATGTGAGGTCTAACTTGGGCTTTGTACAACTTTAAAAGCTGGTTAGACGTGAAGTACCGTCTCGCTTTCCTAAGAACTTCTAATTTCTTGGATGCCATCTTCGCTTTGTCCTCTAGATACCTGCGGAACTGTAGGTACATCACTTGATATGTCAACACCAAGGATCCCAATGCTGCTTGAGATGTTTGGTGGAGTGCTCTGGAACTGTGGTGCTACGACAAATAGATCCCTTTTGGCGGTGAACACGCAAACCTGTATCTTGGAGTGGTTGAACTGAACTAAGTTCGATTCACCCCATTTTGATACCATTTCCAAGTAGTACTCAACTTTGGACACAAGTTTCAGCCGATTCTCCTGTGTAAAAGTCCGAGGCACATTAGGTCTTCCGATGTACAGGGCGTCTCCCGTACTGTCATCCGCATAGCAATGCATTCTCTCAATGTTGGCCATATCATTGATATGCAGCAGAAACAGCGTGGGACACAGAACCGAGCCCTGGGGAACGCCAGCATTTATGGGCATGACATCAGAGCAGCAACCGTCGACAGCGCCCTTAATGATGCGCCCACAAAGAAAGCTAGCGACCCATTTATATATTCCCTCGTGTATTCCGTATGCTGGTAACTTCGCGAGAAGCGCTCTGTGCCAGATCCTATCGAATGCCTTTGCAATGTCTAAGCTAGCTGCTAGAGCTTCACCTCGACTCTCTATGGCCTCTGCCCAACGGTGTGTGAGGTGTACCAGGAGATCACCCGTTGACCGCCCATGACGGAAGCCGTATTGGCGGTCGGAAATCAACTGGCGATCCCCGAGATATATGAGGAGCTGCTTGTTGATGATACGATCTCTCTGACCTTTGAGAGGAGGGATGTGATTGCTATTGGCCTGGTGAAAGGGTTGGGCTTATTTCCATCCATACTGATTCTTTGGACGCTGTCCAAAAGCTGATCCCTAGTCATAGGAAAATGCTTGTCTTGATAGAATAGTGCTAGGTCCCATAGGGCATTCCATTGGACTTTTTCCAGTAATTTTATTGTGGAGTCATACGGGGGAACACCATACTGCTTTGCAGCTGCAGATACTTTTTCTCCTCTTTGTACTGCTGATATAGCCTTCAGCATTTGGTCGCACGAATATCTCTTTTTAGGTGCCACCTAAAAATAATGAAAACAGGATCTGGGAAATTTGAAGAATGGTTAAAGTCATAAGTTTAACTCGAAGAATAAGTAAACTCTTTGAGACATGCTTTAATTTTTTGGCCCCGCTGGGAATCAAACCCGGCACCCCTGGATCTGATACAAGCAGTCATACCACTAGACCACAGGTGGTTAAAAATCATCATCATGAGTCGATAGCAGTTCTGAGAAAGTTTCATTAGAAAACTCGAGCAATATTAATATATTGCTAAGATAATATTAAAACCAGTAATGGTCATCCATTTATGGGCGTTAGGACAATGTTTAAATATTAAAGCCAGTGATGCTCATGCAATAATAGGCATATGGCCTACGTTTGAATATTAAAGCCAGTGATGGTCATCCAGTCATTGGCATTTTGACCATTATTGGATAATAGACGTTTGCCTGAACCAGTCATGGGCACCGGCTCCAAATTCAACCCTGAGTTAATTTTACATATCCTTATAATCAAAACGCATTCTATGTTTCATTAGGAAACATGGAAGTAATCGCAATTTCACAAACATGCCACCAAAGCAAAATTGTAAGCCAAATTAATCATGTACCTCCTTAGTGATTTCCTTAAAAAATAGAGATTTTTTAAATTTCTTCACTCGCGACGTTACGGTTTAGTTCGCCGTCTTTATTCTTAATGGCCGACACAGATCATTTCTTGTCAAATGACAGCTGACAGTCTAAGCTCTATGATTAAATTGTGCCGGTATTGAAAAACGAAGATTTACTTCAGATAACAATAATTTAAATTAAAACTGACCATGACCGGTGCCATGACCAACATTAACCACACCTAAGTAGGTACTTTAAGTTCGTAATCTGATTATAAAATAAAAAAAATAATCTTAAACTTAATAGTAGGCTTTTCATTTCTTTGGCTTTTGAACGTAATGACTAAGAGCGTAATGACAAGACGAGCAATGTTACATTATAATTTTTGCTAAATAAGAAGTTAATAGGTAAAACTCCACACATTTATCGTTGGGCACCAGGGTCAAATAAATGCATAAATTAGAATTTACTTATGGTTGATCCTTTTACAGTTATACGTTCAAACGGAATGACTTAAGGTAGGTGACAAAATACTGCGAACGAAAGTTTGTTAAAAAAATATCAATATCAAACGTCTTTCTCCCAGTGATCACGGCCGACGAATGAAGGAAGGCAGGCCGGCGGGCGGGTGTTCGTTCAGTGAGGTTTCGGCACGTCACGCCACGATCAAACATGAATTTAAAAACTTTCGAATTGTCATCGTTAACTGAATGACGGATTTACGGTGACAAAACTTTGAATTGAATTATTTTCCAAAATATATATTTTTTTTATTATTAAATCTACTAACTGAATGATTTTTTTTATTTTTTGGTCTTAGTAGTAGTTTTATTTTTATAATTATGTTTTTCTAAGGAGCCGAGTTGGCTTCAAGCGTCTAAATGACACTTTGCATAGTTTTTTAAGCTTATTTTTTTAAAGAGTTATATAACACATGTTACACATGTAATTGTTTCTTACCTAGTTAGTATAATCGTGTACTCATTATTTGCAGCTAAAATTAATTTAGAAAAACTGAAATTCTCTAAATAATCAACGGTAGATTGTTGATATCGAATGTTGTAGGATCCACCCAATAACGATACTGCCGACCGCCTTTGTATCCGGGTGCCAGCGCGCGCAATATCATCGCGCGGGGATTTATTTTTACGCACTGCTTGAGCAACGCGGGTTCTCAAATCGAATTGATAACTTAATTAATAATATTCCAAAGTTATCAGATTGTTACCCGGATGGTAATTAAAAAAATTAAATTTAAAAAATTAAAATATGTTTTATTTCTGTAAATCATTTACAAAATAGTTTCCGGGGCTCCCCAGAAGGTAATCCAAAGATACTTGAGTTGGGGAAGAGTAATTATTTATTGGTGAGAGATTTTAATTTTGCATATTAATAAGATGGGATAGGGATGAGTGTGTGGAACCTAGAACACCTAAAAAACATTAGTACTTGTTTACAGATGTCAAGGTATAAACTTTAAAAATTTTAGAAGACTTTTTCTAACACATACAGAGTAAGTCATCATTGGCCTTTGCGTCTATTACAGACGATTTTTGGTGCAATGCTGGGCAAACACCGTTTTTGGTGGCTGAAAAGTCCGATGCGAGAGCGACATGTTCTACCGCAGGCCTGACAACTGAAGTTTGCGACAGATGGGACTGAGTCGCCTTGACGTTGTCTCTTTCTCTTGTCAGCGAGTGCCGCGAACCAGGTTTTATCGCAAAACTTGCGACCCTCCAACACGTGTTTACGCCACTCCGTCCGTTTCTATGCAAGCTTTTCCCAGTTTCTGTGGTCAATGTGAAAGGCAGACATGTCTCTTTTAGCGCAATTCTTAAAGCGAAGCAATGGCCTCCCAACGTCTCTTTTTGCATTCGCGACAGCACCAAGAAGAACACGTCGTGGTAGTGTGTGTGTAGATGGATACCCTGTTGGCTATCGCCGAAAGCGGTATATAATATAAGCGAGAAGTATATACCAAACAGGGTAGGAGCCAGGACACAACCCTGTCGCACTCCTCTGGAGACCTCAAACGGTTCTGATAGATTTCTATTAAAAACCACTGACCCCTCCATGTCCTCATGGAACGATGCCACGAGACGAAGAAGCTTAGGTGGACACCCAATGCTCTCGAGCGCTGTGTACAATCCCTTCTGGCTGACCGTATCGAAGGCCTTATTAAGGTCAAGGGAGGCTGCAGCCAAGGGGATCTTTTGTCCACGACACTTCTCTTGCATTTGGCGAAGTGTGAGAGATAAGTAACGAAATGATTACCTATCATTTCCAGTGGTGCTGGCGATGGCTGCGCGGGCGCAGGCGGTACAGGTGCCGAGCGCTCGCGGTGACGATGACGTCATGGTGGCGCTGGAGCCACTAGCTGCTGGAGGATTCCAGCTCACTGTGACCAAAGGTAAGAACTAAAGAACTTAACGTAAGTATGTAACAGTAGGGTTAGTCGATAGAAAAACTTTATTGCAACTTTGAAAACGAAATTCTTTCATAGATAAGTTCTCAGCATTAAAAGTAAAGAGCCATTTGCAGTTTTGTTTTAACACAAAACTGTCGAATATTCTTTTTTTTGTTGACTTTTTTATTTTAGGTGTATAGTTACCAATAAGTAGGTATGTCGTGAAGTCGTGAACGTAAACAAAAAAGCTTTGGTTGGCAACTGAAACAAAGCGATAAACTGTTTAAATAGTAGATTGATAAACAAGGGGCTAAAATGACCCATTATTTACGAGGTAGTTTTACCGGGAGTAAATAGGTTTAGTGAGAGAGTAAATAGGTTTTTAGCGCCGTGCGTTACACTCTGCTTTTCACTACGAATGCGAGAAAATAAAACAATCCAATACAATATGAATTGGTTTATTTTATTAAAAATTAACCCGTTAGTTGCTTTTACGGCACCCAAGGGAAGAGATGGGTTGGTATTTTGGTAGTATTATATTGATGAGCCCATTGTCGCTCTATGCTGTTGGATAGTATGTGCAGTCTTTCCATCTCTTCCCTTGGGTGTCGTAAAAGGCGACTAACTGACTAAAGACTGCACATACATCCTACAGCATAGAGCGGCGATGGACTAATCAAAATAATACTACCAACCCCTTTCTTTCCTTGGGTGTCGTAAAAGGCGACTAACGGACTAAAGACTGCACATACATCCAACAGCATAGAGCGGTGATGGGCTCATCAAAATAATACTACCAACCGCTCTCTTCCCTTCGGTGTCGTAAAAGGCGACTAACAGACTAAAGACTGCACATACATCCAACAGCATAGAGCAACGATGAGCTCATCAAAATAATATTACCAACCCCTCACTTTTCTTCGATGTCGTAAGAGGGGACTAACGGACTAAAGACTGCACATACATCTAACAGCATAGAGCGACGATGGGCTCATCAAAATAATACTACCAACCCCTCCCTTCTCTTCGGTGTCGTAAAAGGCGACTAATGGACTAAAGCCTGCACATATATTTTAGATGATAAAAAATATAATTATGATGAACTAGAGACCTTTATTTCATAATACCTAATACTTTTTATTTATGTTATTATCACATACGCTCACACACACACACACACACGCACACACAGCCAGATATTTAGTTTTTATTTTATTAATTAAAAACTAGATTAAGCACGTGGTAACTTCTATGTATACCTTAGATAAGAAAGAGCGGAACCTCTTGGAACCAGCAAATTATGCTCAAAAGGAGGCTCCAGCCATTGATTTGTACCTACCTTTAAGTTACCCAATAAATTTTTTTTTTTTTTTTTTAACATTCAACAGCATAGAGCGGCGATGGGCTCATCAAAATAATACTACCAACCCCTCTCTTCTCTTGGGTGTCGTAAAAGCGACTAACGCGCTAAAGGCTCACCATCTAAGCACATGTGCAGACTGTGCAGTTGTTTCTTGCTGAAGCGTGGACTGTGTGGGCGTGGTCTGTGTTGTCCATAGATTCAAATGATTACTAATTTTACCATAAACTTTAATACTATCTCAAAAAAGTTGTTGATTTATGTAAACAGTAATAAGTCGAGTCTTTATTCATGATAATTCTACTTAAGACTAAATACTTTTTCGTTTTTGTAGGCTCATTGTCATGTGACAGACAAAAATTTAAAAAAAAAGTTACTTTTTCCCATACAAGAAAAGCTATTTTAGCCTCGCTCTAGAACGCTACAATGACGGTCTTTTTGAGCAAGAGGAGTGAAAAGAATATTTTCTTTTGTTTCATTGGGAATCGAGACTATTCGAGACTCTTAGGCCTTGTATCTACTACATAAGCCCTGTAAACCGACCTCTCTAAGCGCATCCAGACTCCGTTGACCCTGTAATTCGTCGTACAATGCGCGCGCGCTTATGTTTTTTTTCACTAGGGATTGGCAGTTGGCACCGTACCGTACCTAGTAGTACAGTCACGAGCAATAATATGTAAACAATTGTAACTCTTAATACAATGGAATAAGAGTCAAAGCGTATACATATTGGTGCTCGTGACTGTACCTACATACAAACGGGCCAACGAAATCTCTTCAACACGTCATTTGACAACCACACAATTACATCATAGTTTAATTATCTCCAGGGAACGATCGCGAAGTGCTCGCCCACATCGGTCGCACTCTACCTGAACCCTACTCCATACAGGAACTCGAAGACAGCGTGCAAGTGCAATCAGGGGCAGTCAAACTGACTGTCAGCACAGAACACGACGTGGCGAGTGACGCTAGAGGCATCCGCATCAGATGGGACGCGCCTACCGACACCAGACTGGAAGATTGCATAGATTTCGGTGAGAGAACCAGCGATATAGGTCAATGGAGAGAACAATATGTTTCTAGGTGCTAAAGATCCAATGGTTTTTGCCAGGGTAACTGCATATGCATAATCGCCTCTGTGGTCTAGTGGCTAAGCCACCGGTTTCAGACCCAGAGGTCCCGGGTTCGATTCCCAGCGGGGGGTACAACTTTGTGTGCTCGGTTTAGTTGGTGGTAGGGCTGTTAAGTCCGCCTGGCTAGCTACCACCATCTTATCTAAGTCTGTCGCCATAACAACGATGTTTATAGCATTGTTGTGTTCCGACAGTTTGAGATAAGATAGCCAGTTCCTCAGTGGTTGAGGATTCCGGGTAAAGCGGTGCTTCCACCTTCGGCCTTATCGTCACTTACCATCAGGTGAGATGAAGGCCAAGCGCTTACCCGTAGTAGAATAAATAAAAAAACCTGTTTGACCTGGGGTGCATCGCAGGTTTTGTATGACTCTTACCGAATCGTCTTAACCACGGCCGGCACAGTATACCTATAAACACCATCACGTAGTAAACTTATTCAACTATTTTCTTTGGAGTCATGTGGCGGTATGAAGAGATTTACTATACTTAGGCATAGCGAATCTGATCTGATCATAACATGTGATGATAGAATTTAGCTTTCCTCAAGTTTACATTTGAGTAAATTTCAGGTCCCAAACAATGGTACGCCGGGCCTATGCACGAGAACCAGTATTACCCAATCCAAAACACTCCGCGGGCGTACGCCCCCTACGTCTCGACAGAGGTCGATAACAGGGCCATCGTAGAGAGATACTGGCTCAACTCTGCTGGAGAATACATTTACGTCTACCCAGAAGTCCCCTTGTTCGTGGACTATAACAACTTACTCCCAAATCATCTCTGCTTAGGAGCACAAGTAGCAAATCCTTACTCAGCAAAAAGGGAACACACTTCTTTGGAGTACGATATTTGGATTCTGTCAGACGTTAAAAAAGCTCATATGCATGCTGTGAAGAACTACTTGGGTCAGCTTTCTGAACTTCCAAACTTTAGAATGGTTCAACATCCAGTATGGTCTTCCTGGGCTCAGTACGCCGAGGATATAAATGAATCTAAGCTCTTGGAGTTCGCCCAAGAAATAACTGACTATGGCTTCAAAAACTCGCAGTTAGAGATTGATGACCTTTGGGAAACTTGTTACGGCGAGCTGGCCATCGATGAGCGAAGATTCCCTGATTTTGCTGGCTTCGTGCAGGAGCTGAAGAGACGCGACTACAGAGTGACGATTTGGATTCATCCGTTCATAAATAAAAACTGCGAACCTTCATACTCTGAAGCATTGAACAATGGGTACATCATTTCATTTTAATAAAGTACATAAGTTTTGAGTTTAAGAGATACAATCACAGCAGCTAGTAAACGACTCACAATGCTATGCTGGGCAGCTAAGCATTGCGAGTCGTTTCCCACATAAACACTAAAACATGGTGAGATTAGGTCATAACCTCCATTGCTGGCCCAATGCAAGTAGGTGGGTTTCAACGACTGTCATATTGCGACAACATCCGGGGCTAATAATGGTTTAACCTGCCTTTACAAAAACAGAAGAAGAAAAATAAAAAATAAGATTTTTTTTTATTGATCAGGTATTTCTGCTGAAATTATTACTGGCTATTCTATTCATGCTGAAATTACTACTGGATCCAGCCAACTCCTGAAATCGTTTTCATTCGTATAGGAAAATCTAACTAGCTAGACAATATAACAGCAAGCGGGAACAACAAATAAACACCACAAACTATCTAGATACTTTGCGGTGAACGAGGACGGCGACCACACGGTGACGTGGTGGCAGTCCAACGGCACCACTTCGGGATACATCGACTTCACCAACCCCGAGGCGGCCGAGTGGTGGTACCGGCGCGTGCAGCGGCTGCGGCTCGACTATGGCATCGACAGCTTCAAGTTCGACGCTGGGGAGAGCAGCTTTGCACCACAGGTATTTATTTATTTTTAAGTATTTTATTAGATCTGCAAACATTGTTACATTACAGGTATGGTCGGTTTCAACTAGCTTGACACTTTAATTAGTACTGCGGCATACGTGAGCACGTCGGCACATTCCAAGTAGACTGAGGCTAATAGCACATGAGTAAAGAAACGGTACAGAGTGAAAGCTACATACAACCGTGCCGTCGCGAGTCAACTACTACAAGCATACGGCGCATGTGTGCGTGTCCACTAGCCGCTGTGTCGCGTACGCGCCGCCTCTGGATAAAACCGGTTTACGCTCACTCGGCCAGTGGACAAACGGAGGGCCTGCACAAAGCACGCGTCTTATTTGTTTTGTGCTTCTGTATATTACTTACGAAATTGTTTTAAGTAGAATAAACTGTAAACTGTAAACTTAACCGCCTCTGTGGTCTAGTGGCTAAGCTACCTGTTTCAGACCCAGAGGTCCCGGGTTCGATTCCCAGCGGGGAGTACATCTTTGTGTGCTCGGTTTGGTTGGTGGTAGGGCTGTTAAGTCCGCCTGGCTAGCTACCACCATCTTATCTAAGTCTGTCGCCATAACAACGATGTTTATAGCATTGTTGTGTTCCGGCAGTTTGAGATAAGATAGCCAGTTCCTCAGTGGTTGAGGATTCCGGGTGTAGCGCGCTTCCACCTTCGGCCTTATCGTCACTTACCATCAGGTGAGATGAAGGCCAAGCGCTTACCCGTTGCCAATAAAAAAAAAAAAAATAGTTATGAAAGTGTAAATAATTAGTTCTGGACTTGTAAAATGGTTGTTTACTGTACCATTTGTATGAATAATAATAGAAGAAAAAGATATTTCATATTACAATTATCCCAAGGAGTCTACTAGGTAAGTAAATCGAAACCAGATTATACCTATTTAAAATAAGATACGTTTATGTAGGTCACGCTTTATATTTATGTTATGTAGGTATGTATGTTAAGCCGGGTCACACACAGTTCTCCTGCGACCTGCGACACTGTTTTGTGTTTTGTAACACCTAACATCTAACAAAATATGATCGTTTAATTTGTTAGATGTTTGTTGTTAGGTTAGGTTATCAGAAAACAGTGTCGCAGGATACTCTGCTTAACATGAGTACTTAATTGTTATTTTTATTACATATAACTAATTGGGTGAATCTACAAATATTTTGCTGTTTTGTTTACGAATCGTCATTACCTTAGCCTTATCTATCACCGACTGACGTTATAATAGTTTGCATTTGCAAGCTTGAAATTATTATGCGAACGAAATAATGAAGTAGGTATGTCAAGTGTTCCTCAATGTAGGTAAATATTCGATTGCATACGTACGGCTGGTAATGATGAACTCCGTGATCAAGTGGTTAGCGTAAGGTCTGGCGTCACGCCATCTCTGAGGTCTCGGGTTCAATTCCCGGTCGGGTCGATTTAGAGAAAAACTGTTTTTCTAAATTGATTTCAGGTCTGGATGTGTTTCTATGTTTATGTATATTTATCAGTTATCTTACCATATTAACGAGTTTCAATAGAATCTTGGTCTAGATAATTGATGTGAGCGTAAACATATTTTAAATTATGAAATTCGTGTGAGGAAGCGGACAGCATCGAAAAAGCAACCGCATTTTTTTTGTAAATTCACCCATTTTCACACTTTTATCGATTTAATTATGCAGTAATAATTGTAAATATATTTGTATTTCAATAAGAAATTTGTATCTCATTTTAAAATGCTCGCGTCAATATAAATTAATTTCAGAGTGTAAGTATTTTTTTACATGGGCCGCCTTTGTCGTCAAATATTTGTATACTTACTCAAGTAAACACAACCTTTACACCTTTGTTACAATATCACCTTTAAGCCAATGGTTCCGGTAGGTAATACTATTTCTTATGCAGTAATAAAATAATAAACTTACTTAGTATTAGGTTCGTTCGGTTTGTGATCTTACTCGCTAAGCGATTTTCGCAATGCCCGGTCGCTGGATGGGTGACCAATTAAAAACATCTCGAGCTCCTCCGTGCTTCGGTTGGCACGTTAAGCCGTTGGGCCGGGTTGTTGTCGTAAGATGATAGTCGTTAAAACTCATTAACCCGCATTGGGCCAGCGTGATGGGTTATGGCTCAACATCCCCACGTGCTATATTTAGAGTATCAATTTGTAAATACTTATACTTACTTAATATCTTATCTTGTCTACATACCTAATAAAAAACTCATAAAAGTTAGTTTATTTTATTTTCTTTGGCAACCCTACTACTTTAGGTAAGGATTTTCGTATGCTCCTAGAAGCTTTCTCTCTGTACCGTTTCTTTACTCATGTGCTAATAGTCACTGAGCCAGCGACAATTTCTCTGAAAGATATTTTCTGCGATGATAAATAAAGGCTGGCAAACCGCGTGCGCTGGGAAAAAGTGTTAATATTTTTCATGAGCGACATGAGCTGTTTATCTAAGGATGGATTCGTGGCATAACGAGTTCAAGAATTTTTATTTTGACTTGTAAGTACTTGTACTCAATATTCCACCCTACGTACTTTTAATGTGTTACAGATCACCGTTCAAAATGGTGACATCGATTTGCAACCCCATCACATCGTGGACGCCTTCGTGAGGACATGTGCGAGATTCGGGAACATGATCGAGGTTCGAACTGGATTCAGGTATATATGTGACAATGCCATCAGTGGGATGTCTTACCATTCGGGCGGAATATATTATGATCTAAGCTTAAATCCAGCCCCCCTTTTCAAGGGGCAAACGCTCACACCCTGTCCATTCGTAATTCGTCGTACATACAATGCGCGCGCGCTGTTGTATTTTTCACTAGCGATGTGCACAGTATACAACAATGTATGGCGAAATACGAATAGACAGGGGGTGAGCGTTTGCTAGTTGTATAGGCCCACAGCTCAGACACTTTACTCGATGCCTGTTTCAGAACGCAAGAGTTGCCGATATTTGTTCGCATGGTGGACCGCGACTCCATCTGGGGCCTCAACAACGGCCTGAAGACTGTCATCACCACGACCTTAGCAATGAACCTGAACGGCTACTCGCTGGTGATGCCCGACATGATCGGCGGGAATGGCTTCAATTTGCAGCATGAGCAGGCAGATCTGCCGACTAAGGAGTTGTTCATCAGATGGGTGCAAGTGAACACCTTCTTGCCTGTCATGCAGTTCTCTTTTGCACCTTGGAACTTCGACGACGAGGTAGAACATTGCTATTACGAACTTTGTTGATATCAAGGCCCTTAGGGTGGACAATAGTGGATATAGACTGTATTATTTTGATTATAATCGGAACCATCACGGGATAAGGGTGTTAAGTTACCACCGATGAAGTATCAGGCAGTCTGTTAGTCGGCTAGTTAATGAATGAAGGTGCTTACCTATATCATGATATTGTTTTACTTATTACAGACTGTGGAAATAAGCAGGAAGTTTGCAGACTTGCACGCGGCGTACGCCAACGATATCTTCGACGCGATGAAGGCACTGATCGCCGACGGGACGCCGGTCAACGCGCCGCTGTGGTGGGTGGATCCCACCGACGAAGAAGCGCAGCTCATCTGGGATGGTGGGTATACGTTGTAGCTGAATGAGCCCTGACGCAGCCCTTGCGGATTACCGGTCATCAAGAAACTGGTGGCCGGAAACCACTGCCGAAGAAGGGGAGCGGAGTACTAAATCACTCATTTATCATAATCATTAGTAATTTATGTAACTTTCCAGCAAAGGTGTGTCTGTGTACATCTAATGATTTCGTAAGCCTAATGACACAATAAAGGTATTAATAAGAAATTGCTTTCCAGAATTCTTGCTTGGCGAGAAGATCCTAGTGGCTCCAGTTGTCGAGGAAGGCGCGGTATCCCGCAACATCTACCTGCCTAAAGGCAGCTGGCTGGACGGCAACAGCGGCGCGACCGTCCAGGGCCCCGCCTGGCTGGATGACTACCCGGCGCCGCTCGACACGCTGCCATACTTTTTGTTACAAGATTAATTTTGAGTCTAAACATCACATTTGTTACACCTGTCCATCTGTCTATCTACCGATATATCGCACTCTTTATTGCGTCCGCCTTCGGACATAGGACTCCCCTCCACTCCTCCATGCCTGACGATCCATTACCGCCTGCATCCATTCATGGCCGGGTTGTTGACAGATGTCGTCTTTCCATCTCATGGGTGGCGTTACACCTGTACAAGATAACTATGTAATAAAGACGATATAACATAATCAAACAAAATCTGTAGGTACCAGCTAGAAAGGCTTAAAAGTAACACTTAGTTTTCAAATAAGTATACTTTTGAATTATTCAATGATAATCTGACTGAACTGTATTTTAATTTATAAGCAATAAATGTCCGTAATGGTTGTATGCTCCGCTTTGTTATTTCACCTTTACCATCATTATCATCATCAGCTTATTAACGATTCACTGTTAGACTAAGCTCTTTTCACATGGATAGAATACGGGGAGATCAGGCCATCACAACCATAACCGACTGCGCTACCAGGTGTCTCATCATACTATCATTCATAGTAACAATAGTAAGATTTAAGTAATATGATATATACGAGTACTTCTAAGAGTGATGGTAAGGCACCTGCTGCCGGGCCCAATGCATTTAGATCTTTCACTTTGCCTTTTTGCCAGAGGACAAACATAATGAATATCCATAGGTAATATTTAATTAAATGACATTCGACTATTTATCGTTTTTTGTGAAAACTTCTTTAATAAGCGGCAGATCAAACTTCCATAGATCTGCAACTATCTTGTTGTAACTAAGAAACTGATAAATATTTTTAATAATAATTCAACGAGTTAGTAGGTAGCTTTAAATGAAATACTTAACATCTTAGCGAGACTACGTTCGAAACTAATAAGGACCCACCGAAGGCAAGACTTAAGCTCTGGAAGGAAACTTTTTCTGAAGAAGCCCTATTGCCTCTCCAAGAAGTCTTGCCGGCTGGCGCTGAACTCCCATGGCCAATTTGGAAAACTCTTAATCGTCTGCGAGCCCAGGTCGGTTGCTGTAAGCAAAACCTTAGCAACTGGGGGTTTCTTGTTGGCACAAGTGAATGCGAGTGTGAGGCCTCCCCTCAGTCGATGCAACACCTGCTCACATGTTTCTTGTGCCCAACTTCATGCACGATGGAGGATTTGGTCGAGGCCAACCAGAGGGCTGTTGACATGGTAGCTTACTGGTCAGGAAAAATTTGACTGTCGCTGACTCGAAAAGAAGAAGATCATCTGTAAATAAATAAGTATTTTGTATGATATTGTAAATAATGATGTAAACTGTATAAATTATAATGAGATCTAGGTTCTAATCATTGAGGGAGATATGTTCTTATTCGTCATTTTGTCTCACGATGAAAAAGAGAAGCTTGGCATTCATCTCACCTAATGTTCACCGTTGACGATAAAGCCGCTCTTCGCCGGAATCAGGAATTGTTTGGTGTTAGGGCTTGTTAAGTCCGCCTGGCTAGCTACCACCATCTTATTCAAAGTCTGGCGCCCTAACAGCAATGTTAATAGCATTGTTGTGTTGCCAGTGGTTGAAGATTCCGGTTGAAGCACGCTTCCACATTCGGTCTTCTCGTCACTTACCATCAGATGCGATGAAGGCCAATTTAGGCTTACCGTAGAGGATAGAAAAAATCCTTAACTAGGTACTGAGGAACTATACTATAGCTATTTTTATGAAAAAACGGGATTTTTACCATGTCTGAGTTGTTGGTTTTGAGTCCCCGATATTTCGGCGCAGTTGCATACACCATGATCACGGAGTAACTGCAGCTAATGCGGGTGGGAAGGTTAAAATGTTATACTATAGCTATTAAACAACCTGTCGTAACACACACAACAGTGCTACTAACGTAGTTGTTATGGTGACATACTTAGATAAAATGGCGGCAGCTTGCGAGGCGGACTTAACGCAAACTAAATCGACAAAAAGTACTAATATATAGGTAGGTACTACATACATACATATGTATAAGTAATCACGACTATTATCCCCGAAGGATTAGTCAGAGACTAGGCAATGAGGGCCGCAAAAGCATTCCTCTGCCATAGTCCACTTTTCACCAAATAGCGACTGCACATGTGCTTAGTTCAGCGTGACAGGTGGTGAGCCAATCGCCTGTGGGCTATATAGGTAATATATATGTTTCATCCTGGTCATGAGTGTGGACGCTTTAGCGTCATTAGTCCATACTCATGACTAGTCTGAAGTTGCACCGGAACGCAAGCGCCATTTGGTGGGGCTGTACAGTCTGGGAGTATGGACGTGTCGGTTTGAAGCGAGGCAGTCGTATTGTGTTCTGTGGAGGCAGTCTTCACTAAACTCCCGTAGTGTTCACAAGTCTCAGGACTGTACTGCAATCCGTTGTTCAAACTCAATATAGTGTTTAAATCATTCTACATCTTTTATTTCTGCCCGTATACCCGCACCAAGTATGTCTGAGAACGATCCTGACACACCAGTGCCGTCATATACTAGATATATAAGTAGGTACTCCCACTGGAAATCGAACTCGGAACCTACAAGTTTGAGATCGGTGGTCTAAAATCACTAGACCATAACGGTGCAGACCATAATGACAAATCATCAATTAGAGCCGTGTGCTATAGCGACTCACTAAAAGTATACTTACTACCAACCCCTCTCTCTTAGGTGTAGTAAAAGGCGACTAACGGAGCATAGACAGGACTACACAAACATCCAACAGCGAACGGCTACCAACCACCTACCATGCTGAACACACGTACAGTTGTAATTTGGTAAAGCGCGGACTATGGCAGTGGACTACTTTCTGCGGTCCTCTTTTTTTTTTTTTTTTTTATACCAGAAGGAGGCAAACGAGCAAGCGGGTCACCTGATGGAAGGTAATCACCGCCGCCCATGGACACCCGCAAAACCAGAGGAATCGCAGGCGCGTTGCCGCATCCTCATTGCTTAGTCTCCGACTAACCCTTTGGTTTCGTGATAATAGTCATGAATCGATGTATGTATACTTTTAATCAATGATTTTATTTCTTTTTTTATTTAAAATGCAAATAACTATCTATCTTAATTTATACTCGTAGTTATTTAAAATGCAGAAACAGTCTATCTATCCTCATATCTAATAGATAATTTTAATTAAAATTATTACATGCCGTAGCGATGCAAATACGAGTAGGCAAGGCAAGGCACTTATGTAAGTGATGGATGACTAATGATACGCAAAATTAAGTAAATACCTACATACGAGTATCAAAGTAAAACGCTACGAGTGTTATTGAAAATCTTATCGACGATCACCGAAATGTCGGAGATAAAGCTATCGAAGCCAGATGACAAATGCTTTTATCATTGGTCTGTACCAAAAATTGAGATAACTAGATCACGGGAACCGCAGTTCTTGGAGTGCTCAGACCGCGATGGTTGGGTGGAAAACCTTTTTAAGTAAGTAAGACCGTCATTCTTTAACTTATTTTATAAGAATTCAACGTACTATAGCTGGCTATAGTATGTTGGCTAGGTAGTAGAATTGGATCCTACTAGACAGCATCAAGTAGGTACCCTTAACTGCACCTAACTAGTTAAGATGACGTTGCAGGATGCAAGACTATTGTTCTTATGTCTGTGCTTGCTGCCTGATGCTTTCCTAAGAATGTCTAAACTAGATTATTGTGACCGTGTGTGTGACTTTAACCCACCAACCCACATTGGGCCAGCGTGGTGGGTTATTATGGGTGGATCCCCTACTGTGCTGTTGACCAAGTGTGAAGGCCGGGGCCCAGTAGTGGGATGATTAAACCATGACGATGTGTAATTTAAGCAATGTTAGTGGTCTCTATATACTTTGTGGGATCACTACGGACCCTGTGCATTTACGGTAAGGAAAGGACAGTATAAATGAATTGTCCAATACCACTATTTTTATAACTGGGACAATCGTTACTAATTAGGCATCACCGGGACACGTGGTATGTTTACTTGGGGTTTTCTCCTCAGCTCCCGCGGCCCGCCACCATGTCCAGGTCCGAAGGCCTCAAATGGATACGGCAGAAGGATGGCAAATTAACCAGCATGCTTATATCCAGCTCGGCCGTGCTTCAGAAGGCATTCAATGCCGTTGCTCCCGGTTGTTGTCGTAAGATGGTAGTCGTTAAAACCCACCAACGCGCATTGGGCCGGCGTGGTGGATTTTGCCCCAAATTCCCCATATGGAAAGGTCTGTGCCCAGCAGTAGGACGTTTATAGGCTAATGATGATGTTGATGTCCAGTTCTTGTGGCGTTGGCTGCGCAGGCGCAGGGCGTGGTGGTACCCAGCGTGCGAGCCCCTGGTGACGTCACGCTGTCACTGGATCCCCAACTCGTCGGCGGGTTCCATGTGATTCTGATCCAAGGTAACAATGTGTATTACATACTCTTTACTCAGCTTGCCTTTAACTTTCAAAGGCAGGCAGGTTAATCCAATGTAGATAAGCTTTGATCGCATTATCGATTGTTGTCGTAAGATGGCAGACGACAAATCCGACCAATCGGGCCAGTATAGTAGATTATTGCATGCATTGCATTGTTCAATATTAGCCCAGCTGTAAGACGTTCATAGGCCGACGATTAGTCAATGACGACCTTTGGGAAAATAAAAGAAAAATGATAAACAATCGCAATTGAAACATTATACATCTAAATCTGTAAAACAATCAATCAACTTTTAACCTGTCGTAATCTACACCACAACAAAAAACGAATCAGCAATCTTATAGTTTATCATGGTGACGCAACGGCCCTCTCGGTCATTGTAAACGTTTTATGACAATTGTTGCTATTAATTTACATTAGAATACAAACAGGCGTTTAACTGAGCAAATAAAGGACAATTACGTCCGGAATCGCACCATTCAAATCAGCTCGCATGCATTGTCGGGTGATAAGACACTGTGGAAATCCTAATTGGCTAGATTTATTACTCCGATGTTATAATGCTGATAGGGGCACAGGATGGATGTTGAAATTAAAAGGTGAACCAACGTCCTTATGATGACTATACATTTACATTACATTATCTAATTTTGTAATGATAATCATCATATACTTAATAATTATTATAAAGTAAAGTCGCCGTTGTGATGTATGTGGCTCCCCTTTCTTTTTCTAAACCACGCAATAGATCTTTACGCGGCTTTCAATTACAGACAGATCGATGAAGGTCGATATACTTTTGTAGATTTTTGTACAAAATTACTGAAGAATGACGATTTTTTAAAATTAGCGTGGACGAAGGCGCGAGTGGGCCGCTAATAGTTCAACGCGTCTTTTTTTATACAAAAGAAGGAGGCAAACTCGCAGGTGGGTCACCTGATGGAGAGTAATCACCGCCGCCCATGGACATCCGCAAACTAGAGGAATCGCAGATGCGTTGCCGGCCTTTAACCACTCACTCTTGGATTTTTTTTGACACTTTTTTGACAGTAACTGTCAACGTCAAATTTGACAGAATTGAGCATAGACTATGCGATATTGTGCGATAACAATACATAAGATGAACCACAGAACCGAAATAACCAAACTTGTTCATACTAAAGTAGTCTGTAAGTCTATGAAAACACGGTACAAAGTCAAGTGTGTTTTTGTAGGTGCGGTCTCATGCGACCGCTTGGGGTTTGAGGGGTGGAATAGGGAAGAATAGGAATTGTGAGAGAAGGGGGGGGGGGGGGGGGGGGATGTGCCTCCGGAACCCTCACTGGCCGGACGAAACACAACAGCACCAAGTGTCATTATTTTACGCCCACTGTCCGGCGCTGCTGGCCGGCGACTACTTTATAGCACTTTCCTAGAAACGTTTCCGAAAATATTCTATAAAAAGTCATTCGTGAGTTTGCTATAGCATTTTATAGAACAAAACCTTTTCCAGATGATGGCCGTGAAGTTCTAGCCCACATCGGCCGCACTCTCGTCCAGCCCTACTCCATGGAGGAGTTTGAGGGTGGCGTGGAAGTTCACATAGGCAATGCCAACTTGACCATTCGCACGGAGCTCGATGATGACAGCGGCGCGCGGGCCATCCGCATCCGCTGGGAGGCACCCAGCGAGATCAGACTCGAGGACTGCATTGACTTCGGTGAGGATACCATCCTATTTTCAAGGGTTTGCTTGGGCTACACTAAGTCTTCATTCGCAAGGATCGTACGAAGCTGACGGCAGCGCGCGAGGCATTTGTGTAAAGTGTAAGGCGCTATAAGTTACATAGGCTTGAGGACTGTATAGAATTCTGAGCAGATACATTTTTCAAGGATTCCCATTCCATCCCATCCATCCTAGAGATATGGTTGACCGTAAATAATGCATTTGAATGTTCCTGATGTAAAACTTACATACGAGTACCTACATAATTTAAGGAAGTATTATCCTCAGAAAATGCCACTGTCTACGTTTTACCAATTGACTACTGCACACTGATGACTACGGCTCAGCGTGATAGGTGGTGAGCCCATCGTCACTTTAAGCTGTTGGACTGTGTGTAGTCTTTAGTCCGTTGTCTCCTTTTACGATACCCAAGGGAAGAGATGGGCTAGTAGTATTCTTTTAATGATGAGCCGCCGCCACACAGCTCCTGGTACTCGTAATAGGTCGGTAGTATCGATGTAAGAAATTTGGCACGATGAACGGGAACCTAATTGTAACTTAAACTTAAAAATTCTATCAAGGAAATTATTTTTGTAGTGATTTTGAATAGTCCAACAATTTAAGTACCTACTACCCATTCAGGAAGTCTTTAAACTGTGGAGAAGAATGGGCGCAAGCAACTCCACAGCTAAACGTGTAAGCGTTATACCTATAGACTTTTAGTTATAATTATAAAGACAATTTGTTTTGTAAACATATTACACATCAAATCAAATCAATTAATCTTTTTGCTCAAATATTGTGTACAATCAAGATGTTACATTCGTTAAATTAATAGATCTACTTCCAATATTTTTACCTTATTAACAATAAAATATTTAAATTATAATTGTCGACTCTAAACTCTAAACACACAAATGAAATAAAAAAAAGAATGTGTTTCAATTTGTCTTTACAATTTCTATTTCGCCATTGAGGTTTTATTAATCACGCATAAAAATAGATCTGCTAGTTAATTAAATTAATTGTTATACATGTCTCAAGTTAATTATAAAAAGAAAATAATTATCAAATCACAATAATTAAAACAATACAAAAATATCTAATGTCAACTAAAAAAAATATCAATAAATAACAATTTGAATTATACATTATACTTTTAATAGTTTGATAATAACCTTAAAAATTAATGAATAAATAACATAATTATATCACATTACAATTTCTCATTTAGAAATTCATTAATCGAATAATATCCGCGTTTCAACAGCCAGCGACATAGGAAATTTTTAAAAGAGTTTTGTCAGATGAACGATTTCTAATATCAGCTGGCAATTTAATATAGGTACCACTGTAACGATTCAATTAAATTTCAGGTTTGAAACAGTGGTACGCCGGTCCCATGCAAGAAGATCAGATATATCCAGTACAAAACACACCGCGCACGTACTCAGCCTACGTGCCTTCAGAGGCGGACAACAGGGCCATCGTAGAGAGATACTGGCTCAACTCCGCGGGAGAATACATCTACGTCTACCCGGAAGTCCCTCTTTTTGTGGACTATAGCAACTTACTCCAGAATCATCTCTGTTTAGGAGCTCAAATAGCAGAACCTTACTCCCCGAGAAGAGAACACACGCTATTGGCGTACGATATTTGGATTCTGCCTGACGTCAAACAAGCCCACAAACATGCTGTCAAGAATTACTTGGGCCAGCCATCTGACGTGCCAGACTTCAGAATGGTTCAACATCCACTGTGGTCAACGTGGGCACAGTACTCCAGGGAAATCAACCAGACGAACCTCTTGGAGTACGCTCAAGAAATTACTGACCACGGTTTCAACAACTCTCAGTTTGAAATAGATGATTTGTGGGAGACCTGCTATGGCTCGCTCACTGTGGACGAGCAGAAGTTCCCTGACTTTGTTGGTTTCGTGCAGGAGCTGAAGAGCCGCGGCTACCGAGTGACGCTTTGGATTCATCCATTCATCAATAGAGACTGTGATCCCTGGTACTCTGAAGCTTGGAATAATGGGTGAGCGTTCCTTTTTCACTTGTTATAAGTATTTAAATTTGTTTTTTTCCTCGCAGCGTTGTAATCTCAGCTAACAGATGCCCACTTCATATTGCAAATAATGATACTTATTTGCTCTCTATAACTTCTTTAAATCGGAATCTTCTGAAAACCTTAAATCGGTTCCTAACAATTAAATTTCTAATGTGTCTGGTTATACGGCAGCTCACAGGTTACACTATTTGTCAACCATCAAGTATCCTAAACCCACAAGCATTTTTGAAGGATGCTTGCTATTGGAGTAAAATGAAGCATTAGAACTTTTTCATTACGTTTTATACGCCATTTTTTTATACTTACATCACCCCCATTTTCCAGAGAAGTTGGCTACCACCATAGCTTTTCATTTACTTGTACCTATCCTGACTCACTTCTCAGGTAGAATTTGAACTTTCCAGCTACTTAGCGGTGAACGAAGCAGGCAACCCGAACGTGACGTGGTGGAACCACAACGGCACCTCCGCAGGGTACATTGACTTCACCAACACCGCAGCAGCCGAGTGGTGGTATCAGCGCGTCAAGAGCCTGCAGGACAACTATGGCATCGACAGCTTCAAGTTTGACGCTGGGGAGAGCAGCTTCGCTCCGCAGGTGACGATAAAACTTTTTTGATGAGTGCATGGTAAAATAGGCTCGTAGTAAGTACCATAGAAGTTATCAGCAATACAAGATACTTAGCTGCCAATAAAATATGTAGGTATATAACAGGATACATTAGGTATATATATGTTACCTGTTCCACAAATTCTATTCTACTATTTCTATTTTTTGTGCAAGCTTACTTTTATATATCACTTGACGCGCTAACGGTTCAACGAATTATGACGTGACGACTGGTTATAAGGTATCATTTTGTAGTCGAAAAGACATCGATCTGGATTAGTCAAATCGAGCGAAGCCGAGGACAAAAGCTAATTTAACTTATATTTCTTATAGATAATGGTTCAAAACGGCAGCATCGACCTTCAGCCGCACCATATCGTGGACTCGTACGTGAGGGTTTGCGCGCGATTCGGGGACATGATCGAGGTGCGGACTGGCTCTAGGTGTGTAGAATAATGTCATGTTATAAACATTCCAATATCCTTGGTTGGTCTGGTCACAAGATTCTGCCCAGAATTCGACTGCGATTACCCTTATACCTTTTTCTGCCGCCAATCAGCATGGTTTTGAAAAACTGTAAAAGGTAATTCAGATTCAGAGAAATTACAGGGCCTAGTATGGCATAAAACTGAAACATCGAATACGACAACGCGCGCGTGATACTCATGGCAACACTCTTTTGCAAGCGTCCTTGGTGTATGTTTCCACAAGGAGACACACAGGCATGTATGCACAGAAATAGATTTAAATAGAAGAAGATTATAATTTTTTTAAGTACTTTTTAAAAGTATTTTTTTAAAACACTGAAAAAAAGACGACAACCTCATTTTACTTAAGTAATATTTAAGCGTTAATACAACGCTAAAATATAAAACATTAATCTAAGTACTTTTTTTTAAAGATTTTTATTAATGTGCGTTTAACACATAAATAATAGTCCTGTTAGCCCATCCTGTTAATCTAAATGACTGTCGGAGTGGGTTCACGTCACGTCAGTGGCGCTATAGGGATTGAACCACGATTTGTCGCGTTCAACCCGACCATCTATCCGTTCGGCTACCGACCGAGACGCCTCCATCGTATGAAAACCTAGCATGTCAGTTTTTTCTGCAACAAAATTACTTACCGAAAGAAAACTAGTCGATTATTTCTATAAACCTTTCTTGTACAGTTTTTACAGTTCGATAGAAAGTAAGTAGCAATTTTTTTTAAACTTCACTTACGAGTATGTCCGGTGCTGACATGACAACGGCTAAATGAAACGCGGTCGAAAGATGGGATTCTACCATCTTTGGCACTATTTTGACAGGCAACATGCAGCTTCTATTAAGACATATTTCTGTGCATGTATGCTTGTTTGTCGGCTTAGTTAAACGATATTGCATTGTATAATAGACAGTACTGGCGAAATTGCTTGTAAATAAATGTTCACGATATCTCCAGAACGCAAGACTTGCCGATATACGTGCGCATGGTAGACCGCGACTCCATCTGGGGCCTCAACAACGGCCTGCCGACCATCATCACGACCACGCTGCAGATGAACCTGAACGGCTACACGCTAGTGCTGCCCGACATGATCGGGGGGAATGGCTACAACCTGGATCATGAGCAAGCTGACTTGCCAACCAAGGAGCTGTTCATCCGATGGGTGCAGGCGAACACTTTCTTGCCCGTCATGCAGTTCTCCTTTGCGCCATGGAACTTTGATGATGAGGTGAGGCTGTATAAGTGGAATAGAGCGGGCTCCGTCGCTTTACCATTCTTAAGGCCAGAATCCCTTGCACATCGCGTCGTATTTTTAGTAGGGGCGGGCGGTGCGCTTTATAAGTACGAAAATATCTGCAACCCGGTAAAGCAACGGTGATCGCGATAGTACCTGATACTAACGCGTATGTATGAAAAGAAGATGTAACTATGTAAGATTCTTAGTAATATATTTTTAATCCCGAAACTTGGCCATACTCCATTTCTATTATATAAGTGCACAAAAATCTATTTGTATGGAAGCAACTATAAAATTGCAAAAAATAACAGATTTAAGTAGGTACATTAATTGCATAACAATAAATCAAACAATGTAATAGCAATTGAATGATAATTATAGAATAGATGATTATTGAAAACTCGACATTCCTTACTTTGGAAATACAAGTACCTTTAAGTACTTAACAAACACTGGCGGAAAATTTATTGAAAATCGAGGAGGAATTGCTTCATTGAACGAAAAAAAGACAAAGGATCATAGTGACGTATTTCTATGACGTACTTGGACGTATAAGTGACGCCTGCATGTACCAACCTACTGAGAGAGTCATTAGTGTTATTGTGATTACATGTTACAACGCATCAATCAATGGAAAGAATAGACAGTAAATAAACTACACAAGTACAAATTGTTAACTAGCAATTATAATCACTTAGCCTAATAATAAGGAAATCCTTGTGTAGCAAGTACATACTTTTCATAGATAAGTTTATTCAAGCACTGATTCATAAAAAAGATAGCTGTGTGTGCTAAAACATGAGCATATTTTAACTTCTTACCGAAGAATAACAATATCAGCTACGAGTAAAATTGTCTTCTTTTTGCATATTTAAATTAAAATTACATTAATCAATGAGGTCTATCAAATAAGTTAACTAAATCCAATCCAATCCAATGGATATGTACATTGTAAGTACATCCACTGAGGCCCCTGTTCTTACTAAGACATACACCGTTTGTTCATTATTTAATTGTACCATCAGTGTAGGTATGTTTTAAATTTAAGACAATTAAAATATTTATTGCTATATTACTAATATTCTTTACCATCCGCCAGACTACAGAAATAAGCAGAAAGTACACGGACATACACGCGGAGTACGCCGAGAAGATTTACGACGCCATGAGGGCCTCGGTGGCTGATGGGACGCCGGTGAACGCGCCGCTGTGGTGGCTGGACCCCGCGGACCAGGAGGCGCTGGTCATCTGGGACGGTCAGTTTGATACTAGTACCATTCATCTCGAGTAAATCCTCAGCTGCGCCCGCGCAGAAAAAGGGCTGCAAGACAAATTTATGCAACCATCATCTTGCCTGATGGTAATAAGTAGGGCCCGGATTAATATGTAAATACATATTTTTAATTAAAATGGTTTTCGTTCTAAATTATATTTTCTGCATAAATTATGATATTTAGATCGAGAAAATTCAATTTTTATTTTCCATATTTATCCATATTTTACATGTAAATCCATATTTATCAAAAAAATATATCAATCTATCCATATTTTCATAATTTTACGTTAGATAGATCGTATAGACGTATTGGATTAAAACAAAGCCTTTTGTGGCGGCCTTAGTCGCCACATAATTTATTATCATCACGTATCGGTTAAAGAGTTTGTAAGCACATTCCTAAACGCGTGCAGATCCGATAAAGATATGTCACGGCATCCTCCCTCCAACATCTACGTAGTATTACTGTATAAATAGTCTTGTAAGGTTTAGATAATAAGTTAGTCACAATGTAGTCACTGTAAATATACAACATCACCTTAAGAGACGCAGTCGTTATTTACCATCGCCATGGAACCTACCATCATCACAACGTCTCACACTTCGTACGACGGAACACTGGTGACCCCGCTCAAGCAACAAGCAACCTTCCAACGGAGTACTACGAAAAGAACACGTGAGTCATTTGCAATATCTACACATCAACCATGGCAGTAACATTCTGTTCAGCGACGGACGCAACAAGATTTTCAAAATAAAATCACTACGCCGAGCCACACCGAGCTGCGACTGCGTCATTTAATATCACTCTTACAACCCACAACTTTGGCTTCATTTCCGGCACATCGTATCAAGAACGTTTCATCGACCAAGGCAAAGAAATAAGGTACCCAGAAAAACAATGCGAAATAGAGTATACTAACGATTTCATAACTGTACACATTATGTCATAAATTGTGCGGCGCAGCGAACGCGCAAGAATTTCCGACGCAGCATTTTTCGCCGTTTACTCTACGCTTGCACAAGGTCAAGATCAGAAAGAACACAATATGTTGCTTATTCATCACGATTATGAAAAATGAAACAAAGGAAAATAAGCATATATGTATACAACGAGTATTCACCCGTTTAACCGCCTCACTTTTACCGACTGACAAAGTGGTTTGAGGTATGTTATTTATAATTACGGGAAGAGATATTTAGAAGCATTATTTTACCAATCGATGGGTTTATGAGATATTATTACACTTCATAAGACACTTAACTGCTACTAGCTACCTCCAGTGCGAATTGATTTCTCCGGTTATCTGACAAAGAGCCAAGGGATACGCCAGTCTGAGGATAATTATGAAGCTATTATGAAGTTGTACTCAAAATGAAGATATTCAACAAGTTTAAAATGCCTTGATTATGCAATAAGAATACAGTAGAATAAATAAGCACAAAAATGAACCATGTTTGGGTAACTATTGTAATAATAAGATTTTAGTCAATTTTAATTTTTTTTTTGTTATTTACGTATTTCCTTATAATATATTGAATGCAACATGTCTTATCTCTATGTACTTAATGTTTAATCTTAGTCAAATCTAATTTTTATGTTTTGTTATTATGTATTTTATTAAGTCTAATAGTTCAATTTATTATTAACATGTAATGCGTAATTTAAAGTTCATTGCAAGAATATGCATAATTTAAAGTTGTACTTGTTTATGCCACTTAATTTGTGTGTTTATTATAGTCTTGGTATAACGTGATATAAAAATAATATTAGTAACAATATTATGATGTTGAGAGGAATTATAAAAAATATTCGTGTACGTAAATGTAAAACGATCGATTGTTTTTTAAAAGATATACCTATAATAAGTATTTTGTTCAAATACAAGGAAACAGCTCTCTTAGCAGCATTCAGCAAGCCAGCTAGCCATAAGGTTCCATCGCAGCAACGTAACGCTTCCTGGATCCTCGGCATCACTCGACGGTCAAAATAAGTACCGTCGCACTCCACACGTCTCGACTCACAGCAGACATGGTAGCACACGCTCGTCTCGAGTCACGTAGACCGGAGAACGCTCGTTTTGTCAATGAAGACTTGAGCACGCTCATCACGACTTAACGTGGATTAGAGCACCACTGGCATCTCCAAGCTGAAGACCTGATGGTTTTTTCATTCCCTTTTTCAAGAGGGGGAGTACTGTGGCGGCCTTAGTCGCCACATAATTTATTATCATCACGTATCGGTTAAAGAGTTTGTAAGCACATTCCTAAACGCGTGCAGATCCGATAAAGATATGTCACGGCATCCTCCCTCCAACATCTACGTAGTATTACTGTATAAATAGTCTTGTAAGGTTTAGATAATAAGTTAGTCACAATGTAGTCACTGTAAATATACAACATCACCTTAAGAGACGCAGTCGTTATTTACCATCGCCATGGAACCTACCATCATCACAACGTCTCACACTTCGTACGACGGAACACCTTTCATACCCTGAAAAAAATTAACAGCATGCTGTGCGGAACATTAGAAGACAATATAGATATGCCGTACTCACTTGTAGAACTATGCAAATTTAAATATGCTCCATTCACATCCTGTGATGTTGAAAGATCATTCAGCAAGTACAAAGCATTGTTTCGTCCAAACAGACAGAGTTTTAATTTTGAAAATTTAAAGAAACACGTGATTCTATACTGCAATTCAAGTAATATAGAAACAGAAGCTGAGTAAAATTGTATTTTTTTATTTTTTGCAATAAACAGTCGTAAATTTTACAATATTGTTATTTTTTTAACACTTTTTTTTGCCATATTTTAGTTTTTTTAGTCCCTAAATTAAATGTACATATTTTTAAAATTTTAATACATAATTATCCGAGCCCTAGTAATAAGTGACTATAAGGCCAAAGGTGGAAGCGCATTTCACCAGGATTCCTCAACCACTTAGGAAATAAGATAGCCATCTTATCCCTAAATTGCCAGAACACAACAATGCTATTAATTCCTTGCCGGCGTCTGTGTTCTCGAGTGCATATAGCCCCAACATCTTTAAAGCCCGAGTGAATAGGCTGCTTCTGGGCAAGCTCGCTTCATCGTCGGCCTCTTCTTAATCCTACGGCTAAGAAGTGGCCAAGGGCAAACTCACCTATTAAAAAAAAAGATTAACTGGAAGTGGGTAGCTAGCCAGGCGGACTTAACAAGCCCTACCACCAACAAAACCATGTACACAGAGATGTATATATATACCCTCCGCTTTAAATCGACCCTGGGACTCTGGGTCAAAGACCGTTAGCTTAGCCACTAGACCACAGAGGCGGTTAGAATCCAATTCGATCTCGTAGCAAAACAGTTCCCATAGCTCATTAATCCCAATATTTCCTTATGTTTCCAGAGTTCCTGGTCGGTGAAGATATTCTAGTTGCTCCTGTGCTGGTAGAAGGTGCTACCTCCCGGGACATTTACTTGCCTTCTGGGACTTGGCTTGAAGAAGGCGACCCAGAGAGGCCGCACGTGGGCCCCGTCTGGCTGCACTCGCACCCAGCGCCTATAGACGTGCTCCCATTCTTCGTGAAAGATTCCAATGATGCAGGGTCTGCCAGCCTTCCCTTTATCTCTGCTATGGTGCTCGCCTTAGGCTTGATAATCAGTGCAATCTTTTAGAGTGTTCGTTGTACCGTAGTAATAGATGTTAATTGAAATGTTATTCGACTTAAGAGTTATTTGATAATTTATAAAATATAAAGTTTGGATATTTGTTTTATTGTGAAGTGCTTACTAACCTACGGGTAAGGGTTTATTTCTTTTATTTATGGAAAAGGTACACCAACAGTATACAATAATGAAACATTATACAACAAACAACAAGGGTTACCTAGGGTACATAAGCAATAGTTACGAAAATCAATACATAACTACTTAGTTCTCAAAAAAAGTTACATATTGAAAAACTTTGACAAAATTTCCACGAGCAGGATTGAATCCTGCACCTTCTGACATTCGGGGTCAAGTGCTCTTCCGTTATGTCGTTAATTATAATTCTAGACTCTATGCCTACCTACGGTGGCAGGTTTTCGCAAAATGCCTACCATGTCTCAAAAGGACTAATTCGCGAAAAGAAAAAAAATATTTTGTAAAAATAATTTGTTCAATTTACTTGCAATTAACCTTACTCAATCTTATAATCTTAAAAAGCGAATTAGTCCCTATGAGACATGATAGGCATTTTGCGAATTAGGCATTATGCGACTAATCGGGCAGGATTATGTCCAGAATTCTATCTCTGCCGCTAAGCAGCATTATTTTACATTGCTACTTTTTGGATTATAGGGTACCTACTCAGGGTTTCAGGGTAGTGTTGCAACAGATGCAGGCAGCCGACGCGGAGGTGTCCGCTTGATTATCGGAATAATAATATTTTTTATAAGTAATTAAAAGTTTGCACTTATTTGCCTAATTATATTTTATTGTGTTTGTAAGTGGCAGGACAGGGTGTACGAAAGTTTATTTTTGTAAATTCGTCACGGTACGGGATGTTTACGCAGAACGAAGTCGTGGGCGAGCCGCTAGTAAGTAAGTAATAATTTTGAACAAAATAAGTAAGTATATATTGTCATAAATTGTAGCAATAACTTAACATAAATGACGGAGGCCCTTTGCCGCGGTGGAACAACTATAGCATAGGTAGGCACTCTTTAGACTGTGGTTATAGGGTATCATTTTCTTTAGTTAGTCTAAACTAGATCATCATTTTAATACTTTTAAACTATTTATAAAAGCACAAAGACACGACAGCTAGATGGTGAAACAAAGTGACGCGAAGGCAATAATTACATCAGTGATTGTCTTGTACCGTACAACAATTTACTAATTGGAATTAATTCTTATTATATTGTTTTCTGAGGTTTAAGCGAGCACTACACATTGAAATGAAACACTTTTTTTACGGATTAACTCGCGTTTAATTTACTATTACATAGTTTTTATATTATCCTGACGTTTCGAACCCTTTACACTGTAACGTTTACAGGTTCCGTGGTCACAGGGAGACTGAGGTGTTGGTCGTCTCATCGTTAGAAGTTATTTGCCTACCGTCAATCATTTTTATATTTAACCGGGTGCGTTCAAGTTTACACAATACGAGCTAACAATATTTTTAGGTCTGGCAATGTGTTGCTGTTGGGGCTGGGATTTGATTACCTGTATGATGGGGTCCCAGGCAGGTGGTAAATTCCAACCATCCTCTTTATTGAAATTACGATGTTTTTTAATTTCAATAGCCTCGCGTATCATCCTAGGGATGAATCGTTGGGTTCCTTGAGAGCATGTTCATAGCTCGTACCTAGTGTGTAAACTTGAACGCACCCGGTTAAATATAAAAATGATTGACGGTAGGCAAATAACTTCTAACAATGAGACGACCAACACATCAGTCTCCCTGTGACCACGGACCCTGTAAAGGGTTCGAAACGTCAGGATAATATAAAAACTATGTAAATAGTAAATTAAACGCGAGTTAATCCGTAAAAAAGTGTTTTGTTTTAATTCTTTTTATCTTTAATGGATATGTATTGAAGTCTGGCGCATAGGTAGCTGTACTTAATATACCGTGGGGAGAACATGAACAGTTAACTTAATTAATTTAACATTTAGCAAACTTTCGTGTTGAACACAGAAGTTAACTGAACATGGAAATAGACAATGTATGTAGTACACGTACATAACGACTTAATGACATGTATGAAAATAAATGTTAAAAAACGCATTGAAGTCTCTTATTTTCTTTTCCCACACATTTGAGCGACAAATGTTTTTGTATTCGCAAATCACAATTTTATTTATCTTATAAATGAGGAAGTGCACCTAGGCACAGTACCTAGGGCTGCCATTCGCTATCGGCAGACAAGTTTACAGATACTTGGCGAATGCGCTCTCTATTCGATCGCTACCAAACATTTTTTTTCTTAAATTATGCCTTGGTCACCGTGTCGCGTGGCGGTGGAAAAAATATAATATGCTTGTACCAAACTGGTCTCCGCTCAGCATATGTCCTGCGGGTCTATCGGCTAAAAAATATGGACGTGGGCTTCATTTGACATTTAAAGCCCATATTTTGTCCTTATATGGGCATACTATGGACTTTAAATGTAAATAAAGCCCATGTCCATATTCATATTTTTTAGCCGATAGGGTAGCTGGTGTTACCCACGACGCTGGTCTTCCGCGGATGCCATTTTAATTAAAAAAAAAGAAATACATTTAAGAAAAAAATAGAAATACTTAGGTAATTCTTCTATGCATTTTCAAAATGTCCCTGCAGCCAAGTAAACAAGTTAGTCACGGTTGTTTACTGGCCACTTGGCGCGTTGGAGGGCCCTCGAGTGGAGCGCCTACTGCTTTACTCGGGTACGCGCTGGGAGCCGTTTTTGTCAGCCATTGTTTGCGGCAGTGACGTAGCTGTTAGAAGGAGTGCACATTAGAAAAGGTTGTACATGGACAATTGCTGAATAAACGATTGAAACTGAAAAATGACGACCTCCCTGGCGTCGTCACTGAGGTCCCGGGTTCGATTCCCGGTCGGGTCAATACTTAAAGAACAACTGTTTTTCTAAAATCGATTTCTGATCCGGGTGTTTTCTATGTAAGTATACTTAATAAAAATGTTGGGCTAGATAATTAGAAATTGGAAATTTGGAAAAATTGGAAAAAAGTAAAGAGAAAACAGTTATGTAGTAAAAACACTATTAAGTAGGTAGTAACCGTGAGGCGTGCGTCCGTGCTTCGGAAGGCACGTTAAGCCGTTGGTCCCGGTTGTTGTCGTAAGATGGCAGTCGTTAAAACCAACCAACCAACCAACTCGCATTGGGCCAGCGTGGTGGGTTATGGGAAAATTCCCATGCGTCCATGTGAGAGGCCTGTGCCCAGCAGTGGGACGTATATAGGCTGATGATGATGATTGATGAACCGTGTCGCGTTGCGGTGAAAGAATACTAGGTACCACCCCCTCTCTTCCGTTGGGTGTAGTAAAAGGCGACTAACGGACTAAAAACTGCACATACATCCAACAGCATAAAGGGGCGATGGGCTCACCACCACGTTGAGCACATGTGCAGTCGCTATTTGGTGAAAAGTGGATTATGGTAGAGTACTGCTTTTGATGTCCTCATATGCCTAGTCTGACTAACCCTTCGGGGATATTAGTCCTAATTATATGACTGGACAATGAGGAAAGCAAAAAAATTATCTACCTTTATGTAGGTATGTATGTAAGTAGGTATAAAACTAGTTTCCGCTCGAATTCGGGACCAAGACTTGCTAGAACAAAATAGAGGGAGTCTATTTTGTGTGTCTACGGGAATTCTATCTGCCACCTGACTAGGTAGTTACCTAGGTACTACAAAATTTAATCGCCAAATTAAGTACTTATGTTTACTTGAACCTCGAGTTAGCAGATTTAACATTTTCGTGCCAAAATCAGTAAAGAGTAATCTAGGTTATCATTCCACGTTAAACCGGATCCAAAGGCAATACAACGCCCTTTCTCGTCCTAATGGTTTGGAAGATTTGGACATTTTTCACCTTATGTCTGTCTATGTCTATGGTAGTACTTAGTAGTTCTTATTATTTTACTGGAGAGTCATGCTAGACGATTTAAATTAACAGTCAGAGTAATTTCTGGAAAACTGGCCTGTGCTGATATAAAAGGCCGACCCTCCTTTGAACGGGCCCTTTGCTGCTCCAAGCCTACCTAATAATAACATCGTGTTGCTGCTGAAATTCTACTCGGAATAGTATAACCCCGAATTCTTGGGGTTCATGCACCGGAGTACACCCCTTGGGCCTGTTCGCTGCTGCCTGCCTGCTAGTTCCTGTGCGAGACCAGTCTGCCTAGCGCACACGACCTTGCTTTCGCCCCTGCGCGCAGACTGAGTCCGCCGGGTCCAGGTTCCGGGTAGCAGCCTTCGACAAAGAAAAGCCTAATAGCCTAAAGCTAAGTCTTTTAAGCCACCAACCCGCATTGGGCCAGCGTGGTGGGTTATGGCCCAATATCCCCACGTGGGAGGCCTGTGCCCAGTAGTGGGACGTTAATAGGCTGATGATGATGATGATGATCAAGTCTTTTAAGTCCTACTCAAGCGGGCAGAGTAAGCGATCCATGAACCCTCCCTGAGCTATTGTATGTTTTACTTGAAAGAATAGTAATAAACGTTGTAAACCTATTCGCAGTTATAATTCCTATTCTGAAGTAGGGACTAAACCGCTTCAGTGGCACGCACATACAAGGAAAGTGTCAAAGTTACCGGTCGTCACATAGAACCCTCTTTAGTATTTGGTTTCACTATAATTAATATCTTATTAGATTTTAGATTAATTTGATTAGTTTTATTAATGATTTAAAAAGTCCACAACGCATGCCGTGGCTGTCTGTAAGTAAAAACTGTGCTTAGATAAGGGTTATGTTTGTAACAGTATCATTGTTTTTGTTAGTATATGTTTTTGTTGACTGTCCAAATAATAAATAAATTGATTGAATCTTTTTGTAACTTGAATTTCTAATAATAACATATTAGGTTATTTCCATCAGGTTGGTTACCTAGATTAGTATTTTGTCATAATATAACTACCTACTATTTTTTAGTAAAGAGACGTAAAAGAAAGCAGTATTTGACATCTCGTGATTTCGTGGTATCCCTAAGGATTTCGTAAAATCCCCAGTTAGTACCTTAATTCCCGTGTGACACAAACAAAATTACCATTTCGAAATATTCCGTTGCTCTTCCAAGGGAACCTAGTGTAAACACTCCCTTACAGTAAAGTGTTCCGATTAAGAAGTGTGATAATAACATGGTAATCATCAAACGCATAATAACTGGCGGGCAGCACGCGGCAGGGCAGTCTACGGCCGGCTGCCGCGATGGACGCGTCACTCGCATGTAAGTGGACCCATACATTACCTACATAATTTAACATACACACTTTTTTACATAAAGGAGCAAGGGAAAAACGTCCCCCACCATCCAACAGATTTGAAATTAGTGTCATTTGAAAGGTCTAGTAGGATAGATATTTTTTTACAATGGCGCCATTCTTCAAATACGTGGGATTTAGGTTATAAAAAAATTAATTGTTTTTGAATATATATTTTTTTCCACCAAAATAAGATTGCAAGAGCAGACCATCCTCCACAGGCGGCACCCATGTGAATCAGCCATCGCTTCGCTCAACCATGTTTTAGGGAACGTAACGACCCGACGCACATGCCACCACAGGACCACAGAGACACTTTGAGAGAGCATGACACACTCGAGCAACTCTAACTAAAGCAAGAAAACAATAAAAGTTTTTTTTAATTATAAATAAGCCAAATACTTTTTGCAACTAACACAGGTACTTCTTTGAGTCCCAATGAACAAATTGACACGTATCCCATGACTGTTGTAGGGTGGGGACAGGGTTCATACAAAATCGCCCATGGTCCTTTAGGACTATTATCCCCAAAGGGTCAATCAGAGACCAGGCAATGAGGACCGCAGAAGCAGACCACTGCCATAGTCCAGTTTCACCAAACTACAACTGCACATTTGCTCAGCGTGATAAGTGGTGAGCCCATCGCCGCTTCATGCTGTTGGATGTATGTGCGATCTTTAGTCTGTTAGTCGCTTTTTACTACACCCAAGGAAAGAGAGTTAGTTGGTATAGTTTCTTTGGTCTAGCGCCCGACCCGATATCCAGAGCGGGTTGGATTCTCAGGGCCAAGTGTGTTTCAGAATTTTCGCCAAGTAGCCCGGCTTTGTGATGACCATTGACCCGCATTTGCCAAGCGTGGTGTCAAGCCAATATCCATCAAGTGTCGCGATAGCTTGGTTTCAATGACGGAGGCGTTTGTCCAGCAGTGGAAAATAAATAAATAAACTTTCCTACACTCACACTAATTATGTAGCCCAAGAGAAGCTTCTTTATGAAACTCGGTAAATGGTTACTAGACAACGGATAAACATACTTATATACGTACTTATTATACATAGAAAACACCCAGACCCGAGACAATTTAGAAAAAACAATAATTTCTAAATTGACCCGACCGGGGATCGAACCCGGGACCTCAGAGATGGCGACACCATGAAAACTGGTGTACAAACCACTCGACCAAGGAGGTCGTCAAGAAAAGTATCTCATTAGGCTATTACTACTTCATTTTTAACTAGCTGCGAAACGCGGGGTCCTAGATTTTAGATGCACCTTCGGGTGTTCGGCTCACGTCTTCGGTCTAGCGTCTGTACCTATGGCTTTCTAGTAAAGTACGCATGAGCTTGCGTGAGTCAGCCTTTTACACTTTAACGGGCATATGTTAAAAAATTTCATTGGCTTTCGACCATATAGTCTTTGAAAAGATGACTAAGTACTTACTAAGTTCTATTTATATTGTTAATACTAAGGTATATTGAGCCTACCTTACTTAATCCTAAACGCACTATCCGCTGCACCAACAAGCTATTTACCTTTTTAAAACACCTCAACAATGAAGCACTTGGCCTTTCAATTGGTAAGTGACGATACGGCCAAAGGTGTGAAGTGTAGGTAGTTCACCCGGAATAACCAACTACAGAGGAACTGCCAATCTTAACTTAACTGTCGGAACTTGAGACTAAGATAGCTAGCCGGTCGGACTTAAAGCTGCCAACCGAAAAGAGTTTAATAACAAGTACGGTCGGTCTCGGAAGTAGCTTCACACTTTAGTGCACTGTACTATGTCCCTCTAATTCGCTCGGAACCAGCTAAGTACTACCAATGAATAACTAATAGTACTAGGTACAGAAGGTTCACTCTCTAACTAAAGTCAAGTTTATGTATAATTACCTACAGTCACAGAGCGTAGGGTTACGCGCGCGCGCAGGCATTACGAGAAATGACGACGCGCGACGACGTGGAGCGTGTGTCGGCTCGCGGCAACCTTTAAGGGGCTACCACACTGTTGTAAACAAGCCTTTCACACCAGGTCACCTTGGCGGGAGGCTCGTTTACAACTTGTTGTGAACGAGCTTCCATTTGGTTTGCCACAGTCCACAGCGTTGCCATTTTTAGCAGGATCCTGCTTTATTAGTATTTTTAAGTGTAAAATTTAGGCTACAGCAGGATGTTAAGCATTATCGTAAAATTTAGCATATTTGACAAATTTTGTTTTATTTGCGAATTTAAATAGCGCTATTGGCATCCCTTCCTTCATATACCTATGTAGTAAATTAATATAATTATTATAAATATAATTGTAAATTTATATAATTATTAGCTAAATATGAGCTTTTAAAGATGTTAAAAATACCGCGCTGTACGTACATTAATATATACGAATTTGGCTTTTTCCAGTAACCACGTTGTATGTAGGTTGTAGGTTGAAGATAGCGGTTTGTGTGTAATGGTGTTTAAGGCAGTGGCAACACAGCGGTTTTCAACGCGCGCCCGCAAACAAAGGTCGTGGAAAGGTTGACCGAAATGTCGTTGAAAACAACCTACCACACTGTTGTAAACGTCGGTTTACAACAGTGTGGTAGCCCCTTTACTGCCAAACGCCTAGGCGGCCTGCCCTGGAGGCGCGCCAAACGAACGTACCTAAACTGCGGAGTGACAACCCGCCTGGTACTACTACATAATGGATCTATAGGCCATTGTTGGCTAAAATAAATAAATAAATACAATATTAATTATTACTACTACCTACCTACTATAAGTGTTAAGCTACTCCTGAAGCCGTTTGTGCCACCATTGAGAATCGAACCCGGAACCTCTGGGTCTGAGGTATAGTAGTGTTAGTTATGGCTAGTGCTTCAACAGCTCATGACCGTATCTTCTTAATAGTTTTTACCACCTATCTCGAAGCATATACTGAGTTTCTTGTCAGCTTTTAGTAGATTCAGTAGTTTAGGTTTACCAAAATTTTACCTAGGTAGGTAACTATTATTTCCGTGATTAAGTAAGTGGTACCTACCTGTAAAAGCTGATTATAGTCAATAGTCAAATAGTCAATAGTCAAAATATATTTATTCAATAAACTCAATTAATAAGTACTTTGAAACGTCCAAATATTTTTTAACCTACCACCCATTCAGGACATCATTTTTTAACTGTGGCAAAGAACGGGCGCAAGAAACCACAGCGCACAGAAGCAACGACATTTACAAAATATATATATATTATATGTCGTTACCAGATCACAAAATACAAAATATGAATTTGAATGTAAATAGTTTAATTAAATATGGTGCTCTATATAAATTAATTATAGGCAATTAGAAATAGCTGTTGGAGTAGGTACTTGGAGCATGTCAGACCCAAGCTGTTTTGTCTTCTGTATAATCCGACACTTTATAATAAGCTTTTTTATAAAGCTTTTCTTTGATTTTGATTTTAAATTTATCAAGATCTAAATTCTGAATATCATTTGGTACTTTGTTGTATAATCGTACACACAGACCCTTAAAAGAATTATTTATTTTATGGAGCCTAGTATAAGGCACTGCTAATTTGTTCTTACTTCTAGTATTTAATTTGTGAATATCACTGTTTTTTGAAAACATTTCAATATTTTTATGAACATACACAAGATTTTCATAAATATATTGTGATGCAACTGTCATTATACTTATATCCTTAAATCTCTCTCTGAGAGAGTCACCAGCCTGTAGGTTATATATTGCTCGAATAGCCCTCTTCTGCAGCACAAAGATAGTTTGAATGTCGGCAGCATTTCCCCACAGTAAAATGGCGTACGACATTACACTATGAAAGTAACTGAAATAAACTAATCTCGCTGTATCAACGTCAGTTAACTGACGGATCTTCATTACTGCATAAGCCGCAGAGCTAAGTCTATTCGACAATTTAGCTATATGTGGGCCCCACTGAAGCTTGGCATCCAACGTGATGCCTAGAAACACAGTGGTGTCCACAGGATTCACATTCTTATCTTTAATTTGTACACTAGTTATTACCTGCTTAACATTAGGCAATACAAATCTTACACATTTGGTTTTTCCCTCGTTTAATAGCAAGTTATTAACACTAAACCAGTGAACAATCTTTGAGACCGCATTATTCACATCGTCATAATTTGGGTGTCGTCGTTTCACTTTGAATAAAAGTGAAGTATCATCAGCAAACAATACTATCTCATGACTGTCTTTTACAAAATAAGGTAAGTCATTAATATAAACCAAAAACAAGAATGGACCAAGTATTGAACCCTGCGGAACTCCCATTTTAACCACTGATCCCGGAGATCTTTTACCGTTAATGTCGACCTTTTGAATCCTGTTACTCAAGTATGAGATTAGAAGGCTCAAAGAAGCATCCCTAATTCCATAGTGGTTAAGCTTCCTGACCAAAGTTTCATGTAAAACACAATCAAAAGCCTTGGATAAATCACAAAATACCCCTAGGGCATCCTGTGATTCCTCCCAGGTATCAAATATTTGGATTAAAAGCTCAACACCGGCGTCAGTTGTAGAGCGACCCCTAGTAAAACCATATTGTTTACAATGTAAAAGTTTATTTTTATAAAAATGAATTTGCATTTGATCTAGTATTAACTTTTCAAAAATTTTACTAAATGTGGGTAGCACAGAAATAGGTCTAAAGTTAGAGGGGTCAGAAGTGCTACCCGATTTAAATAATGGAATTATTTTACTATATTTCATGAGGTCAGGAAAAACACCACAGTCAATGCATTCATTAAATATGCAAGCTAAAACTGGAGCTATTGTCATAATTACAGATTTAGCGACGTCCACGGAATTACCCCACAGATCAGCAGTTTTCTTTTTATTGAGAGTGTTAAATGTTTTTATTATATCTATAACACAAATTTTTTGAAAACTGAAATTATTTTCACAATCTTTAACATTCTCCTTCAAAACAGATTCAGCTACAGTGGGGGAGGAAATCAAGGCGTTTGTAGTTGAAACTGGAATGTCAGTAAAAAACCTCTCAAATGCTGCAGCAACATCAGCATCAGAAGTCAAGGTTTTATTATCACAATTTAAATTGTACTCATTATTACGACTTTTGACCTTTCCTGTTTCACTATTTATAATATTCCATGTCATTTTTATTTTGTCATTACTATTCTTAATCTTAGAACTCAGATAGTTTGCCTTGGCTAATCGACATACTCTTTTGAATAACTTTGAATAACTTTTAACATATAATTTGAAGTCATCGCTGGTGTTATAGTTGCGTTCACCATAAAGTTCATAAAGGCGTTTCCTACTTCTGTGAATACCAATTGTAGCCCATTCATTAAAAGTTACAGTACCACTAACTGAGATCTTTTTTGGAATAAAAGTTTTATTAAATTCTGAACAATAAATGTTAAAAAAATTATTATAAAAGACATTAGGGTTGTCATTGTATTCTAAATAATTTAATTTTGTATCTAGATTGCTTTTAAAGCGTTCCAGCCGACCTGCAGTTTTTGGTACAACAGTGATATTCTTTTTCGTCACTTGTTTACGCTGGTGTGGAAAGCTGACCATTTGGCCACAATGATCAGAGTCCAGGTTATTAATAATTTGCTTAGCCAGTGGTTTTACATTTGTATATATGTTATCAATACAGGTGGCCGAAGTGGCAGTTATTCTTGTCGGCTCCAAAAATAAATGACTCAAGTTGTATGATAGAAATAGGTTTTTAATTTTAGTTGACATCGTGGAATTTTCTAACAAATTAATATTAAAATCCCCGCAAACAATTATTGTTTTACCTACATTACGGACTTTATGTAATGCCTCATCCATAACTTTTTCGAAAAAATCATATGATGCTGAAGGAGGTCTGTACACACTTAATACAACAAACTGCTCCAACTCCACACAAGCTATTTCTATTGTTCGCTCAACCGAGAGGCTCACTATGTCTTTGCGTTCCTTTAATTTAAACTTTTTACTAACAATAATTAAGGAGCCACCATGTATTATCGTTTGTATAGTTTGTAAGTATGGATGGATGTTTGTTTATGTTAGATTATGATTCGGCATACAGATAGTTTATAACCTGGATTAACACATAGGATACTTTTATCCCGATATTCCCACGGGACGGGAACCACGTGGGTGAAACCGCGAGCGGCCGCTAGTATTGAGTAAGTGTTCAACTTTCACTTTTTGACATTTATAAGGGCCTGCTTTTGAATATTTATATTAAACTAGCATTTGCCCGCAGCTTCGCTCAAGTTAATTTTTTGCTGCAAAAGTAGCCTATTAGGAAGAGAGATATAACTAAGTACTATACATGGCTATCCTATACCAAAATTCATTAAAAACTGTTTAGCGGTTTAAGCGTAGCGTAACAAACGAAAAAACGTACTTACGCATTTATAATATTAGTTAGGACAAACCATATAACTTTGACTTTGCATGCAAATGAGGTTAATTACGAAGCCGATTGGCGAATGACGAACGGAGAAGACAATCAGCCGCGTCGCCGCCGCCATCACAATCGATTGTCGTCACGTGGCGATCGCCAATTATAGAAAAAAACGCGACGATAAAAAAAACATCTCCTACACGAAGAAGATTGCACTCGTGAACTGGTTTTTACACTGTTCGATGCGAAAATTCTTTGAAATATTATGTTTCTTATGTACCTACTATGACAATATTATGATGAGATTGGGTAGGTACCTACCTGATTATTAACATTTTATTGTCATGACAGTTTGTTCTTTGTAAGAGCCGCATAAGTAGTTTTCGAGCTTAATAAGGTACGTCTGTGTTATTAGTTAATCTTTACAATAAAGGTAGATTCCGAACTCCGCTGCACGCAGCAGTGCTGCCGCAGCACTACTGGTCCCCATGTTCTCTATAAGTTTATATAAGACTAGCGGCCGCTCGCGGTTTCACCCGCGTGGTTTTCGTTCCCGTGGGAATATCGGGATAAAAAGTATCCTATGTGTTAATCCAGGTTATAAACTGTCTGTATGTTGGTCCCTATCTACCGACCTCAATAGATAGGGTATCGCAACTGGAACTACGGGTCCGGTTGTGTTTTCAGAGGTACTACGGGGTTCCGGTTCAAGCCCCCCGCTGGTCGTGCCTTTGACCAGGCGCCTCCGGCGGGATCCGGACATGGGTTGGACTCGTAGTGGCGTGTGGTTAGCTGTAGAGCTTGGGAATGTTCGTTTGTCCTGGTATTGTGTGCCAGGACTTCCAAACTCGTGCACAGCGAGCGGGGCCTAGTAGCGGTCTCTGAGGGGCCAGAAGCGAAAAGTCCTGCGGGGAACGTGAGTTTCCCTTATAGTTGGCAGCTGTGTCCGGTGGTTTTCATTGGACATTGGTGTTGACATCTCCGGTACTAGTCTGGATAACTAGTAGAGGCGGCCTCCTAGATGCCGTAAGTCTCCGGTCCAGCCAGCCGCGTAGGACGTGGGAACTGGCAAGGCGCCCGGATGGGTTCCGAGAAGTGAGTGCGTGCTTACTACTCCGCTACCAAGGTGGACACTTGGGAGTCGACTTTAGAGTCGACGACCCTAGCAGTGGCAACTGCGAGTTGTGCCCTTCGTGCAACGAGAAGTGAGCGAGCTCGACAGCTCCGATTACCTATCTGGACAATAGGCAGTGAACTACACGTGCACGCGGGGAGACTCTCCCGAGACACTAGTCTTATGAGTACCGAACGAAGAGTGCGCTGCGGCGGGCACTGATTTGGCAACAAGACCTAACGCATATGGTCTCCTGCGCGAGTGTTCTACTGGCGCAGGGACGTCTGGCACTTCTTGCATAACCTAACGGTTGGTCTCGAGGTGCCAGTACAAATAAACTTAGTGAAGTAAGGAGAGGGGATGTCTGTATGTCGAATTTCATCCAAATTTATTAAGTAGTTTTTACATGAAAGAGTAACAAACATCCATCCATACTTACAAACTTTCGCGTTTATAATATTAGTAGGAAGGATATTAGTAGGATTACATTCCGAGCTACGCAGTAATGTTGCGCCAGCAATGCAGCGGCAGCACTGCTACGTGCAGCGGAGTTCGGAATCATACCTTTAGAGTAAAGTTCAGCCTGTCTGCCATTGCAGGGCAAAGGACTCCATCATTGAAATCCAGTCATCGCTGCAATAGATGGGTATTATTGGCTAATCAGACGCTTGCCTAATGCGGGCTGGTGATCACAAACCCGGGCCATGCATCTGCGAAAACCCACTTTGCCTGACCTAGGAATTGAACGAATCGAATCGAATCGAGCCGAGCGCTTGACCATTCAGCCACCGAGGTACTTTAAGAGTGTAGTAAAAAAAAGTAATAGCCTAATTAGCCTAAATACTTACTTGGATTGGCTGGGCAAAATCCTCCTTCATTGAAATCAAGTGATCGGACCTAGCGCATGAGTAGTTATGGATTTTTAATTATGATGATAGATTTGCCGCACTTACATTGTACTTCAGTGAATCATTCGTATTAGGGTAAGTAGTGGGCAGGCTAGGAAATGTAAAGACAATTAAGTTTAATTGCACACTTATTGTCAGAAGGTGCATGTTCGAATGCTGTTTGTGGTAAATTTTTAAACACCATTCTGAATAGTAATTTACCCGCAGGAAAATTTGCTCAAAACTTATAAATTTTAATGTAAGTATATGTTGCAGTCAAAACTCATATAAAACTGGAGAAATCCACCTTTGACTGCAAAATTGAGGCAAATATAGTTTTGACCAATTTTTAAATCTTCGATGAAACTAGTTATTTTAACTAGCTCTCGACTAACTAGCTTTTATTCTGTAATTGATCACATGCCGGGAGGTACTGGGGCACTGGCTCCCCTGCTCGGGGGTTTGGGGAGCCTGCAGACCCTCTCTTTTATTGGTCACAAGTCTAACCTAACTTAACCGACAGAACTGTAGTTTTGTATACTTAGGTAATTCCATTATTTTTGCAGCAAAAAGTGGTTTTGAAAGTCCATGAGTTTTGACTGTAATTTATAATTTTTTTGCATGTTCAGTGATTTTAGCGCTGGCTGCGTGCGCGCAAGCCGTGGACATAAGCCTGCTGGAAGCGACCAGCGGCAAGCTGAAGCTGCAGGACAACTCCATCGGCGGGCTTAACGTCGTGCTCGAGCGCAGTGAGTTATAAACGATAGCTTTATATTTATAAAATACTATCGAGGAACGTCCCAGTCGACCACTTTTTGGCAATATTCGCTTGCACAGCACACAATCTACGCGCAGGCTGCAGTAAGTACGTACGCGCGATCGGAAGGGAGCGTTAGCAAAGCTTGCACACGATCTACGCGCAGGCTGCAGTAAGTACGTACGCGCGATCGGAAGGGAGCATTAGCGAATATAGCTGAAAAGTGGTCAACCGGAAAGCACCTACCTACCTACATACATAATAGATTGTACATAGACACACATCTACGCACACGACTATTATCCCCAAAAGGTTAGTCAGAGACTAGGAGGAAGGAAGAATCCATCATCATCATTAACCGAAAGACGCCCACTGTTGTAGAAAGATACGGAACTCCTCATTCCTGATTACCCCAGAGTATGAGCATTGCCCTTTCCATTGCTTTTTCAGTGATCTTGAACTTTTTTATAAGATCCATAGTGAGCAATCACGAAGAATCCATACTGAAGCTAAAATTCTCCCACAGAGGGGATATCCGAAGTGATAACCGTGATCGGTCGGCACGCCGGCCCCGCCAAGGACGTCGTCCAGGACGGCGACGCGGTCATCCAGTTCGCCAACGATACCTCCGTGAGGATCAGCTCCGAGGACGTGAAGGGCGGGAAGGGCCTGCTTATCACGCTCACGTGGGAGGCGCCGAAGACCGTCAAGCTCGAAGACTGCGTCAACTTAGGTATGTCTCACAAATCTTTGTCATCGCCGACGAGTGTCGGCATATCGCAGTCCAATGCTGGATATAGGCATCTCCTTGGAAGATGCGCCATTTTTTAGAATTCTACTTTAAAGTTGCAACTTGCATTAATTTTCAGGTTCCAATAACTGGTACGGTGGTCCCCAACAAAAGCGTCAGTACTGGCCAATAGAGCGACTGGTCCTGCCCGACTACTCCTACGTCACCAAGGAGGCCGACAACTGCGGCGTGGCCGAGCCCTACTGGCTCAGCTCCTCAGGCATCTTCTACTACTTCGACAAGAAGGTCCCGCTCTTCGTCGACCAAAATAACCAAGACAAAAACGCCGCCTGCTTCAAAGCGCAGATCAAAGCCCCTTACTCCAGCAAAAGGGACCGAAACGACCTAATCTACGCTATCGGAATATTCGAAGATGCGAGGAAAGCACACGAGTATGCTGTCGAAAATTATTTGGGTAAACCAACAGGAATTCCTGACGAAACCATGATCAAGTACCCGATTTGGTCGACCTGGGCGAAGTACAAGCGGAATATAGACCACGACGTTGTCCTGAGTTTTGCGGACGAGATTCTGAAATACGGCTTCCCAAATAGCCAGTTTGAGATCGATGACCTCTGGGAGATCTGTTACGGCGCTCAGACTATTGATGTGGATAGGTTCCCGAATATGAAAAACACTGTTGCCAAATTGAAGGAGAAAGGATTCAGAGTAACCATCTGGACGCACCCCTTTATCAATAAGGGCTGCGAACCTTGGTACTCCGATGCAAAAGCTAAAAAGTAAGTTGGGAAACGTTTTTTACTGTTTGTATCTTTGACGTAAAATACTTTGGGTTTATCTGGGTAACCTTGTGCTCTTACAATTGCGAGAACAAATGCTCAATAAATGTGAAAGTGTCTGTTTCTCTTTTTTTACGTGTAATTTTTTGCGCACAAAGAGCATTTGAGAGCTTGAAAGTCACATGTGACTTTGCGGAAAACTCTACCAACAACTAACCTTCAACAACAAACCAGCCCATAAATTTGATTTCTTCTTTCCCAGATACCTCGTGTCGTCTGAATATGGGTCGGTGGAGACGAGTTGGTGGAACGACAACGAGACGACCACCGCGTACATCGACTTCACCAAGCGGGAGGCGCGCCAGTGGTACCTGGACCGGCTGCACCGGTTGAAAGAGGACACCGGCATCGACAGCTACAAGTTCGACGCTGGGGAGAGCAGCTGGTCTCCACAGGTGATGTCTTACTATTATATCATATAGACAGTATATAGCTATATAGGCAGGTTATCAAAATCTATTTGGAAGACATTGGAGTCTACACCTTCAAATAAGACGCCGACGCTTGATAGTTTCTTTGAGATGTTTCGTGAAGTTCCACCACCAAGACCATCAACCACCAAGATCTTAGATGGAGTCGGTGTGATAATTTTTACATACCTACTACGCGAAATTGTTACGATGTAAAAAAATCAAAGAATATTTTTTTGTAATAAGTAGTCAGATTACAATAACAGATAACTATGTCTATCTTAGTTTTAATGGTTTCGAGCATAAAAACAAGTTTAACAGCAGGTATCCGCAGTTCCTGATAAGTGCCAGATAGCCTATGTCCTCATGTAATACCTACAGCTAGAGTATCAGACAGTCAAACGTGTATTGCGTATTTCCTGACCTTAGTCAGATAGCCTATTCTCTCTAATATACTTTAGCTGCAGCTGCCAGCGCAGCGCATTTACATTTACTTAAAGTGAGCTTTATGTTCAAGTCTTTCGTCATTTTCCGTCAGTTTAAAAATACTTCATGGGACCGCAAGAAATTTTGTCAACTGCCGTCCAAATTTCGTTATGGAGATCCACCCAATGATAATGTAATTTTTCAGAACTCTGTTTAAACTTCAGACATGTCTGTAATAATAATAATAATAATAAAATTTCATTTATTCGACCAACATGGATCATTACAATTATAAATTATAAAATAAAATCACATTATATTACACAATCAAATAAAAATAAAATTAGATAATGTGTTAATATAATAATATGTTTATGTTTTCAGATTCCAGTGCTGCAGGGCGACATCAGGGACCAGCCGGGCGTGATCACCGCCGAGTACGTGCAAGCAGTCGCCACGTTTGGCCCAATGGTGGAAGTGCGAGCTGGTTACAAGTATGAACTGTTTCTAGATATGATTAAAATACGATTTATTTGCACCGAGAGCTGTGTACGCTGATAATATTATTAGTCACAGTGCAGCTCCAGCCAGACATAACAATTAATGACACTCTCATAAGGGCACTTTTGTTAAAAAGTTGTCCGGACCGGGGCATCTTCTGTTCTGTGGGAGACATTAACATGTCTCGGTAGCTATATCGTCAGTTCCTTAAGCCGGTTAGGGCCTAAACTAAAATAGTATTGAGCTCCTGAGTTTTCTGCCAACTGGTAGATTGTAGTAAGCTATTATTTTAAAACTTTAATAGTTTTAACGTCTGTGATGGCTTATATTGAATAAATGTTTGACTTTGAGCTGTTCTCGATGTCAGCGCCGCGGGAAATGGCTTTATCGAAAACGGGCCAGTCATCCAGTCCAGCCAAGACCATAGTGTAAACTGTGCTATGGGAGGTACTTATCAATTCATTTTAACCAACAGGACCCAAAAACTGCCCATTTTCATACGGATGATCGACAAGGACACATACTGGACGTTCGAGAACGGTCTGCCGACCCTCATCACGACCTTACTGCAGATGAACATGAACGGGTACCCGCTGGTGCTGCCCGACATGATCGGGGGCAACGGCTACAACGAGCCGCCGAGCAAGGAGTTGTTCATACGGTGGCTGCAGGCCAACACCTTTATGCCGAGTCTGCAGTTCTCATACGTGCCGTGGGATTTCGATAATGAGGTATTTCTTAAGATCCATCATCCCTTCTTCTCCCTTCCACCATAAGAGTACGCGTGCTGCTCTCCGGAGTCACAAATTTACAGTCTCTAATATTTCATCACACACAAAGAAATTTGGTAAATCGTTTCTTTGTCGCACCTGCAAATATGATATTTAGATGGAATAGTCTACCAGCACACGTATTCCCTCCAACCTATGACATAGGGTCCTTCAAACGAGGCGTGAAGAGGCACTTTGTGGGCCGGCAAAGTGAGGGTGACTGATGCTACGTCTCTGACGCTGCACCAGTTGTCCTCGCGCCTGGACTTCATTTCCACTTAACATCAGGTGGATTAGGGTCATTTACCGGGCTAAATATATATAAAAAAGATGTTGAACTAAACCTTGTTAGTATGAGATTAGAGTTGAGTGTTGTAGGGATATAGAAATTAGACCTTTTCGGTATGATGTTAAAGTTGAGTTTTAGACAAATTAAGGCATTTAAAGGGGCGGTATGGTAGATACAATAAGAGTGGAGGGTTATTACTCTAAACCCATGTGCTATTGTTCATTTGGGAACGCCCATAACAATTGTTTTTCTATAGTTTTATTTTTAAGAAAGCGAACCTTTTAATAAAGTTTATTTGAATCGACTTTGACGTCCTCATATTCCAACACTCCATACTGTTTGTTCCAGACCATAGCGCTAAGCAAGAAGTTTGTAGATCTACACGCCCAATACGCGCCTCAGATAGTGGCGGCGTGCAAGCAGGCGGTGGAGCGGGGGGCGCCCGTCAACCCCCCCGTGTGGTGGATCGCCCCCAACGACACCTCCACCTTCGACATCTGGGACCGTTAGTATATACATAAGTCCACGACTAATATCCCCGAAGGATTAGTCAGGGACTAGGCAATGACCGTAGAAGCAGTCCTCTGCCTTAGTCTACATTTCACTAAATGATAACTGCACATATCCCAGCGTGACAGGTGGTGAGTCCATCGCCGCTCTATGCTGTTTGATGTATGTGCGTTGTCTGTAGTCCGTTAGTCGCCTTTTAAGACACCCAAGGGAAGAGAGGGGGGGCTCGGTTTACACTTTAGCCAATGTCAAAGTTAGGAAAGATAATATTGTAGAATACATTTTCTAAAATTATACACCTCGGTGTATTGTACCACCGAGTGGTCAAGCGCTCGGTCCAATAACCGGGGGTCAGGGTTCCATCCCCGGTCAGGCCGTGTGTTTGGAATTTTTTTTATGCTTAACCCGGATTTGTGATCACCAACCCGCAATAAGCCATTAATTGTAGCGGATACTTGATTTCCAAGGTCCGGAATGACTCGGTTGGTGGGTTTCAACGACCGCAATCTTGCGACAACAACCGGGACCAACGGCTTCACGTGCCTTCCGAAGCACGGAGGCGCTCGAGATGTTTTACCTTGGTCGCCTATGCAGTGACACGGCATAGCGAATGTTGCTTATCTGACAAGATCGCAGACCTTCGCAAGCTCCTTTTTTAAACGGTTTTTTAGGTTGAACTGTTTGTTGTTAATGTTGGGTCTGTTGACAGATTGATCTGAAATTTGGTACACACCTTTTAGTTCTGATGACAATACAATTATGTATATTCAGTATCATTGTAAATCCAAAATGGCCGCCTCCACAAAATGGTGGATTACATTTTTTTGTTCAACCACCTCAATATGGGTATCAAATGAAAGGGTTTGACTAGTAGTATACAGTACATTATTTAAAAAAAAACATTCTTTCTTTTCAAAAAGCCGTTTTTTTTATAAAAGAGGGAGGCAAACGAGCAGGCGGGTCACCTGATGGGGAGTAATCACCGCCGCCCATGGACACCCGCAAAACCAGAGGAATCGCAGACGCGTTGCCGGCCTTTAAGGGAGGAATAGGTTTAAGGAAGGAATAGGAATGGGAGGAGGGGGGGGGGGGGGGGCCCTCCGGAACCCTCACTGGTCGGACGAAACACAACAGTACCAAGTGCCATTATTTCACGCCGAATATTCGTGAGAGGGTGGTATTACGCCGGCCCAATGCGTGCTGCAACGCAGCGTGGCTCTACCACTCAGTCAGTGTCACTCATTTAGTACCACCCAGGGATCACGTGTAGGGTCTCAAGGGTAAACCTACGGACGCGAGCAACTTTGACCCCCCACTTTAACTTAAAATATTTTTTACCTATTTTTTTCGATTTTTTTCTTTACTTTGACTTTGAATTCGGCTTCCAGAATACATGCTGGGCGAGACGATCCTAGTGGCCCCGGTGCTGGAGCGCGGTGCTACGGAGCGTGACATCTACCTGCCCGAAGGCGACTGGCTGCCGCAAGGAGATGCGACTAAACGACTGCGCGGCGGCGACTGGCTGAGGGACTACCCCGCGCCGCTCGACACGCTGCCTTTCTTCGTTAAAGTGTAGGATGTAGTGTAGTGAGAGCAGTAATGTATCGCGTAGTAAACGCCGACCAGTGTATTGTATTACTTACTTTAAAATAAAATATTTAGGTAAAGTTGATTTGAATCTTGTTTTTTTTTTTTGGAGACTTGGACCACGGTATGTGATATGTATGAGGTTCGTAATATTAGATTTTGTGCGGAATTAGAGCTCAAATAAACTCGAAGATAACGAAACGTTAAAAAAATTACTACCTCAGGTGAGAATCGAACCCACACAAAACAACAAATATTACGAATCTATACTGTTTTCTAAGGTTTACGCGAGCATTACACATAGAAATGAAACACTTATCCGGATCTAACTACGTTTATTACATTTTAGGGTTTTGATTTTAGTCCTGACGTTTGGAACCCTTTACAGGGTCCGTGGTCACGGGGAGTCTCCCTAAAAGTCTCTCAAAACACTAAAATGTAATAAACGCAAGTTAGATCCGGAAAAAGTGTTTCATTTCAATATTACGAATCTATAAAAGAGTAATATCTTAACTGAATGTTTTTAAAATATTGTAAAATATTTTCATTCAGATCTCTTAGGATGTATGAGTCGTCCGAGTTCCACGATATCAAGACTGTAAAGATGTTTTACTATGCCTTCGTGCGCAACCACCTACAATAATACCTCCCAAGTGTAGAACTCACAACACAACACCTAAACATTGCGGCAACAAGCTACACAAAAGAGATTTTTTCGTTATTTACAGTACTTACTAATTAAAAATGAAACTACAATGTATCTACATAAGTGCTATATTCGCATGACATACAGTTACAGGCGGTGGACCGTCAGCTCGTCGACCAGCCCTTCGCCCAGCAGCTTGAATTCTTCCACTAGAGCGCTGGTGTTGATCTTGTACTTGGTTTCCCCATTCACGGAGACTGGTGTCAGGGCGTTAGCGTTCGTTATCTGTTAAAAAAAATCAATTAAGGGCATTCGATGGCACAGCGGCTAAAGTGTTCGGTTTTAATTTGACAGTGAGTAAGTTCGCAATGCCGGGAGCCCGGGTCACTCGATGTCTGATCCACTGATTTTATATTCGTTAAAAAAACATCTTAAGGTTCTCCGTGCTTCAGAAGAGACGTGAAGCTGTTGGGCACCGGTCGGCGTCGTAACATAGGAGTCGTTAAAACCCACCAACCCGCAATGGGCTCGAGTGGGCTATGGCCCGATCTGGAAATGTGGGAAAACATGTGTCTATACAGGGTTAATTTTGGACCTCCCGCCAAAAGTAAATATGGGGTAAAAAAGTAATAATAAAATATTTGACGTAAAAATTATAAATGTTTTCTTTTTTTTAATTACAATGTTTTGCCTGCTTTTTATATCCTATAGTTCTAGGTGCGTGCGCTCACCCTTGCGGTCGAAGCGACGGCGCGCTGTGATTGGTGCACGGGGGGAATAATAGCGGGCACGCGCATGCGCTTTGATAACTGCCGTAGGCCGCGCGCTAGGTGACAATAATTTTTATTTTCTTAAGGAAAAGTTGAGACAGAAACAAATAATGTTTTTTTATTTCATTATTTGGTAGTACTGCTGCTATAGAATCATTAACGTAAAAAAAAATTGGCGGGGGTTCCAAAATGAACCCTGTAGGCTGGCCAATTTGTACGTAACAGTAACAGTGTTATGGTGTGCGGGCGGCGGGGAGGGGCGGCGTCTGCACACGACTGCCTCCTACTTTACGCCCCGCCGCCCGCGCTCTTCTTCCCCGCCCCCGCAACCGTAACGTCCCCCGTCTCGTGAACCACGTGACTGTCACATATGAATTTGCCAGCCTATGGCATTAGGGCGTTTAAATGCTGATGGTGAATTAAAACAAGCTGCTACTGTGATGAGATGTCCGATGTTAGAGCTCGCATATTTATTTAGTATGCTGCTCCGCCGACAAGCGAGCATTCCTTGCGGCCGCCGCAGCCCATGGGCGTGCGGCTGAGGTGGACGCGCGCAATATGGCCATGAATTTTCAGTTCTTATGCCTTTTTTTTTTTTTTTTTTAATAGCAGAAGGAGGCAAACGAGCAAGCGGGTCACCTGATGGAAAATAATCACCGTCGCACATGGACACCCGCAAAACCAGAGGAATCGCAGGCGCGTTGCCGGCCTTTAAGGAAGGAATAGGCTCGTTTCTTGAAGATCCCTAAGTCGTAACGGTCCGGAAATACCGCCGCCGAGAGCTGGTTCCACAACACTGTAGTTCGAGGCAAGAAATTTCTTGAAAAACGCACAGTAGTAGACCGCCATCCATCAAGGCGATGTGGATGGAATGACAGTCGATTGCGTGTAGTGCGGTGAAGGAAATTAGCGGCAGGGATCAAGCCGAACAATTCCTCAGAACACTCCCCATGATATATACGGTACAATATACAGAGAGACGCAACGTCTCTCCGAAGAGCCAGTGGATCGAGCCGACCTGAAATAACCACGTCGCCGACAATTCGAGCAGCTCTGCGTTGAATGCGGTCAAATGGAAGGAGTTGGTATTGGGGTGCTCCAGCCCAGAGATGGGAGCAGTATTCCATATGCGGCCTGACCTGTGCTTTATACAGTTGTAAACGGTGGGCCGGCGTGAAATACTGACCCGCTCTATTAAGCACACCCAGCTTTTTCGAATCTAATTTAGCTTTACCTTCCAAATGACCACGAAACTGAACGTCACTCGAAATATCGACGCCAAGGATTCCAATAATCGGATTGGTATCAAGGGGAGCTCCCTCAAAGTTCAGAGGTACGACGAAGGGATGTTTTTTCGCGGTAAATGCGCAAACTTGTGTTTTGGAGGGGTTAAAGCGGACTGCTGTGCAGAGCGTATCCCCAGTACTGTCATCCGCATAGCAATGAATGCTGTTGTTATGCAGCATGTCATTGATATGCAGAAGAAACAAAGTAGGGGACAACACACACCCCTGCGGGACTCCAGCATTCACGGGCTTCATGTCGGAGCACGAACCGTCGACTGCGACTCTGATGCTACGCCCAGTGAGAAAGCTGGCAACCCATGAACACAATTTCTCAGGAAGCCCGTATGATGGAAGTTTAGAGAAAAGAGCCCTGTGCCATACCCTGTCAAAAGCCTTCGCTACGTCCAAGCTAACTGCCAGTGCCTCCCCTTTACTCTCGACTGCCTCCGCCCATCGGTGAGTAAGGTACACTAAAAGATCACCAGCCGATCGACCGCGACGAAAACCATACTGGCGATCACTTAGTAGCTGGTTCTCTTCTAGGTACCTTAAGAGCTGGCGGTTTATAATGGACTCCATTACTTTGGAGAGTAAAGAGGTAATAGCTATTGGCCTGTAGTTAGACGGATCTGAGCGATCGCCTTTTTTTGGAATCGGGTGCACAAGGGCTGTCTTCCAAGAGCTCGGGACGACGCCAGTGGTGTAAGAGAGCTGGAAAAGGCGCGTTAGAACTGGTGCCAATTCAGGAGCACACGTCACTCGCGACACTCGCCTTATGGATATCAAGGGAAAAAAGAGCCTTACGAACTGACCTTTGCAGGAACTGAACGTTTGGCATTGTACAAGCGCAATGCGGTATGGTTGGTGGAGAGTTTTCCCCATCGTCCAAGGTCGAGTTTGATGAGAAAAGAGAGCCCAAGAGATCGGCTTTCTCCTTTGCAGTATAGGCCAGGCAGTCATCGGTCTTGTGCAATGGTGGTAGGGACGGCTGACAAAAATTCCCTAAGATAGCTTTGGCGAGAGACCAGAACGCACGCGTCCCCGAAGGAAGACGCACTAGCCTCTCGCCAATTCTACCTATGAATGATGACTTCGCCTTGGCGATGTCCTTCTTAAAGGATCTGGCGGCAAAGTTGTACTTCTTTCTGAGCGCACTGGTATTTGGATCCTTTGATGATTCCTCTACGAATTGTGATGCAACAGGATCTAGTACCCTATAAACCAGAACCGGTTTTAGGGCCCGGTTTCCATTAGGTTGCATCAGACTCTCGATCGAAAGCCACCGCGCAAGACGGATGAAAAATGGCCGTTGCGGGGCAAGCGGGCAGGGGACGTCAACAAAATATGCCAAGAGTTTCATTTCCACTATCCTATCGAGTGTCGGATCCAACACTTTGATCGGAACTTTGCAGTGACAAAACTTCCGAATAAAGAGTCGGATCCGGTATTTTTATCGGATGGGACAGATGGATACACTCGGCCCGGTTTTCATACAAATTATCAAGCCACTAGAACATCCGAATCTCGGTCGGATCCGACCGGGAGTCGGAACCGACCTAATGAAAAACCGGGCCTTAGGAATAGCCGCCATCACCATCTTGATTTTAAAGTAGTGCATACATCACGCCCGTTTTCGGAAAGGGTATACGGAAATTCAGAGATTCAAAAGAACAGCCTTTAGTAGAAGTAAGTAGTCCTCCTCTTAAAGTAGTAGTGTGAATGATATACAAAATGCAGTTGTAGTCACCTGGAACTCCTTGTAGTCGTGCACGTCGGGCTTCCAGAGCGCGGCGATGAGCTCGCCGCCGTAGCTGTCGTGGAAGAACAGCGCGAACTCGCCGAACGCGCTCTGGGTGGGAGAACAGACGGTGTTGTGGGGTAATGGTGGTTGGAAAACAGCTCCGTCGAGCCCAATAACTGCTTGCAATTCGAACCGATCAATTCTCACGCGCACGCGCTGCATTTTGGATACTATTTACGCCATGTAGACCGACGACAGAGGGCGCTGTTATTATCTGTCTTTTTTTGGGTTACTTAACCAATCAATGCTAATAGACATCTCAAAGAAGGAAACCCCGCGTTTCATTCAGGCACCATTTTACATTAGTAAAATAATATGTCACTGTTATTTGTGTTAATACAACCTCATAACACTCTGGTGACCGAGTGACTATGCACTCAGCCGGATAACCAGAGGTATACAGTTCAATTATGTACTGTACGTTGTTTATTTTATTTTAAATTTAGCAATACCTGTTTTTTGTTAGATTTTTTTGTATGTTGTTGTTTGTCTTGTAATCATATTAAATGTTTTTTATCTTGTAATGGAAAATGTCCTACTCCTCCTGATAGGGAGGGCATTTTCCAATTTGTATTGACGCTGTAAAAGAAAGGGAAAAAAGAAATGCCCTTGCTGGATTTCTTGCCGGTTCTTCTCAGTACAAGGTAAGACTTACCGCCCCATAGTTAGACTTACGAACCGATGGCATATCGACATTTATAAGTGCTTAATTATTGTAGTCTAAATTGAATACATGATTTTGAATTAGCATTTGGCAAGCCTAGCGATTAAGTCAATAACTCCTATCAATTGCAGCGAAGACTTGAATTCAATGATGGAGGTATGAGATGAGGTATTTGCCTATCAGTGGGACAGTAAGACAACTGGTGGAGAGTTAACCTCACCTTGCCGGCCACAAAGAGCCTCTTCACGCCTCGTTTGAAGAACCAAACATATATTTTTTAAATTATTTTAGACTTTTGCAACATTACATTACATGGCGGACTTAATGCCTGAGGCATTCAACCATAGGGTGGTGTAGAGATGACATAACCAAAGTTTGATGGGACCATAAAAAAATATTAAAACATATAATACGTATATATTAATAAACATAATATACATACTCGCAATACATAAGTATTTTATAATATACCTACATACACTACTTAATAATATAATATATAAATAGGACGTTATTGAGATGATTCTGAAACAGTTCTGTCGAAAAGGAGCAAATGGACTTTCTTTTTGAAAGCGTCACGATTCATACACACAGGCTGTACTCAACTTTTATCTGGTTTAATTTTGATGAAACATAGAAACACTTTTTTCCCAAATGAAACTCACCCTCAACTCGTCCAAGTATCTCGCCACCGGATCAAACTCGACCACTGGTACGAGTTCAGCGTCTGGTGCCTCGCCCATGGGTGTGTGGTGCGGCGTTTGGTCCACCCGCTCGTGCGCGCGCGGCACGAGCGCCGGGCGCAGGCGGATTGTGACGTCATAACCCGCTAGGGACGGCACGAACATACCCTGGGGCACCACACATGTTGCATCGTTAAACACGTATACAACGGTTCACCGAAATAGTGCAACACCTAAAACACCCTAACAAATTTGCTAAGTTGCTAACAATGAATTTCTATTGCGTCCGTTATTACGACAGCTGAACTTCTATACGTGTAAATAAAATTGGGCAAACCCCGATATTAGTTTGATCAGAATCAAAAGTCGAATATTAAAACCACTAATACAAAACTTTGGTTTATGCAAAAATGCTTCAACTTTGGCGATTTTTAAAATTTAACTCTCATCGTTTTATCAGCGGTTAATGAACGCCTAGATAGATCATCGCGCGCGAAAATACCATAGAATTTTAAAAAAAGCGTAAATTAATGTTTTATATTTTAGCGATTTTTTTAACGATTAAAAACATAAGCATCAAGCACTGACAAATTTCGACGGTTGAAAGCCAGACTTCGGTAGCCAAGTGGTTAAGGCAGCCGCCCGGAATGCGGAAGGTGCGTGGTTCGATTCCCGCCTGAAGTTGTCGTCTTTTTTTAGTGTTTAAAATTTTAAAAAAGCGTTTTTTAAATAATGCAAAAAATAAAAAGGCTCTTAAATAATAAGCGAAAATTTGATTTAATAATTGCTATAATTTGTTTATAATAAAAATAAGTTAAGGTGTCTAAGGTTTTGCGCAATTTTATTAACACGTTGTATAAATCAATAAACCCACCAACCCGCATTGGGCCAGCGTGGTGGGTCACGGTCCAATGTCCCCACGTGCTGTCGTGCATGTGGGAGGCCTGTGCCCAGCGTTTAGGCTAAGCATATGCTGAGGCGCAGGCGACGCAGTTCCGCGCAGCGCAGAGCAGATTTTGTAATGCATGGATGTGCTGGCAGCTGCGCGCACAGCAGCACTGTCTGTCCTGCTCTGCGCCTCGTTGTAGTGCCGGCACAGATTTGTGCACGACGCGTACTTGTCCAACATACTTTTTACCATTGTATAATGATTTAATCATAATTTTGATTGAACAAATTGATAGAACTCATTAATTTCATTATCAGACTCTGACTCTGAACTCTATTTGTTCATTATGTCCAAAACGCCTATCCTTTGTACTAGCTAGAACGTGAATGTAAAGTCTGTGCTGTGTCACTGAGCTGCATCACTTCACAGCATTCTTTTATAAAAAAAATTTTGTCGCAAACATCTGTCTGCACCGCAGAGTGCGCAGCTCCCTGCACATCCATGCATTACAAAATCTGCTCTGCCCAGCGCTGCGCGGAACTGCGTCGCCTGCGTCTCATCTCAGTATACGCTTAGCCTCAAAAGTTCTATTTGTCAAGAGAAAGGCTCAACTGATTTAATCAATGACTTGAACAACGACTCACCAGTATATTATCGTTCATGTCACCCAGCAGCGCCTGCTCAGCATACTTCACAGCGCTTCTGGCCAGCGCTTGCACGCGCGCCAGCACGTGTGCGCTGGGCGCGCGCATACTCCACACGCCGGGCAGACTCGCGTCATACGCGGTCACCACGTGCATGGCGGGCTTGTCTGCGCGGGATAACAACTGGCGCTCCATTTCAGCTATTTCTTCACCTGAATGATGATAGGCTTTAACATGGTTTGGACGAAGCCTAACAATCATTAGACTGACACGGGTAAATGCTAACAGAAACCTTTAAGAACGAGTGTGCAAGGTTTAATACAAATAGACTGCTTTATGTACGAAGGATTTTACATTATATAATAAAGTTTTAATACTTATATAGTCGCTTTTTCGTCACAGCTATTTTGTAACTCCCTATTTGTTACAAAAAAAACTTCTTTTAACGTATTTATTAAACTACCTACAACAGTTTTTCTGTTAAGGAAACAAAGTTTTTTTTAAATAAAAATCGCATACATAGCAAGGTGCCGTGTGACTACTGCAATCCATCGATTGAAATAATCTTAAACTATAAAAAAACAAACACTCACGCTTCATATCCTCATTGAAGTCCAGCACCACCATTTCTGTAGCCCAATCCGTATCGGCCAACATCTTCAGCACTCTCAATAGCCCAAGCGTGGGCAAAGCAGCGGCGGCTAACGGCTGCGGCCTCACGAAAGCCGCGGCGGTCAGTAAATCAGCGAGCACGTCGGGGAAGTGCGGCGGCGGCAGCAGGTGGCATGATAGCCAGCGCTTGAACAGGCAGCTGGTGGGGCCGAACGCCGGCTGCTGGCGCTGGAGGCTGGACAAATACACATACATTCACGACTAGTATAGGGGGTAAAGTTACCCTCGAGACCATACACGTGACCCCTGGGTGGTGCTAAATGAGTGACACTGACTGAGTGGTAGAGCCACGCTGCGTTGCAGCACGCATTGGGCCGGCTCGCCCGGCGTATCCGAATATCCGGCGTGAAATAATGGCACTTGGTGCTGTTGTTTTTCGTCCGACCAGTGAGGGTTCCGAAGGCCGCTCCTCCCCTCCCCCCCCCCCCCCCCCTCTCACAATTACTATTCCTTCCTCAAAGGCTGGCAAAGCGTCTGCGTTTCCTCTGGTGTTGCGGCTGTCCATGGGCGGCGGTGATTACCTACTTTCCATCAGGTGAGCCGCCTGCTCGTTTGCTTTCTTCTTTAATTAAAAAAAAAATAGTATCCCTAACTGCACATGTGCATAGCGTGAGAGGTGGTGAACCCATTGCCGCTCTATGCTGTTGGATGTATGTGCAGTCTTTGGCCCGAAGCGGTTGTATTCTATACTGGTACCAGCACAGCACAAAACTATGAGATACTTATGAGAAAAAAAGTGTAGCCATACATAATGTTCCACTGGGCACTGTTCTAACGTGCTGGGCAAAGGCTACATCATTAAAATTAAATATTTGCTAAAATTGATAGGTATTGGCTTAATCAATTCAAGATAAACAAAAGTTCGGAATGAATGGCGCTTGATCCAGTGAAATACAAATTGAGGCGTAACAAATGAAGCTGTAGAGTCAGATATATCTGGAGCTGCGCCTCTCGTACTGCTTCCACAGAATACCAGCGCCATGGCATGTGGCACGGCATAAGCTGAGTGGCGACCATTTCGGCTGCATAATATATTAAATTGTAATATATATATACGAATCAGTATTTTTATTTTTTTCATATATATATGAAGCATGGTGCTGCTCGAATTCATTGCCTACCCTTCACTTTCACTAGATCGTCAGTCCACCTTGTTGGAAGTCTGCCTGCACTACACGTCAGCGACACTATAACAGCAATACAGACAAAAAAGACACAAAAAAGCAATTTTGTACCTTAACACCACAACATAACACTCACCCGTGCAACGCGCCCCTCAGCCGCGGCAGCAGCACAGTATCGCACTGCAGCTTCACACTCTCCTCGCTCTCCCTAAACTTGGCGACGCCGTTCTCCGTCTCTTTCCTGAGTAGCGTTATCTCTTTCGGGTGGGCGATTTCTAGCCGGAAGACCAGCCCAGCTTTGAGCACGTCGATGTGCGTGGGATAAGCTTGTGTGGGCAGCGAGTGTTGTTTGTGCAAGCGGTCGGCTATTTGCAAATGGAAGGCGGCTTTAAGGCAGCGGAACGCTTCAATGTCGCCGGGCCACTTGCCGCTGTGACCTGGGAAACATTTACATACATACATATCCTAATTTTTTTTGTCGTTTTAATATTTTAAATGAATTAAGGGTAAGTTCCACCTATGAAACTGAACAACTTTCCCCAAGAAACCTATGTGCAAAATGACAAAAAAATTTCGACCTCCCATACTATTGTCGTCAGCTGATCGGGCAGTTTTGTATATTCATCATCATCATCATCATCAGCCTATAAACGTCCCACTGCTGGGCACAGGCCTCCCACGTGGACAATAGCACGTGGGGATATTGGGCCATAACCCACCACGCTGGCCCAGTACGGGTTGATGGGTTTTAACGACTGCCATCTTACGACAACAACCGGGACCAACGGCTATACGTGCTTTCCGAAGCATGGAGTAGCTCGAGATGTTTTTAATTGGTCACCCATCAGGCGACCCGGCATTGCGAAAGTTGCTTAGCGGGCAAGATCGCAAGCCGAACGCGCTAACCGCTGCGCCATCGAGCTCCTCAGTTTTGTATATTAATTTCATTAAAACGACTAAAAAGAGAGGGTGTATTAGCAGTGTACTCGAGTATTATTCTGCGGTCCTCATTAAGTGAGTAAAAACAGTGAACTGACATTCCAGGGCAAACCTAATAATAACCGCACATGTGCACATTAGCGTTACACATAAAAACTGTTTTATTTTTGTATTAACAATGCGAACTTTTGCGTAACGCTCACGAAAACAATTACCTATAAAATAACTAAAAAATGCTAACTATGGTCCGCTTCGCTTGCACGCTTCCCGTCACTGCCGCGTATCCCTATCTCTATTCTATTGGCCGTGAGACTACGATACAGATGGGCAGGCGATGGATTAGCACACAGAACAGAAGTTCTTCTGTTCTGTGGATCAGCCAATTCGCGCGCTCTCGGTACGGAAAGGTGGTGAGATAGACGCTCCGGAATCTTGCAAATCTTGCAAGATCGCGCATTATTTTATGTGCAATAATAATCTTGCAGAAATGGTGCAAGACCTCGGCATTTCGAGATCTTGGTATCCCAAGTACAGACACAGGAAAATGGTGACTTTAATGCATACTATGTAATGATAACGATGATTTACCTAGCTCCACGATGACCCTGTTGACTGGGGTATACTCCGGCAGCACCCAGCTCCCATCTTCCCGCTGTATCTCTTTAACGCAGGCCGCGTTCCCCCGCCGCCACGGCTTGTTGGTGGCCGGGCGGGGGATGGGGGGCAACGGGTCGCAGTAGCTGAACACTGGGGACGTGCCTGCGGGTGTTGTGGGGGGTAAAGGTTGAACATTTCATTTCACCGTTATTGTTAGTATTTAACCGTGACGCGTAGCGGTGAAAGATTACTACCATCCTCCCTTCACTTGGGTGTCGTAAAAGGCGACTAACAGATAAGATAAGATAAATAAGATAAATATACTTTATTGTACACCACAAGAAAAACATTTATGACAACAAATAAAAATACAACTATATATAAGTAGACGTACAAATGGCGGTCTTATCACTAAAGTGATTTCTTCCAGACAACCTTTGGATGGACAAAGTGACAAAGACAAAGACCTTAAAATTAAAAGGGGCTTGTAGTGCACCATGGATATTATTATAATAATTAATAAATAATAGTAAGACTAATGTTTAACAAGTATAATATAATAAAATACTTAAATAAATACATACATATTATATACATACTCATATATAGATATACATATCCATCAACGGACTGAAGATTGCACATAAACCTTACTGCATAAAGCGCAAGACAAGAAAGACAATGAGCTCACCACCTGTCACGCTGAGCACATGTGCAGTCGCTATTTGGTGAAAAGTGGACTATGGTAGAGGGCTGCTTTTGCTGTCTTCACTGCATAGTCTCTGACTAACCCTTTGGGGACAATAGTCGTGATTGTGTGTATGTATGTATTGTTAAACATAGTAACGACACCAGAACTCAGCCTACCACAAAATGTCAAATTGCTTCAATACATTTTGAACTTTGCCACTAGGGTATTAGGATTAATAAAGATTGGAAAAAAATTTCAGGTTTGATTTGATTTACAGGCGCGTGTACCTACTGAACAATGCAAAAACTTAAAAAAAATCACCTAATAATAAGTAACAACATAGTCATCATAGTAGTAATAGTGGGAAGAAAGCTAATGACCTTGAAACGCCTGAACATATCTTCAAAAATTGTAGCTAAGAACCATCTCTGTATCTCTCTATTTTGGGTAAAGCGCGCTTCCGCCTTCGGTCTTATTGTAACTTACCATGGATAGATAAGGCCCAAGTGCTTACACGTAGTAAATAAATAACAAAAAATTAATTTGACTTCAAATCTTACCGTACACAGCGCTGATATCCAGCGGCAACTGAGTGAGCTGCCTCACGTCGCGGCGCAAGTCGTCCAGCGCCCGCACAACCGCCTCAGAGCTCTCCTCGCACGGCGCGAAGTACTGCTTGCGGGCGAGGAGGGTCTCTAACTGGTCGCATATGTGGAACAGCTCCGTGGATGGGACGCCTGGTGATTACATACACAATAAATAATACATTAGCGGCCCCCTCTACAATATATCCACAAATTATAAACAAAAACCATATTTAGTTATCGCTCCGTCGATTGGTGAAAACCGCATTAAAATCCATTGCGTTGTTTAGAAGAATATCAAGCAGAGTCACAGACACAGGAAAACAGCGACTTTACAGTATGTAATGATAATGGACATTAGGGCGGTTGGTAATAAGGAAGCTCTCCTCGCACGGCGCGAGGTACTGCTCGAGTGAGGGTTAAGAAGGCTCTATCTGGTCGCATACGTGGAACAGCTCCGTGGATGGGACACCTGGTCGATACATACACTTTATAGTAGGCAACGGCAGATGTTTGGTAATAAGTATACGAGTTTGCGAGTGAGGCTCGTGACCACCCGAAACATGGAGAAGCTACATAGAGTTTTTAAGCCTAAGCCAATCGAGTTCAAGTATGATCCCGCAACTGGGCCTTCCAAGTGCAAAAACAACTATTTGTGTGGGAGCTACTCTGAAATTGCAAAAAAAAATCACCAGTTCCATATTTTGGACGAATAAATAGTATTTGCAGTTTTGTATGGAACAACTAATATTTATTTTGCACATATTCACATTTTTTTACAAATATTTAAAAAACACGCTGTCATGTTAGAACTTTAGAAGCGCAGGTGCGACGGTGACCAGAGACGTTCCTACACATCGACTCACCATACTTGAAGGCGAGCAGGTAATCAACGATCTCCTTGGTAACGCGTCGCCGCGCCGCAACCCCGGGCGCCGCCCACACGCAGGCCTCCGTGATGGCGCCGTCCTGGAACCGCCGCAGCTCCGACTTGGCGCCCCAGAACGCCCTGACCAATGCATAGCTTGTTAGACTTAAGGGCCCCACACACGATTAGTTCGCCGGCAATCCGGCATATATCGGCCTGTCAATTAGTAATATAACGCACGGGCGGCAGCAGCGGCGGGCGGGCTAGTACTGAAGGGCCCCACACACGATCAGTTCGCCCGCACGTATCAGCCTGTCAGTTAGTACTAGCCACCGCCGCCGCCGCCCGTGCGTTGTAGGTACTAGTAACTGACAGGCCGATACCTGCCGGCGAACTGATCGTGTGTGGGACCCTTTAGACATTAGCGCATACACACACTGGCTTATAGGCCGTATAGTTGCGCGACCGCAGCGCGACTTAGGGTCATATCCCACCGGGACGCCATGGCGGCGCAACCAGTCGCTGCAACTAACGAAATGTATTCAGCTCTAACGCAACCTAGCGATCGCCGGGTGAGATAGCCTCTATACAGCACTAAACATCTTGTTGGTGGCGGAAACTGGTTGCGCCACCACTGGTATCCTAGCAGGGGGGTGTCACTCCGCAGTTTAGGTAGGTTCTATTGGCGCGAATCCGCAGTTTGGCCGCAGGCGTATGGCAGTAAGGTTGCCGCGAACGCGAGAACACCCAACACCGAGCGCCGAGTCGCAACTCGAGTAATCCCTGCACGCGCAAGGAAACCCAAGCTCTGTGACGTCACGACGTCAAATCGATATCGAAGCAGCGTTGCTTAATAGAATATGAACGCTCGGGTCACGCGATAAGTTTCAATTTCGCGTGAAAGTCGTTAAAGAGTGAACCTTCTATACGCAGTACTATTAGTTATTCTGTGATCCTAATAAGATATAGCACTTAGAAGCGCTACAGTAGCACGGTCGCGCTTCCATACATTTTTAAGAAGCGGGGCTTCAGCGCTTCGGTAGCGCGAATGTAGAGCTGCGAGGCTTCCCTCCTTAGCCACGCTGCAGCCGCTGTAGCATGAAGGGATCCGCACAGATATTGTGAAGGCACTCTTTGGGTTGACAACGCGTCAATGATACGACTAATGATGCGACAAAATGCCCATTGGCTTCAATAATCGCTGACCATATTGCGGACCGATTGGCTAAATACCGATTTGGGGCCGATTTTTCAATCGTACTTTAAATCTTGTTTGCTGGTTAAAGTATTATGCAACGATTTTGAAAATGTATTGTCATAATATATCTTTTCTTCTATCATAAGTGTGTGTTTACCTGAACTCTTCTGCTTCTGGCAAATTAGCAGAAGGTCCTTTTTCTACAATGTTCATACAGTTCTCTTTGTTTAATATGAAACCAAAGGACAGCTCTTTCTTATATCTGAAAGAAAATAATTTATAACTGGATTGAAACTGTTGTCACAATTTGTTCTAAGTTCACTTGTTGGAGGGTTATTTATCAGTGATATTACATTAACTATTAAACTGTTTACTTTCATAATACATACCCATCTTTCATAGCCTTGTCTGGACTCTTTTTCACGGACCATGAGAAATCAGCATCCACCAGTTGCAATATGAGGTCTACTCGATTACCCAAGCCCCTCGCAAAGAGTGTTGTCAAAGTGTCTGTCACTAAAGCAAGTTCTTCCACGCCATAATTCACTTGGACAGATGTCGGAACTTTAGACACCACTGACTTTATCAGTTTTGGTATATCCTTGAACCTGGAAGGGCAATTGGTATTGTAACCATTAATGTGGTGTGCAATTGAAAAAAGATCCAAGTTTCAACATGAGCATACGGCGTTGTGAAAGAAAAATTACAGTTTGAAAGTTACAATACAAGTAATTAAAATCAAAGATATATAACGCTACCTCAGTATCTGATCGAACTGTGTTAAAGGCTGAATTGGCACCATGAAAAGTGGCAGAAAGCTGTTAATGCTTCCATTGTCCAGCATGTCCACAGCCAATGAGCTTTCCCACTTCAACGCAAGGTACGTGCCTCTACACATCTGCCAGCAGACATTGTAGTAACCAGTTTTGTCAAGGAACACCACAGGAAAGTGTTGATGGAACTCTTCTATTGGTGGTGAATCATCACCTTTGTGGAGAGATACACCTTTCACATCCCATTCCGAACTCTCTGGAAGTTAGAAGTTGCAACAATGTTACATAGTCCAAATGTGTATTGACAGTTAAAACAATACAAATGTTAAATAACTTTGAAAAACATTGATAAATATACCTAATTTAAAAAGACATTAACAAGCCATTTAACATAACTTTATACATACATACATATAATCATGATTATTATCTCTAAAGGGTAAGACTAGGCTATGATGAGGACAGAGTCTACATTTCACCAAATATCGACTGCACATGTGCACAGCGTGACAGGTGGTGAGCCCATCGCCGCTCTAAGCTGTTTGATGTATGTGTAGTCTTTAGTCCGTTAGTCGCCTTTTTCGACACCCAAGGGAAGAGGAGATGGTTAGTATTCTTTCACCACTAAGCGACACGGAAAAATTTATAACTTAAAACAATTGCAAATTAATTACATGGTTCGGTGCAATGTTTTAAAAGTGATACTTATTAAATAAAACATACTTACTCAGAGCTATCCAAACATTCCTTACTATTTGATAGCTGCTCATTATATTATTAATTCTTTTATTCTGGACCAAATGTGAGATAAACAAGCTCACAATATATCCAGAGACTTGAAGATTCCTCTGTCTCAGCCATATCTTTAGCAAAACAACAGCCTGTTTCAAATTGTCACTTGATTGTAAGGTTGATTTTAAAAACTCATCATTTTCATTAGCCGTTAGGTCACATAACACACTGCAATTGTAATATGGAGTTGGTGGACCAACTTCTGTATTGTTCTCAACGTTATCTGATAACAGCCACGATTCTCTCAAGTTATTGCGTGTTGGACTAAATCTGTGCAACTTGTACGCTTCAGCTTCACATTTTAAGTCAATACGGACTGTTATGTACTTGCCCAACTTTCCTGAGGGTGTGAGATCCAGCACAGGCTTGCTTTCACAACCATTTACCCAAGAATAATTAATTTTGTCTACAGTTTCATGATCCTCTATATGTGCTGCGATACATGACAGGTAGGCTGCCCTCTTTTTATGATACCTATAGTTGATTGAGTCATTTTTAGTGTATGTCTCAGCTGGCACAGTTATCTGCAAATCCACTCTGAGTTTGGAATTGATTGAACATCCTAAGGAATAAGATCCGGCAATAACTACATCGTTAAACTTGCAAAACTTAAAAACACATTTTGTCTTAGCAAGTTTAGTGCTTATTGGTAATTTCACTTTAAGTTTTTTGGGCAGGGCTTTCTCTGTTAGATCGTAGTCAGTTTCGTCTTCAGGTATTGACAGCATACAATTTTTAAATTCAGTAAACCATTGAAGGAACTTCTTCTCTGTTTTCTCCTTTACTTTGACTTCCTGTAGAATTTCCTCTACTTGGAGACGAAAGAGATTGGAGTTAAAAAGATTTTCGGTTTCTTGAAGCCGGTTTAGCTCATTAACAGTCGGTTGGCGGTATAAGCTGCGAGTTCTTAAACGTTTCTTAGCATCTTTGTGGATTTCATCCGACACTTTCGCTTTCTGATTACCAGTTTGAAAGTCTCCTTCATCGTCAGAAATTGAATTTTCTGCCACCTACCAACATTAAATTACACATTAAGAGATTAAACACCATACTTCAGGAAACAATAAACACCACAACTGCACTTGTAAACTGTGGCTAATATTTCAAATAAAAAAACTTACCCTTTTAACCATAGTTACAAAAATTATAAGCTACTTATTTACATGAGAGTAAATAAAATTTCAAAATGTTTCAGGTTTAATTCAATAGCTTGTTTGGTGGCTAATTTATAGACGAGAGGTTATTACATTGTAAACAACATGCTTGCGATGCGAATCTTGCATGCATGTGAATTGTGTGACACTTGTGTTGTGACGGACAGTTGACATGACACCACGATGACATTGACAGCATACTGATCCTCACTTATATTATATATTGAAGGCATGAGGATCTCACCCATACAGCCAAATTTTCAAAGAAAATAAGAATAATTGACTGAACGGATGTGCTATTTGTCTGCTTCAAGAACATCTGTTATTATACCTGAGCTACGCTAGCGCAAGTCTATAGTCTAATGACGAAATTTGTCGTGAAGGCTTGTTTTCAATGATGATGGCATTTGCCTAGTAGTGGGAATTAATTGCTTTGCACTATCAGTACCTAAGTCTCATATAGCGTTAACTTCATTAATTTAATACTTACCATCAATTTAGGATTTTTTAAGAAGTTAATCCAAATATTTGTATATCAATTACTTCATTATATCAATTAAGTCATTATGGCCAGGCGTAATGCTGCTAAGGTTCGATTTAAGAAGGATCCATCTGACATTAATCGTGGCAAATATAGGGAGCTTCGTAATCGCTGTAGTAGGCTGTGTAGGGATGCGCAACGTCGTCACATTCACTCTTTCGTAGCTAACGGTGACCCTGCTAAAGGTTTGGTCATTTTTAAATTCCTTGGGTATTGGTAAGTCTAAGACCTCCATTCCTAAAAATCTTGATTTGTCCTCCTTAAACCAACACTTTACTGCTCCTTCATGTATCCCTCATAATTTGAAACAAAGCACACTGCTATCACTGTCTTCCTCTCCTTATCCACAGCATCCTGTATTTGCCTTTCGGTCGGTCTCTGAGCGCGAAGTTGAAGACAATATCCGAGCAGTTAAGTCTAATGCCGAAAGCATGGATGGGATTGGCCGGCGGATGATCCTCTTAGGATTTGATATTCTGGTCCCTATCCTCTGCCATATTTTTAACTTCTCGCTTAATACTGGCAGCTTTCCTAGCTGCTGGCGTCAAGCAGTCGTCATACCTGTTCCTAAAACTTCGGACCCTTCCTTACCCTCTCATTTTAGACCAATATCCATTCTTCCCTTCCTTTCAAAAATCCTTTAACGCCTTGTCCTCAACCAAATCAGTGTCTTTGTAAACTCAATTAACTTCCTTAGTCCTTTCCAATCTGGATTCCGCCCGGGACATAGTACTACCTCAGTTCTGACCAAAGTATCCGATGACATACGCCTGGAAATGTCCGATCAGCGGTTGACGGTGTTGGTACTATTAGACTTTTCAAATGCTTTCGGCACTGTTGACTTCGACATCCTTCTGGCTATGCTGAAATCTCTCCTAGTCTCGGATACGGCGCTTAATTGGTTTCGTAGTTACCTTTTCGGCAGACGGCAATTCGTACGCGCCGATGACAAACTTTCTAGTGCTAGCGACGTCACTGCCGGTGTGCCCCAGGGCGGCGTCCTTTCTCCTTTCCTGTTTTCGATTTTTATTAACTTTCTCACACCACTCCTATCCTGTCAATTTCACTTGTATGCCGACGACCTGCAAATATATTCTCAGGCCCCCGTTGATGATATTGAGAGGTTGATGGCCAGCCTTAACGCTGACCTTGCGACTATTCTTGAATGGAGTCGAACCCATGGCTTAACGGTCAATCCTAATAAATCGCAAGCTATCATCATCGGGGGCTCAAAACAAACAGCCAAGTTAAACAATTTATCTGTCCCTACGCTCTTCTTTGACGGTATCTCAATAAACTACTGCGATGTTGTAAAGAATCTAGGGGTCCTTTTCGACTGTACCCTCTGCTGGGCTCCACTGGCTGGGTAGCAGAGATGAGTCGTAAGGTGTTTGCTGCCTTTGGTTCGCTTAGGAAGTGGAGGAACTTGCTTCCTGTGAAGACCAAGGTCGAACTTGCGCAATCTCTCCTTCTACCGATCTTAGACTACGCCGATGTCTGCCTTGTTGATCTTAATGAGGACTTACTTAATAAGCTACAACGCCTTCAAAATCTCTGCGTCAGGTTTATCTTCGGTGTGCGTATTTTCGACCATGTGTCTGAATACAGGCATAGGCTTGAATGGCTACCTATTAGGTTGCGCCGTGAGGAGCATATCCTCACTCTCGTTTTTAACGTACTGTATGATCCTCGTACTCCTTCCTACCTTAAAGGATGTTTCCGGTTTCTAGGGGAGGATCACAACCGTGGTCTCAGGTCAAAATCGGATAATGTACTAAAGGCTCCCTTTACTCGGTCAGGTTATTTTAAGGATTCGTTCACAGTCCAGTCTACTTTTCTTTGGAATAACTTACCCTACGAAATCCGACACTCCAAGACACTTTCTATCTTCAAATCTATGCTACACAAGCATCTATTAGCTAAGTTATCTGCTAGTAACATGTAATAGTTTATTTAATATATATGTATGTATGTGTGTATGTATGATACTTATATCGTTGTATATTGTATATGCACGTCTAATTTTAAATATATTTATAAGTATATAATTATAATACCTGTTTTTATTAATTAACTATCGTGTAATTCTGTTTAATTGTACTTGCGCACTTCCTCTTTCTCTTTCTTGGGTCCTAAACCAAAGGTTGTCTGGAAGAGATCGCTTTCAGCGATAAGACCGCCTTTGCTCATACTAGATTTAAGTTTTATATTGTAAAATTGTTCTACATGTATGTGCAATAAAGAATTTATCTATCTATCTATCTATCTACTTCTTGGATAGCAAGGAAGACATAGGACATAATATCAAAAAAGTGTTACGCAACGCGTACTACCATTAAAGTGTACTATCTACTACTACTACACACACACACCCATGCTCCTTGTGTTTTTATCACAAAGTTAGTGTGCGGCAGCACAGCTGTGCCACACACAGTGCAAAACAGACTTTTTGACTGCCAGGAATTAGTCGAAATTAGTCGCCAAGTAACAGAATTAGTCAGTCTAGCGTTTATAAGTTGGGGTTTTTTGTGGCCCACACAGCAGATACTCTATGGAATGTACCTTTCCCATGTCTGTGCTTTCGCATAATGCACCTAGTGATGGGTCGCAAGAAAATTCTCCAAGTGAGAATATTTTCCAATCGGTAATATTCTAGAATTTTCCTTTTATTTGAGAATATTCTCAGATCAAGGAGAATTTAAAATTAGATGAAAACTTTCTTATTTTTAGGAAATAATATGTATTCCTTTAGAGGTTTTTAACTACGATGGCAGTATTGTAGAAAATAAGTAGGTATCTCAGTTTATTTAGCTAATAATTATCACAGCACCATCGTTTTTGCCGATAACCTTGCGAGTAAATATTGACCACCATTTATGACCCACTGGCAATGGATATATTTTAATACTTTAATAATAAGTTTACTGTTTTTCGTATTCCAGATTATTTCTTACATGTTATTAAAATTTATTGTCATGATTAGTCAAAAAAAAATAAGTTTTTTTCATTTTAACTTTGAAGAATTTGAATTATTTAGAGTTGTTGTTGTTTGTCTTGTTGAGATCTTTATTAAAGCTGATTGTTTGAAAATACAGATGTGTCTATTTTATCGCCAAATTGAATTATTAAACTTTGCACGAAATTTAAAAAGAACTTACGAGAATTTTCTCCGAAATATTCTCGCTTAGAAGGATTTATTAGTTATTTACAATTTTGACAAACTCTTACGAATAGACAGGACAGGACAGGGTGCGTTTGCTACTTGTCTAAGGGGCGCTGAGCGTGCATGCAGACCATGTTATATTACATAGGTAGTTCACAGGTTACCGTTATAATTGTAAGCCATTAAAGATTGATATTGATAAAAGATATTGTCGACTATATTTTTTTAATATCGTATGGATCTTCTTTAAACCATAGTGATCCTATTTATTATGTAAGTCAAATTAGTAGTTAGAAATATTTAAATATTATTTAAAACATTCCGGCGAGGTAAATGAATAGCTTCTCATAGTTATTCAAAATTGCTGGCAACATATATTGCTGGGAATATTGCCGAAATATTGGGAGTTTTCGTTATTATGATACTTTATTGTTAGCTTTTATATTTATATAGACAGTAGTAAACTAAAGTTAGTCCAAGACAAATATTTTTAAATTTCTGGATATTTAACCAAAACTCCCAGTAAATTCTCACTTTGGGAACATTGCCGGCAACGTTGCCAGCAAAATTCCAGTCCTCGGCAATATTCCCGGGCACGGTACATTACTAGGCACAGCTGCACAGAACAATCACAGCTGTGCTGACGCACACAAAGTTACTAAACCTAAGACCTTGTCCAGAAGGGGCGAATTCACCGCAAATTGCTTCGCGCGAACGCATACGCGCGTTGTCGAGGTACTGGCTGCCCATACATTGCGTCCACAAGCATCGCGCGAGTTTCGCCCTCTTCTGGACATGGTTTTACGGAACACAACCTCACATACTAGGCCGCAGTGATCCTTGTGTTTTTATCTTAAAGTTACTATTCCGCTAGGTATAGTAACTTTATGTTTTTATGGCTTTGATTATGAAATGATGGCCCTCCAACGTTTGATGAAAAAACAAATACTTAATTGTCGGATATTTTTATTCAAAAATCTACCTAATTACATCTGCTGTACTTTTGAGTAAAATATCACGAATCATTAAATAGTAGTTTTATAAATGTACATCAGTAGATTAATCTCATTAATGCTTAGAAAACAAATATACAGGTTCAGCAATGTCTATTCTAATCGTCTAAATCGGGTTGGTAACATCGTTTTAAAGTTATTTATTTACAATAAAAAAATCTCAACAACAGAAGCTAAGCTATCTCTGGGATAATTTTTGTTCATATGTAGTATTTTATACTCTAAAAACATTTTTCATACCGTAAAAGGTAAAAACTTTGGTATTATAAATAAATTACTGTTACTATGTACTAATTTAATTTATTTTTGGCTATAGCAATACACCTTCTTGACGTCATTGTTTGACCAAAAAAAATACTGTTTTATTTTAAATATTCGAGGTAAACCCCCAACACATGGTATCGCTAATTTAGTTTAGAGATGATGGCATTGGTGTACTCGCTGCATTTGCCGGTGCCGCCAAGGTCGCCGGTTAGGTTTTTGCCCTCCCGCAGCACCGTGTAGCAGGCATTCTGGACGCTGTCCGCATGCTCGTTGAGTTGCAAATGCCTCAGCATCATAATGGCGGAAAGCAGGAGGGCGGTGGGGTTCGCCATGTCCTTGCCTGCGAGGTCAGGGGCTGTTCCGTGCACCTGGCAGAATTAAAATGAGTTCTATCAATGGTTACATTAGAAATAATGATGATTAGATTAATTTGTCTATGATTAAACGTACAACTTCTTCTCAACTTAGATGTTAATTTTGTGAATTAAGATTGTTCGCAAATGATTGCAACACACTAAAATGCTGCCTGCTTTTGCGACAGTATAGTCACAAAAATACACACGCCCCAGCAGGCAACCTGCCCAAAACTGTCAAATTTCTCTAATCGATATTCATCCTTGATCCCTAAAAATAAAGTTCAATATTTAATGAATAATTTTGACATTTTGTAGTAAGTGACCCGGCTGGAGTCTAAAGGGCCTCATAGCCGGTCAGAGGCCCAAGTCTACTAATTTACGAATGGCATAATTGAATCGTAATTGTATCGCATTGTAATTGTTTGACACATTTGGTATTCTTATATGAGTAAGAGAATACCAAATGTGTCAAACAATTACAATACGATCCAATTGCGATTCAATTATGCCATTCGTAAATTAGCAGACTTGGGCCCCAGGTCGTCGGCAGGAATCGGCCTGTCAGTAAAGGGCCTCACAGACAATCAGTCGCCGGCAGGTATCAGCCTGTCAGTTAGTACTTAGTACACGTGTTCACGGGGAGACTCTCCCGAGACACTAGTCTTATGAGTACCGAATGAAGAGCGCGCTTCGGCGGGCACTGATTCGGCGTCAAAACCTAACAACGCAGATGGTCTCCTGCGCGAGTGTTCTACTGGCGCAGGGACGTCTGGCACTTCTTGCAATAACCTAACGGTTAGTCTCGAGGTGCCAGTACAAATAAAACTTAGTGAATTAAGGAGAGGGGATGTCCGTTAGTACTAGCCGCCCGCCGCCGCCGCCCGTGCGTTGTACTACCGACAGGCCGATATCTGCCGGCGACATGGTGTGGCTCATCCTGGCATGGCCACCAATGACCCCTTATGACTTTTGAAAGGTAGACCGACGAACTCTGATATTTGGCGACATACTTTCTATAAAGTCAGATTTAGAGTTGGTGATGGTGGCCATGCCAAGATGAGCCACACGGCGACCTGATCGTCTGTGGGGCCCTTATGACAAATACTATAAACGCTCATACTACTTCCCGCCGAAGTTATAATTTTTGCAAAACGTTGCAGTACATAAAATACCTAATTGCTATGTGGATATGCTTCAGTGTAAATCGTCTTTGAATACCAAAATGGTCCTTCGACAACTGCTTTCGAAAGTTCACTGAAACAGGCGCATTGCACGGCAAAATAAATGTATCAAGTGACCCGGAAGTTTACATCGAAAGAGCTAACTCTGTAGCTTTATAGTCTATTATTACTTAAATTACTTACTTGAGTACCAGTGATCATGATCACCTGCTTTCTTTAGGACACTTAAATATAAAAACACAAACATTAAGTATCGCAAGTATTTTATTCCACCTACTTATTTACATAAATAAAAGTAAACATTAAAAAATTCGTGTTATATCGCAATTCATGTACTTCAGTGTTGAAAATAATAATCAAAAACACACACATGACATCCTTATTTTAAGGTTTATTGTCAGATTACATCTGAATACATTACATTACTAAGACTTAAAAATACTACATAAATACACCGTGAACTCAACGTTAATTGGTATTCGATAAACGTTAATAAAAAATCACAAAAAAACTACTGAATAAAATACAATCACAAAATTAAGGAACTAATACAATACAATATAATTATCACGCACAATGTTTTACCGCTAAAATACTGTTTGCTAAGGTGGCGATTCAATGGCATTTTCTGGTAACATTATTCTTAAGCATTCCTCTTAGCACACGCGTTTTAATAGACAGACCATGCTGTTAAAGCTTCCTACAACTTTCAAAGCGTAGAACTTGTGGGAATGGGCGGAGAGTAGTCTGTCGTAAACAACTAATATTTAGTTTTTTATCCATAGTTTCTCCTTTGGATACCGGTTCTAACGGTAACGTTCTACCGGATTTATGTTAGAGACGGCCAAAAACTTAGTAATTCCACAAAACGTGTATGTTTTTGAGTAGTCATCATAACATGAGTGTATGTTCCCATACTCAACTAGTTTCTCAGGGCCCTTCTATTCGGATAGAGCGGAACAGTAGGCCTACCCTCTAAGTAATTCGTCATACAAAGCGCGCGTACTACTGTTTATTTTCACTAGCTATTGGCACAATTGGCTACTTGATAGTTTTCGAAAAAGTAATTTAAAAATTGCAAACGCTTATTTTATACCCCGTACAATATTTTCTTTCTCGAAAACGCTTTATTTAATTGAAAAAAAAAACCCGGTTTTCTTTATTCATTTCAAATTTTGTTCGAAAACGGTTGGTCACGTGACATATTGCTCTGTGACGTCACATTTCAATAAATAGGTATCGAAATTTATCTTGAAACCTGACAGACAGTTTTCGATAATTTTGTGCAATGTGACGTCACATGAATCTCAGTCATGGCCGCCCGTGTTTCGGGTCTTGTAATCTACAGATAAAAAATCGAAAATTTATTTTGTAAAAATAAAATATTTACAAATTTTAATTTATCATAATAAAAAAACTATTGAATAATTATAGTTAAACCATAAACTACAATTTCCGACATATTTCATATTTTGTTGTAACATCTGTCAAATAGCCAATTCATACAGACAGTATACGGCGAATTACGGGCCAACGAAGTCTCGAGCACGTGTTGAGAGTAGGCCTATAGGTTAGGAACATTGCTCGCTGTCAGTTTTGTCGGAAGAGGATACGCTAATTTGGTGTAAGTACTCCATTATAATGAAGGTTAACATTTCATCGATAGTTATTTCCTAACCTAAGCTTAACTAAACAAATGCAAGTGTTATGTCGGTAACCATTGCTTACTATTTCTTGGCACGAACAATACGTATTCTTAGTAAAATATAAACCGAACTCAACATTTTGATTTACTGAAATATCAACTTTTAGGAGCAGAGCTTATAACAAAAAGTAAAAATTTTATGTAAGGTCGATATTTTATTGAGAGTGCGAATTAGAGAATTCGTGTTGTAACTCATTAGAGTAAAAGATAAATGATATAATAGTAATTAATACAGAGAGCCACAACATCCATAAATCGAACCAACAATTGACAAGTCATTTCATAGAATCGATATAAGTTTTGTCCTAGGACCACAGATCAAATTAACTAAATAAAATATGCTATCTAACATAATATCCGCAAAACCTTATCTCGATTTCTGCAATTCATGGAATGTATTATAAATTTTCTAAAAGAATTACATACTTAATCAATATATTACTAACAATCCATACTGTCAATCTTAGAGTTTAATTTCCAATTACTGTTATTTATTTTATTTGTACTTCTTAGAATACTTACATGCTTTCTTTGTGTCGCTACAATCGTATGTGCGTGAAACACTCGTGTAATTTGTCTTTGCATATAAAATAATTTACTTATAAAACAGTTAAAAGTATAAATATTGATGTAATAATATTCTACATAAGTTAAAGAGTTGTAGGCCCGCTACAAAACAAACACTTAGTGCTGATAATTAATTGAAAAAATTGACATAATAATATAGATGAAACCAAAACTAAAGATCTATGTAAGTACTACATCTACGATGGAATGTATATATAAGTGTTACACTTATATATATAAGTTAGACATATAAAACAGTGAAACAATCGAACACGACGTTCATCGCCTCTTTGGCAGCACCCACGCAGATCGCGAATCTCATTCGTTCAAATAAATAAGCACTAATAATATCTAAGGAGAAATATACTAACAATAAGTAAATGTCACTTTATGGTCAACAATTTGATCTATCACTTTACATAAAAATTCAACTATGGTATTAGGGAATTGTCGCCAGACCGTTAGCTTGAAACAAATTGATTTTACAGGAGGTACTGGCAAGTTCATTATCATGTATTCTAAAGTGGTGATTTCGACCAGCTCTTTCGTTAATTGTTCCAAAATGTAGTATTTACAATTAACTAAATGCTGACTCGCACTTCTAAGGATATGGCATGCTAATTTATAATTCATTGCGCGTCATACTTATGGTCTTATTACACAGAGTATAGGGAGTATAGACATTCGCTATTTCAGATAACACAACCGGTAAGAGACACTCTTTCGTAAAAATACAAGTTAGCAGTTTCGAAAAAAATTATAGAGAATCCCGTCGACGACGATTCCCCGTTTTATACCTTGCAACCTGTGGCGCCCTAGCGTTACAAGACATAATATGTCAACAAAAACCGTGCCTTCATTTACCTACATTTTGAGGTTATGTTGTAAAAATTAATGTAATACAACACCAACAACGGCCCAATGATTTAAAAGGTTTTTTTACTAGCCTGGTAGTAGGATTTTGCCCAAACAGAGTGGATGGCGACCACCCTAATGCCTACATGTATTTCTGCTGCCAAGCAGCATTCATATACAGTGCTACTTTCCGCTTTGTAAAGTTCTTGAAATTTTTATAAGTAATACAAATAGTTCTAAAATATAACTTAATAACCTTCGCAAGCGTGTAAAGGTTTACCGCTTTCTATCAGTAACATAAAAAAAAACCAATCAACTACACGTAGGGCACCACATTCAAAAAAAGACACTAATGCAGATTCTTAATAATCTCGTTGGTATACTGCGTGCAGGTGCTTCGCCCTCCCAAGTCTTCGGTCAACACTCTGCCTTCCTTGAGCACGGTGAAGCAGGCTCCTTCAATGTTGTCGGCGAAGTCCAGAAGCTGCAGGTGCCGCAGCATCATGACGGCGGACAGCAGCAGCGCCGTGGGGTTGGCCTTGTCGTGGCCGGCGATGGCGGGCGCAGTGCCGTGCACCTGCAAAACTCTCACGTCACACATGGCAATTGGACAATCTTGGACGGCACACAATGCTCCGGTCTTGTTTGCTTTTGCCGTTGCTCACAAATAGCTTAATGCTGTCGTCGTTGAAGTGACAATACCTTGTGACTATTATTATTGCAATAGACGTAAAACGAAATTGGACATCGACACATTTTCTTTCTTATTGTAGCTTATGCAGAAAAATGTTTTTTGCATGAATTACAGGCTACAGAATATTAACTGTGCGACTGCTGGACAGAGTCCTCCATCATCATCATTTCTACATAAGTTTGTGGAAATAGCTTGTAACTTTCTGAATGGAAATATCTCTGAACAAGGTACAGCTCAAAGCACTAGGAGCGAACACAGGTAATGTCATTTCAACGACGATATGAGGATGAAGAGACAGACAGACCTTAACCCTAGGGGGCTTTAGCATGTTTAGATTGAGACACCGAGTTCAGACCTTTAAATCAGACGTTGCCATTGCAAAGGCATAGTTTCGCACAAGATCCAGATGGGCCGAAGTGTTTAACACGCTCGTATGGAACAAGAGTATGAAATAAAAAACTCTTTTATAATAATAATTGTCAGATTTGAAGGTCACTCTGATAGTGGATGTTAGATACAGCTGCAAGGAAAGTGCCGTTTAGTAAATCATCAAACTTTCGTTATTATTGTCTAGTTTGAAATATTTGTATCTCACTAGTGACTTCGAAGTCAATAATGACAAAAAGTACATCATTCAATTTGATAATTTTATAATTAAAACCCATTTGTGAAAGGTTACAGAATATCATTCATGACTTTTCAGTGTCAGAATAGTGAGAAAATTACAGTCACCGGTACAACAATAAGTTGTTGACTAATTTAACTTAAATAGACATTTTAAAAGGCACTTTCCTTACACCTTACACACAGGTTTTATGGGAACATGCTTAGTGCATAAAAAAAACATCACAGAAGGATAAAATATATGACAAAATATAAATAAATAAATTAATGTGTTTGGGTTGCTGCGCCATCTTAGTAATAAGTAAAATAATGTTTATAATTGTTATATTTATAGTAAAAGTTAGGTAGTTGTTGGCGTTAGGTAACGGTAACGATAATTTTGATTTAGAGTTCTCTATTGAATTAGTCAATTAAAAATGTGAAATTAATAACTCAAATATAAATGTATTTGTACTGTTCCAAACTACATTTCGTGTGTGAAAATAAAGCAGTTATGACAACATTTAAGAACATAACAAATGTGCAGTAAATTATTGTTATGAAAAAGACATGATTGGAAGTATTAGTACACATGTAACAACATGCATGTTTCAAATAATTGTATGTTTTAGTTACGTATGACATAATATGAGGCCCACACCTTTGTTAGTATCATACTTAGACATTTCGTCAAAATAGACTTACATCGGCAAATGGTGCTAAAGATGGCTTCTCACTTTTTTTAAACCATAACAATAACATTTTAACTACTAAAAAGTAATCTTTAAATAAACGCAATTAAAACCTTTAGTTAGTCTGTGCAATAAATATAAAAACAAATGAATTAAATAAAAGATAATATTTGATTGAAATAATAAATTATATCATGTATGTAAAGAAATCTTCTAGCAGTTAATATTGTTTTTTTAACAATCTCATTTAATACTCATGTTTTACAACAATAAGTGTGGATGACCTACTTAGTTTCTTTTTGCCACGAGTTAACGATATATCAAACTAGTCACCAAAAGATGAGGGGTGACTTTAGCACCCATTCTGTTTAAAGTCGTTCTGCCTGCCTTTCTTCAGGCAAGATATTTGTAAAGAAAGCCAGGGCGGAAAAGCCTTTTAATTTTGATTAAGGTTAACAGAATGTACATAATTTACAAAATTATAATATTACAATAACACAATAAATAAATCTGTGATCATCAGAATATTAATAGTTTACTATTACTATGTATTTTGCATAATACACTAGAAAAAGCAACTACCTCACTTCTTTGTCAGTGCACTAAGCTAAATTAAAAATGTTGACAGTGTGTGTCAAAATTATACCTTAAACTTATGACAGCAAGGTAAATTTTTCTTTAATGCTAAGGTAAGTACTTGTATTAATTTGATCAATATGATTCTTCCTGAACAATGTATCGGAAGCTCAATCAGTAGAGCAGTCTCCCGAATTGCCAAGGATCGTAAACTCCATTAAAAATAAACACTTTACGGATAAACTGACGTAAGTATAATTTACCTTATGTACTTCTAAGACACAGTAAGGCCACAGAGAGATGGAGATGTTTCTCATAAATAATTTAAACGCGAGTTTATCTTAAAAAAATGTTTCAAGTCAATGTGTAGTAGTGTTCACGTAAACTTGTAAACTTTAGATTACAATCGGGAACACGGGTATTTCCTTTGTGTAATACAAAACGACAGCAGGTCAATCTAACACAAAATGTAACATTGATCGCCAAAAAATGTTGAACTGTATACTTTAGTGATAAAGATCAAGATCGGTTGGATAAATTTGACACTTTTGGGTATCTTGATCTGGCGTGTGTACATACTACATTCGATATAAGGCTGAGGCCGCGTTGCGTTGTCGCAGCGGATCAACGCATTGTATGCTACACCTCCGTAGTAATGACGCAACGCATAATGTAGCACAAAATATGTAAGTAAAAGACGAGCGTTGCCGCTGCGGCGACGCAACGCACTAATGAGGCGTCAGCCTTAATGGTACAGTTAAGTTATACAAAGTGTAATATGGCATGCACTGTACAAACATTAGGGGTGGATTCCGAGCTCAAATATAAATCATAAAAAATATTTAATAAATTTAATGAAATAATGGAATTTACGTGGTAAATCGGCTACTATGTTTTTTCGTCATTTTTGGTGTTGAAAACCGACATATTTGTTTTTTTTTCTACTGATGTTTGAACTTTTGGCTACTTTACTGATTGTTATTTACTTGTGACTAGTTTCACCTTTTTTAGAAGGCTGCCATTTCTAAACCATTGAGTTAACAATTTTTTATGTGTAGTGTCTTATTATGTATAATTGTGCGTAGAATCCACCCCTAAGTTTGTACAGTGCATGCCAATACACATTGTATAGGACTGCTTCTGCGGTCCTCATTGCCTAGTCTCTGACTAACCCTTTAGGGATAGTAGCCGTGAATGTGTGTATTGTGTGTATTGTGTATTGTATATCTCACCGACTCGAAGAGCGCGCCGTTCTTGCCGATGTTGCCGGAGGGCGTGAGGCCCAGCCCGCCCACCAGCCCCGAGCACATGTCCGACATTATGTCGCCGTACAGGTTGGGCATCACCTGCGCACGGGGCATCACACCGTCACACACACGTCACTCAAACACAATTACTAAACCTTATTCAAATATTCGATCAATATAAAACTAGATACAATCCTATACTGAATCGTAGCTGGAAAGTGGCAGTAAGGGCCAGAGCAGACATGCTACTTTTAGCAGCGGTGAGCGGCATTTAGACGCTTTTTAGAAGCTGAATGCAGCGACTGAGTCGCTAAAACGCGCGATTCCGATACTGCAATCGTACCTACGCAGAGAGTCGCCAAGAACGCGATGCCAGTCACAAAGTCGCCGATCGCCGACGCTAAAAGATTCATGTGTGCGGTGGCTCTAAAACGCGCGATTCCGATACTGCAATCGAACGCAGAGAGTCGCCAAGAACGCGATGCCAGTCGCAAAGTCGCCGATCGCCGACGCTAAAAGATTCATGTGTGCGGTGGCTCTAAAACGCGCGATTCTGATACTGCAATCGAACGCAGAGTCGCCAAGAACGCGATGCCAGTCGCAAAGTCGCCGATCGCCGACGCTAAAAGATTAATGTGTGCCGCGCGATTCCGATACTGCAATCGTACCTACGCAGAGAGTCGCCAAAACGCGATGCCAGTCGCAAAGGCGCCGATCGCCGATGCTGTATCATGTGTGCGGTGGCTCTTAAGTGCCGTACTCAGAGACGTCAATTAAGTTTTAATGACAACTAACGAAATGAGTAAGTACCTAAAAATCTCGCTCTTACTCTTACTCTTTTTGCGCATACGTTTTGAGAATGTTGAATATGCATCTAGTTTTTATATCAAAGTCAAAGTCAAATGCTTTATTCAATATAAACCTTTACAGGTACTTATTGACGTCAAAAAGAAATATAAAAAAGTCAACTAACAGTAGTTAAATCTTATCAACTAACTTAACTATCTACTTACCTAAGTAATCTACCACCAGTTCGGATTTTGGGAGAGAGGAAAGTTATAAAAATAAATAATAATACAAAAATATGTGATCGAATATTTGAATAAACTATTGTATGCAGGTTGTTTAGTGATAGGCAATATTTAAAAATATACACAAATCAAATTATCAATTATGTTTATGAATGAATTACTACGAGACATAGTATACTACGAATATTGTTTGCACGCGCAAACACACGTGACCTTTCGTCGCTTACTCGAGATAAGTCGACGGCTTAACGGTAGTAGGTACATAACACCGTCTGTCTGCAATACATAACCGTATTTATCTAATCGCTGTCGCTACATGTTGGCCTATGAATTGATTGTAAACCAACAGCGTGATAGAGCCTGTTTCGTCACTGATTGCATGTATGTGATAGCATATCGGTTTATATATGCATATATATCTGACGTAATTTGTCAGAAAGTCTTCTAGATCAAGAACCGCTAGGAAATTACTGAATGAATTTTCATAAAGAACTACAACCACAACAATATAGCATATTTTTTAATATCACTTAGGAACGGGTTTACGTTCCTATAGCGATTTAAAAAATCAATCCACATTGGGTCAGCATGATGGGCTATGATGGCTAAGTGATATTAATGTGATATTTGACGACCTCCTTGGTCGAGTGGTTTGTACACCGGTTTTCATGGTGTCGCCATCTCTGAGGTCCCGGGTTCGATACCCGGTCGGAAATTATTAGAAATTTTTTGAAATTTAGAAATTATTGTTTTTCTAAATTGTCTCGGGTCTCGGTGTTTTCTGTGCATAATAAGTATGTATTTAAGTATTTTAAGTATGTTTATCCGTTGTCTAGTAACCATTTAACGAGATTCATAATGAAGCTTCTCTTGGGCTAGATAATTGGTGTGAGTGTAGGAAAGTTTATAGTTTAGAGTTTATTATAGATATATTAACCACTTTTTATCTCGTGCTCGTTTAATACAATATTGTACTATAAAGCTCAGCAAAAGTAGATACTTTCTGTTGCTAAAACGGTATTATAACAGCAGTGGTATCTTGCATTTTAGGCACTATGCTCATAATCGACACGGAACACCATCATTCAAAAACGCCGTTGCGGTGTCAACTGAACGCACTGCAAATCGCGTTGGTGTCCCGAGTCGGCAACAAGTAACTACGTTTCCGCAGCTCCTAAGACCTTATTGTACAATAAATGAAGAAAATATTAACATTTATGATCTAATGCGATGCTGGTAGCGGCTCTTTAATATAATACTACCGCACTATGGCTCGTATTCTAAAACCGAACTCAAAATCAAATGCATGCTTGATGGCAATATTTAAGGTGACTGCTAGAAACCGCAAGAATCTTCAAGGGCTGGTCAGATCAAGTGTTTTAAACATGACAAAAATGACAAAAAAGAATTCGTCTTTTTTTCATTTTTAATGAAATAATTCATTTTGTGAATTTTAATTGGATAGCCTTTGAGTATCTAATTTATTTTAAAGCAATAACATTAAAAAAATGAAATGAAAAACTATTAGAAAAAAACGATTATTTACAACGCGCGGGCAACGGCCGGGCGGCGGCCGACAGTCTGTTGACCCGTCCGCGTCAGCTGGCCGATAAGTACCTACGTTAGTCTGCAATGAGACCATTTTTGCCATGTTTCAACTCTTGACATGACCAGCCCTTGGAGTTTCTTGCTGTTTCTAGCATTCACCTTGTATATGCGATGAATATCACCATCCCTTTCTAACTGTACTCAAGCAGAGATTTGAGTGTGGGTTTGGTTTTAGAATACGAGCCTAACTCTTCCCTGCACATGTCCAGTATCATCTGGTGAAACGTGGACTGCTTTTGCGGTCCTTAAGTCATTATTGCCTGGTCTCTGTATAACCCTTCAGGAACAATATAAAAAAAATTAAAAATAAATTAAAGGACCATGGGCACTTTTGTATGAACACTGGACCCACCACCTTCCAAAATTGTGCAACAGTGATGAAACGTAAGTCATATGAAAGCTCTTGACATGTACTTTATTTCATTCTATAGCAGCCAAGTTCGAATCCTGCGCAAAAATGGCGTTTTGGTACATTCAAAAATTATTCTAAATGTAAAATTCCAAGGAAATCATTAGGATATCATACTTCTAAATGTGGTAGATTAGCTTCCATCCTTATGAACGCTACCCTTTGCCTGTTTAGGTTTTTTAGTGTAACAAAGATTCGGAAAGTTGATATTTTCTATAGTGAGTTGAGTATAGTGTGTTATAGTCCTAGCTACTGACTGATATCTAATCATAATTTAATATCGAATCAAAATATTTTTTCAAAAACGCTCCAAAACACCGTTTTCGCGCTGGATTTGAATTTAGTTGCCATATAATAAAATAAAGTACACGCTAAGAGCTTTCATATGACATTTAATTCATCACTGTTGGGTAAAGCTGAAAAGTGGGTCCAAAATGACGCATGGTCCTTTATTTCGTTTACGCTCTAGATCTAGACCAAGATCTTTTGAAACTCATTAATTATGGTAAGATAACGGATAAATATACATAAACATAGAAAAAACACCTAGACCCGAACTCAATTTAGAAAAACTGTTTTTTATTAAATTGACCCGACCGAGAATTGAATTCATGACCCTCAGAGATGGCGCGACGCCAGACCCGGCGGCGTGCTAACCACTCGACTACGGAGGTAGTCAAATATTAGTCTGTATGTATTAAAATAAAAGTAAACAAACGCTAACGCACCAGCACGTCGAACTTGGCGGGATCCTGCACCATGTTGAGGCAGACGGTGTCGAGGTAGCGCTCCTCGAACTTGATGTCCGGGTACTTGGTGGCCAGGTCGCGGCAGCACCGCAGGAACAGACCGTCCGACATACGCCTAGGATAAGGTACGCATTGTAATTATCAAAAAGTCAAAATTGTTGGTGGCCAGAAAGCGGCAGCACCGCACGAAAAGGTCTCCTACATACGCCTGACGAGACAAAAGGAACTTTAACTGCCGTACTCAGACGTCAATTAAGTTTTAATGACAATTAAATGTCTTTCCTTTTCTATTCAGCACTATACATAAGAAAGTGACAGCAAGAGACTTAATTGTCATTAAAACTTAATTAACGTCTCTGAGTACGGCAGTTACTGTGATTATTACGGATTGAAATCATTAAAAGGTCAAAAACAACGACTAACCTCCATTTACATATACTATGTTAGCACTTACAAAAATAACTTTGTAAACTATGAATATTTATCAGGTAATTGAGTCGTATTGTCGCTGAACATTTAGTGATAATAGTTTTACATAATTTACATGGATCGTCTGCCCAGAAAGGCGCTAGGCGGTGCAAACGACACCATAAATTAGCATCAATATAGCGTCATGTGATATATCGCGCAAGGACTGTGTGCTCTAGGAATTGTAGGAATTAATGGTGTACATACATGTGTGAACCACACATGTATCTTTGACGGGTCGATACTAAACTAGACAATGTCGCAAAAACGATGTCATGTATTACCTACCAAAAAGATACGTTTTTCAATGTCATGAGTTCAGTAACTCTACTGTAGTGGTGTGAAGTTTTATAACTTGCAACTACAAATAAATAAAACACAAACAACAACAAATAAATAAAAGGTAATCGCACATTGCAAGTTGCAATGTGCGATTACCTTTTATTTATTTGTTAGGCTAGCCTTGAACTCTCTCTTAAGAGGCCTATTACATCTCAACTGTGATTTTTGCGTAAATTGGTAAATTTTGACGTTATGGATCTCAGAAACAAAAAGTTTTTTGGTTTAGAATAAGATTTTTTTTCTATATAAAATTAATGATATCTAAAAATTCCGAGGCCGCTACGCACTATTCGACTATATCAGAGACAACATTATAATTATTTTATTTCACTTGTTCAGAACAGTAGTTCAATCGATGAGCTCAAAAAGTGCCTTCGCCTTAGATTAAAACAAAAAGGGAAGATACGGCATTCTCCTACTTGTAGTCATTCAAAATATAGTCCTACTCAACTACTTATGCAAACACTCACACACGCACACCTATAAAGTGTAAATCAAGCGAGCGAGACAAAGCGGTAAGTTTCAACGTCAGCGCGAGGGAGTCAGGTAGTAGCGCGTTGACGTCTCGGTCGCTTTGCAACAGACGAGAGTACGTACGACCGATTCCGACGCCACTGCGGAGTAGCGTCTTTCTCTTTTTCACACAGTAGAATATCCGCAATAGTGCGATGTAGCCTGTTCGCTCGGCAAATTGTGACTGAAGTGAAATTGTGCCTTTAGGCCTAATTTAGGCGGCTCACTCACGAGACGCTAATGCCGTATCTTCCCTTTTTGTTTTAATCTAAGGCCTTCGCGCACTTTATGAAAATCTTTCTCTGCAATTTTGGGTTTAATTAAAAAGTTAAGCAAAATTTACAATAAGCGAGGCCGCTACGCACTATCCCAATAGCTATTCTACACTATTCAATAAGTCAAAATTGTTAATGTAATAATTATGACTTATTGAATAGTGTGGCGTGAAGGCACTTTTTTGAGCTCATCGATTGAACTACTGTTCTGAACAAGTGAAATAAAATAATTATAATTTTGTCTCTAAATAGTCGAATAGTGCGTAGCGGCCTCGGAATTTTTAGATATCATTAATTTTATATAGAAAAAAAATCTTATTCTAAACCAAAAAACTTCGAAAATTGCTATAAGTTAAATCTCCTATCTACGATAATATTATTGAGCAAAATTTATACCAGAGTAATTGTTACTTCATGAGGAATAAAGATTTTATAATGAATTTATTATCCTATTTCGATAAAAACGATAAATACAACTGCAAAATTACTACAAAATGCGATGCGCCGGCCGTCCGAATTCAACTTATGCTCACAGAATGGAGATTTGTAATATTATGCACAAATTTATTATCCTATTTCGATAAAAACGATAAATACAACTGCAAAATTACTACAAAATGCGAAAATGGGCATTTTACGCAAAAATCACATTCAAAATGTAATAGGCCTCTTAAATTTATAGTTACAGCTGCCGCTATTGAAACATTTTCATTTGCCGGTGTGTTTTTATCACCTGTAGGCCTAGCATGCGCAACACGAGATATGTCACCGACGAGAGAAGACAAATCATTTTAAGTTGTTATGTTAAGGTTTGTAGACAAAAATACCACAGTTTATACAAAAACTACTATTAAGTAAATTTTTGACATATTATGTAGAGTTCTAAGTGCATCCATGTGTCTTTAGTGTCGATAGACATTAGAGATAAATAAATAAAACACGAGAAAACGGGTCGAGAAGGGAAAGAAAGAAAGCTGACAAAAAATACATTTATACTTTGTCATTCTTTATAATTTGTTTATTTTTACATACCGTTCAAGATTTGTTCGTCAAACAAAATACACTGTAATGATGACTTCGGAAATACAAGCACACACCGGTTCAAAACTAGTCAACTAACTCAAAATCTGCCGAGCTAAATCTACAAAAAGAGCACCGTACCATAAAGTTTGACAAGTAAACATTATTCGGTTTATAAATCACATCCGAGGACTCAAAAACTGATCAACTAAATCTACAAAAATAATATCATATCATGCACCTTAATCCATGGCATTTAAATCCATATCAGCGTACTCACATGATATTGGCCTTGTGCACGGCCGTAACCTTCTTATACTTGTTGTCGGGCGTAAATTGGAACGCGAACTCACTTGCTACTTGCTAGCCTCAACAACGCAGCTATATACACCTAAGCATTCACCTACCGCCACCCATGGTCTATGTACGACGCATTATTATTACTGTACAAAGTTAGTTCTCAAATAAGTGACATTTTTATGTCTTTTTATGAGAATAAAGTTATTTAAACTGATGGTCACTCGCAATACCAGAGGAATCGCGGATTCGATACTGGCATTTGTGGAAAAAGTATGAATGTTTCCAGAAGGTCTCTTTTAATCGCGTGATGATGGGGTATGATGGGGTCCACACACCGGTGTCGCGCGAATAATACGCCTATATGTGAAAGCGCTCTAAATCTTAACGGTCTAGGAATGCCGCCACTGTAAGCTAGTTTTTTAAAACTATGTACCGTGGCCTACTCACATCGGTATACAATTGGTGATAAGCTTGATGGACTGCACCACTCCTAAATACCGTAATATTATGCACCTTAGTGCATAGCTTTGAGAGGGGTTAGAGAGGTTTAGAGAGGTTAGAGCGCCATTCACATTTTTATCAAAAAGTTAATAATTAGAAAGTAATATTTAGTTTTTTAGAAATCCAAATCAGTCAAGAAATCGAAAAGGTATTAACAAAATACCTGTGTTTATGATTTTATAGTAATTATACGAAATTTTATACGAAATCTTAGAGGTAACTTCAGAATTTTTTTTTATCGAGCAAAATGTTTCCAATCGTGTTTAGGAAACAGTCATCCCCTCACACATACATTCTGTAATACATATTGAAAATTTCAGTACGAAATATCTAAAATATTTTGAATAACAGCTAATAGAAAACAGCCAATTGTTCCGTTTTCACCGCCTAAGCCCCTTAACAGCTATACCAGCATACTCACATGATGTTGGCCTTGTGCACGGCGGTGACCTTCTTGCGCTTGTTGTCGCGCGCGAACTGAAACGCGAACTCGGCGACGCGCTTGCTGGCCTCCTCGGTGATCAGCTTGATGGACTGCACCACGCCGTCCACGATCTCGTGCTCAATGCCGGAGTACTCGCCCTCGGTGTTCTCGCGGATGGTGACCACGTCCACGTTGTCGTATAGGGTTTTGATGCTGCGGAACGGTTGAATTATTAGGTTTACATCATAAAAGTACTATCTGAACAATAAGAGGTGGATACCGCCTATAAGAAGGACCGACGATCTGGCGAAAGTCACGGGTAGCCGCTGGATGCGAGCAGCACAAAACCGGTTGTGGTGGAGACCCTTGGGGGAGGCCTTTGTCCAGCAGTATTATAACGTCTTTCGACTGATGATAATAACAATAAAGTGCTCACTAAGTATTAGGAATTCGATGGCTATAGGGGTAATGGATGGTAGATATTGGTAGCCAAATTGAAAACATAAGTGCTTTGGAAGGCGCGTAAAGCCGTTTGTCTATGCGGTTATCGTAATATGGCAGTCGTTAAACTGGCCTGTGGTCATTAGTAAGACCTTTATACGCTGATCATGGTGATAAAATTACGGTGGTAGGACTCTATCTCGAATAAGACTGCATGTCGCCCAATCTAATACTTAAATCTTAACTACTTTGTAAACCCGTGATAAAGGGCTGAAAAAAGGCAAAGGGCTTTTGTCAGTCTGCCTGTCACCACGAGGCCTTTACAAGAAATATACTATGTCGTTTGAACTAGTCATCAACATGCTAAGCCCACCAACCCGCATTAGGCTAGCGTGGTGGGTTAAGGAATAATTCCCCCCCCCCCCCCACGCGCGACAGACCGTGTCCAGCAGTGGGACGTTTATAAACTGATGATGTACTAGTCTTAAGCCCGGATATGAGTTACTGATCGAATAAACATAAAGACAGTATGATAAAAATCTCAATATAATATAACACCATCAATCAAAAGTCATTCCAATGATTTAGGTACCTACTTGCACAAAACCCAAACAGATTTTTTAAAGTTTGATATATTTATACAGAAATCTCTTAAACTCAAATCCATCAAATTGTGTCACACTGTTAATTCAGCTTTTTGTATTTACGCTGAAATGACACATCTACATATTTTAATGATTAATGTGGATTGAGGATTTTAGATAAACGTTACGTGTCGTTCACGCCTTTCAAATTATGTACGTGATTGATAGATATAGTGAATCGATAGCTTACTAATACACTGCAGTGCAAAAAACGATCCATTCTATCAATTATTTATCATAAGCAAAGTAAAGTCTGTACTGTCCAACTGCAGGGAGAAGGCCTCCATCATTGAAATCGAGTCATCAATGAGATGAGAGCACAGTCGCGAGCGAGTCCTTTCGAGCGCTACTCTCTCGCTCTCTCGACGGTACGGGACGGGTATAACAGCGAAGCGGCGCAAATAGGCGCGTTTTGTAGGTTTTTTGCTTATTTAGACTTTATAGGATTTAATGAATTAGCAGGTTCTCTGTAGTACTTCAAAATAAATATTTATATGTAAATATTATATCGAAAATTTAAAAAAAAAATTGTAAGAAATCATCCCTTTTAGACTTTTATTTGACCTGTTTTCGGGATTTTTTATAATCTAGTAAAGTACATCTAATCGCATAACAAATTAGCACATTCTTTAGGGAATACCCTTTAGTGTATTGTATATTTTTTATAAGAGCGTAATTGAATAGTAGTACATAAAGCATTTGATCTAGCAAAACAGTTTTGCCTGCATTTACCGGTGACTCGCCTTAATAAAAACTGTGTAAACTTAACTCTGGCTGTTTTATATGACAATAACAGATGGGGTCGTTTTTATTGCAAGCAAATATATTATAATACATATGTATAAAAAAGCTTGTTACAATTTAACAACTTTTTCGCTAACACGTGTCAGGTTTCTATATCCAGCATTGTTACATTAACACTGACGCGAAAGGGCTTATCTTGTTCGACATGTAAGTGAGACAAGGGCTATCCAATATGTTAACATATTAATTAGGTTCACGTAGACACCGACCGGTAAATGTACAGTAAATTACAGACAGATAGTAAGCTTAGATGTTTTGTTTGCTAGCATTTGTAACTTAGGTATAATGATAATACTGTTTTTCATCATCATCAGGCTATAACGTCCCACTTTTTTTTTAATAAAAATATATGATTACAAGCTCTTCCTACTCATACAACTTACAAAAACATAATTTAGGGCCTTTGCAAATTACTTATACATACAACAGCTTCCACTCCCAGCTTTATTTTAATATTGCATATTCTCCTAAACAAATGAGTGTCCCCAAAAAACTATAAGGCCCACCATTAAACAACATCAACTATCACTAACAGATGGTGTCCATAGACACAGAAAAGTTTGGTTATGATTACTCAGAAAATACAGGTAACTATCCAAGCTACTATGTAGTACACTTATTATCTAAAGAATTATGACCACTTAGCCGATTGCCACGAGGTGTCGTAATGTTATTAGTTTAATATTTTAAATGCAATCTAAGTAGCTTAACTGTGTCATCTGTGTAATTATTACTAATTATTTATTAAGATTTTATTGAATAGATTATTTGATTTTTACAACACTAATGATAACGATTCTAACTCGTTCTAACAATAGAAAGATGTATCCAATATGAGTGTCTTTTAGATTATTAATAATTAAAAATAATAAATATTATACTTAGAACAGCTCTACTGTAGCTTTACTGTGACTGTACAGATATAAAGGTTTCAAGTTAGATTCCCTGTTGAGGTACCTAAATAATATTATTGTAAACCTAGGACCTGTGGGGATAGTATGAATGAATGATTTATTTGCACATAACACAATAAGTTACAAATACAAATCAATATATCGCATGTTGGTATTGATATTAGAATTACATAGGTACGTAAATTGTAAGTTATACGTAAGGTAATTAGGCAGTGCAAATTTCTACCCAAGCTGGAATACTCCGTATACAGGCAGCAGCTCCCCCACCCAAAATTAATTTTATTGAGTTGAGTATAAGTAGTGGCAAAAGCTATTACGGTGATAGCAGATTTAATAAAGGCACTATTATTATTATAAAGGGTGTTTTACTAGTTCGTTTTTGCAACAACACATCCATTTTCAATTCTATCTACCGTACCATCATATACTATAAAAACCAATACCAATTGAAATTTGCTCAATGCATTACACGCAAAGACATTAACTCAGATATAAAAATAAAAATGATTATATCAATGAAAAAACCAGACTTGCCCCAAGTAAAGATTATATACACAGATAAAACTGGTTTTAGCGAAAACGAAAATGTCATATGATTAAAACACATCATGATAAGCTATCAAATTGATGAATGCGTGACTGATTGATTGTAACCTACGTCACAGAATAGTACCCACGTCAACACTTCATTAAGTAATATAATATATTCTTTTTTATCTACATTTTATTAATGGACTTTTGTTTTTAGAAAACATGCCAGTCCCATCGAACCTTATAAACTTAAACTTATTTATATTTAGAAGCAAGATCATAGAGCATCATAGCGGGCCTCGAAACTGGCTGCGCTAGGATGCTCTATAATATGCCTACATCTAAAGATTTTCTAACAATATTGTTTATGGGAACTCTTTCGGTTTGTAACTTTATACATTCCAATAGTACCTACATGCTGTATATCATCTAACATGCCACAAATATAACAATTGGGTGAGTCTACTTTTTTCATCAGGTAAGCAAATTTTTTTGAAGGGAAGTGACCCCGATCTTAATCTATGAGATAATATGACTATATTTCATTACAAACTATAGTTGGCAAACCAGGGAACTCGCAGGGGCTCAAATTGTATGGTTAACATCTCTGTAAACCTGTGACTTGCAATAAACGTTTGAAATTGAAATTACAATTTCATAATAATCTTATTCATAATAATCTTATACCAAATGCCTTTCTCTCTTGACCTAATATCAAAGTGCTCCTTCCAACAACCAAAATTAATACGCCTAAACTGCGGCAGTGCTTACGAATAACTTGGCAAAACATTGAAGGATGCCTTTTTGCATGGTGATGCAAGAAGGCATCCTTAGCTATCCGATCGGCTTGCTCATTACCATGTATTCCAATATGTGATGGTCCATTATCCATTGCAAACTTAAATTCAAGCCTTTCCTATTACACTCATCTATCTTCTTTAAGATAGTATATCAAGACACATCTAAGCCCAGAGGCTCATCGAGCCAAGTGAAACAATGCACTTTTACTATCTGTAAAGATAACGATGCATTGCATATTATTATTAAATGGTTTAACATAAAGTATTGAATAAAAACAATAAAATAATAATTACACAAACTATTTGTATCGGAACAAATAAGAAAAACCTAGTAAAAATGGAGCGAAATGGTGACTGGTGTCTAAGAAACAACAAGAAAGGAGAAAATAAAAGAAAATATAGGAAAGTAAGCTTAAGCCCAACCCAAGTGGAGAAGGGTTGCTCAGCCTAAAGAACAGTGTGAGGTGCTGGAGAACAAAGCCTTTGTCCAATAGGCACATTAATCGTAAGAAATCTTATAAAAATGTATGGACATGCAAACAGTTTGGGATAAAAAGCCATAAAACAGATTAGTTGTACCTACACTGCTTGCCTACAGATAGGGTTGCCACCTTTTTTAGAATGAATATTTTTTCATTTTGTTAAACAAAAATAAAGGGGAATAAATATTATAACCACCAGAAAATACTTCAATACCCTAAGCTCTTTTACCAAAAAAATTAAGTCTAAAATAATAATAGTTCTAGCTGTTTTATGCACGACTGTAGTTCAAATTGTGTTTGAAGACCAAATGTAGTAAACAATCACCAAATTTTTGCGAGCAAATTAATGCGCTATTTTTGCCCAGTTAAACCACTATGATTGCTATAGAATGTTATCGCATTACCAAATAATGTATAATGATGCCATATTTAGTTATGTCTCCCGCTTACAAGCCCCTCCCGCGACCCCGTACGCACCGCAAGCGCTGCGCTCGCTCGGACACGATCCGCAATCAGTCACGTGCGAGCACTTGCGTTCGTTGGGTGTATTTTGTTTCCTGTCTGTAGGTATTCTTAATAATGGCGAATGAAAGCTCAGCGGGGCCCAGTTCTAGTGTTCCGCTGTTAAGTTCTTCATCGGAATCGGAAGAAGATGATGATAAAATTACGGGGCATACGAAAAAACGTCGAAGGCAAGGTAAAGTTTGGATTTTTGAAAGAAAATTTATGACTGTACGTAGCGCAGAGGAATTTATAAAAAATGAGAAGACCTGGTCAATACAAAAAATGCATGCAACTGAAGAAGGAATAAAGCGTTACTATTGTTGCAACAAAGTGAAGCTTCGGGCTGAAATGCAGTGTTCTGCTGCGATTTATCTTTTATTTGACGCATCATGTATTATTGTGTGTACATGTATCATCATATTATAATTTCGTACTGAAACATTGCACGATCATGAAAATTGTGACCATCAATCAACTAGTGGAATAAATGAGGTAACAAAAAAGGAAATAGAATAACTATTCGAACTGCATTTGAAACCTAAATCTATTATGAAGAACTTAAACAGAATTAACGGATTAGTTCAACCGACTAAGTTAAAGTTAAATAATTATCTTAAAATTCTACGTAAGAAAAAATACGGGCCAACAGTAATAAGCTTAGGAGAGCTTGAATTATGGTTAAAAGAAAACTCTCGAATACCTGATGACAATCACGAAGTTTTTGTTTTGGCCTATGAAATTTCTGAAGTTGATTGCGATCAGAACTTCCGGTTCATGTTAACAACGAAGCATTTAATTGGTCTATCACGTCAATCTTCAGTTCTTCACGCAGATGTCACGTATAATTTTATTTGGCAAGGGTTTCCAGTACTTGTGATCGGAACTACAGATAGAGATAAACATTTTCACCCATTTGGATTAGCTGTGACAACAGCAGAACGAACGGAAGACTTCGTGTTTTATTTTCCGCATTGAAGACAGCCGTTTTAAACCTCTAAAGTTGTAAAGTTAAAGTGTATGAGTTCTGTGATGCAGCCAAGTCTATACAAACTGCCTTTGCGCGCGTTTGGAACCGACACAGTCATTAGAATGTGCTGGGCGCATGCGAAGAAGAAGATCCAGACAAGAGTAGAGCAAAGTGTGCAAAAAAAATCCCCAAAAGAAATCCTACAAGATATTGATGCTTTACAGTGTGCCTCAACTCAAGAAATATTTGATAAATCCTGCGAGAAATTTTTAGACAAGTGGAAAGCCGAAAAGGATTTTATAACATACTTTGAAAACGAATGGCTCATACTAAATCGTTTCTGGTATTTGGGCGCATCTCCTGGGACTCCTGCTACAAACAATGCTCTAGAATCTTTTAACAAAACAATAAAAGATGGTGGCACGCTTCGTGAGCGTCATCCTTTGGCGCGGTTCTTAGTAATCGCTTCTGATATGGTAAAGGACTCGTCTAATGAATACATGATTAATACTGAGAGACGATTTATTCAACTGCCGTCAGCGTCTTTAAAAACGTGGACAGAAAGTTACCAATGGGCAAAACTGTCGAAGCAGGTGCCATTAAAGAATAGCACTGAGCTAAATTGCTCATACAGAATTCCAGCTGGTACGGCTTTATATTGTAAAAATTATGAAAAGCCCTGGGAGACCTTTGACGAATACAAAGAGCAACATTTTTGCGAGTGGGAAGTAATAATGCCACGAGAAAAAGAAAATTGGTTACACGGCACATGCACATGTCCAAAGTTTCTCAAAGATTATATTTGCAAACATCTCGTTGGATTGGCAATTCGGCTTAAGCATGTCCAGCCACCTCCAGAGGCAAGAGCTATACCAATTGGCATGAAACGTAAAAGAGGACGACCAGCCAAAGCTAAAAAAGCAATTGTACAATAAGTTATTATTTCAGAAGACTGATTTTTCTTAAGATTTTTAAATGTTTTATAATTAATTTAGGAGGACTGACTTTTGTTTCTTATAATTTTAATAAAAAAATTATTGAAATTGTATGACTCTTATTTGTCTTAAGGTGGATTCGACCAAACTAGAATAAGGTCTTATACCTAGATTAAACTCCGAATTTGTATAGATTAATCTCGGAGTAAGTCTTATTCCAGTTTGGTCGAATCCACCCTTAGAGGTATAAATATTTGGTAGAACAAACGCACAAGATTTTTTTTGTGGTTAATTAGTTTATATACATAAAGAACCTGAAAACATTTTAAAAATAGTAAAGGGTCAAACTAAGAGTTTATTTACTATGTTTGGGTAAAAAAATATTTATAAAGCGTAATTTACTTTTATAGGAAAACGAGATGTTAAATATTTTGCATGTCATTTTTAATTACAAGTGGTTAATAGTTTGGTCTTCATTAATTATTTTTTGGTTAAAAATGATTTATTTGGAGTCATTTGCTTTAATAGGGTGGGTAGCAAGATGTATAAACTTTGGTTATAATTTCAAATTAAACTGCGGTTTTAATTTTGGTGATCATTTACTATTTTTGGGTCAACTATGATTTTTTTGGAGTCATTTGCTTTAATAGGATAGCACGATGTACAAACTTTGGTTATAGTTTTGAATTAAAATGCGGTTTTATATTCTGGTGATCATTTACTATTTTTGCCTGTGATATTTTACTAAATCAGGTGATCAGTTAAACATAAGCATCAGTTAAATAAAGTACATAGCATAAAAAAAAGTATTAGAGAGTATATAAAACATATTTTTTGTTGCTCTTTGCGACATTTAATTTTAAAATTTTGTCTTTCTTGAAGATATTACAGCCACTTTGCAATCAAAATTTTGTGGCTATGGATACCAGTTTATTAAGTTGTTTATGTACTCATAACCAGTAACGAGCCAGTAACAATCAGTCTTACCTTTGACATAAATAGAGTATTTTAGCGTACTTTATTGGTGTCGTAGATTATAAAGTACGCCTACATGAAAAAGAGGACAATACTCTATTTTAGAGTTCTGGTGGCAACCCTACCATTAGATTATATGGTAAACAAATTGATTAATTGTGTGCTAAATAAAAGGTATTTAAAAAAATACATACCCATCTAAGCTCTTGCAAGGCCTCACATTAGCATACAGGTCGAACTCCTTACGTAAGGCCAAATTAAGAGACCGGTAGCCTTTGCCCACTGGTGTCATGAGAGGACCCTTCAGGCCAATCTTATTGGCGTTAACAGAGTCAATAGCCTTCTGCGGGATACCAAACTGGCCATCTGGACCCTAAAAAGCAACAATTATTAAACACTTCTTGTAGGAGGCCTTTGTCTCAGACCAGCTTAAGTTGAAGAAAATAATGTAACACTCAGAGAATGTTTTCCTTATCTTGAAATATATTTTGGTTCGTTATTTAATTCAACTATTGATGATTTAATTGTTATTCATATAGAAAAATCACTAGTTAAATTTAAAAATTTAAATATCACCATTACAGAAACTGATAGTTTTTTATAATATATATTACTTCTTATTTAAATATTAGGTCACCTGTTGAAATACCAGACACAATATTCATTTCAAATTTCTATTGTTATCGAGCTCTAGGAATCCTTGCCACAGACGAGGGGTTATTTAATTACTTTATTGGCATACACAGCTGGTAACAATCAATTAAAAAGTAGAACACAAAAATTACAATAGATCAAATTAAATAATTCGAACCTGAACTAAATCAAGACCCAAATACATGTATAGTAAACAACATTATATTAACAAAAATTTGCCACAAAGATAGTTGTCACAATTGAAATATGTATTAAAAATGAACAAAAATGTAACAATAATAATCAGGCTTAACTTAAAAACTATACAGAAATTAAAAAGCAATAAATTTAATTAGATTTGATTACATAGATCTGCCAGTTTTTACTAAAACAATTTGCCTCAGCTAAGGCCATTGTTACAATAAATTATACTTTGCATTGATTAAGTTTTAGCAGCTGTTGATAACTTTGTAGCAGTTGCAGCAGTACATCAAAATGTAAAACTGTATCACAAGAACTGTCTTGTAGGTAAATAAAGACACATTTTGCAAACACTGCATTAGCAACAAAACATTTTAGTTATTTTATTAATTATTCTAAGAATGTGTTAGCAATTTCTACTAAGTAACTATGGTAACAATAGCTAATAAATTAATATTTATTAGGGGCTTACCCTAACAGCTGTGACGTCCACCTCATCCCATTCAATGGGTACTTTGGCAGCTTCAAAGATCTTCTGCACCGCGACGGTGATCTCCGGCCCGATGCCATGGCCAGGAATCAGCGTCACCCTCCGCACTCCAGAGCTGTATTGAGCCGCACCACTCCGAGTCGCCGGAGCCTAACCAAAAAAGAAGAAATATTTCCTTCATTTAACCTAAAACTAAATCACCATAAAACTATTTGCAAAATAATGTTAACCTCATTTTTCACACTTTCAGCCCCTCCAGAACTAACACTTGCAGCAGGCTCGAACCACCTCAGTAAACCTTCCACTACTTTATTCTCACGAAAAGGCTTCAAAACCTCTTTTATGTAATTCCTCGACATAACTATAGTACGTCTATTTTTGGATTGTGAGAATAAAGAGCTTGCGCTTGAAAAATATTCAAAATAAGCATGCAGTGGGGCAAAACTCAGGTAAAACGTAACACTGTTTTATAAACTTACGATTTTCCTGATTATTCTCGCTGCCATTTCTTTAAATTTTTGCTACACGACGACGAGCGATAATTCCGCGGTGAGGGGCGGAGTGGCGGAGGAGCGGAGACGGAGGGAGGGGGAGGATGTTGCAGGCGCTCACTACGACGCATGACCGGAAATAGTAATTCAAGATTTGATCTGATTAACATATTAATTAAATTAGACAATAATAGAAATGGGAATTATTTACTTAATATTAATTATTAATTATTTTTACAATTATAAATTTGTCAAAACACAATAGCAAAGTGTGACAGATGGCTAAAAAGCATTTGTCTAGGGCCCTATAATTATCACGTTCCAGTTTTCAGTAATTTTAACATAGCGCACAAAAGCGTTTGTTAAAATTTACCACAGACGTACACTTCTTATTATACGTCTGTGAAGTTGTGCCATTGCTATGGATCGGTAAAGTTATTAGATTAGTTCAGAGCATTCAACTGATTAGTAAGTCTTTTTTTATATATAAGAAGGAGGCAAACGAGCAGGCGGGTCACCTGATGGAGAGCAATGTCACGTGTAGGGTCTCAAAGGGTATACCTACGGACGCGAGTAATTTTAACCCCCATAGTCAATCAATATTATCATTTTGATCATAATTAAAATGGTTTGTCTGTTTGTCATAAAGTTAAATACATCGTTATGTCGATAGGCTACGTGTCTGTTTTTAAATTAAATGAGAGCACAAACATTTATGAGTAAGTTCTTTTGTACGTCTGTGTATGAGAGACTATAAAATCATTAAAAAGATCACAGTTATCATGACTAAAAGGTTAGTTAAAAGATTTGGCAGTACGAGCCGTCCCCTTTTGCCTTAAAAAACCAATTAGCTGGGTGGCACTTTTTGGCGGGAAAGTGAAGCTTCATGTCTGCAGTTTTGTTTTATTTTCTAAAATTTGTGTTTTTTCGAACATTAATGTGAAATAGTAGTGGATTATTAACCGTTCAGTGTTTGTGAACGTGCATGAGTGTTGGCAAATGAAACAAAACAGTGCAACATCACTTTTCAAATTCTCTCAAGAAGTCCGCGTGAGATCTTAGTAAAGCCCCACATCTTTACTGAGAACTCAAGGAGTTTGGGGAATATCATTTAACATTCATCATCCTAATCACCGCTTATTACATCATCCAAGGAAAAAAGAAATAAAAAAAACTAATGACTAGGCAGTATTGTCTCTGACCTTAGCCTGTTCCATCACAGAACAAATAAAAAAAAAACAAAACCAATGTTCAGTCAGGTGCAGTGTTGCCAACTCAGCTACTTTAATGCTAGATCTAGCTGCTTTTAGAAGCCAGGTAGCTACAATTTAATGAAACTTGTAGCTAAATCTTTGAGCTACTTTTCTAGCTACTTCACGAGAAGTATTGCTTGGTCTTTGACTAACCCTCCGGGGATGATAGTCGTGCACAATTTTTACTAAAAAATTAATAAATTGTAATAGATATTTATTAATTAATTAATTAGATTTTTACATTTTTGTAAAATTACCAAGTAAACTGACTTATTGAACAGACTCTAATTATATTTAAAAATTAAAAAGAATACCTACTTGTTTTTAATTTAATTTAAAAATCGATATTGTCATAAATTTTTCGTTTAATTGTTTACTAAAGAAACATTTAGCAACTTCTAACCCTTTTGTTTCTTATGAAACTTTTAGCTACTTCTAGCACCTTTTTGAGGTTAAAAAATCGAGCAATCTAGCCACTTTTTGCAATATGTCTAGCCTATCTACTAGCTGGAGGTAACAGTTGGCAACACTGGTCAGGTGTCAGCCACTGTCAGCCTCAGCCAGCTGTTTTTTTTTCTATCAACAAAACTTAAAATATTCATTAGGCATCTCTACTAACTACTAAGTCTGTGATTCCTAGCCACAAAGTACCCTGTACTAAACACGGATCCTAGCATTGTGGTTAGCAGATTAGTTATGATTGTGTTTACCATAGAAAACATTTATGTGTTTACACTAAAAGTGATTTAGTTACTAATTCGTAATCTCAGTAGCACATAAAAATTAGGTCTGCAAAATTCAATGATTTACTATTCAAGAATGAAATTATACCTAGTTCGGAAAAGAGTTACCTTACGGCTATTGAAGATTTAGTAACGTGAACGTTATAAACACATTATGGAGCATCCTCTTTCATTGAAATTGGCATCTTTGAGTTCAATTTCTCAATGTAAATTACAAAGTATTCTTGAATTATGCGGGGACAAGAAAGATCTAATTATAGACCCCTCTCTTATTAAGCCACTTGAAAGGATTTGCGGAGTTAGCTGGCTAAGGTAAACCTTTCCAATTAGAATTTCTGGTTTAACATGTAAAATAAAATCTAAGATACTGAGATAAGTTTGCTCTTTTTTTTTTTTCTATATTATTGCATTTAGTTTAAAAACAGCAGTAATATTTGTTTTTGCTTTATTGCAGACAACATGGCATTGACAAGATTTACAAAATGGATCCGCAACTGGGCTCCACAGCAAATGCTACCAGGGTCTACTTCATCCCAGCATGTATACAGAAGTACAAGTGTGTTTTAGATCAGATATCATCTGCTTTAAGCCAAAACCCTGCTCTGGCAGAACTAGGATGTTTCCACATTATCATTGTGCCTAAAGTTCTCAGTTCTTATGAGTCTGTATTGGAGAGCAGAGGTTTATATGGTATAGTCAAATTGCATTCATTTTCATGGGAATTGATGGCATTAGATGAACAGTTATTGAGTCTGGAGTTACCATTTCTTTACAAACAGTTGTTTGTTGAGCACAATCAGTCTATATTGTCAAGTGCGGCTATGTCACTTTGGAGTTTATTTCATGTTACTGGGAAACCGAAAGCCATATTTTCACTTGGAAAGATGTCGGCCAGTGTTTTAGACATGCTTGAAGTCTATAATGAGACATATGCAAGAGATTCCTTGGGCTCTGATACATTTACAGAAATAGGAGCTCTGATAGTGATGGACAGGAACCAAGATTACCCGGCTAGTCTGCTCACTCCTGCCACATACAGTGGGTTGCTGAGTGAAATCTTTAATATTAACTGTGGTCATTTGGATCTTAGTGTTAAAGATACAAAATACAAAAAAGGTAAATTAGATTTTGGGCTTGATGAGCTTAGGTCTGCTGATAAACCCACTGTAATGACCTTAGACAGCTCAATAGACAATTTGTATGGTGAAATCAAGCACAGACATTTTTCAGAAGTCTTAAGTGTATTGAGCTCTAAAGCTAAGTTGTTGAAAAATGAAGATATTAAAGCTTTGGGCATACAAGAGATGAAACACTATGTAGCTACCAAGTTGCAACAAGTGACACTATATAAACAAAACCTAGTCAACCATGTGCTTGCGTGTGAAACAATTATATCAGAGATGAGCAATAAATTTGAGAACCTGAAACTCACTGAAACTGAAATGTTGAATAACCGAAACAAGAAATCCAACTTTACTTTTGTTGATGAGCACTTTGGTACTGATATTCACATTTACAATAGTTTACGTCTCATGTGCTTGCTTAGCTTGACACAAGGGTTATCTTATGAGGAATATAATTCTTTAGTTAGCAAATATGTTTTGGCATTTGGTTACAAGCTATTGTATGTTTTTAATAATTTGATCAATGCAGGGTTGCTCATTCAGCCTTCCAGTATAAAGCTGTCCTTAAACATATCTAATTTAGGCAATTTGAGTGACAGACTGCCTAAGTGGCAGAGTGGCTTTCAGGTAGCAGCGAACAAACTGAAACAGTTACCTTCACACCCTGATAAGGTAGGGAACTCATCTCCTAGCTATGTATTCAATGGTGGATACGTACCCCTCGTTGCAGTGCTTTGTAATACAATTCTAACTTCAGAAACGCTGTCCGAAGTTTTGACAAAGCTCTCGGCCTTGACTGACTTGAGAGTCGGTGGTAGCATCTCTTCTAGATTGAAGGATGGAATGCAGACGTTGAATGAAAAACTGTCCAACTTAAAGCTTCAAAGTGATCTAGAGTTCGGCTGCAGAGATGCTAAAAGCTTAAACAAAGTACTGAAGAGTGATCCTAATTTCGGCAATGTGTTTCCTCTGAAGCCTAAGAGTGTGTTGGTGTATGTGGTGGGGGGTGTGAACTATGCTGAAATTGCTGCATGTGATGTGGTCCAGTTGTCTACGGGCAGTAAGATTTACATTGCCAGTGATTGTGTGATGAACGGGGGTGATCTGATATTTGCTAACACCTGAGGAAACTATACTCAATGCCTTTTACATAAAGTAATCATTAGAGCCAAAAACTGTGACTCTTTTTTTAATAAGGCATTAGCTTTTTAATCGTTTATAATATGTTTAAGTAAGTAATTTTTTATAAGGAAAGTATTTCTTTGTACAAAAGATATAAATGATTAAGTAATTAAAACAAATTCACTAAGTAATAAAAATAATTTTATTTATCTCTAAGTATATCGTTATGAATAACCTAATATATCACAGTACAAGATTGTAATTATAAAAAAACAACATAAATTGTGATTATACAGAAGAATAGTAAAACAGTAGTTAAACATTGTTATAAAATATGTTGACCAATTTAGAAACTCATTCCAAAACATGGAATATACATAGTTAGACCAGTTTACAAACGGATGCTGTCTCTATCTGCGTTTATTAACAAAAATAAGAGAGCATCAGCTTTAACTAAGTCACCTTTTTGCGAGGTTACTTTTGAGTAAAACATAAGCATAAAGTATTATTTTTATATTGTATAATATTAAGATCACCTGAGTTTTGATATCAATAATATTTAGGTTAAGTTACAAATCAATATCCTTGTAAAAGATGTTTGAAAATCGCAAGCTTATTTAATTTCACATGTAAATGACTAATCACCGCAAATAACTTAACCTTATGTACTGAACTTGTACGTTACAGAGGATTACATTATAAACGGGCGCGATTCTGCTATTCTACAGCGTCGCAATCGTCTCTCAGTGGAGGCACTCTGACATTTTGGCCGTTTGTCTAAGCCCTAAAGCATTGCGCAAACGTAGTGTCAACGTTTGTGCAGAGCCTAAATGTCGGAATCTATAAGTAGGTATCAAAACTTTGAAACTTTAATGTTCCATTATTAACAAAATATTTACGAAAATATCATACACACACCTTTTTATACCCGACGACGTTTCGACCGATCTGCACTCGGTCTTGGAGTTTCCAAGTGATATTGAATTCTAACGCGTTAAACACATGGTCGCTGTTTTGCGCGTTTTTAAATAGCAGAATCCGAGCTCAGTGTTCGAGCATATTGTACCGTAACCCTTCCGCATAGGGTCGCTATTTGCGCCAGTACTGCGCGAACTTGTGGAACTGTTCCACCAACACCGCCATGACGGCCGTCACGGACATGTCCAGGAGGTTCTGGAGGTAGTGCACCGCCTCCTCGTCGCCGAGGTCCAGTCTGTAATACCAATCACATCATTACTACGAGAATACACACATGCATACATACATTCCATGGACTCCACGCCGACGAACCAATGTGTCCATTCTCAAAAAACCGAGAATAACCACAATGCTAACCACTTTTTGTTCCCAGCGGATCCTTCAGTATTTTGGTCACGTTGCCTGCAAAAACCCAGACAACCTGGTAAAGCTGATGGTAGTTGGTCGGGTCGACGGAAAAAGACCGCGTGGTCGTTCGCCTACCCGTTGCATGGTCTGACCAGATAAAAACGCTCACTAGCCTGCCAATACCTAGAGCTATCAGGACCGCCGAGGTCAGGAATACATGGAAGACCATAGTGCAACGAGCGACTAATTCGTAATAGACACGACCTTCAGTAATGAAGATACCGACGGAGAAGAAGAAGATATATAAATATACATCCCCTCTCCTTAATTCACTAAGTTTTATTTGTACTGGCACCTCGAGACCAACCGTTAGGTTATGCAAGAAGTGCCAGACGTCCCTGCGTCAGCAAATCAACTCGCGCAGGAGACCATCTGCGTAGATCTTGACGCCGAATCAGTGCCCGCCGAAGCGCGCTCTTCATTCGGTACTCATAAGACTAGTGTCTCGGGAGAGTCTCCCCGCGTACACGTGTAGTTCACTGCCTATTGTCCAGATAGGTAACCGGAGCTGTCAAGCTAAGCTCGCTCACTTCTCGTTACACGAAGGGCACAACTCGCAGTTGCCACTGTTCGGGTCGTCAACTCTAAAGTCAACTCCCAAGTATCTACCTTGGTCGCAGTGTAGTAAGCACACTCACTTCTCGGAACCCATCCGGGCGCTTATCCAGTTCCCACGTCCTACGCGGCTGGCTGGACCGGAGGCTACGGCATCTAGGGGGCCGCCTCTACTAGTTCTCCAGACTAGTACCGGAGATGTCAACACCAATGTCCAATGAGAACCACCGGACAAAGCTGCCAACTATAAGGGAAACTCACGTTCCCCGCAGGACTTTTCGCTTCTGGCCCCTCAGAGACCACTACTAGGCCCCGCTCGCTGTGCACGACTTTGGAAGCCCTGGCACGCAATACCAGGACAAACGAACGTTCCTAAGCTGTACAGCTAACCACAAGCCACTACGATTCCAAAATACCAACCCAAAATATACAGTCGAGGAAGTTCCCGGTCGATGGCTTTTCGGCGTTATTAGCTTGCACACGATCGGAATACGTCGGCACACGTCGGAATAAAGAGAAAGCGAATATCGCCGGAAACTGGTCGCCCGGCAACTTCCTCGACCGTACATACTCAATACTATTATCCCCGAAGGGTTAGTCAGAGATTAGGCAATGAAGACCGCAAAATCAGTTTTCTGCCATAGTCCACGAAATACGAGGGCCACACCGAAAAGATCGGGAATGGAATACTTTTGAATAAATTAGACTTAAAATCTTTTTGGTATTTGAAATTTAGTATTCTTACGAACTTAATTCCATTTTTGAAAAATAAAAATTTTCAATAAAAGAAGAGTGGTAGCTATTTCAAATTAAGAAGTCAGTGAGAAAATGGAGCTTACGCGGGAACATTTCCGTGCGATAATTTTTCACAACTTTCGCCGAGGTTTATCTCAAGAACAATGTCTTGCCGAGCTTGTTTCTATTTATGAACTTGAAGCACCTAGTAAAACGACTATATATCGCTGGTATTCTGAGTTCCGTCGAGGACGTTTATCTCTTACCACAGTTCCTTCTACTGGTCGGCCAAAAACAGCGGTAACACAAGAAAACATCGATGCTGTACGCCAATTAATACAAGAAGATAGACATGTGACATACGAGCAGATACGGGCTTCCCTCAGAATTGGTATGACAGCCATTCAAATAATATTGCATGATGAACTGGGTGTCAGGAAGTTAGTTTCCCGCTGGGTGCCCCATCGCTTGACCGAAGAACAAAAGTCGGCTCGTGTTAATTGGTGTCGGTCTTCTCTGCAACGGTTCGATAGAGGGAGCTCAAATGCTGTTTACAATATTGTCTCGGGTGATGAATCGTGGATTTATTCATATGAGCCCGAAAGAAAACACCAATCGGCTGTTTGGGTCTACGAAGGTGAGGTCAAACCAACAAAAGTTGTGCGCTCTCGTAGCGTGTCGAAAAAAATGGTCGCTTCGTTTGTATCGAAAACCGGACATGTGGCTACAATTCCTTTACAGGAACGGAAAACGGTTACTGCTAAATGGTACACAACAGTTTGTTTGCCGGAAGTCATAAGAGAACTTCGTAAAAGTAATCCGAACCGTCGCATAATCCTTCACCACGATAATGCGAGTTCCCACACCGCTCGGCAAACGATCGCGTTTTTAAATCAGGAAAACGTGGAGTTGATGGACCATCCTCCATACAGCCCTGACCTGAGCCCCAACGATTACTTTACATTCCCAAGAACTAAAGATTTGCTACGTGGTCAACGGTTTCCAGGTCCAGAAGAGGCAGTCCAAGCTTATAAATCGGCCGTTTCGACTATGTCTACTTCAGACTGGAATTACTGTTACAATAATTGGTTTGAACGAATGCAAAAGTGCATTGATTGTTACGGAGAATACTTCGAAAAACAATGAAAGTAAATATTATTGTGTTATCTTTGTAGTTTTTTCTATTCCCGATCATTTCGGTGTGGCCCTCGTAACCACTGCACATGTGCTCAGCGTGACAGGTGGTAAGCCCATCGCCGCTCTATGCTGCTGGATGTATGTGCAGTGTTTAGTCCGTCAGTCGCCTTTTAAGACACCCAAGGGAAGAGATGGGTTGGCAGTACTTATTAGATAAACCCAAAGTGTCGATTATCTAAAGTTCGATCGTAAAGTCGCCTCTCACTTCGACCCTCACGTTTCATTCGATTCCGATCAAGAGTGATTTTTGTGACGTTTCTGTATTTTTTATTTTTTTTTTATTAATAGAAGGAGGCAAACGAGCAGGCGGGTCACCTGATGGAGAGTAATCACCGCCGCCCATGGACACCCGCAGAACCAGAGGAATCGCAGGCGCGTTGCCGGCCTTTAAGGATAGAATAGGGTTAAAAAAGGAATAGGAATTGTGAGAGGGGAGAGGGGTAATGGGCCTCCGGAATCCTCACTGGCTGGACGAAACACAACAGCACCAAGTGCCATTATTTCACGCGGGATATTCGTGAGAGGGTGGTATTACGCCGGGCGAGCCGGCCCAATGCGTGCTGCAAAGCAGCGTGGCTCTACCACTCAGTCAGTGTCACTCATTTAGCACTGTAACCTCCCCCCCTCTCTATAATTTCTACACCTAAATCTAAACCTAAATCTAATGCCTTTCACACCTATATGCCTAGTCTACCTTATAATACATACACACATCCTCGCCGCTTTACCTTAACTTAAATTATTATCTAATTCTTAAAACTAATTAACCTAATTTATCTACAATCTAATGGTTGTGTCTGGAGTTTTGTAGAGTGTGTAGCGTTTGTATGAAGATGGAACCTTAGCATAGCTTAATTCTATTTGCAGTGAATTTCAGTCAAGCAATGTAATATTATAATAACTACTATTTTGGCCAGATCGTCTAGTGAACCCTCCGTTGTTAACCGCATTTAAGTAACTCAAGTTCTTTCGTGAAAGTTTAGTAATTGGCTTATCCCTGTGTTAAATTATTTTCTCCTGACCTAATTACCTACCAGTCTATAAATCATAACATAAATATGTGTAGCCTAGCAATGACTCCGTCTGAACTGTGACCTAAATCCTTCACTGCAGCTGCGGGGAAGATTTGTAACCACTCAAAGGTAATCAGATGATAGCTTAGCTTGTAGGTATTATTATTTATTATCAGTAGCATGATACATAAGAAGCCTGGTGCAATTTATGAGCCCCACCACCGCTCCATAGCGTACTATACATCTCATGGTTTAATTATAGTTCCGTCACATTGGCTTTAACTTTAATTATTAGCTTGTGCCTTTAATTCTTTAAACTGAGAATTTACATCTCTCCTCAAATTTAATTTCATTTTACATTATGAACTATGTGTTAGCAATTTAAATTCTTATTATTCCACATAAATCAATAGAGTTTATCTCAAGGCTTGCTATCATCCAAATATCCTTTTCACATTAAGAACTTAATTATTCAATGCAATAACTTATATTCAGTTCCGTAAAGGGTGGATAATTTAATAAAACGCCAATTCAGGCGGTGGCTAAAGTAGAATGCTATTAATACAGGTAAAACTACTTTTATTTACTCTTAGTATTTATTATACAGGTCTTGTAAAGTTCCAATATAACTACCTTGGATTGGCTGCATTGGCAGATTATCACATCTTAAGTTTATTAAAGGATGTTTAATTCATTCAATATCCTTGACTTTAGGAAGTGAACTTAAATAGAATACTATCATTTGAAGTAAATTACTTTGGGTTACTCTTAGTGTTCATTATACAGATCTTATAAAGTATAAGTACATCTTAAGTTTATTGAAAGACGCTTAACTTATTCAACATCCCTGACTTTTAGGGAGTGAACTTAAGTTAATTATTTTTCCATTAACTTCCACCCTCTGTCTCTCAGACTGAGTGGTTAATTTGATAGACTACTAAATCATAGTCAGTATACTTTTAGTAGGTAGTAAATTAGGTAGTTAATTATCCCTGTTAATCATTGAATCAATTACATTTAGAAGTTATCTTTTACTCACTTTAATAGATATAAATTAGACTGTACTAGGTATTAGTCTGATTGATTAGATTGTTCCCATCAAATATTTCTATGTTTCATATTATTAGAAGTAAGTACTTACATATCTTACTAGGTCTATTCGAATGGTATTAGTAGACCATTGTCAGGCTAACTAGCTGGTTGTTATCAATCAATTATTTCTATGTTTCAGATTATTAGAAGCTCATAGCTTGCAATGTCTTCTTTCAACGACTTATCCTAGGTTCTAAACTGGTTTTAGTTGTTCAGTTTGTATCAGCTTATTTTTGCTAAGGTATCGGATGTAAAACTTTAACACCTTGAAGAGTGTAGCGATATGAGGTCGTATTACATCCCAGGGAAAGCTAAAAAATGCCTGTTTGGTCATTTCAGTATTAGAAATCAAACATCACAGTACGGCTAAGCTTATTTGCTATAACTTTTTAGTATTTTTCTTATAATAGGAAACCAGTCTAGACTTTTAGGTACTCCAAAGTAATGATGGTACAATATTATCATACTTCTGTTAATTATTTAAAATGAATAATTAATTGGTAACAACTTTAGGAAAACAATTAGAATTTTACCGGCCTGCGGTAACAGATTACTTGCCTAGCTAGGACCCACATCACTTCATCATAATTTTATTTAGCGCCGTAACTTAATTATCCCTACCTTATTAGTCTGAATTAATAACTAACCATATATATATCCGCCTACCTATAGATTCCTACAACTTTCCTCACTTGAAAATGCCTATATTTTGTCGAACTAACAGTCCCTTTTGTGTACCTTGCAATCTAGGCCAAGCCATATTTAACTTAAATTCGTGATGTGTGGTGAGAGTCGCATTGCCCCTGAAAGCAACTAACTCCTAAATGTTCTATCAGTCGAGCCAGTATACTCAGTGTGTTATTTTCCTATCACTACACTGTATGTACGGAGGTAGACTCGAGATTGGACTGGGTCATACGGGTCTACCTCCAGCTAAATGGTGTCTGACCTATCTTCAACTTTCACTAGGGAGACAACTGTCTCTCCCCCATTACTCCGTCGAAGATAGTGTATTGTTTAGCGTAATAATATAAAACGCCGATCTTATTAAATACAATCAAAGATCATCCAGACCGAAGTCTGTTGAAAGGTACATAGGTTTTCGTTGCCACCGTTACGCGTTTCCGCCGATGTACCCCGGAATACTTCATTCCGTTAACGGATTCGAGTTGCGACCGCAATAGTTTTACTTTATTAATCACTTTCAATTTCACAAATCTTAATTAATATCGCAGCTCGAATATCACTTAGCGCACTATCAAAGCTCGGACACTATTTTTCCCGTATGAGTAGTACCGCACTCTTAAGTTGGACCGCACCGCCGACGTCCCAAAATTGAATGCCCGCTAATTTTCCGCCCTTTTCCCAAGCATCTTAACTTTCGCGCCCCGCGCCCTCGACATCTTTCCCGCGCGAGACCGCTTTTCTCCCTTCAACCAATCGCTAGCCGTTTCCCCGATGCCCCCCGCCTTCGCGTCGCGCCACGTGGAGCTATCATCCGACCTCTCTTTCTGTCTTTTTCTCAACCTCTCGCTCGCTCATTGCCGCTTTCGCCGCGCAATTCTAAAATTTTTCCATAATCTAACCAAATCTCGTCCGACAGCCAATATTTCATCGTTGAATATCTAAATGTAGCCTTCTATTAACAATTCCCTCTTAATAATCCTCCACTTAAGCCAATAATCCTATATTCTGGGAAATTATCAAAAGTTCCGTATTCCGACCATAGATGGCGTCCGCCCGTAGGTGAACCACTTTCCCGACCCCAGAGCAGTCCCCGCGAAATTCAAAATAAAATACGGTCCTAGTCAAGTTCACAACCATGACTCCCACTAGACGCCGCCTACGTCGCAAGGGACGCGCAGAGCAGTCCCCGCGAAATTCAAAATAAGGAAGTCAAACTAGCAACCTTATGCGAAGCTCAAGTAAATAACTCACGCTAGATGGCGCCTATGTCGCAAGGAGCACACAGAGCAGTCCCCGCAAAGTTCAAACTAAAGATAAAGAGTTAGACCACAGACCATTATTCTGAACTAGTTTATTATTCCCTTTTTCATGCTTATTATATTAATGGTGCTACGCATTAATATTTATGTTAGTGCTACTCCCACACATTTCTTACTAACGGACGGATACCATTCATTCTGTAACGTTACAGCCGCCCCCGATAGAATTTAAGCAGATAAAGTACCACTCTTATCTGCGGCGAATTATATCTAAACCCTGTACTTAATTAAGTACAAAATAGCACGTCCTTCCTTGCTAACCCCATTGTCATCCTAGCCCTCTTCCTCAAAGATATTCCTACTATTTATAGTTCCTCCCCAAATCCCTAATGACTCCTTCCTCCATAAGCTTTCTTATTGCAAAAATAGCCCACACCCCTCATTCTATTCAACTGACACAAAATCATAATCGCATACCCAGTTCTCGTGTTCGAAACGAAATCCCAGTAAACTTAGTTTCGGTAAATACTTCCCAATAACTTAGGCATCTACCATGTCTCTAATCATACACAACCTCCGAATAATGATTTGCCTTTTGTTTACCATCATAACAACAAATCTTAATATAATTTAAATCAATATAACAGTCTCTTGCGCTGTCTAGTAACGCCCCCTAGCGAAAACTCTTCAACTTTATGACGATTCCGACGTAAGTTTATAACATCTTCCGAACCATTCAATTATTCTATTCTTTAAATTATTTTCCTAGAATAATTTCAAGTACATCTGTCATCATGGCCTTCTTTTAACTTACGTCTTTTCTTACAACTTGTTTCGCATCTAAATGTTGCAACCTAGGGATCGAACCTGGGATCTTTCGTGGGTGAAGCATCAACCACTTCGCCGTCATGGTTTTAGTTCCAACTAGGCTAATGAATAATTATTAATAATTTGAATTAAAACTTTCCTTCATACTTCAACGCTAGCTCATCTTAGCTTATATAATTACCTAAGATAACGAAACGTCGGAACAATTGTCTACCTCAGGCAGGGATCGAACCCGCGTCCTCCACAATCCCTAATTAGCTACTTCTTTCAACGGAAACCTATTTTCCTCTCCGCGGATAAGAAATCTTAACCAAACCCCCATATCAACCAAAACCAGTAGGCATACCATCATCGCCCAAGAGTTATAACTTTATTTTAGATGAGATACATCTATGTCTAATCCTACAAATAACCGAGATAGAATACTAGACTCGCTTCCGTCCGGTACGCAGTGACACCCCCTCACCGTGCATACAAATAGAGGTCTTAACACCTTACAATAAGGTTGTCGATCGTAAATACTTAGGAAAAACTCATTCACTCTAAGGGGGTACGCATCTCGAAACACGTCCTTGAGTTTTGAACTAGCTACCCCGTAGTTCAGATCTATTAGAAGTTTGTGTGCTATGTATATCTAACTGTCAATGTATGCGTCATCGATAAGTACTTGTTAATACCCCGGTACGCGTTGGACATTGTATACTAATTGACAAGTACTGAGCTTATACGTATAAGCAAATACTTATGCCAAAACCTATCTAGTAACTATGTCTCATCCCTAGTTATTACTATGTACGAAAGACAACATTTAGTCTCATTTGCTAATATATAATACGTCAATATCCCCTTACTTTCCTATACCTTTGAAAAATATCATTTTCTTATTAAATTAAACAGACCGGTAACTATCTTATCCGCCCCCACAACTCTACTTAACTTCCTACCTTTTATATTACTAATAACGGTCAAATCGGTAAATAATAAGTCATTAAAGGTGACACTTCGTCTTAGTATTCATGGTAATTAATATCGTGAGTTCCTTCTCGTATTTACTGAATTCCAAACTGCGTGATTCAATAGTGCTAGTTTCTTTTTTTTTTTTTTTTTTTTATTAGATGATTTTAATTTTACACTCGCACAAGACACATTATTAAGATGGTAATCTCCCGAATGTTTGTAACTCTAATTGGTTACTCCTTAATTACTCTACTCTACTTTCAGCCTTCCGTCCAGATTGTAAAATTCCCCAGTAGCGCGAGTTCCACTGATAACGCTAAAATGAAATGCTATCAATAACCTCATTTCCGCAGCTACCGGTAATATCTCTCTGTTGTTTAGTCAAGCATATTTACCCTGGTCCACACTCCATAAGGCGTCCTCGAATGGAATTACCCTACAGCAGAATTCTCACAACTTTTAGAAAGGCTAGTTTAGGAAATGAAGCTAAATGGAAACCACTTAATTTTATTGTGTGCTGAGTAATTCCCACTTCTACAGCACAGTTCCGAAACTTCGATTCAATTACTTCACCAGATAAATCAAACAACCCACACGCTTAACTAAGTTCTATTTGTGCCCAGTGCGACTAAAAATATTCGAACACCCTAAACAAGCTACTTTTACTAATTTAACAGTGCCAATTAAGAATGCTCCCTTGTGTCATCTATAATTTTATTGTGTGCATAGACGACCAAAGACCTCGCTTTCAGCATGCCTTCTTCGTTGGACCCGCTTAGTTAAATACTCTAATCAAAATTCTAAAGTTACAATTGAAAATGTCAAAAGTTCGAATATTATGCAATAGAGAATTTCTCTAACATAGTTACTCCACCTCTTCGCACTATTTAGACAGGCATAATGCAATTCAAGTATTTATTTTAATTTATAATGACCAATCTTCTCCACCTTTGTTCACATATTTTAGCCATCCCTATCCACAGCTGCGGTGAAGATAATTAGTTAATGAACAAAACATCCTATAAACATTCTATGTTACTACCGCAATCACAAGAAATATTTACTAGGAGGATTATCTATCATACAGCTGACTATAACAAAATGAGTCCCCCTTATCTTTCTCCGTTCCTTCTCTAACGTAGAAGACAGCAACAGACAATTAATATTTAATTACTTATAATTTAGAACAACCCTAGGTAAAACGCTACCACAAAACTAGTATAGAACAGAATAATACTAACCGAAGTAAACTTTTGTATTCACACTTGCAAATAAAATATCTTTATCTTTCCGTGATGAATGATTTTGATAACACTATTTCATCAACTCAATGTCCCGGCCTACATATGTGAAAACTCCCAATCAATTAGTTTGTATAAAACAATCTAGATGCGACATGCAGTTCACATTAACTAACAATTTTAAGGTTGTGCCATAACTTCGACAATAACCTACCTTAGCACTAATTTTAATCATCTACAATTACATCACGTACATATTAGATGCCAATAATCTAGATTATTTAAGAATTCTAGCAATTCTAATAAATAACCAACAAGATCATCCCGCTGTGACAGTCTGCGCTGACCTTCCCACAAGTCAAAACCGCGTTTCGTTCGTCCTATCATTTCTAAACCTGTAGACATTTACTTTGTACTAAACAAATTCTTGAGTTAATAATTATTTGCCAATTGTTAAGCAAACCTATTTAATTTCATAATAACAATTTTAATATAGCAGTATTAGAATATTATTATAAATCCCGAACATCTTTATTTATTATAATCAACATTACCGGTTAAAGTATTTGAATGGCCTAGTGCGAACTAGGTTTCAGGTCGCACCTCGGGAAAATAAATTTACTATTGACTCTAAAATCTACTACTAATAAATTTATTATTTTCTTCTGACATATAAAGATAGGCTATGACTCTAGGTCGGGTTTAGTAAACTTTGAACTATGGCTACTTCCACGATAACCTCGGTTAAATATATATATCCGCAAAACGAAATATGTCCAATACAGCCGATTTTACAAAATTTAAATTATGCCACTAAACAGTACGTGTCCCAAGAACGTCACACATCCGAAACCCATTTCAGTTCTAATGTCTTTACCCATCTACATTAAAATTTGTACCTGTCGACGCGAGACAACATCTAAATAATTACCTTGTATGATTCGAATTGTGATAGTTGATTTTGTATTGTAATCTCGATAACGCAATACCAGGGATTTACTTGTTAAGCGGTAAGAGATTTATTCTCAGCTCGCAATATCAGTCGCTTTATTTCCGGCTTGAATGTTTCTGCGGACTATGAGTTTAAAATTATCCTACAACTTAAAATTATGGTATATAAAATCGATCACTGTTTTATAAGTAGCTGGTGTTAACTTTTAAAATGATAAAACGATTTAACTAATGATTATGACGTGACATCCGTCCGCAACTCGCCTTTATAATTGATGTGATAACATACGCTATTGTTATCACTATAGCGTAACAGTGCTATAACTCGTTAATTTTGCAGTTAAATCTCGACTTCAAGCCAGTCAACTATTTTTTTTTTCTACTATTATTTTTTCTTTCGATTTATTATTCTTTCTTTACTATTATATTTTTCTTTCGACCCCTATTTTGCTCCCAAGCTCAATTAATATCCACCTTCCACAATTATCCATCATCCGTCAATCTTAGGTATCCTCGAGAAATATTTTTTTTTTTTTTTTAACATCTTAATCGTTCAACGGAGATAGACAATGGGCGATTTTCCGAGATCAAAAAAAAAGAAATTGGTTCGTAAATGACTTCATAGATGGCGCTTAGCATAGATTAGTATGGCGCTTAGTAAAAGGCGGGTTCATGAAGAGCACGTGTATGGCTGCGTAATATTTATTCTATTCCAAAGTAGAAATAGGTTCTGGATGTCCTGAATATGAATAGGTAAGTAAATACTATTTTTTTTTATTCTTTTGGTAGACAAGTAAAAGTGTAGAATTTATTACAGCCCATAAGTAACCCAGCTTTCATAAAACGACATCTATCGAGTGTTTTTGAACCAATTTTTTACTTTTTAATTTGGGCTGTCAGAAAATCGCCCATTGTGCAAGGTACCCTTCTTAATCTGCTAATCCAACCCAGTGAATTCAATAATTTATCTATCTCTACCTATCCTAACTAATTAGTCACGTAGTAAGGTCTTTTCTTTTCACCGCTCTCCCGACTTAGATATCTCTAGGTAACTCACAACCGATAATACTAGGTAAGTAGGTATAGTAAGCTGTGCCCAGCGAGCTTTACCTCTGCGTACGTTAACCTCATCTTAAGCTAATAATAATCCTTTGTAAATCTTCATAATTAACTATTTATCACGATTTCAACTATACGGTAAGAAGCAATGATTACCGGTAACGACTACTTACAACGCTGCAAGAGTATTACAATTATACATATTATTATTAGACAGCACCCTTTTACCATCATCCAAAATAAAATCTTTTATTGGTAACCCAACGCCATCTAGCCTCGCTAATAGGTAACCTCCCCACAATAGAGTAGATATTAGATAGTTGTTTCCAGACGGTAACGACTTTTATCGCCTACTAGACGTATTTATCCGTTTACATTTTGCATCCCAAACTACGTTGCTTTTAAACCAAAATTCCTACTAGCAATGAATAGTCATATGATTCTATCCCCTACATGACATCCCTGCTACTTGTTATTACTTATAATCGCGATTCCTCACCAACGCGTGTATTTTGAACTGTAATACTATTTTATGTTACTTTTCCTAGGATTTTAGCGAACTAACAAAATGAAGCGGCATTTCCCTTGTGCAGAGCAATTGTCCCCATCTACATGTCACATAATAATAATTCCACCACCATGTCATTGCATCCTAATCTACTACGTGATAAGTATTAGGAAAATCTCTTTCAATGTAAAAAAAATCGCAGGTATTAAAAATAACAGGTATGGAAAATAACAGGTGATTCCGCTTGCTATAACATGACTACGCGATAAGAAAGTTTCCTCTCCGATTGGGTTTATAACTTCATGTTTTATAATCATTCCTAATTCTAGATTGTTTATGGTCTAGCTAAATCCTAAGTCTATGGTCCAACCATAGACAAATGATTTAATAGTCCCTGACTAGCCTAAAACTACTCTATGGATTTCAGACGTGAGACTCAAGTACATTATTATATTATTTTATTTCCTCTAACATAACCAACAAAATAAATTATAATACGTGGAATAGCACATCAACTAAAAACCGCAATCGCTCAACGATTATTAGTCAAAATATAATTATTATTAGTTTTATATTATGCTGTTAGCGTCATAACTTTATAATATTGTACAGCATATCGCCGTCCTATAATATAAATTGAATCCAGCAATAATTAAGTTGGTTAATTCTGTCCAATCTCGCCCCCTTGCCTTCCCATCCGACAGCAATAATAATTAAACCGCCCCCTATTCTACAAATCTTTCTAAATCAATAAATGTTGACTATGTCACCCTATCGACCTTTTACGATCCTAAAAATAACTCAACACAAGGCTGTATGAACCAGTTGCCTATGCCTATATGAAATCTATCACCAGGAATAGAAACAAAACTACAGTTACCATAACTCTTAACCCCTCACGTGATGACGTCAGCGCGCGCGCAAGTCCTTCTTTGATTTGGGTATGACGCGGCGTAATTTGATACAGGTACTTGAGTAGTGTTAAGTGGTTTTTGTGGCCTTCCTTTTTTAAACACCACACATATTGTATATCGTTGGATTCCTAGAAAAATTATCTTCAATATTATGGCGGTTTCATTAAAAAATATTAAACAAATATTTAATTATATATATTTTTTTTATTTATATTTTTTTTTTACATTTTTTATTATATTTAAAAATTAAACGCGATAAGGGTATCTTTTTCTTCTTTATATGTAACCTCTTACTACATAGTAATAATAATATATAAAAATGTTTACAACTTTTCATAGAAAAATGTAAAGAAAAACAACAATTTCCGCATCGAGTTATTTTTTATTTTTTTATTTTTATTTTTTAAAAATAGATCTTTTCGAAGTAAGTCTGTTTTTATTGACGTTTATTCACACTAGACAGCTCGTGCAGCCAACCGATACAAGCCGCAGACACTAAAAACTGAAACCGAAGTATAAAACAGACTTGAAATACATAGTCACTACGTGGCTATCATCAAATAAGCGATCAACATTTGTAGCCACGTCGTGGCTATCATCACCCGAGGGGTTATCGTCAACAATTATTATCTTAGCGTCCTATCAAAAATTGGATACCTGGTTTCAGTATTCATAGAAAACAATTACTAAAGGTTTCAGTATTCACAGATAACTCAACAGTTTTAAAATTAATACTCCCGGAATAGTTTGGTTATTGACTATATCTAAGTACTTTGTTCACTCATTAAACTTTGGAAAAACAACAACGCCACCAGCCGCACGGTACCTACTTGATGCTGGCGAAATCCGCCATTAAATAAAGAAGAAAAAGATAATAACTGAAAGGTATTGTATTTCAAATAATACTCATTACGCTATTGTTTTGTAGCTTTATCTCTATTTGACCTTTAACCTAACCTGAGAATCTTTTTGTTACAGATTTCGTACAACAAAATTTAGCTCCAGCTCTCATTGCGACTGTCTACAATATTGGTCTTAATCTATTATCAAGAACCCGTAATACAAAGTGTATGAATCAACTTTAGAAGATAACAACGTTTATTGTGAAAAGTGTCAAATTATAATTCTTCAATATCTCTGAATTAATTAATTTTCATTGAATTATTCCCTATTAAGCCAATTCTAAACTCACGCATCGCAACACGACAACAATTTGTGGGAAAAAAAATCCCACTTCTAAATTAAAGTATTACCGCTTGACTGAAATCCAATACAACTATATTAATGATAATTTATAACTTAACTTTCTGATCCTGGTCATGGCTTACCAAATTGTAACCTCCCCCCCTCTCTATTTTTCTACACCTAAATCTAAACCTAAATCTAATGCCTTTCACACCTATATGCCTAGTCTACCTTATAATACATACACACATCCTCGCCGCTTTACCTTAACTTAAATTATTATCTAATTCTTAAAACTAATTAACCTAATTTATCTACAATCTAATGGTTGTGTCTGGAGTTTTGTAGAGTGTGTAGCGTTTGTATGAAGATGGAACCTTAGCATAGCTTAATTCTATTTGCAGTGAATTTCAGTCAAGCAATGTAATATTATAAAAACTACTATTTTGGCCAGATCGTCTAGTGAACCCTCCGTTGTTAACCGCATTTAAGTAACTCAAGTTCTTTCGTGAAAGTTTAGTAATTGGCTTATCCCTGTGTTAAATTATTTTCTCCTGACCTAATTACCTACCAGTCTATAAATCATAACATAAATATGTGTAGCCTAGCAATGACTCCGTCTGAACTGTGACCTAAATCCTTCACTGCAGCTGCGGGGAAGATTTGTAACCACTCAAAGGTAATCAGATGATAGCTTAGCTTGTAGGTATTATTATTTATTATCAGTAGCATGATACATAAGAAGCCTGGTGCAATTTATGAGCCCCACCACCGCTCCATAGCGTACTATACATCTCATGGTTTAATTATAGTTCCGTCACATTGGCTTTAACTTTAATTATTAGCTTGTGCCTTTAATTCTTTAAACTGAGAATTTACATCTCTCCTCAAATTTAATTTCATTTTACATTATGAACTATGTGTTAGCAATTTAAATTCTTATTATTCCACATAAATCAATAGAGTTTATCTCAAGGCTTGCTATCATCCAAATATCCTTTTCACATTAAGAACTTAATTATTCAATGCAATAACTTATATTCAGTTCCGTAAAGGGTGGATAATTTAATAAAACGCCAATTCAGGCGGTGGCTAAAGTAGAATGCTATTAATACAGGTAAAACTACTTTTATTTACTCTTAGTATTTATTATACAGGTCTTGTAAAGTTCCAATATAACTACCTTGGATTGGCTGCATTGGCAGATTATCACATCTTAAGTTTATTAAAGGATGTTTAATTCATTCAATATCTTTGACTTTAGGAAGTGAACTTAAATAGAATACTATAATTTGAAGTAAATTACTTTGGGTTACTCTTAGTGTTCATTATACAGATCTTATAAAGTATAAGTACATCTCAAGTTTATTGAAAGACGCTTAACTTATTCAACATCCCTGACTTTTAGGGAGTGAACTTAAGTTAATTATTTTTCCATTAACTTCCACCCTCTGTCTCTCAGACTGAGTGGTTAATTTGATAGACTACTAAATCATAGTCAGTATACTTTTAGTAGGTAGTAAATTAGGTAGTTAATTATCCCTGTTAATCATTGAATCAATTACATTTAGAAGTTATCTTTTACTCACTTTAATAGATATAAATTAGACTGTACTAGGTATTAGTCTGATTGATTAGATTGTTCCCATCAAATATTTCTATGTTTCATATTATTAGAAGTAAGTACTTACATATCTTACTAGGTCTATTCGAATGGTATTAGTAGACCATTGTCAGGCTAATTAGCTGGTTGTTATCAATCAATTATTTCTATGTTTCAGATTATTAGAAGCTCATAGCTTGCAATGTCTTCTTTCAACGACTTATCCTAGGTTCTAAACTGGTTTTAGTTGTTCAGTTTGTATCAGCTTATTTTTGCTAAGGTATCGGATGTAAAACTTTAACACCTTGAAGAGTGTAGCGATATGAGATCGTATTACATCCCAGGGAAAGCTAAAAAATGCCTGTTTGGTCATTTCAGTATTAGAAATCAAACATCACAGTACGGCTAAGCTTATTTGCTATAACTTTTTAGTATTTTTCTTGTAATAGGAAACCAGTCTAGACTTTTAGGTACTCCAAAGTAATGATGGTACAATATTATCATACTTCTGTTAATTATTTAAAATGAATAATTAATTGGTAACAACTTTAGGAAAACAATTAGAATTTTACCGGCCTGCGGTAACAGATTACTTGCCTAGCTAGGACCCACATCACTTCATCATAATTTTATTTAGCGCCGTAACTTAATTATCCCTACCTTATTAGTCTGAATTAATAACTAACCATATATATATCCGCCTACCTATAGATTCCTACAACTTTCCTCACTTGAAAATGCCTATATTTTGTCGAACTAACAGTCCCTTTTGTGTACCTTGCAATCTAGGCCAAGCCATATTTAACTTAAATTCGTGATGTGTGGTGAGAGTCGCATTGCCCCTGAAAGCAACTAACTCCTAAATGTTCTATCAGTCGAGCCAGTATACTCAGTGTGTTATTTTCCTATCACTACACTGTATGTACGGAGGTAGACTCGAGATTGGACTGGGTCATACGGGTCTACCTCCAGCTAAATGGTGTCTGACCTATCTTCAACTTTCACTAGGGAGACAACTGTCTCTCCCCCATTACTCCGTCGAAGATAGTGTATTGTTTAGCGTAATAATATAAAACGCCGATCTTATTAAATACAATCAAAGATCATCCAGACCGAAGTCTGTTGAAAGGTACATAGGTTTTCGTTGCCACCGTTACGCGTTTCCGCCGATGTACCCCGGAATACTTCATTCCGTTAACGGATTCGAGTTGCGACCGCAATAGTTTTACTTTATTAATCACTTTCAATTTCACAAATCTTAATTAATATCGCAGCTCGAATATCACTTAGCGCACTATCAAAGCTCGGACACTATTTTTCCCGTATGAGTAGTACCGCACTCTTAAGTTGGACCGCACCGCCGACGTCCCAAAATTGAATGCCCGCTAATTTTCCGCCCTTTTCCCAAGCATCTTAACTTTCGCGCCCCGCGCCCTCGACATCTTTCCCGCGCGAGACCGCTTTTCTCCCTTCAACCAATCGCTAGCCGTTTCCCCGATGCCCCCCGCCTTCGCGTCGCGCCACGTGGAGCTATCATCCGACCTCTCTTTCTGTCTTTTTCTCAACCTCTCGCTCGCTCATTGCCGCTTTCGCCGCGCAATTCTAAAATTTTTCCATAATCTAACCAAATCTCGTCCGACAGCCAATATTTCATCGTTGAATATCTAAATGTAGCCTTCTATTAACAATTCCCTCTTAATAATCCTCCACTTAAGCCAATAATCCTATATTTTGGGAAATTATCAAAAGTTCCGTATTCCGACCATAGATGGCGTCCGCCCGTAGGTGAACCACTTTCCCGACCCCAGAGCAGTCCCCGCGAAATTCAAAATAAAATACGGTCCTAGTCAAGTTCACAACCATGACTCCCACTAGACGCCGCCTACGTCGCAAGGGACGCGCAGAGCAGTCCCCGCGAAATTCAAAATAAGGAAGTCAAACTAGCAACCTTATGCGAAGCTCAAGTAAATAACTCACGCTAGATGGCGCCTATGTCGCAAGGAGCACACAGAGCAGTCCCCGCAAAGTTCAAACTAAAGATAAAGAGTTAGACCACAGACCATTATTCTGAACTAGTTTATTATTCCCTTTTTCATGCTTATTATATTAATGGTGCTCGCATTAATATTTATGTTAGTGCTACTCCCACACATTCCTTACTAACGGACGGATACCATTCATTCTGTACCGTTACAGCACCACCCAGGGGTCACGTGTAGGGTCTCAAAGGTAAACCTACGGACGCGAGTAACTTTAACCCCCAAAATGTATAGTCGAGTTTAGACAATGTGGATTTGATAACTCACTGCGGATTCAGTTTTGGATCACGCCTTTACAGAATTGCCCTGCATGTACCTCAAACTCTTATAGCTGTTATTTCTAAGTCTTAAAAAAAACTGCACTACTTATCGCTACCATAACCCAAACAATAACAGCGCTGTTTATTCTAACCGTTCACCGTTCTACCAGCGCTGCTTATGTACCTACTATGAGCTCACTTCTCTACAGCAACAATTGATTTTAACTGCCTTCATGGTCTCGTGGCTAAGCCACCGTTCTTCGACACAGAGGTCCCGGGTTTGATTCCCACGGGGGTACATGTTTGTGTGCTCGGTTTGGTTGATGGTAGGATTGGTAGGGCTCGTTAAGTCCGCCTGGCTAGCTACCACCATCTTATAGTATGGCGCTATAACAAAGCATCGTTGTGTTCCGACAGTTTAGAGATAAGATAGTCAGTTCCCCAGTGGTTAAGGATTCCGGATCAAGCGCGCTTCCACGTTCGGCCTTATTCACTTACCATCAGGTGATATGTAGGCCAAGTGCTTACCCGTAGCCAGGGCTTGGAATACCGGCATTTTAATTGATCAAACCTTTGACTTAAATGAGGTACCGGTATCGATTTCATACCGGTATTCATAATACAGGTTAACCGATGAGTACCGATAAGTAGGATCGTAGTAGTACCGGTAATATACAGATATAATACAGGTACTAATACCGGTACCAAGTAACCAAATTCATTAGTGCGAGCGAGATACAGAGTAGATAAATAAGTGGCGCTTGGATTGGCTAACTGCACTGCATTTTGCACGGCCGCAGTCGTAGATGCCGCAGTGCACAGTGCACAGAGTGCACTGCATATCACGTGACAAACAGACTGACAACGTCGCAGATAGATACCGGTATTCATGTGACAAACAGACTGGCAACGCAGCAGATAGATACCGGTATTCATGTGACAAACAGACTGGCAACGCAGCAGATAGATACCGGTATTCATGTGACAAACAGACTGGCAACGCAGCAGATAGATACCGGTATTCATGTGACAAACAGACTGGCAACGTCGCAAATACATACCGGTATTCATGTGACAAACAGAATGGCAACGTCGCAGATAGATACCGGTATTCATGTGACAAATAGACTGGCAACGTCGCAGATAGATACCGGTATTCATGTGACAAATAGACTGGCAACGTCGCAGATAGATACCGGTATTTTTGAGGTACTATACCGGCACTCGTGGATGAATCCAGGAACCGACATGGAAAATACCGGAACTTACCGATATAATACCTGTATTTTCGGTACCGGTCCCAAGCGCTGCCCGTAGCTAATAAAACAATTAAACAGTTACCTGAGTTTGTCCTGCACCTTCTTGACGGCCTTGTCGGGCTCCAGCGCGATGTCGGGCACCGACGCGTCTACCATCAGCGAGAACAGGTTCAGCATCAGGTTGGCGTGCCTGCCGGGGAACATCAGGTTAGAAATTAATATCTTAAAAGATAACGTAAGTAAATAGTAAATAGCTTACCAGTGTAACCTAGTAACCCTTATTGGGCCAGCGTGATGGCAGTGGCGGTACTTCCATAGAAGCCGAAAAGTCCGGCCTGCCTTAACCAAAACTCAATACCACTACCAGTGAATCGCAATTAATGATAATCACATAATATTTTTTCGAATTTAATTTCTTAGATATATAATAGAAATAAATCACTTTTAACATTTACATTATCAATTTTCAATAAAAAAAATCGTAAAACAAATCGCTAAACTACGTTTAAATCGTATGATGCTTTACAATCATATTTACTTCTCTCTCACACTATCTGGCTTGCAACCGGGCTTCGTCAATTTTCTAAATCCGCTATCTTCTAACATCAACAAATTGGTACATATTTCACAAACATAATACTACGTAAGTATAATACTACGTATAGATTGTAAGAGCATCCCACAAAGCTGGCTTTCTCGACAATAAAGTTAGTTTTTTTTTTAAATATTTGTTCCGTGAAGGAACAGGCTAAGATCAGAGACCATACTGCCTAGTCATTAGTATTTTTATTTCTTTTTTCCCCCCTTGATGATAATAAGTGGTGATTAAGATAATGAATGATAAATGATGTTCCCGAAACCCCTTGAGCCCTCAGTAAAGATGTGGGACTTCACTGAGGTCTCACACGGACTTCTTGAGAGAATTTGAAAAGTGATGTTGCACTATTTTGTTACATTTGCCAACACTCGTGCACGTTCACAAACACTTAACGGTTAATAATCCACTATTATTTCACATTAATGTTCGAAAAAGCACGAATTTTAGAAAATAAAACAAAACTGCAGACATGACGCTTCACTTTCCCGCCAAGAAGTCCTAAAGTTAGTTACACACAGCAGCGACATTTTTTTATTATTTGAAAGAACAGGCTAAGGTCGGAGACCATACTGCCTAGTCATTAGTTTTTTATTCGAAAAGGTGTTTGAATACTAAATATAGAAAAAAATATAACCTACAATTATAAATATTGACAAAATTATAGAAAAAACAAATTACTATAATTATGGTGGAACATGAACGCAATTTTATTTTTATTGGTAAAAAAAATAATCACATACTTTTTTTTTGTGTCACAAGTTTTCGGTGAATAATTTAATTTTACAATCTTTCCATTCAATTTTGAATTATTTCTTATAAAACTTCACAAAATAACCGATTTAATGAATAACACAACAATTTGTTTCATTAAACAAAGTGGTGCTGCGAGCTCGCTTTGTGGCTGAATAGCTGGCCTGTTGCGAGCAAGACTTTATAATTTTGTATTCTACAGCCCATAGAGGTCCATAGAGCACATCCCTACGCACATGCGCCACTGCCATTTTTTTAAAACTATTGTGCTAACTAACTACTATGCGTGAACTCCACTTTGTTAAAGTTGGTTTGAGCGATTGTTTTTTTGACTGCTCCGTATTTCAAAAAAGTTTTATTTAGTGATTTAGAATGCATTTCGAGTCTAGTTCGACGCTTAATATTGTCTCCTGTGAAGGACTTAGATATGCTGTAGTGTTAATCGGCGAGAGTAAGGTAAATTCGTTGATATTTAAGAGATTAATCAGCTCATAACATCACACAAACCTACTTACTCCAGAATTGTGTTATTTGCAAACTATTAGAAATCATAAAAGGAATTTCAATAGATCTGTGTCTATATTGTTGGCGTTGCATAATATTGAAATTTACGTAAATTGATTTGTATTTTTTCTTTTATGTTTATTTCGGGCTTGCCCTAATCGGAAGCCCTAGGCGTGGCGTGCCTGGGTGCGTGATGGGTTATTTTTTATTTATTTATTTATTGACATTATAACACCTTTACAGTTTACACCAATGCGATGTTATAGAAAATTTTATAAGTAGATACAAAAACACAAAGTAAATATAAAAAACAAAGTTAAAAATTACAAAAAATTACAAATTTAAAATTATCAATAAAAAATTACAAAAATCAATTAAAAATTATAACAAATAATACAATTTCAAATAGCAGATTTAAATTGACTATACTGTTTCAATTTTTTTTACTCCACGATACTATCCTCTCAATATCTTGCTGCAGTCGCTCGCAATCCGAAATGCTCCCTACTGGCAAATACATCTTTAGATCATCTGCAAAGAGCAAACACTTCGCCTCCCGGACGACTGCAGGGAGATCATTAATCATTAAAAGGAACCCTAAAGGGCCAAGATTACTTCCCTGACTCACACCTGAAAAGGTGAAGAAGGGCTTGGATTCATATCCCGCGTACTCCACATATTGTCTTCGTTCACCAAGGTAGCTTGAAAAAAATTTTAGCAAATGCGGTGTAAAACCCATAGCCGAAAACTTTGCTAATAATATGTCATTATCTACGGTATCGAAAGCTTTTCGGAAGTCGAAGTACGCGACGTCTACCTGACCCCCGGCGTCAATAGTTGGTGTAAGGTGTGACACAAAAGTTAATAAGTTGCCCCCCGTACTTCGCCCTGGGCGGAAACCATGCTGGAGGTCCGTCAACTGAGAATTCACTTGTAAATAAATACACCGGTGTAGTACGGCCTCAAAAACCTTGGCGAAAGAAGACAATACAGCCACCGGTCTATATCCACTCACATCAGAACTTGCACCTTTTTTGGGGACTGGGATGACCCTTGTGATCTTCCATGCATCCGGGTAGCAACCTTCCTTTATAAATAAATTAAATAAGTGTAATAAAGGCTTTTCCAATGGCGAACGGCAGTCCTTTACTACGTAGGATGGTATACCGTCAGGTCCAGCTGAGTGTTTGAGCTTAAGGCGCTGGAACGCAGCACGCATGTCGCGCAATGTAATTTGGCCGATGTGAACTCAAGCGGATCCAACACCGGTTTCACCTTGCTGTACACTGAGTGAAAATATGCCGCTAAACAATCCGCGCTCTCAGTGTCACTTAACACCTGCCCGTCTTTGGTGATTCGAGCTTTATTACGTTTTGATTGTTTGCATCTCATAAAACTCCAGAAGGATTTAGGGCCCATTGGCCCCACGTGCGCCTGTTCCCTCCATGTGGCCTTCCCTGCGCCGTGGGATGTTTAAGGCGAGTCACCGAGGATATGCGGGCAAAATTGTTTCGCTAGATAAAAATTGGTATATGTATGTACTACTAAATAACGCTCTTATAAAAATAAATAATACACTAAAGGATATTGCCTCAAAAATTTGCTAATTTGTTACGCGATTAGATATACTTTACTCGATTATAAAAAAATGCCGAAAACAGACCACAATAAAAGTCTAAAGCTTGTTGATTTCTTACATTTTTTTAAAATTTTCAACATAATTTTTACATGTAAATATTTATTTTGAAGCACTACAGAGAATTTGCTACTTCATTAAATCCTATAAAGTCTATTTATGCAAAAAAACTATAAAAACCTATAAAATGCGCCTACTTGCGCCGCTTCGCTGTCAAACCCGTCCCGTACCGTCGAGAGAGCGAGAGAGAAGCGCTCGAAAGGACTCTCCTTAAAGGCTGATTATGATAAACTACCTACGAGTTACGTACGAGTATACAGGGTAATTGGTAAATAATCCCGCAGCGGAGCCTTCTTAGTGCAAATAACAACTATTTGTATAGGAGCCATACATTAAGTAAAAAATTATTTGCATTTTTGTACGGAACAACTGATTTTTTTCGTAACTAGAGTTGCTCCAATACAAATAAATCTTCTTTGCACTTAATGGGATGACCGATTTGCGAGATTATAAAACACCCTGTGTATATCGGTATCCCAATTAACCTAGCACCTTATTACACAAAAATCTTACCTCCTGAGATGCAAGAACGCGGTGTAGCACTGCTTGCGGAACTCGTGGTACAGCTCCGAGTGCACGCCGCCCATCGCCTCCACCATCTCCTTGCTGAGCTTCATCGGCGGCGGCAGCGGCTTCGGGTCCCGGCCCAGGATGTAGCCGAAGTCGATGTGGAATAGGGCCCCGGCGCGGGTCAGGAGTAGGTTGTCGAGGTGGCGGTCGCCCACGCCTTGGGGCAAAGAACTTATTAATAAATAGATATACCTAAGCACTTATTAAAAATATTTTTATCGTTTAAGATTTTTAAGGTCTAAAATCTAGAGGGGTAAATTAAAAAAAAAACACAAAAAAAACCTTGAAGAGATATGAACAAACTAGGGATGTTACGTAGGTGAGTTTATCGGAACCGAAATTCTTAACATTGATATGTCGGTTCCGGAATCGTAAATTTTGTCGCTAATTTTGGCTTCATTATTTAGTTTAAGCAAAAGCGTCACGTCACAGTAAGAACTACACTCGGACACTACTGAACTTTGAACTCGTAACTCACATATACAGTCGTGGTCAACTAATTAGGGACAATCTCTAGTTAAGCCAAATTGTGAATTTATTTTTTATTTTCCAACGAGTCTTAACAATATTCCATATCTTTTACACGTAAGTGTAATTAGTCATTGATGTGCCCGATTATACAAACAATAACAACTTCTTAAACATTAAACCTCTTTACAGTATAGCTGATAGATTATCAGTGTGCTATTTGTTCAAAGAATGCTGGCTGGCCATTTAATTAGGGACACTGAGATATTGCGTTCTATTTTCAAAATTTGAATCTCAATACTTTTTTATTTCTTCTTTTATTGTTTTGTGGTAGTTTTGGCGGCAATCCAGATTTTTAATTTTAAGTTTTGAGAATTATTTTGAAGAAATATGGGCAAAAGAGAAGAATCGAGAGGGCGCTACTGTCGCGTTAGTAACAACATCAGCTCCGTATCTTATTTTAATTAAAAATAGTATTTGATGAGTATTTGATTGTGACTTGTTTTGAATCAGTGTCAGTTGTTTTAATGCAGCCGTGTAAATGTTATTAGGGCTGAAAATCGATGTAAACGAAAGATAAACAGTGATAAAAAATTATGTGATCCAGTGTTTGAAACAGTGTTTTGGAGATCTTTTGGCATCGGGATACCACTGGATTTCATTTAATGCCCGCCACTGCATTTAATACGCAGATAAAAACGGTATTTTCAACAATAATCAGAAAACCGTGCAGTGATTTTGTCTGATTGACCGTTCTTTTTTTTTTCAAATTGCTTTTATTTACGATGCACCAACGCCATCTATGTGACCATAACTGAACTACTTCTCTGAATAGCACAACTTGTCTTGTTGTAATTGCTTAAAGCACATCTTGCCTAGCCTGCTTTAAAGAGCACATGCACCAGCCATTATTGATTTCGCAAACATAACATTATAATTTCAAAGATGGCACCACTATTGAATAATCAGACTTGCGCTGTATGTTTACAAACAATTAAAACGCGTATGTATTTAAGATGTTGCTCATGTTTGAAGCATTATGATATCGAATGTGTTAATGTTGGTGAGAAAAGATTTTACAACGTTATGACTGCAGAGCACAAAAGCAAATGGCAATGCCAAGAATGCAAAAACAAATTGCCAAAAACGGATACTAACACTCCCGTTATGCAAGATGATGCTAACATTACGACGCGCAACCGGTCTAACGTTAGGTCTGCAGCGGCGACTTCACCGCCGCCGATTATAACTATGAAGCAAACAGGTGGTGACGACGTTGCGCTGTCGCCTCAGGCGGTCTCAATTGAGGTAATGAAGGAATTGCGTCTCTTCCGCGAAGAAATGAGAGTAGCAATGCAAGAGGTTCGTGGTACAATATCGAGCCTTACTAATGCTATACAAACGAACAACTGCCGAATAGACGAACTCGAAGCGCGCGTCAACGCTATGGAACAACAAACGAACATCGAAGCCACCGGCAAATTCCAGGCATTGGAGCATACAGTCGCCAACCTCAGATTAGAACTAAACGACCGCGACCAAGAGCTACTATGTAATGACGTCGAGATCGCTGGTATACCCGAGGAAAACAACGAAAGTTGTGTTCACTTATTCCTAACCGTCGCTCAAAAGCTAGGGCTTGCGCTGGACGAGCGAGACCTTGTTAGTGCGGAGCGCGCGGGCCCCGTTCGGCGCGCGGCGCGCGAGGGCGAGGCGGCCCCCCGCCCGCGCCCGCTGGTCGCGCGGCTGGCCCGCCGCGCGCTGCGGGATCAGCTGTTGGCCGCGGCGCGAGTTCGGCGCGACGCGACATCTTCGGGGCTGGGTCTGAGTTCAACCGCTACTCGCCCCCTCTACATCAACGAAAGACTGACCCCCCAAAATCGACATTTGTTTTATCGAGCGCGTGGCGAATCTGCGCGTGCTCACTGGAAGTACGTGTGGACACGTGAAGGTAAAATATTTGCTAGAAAGAAGCATGGTTCTACTCGTCAGCGCCTGCGTTCTGATGCTGATCTCGTGAAAGTTTTTGGTCCCTGTTAACGTTAGCTCATACTTGTTATGGAGATATTGTTAATGTCCCATATTTTTACCAGGATAGAAATAATGATAGCAGTTTTATATATATTTTTGTTTTTGTTAGGCAAATGTTTAATATGTTTTCTAACTTTAATTTGCAAATTATTATGATGTGCTATATTTTTTGGAAAATACTTATAATTCATTTGTTATGTTTCATATGTTTACTTTTACATATTTTTAAAGTAATATTGTTTAGGTATTTTAATGATGATTTTGTTGTATTGAAACTTTTAGAGATGTTAGAACATTGTATTAGCTTTGTTTGTGTGTATACGCTTGTGTTTGTAGCTATTTGTTTGAAATATTTTTATAAAAAAATATATATTGTACTCGTGAATGTATTTCCCACGTTTTGCACTGAGCTCTTAGAATTGTATTTATGTTTTTGTTTCTGTACCATGATGTGGCTGTGGTTGTGCAATAGTAAGTCCATGTTATATGAGAAATTTATGTTTCAAAATTCATGTTTTGGATATTTATGTTATTCAGGGCATTATATGAATCACTGCTTAAAAGCGTTTATTGCTTTAGATTGGCGACATATTACACTTTTATGTCAAGTAGTTTTGTATTGCAAGCACATTTTAATTACCTACTCTTATAGCATCCAGTTTGTTAAATTCAAAAAGTTGTCACTTGGTTTGTTAAATCCTGGTTCTCTGGGCACACGGCATGAGGAATTTCTAGTGGCGATTGATCGCTCAAATGTTGATATTTTAGCCATCAACGAGACCTGGCTCAGGCGGGGCGAGGAAGCGCGCGCGCCGGCGCCCCCCGGTTACCGCCTACGGCACATCCCGCGGCCGGCCACCGTCCGCTCTCGCGGCGGAGGAGTCGGCTTTTACATAAGGCATGGAATAAATACTCGTCTTATTAAGCATCCGCCCGCAGTGTCTATAGAACAAATGTGGTTAAGTGTAAGCGTGAACGGTGTCAGGTTGGCTCTGGGTACCGCATATCGTCCGCCGTGGCTAGATTTAGACACCTTTATAGACGCCTTAAGCGACTCTATTTCCTCATTAGGCTGTTATGACCATATTGTTTTATTAGGAGATTTTAATGTTAATGTTTTGAACGCTCAAGACGTTCACACGATAAAGCTCGGAGACTTTCTGAATTGTATGAGCCTTACGCAATATGTGGAAGAACCAACACACTTCACTGCGCATAGTGAGACTTTAATCGACCTCATCTGCTGCAATACGCGTGTCTCTAACATATCTGTTGACCATATACCGGATCTCAGTAGTCATGCGTTTATCACATTTGATCTCAATATTAAAAAAGAAAAGCTGCCTCCAATCTTTTTAACGTTTAGACCACTTAAAGATATAAATGTTGAACAGTTCCACACTGAGTTAAATGCCATTTCTTGGAAGGATCTCGTAAGTGAAAATGTTAATATTATGTTGAGTGAATTTAATGGATTATTGTTATCTTTGTTTGATAAATATGCTCCACTTAAGCGTGTACATATAAGGAATCATTCACATCCTTGGATCACGTACAATATCAGGGAAATGATGAAATTGCGAGACAAAGCCCACGTTAGAAGTAAAGCTACTAAGCTAGATACTCATAAAATATATTATAATGAATTGAAGTCCATTGTCATTGCAGCAATCCGTAGTGAAAAAAGCGCATTCTTTAATCAATATATAAATATGTACTCACGTAATTCAAGGGTCTTATGGAAAAACCTGAAAAACATAGTAGGCAATTTTAAAAATAAGAGCTTTGACTTGCCTGTACATCTAAGTGATCCTACTCATATAAATAATCATTTTCTTGAGCTTCCTGGAAAAGAAGAAAGTGATCCATCTGTCTTAGCTGAGTACAACTCAAAGAGGTATTGCACGTCTGTCTTCACGCTTAAATCTGTGTCTGAAACAACTATTCTCAGTATTATCAAATCAATTAAGTCTAACGCACAAGGCGCTGATAACATTACTTTGGATATGATAATACTAACGCTGCCCCATACACTATCAATAATTACCAGTATTGTTAATACATCAATTGAGACTGGTATTTTTCCGGAGTTGTGGAAACACGCTATAGTTAAGCCTATTCCAAAAACCCAACACCCTAATGACATCAAGGATTTACGACCTATCAGTATTCTCCCTTTTATGTCCAAGATAGCCGAAAAAGTTGTTTGTATGCAAATGACCGAATATTTAGAAGCAAACCACATCTTACCTGAAAAGCAATCTGGATTTAGAAAGACGCGTAGCACTGCTACAGCCTTGGCAGATGTAGTAGACGATATACTGGCTGGACGGGATATTGGTGAAGGCTCATTATTGGTATTACTGGACTTCTCGCGTGCGTTTGACACTATTGACACACAGATTCTCTTATCGAAACTGGCTTGCTACGGGTTTGACTCTAATGCATTGAGGTGGTTTTCAAGCTACCTCTCTGGCCGTACTCAGCATGTTGAGACGCGCAGTGAATGTGGCATTTCAGCGGTTTCTGCCACCTCACCGGTCCGAAGGGGTGTGCCACAGGGGTCCATACTTGGGCCGATACTCTTCATCTTATACACTGCAGATATTATTGCAAATATAGAGAATTGTAACTATCACATATACGCAGATGACCTTCAACTGTACATTTCATTTAGGCCCGAAGCAACCAATGTTGCAGTTGATAAAGTTAATGCAGACCTAAGCCGAGTATCTCGTTGGTGTGACCGGAATAATTTGGTACTAAATCCAAACAAGTCCAAAGTCTTGGTACTAGGTTCCAAAAAGCTTATTAGCGATATTTCTTCCCGAGATCCAGCAGTTACAATACGTGGAGTACCTTTGATTCGTGTAACTCAGACTCGCAATCTAGGTCTTATTATGGATGAACAACTGCAGTTTGAGGAGTATGTTTCAGAAATAATGCGAAACTGTTTTTATAGGCTTAAGGTGCTTTATCGCATCCGCGAATGCTTGGCTGTGGATATGCGAATCAAATTGTGTGAGGCGCTGGTTCTATCAAAACTAAATTATGCCGATACTGTTTTCGGAGAGTGTCTATTAGCCCGCACTAAGAAGGTAATACAGCGAATTCAAAATGCTTGCGCACGATACTGTTTTCCTGTCCCTAAACATTCTCATATTTCTCCGTATCTTAATCATAACAGCTTGCTTAACATGTCTGCTCGACGTACGCTACACTTTGCTTCGCTTCTTTTTGGAGTTATGATTAGCAAGCATCCTTCATATCTGTACAACAAGTTAGAGTTCTCCCAGCGTCATATAAGAATCGCGCCGCGCCTCCTATGCCCACGACACAAAACGGCCGCTTTCCGTGGCAGCTTTCGCTATGCTGCCTCGAAGTGCTGGAATAACCTGCCACCGCCAGTTCAAAATTGTAAGACGGTTAGTACATTTAAGTTTAAATTAAAAAAGCATTTATTAGAATTACAGCTTTCCAGCACTTAAGCGGTCGTGCTGTGTCAATATTTTATTTTATTTTTGTAATTATTTCGTTATTTTGTTTTACAGTTTCGTTTTCGTTTTTTATACTTAGTAGCTTGTTTTGTTTATGTTTTGTATTGTAACCTTATAAATAAATTTTAATGTTAAAGTAAAAGTGTCTACGGCTTGCATCACAGGCAACTTACACTGTGTTAACAATAATTATTGTAGCTAAGTACTTATTTATAAAATAGTAGTTGTTATTTAAATTTTGTAGACATAAACTTAAATTTTAGTTTTTAAGTTTGTCTGGAGCTGCGCCTCCCTCTTACTGGTTCCACAGAATACCAGCGCCATGGCATGTAAATGTCACGGCATAAGCTGAGTGGCGACCATTTCGGTTGCATAATGCCTACTTTTTTTAATATCTTTTATGTATATTTGCCCTATTTATGCTCCGAATAAATGTTTTTCATTTCATTTCATTTCAAAAATAAAAGTTGCGATCCAACACTACGAACAATTATCATGAAGTTTGTCGAGCGTGGTTGGTCATACCGAGGGATAGCAGAACATTTAAATTGTTCAAAAACTATGGTATGCAATGCAGTGCAACATTTCAGGCGCAATAACACAGCTTTAAATGTGCCCAGGACAAAAAGATCGAGAAAAACAACTCCGCAAGAAAATAGAATGATAACCAGGTTAGCTAAGAAAGATCCGTTTCTAGGCTCTATTTTAATTAAACACGAAGTGTTTGGGGCAGACGAAAGAGCCGGTGTATCAGCGAGGACCGTTCGACGACGTCTGGTAGAAGCAGGGTTGTTCGGAAGAGTGGCTCGCAAAGTACCGTTGTTGAAGAAAGAACATAGAAATGCTCGTTTGGCGTTTGCACGTAAATATGGACATTGGACCTACGCCCAATGGCAACATGTATTATTCTCTGACGAGACCAAGATTAATTTAATTTCTTCAGATGGAAGGCAATACGTACGGCGTCCTGTAAAAGCGGAAATGAATCCAAGATTCACAAAAAAGCAGGTGAAACATGGCGGTGGAAACATTAAAATTTGGGGTTCATTTTCTGGACGTGGAGTGGGACCTGTGAGAAAAGTTCAGGGTAACTTAGACCAACATCAATACAAAACAATATTGGAGGAAACTATGCTTCCCTATGCTGAGGAGCATCTCCCTATTATATGGACGTTTCAGCATGATAACGACCCGAAACATACCGCCCGTTCAGTCAAGTCGTTTCTTACCAGTCAGTCAGTATCGGTGCTAGATTGGCCAGCAAATAGCCCGGACCTCAACCCAATTGAGCACCTTTGGCACGAAATCAAGAAAAAAGTTTCAACTTATCGTACCACAACTTTAGATCAACTTAATCAAGCTTTTTGTGAGGCATGGGCAAACATTCCTATCGAAACATGTCAGAAACTGATAATGTCTATGCCACATCGGTGTCAAGCGGTAATTACTAACAAAGGTTTTGCTACTGGGTACTGATTTTACACGTAATAAAATGGAGCTTTTAAAAATATTATAATACTGGAGATTATTCGTTTTGTTTAACTCTATTCATCATTATACTTTACTGTCCTTAATTAAATGTCCAGCTACATAATTATACCTTAAAATTTAATACATGTTCAACCTTTGATATTAAATACTTTTTTCTATTTAATTATTCTCTTATTTACAGCCATTTATAGTATAGTAATCGGACCAAATTATGCAAATAATAGGTGCTGAAAAATCAATAGGGTTTTATATTTATATGTACATAACCGGTTATTGCTCTTCACTATCTTGAATGTCCCTAATTAGTTGACCACGACTGTATATCATCATAGTTTGCTGAAACTATGACGCGCGTCTAACATAAAACAAACAACTGAAAGCGGAGAACGCGGGCGTGAAGGGATTGCCCAGGCATCAAATCAAAACTTGTAGGCTCGCGCTCTGCCCGGGGTCGCGTGATGCGTTCCGCAGTCTTCGTTATACCTTTGACCCAATTTTATTGGATCCGAAGTCGGAGTCGGAGATGTAAAATAAATCGGAACTTCCAACTTTTCATAATCGGAATCGAAGTTAAACATCCATCCGTCAACAAGTGTAACATCCATAATATATACAATCACGCCCGTCATCCGGAGCGGTAGACAGATACCACCGCATCACAGCTTTTGGCTTGTCCTACTAATCACTAATCAAGAATAATTATATCTCGTGCACTATTGTGTATGTAACGTTTCCACGATTAGGACTTTACATTTTGTGACAAACCGGGTCAAAACTCAATCAAATTATCAAATAGGCTGTGGTGGCAAGTAAACAAAACAGAATACATCGCGTCTGATGACATAAATACATAGAGGCACACAAATCTTACCAAGCAAATACGTGATCACACAGTACCCCGCACAGCTCCTGATGTACGTGTCCATAGTCTCCGGTTTTATGCCGTACGGCGCTCCTTCGCAAGGATTGTGTTTCCTGAAGAAGTTCTGTATACTGCCTTCTGTCGCCAAGGCCTCTGCCACTGTCACCGACTCGATAAACTGCAGAAAACCGTGCTTGGAACTGGTCGCTAAGACCTTATAAGGGGTTAACTTCAAGTCCAAATTCTCTCTTCTTAGTAACTTATCCATTAGGGTTATCATTTGGAGTATCAACTGGTCTTGACGTAGATCATCTCCGTGTTTAAATATAGCTTCGTACTCCATACCTTCTGTGGTTAGGAATGTAAGTTTGGAGGGCATTAAAGCTGATTTGAAAAGGCTCGCTTTCTTGGCGACTATTCCCTTGATGGTGACGCTTGGGTCTAAGGGGAAAGGCATCGGTTCGAAGTTCGTGAAGTTGAATTTGAAAGCGTCCGGGTCTGCTAGCAGTTGTTGCAAGCGCTCGGCTTTCTTGTTGCGGTTCCCGCTCTCGCGGGTGACTGTTTTGACGAGCTTTACCAGCTTGTCGATGAAGACCTGCTGGCGGGCGAGGAAGGAGCGGGTGCGTTGGTGGTCCGCGTTACCTGGATAATGTAATAAAGTATGGTTAGTTATTATGTTTCTCTGAAAACATTCCAAATCGGTTCGTGTTGGAGCAGTTCCAACTGAAAGTCAACAAGTCAACTTTACAGTTATTAAATACGATGTGAAATGAATAATGTCATACATATCTGTGTAATTAGAATACAAGCATCCTAAAGAAATAATACATGACTTTTCCACTTATAGGCGTTTTAGTAGCGTGACAGCCGCTGCTAAGACGCAATACAGTCGCTGGCGGCTGTCTTAATTCATGATTTTATGATTGAATCATGTTTTAAATTGAACTTATTACTGATTTCTGTTATTTACCTCCACTTCACATAACGTATTTTTTTAAATATTTTTTTTGTTATTGTGGCACACCTAAATGTCCTTACTCTGCCTGATGAAAAGCAGCCAGTGAAGCCCAAGAGGTGAAAGCGTTCATCACAGCGCTACCACGCTATGCCGAACGCTCACACTATGGCGGCCTGCATAAATGCTTTTTGACGCCCCGCTTAAATAACCCGGGAGAGAAAGAGGAGGGAAACACGTGTGCGGGAAGCGCATTCCACATACGGGCAGTTCGGCAAAAGAACGATTGTCCAAACTTTTTGGTACGTGTCTTGATGGTCAGCACGGTATGAGGGTGGCTTATTTGCATGTCAAATAAGTTAAACATGAATACATACTATTTTATACAGCTTTTATGTAAAGCTATTTTGATGCATATCAATAAATTTCTTTAGACTTCTTAATAGTGTCGCGTAGCGGTGAAAGAATACTACCACCCCCTCTCTTCCCTTGGGTGTCGTAATAGGCGACTAATGGACTAAAGACTGCACAAAAATCCAACAGCATAGAGCGGCAATGGGCACACCGCCTGTCACGCTGAGCACATGTGCAGTCGCTATTTGGTGAAAAGTGGACTATGGTAGACGACTGCTTTTGCTGTCGTCTCTGACTAACCCTTTGGGGATAATAGTCGTAATTATGACTGAATGTATGTAATTTTAGAACAGTATGTCGCCTATTGGGCGTTATTGCTTGTCGTTGCGAACGAGGCTTTATGCGGTTTTGTATTACGTTTAAACATGAATTATGTTCGTTTGTGAAAGTAGACCCTCATGTATGTAATATGCGAGCCTCACCGTTGGCGAGCCGCTGCGAGTAGGTGCGCATGACGCGCAGGTACATGCGGCGCGCGTCGTGCGCCGGCGCGTCCTCGCACTCCACCAGCAGGTACCAGTACAGGTAGTTGCCCACCACGCTGTTGCCGCACGCGCGCGAGATGAGGAACGACGCCAGGCCCAGGCGCTCCTCGCAAGGCTCGGAGGGGCTGCAGGGAAACAGGGGGTTTAATGCTATACCGCCCCTAATGACATAATGCTAACGCGCTTTCGCGGCACCAGACGCTCCTTACAAAATTGTACTTGTACTGTTGAAGTGTTAAAAGGACGACGTATGAATGTTTAGGGCTGAAAAAGGCCGCGAAGCCAGCCAGCTATGAATGGTGGTGTGGTGAGTTAGAGTGCATGCCTAAGCAGCACTGCCGAGCAACACGGAGATGGCGAGGAACAAGGAAAAAGGGAGGTAGGTCCGAAGAGGAAGCAAGACAGTTTTACCACGGAGTGCGAGCGAGATACCGACAGGCAATGAAAGACATGAAGACGAAGTTCCAAAGGTAGCCAACAGCGGTAACCAGGACCCTTGGGGCAGGGCCCGGTATAGAGGCCGCCTGCAAACATCATCAACGGAACAAAGTTGTTGGCTGGTTACGCTGACGACGTGGGTTGAGCCATTCGCGCGATGATGGGGGCCCTCTGCCCGGGCGATTGTTTATCCCGGGATACCCACTACCCTCGTCGTGTTCGGTTAATGGCAAATCTTATGCCGTATTGCGGCCCCGTGCCGCCGGTTAGGATTGAGGAGCTGGAAGCGATGGTGAGATCATTGCCGATCAACGCTCCGGGGACCGACGGCCTGACCTCACACATCCTGAGGAAGGTTTGGGAAGTAGCGCAGGCCGAATTTTACGCGGTGTATGCTAAATGCGTGGTAGAGAGGGTGTTCCCTAGAATCTGGAAGGACGGTCGACTAATTATATTGCCCAAGGGCAACAACAACAAACCAATGACGGACCCAAAAGCCTACCGTCCTATCACCCTCCTTCCGGTTCTAGGTAAGATCCTGGAACGGGTAATGCTGAAGTGCGCACCCAGTATTGCGCGGGAAATTTCGCCCTGCCAGCACGGCTTCACCGCGGGTAAGTCCACGGGGACAGCGCTTCTAGCTATAACGAGAGGAGCAAGTACCAAATGCTGATACACGCAGATTATCGGCCTGGACATCTTGGGCGCCTTCGATAACGCATGGTGGCCAATGATGCTCGTCAAGGCGAAGCGGTTTGGTTGTTCAACTAACATCTACACGATGTTGATGGACTACTTCGACGGCAGGCGCTGTGGACTACGCATTGGAGACCATGTGGAATGGAAGACCTCCACAATGGGATCCACCATGATAGCCTACGCTGACGACGTGACCATCTTGGTCGAAGCAAACACCAGAGCTGGAATAAAGGCGCCTGCCTTTACTACACTAGAGCTCGTCGCCGACTGGGGCGCCCGGAACCGGCTGGAGGTTTCGCCGGCCAAGTCATTTACGATTACTATTCGGGGGAAGCTCCAACTGTCACCGGTTATCTAGTTTGGGGGGGGGGGGGGGGGGGTATTCGATCGGGAGTGTCGCGTCGGCTATGACGCTAATCTTTCCTTCGCGCAGCACGCGTTATCGATTGGCGAACGAGCGGGGCGGTGCTTTGGAAAGATGTCGCGCGTGTCGGCATCATCCTGGGGCATCCGCTATCCATCTCTCCGCCTCCTATATCAGGGTACTTTCGTCGCCACCATAGCGTATGCAGCGTCGGTATGGTACCATCGCACCCACCTATATATCGTCCGAAGTGCTTTGTTGTGGACCCAGCGCTCGTCCTTGGTGCTTTTCACCATGGCGTATCGTTCAACGAGCACGGCCGCGCTCGCAGTACTGGCGGGGGTTTTACCCGCAGACCTTAGAGGTCATCCGTGCCGGCAGAACAGATGAAGCGCGTGGGGAGGGCAGCAAGTTGCATAGGCGCGAGTTTGCCAAGGCAAAGAGGGAAATATGGGAGGGAGTCGTAACCCAGTGGCAGATGCGTTAGGGCAGGAATACGTACAAGTTCTTCCCGGATGTCGGAACCCGCTTGGCGGCGTCGTATGTCGAGCCCGACTACGAGTACTCACAGTTACTTACGAGTAATGGGTGCTTCAGGAAGCGCCTATTCGACATGTCGTTGTGCGAGGAGAGTGTATGCAAGTGCGGAGTGGAAGATGAGGATGTTCACCACGTGTTGTGGAGTTGCGAGATGTATGCGGACCTACGGAGCGAGATAATGGATGGGATTACTCGGACGGAGCCAGGACCGGTGTACTACGCGGATCTGGTGGCCTCGGTGGAGAACTTCCGAAGGCTACGGGATTTCGCGCACGAGTGGCGCAAAAGGAGGCGATTGCAAGAACATTAATATGCAAAGATTACCTAGCTGCCCGACGACGAAGTACGGTTTAGTGTAGTCGTGCCCCAGAAGGGGGAGAAACGGCATAGGGCCAAGGACGTAGATATACAATTTGTAGGGAGTCAAGAATTGCGCGCGGTAGAGCAGTCGCAGCCCGCGCGCTTCTCCCGCGATTCAGCCTGTATGACCGGAAGGTCGGTAAGGCTATGGGTGGTTGGTGGGTTTGTACTTGTACTGTTTGTCATGCACAATCACATTTTTTTTTATTTTATATTCGGCAACGGGTAAGCGCTTGGCCTTCATCTCACCTGATGGTAAGTGACGATAAGGCCGAAGGTGGAAGCGCGTGAACCCGGAATCCTCAACCAGTGAGGAACTGGCTATCTTACGAGTATCTCTAACTGCTGGAACACAACAATGCTATAAACATCGTTGTTATGGCGACAGACTTAGATAAGATGGTGGTAGCTAGCCAGGCGGACTTAACAGCCCTACCACCAACCAAACCAAGCACACAAAGATGTACCCCACGCTGGAAATCGAACCCGGGACCTCTGGGTCTGAAACCGGTGGCTTAGCCACTAGGCCACAGAGGCGGTTAAAAATCATCTAATAAGTTTTCTGCAGAGCCCCTGAAATCTCAGGTATCCTCTGGTATCGCAGAGTAGGTTCGGAACATTTGCTCCTAGGTATAGGAAACGGATAAACATACATAAATATAGAAAACACCCAAACTCAAAATTATTTAAGAATTTTTTTTTTAAAAGCCGTTACCTGAAGACGTTTCCGTTGGCGCTATCCTCGATGCTGCTGACGTCATCATCGCGCGCGTCCAGCGAGCGGCGGCTGGTCACCGACCCCGACATGTCACTCGTCGACAGCACTGGGGGAACACGGGCTTTTTACTACCACCCACAGCGTATGATCCCTTACCACTAGGCGGTTAGTTATCGTTATACTGGGCATGGCCCATCGCTCGTAGAATCGGGAATCGTCGGGGCAGTATGGTTCTTCAGAGGGCGCGACCGGAATACGCAGCGTAGGCAGATGACAACAGGTCGCGGCGAGCCGCTGGATGCGAGCAGCACAAGACCAGTCGTGGGGGAGGCCATGTGGGTTTTAATAACTGCCATGTTACGACAACAACCGAGACCAACGGCTTTCGACCTTCCGAAGCACGTTATATACATATTTTTTATAAATAGGACGGCAAATAACTTTACTCCACCTGATTTTAATTAGAAATTGAGTCTTGGCGCTAAGAAAACTGCCCAAGTAACATTTGAGGTACTGATAGACATGCTACTAAATAAGTATGCTTATTAGCATGCTTCTTACAAGCGTATACGTAATAAGCATGCTAATTACTAGCAACGTTTTGACACACATACTACTAAGTAGCAATTGCTCAATAGTAGCATGCTTTTGTGGTAGTAATGAGCATGTCTATCTGTACCTTAAGGCTGATAAAAAAAATCCCAAATCCAGTTCATTCAAACAATCTTTATGGAATAACATAAAGATTTAGTGGAATAATAATAACGATAAAATGATTATTTTTTCAAGACTTTAGTAATCATGAGGCTACGTGTAAGAATAAAAAAATGCTGATTTGTACAACTGTAGCGGTCTAATGGATTATAATTATGTTATTAGTCAGACTTCACTTTGGGTAGTACATCGATAATACTAGTTTGGGACCTTTTGGAATTATAAGGTCTGTATAGCTGGCTATACATCCTCTGTACAGTAAGGTTGTACAGTGTTAAGTGTTCAAATTTTGTATACTACAGCTTTTATACTGTTTGAAATGCTACTTGGGTGGTGTAGTGTTAAAAAGATGTGGCATTAGTTTTCGTCACCTGCCGGCCTACAAGGTACAGTCGAGTACACACGTACTACGCCCACGCTACTGTACGAACGCGCGGTCGGAATGGAGCGCAAACGAATACCGCCGGAAAGTGGTCGATCGGGAACTTCCTCGACGGTACCTCTTTACACCTTTACTGATATTATACAATGTGATAGGGGTGGTACTTCTAACCCGTTAAGGCTAGGTACTACATCTAAATTCATCGACAAAAAAATAATACGGGGGGTCCAACCCCCTCCCCTTATAATTTATGACCATTTTTACTTTATGCGATATCAAAGGTTTCATACGTTGGAGAAACTTGAAAAAATGGCAAACGGTAGCTAATGACACTGGCTAACTAATAAATTACTTTGTTTCGTATGTTTAAGATTATTTTGGTGAGAAAAAAAATCATCACTTAATTATTTTGTGATTTAAAATCACATTTTTTTAAGTCCATATTAATTTTTTTGTCGCTGAATTTAGATGTAGTACTTAGCCTTAACAGGTTAGAAGTACCACCCCTATCACATTGTATACCTATTACCAAACCACAAATTGTATTGGTTTATGATGTTGATGCTCGATTATATAAATAGATAAACTGCAGACAAGTATAATAGTGCTTACCTCCCGCGGAGATCAGGCTAGCGCGGCTGCCGCGGCGCGCGGGCGGCTCGTCGGGGTGCGGCGGCATCTCCTTGCCGCACACGCGCGCGTACTCTATGGCGAGATAGCTCCAGTCATCACATATAAAAACTAGATACACAATCTGCAATATGACTAAGGCATCGAGAAGGTCCTTTACGGAGCCGTCCCAAAGATGAGAGCAATACTCCACACAAGACCACACCTGTGTCTTGTATAATAGGCACAACTCATTCACTCAGGCGTGAAGAATCGCCGCACCTTGTTCAGGACACCGAGTTTACGTGAGGCATTTTTAATCACAGTTTCGATGTAGTCCTTTTGGTTCAGATCGCAGCGGATATCCATAGCGAGCATCCTAACTAGCAAAGTAGTCGAATAAGCGATCAGTTATTCCACTGAAGATCGAATATATATATATTTTTTTATAGCAGAAGGAGGCAAACGAGCAAGCGGGTCACCTGATGGAAAGTAATCACCGCCGCCCATGGACACCCGCAAAACCAAAGGAATCGCAGGCGCGTTGCCGGCCTTTAAGGAAGGAATAGGCTCGTTTCTTGAAGATCCCTAAGTCGTAACGGTCCGGAAATACCGCCGCCGAGAGCTGGTTCCACAACACTGTAGTTCGAGGCAAGAAATTTCTTGAAAATCGCACAGCAGTAGACCGCCATCCATCAAGGTGATGTGGATGGAATGACAGTCGATTGCGTGTAGTGCGGTGAAGGAAATTAGCGGCAGGGATCAAGTCGAACAATTCCTCAGAACACTCCCCATGATATATACGGTACAATATACAGAGAGACGCAACGTCTCTCCGAAGAGCCAGTGGATCGAGCCGACCTGAAATAACCACGTCGCCGACAATTCGAGCAGCTCTGCGTTGAATGCGGTCAAATGGAAGGAGTTGGTATTGGGGTGCTCCAGCCCAGAGATGGGAGCAGTATTCCATATGCGGCCTGACCTGTGCTTTATACAGTTGTAAACGGTGGGCCGGCGTGAAATACTGACCCGCTCTATTAAGCACACCCAGCTTTTTCGAAGCTAATTTAGCTTTACCTTCCAAATGACCACGAAACTGAACGTCACTCGAAATATCGACGCCAAGGATTCCAATAATCGGATTGGTATCAAGGGGAGCTCCCTCAAAGTTCAGAGGTACGACGAAGGGATGTTTTTTCGCGGTAAATGCGCAAACTTGTGTTTTGGAGGGGTTAAAGCGGACTAGGTTATGTCGGCCCCAATCCGAGACATGACTTAACATGTTCTCGGTGTCAGTCACAAGTTTATTCCGGCTCTCGATGACGCTTTCCAGAGAAATGTTAGCTCGCCCGGTGTAGAGCGTATCCCCAGTACTGTCGTCTGTATAGCAATGAATGCTGTTGTTATGCAGCATGTCATTGATATGCAGAAGAAACCGAGTAGGGGACAACACACACCCCTGCGGGGCTCCAGCATTCACGGGCTTCATGTCGGAGCACGAACCGTCGACTGCGACTCTGATGCTACGCCCAGTAAGAAAGCTGGCAACCCATGAACACAATTTCTCAGGAAGCCCGTATGATGGAAGTTTAGAGAGAAGAGCCGTGTGCCATACCGTGTCAAAAGCTTTCGCTACGTCCAAGCTAACTGTTGAATAATTGCTACCGCGTGATCATATTGTGCTAACGATGCGATTCTTGTGACTATTTAGCAATTTCTCTATTGTGCGCTATAATTATGACGTATAAACCTTTATTCTACGTACTAATACCGCAATTATTCGACAATCGTATAATAGTATCTTTTATTCGTTTATTCGACAGCATTTTATTCGCTTTTATCGCATCAAAATATCGATTTGTAGCACACTGGCAACCTTTATAGCATTATTTTGTGGAATATTGGAAACTATGTAGTCGGTCACCGTCGCTTTACCACTTTGCAGCGATTTTCGTATGAAGCGCACCGACCGCACGGGTACGTCATGATCATGATCATCATCATCAGCCTATTAACGTCCCACTGCTGGGCACAGGAATCCCACGTGGATAATAGCACGTGGGGATATTAGGTCACTACCCACTACGCTGGCCCAATGCAGGTAGGTGTGTTTTAACAACAGCCATCTTACGATAACAACCGGGACTAACGGCTTAACGTGCCTTCCGAAGCACGGAGGAGCTCGAGATGTTTTTAATTTGGTCACCCATCTAGCGACCCGGCATTGCTAAAGTGGCTTAGCGGGCAAGATCGCAAGCCGAACGCGCTAGCCGCTGCGCCATCGTGCTCCTCACGGGTGATCTTTAGACTGGTAAAGCGACGGAGTCCGCCATTGTACATTTAACCCCATCAAATAGTGCAGTAGTTGCTGCCAAAATGCTATTACTGCTCTAAAATGTGTTCTACAGTTACTCTGCTTCTATTGCACCAATTAGTGGAATAATTTGTGCCTAAATCCCGTTGAATACACGTTGGTTCCACATCTATTCAACTTATAAGGACACTCTTAAAGAACTGCTTAGTAAAACAGGCACGTGGCCGTGACTGTTATAGCACACCATTTTGCTAGTTGGGATGTTAATACTGCTCTGCAGGCCTAGAGATGTACCCTGAAGAGATGGAAGGGGAAGGAATGGCGACTTTCAACTTCGCTGTGAACGCGCACACCAGTGTTCTCTTGACATTGAACTCCACCAGATTATCGGAGCCCCATTTAGAAATGAGGTCCAACACCCGATCGAGCTCAATGACAAGATTTGCTCGCTTCATTTCGGTATGTAACCGCCCAGCCGTTGGGTGACCGTTATATTCCCCATGCACTGTGCTATCATTTGCATAGCAATGAATGTTTCCAAGAGGAAGCAATGTCATTGATATAAAGAAGCTTGAAAGCGTGGGAGGATAGAACGGAGCCTTGAGGTACACCAGCGTTCACTGACATAAATCGCGAAGCGCATCCATCCGATAGGACACGGATTCACGGACGCTCTACGCTCCATGCAGGAAGCTAGCGATCCAGGTACAGAACTGAGCGGGCAAACCGTATGCCGGGAGCTTGGAGAGAAGAGCTTTGTGCCAGACCCGATCAAAAGCCTTGGCTATGTCAAGGCTAACTGCCAGTGACTCGCCACGCTTGTCAATAGCCTCACCCCAGATATGTGTGACGTACGCTAGAAGATCACTCGTTGACCGTTTTGGCCGAAACCCATATTGACGATCGTGAATTAGAGAGTGATCTTCTAGGTATCGAATAAGCTGTTTGTTCAATATTCGTTCTAGGATCTTACACAACACTGAAGTTACGGCTATAGGGCGGTAATTAGTCGGATCTGACCGATCTCCTTTTTTAGGGATCGGTTGCACATTAGCTTCTCTCCAAGATTCCGGCACACAACCCGAAGAGAGCGAGAGACGGTACAGACGCGTTAACACAGGGGACAACTCCGCTGCACACATTTTCAGGACTATTGCTGGGATGCCATCAGGACCGTTAGCTTTCCGGACATCGATTGACTGCAGCTCCGCACCGACATCACACTGCCTGACTTTAATATCAGACATTGTGTGGCCACAGTGAGGAATTGAGAGTCATCGATTTGGGAGTTAGCCGCAAATAGTTTGGCCAGGAGATCGACCAAAAGGTCGTAAGTTCCACCAGGACATCTCAGTGGTGGCAGCGAGGGTTGGCAGAAGTTGGATTGCACGGCTTTGGCCAGACGCCAGTAGCTATATGGCTGCCCGTAGGATGCGTCAAGAGTTCTTGGCCTACTCGTGCAACGCGCTGGGCATCCGCTCTAATGTAGGCCCACTTACACGACTTGGTGGCATTATTATAGGCTGCATTTAGCGAGCGAGTTTCGGGATCCCCATGAGCTTTGCCTCTGATCCAAGCGCATACCGAGCTCCGCGCCATCTGTTTGCTCTCAACAGCGCCTTCCCACTGAAGCAGCGCTGCCTCCGAGGGACGGATGCAAAATACTTCCGTCAATCATCGTAATCGTAATACCGTCCCAGTCTGCCGACGCGCCAAATCTGGCGTTTCATGGCATGACACGGCAATGAGAGTCTAAGTCGACGTGTACCACTAGCAAGGAGAAGGAAGAGTCCTCCAGACAGCGCAGACGGCGACAGCAAACATCTGCCCGAACGAATAAGCAAACTCCAGCTTTGGCTTTGAAGGATTCTTCAAGCACAAAGGCGGGATAGTTGAGGTAGGTGTCAGCTGTCAGCTGGGCAGATTATTTGCGTCTCCGTCAGGACCAACATTTCTGGCCGTGCCGTCTCACGATGGTGGTGGACGGCATTGAGGTTTGCATGGAGTCCGCGGATGTTGGCGAACTCCACCTTAAACGGTGTAGTACCAGTTTTGTTGTTGGGCGATGTCATTTTAGGAGTGGAAAGAGAGAAGCGTGAATCAAGAAAATGATGCCGCGATGCGAATGGTCCAAGTGTGGTGGCCTGTTTCCCCAGGAATCTGCCCACAGACGAGTTTCATTAACCTGCCGAACGGAAGAGCCCCCGAACCTCCCCGGAATTAGGCGCCGGGACCCCACCTTCCGGTGACCAACCGGCACGACAGACCACCCCGAGATTATGCGTGGCATAGTGAGGCAGCTTCACGAGCTGTAGCCTAATTCACGTAACAAAACTTCAACGACATGCAAGCGATTTGTTCGCTGAAGTCACTTTTCGTATTCACGTATCACGTAACAAAACTTCAACGACATGCAAGCGATTTGTTCGCTGAAGTCACTTTTCGTATTCACGTATCAATCGCACGATTTTGTTTAAGTCGGTTTGTTTAAGCGTATTCACGTGCATTAATCGAAGTTCGATCGTTGCCTCCGCGGTATTCACCTATTATTTTGACGTTTAGTTTTATCGGATTTCAGCGATTACACGTCAAATTAGACAATTTCCAAGTCGTTGGAAAAAAATAATAAACATTTCTGCATGTTTTGTTAACAAAAAGTATTTGAATTTATTTGGTAGAACTGTAATGGCAACATTAAGTTTAAATAGTTGACAAATCGCTGACTTGCGTTCCTATCGAGTAATCGTTCTAGCGAAATGACAGGTGAATACGGATTTGTGACTGTTTTTCAATAGGACGACTTCTAAACGTAAACAACATTTCGACTATTACGAAATACGTGAATCAGGCCACTGGATAGGCTCGCTTGGGCCTCTGTACTATGCCACGGGCAGCCAGCGGTTCAACCGTTTCTACGGGTCTCCCTGGTCGGTAAGTTAACGAAGTCCTCCTGGAACTGGTTTGAGGAAAGCCTCCACAGACCAAATACATCGCAGCATCATCCTCCCGACCTCTGGTTATACGCTGGCTGATCCCGAAACGAGACCGACTAGCACTTGACGGGTTTTGCACCATGCGTACGGTGGTCACCAACCAGACGGGTCAAGTGCTACCACTAGTGAAGCAGATCAAGGCTCGAAAAAGTCCGTTAGTCGCTTCTTACGACACCCACTGGACGGAGGAGAGGGGCGGCGATTAGTATTCTTTCTCCGTCACCGCACGGATAAAAATAAGCGTTTGTAATTTTAAAATAGTTTTCCGAGAACTGTCAAGTAGCCAATTGTAACACACAAAGTTTTACTGTCCCTAAGTAAATAAGTACATACCTTCATGTATTTCCGTGTAATCCTCATACTTGAGGGCTTGGACCAGTTGCAGCAAGTACAGAAGCAGGTCATCATCAGGCGCTTGTTTCAGTCTTGATATCGCGTATCTTGGAAGTAAAAGAACAAATTTTATATTTTATAACGCCTCGGTGACCGAGTCAAGCGCTTGGCTCAATATCTGGAGGTCAATTCCAAGTTAGGCAAAGTGTGTTTTCGTATTTTTTTGATGCATAGCCCGGGTTTGTGATCGCCAACCCGCATTAGGCTAGCGTGGTTAAGGCAATACCCATCTATTGTGGCGATAAATTCATTTCAATGATGGAAGCCTTTGCCCTTTGTGCTCCAGCTAATGAGTTTGGTTTGCGAGTTGCCATCTTGTCAGTTCAACAACTTTCGCAATGTTGGATGCGTGAACAAATTAAAAACATCACGAGCTACTCCGTGCTTCGGAAAGCACGTATAGCTGTTGGTGCCGGTTGTTGTCGTAAGATGGCAGTCGTTAAAACCCACCAACCCGCATTGCGCCAGCGTGGTGGGCTATGGTATGGCCCAATCTCTCTCTATGTGCTTGTAGTCCATGAAGGCCTGAGCACAGCAGTGGGATGTTTATAGGCTGATGACAAGAGGACACTGATGAACGCGAATTTAGCTAGCGTGGTGGATTTAGGCCTACTCTTCCCATGCATTTTCTAAATAGGAGAGTGTGCTCAGGAGTTACATAACCTCATATCTCCTTCCCCGTTCCATCATCGGTCTACTAGAAGAAGGGAGGGCTTTCATCCCTATGTTGTCGATATTCCACCCGCCCGGACGAAGCGATTTGCTTCTAGTTTCCTCATTAGGACAGCTAGGATGAGGAATGACCTCCCTGCGTCTGTTTTTTCTGAACGCCACAACTTGGGCGTATTTAAGGCCAGAGTAAACAGGCATTTACTGACTGCGCGTGCTTTATCCTCGTCTTTATTATCACTTTCCAACAGGTGAAATCGAGAACAAACGCGCAATCAGTCGTCAATAAAAAAATACATACATATAATCACGACTATTATCCCCGAAGCGTTAGTCAGAGACTAGGCAATGAGACAGCAAAAGCAGTCCTCTGCCATAGTCCACTTTTCACCAAATAGCGACTGCACATGTACTAAGCGTGACAGGTGGTGAAAACATCGCCGCTCTATGCTGTTAGATGTATGTGCAGGTATGTGTCGCCTTTTACGACACCCAGTGGAAGAGAAGGGGCGGCAGTATTCTATTAAGGCCTATTCAAACCTGAGCGGTATTCGCTGCCGCTGTGGGTAAAAGTATATAACGCGCGGGTTTCGCTCGGGTTTAGTATATACATACATACATATATACAATTTAGTATCAAGTTCCGCGGCTGGAGCGACCAGAGCGGTATTCGCTGCCGCTCTACACACAGCGGCAGCGAATACCGCCCAGGTTTGAATAGGCCTTTAGTGAGCCGGTACCAGCACAGCAGGCCTACTATCCATTCTATGCATTTTCTCCTGTATAAAAAAAAGTGAAAATTATGCTCACTTCCTAACAGCGGGGTGCGTAAACTTAGGCGTGAGTAGTTCCAAAGCATCTTCCACGTCCATCGGCGTCCACTGCTTCATCATTGCTAATGCTTGTCGCACTTCGCCTGCAAACGAACATCAACTCTATCACCATGTAAATGAGAGCGTAAATACCTTATCATACCTTGGTAAAGTTACATACCTGGCCTATTCCAGTTGACGCACTCCAAGAATTTGGTGAGAGCGCGCTTGTGTGAAGACAGGTAGAATCTACGAAAAAAAAGCATTATTATGTTTTTATTTTAGTTTTTAGCCATTTAGGTGTCATTAAGAACGAAGAAACAAACAACCACGTGTACTTTTTCATTTATTATATCGGTCTCTCGCTCCAAACAAAAGTCTTCGTTAGATTGTTACCTTTAAAAGAAGGTAAAGTGTATCTTTAAAAGAAAACTTTTTCAAATCAAATGAAGTAAGAATTTTTTTTAATGTTAAATGGAGGCAAACGAGCAGGGTCCTGCAACTTAGTGCGCGACCGTCCTGCGGGATACAGACGTTGGCGGGGACGAGGTAGCACATCATTCTAGAAAATGACTACACACAGTTGCACGCGTTGCTCTTCCCGCTACACCACCCGTTACCCGCCATCTTGGGTACCTCGTCTCCGCCACCGTGTCGCCCCGCGGGACGGTCGCGCACAAAGTTGCCGGACTGTAGTCACCTGATGGAAAAGTAATCACCGCCGCTCATGGACACCCAAAACCAGCAGAGTGCTGATGCGTTGCGCAACAGCGAGTGCCATTGTTTGATGCCGATATTACGTGATTATTCCAGGGCGGGGAGCGCTTTCATTATTTTTGACTGCATCGGCTGCTTACCATTAGGCAGGATGCAGTCACTATGACGAGTCATAATATAAAAAAAAAATATATATTCCGTAAGAGGGTGTTACGCCGGGCGAGCCGGCCGAATTCGTGCTCTACCATTTAGAAAGATGTAGCGATATCTCCTAAGGTAACGCCCTCTGCACTGGAGCCCGATGTAACAACTCAAAGTGCAGAGCTGGCACCACAAAGATCGATCTAAATAGATGCCGTATGTGAGCTCAATTGTGTGAAAACCGAGCGTGTCACTTTTTTCTGTGCAGGGGATGTAACAACTCCTATATTAGCTCAGCTGTGGTAATAACGGACACACTAGAATTTCAATTGTTAGCAACCTCTAGGACAGACAAGGGCATATCAGAGTTGGTACCAACCTGAACTTCCACAGCAGGTCCTGATCGGCGGCGGCGGCCTTGGCATCGCGCCTCTCCTAGGTTCTCCTGTTATGTCACTTTGTTTCCTATGATGTGCGGTGTCGGCACCAATCGACTGTGACCGGTCGCCTCAAGGTGGACACTTGGGAGTCGACTTTAGAGTCGACGACCCTAGCAGTGGCAACTGCGAGTTGTGCCCTTCGTGCAACGAGAAGTGAGCGAGCTCGACAGCTCCGATTACCTATCTGGACAATAGGCAGTAAACTACACGTGTTCACGGGGAGACTCTCCCGAGACACTAGTCTTATGAGTACCGAATGAAGAGCGCGCTTCGGCGGGCACTGATTCGGCGTCAACACCTAACAACGCAGATGGTCTCCTGCGCGAGTGTTCTACTGGCGCAGGGACGTCTGGCACTTCTTGTATAACCTAACGGTTGGTCTCGAGGTGCCAGTACAAATAAAAAACTTAGTGAATAAGGAGAGGGGATGTGACCGGTCGCCGCTTCCGGATAAAACAGTTTCGTTGGCAACACGTTTGCGCAGCGCCTAAGGTAATAGCGTTCAGGACTTACCGATGTAACAATTAGAGCAGAGCTGTTTTCCCACCAACCCGAACTTCCACCTAGAGCAGAACTGGTACTAACCTGAACTTCCACAGCAGGTCTTGTGATAGTGTCCTGTGTCGGCAGCGCCCAAGGTAACATTCTCTGACCATGACACCTATGTAGTCCATGAGTCTATATAGGTCTAGTCTACTTATGCTTGACATTGACAGTCGTGGTATTAGTTTTCTACCATTTAGTTAATAAGGGATAAGGGGCCGAGAACATTCTGCCAATGCTTGTTCATTTTTCTTTTTTGTCTTTGTTATTATTGTCTGTTAGTATTGTCTGTAAATCTGTATGTCTGTATGTTGTTCATGCACCTTGCACCGACAGGCCCCGCCAGAATATCAGCGTTGTTGCGATACGTCCCGTTCGCAACAACAAGGTGAGGCGGGGTCCTGATTGACAATTGTTGTTTTATTAATTTGTTATTATCGTATTGTTTTCTGTGAATTACGTAGAATCGTAGTATGAAGAGCGCTGACACGGATCCCTAACTAGGCCGCACATGCCAAATATAATTAATTGCAATCCACGGAAACGCCGACGCTGCACAACGTGACCGCGCCGTGTGCACCGCCGCCGACCGAACGCCGCACGCCCGCCATCGATGACGAGCCACTTCGATAGTTGCCTTCATCGGGTCATTAGCTAATTTAATTATAACATTAAATATTGTAATTTCTCTATATTAAATTTATTCAAATAATTTTCGGTTTTTTTGACGTGACGTCTTATAAATTGGTTTGCCGGGTGACACTTCAAGAAACTGCGTTACGCTCCGCTCACGTTATGCGCTCACAATGAGAGCGAGTGAGAGGCACGCGTTCCTTCCACTCGGGCATGGTTAGCCCGCCTAAGAGCGAGAGAGACAGACATAAAAAGTGAAAGGCACGCGTATATTTGTATATAAATACGTATGTATGTGTAAAGGTAAAAATAAAATTTTGTTAATATGAAATTCAGTGCGAGATTCTTTGTATAAATTAATGTTTTAAATATAATTCTTTGTATAAATAAATGTTTTAAATTGTTACTATTATTTCATCCTTCTTCCTACTATACGAATGAATATTCACATTAAAATTATTTTACCACTCAAAGTCGTTGTCACGTAAAACTTTCGCCCGTATACCGACTTTACAGGCAACCAATTTTTTTCGCTCCTGCGGCTGCGACTTTCATAATTTGTGTGTCAATAAATGTTTCTCTCTCTCTGTATGTGCCAACTCGTACCTGAACTTCCACAGCAGGTCCTGGTCGGCGGCGGCCTTGGGCCTGGCGGGCGGCGCGGCCACGACGGCGGCGAGCTGGTCGCGCTCGGCGGCGGTGGGCTTGGCGTCGCGCCCGCACGGGCCCGCGCGCAGCGACCGCGCCAGCCGGTGCTGCTTGCTCTCTACTAGGTTCTCCTGTCACGGGGTAAGGGATTGCGTAGGTAAGGCGGGCTCTTGACCTTTCGTTCGTGTGAAAAAGGTCTAAGAGCCAAAAAAAACTACGTTAAGGAGAGCCACCGAGGATATGCTTGCAAAGCTGTTTTTGCTAGATCTAATAGTTTTATGTATTTACTATTGAATAACGCTCTTATAAAAAAATATATAATACAGTAAAGGATATTACCTACGCGATTAGGTGTACTTTACTCGATTATAAAAAAATCCCGAAAACAGGCCAAAATAAAAGTGTAAAACGGTTGAATGTGAGTATATAAATATAAATCGTATTGACAAAAATAGCTGACAATTTACTTAATCTAACCATGCTATCATATTTTCCCTTTAAAGTCAAGAAAAAATACAATACTTGGTGTTCTTTTCGTATGGTAGTCACCAATTTAAGGTTTTTGAACGTACTCAGCCACTCAAAAGCGTTTCGTTCCGCCTTATAACTGTTAGCATTAAATTATTGAATAATTGATTGATGTATATAAAACTATATTCTAGTTCTTTTTTTAAAGAATTGTTATCATGGCATTAAATACGCTTATCGATTTATGAATAATTATTTTACCATAACGAATTGATTGAACGGTTAATTAACAAGATGAAACTGGTAAAACGAAACGTATTTTTGTCAGCTCTTTCTATCACAGTTGTCTGTGGTTGTCCGATTCGTTATTTTTAGTTTAATCAAACTCATGTATAGTCTTGATTATTGGCTTATATAATAATAATATATGTTGTGGCTGTGGATGATTAATTGAAACAAAATGGTATGAAACATGTTTAGCTATGATTGTATGTGGACGAAAAACTTCAAAAAGAGAATGTCCAACCACAAACTTATAATTATTATTTTTAAACTTTCTCTCACATAACTCTAGCTTTAAATAAAAAATCTGACTGTAGACCAATAAACAGTAATACAATATATTACATTTCACTACCAAGATCATTTTATACAAACTAACTCATTGTCAGGTTTTCAAATGTATAGGCCGTGGGCATTGTCCTTCGGGTTGTAGTACTGACATGAACCCATTCCCAACACAACTGGTTAGCGATACTAATAATCTTAAACAGATTACAGTCAATGCATGCATACAGTAGCATATTTGGATGATCTATTTGCTAGCCGTGAATGGTTTTTTCTCTCCGCATCGATGAATAACGATACAACGTTCTTCGATAAGGTTTATGTACGCACCTGTAAAATCTCATAATCGGGCACGGTCACTATGTCGGCTTGGGCTTTGAACTGATACATCTCGTCGCCGTCTTGCTCGTAGTAAACCACAGCATGCTGCAGCAAGTTTAAAAAGGCTACTTAGACACAAAAAACTGTTTTTTTTTTACAATTTCACAAGCGATCGTCTTTAATTTTTAGACGATTCAAATATGCTTATTCATTAAAACTTGAATAAAGAGATTATGATTTGATTTGATTACGATGATTTCAATGCGCTAAATTGAGCTCCTCCTTAGAAGTGGCAATATACCTAATCATAATCAGCCCGTGTTAGTCCACCGATGGACATAGACCTCTCCAAATGCATGTGTAGGGGAGCGGATGGTAGGATGGATGCCACATTGTAGGAAGGCTGGTATAGCTCGGGGACCGAAGCCCTTCCTGCAATGTGGCATCCATCTTACTATCCGCTCCCCTACAGTGGTGACCCCATCGTGATTCTACCATGCGCAGACCCACCCTACACATGCCACTAAGCACGATCTTCGGCTCTTTTGGTTCAGCACTGTGTATGTCGTCGCTTCACCGTCGCAAGAGGGCGCCTTACACTACGTTTGCCGAATTGCAGTCTCCATTCCAGAACACGTCTGCCTCAGCGGATGTCGGTCCTGCGGCTAATATAACCAGCCCACCGCCTTTTTAGCTTGATATTATTTAAGCTATGTCGGTCACTTTGGTTCTCTGGCGAATAATTTCATTCCGGATTCGATCCCTCAGAGTAAAATCATAGAGCATAGCTCTCTCCATAGCTCGCTGAGTGAGTGTCATCATCATCATAAGCCTCTTACATCTATTAAAAAATGATTCAAACAACGTCCAATTGTGAGATTTGGCATTATCTTAAGTGGCTTGTAAGGCCAATACGGGAGTGAGTGTACACTTACATTAATTCCATCAATCTGCACCGTCGGGAACTCCACCATGAGGTACATGTAGTCGGAGCTGCGCTTCTCCTTCTCGTTGATCATCTCTATCTCCCTGAATGTCAACCTGTCCAGCCAGTCCACCTGCCAGAAAACAAAGTTAGAAAAACGAATAGAAAGAAAACGCAGAACAGCTTGCGTATGCAATTCGAAAAGAGACAAATAAAATTATATAAAATTATGTAACATTTGTTTTTATTACAATTGGTATGAAAGTATGTTAGTAACAAATTTTGAGTAAAATTATACAAACCCATATTGATACGTTGCAATTGAATCAGACGAAAAGTAATTAGAAACTTGACATTCTATATTTCGAATAAAATCTCGCTATATGGTGAAAAGTGGACAATGGCAGAGGACTGCTTTTGCGGTCCTATTGCCTAGTCTCTGACTAACCCTTGGGAGATAATAGTCGTAATTATATTAATGTATGTATGTACGTTTGCAATGGAACACTGTTTAAAACTCTAAACTTGAACAAAATCTAACAAAAACCAACCGTGCACAATATTAGCGCGTAACATATGGAAATGTTCTACCTAGTTACATAATAAATATGCGGAACTAATGTTTATTATTTAAGATACGGTTATAATTTTATAATTAGTTATGTTGCTATGGGTTAATGTAGCCTAATAATAAATGATTTTTATTTTATTTTATTTATTTATTTAGTTTTCTAAAGTTGCTAGTTAACGTCATTCGTCACAGTAATATCAGGAAGTGTAATGATTTGAGTGCATTCATTTTTTATGCACCCTGCGGCGGGCGCTGCGCAACCGAGACACTTTCTGTTACCGACACGGTACACCGCCATACAAAATCGTGATTTGCCGCCACCAGACACTGCAACCGATATTTAACAACTACTTATGTAACAACTAAATAATTTAGCCGTGTCGCGTGGCGGTGCAAGAATACTACCACCTCTCTTCCCTTGTGTGTCGTAAAAGGCTAACGGACTAAACACTGCACATACATCCAACTGCATAGAGCGGAGATGGGCTCACCAACTGTCACGTTAAGCACATGTGCAGTCGCCATTTGGTGAAAAGTGGACTATGGCAGAGGACTGCTTATGCGGTCCCCATTGCCTAGTCTCTGACTAACCCTTCGGGGATAACAGTCGTGATTATATGTATGTATTTAAATAATTTGTATTTAAATAGTGGTGTCCCGTGTCGGAAACAGAAAATGTCTGCAGTTCAGGAAGTTCCCGGGCGCCCACTTTCGGCAATATCAGGGGGGTGTCACTCCGCAGTTTAGGTAGGTTCGTTTGGCGCGCCTCCGCAGTTTGGCCGCCTAGGCGTATGGCAGTCAAGGTTGCCGCGAGCCATAGCACCGAACAACGAGCGCCGAGTCGCTTAAATCGTAAGCGTACTTAAATATTTCCATGAGTGGAAACCCTACGCTCCTGACGTCAAATCGATATCGAGTCAGCGTTGCTTATGGGGCCTTAGGTGGTGAAAACGAAATATTGGTTGTTTTCTATTAGCTGTTATTCAAAATATTTTAGATGTTCGCACTGAAATTTTCAATGTGTATTATAGAACGTATGCGTGAGGGGATGAACGAAGCCAAAACATGATTGGAAACATTTTGCTCGATAGAAAAATATCCTGAAGTTACCTCTAAAATTTCATTTAAATGCACATTATGTCCGTGTTTTACAATATTAGTTCCTATAAAATCATAAACACAGGTATTTACCTTTTCGATTTCTTGACTGATTTGGATTTTCAAAAACTAAACATTTTTATTAACTTTATGATAAAATGTGAATGGCGCTTACGAATTACCGCGGACCCCGCCCACGCAACACCAGCGGGGCCCCGCGCAACATCCGAATTTTCGCTGACCGCCTAACCCCCCTCAACGGAATATGAACGCTCAGGTCACACCATAAGTTTCAATTTCGCGTGGAAGTCGTTAGAGAGTGAACCTTCTGTACTTTAGTACTATGTATTAGTTATTCTGTCGTAATATTCGCTTGCACACGATCTACGCGCACGCTACTGTAAGGGAATATCGCCGCAAAGTGCTCTACCGGGAACATCCTCGACTGTACATTTTGGTTAAACAGTAATTTCAGTTTTGTATGAAGCGGCAGACTTCGTTTTGCAATTTTATTGTTGTACCCTGCAAATAGTCGGGCTTCTAAAAGCCGTCAGTTGTCGTCGGTGTAAGCACACCGAACACATTTGATTCGCGATCGCTATGTGACAGGTACTGGATTCAAAAAGTGTCTATGTCCGCGCGGTTAGTCTGATTTCATATTGTTGTATGAATATAAAATATTCACTGATAATAGCCAGAATTAAGACTGGTAGAGCGACGGAGACCGAGATAGTACGTATTGTTAGACTTAAATTAGATCAATCGTTTAGTACATACATCCATAATGTCTCCGTACTATTTGCCGAAGTTTGACAGTTGAGCTCGGTAGCTCTTGGTATTGTAAAATACTCTTCAGTAATTTTAATATAAACTATTAATGTGAAACGGCGATGGGCTCGCCACCTGTCACGCTGAGCACATGTGCAGTCGCAATTTGGAAAAAAGTGGACGGAGGACAGTTTCTGCGGTCCCTATTGCCTAGTCTCTGACTAACCCTTCGGGGATAATAGTCGTGATTATGTATGTATGTTATTATGTTATTGTGAAAAATGGAGTTTTTTCCTATTAGCATGTATGTAAAATGCTACCTTGGGCATGTGTCCGTTCCTGTGCTTCTTGGCCAGCTTGCCGAGCCGCTGCATCTGCTCCTTGCCGCGGTCGGGCGCCTTGCCCGGCGTCTTCTCGCTGCCCTCCACGCCCGGCCACACGCGCAAGTCGAATATACCCTTGTTGTCAACAAAACGAACCCTCTTTAGCTTGCGCAACAATGATGCGTAACACTTGCGACATAGAGTACTGATTGGATTACCCATTTTTGAACTTATAAGGCTTTATTATAACTCAAAAAGAAGGGTCATTGAAACCTTGCTCCACAAATATGAATTCGATTTTTAATTGAAATAAGTTATTATGTTCGCATTGCGGTGAGCTCCGGAGTGGACTGATCGGGGGAGTGGCAATTTCCAGATGACGTAGACTTGTTGATAAGTTGTTTCTTAAGAAGGGCATTCGCTTAAGCTATTAAGTGAATATATGACTATGATAATAATATGAAAGCTCGAGTGCGTCGGGTCATCGTATATAAAAATAGTTATATGAGTGGTTTTTTTGGACACATAACATAGTTACTTAAATATATTTTATTACTTTCCCTTGGGTGTCGTAAAGGGCGACTAACGGACTAAATACTGCACATACATCCAACAGCATAGAGCGGCGATGGGCTCATCAAAATAATACTACCAACCCCCCTTTTTCCGTCGGTGTCGTAAAAGGCGACTAACGGACTAATGACTGCACATACTTCCAATCGCATAGAGAGGCGATGGGCTCATCAAAATAATACTACCAACGCATCTCTTCCCTGGGTGTCGTAAAAGGCGACTGACGGACCAAAGACTGCACTTACATCCAATCGGCAATAGGCTCACCACCTCACACTGAGCACATGTGCAGTTGTTTTTAGGGTGAAATGTGGCAGTGGACCGCTTTTGCGGTCCTCATTGCTTGGTCTCTTAACCCTTCGGGAATAATAGTCGTGAATATATGCAATAAAAAGGTAAAAAACGCGATTGAATAAAAAGAAAAAGAAAATTGCTTGGAGATCCTTCAATGAATGACTTATCCCGTCGTAGATTAACGAAGCGATAGCGTAGTGACTTTCATAGGAACTTAAATGTGAATAAAGTATCGCCTAACATTCTGTCCCACTGCAGGGAAAGCCCTCTGTCTTTGAAGTCAGGTCATTACTACAACTGATGGACATATCACCCACCCACCACGCTTGCACAAACGAGGGTAAGTAACCTTAAACGATCAGAAACCGCCCAACCTGGCAATTGAACAGTGGATCTCCGGTTCGAATTGTCAGAATAATATTAAAAAACTATGTAAAATAGTAAATTAAACGCGAGTCAGTCCGTAAAAAGTGTTTCTTTTCAATGTGTAGTGCTCGCTTAAACCTCAGAAAACAATAGGTGGATCTCCGGTTATCGGGTTGAGCGATAAAGCCATTCCGCCACCGAGCGTGTTAATCGAAACTGTGATTTGTGTTATTCATCTTTTACGTAAATTAATAATAATCTTATATCATCATTATCATTTAAACGTCTCACTGCTGGGCACAGGCCTCCCACGTGGGGATATTGTGCCACAACCCACCACGCTGGCCCAATGCGGGTTGATGGGTTTTAACGACTGCCATCTTACGACAACAACCGGGACCAACGGCTTAACGTGCCTTCCGAAGCACGGAAGAGCTCGAGATGTTCATAAATAGGTCACCCATCCAGCGACACGGCATTGCGAAAGTTGCTTAGCGGGGAAGATCGCAAGCCGAACGCGCTAGCCGCTGCGCCATCGAGCTCCCCATCGTAATCTTATTTATTGTTAATAATTTATAAAGTAATTAATTACAGGCAGACCTTCATTAGTTACTATGTGCAATAGTTTTGATACAAGTATAAATATAATCTAGCAACAAAGTTGTAACAGATAACTAGTTGATGAACATTGATTACTAACTTTTCCGTAAATTAATTATTTGCCAACATAAAAGATTTATGTAGGTCATGATGTGACATTTCCAAGTGCAAACAGTGTTAGCTAAGGTCTTGGGTAAGGATTAAGTGATTTGTAAATATATTATTTATATTTATAATGTTTAGACCGGTTTCAAAATAATTTTAAAGAATTAACTAAGCGATAAAACCATAATCATTGAATCTTTTTAATTATCACATAAAAGGAAAGTATAGTTATATATAAATTCAATTCAAATATTGTGATACTTGATTTTAATGATGGAGGCCTTTGCCCAGCAGTGGGACCCTATGAGTAAAGAAACGGAACAGAGACAAAGCTTCTAGGAAGCACACGAAAATTCTTACCTATTTTAGTAGGGTTGGCAAAAGAGAATAAAATAAACAAAGTTTTATGAGCTTTTTATTAGGTATGTAGACAAGATAAACTATTAAGAGGCTTATTACATCTCGACTGTGATTTTTGCGTAAAATGGCCAATTTTGGCGTTATGGATCTCAGAAACAAAAATACATTAACAATTATGACTTATTGAATAGTGTAGATAGCTATTGGAATAGTGCGTAGCGGCCTCGCTTTTTGTAAATTTTGCTTAACTTATTAATTAAACCCAAAATTGCAGAGAAACATTTGTATAAAGTGCGCGAAGGCACTACTTTGAGCTCATCGATTGAACTACTGTTATAAACAAGTGAAATAAAAAAATTATAATGTTATCTCTTATATAGAAGAATAGTGCGTAGCGGCCTCGGAATTTTTAGATGTCATTGATTATATATAGGAAAAAAATCTTATTCTAAACCAAAAAACTTCGAAAATCGCTATAAGTTAACTGTGAATTTCTCCTATCTACGATAATATTGTTGAGCAAAATTTATACCAGAGTAATTATTACTTCATGAGGAATAAAGATTTTATAATGAATTTATTATCCTATATCGATAAAAACGATAAATACAACTGCAAAATTACTACAAAATGCGATGCGCCGGCCGTCCCAATTAAATTTATGCTCACAGAATGAATGGAGATTTGTAATATTATGCACAAATTTATTATCCTATTTCGATAAAAACGATAAATACAACTGCAAAGTTACTACAAAATGCAAAAATGGGCATTTTACGCAAAAATTACATTCGAGATGTAATAGGCCTTTAAGTATATTTACAAATTGCTTACTCAAATTTTTTTTTTTGGTTTCATACATACCTACACCTACATAACATAAAGGTTTGTGCGACCTACTTAAACATATCTAATTTTAAATATGTATAATCTGGTTTTTATTTACTTACCTAGTAGACTCCTTGGGATAATTGAAATATAAAATATATATTTTTTTCTACTATATTCATACAAACGGTACAGTTTACAACCATTTTACAAGCCCAGAACTAATTGTTTACATATTTATAACTATTTACAGTTTATTCCACTTCGTATGCTTGTAGTAATTTACTCTCGGGCGACGGCGCGGTTGTATGAAGCTTTGTCTCTGTTCCGTTTCTTTACTCATCTCATGTGGTGGGACAGTATGGACTATAGGTGAACTTAAAAAAAAACTTTTTTTTCTCTTACCTGTCTTAGCATACCATGCTTTCCAAACAGCGATATGGTAGTGCCACCAACCACCATGACCTTGCCCGGGCCGGCGCAGTCGTAGATTGTCATCGCAAGGGTTGCGTTCCTAGGCAAGTCACTGAAGAACACCGGCAGAGTCACCCACTCGTTCCAGCTAAGTACAAGAATACAAGTTGTAAGCACAGTTGCAAATTAAAAGCAAATAAAAGCTGGAGTTCCTCAGGGTTCGGTGCTGGGACCTGTATCTTATACTTAGTGCACTTCTGATCAACCAGAATGCCAAAGGTCACAATCTGTATGTTGTAATTTTTTAATTAATTAATCTGGATTATTTAACAGTAACATTCAAAAAATTGAGGGATGTCATATCAAACAGTGTGCAAAGTCCCATAGTGGCCAAAACTTTAAATTTGACGCACCTACTTAGTTATAACTTAAAGGCTGATTGCAGATAGAAACGAAAAGAAACAAATAACAGAAATAGATCTAAATAGAAGCCACATGACGTACTTTGTACTAGTTTGTCAAATTAGTGCTAAAAGGATGGTAAAATCCCATCTTCCGACGGCGTTTCATTTAGCCGTTGTCAGCACCGGACATAAGTGGATCTAAAAAAATACTACTTGCTTCTTATCGAACTGTAAAAACAGTATAAGAAAGGTTAACCGAGGTAATTAACAAGTTTCCTTTCGGTAAGCAATTTTGTTATTAAATTGACACGGAAAAAAGTGGCACGCTTAGTGTTCATACAATGGAGCTACCTTGCGGCTTCTATTTAGATTTATTTTCTGTACAAATAAAGAAAAACATTTCTGTACAAATAAAGAAAAAAAAAAGTATAATGTAGCGGTTCTGGTGAAAATTATTTGTAACAAGTATTCAAATACACTCTTTTTAGGGTTCCGTAGCCAATAGCAAAAAACGGAACCCTTATAGATTCGTCATGTCTTTCTGTCCGTCCGTATGTCACAGCCACTTTTTTCCGAAAGTATAAGAACTATACTGTTGAAGCTTGGTATGTAGATGTATTCTGTGAACCGCATTAAGACTTTCACACAAAAATAGAAAAAAACAATAAATTTTGAGGATTCCGCATACTTAGAACTAAAACTCAAATTTTTTTTCATCTAACCCATACGTGTGGGGTATCTTTGGATAGGTCTTCAAAAATGATATTGAGGTTTTTTAATATCATTTTTTTCTAAACTGAATAGTTTGCGCGAGAGACACTTCCAAAGTGGTAAAATGTGTCCTCCCCCCCCCCGTAACTTCTAAAATAAGAGAATGATAAAACTAAAAAAATATATGATATACAATAACCATGCAAACTTCCACCGAAAATTGGTTTGAACGAGATCTAGTAACTAGTTTTTTTTTAATACGTCATAAATTAATAAATAAAAAAAAACACTATTATTAAAATATCGATCAAAGTTACAACAAACTACAAGAACTTTTATATGATGTTACTTGCTGCTACGGAACCCTTCACGGGCGAGTCCGACTCGCACTTGGCCGGTTTATTACTCGCAGCACTCGGCCAAAGATCCTGGGTTTAATCCCAGGTTTGGCAAAATATACTTGAGATTTTTCAATGCATAGCTCCCTGTTTGTGATCACCAACCCATAAACCAAAGTAAATAGAGTCAGGATCGTAGCAAATGGAAAGCTGTGGTCATTGTATGATTTATAGTATGCATGTAAGTTAACCCTTTAACGGCCACAGCATGTTCAAATTTTTCATTGGTTTTCGACCTTATCTCAATTGTATAAAGTTCAAAATTTGATGAGAATAATTATATCCCTCTGCCCGTTAAAGGGTTAAAGGTAAAGTCAAGTCAAGTCAAATTATTTATTCAATGTAAACCTTTACAGGCACTTATGTCAATACTAATAATAATAAAAAAAACAGTTAACTAACTAATAGTTAAGACTTAACAACTAATCTAACGAGCTATAGTCTGTGCCAGACAAATGCGCATCACTACCCCCAGACCACTACACGCCGAAACAGAATCGCGTCGAACCGAAATATAAGCCGTGGTCTTAAAAACATAAGAAGTGGACTAAGAAGTGGACTGGTAAACTTACTTCCATCGATTAGTGAAGGCCTTGTAAGACGTGGTCACTGGCAGGGCTAGAGGCACACCGTCGCTGAGCACCTGGCATGTCACATATAAGTCAGAGCAGCCCTCCTGGTACAGCCCCGAAAACTTGAGCATGGGATCTGACAACAACTTGTCATATTCTGGCTTAGGCCTCTTACCTTCAAGAGTTCCACTGCAATAAATATAATTAATTAATGATAACCTCAATGGTCAAGCTGCCAGCTGAGAAGCATTGTTTCCTTCCGGTTTGAAAGGCTCTAGATCTAGTGAAATTACAGGGCATAGAACTGAAACTTCAGGGTCCGCAATATACGTATACATAATAAGTATAATCAAATCACAACTATTATCCCTGAAGGGTTAATCAGAGACTAGACAATGAGGACCGCAAAAGCAGTCCTCTGCCATAGTCCACTTTTCACAAAATAGCGATTGCACATGTGATCAGTGTGATAGGTGGTGAGCCCATTACCGCTCTATGCTGATGGAGGTATGTGCAGTCTTTAGTACGTTAGTCGCCTTTTACGACACCCAAGGGAAGAGAGGTAGTATTATTTCAGCGTTACACAACATGGTAATTTTAATTACTTGCAAGTTAAGGGTCCGGGTGTAAAAAAGGGAGCTCTAAAAAAACACAATTTTTTTTTTACCAAATTCCAAAAAACATAGCTAACGAAAAAAGATATAGATGATTTCCGACACTTAGTCGAATTTACGGAGTCATTTTGGACTTGTAAAATTTTTCACTTTTTGCGTATCTTGTGTAGCAAAGGGGGTCCAGGACATAGCCAAATTTTTGACTTTTTTTTAAATTTTTAACTTTTGAAAAATGAGAAAAACCTTTTTTTATTATACACAATATCTAGGATTTTTAGGGAGTGGGGAGGATACGGGGGGGGTGGGGTGTGATAAATGTCATTATTTTTGAGCTAGCACGCACCGTTTCCGAGATACGAGCGAATTTAGGGACAAAATATTGCATGACAAAAGGCGTTCCAATACTTTTGTATGGAAGCCGGCATATCCACATGCCGCCATTTTGATTTTTTGAGTTGGCTTGTTTTCTAACCCGTCGCCGCCAAGGTATTGTAGATTTTTGGAATAATAATAAACGATTGTTACATTACATCTACATTATGTTTTTTTAATTTTAACTGGTTATGGAATGGAAGATAAGCCAACCACCGTCGTTCGAGTTACCTATACTTTGACAAAATAGCGTTTAATTGCGATATGATGCGATTTAGTAGGCAAGTAATTAATTAAAGTGCTTTGTGTTGCCTTCTAATAAATAGTTAAATCAACCTGGGAACTATCAATTAAATATACGTAATTATTAGGTTTTTAATGACTGTTATTTTTTTCGCATGGCGATCTTTACCTTCAAACATTTCGGGAACTACCATATTACCTGACATTTTTTGTTTGTTAAAGTATCCTCTATCCATATATACATTTTTATCGTGCACGGAAACTTAATGGCGGCATGTGGATACAAAGGTCCTATGATAGAACCTTTGTATGAGGTTAGGTAGAAAAGGGGATAGAACTTCTATCCCCTTTTCTACCTAACCTCAAAATATATTTTGCACTAAAAAACTTAAAAAACTTGAGACTTCTGAGTGTCTTCGGCACTGCGGGAAGTGTAGCCTCTCCGCCATTGCGTGATAAACTGGTGCCTGGGGGCTGCCCTCCCTCCGTGCCTCCGGCTTTTTAATACACTCTAGGGGTAGGGCAGACTAATACCACGTGAAGTCGGGGTTGACAAATTCGGTTCTGTCACTGTTTGTAATTAATAAAATATACAACCAAACCTAGATATTGTGTATAAAAAAATAGGCTTTTCTCATTTTTCATATAAAAATTAAAAAAATTTACAAGTCCAAAGCAAAAAATTTTACAAGTTCTAGCTCTATACAAAACATGATCGAAAAATCAGCTGTCTCGGACCCCCTTTGCTACACCCTAACCAAGTTAAACAATTTTCACAAAGTTGGACTACAACTGCCTTGCGATCTATCCTCTTTGTTGCAATAATATATAAAAATATATAAATAAATAAATAAATAAAAAAATAAATAAATAAATAATGACAATGTCAACGGCAATGTAAAATATTTTAATTAAATTATTTGTTGTGCTACCGAGATATTAAATTTGAAACCAAAATCTTGCAAAATTTTACTGATTTATTAATCCTTGTGTTAAATAGGTATAATTTTTGCATTGTAGTTTTCTTGTTTGCACAAAGAGTACTTGTAAAATACAAAAAACTAAAATTGTTTTACAAACATTCGGTTTAGTGATCCATTTATAAGGTGACCTACTATTCTGGTAATATGTGTTATGTTACATGTAAGTTATCTTTGAACATAGGTATTTTTTTAGTTTTAGCAATGAAGAAATTCTATTCTATTCATTTTGGGAAATATATGAACAACTTTTATTAATGACGTTCGAAGTCGCATAAAGGAGATCAGCTTTTTGTGAAATTGCTCATTTTGATAGGCAGTTTCTTCCCCTTTTCGTTAGTGTAGGTATTTCCTTATTAAACTATTTCTAAATACTTGTATTAACTTTGGCTATAGAGTATAAATTACCACAAGAATCTCTAACTGCTTATTTTAGTTAAGCTTTGATTGTTTACTATAGATTAGTAAGACAGTCTTGTACTCACATTTTAATTTCCACTTTGTGGTCTAAAGAAGAGCTGTAAACGTAATAAAACTTATCGTCGATCTCGTTCATAATTAAAATTATAACAAGCCAAGCGAGTTACCAGTTAAATAGTATTGTCCTAGACAATAATTTTCGTAGGTACGGTTTTTCAGATTGTTTCACAACAACAGTCAACAATAAAATCTAAAGTAAAGTGACATTTAATTTGATTGATGTAAATGTCAATGTCATTTCATCTTTTTTGTTCACTCTCCCATTGTGTGACAAAGGTATCTAATCCATAAAGCCATTTCTATAGTTATTTTCCTTGTTTGAATCTAATTGTCCATGACTTCAAGTTCACGGGTGTCAATTTTTTTATTATGTCATTTTAGTTGAAATATCATTTTATTGAAATTAACTTTGTTGCGGTTATTGCCAAAAATTTAAAGAATATAAAGTAAATAATTAATAGCAATAAAAAGAAACATTTAGAAAATCAGTACCTAATCAATCACTATTTACCTTAGATTAAAACAAAGCTATTAATTGCCATAATTTAATTGCAGAAAATCTTGAACAATGGCGGATCAAGAAAACGATAGTGCACCAGAAGCGATGGAGGAAGCGGGTGCACTTGAGGCTGACGTCGGAGCACGCTTGTTAGTATGATAACTATTAGCGAGCTTATACAACAGGTCAACCTACCAACTGGTCAACACAACTTGGTCCAGCGTGGTGGGTTTTGGCCCTATCTCTTCATGTGAGTCTTTGTGTGCTCGGTTTGGTTGGTGCTGGTAGGACTGTTAAGTCCGCCTGGCTAACTACCACCATCTTATCTAAGTCTGTCGCCATAACAACGATGTTTATAGCATTATTGTTGTGTTCTGACAGCTTGAGATAAGATAGCCAGTTCCTCAGTGCTTGAACATTCCGGGTGAAGCGCGCTTCAGCCTTATCGTCACTTCACTTACCATCACGTGAGATGAAGACCAAGCGCTTACTCGATATAGAATAAAAAAGCAGGTATTGCGCACTGAGCTGTGGCCTATGGGCTGCAAACGTCTTATTGATGTGAGTGATCCAAGATATTGTGGTCCAAGCGGCCGAAAGTACGTAGGAGCGCAAAAAATTTTTCGCGGTTTCACGTCTCTAGTCATAATACCTCATACATACACACATCACGCCCGTTTGACGGAGGGGTAGGCAAAGACCAGGTAGGCTACTCTTGAAACAGAATTGCATTATTCAATTTCCAATCACAAATCTATATAATGTCAAATGGTACTTTCGTAAGCGACAATAGCGCCACATTGGAATTAAATTGCGTGGAAATTGATTGAACAAATTATTATCGAGATGGCGTTCCGGAATTATCTTTACATAAACTAATATCGATACATATTAATCGCATTGGAATTGTATTAAGATTGAGTTTGCGTTCGAGAGTAACCCACCAGGTTTTCTATTTACTACGATCCTTACACATATCCTTTGCTTCACTTACCTACATACTCTCATAACGTTCTTCATACAAGCTCGTCGGTTTAGGTTTTATAATACCTCGATGGTATAGTTATACCACAGAATACATAATAGTACAAGGCTTTCGCATTCCAATATGCAGACATATTCGAATTGCATCAATCGTGGTCGCGAGCAGACTGACCCGCGACCACGACCGATGCAACTCGGTCGAAACGTCGGGTTTAAAAGGTATGCTTGCTTAGAATGCCTTTACTAAGGGTGGATTCGACCAAACTGGAATAAGGTGTTATACCTAGATTAAACGCCGAATTTGTATAGACTAATCTCGGAGTAAGTCTTATTCCAGTTTGGTCGAATCCACCCTAAGTAGTTTTGCGTTAAATCCCGTTTAATGTGTGCAAAAGTTAAGAAATGTAAATTATCATTTAAATTATCAATAAAATTCAATGAATTGTGTAATTTGTGCCGAACATCAACAAGAGCCCGCCCACTTCGATCAGCCCCCTTACTCTCGAAACCGTTTGATATTGTGATTTTTTTTATTTTTAAGTACGACACCAGCGCTAATTTGGATTCATATTGGGTTAACTAAATGGCATTGAGTTTTGTATTTTTTTACTCAATATCCACGCAATATGAATCCATATTAGCTCTGAGGGCCTAGTCAACTGGCAAACGCTCGACCGGTGACAGCGTCAAAATCGCTCATCAAATTCGCTAGGCTACATCGATATCGATAAGCTAAGGGATATAGAACATACAGGCTTGTCTTAGTATTTTTTGTTTGATGATAATGTAACGCTTATGTAAGATTAATAAATAGGTAGTAACCACACCGATCCTTTTGAGTTTTAGTGAATTGAATGTCACTTTACTAAGAAATTCGGGTAGACTCCTTGAGACAATTTAAAAAATGAATCAATCGCTTTTTTCGTCGGAAGTTCGTCAGGCAAGCACGTTTGTAAATAAGTACTTAAAATGATGACGAGTGACTTACCTACCATAATATGATATTGATATGAGACCAAACCCATTTTTCAGCTTATAATATAAATAAATGAAGACTGAAGACCACAAGCAAACGCTTGCTGCCAAGAATTTCTCAAATATTAACAACTTGACGTCCGTCTGTAATGAAATAAGTGATAACACTAAATGTTACAAACCGCGCGAACATTTAAACAGTTTGATCTTAGATGCGAGTACCCACTAGGTAGTGATTAAAACGTTTGCATGTTGTATGAGCGGCTAAGGCTTTCGGGTTTAGTTGTCTAACTACAACACCTATCACATTACTTTTCTAATTGATTATTGTCCTAAATAAAATAAAATAAAAAACATTCCAAGTACATGGTTTTGCTGGTTAAATTAAAACTAATTTTAAAATATGCAAACTAGCGAAGCAATGTACTTACTGTTACTTGAAAGGTAATGCTAGAGGTTCAACTAATGCAAAAAGTCCCCGCCCGCGCCGCACCGGTTTGTGATCTTGCCAGTTAGTTACGCAACTTTCACATTACCGAGCTAAAGGATGGGTAACCAAATAAAAAGCGTCTCGAGCTCCTCCGTGCTTCGGAAGGCACGTAAAGCACACTGCGGTTGTATTGGCTCAGGGCTTAAGCCTGTTATAGCCCAGTCTGCCTTAGTGCTGTCGTTCATGTGGGAACGTTCAGGACGTTCATAGGATGACGATGAAGACAACATCGCCTTACTAAAGGATTGTTTCATTGTTACTTATTTATAGCGGTAGGTACCGAAAATAATTATTATTAAGTTAGGTACCGAAATTAAAAGTCAAATCATTTATTAAATATACGCCTTCACAGACACAATGACATGATCGTGGTCTCTACGCGACAAGTTAAAATATTTATTTATTTTACATTATTTATTTCACTGCCATTCATTATGAGTTGGTTGATAATGTTTCGAAATAAAACATAGGATTATTTATATGTTTACCAAAAATAATTTTAAAACAATTAATTTTATATAATTACCCTAGTATGTTGATAATGAATTAAGTACAACTTTAAGCCATGTTTAATGCAGTTTCATTGTTGGATACGACATGTGGTACACATCCCTTCTTTATTGTGAGCCTGATGCAGCATTAAATATTGGTGTTATTATGATTAACCATGCTTTTTGAAGGTATCCAGAATCTCCTAAGAAATTGGAACAATATACTTACTTATAGAAAATTGTCATACATAAAAAGTTAGTAGGTAGTAAGTATATATTTACCAAAAATAATTTAAAAACAATTAATTTTATTTATTTATTTTATATTCACAGGTGAATCGACAGTTCTATAAAAAGTATAACACTGAAAATGTGAAACAGCAAACCATTTACAGATTCACACAAATAAAAATGTGATAGTAACATTACAAACTCAAGCAACAATTACAATCGATTACTTCACAATCGCCAAATTGATAATAACTAAACTATTACAGAGTATACTAGATATGGAACTTAATTTGTATTATATGTATAACAAGCCACCTTATGTCAAGCCACCTATTTAAAGAAAAAACAATATTATAACAAACACAATAGAACCCACCAGATTTAATAATCGGATAATAATAATGCAAGTTTATAAATATAATTACCTTTGTATGTTGATAATGAATCAAGTACAACTTCAATAGCTTAATGTTATGACTAGTAGAAATTGATATAAGTAGGTACTTAAACATTTTCTATAGGTACCTACTGCAAGTAAAATTAAATATCAAGTAAAAAATAACATTAATGTTGTATTTCTTAATATATTCTTATTTCCTTACCTAACTCTCTCAAAGTCAAAGTTTATTAAATATGAGGCTTCACTTTCTCTTATTGACATTAAAACTATATGTGTATAAAAATAAATGCCAATTGTGTGTATAAGATGGTACTGTTTTTAGTACCTACCTAAGTAAATCTTTTTAATAAAGTACAATAAACTTAGAACTAAATTAACTTTATACTTAATTTTTCCCCATCATATAAACCAAATCACTATTTTATGGGTTAAATATATTTATGGCACACTGTTCCTTTTCTTAAAATAAAAATGTTGTCATCGAAGGTACTGTTTTTTTGTACATACTTAAGTAAATCTTTTTAAATAAAGCACAATAAACTTAGAACTAAATTAACTTTATACTTAATTTTTCCTCATCAAATAAACCAAATTACTATTTTATGGATAAATATATTTATGGCACAGACTGCTCCTTTTTGTAGAATAAATCGTTGTCAACATTAGAGCTCCACAAAAAAAAATCATATAAATAACTAAATTCAACGATGCCAAAGCCATGTTCAATGCAGTTTCATTGTTGGATATGACATGTGGTACACACCCCTCCTTTCTTGTGAGTCTGATGCAGCATTAAATATTGTTGTTATTATCATTAACCATGCTTTTTGAAGGTATCCAGAATCTCCTAAGAAATTAGAACAATATACTTACTTATAGAAAATTGTCATAGATAAAAAGTTAGTAGGTAAGTACCTATGTATTATACAAATTGCTTGATATTGTTTTTTACCAAATAACCATGTTTGTTCACCATTCTGAGGAAGTCCATCCTCCAAATTATGAGGTAACATTTAAGATTTTTGAATCGTCGTCTCAAATCTGCAAAACCACATAAAATAGTTTTATCTTTATGTCAATACTCTTTATTCTAGCAATTTTAACAACACTGACATTTCCTGGTAAATCCCAATATAATAATAGGCATAATACTTACCTTTATTATGTAAGTAATAATTTATTTATTAAAACTTACCGTTTGAACGTAAGGACTGATATCTTTTCCTATTAAGAAAGATGCTTGTCTGTATAAGATTTATAGGGTATAGTCAATAGGTACACCTTACTACACTTAGAGCCTTGGTTTAATACTCTAAGCTACCTGGCAAATTAAATCTTCATTGGAACCTGTAAAACAAATAGGCAATCTAAGTTATAAATTGATAAATGGACATTATGGATAGGTTAGATTTAATATTTATACAAAAAGTCCCTTACTGACCTTTCTTGTCATGATTAAAGGTACTTAGGTGGATTTATTTGGCCCAAATGTTTGTATGGTTTGAGAGCCCCTACTAATTGTTATGCAGCGACTTGCTCTTCGTTGCGGAAAATGTTGCATGACACACATTTATTTGGTCACTCACATCGCAACAACTATATCAGCACGCAATTCCCGGCAGACCTTAGTTAGATATTTGAAAGTTCGTAAACGAGAACTCCGAGAACTATTCACAAGTACAACAAACTCGATTTCGTTAATTTGCTCCAAGTAACGTAGGGAAACATTTCTTCCTTAGCGCCTGAGCACTTGATTATCGCAGTCCACAATAGCCCTAAAAAGAGCATTTTAAACAAAACTTTCAACACAACAAACTATTCCTTCATCAGCTGATCAAACAATCGCCATTTTGTGTGAATTTTTATCTTCAATGTTTGAGTGATCGCTAGATTAGCGATTCTTGGCTTGTCAAACTGTCAATTAGGTCTATTTTAGCGTAAATTTTACGTCGTAGGTAACTTTTGCTTATGTCAATCCCATACATTCGGTTTATCGTAGCGAAGATTTCGTAGCGTTTAATTTGTTTGCCAATTGACTAGGCCCTCTGGTGTCGTAACTTAGGAGTACGAAAATTCACAATACCAATCCGATTCAATAGCGAGCGTTTTCAAGAGTAAGGGGGCAGATTAGTGCGCGTAGTTCTTTCGACCACATTTTGGTACCTACGCAGGCCGTAATACCACAGAATAACTAATAATACTTACTACGTCATACCTGCATTAGTATATGGTGATGGGCTGTGGCCCAATCTGTACCTACTATTGTTTAAGCGGGATCGAGGGTCTGTTCGCAGCAGGATTACGTTTACTGCTGGTGATGATAATAATCAAGAGTACTTAGATATATCTTAGTAGGTACTCTTCCTTAATAAGACAAACTCGGGACTGTTGAGGCCTACAGAAACCGGGTAGGTACTATCTACACGTTTTCCCTACACATACGAACACAAGGCTCAGCACAGCAGTGCGATTCTGTACGGGCGCGATTTAAAAACTCGATCCTAAATTCGCAGGGAGTTATCCAATGCGCATTCTCTATATTCGACTCTACACAAACGACACAAAGCTCACTTTATATAGATCGAATCGTGAGGGTCGAAGTGAGAGGTGAGTTTACGATCGAGCTTTAGAGAATCGACATAATTTTAATAACTAGCAGTATCTGTCATGCCAGGAGGAGCTCGATGGCGCAGCGGTTAAGGCGTTCGGTTGACGATCGTCGGTCGCTAAGCAACTGGTCACTAGATGGGTGACCAAATTAAGAACATCTCGAGCTCCCCAGTTCTTCGGAAGGCACGTTAAGCCGTGGTCCCGGTTGTTGTCGTAAGATGGGCAGCCGTTAAAACCCACCAACGTGGTAGGTTATGGCCTATTTTCCCCACGTGCTGTTGCATGTGGGTAGCCCGTGCCCAGCAGTGGGACGTTTATGGGCTGATGATGATATGATGTCATACGAACTACCTACCTACTGCATTCATACTTATTTGGTTGCGCGAGCGCAATGGTTCTGAGCGAGTTGGTGTGGTGTGTCCAGAGTATCGTAAAACCAGACTCAATTAAAAATCAACTGTTTCGCGACCGCCGCGGTCTTATGATTCTTGTTAATCTATTAAACTATTGTTCATTGTTAATCTATTAAAAAATGTTATGCCACTTTCGAAAGATTCAAAGGATTGTTAAATGATCGTCAGAACATGAATAGATATATAAATAAACGATTTATTTCATTAAAACATTATTAAATAGTTTATTTTATCTTTTTTAACAATTATTGTTCAAAAAGATAAAATAAAAAGAAATAGATTTAGTACCTACTTACCTACATAGAAATAACTTAGGTAGAGCTTAAGTAATTTTTTTTTTCTTAGTGGTGAAAACTTCTAATATTTGATGAAGCAATGTTGACTAAAAACATAAGCATCAAGCACTGACAAATTTCGACGGTTGAAAGCCAGACCTCGGTAGCCAAGTGGTTAAGGCAGCCGCCCGGAATGCGGAAGGTGCATGGTTCGATTCGCGCCTGAGGTTGTCGTCTTTTTTCAGTGTTTAAAATTTTACTTAAGTATATTTAAGCGTTAATAAAACGCTAAAATATAAAACATTAATCTATAAACGCAGCTTCATCTTAACCGAATGTTCAAATATTTGTAAAAATATTTCTTTTGGATCTCAGAGGTGAAAACTTCTAAGATTTGATGAAGCAATGTTGACTAAAAACATAAGCATCAAGCACTGACAAATTTCGACGATTGAAAGCCAGACCTCGGTAGCCAAGTGGTTAAGGCAGCCGCCCATGCAGAATGCGGAAGGTGCGTGGTTCGATTCCCGCCTGAGGTTGTCGTCTTTTTTCAGTGTTTAAAATTTTACTTAAGTATATTTAAGCGTTAATAAAACACTAAAATATAAAACATTAATCTAGGTAGAGCTTCATTCTCACAAGAAATAAATATAGATATAAATAGATTTAGATGAACAATTCATTGCGCATACATAAAAAGTAGGGGGCAGGCTTTATTAGGCAAATTAAAGTCAGTGGATTTGCAAAAATACTTTTAGACTGTTCAGAAAATTACGTACAAAAAAGCGCGGTAAAAACCATAGCTACACACCATGATATTATAAACTGTATTTATTATCATTGGCTACACACAAAAATGATGCATAGGAGGTTGGCAAGTTGGCAAGGTCCATGGAGGTTGGCGCTTAGAGTATGGTTGGCTTTTTTTTTTTTATGATAAGCCCGGCAAATGACTCCACTCCACCTGATGTTAAGTGGAAATGAAGTCCAGGCGCGAGGACAACTGGTGCAGCGTAAGAGACGTAGCATCAGTCACCCTCACTCTGCCGGCCCACAAAGTGCTTCTTTACGCCTCGTTTGAAGGACCCTATGTCATAGGTAGGAGGGATACGTGTGCTGGTAGACTATTCCGTTCCGTTCCGTTCCGTTTGAGTTTATAGTGCTGCTTCAGTAGATTGATTCATTCTTGAACACAATAGACATATACTCTACTATGGGGAAAGGCGGTTCTAATTTAAATTATAACTCTTTGCGTTCTTGCGTATCTATTTAAATTTTTGTTTAGCATTGGTTAATAATTACGTCCAAAAAGATTTTAATTAGGCCTTTACATTATTTGTGCCCCGGAGCTCCTGCATGCTCGTCCTTCGCCTCGGTCCATAGAGCATTCTGAAATAAAATTAAATGTGGGTAAGAATTCGACGAATATTTTTGTATAAGAAACCCATGGCGAAATAAGAGAAAACCGTTATTACATGTAGTTTTTGTTATTAATTACGTGCTGTTATTCGATACTCAATAGTTTTTCGTTGATGACTATCTCTTGTATACCTACTGTATGCTTTAGGGAGCTCAATCAACTCACCGTGCTCTGGGTCACCCTAAAATGTGTGGTCCAGAGAGGTCATCGACTGACTTCCCTAATAGCGTCTCTGCTACCGTTAAATAAACTTAAATTGCTACTTACTTACTATAAAATCAAAGATAACTTACATACTAGAAGACGGTGTGCCACACCCTTATGGTCTCGTTCGTCCTCAGCTCGGCCGCAGTCCGCCGCGCCGTAGTCTTCGGCACGCTGCTGTGTTGGATCGCGCCCCTGCGCGTCTTCGGGTTGATGATGGCCCTAGGCGTCCCTAAACTTCCCGTTGCCTAACCCCAGAGCACTCTATACCCAAGAAAAATACGTACCACTGATGCACAATACCACATAGCACCGTTACGCGACGACACGTGTACGTGTCGACCAACCAAATCACTGACTTTAATTAGCCCGCCCTGGTTCCAATTTATTAACACTGTTTCACGGTTTATTAATTATTACGGGCCCCCCGAATCCAACAATGTGTGCCCCTCACATCAAATTATCAATTTACTTTTTGACGGCCTCGCGAATGATGTCTGTTCTAACGTGAGAACCTCAAATCCCTCGCGCGCTGACAGCCGTCTGTCCAATATTTTTAAAACTACAGCGGGGGCGCACGAATTGGCCGTTTTGTTCAATACACACCCCTTCCCCGATCGGAAGCCTCCGATCGCTAGATCAATCAATCACGCAAGGAGAGACAGTTGCTGTGGCTCATCGCGGACTCGAACCGCAGTCCCATACTCGCCAACTAACAACTTTACAATGCTGCCCTAGCTACAAGCAGGAGGGCAAGTTATTCTCCTTCAACAACATATTAAATCTAATTAGCCAAATTAAAATAATGCTAAATTATCTTATTCACCAAAGCTTATTTTCTAAAAATTTACAAACATCATTTAGATACACCCGTGCCCTTGCCATTTTGTGCCATTGTCGGAGCGAATAAGTGAAGGTAGACCCTTACGCGACACGAAACGATCCAACGCGACGACGAAGGCCTCGACGACAACGAAGAAACTCCCAAGAGGACGGCCTTAGTAACCAGGCACAAAAAAAAAACACAAAATATTTACCTACAACCCGGGCGTTGCGAAGGTTGGTCGGGTTTACCGAGAAAGGTCCAGCAAAACCCGTTGCGCGCGACCCCCAAGAACGGACGAGACTGAGTGACTCGGTCCGAAGGCAGACCCCCGTCTGCGGCTGCACGCGTGAAGACGTCCACTGTGACAAAATAAACACAGAAAGAGCATTACACAAATGTAGCTTTTCGAACAAACAATATTCAAAATTACAAATTAGGTTACCTAGTAACACATCCAACAGACGTCAACCGTGACGTACTGGCCTATTGAAAGGGTCATGGGAAGTTTTTCAATTTCCCAAACTTGTGTATAGTTATGGAAAGAGACACAAACACAATGACTCTAGACTATGCGGAGTCGAGTCGTCAAACTGTGTACATAATAGAAACAAAAAACAAAATAGTTAGCACTGCCAGCAGTGTAGAGCGACCCATAGCTGCCTGGGTGCCTAGTAGGATCCGTCCTAGTACACCCGAGCCCAAGAGTAGGTCAATTGGGCCAGGTGACAAAGTGTGGGTCTGCCCGATCTAGACTAATGTCTGTGCCGTTATCCCTGCGGGCGAATCGGTAAAAGGCTGTTAACCTACAATAGTAAATTCGTTACCGTTACCGACATTGACATTCTCAACATAGATACATGTACCGAGGAGAGGGTGACTTGTGTAAGCCCCGTCAAACTCCCAGTAAGCATGCCACCAAACAATGTCGCACAAAATTAAAGTTTCAAAGGAGAACGCGTACTGGCGTACAACCCCACAATGTTCATGTTTTGGTACCATATTTGCATAGTTGGTTCCTTAGTTTTTCTCATTATTTTCCAGTAAATGTTATATTTTTAGAAGTCCGGGGTAAAGAAAAATCTTAAAGCGAAATAATAATACTAAAACTAATAACGAAACGCATTTCAACTAGCAGATACTATACGCAAAACAAAAATCTGCTGTCAGAGTTGCCTGCCATAAAAATATCGATAAATCGATTTTGAAATCGATTCTCAATTATCTAATTAAAACTTATTAGTGTATGTTGTTTTGATTAAAAACCTATTTGTGCAACTATTTTAGAGCATAAACCTAATTACAGACTTTTATCTTAAAATAGTTGATTAATTACTTTTGATACTTATAATTTATATTATTTTTAAGATTGATTTTCTAATCGATTTGTATCTCGTAAAAAGACGAATAAAACTACTTGCAACACTGTTAATGTCAATCATTGAGCTTTTGGTCAACATAAACGTTTATTTTTTAGATGTTTTAATTTAAAAGTTCATTCCTACCTATTTTGCGAAAAGCCGCTTTGTGAATGTGCTAATGAAATGAACACAAAAAATATTGTGCTGCACTTTCGTGATAGTTTTACTGTCTGATTGGGTGATACATTACCATCACAATGTCGATGCAATGCATTTCGATTGAATCGCAGGCGGCATTTACTGACGAACGAGAGTCAAGCCTTAGTCGACACTATTCGTTTTTGGTCATATCCCTGAGAGGTAAGTCGTACATAGTACGAAAATGTCGTCAACCATTTTAGACATCTAAACCGAGAGCGAGAACACATGGTACCTACATATTTGGTGCAGCAATGCACCTCTGTATCGGTTACTACTAATATTCTACTATTTTGTTGATCAATTAATAAACTTCATCCATGCTCTTATTGTTTTAGGCAACACCTGATTATATTTGTCATGCTTCCTGGGAATTAGCAACCCATTCTATTGCATCTGAAAGTAAAACTACAAGGCATGTTGGCCATCGCCAAGACGAGTTGTATGTGGACGTTCTATTTTAAGAATGAGCAGACGACGAGTTTTCTTTCAAGAGCCAAATGAAGAGGAACAAAGGATGACTAACATAATTTCGAATTGGATTAGACCACGAGAGGTAACACCTTACATGTATTTACTTATTGACTACCTCCGTGGTGGAGTAATATGTACAATGGTTTTCGTGGTGATACCTACTCTGAGTTCCTGGGTTTGAATCCCAGTAGGGGCAAATGTTTCTATGACGAATACGAGCATTTGTACCTGAGGCCATGACTATTTACCTATATAATAATTCTACTAAATACATATATATACCATACTTTGACGACCTCCTTGGTCGAGTGGTTTGTACACTGGTTTTCATGGTGTCGCCATCTCTGAGGTCCCGGGTTCGATACCCGGTCGGGTCCATTTAGAAATTATTGTTTTCTAAATTGTCTCGGGTCTGGGTGTTTTCTATGTATAATAAGTATGTATTTAAGTATTTTAAGTATGTTTATCCGTTGTCTAGTAACCATTTAATAAGTTTCACAACGAAGCTTCTCTTGGGCTAGATAATTGGTGTGAGAGTAGGATTGTTTATTTTTTTTTTTTTTATACATTCCGATTCCCATCGACTTCCCTATAAGAAATCCCACTCCAGGAATCCACCATGCAGATCTCAATAATTATGTCAGTAATTAGTGCCACCAATGAGTTAAACATTCCATGTTTATTATTGTCTGATTTGTAAATTCTTGGCCGGCTTACCTTCGCCGTATTTCCCCAAACACATCCCTCGCCACTGTTATTACTACTATCACAACTGCATTTTTACCATTGGCCTAGTATAACATATTACAAGCCTTCCAGTGCTTACTTCGGGGCTAGGCCACTGACCTACTTAAACTATCAATTTGTTACCTGAGACACTCAAGATAGTAAATATTTAGGTCAGCATTCTTGTATTATAGAGAGGTCAGCGGGCTAGGCTAACTGGTGTAAGATTATAAAATATTTACTTTACACTCTGTTACTTTTGTAATTTAATTGTGATTTTTTATTTCAGCTTTCTTCAGAAAATGAAGCTTGCGTTCCTTGTTGGCTCCGAGCTCAAAGAGCTTCACATAGAAGTGGACAGCCAGAGTTTTAACTGTATTGTGGGGCTACAAACTGTTGGGTGCTGCTCACAGATTTGCTCGCCATGAAGGCATGACTAGACCTGCTCCACTTTTCGATGATGTTATTTTAAGAGTGCCCTTAATTACTTTATAATTTAATATTAAATATGTGGCCATACTAAATTATTGTTTTATTTCCACTGAGCAAATGCTAATATGGAAAAACATTACTTGTCTGTGTGTATGTACAATTGTGAAACTTCCCTGTAGAAAGACCAGTCGAGTTTCTGATTTATTTAAAATGTTTTCATCATATTTTTTAGTATTATATTATATTGTTTGCCTTTGATGAAGTAATTTATTAGTAGTATCTACTGGGAAGATCCTCGATTGTAAGTACTGTAAATATAAGTAAGTATGCATTCTGAGCAGTACCTAGTAGACTAATATAATATTCCTATCTCAAAGACAATTATTTTAACCACTAGCTTCCGCCCGCGGTTTCACCCGCGTGATTCGCGTTCATATAGGAAGATCAGCATAAAAAGTAGCCTATGTTACTCTTCGTTCTTTCAAAGATCAAGTCAATTGGTTGCTTAGTTTGGGCGTAAAGGAAGGACAAATTCGCATTTATAATAATAAATATGTAGGATAGGAGATGATTTCAACTTAATGTTTGTATAGGTAGGTAGTCTACAGTTGAGACCTCTAAAGTGGGAACGTGTATACCTACTTCTATTGTTTACATCTACCCAATGATATAGTTTATAATATCATTGCATCTACCTATGACTTTCATCATGTTTTAAGTATTTTGCTGTTATTTATCATAACACAGATGGGTAGCTATGTCTTTTTGTGTTTTAAATAACCAAGCACAAAGATCTGAATAATCACAGTCGCAGCAGTTCCTGATAGGTATCCTAACCTATCTATCTATCTTCTAGAATCTAGAACTTGAACTAACAATACATAGGTACCTACTTACTTACTTAATTAATATTGAAATGCACTACTTAAGTACCTACCTACCTATTTTAGTTCGATTCACGATTGATCTATAAATCAATCAATCAAAGCGCGAACGTTCATTTTCAGATTTAATTATTTATTTTGTTACTGTCAGAATCATTGTCCGTCCCTCCCTGTCACTCAACTGTCAATGTCAATCAAATACAGGGAAAAACCTAACCTTAAAAAAATATCGAAATACAAGTATATCTTTTAAACCCCAACATTTAAAATTCTGTTAATTTATGTAGTAATTCTCAATAATATAATCTACCAAATGTGTAAGTCTCATTGCCAAACATGAAAATTGTAGGCCTGTACAAAATCTCCATAGTACCCTGCCATTGTCCTTTAAGATTTCTTTAAAATCTACCAACAAATTTCAAATTTAAGGTTTCTTTAGAATCTACCAACCGCGGCCGCCGTAGTAGAAAGCAAAACCGTCCGTGGTTTTGCTCTCGCAAAGGGAGCAGGCTAGCTGAGGCCTGCCCGGGTCCACCATCCCCAAAGAAGGCCCCCGCCCGTGTGATACCGCGGGTGGCACTACAACCGCGGGTGCTCGTAGAGCGGCGACGAGAACCGCTGTGGCGGCGAGAACCGCTGTGGCTGCTCGATCGCGCTGCTTGACGCAAGCGTGCACAGAGCGCCGTGCAGAGAGGGGTCCTTCCTTCGTGACACCGTTCGGGCCCCCGCCCGTGTGATACCCAAATCGCACACGGGCCGGCGGCATGGTAACCTGCAGGCGCGGGTTTGCGCGCCTGTGCATGGTTCACCTTCCGGTGTGGGGGCGCGCCTCGCGCATGACTGGGCCTCCAGTCCGCTGGTAGATGTGTGCTCCGCCCTGGAGCACATCTGCCTGTGTAACGCTGCCACCGCTGTTGGGTGGTCGGTGAAGCCGCTCCCAACCTGTTGACACACAACAATTATAAATGGTGTGGTCCACCAAATGCAATGCGGCGTTGAGACCTATAGCCAAAGCAAAGGCCGCTGCGCATTGCCATACGCTGCCTCGTAATTACAGGCAGCCCTTGTCGGTCCTGGCACCGCGTCGTAGCAGGACCCGTTTGGCCGCACTGTGTACAAGCCGGGTCCATGCCGGCTGCTGCAGTCAGCGCTGCCAGCCGCGCTGTAGTGTGTCCTGGCTGCGGCTGTACCGTGGGATTCGCCTGGCGTCCCGTTGAAACCTGCGCCTCTGATGGCGGCAGGTCAGGCTGGGAGTTCGCTACGACCCCCGCCTTATCGCCGAGGAACCTTAAAAGTTCCTCCAATTTCGGCAGGGTAGCCCCCCCTTTCTCTGCCGTTTCCCGCTCAAACCGGGAACGAACGTCCGTTGGCAGCTTGTGCAACACAATGTGTACCAGTAGCAGCGACCACTCGGCTACTGGCAAACCTAACGGTCGCAACGCGTTGCACACAACTGTGACTGGCGTCAACAGCTGCGTCGTTAAGTCCGCCCGATTGGCCACCTTAGGTAGCGACAACAATTGGCGCGCGTGTGCGTCTACCGATGACCCCTCTTCCACAGCGCCACGCAAACTTCCTAACTGATGTGTAGGAAGCCTATCAGGTATCCTGGGCCCTCCCATTGGTGGCGGTGTGGATGGCTGGACATCCCCTATCCGTCGCCTTTTAATGTCGCAGGCCGCCTGGACGACATTATCATTAATTTCCATAATTTGGGCAAATTCTTCCTCGTATGCCGACCATTCCTTTTTGTTGGACGGTGGAGTAGCCTCCGACTAAACCACCATGGCGGTCTCAACCAAAGACACCTGCTGCTTCAGTTGCTCCACCCGATCGAGGATGGCGTCGTCTCGGTCACTCCGGGACAGCAGCCCCTGCACGGACACGAACCATCGCAGCTCCTTGGCCATGACTGCCTCCGCCATCGCGTTGTCAACAAAAAACAAATAAAAGAGGGATGAGATTTAAGTCCAACAATAGCACAAAGGGCAGGACAATGTTCCCTACACACATACCCTTTTAATTACAATGTAGCAACAACCAAAATTAATAAGTACAAAAAAAACTTATACGGGTTTGCAACGAGAAGCGCACTAACAAATAGAATGTACAAGTATTATTATTACATAGTCCCTATGCATAAATCAATCAATTTAAAACCAATGTAATAATCAAATTAAATTTAAAATTGGTTTTCAAAATGAAGTCGCCAACAAAACAAAAGTGTTCAACCAATTTCACATATGCCGCTGTGTAGAACAAAACAAATCTAATCGGTTCCAAAGAATTTCCAAAGAGAAATAAAAATACAAATAAAAATGTTCCTTAATATACGCCACTATGTAAACAAATCATTTACCAAACAAATGTTACGAATGAATGGAACTCAAATTAGTTTCCCAAAGAAAACTACAATAAACAAAATGTTAATTATACATAGGCCAAATTTACTATGTAAACAAACAATTTATATTGTAACATAACTGCAATATTAATATATGTGTCTACAGCTTTGCAATCGCTAGACAACCAAACTACAAATATTGTGAATCAAATGCCTACAATATTTAAATATGTTTTCAAAATGAAACAACAAACCAAATCAAAGTACCACAGTTTTCAATGCTTTAACTTTAAATTCCAAATTAAGTTTTCAAGCAATCAAGGAACAAATAAAAATGTTTAATTATTTGCAAACAGCTAGAATCTTAAAATTCAGTTTGCACACAAAAGCAACAATTAACATCAAAAATATTTATTTGTTGTCACAAATCCACACAACCCTAGCGAGACTAATTTTGAGTTAAAATTAAAATTAGACTATTATTGAGCAACAATGAACTGCCGCAAAACAGTTTAATCAGTAAGTACAACTTTCTTGTCTGACAATTACAGGACAATTATTAACTCACCGCAGCGGTGAGTCAATCTTATTCAACTAAATTCAAACCCAGTACTGTACTGTACTGTGATATGATTTTAATACAACCAACAGTTAACCCTAACTCAAGTAAACACATTCTAAATGTATAATCAACAAATGTTTACATTGCACTATTAAGCAAGTAATTATTAAGCAACAACTATTGCAATTACAGCAAGTTAGGTATGACAGTTGCAGTCTTGCAATGACCTTCCGCAATGAAATAATCCTGTTTGCGCCACAGCGCAACGGATAACCGTCGCTGCGCCGGTCAATTAAAGTGCATATTGGTGCAACGAATGATCGGCCAATCACAGCGAGGTGACAATTATACTAGACGAAGTGTTCGCCCGCGCCGCCGGCGCTGGCGCAAAGGCAGTGTGCTCCGACCGTTCATAGAGAACCCACGCGCGCGCGCGCAAGAACTCAGCCCGTGAACAACCATGTGTTAAGTGTATGTGAATTGAGAGCGCTTTGTTTACCAGCTCAACTACCCCTAAAACGCCACCGACCAGTGAACTGTGTTGTGTGTTGCCGCCCTCCAGCCTGCGACCCCGCGCCTAGAGCGCCAGTTGCCTTCAGCTCCAACCAGCTCCAGCCCGAACCAAGTAAGCCCCAGCAATCCTATTTTATCATTTCCCTCCGCCGCATGTTGGTGCCTTAAGCGCCAACAAATCCCTTTGCGCGACTTATGTCCAATAAGAAAAACGTCCAAAAATACGAATGTCCAAATGCATGTCCATGTGATAAAATTATCCAACCATACAAATGTCCAATAATAATATTGCCCAAATATAAAAATTACCACAATTAATATAGCCCAACTATAAATATGTGCTATGATAAAATTGTCTAAACTTAAAAATGACTAGTAATAATATTGCCCTACCCTAGAAATGTCGAATGATAAAATTGTCCAAATAGACAATGTACAAACGCATGTCAAAATCATAAAATTGACCAATCATAAAAATGTCAAATGACAAGGCAAGGTTGCCCTAACTAAAAAATTACCGCATATTTCCGATCGAATGCTATATCAGACTTTCGCCGACTTTTTCGCATGGAATAAAAAAGACTGTTATTCATAATATTTAATAAAACGAACAATAAATAAAATAAACTAAATAAATAAATAAACTTTCCTACACTCACACCAATCATCTAGCCTAAAAGAAGCTTCGAAGAAACTCGTTAAATGGTTACTAGACAACGGATAAACATACTTAAAATACTTAAATACATACTTATTATACATAGAAAACACCCAGACCCGACACAATTTAGAAAAACAATAAATTCTAAATTGACCCGACCGGGGATCGAACCCGGGACCAACAATACTTCATACAAGTGACCAGTATATATACAATCTGTCCCGGGAAGTAGTAATCTAACTTTAAGAGCATGATCTATGGATAATTAATTAACTAAATTAACTATTAATAACTTAACTAATTAATTATTAATTAAATGAACTAATCCGACTACCTGACTAGCCGCGCTACGCGACCGCTGTGAAGGGGTATCTTTGTTCAACGATAGCATCGGAACTAATAGACGTACAGTAACAAATTTACCCTTGTTTTGTAGAATAGATAAAATACTAGTAATACGGTGCAAATAAAACATACTTTAATGACCTTGTTTTTATGATATTTTAAAATAACTGAAGAAGACGTAAAAAATTTACATGTTTTTTTACTTAAATCAATCCCTACTCTCTCGAAATGTATAAGGCCCGTATATGTTTGCTACTTTTTTAATAGTTAATCTTGTTAGCTATCGAATGATATCAAATAGTTGCTTATCAGTGTCAAGGTGCCCATGTTATCGCTTTTTTTTAAGGAAGAGGTCAATACTAAAAAGAAAAACTTAAATTCTTGTAATTTGGCGAGATGCGGGGCAGACCCTTGATTTGAGGTAGTTTTATCGATAAAATTATCCATAGATCAAGCTGTTACGGCGAAAGGCGTTCGCAGTAACAGCGGCGAAATAAGGGTTAGGCAGGAGATATAAGGGAATATCTGGGGCTTACTTGGTTCGGGCTGGAGCTGGTTGGAGCTGAAGGCAACTGGCGCTCTAGGCGCGGGGTCGCAGGCTTGTGGGCGGCAACACACAACACAGTTCACTGGTCGGTGGCGTTTTAGGGGTAGTTGAGCTGGTAAACAAAGCGCTCTTAATTCACATACACTTAACACATGGTTGTTCACGGGCTGAGTTCTTGCGCGCGCGCGATTGTTGGTGGATTCTTTTTGAAAGGTCGGAGCACACTGCCGTTGCCCAGCGCCGGCGGCGCGGGCGAACACTTCGTCGAGTATAATTGTCACCTCGCTGTGATTGGCCGATCATTCGTTGCACATTCGTTGCACCAATATGCACCTTAATTGACCGGCGCAGAGACGGTTATCCGTTGCGCTGTGGCGCGAACACAAGCTCTTAAAGTTAGATAACTACTTCCCGGGACAGATTGTATATATCTAGCTATCACTATCAGTGTCATTCTAAAGAGTTTTGATATTTAACGAAAGTAGATTCGAGTCTATAGAAATAGTACAAGTACAATTGGACATTTTTATGGCTGTATAATATTATAGTTGGTCATGTATAAGGTTGGTTGTTTCAATAGTTGGACATTTTTATGGCTGGACGTTATTATAGCTGGTCATGTATCTGGTCGGTTGTTTCTATAGTTGGACATAGTTTTGGTTGGACGTTATTATAGCTGGTCATGTATCTGGTCAGTCGTTTCTAGAGTTAGACATTTTTATGGCTGGTCAAATAACTGATTGGACTATTTTGAAACGATGGACGTTTTTATTTTTAGACATAAGTCGTGCAAAGGAAATAATCTTACATAATCAACGCATTCTGAATGCTAGACAAAACCCAAATTAATTATTGTTACACTGACCGCAGTGAGACCATCTTACACTAGGTACCTATTTTGCTGTAATCACACAATCAACCTACATATTACAATTCAATGTGCAATTGCAACACAATCCTAACGCTTAAACTAATACTAATTATTACCTAATTCAGGTCCGTAGATAAAACCACGCTCTGGTTTACCAAAAAATGTTTGCTTTAGGGAGCTCAATCAACTCACCGTGCTCTGGGTCACCCTAAAATGTTTGGTCCAGAGAGGTCATCGACTGACTTCCCTAATAGCGTCCCTGCTACCGTTAAATAAACTTAAATTGCTACTTACTTACTATAAAATCAAAGATCACTTACATACTAGAAGACGGTGTGCCACACCCTTACGGTCTCGTTCGTCCTCAGCTCGGCCGCAGTCCGCCACGCCGTAGTCTTCGGCACGCTGCTGTGTTGGCTCGCGCCCCTGCGCGTCTTCGGGTTGATGATGGCCCTAGGCGTCCCTAAACTTCTCGTTGCCTAACCCCAGAGCGCTCTATACCCAAGAAAAATACGTACCACTGATGCACAATACCACATAGCACCGTTACGCGACGACACGTGTACGTGTCGACCAACCAAATCACTGACTTTAATTAGCCCGCCCTGGTTCCAATTTATTGACACTGTTTCACGGTTTATTAATTATTACGGGCCCCCCGAATCCAACAATGTGTGACCCTTACATCAAATTATCAATTTACTTTTTCACGGCCTCGCGAATAATGTCTGTTCTAACGTGAGAACCCCAAATCCCTCGCGCGCTGACAGCCGTCTGTCCAATATTTTTAAAACTACAGTGGGGGCGCACGAATTGGCCGTTTTGTTCAATACACCTACTCTTTCCAAATTTTTTTATCTAGTTCTAAGAGGAGGCTTCTACTCAGATGTAGGCTCATTACTGACTTAGTTGATGAATTCGCTTCCACGACGGCTTTCAATTCGTCATTACCGGCTTCAGTCTCCGGCCGATTGCAAGCCTCGTTGTTGAATTTTAATTTTCCGGGACGGCGGAGCTCAAAGTAAAACGTAAAAGGCATCGCTCTGGTTTGTTTGCGGTTCGTGTGTGCTCGGCCATCGTTGATATTGCGCTACGGAAATTATAAGTCGAATGTGATGTGGATATTAAAAAACTTCCACTGTTACAGACAAATCAGCGATATCATAGTAAACGAACTGGGATGGCAATAAAACAATGGTAGCGAAACGTTGAAAAATCAGACGGGACTCCTACTACGAGAAAACTCCCTCAGACGGGAATTGAACCCACGTCCGTTATCTTCGAGTTTATTTGAGCGTTATTAACGCAAAAAATCAAATGCTTATTACGAATGAAACAAAGGTTTAAAAAGGTCATCGTCATCAGTCTATAAACTATCACTGCGGACCTCAGGCATTCCCACATTCACAATAGTTTAATATGGGAACTTCCTTTTTTTTTTCTTTGTTTTAGTCGGAGAAAATGCTTCTCTGCACTGGCATGAGGCCTCGAGAGGAGCGTGAGATACCCCATGCACTGTCCAGGGCTGGAACCCATATGTCCCCACCCGCCCCCCCGTAAGGGAAACGGGTGAGTAAGGACATACGGGCCCGACCTGGTAAAAGAACCGACACCTGCCTTCAGGAGATTACAATTTAAAATAAAAGATAACGAAATTAACGCAATTCAAAATCAAACATGACACTCAAATATAACAGTAAGTAAACTAGGGAATATCACCGCGAAGAGTCTGCAATACGTCCGACCGGTATGATGTTCAGCAGCAAAGTGGGCGCAAGCAGCCGCTCGTTTAGCTTTTATACAGAAAGTGTGGGTATTACCCACTCCTATTTTCTCTGACTGCTAACACGGCTTCTCCTGACACCCTGACGTCCTCGACAGGTATCAGCTTACAGGTCACTGTCAGTGACGCTTAGTTCCAGCTCAGGGAGGCCATGCTGTGTTGAAGGTCCGGGTTGAGGTGACTTTGGTATATCCAAAGTAGGCATGTCCAATGCGGCAGCTGGACCCGGCTCGTCGTGTATAGGAAGTTCTTGCCCTATGCTTCGAGAGTTTCATCATCTCGTTCGCTTGCTATGAAAGCATAGTAAAAGGGCAATAGTTAGCAATAGTGACGTCTCCCAATATTATACAAGTTAGATGTTAGTTATTGTTAGATCAGTTAACCCATAACCACTACTATGTTGCGACCAAAGAGCAAGTTTAGTAACGGGCTCTTAAGTCACAACATTAGATAATAATAAAAAAACACACTCTTAGTCATAGTCATGCGAGGGACACGAGGCGATGGAAAACTGATTTCTTTGGACTCAAAAGCATCCATCCCCCGTGGCCAGAGAGGGTCACAGGTGGTTGCCGTGAGACACCCCACCCTTTAGTGACCAGAACAGAGGTACCGTGGTGCGAACTGACTCCCAAGGAGACCAATCCCACCACAGCACAAAGAGGATTGAGGCAACCCACAGGCTCACGCACTCAATCAGAAACCAGAGAGTGATACCGATCACTAGAATGAGGGCTATAACATAGCCAGACGCAGTACCACAAGCTTACCCTCAAAGAAAGCAGAGCAAGCCTCAGGGGTCCATTCGCCCCTCCATGGCACCATAAACTGGGCAGCAGCATACGTTGTCTTCCCATACGCGCCGGCCACCAATCGCAGCTCATACCGTCCATTAGGCATGGCTCGAACGATGCGATACGGGCCTCGCATGCCTGGGTCTAGCTTCCCACGTGACTGAGCATACTTGATAACATACACCAAGTCACCTTTCTGAAACACACGAGGAGGGCTCCTGCCCTCATTAACATAAGCGTCTTGGTCAGATTGGTTTTTTAACAGCCGCTTGGCCGTCCTTTGCCTTACCAACTCTCTACGACCTTCACGGTTAGTACCCGTAGGGTGCATTGCGACATCTCGCACTAGTACCCGAATAGCTGGAGTGGCACTCTCGTGACCAATAAGTAAGTTTAAAGCCGAAGTCTGGGTAGTTCGCTGCTTCGTAAGATTAAGAATCAGCTGTAACTGCCACAACTCGTCAGCCCACTCACGCTTTCTGTGGTTCGTCTCAACTCGGAGCATATTGAGAACAGTGCGAATGTAACGGTCCACCTGCCCATTAGCGTGATGCATTTCTGGCGTTACATGGTGAACTTCGATCCCTAATACTTGCATCCATGAAGTGAAACCGATCGATTCAAACATTCGACCTCTATCAGAAACAATCATACGAGGGGTACCAAACAAAGAGAAAACAGTTTGAAAAACGCGTTTCAGCTCTTCCAGATCTTGTCGAGCGATAGGTGTTAACAAACAAAACTTAGTATATGCGTCTACTACTACCATGACGTACTTATAGTTCTTGGACTCCGGAAGAGGACCCAGTACATCAGTATGTAAAGACTCAAAAGGTACATCAAGTTTAGGCCAAGAAGATATAGGCTGGAGCGGTGCACGTGGCACCCTTTTATGAGCAACACAAGTTAAATAATGAGCAATATATTTCTTAACAAAGGTTCTAAGGCCGGGGAACCAAAAATGCCTTAAAATTAAATCGACTGTCTTATCGGTACAGATATGTCCATGCTCATCATGAAAAATTCTAAGAAGGCTCAAACGATAGCCCTTCGGTATATAACAGAGGAGCCTAGGTTCCTCACCCGTACAACTGTGCCGATAATACAGGATGTCGTTACGCTTAACATAACGCGATGAGTCCAGCTTGCCCTGGTCAAGAGCCCTTAGCAAATTGCGAGTCTCTTCATCTCCGGACTGAGCGATCTGGGCCCAATTACGTGGCCTTTCGATGGTATTCACCGTATTACATGGGTTTCGGCTAAGGTAGTCCGCGTGCGGCAACATAGCGCCCTTTCGATACAGAATGTTGAAATTGAAATCTTGAAGGTAGACCCACCATCTTGCCACACGCGGTAACAAGTTTCGCTTATTTTGTGTTGCTTTAAGAGCATTACAGTCGGTTATCACAGTAAAGGGGTTACCAATGAGATAATGTCTGAAATGTCTAAGTGCTTTTACTACAGCCAAGGTCTCTAGTTCGTAAGAATGATATTTTGCCTCGGCTCCTTTAGTCACTTGGCTGTAGTAGGCCACCACATGTTTCGTACCGTCTTTGTGAACCTGCAGCAGGACTGCGCCATAACCGATGCTACTTGCATCCGTGTGGACTTCAGTAGGTAGTTCGGGATTAAATATTGCCAATACCGGCAAACAGACTCCTCATCCAACCTGATCTGGTGGAAGCCTGTGGCCATGTCTAAGGTGGTAAAGAACCTACCGTTGCCCAAACGATCGATATGGTCATCGATAAGGGGCAGCGGGTATCTATCTTTGACCGTAATCTTACTAAGAGCCCGAAAGTCTACACACATGCGATCGGAGCCGTCCTTTTTCTTAACCAAAAGCACCGGGCTAGAATAAGGAGACTCCGATTCGCGCACGACCCCCTTTGACTTATGTCAAAGGGGGTCGTGCGCGAATCGGAGACGACCGACGAATGACCTTATGGTCATTTATTATTTCACGGACCTTTAACTTCTCGTCATGTGACATCCTATAAGGGCGATAGTAAATAGGGGCGTCGCTGCTGAGTCGAATGTGCATACTACCAGTAGTAACAGTAGTGGTGGCAGTACCCGAAATCATGTACTGTGAGTACTTATCGAGAATGGATTTTAGCTTCGACAGATCACCACCAACTAATTCGGTATTAATAACTCGACACTCATTCGACTCCACAGCAGATACCACCTTGGGTGTCGGAACGCGCACGATACGTTGCAAATTCTTTGTACGTATGAAGGTAATACCGTCCCTATTTAGTACATCTGTCCCAATGATAACAGGTGTATTCATGCATTCACTCGGTACTACTAACAAATCTACTTCAAGGGACACACCATCTAACTCAATGTCTAAAGTGACATAAGAATTAATTTTAATAATTGACTCGCCTACACCCTTAATTTGTGATTCAGTTGGTTTATATTTACAAGAAAAATGTTTTACTACTTCTGAAGATATAAGTGAGACACCAATAGCCCTAGTATCTATAAGTATATCTCCCGGGATACCCTGAACAACCCCAACTACGACGTCATTGCGCTCTTGGGTAGCAGCTGTACAAAAGTTAACGTTATTTTTATTTTTTTGTTGATCGACTCGCTGCTTCGCAAAGCAAGAAGAAATATCATGTCCAAGTTTCTTACAATATGCGCAAGAGGTCGTACTTTTGTCGTTCTTAGTTTCATTTTTGACACTATTATCGGTATGCTCAGGTTTAGATTTCTTAGGACATTCATTTTGCTTATGCTTAAGATCACCACAAATAAAACACCTCGGGCCGGTAGGCCGTACATGTTTTTTAAAACTAGAAAACCGGTCATTGGTTTTACTGGCCACTAATGGGCGGCTAGGGCGAGAATCATTGTTAGAGGACTTAACTGGTTTTGTAAATGTAGACAAGAAATTAACTAAATCGTTAGGTTTTAAATTAGCGTTTGTGGCGGTTGCTTTAACATGTGGGTCGTTAATACCTCTTAACACAATTTCAGTTATTAAATCATCGCTAAGTCCTCTAACAATGCGCAAACGTAATAAGGACTGTCTAGCATAGTCAGCATAAGTATTGAATTTATCAGAATTTGTACACAAAACCTTGTACAAAATACCCGCCGAATCAATACGTCTGATACACAATGGCTTGAAATCGTTCTTAAAATTAGACCAAGATCGGTCATCGGTAACCCATTCGTTCAGCCAAGACTTTGCGTCTCCCTTAAGGCAGTTACCGATGCGTGACAAACACTCAGAATTATCCCATCTATTCAAAACTTTGGCCCTATCAACCTCGGCACACCAGGCATCAACGTCGTGTATGCTGGGGTCAAAATTAGAAACATAATAATGCTCAGAACTCACGGTTTTCAACGACTGGATTGCCTCCACGATTTGTTCTGTACCTCGGCTAACAGGTGACACACGATTATATTATATTTTTAACAGTATTATATTTTTTAATGGTCCGATCCAACTTTAGTCACCGCAGATAATTGCACCTACCATGTCATCTCTCTGCACCTATGGTTGACTGGTAGAGAATGCCTTAGGCATTAAGTATGCCATGTAATGTAATGTTGCAAAAGTTTAAATAAATAAAAAAACACCATTTCTTTGTGATTTATTCTTTATTCATTCTGTTCTATTACGTATCCTGTGGTAGCGATCGAACAGAATGAGTATTTGCCCAAATGTCTACCAATGTTGAACTTGTCTACCAATTATTGTTTACTGTAGACAAACGCCAACTAATCGACATGAATTGTCTGGGGGGTGGGGGTAGACTGTAGCACATTAATAATAATTACAAAAAATATAGGTACCTATTTAATACTTTCGGTGATTGGAATATACGTTGATGAGGTATCATTGCCACCAGTGACCAGCAGCTCGCGAGCATCGACCCCAAGCTGAAGATCGACATGGACCCGTTCGCGCACCGCGACTTGCGCCCCGAGATGATGTCCATCAGGGAGGAGCTCAGGCAAGCCAAGTGGCAGACCCTCGCAGTGAGTGCCAAAAGTCCCTAAGCTGTAGACGTACTTCAACAAAATTCAATAAAGAATTTTGTAAACAAATTCTTGGCATTTTGTTTTTTGCAAATATCTATCGGATTCGGATTTTTACTCGATTTATGGAAGAAACTTTCTCTCAATTTTTAGTTGTTTTCTCGCGAATCTCACTAAAAAAACAGTCCTCAAAACCGAACAAAAGCTGCAGTCTGCACTATTCATACGTAAGTACTAATTATCTGCGGGGCATCTCCAATAACAATAGTCGGAGTCCACTACCACTCTCCGGCAGTGTCTAACAATCAGACGTAAAGAAATGTCAATAATTTATTTACAAGCATTCTTCATCGAATTTAGCCGTAGTAGAAGTATCGACATGGGCGCACGTTGAGTTGTGCCCCGAGATGCGCCATGATGAGCTAAGTGGCAGACCCACATCGTGAGTACCAGTAGTACCTCAAGCTGTTATGTTGCCCATATTTAATTTTATTCCTTGAAGCACATGACCTACGCCTCGAGATGTCCATCAGAGTGGAGCTCATTCAAGCCGAGTGGCAGACTCTCGCTGTGAGTACCAGAAGTCGCCAAGCTAAGTATACATGGATATGTACGCGCGTTGAGCTGCGACCTTAGATGGTGGTCAGGCATGAGCAGACCCACGCCATGAGTACCAATAGTACCCCAAGATGACAGCGATATTTATTCCTAAAAGCATAGCGACCTTCGTCCCGAGATGATGACCATCAGGGAGAGCTCAGGCAAGCCAGTGGCAGACCCTCGCTGTGAGTATCAGTATTACCCCCAAGCTGAGCGTTACATGGACTTTTTCAAGCACAGTCATCTACGTCCCGAGCCCGAGGCAGTGTTCATCAGAGATTAGCTCAGGGAAGCCAAGTGGCAGACCTTCACTGTGAGTACTTACTATACTAGTACAGCAGTACCACAAGCTGAGAGCGATATGAGCGACATGACCAGCGCCCCTAGATGATATCCCATCAGGGAGGCGCTCAGGCAACCCAAGTGGCAGACCCTCGCTGTGAGTGCCTACCAGAAGTACCCCGAGTTGAGTGACGTTTACTGTTTCAAGAACAGGTAACCTGCGCTCCAAGATCATCCTTCTATGTTTCACAAACGTACCTCTTGAAACATCCAAGCCTCCAGAGGACTTACTCTGTGGAATTTGGTAGAGATATTGTTCGTAAAACATTGTAATTCTGCGCTTCCGCTGTTTGGGTGTATATAAATCTAGAGCTACTTATTACATGTTATTAGCTTGGCTTTCAAAGCCGTCTTTGATGGGTAATAATGGATAATGGATCGTGCTTTTAATTCCAATCTATAAGTAAACCAGCAGCGTGTACAGCGGGTTATGAATTATACCTGGTTGACATTCCTCGCATCAGGCACTTTGCTACATACTTTCTGTGTTGGCTGCACACAGAAAGGCAAGAAAGAAATGCGTTACGAACGTCTGTTCTAAGCGCATACAACCCAAAGTCTTTTAAATATGAGCCTTCGTGGTAACCGCGCTTCGTCCATCGTTTATCTAATGTTTGACCATTCGTTGCGATTTTTTACGAATGGGTTACGAACTCATAATCGAAATCACTGACAAATCACTGTCAAACTAAAAAAAACCTCACCTAGAGAATAGAGAAATACATCTAAAATAATTTTAAAAAGTAAGGATAGTACCGGTGTCATTGAAAATATTTCATTTTGACTGAGATCAAGTTCGAGAAAATCCATGGTATAGAAATAGTAGATTGTTATACAAGGGGCTAAAATGACCCATTATATACGAGGTAGTTTTACTAGGGAGTAAATAGAAACCGAGTTATAATGGGTTTTTAGCGCCGTGTGTTACACTCTGCTTTTCACTACGAATGCGAGAAAATAAAACAATCCAATACGATATGAATTGGTTTATTTTATTAAAAATTTACCCGTTAGTTGCTTTTACGGCACCCAAGGGAAGACAGGGGTTGGTAGTATTATATTGATGAGCCCATCGCCGCTCTATGCTGTTGGATAGTATGTGCAGTCTTTCCATCTCTTCCCTTGGGTGTCGTAAAAGGCGACTAACAGACTAAAGACTGCACATACATCCTACAGCATAGAGCGGCGATGGACTCATCAAAATAATACTACCAACCCTTTTCTTCCCTTGGGTGTCGTAAAAGGCGACTAACGGACTAAAGAGTGCACATACATCCAACAGCATAGAGCGGCGATGGGCTCATCAAAATAATACTACTAACCCCTCCCTTCCCTTCGCTGTCGTAAAAGGCGACTAACGGACTAAAGACTGCACATACATCCAACAGCATAGAGCAACGATGGGCTCATAAAAATAATATTACCAACCCTTCACTTTTCTTCGATGTCGTAAAAGGGGACTACTGACTAAAGACTGCACATACATCCAACAGCATAGAGCGACGATGGGCTCATCAAAATAATACTGCCAACCCCTCTCTTCTCTTCAGTGTCGTAAAAAGCGACTAATGGACTAAAGACTGCACATACATCCAACTGCACAGAGCGGCGATGGGCTCATCAAAATAATACTACCAACCCCTCCCTTCCTTTGGTTCTCGTAAAAGGCGACTAATGGACTAAAGACTGCACATACATACAACAGCATAGAGCGGCGATGGGCTCATCAAAATAATACTACCAACCCTTCTCTTCCCTTGGGTGTCGTAAAAGCAACTAACGGGCTAAAGGCTCACCACCTAAGCACATGTGCAGACTGTGCAGTTGTTTCTTGCTGAAACGTGGAATGTGTGGGCGTTGTTTGTGTTGTCCATAAATTCAAGTCGAGTCTTTATTCATGATTATTCTACTTATGACTAAATACTTTTTCGTTTTTGTGGGCTCATTGCTATGTGACAGACAAAAATTTAAAAAAAAAATACTTTTTCCTCTAGGGCAAGAATAGTAGATTATTAACCAAGGGGATAAAGCAGTGTCTTCTGTCGCGGGTGACAATTTAAATCGCGAGCGTAACGAAGGACTCGAGGTTTACTCCGGGCGTAGCGTGGGTGTTAAAAACTTAAATCACGAGCGAAGCGAGCGATTTAAGACGAGTCCTGAGTGTAGCGAGGGATTTAAGTTCACCCAAGACTAAGACAGCGACAGTTATCACCGAGGAAAATACTCTACTTTTCGTACCATTTGCGAAAAAATTAACACAATAATAATATGAGATAAGCATTTATTAAAAATAATGACAATTAAAAGTAAAAGTTAACATTCGAAATATTGGTCCAATTATTGATAGATAGATAGTTACATTTTTGTTTGGTACATTTATTGTTGATGAGTTGATATGTAATTATTTTTTTATTTCTTTTATTTCTTTTTTCAAAAATATGTATAATGCTTTATATACAAACTCAATGGTGTAAACACAGATGTAGTCTTAGAATAATAACGCTATAGAAAGATAGTCTTCATACAAGCGCTCTGTCAAAAATGAAGCACTAAACCGATTCACACACGCGTGACGTGTGCGCATGGCCGTGATCTGCTGTCTCTTTCCAATTCTATGATTATGAAAGAGACAGGCACTGCGCAGGCCGCTGCTACCGAGACTTTAACTTAGAGAATCACACTGCAGTACGTTTATATTTTAACCTAATTAACTACAAGATACTATGAAATACTGAAAGCTTACCTGTGAAAAGTGATGTTATTATACTTCTTTTGTTTTTCAGATGTGTTGTGACACAATTTAACTGCACAAACCGTCATTTTTTTTTTGTTTTCGCGAGACACGTTCGGCGCGCTGTGACATTGAACACTGCGGAGCGGTCCGGCGTAGGGTGCCATTTCTGGCTCCAATTAATGTGCTTCAAAATAGGCGCGCGAACTTGGTTTCTATAGCGTTATTATTCTAAGGATGTAGTTCAGTATAAATTTCAGTAAGTATTCCAAATTTAAATCATTGAGGTAAATATAACTCAATGATTTAAATCACATTCTAGAGGATGAATGAAATTCAGTACGATTTTCTTTCCCTGTTTTTAACAGATTAAAAATGACTATCGTTATGTTCGCTTTTTGTGGCATAGAATGTCACTTTTTTGAGCAAGTGGTACGAAAAATATAGTATAGGTAGGTACTACGCATAAATTTACTATACCTAACGGAATAGAGCAACAAACATGAGCTGTCAAACGAAACCGAAATAGGATGGCATTTGTGTATGTCAAATTGTTTAAAAATGCTTTCAGTGATGTACGTCATGTCGCTTTTCAAATTAATATCAATATCGATAATATTAATTATTAACAGTAATAGTATTAATAGAACCAAAATAGGATGGGATCCCTCCATCGCTGCATAGCATAAAAGCAAAACATGATGTTCGCAAAATATCATATTAGCAAAACGCCATATTCGCAAAAAATCCTAATCTCAATTCACCACATTATTACAATATCATATTCTTGAAACATCGTATTAGCAAAGTAACATTTTCGATTATCATCCTATTCGTGAAATAGGTCAAGGATCATAAGACCGCCGGCGGTGTGTCTGGTTTTACGATCCTCAAGGGGTTAACAACATTTTCTTAACAAAAAATACAATTATGATAAAATTAGTGTTTTTCTTTTACATTTTATTATTTATTTAATCTTCTTTTATATAAAACTGCTCATGCACTAGTCTTTTAAACACTACTTTGCTCTGTGCACGACGGCTATACAATGGCAGAGCATTCCAGAGACGGATAGCGGTTAAAGTGAAAGAGCTGGAGAGGAAGCCAGTATGATGAGCAGGAGTTTGGAGAGTAAGGTTGCTACTGAAGCAAAGGTCACCCTGATGAGAGGCTTTAAGAAACTGAAACCTATATTTCAGGCATCCGGGGAACGTGGATCATATAAAATATTAAATAGAGGTAAAATATATTATTAACAGGTTTACTGTCCAAAAAATAAAACAATAGGCTAATCAATTGTTATGGACCATATTATGTTGTCTGCGGGACAGTTAACCGGTTAATAACTAGCGACCTGCCCGCGACTTAGGCTTCGTCCGCGTCGACCCCGTGCCCCGTGAGGAAGTTCCAAAGTTTTTCTTTCACACAGACCTTGTCCATTTTTGACGTGACAACGTCTTAAATTAGGTTGCGGCTGGGAGTCACTTATGAAAAAGTGTAACGCTCGGTAACGTTACGATGAGTCACCGAACGAGAGAGAGGCCCGCCGAATGCCTTGCGTCTCTCTCCCACTCAACTATGATCGGTCTGCATATTTGTTTTAAATATAATTCTTTTTATAAATAAATGTTTTAAATTGTTACTATTATTTCATCCTTCTTCCTACTATACGAATGAATATTCACATTAAAATTATTTTACCACTCAAAGTCGTTGTCACGTAAAACTTTCGCCCGTATACCGACTTTACAGGCAACCAATTTTTTTTATTAAATAAGGAGGCAAACGAGCAAGCGGGTCACCTGATGGAAAGTAATCACCGCCGCTCATGGACACCCGCAAAACCAGAGGAATCGCAGACGCGATGCCGGTTTGTAAGAAAGGAATAGGCACGATAAATTAAAAAAAAGTAAGAAAATAGCGAAGAAATTGTTAATTACAAGAATTATTTTGACTTTGATATCAATAAACGGTTATTACATGCTATCGGATTGTTTTTTTTCTTGAAAAGTATTTACTTAAACATTATGACATTAATTGTACTAAAAATGACTACATCTAATCCTGCTAATATGTTATTTTGCTAATATGATGTTTCAAGAATATGATATTGTAAGAATGTGGTGATTTGAGATTATGATTTTTTGCGAATATGGTGTTTCGCTAATATGCTATTTTGCGAACATCAAGTTTTGCTTTTATGCTATTCAGCGACGGAGGGGTACATGGTGCTAAGTAGACATTACTATCTAATGAAACATCAGCAGAAGAATACTATAATTTTATTTAAACTTACCGAAACTAACTTAGTTAGAATTGCAGATTTCATCAAAATTTGTTTCGCTCCGCGCGTCTGTGAATATTTTTCTTCGAAATGCTGACATGAACTGGAACTTTTGAAAACATGAACTTTTCTTGTGAATCCAGTTTGGACATCAATTAGCCTAAGCCATGTATTTCTAGTATCCAAATTAGTAGGAAATCTAAAAGATACATAAATTACCTACTAATGTTATTACCTATTCTAACAGTCAAAAACTGATACCTGTGGATCGGCTAAGTATCTTAAATGTAATTACATTCCCAGGTAATTCATATCTAAACCACATATAGGTACTTTAATAACAATAATACATATTCGTTTACGTGATAGACAGTGGACACGAAATATCGATAACTTGATACAGCCCTAGTGCAAAACGAAAATTATTTCTTTACACAAATTATTAGTAAATTCTGCATTATGTATATTCTATCTTTGTTTCTTACATATATAAATGTTTATAGAAGAGAATAATCACATTTCGTGGTTAAAATCCGAAGCGCATTGGCATAAATAAATCCTAGGTAAGAAAGTGTCGGTTTGTAATAATTTACCTGTGAAATTAACATTTTAGGGGATTATTTAGCTGTGTTGTACAACAATCAATCACTGAAAAAGTTACCATGTTTCTAAAGCACTATTTCTCAAAAATATTCACGATTTTGCGTAAAATCAAAAAAATTAACAAAATCCAAATTCTCAGTGTGCTGATAAGTGCGGCCAACTGTCAAACAGTAGCCAAAAACGGTTCTGTTACGTCGCATCACGCATCTCTTTTTATCCCAGTGTTGTTGCTAATGACATCCCGCTCCCTCAGCTCTTTGTTTCTCTATTCCGCTAGGTATAGTAACTTTATGGTACTACGAGACGAAGGCCAATATTCCGATTTAGAAAACGTCCGTCAGATTCCACTTTAGTCAGAAGCAGTTTTTTTATAATTTCAGTTCAGTTTCGTCATTCCTATGACTTAACTATGTCTCAATCCTAATTCGCGCAATGCGTGAGTGCTTTCATCAAAATGCTAATTCCGTAGCGTTAGACTCAGTGCAATCTGAAGCTTGACGCGTTTTCCATAGAGATTGCCGATCCGAAAGTTGACAAGCAATTTTCTAAAAGCTATAAAGACAACATATTTGAGCAGTAAATTTAACTTAACTTTGAAACTATGTGGGTATGATGGTGAAAAGGTGTGTAAACTGACGAATGTGTGTGTTGAGTGTAAACAGCAAGTCAGCCAGCAGACGGGAGAAGTTTTTCAGTTTCTATTTGCTTACTTTGATTAATGATTTGTCCAAGTAAGCAGACTTTAAACTCACTTTCGCGTTTATAAGTAATATGAGTTAGGAGCTTACCCCAGTTTATAGAATTATTCTTGAGCGATATAACTCTATATACATTCTATATACATAGAAATCACTGTTCGCCGTTCATCGGTACAAGGAAAATATTTTCACCCGCTACCTTTATTTACCGACAGCTCGGTTCACCGAAATAATGTTAAAAAATATCAATGTTTCACTGATACCACCATTTGCAGATAAGGCCATTCGCTGAAAGCTCCACTGGGGGAATTAGCCTTTTTTCGATAGAAAGCATTGCAGAAAGCACTATATTATGGACAGTTACCTACATACCGACAATGACACAAGGCCGGCTCCATAAGCGTCTGTATCACGATAACAGTAAACACCCTAATTGGCTGTGATTCTCGCGTTTTAAAGGACATTGGCGAACTCCCATACAAACTTTTGTCAACTCTTTTTTTAAGCGTCTTTAAATGAAAAAAATATGTTCGTATAGAGTTTCTAATTCTGAACAACATATGGTCTTGGTTTTACTTCTCTAGTAAGTCTACAATTAAAGATATTCCAATTCAAAGTTTTGGAGGTTATGTCTATCATAATTGGATAAAACAATGTACTTACCTACCTAGTTGTGTTATCCTTTCAAGGATTGACCAGCACAAGCAACAGACCGCGAAAGTGGAAAGAGGGGTGAAACTTCGCTACCGCGATGCAGGCTTCCCATACTATTTTCTGTTGCAGTAAATGGAGATGTCGTTGAGTTGGTTTTTGTGGCACCATCTGTTTACACGATTGGTACTATGTTGCTTCGTGTCGAACTATGTGCGGCGTCATGCAGGTAGGTGGTGCCGCCACAGTGGTATCGGTGAAATATGGATATTTTTAACATTCATTCGGCGAACCGAGCTGTCGGTAAATAAAGGTAGCGGCTGAAAATATTTTCTTTGTACCGATGAACGGCGAGCAGTGATTTCTATTTACAGTTCTATCGCTCAAGAGTAATTCTATTAACTGTGGTAGGCTCCTGGCTTTTAAACTGATCTACTGTAAGAATCGAACCGGGAGCATTGGGGACGGCGACACAACACTGCCTGATTTGGCTGCCAGCCACTTATTGACTGAGCGCTAGGAGCGAGTTTATTTCACCATTCGATCACTTTAACGATAGTAAGCACATGTGCAGTCGCTATTTGATGAAAAGTGGACTATGGTAGAGCACTGCTTTTGCTGTCCTCATTGCCTAGTCTCTGACTAACCCTTCGGGGATAATAGTACAGAATAACTAATAGTACTACCGTACAGAAGGTTCACTCTCTAACGACTTTCACGCGAAATTGAAACTTATCGTGTGACCCGAGCATTTATATTCCGTGAAGCAACGCTGACTCGATATCGATTTGATGTCATGACGTCACAGAGCGTAGGGTACGCGCGCTCAGGGATTACGAGTTAAGCGACGCGCGACGTGGAACGTGCGTCGCGAGTGGCAACCTTTACTGCTATACGCCTAGGCGGCCTGCCTGGGAGGCGCGCCCGCCGAACGTACCTAAACTGCGGAGTGACGCCCCCCTGATAATAGTCTTGATTATATTGCGAAGAATAACGTCATATCTGCAAGATGGTTGTTTGGCGGATATGACGTTATTTTTCGGGACCGTCGATATGTATATATGTATGTGTAACGATTTGTATGGCATAGAAGAACGTCATGAGAGTAAGTGAAGCAAAGGATGTGTCTATCGTAGCAAATGAAAGCTGTGGTCTCTACCTACCCCGCCGGGAAACGGGAGTGAAGTGAAGTGAAGTGTTGAAGCCTTCTGGTGACAAAAGAGGTGAGTTGCAATTTTTATTTATTTATTACACAAAGCAGATTTACAGCAAATACAAAATATAAGTCATACATACGGTATTTTTGAACCATGAGTAGGCTACTCTCCCTAGATTTAAGTTACCAACATGATAATCAAGTCTGATCAATTATACATTGAATTAAATTTAATCATGTACTTACATATTTAGAGTACTAAGTGCAGCATAATTAATTAATTATACTATATAAATTCTCGTTTTCGTTAATCGACTGGGGAGTTAGCTGGCACTAAGCAATATCTATATCTATTTTATTATCTTGTCGGTTCTCTCAGAACCGTGTCGCGTAGCGGTGAAAGAATACTACCACCCCCCTTTTTTTATAGTGACTTGTCATCATTTTTTGTACCAGTACTATAGCTTGTACAGTATGATGGTGGTTCCTAAGACCAGCACATGTAGTTCGGGAGAGGAAAGGAGAGGGCGGGATTAGATCAAAAAGTTATTCAGAACACTCCCCGTAGTAATTCCGGTAGAAGACACTGAGAGAAGCAATGTCTCTACACAGCTGGAGGTCCTCAGCATCTCCAATAATACGTACCACTCGCCTTTGCAGTCTCTCAAGTGCATCGAGGAGGTATTTAGCGGAGCCGTCCCATAGATGGGGACAATACTCCATACTCGAACACATAAAATAAATAAATAAATAAATCTTTGCTTCAATCACACCAATTATCTAGCCCAAGAGAAGCTTCGAAAAAACTCGTTAAATGGTTAAAATACTTAAATACATACTTATTATACATAGAAAACACCCAGACCAGAGACAATTTAGAAAAACAATAATTTCTATTTTGACGCGACCGGGGATCGAACCCGGGACCTCAGAGATGGCGACACCATGAAAATCGGTGTACAAACCAACAAAGGAGGTCGTCATCGGAGTCTTGTACTGCAAACAGCGCTGCTCGGGAGTGAAAAGCCGCCTCACCTTATTGAGAATACCCAACTTACCCCCTCTCTTCCCTTCGGTGGCATAAAAGGCGACTAACGGACTAAAGACTGCATACACATCCAACAGCATATGACGGCGATGATCTCACCACCTGTCGCGCTGAGTACATGTGCAGTCGCTATTTGGTGAAAAGTTTTGTTTAATTTAAAAAAATATATTTTACCCTTCGGGGATAATAGTCGTGGTTATAAGCATGTATATGTATTCGGCTGTTATACAATAATTCCCCATATTCCCCTACAAAAGCATCTTTTGTGGGAATAGTCTACTTCACCCGGGGTAATGACAACAAAGGCCGAACATTTACCTCCCATTCCGCCGGTATCGCGAAGAATAGAGCCCACATAATACGTTTATTGTTATCGTTTGAGCTACGCCGAGACAATTTAATGAGCAGTCAGTTGTAAGAGATGTCGTCTAGATGGCATAAAGGGTGTGGGTACGACTCTACAACTCTTCTTCTCCTACTGGTTCTACTCTTTCTTTACAAGAGTATGATTTATCACAGTTATAAGTACCTATTACAAGAATTTTTGGTAAGTACTGCTATTATAAGATAGATAAAAGTAAAAGTAAGATAACAGTAAAGTACTGCCTGTATTCTGTCCCACTCAGGGCAAAGGCCTCGCCATCATTCAAATGAACACCAATGATCAGTTGGATTGTACCTCCTCCTCACTTATATTACTAGTTTTTATTCTGTGCTTATTTTTGTTTTAATCTAAGGTGCTTATATTAAGTATTAAGCTAACTTTGATCACATAAATAAACTAGATACATACATACATATAATCACGACTATTTTATTATTTATTTTTAGTGCCTTATTGTTTTATATGTATTATTTTGATTGTGGTGTGAAAATAAAAAATACTTTACTTACTTTACTATTATCCTCGAAGGGTTAGTCAGAGACTAGGCAACGAGGAAAAACGTAAAAGCAGTCCTCTACCAAAGTCCATACTTTACACCAAATAGCGGCTGCACATGTGCTCAGCGTGACAGGTGGTGAGCCCATCGCCGCTCTATGCTGTTGGATGTATGTGCAGTCTTTAGTCCGTTAGTCACCTTTTACAACACCCAAGGGAAGAGAGGGGGTGGTAGTATTCTTTTTACGCGACACGGTTGACTTGAAATACTAACTTAATTAATGGCTTCGCGTTTAGCATTAAATAATGCTAAACGCGAAGCCAATTTCAAGTGGTATATATTTTTAAAGTACATTTAGTAATGTACGGAAGATGGAAATAAAATGGAGTAGCACAACACTCCTACTATAATTATAGATACTGTTCTACTCGTATACTAAACCGTAGCGCAATGGCAGCTTTGACATTATACCTTTGTGTATCAAGTTTATATATTGATCGAAGTGCTGTTACGTTGTAAATTGTGGTCCCTGCCTGCCTTTGATAACCTATAAATAGATTCACAATAGTTAAAAATATCAATTACCTGAAGACATTGTTAGTAAATGATCTCTTGTAGTATGTTGAATTGAATTAGTTATTTCTTCATAATATAGATTGAATTCGTTATTTTTTCTATAGACATGTAGCTTTGGCTGACGCAAAACTAGAAAACCTTTTCTTGCGTTTTCAATTAATACACCTTTCTAAATCCGTATTGTCCGTATAATTCCAGGTGCTTCGAGAAGCTCGCCTCACCACCGCCAGGATTTAGTGCTGTCCCTGAAACTTGGACGCGAGGCCCGTTTCCTCGTGGGTTCCAGCCGCAACTTCCCGGCGCTGTAAGGCGAGCTGACACCGCCTAGCAGGCGTGGACAGTTTTTTATACCTGAACTTTTTTTTAAATTCCCCATTTTTTTTATTTAGTAGAGTGGAGCATTTTTTTATTTGGTAGGGCATTCATACCTTCCTATTACCATAGACAAATAAGATAATAAAGACTGACAATCTCCATACAAAAGAGCGTAGCGCGGAAATAAGTCAAAAATGTACGAGATTCGTACACTTCCGCTTGACGGCGCCACCACCACTACATACAGGTACTAAAAAAGTCCGCTAGAGACAGAGCGCTTGCTTTGGTTGCTTTCAGTTTTTTTTATTCACGTATAGATGGCGTTAATGTAAGTAAGTATTTTAGGCATCTTTGTGAGTCCACACGAGTTTAAATGTGAGTACTTTACATTAATATAATACTTAAACTAGGTAGAAATAAAAAAAAAACAAGTTTTAGTTGTTTGTAAAATATAGTTCGTGTTCGCGCCACAGCGCGACGGATAACCGTCTCTGCGCCGGTCAATTAAGGTGCATATTGGTGCAACGAATGTGCAACGAATGATCGGCCAATCAGAGCGAGTTGACAATTATACTCGACGAAGCTGTTCGCCCGCGCCAACGGCGCTGGGCAACCGGCAGTGTGCTTCGAGCCTTCCAGGTGAATCCACGCGCGCGCGCGCGCAAGAACTCAGCCCGTGACCACGTCAGATATGTGCTCAGTGTGTGTTCAGTGAGAGCGCTCCGTTTACCAGCTCAACTACCCCTAACCCCTAAAACGACCAGTGCCTTCAGTGAACTGTGTTTGTGTGTTGCCGCCCTCAAGCCCGCCGCCCGCGCCTAGAGCGCCAGCCACCTTCAGCTCCAACCAGATCCAGTGACCACAGCTCGGACCCCGGTAAGTTCCTTACCACCTCCCGCCTAACAATCTTTACTCTGCCTTCTTTACTCTGCAGTATTTGGCGGTCCTTCTGAGCCGCGAATACATTTCTGGTCCATCGAGCGCGGAACACCTCTAAATTTCATGGTCTTTCGACCATAATCAGCCCCGAATCAGCCCTTAACTTTGATTAATTATTTACAGTCCGCTAAAAATAATATTTCATAATTATATCTATTTCACTTCCTAACATTTATAATTTCATCTCCATACAAAATCTTTTCTGCACGACAGTCGTTGCAAAGTTGACCTACCTACACGAATAAAAATTCGTGTTTCGGGTATCGTGTTCCAAATAAAAGTTCGTACCAGTATCCGATTCGTGCTAACTCCTAGTTAATTTACGCTAACAAGTTTAGTGTTTATGTTGTTGATGTTGATTTTATGGTGTCATACAATGTCTTTGTGATTTGAGCGAGCTAGTGTACTAATTGTGTAATATAATCGTTGTAATAAGTAATAAGATCGTTGTCTAATGATACATTAGGTTTAGTAGTTAAATTATTGCGTTACGTTTGCGTTTTACGTTTTTCAGTTGCACATATAACTTTGGTTACGTAATAACACACCCGCGTCTAGACGACGATATTGTTGTTATTCCCGTTTTATTTTTTAAGGAATTTTTTATGTTCTTGTCGTGTTAAATCGGCTCATTCTTGTGCGTGCTCACCACAAGAGCACAGTACTTCTACGTCACGTCCCACTAGTGGGACACAGACAGAGTGTCCCAACCTTTTTAATTAAGTTTATATTATTAGTTTATTTTTATTTTTTTTGTTTGCGACTGACTCATTCTTCGCGCCAGTGTCGGCAACAGGTCTGCCCGATTGTGAGCGCCTTGCCCAACAGTGGGCTACGGATAACGTGATTTTTTTTTTGTTTTTGTTGTTTTGTTTGCTTTTTGCTTGCGGTCGGCTAATGTTACGTACGCGCGTTCAATAAGCATACATACATATACACAGACATACCTACACATACACACGCGTTTGCACCACCCGTGGGCCATATACAAGGCGCCCCAACTTAGTTTTGCCTTCTTTATTGTTGCGTTAATTTTAGCCCATTTGCCCTTACCTTAGTAAACAAATACCTCCAGCCCAACTATACAATATATACAGGGTGTTGTTCTTTTTACTGCCTTCAAATTTGTTAAATTTTTTTATTTTTTATTATTTTTTTTGTCTCCTTTTATTCATCGCGATGCCGACCAAGTCACAAGCCGCGATATTTAGGGAGGCCGCCATAGCTTTACACCAGCTCCTAGAGATGGGATCACTGATCATTGCTGGCGACACCAAACATTCCATAACGGAATTCAACGTGCATTTCGAGATCTCAGGGCGAAGCCACGCGTCGCGCGCCCTCGAACTCAGCCCACGAAGTGAACACATGTGTGCAGTTAAGAGCTAGTGCAATAAGCTCGACCTAAACGCCCTTAACCAGTGCCCCTAGTGAACTGTTTAGTGTAGTGACTACATCGCCGCCCCTCAAGCCTCGCCGCCCGTGGTCAGCTCGCACGACGGTTCCTGACTCATCATCCCTGTAAGTACATCCTTCCTTCAGCCTTCCTGCCTTCAGCCTTTAACCTCGTCGCATGTTGGTGCCTTAAGCGCCAACATTTCTGGTTTCAGAACCTGAGCGGCTCCAGGGTAGCGATGGCCCATATCATGCAATCCGCACCCTGCTCCAGCTGGCTGATGATGAAGGCCATCGCTACCCTGGAGCCGCTCAGGTTCTTCGCAAGTCTATCTTCGTTGATGACATCTTGTGTGGCCATGACACGGTTGAATCCGCCCAAGCACTTCAGGACGAGTTGATAAGTCTGCTAGACCTAGGCGGCTTTCAGCTCAGTAAGTGGACATCTAACTCGCCTAAGCTGCTCGAGAGATTTCCCGACAACCAATGCGACATGCCCAAGGACTTCGACATGAACCCAGAGTCCACGTCCATTAAGGTCTTGGGTATACAGTGGAGCCCTCAGTCAGACGAGTTCACCTACCGCATCTCTCTGCCCCCCATCACACATGTCACAAAGCGGTCTATTTTAAGCACCGTAGCCTCACTTTATGACCCAAACGGCTGGGTTTCGCCCGTTATCTTCCGCGCAAAGCTGCTGCTTCAGCAATTGTGGCTACTGAAGCTGGAATGGGATGAGCCCACTCCCTCTGAAGTACAAACGGAGTGGCACCACATCTCAGAGGATCTGCCGCTGTTGGCTAGCATTCGTTTCCCTCGGCACATTTGTGCAAACAAAGGCTCAGCTGCATACTCGCTTCACGGGTTTGCAGATGCCTCTGAAGCCGGGTTTGCCGCCGTTGTTTACCTCCGTGAGCTCGATGCCTCCGGAAAAACTTTAGTACACTTGATTGTCGCCAAGTCGCGAGTCGCACCAATCAAGAACCGCCTCACAATCCCCAAGTTAGAGTTGTCGGCCGCCACTCTACTCTCCCAGCTCATGATCCGTGTGTCGGTTCAGTTATCGGCCCTTGCGCTTACGCGCCCCCTGCGCTTCTGCGCCCCCGCGCCCCCACGCCTTTGCGTTGACGCGGCCCTTGCGCTTACGCGCCCCCTGCGCTTCTGCGCCCCCGCGCCCCCACGCCTTTGCGTTGACGCGGCCCTTGCGCTTACGCGCCCCACGCGCCCTCTGCGCCCCCGCGCCCCCACGCCTTTGCGTTGACGCGCCCCCTGCGCCTATGCGCCTTCGGCGCTTCGCGCCCCCGCGCCCCCTGTGCTTCGTGCGCACAGGCATTTAGCCCTCATACAATTATACTCATACAGTCACACACGTGCATTCCTCCCAGCTCATCATATACACACCCACTCGACATTAACTCAACACAGCACGAATCGGGGCCGTAGTCCCCCTTTAACTTCCATTCCTTCCCCCCCCCCTCCTACCCTCTGGGGCCCGGGAAGATGTTCGCGCCATAGCGCGACGGATAACCGTTGTTCCCGCCAAAGCCGGGACGGACTCAGCGGTTGTTGACGACCGCGTCCGCCTGTCTGCCGCGGCGCCACCGCTGCGCGAGCCGCCGCCGCTAGCTTGGTGAGCCGCGCGCGCCGACCAGTCTGTTTGCTAGCTAATGCGAGACGCACACAAATTACGCGCGCTGGTATCTACCCTTATTATAGTGACTCCTGAACCTAAAGTGAAGAGCTCGACCTAAACGCCCTTAACCAGTGCCCCTAGTGAACTGTTTAGTGAAGTGACTGTGCGCCAGGAACCAACCTACATCGCCGCCCCTCAAGCCTCGCCGCCCGTGGTCAGCTCGCACGACGGTTCCTGACTCATCATCCCTGTAAGTACATCCTTCCTTCAGCCTTCCTGCCTTCAGCCCATTAACTCCGCCGCATGTTGGTGCCTTAAGCGCCAACATTTTTGGTCCAATCGAGCACGGAATACCTCTAAATTTCATGGTCTTTCGACTATAATCAGCCCCGAATCAGCCCTTAACTTTGATTAATTATTTACAGTCCGCTAAAAATAATGTTTCATAATTATATCTATTTCACTTCCTAACATTTATAATTTCATCTCCATACAAAATCTTTTCTGCACGACAGACGTTGCAAAGTTGACCTACCTTCACGAATAAAAATTCGTGTTTCGGGTATCGTGTTCCAAATAAAAGTTCGTACCAGTATCCGATTCGTGCTAACTCCTAGTTAATTTACGCTAACAAGTTTAGTGTTTATGTTGTTGATGTTGATTTTATGGTGTCATACAATGTCTTTGTGATTTGAGCGAGCTAGTGTACTAATTGTGTATTACTTGTACTAATGATGAGTTAGGTTTAGTAGTTAAATTATTGCGTTACGTTTGCGTTTTACGTTTTTCGGTTGCACATATAACTTTGGTTACGTAATAACACACCCGCGTCTAGACGACGATATTGTTGTTTTTCCCGTTTTATTTTTTAAGGAATTTTTTATGTTCTTGTCGTGTTAAATCGGCTCAGATCTCGTGCATGCTCACCACGCGTGCCAAATAGCGTGCTTTATTTTTTCGCACGTGTTAATTTTATATCTCTTTTTTTATTTTTTATTTTTGCCTTTGCGATCGGCTCATTCTTGGTGCGTGCTCACCACATGAGCTTAGTGTGTTTCATTTAGTTTCATCAGTTTTTTTTTATATCGCTTACGGCTATTTGCGTGCGTCGCCTTCGCTTCTACACACGTTAAGTTTAATTAAGTTTTATTATTAGTTTATTTTAATTTTTTTTTGTTTGCGACTGACTCATTCTTCGCGCCAGTGTCGGCAACAGGTCTGCCCGATTGTGAGCACCTTGCCCAACAGTGGGCTACGGATAACGTGATTCTTTTTGTTTTTGTTGTTTTTGTTTGTTTTTTGCTTGCGGTCGGCTAATGTTACGTACGCGCGTTCAATAAGCATACATACATATACACAGACATACCTACACATACACGCGTTTGCCCACCCGTAGGCCATATACAAGGCGCCCCAACTTAGTTTTGCTTTCTTTATTGTTGCGTTAATTTTAGCCCATTTGCCCTTACCTTAGTAAACAAATACCTCCAGCCCAACTATAGAATATATACAGGGTGTTGTTCTTTTTACTGCCTTTAAATTTGTTTAATTTTTTATTTTTTATTATTTTTTTTGCCTCCTTTTATTCGTCGCGATGCCGACCAAGTCACAAGCCGCGATATTTAGGGAGGCCGCCAAAGCTTTACACCAGCTCCTAGAGATGGGATCACTGATCATTGCTGGCGACACCAAACATTCCATAACGGAATTCAACGTGCGTTTCGCACAGATACAGGGCATAAAGGAGAAGCTGGACTCAGTGTATTATAGCATTCTTGACGAGGAGGACCTGGACGAGAAGACCGAGAAGGCATACACTGAGAACCACACAAAAGCCTCCGGGGCGTACCTTGGGATTCTTGTGGCTAGGGAGGAAATCTTACCCTCTTCCACGTCATCCCCAACCCATAGCGCTCAGCCCAGTTTCGGCGTCAATACGCCCACAGCCGTCCTCCCCAAGATAGCGCTGCCCAGGTTCAGCTCAAAAGTGGAGGACTGGCCTTCCTTCATTGCGCTGTTTAGGAGTCTGACTGACGACATGGCGACCCTGTCGGACGCAGTCAAGCTCCACTACCTATTCTCATGTCTCAGCGGTGAGGCATTAAGTATGGTGTCCCACTTAAAGGTCACCAATGAAAATTTTGCCGTGGCCATGGACATCCTCACCAAGCGGTACGAGAACCGCCGGGTTCTCATTGATAGTTTTGTGGACATCATCCTGGGGCTGCCAAGCATCCATACGCGCTCGAACATCCGCACACTGTTCCTCACGCCGCTCATATCGGCTCAGTGTGCCCTCAACAATTTAGACTTGCCCATAGGAGACGATTACGTGTTTGTGTCAATAGTGGTGCGGAAGCTCAAGGGCGAGCTCCGCACGCTATTTGAACGCAGGCACGGGTCTAGTAACACCCTGCCCACGTTAAGGGACCTTATCTCCTACCTCGAGGAGCACGCGCGCTGTGTGGAGACAGAGTTCTCCAACATAGCCATGGCTCAACCCATTCAGCCCCAGCCCGGCCCTTCTCGTAGCCGCGCGCCTCCTCAGTTGCCCCATCGCACTTATGCTCAGATGGCTCAGCAACAACCCGACCATTACCGTGGCCGTTCCTCAGCTCCATCGCCTCACCGCGCCCATGAGCAGCCTACTCACCAACCAGATGGTACAGACGTGCAGATGGTACAATGCCCAGCCAACACAGGGCCGTTGGGACTTTGTACAGGCACGCGAGCGCTGCCAGCGTTGTCTCGGCCGTCACTACGAGAGCGAGTGCAGGTCAAGGGGGGCATGCAAGAACTGTGGGAGTACGAACCACCACACGTCCCTCCATCGACCAGACGGCCCAACGCACTCAGCTCATTCGTCGTCTGTACATGTGCCCCCACCACAGCTGACAGAGCACTCGAGGGAGCGTCCCAGAAACAGCAGGCGGCACGAACCCGCACATGCCAAACAGGCGCAACCCAGCTCTGCTCACAGAGCCAGCCCGCCCAGGTCCGGTTCGCCAGGTAGACCCCGCGAACGCCGCCAGCAATTATGACTCCCTACTATCACAGAGCACCCTAGCGAAGAGGTAGATTTAGCCCATGCCCAGTCAACCCATGCCCACACAGCTGATACATACTCAGCTCATACAATTTCAGCTGATACTCAATCAGCTCACTCACCTTCTGTGCCCACTGGCACACCCATTTTGTTGCCAACCGTCTCACTAAGAGTCGCGGACGTACATGGCCATCTTCACACAGCCAGAGCTTTATTGGACTGTGGCAGTATGCTGACGTTAATAACGTCACGCATGGCACGACTTTTGAACCTGCCATCAAAACCCACTTCTTTAAAAATTACAGGAGTTGGGAATCAGCACAAACATGAGTCAAAGGCGGCAATAACAATAGTATGCCGACCCACTCACAATGATACTCCTACAATTACTGCCACAGCTCACATTTTAAAAAACGTCACTGGCTACCTTCCCTTAGAGAAGGTACCAAACATTTCCCACGTACTAGGCCAGCCACCCGTGCCATTGGCTGACCAGCTTTACCACACACCAGCCCCGATCGACCTCTTATTGGGGTCGGACGTTCTTGGCCAAGTGTTGGACGGGACTAAGGTCTCGTTGGGCCCGGGCAAGCCCATAGCCTTCGGCACGATTTTCGACTTCGCGTTGATAGGACCCATTGAGGACTTGTATGCGCAGCCGGCGCAGCAGGTTAACTCAGCTCACGTCGTCAGCTCACAACCAGACTCAGCTGAATCAGAGTCTGGAAAGGTTCTGGGAGTCTGAGGAGCCCCTCCCTCAATCTCACACTCATAATGATCCCCTGGAGGAACAATGCGAGGAAATCTTCCGCTCTACCACTACACGCGATCCCTCAGGCAGATATACGGTCGCTCTGCCCTTTCTAAAGGACGCCCCTCAACTAGGCAAAACTCACCCTATCGCATTACGCAGATTCCTCAATATTGAGAAGAAGCTAATGGCGAACCCGTCCCTGCGTTCTAAATACGTCGACTTTATGGCCGAATACATCGACTTAGGACACATGGCTCCCTGTCACCCAAATACATTCGCCCATAAACCTCACTTCTACATCCCTCACCATGGCGTATTTAAGTCAGGGTCGGACAAGCTGCGCATTGTTTTTGATGGTAGCTGCAAAAGCTCCAATGGTGTCAGCATAAATGAATGCCTACACACAGGCCCCGCCCTTCAACAGGACATTGTGGACATCATCATGTCCTTCAGAACGCATCCAGTCGTTTTCAGCACTGACATCCAGAGGATGTTCAGAAATGTGCTGGTTGCCCCAGACCAGAGACGGTATCAGCTGATACTATGGCGGTCCTCACCAGATCACCCTCTGCTCACCTACGCCCTCAATACAGTCACGTACGGCTTAAGATCAAGCCCATATCATGCAATCCGCACCCTGCTCCAGCTGGCTGATGATGAAGGCCATCGCTACCCTGGAGCCGCTCAGGTTCTTCGCAAGTCTATCTTCGTTGATGACATCTTGTGTGGTCATGACACGGTTGAATCCGCCCAAGCACTTCAGGACGAGTTGATAAGTCTGCTAGACCTAGGCGGCTTTCAGCTCAGTAAGTGGACATCTAACTCGCCTAAGCTGCTCGAGAGATTTCCCGACAACCAATGTGACATGCCCAAGGACTTCGACATGAACCCAGAATCCACGTCCATTAAGGTTTTGGGTATACAGTGGAGCCCTCAGTCAGACGAGTTCACTTACCGCATCTCTCTGCCCCCCATCACACATGTCACAAAGCGGTCTATTTTAAGCACCGTAGCCTCACTTTATGACCCAAACGGCTGGGTTTCGCCCGTTATCTTCCGCGCAAAGCTGCTGCTTCAGCAATTGTGGCTACTGAAGCTGGAATGGGATGAGCCCACTCCCTCTGAAGTACAAACGGAGTGGCACCACATCTCGGAGGATCTGCCGCTGTTGTCTAGCATTCGCTTCCCTCGGCACGTTTGTGCAAGCAAAGGCTCAGCTGCATACTCGCTTCACGGGTTTGCAGATGCCTCTGAAGCCGGGTTTGCCGCCGTTGTTTACCTCCATGAGCTCGATGCCTCCGGAGATACTTTGGTACACTTGATTGTCGCCAAGTCGCGAGTCGCACCAATCAAGAACCGCCTCACAATCCCCAAGTTAGAGTTGTCGGCCGCCACTCTACTCTCCCAGCTCATGATCCGTGTGTCGGTTCAGTTATCGGCCCATATCAGTATACAACAACACATATGTTGGTCAGACAGTACGATAGTCCTGGCCTGGCTCAATACACCGCCTCACCGTCTTCAACCCTTTGAAGCCAACAGGGTAGTCAAAATCAGCTCAGGCTCACCAGAATGTACCTGGCGACACGTACCTTCTGAGCTCAACCCGGCAGATTGCGCAAGCAGAGGAATGTCTGCGCAATCCCTGTCAGCCCACGACCTATGGTGGTCTCCCACGTGGCTTGGACAGCCTTGTGAGTCTTGGCCTGCGATGCCCTTAGCTCTGGGCCATCACGCCCTGCCCGGCCTTAAGCCCAAACACGTCCCGTCACTGGTCACAGTGCCCGGTCTTGACTTTGACCTGCTCACTCGGTTCAGTTCACTAGACAAGCTCGTCGGAGTGACAGCTTGTCTAAAACGCTTTCTGCACAACTGCAGACACCACCCAGATTCGCGACGCTCAGGCCCCTTGTACGTCAGTGAACGAAGAGAGGCCCTACTTTACTGGGTGCGCAGTGTTCAGCACAATGAGTTTGCAGAGGACATCCACCGCCTTCAAACTGGCAAAATCTGCTCCGTCAGACTCCAGCGGCTGTCACCTCTCATTAAAGATGAGCTCCTTAGAGTTGGTGGACGACTGTCCCATGCGTCTATCCGATATGACGCGCAGCATCCGCTCATACTTCCCAGCTCTAGCCCACTTGTAGACCTTATCATTGACCACTACCACAAAATACACTGCCACCCTGGCGCTGACACATTACACGCTATCCTACGCCAACAATTTTGGATATTGTCCGCGCGCCGTATTATTAGACACCGAGTTTTTAAATGCATTAGATGCTTTCGATGCCGGGCCCAGCCGCAAGCGCCCTTCATGGCCGACCTGCCAGCCGATAGAGTTACGCCTCAGCCAGTATTTAGTCAAGTCACGACCGATTTTGCCGGACCATTCCTCGTTAAATCTAGTACCCTACGTAATGTTAAACTCTTAAAAGCGTACTTTTGTATATTCGTGTGCCTCTCGACTAAGGCGGGTTATTTAGAACCGGTCTCGGACCTCAGCACGGAAGCGTTCCTCGCGGCATTACAGCGTTTTATAGCACGCCGCGGTGCCCCGGTTCTCATCCGCTCGGACTGCGGTACAAATTATGTAGGCGCTAGAAATCAGCTCATCGAAGTACAAAACTTTCTTGCCTTGAACAATGATACGATTGCGCACAAGCTCGCTGGTCAGCACATTACTTGGTTGTTAAACGTCCCTAAGGGACCATGGTTCGGTGCGTTACATAAGATCAACGTAAAATCAACAAAGCAACTTTTATATCGCGTAATTGGCGAACAGCACCTCACATTCGAGGAATTCTCTACACTTTTGGCACGAATCGAAGCTGTCCTTAACTCTAGACCTCTCTGCCCACTTTCGTCTGATCCATCAGACTTTGAGCCGCTTACAGCCGGACATTTCCTCATAGGCCGCCCACTAACGGCCCTTCCCGAACTATCCGTGGAAGATAGGCCGATCTCCACACGTAGGCGATTCCAAATGGTACAGGCCCTTTCCCAGCGCTTCTGGACGCTGTGGACCCAGTCCTACCTTCATACCCTCCAAACCCTCATCAAGGAGGACAACCTGCCTGCCCTCCAATGGAGACTGGGGCGCATTGCTCGCACCCTTGCTGGGAAGGATGGCGTCGTGCGGGTGGTAGACCTGGACACCGCGAACGGACATCTTCGGAGGCCTGTATTCCGGATCGCCAGGCTCCCAGTGGATGAGCCCCCCCTGGCCCCCGGAGGATGTTCCCGCCAAAGCCGGGACGGACTCAGCGGTTGTTGACGACCGCGTCCGCCTGTCTGCCGCGGCGCCACCGCTGCGCACCACCGCTACATCCTTCCTTCAGCCTTCCTGCCTTCAGCCCATTAACTCCGCCGCATGTTGGTGCCTTAAGCGCCAACAACCGTCTCTGCGCCGGTCAATTAAGGTGCATATTGGTGCAACGAATGTGCAACGAATGATCGGCCAATCAGAGCGAGTTGACAATTATACTCGACGAAGCTGTTCGCCCGCGCCAACGGCGCTGGGCAACCGGCAGTGTGCTTCGAGCCTTCCAGGTGAATCCACGCGCGCGCGCGCGCAAGAACTCAGCCCGTGACCACGTCAGATATGTGCTCAGTGTGTGTTCAGTGAGAGCGCTCCGTTTACCAGCTCAACTACCCCTAACCCCTAAAACGACCAGTGCCTTCAGTGAACTGTGTTTGTGTGTTGCCGCCCTCAAGCCCGCCGCCCGCGCCTAGAGCGCCAGCCACCTTCAGCTCCAACCAGATCCAGTGACCACAGCTCGGACCCCGGTAAGTTCCTTACCACCTCCCGCCTAACAATCTTTACTCTGCCTTCTTTACTCTGCTGTATTTGGCGGTCCTTCTGAGCCGCGAATACAGTTCGTAAAGAAACGAAAACATTTTTGATTTACAGAGCGCCATCTAACGTAAATTGGTAGTATTACTAAGTTCGTTTGACGAAGTGACAAATACCTGCTGCAAGAGGATTACTTAATTTTGCACATTATTTCAATTTGAATCTACCGGAGACATCTATCGAAACATTTTACAACTATATTAAAAGTTACGCTCGTTTGTATGGAGAATGGCAGTCCTTATTATATATCGTCCTTGCTATTACCTATATATTTTTTTAAATCCAAATACAGCAATCGTTGGTAAACTTATAAAACTTTGAGGATCTGCGAGTTCGACCAGTGTTGTGAAGTTATCGGTTAACGTCGTCTCCAGGGCCGGATCGAATGTACGGTCCTGGTGCCCATTATTCTTAATTTTATTTCGTGTTACTAACCCACTAACTAGATAATAGTAGTGAATTAAAATTTATATACATAATTTATTGTCATTGAACGGAATTTAGGGTGTCTTAGTTGTGTTCTTTTACCTAGCCGTTTAACATTTTATGGTTTTATTTTACAAACACCTCCCTGAATGTTTGGGATTTTCTTCCTTTTCCCCAAGAGGGACTAAATCTCAAATGTAACAGTATGTAATATACCCATAGCTACTGCCATCTTATGTCTTTCTTACGCCAGAACAACCTTGTTATTAGCAAAACATAAAAAAAATGTGGGCTGAATTTTCGTGTCTTGATTGTAGCTTATAGTCTAGGCTTAGTTCCGAGCAACGGTAATTGGTGTAAACTGTAAGTTGTTCCCGCGCCTGGGGAAGGACTCATTTGTCGAGCTTAAAATGAAATGCTTATTTAGTACACTATATAACTTTTTTACTTTTCTAGGCAATTATCATTGCGTTACAAACTAACAACTATATTTAGATACCCCGCAATTGTCATAGTTCTTGATTTGTAATCACTAACTACATTATAACGTTATTATTCCATGTCTATCAGCAATTCCTAAAATAATATGTGTGGGTTCCTATTATAACAATGGGTAACTCTATATATTTCTATAATAATAATTATGTTAGTTCATTTTATAAAGTGTAAAAACGTTTCACGTACGACCTCTTAGTTTAATGTTATCTTATCTTATCTTATCTAATGGGGCCTGCAGAGTTCTCCCTCTCGCAGCAGCACGTCGACCCATTAGGATCTTTTGTGCAACCCCGTCCTATCACTCAGCCTCCTCAAAGATGGCTGTCATAAGCTTGGGCAATGTCTTTGAGGACGAAGAGCCTAAAATCTTCTGGTTTCGGGTAGGCCGATCCCAGGAGATTCATTATTTTCCTAGCAAAAGAGTAACAGTCACACGATAGGTGTTGCATGAACTCCGTTTCCTCTCCACATGCCCTGCACAGGTTGTCTCATGTATGTTGCTAGTTGCATCATAACGGAACGGTTTTATTTGCACGAAACGTTTAATGAACTTTTTATGCCTGTTTTTGATGGGTTCCTTAAAGGCTTTGTTGATAGTACTCGGTGCCAGTGCCGCAAACGGCTCAGTACCAATATATGGGGTCTCTGAGCTCTCCCTAGCAGGTGCATCGGCCATTCTTTCCCATTGGATTCTCATGTGGCCTAATACCCAGATCAACCTCACTCTGTTGTGCCTACCTAGCTTGTTTAAGGCTTTCGTGGTTTCAAGTACAAGGCTGGAGTCGATCCGAGGCGATATAAGTGACTTGAGCGCGGCTTGGCTGTCACTCAGTATGAATTATATTACGCTTCTTAGGTGCGACTTCTAAATACAGAAGAATTGTGAAAGTTTCTGCCTTAAATACAGTAGCGAATTTTCCCATACTCTTGCTAAAGATACCTGCTCCAGTGCCCGACTCCATTTTGGATCCGTCGGTGTACCAGATCAGGCTGTCTTTCTCTGGAGACGGTGGCTGCTTCCATTGGTCCCGAGTTGGGACATGCTTAGTTTTATGTCACTTTGAGGTCGTTTTATTTAGCTGATTGTCGGAGTAAAACTATAACGTGAAAAGAGATTACCTAAGATGGTTGTTGGTAAAAATATAATTGTTTAATGCTATTTCGTCCCCTAATGACACAATCCAAAAGGGCCTTATAAGGCTCTTTTTATACACAGAGTACAGGTACATGAGCTGTGTGGTGGCAGTTCATTATTAAAAGAATACTACTAACCTATCTCTTTCCTTGGGACTCAAAAAAGGCGACTAACGGACTGAAAAATTTAGGGACATACATCCAACAGCTAAAAGCAGCGATGGGATGGGATGGATCACGAACTTTCTGTGAGCACTCTGAGTGGTAGTAATACGGGTGGTGGTACTTATCGGCGTGAAACAATAGCACTCGTTGCTGTTGTGTTTCGTCCGGAGAGTAAAAGTACCAGAGACCCATTCCTCCTAACTCGCCCCTCTCCACTGCAATTCAAAAATTCCTACTTCTTCCTTAAGAGGAAACACTACGTGGAAGTGGCATGCAAAATTCTCATACAAAACACAGAAAAACGTTTCCTCCTTCAGCACTGGAGAAATTTTAATTACTTTTTCAGCATGTTTAATTTTTTTTAAACCAGCCACTTAATGTTTCTGAAGACGCCTTAAAACAGAGTGATTACGCTAAATTTTGAAGGCTCCTGGTTATTAAATAAATGACTTAATTAAAAAAAAATCAAACATCTCTGACTAATTATATAATGTATCGAAATTCGATAATTTAATAATGGATAAAATTGTTTCTGAAATATTTTGTAATTTGTACGTTATGCGTACGTAGGTACGTTTATTCTCTATTTTTCTAAGCCATTCTTGGACTTCTTTGGGATACTAGAAGGTCTAGTCTACTCAAAGCATTCTTAGAACACAGATGAAACATATTTTTGTTTACTTCGGCGAAACTGTTCTCCAATTTTAATAAAATGAGAATCTCAATTCAAACACTGTTCGCCTGCGATCCAGTTACGTATTAAAGGAATGTAAGCAAAAAAGCTGTTTTGGTAAGATTTAATTAAATCTAATGAAGTTAATCTTTGCGAGGGGATAATTAAAAAAAGTAACAATTATTCATAACAAACTTTTGCTTGCGGTCTCGCTCGCCGGGACAAGTAGCCTTTATCAATACTGGTTTATCATTTGGTAATAATGATGATGATTGATGATGATGACATCAATAGGTATCGGTGTTTTTTTATTTACTTATTGTTTTATCCTACTTCCCACTAATATTATAAACACGAAAGTTTGTAAGTATGGATGGATGTTTGTTACTCTTTCACGTAAAAACTACTAAATGGACTTAGATGAAATTCGGCATACAGATAGTTTATAACCTGGATTACCACATAGAATACTTTTAATCCCGACATTCCCACGAGAACGGGAACCACGCGGGTGAAACTGCGAGCGGCCGCTAGTTTATTTAAAAGTGTTAATTTTAAACATCGTCGAAGATAACGAAACCTTACTGACGACCTCCTTGGTCGAGTGGTTTGTACACCGGTTTTCATGGTGTCGCCATCTCTGAGGTCCCGGGTTCGAACCCCGGTCGGGTCAATTTAGAAATTATTGTTCTCTAAATTGTCTCGGGTCTGGGTGTTTTCTATGTATAATAAGTATGTATTTAAGTATTTTAAGTATGTTTATCCGTTGTCTAGTAACCATTTAACGAGTTTCTTCGAAGCTTCTCTTGGGCTAGATAATTGGTGTGATTGTAGGAAAGATTTATTTATTTATTTATTTATTAAAATAATTACGTATAGTAAGGTCTTCATGCAAAAGCGCTCTGTCAAAAGTGAAGGACAAACCCGATTCACACTTTCGTGACAATTACTTGCTTGCGCTCGGCGACACGCACACGTACCCTTGTAACCCCGCAGGCAGGTACATTGAAAACTCTGCGTTTGGAGCCATGTCTGACTTACTTTCTATACATAATTATTCTAAGAACAACACGTTAAAAATAAAATGACTGCATCATGTGTGGAAAATGTATTAATTTTAAAAGTGTTAGTCGAAACAGCTGTGTGCGGCTCACTCAAAGAATACCAACACAACTCTTCCCTTGGGTGTTGTAACAGGTGACTAAAGACTGCCCATCATCCAACAGCATGAAGCGGCGATGGGCTCACCCACCTATTACGCTGAGCACATGTGCAGGTGTAACTTGGTGAAAGTGGACTATGGCAGTGGGCTGCTTCGGCGGCCCTCATTACCTTTTCTCTGACTAGCCCTTTGGGGATAATTATCGTGAACCTATGTATGTACAACCAACATATGATTTTCTCAGGTCCGGCGCACTGCCCTGAAGAAGCTGTTGCTCCAAGACCTGATGCAGGAAGACTGCGAGCTCAAGAACATCGGCCTGTCCTATGCCCCCCCTGACCCGTAGTTATACACTTATCATTTTATTTATTTCGAAAGTTATTTTGTTAGATTATGGTAATTCTTTGCCAATGAATAAAGCGTACTTTTGGAGGTTTTTGTTTCTTATTTTGCACCTGTAAGTGGCAACCACTCCAAGTCGACTCTTGTGCGTTAAACACCAACGCCTTAGCTTTGTCAGTAGAAAATAGTAAAACTTTACAGATACTTAGCGAATGCCTATTCTATTTCATCCCTACCACAGAATATATAAATAAAAAAGTAAAGTACATACAGCCTGTACTCGTATATCCCACTACAGGGCAAAGGCATCCAACATTTAAATCAAGTCATTGCTACTTTAACTTTTTAAGTTTTTTTCGTTTGCTATACCTACTCTTAAATGTATCTATCTTCTGTGCATCCAGATCAATGAAACTGCTACCCGCAATTCACTCGAAGCACAATCCGTTTTGTATCTACAGTGAACAGCATTTCAAACAATTCGAAACGAAACGAACGAACGAATGAATTTAATTCGTTTTACCTGGAGTTTTCTAGCCATTGACGTGCCGTTATCTTTTTTTCTTTTCATTAGAGGTATCGCTCTCCGCCAAACATCCTTAGGTTCTGGGTTTAATTCCTAGATCGAGCAAAGTGTGTTTTGGCGCACTGTAGCGGCGCGGCGCACAGAAAAAGTGGAAATAGGAAAGAAAGGTCTTTGCTTTGCTTCTTGTTTATACCAAATACTCATTCAATCTATGCAAAACTGTAGCTATTTTATAACACACAAAATGAGAACAAAAATGCTGATATTATTTAATACAGCAACCAACTTTTTGTAGGACAGCTAACTAGTGGACCAACAAGTGTTTCTATACTTTCATTTGAATTTTTTAACTGACTCGACGTCCATACTTACCTCGTCGAATGCCCGATAATCGGATTGGAAAGAGTCCCCAGTTTTCTAAGTCCGACATTTTGTAGAACTATTCCTTTCTCTCCGTGAAACAAACACAACATGACATCAGCTCGCTACAGCAGGATGCATAGTTATCAGTTATCTCTTAAGCCCCATAGATGGATCTGTTTGTCGCAGATGCCTCCAACATTAATCACGGCTACCGCTGTTGTAATGCGCCGCCCCAAAGTGACAAATTACTTATTATTGTGGAATTTCGGTTTTGTTATCGCCGCATTTCATCTCGTCCGTGAAAAAGTTTTTGTCCGAACGTGGATTATCATTTATGCAACAAAAGAGACACTCCCATTTTTGTGAAATGAAATCTTGTTTCACTTTACTCGGACTTTCTGATTATATCTGTATTCGGATTAAAATACGAGATAACTGCTTTTAAGAGTAGCAATAAACTTGTAATAAGTAATATACCTACCATGTAACTGTGTCGCTTAGCGGTGAAAGAATGCTACCACCCCCCCTCTTGCCTTGGGTGTCGTAAAAGATGACTAACGGACTAAATACTGCACATACATCTAATAGCTTAGAGCGGCGATGGGCTCACCACCTGTCACTCTGAGCACGTGTGCAGTCGCTAATTGGCGAAAAGTGAACTATGGCAGAGGACTGCTTTTGCGATCCTCATTGCCAAGTCTCTGACTAACCCTTCGTAGATATAATAATCGTGATTATAATGTGTGTAGGTATGTAATAATATAGCATTTGTGTAGGTATAGTATAAGTAATGCCAAGACCAAATTCAAATAGGTCGAGCTCCTTCGTACTTCTGTAAGTTTTACATTACCCGCCCACCAGCCCGCGTTGGGCCAAGGTGGGTCACAGTCCAATCGTTTCTTTACACAATAATATTTGTAGCAACTATAACTTGTTTAAGCTAGAATGAGAAGGCACAATTGTATAAATGTGCCTTTGTATTGTAATATTTCACTAAATGTTAGAATGAAAAGTCCTATTTGGTTAATTATGCCTTCTTTATGTAATATTAATGTTATTACTCAATTTTTTCTGTTACGTTCAAAAGGAAAATGTAGATTATTAAATAAATGCCACTAAAATAAAAACTTGTGATTAAATAATCTTGTAAAACTCATATTGATGCTACTAATTTCATTTGCAAAATGTTAGATGTGCCTTTTTAAATTATGACGGCAGAATTGTTGTCCTTTTAGGAAGGCCTATGCCAACAGTGGGACGTTTATAGCTGTGCCCCGCGGATTTACCCGCGTCAATTTGAGAGAAAATACCTATTAAATTATATTCCATTATATTGCCTTTAAGCCTTCCTCGATAAATGGACTATCCTACCCCAAAATATTTTTTTTAATTCGATTTTGTAGTTCTTGAGATGAAACCCTGACCCCACGGTGGGATGCTGACGATGGTGGTGACACAAGGGCGGTGTAAACAATTCTTTAACAATGGGTTTACTGGTGTTACACATTGTAGTTTTTAATAAAACCAAAAATGTTTAAAATTTACACGCCCGGATGTCGAGACTGAACAGGCTGATGAGGCAAAAAGTTACACCTACTCCCACTCAAAAGTTTTCTTAGATGTATCCTCGACTCCAAACTTCATTAAACGAAGTTGATTTGCCTGCCAATTTCGCTTTGAACTGAGTTTGCCACCTCAGTTCTGCTGATTATGCCGTTGAAAATTATAAGTTACCAGACCTAAAGGTCTGTGTAAAGTAAGTTAAAGTGGTCTTAACACAGAGCATCATATAATCACGACTATTATCCCCGAAGGGTTAGTCAAGGCAATGAGGACAGCAAAAGCAGTCCTCTACCATAGTCCACTTTTCACCAAATAGCGACTGCACATGTACTCAGCGTAACAGGTGGTGAACCCATCGTCGCTCTATGCTGTTAGATGCATGTGCAGTCTTTAGTACCTATTCTTTCACCGCTACCCAACACGGTTATTAACATAGAAACGCTTGTTTATAGGATTGTGTTCGAAGGAATTGCAGGACATTATGCCCACGCTTACTTTCATAACCCATACATAAATACTCAGTTCTGTCATAGGAAAATTATCAGTTAACAGCCATCTAAAAGTGGTAATAAACATAGAAACGCTTGTTTATTGGAATGTGTTCGAAGGCATTATTCGACTTGATGCGCACGGTTATTCTCATAATCATACATTTACTCAGGGGCTCTATAACTGTTACCTCTTATTCGTATGGCATTTGCATAGTAGATTTGCAAAGTAAGATTAAAGTAATATTTCTCTAAGAGTTATGGTGAGTCCACAGTTCTGCTGATTATGCCATTAGAAAATGACGGGTTAACCTTTATAAGGCACATTTAAAAGTGGTAATAGCATAGAAACGCTTGTATAATGGAATATGTTGAAAGGAATTATTCAACATGATGCTCACGGTTACTTTATACCACTGCAACGCTCGTCGTCGGCAGGGAACTTATCCTCAAACCTTAGAACCGGAATAGTCGAGTACTGTGACCGCACAGAAACCGTTCAGAGCTCCATCCAGAGTAGGTTGGTACTTCCATGTCTTGGAATGAGCTTCCTGCCGAGCTATTCACAAAAGAGTAAGGCTAGTAACTACACTAACACTAGACACACTAGTGCGGTAATGTACTTAGTTTAAAATTAAAAAATTAAAGGTAAAATTGAATCTCGACCAGAGCGAAGAAATAATAGGTAGGTACCCATTCCTTCCACAAGGCAAAATAATTGTTTTTTTGTCTGTCAAATGACAATGAGCCTAAAAAAACGAAAAAGTCTTTAGTCTTAGGTAGAATAAGCATGAATAAAGACTCGACTTATTACCGTTTACATAATTGAACAACTTTTTTGAGATACTTATTTAAAGTTTATGGTAAAATTACTAATCATTTGAATCTATGGACAACACAGACCACGCCCACATAGTCCACGCTTCAGCAAGAAACAACTGCACAGTCTGCACACGTGCTTAGGTGGTGAGCCTTTAGCCCGTTAGTCGCTTTTACGACACCCAAGGGAAGAGAGGGGTTGGTAGTATTATTTTGATGAGCCAATCGCCGCTCTATGCTGTAGGATGTATGTGCAGTCTTTATTCCGTTAGTCGCCTTTTACGACACACAAGGGATTGGCTGGAAAGACTTCCTACCTTTCACATACCTATATTTTGTCGATTCATACAGCGGCTTTCTTTTCAATACTTTTTACTTTGAAAGTTTCAAAATAAATAATAGGTTAGGAAAAAAGTTTATTCGCATTTTTTAAGAAAGTTCAAATCATTTTTTAAATAGTTTATTTACATTTAACTAAAGTATGTAGGTGCCATTTTGTTCGATAACTTTTTGCCATCTTGTAAGTAGGGACATGATGATCCCATTGATATTGAAATTTTGGGGCTTCTGATCAAAATACTGCGACATGTGATTTTGGCAGTCCTCTCGTGATGTTAACCTGACACTGCCTAAAGAATTCTGAAAAGACCGAAACAGGTGGAAGTCTGAAGGTGCAAGGTCAGTACTATACGGCTTTAACACCTCCCAGCCAAACTCTCTTAATTTTTGCTGAGTGGCTAAAGATGTGTGGGGTCCAGCGTTATCATGATGAAAAACCACGCCACTCCTTTTGATTAATTCCGGCGGCTTTCTCTTAACTTCTCACCAGTTGTTCACGTAGAGTTCAGAAACTATGATTCTGCCTAGTACGAGGGCCACACCGAAAAGATCGGGAATGGAATACTTTTGAATAAATTAGACTTACTGCCGTACTCAGAGACGTCAATTAAGTTTTAATGTCAATTAAATGTCTTTCCTCTCTATTTAGCACTATACATAAGAAAGTGACAGCAAGAGACTTAATTGTCATTAAAATTTAATTTACGTCTCTGAGTATGGCAGTTAAAATCTTTTTGGTATTTGAAATTTAGTATTCTTACGAACTTAATTCCATTTTTGAAAAATAAAAATTTTCAATAAAAGAAGAGTGGTAGCTATTTCAAATTAAGAAGTCAGTGAGAAAATGGAGCTTACGCGGGAACATTTCCGTGCGATAATTTTTCACAACTTTCGCCGAGGTTTATCTCAAGAACAATGTCTTGCCGAGCTTGTTTCTATTTATGTACTTGAAGCACCTAGTAAAACGACTATATATCGCTGGTATTCTGAGTTCCGTCGAGGACGTTTATCTCTTACCACAGTTCCTTCTACTGGTCGGCCAAAAACAGCGGTAACACAAGAAAACATCGATGCTGTACGCCAATTAATACAAGAAGATAGACATGTGACATACGAGCAGATACGGGCTTCCCTCAGCATTGGTATGACAGCCATTCAAATAATATTGCATGATGAACTGGGTGTCAGGAAGTTAGTTTCCCGCTGGGTGCCCCATCGCTTGACCGAAGAACAAAAGTCGGCTCGTGTTAATTGGTGTCGGTCTTCTCTGCAACGGTTCGATAGAGGGAGCTCAAATGCTGTTAACAATATCGTCTCGGGTGATGAATCGTGGATTTATTCATATGAGCCCGAAAGAAAACACCAATCGGCTGTTTGGGTCTACGAAGGTGAGGTCAAACCAACAAAAGTTGTGCGCTCTCGTAGCGTGTCGAAAAAAATGGTCGCTTCGTTTGTATCGAAAACCGGACATGTGGCTACAATTCCTTTACAGGAACGGAAAACGGTTACTGCTAAATGGTACACAACAGTTTGTTTGCCGGAAGTCATAAGAGAACTTCGTAAAAGTAATCCGAACCGTCGCATAATCCTTCACCACGATAATGCGAGTTCCCACACTGCTCGGCAAACGATCGCGTTTTTAAATCAGGAAAACGTGGAGTTGATGGACCATCCTCCATACAGCCCTGACCTGAGCCCCAACGATTACTTTACATTCCCAAGAACTAAAGATTTGCTACGTGGTCAACGGTTTCCAGGTCCAGAAGAGGCAGTCCAAGCTTATAAATCGGCCGTTTCGACTATGTCTACTTCAGACTGGAATTACTGTTACAATAATTGGTTTGAACGAATGCAAAAGTGCATTGATTGTCACGGAGAATACTTCGAAAAACAATGAAAGTAAATATTATTGTGTTATCTTTGTAGTTTTTTCTATTCCCGATCATTTCGGTGTGGCCCTCGTTAGTAACAGCTCATAATGAATAATGCAATTCCATTCCCACCACATACACAGCATCACCTGCTCATAATGAATAATGCAATTCCATTCCCACCACATACACAGCATCACCTTGTTACGAGTTAACTCGGGTTTCGCTACAGTCTGTGAAGCCTGACCGGTTTTGACCAAGACCTTTTTCTAAGGTTCTTGTCGTACGTGATCCACTTTTCATCACCAGTTATCAGCTTCTTCAAAAATAGTTCGGTGTCATTTCGCCGTAATAAAGAATCACAAACGAGTCTTTGACTCATGAAGTGTAAGCGTAACAAAAATAATGATGTAGAAACACCCTGTATCGGTGTTGTTGCAGCCGTTCAAATTCCACACGTCCTTGTACGTGCACCGCAACAAGAAGCGCGAGAACCTCTGCCACATATGCGGGAAGTCCTACCAGGTATTTAATATGTTTATATGTGTATATGCATGCACAAACATATTGAGAATCTCTTTTTTTTCAAGTCGATGTGCCTTTCCAACTGGTTATGATGACGGTAGAGACAAAGCTCTGGCCTGCCCGTAGCCTCTCACAGCTGCTACGACATTCGTAGTACAAAGCTACGTGTCCCGTAGCTGCAGCGCGTGTAGATATCGCTACGCGTCGCCGGTAGCGCTACCGGTTGCGCCTAATAATTTCGTAGCATAAATTTCATATTACAAAATAAATTATCAGTGCTCAATGAAGTCTAGTATGACATTACCTACTACAGAAGAATCTCTATAGTACCTATGGCTTCCATCATTGAAATACAGTCATCGCTAGAATTGTTAGGTATTAGCACGCGGCGCCACTAGACACAATAGAAATTCTAGTCATTGAGCACTGATCAGTGCGCGGCCGCAGTTGTAGGGTTATTCACCACGCTTGCCAAACGCGGGTTGGGCACAATAGTGTGATCTCTTTGTAGGTTGAAAATGATATTGTAGCTTCAAATAACGAACCAAGAATGGACCCGTTAATAGAATAGCGCCTCCAACAATATCGCGTCGTACAATGGCGTACCTATGAGGCGAAATTACATTGAAATTGTTATTTGAATTGACAATGCCATATTTTGTATCTAGATTGTGGAGTTCCAATAAAAATGAACAGCCGCAATCAGTCACCACCCGCCTCCCTTTTTAATAATGATTCTTTATTCAAACAACACCTATGGTATCGCTCGCTATGTTAGTAAACTCAAACATCCAAAAATACATTTATAAAAATTAAGAGAAGCTCTATTTAATTGTCTCGATGAAATGATAATGAAACGTCCAAATGAAATGTATAAAAAAACTAGAGTAGATTCGTATTCAAATGAAAACGTTTTTCTGGCATCGTGCTTATAACTTCTACAAATTATCAATTTCATATTTCTAAGTAATCACCTTATTTTTACAGAGGGATGTTCCGATAGCTGAAACCATATTATATGAAATACGAGTTTAAGGATACGTACATTATCAATAGGTGCTTGTATCGGAAAAAATATTGAGTAGGTTGCTACTTCACAGAGTGTTCAGACGGAGCATGATGTACAAGAAGGTACTTTATTAAGTCGATTCCTTTTTATTGTATTTTTATGTGAGCCCGATAAATATTGTAAGCTTGTAAAAACTTCCGTTTGTTCGTTCGTCATTCCGGTTACGAAGAGTCTGCTGTCAATATAAAATGCATGAGTGTGCGCCTCTTTATCTTGTTTAGAGTTTTACATGGTTTTACCTAACAAAACGCAGTAATGAAGACAAGGCTTATTACTAAAGTTATATTATAGTATTACGCGCGTTCGATTTGCGATCTTGCGTGCTAAGCAACATTTGCAATGTCGCACAAAAGAGCAATGGAGAGGGCTACTGACACTTAATGATATCATTGTAACTGTAAATCATAATAGTAATATATTTAAGTCTAAACGTTTAAGTATGTGGTTTAGGTACATTCTTATCAGCCGTAAAACCAGGCAATAGAAAATCAATTGTTAGTAACTAACTAATCTAGAAGCCTTCGTGACAGACAAAGAGTTATAAATATATTATTTTGGTTTCATATCCACATATTTCCACCATTCACATACACACTGCTAACAAAAAAATCGATCTCGTAGCTGGCAATTCATTGTATCATGCTGCTCTACAGTTCTGCCATATAGTATAGGACTTTGACTTTGAGACGTCCATTTAGGTTAAGCGGCATCATTTTCATGATAGGCTTCGGCCATGTAATGTACAAGGTGATATCACAGTGCACATGTTTTTAGAAAAACTTCAACTGTCAATTAAACTGGACAACATAAATAGTGTATTATATATAATTAAAATGGAACTGCGTGCAAAAGCCTGTTTGGTTTTTAACTGAACTAGTGAGAAAAATAATACCAGTAGTTCAGTCAACTAAACTGGACAACTGCACTTATGGGAACAAAGTTGAAGAACAAACTTGCAAGTTTGAAATTTCACAAACCAATAAAAGTACAGCTAACCTACATAAACTTGCCGGCTCGCCCGGCGTAATACCACCCTCTCACGAATACCCGGCGTGAAATAATGGCACTTGGCGCTGTTGTGTTTCGTCCGGCCAGTGAGGGTTCCGGAGGCCCACCCCCCCCTCTCACAATTTCTATTCCTTCCTTAAAGGACGGCAACGCGCCTGCCCTTGGTTTTGCGGGTGTCCTTGGGCGGCAGTGATTACTCTCCATCAGGTGACCCGCCGGCTCGTTTGCCTCCTTCTGCTATAAAAAATATATATATGTATATATATAAAAGGCGAAAAGGTTTGATGTATACACCCTAATTAAGTGTTAGTTTATCTTAAGTTTTGTATTCATTTTATTTTTGTTCTGTGCACGTTGCCCATCGCAGCATCACCAACCAAACCGGTTCCGTCGGAAGACCAGCGCTGACCGTAAGGCCAGCATTTTGCTGAGGCGGAATCCGTTTTAGGACATTCTTTTGTTTGATTTTCTTTTTGTCTGTGTTAACTGAACTGTTTTGCCCTAAATAAAATATTTTTTCACTCCTCTTGCTCAAAAAGACCGTCATTGTAGCGTTCTAGAGCGGGGCTAAAATAGTTTTTCTTGCCCTAGGGGAAAAAGTATTTTTTTTTTTAACTTTTGTCTGTCACATGACAATGAGCCTACAAAAACGAAAAGTATTTAGTCCTATGTAGAATAATCATGAAAAAAGACTCGGCTTATTACTGTTTACTTAGATCAACAACTTTTTTGAGATAGTTATTATTAAAGTTTATGGTAAAATAAGTAATCATTTGAATCTATGGACAACACAGACCAGGCTTCAGCAAGAAAAAACTGCACAGTCTGCACATGTGCTTAGGTGGTGAGCCTTTAGCCCGTTAGTCGCTTTTACGACACCCAAGGGAAGAGAGGGGTTGGTAGTATTATTTTGATGAGCCCATCGCCGCTCTATGCTGTTGTATGTATGTGCAGTCTTTAGTCCATTAGTCGCCTTTTACGAGACCCAAGGGAGTGGAGGGGTTCGTAGTATTATTTTGATGAGCCCATCGCCGCTCTATGCTGTTGGATGTACGTGCAGTCTTTAGTCCGTTAGTCGCCTTTTACGACATCCAAGGGAAGAAAGGGGTTGGTAATATTATTTTGATGAGCCCATCGCCGCTCCATGCTGTTGGATGTACGTGCAGTCTTTAGTCCGTTAGTCGCCTTTTACGACATCCAAGGGAAGAAAGGGGTTGGTAGTATTATTTTGATGAGCCCATCGCCGCTCTATGCTGTTGGATGTATGTGCAATCTTTAGTCCGTTAGTCGCCTTTTACGACACCGAAGGGAAGAGACGGGTTGGTAGTATTATTTTGATGACCCTATCGCCGCTCTATGCTGTAGGATGTATGTGCAGTCATTAGTCCGTTAGTCGCCTTTGACGACACCCGAGGGAAGAGATGGAAAGACTGCACCTACCTACTATTCAACAGCATAGAGCGGCGATGGGCTCATCAAAATAATACTACCAACCATTCTCTTCCCTTGGGTGTCGTTAAAGCAACTAACGGGTTAATTTTAAATAAAATAAACCAATTTATATTGTATTGGATTGTTTTATTTTCTCGCATTCGTAGTGAAAATCAGAGTGTAACACACGGCGCTAAAACCCATTAAAACTCGGTTTCTATTTACTCCCTCGCCAAAGCTCGGGAGTAAAACTACCTTGTATATAATGGGTCATTTTAGCCCCTTTTTTCTTTTTTTCTAAAATCAAGTTTATGCTAGAATTGATAGGCTTGGCTCAATCACCACAGCTCAGCGTGCTTACATCTAAATAAAACGATACCCTAGGTATACATTTAAAGTTATTAACAAGCTTGTTCATAAATATTTAATTAACTCATACATACATACATACATAAAGTCACGACTATTATCCCCGAAGGGTTAGTCAGAGACTACGCAATAAGGGCAGCAAAAGCAATCCTCCACCATAGTCCACTTTTTACCAAATGGCGACTGCACATATGCTCAGCGTGACAGGTGGTAAGCCCATTGCCGCTCTATACTGTTGGTTGTATAAATAGAATAGAATAGAATATAGAATAGAATTTAATTTATTTGCATTAAAAGTGGTAAGTTACAGTTATTTGATGGTCATACATATTCATTCTTGAATCTCACTTTTAGTCTTTTCAGACATGCAAAATTAATTTGATTAAAAACAATATGCTTATTGGTTAAAACTATTAAATACAACTACTTACTTACTATTATTATTAGAAGGTCAAATGTCCGTTAATTATTTATAATAATGTCAACCAATCACATATAAATGCTGATTCCAATTCTCAAAACAAAAAGAAATGTGCAGTCTTTAGTCCGTTATTCGCCTTTTACGACACCCAAGGGAAGACAGGGGGTGGTAGTATTCTTTCACCGCTACGCAACACGGCTAATTATCTCAATTAATAATTAACACAATGAGCGCTAAAGTTAGTTGACGATGAAGCTTTCTATTTGGATTGTGTTATTTTACGAGTATCATGATTTAGGAAAAGTTGTAGTGCTTCGCTCATGTTTTTGTTGTTTGCGTCAGAAGCCAACAAAGCCGTTGTTGTTTTTCGGTTCTTTGTTCGTCAACTAAAGGAGGTAGTGACCTCATTTTTTTGAGCAAAAAAGGATTGTGAACTGGTTATTAATTGAATTCCTTTGATGTACCTAAGTAAAATAATTGTTTTTCTTAATATTTTTATTTTTAGTTATTGTTACCACCGGATTTTAATCGGGGCCTTGCTCGCTATAATTTTTCGAGTGAAAAAGTATCTTTTAATCGTTTTTGATGATTGATGATGGCTCCAGGGTCAACAAAATCGGTTTAGCGGTATAAGCGTGAAAGCGGTACAGACAAACAAACCAACATACTTTCATCATGGTCATCATCAGCCGAAAGACGTCCACTGCTGGACAAAGGCCTCCCCCAAGGATTTCCACCTTCTTGTGTTGCTTCATCTCACTCACTTTTGTTTTATAATACTTGTTAGGGTTTATGACATAAGAAACTACCCACCAACCCGCATTGGGCCAGCGTGGTGGGTTATGGCCCATTCTCCCCACGCGCGTGTATGTGGGAAACTTGTGCCCAGCAGTGAGACGTTTATGGGCCGATAATGATGACATTAGAAACATGGATTAAAGGGGCTGCGTACACACTTCATACTTTATTTCTACTTACTTAATCATCATCATGATTGGGTGCATCTTCTTCTAAATACTCCTAATCTACAAAATGAAGTTTAGAGGTCAGTTGACATAACTTCTTGCGGTCCTATGAATTGGTTAGGTAGGTAGATTAGTTGGTTAGTTAGATTATTTGTTAGGATTTAACTACATACTTGTTAATTAACTTAATTAAATTAATTAGATTAATTAACTAAATTCAAAAACAGTTAGTTTTTGAATTTAGTTAATGATGTCAATAAGTGCCTGTAAAGGTTTATATTTAATAAATCATTTGACTTTCACTTTAGCTTTTAACTGACGATAGACAAACCAATATACTGTATAATCGCTAATTATTTTCTACTAAACGACCACTACATTATATTATATCCTACGAGAGAAAACAATAGAAGTAAAGGAAGACTAATAGAAGGCACAAAATATAAATACACCATAGACAAGCGAAGAGTACTCGAGCATCATTCCTGGAACTAATAACCTATGGGAATGGCTCTTCAGCAGAGTTATTTGATGTGGGCACCGACGCAACGGACATATGGGCCCATTATATTATAATAGCGGTTGGAAGCGATCGTTCAATGTTGGATCAGGATAACTTTAACGCCGTAGTGCTTGCTTCCTATAATTTCAAATGTATAAGAAATTAAGGGCTTTGCTGCAGAACTGTGTTTAAAGTATATCGTGTAGGTATTTAATAATAAGTGTGGCTATGACTTTCCGAAAATCGAATTGTACTGCAAGCAATTTTAGCATTTGCATAATTTCCCAATTTTTTATTTTCTGTGCCTTTTTTTCCCGGAGGGTAAATTACTGTTTTTTTTTAACTTAAAGTAATATTATCCATGCTCAAATATTCCTAGTCACGTAATTTACTCATTCGCTTACTTGATCTCTGAAATATTGCAATTTTTGCTATCTAATTTCTATGCTATTTTAAAAAATAAGTAGGTAGGTACTTACCTAACATAAAAAAAATAATTAATAATGTATTTTTTTTATCAACGTCCGGAAAAAAAACTATGAGAAAAAGATTAGATTGGGAAATAATGCGAAAAGAAAAAATTCTTTTAAAAAGCTCAACCTCTGGAAAAAAATATATCAGGAAACGATTCGATTGGGAAATTATGCGAATGCAAAAATCGCTTGCAGTAAAATTCGAATGTCGGAAAGTCATCGCCACACTCTTATAAATGTTCCGTCTCTTTCATAAGCTATTGACGGAAAAGTGTGAGCATATGCTTTTGAAATTCTCTATTTTTAGACCTAGTTTTGGGGTAAGGAAATATGTGTCTGATTAATAAAAAAACAGCCGTGTGGTATAGCGGTTCACTAAATGAATAAACGTACCTACTTAGGTACAAGTACTAAGCCCTCTCTCCCCTTGAGTGTCGTAAAAGGCGACTAACGGAGTAAAGTGCAAATACATCCAATAGCATAAGGCGGCGATGGGCTCACCACCTATCACGCTGAGCACATGTGCAGTTGTAATTTAGTAAACGTGGACTATGGCAGTGGACTGCTTCTGCAGTCCTCATTGCCTAGTATCTGACTAACCCTTTGGGGATAATAGTCTTCAATCTATGTAATAAAAAAATAAAGCTTTCGTCGTGTGCTTAAAGTGAGTGTGTCTGTCACAAAAGCCTTTATCGTGTGTGCACCTGAGATAATTTTGAGGCTTAAGGCTTACAATGCAAATTCTGGTCTGCGGTAAACAAATCCCGCAGGCCCGCATTTACATTCACATTTTCACTAATAATCAATCCAAAGCTAATATAATTGCCTGTCACGTTCGGCAGCGTGTCTATTGCCGCTGACATGTCGAATTCAATTGAAATAAACTAGTGGCAAACTACTTTACGTCACTATACAAATCGCTAGCAATTTAAATAATCCAGTATGTCGAGCGTTATCCGACGAGTCCTACAAAATGATAGCTTAATCATAATTTTCGCACTATAACAAACTTACACGATTATACGACAAAATATATTTCTTCGGTCGCATATAAAAACAATAGCAGTATATTTGATATGATACTTTTGTAGCTGCGGGCCCAGCAAGAACGTCTATTGAAATCGTATCATAGAGACGTTAAGTCTATGTAACCATAATAAGCTTTTAATGTCATTCCGCCTCTGTGGTCAGTGGTTAGGCAACCGCTCTTATACCCAGCGGTTGGGTTCCCCGTTGGGGGTACATATTTGTACTCGGTGTAGTTGGCGGTGGGGCTTGATTTAGGTACGTCTAGTTAGTTACCACCATATAATCTAAATAATGTATCACCATAACAGCGATGTTACAGCATTGACGTGCTCCGACAGTTAGAGATAACAATCATACCTACATATATATATACATACATAATCACGACTATTGTCCCCAAAGGGTTAGTCAGAGACTAGGTGATGAGGACAACAAAAGCAGTCCTCTACCATAGTCCACTTTTCACCAAATAGCGACTACTTACACGTGCTCAGCGTGACAGGTGGTGAGCCCATCGCCGCTCTATGCTTTTGGGTATATGTGCAGTCTTTAGTCCGTTAGTCGCCTTCTACGACACCCAACGAAAGAGAGGAGGTTACCGCTATGCGACACAAAGATAAGGTCTGATTCACTTACAAGTAACCATACTTGTAAATGTAAACAGTTACCAGGCCGTTCATCAATCATATGTGATTCTTCCTCTGTTGAATTGATTGATGTTCCTCCCAAAGGTTCCCTTAGTCAGTGCACAAATAATAATGTAAAAATAAATATAACCCTGATAGCACCTTATTTATATTTGTTGGTAATAGAGGTAACTTGAACAAAAAAGCCTTATAAAATGTTTAGAAAGTTTGAATAAGTTAAGAAAATTATAATGTTCACATTACCCTATTGTAGTAGTTTGCCACAGGAGGAAAATTCTATTAGTTATAAGCATAACATGACATTAGATTTATTTTGCAAAAATGACATAATGCATTTAATTGACACTAACAATTATGTTATTAATTTTTATTTGACTAGAGATAGTTATTATCTGCCAAATTATTATAAGCGACAAATAGCTTTATCGCTATTATATTGTATTTTAACGTCAGCCAAAAACTTGGCTAAACAAGTTACTTCTATTGAGCAATGTATACTTGACAAAGACGTCAGTAGTGCTTCTACTGACATTTCAATTAATTATTTAAATTGAATTATAAGACAAAAGAGGAACACTCTTGCAAAACGTTTGATAATACAATTAAATTAAATGAATGTAAAAATAGCCTTAGGAAAAGCCCCTATCAATCATTAAATTTAAAAAAATGTACAACCTATGAACATTGTTCACCAGAACATCCAAGGAATGATGGGCAAAGATTTAGAGATTGAATTGTTCATGAACTGTAATAAAATTGATATTCTTTGTATAACCAAACACTGGCTTAGAGACCATCAGTTCATGTTCAATTTTAAGAATCATTTGGTAGGAAGTTTGTTCAGTCGAGGAAATGCTATACATGGTGGCTCCTTAATTATTGTTAATAAAAAGTTTAAATTAAAAGAACGCAAAGACATAGTGAGCCTCTCGGTTGAGCGAACAATAGAAATAGCTTGTGTGGAGTTGGAGCAGTTTGTTGTATTAAGTGTATACAGACCTCCTTTAGCCTTATATGATTTTTTTGAAAAAGTTTAGATGAGGCATTACGTAAGGTCCGCAATGTACGTAAAACCATAAATTGTTTGCGGTGATTTTAATATAAATTTGTTAGAAAATTCCACGTTGTCAATTAAAATTAAAAACTTATTTCTTTCATACAATTTCAATAATTTATTTTTGGAGCCGACAAGAATAACTGCCACTTCGGCCACCTGTATTGATAACATATATACTAATGTAATACCACTGGCTAAGCACATTATTAATAACCTGGACTCTGATCATTGTGGTCAAATGGTCAGCTTTTCACACCGGCGTAAGCAGGTGATAAAAAAAATATCACTGTTGTGCCAAAAACTGTAGGTCGGCTGGAACGCTTTAAAAGCAACCTAGACACAAAATTAAATAATTTAGAATACAGTAAGAACCCTAATGTATTTTATAATGATTTCTTTAACACATATTGTTCAGAATTTAAAAAATCTTTTGTTCCAAAAAAGATCTCAGTTAGTGGTACTGTAACTTTTAATGAGTGGGCTACAATTGGTATTTACCAAAGTAGAAAACGCCTTTATGAATTTTATGGTGAACGCAACTTTAACACCAGTGACGATTTCAAATTATATGTTAAAAATTATTCAAAGTTATTCAAAAGAGTATGTCGATTAGCTAAGGCAAACTATCTGACTTCTAAGATTAAGAATAGCAATAAAAAATAAAAATGACATGGAATATTATAAATAGTGAAACAGGAAATTTCAAAAGTCGTAATAATGAGTACAATTTTAATTGTGATAATAAAACCTTGACTTCTGATGCTGATGTTGCTGCAGCATTTGAGAGGTTTTTTACTGACATTCCAGTTTCAACTACAAAAGCTTTGATTTTCTCCCCCACTGTAGCCGAATCTGTTTTGAAGGAGAATGTTTAAGTTTGGAAAAGTAATTTTGGTTTTCAAAAAATTTGCTCTGCAGATATATTAAAGACATTTAACACTCTCAATAAAAAGAAGACCGCTGATCTATGGGGTAATTCCGTGGACGTCGCTAAATCAGTAATTATGACAATAGCTCCAGTTTTAGCTTGCATTTTTAATTAATGCATTGACTGTGGTGTTTTTCCTGACCTAATGAAACATAGTAAAATAATTCCATTGTTTAAATCAGGTAGCACTTCTGACCCCACTAATTTTAGACCTATTTCTGTGCTACCCACATTTAGTAAAAATTTTTGAAAAGTTGATGCTAGACCAAATTCAAATTCATTGTTATAGAAATAAACTTTTACATTCTAAACAGTATGGTTTTACCAGGGGTCGCTCAACAACTGACGCCGATGTTGAGCTTTTATTTCAAATATTTGATGCCTGGGAGGATTCACAGGATGCCCTAGGGGTATTTTGTGATTTATCCAAGGCTTTCGATTGTGTTTTACATGAAACTTTGGTCAGGAAGCTTAACCACTATGAAATTAGGGATGCTTCTTTGAGCCTTCTAATCTCATATTTGAGTAACAGGATTCAAAAGGTCGACATTAACGGTAAAAGATCTCCGGGATCAGTGGTTAAAATGGGAGTTCCGCAGGGTTCAATACTTGGTCCATTCTTGTTTTTGGTTTATATTAATGACTTACCTTATTTTGTAACTACTACAGTCATGAGATAGTATTGTTTGCTGATGATACTTCACTTTTATTCAAAGTGAAACGACGACACCCAAATTATTGCGGTCTCACAGATTGTTCACTGGTTTAGTGTAAATAACTTGCTAATAAATGAGGGAAAAACCAAATGTATAAGATTTGTATTGCCTAATGTTAAGCAGGCAATAACTAGTGTACAAATTAAAGATAAGAATGGGAATCCTGTGGACACCACTGTGTTTCTAGGCATCACTTTGGATGCCAAGCTTCAGTGAGGCCAACATATAGCTAAATTGTCGAATAAACTTAGCTTTGCGGCTTATTCAGTAATGAAGATCCGTCAATTAACTGACGTTGATACAGCTAGATAAGTTTATTTCAGTTACTTTCATAGTGTAATGTCGTACGGCATTTTACTGAGGGGAAATGCTGCCGACATTCAAACAATCTTTGTGCTGCAGAAGAGGGCTATTCGAGCAATGTATAACCTAAAGGCTGGTGACTCTCTCAGAGAGAGATTTAAGGATATAAGTATAATGACAGCTGCATCACAATACATTTATGAAAATCTCATGTATGTTCAAAAAATATTGATATGTTTTCAATAGTGATATTCACAATTTAAATACTAGAAGTAAGAACAAATTAGCAGTATACTAGGCTTCATAAAATAAATAATTCTTTTAAGGGTCTGTGTGAACCATTTTACAACAAAGTACCAATTGATATTCAGAAATTAGATCTTGATAAATTTAAAATCCATATCAAAGAAAAGCTTTATAAAAAAGCTTATTATAAAGTGTCAGATTACACAGAAGACAAAACAGCTTGGCTCTGAACTGAAATGCTCCAAGTACTCCAAAAGCTATTTCTAATTGTATATATTTAATTTATAGTACCGTATATTTTACATCCAAATTATTATTTTGTATTTTATGACCTGGTAACGACATATCTTTTTTTTTGTAAATGTTGCTTCTGTGCGCTGTGGTTTCATGCGCCCGTTCTTTGCCACAGTTAAAAAATGACGTCCTGAATGGGTGGTAGGTTAAATATTTGGACGATTCAAAGTACTTATTAATTGAGTTTATTAAATAAATATATTTTGAATTTTGAATACTTACCATCATCTAGCATCAGGTGAGATGAAGGCCAAGTCGGTAAAAAAACACTTTGCAAAAGAGACCAACTAAGAAAGAGCCGAGTTAAAAATGAGACAAGTTAGGAAAGTGTCAAGTTTAAGAAAATGACGAAGTCGTCCTGAGGGAAACTACGAAATGTAGTCTGTCAATTATTACTCATAGTAGAAATAGAAATATCATTTATTTGCGTTAGAATAAGATACACAGTAGATGTTCGTATCAAAATATATAAAATCGGCCTATTCAGCCATTAAATAAATAAAATTACAAACAGCATGCAAATATCTTTAATTATACTTACATTAAAATTAAAAATCAAATTAATGTCAAAGTATGAAAATTCAATTATCGTATTTAATTTAAATTACATATTATTATTATTATATATACATTATTAATTATATGTCAAGTTTTATTAAAAAAATCATTAATCGTATAAAAAGCTTAATCGCTTAATCGTATTAAAAGTTCTGTGTAGATTCCATAGATTATTAAAATTTTAGTTACTTAGCTGCTATTCTATTAGTTTTGACGTTAATGACCACCTGTCACTCTGAGCACATGTGCAGTCGCTATTTGATGAAAAGTGGACTATGGTAGAGGACTCCTGTTCGCCATAGCCTAGTCTCTGACTATGCAATGAATCCCCTTTGGGGATAATAGGCGTGATTAATGTATGTATGTAAAACTATTTAACTTTGACTTTAACTTTCCTCCTCTTTTTATACGTCTGTATTTGTCTGATTTGTCCATAAACCCAGGTAATAAATAATAATAAAAAAATTGATAAATAAATAAATAATAAATAAACTTTCCTACACTCACACCAATTATCTAGCCCAAGAGAAGCTTCGAAGAAACTCGTTAAATGGTTACTAGACAACGGATAAACATACTTAAAATACTTAAATACATACTTATTATACATAGAAAACACCCAGACCCGAAACAATTCAGAAAAACAATAACTTCTAAATTGACCCGACCGGGGATCGAACCCGGGACCTCAGAGATGGCGACACCATGAAAACCGGTGTACAAACCACTCGACCAAGGAGGTCGTCATAAAATGTTTACTAGAAAAAATCAACCAGTATCAGGAAGCTCGAGTGGGATTCGAACCCACGGGATTTTATCCGTTATCTATGTAGGGTAATCTGTATAATGATTGGCACTTTAAGCAAACTTCTGGCAACATGTGGCAAGTTCTCATTGAGAAAGAAACTTGACAATGCTATTAATTACTTTTTCGGGTAAATTGATTTCATGAGCTTAAATAACAAGTCGCATTAATTTAAAAAATAAACATTTATAAACTGGAACATCGAATTCTATGTATTTCTATGGAATGTTACAATCATTGGCACTTACGTATAATAATTGGCATATGAATTAAGTATACTCATTGGCACTGTAGGCAGTCTTAAAAATGATACCGTCTTACTTACTATTCTTCTTAGATTTAAGTTAAATTAATCTTCTTCTAATATTCTTAGTAGGTCTTCGTTCGACAAAGGTTTGGTTGGTCCACCATGTCTCTTACTCTTTTCTGGTACATTGTTTGATCTGTCTTTATTTCTAAAACTTTTCTTGTTTTCTCGACCTTTTGTGGAAGTTCTTTGTTTTGGTTTTTCCTGTTCTATATTAATGTTCTGGCTCTCTATTTTCTCTATTAATTCTTCGTTTGTAGTAAAACCCTTGTTCTCTCGAAAAATTGTGGATAAAGGCTGCCGTATCTGTTCGTCCTTGTCCGTAATTGGTTGGTTATTGATAGTCACTTCGTGTTTTTCTTTTTCAATATTTCCTTTATCTGATTCTAAATTTGTTGTATTGGAAGATTTTAGTAAAATATTTGAAAGTATCGTAATCTTAGAACTTTTAGCTCCATTTTTCTTGCTTCGATTTTCAATCTTTCCTTTCTTTTTGTTTTGGTTGTTAATTTGTTTTTTAATTTTGGTTGAGCGATTTAATTCTGCTTTTTCTAATCTTGCTTTTCTCTTAGCTTCTTTTTGTTGAATGATATCCAATTTTTTTTGTTGTTTTTCCATCTCCGCATCTTCCCAATCTTTACTAGTTAAGACAAAAGTACGGTTTTGTGGCTGTGCACCTAGTTTTTGCTTTTTGATGGGCGTTTTTGGCAATGGCAAAAAATCCTTAAATTTCTTTTTAGGGCTCTCAGATACATCCACGAGTACCCATTCACCTCCAATAAATTCTACATTTTGTCGACTAGTTGATGGAATACAAAATGGTTCGTTTCCTGTTTGATGCTCAGAAATAATCTCTACAGTTTGTATAGGTTCTGGTACTGTTAAAGCATTAGTGAGTGAAAGGATACATGGCGAATTAGACTCTTCTGATTCGGCAGTTTTAATTTCAATGGTATTTTCATGTTCTGCGATATCTGAAACGACCTTAGGAAATGCGCCATCAGATGCGTCTTCTTTTGTTATAGACTCATTGATTTCCAAAGTTTGTTCCAAATTTGTTATATCTTCATCCAAATCAGTCGTTTCTTGGTTTAACATTACTTCATGTGTAGTATAATCATGTTTAGCGTTGAGTGTAAGATGTTTGTAAATTTCGTATAACTTTTTTGCTTCTATTGACTTGCCCACTATCGAATTCTTCATTTTACGAATCAACTGTGGCCCGACAATTTCTTCAAATGTTTGATAATTCATTCTCTCGGCACGAATATCATCTAAAATGACTTGCTGTGGCCGGGATGGCATCAAACATTTGGTGTAGTCAACTTTGTCTGGATTAAATGGACATAATCCACATGCCTCAACCCCATTTTGTAACGTTGATTTCTTTATTTTTGGTAATAATGTTTCCAATATAGGCCCCACATCTGTTTTTAGTAAAGTTTTTGTCAAGTTGTTTGTCCGCCATGCCAGTACAGCTTTCCGCCACATAACTTTAATGGGCCGAAATGCAGCTACGTCGGCTGGTTGCAATAGTCGCGTTGCATTTGGGTAAAGGGCTATCAATATTATTCCGAGACTTTGGCAAAGTTGCGAAAGCTCTAATGTTGTATGGCTTTTATGACCATCTACAAAAAGGATTACCGGAAACGTTACGTTACTTTTTTGTAGGGCTGGATGAAAAACATTTTTTATATACTGGTTAAACAGTTCTGCCTTCATCCATCCATTTTCTGATAAGCCAATACCCCACTCTTTTGGTACAGACTTTTGAATTTCCGGTCGCATTCTCTTTAGAGGGAAAATAATCATTGGCGGTGTTATTTCACCGTTTGCTCCGAAAGTAAACATGACAGTGATGCAGGATTTAGACTGTGCATGGTCCACCTCGTAGACATTTTTTTCTCCCTTTGGTGCAATGACTCTTGTATTTTTCGGGCACAAAATGAAATTTGTTTCATCTCCATTATAGACTCGTGATGGATCGCCAAGAATTTCAAATAGCCCATTTTCTTTTAGATAAATTTCGATTTGTCTGAACCAGTTTCGAATTTGGCTTTCCGACACTTTTGAGCTTGCTGAGGTTACAGCTTCAGAAGTTCTTATAGAAAGCTCCGGGTGCCTTTTTAAAAATAGCTTATACCAACCCTCCCCAGGAGTATTCTCTATGAAACTGTTTGGTCGGGGATTTTTAGTCAAAAAGAGATTGACACTTTTTATGACATCCTCTTTACGCCGTGGAAAACCTTTCCGACTAGACTCAATGATCCATTTAACAAGCTGACTTTCTTCTTGACTAGACAGAACTGTATCGGGACCAGGTCGACTTTTTACAAAATCTTTAGATAACCGAAACTGCAAAGTTGCACGTGGAATATTGTATTTTCGTGCAGCAGTCTTTTTTCCCATCCCATTTTTTATATCTTTTAAAGCTTCTTCTAAATCTGCATTTGAATACCCTTTTGAATAGCTTTTGCCGCTATGGACTTTCGGCATTCTTCAAATCTAAAATAATAAAAAGTTAAGGTATAATCATTGGCACTACTAAAAGATATAATGATTGGCAGTGCTAAGAATTGATTTTGGATAAGAGAAGGCTTGAATTACTAAGGAACAAAGTTGAAAATCAATCAAAATATTGTTTGCTTAAGAATTTGACACGAGACAATCAAAAGTCAGAAAGTATAACGATTGGCATATGTGCCAATCATTATGTTGTCAAACAAATTAAAACATAGTCATTGGCACTAGTAAAAAAGTCGACACATCTTCAATACAACTCCAAAATAAAGTTAAATGCACTTTAATATCATAAATGGATTAAATATATAGAAAAAATACATAGAAACTTACCTAACAATCACTTTTTTCACACTAAATCCAGTCACTAAACCTACACTTTTCATTAAAATTTCACCAACTCGTCCAAACGCACTTTTAAAAACAGCAGTTACGGAAAGACTTTTGACATTTGACACTTACATAGGTGTTGCCAGTATAATAAATTGAATATTCTACCAAATATTGTATTGCTATACCATAAAAAAAAGAAAACATTCTTAATATCCAGAAAAAAAATGATAGTGCCAATCATTGAGGGGGTGCCAGTATTAGTACGGTTTACCCTATATAGCATTGTGAATGCAAAATTTCAATAATAAAAATAAAAAAATTGTTTACGCGCAAACAGTTTTGCTCACACCAATTACCTAGCTCAATATAAGCTTCTATTGAAACTCGTTAATATGGTTAAACTACATAACGGTTAAATATACATAAACATAGAAAAACACCCAGACCCGAAGTCAATTCAGAAAAACAGTTTTCTCTAAATTGACCCGACCAGGAATTAAAATAAAATTCAAATTCAAAATTATTTATTAAATTTAGGCTACAATAATTGAGCTCTTATGAATGTCGCTATGCCATCGGTTCGTAAGTCTAACTATGGGGCGGGAGCCTTGTTCTGAAAAGAACCAGCAATAAACTCAGCAAGGGCATTTCTTTCTCCCTTTCTTTTACAGCGTCAATACAAATTGGAAAATGCCCCCCTATCATAGAAGGACATTTTCCATTTTCCATTACAAGACAACACAACAACATACAAAAGAATATCTAATAAAAAACAGGTATTCGTTAATTTAAAATAAGCTAAACAACGTCTTACAGTATATTTGAAAAAAAAAAAATAGAATGAAAGAAAAAGACTTCAATTTTATTTTATCATTTATTATTTTAATTTTCTTCTTCTCAATAACTTTTTTCTCCAATACCTGACAGATTTGCTGTCATACAATAAAATGCTTCACTTTTCAAGTACTTTTATTTGAAGCATAGATGTAAGTGTTACAAGGAGGGGGGACGTTTTGCCCATTCTTCTTTGCCCTGCAGTCAGACAATATACTTACAGGCTCTACTTTTTCTTCTTATATTTTTAAGTACATACTTAAATGTACAATTTTATGCATTCAAGGTAGCTATTACGAAAGACAGCGGCAATGTACGAAATATAGTAGGTAATTAATTTTGTAATGTAATATAAAAACCTTTTGTTGCTCTAACACTTGGCAATCACAGCTTACTGTAATTTTGTATCGAAAAGTTGACGCAGCATTAGAACAATCTCACAGAAGTTCCACGAAACAAACTGCTCGAGGGCACTTTCAGTAATATTTTCAAGGAGTTTCCTCCTTTCTAAGGCAATACGAGATAATATTAAAAAAAATGTAATTTGTTAAATAAGAGCTCTTTTGTGTTCATCCACAAAGTTAATAGAATTTTATAGACCCAAAAATTTCTATTAACTTTGTGGTTGGTGACCGAATCTGTGAAAATGAAATATGTTGTCACAGTACTTATGACGCACACTGGGTTCACGCTCACGGCTTGGGTCTGAAATACAATTAAAAATACATAAGTACTTCGCTCGCTCGCCGCTTTAAGCTGTTGGATGTATGTGCAGTCTTTAGTCCTTTAGTCGCCTTTTACGACACCCAAGGGAAAAGAGGGGGTGGTTATATTGTTTTAATTAGCCGCTACGCGACACGGCTCCTTTTTATCAATGGGACACTTTTGAATAGTCCAAAATAATTGTTTTGCCGCTTTTGCCTTCACCAGAGCTAAAAGACGTCTTGAATAGGGACGTTAGCTCTGGAGAACAATAGGCGCAAGAAACTCTACAGTTTGGAATGAAGTAACAACATTTACAAGATTCATTATTTTGTAACTATCGTTAGTTTTATTAATATTAATGTTAATTTATACTTAATTAAATTATTACAACAATTACGTACATTCAAAGTTACGGATACAATTCCGCCCTCTGTAACGACTACATGTACGAGTATTCTAATTATAATTGGAACACACAATGGTGTTGTAATTGCTAGTTACTTGAACAGCTTCTGTTGGCACGCGTTGAGTTAATAGGAGCAAATGAGCAAACCCTTTCATGTTAAAACTTTGTTTAACGTTTAGCGATGTAGATCAGTGGGCCTAGACAAATGGCAAATGCTCACCCCCCGTCTATCCGTCGTATCCGCTGTATTTTTCGCAGCAAGTTTCATTATTATAGTTTCTATGCCTGTCTCTCTCTCTCTCTCTCTTTTTGTTGCATACGTCACGCCCGTTTCCCAGCAGAGGTGTAGGCACTCACTATTACTACGGCCGAATTTGATGATGATTATTTGTAAACAAATAACTACTTATATGAATAGTGTCACTTGGATAAAAGGGCCTACTCGCTTTCTCCGAAACGAAATTTCAGCCGATTTTCGTATGTTATTTGAAGCGGTTGCTATTCTTCCGAAATTTCGTTCATACAAAATAGGATTGACATTTAAATTATAAATTTTTAGAAAATTGTTTGAAATTTTAAAAATAATGGAAAGCAAACTTAAATAAATAGCAAACTTTCGTTTCGGAGAATGCGAGTAGGCCCTAAGGACTCAGATATTTGCTCAAAGAACTTTGAATTTTTTGTCTACAAACATTTAGATTTTAGAAGAACGAAGAAAATGGCTTCAAAGGGAAATCTTCAAAAGAGCGTTGGCAACTTGTCCTGCGGCATAGCATGCGCAACACGAGATATGTCGCGGACGATAATCTCTCTTCCTTCGATGGCGGGAACGACAAACTATCTCGGTTACAGTTGTTAAAACTCGATAAAATTATGTTGCATGTTAGGGTTTGTAGACATAAATACCACAGACAAGCAAACACTACCATTATGTCTACCAGTGTATCTATAGTCCTAACACGACAAAACGGGTCGAGAAAATTTTCTCGTGTTGCGCGATCACACGTTTACAAAATGTCTGACACAAGTGATGATGAAACTATAATTTTTTACCGGAAACAAAGAAATCGTCGTAACAGAAGATACTTCTACTTTTACTAAGATAGTTCATCCGTAAATTGAAAGAAACATAAATAGCAGACTGTTTGTTGCTGCAAAAAAATTACAACAAACAGATGCGAAATAAAAAACAAACAAACAAACAAAAGAGAATGCCCACAGACCAGATGGTCTGGAGAATTTATCTCACGCGTCAAGATAACAATTGTACTAAAAAAATATTTTTAATTTTGAAGCGTTTTGAACTATTCCAATAGGAAAAGTTGATTAAAGGGATTACTTTTTTAAACATGATATTGTTCATTTTCCATCATGGTTCCATCACTGGTTATCTAATTGTGTCAAAAGTGTTGCCATAGTAATAAATTAAAAGTAAAAAGCCTTTTTAAAAAACAAGCTTTTATGCGCTATAAAGAAAAAAATAACTTATACTTTAAAACTTTAACTATCAACTTATAACGTCATTACACAATTTATATGATATAAAAGGTTGTCGCGAGATTTAAGTAAATAATTAATAAAATTGAAAATTATAATAGTTAAAATCAATCACAGCAAGTTACATATTTAATTTACTTGTTTTTACACTTAAAGTAAATCTCGCGACAACCTTTTATATCATATAAATTGTGTAATGACGTTATAAGTTGATAGTTAAAGTTTTAAAGTATAAGTTTTTTTTTCTTTTTAGCGGATTTAAATAAAAGCTTGTTTTTTAAAAAGGCTTTTTACTTTTAATTATATTTTTTACTTTTTAGTTATCCCTGGAAACGTTTTTCATCTGTTCATCTCACAGAATACAAATATTTATGTATACAAAATTTATTCACGTCCACTAAACCACCACCACTCACCACCCATCAAAAACAGTCCACCCATTAAAACGAATCAAACTTGACGCGGTTGTGTCGCTTAATGACTGAGTTCCTATGGCCACCTTCCAGCTCCATCATCAGACCCTGGTTACCATTTAGCATCAAAGTACTCGTCAAGACGAATCAAACGAGCCCATACTCAATGGGGTTACGTCGTTTAATTACTTAGTTCCTATGGCCATCTTCCAGCTCCATCATCAGACCCTGGTTACCACCTAGCACCAAAGTACTCGTCAAGACGAATCAAACAAGCCGAGACTCGATGGTGTTTCGTCTTTTCTTTACTGAGTTCCTAGGACCACCTTCCAGCTCCAACATCAGATCATACCCTGGTAACCATCTGAAAACAACGCACTCGTCAACAAGACGAATGAAACGAGCCGAAACTCGATGGGGTTGCGTCGTTTCATTACAGAGTTCCTATGACCACATTTCAGCTCCATCATCAGACCCTGGTTACCATTAAAAAACAAACTACTCGTCAAGACGATTTAAACGAGCCCAAACTCTACGAGGTTGTGTTGTTTCATTGCAAAGTTCCTATGGCCACCATCCAGCTCCTTCATCAGATCAGCATCATGTCATCATAATATTGCATTGTCACGCGATTTACACATCGCGAAAGCCTTTACAAATACGTCTACGTGTTGTTATTTTGGAATCCTGGGTCACCGCGCTCACCCACGTAGCCTACAAAGTGGTCCTTCGAGCCGGATCACCCAGGAGTTTAGAAGCTGCAAGCCGTAGACGAACAAAGGAATGTTCAACACACCGCCGCGCACAATGGTTAAAACGCGCGGAGCTCTCGTAAGAGAAACGTTGTCACATACCGCTGAAGATAAATGTGAAGTGCTTTCACGCAAAGTGCAATCTGACATAGTGATTCCTAAAAATGAGCTGAAAGAAATCGTAAATAAATTATCGAAAAAAGAAGGTAGCTTGAAAGTTGAACTTACCGGTCCTGTTTCGTCAGTTCATTCGAAGAAAAGTTCCAATAGATCTTCTTTGTCAGCACGTAGAAAACAACTGGAGTTAGAAGCAGCTGAAGCCAAAGCTGAAATTGAAAAGAAACTTATAGAAATAAGATTAGAAGCTCAACTCGCCGCTCTTGAGGGTGGGTCATCACGGAAATCGCAGTGCAGTCAAGCAAACTCCTATGCTGAAGCTTCAAATAAGGAGGAAGAGTGGCTAGATAAAAGTCAACAGGAGTCACAGCAGCAGCGCGCGGCTACTCCGCCGCCGGCGCCCACCGCTGTCGCCTCCACATCGGACCTTCATCAACTGGCACAAGCAATGGAACAGATGGCCACAGCCACCTGCAGCGCACATACAAAACTGCTGTCACGACTCGCTACGCTCAAGGACATACCTTTATTTTTTGGAGCTGCAATATAAAAATAGTTACGAAGAGTCCACTAAGCTCTGTAATTTCAGTGAGAGTAAAAATATTTCACGACTCGGTAAAAGTCTGCGTGGTGAAGCAAGAGAAGCCGTCTCGTCACTACTTATCTGCAATACAAAGCCACGTGTAATTAATTATAGAAGAACTAGAACTCCGTTTTGGAAGACCAGAGCTTATAATTCATAAAATTGCTTCACAGTTTAAAAGATTGCAACCCTTACCGCAGACTTACCATACTGACTTAGTATGATTTGCTGTTAAAATCAGAAACTACGTTGCAGCCGCCGAGTCTATCCAGCAAAGCGACTACATAAGAAGTCCGGAGTTGCTAAACACCGTCGTGTCTAAGTGCCCCAGTATACTGATTAATAAATGGGTAGATTATTTATATGAGCACCAAGATGACAGCAAAGCTAAGTTACAAATATTTGCAGACTTTGTACACAAAGAAGCCATGAAGGTAGCCTCCGCTGGAATAAGTTACATTCATAGCCAAGCAGATTATAGAGGACACAAGAAAAATGATGAGCGCAGAACGCAAGTTCATTCTGTGCTGTATAATAGTGAACCAAGTGGCAAGTGTAAAGTCTGCCGAGCCGCCATACACACGCTTTAAAACTGCAAAACATTCAAGCGAGCATTAAGAAAAGACAAGTGGTGCATTGTAAAAACAAACAAGCTTTGTCATAACTGCCTGCTGCCCGGTCACAGTAAGGACGCCTGTCCTGCCGCGCCCTGTGATGTGGACGGGTGTGGTATGTCCCATCACCGCTTACTTCATTGGCCTATGAAGAAATGCTAAAAATAGTGCGCGTAAACATTCATGGACCTAAAGGTGTTATAAGTACGCACGCCTTATAGGATGACGGAGCTACAGTGTCACTAGTGTCAGCTGATCTTGCGGACTGCATTAACTTAAAAGGTCAACCCGAAACTATACGAATTCGCGGTGCGTGGAACTCTGCTGTAGTGTGTCAAAGTGAGATAATTAACTTCAAACTCTCAAACAATTACAATGAAGTGTACGAGGTGCGCGCGCGCAAGATAAGTGAATTGGACCTACCTATACAGTGTTTATCAAAAGTTAACATCGACGCGTACGCACATTTACGGAACTTAAAACATTATTTGTGTAGCAGTGATGTGAAGCCTAAGTTTTTAATCGGTCAAGACAATTATCAGTTGTTAGTTTCTCTAAAGACTGTTTATCGTGGCAAGAACGAACCGTGCGCGACGCTTACACCACTCGGGTGGTGCTTACACGGAATCGTACCCGCTACTACAAGTAAATTCCCTAGTAATAGTAATCAATCGTTAATATATGAGCCCGCGTGTGTTATGAATATGATACTGTCGAGCCAAACGCCCGCGCCGTCGCCGGCTGCCGCCGTCGCTCCCCTCTCCGCCGCCAGCCAGCTCGCTCAGCGGGAGGCGCACGCATGCACCGGCGCATCGTCATCATACAAAATGCAAGGTAACGTGAATGTACACATAGATAACATTGATAACTCAGAATGTAAACAATTGCACGAGTTAGTACGACGTTCCTTCGCATTTGAAATGATTGGAGTGAACTCTAAGCCACGAGTAAATAAGGACGAAATTCGTGCAATCGACTGTGTCGACAAATCTGCTAAATTAATAAATGGATATTGGGAAGTTAGTTTACCATGGAAAAATAAACAAGCAATGCCAAACAGCTATCAGAACGCGTATAAAAGATACTTATCTTTTATACGCGTTCTGATAGGCGCCTAAGTAGGGGTTGAGCGAAAAATGAAACTAAATGAAAGTTATGCCTCGAGATATATAGAAAGGATGAGTCATTTATTTGACAACAATTACGCGCGGAAGCTGACTGACTATAGATTGCAATGCATAGAAAACGTATCTGGTATTTGCCGCATTTTGTACACACACATTACACATAATCCTAATAAAAATAAATTAAGATTAGTTTTTGATGCCGCGGCCACTACCAACGGCCAGTCGCTAAATGATTACCTACTGCAGGGACCTGACATATTACAATCTTTGCTAGGAATCATGCTGAGATTTCGCGAGAAGCCTGTTGCATTTGTGGGTGACATTAGAGACATGTTCCTTCGTGTGAAGATAAACGAAGAAGATCAACACGCTTTCCGCTTTTTATGGCGAGAAAATACTTACGTTATGACCTCACTAATATTCGGCGCTAACTGCTCACCGTTTATAACGCAGCACATAAAGAATAAAAATGCGCTGCGATTCAAAGTTGAGATGCCTGAAGCTACTGAAGCCATCCTTAAATCACATTATATGGATGACTACATTGAGTCGGTGGATGATGAACAGACAGCTTTGAAGTTAATAGAAGAAGTGTCAAAAATTCATAGTGAAGGTGGTTTCGTGATAAGAAACTGGATATGCAATAAGCCAATGTATTGGAGAGCACAGCAAAAGAAACCTTAAGTGATAAGGCCATAAGGATGAAAACCGGTTGCGACGATTTACCCGAACGTACTCTCGGACTGCTGTGGTTCCCGTTGAGCGATACCTTTGGTTTTGACTTGTCATTGAAGCGAATTCCGGCAGAAATACTAAGTACACATAGAATACCTACCAAGAGAGAACTACTGCGCATACTCATGTCTATATTTGATATTTTTGGGATCCTCGCACCATTTACAATCAGAGCGAAAATTGTATTGCAAAATATATGGAAAATGGATATTAAATGGGACGAGACGATACCTGCAAATGAAAACAAAATTATTCAAAACTGGTTAATCGACCTACGAAAACTTCAACACTTGCGCATACAAAGATATCATTTTCACTTTCCTATGCCTATGACTGAGATAGAAAACGGACACCTGCCGATGCGCGGTCGCGGTGATAACACGGGCGAGAAAGAGACCATCTTAGAACTGCATGTGTTTTGCGACGCATCGCCCGCTGCATACGCCGCCATTGCTTATTACCGAGAGATAACAAAAACAAAGAATATATGCGTCTCATTCATCGCGTGCAAGTGTCGCGCCTCGCCGATTCATAAATATATCACAGTGCCTAAACTTGAGTTGCAAGCAGCTGTTATCGCCTGCCGGCTCGCCGAAACAATAACACGTGAAAACCGGTTAGTTATAGATAAAAGATATTTCCGGACGGACTCGCTAATCGTTTTGCATCAAATAAGGAATGATACTCGAAACTATAAAGTTTTCGTAGCGAATCGATTGGGTGAGATTGACGAATTATATCAATCACGTGAATGGAACTATATACCTACTGATATGAATATAGCCGATAAAGCTACAAAATTAAATACTTATGAATTAACAAATAACTGCGAGTGGTTCCAAGGGCCGCGATTCTTGTATACGAATGCCGAAGATTGGTCGTTTGAACCTGAAAAAGAAAAAGAAAAAATATTTAATGAAGAGTTATTGCAAGTTAATACAGTATATACTATTGAACGCATTGACTTACCTGTTCCCGATGCTACTAAGTTTTCCACCTGGCTTCGCTTAGTAAGATGTACAGCGAACGTATTATTATTCATAAGAAAATGTAGATATCCTGAAAACGCTGAAAATAATGCTAAGATAAGGCAGTGTGCTGAAGATTTGATTTTACGTCACGCGCAGATGCAATCATTCGCCGAAGAGGTTCATCTGCTGAAAAATAAAAAGCCTATAGATTGTATTAGCCGACTACGTACCTTAACGCCATACATTGATGCATGTGGGCTACTTCGAGTCGGAGGGCGAATCGAAGCGACGTTAGATGTTGACCGTAATCTGAAGAATCCCGTAATATTAGACGACCGCCATCCAACTGTAAAGTTAATAGTTAAATATTATCATGAGATGGCAGCGCATGGAAATAATGAAATGGTGGTTAATGAAATACGACAAAAATACTGGTTACTACACTTGCGCCCTACTGTGCGCACAGTGGCCTCGCGCTGTTTAGTCTGTCGAATCAGAAAGGCTAAGCCTACAAACCCAAGACTGGGCGATCTCCCAATAGCGAGACTTGCACACCATCAACGAGCCTTTACCTTTTGTGGAGTCGACCTATTCGGCCCGATGGAAGTTGTTGTCGGTGGCCGTCGAGAAAAAAGATACGGTGTACTCTTCACATGTTTGACCGTAAGGGCGATTCACATCGAGATGGTTCCTTCGCTGTCAGCTGATTCATTTATTATGGCCTTACGAAGAATGGCAGCGCGACGTGGTTGGCCCTTCAAAATGTTTTCAGACAACGGCACAAATTTCAGAGGCGCTGCAACTGAGCTAAAACTAGCGTTACATGAAATAAATCAGTCTGACGCCAAAGATGAACTGATTGATAAGGGCATTGACTGGCAATTTATCTCACCTGCTAGTCCTCACATGGGAGGAGCGTGGGAACGCCTAATAAGGAGCGTGAAGACAGCGTTCAAAACGGTCCTGAAGGAACGAGCTCCCAGAGAAGAGGTGTTGAGTACATTACTAGCCGAAATAGAAAATATGGTCAATAGCCGCCCGTTGAGTCACGTGTCTTTCAATCATGAGTACCCAGAAGCTCTTACCCCCAATCATTTTCTCCTTGGATCTTCATCTAACTTACCAGTACCGGGACAATTTACCGATTGTGACATGTACCGAAAGAAGCAATGGAGAATAGCTCAGCGACTAACAGATATGTTCTGGAAGCGCTGGGTTCGTGAGGTCTTACCAACTCTCTTACCTCGTCAGAAATGGCACCAAGAAGGGCACAACCTGAAAAAAGGAGATGTTGTTGTCATTGTGGATCCAACCTTGCCCCGAAATACGTGGCCAAAGGGCCTATTTGAAAACGTTCATCCGGGCGCTGATGGTCGTGTGCGCGTTGTGGAAGTTAAAACCAAGACCGGTATATTCACCCGGCCCTCTAATCGCCTGGCTGTGTTACCTACCGCTAGAGATGATTGTCCTTGACGGACAATGGGGCGGAAAGTGTAGACGACGCGGCTCATATACTTACTCGTATTTGTTAATATTATTATTTTAAAGTAATTTAAACTTAATTTGTTATTTAACTTTATGTGTACGGTGTATTTTTCTAGATAATTAAATGTGCCGTAGGATGTAGGTAGGTGTGTGTCGGCGGTGTGAACGAATTATGACATCTAATTTTATAATCTGTCAAACGTCAGTCGCCTTGTCAAGTCCGCCGCAGGCACCCGCATGCCACATCGCGAAAGCCTTTACAAATACGTCTACGTGTTGTTATTTTGGAATCCTGGGTCACCGCGCTCACCGACGTAGCCTACACTAGCAATGTAGTATACAACATATAGTAGTATTAGTACCTATCGAAGATTTGCGTAGCCTTGTTTACGAAGGGCCTAAATCAGCACTAAAGCAATGAAATAGAGTAGGTAGCGAATATCAGGTGACTGCGCTTAGTAAAATAACGTTGGTAATATAGTACAATAATTCGCACACTTACTGAAACATCAAAGAAACTTAAAAATTTCTTTTTTTTTTAACTAAATTGGGAACCCAGCTTTATAAAGTCGATATTTCAGTAAATCTAAATTTTGAGTACGGTCTTTATTTTACAAAGAATGTGAAATATTCGCATTCAATTTAATAACAGCAGCGGTGGTAAGTACCGCTTTGGTGTTATTAAATTCTTCGAAATTAATTTCGTTTTACACTGTTTTTTGTTGCTTTACAATATTAAAACACTGTTTGGTCAAGTGTAAATTTTGTTATTTAATTAAGGTTTTAAAGATAGAATGAAATGTTAGATGAAAACGCTAAAGGTCACTGTCTACTTTACCGTAACTTAAACATTTTTTTAAGTAATAAAAATATTTATTTTCCCCTATTTTACAACAAATATTTATAATTTAATCTTAAATATTATAGGAAACTAGGTAAAAAATAGTAGAAATGACGGTAACCTTTAGTATACCGGTGTATACTGAGGTAGTTTACCACGCTTGTCTGTCAATTGAATAAATATAAAAAAGTAAAGCTCAGGTGATACAAAGCAAGCAGTCGCCAGTAATGTTCCCGTAATTTATATTCATCATTGTCATGAAAATCAGCTCGTGTCAGTCCACCATTAATTCTTATTCTTTTCATTAACTAGTTTTAAAGCACGGCGGTGATCCTCGGCAGAAGGGCCAAACGAGTATATACGGCTGTAAGTAATGGAGATTGCTTATATTGACACCAAAACATAACAGAAAATAAACAATTAATTATGTATTTTCCTTTGTTCTCGTGTTCATTCTGCCTTCGGTCAGTCGCTACGTTTAAAATACATTAAACAAGAAAAATATATATTCGCTTCTACGTTTTCCCTTTGCATTATGGCAATTTCCTCTTCAAGCATTAGTCGTTGATTAAGTTATGTAAGAAAAAAAAAGCAAGGTGACCAAATTAAACAAGCATCAGCTGTCGTTAATAAAATAAAGTAGTCCGCCCAAAGTCCGCACCATTATTTTCTTAGAATATTAAAACGCTTTCAGGGTCTACTAAAATTGTAAGGCAAATATTTGTTTTATCCTGCTTCAATTTGACAGTAATTTGAATAATTTCTCTAGTTTACATTGCCCCACTGCAATGATTACTTAGCACCTAAGAATTGAGGAGCTCGATGGCGTATCGGCTAAGACACTCGGCGGGTTCGCAAAACTTGCCCGGCAAGCAATGCCGGCTCAGTGGATGGGTGACCAAATTAAAAAACATCTCGAGGCACCCTCCGTGCTTCGGAAGGTATACGTTAAGCCGTTGGTCCCGGTTGTTGTCGTAAGAAGATAGTTCTAACGGCATCAGGCTCTCGCGCACTGAAAAAAATAAAACGGGACTTTTAACTGTTGATGTACAGTAAAAAAAAAAACGGTTAAGTAAACTTATTTTTATGTTGACGTAATTGATTACTGACAGTACTCTTAAATGGGCATATCCAGTAAAGAGCTAAACAGTTATTTCAATTGTATGAACATTAAAGTTCACTGAAACAAACAGTTACTTTTAAGTATTGCCCTTTTCAGAGCTTTACTGATATCGCAGCAGTTATTCTTACTGACTTCTAAACAGTTATTGTAGCATACAGTAATGAGTGAAACAGTAATTTCAATTGTTTGAACATTAACGTTTACTAAAACAAACAGTTTTTTTAGTATTGCCGAGTTCATGAGCTTTATTGATATCGTAGCAGTTACTTTTACTGTTTCTGAACAGTTTCTGTAGCATACAGTTAGGAGCTAAACAGTAAATAACAACTGTTTTTACAATAACGTTTACTGATACAAGCAGTTTCTTTCAAGTCTTGCTGTGTTCAGACTTTACTGATATTGTAGCAGTTACTTTTACTGCTTCTAAACAGTTTTTGTGGCAAACTGTTAGAAGCTAAACAGTAAAAATCAACTGTTTGAACATGTAACGTTTACTGATACAAGCAGTTTCTTTCAAGTATTGCGATGTTCGGGCTTTTCTGATATCAAAGCAGTTATTTAAACTGCTTTTGAACAGTTTCTTTAGCATACTGTAAGGAAATAAACAGTTAATATCAACTGTTTAAACATGAAACGTGCACTGATACAAGCCTTTTTTTTAAAAGTATTACTGAAATCAAAGCAGTTATTTTTACTGCTTCTGAACAGTTTCTGTAGCATACAGTAGGGAGCTAAATAGCTTAAATTAATTGTTGAACATGTAACGTTTACTAATACAAGCAGTTTGTTTTAAGTATTGCCGTGTTTAGGCTGTACTGATATCGTAGCAGTTATTTATACTGCTTCTGAACAGTTTCTGTAACGTACTGTAAGGAACTAAACAGTTAATATCAACTGTTTGAACATGTAACGTTTACTGATACAAGCAGTTTCTTTTAAGTATTACTGATATCAAAACAGTTATTTTTACTGCTTTCGAACAGTTTTTGTAAAATGCGGTAAAGAGCTAAATAGTTAAAATTAACTGTTTTAACATGTAACGTTTACTGATATAAGCAGTTTCTTTCAAGTATTGCCGTGTTTAAGCTTTAATGATATCGAAGCAGTTATTTTTACTGCTTCTGAACAGTTTCTGTAGCATTTTGTAAGGATATAAACATTTAATATCAACTGTTTAAACAAGTAAAGTTAACTGATACAAGCACTTTCTTTTAAGTATTACTGATGTCAAAGCAGTTATTTTAACTGCTTCTGAACAGTTTCTGTAGCACGCGGAAAAGAGCTAAGTAATTAAAATTAACTGTTTGAACCTGTAACGTTTACTGATACAAGCAGTTTCTTATAAGTGTTGCCGTGTTTAATCTTTACTGATATCGTAGCAGTTATTTAAACTGCTTCTAAACAGTTTCTGTAGCGTACTGTAAGGAACTAAATAGTTAATATCAACTGTTTGAACATGTTACGTTTACTGTTACAAGCAGTTTTTTTTAAGTATTACTGATGTCAAAGCAGTTATTTTTACTGCTGCTGAACAGTTTCCGTAGCATACAGTAAGGAGCTAAATAGCTAAAACTAACTGTTTGAACACGTAAAGTTTACTGATGCAAGCAATTTCTTTTAAGTATTGCTTTGTTTAGGCTGTACTGATATCGAAGCAGTTATTTTTACTGCTCCTGAACAGTTTCCGTGGCATACTGTAAGGAAATAATCAGTTAATATCAACTGTTTAAACATGTAACGTTTACTGATACATGCAGTTTCTTTTAAGTATTACTGATATCGAAGCAGTTATTTTGAATGCTTTTGAACAGTTTTTGTAGCATGCGGTAAAGAGCTAAATAGTTAAAATTTACTGTTTGAACCTGTAACGTTTACTGATACAAGCAGTTTCTTTTAAGTGTTGCCGTGTTTAATCTTTACAGATATCGTAGCAGTTATTTAAACTGCTTCTAAACAGTTTCTGTAGCGTACTGTAAGGAACTAAACAGTTAATATCAACTGTTTAAACAGGTAATGTTATTGATACAAGCAGTTTATTTTAAGTATTACTGATATCAAATCAGTTATTTTTACTGCTTCAGAACAGATTCTGAAGCATACAGTAAGGAGCTAAATAGCTTAAATTAATTGTTTAAACATGTAACGTTTGCTAATACAAGCAGTTTGTTTTAAGTATTGCCGTGTTTAGGCTGTACTGATATCGTAGCAGTTATTTATACTGCTTCTGAACAGTTTCTGTAACGTACTGTAAGGAACTAAACAGTTAATATCAACTGTTTTAACATGTAACATTTACTGATACAAGCAGTTTCTTTTAAGTATTGCCGTGTTTAAGCTTTAATGATATCGATGCAGTTATTTTTACTGCTTCTGAACAGTTTCTGTAGCATTTTGTAACGATATAAACATTTAATATCAACTGTTTAAACATGTAAAGTTAACTGATACAAGCAGTTTCTTTTAAGTATTACTGATGTCAAAGCAGTTATTTTAACTGCTTCTGAACAGTTTCTGTAGCACGCGGTAAAGAGCTAAATAATTAAAATTAACTGTTTGAACCTGTAACGTTTACTGATACAAGCAGTTTCTTTTAAGGGTTGCCGTGTTTAATCTTTACTGATATCGTAGCAGTTATTTAAACTGCTTTTAAACAGTTTCTGTAGCGTACTGTAAGGAACTAAATAGTTAATATCAACTGTTTGAACATGTAACGTTTACTGTTACAAGCAGTTTTTTTTAAGTATTACTGATATCAAAGCAGTTATTTTTACTGCTGCTGAACAGTTTCCGTAGCACACAGTAAGGAGCTAAATAGCTAAAACTAACTGTTTGAACACGTAAAGTTTACTGATGCACGCAGTTTCTTTTAAGTATTGCTTTGTTTAAGCTGTACTGATATCGAAGCAGTTATTTTTACTGCTCCTGAACAGTTTCCGTAGCATACTGTAAGGAAATAATCAGTTAATATCAACTGTTTAAACATGTAACGTTTACTGATACATGCAGTTTCTTTGAAGTATTACTGATATCGAAGCAGTTATTTTGAATGATTTTGAACAGTTTTTGTAGCATGCGGTAAGAAGCTAAATAGTTAAAATTAACTGTTTTAACATGTAACGTTTACTGATACAAGCAGTTTCTTTTAAGTATTGCCGTGTTTAAGCTTTAATGATATCGAAGCAGTTAATGTCACTGCTTCTGAACAGTTTCTGTAGCATACTGTAAGGATATAAACATTTAATATCAACTGTTTAAACTTGTAAAGTTAACTGATACAAGCAGTTTCTTTTAAGTATTACTGATATCAAAACAGTTATTTTTACTGCTTCAAAACAGATTCTGAAGCATACAGTAAGGAGCTAAATAGCTTAAATTAATTGTTTAAACATGTAACGTTTACTAATATAAGCATTTTCTTTTAAGTATTGCCGTGTTTAGGCTTTACTGATATCGTAGCAGTTATTTTTACTGCTTCTGAACAGTTTCTGTAGCATACTATAAGGAACTAAACAGTTAATATCAACTGTTTGAATATGTAACGTTTACTGATACAAGCAGTTTTTTTTAACATGTTCAAACAGTTAATTTTAACTATTTAGCTCCTTAGCTAAATAGTTAAAATTATTTGTTAGAACATGTAAAGTTTACTGATACAAGCAGTTTCTTTTAAGTATTGCCGTGTTTAGGCTGTACTGATATCGTAGCAGTTATTTTGACTGCTTCTGGAAAGTTTCTGTAGCATACTGTAAGGAAATATACAGTTAATATAAACTGTTTGAACATGTAACGTTTACTGATACAAGCAGTTTCTTTAAAGTATTACTGATATCGAAGCAGATATTTTTAATGCTTCTAAACAGTTTTTGTAGCACGCGGTAAGGAGCTAAATAGTTAAAAATAAGTGTTCGATTACGTAACGTTTACTGATACAAGCAGTTTCTTTTAAGTATTGCCGTGTTTAGGCTGTACTGATATCGTAGCAGTTATTTTTAATGATTCTGAACTGTCTCTGTAGCACACGTAAGGAACTAAACAGTTAATATCAACTGTTTGAACATGTAGCGTTTACTGATACAAGCAGTTTCTTTTAAGTATTACTAATATCGAAGCAGTTATTTTTACTGCTTCTGAACAGTTTCTGTAGCATACTGTAAGGAATTAAACAGTTTAGTTTAAAATCACAATAGATAGGATTCTCTTTTCCATCTGATATAAGCGTGTTTGGTTTTGGGCAAATATTACCTAAAAAACTTAATTTATTTTTACATATTTTTAAAAAACAAGCTTTTATTTAGATGTGCTAAAAGGAAAACACGTGAAAATTGTGTAATTACAATACAATTTATACGATATAAAAGGTCGTCGCGAGATTTAAGTATGTTCTCGTATTTACTTAGCCTTTTATATAAGTAATATAAATTGTATAATGACGTTTCAAGTGAATAGTAAAAGTTTTTTTTTCTTTTTAGCGCATACAAATAAAAGAAAGGTTTTTACTTTTTTTTACTTTTTAGTCATCCCTGGACACGTTTTTCATCTGTTCAACTCATTGAACGTGTAGGTAGGTATACAGAATTTATTTACGTCCACCAAACCACCACCACTCGCTACCTATCAAAAACGGTCTACCCATTAAGACAAATCAATCTCGACGCGGTCGTGTCGCTTAATTACTGAGTTTCTATGGCCACCTTGCAGCTCCATCATCAGATCCTGGTTACCATCTAGCACCAAAGTACTCGTCAAGACGAATCAAACGAGCCCATACTCGATGGGGTTATGTCGTTTAATTACTTATTGAGTTTCTATGGCCACCTTACATCAGACTCTGGTTACCATCTAGCACCAAAGTACTCGTCAAGACGAATCAAACGAGCCCATACTCGATGGGGTTATGTCGTTTAATTACTGAGTTCCTACGGCCATCTTCCAGCTCCATTATCAGACTCTGGTTACCATCTAGCACCAAAGTACTCGTCAATACGAATCAAACTAGCTTAGACTCGATGGGGTTGCGTCGATTCTTTACTGAGTTCCTATGACCACCTTCCAGCTCCATCATCAGATCAGACCCTGTAAAAGTTTGAAAACAAAGTACTCGTCAAGACGAATGAAACGAGCCGAAACTCGATGGGGTTGCGTCGTTTCATTACAGAGTTCCTATGACCACCTTCCAGCTCCATCATCAGACCCTGGTTACCATTGAAAGACAAACTATTCGTCAAGACGATTCAAACGAGCCCAAACTCGATGAGGTTGTGTTCTTTCATTGCGAAGTTATTATGGCCACCTTCCAGTACCATCATCCAGATCACCACCATGTCATCATAATTGCATTGTCAGGCGACTTACACAGGTATGCAAAATTTCAGCTCAATCGGTTGAAGATAATCTGCTTCAAAATTGAGTTGCAAGATTTCACCCGAACAAATATACATGCTAGTTAAATAAAAGCTTGTACCTATGTGATATAAAATTTATAAATAACTAGCTGACCCTACAGACGTTGTCCTGTTAATTAATTAATTTAATTATGAATATAGAATTAGAATTTAAAAAGAAAAAAAAAATTTCTTTAATAAGAACCTTCTCCTGACAATAACAAACAACAAAGTAATAAAGGTCCAGCCGTTCACGCGTGATGTTGTTACCTCTAAAATATTCATAACAATTTGCTGTTGTGGGCTCATGTTAAAGCTGTATAACATACCTACATCATGATTGATGAGTTTTCGATTTGTGCTAGGTAGGTACTACGTAGTTACCTACTTAGCCAATAGGCTATTTGATTACCTACTATTGGGAAATAATTCTTACGTATTGGCTGATAAATAATAAATCGAATGTTAAGTACTAATATTTCTTCCAGTAGGTAATTGGTATAAAATCTAATTTTAAAGTTTGAAAACGCTCATCAACGTCATGGCTCCATTGACATGACTCCGTCACACCTACATAGTTAAGTATAAGTAGTAAGTTTGACGACGAAGTCATATGAATATTGTTGTTTTAACCTTTCAACTGCGGCAGCGCACTGATCAAGTGTACAATGAAAAGAATTTCTATTGTGTAGTGGCGGCGCGTTCTAAGTGTTAAGCTTTATGAAACTGGAGAATTAATCTTTCTACAAGTCGTGTATTGTGCCGAATGGGAAAGTACAACCTACCTACCTACCACAACAAATTTATACACCCGAAAAACTATTTCTATCAGTTCTATCGTTTCTGTCGGTGCCCAAGAGAAAAAAAAGTGTCTCGAACTAGCTCATAAAACAATAAAATCATTGAAGTCAATACTCTAGTAAGTAGGTACCTACTTGCTACATCTTGCTAACTTATGTGTGAAATTAAAACTATTAAGTATAATTACCTAACCCAAATCTGAGCGCGAGTGACGGAGCACTGATATTACCTACCTACCCGATGCATCTAGGTACTCCAGATTTATCAGACTCCGCTAGGTTAGTAGGTAGGTACATATTTGGCATTTTGGGTAAGTTATATCAGACCCATTGAGGTACCAGACCCTACTGTTTCTTTTAGGTAGGTAACAAGAGCAATTTTGCATCTCTGCTTAACTAAAGTACCTAAACAAAAGAAAGGTATTTTTATGGCCTTCCGCCATAACTGTTTAAAACATTAGAATCATAGCATAGCAAAACATTTAAAATAACTGTCTAACCGCGGCCGCACGTTGCATCGTTAATTAGTGATGTACCTACTCACCTCGTCTCGAGTTTCGATGTCATTACGATTTATATTAAAAATAAAACGCAATAACACTTGTGTACATGACGAAATCCCAGGATCACTGATAGTTTATTGCGTAGATGAGCTTGTGCCACCTTTAACATTACTTATAAATCAGTCTTAAAACGAAATTTATTAATTTAATAATTAAATTATCTAACCATGTTTTCCCAATGCCTTGAAAAAGTAAATTTGTGACTAGCATAACACCTTTCTAACACAAACATATTTCTGTATGTTATTGTACTTTTTGTTACAAATTTAAGTGGAATAAATGGATATGAATATGAATATGACATTGTTGACATGTCACGCTTACAAATTAAAACACTCCGTATTCAATCGTAGTACTATCTACAATGAACAAAATTACCTATGATGTTCTTGCGGCGGTATAAAATAAACAAATATTAATTCAGGTCTATCTTCATTTCATTTCATACTCACGGCAGTCTTACTTATGTACGTAACTCGAGACTATTTCAACAAATAGGTGTAGGTAATCTTACTTTGTTGTAGATCCTAAATTCGAAACTTTCCTGTACGAATTACAATTGTTCGAGAACGGTATGAGGAAGTTTTAAATACCAGATTTTACATAATTTTGTTAATCCATAAACTTATCATACAAACGTTTAATTTTCCAGAAAAACTATTAGCCGATTATCAAAACTACTTTTTTTCTTTTGGAAGATGTTATGGAAAACAAAAAATTACAAAACGTTTTCGGCCAAAAAAATTCGTACAGGCAAATTTCGAATTTATGATACGTAACCGTTGTAGATACATCGTCTCCGCTGAAGTGTTAGTGTTGCCAAAGATCATAAGTATCGTGTAGTTTGCATTATTTTTGTATTTGATTGATACGATTTTTTCATACGATCTTCCAAGCATACGATTCGATCTGAGCAAAGATCGTTCCTGTTGAATCGATAAAAAAAATCGGCAGATTGTATTGCCGTGAATCGATTAAGATCGGGCATCCCTAGCTCGCACGCGCCACAATCTGAAGCTAGTCAGTTCGCGCCCGCTGTAAAGTATAGTCGCAATTCGCGAAAAAAATTAAATAGTGACAAAGCAGTGTACCACGTGTGAAAAGGAACCATGGAACTTTTATTTAAAGAGTGGGGCTTTGAGAAATATCTCGACCAATTTATTGGTAAGTGACTGGTAAGTAGGTACTTTGCAGCGTACGTTCCTACCAATATTATGGCCAAATTTAATAAGATTTTATGTTACAGAGATGACTTAACTTGTTGGAGTCCATTCATTCACGTCTAAGAGAGTTTAATGGTAATAATAATAACCTACACACTATATTATGGAAAGCTTCTTGTGTTATTTTTCACATTGTGGAGATTCAGATTATCCTAAATGTGTCCCCCGTGGACACGGTATTATGGCCGATTCACACATCCATAAGTAAGTAAGTAAGTTTTACTTACTTACTTATGGATGTGTGAATCTGCCATAATATGAATCTTCCTTTAAGTTGGGAATGGGTTTGCTTGGTTCCATTGCACCTCTGTGGCGTTTGTTATGTCTAGGTTAGAATGGCATGGCTAGTTTATACTTGTACCTACATGTAGGTACGCTACACAGTCGGATAAACCTGGGACCTGGGACACCACTAATTTGACTTGCGCAGTAGGTAGACGATTTCTCTGCGCAAGTCGAACCACGTGATCCGTCAGGTCTCATCTTTCGTGACGCGGATTGTAAGTACTCGTGCACTGTGCAGTCAGTAGCTTGACAGGTTTGAACTGTTTACATGACTGTGTTGCGAGCTTGCTTACTGCACAGTCAGTTGAGTGCGTAATGCCCGATATAGACGTATTAAGTAAGTTAAGTTAACAACTAAAGAGCTAAAATAGAATTTTGTCTATTTTTCGGTTAAGTTGGTGGGCAGGGCTTGTCACTTGACATGTTTGGACAGACACAATTTAGGCTGGCCTCACACAGCCGGAATGGCTTTCTGAATTCAGTTTGATCAGTAGTCTTGTGATTCCCGGCACATGCAAAATTGCAAACGTCTCTGGGACGTTAACCGCTTGCTGTGTCAACGTGTTGGCAAATAAAACAAAACCGTGCAACATCACTTTTCATATTCTCTCAAGAAATCCGTGTGAGATCTCAATACTACTTAAAACGTGTAAATCGGACATATGGTAAAATGTAAAATAACTAAAAAATTTTGCTAATGAAAATCTGTGTTGAGATTGCTGTGGGTGCCGCTGTCTGTATATATGTATTATTCTCTATGCAAGACTGTAATTAATTCTTTATTAAGTCTGAAGGGGTTTGGTTTGGGTTTGGTTAATTTTTTAAACGTTCATAATCACTCATTTTCATTATCATCTAGTTTATGCAAAAAAAATATTCACTTTAATATCTTACTTGACACTGGCTAAATGTGCTGACCACACAGAGCCATTATTTAAGCACAGAATTTACGACTTCATTACGTTGTTGATCGTCCTTCTTGAGTGAACTAAAGAGCTTAACTACTTAAATATGTATGGACACACACTTAAATTTAAGTCACTTAAAATTTAGTTAAAATTTAGTTAACCACTAAACTACTTAATACGTGTAAATTGGGCATGAGGTAAAATGTAATATTACTAATAACTACTTACTAATAAATTTTACTTATAAAAATTTGTGTTGAGATTGCTGTGGGTGCCGCTGCCTGTATATATGTATTATTCTGTATGCAAGACTGTAATTAATTATAAATGTTTGTTATTCAAGAACATGAAGTTGACATAGAGGCGCTGTCTTTGCTCGATGATCAGCAAATCCGGGTGCTACTACCAGCTATTACCAGCTATTGGCCCTCAAGCCAAATTTAGAAGAGCGCTTCAGAAGTGGAAGGCTTCCAAACTAAATTCCGATGTAAGCACACAGCATGGTTAAGTCAAAAAGGGGTGCAGGACTTACAAAAAATTTTAAGCAAAATTAACTTTTTTTCACAATCTGACGGAAAACATTGCTATCAAAAAGAGATTAAAAAAATTCCAAAAAAATAAGGTTTCGAGGTTATTTTTTTATTAGACAACAGAAATCCAGCTCCATACAAAAATTAATGTTTTTTTTATCCTAAAAATACTTTATATCTCTTTTTGATAGCAATGTTTGCCGTCAGTTAGTGAAAACAAATTAGAGTGTATTTTTTATGCAACGCCTTCGCGACACCCGGTCTTAATTTATGTATAAAAATATGGGCACGCCTTGGAATCTTTTTTTTTGTGAACATAATTTGTTTTTATTTTACAGATTTATGACAATCTTGAAAACCTTGTGGAAGTGTACGGAGAGAATGTTGGTGGACTTACAAATTCACCAATAACTTCGGCATTATCGTCACCAAGCACCTCGTCGTCATGCAGATCCATGTCCCTATATCTCGATGTAAGTTATCTATCAATTAACACTATTCATAAGGACCCTGTATCAGCCAAATATTTTTAGTGCTTGGGCGAAGCTTTAGCTCAATCGCCGTGCAAACTTTAATCAGTTAGTGAATCCATTTTAAATATCGATGTAGGTATATTCTTAATATATATTCGATATATCTATAAATATAGTAGAATTGCGTAGCGACTCCTACCTTCCTACATTTTTTATCTATGTACTTGTTTTACTTACAGAGAAAGTGTTTCCCAAAGAGAATAGCAGCATTTATTATACGAAACCCAATGGGTCATTGGGACGGGCTCACGGTCGACTCTTTGATGCCATTACCAATTTAAAGGCAAAGTATCGACGCAACAAAGTCTTTGAACCACGGGCACGTCGTTCACTTGAAAAAGTATTAACACCGAAACCATCTACCAGTTCATCTAGCGAGAGGTCTACAACACATTTCGATGACTTGATTGCTGCTGACAATGACAACGACACTAACCAGGAGATACAGGAAATTATAGAATGGCTAAAAAGCAATGTTCACGATTACAGTTTATGTGCAGAAAAATTTGACAAAACTAACAAGGAACGACTAAAACGCATTTTATCAAATGAAAACGAATCGTACATCCAGGAATTTCCCTGTATTAGACCTTGGTATGTATTTATCACATTATTAAAGTTTGTGTCTGTTTATGTTTGTCACCTCATTAAACCAAATTGGCCGAACGAAATAAGATTAAGTTAATCAAGATCCACGAGGGCCATTACCTACATAAAATTATACAATAGTTTACTAAAAAATCTTAATATAATATAATACAATATAATATAGGTTCCTAATATCACAGTAATTTCGGTTTCAGCTAATTGCCGACTTCCATGCATGGTACCCAGGAAACGAAACCTCATTCGATGACAAATTCCCTCTGCTCAAAGTAAAGTTGCTTGCAGCATTTGACAAGATCGCAAGAAAGAACACACACCTGGCAGAGTTGAAACAACTTGCTCGTGGTGAGTTGTTCTTGTGTAATTTTTATTTAATTACCTACTAGACAAGCTACGCCCCGCGGTGTTAATCGAGCTTACCAGGCATAAAAGTAGCCTACACTGTGTTAATCCAACACGTTTAAGTTGTCTCCTTATCAAATTCATCAAAATCCGTCCAGCCGTTTTAGCATGAAAGAGTTACAAATATACATACATGCACATTACAAACATTTTACATTTACATTTTCTATTGTAGAATTGACAGCTTGTTTATCACTTTTCAGTTACCTACTATATATTTTAAAACGCAGTCGGTTTTAATGATTTTTTTTTAATTCGTGAGTAATTTATTTAAAAAAATATTTTAAAACTAGCGGTCCATCCCGGCTTCACACGGGTGGACATTTATTTTAATAAATATATTACTTATGTTATGTACTCAGAGATAATGTAGCATTCTAATGGTAAAAGATTTTTTAAATTGGTTCAGTAGTTTTTAAGTTTATTCGTTACATACATACATGACGACCTCCTTGGTCGGGTGGTTTGCACACCGGTTTTCATGGTGTCACCATCTCTGAGGTCCCGGGTTCGATCCCCGGTCGGGTCAATTCAGAAATTATTGTTTTTCTAAATTGTCTCGGGTCTGGGTGTTTTCTATCTATAATAAGTATGTATTTAAGTATTTTAAGTATGTTTATCCGTTGTCTAGTAACCATTTAACGAGTTTCTTCGAAGCTTCTCTTGGGCTAGATAATTGGTGTGATTGTAGGAAAGATTTATTTTATTTATTTAATTCAAAAACACAAATCTTACCTCTTTATAATTTTAGTACAGATATGAAAACTATGCACTATACAAAACAATAAAATATTTTTTCGAAGATATTTTTTAATTACTTACTAAATGATTACTTTTATTTTTCAGACCCAGATCCTGAGACGAGCAATCTTGCGGTTCTTCTGCTAATTCCGCATATACTTGGACCTTCTTATATAAAGAAAAAACTTTATCCTACATATTGAAGAAGAGCTAAAGCTTCAAGAACAGCAGCAAACACGCCAGGAAAAGTTTTTACATGTAAGGTTAACAATTCAGCCATACATAATAATTGCAGGCACTCTGAATAAAATTTCAGCCAGGTATGTGATTGTCGACAATATTGTATAAGAAATGCCAAACATTAGGTATCAAGGCTGTGGATACGTGTTTCAAGATAATTTGGGCTCTCAATTTGGAATATCCTATTGAATGCTTGCCTGTTTGGCAGTTTTTGCAACGTGTAATTTATACATTTTCTGACATAGCAATCCCAATAGCATTGATCAATATCGCTGCGTTGAAAATGGTTGTTCTCGACCTTATACCATCTGTTTAATTCTTTCCGTCGACATTTCTTAAAAAATCACTGTACGCTAGCTACCGCGACCACCACAACCTCACAGTCTAATGAATATAGACAGCTATGCGATTCTCTAAGCGACACATAGACGCTGCGCGCATGGCTGTGATCTGCTGTCTCTTTCCAATTCTATGAATATGAAAGAGACAGAGTCATTTCTCAGCGCTGCGGCAGCCGCAGCTATCAAGGCTTTAGCTTAGAGAATCGCACGGCTGTGCTCATCAACTTATTATGATGCTCATTGTGAATGCTCTACAAGTAATGCTGTTGAAAATAATATCCAACTGTTATGTACTTAATTTAGCACCAGAAGTGTCTGTGCCAGACAGTTAAATAATTGATGTTCAAAATGGTAAATATTTTCTTGAATTATTCACGAGTTTATGCGTTTTCTCATACAATTCACGGCTTTCCTTAACACGACGTGATTTATTCTTGATAATATTTATTCTAAGGACCTTTTTAAACTTTCAACAGTGTCGTAGTTAGTTTTAAAACGTGGTAATTAAATGTATGAAAATTATAAGTTATAATTTTATTAAAAGTTCCTTAGTGGTTTGATCAATCACATACCTACGTCTTCACTTGGTACACTGCACTGTCACTATTTATTCTAAAATTATTATATTAAACAGCGGACGCGAACTGACTCAATTTTCCGACTGTCTAAATATATATTTTATAAATTTTTGTATTATATTTTAATACTAAGACACAAATGTAACTGGAATATTAAAAATAACGCTAAATTAAGCGAGGGAGAGCGTTGCGCGCTGGAAGCGCAATATTAAGTTATGGCGAGACGTCCGCGCAGTATGTACATTTTGTATGACTACATATTATACTTATATAAAATATACAATTGAGTAAGTGTTTTTAAAAATATTAGTTTAACATTAATATTAGTCATACACAATGCACATCGTGCGCGGACCTCTCGCCATAACTTAATATTGCGCTACCAGCGCGCAACTCTCTATCTCGCTTAATTTAGCGTCATTTTTAGTAAAAAAATTTTTTTTTTGTTTAAATTATTGGCGAATATTTTGTACATTATTTCAAAAGTATTTCCGTTTTGTTATCTTTTATTGATGGAGGAGTATCACAAAAAGTGATTTTTTAATGTGTTTAAACTTCTCTGTCAATACATAAAGGAAATATGAAAATGGCAATACTTTCACAAAAGCTTTTTTTTTACGTTTTATTTAAAAATTAGTTTTTTTTATAATTATGTGGGCGAGCTGCAAGCAGCTCGCGGTTATTGTGTTAGTAGAGATTTTTTTAGTTAAGTTGCCATGGACGTACCTAGCCTAGTCTTAAATTTTGTCTAAATCGAAATCAATGTGTAAATTTTGCGATTAAATAATGTCAGCCATCTTGGATTTCAAAATGGACATCTTTTTCGTAATCTATGTGTTTCAGTTGACCGAAAACGATACCCATCTAAGTTGATGTGTTCGCTTCGCTCACCGCAATACGACTCCGCTCTTGCTGAGCGACGCATGTCACCTCCGTGACCTCCGTAACGCTGCAAGGTGATCAAAACGAGCCGCCGCGCTTTCTGGTCGTCACGCGTCACACAGCAAGAGCGGAGTCGTATTGTGATAGCCATGTAGGTAGGTACACTTTTTGCCAGAAGGCATTTTTCTTAGAAGCATAGTAATTAAGTCTAATCTTGATTATAATTTATGTTTAAATATTAAATAGGTTGCAGGTGTAGGTACCTTTTATGTACGCAGTAAGTTAAAATGTTATAGTCATACTTTTATTCATAGTAGTAGAAGATCCGAGTATACAACGACCTTCACCGGGCCCGTTTAATGAATAAAAATATTTTTTGTCAAATTTAATATGTTAAAAAATATATTGAGAGTGGGTTGGCTGAAAAGTTTCAGTCCAGTATAATTGATTAATTAAATATTTACAAAGACACACACCAAACCAGTACATTATTTGTTTAATTATTTATAATAGGTACTGGACTGAAATTTTTCAGCCTACCCACTCGCGATATATTTTTTAACATATTAATTTGATATAAAATACTTTTCATACATTAACCGGCCCGGTAAAGGTCGTTCTATACTCGGATCTTAGACTATAGCTTTCTTCCGCTGCGATATCATAATATAATCTGTTAATATAAATAAAATTAAGAGAGAGAAACAGTATTTTGTTTTTTAGATGTGGTGTGTTCCTCCTCACCACCACCACACCTCTCCAAACGTTCTTTCTTTCTTTTACTGTGGTGCTCTCTTTCTTCCCGAAATTGATCCGACGCCGCCGAGTCGTGGATAAATGATTGCCGAAGAGAGAGAGGAAAACTTACTGAAAGTACCAAAGTAACAGAAAGAGGGAGAATAAAGAGAGGTGTGGCGGTAGTGAGGAGGAACACACCAAACCTAAAAACAAAATATTGTTTTTCTCTCGCAATATCACAGAATATCGCAGCGGAAGAAGACTATAGATACTGACATTTATTAACTTACTTCTAACTTGTTCATTAATTAAAAATTAATTATAGTACATTAATGTAATTATAATCTAATATTTAAAATAATAATTATTAAAAATAAATCCGTATACTTTTTACAAGTTTTTGCATTTATTACTAATATTCCTACTGAAATAAAACTGTATATTGTATAATGTTTAATATTACGATATACAGTAATTACTACCGTATATCGTAGTATTCAATATTACGGTATATCGCAATGTTCAAGCATTACGATATAGAGTAGTTATTACTGGGATGGGTACCCAGTAATTACTGTAATGTAATAGTACCTGTCACTGCGAATGAACAGTTGTAAGTACTGTAACCAAACTTTTTCGGAACTGTTCATTCGCAGTGACAGGTACTGTTACATCACAGTAATTACTGTGTACCCAACCCAGTAATTACTACTGTATTTCGTAATGTTATACAGTAGTTATTACTGGGTTAGGTACCCAGTAATTACTGTGATGTAACAGTACCTGCCACTGCGGATGAACAGTTGTAAGTACTGTAAGCGAACTTTATTGGGAACTGTTCATTCGCAGTGACAGGTACTGTTACATCACAGTAATTACTGGGTACCCAACCCAGTAATTACTACTGTTTTTCGTAATGGTATACAGTAGTAATTACTGGGTTGGGTACCCAGTAATTACTGTGATGTAACAGTATATGTTACTGCGAATGAACAGTTGTAAGTACTGTAAGCGAACTTTATTGGGAACTGTTCATTCGCAGTGACAGGTACTGTTACATCACAGTAATTACTGGGTACCCAACCCAGTAATTACTACTGTTTTTCGTAATGGTATACAGTAGTAATTACTGGGTTGGGTACCCAGTAATTACTGTGATGTAACAGTATATGTTACTGCGAATGAACAGTTGTAAGTACTGTAAGCGAACTTTATTCGGAACTGTTCATTTGCAGTGACAGGTACTGTTACATCACAGTAATTACTACTGTATTTTTTAAATGTTATACAGTAGTAATAACTGGGTTGGGTACCCAGTAATTACTGTGATGTAACAGTACCTGTCAATGCGAATGAACAGTTCGGAATAAAGTTCCCTTACAGTACTTACAACTTAGCTTCTACAGTACCCGTTAATGTGACAATACGTTATAGTAACTGAGTCGCACAGTACTAAGTAATGCACGGTCATTGCATGTTACTGTGGAATTATGTACTTAAACCTGTGAGGCACAGTTTCTTTTAATGGATCCACAGTTGTTATAACTGATAATCACGGTATATCTTAATGAGCCCACATTTCCTAATAGCGACCTTCACAGTATCTTTTAAAGTATTCTCACAGTATCTAATACCAGACAGCCAGTATTTGTTACTGTTTTCGCACAGTAACTATTAAGTATCTCCACTGTACAAATAACTGAGAGGGAACGGTTGTTATTAATGTGTACTATCAATTATTATAACTGATATCTGAAGGTACTTCAAACTGGACAGCAAGGTATATTTTAATGAGCAACCAAAGTATACCTTACTGTGTATTTAGATACCTGTTACTGTGAGGAAACGGTTACTATTAATGTATACTTACAATGAACAGAACTGGTTGCTTACAGTTTGTTCTACTGGATCGCACAGTACTCATTAATGTTGTCCTATGTAGTTCGTACTCTGTAAACACAGTAAAATCAACTGTAAGCTTAAACTTTATGACAGTTATAAGTACTATCATAGTTCAGTTAAACCTACTGTTAGACACCTTTTTTTTTTTTACTGTTTATAACAGTAAAACAAAAAAACAGTTCATAAGAGGACTATTACTGTTATCATTTACTGTCTTACAAACAGTTAGAATTACCGGCCTGAAAACAGTTGCAGATGCACAGTAAAATCTACTGTTCTAACTTAACAGTTAGTTTTACTTCTTTGGACAATAGGCTCTATTTTTACTGACCAAAGCGGTGAATATTACCGAAAAATCGATTGGGTTTACCGATTTTTTTTTTCAGTGCGGTGGGTTATGGCCCAATCTCCCTACTCGTATATGTGCCGTTGTCAATATGGGAAGGCCAGTGCCCGATTTAATAAATTCTTTCGTTGGGAAGCTACACTATCTCCGGGTGACATAGGCTACAATATATTTTCAAAAAAATTAAGGATCCTTACTAAAACTCAAATAAATTCCTTACATCGCGTGCGCTATGAAAACTATTGATGATAGAACAAATGTTATGTAGGCGGCGTCCCTAATGTTTTTGAAAATATATTGTAGCTTATTGTACCCGGAAATAGTGTAGCTTCCCAACGGTGAAAGAATTTTTTAAATCGGTCTAGTAGTTTCGGAGCCTATTCAATACAAACAAACAATAAAATCTTTCCTCTATAAAATATTAGCATAGATGAAAATTACACAATTTTCGATCTACCACGTTCAACGACCGATTTCAGCAAAAAAAGTTTCATATAGTACATCTTTTTTTGTATTAGTATGAAAGCAAATTTGGTTGGGCAGTTTTTAAAACTGGTCAGAAGCTATGGAAAATCTTTTTTAATTTTTTTTATATAAGTTGAAAATTCCATTCTGTTCTGATTAACCCAATTTTCAAAGTTAGGATCAAAATTTTAGTACCTTAGGTTTAAGTTAGGAAGGAGATTTTTTTACTCATAAAAGTCCAATCAATAGGCATTGTATTAAAAAAAACGTTAAAGAAAACTCGACCCAAAACAAAAGATATAATTTTTTTAGTGCCGTCTCGTCGTTGAATCATACAATAACGAAAATAAATTATAACTCGAAAACTACAAAAAATCGTAGAACATACACGGGGGTTCAATAGGTATGGTAGTTCCCTAACACCACACATCGGCTTGACACCTTACAAGAAACACGCTGTAGATACAACACAGTAATCGTTTATTGGTGAAAAAAAAAACAGTACCTACGCGGGGATGCTGCAGTTATTATTCAATTATAATCTAAAATTTGTGTTTTTTCTAATATTAATTTAAATAACAGTGAATTATTACCATTAAAAACGTGCACGTGCACACGCATTGGTCCATAAAAAAAAGCAGGGCAACGTCACTTTTTTTTTAAATCCTGTTATTTCAAATTGTGGACTGAGATAAGCCTCGTTTAAAACCACTTTGAAACTGATGCTGAGTTAGTAGCCAGCTTAAATATTAGTCCACGTTTCGCATGTAGGTACTTGACACATTTTTAGAGAGATAGGTACCTAATTTTACCAAGTTTTAAATTAGTAGTTTCTAGCTCTATTTATGAGTACGAGTATATACAGACGACCATTCCGTTCTACCTATTGAGGTACAAAGCTTTAAAAAAGGTTTTTTCTTTTCAAACACGCAGCATACAATTACCTTTATAAAGTCGATAAAATTTCCAACCCGCCCAAAGTTAGCGCTTAAATTAAGTCCAGTGCTTGCTTAGGCCGTATGTCCGTTGCGAAATTGAGTTCAAATTCAAAATTTCAATAAAAAATTTCATCCTATGACATTTTTTGTATCTGTTTAGAAATTACAGTGCATTTAGATAAACCTAACATGTATCAACAATACATCTATTTAAATAAAAAAATATCGCTATATGTGTAGCTAAGCTCAAAACTAGAAAACGGCTCGATCGATTTGACTGATTTTTTTTTGTTGTGTTTGTAATGGCCAGGATATGAAAAATGGAATTGGAAATTCGTCATGCGGTGCTCACGCAGACGAAGTCGCGGATGGGTCGCTTTGCTTATATGTTAATAGGTCAAGGATCATAAGACCGCCGGCGGTCGCGAAACAATTGATTTTTAATTGTGTCTGGTTTTACGATCTTCAAGGGGTTAATAAAAACAGAACTGTCTTTCTCGTCACCTTACCTCTGTTTTTAACCGACTTCAAAAAAAGGAGGAGATTCTCAATTCGTCGAAATAAATATGTTTTATGTATGTTCCCCGATTACATAAAGACGCTTGGACCGATTTGGAATATTTTTTTTTGTCTGAAAGTGTATACCTTCCAGGTGGTCCCATAGTCATCAGGTCAATATCTGATGATGGATTCCTGGAGAAATCGAGGGAACTCTTCAAATATTATAGGCACATCTATAGCTATTTAGGTATTATTTGCAATAACCTGGGCACTTGTCCTAGGGAAGCACCATTTGGTGAAGTGGAACTGTTGATGAAGACCACAGACGGCCACCGGAACTACTCAATACTAAATATTTTTAGTGTTTGCTATGCGATTACAAACTTTAATGTGGTTGCTAAGCAATTTATGTTGGCCACAATGCATGCTAGCTAATGGTAAACCACCAAGAGAACTCCCCAAGAAATGTCCCTGCATCGGAGAAAACAATATTTTGTACAAAATGATAAGCAGTTGACATTAAGATGTTGTAAATTGAAAAAAATACTAACCAAGCCAATAAAAGTGACAAATAAACAACATTATACTATTACTTACTACTACTTCTATTTATTTATTTTTCTGTGTAAACGTAGGTGCGTTTACACTAAAAAATATAAAATAATAAAAAATTTCAAAATAAAAATAAACCTACTCCAAAATAAACAGAGAAACTAAAAAGAACAAAATAATTGTGTTGTCTCGAATAACTAACTTTAATCCCCACAGTTAAAATCATACTTACATAAGTTTGAAGACGGTGCCAAGCCAAATTAAATGAATAAGGCTAAAATGACAAATCATGTTTTTGTCAATGGCTGGTTGTAAAATGAAAATTTGTCATGTAATTTTTGGTGAAATGGAGGGGATTAATACAGGAAAAATGGAACCTGCTACCATCTGACAATCCAGGTTCGCCGGGCTGGATAAGTCCACGAGAAGATTGGAAGAGCACCTGGATTGTCTTGAATTGAATTTTTTTGAACATTTACCAATTTATAATTTGTGCGTAACAAAATTTGCAATAAAATTATAAACAATAAGTATGTAGGTATAAGAAGGTAATTAGATTTAGTTTCGTTTAACAGATGAGACTATGACGAAAACTTACCAAGACGCACTGGCCAGCGTGTTACTCTTAAGCTAATATCCCTCTTCATAAACCAGCATCACTCTCACCTCACGTCCCCGGCAGTCCCGCTATTCCGAGCTACGGCAGCGGTTCTTATACCCGCGGGGCATACAGTGCTAAGAATGAATCAAACAAAGACCCTGGCAGATAACGCTGGCATAGAACGGAGAGAAATGGCGTGAAAAAGGGGAAGCTTCTGCTCGGCAGTGAGAGGATGTAGGCTTATTAGAAAGATTACAAGAGTAAAAAGCAATAAAATGTTCATGTATCTATTTAAGTCTGTATTGCATTTGCTCAAAATCTCATATTGCGATCTACTTTGTATACTGCTCTGTACTGATTCGCTATACTCCTTTCTTGTGTGCATTGCGTGCGTGACAGGGATGTAAGATGTGTTTAGACAGTCATTATTACAAAACGTTTCCTTTGAAGTCGGTTCAGTTTGTTTTTCTTCAAACCGCTTTTGGCGGCAGCAAAAAGGAAGAAACGGTTGCCATTCAGACGACATCTGTACGGAATACCTTATCTGGAATAAAGAACTGTGAAATTTATGAAAATATACCATAGGTACTATCATTACTTCTTCAAATATTTGTTTAAAAGATATGCTGCACACGGTATAAAGCACTTTGCTTAAATCCAGCCATCCCGCCGCGCCAGTCATAACTATTTTTTTTAATTGATACTCGTACACGAGTTGTTTATATTCGTTTGTTTGTCTCCAGCAAAACACACCAATTTAAAAATTCTATTTTTCTCGCTATTTGTGTGTGTGTATGTAAACAGATGTATATTGCATGATTAGTAACGATGTATATTTTATTTAAATATTGTTACTTCTTTAATAGAGATGTCTAGTTAATTGCGTGCTGATTTTCTTAAATAATGGCTTGGTGCGTTTAGCACATTCAGCCATTGTTAAGTAAGAGAGATAATAACAAATATTTTCTTTGCATGAAGTACATGATAGTGAGTTGCAATATGAATGTTTGTTTACTGGTAAATGGTATTCCCCCAAATCCCTTGAGTTTCAGTGACAATGTGGGACTCTACTGAGATCTCACGCGGACTTCTTGAGACAATTTGAAAAGTGTTGTTGCACTGTTTTTTTTTCTTTGTCAACCCTCATGCACAATCACAAACACTTAACGGAAAATATTGTCACAAAGCATTTTCGTAATGAGTACGTTTCAAACACTACTCGTATGTTGCAAGCGATCAGTGTTGTCTGTAAAGATTCGTAAATATTAAGGAAGGTTAACATCAAATTGTACTGTAGGTAGATGATATTTGACTGTTAATCTTCCAACAAGCAAATCAATACAACATTATTAGGCACGACACGCCAGCCAATCAAACATTTTCGATGAAATGTATATTGTAGTAATTCATAATAGTTTCACTTTCGCCCGGGTTTTCTAGTGATATTTGCGCCGACATATTTGCTGAGCGCGCACACGATCGACTTTTTGTAGGCCCAATTGTCGGATCGATTGTCGGCTGTCCTACATTATTCCGATTTGTTGGCTGACGCGACGCACATACACCGTCGAACTTTTCGTTTTAGCCTGACTATTCTTTTTTAAATAAGCTCGGAAAATTATTCCACTTCACCTGATGTTAAGGCCAGGTATTCCGAGCGCTCCTCTCTTTCTCTTGTATGTATAGACTTTATAGGATATTCTGCGAACTTATCTTATTACTTTATTAAAATATTTGTGTATTTAGTTAAGTACAAAAATTAAATGTAAAGTATAAGTAGTTTAGTCTTAATATTGAAAAACATTACAAAAAGGGGTAACTTTGGTTTTTTTTTCTATAAAGTGAAGTTCATTGGATCTTGTAACTGAATGCGACTTTGACTAGGTTAGATCTTTAACTAATACATACTTTTTTCCAGAATTTAAACCATTATTTTCTATGTCTCAGATGGTTTGAAAAAACTCAAAGGGCGGCCTGTCAGCGGCCGACCAGTTGTCTTTGCACCTGGACTCCACTTCCACATTAGGGTAGGTTATGTGAAAGTGGAGTCCAGGTGCAAAGACAACTGGTGCAGCGTAAAGACGTAGCATCAGTAACCCTCTCCCTACTGTCCAACAAAGTGTTTCTTCACGCCTCGTTTGAGGGACCCTGTGTCATAGTTATAGGGAATACGTGTGCTGGTAGGTTGTTCCATCTTTTAACGGTGCGATAAATCGGAGGTGGATATTCGATCGGAGGAGAGTCGAGAGAGACATTTATTAGGACCGCCTTTTATTATAAAATAATCAATAATAATCTATTTTGGTTTGTGCACGTATAGATTATAATTATATTTATAATACTTTAAATTTGACACTTTTTACCTACTTACTAATTTTAATAATTTCATTAATTTATTTCATAGTATTATTTTTTATTTAATTTCAAAATGTTTTTTTGAAATGAAAAGGCTTTAGCACCATAGACCACATACATACGTTGCGGCAGGTTATACAGAAGACCGAAGAGTATAACCGGCCACTTTGCTTAGCGTTTGTGGATTATGAGAAAGCCTTTGATTCGATCGAAACATGGGCCGTGCTACAGTCTCTCCAGCGGTGCCAAATTGACTACCGGTACATCGAAGTGTTGAAGTGTTTGTACGAAAACGCCATTATGACAGTTCGCCTTCAGGACCAGAGCTCGAAGCCAGTTCAGCTGCAGCGTCGAGTGAGACAAGGAGACGTCATATCTCCGAAACTCTTCACTGCTGCACTGGAGGACGTGTTTAAGCTTCTAGACTGGAGAGGACTCGGCATCAATATTAACGGCGTGTACATCAGTCACTTTCAATTTGCGGACGATATAGTAGTCATGGCTGAGACCCTGGAGGACCTCGGCACAATGTTCGGTGATCTCAAAATAGTCTCTCAACAAGTGGGCCTTAAAATGAACATGGAGAAGACGAAAATCATGTCTAACTCACGTGTCGTACCCACTCCTCTGAAGGTTGGAGAGTCTGCTCTTGAATACCTGGGACAAACAGTCCAGTTAGGTAGGCCCAATTAGAGGAGGAAAGAGGTCAATCGTGAATCCAACTCGGCTGGGCCGCGTTCGGTAAGCTACGAAATATCTTCTCGTCCAAAATACCGCAGTGTCTCAAGACGAAAGTCTTCGACAAGTGTGTGTTACCAGTGATGACATATGGTACCGAAACGTGGTCGTGGGCCTAATTAGAGGCTCAAAGTCACGCAAAGAGCAATGGAAAGGGCTATGCTAGGGGTTTCTCTACGTGATGGAATCAGAAATGGGGAGACTCGTAGACGAACTAAAGTAACCGACATAGTCCAAAGAGTCGCCAAGCTTAAGTGGCAATGGGCAGGGCACATCGCCCGTAGAAACGATGGCCGTTGGGGCAGAATGGTTCTCGAGTGGCGACCTCGCACCTGAAGACGCAGTGTGGACGCTCCGTGCACGGCGCGCTCTAATATAAATCATCCCTTATATGTCGTGTGCGAGCTCGCCAGTACGCAATGGAGCGTATAGAAATAACGTTTCGTTCCTGTTTATCGGCGCGTTGAATGTTTTCGACAGTGTTTGCGGTTGTGTCGCCATGTTAATAGATTTGCACGTCGATGGAGTAGCGATCAATTTTCCATTTGATTACAGACGATTGGGTTTTGACGATAATTGTATGGTTTTGTAAAGGGAATAGGTAAACACCTTTTGTTTGGGGTAGAGCTATTGTTATCAATAAAAAAATAAATTTTACAAGTTGTTAAATAATAAAATGAACTGGTAAAAGCGAGTAACAAACAAAAGCTAACACAATTTTACTTTTAAATAGAATAAAACTTGTTTCGGTATGTACCTACGTATCTCTCATTTAAAATAAACATTATTTCGTAATATTGGATTTCTTTTGTATTCATATAAATTATTGTAAACAAATATTAATTAGTAACTAAAACAACAACATAGGTAACTATTATTAATGCTATTAGTGATATATAGGTGGGAATCGAACCAGCAATCCAGGCGGCTGCGTTGACCACTCCACCACCATCAGACCGCCACCGAGGTTCACGGTAGTGTATATATTCTCTGACCGAGGCGTTGGTTAGATATGTCGAAATTTTTCAACGCTTTTGACTTTGTTTTATTTAGCAATAGTGTCTCATTAAAACTCTTAGAATTTACGTCTTTTTTTTCAGCGTTCCAATATCTTAAACATTTACAAGTTTTTTATTTTTACTGTGTAGGGTGCTGTCTGGAACTAACTAAAATTAGACATAATAAGTGAACAATATACGAATCTGTGTTATTATTGCGAAAGAGAGATTTGCACTATAATTAGCTTGTTGAGGAGCTCAGACCATCAACAAAATAAAGCTCATTTCATTTTATTTTATTAGCAAATATAATCCCCGTACGTACAAAAACATGGAGAGAGGTTTGAACATTACTGCGTAGTCGAAACGGAATTTTATATCAAAAGAACGGAGTACGCAAATTCGTTTAAATCAAAACAAGTACTGACGGCAAATAATCTCGTTCGTCTTGATGTCAAAATGTTACTAAATATTTATAGATGTACGGCCTCAGATGTAGCTTAACACTATAGTATCATGTCACACCAACTCGTTCGAAACGATCGCGCTTGTGCAGCGATGTATAACCGCAGTAGTTGTAAGACATAGTACTTAAGTGGTAGGTTACTTCCGGGATCGACTGTTCTTACCTAAATGTATGTTAAGCCACGCCGTTACCTCCATGGGGCTGACCGAGCCGAGAGAACCAGCTGGAACCACAAGGCAGCAGTAAACTGTTTTCTCGTCTTTACTAAGACGGGGGGCACTTGGGATTCCGGCTTCGGTTGGTGTTGCTTCGTCGTTGCGATGTCAAAACCTTCTATAAGAAATGCAAGGAGATGCAATCTAAGTAAGTAAAGACAAGTTGTAATTATCAGGACTAGGCTTGTATGAAATTTTAGGCAATTCGACAAAGCGAGAGTGACGTATTTCTTATTTATTTATGTGCATATGCACGTACCTATTAAAAATATAAATTTATAATATTTTGTTGAATTTGTAGCGTTTCTAGGTAATGGATTTACGAGCGCATTAGGATTCCCATATTGTTTCGACTCCTAGAACTTAGTTCCGCTGCACACGTTGGAATTTTTTCCGCTTATACTTAAGAAAATAAGGTGACGCTTTTTTCCAACAACAGCAGTCCGCGCAATATGTGAAAAGTAAAAAAGTAGGTAATTTTATTAAAATTAAATATAAAAATTTTTTTAGTTAATTATTTTCTTTTGCAACTGTTGTGTGGGCAACGGAGTGGCAGCAAAGAAGTAGCTAGATCTTTATAACAAGATTTCAATTTGCATTTTGGTTATACTGACTAAAGCTTTTCATTGTGATCGCTTAATCCTGAGCAAAGCCGATTTATTTCGCTTTGTCCAACATTGGAAAGTTATGGAATTTTATGAGCTGCGGCTCTTTATTAAAAGGATACTACCAACATAATATCTCTTCCCTTGGGTGTCACAAAAGGCGACTAACGGACTGAAGACTGCATATACATACAACAGCAACGAGTGGCGATGGGGTCACCAGTAGTCACCACCTATACTGAGCACATGTGAAGTTTAAATTCATTATCGCTTTGAAATGAAACACTTTTTTACGGATTAACTCGCGTTTAATTTACTGTTTACATAGTTTTTTATATTATCCTGACGTTTCGAACCCTTTACAGGGTCCGTGGTCACAGGGAGACTCTCTGTCTCCCTGTAACCACGGACCATGTTTCATTTCAATGTGTAGAGCTCGCTTAAACCTCAGAAAACAATACATTATCGCTTTGCTGATGTAACATTTTACGCATTTTTATTTCGTAATTCAGGTGTCGTACAATATCGGGAGTTTGCATATAAAATCGGGTCATCGAGAGAAGCATTATTTATTACTAGCGGCCCGCCCGCGACATCGGTCTGCGTGAACAACCTGTATCCATTGACGAATTTAAAAAAAAAAATTTCATACAACCTAAAAACCTAAATTACGCAATCAACAAAACAAGAATAAGCCAAGTAGGTGTAGTAGTAGCCGTTCTGAATGATGCGCGTACAAACATTTCGGAAATTGATTTTTATTAATAAGGATTTTTAAGTATAGATCTAAACGGGTCATGGATAATTAATAGCGCCTCAAACTAGAGAAGTTATGTGGGAAGATTCGGGCACTCCAATTCAAAGGTAGGTAACAATTTCAAATCATCTCATTATAACAATACCTATTTCACGAATGAATCAAAGTATGCGAATCATTTGAGTTCCGAGGTTTCCTTTCACCGGATCTAATATCCGATATTACATTTGTTACTCTTCATTTCTGCAGATTACTACACTGCAGTGTGTATTTAATGAGTTTGGGTTAAGTTCCCCTTGACGAATAGTTTTTCTATAAAATAATAATGCTTTTCAAACGTACCTTGGACTTCGAAGCGACCCCTATAACCATGGTTATTGATAGAGGAGGCCTACCCACTAAAAAAACCAGTACCATTCCTTCTCTGCCACGGTAGGGTAGCCAGACGTCCGAATAAAGCCGGACATAGTCAGGCTTTTTGATTGCGAGTCCGGTCAAAATAAACGGTCTCCGGCTCTTGTTAGGCTTTTTATATTTTGCAAACGAGCGAGCGCCGAGCGTGTCCGAGCGCAAACGAGTCGACTGTCGGTCGCTCCTGCTTCCGAAAATATTGGATGTCCAGCCTTTTTACCCAAATGTCCGGCAAAACTGGCTGGTCTGTCCAGCTATTAGGTATGGCAACCTAGCAACCCTCCACGGGGATGGTTTGAGACTTGCCCCAAAATTTACAAGAATCTTCTTCGGCACTTTCCAGGTAAATGATGAGTCAAGATCTGCAGTTATCATCTACTGCTATATGAATGGTATTGCAGTAAATGATTACTGCAGGTCTTGACTGGTTTATTGGTTATAATCTTAATATTACATGAGATCGGAGTCTAAAAAAAACAAGATGGGAGCGTATGTCTTCTTAAATAACACCAGATCGCCACCCACAGCAATAGATCTAAATAGAAAACGCATGTGTACGTACTTTGCGTGCCCAAATAGTACCAAAAGGATGTTTCGACCTGGTTTCATTTAGTCCACGCTTGTGCGTGCTGAAGCAAATAAACACAATTACAACAATTAAAGACGTCGCGACGCGACCACACCGAATTCGGAAGTGCATTGCGCGCGGGTGTGAAGTTGTAAACTATGACGTTGCCCTTCGACTGTTATTGATTGACTGCTTCCGGGACGTTTTTGGAAATTGCGGGACCCGAGACAAACACTGGAATTCCGGGTCAATCCCGGTGAGCTCCGGGCACCTGGCGACCTTATGTGCAATGCAGCCGGAGTGCCTCAACTTTTCACTGCACCTACGTGACCACTACATTGCTCCTCAAATATAAATGTACGATGTCACGTTGTGGGCAAAAACCTACCCGCAACGTGACATCGCGTTTGACGAGGCGACAAGAACGTGACTTTGCGGACTTCACGTAGATCACTAGCTGCCGCGGTAAACTAATTATATTGTCATATTGGCTAATGCTATTTATTAAATTAATTAAAAAAATTAAAAAGTTTTTTATACAGCTTTCGTATGTGATTGAATTTACTCGCTTATAAGAGCTGTTCGCTGTTCGCAGGCGGCTTTCACAGCGTCAAACGAAGCGTCACCGGCTTAATGGACCGTGAGGGATCTCTGCCTTTTCGCCGAAAATTGTTTGCCAAAATAAAAAAAAATCAAAATCAATATATCTTTATTCAGTAAGCTTAAATTAAGCATTTTGAATCGTCTAAATTTTTTTTTATGGATGGATGGATAGGCATAGGAACCCACCCACCCACCCCACCCATTCAGGAAGTCTTTTAGCTGTGGAGAAGAACGGGCAAAAGAAACTCCACAGCTTTAAAATAATATAGAGGTAACGACATTTACAAAACAATATGTCGTTACCAAATTATACAATCAGTTATAAAGATAATGGATTAAGAAAAAAACAATGTAAATATTAATGTTTATTATTTTAGCGTTTTATTAACGCTTAAATATACTTAAGTCAAATTTTAAACACTGAAAAAAGACGACAACCTTTTTGACGTTGAAAGCCAGACCTCGGTAGCCAAGTGGTTAAGGCAGCCGCCCGGAATGCGGAAGGTGCGTGGTTCGATTCCCGCCTGAGGTTGTCGTCCTTTTTCAGTGTTTAAAATTCAATGTAAATATATTATTATAACCAGGCTGTTTTGTCTTCTAAATATTCCTTGACTGTGTAATAACCTTTCCTAAGTAAACAAGATTTTACATGATTCTTAAACTTATCTAAAGGTAAATCTAGTATAGTACTTGGTATTTTGACGTGACAACGTCTTATAAATTGGTTTGCCGGGTGACACTTCAAGAAACTGCGTTACGCTCCGCTCACGTTATGCGCTCACAATGAGAGCGAGTGAGAGGCACGCGTCCCTTCCACTCGGGCATGGTTAGCCCGCCTAAGAGCGAGAGAGACAGACATAAAAAGTGAAAGGCACGCGCCCCTTCCATATTATTTCATCCTTCTTCCTACTATACGAATGAATATTCACATTAAAATTATTTTACCACTCAAAGTCGTTGTCACGTAAAACTTTCGCCCGTATACCGACTTTACAGGCAACCAATTTTATTATAATAGTGTATACCTTGCCCCAAGAAAGAGCCGAGAACCTTTTGTAACCTAAACAGTAGCATTGCTAGTTTTGACTTATTTCTAGTATTGAAATTGTGTACATCACCGTGTTAAGAAAAAGTGTTAATATTGCAACGCACAAAAACTATACAATTATAAATATACTGCGATGCAACAGTAAGAACACCAACTTCCTTAAAAATATTTCTCAAAGAAGTTCGCGATCCCAGTCTATAAATAGTTCTTATTGCTCGTTTCTGTAAAATAAATATAGTTTTAACATCTGCCGCTGTTCCCCACAAAAGGACGCCATACGACATGACACTATGAAAATAACTAAAGTAAACAGTCCTAGCAGTTTCAACATCTGTTAGTTGTCTAATTTTTCTAATTGCATATGCTGCTGAACTGAGTTTTATGCGGATTCCACTAGAGTTTTGAGTCAAGGGTTATCCCTAGGAAAACTGTCGAGTCTACCAAATCTAAATTTGAGTCTTTACCCGTGGTCCCGGTGGGTCGACCCATTACCGGGTCCACGAGTAATTTTAATTACCCGTGGTCCAATGGCACTAGGGATTACATTCGGATGAATATTTCGACTTCGATTATATCGATATTAAATTAATAACAACCATAAAAAATTAGTGATTAAGTATAATAAACAAAAACAAATAATAATATATAAATACTAAGTAAGTAAGTGATGATGTATGTGCAGTCTTTAGTCCGTTAGTCGCCTTTTACGACACCCAAGGGAAGAAAGGGGTTGGTAGTATTATTTTGATGAGCCCATCGCCGCTCTATGCTGTTGGATGTATGTGCATAATAATATATAGGTAATCATAAGTTGAAGTTCTTGGTTGTAATTAATTTAATATCGATATAAGCGAATTCGAAATATTCATCTCAATGTAATCCCTAGTGCCATGGGACCACGGGTAATGTTAATTACCCGTGGACCCGGTAATGGGTCGACCCACCGGGACCACGGGTAAAGACTGAATTTAACACCATTCATTCTAACATCGGTTTGTTAGGTCTTGACATTTGGTATTATAAATTTAATACATTTCGTTTTTTAGCGGTTAGCTGTAATTTATTAGCACTAAACCAACTGAGTATCTCTGAGAGAGCATTGTTAACATCGTCAAAATTATTCTTACATCTAGTCACATTAAAAATGAGTGAAGTATCATCTGCAAACAATACAATATCACAGAAGTTTTCTACAAAGAATGGCAAGTCATTGACATATATCAAAAATAAAAAAGGGCCAAGAATTGACCCTTTTGGAACTCCCATTTTTACATGAGAACCGGATGACTCAGTTCCATTAACGTCGACAGTTTGTGTTCTAGAACTAAGATACGACTGTATCAAATTACGCGCAAGACCTTTGAGACCATAGTGATTTAACTTAATCAGACTGATCGACACTACCATCATTTGTTTCGTTTAGTTGGGTGCTTAAGCGTAGCAGTGACAGACGTGTACCATCTTGTTGCGATTTCCCGCCAAAATATAAGTAGATAATTTCTCAATGATCGGACAAAAAATCTGTAATTTTGGTGTTGATGTGTTTAAATGTTTAGACGCGTAGTTTGTGTAACAGTAATTATTTGTAATATAAAGGTTAAGTATAGTTTTAATATAAAATAAACGTAATCATTATATTCACAATAGTTTTATCTTAAATAAATATATTTTCGATTAATCAAATTTTGGTGGAGCAATTTTGGTGGTTTTGGTGGAGTTTTGACATCCACCAAAATTGCTTTGCTACACCTAAATTGAGATTTATGCTTAAGTTTCTCAAACTTATGAAACTAGAACAAAAATAGTGATAGGAGATAGAATAGCGATATTTGTCGTCACTCTTTCACTCTAAAACTACTTATAATCCCGTGAAACATGCTTAAGTAAGCCACATGCCAATAAGGATTTATATATTTCTTCTTTAAAAAACAACAAGGTTGTCCGAAGTTCCCTGTAGTTTGACCTGCGACCAGTCCAAAGTTGAATGTTTACAACGTAAATGCATCCAATGTAAAAATAAAGTTATTAATTACAAATAATTTGATAACTTAAATAGTATTTCCTATTACGCTTGGGAAAAAAACACTAAAATATATATAAAAGATAATGAAGAAAAGTCTGCTAATATTATTAAGAAAGTTCAAAAAGTAAAAAAACTTAAAGAAGTTGTTAAGCACTTGGAAAAAGAAATGAAACCATTTATGTCGCATTGTGCCAACAATAAAAATTTATATAATTCTATAAAAAGGATTAAAGGTCAAATTACTAAAAATAAATGTTTAGTACATATGGACTTTAGTGAAATGTGTCTAGGCTCCTGCTCTGTGCAGAAAAAAGCAGAGCGATCCTAAATAGGGCTGCTTTGTCGCCAGTCGTGCTGCCAAACCCCGAGTTCCGCCTTCATCGACTCCGGGAGCGACCACTCTCTCCTGACCGCCTACGTGCAGGATGCTAACTAAAGCCTCGACACATCGTTGCCTTAACACCACTGCCAACACCCTATCGCCGCGGGACTTGTTTTTAAAGCTCGGATCCGGTATGAGTAAATAGCCAGGGTCATCTGCGCGTGAAGTTCTATAAAGTGAGCTAACGGTTGCGATGGTGTAAGTCCACTCTCTCGTCCCGCACTCTGTAGTCCAATGGTCCGGAGAACCGGTACGATCGGCAGAAATTGGGGTGCAGCGAAAAAGGCCGTGAACCACTACATGAATCCTAGCAAACGCCCTTGAGGTTCTTCGCATTACCTTCTTGCATCGTTGGTCAAGAAAAGTGCCTTAACGATGCAGGTGTGATCGGGGATCTTCCAATAGCTACTCTACAGATAGTCATAGATGCAGCCCCTTCCCTTCCCTAGGTTTAGCCCACCGTGGTTTACCGGAGTGTGGCCGCTGTGACTACAGCTTCTTGGAGCCACTAGGGAAGAGATTATGGAGGTTAAATAGCGCGAACACTTCATTATACTCTTCATTACTATAGCACAAAATATGACTCCGGAGTTCAATCTGTTAATTTTAGCGCAAGCCGATCCCAAATAACACTGCACACTTATTATTTACTATTGGTTAAAAGGTGAGACCAAAGCTCAGTCATTTTGCACAGTCAGTACATCTTTGTGACATGCATGACGCATCTTCAGTATGGGCACATTAATTAATACCAATTTTGCGAGATGTTGAAAATAACATTCCAGAAGTTTGCACTATTCATTTTATTCCGATTCTCCGTCAGTACAATATAGGAACAAAAAAGTTTTCTTCTATATATCACAGTTAAAAATATTTCTTTCTAAATTAGCATGTGTTGCATGGCACTATTAAGAATGTGGGCACGGAAAAGGTGCACCTGATGGAGTAGGTGGAGTAATCAAAAGATCGGCTGATCGTCTAGTTGCTTTTGGTAATAAAATTACGGATAGCGACAGTCTTGTCCGAAAATTGAAGACAGCTGTCCCAGGAGTTAAAATTAAAACTGTCGTAGAAAATGAAGTCAGTGAGAAAGATCAACTTTTTCCATATAATCTGTAAACTTTTCCGGGATCAATGAAAGTTCATCAAATCGTTTGGACAAAGACTTCTACCAACAGCTTGGTAATGCGTTCATTATCTTGTGTTGAGCCGGCCTGTCTTTATGATGCAATCTGGCGCTGTCATGGGAAGCATATGGGTTATTATGAATTGACAGCTGAAAATAATGTTCAGGACGAGGTAGAAACATGCGACGTTGGTTCTTTTGCAAGTAGAAGACTGTTCTAAAGCGAAATCGGTTCATTTGCAAGTAGGAGACTGTTGTCGACAATAAAATAATCCTGTTCTAATGTTCAACCTAAAATATACAGGTTTCAAGCTTCTGAACTATTTTTCTTAAAAGACAAATCTGCCGGTTCTTCTTATAATTTTAGATAGTACAGTAGATTGCGACCAAATTTTTACTGCAAATGTTTCTTTTTTTGATAATATTAATAGCGACATATTAGCACAACATGAAGGCACTTAAGAAGATGTGGAAGAGAAAAATAAATTAGCAAATAAAAATATTACAGATGACTACGATGATGATGATGATAGCGATATTTATCGTATCTTTTGATTTATTTTAACTAAGTGTAAGATTGAAGTGTAAATGACTGTTTACTAGAAAGTTGTGATTGTTGGTTGGTAAAGCTTTGTATTAGCAAATTGATCTCATTGTGTTGATTCGTAAAACATTTTAATAAAATATTAATGTCCAATATATGGAAACAGTTTTCAAATAATATTTATAAATTGATTAGGTAAAATAATGTTTGTAATAACAAGTCTTATAATTTTGGTGACTTCAGTAAATTTTGGTGCTGATAATTTCTAATTTTGGTGTCAGATATCAATTTTGGTGTCACACCAATTCTTGTGGCGACAATATTTTAAAAACTTTCAGCACTGAATAAATTTTTCAAACATTTTATGTAACTGAATATGAGTATCTTTCATATCAACTAACAAGATGAATTAAATATCCAGAAATAAAAAACTTCACCAAAATTAGACAAAAAATCGTTGTTGTTGAAATTCACTCGTATAACCTTACTAAACTTAATAAGATCAGGAAAGATTCCCTTATCAACACACTTATTAAATATGTCAGCAAGATAGGGTGCAATAGAATATATAATATTTTTAATTATCTTTTTTTTTTATACTAAGTCCGGCAAATGACCTTACTCCACCTGATGTTAAGTGGAAATGAGGTCCAGGCGCGAGGACAACTGGTGCAGCGTAAGAGACGTAGCATCAGTCATCCTCACTCTGCCGGCCCACAAAGTGCTTCTTCACGCCTCGTTTGAAGGACCCTATGTCATAGGTAGGAGGGAATACGTGTGCTGGTAGAGTATTCCATCTTTTGGAAGTGCGGCAAAGAAACGAGTCACCAAATTTCTTTGTGCGTGATGGAATGTCAGAGACTGTAAATTGGTGACTCCGGAGAGCAGCACGCGTACCCCTATGGAGGAAGGGAGAATAAGGGATGAGGTCAAAGAGTTCTTCAGAGTCTCGCCATGGTATAAACGGTAAAAGACGCTGAGTGACGCAATATCTCTACGCAATTGCAAAGGCTCGAGAGTTTTAGTGACCTCCGCATTGCCGATAATGCGCACAGCGCGGCGCTGCAATCTGTCCAAGGCATCGAGAAGGTACTTTGCGGAGCCGTCCCAAAGGTGAGAGCAATACTCCACGCAAGACCGCACCTGTGTCTTGTATAATAGACACAACTGATCAAGCGTGAAGAATCGCCGCACCTTGTTCAGGACACCGAGTTTACGTGAGGCATTTTTAATCACGGTTTCGATGTAGTCCTTTTGGTTCAGATCGCAGCAGATATCCATACCGAGCATGTTAATACTACTCTGCAGGCCTAGAGATGTACCCTGAAGAGAGGGAAGGAGAAGGAATGGCGACTTTTTCGCTGTGAACGCGCACACCTGTGTTTTCTTGGCATTGAACTCCACCAGATTATCGGAGCCCCATTTAGAAATGAGGTCCAACACCCGATCGAGCTCAATGACAAGATTTGCTCGCTTCATTTCGGTGTCTACCCGCCCAGCCGTTGGGTGACCGTTATATCCCCCATGCACTGTGCTATCATCTGCATAGTAATGAATGTTTCCAAGAGGAAGCATGTCATTGATATGCAGAAGGAACAGCGTGGGGGATAGAACGGAGCCTTGAGGAACACCAGAGTTTACTGACATGAACCGCGAAGCGCATCCATCCGAGAGGACACGGATTCTACCCTCATGCAGGAAGCTAGCAATCCAGGTACAGAACTGAGCGGGCAAACCGTATGCCGGGAGCTTGGAGAGAAGAGCTTTGTGCCAGACCCGATCAAAAGCCTTGGCTATGTCAAGGCTAACTGCCAGTGACTCGCCACGCTTGTCAATAGCCTCACCCCAGAGATGTGTGACGGACGCTAGAAGATCACCCGTTGACCGTTTTGGCCGAAACCCATATTGACGATCGTGAATTAGGGAGTGATCTTCTAGGTATCGAATAAGCTGTTTGTTCAATATTCGTTCTAGGATCTTACACAACACTGAAGTTACGGCTATAGGGCGGTAATTAGTCGGATCTGACCGATCTCCTTTTTTAGGGATCGGTTGCACATTAGCTTCTCTCCAAGATTCCGGCACACAACCCGAAGAGAGCGAGAGACGGTACAGACGCGTTAACACAGGGGACAACTCCGCTGCACACATTTTCAGAACTATTGCTGGGATGCCATCAGGACCGTTAGCTTTCCGGACATCGATTGACTGCACGGACATCACACTGCCTGATTTTAATATCAGACATTGTGTGGCCACAGTGAGGAACTGAGGGTGGCTGTGCATCACAGTCATCGATCCGGGAGTTAGCCGCAAAGAGTTTGGCCAGAAGATCGACCTTTTCCTGCGGCTTGTGAGCTAAAGTTCCGTCAAGACATCTCAGTGGTGGCAGCGAGGGTTGGCAGAAGTTGGATTGCACGGCTTTGGCCAGACACCAGTAGCTAGGGCTGCCCGTAGGATGCGTCAGGAGTTCTTGGCCATTCCCACATAACTCGGGGTGTCCCCATGCCCCGGGTATTCGTTAAGAATTTCCTCCAGTATAAGGAAAAAAAAAAAAAAAAAAAAAAGGAGTTCTTGGCCTACTCGTGCAACGCGCTGGGCATCCGCTCTAATGTAGGCCTTCTTACACGACTTGGTGGCATTATTATAGGCTGCTTTTAGCGAGCGAGTTTCGGGATCCCCATGAGCTTTACCTCTGATCCAAGCGCGGTATGCCGTCTGTTTGCTCTCAACAGCGCTGGCACACTCGCGATTGAACCAGCGGTTGCGTCTGCCTTTGCTGATGACATAGGAGTGTGGAATATAGTATTCCATTCCTAATACTATCTCATCAGCAACGGCAGTGGCACTAGCGGTTGGGTCCTTCCCACTAAAGCAGCGCTGCCTCCAAGGGACGGATGCAAAATACTCCCGCATACCGTCCCAGCCTGCCGACGCGTAGTGCCAAATCTGGCGTTTCGAAACCGCTGTTGGCGGGCGCGATGCCAAGGGCACTGTGCTGTGCGACTCGTCAGCAGAAGGTCGAGTTAGGAGGGCGCATGGCTAACTATGTCTGGGATCCTGGTGGGCTGGTTCACCAGTTGCGTCAGGTCATGCGTGAGAGCGAATGCGTGGGCAGTTCTACCAGCATGGTCTGTTTTGGAGGAACCTAACCACAACCTATGGTGGGCGTTGGAGTCCCCCAAAAACACCAGTTCCGCCAATGGAAACCGCTCCTGCGCATCATCTGCTACCCGACTAAGATGTTCAATTAGTCGAGTTGTCTCCATGTCGCCGTTATGGGATCGGTAGACGCAGACGTAGACACGGCAATGAGAGCCTAAGTCGACGTGTACCACTAGGAGGGAGAAGGAAGGGTCCTTCAGACAACGCAGACGGCGACAGCAAACATCCGCCCGAACGAATAAGCAAACTCCGGCTTTGGCTTTGAAGGATTCTTCAAGCACAAAGCCGGGATAGTTCAGGTAGGTGGTGTCAGCTGGTCGGATTATTTGCGTCTCCGTTAGGAAGAACATTGTTGGCCGTGCCGTCTCAAGATGGTGGTGGACGGCATTGAGGTTTGCATGGAGTCCGCGGATGTTAGCGAACTCCACCTCAAACGGTAAGGTTGTGGTGGGAGTGTGCACCGCTGTAGTACCATTTTTGTTGTTAGGCGCTGTCATTTTAGGAGTGGAAAGAGAGAGACGTGAATCGAGAAAATGATGCCGCGATGCGAATGGTCAAAGTGTGGTGGCCTTTTTCCCCAGGAATTTGCCCACAGACGAGTATTATTAACCTGCCGAACGGAAGGGCCCCCGAACCCCCCCGGGAATGGCCGCCGGGACCCCACCTTCCGGTCACCAACCGGCACGACGGACCACCCCGAGATTATGCGTGGCATGGTGAGGCAGCCTCACGAGCTGGTTAGGCTCGCTTGGGCCCCCGTACTGTGCCACGGGCGGCCAGCGGGACAACCGTTTCTACGAGTCTCTGGTCGGCAGGTTAACGAAGTCCTCCTGGCACTGGTTTAACGGAAGCCTCCGATGGGTTAAGCCCTACCATCAGTGGAGCAGATCATCGCTCGAAAGAGTCCGTTAGTCGCTTCTTACGACACCCACCGGACGGAGAGAGGGGCGGCGATTGGTATTCTTTCTCCGTCACCGCACGGATGTGACATGCCCCACAAATCACCTGTGTTTTTCATTTTTAGTAATTTGAAAGTTTTAATAATGTTTTAGAGTCAATATATTGAAAATTAAAAGAAACATTACATTTGGGTACATGTTGTTCGAGAAAGGCTTGTGCCGCCACTGGTGATGAATTTAAATTTGAGGTTGTTACCACAGGTATATTTATAAAGAAATCATCAAAAATGTTAGCAATTTGTGCATCTGAATTGATAAGGTTATCTTTAACTTTTAGAGTAAAAGTGTTGTCCCGTGGTTTTAATTTACCAGTTTCACGGTTGATGATATCCCAAGTGGCTTTTATTTTATTATTAGATTTTTTAATTTTATCTTTAATGAAGTTAGATTTTGCTAGTGTGCACACTTTCATAAACAATTTAGAGTAATTTTTTACATATTCTGTAAAATTTAAATTTTGATTACGTCTTAAATTATATAACTCATACAGTTTATTTCTACTTTTATAAATACCAGTCGTGGCCCAGTCACAGAACTTAAGTTTTTGTGAAAACTTAATTGTTTTAGATGTAAACACTTGATTGTATTCTGTCTTTATTAAATCAAAGAGTAAAATATATGGTAATATATAGTACATCCGGATCATCATGTATAAAGGGCAAAGTATCGATTTTACAAGCTACATTGGTTTTAAAACTCGCCAGATTTTCACTTGCCAACTAACGTTTCGCAGAATTTTATTTTGCCGAATAATCATTTGCAAACTTATCATATAATTTTATTTTATTTCCCAACCTCACAGTGACCAACTGTACGTTTGGTCTGCTTTTCATAATGACACTTTTCAAAATGCCAATTTTCAAGTAGCCGAATGTTTTAGTTTGCGTAAGATTTATTTAGTGGTTTATTGTTTACCAAATGTTGTAATTAGTAGGATTTCGTTTAGTAATTATGTAATTTTGATTTATCAACTGATTTAATATAATAAACATTTAATATAATTTTAAATTCTATAATTTTATTTGAGATAATGTACTTTTGATATAATATACATTTGATATAATTATAATCTAAAGATAGAAAACATTATTCATAAAGCAAGCAGCATGCAAGCAAGCAGCATGAAAGCAAGCAAGCAGCATGAAAGCAAGCAAGCAGCATGCAAGCAAGCAAGCATGCAGCATGCAAGCAGGCATGCAGCATGCAGCAGGCATGGTTTCTGTCACGGCTCCGGCGCTGCGGGACTACGGCGGTCCCACGCGAGTTTATCGTCGCAGATGGCTTTCGCTCACCACCCAAACCACCTGTTCCTTAGCTCGCGGGCCGCCACGCCCCTCCGCGCCTACGCGGGCTTAAGTTACACTCTAGCGTAGGGCAGACAAGTCTACGTGGAGTCGGTTTTGACCCGAATCGTTTCTGTCACTGACTTTTGTAGCACAACCCTAACGAAAACACAACGTATTAACTTTTTAAGACAAAATTAGAAATCAATTAAGGATTAAAATTTTATTTTTCGTACCACTTGCTCAAAAAAGTGACATTCTATGCTACAAAAAGCGAACATAACAATAGTCATTTTTAATCTGTTAAAAACAGGGAAAGAAAATTGTACTGAATTTCATTCATCCTCTAGGGGGAGAATGTGATTTAAATTTGGAATACTTACCGAAATTTATACTGAACTACATCTGTGTTTACACCATTGAGTTTGTTTATAAAGCATTATACATCTTTTTGAAAAAGGACCTAAATCAAATAAAAAAAAAATAACAAAAAAATTACAAATCAACTCATCAACAATAAATGTACCAAACAAAAATGTAACTCTTTCTATCAATAATTGGACCAATTTTTCGAATGTTAACTTTTACTTTTAATTGTCATTATTTTTAACAAATGCTTATCTCATATTATTATTGTGTTAATTTAGTATTAGTAGAGTATTTTCCTCGGTGATAAAGCTGTCTTAGTCTTGGGTGAACTTAAATCCCTCGCTACACTCAGGACTCGTCTTAAATCCCTCGCTTCGCTCATGATTTAAGTTTTTAACACCCTCGCTACGCTCGGGAGTAAACCTCGAGTCCTTCGTTACGCTCGCGATTTAAATCGTCACCCGCGACAGAAGACACTGCTTTATCACCTTTATTTATTTATTGGTTGGTTAATAATCTACTATTTATTTATAAGCAAAAATTATATCAAATGCAGTTATAGAATATGAGTATTATATCAAATGAATAATATACGTAATGTTGTTATAGAAAGTGTATTTAGTACAAGTAAAAATTATATCCAATGAACGTTATGTCCTTTGAAATTAGTTCATTTGTCATTATATGAAATGATATTTTTTATCATTATATCAATGTATGAAAAGGAAACTGTTACATTGACAAAACGTTATTCGTCTAATAGTTGTGTGGCCTAGTGAAATGATAAATGTCCCAAACGTTTTGTGTCATTTTGGTGATCAGGCGAACGATTGCATAAAGTCAATCGTATTCATTTGACAGTTCATATTGTATGTTAATCATGTCATTCCATACAAATTGCAGCCGATGGCATACGATATCAAAACTGTCAAATGAATACGATTACCTTACAGCTTAAACAATAATTCCACCAAATGAAACGTCATACAAAAATTTGATAATCGTTAGTTGTCAAAGTGAAACATCGGCGAAACGTTGGTTGGCAAGTGATAATCTGCCAAACAATTTTCAGCGAAAAGGCAGCATAGAATAACAGACCGTGAGCATTTTGAAACGATACGACTCAAGTCGTCCATAAAAGAGCAAGACGACTACTCATTACAACTGTGCACTCAAAACGTGTAGGTTAGTGGATTGTAATAAAAAGCTTGTTTTTGATTTTTGTGGCAGTGCATCACCATTTTGTTAGTCTATTTTTAGCAGTGACCTGTAATTACTTTCTGATGTTAATTTTAAGTTTGTCAGTTTTATCACAACTGTTGTTTTTACATAAATAAGTAAAACTAGTATTACATTTTATTTAGTTATATATCTATCAGTGAGCCGCCATGTCAACATGCACTCTATAGAATATAATATTACTCGTATAGTATAGAAAAAAGTTTGTTAATACTCATAAAAGAAGCAGGATTACATAGTGTTGCACCGGTCGTTCCCGCGTGGGTCGACGCTTCGGGTAAAGCCCCGTTCAAATATTTATGTGTAATGAATGAAGTGTATGTTTGCTAGTTGAGTTCATAAATCAATTAGCTATGATATTTTCACTAAGCGGGCAGTGGGAGTAGCTGCCAAAGTTTGGTGTTGATGTAACAGAACCTTTAAAGGTCCATAATGGTCAGATTATACATCGGTGTGCAATTAGGCATCCCTTTGTTCTAACTTACTTTCACTGTAAATACAAGTTTTGTGAGGCAAAGTTAAATTTGTTAAACACGCCTTCCAAATTACAGGTATTATAGTTAGAGTATTTGAATAAAACTGGGAATTTGATTGACGGTATTCAGAGCAAGGGAGTTTATGGTACCTACGGCTTTATAATTAGTTGCTGACTTATAGCCCTTCGTCTTCGTATAGTTGAGAGAAAAATAAAGAATACCTAAATGTTTAGTATGGTTATTAATAATAGTACCTAGTGGTTATTAAGTACCTAGTGGTGTTGCACAGTTTATAAAAAGACTAAATATGTTTGAGTACGAAGTTTTTTCCAGTGCATGGATATGTGTTTGGGTTGTTTATTTCAACATGACATGCTCACGAAGCACATACCCTTCCTATAAGTGACGACGACCTTGCTGGTCGAGTGATTAACACGCTGGTTCTAGCGTCGCCATCTGTGGTCCTCGGGTTTAATACCCGATCAGGTCAATTTAGAAAAATCATTTTTAACCCTAACCGACGAGTATGAAGTACGTTATGAGAGTTAATGAAGCAAAGGATGTTTGTCAGGATCGTAGCCAATGTAGCTGTGCCTCTGTCTACCCCCTCTAGTGGACGTGTAAATGTCAAATTTTTTGACGACCTCCATGGTCGAGTGGTTTGCGCTGTGGGTCTGGCGTTCGCGCCATCTCTGAGGTCCCGGGTTAAATTCCCGGTCGGGTCAATTTAAAAAAAACTGTTTTTCTGAATTGATTTCTGGTCTGGGTAATTTTCTGTTTATGTATATTTATCCGTTATCTAGTATAACCATATTAACGAGTTTCAATAGAAGCTTATCTTGGGCTGGAAAGAGAGCGTAAACAATTTTTTTTAGATTTCGTGTCTGGGTGTTTTCCATGTATAATAACTATGTCTTACTGTACGAGTATATCTTCGGTGTTTTATATGTATAATAAGTGTGACTTACTGTATATGTCGTACTATATCTAGTTAACCAATAAACAAGTTTGAAAATAATCTTAATTTGGGATGTGGATATTTGGTGTGAGCTTGGAAAAATAATGATTGCCAGTTCCTCTCCTCGGTAGTTATGGAATCCGGGCGCAGTGCGCTTCCAGCTGCGGTCCTATCACCATCACTCATCATCAGGTGGGATGAAGGCAAGTGCTGACCTGTATATGTATATAATAAATATTATTTGTAATTTGATATATTCATTTATGAGATATCTTTTATTTTATGAGTTTAGATTATTGATGGAATGCTATGAATAACATCCATAATACCATTTAGGGTATTAGTATTTTTTTTATTACTTTTATTTTTTAACTTGACCTAGCAACAGGTTAATATTCAAAACTCAAAAGATATTTATTTAATTAAATCAATTAATAAGTACTTTGAATTGTCCAAATCTTTTTTAACCTACCACCCATTCAGGACGTAAATTTGAACAGTGGCAAAGAACAGACGGGCGCAAGAAACCACAGCGCACAGAAGCAACGACATTAACAAAAAAAATGTCGTTACCATGTCATGAAATACAAAATATAAATTTGAATGTAAACTATGTAAATGGTACTCTATATAAATTGATTATAGACAATTAGAAGTAGCTGTTGGAGTACTTGGAGCATTTCAGATCCAAGCTGTTTTGTATTCTGTGTAATCTGACACTTAATAATGTTTTTTATAAAGCTTTTCTTTGATTTTGATTATAAATTTATCAAGATCTAATTTCTGAATATCATTTGGTACTTTCTTGTAAAATCGCACAGACCCTTAAAGTAATTATTTAATTTTATGAAGCTTAGTATATGGTACTGCTAATTTGTTCATTGTGAATATCACTGTTTTAGTTCTACTTGACATTTTTTATAAGTAAATTGATTTGTCCAAAATTACTTACTTGACAAGTAGCTTAAATAAGCCACCACCTCACAGTACAAACTAGGTTTGTATATTTATATTTTGCAACGAACTTTATAACTACGACGCATACGCTAAATGTCAATACTTCACTTTACAAAAGATGTCAAACTTCGATGTAGCGGCTTTGAGATGTTAGATTCTTAGACAAATCGAATTTAGTCCAGGACAATGGTGCAACTGCTTTGTCCAACCAGCTCGACTACGGGCCGTCACTAGAACGGTCCAACTAATATAATGGTTGGACTAACAAGCTTGCTTTACAGTTCCATAATCCAATCTATACTTATACTAAAATTGTAACTGGCCGATGTCTGTACATAAAGATATTGAAGAAAAACTAATAATATAGTGGATCTTTATTAGAGCAACTGAAGCCAAAACTATATTTTTTAGAATTTTTCTCTGTCTGTATGTTTGTACGCGCTTTACGCAAAATCGATAGCATAGAATTGAATGCAATTTTCCTATATGAGACCCAAGGGGAGCGATGGGTAAGTAGTATTAATAAGCCGCCTGTCAGTTTCACACTGCTCCGCCAGCACACTTTTTTCGTTAACATTTCCTGTTTCGATCGACAAACAGTATTAAATCTACATTAACGCGAGCGACGCACAGTGATTCGTGTAGAACAAGTTAGCTGGACAAAATAATTTGCTTTGATTTTTGTTTCTAAATAAGGTCAATGAGCGTTGACGTATAGCTCTCAGTACTTTTTTGAGGATGGTTTATCGTTTATGCGAGTATTATAAAAAAAGTTCAGAAACATATTGTATACTAATATAATTTATAAAATATATTATTAATAATATATTATAATATTTTTTCTAGAAAGTAATTATAAAACCTAATAACATATAACATAATATAATTAAGCTTAATGACTATTTCTGTTACTCATTATCATCACTTTCATCAGATGAATCATCCATTGAATAGTTATGATCATGAGTAGCAGAACTATGAAAACTAGCAATTGTATTTACAAATATGCTTCTTACAGCTAGGTTGAACTATTAAATTTAAGACTTCAGAAGGGAGCGCACCTGTTTCCTTCCGGGGAACTTCTCTTAAACCGTTTATTACAGGGTCAGATGTTATCAAAAATATATTAAGTAAATTCCTATTTGTAGCTATTCGCGATCGCTTTTGTGTTTTGTGTTCACGAAATCTTCTGCAGTCCTTATTCCGAGCTTCATGTGCTTCCTAGGCTAGCTATAGGCCTATAGGCAGAAGTGATGATTTAATTACTTCACCACTATGCAGAAGTACTTTGTGAACAGCCGCGGGCATAAGAAATTTAGATTTCTTGAGCTAAGTTTTCAAATTTTTCAATATTAATATCATATCCCGATGATAAAGTGCCAAGTAATATGCCAAATTTTTTATTCATTAATTCACTAGCACTTCTAGATTGTAAAAGGTCATCTACGAGTCGTCTTTTTGATTTGAGACTGGAATCATTAATTTCCTTAGTTGGCCTTCCAGGTCCGGGTTGGGTTTCCATGGAAGTACTTAGCATAGAACCATAAACGGACACATCAAAAGATATGTTAACGCCCTCCAGCCACGTAGAATTTTTGTCTAGGAACCGCTATCGGTTTCTTCCACAACTGTTCCAATTTTCAGCCAATTTTGATGCATGTTTGGAGATGATGACCTTGACGTCTTTCACAGATTGCTCCGTTACATCATCAAAGTCATGTCTCGCAGATATAAATCGAAAGAGCTCTTCATTCCGCGTTTCTTTCGGGTGTTTCAACCATTCTTCGAAAAAATCAATTTTTGAGACGGTGAAAACTGCAATACAAAAAAAAATAAAAAAAATAAGTTGTGCAAATAATTCGCAATAGTTTTTTTTACTTATTACTACTAGAGACTTGTAAGAATCATATACAGTAGGTTTTACAGAGTGGACATGAGTGGACATGTAATTTTTTATCATTGACTTAAAAAAGTGGGTCAGAACTACCACTATTTTCTAAACATTTAATTAATAAAATTAAGGAATCAAGATTCTGGTGATAAAAACTAACTCAAAAGAAACTACTTACCCTTATGTATGCAATCCATCACAAAAACACTAGCAAAATATTGTTGTAGTAACTTGAACAATGTTATCAAGTAAGGCGTAAAAATGCAAATAAATGCTCTTTAAATTGTGAACATTTCATAAGCTTACCTTAATGACGTTCCAAATGAGGGTAATTACGAAAAGTTATAGGTGTATTCCTTAATGTATAGACCTCACGAGTTCCTATCAATAAGTACCTACTAGAAATTTAAAGGTCGTTTTTGTCCAGCTAACTTGTTCTACACGAATCATAGTGCGACGCCGCGGCCAAAAGCTATTTTATTTATAAATTTTTCTACAATAAATATTTTTTGCTCAGAAACCTCTACAATTAATCTCACCGAGCACGAATAGGTAAGTCCATTAATCTAATTTTAATTTCATAATTAGGTACAAAATGGAATAGTATCACTAGAACAATATAATTTAGTTACATAGGTGGAAAATAATGGTAGTTTATTCCCACACATTTCACTTTGTTACCCGCGTGGTGTAGTAGCACAGTATAAATCTTTAGCATAAAATAATGATATAAGTATACTGTGGTAGTAGTCTGTATGTGGGCGCGTAGCAGGTGTAGCATCTCTTAGCATGCCGTAGTCTAGTAGCCAGTCGTAGCACCGCAGTCGAGCCGCGTAGACGCTCGTAGTTCCCTTCGCGGACTCGACGCGAGCTTCTGGAAACTTTCGAAAGCGTTTAAAGAAAGTTAGTTTTGTTACAAATGTTTTGAAATAATTATGTTATTAACGAATTAGTTTCTTGTGCCGTGCTCTTGATTCTTGGTGAAACTATAATGTAGTGTGTTTTTGTGAAGTTAAAAAAATGTTGTTACCAAGAATATGGTAATTTAATTTCATCTTGGTTATACCATAATAGATAGCATCATGATTATTTTTAAAATGTTTGAGACTATAGTGCCATAGTGGGATGACCCACTGCTGTGTCCAAGCGTATTCATGAACAATATCAAATATCAAAAGTAGACTAACAAATTTTTAAACAGTATCTTTCCAAAATGGTGTTGACTTACGATTACGAGAACGCTTACAGCGCCAGCACATCAGATATCGACAAAAAGTTTTGGGACTACTTCGATCTATCATCGACTGCTATGTATACTAACATGACATCAGACGTCGGGTACCAGGACACGGTGCCACGTGACCAGGCAGCTGTACTGGCGACGTATGGGGTGTTGCTGGCTATCGGAGGGTCAGGGAACCTGGCGGTGCTGGTGACCTTGGCCAGGACGAGGCGGAGGAAGTCCAGGATCGCGCTCCTCATGACGCACTTGGCGCTTGCCGACGTGTGCGTCACGTGTGGTGTAATACCTCTGGAGGTAGGTTAGAAACATTTTTAGAACATGCAGAGATCTTCTAATAAGCTCACGCTTATTATGGGGTGTTCAGTTTTGTATGTGAATACCAAGTAGGTGTACCTATAGACGCACGATTAGTTGACCTATATGTGCGTGGGCCACTGAAAGTGCACAGCAAAAGCGCCGCGTGCACATGAGTGCATGTGTAAAGTATTGCAATAAATATTTCCTCTCACATCTTGAAATAATTAGGTACCTTTAGTAGAGGGGCGTTCAGTTTAAGGTAAGACGAACTCTACGCATGTACTTATGTATATATGACTTCTAGACGTGATGACTGTACTTTGGAATTAAATACTTGTGTTTATAAATTATTATCGTTAAGTTTTCTTTATCGATAGCTGTGAGGGCCTGTATATGCTACCTGCAGCTAATATTATGTTTATTCCAGTTCCCATGTATAAGTTAGATTACAGGTTGTATGATCTAGGAATCAATTTTTTAAATAAAATACATAATTATAAATTTAAAAGATAAAACAATAACAAGAAAAAAACTTATGATCGCTACTGCTCTCTTACGACATCAATTTGTTTGCCTTCCAAAGCACGGAGGAGGTTCAGATGTCAGAATTTGGTAACCCATCTGGTGACGTAGCATTGAAAGTTGCTTAACCTGCAATATTACAACCCGAACGTGTGGCATCCCGCACCTCTCGATATTTGCTGGTTTGAACGTATGCTGTTGCTAACCGGTAGGTGTATAAAACGCGAGCTGCTAGCTATAATAATATTTAATAACAAGGCAATTAATCTGTTTAAGTAGAATTGTTGATATTGTGCGCCTTTGGAATTGCGCTTTTGACTGTGTCCGCTTTTGATATTCTGCTCTTTAGACATTTTGCGATCCTTTGTCATTTTGCGCTTTGACCGTTTAAAATAAACCCGAAGCAAATATCTAAACGCGTCGGCTTCATTGAGCTGCTCAGTCTAATTTTATTCACTTAAAAGTGTCATACCTAACTATTAGTACATAATATACGTAGCATTATGTTAAAATATTGTAAAACTAGTTTTTCGATAAAGATTTATTATAATATTTCAAACAGTACGTGTGTGAATAATCTGAGAACCACTTCATTAAGCGATGTAATCTGTAATGTGGTCTTAATTCTAATTTGATATTATGTGTTGATATTCATATTTAATTTTAATTAATCCATTGCAGTGCTTCAATGGGGCTCATGTTACATAGGCAGATACGTATTATTTAGGCAGGTATATTTTCACATGCAATTATAATTTTATATGTGATTAATTTTAACGGTGTAACAATTTTTCATAATAATTTATTAAGAATTAACTTAAACACCATTAAAATTAATGTCAATGTTCATTATACTTAGTTTTTCATAGAATGTCCAAAGAGATTTATTGCAAACATTTCCACCAATATAGAGTAGGCAAGGAAAGATGCACTTTGTCAAGTGGGCAAAGGTTGTTTAGGGAGGTACCCAATAGCTACCTGGATAATTTACTTGCAGTAGACATCATCCAAGAGGTAGACAAGAAGAGATGGTGTGACGATTGGCCAGTGTCTAAGCAACAACAACAGGGAACTTTGGTGGGATTTAGGGAAAGCCTTTGCCCAAGTGAGGTTTATTCAATAGGCTAAGTCGCTATAAATATCTTACAACTTTTTTTTAAGAAAATGGTCACTGCCACTCGTCTTAATGTCGAGGTATCGAGTTGGCACCCCGACGTTGATCTTCCGTGGATAACAAAAATTTACGAAATATGCCTTAATTTGTTATTTTTAGGTACTTATAGTGGTATAGGTAGATGTAAGTTTTCAGAGTAAAGCTTCTGGTGTTAACAACTTCAACTTTATCTTTGGCGTTTACACATCTCACAATTAATATTTCAAAATTAATCTAAAAACATATAACATTTCACGGGAGTTTTCACTCGCCGTCATCCTACTCCATTTCACCGAAGTTTATAATTACTTGTTTATAATCTTCCAACCGAAGAGTATAACCGGCCACTTTGCTTAGCGTTTGAGGAGTATGAGAAAGCTTTCGATTCGATCGAAACATGGGCCGTGCTACAGTCTCTTCAGCAGCGGTGCCAAATTGACTACCGGTACATCAAAGTATTGAAGTGTTTGTACGAAAACGCCACTATGACAGAGTTCGCCTTCAGGACCAAAGCTCGAAGCCAGTCCAGCTGCAGCGTGTAGTGAGGCAAGGAGACGTCATATCTCCGAAACTCTTCACTGCTGCACTGGAGGACGTGTTTAAGCTTCTGGACTGGAGAGGACTCGGCATCAATATTAACGGCGTGTAAATCACTCACCTTCGATTTGCCGACGATATAGTAGTCATGGCTGAGACCCTGGAAGACCTCGACAAAATACTCGGTGATTTCAACAGAGTCTCTCAACAAGTCGGCCATAAAATGAACATGGAGAAAACAAAATCATGTCTAACTCACTTAAAGTTGTTGACGAATATATTGTATACCTACCTACCTGAGACAAACGGTCCAGTTAGGTAGGTCCAACTTTAAGAAAGAGGTGCAGGAAGTCCGAGTGTGGCTTGCAAGCCGTGCTCGGTCTTTGTGGACGCGGCTAATCATCGAATCCAACTCGGCTGGGCAGCGTTCGATAAGCTACGAAATATCTTCTCGTCCAAAATACCGCAGTGTCTCAAGACGAAAGTCTTTGACTAGTGTGTTGCCAGTGATACATACGGTACCGAAACGTGGTCGCTCACTATGGGTCTAATATGCTCGGGGTTTCTCTACGTCAGTCTACGTGATCGAATCAGAAATGAGGAGATTCGTATAAGAACTAAGGTAACCGACATAGCCCAAAGAGTCGCCAAGCTCAAGTGGCAATGGGCAAGACACATCGCTCGTAGAACCGATGGCCGTTGGGGCAGAACGGTTCTCGAGTGGCGACTGCGCGTCGGAAGACGCAGTGTGGGCAGGCCTCCAACAAGGTGGTCCGACGATCTGGTGAAGGTCGCGGGTAGCCGCTGGATGCAAGCAGCACAAGATCGGTCGTTGTGGAGATCCTTGCGGGAGGCCTTTGTCCAGCAGTGGACGTCCTCTGGCTGGTGATGATGATGAATCTTCTAACATGTTATACCTGTTTGTTTGATTGATCGCTGATTAATTACAAAGATGGATATTATATATCACAAGATCCGGCACGCGGTTTCGCCTTTGTCACGAGGACATTAAAGTTTTTATGGCATTGGTACAAAGAGTAACCGACTAGGGGCTGGGCAAGAACCGGCGTGAAGCGTAGCCAATGGCATTCTTGGACCCCAACTATTTCTGTTCAAATAATACAGTGCGCAACAAAAACGTCGAGGGACCCGGTTAAGCACGTGATTATTATTAAAATATTCTTTATCTCAATATAAATTACTCGTATTAAATAAAAGAATATGCGGAGAGCATTCGATCATATAATATAAAATCTGCGATCAAAGGCGGCGAGTTAAACACTGTCATCACCATAGCTGGGCTTATCGTAGGTATTTGTTTAATTATGTGATAAATGTGATGAAAAATGAAATTTGAAACATAATAATATTTTAGCAGCAATTTCGATAGCAATGTAAGCAAAGCAAGTCATATTTACTTCATGTCAAATGTCCCCGTATTTATCTTAGTTCAGTCAACATCGAAATTTGCTTGATTCGAAATGTCTTATTAGATCTTACATCGTTGCCAAATTGATTTAGCATAAACAAAACTTACTGCTATGTTATTGGAGTATGTTTTTGAGTGGTGTGGGGAAGCGGCTATTAAAAAAAATATTTCCAACCCATCCCTTCCTGTAACCGTGTCGCGTAACGGTGAAAGAATACTACCACCCCGTCTTCTCCTTTGGGTGTCGTAAAAGGCGACTAACGGACTAAAGACTGCACATACATCCAAAAGCATAGAGCGGCGGTGGGCTCACCATCTGTCACGATGAGCACAGGTGTAGTTGTTATTGGGAGAAACGTGGACTATGGAACGGATTAATTTTGCGGTCCTAGTTGCCTACTCTCTGACTAACCCTTAGAAGACTATACTCGTGAGTGTACTCGTACGTACGTATGATTTGACTGTGTACTGTAAATCGTCACTTTGCTACGTCTACCTAGCAGGTAGCCACGCCGATGTCAGTGGCAGGAAAGAGACCGTCTGGAGTGAAGGAGATTTAACAAAATGTATAAACCGCCTAGCTAGCTATCACCTTCTACCTAAATATGCCACGGAAACATCATTGTTAGTAGCATTGCTGCGTTCCGTTAGTGATAAGATATCCAGTTCATCAGTGGTTGAGGTATCTTGCGCACAATGCGTCTGGAACGAATCTATCTCTTATTTGCTTAAATTGAAACAACAGCAACCACTGTAGACGATATAAAAATTGATTTGAAAAGTGTTCGTATGGTTCGTAACAATCGCAGTTCAAAATTCATTCCAAAATTACATACATACGTATTTACATGCATATAATCACGACTATTATCCCCGTAGGGTTAGTCAGAGACTAGGCAATGAGAACAGCAAAAGCAGTCCTCTACCATAGTCCACTTTCACCAAACAGCGATTGCACATATGCTCAGCGAGACAGGTGTTGAGCCCATCGCCGCTCTATGCTGTTGGAAGTATGTGCAATCTTTAGTCCGTTAGTCGCCATTTACGACACCCTAAGGGAAGAGAGAGGCTGGTAGTAGTCTTTCAACGCTACGCAACACGGTAGATTAAAACTAATTTTTAATTCCTAATTTAATTTGGCATAACGTGTTAGGCATATTTTTTGTCATAATAATACTATGACAACTGTTTTTTTTGTATACTATAAATTTCTTTATTCATAACTATTATTAATTTTAAGCTAATGAAGAAGGATACATTACAAGGCCAGTTACGTAACTACACGTAACTATATCTCAGTATTTTCTTCTCTCCCCTAATTAATGTCATACGTAGCAAGTTAGTCTGTTTATTAGTAGGAAACAAGTACCCGTAACACCATTTAATTACATTTTCATGTGGATCGTGATTAAATATTTGATACCTATTGGCATTTGTCGACGAAACAGACACTTTCAATGCAAAGTGTATCTGCGCGCCGTTTGACTCAATTTAGCGTACGCGACACTTTCTTATACTCTTTTGGCAGTACTATTACTTTATTATGGAAAAAACGCTTATAATAAAATTATATAGTCCATTATTGATACAGATTGACACACCATAACTTTATTTTATAAATGTGTGTGAGAAGTACCCATGTAGTTGAGTAATATAGTATACTCTTTGATTAATGCTGCATGCACGCGGCATGCGATATCTTTCTGTTTTTGTTTTAATCAAAGGTCAGTCGCTTAATTATATGCTTGCTTATATAATTGCTTGTTTTTTAATCACTGAGCCGACAAACGAGCACCGGCTGCCTGATGAAACCGCAGCTAAGGACGCTTACAATATCAAAGGTATTACCTTCGCGTAGCTTTAGTTCTTTTGCCCCTTAATTTCACGGAATTTAGTCCAGAATAAAACAAAAGCACAGCAAGGCACATGCGATCAACAGTTAGAGATAAAGATAGCAATTACCTTTGTAACCTTCGATCAACAATACAACTAGATAACGCGTCACGTACAAAATCAAAGCTTAATTATGTCCACATGAATAAATACTTTTTCAAAGCAATAAATTACTCCTGTCACTTAAAAATGAAAAGACGTCAATAAATGTAGTGGTGAAATCAACCTTAACGGGCAACGTATAAAGTACTTTTTCCTGTTATTGCCATGCGAGAAAATTAACGCTCACTTCTCAAGTGCGCGTTTATTTACCGAGACATATTTTTAGCGCCAACCTGACATAATACAAAGCTGTACTTACGTATAACAATAAAGAAAGCAGAAATTAAATTAGGAAAATAATGCAGAAGAGCGACGACATTATGCAGGGTAGGGTAAAACAAAAGTTGATAGTTCGTAGACAAAGAATTAGTACGTAAAATTACAGCAATTACCCAACAAGTAGAAACACTCCTTAGTATCCTTATTGTTAAGGAAGAGGATACCGGGTTAAGTGCGTTTCTATCATCGACTTTATTATTACTAACCATCAGATGAGATGAAAGCTATTGTCGATCAGACAGTGCCGAGGCTTTGCATTGCGTCAGACGGAGAGTACCCTGCGTAAACCCTCTCCAATTTTAATTACCACCACGCCACACCACATTTTAATAACCACCGCTTTATGCGAAACACAACTCCACAGGGAAAACAAAAAAAACGCGAGATGAAAGCTAAAGCGCTTATTTTAAGCGCGGTACAAAAACTTGATAAATATTTGTTTTTTTTTTAAATTTGGCTTATTTTGTCCCGCTACTGAGCTAAGGCCTCCCCCAAACCATTCAACATTACATTAATGTTGAAAAAATGTCTATGAAGAAGATTCGAACCCGCACCCTTCTGACATTCCCGGTAAGGTTCTTTTCCAACTAAGCTACCGTGGCTTTTACCAGCCCGCCGAAATTCATAAACACTAAATTCAATGTCAACACCTACGTCATCAACATCTAATCCGCGGTTCGTATCCTGCTCGTTAAAATTTTTTCAACATTTATTTTGTAATTTGTTCGCAAAAAAATTGCTTTAAATTTGTATAAAAATATACTTATAAATACTCGCTTAGTATCTCTATGATTGGATTTATAATAGAATTACAATTTCGTTAGAAATTGGTACCAAATAAATTATGTCTTTGATTTAGAATAGCAAGGCAATATCGTGTCGTCTCGGATACAGCCTGCGGGTGCGGATGGGAACCGCTTTCGCATGGCGGATTCCTGAAATTGTTAATTTTGAATTTCTTGGAAGCGATATCAATTTGTAAAAGGCAGAGAGTGAGATTAAATGTATTTTGATAACGCATTGCTATTATCCGCTAGGTATTACCGTTTTGTTGAAACGTTCAGCTTTTCTGGATTTAACAACGTTCTTGTTTACTGTTTTGCTGTTGATCTTTTGTGAATTTTCAAGTGATTTCTGCAATTATTTTATTAAATAGCGATTTATTTCAAATGTTTAAGTCTATCAGCTAGTTTAAAATAATTAGTTAACTGCTTAGCGATCGTGAATGTGCATTAGAAAGGCAAAGGTACATAAAACAAAACAGTACAACGTCACTTTTCCAATTCGCTCAAGAACCTTTCGAAGCATAGTAACCAGAAACACAAGTTACCGTGCACGCCGTGTGAGATCTCAGCAAAATCTCTACTCGGAGGAATTAAAGATCTATTATCACTCATTATCAAAAAACAATAGTTACTAAGAAAACGTTTAAATACAAAGGGAGATTCTTTACTCTATGGCCGTTTGGTATAACGGCTCACTAAAAGAACTACCAATCCCTTTTTTTCTTTAAATGTCGTAAAAGGGGACTAACGGACTAATAAAGACTGCACATACATCCAACAGCACAGATGGCGATAGGCTCACCACCTAACACGCTGAGCACTGTGCAGTTGTAATTTCATTAAACATGGACTATGGCAGTGCTCTGCTTTTGCGTGCATTGAATAGTCTCCGACTGACCCTTTAGGGATAATAGTCGCGGATCTATATAGATACATATATATGTATGTACTTTCAACATCATCATCAGCCTATGAACGTCCCACTGCTGGGCACAGGCTTCCCACGTGGACAATAGCACGTGGGGATATTGGGCCATAAGCCACCACGCTGGCCCAATGCGGGTTGGAGGGTTTTAACGACTGTCATCTTACGACAACAACCGGGACCAACGGCTTAACGTGCCTTTCGAAGCACGGAGGAGCTCGAGATGTTTTCAATTGGTCACCCATCCAGCGACCCGGCATTGCGAAAGTTGCTTAGCGAGCAAGATCGCAAGCCGAACGCGCTAGCCGCTGCGCCATCGAGCTCCTCATGGTATGTACTTTACACTTATTAAATGTTGCAAACCGCACTAAACCATTGAAGGAATAACAAAATGGAAAATAGTATAGACGTTTATGTTGCATTACAAAGCATTGAGTTCATACTTAATTTGTTTACGCTCACACTAATTATCTAGTCCAATATAAGTATGCCTTAGGAAACTCGTTAATATGTCTTATGTCACAAAATGGAATACAAAGATTTAAAAAAAGTTGTTGTTCAATTCATTCAATCAGAAAAGAAGGCTTATTTTGACCAGCATGTAAATGCAAATTTGAAAACCTCAAAAAAACTCTGGAAATCGCTAAAAAGCACCGTTTTTCCGGACCCTAAATGCGCCGACCTTCCTTGTCATCTAAACGATCCTACCGCGATAAATGATCACTTCTTAAATGTTCCAGGTAACACATCTGTAGATATTTAAAATTAACACTTTATGAATTTAATAAACGTGTCCCTTCTTTTAATCTGGAACCTGTTTCTTCATACTAAGTGGGCAAAGCTATATTGTCAATTAAATCAAATGCAGAAGGAGTTGATGGCATTACTCTCGATATGGTTCTCCTAACGCTACCACAGAGTTTAGATGCCATAACTAGTATTATTAATAAATCTATAACTACTTCTACCTTCCCTGATCAGTGGAAAATAGCGTTGGTTCACCCTATACCTAAAAATAACAATCCTATCACTGTGAAAGATCTTCGTCCAATCAGCATACTTCCATTTCTGTCAAAAATCTTAGAAAGGATTATGTACATGCAAACACTTCGATATTGTGAATCCAATAATATACTCCCTGAGTTGCAGTCTGGTTGTAGGCGTGGTCGTAGTACTGCCACTGCTCTTCTTGATGTACTGGACCATGTATTATCGGCTCAAGATAGAGGAGATGTTACTATCCTGACACTGTTAGACTATTCTCGAGCATTTGACTCCATAAATATATCTTTGATCTTATCAAAATTGTCATACTGTGGTTTTGATGTGTCAGCCGTGAAGTGGTTTGACAGCTACTTAAGTAACCGATCTCAGAAGGTTGTGACATACGACTCAAGTGGTACCCGCTTGGAATCGGATCTGCGATCTGTAACGCGAGGAGTTCCTCAAGGGTCCATTCTTGGTCCTCTTTTATTTATCATATAAACTTTTGATCTACCGGATGTAATAAGGCATTGTAAATACCATTTATATGCAGATGATCTACAGATCTATACCTCCCTTAATATAAACAACATAAATGATCGTATCACATGTTTAAACCATGATTTAGATTGTATAGCATCTTGGTCCTTGAGGAACTCGCTTGTATTAAATCCGTCAAAAACTAAATATATTATAATGGGTACTAAAGGTAAAATATTTAATATAATTAATAGATGTAATCCTATTAACGTAAACGTAATGGGAGAAAATATTGGAAGGGTATCTGAGGTACGTAATTTGGGACTACTTATGGATGAATCTCTCCATTTTGAAAGGCATATTTCTGAATGTGTCAGGCCCTGTTTCTACCGATTAAAGGTCCTTTATAGAATACGAGACTTTATATCTCTTGACCTTCGCGTTAATCTGTGCGATAGCTTAGTGCTCTCTAAACTAAATTATATTACTGTATATGGCCCATGTGTCCTGGGAAGGTCTCAGCGACTTATTCAACGAGTCCAGAATGCGTGCGCGAGGTATTGTTTTGCTATCCCTCCCAAAACACATGTAACGCCTTATATGAATAAATTTAACATTCTGAAAATGAAGGAGCGCCAAAAGCTTTACTTGGCTTGCATGCTTTTTGACATAATTACGAAGCAACACCCTAAATACCTATTTGATAAGCTTGCTTGGCGTTCTTCTACCAATTGCAGGGTTAGACAGTGCACCAACCCTCTATCAATACCTGAACATAAAACTGCTGCTTTCCGTGGCAGCTTCAAATATAAGGTGACTGCTAGAAACCGCAAAAAACTTCTAGGGCTGGTCAGGTCAAGTGTTTTAAACATGACAAAAATGACAAAAATGAAATTCGTGTTTTTTTCATTTTTTATTAAATAATTCATTATGTAAATTTTAATTAGATTGTCTTTGAGTATCTTATTTATTTTAAACCAATAACATAAGAAAAATAAAATGAAAAGCAATTAAAAATAACGATTATTTACAACGCGCGGGCAACGAAGTTCAACGAACTGCCGGGAGGCCGTCGGTTGACACGTCCGCGTCGTCAGCTGGGCGTTAAGTACCTACGTTAGTCTGCAATCATGAGACCCCATTTATTTTCCTTTAATTGAAATGTGCGTAGGTATAAGGTGCAGTTAAGTCCAACGACTATCGATTGCATCAAGTTATGGCCACATTTTAACTGTAATTATGATAAGTGTTATGTATGAGCGTAAATTCAACTCAATCCTACCCTACGTCTTACAAAAAAAAATCTATCACACATTATGAGAAGATAGGTACAAAAAAATAGGAATTCTTTATGACAAAAATAATGAAAAAACCTCTAAGAAATAATTCAGAAGCCAAATATTATGCGTTACTCATGACGATAAAAATTAGACAAAAATAAAATTCTCAAAATAGTCGACAATGTCTTAACAACTAAATAGTAGTATAAAAAGACATTAAAAGCTACCTTTCCTTACAAATGAAAGATCAAATGTAGGTAGTTATCTAAGGTACGACCAACGACCGAACGATGACCTTTCATGTCTACGACAACTAAACTAAAATAAGTATGTACCTATTACCTATTTTGTATTATTCTTAGTCAAGTGTTATTTCACTATTCAGTCTTGCCTACTTACACTAAATTAAGTTAAACTAATGTATCGCATTAAAGGCAACGTTGATACCTAAACTGCTGCGTAATTGATAGGTAGGCAGGTACTTACGTGGTGTTATAGAGCATTCCAGTTTATTACATTAGCGCACAGGAAAGGTGATAAGCTTCCCACTGTCAAACTAATGTAATAATTATTAAATAAAAGTAAAAACCTGTGCTAAAATTTCGTAAATAAATTAAAATTTATTAAAGGATAAACTAGAACAACTTTTGTGATCGGCACATAATTATTATTACACTAATTCGGCGTGCTTTAGGCAGTTTTACGCACACGCGACGCGAATGCACCAGACAGAATGCATAAGTTGACTTGACTGCCGAATAAAATCAAAGATGCAAGATGCGCAAGCGAGCGACACGTAGCGTAGACGATCTGCTGTCTCTTTCCAATTCTATGAATATGAAAGAGACAGAGTAAATTCTTATCGCTGCGGCAGGCGGTGTACCAACGTTACGGCTTTAACTTAGAGAATCGCACTGTGGCACTGCTGTGCTGAGTCGAGTCACTGAACTCACTTGAGTCTCTTGCGCAGCGCAGCGCAGCAGGTGTGTGCAGTTTCCTCGGGAAAGTTTTGGTGTGTATGTGTGGTGCATTTGTGTGTGGGTGATTAAACTAATAACTAGTATGAGTTAATTAGTAAAGGATTAGTATTATTATGAATAGGCTACCGTGAATAAAGTAATCAGTTCAGCAACAAATTAATGTTTTGTGTAACAAATGGGTGTTAAGTCGTATTAGACTTGTAGGTAGAACAGGTGGTGTTCTTTTAAACACGTTAAATAAGTGTAATAATAATGTGCCGATCACAAGAGTTCGTCCTTTAATAAATTTTATTTTATTTACGTTATTTTGGCGAAGGTTTAATTTTTATGTAATATTACGTTAGTTTGACAGTCCAAAGCCTGTGAGGTGTGATGGGAAGCTTATCACCTTTCCTGTTCGCTGATGTAATAAACTGGAATGCTTCTAACACCATGTAAGTAAGTAACTACCGACACCTATTAATTACGCAGCTTTTTAGGTATTAACGTTGCCTTTCATGCGAGACATTAGTTTGACTTAATTTAGTGTAAATAAATAAGTAAGACTGAATAGTAAAATAACCGCTTGAATAACAACAACATAACATAGGTAACTTATCACAATGCTTTAGGCTGTTTAGTTGTCGAGGACATGAAAGGTCATCTGGTCATTTGGTTTGGAGTTAGCGGCAAGTGCTTAGCGTGCGGACGCGATATTAGATAACTACCCAACTACCCATTGATCTTTCATTTGTAAGGAAAGATAATTGTAACTTCTCATAATGTGTGGTGTGATAGATATTTACTAGGATTGAATTGAAATTACGTTCATACATCATAACACTTACCATAATTACAGTTAAAAAGTGGCGTTGGACTTAACTGCACCTTATACTTACGCACATTTCAATTAAAGGAAAATAAATGGGGTCTCGTGATTGCAGACTAACGTAGGTACTTATCGCTCAGCTGACAACGCTTACGGGTCAACAGTCGGCCGGCCAGCCGTTCGTTGCCCGCGCGTTGTAAATAATCGTTATTTTTAATTGTTTTTAATTTTATTTTTCTTATGTTATTGGTTTAAAATAAATTAGATACTCAAAGACCATCTAATTAAAATATACAAAATGAATTATTTAATTAAACATTTAAAAAAACTCGAATTTCTTTTTTGTCATTTTTGTCATGTTTGAAACACTTGACCTGACCAGCCCTAGAAGTTTTTTGCGGTTTCTAGCAGTCACCTTATATAATGCTACTAAGTGTTGGAATAATCTACCTCCCCCACTGCGAGATACAGGAACTAAATATCTATTTAAACGTGCTTAAAAGGCTCATTTACTTTACATCCAAAAATCCACTTAGTAGCTACTGTTTAATTATTTATCTGTTTATTTATTTTAAGTATTTTTGGCATTGCATTTCGTGGTCTTTGTTTTTATTATTAAGTATTATTTAATAATTTTTTTATTGGTCTTTTTAATGAAGGAAGTACCGTACTAACACTATTCACATTATGTAAAAACAAAAAAAAAAGATTTTTCATAAATACTTCCATATTTAGATTTAATGCAGTACTTATAGTATAATAAACTCAGGGCACGGTACGCGCTCCTCCCCGGGTTTCGGCAGAATATCAGTGTTGTGGCCTTGGTTGCAACAAAAAAAACTGAGTCGGCGCCCTTTGGTTGACTCAACACTATATACATTGTTAATGTACCAGGCATTGCTTTTTGATTTATTTTTGTTTTTTATGTTTTATTTTGTATAACCTTGTATATGTGTTAAGTATATACCAATAAAGTTATTATTCATTCATTCATTCATTCATAATATAGTAAGATAAAGGATAAATATACATAAAGATAGAAAAACACCCAACCCGAAATCAATTTAGAAAAACAGTCCTTATCTAAATTGACCCGACCGGGAATTGAACCCGGGACCTCAGAGATGGCGCGACGCCGACGCCAGACCGGCGCGCTAACCACTCGAGCATTTAGGGGGTTTGGCGGTCAGCGAAAATTTGGATGTTGCGCGGGGCCTAGCGGGTGTTGCGCGGGGTGGGGTCCGCGGTAGTTCGTAAGCGCCATTCACGTTTTTATCAAAAAGTTAATAAAAACGTTTAGTTTTTTGAAAATCGAAATCAGTCAAGAAATCGAGAAGGTAAATACCTATGTACGAATTCTGCTCGTTGTAATTTTTTCACTTTTTTAGTTTGTAATTTGCTTTTATTTTGTATTCGCTGTAATAATGTCACTACACACGATGTGTATACTGTTTGTTAGGTTATTGTCAAGCTCAACCTGAAATGCCAAGTATGTTGTCTTATATGCCTGTAACCTGTATGTGTACCTAAACCAAATAAATAAATAAATATGTGTTTATGATTTTATAGGAATTACTATTGTAAAACACGGTCGTAATGTGCATTTATATGAAATTTTAAAGGTAACTTCAGGTCTTTTTTCTATCAAGCCAAATGTTTTTAATCGTGTTTTAACTTCGTTCATCCCCTCACACATACGATACACATTGAAAATTTCAGTGCGAAATATCCTACTAATATTATAAACGCGAAAGTTTGAATGTATGGATGGATGTTTGTTACTCTTTCACGTAAAAACCATCGAATAGATTTGGATGAAATTCGGCATACAGATAGTTTATAACCTGGATTAACCATAGAATACTTTTTATTCCGATATTCTCACGGGAACGGGAATCACGCGGATGAAACCGCGAGCGGCCGCTAGGCTAATATATTTTGAATAACACCTAATAGAAAACAGCCAATTTTTCCGTTTTCACCGCCTAAAGCCCCTTGTTGTACTGTAATGAAATTATAGCAACGTGGTGGTGTAGGTATATTATGTGTGTTGAAAAGTATTGCGAGCGTTTCGTAATACTCGTGTACGAGTACCAGGAGCTAAACGGTCACGAAAATTGTCTATTGGATTAGGACTTCTTGTGTATACTTGAAAATGAAATAGTCTATGGATTCAAACCTTGTGTATATTCGAATACGAATTAGAGTAAGGTCCTGCCGGGCAAAAGCTTCCGTCCGTAGATGAATTATTGGTTTCGCTGCGTGAATTATTGGTCTCGCTGCGCAAAAACCACAGCTCCGTAAATGCGGCAACTCGTCTATGAAAATTTGCAAGAATGCTGTACTTCTTATTTTTTTGTAGTATTATTTATACACAGTTTTATTACGCAAACTGGCATTTTACTTTGAATTATGCTCAAAACTTAATAAAAAAAATCGGTACGTACATTTTACACACCGCTATCAGTGTGACTGGTTCTCGGGTACGCCGATTTCGGCGTAATATTTGTTGCCGCATTTCACAAGTACGACGGAAATATCTAGTCGAAGGCAGCGAGATCAATCATTCATCTTAGCTTCCGTCATTGAACAATCTTCGCTCCAAGTTATACGTATTGGTTTAACATTTTAAAACATAGTTTGCCCGACTAGGGAATTAAACCTTGGACCTCGGGGCTCGTGTCATCGTGCCGAGCACTTAACAATTTATTTCTTTAGCGAAGGTTCGATCGATAGAGAGTAGACCGTCAGGATTTAACCCGATCTCAATAAATAAATAAAACAAATGAACTCCACATTGAAATTAAACACTTTACGGATTATGCGGGCGGGACCCTCCGGCACCGTGGCCCTGCAAAGGCTCCAAATGTTAGCTTAAATAGATTGCAAAGGGTTCCAAATGTTAGCTCAAATAGATCGTCAAATAAATGCGTGCGACACGTATTTCATTCAAACACTTTTAATACGAGGCCTTTTAATACGAGGCGTTTTAATTGCCATTCATTACATGTGCAAACAATCACGACTAGTATCCCCACGACCAGTATAAACGGTTAATAAAAAAATATATAAAAAGTAGACTCTTGTAGACAAAGTAGTCTCTGATTACCCGTTTGGCGTTTCTTTATCTAATTTGAAAGAATGTTTGTAAACAAATGTGTAAGTAAACCTTGTCACGTAGCGGTGAAAGAATACTACCGACCCCTCTCTTCCCTTGGGTGTCGTAAAAGGCGACTAACGGACTAAACACCGCACATACATCCAGCATCGTAGAGCGGCGATGGGCTCACCACCTGTCACTCTGAGCAAATGTGCAGTCGCTATTTGGTGAAAAGTGGACTATGGCAGAGGACTCCTTTTATCTGACTAACCCTTTAGGGATATTGTATGTAAACAAATTATTGACAATTCTTTATGCAAATAGTGTCACTCGATTTTTTACTGATTTTTGAGAGAAATACACCATGTTTAGTCGTTTCTTTTGAAAAAAGCACAGATCCGAGTGACACTAGATATTCGCACAAAGTATTGTCAGTTTACAGACATTCGTTATTAAAAGCTAGGTACTGCATGTAAACTTTTTAGAGGTCTGTTGACAAAATTTCTTGCGGCCCCATGCAGCTTTTCTATATTATGCACCCAATGATGACGATAGCAAAATTAGTGCACTTCGCACTTTTAATTGCCAATTTATCTCGTCCTAATTTGCATATCACAAGTATGACATACGTCATACGCCACCAGTCGCCCTAGACGAGTGGCCAACTCTATATGTCGATTCGTTAGCGTTTGTCAATAGATAATTGGTGCTGTGCATGCGGGACAGGGACGGATACTTAGCATGGCTTTGCATGCTCTGGCGACCTTTAATAAAGACGGCGTCAAACTTTAGGACCCTTCATGTCGCTTTCGAAAGGCGAAAAAATTGTAGGCATTGTTTAACTTTGGACATAGTTATGTGGTACGGGCAGAGAAATTTAGATTAAATTGATACTGCTATACTGCTTTAAAGAATTTGAATTTTGAAGTTGTATCATGCTATGGGATTGCAAAACGTATGCAAGGTTCTTAAATATGTATAAGACCTGGTAATTTCTTATCATATTATTTGTCCTAACAAATAAAATAAACATAACTCTACTAGAAAATCACGGACCGCTTGCACGCAATTTAATCAGATCTTCAAAACGCTCTTTCTTGAGCTCGTTTGATGTTCACTTAGGATAAGCCGCTTGCAGAACCTTTACAAAATTATGTGTTAAAGAGTTTCTCTTATCTTTAAACGATTCGTTGAAGTCCTGACTCCTGACTACAATAAAAAATTAAAATCAACAAAAGCTTCCAAAATAACAAAAGCATACGGCTGACTACCATTGTATAAAGAGAGGTTTTAGTTAAATCTTTCAAATGAAAGATAGCTGCAGACATTGCCACGTCATTGCCTAAATATTTAGAATACAAGCCAGCTTAGTTCACGATTGTGCTTTTCAATATAATAAATAAAATTTCATCATTAAATACTCATTCCTCAATCAACATGAACATCAACAGCAAAAATTATAGCGTTTATACGCAAACTAAGTAGAAGTATAAAAATAAGTATTTTTATTAAATTTGGAAAAAATAGTATAAGTACTTTAACTTAGTGGAATAGGTGCATTTAAGTCTACTAAAGGTTAACGTTTTCCTTCAGTACCTAGACTTAATTCACCCATTTGCTGGTGAATTAAATATCAGCCAGATGAATTAAGTCTACTAAACCGACTGTTTAGTCTCATTACTATTTCCAGGAATGTTAAATAAAGCTAGCAGCTTGGAGTCGTAGTGTCTGAACTAGTATTGTGTAGAAAGTATAAATTGATCAAAAGAGGCATCATAATTTATCATTCTTCTAGCCACCCATAATATACAGAAATAAAAAATATGTTTAGACGATTCAAATATACTTATTTATTAAGTTTACTTGAATAAAGAGATTATGATTTGATTGGATTTAATCGGAGGTTGGAATTAGGAGAAATACTCCGTTAGGAACTATTAAATTAATCTGTGGTAAACACAAAGCTTAAGCTAGCCATGATTGGCTGTTGCTGTGCACTGCTGGTAGTGGTATCATTACTAGAATAGTCCGTTAGTAAAAAGCGACTAACGGACTAAAGACTGCACATACAACCACTGCATAGAGCGGCAATGGGCTCAGCACCTGTCAGCACGGTGCACATGCGCAGTGTTATCATTTTGGTGAAACGTGGACTATGGCAGTGGACTGCTTTTGCAGTAATCATTGTCTGGTGAAATTGTGTCGCGTAGCGGCGAAAGAAAACTACCAGCTCCTCTCTTCCCTTGGGTGTGGTAAAAGGCCACTAAAGGACTAAAGACTGCACATACATCCAACATCATAGAGCGGCGATGGTAGAGGATTGTTTTTGCTGTAGTCATTGCCAGGTCTCTGACTAACCCTTTGGGGATAATAACCATGAATATATATGTATGTAAGTGGGAACAAGTAATCTGTGGTGAACGCAAAGCTATAGCTAGCCAAGATTGGCTATTCCGGGGCGCCTCGTCCCGCGTCAGTCAAAGGTATTAGCCACGGCTTACCAGATCACGTTGGCCCCAACATAATAAACACAATCCGGACACGAAGCGTGAAGCTTACCGCACCCTGGATAGGTGAATAAATCAATTACCAATGTAGTGTAGTGATAAAAGAACGGGCCTGGCATCCAGAAGTCGCGCGTTTAATTTCGAAGAAGGTTATCAAGTTATTAGTCATCTCTCTGAGAATTATTATTGGCACGTATTAATATATGATGTGACATACTGATTCTCTCTGAATGTTGGATTAACGAAAATAGTTTATATAGAGGAATAAAACAACGTATATTGCGCACGGTGTCTATTCAAGGACTAGCCTACACGCTAACATTGGATATTGTCACTATACTTATTCTAAGCATACCTACATATGTATCAGTTACCTGAATTGGAGGGCTTTAATTGTCACAAATCTAACGACAATTACATTCAAAATGACGGTGTTGTTGCCTACATAAATAGTTCTTTGCACTATGAAATTGAGGAGCCTACCCGTCAGGATGCGAATTGTTTATCGATTAAAATAGAGGAGGTATCGGTAGTGTTGGCAATTTATCAACCTGCATGTTTTAAGGGTATCGTTAGATTTATTGACTCTTTGCGAGTGCTTTTGGAGAGACTTTCCTCTATATAAAAATGTGATTATCACGGGAGATACGAGTATAAACGTTAATCTGTTAGATAATAGCTCTGTAACTAATAATCACTTGCAAACACTGAGATTACTGGAGAGAGAGTGTTGGAATGATATGGTACTAGGTAATACGTTATGCTACTTTTCAGGCTAATTGTACATCTTACATCTGTGTACTTTAATGCAATACAGATTTTGAGTTTCATTTGAAATGTTAATAAATAGCTAAGCGTTAGAAGAATAGCCATAAATCCTGCCATATACTTATAATAAAGTTCTGAGGAATTGGTGAGGGGTGCATAACATCGTCAAAGGAGAAACCTATTTCACAGGCCGTAAATATGATTGACAATTTATTATTGCAAGCCAAAGTATTGACGTGCTAACAATTGACAATCACAAAGTGGTCGCTGACATTATTTTCGACTGATCATAATTTGAAAATTTACATTTTTTTAAAAACTGTTTACTGAGCGCTTAAAGTGGAGGTCCCGGGTACAATTCCCAGGTCGGGCAAAGTGTGTCTTCTATTTTTCGATGCATAGGGCTATAGGCTATGGTAAGGTTTGTGATCCCTAACCCGCATACCGGTCAAATGTAGCGATGACTTGATTTTAAATGATATACTCTTTTGCCCCGTTTCTCGTTTACACCCGTTTACCACCGATTTTGATGAATTTTGGTTTAAAGATATATTAGGTCCTGCAAACTGTTAAAAGCTACTTTTTCTCGCAATAAATTAATACATCCCTGGCAAAAGCTGGTTGTCATTAAAAAATATTTACCTTTTCTGGACTAAAGAGTTTAGTATTTTGTCTGCCCCGGACTGTGTCCAGTAGTTGGATAGTTTATCCATTTGCCCAACTTCAGCGGTTACCTATCATAAATTCGAAATTTTCTTGTACGAATTTTATTTGGCCGAAAACGTTTAGTAATTTTTTGTTTTCCATAATTTTCTTTTTACCTGAAAATGTAATTGACAATATTTTGAAATGCCAATTATAGATTGTTATTTTTTTCAAAATCTTTATGTTACAAAATCCCACTCAACGGTTGGCCGAAACTATTAATGCTAGATGATTCATTTTCCAGAAACACTTTTCCAATATTATAAAAATACAACATTTCAAATAATTGAAATTCATAATATCATCGAACAACTTGTAATAGTAGTAACGTTTAAGCATGTAAACAAGCATGTAACATGCAAGCAAGCATGCAGCATGCAAGCAAGAATGCAGCATGCAAGCAAGCATGCAGCATGTAAGCAAGCAAACATAGAGCATGCAAGCAAGCTACAGCATGCAAGCCAGCATGCAGCGTGCAAGCAAGCATGCACCAAGCAACCAAGCATGCAGCATGCATAGTTTCTGTCACGGCTCCGGCGCTGCGGGGCTCCGGCGGTCCCACGCGAGCTTATCGTCGCAGATGGGTTTTTAACCCACCTGCTTCTCAGCTCGCGGGCCGCCTCGCCCCTCCGCGCCTACGCGGGCTTAAATTACTTTCTAGCGTAGGGCAGACAAGACTACGTGGAGTCGGTTTTGCCGCTATTTGTTTCTGTCACTGACTTTTGTTGCACAACCTTACCCAAAACACAAAGTACTTTTTAACTTTTTAAAATATTTTAGTTTATTTACCTAACAATTAAATATATAAAAACAAAAAAACGATAATCTGGGTATAATATTTTTAGATAGAAAAAGTTACTTCGAATTTTAATAAACTTCTAGATATGAAAGTTATTGTAAGCAAAACATCTTCCAAAAGAAAAAAATAATTTTTGATAATCGGCTAATAGTTTTTCTGGAAAATGAAACGTGTATGATAAGTTTATGGATTAACAAAATTATGTAAAAGCAACAATCTGGTATTTAAAACTTCGTCATACCGTTTTCGAACAATTGAAATTCGTACAGGATAGTTTCGAATTTATGATAGGTTACCAACTTCAGCAGATTGCTTTTGTAAAGAAGGCGAATGAGTTTTTACATTAAAAGGGTTGTGGATGATAAAAGCGAAAAAGTGCCATAAATCTAGTAATGTCATATAGTTTAAAAAAGATTGTTATTTAGGACTGAGAGGCAATTTTCGTGCGAAAAATTATCATACATACATAACATAATAAACATAATATAGTCACGACTATTATCCCCGAAGGGTTAGTCAGAGACTAGGCAATGAGGAAAGCAAAAGCAGTCCTCTGCCATATTCACCAAATAGCGACTACACAGACACCAAACAGCGTGAGGTGGTGAGTAGGGCGTGTACGCCCTACCTAGAACCGGGTGTACCCGGTTCTACCCGGTTCCGAAAAGACCCGGTTTTACCCGGTTCTTTTAATCTTCATAGAACCGGTTCTTAAAATTGTATTACCCGGTTTTTTCGGTTCTTTCGGTTCTTATAAATGTCGTGAAATAAATCAAAATTTTCCATTAAGTAGGTAGGTATAAGTAAATTGTTGATTTTGCATAAAAAAAATATTAGTCTATTAGTAGTTTTTAAGACTGAGACATTTTATTATACTTACTGTGATTTGGCGTGGAAAAAATATAAGACAGTGTTATTCCCATCGCCGTAACTTCTGTGATTTGCAAGGTATTTGTGCGGATAATTGATTCTCAGCTACTACTACACTACCTAGAGGATCACTCGCTGCTCCATGATCGCCAGTATGGGTTCAGACCCAAGCAATCAACGGGTGATCTTCTAGCGTACGTTACTCACGCATGGGGTGAAGCGATTGATAAGCATGGCGAATCCCTGGCAGTTAGCCTTAATATCGCCAAAGCTTTCGATAGAGTGTGGCATCGTTCCCTTCTTTCCAAGTTACCGGCCTTCAGTGTGTGCTCTCATCTATTCTATTTCTACTGCATATTAATGACATGTTGTCCTTGGGCAATATTCATTGTTATGCGGATGACAGTACGGTGCATGAGCGGTACTTGGGACATCCTGCGGCAAAGCAAGCCGATATCGTGGTGAAAAGGCAAGAACTAGCTGCCAAACTGAACCTGGCTCTCGATCGTGTCTCTAAGTGGTGATCTGAAAACGTGGTCGAGTTAATTGCCAGCAAAACCCAGGTTTGTGCATTCTCGTCCAAGGTAACTCCCTTCCTTACTCCGCCTCTCTTCAGAACTCTTAATTACCCATTTCGGTGAACCTCGGCATTCTCGGCATAGACATCGGTCACTAACTGAATCCAAAATGCTACATCGAGAGTGTTATTTTAACTGCCTCCCGTAAGTTGGGTATTCTCAATAAGGTGAGGCGGTTTTTCACTCCCGAGCAGCGCTGTTTGCTGTACAAGACTCAGGTGCGATCGAGTATAGAGTATTGTTCCCATCTATGGGACTGCTCCGCTAAATACCTCGGTGCACTTGATAGACTGCAAAGGCAAGCGGTACGCATTTTTGGAGATGCTGAGGTTACAGCTTCTCTTGAGGACCTCCAGCTGCGTAGAGACATTGCTTCTCTGAGTGTCTTCTACCGGAATTACTACGGACAGTGAAACTCTATTAATATTATAATTGACATTATTGATTATTTGATAACTTTATTGTAATCTGTTACTAGTCGATTTCAAATAAAAGCATAGGTTACAAATTAAACATTCTTTTATTTTACGGACCCAAAAGCACCGAAAAAACCGGGTACCCGGTTCTTCGGTAAAATGGAACCGAAAAAGCCGGTTCCTAAATAGGGTCCGGTTCTGCATCCTCTAGTGGTGAGCCCATCGCCGCTCTATGTTGTTGGATGTATGTGCAGTCTTTAGTCCGTTAGTCGCCTTTTACGACACCCAAGGGAAGAGAGGTAGTATTCTTTCACCGCTATGCGACACGGTTATCGATGATACGACGCGAACATTTAACATTCAAAGCAATTGATTTTTATTTATAGATGAAAGATTATATATTTTTACCATGTCTGAGTTGTTGATTTTGAGTCTCCGATATTTCGGCGCAGTTGCATGCACCATGATCACGGAGTAACTGCAGCTAATGCGGGTGGATATTAGGAGCAGACGAAACGGTCTACCCTCTTTCTTGTTCGTTTATTGCGCTCGACACCCGTACCACTGTTTTCGATCGCACTGTCAACTCGAACTTGTTCACGACACACATAACTCACGGTATCACTACGAGAAACGCCACCGTTTTGATTCTTGCGGTTTTTACATACGAGTAACTGAATCACTGGATTCCAGACATTCGACAATTTAAACCCGTCTTCACGATTGAAATTATTTTTATTGTTTTTTTATTTCAATAGCTTCTCTGACCAGTCTTGGTACATAGTGGTAGTACACACAACAACAACAAGTTCGAGTTGACAGTGCGATCGAAAACAGTGGTACGGGTGTCGAACGCAATAAACGAACAAGAAAGAGGGTAGACCGTTTCGTCTGCTCCTAACATCCACCCGCATTAGCTGCAGTTATTCCGTGATCATGGTGCATGCAACTGCGTCGAAATATCGGGGACTCAAAATCAACAACTCAGACATGGTAAAAATCCCGTTTTTTCATAAAAATAATTGTAGTGACCATGAAAGTTTAAAATGTTATGAAAGATTATTGTTTGTTATTTATTTCTATTAAGTTATGTTATTTACTATATTTATTTATGTTATTTTATATTCGTAATGACGGCCGGGTGGCCGAGTGGTCAGCGACCCTGACGACGCAACCCACGGTCCCGAGTTCGAACCCCGGTAGGGGCAAATGTTTGTGTGGTGAGCACGAGCATTTGTGACCGAGTCATAGATGTTTATTGGTATTTATGTATGTTTATCCGTTATTCAGTCACCATAGTTCGGGCTATGCTCAGTTTGGGGCTGAATGATTGGTGTGACAGTTGTGAAAATTTATTTATTTTATAATACTAAACAGCACTAAACCTGTTGGTAAATGTTAAAAAAAACTTTTACGAGCAGAACCCGAACATGCACCCTTCCGACATTCCGGGTGTCTTTTTGTGATTTGTTAAAATTGTATATTAAATATTTAACTCTAAACCATTGAAAAACAAGTACTTAAGTGACATAATGAACCATAAGCCGTATGATGTATGCTTCTGTATGATTAATATCTGTTCGTTAATCCTCGATTAATGATATGTCAATTATCTAAAAACCGTATTCAGTGAGCAGGCTCAGATTTATTATCATTCCGGATCATGCGAGTATGATAATATGTGTATACGACTATTCACTAATATAATCACCGACTACTACTATTATAAAGACTGCACATCCAACAGCATTGATAGGCGGTGGAACCACCACCTATAATGCTGAGCACATGTGCAGATAGACATGTGCAATCGACTTGATTGGAAGCAAAACAATCAAGATAGTCTAGCTCTCCTAAGATGTTGGATCTCTGTATTTGGCAAAGTATACTAGATATTCTTATAAAGTATATTAGACGATCACTACACGGCTCGAACCACCACAAGATGGTGGACTCTGGCAGACGACTAATTTTGCGGTCCCCTTTGTCTTACCTCTGACTGACCCGAGGGGATAGTGTCGTGTGTGTAAGTATGTATAATTAATAATATTTACGTTAATTTCATAAAGTTGAATTATTTTGCGCTTTATTTCTGTAACTCGCACTATCAGAAACTTTTGTGAGAGAGAGTAAATGAGTTTATGATTATTTATTTTTAATTTAATTATCCATCTGTCAATTGCAAAACATGTCGATTCTGCTGTTTTAATTAGAATTCTGATCGAATTTTAATAATTACCCAATTTATAGAATACAGTTGTTTTTGACAAATTAAATGTAATCAATTTTGCATTTACATATTTAATTATATTATGCCCATGCAATTTTGTAAAACAATGACAATGCGATGAGTGGTTTTGCCAAACATGATCTAAGAAGTTTTCTTTTTGTTTATTTAAAATTGTGATTATTTAATTGTTTTAAATATAATTAATTATTATTTTGATTTGCTAACAAATACTTATGTAAGTATTTATTAACGATATATTCAGAAGGTTGAGAGCTAAATCTAGGTTTTTTTTTAACTTTTACTGTTAATTATTAACCCTTACATCTATTTTAACAGGCAGATACATAAAGTTGGGCAAATATATTATCGGATTGTTTGAAGTTCAGCGAGCGTGATGCATGAAAGTGTGATAAAACTCAGTTGGTTCAATTTATTGTACTTCTGTATTTTTTTATTTGTTTAAATATGGTACCATGAATTTTATTAATGTAATAATGTACCCTTTTTGTTGTAAGTCCGCTTGGCTAACTACAACTATCATAACTAAATACCCGTAGAAGTATACAAAAAAGACAAAAAAAGAGTGTTCATAAAACTCGCGAGTCCCTTTCACCCACACCCTTTTAGCAATCCGAGTTAGATTCCATAATATGACTCACTTGTTTCGTAACAAAGAGTCTCATTGTATTTAGGTGTTCAAGCCGAAAGTGTATCTCTGGGGAATAGAAGCTTTAGTTTTGTTTGTTTTTGATTTATTTAGTTTTCCTTTTCATCTTGAACACTTTTCTATCGAAGTGTTCAAGCCGAAAGTGTATTTTTGAGGAAAATAGGCGTAGTTTTATTAAAAGTGTCTCTACGGGGAAAGTGTATCTCTGGGGAATAATTCCAACTACAACGACATAGATCTGATGCCAATACTCAATGTACAATAACCGGGGGTCATTGTTCATTGAGTATTATTACCTGTTCTGTAATGGGCTTGCCTAGCTAATACACCGTTAAGTAAGGGACTCCACAGTTCCCACCAGACTAATTAGTGTTGAACACAATTTAAGATAATAAAATGAAATAAAATTTGTTTACTCGAAGATAACTAAGAGACCGAGCAATTTCGTGCTGTGATGAATATAACTGCGACCGCTATGGACAAACTTCTCAGTTTATCGACTACAAAGGATTGATTTGGGGGCTCAGACAAGGGCATAAACGCTTGTAGAATAGAATGATGCGTGTATGGGATTGGGTTTCCTATTTTTTTGCATAAACTTTTATGTCATAATTTAACATAGCATACTTTTAATTCTAATAATATCCTAATAATACTTAGTTACGCACAGTGTTAATTTGGCATAAAGTTTTAGCCACATTTTTTTAAGCATAACTACTATAAGTAAATTAATTGTTAAGCATACTATTTATTATAAAGCTAAATTTGCTTACGAATAATAATATTTAAGCATAATTTATGATAGATCTATCCCCCCCTCCTGACATCTCCTACTTGCGCTATCCGGGATACAACCTGGAACATGCATTTGAGCCACGAGCCGGTGTTTGTGCCTATGTCAGGGAGGATATGTGCGTCTGTCGCCTTGGCAATCTTGAAGATAGGGACCTTTCCATCTTATGGCTACACGTCGTCTGCGGACGTCATCCTCGCATCTACGCGTGCCTGTATAGGTCCCACAGCGGTAATATCGGAACTGACCAACTTATCGAGACCGTCCAAGCGGCGACAGACTCCCTTCTCCAACGGATCCCCTCGACCGAGATTGTGGTATTGGGAGACTTCCATCACGTCTAATGGCTTGGTTCACGCACAACTGACCACGCGGGTAGAGCCGTTCATGACTTCGCTTTAGCCTACAGTCTGTCCCAATTGGTAACAGAGCCAACACGGGTTCCAGATGTGGAGGGCCATGTACCTTCTTTATCGGACCTTCTGCTGACCTCGCACCCAGACAGCTATCAAGTTTCTGTTGATGCACCACTAGGCTCATCAGACCACTGTCTGATTCGCAGCACTGTGCCTCTCACAGAAACTTCAAAACCGCAACCAGCGGCTAGCCGTCGAGTCTGGCATTATAGGTCAGCGGACTGGGATGGGATGCGAAGTTTCTTTGCGTCCTACTCGTGGTGGCGAGTTTGTTTCTCGCTGGATGATCCTGATGTCGCCGCTGACTCTGTTGTTGATGTGATACTGCAGGGAATGGAACTTTTCATTCCAAACTCTGTGGTTCCCATTGGCGGCAAGTCCCAACCATGGTTTGGTCGTTGCTGCAAAATGGCGTCTCGCCAAAAGCGACAACATTACCAAGCCTGGGCTAATGCGGTGTCATCAAAGGATCCAAACACCAGTGCGCTCAGAAAGAAGTACAACTTTGCCGCCAGATCCTTTAAGAAGGACATTGCCAAGGCGAAGTCATCATTCATAGGTAGAATTGGCGAGAGGCTAGTGCGCCTTCCTTCGGGGACGCGTGCGTTCTGGTCTCTCGCCAAAGCTATCTTAGGGAATTTTTGTCAGCCGTCCCTACCACCATTGCACAAGACCGATGACTGCCTGGCCTATACTGCAAAGGAGAAAGCCGATCTCTTGGGCTCTCTTTTCGCTTCAAACTCGACCTTGGACGATGAGGAAAACTCTCCACCATACCGCATTGCGCTTGTACAATGCCAAACGTTCAGTTCCTGCAAAGGTCAGTTCGTAAGGCTCTTTTTTCCCTTGATATCCACAAGGCGAGTGGGCCTGATGCAGTTCCACCCATTGTGCTTCGGACGTGTGCTCCTGAATTGGCACCAGTTCTAACGCGCCTTTTCCGGCTCCCTTACACTACTGGCGTCGTCCCGAGCTCTTGGAAGACAGCCCTTGTCCACCCGATTCCAAAAAAAGGCGATCGCTCAGATCCGTCCAACTACAGGTCAATAGCTATTACCTCTTTACTCTCCAAAGTAATGGAGTCCATTACAAACCGCCAGATCTTAAGGTACCTAGAAGAGAACCAGCTACTAAGTGATCGCCAGTATGGTTTTCGTCGCGGTCGTTCGGCTGGTGATCTTTTAGTGTATCTTACTCACCGATGGGCTGAGGCAGTCCAGAGTAAAGGGGAGGCACTGGCAGTTAGCTTGGACATAGCAAAAGCCTTCGACAGGGTATGGCACAGGGCTCTTCTCTCTAAACTTCCATCATACGGGCTTCCTGAGAAATTGTGTTCATGGATTGCCAGCTTTCTCACTGGGCGTAGCATCAGAGTCGCAGTCGACGGTTCGTGCTCCGACATGAAGCCCGTGAATGCTGGAGTCCCGCAGGGGTGTGTGTTGTCCCCTACTCTATTTCTTCTGCATATCAATGACATTCTGCATAACAACAGCATTCATTGCTATGCAGACGACAGTACTGGGGATACGGTCTACACCGGGCGAGCTAATATTTCTCTGGAAAGCGTCATCGAGAGCCGGAATAAACTTGTGACTGACACCGAGAACATGTTAAGTCATGTCTTGGATTGGAACCGACATAACCTAGTCCGCTTTAACCCCTCTAAAACACAAGTTTGTGCATTTACAGGGAAAAAACATCCCTTCGTCGTACCTCTGAACTTTGAGGGAGCTCCCCTTGATACTAATCCGACTATTGGAATCCTTGGCGTCGATATTTCGAGTGACGTTCAGTTTCGTGGTCATTTGGAAGGTAAAGCTAAATTAGCTTCGAAAAAGCTGGGTGTGCTTAATAGTGCGGGTCAGTATTTCACGCCGGCCCACCGTTTACAACTGTATAAAGCACAGGTCAGGCTGCATATGGAATAATGCTCCCATCTCTGGGCTGGAGCACCCCAATACCAACTCCTTCCATTTGACCGCATTCAAAGCAGAGCTGCTCGAATTGTCGACGACGTGGTTATTTCAGGACGGCTCGATCCACTGGCTCTTCGGAGAGACGTTGCGTTTCTCTGTATATTGTACCGTATATATCATGGGGAGTGTTCTGAGGAATTGTTCGTCTTGATCCCTGCCGCTGATTTCCTTCACCGCACTACACGCAATCGACTGTCATTCCATCCACATCACCTTGATGGATGGCGGTCTACTATTGTGCGTTTTTCAAGAAATTTCTTGCCTCGAACTACAGTGTTGTGGAACCAGATTTGGCGGCGGTATTTCCGGACCGTTACGACTTAGGGATCTTCAAGAAACGAGCCTATTCCTTCCTTAAAGGCCGGCAACGTGCCTGCAATTCCTCTGGTTTTGCGGGTGTCCATGGGCGGCGGTGATTACTTTCCATCAGGTGACCCGCTTGCTCGTTTGCCTCCTTCTGCTATAAAAAAAAGACATAATAATTATATAGGGAAAAAGTAAGTTTTGTAAATTGTGTGTTTACATTTAATAAAGTACTTTTCGAATTTAAAATAAACATGTTGGATAATTCAAAGGCGACTAACGGACTAAAGACTGCACATACATCCAACAGCAAGAGCGGCGCTGGGCTCATCAAAGTAATACTACCAACCCCTTTCTTCCCTTAGGTTTAGTAAAAGGCGACTAACTGACTAAAGACTGCACATACATCAAACAACATAGAGCGGCGATGGGTTCTTCAAAATAATACTACCAACCAACACCTCTCTTCCCTTGGATGGATGTCGTAAAAGGCTACTAACGGATAAATACTGCACATACATTCCACAGCATAGAGCGGCGATGGGTTAACCACCTGTCACGCTGAGCACATGTGCAGTCGCTGTTTGGTGAAAAGTGGAGTATGGTATAGAGGACTGCTTTTGCTGTCTCATTGCCTAGTCTCTGACTAACCCCTCGGGGATAATAGTCGCGATTATATGTATGTATGCATGTTTTTGCATTTAAATAAAAGCTTCTTTTCTAATTATAATGAAAATTGAATACTTTTTAGTACTTAAGTAGGTACCTAACTACCTAATATTTTATTCATCTTTTTAGTTGAAAATATTTCTTAGTCTGTCCATTTCAATGATTTGATATTTGATTACGTTCGGTCAATACCAATCAAATGAGCCCAAACACGACTGGGTTATCATACTTATGTAGTTCGGAAGTTCCTATGACCACCTGATGAAGGTTCATCATAAGAACGTGGGCGGGCACCACTCAATGACTCTAGGTTATAATTTTTGTCAAGACAAATCAAACCAGCCCAAACACCGCGGGGTTATTGTGTTTCTTTCCGGAATTCCTATGACCTCCTTCCAACTGCATCATCAGACCAGCTTTATGGTGCTATATTATTGTATTGTCCTCGAAGTTACGTATGTTTTCTAAATTTCAGCTCGATCGATCCACGGAGAGTAGTTCAAATCTTCTTTAAAAGATATGACTTGAAACTACATACCTACACTGTACGAGACCGCCCACACTGGCGTCTTTCGACGTCGGCGTCTAGCCGGCGTTCACGCGGCGTCAGTGCGCCGGCATGACGCTGCAGCTCGAAAGACCTACAAACCATACAAAGTCTTACGTTGCTAGATTCAGTTTCGTATAAACAGCGCGTAAAAAAACACGTGACTTGAAGCTCGCTCAAACGAACTGCGCGGGTAAACTATCACCTCTGTTCTAACAAAAAAATATGAGCTAGAATAAACCTTACGCGTGAACCGCATTGTATTGGGTTTGATAAATCCGTATGTACGGGTTAATCGGAAGTAATAGTTTTTAAGCCGAATCGTTAAATTAAACGGATTAAAACCCCTATACCCTTACCCGTATGGGTCCCTGCTTTCACCGCTGCGCAACCTGGTTATATGGTACCTGGTATTTATAAAGTTTCATCGTTTTCAAATGAACACTTACCGAACTTCGACGTAATTGTTTAGAATGCTTGTTTGAGCAACACGTGAAGCCAGTAGTAACGATTCTGAGAACAATGCATACAACCTAAAAGCGTGTTACTAATACACACTTTTTGCTTTATATATTTTTTGCCTATTTCCAACGATAACCATATTAAACGAAATACACAGATGTTACCATCAAAAAAAATCAATAAGCTAACGTTTAAGGGCGGTATCTATACATCATTCTGAATACAATGACAAAAAATGGGCTCCAGTTTTATAGTGAGTTTTCAAAGTTATGTTTTCTAACAAGCTAAATCCATTAAAATAATGTACATCATGAATCATGCTGTATCTTTACTAACACGCACGCAAGCGTCAATAAAAAGATAGCTCAGTGTGCTTCGAGTTTAGTGTGCATGTTCGGCTATCTTTGTGTGCGTGTAGGCTGTACCACAATACACATGTGGCTGTACAGGTTTGGAAAGTGTGTATTTTTTTTAATTATGATAATGTTTTGTTGATTATCTCGGTAACGTGCCTATAGCTTTGGACCAAATTTGGTGAGCATGCTCAGTGTTATGTATAGATGATCCCCTTAAACGTTCGCCTATTGATATTGTTAGACCCTTACATATGCGAGGTGTCCATGTGGGAAGGTCAGTGTCCAGTAGTGGGACGTTTGTACTCAAAACAATTTCATCAAAACAATGGAACCAATCGGGAGAAATATTGTAGGGAAAATTGAATACGTGCCGCAGTCGCAGTATTTCACAGTCATTTTAAGATTAGTTGGCTGGCTAGTTTTCTTATTGACGTTCACACAATTCTCATTCACAGAGTCTTCTTTAAATATAATTTAGTTATGGAGTATACAAACGTTTTTCTGGCACAACCGCAATCGAAGCGGCAAAAACCAATTAAAAGGCATCAAGAAAATTTTCACTACTCCGCACAGTTTATTTTTTGAAAGGAAATTCTAATATGCATATTGCTTGTCGGTTCGGCCCACTTGTTCCTGTGATTAAAGTGCGTTTTAACTCCTTGTCTGTCTCGAAGACTCCTACAGGTTGTTAATCGTTAACAATTGAATTTGCTATTGTTACTCGTTACGGTGGTTACGACTGACTCACTGTCAAAGTACAGGAACTGTAGACAACAAACTGGCAGGTAGATAAGGCAAAATTTGTTACCAGTAATTTTTTTATCCCCTTATTGTCTGTCACGAAGACACCTAGAGGTTGCTAATAACTGCCGGCCGGCCGTTGCCCGAGCGTTGTAAATAATCGTTATTATTAATTGTTTAATTTTATTTTTCTTATTGTATTGCTTTAAAATAGATAAGATACTTAAAGACTATTCAATTAAATTCACAAAATGAATTATTTAATTAAAAATAATAAAAAAATCCTTTTTTGTCATTTTTGCCATGTTTAAAACACTTGACCTGACCAGCCCTTGCAGTTTCTTGCGGTTTCTACCAGTCATCTTATATTTGTAGCTCTCACAGGAATAGTAATTGATTCTCACAATAAAATGTATTGGAGATCGATTAGGTCCCTAACGCACTGAGTTGAAATAAAATTAACTCTGTGCGACAGGAGATATTATGCATCACCTAATTTATAGGCCTCGTAGACGCAAGGAGCGGTGCGCGGGCGGCACAGGCGCCGCTCGCCTAGGTTTAGTGTTGCGCGACAAGTTTTAACGTGAGGACTTGCGCTTCGCGGCATGCGATTCCTTCAACGTATTTTTTTTATAGCAGAAGGAGGCAAACGAGCAAGCGGGTCACCTGATGGAAAGTAATCACCGCCACCCATGGACACCCGCAAAACCAGAGGAATCGCAGACGCGTTGCCGGCCTTTAAGGAAGGAATAGGCTCGTTTCTTGAAGATCTCTAAGTCGTAACGGTCCGGCAATACCGCCGCCGAAAGCTGGTTCCACAACACTCTAGTTCGAGGCAAGAAATGTCTTAAAAACGCACAGTAGTAGACCGCCATCCATCAAGGTGATGTGGATGGAAGACAGTCGATTGCGTGTAGTGCGGTGAAGGAAATCAGCGGCGGGGATCAAGCCGAACAATTCCTCAGAACACTCCCCATGATATATACGGTACAAAATACAGAGAGACAGTATTTCGCGCGAAAATAACAATGTCGTACAAAAGGTGTAGGAGACAGTTAAACCTACAAATAAATGATTCTGCGAGTGATTTTGATAAGGCAATAAAGTAAAATTACAAAAGTGTGGTAAAAAAAAAATTACCACAGAGTAGTGTACCGTCGGACAGAGTTATAATCACTGAAAATTTTCATATACTAGTAATTTTTGATACTAAATAAAAAATAAAAACTCATTTTGTGAAGTCGACGTAAAGCAAAACAAAAGATATAATCACTTATTTCATTAATTGCAATAAAAAAATGTGCCTACCATGCTTCAATGAAAGACATTTTGTGTAATTTTTTTTAATAAAATCTTGTAATCGATAACTGCCGGTCCACTCTATTCCCATCACTAGTTGTTATATATTTCATGTCATCATTTCTTGCGTTGCGAGAGGGAACCAATACCCTAAATTATTTTTGTGTTTACTCTTTATATAATTGTCAGAACTTTGTGCGAACCTATATTAGGATAGAGTAGCTTGTTAATTACACTTCAGGATATTTACAAACCGATACTCTTGTTTTTCAGTAAGATTTAAAGGATTTACAGCTACATATTTTTATGGGATCGATAAGGTCTCATACGCACAGAATTTAAGCCTAACTACGAGTCATAATAGATCTCCAACGCATTGTCTGAAAGTTCTAAGAAAATCTTAACGCAGCGAAGGTGTAACGGGGATTGGAATTGGGATTTAACGCAAAACTACTTAGGGTGGATTCGACCAAACTGGAATAAGGTTTTATACCTAGATTAAACGCCGAATTGGTATAGACTAATCTCGGAGTAAGTCTTATTCCAGTTTGGCCGAATCCACGCTTAGTAAATGCATCCTACACATACCTTTTATACCCGACGTTTCGACCGAATTGCAACGGCCGCCGTGGTCACGGGGTGATTGCTATCGCGGTGTATCGCCTCCGTTGGCGCCAAAGGAGTCTTCATCCACCGTCACATTATTAACCAACTACCTACCGTCCCCTCCACAGATCGTCACTTTTATTCAAGAGTAGTGCGTGAAGCGATTGAAATTAAGAAACATCCCAACCATTTCAATCGGGAAGATGACAAAATCACAAACTATCATCAGCGTGGAATCATGTGTTTGCAAAAACTAAACTTCGTTTTAGCTCGATAAGGCCTGTATACGGTATAGGGACACCGTTAGTGTTGTGTGTGTGACAGTAGTTGGTTCAATGAAGACTCCTCGGCGCCAATGGAGGCAATCGTGCAGGACCCCCTTAAATAATGCGTTCCTGAAATCCACTGCAACTAAATAAGGCGTTCGTAAAATATATCCAACATGAAATATTGATTTGCTAAAAAATGCGATACTGAATGAAATCCGCTGCAACTTAATAAGGCGTTCGCTAAATATGTCCAACATGAAATATTGATTCGCTAAAAAATGCGATTCAAAAATTCGCTGCGACTGAATAATGCGTTCGCGAAATTCTCCTAACAAATCCAGAGATAGATCTATTTCTGTGAACGAAACCATCAAAATAAAGCTTGGTCTAAACAGAGCTATTTTACCACAAGAAAGCAATGAAGTCTAGCGTTATAATTTAAATGTGCTTATTTTAAATATAGCCACAAAACAATATTTTGTTAGTAAGCTACCTTTGAAATAGCTCCCCCTTACAAATTGCTCGTTTAATGTCTCTTTATGGCGTTATTAGAATTCATTAGATTTTACGTTTCGCAGTCGTTATACAATCTTACTAGACACTAATCAATAACTCTTTAATTACTTATTTCGCTTTGTATAATCTGACATTAAAGGCGTTCGGTATCTGATTTTGCCAGTTAAGTAAGTTTCGCAATGGCGGGTCACAGGATGCGTTACCATGATTAGTAGATTAGCGGCTTGGCGTAGTCCATGAGGAAGGGCACAGGCCCAGCCGTAGGACGTTTATAGGCCAATAATGATGATCATCTGCTATGTATAATACAATCTGTTCGGTCTCCTGTGTCGGATTCTTAGATGGTATTTAATACAATTTTATTAATAAATCACCCCCTATATGAGATTTTACTTCTACCCTAGTGAAATTGTATGTTACGGAAACATGAGTGCGCTTGATAATATAGCAATCAACTTTGGTAGAGGCATAAACCTACATACATAAAAAGGTCCAATTTAATAGCTTAAAGGGAAGCCTACATATCAATGTATCTCTAAAGCTACTTTGCATGTGCGTATTCAAAGCTAATTGGTGCTTAAAGCTATGGATTAATAAAGTGTGTTCAGGAATTCAATTCCATAGCTCACCCGTCGTTCATCGTTTCGAATTTCATAAAACATGTGAACTATTTTAATCTATACGGTTTATGACTACTGTAAATTATTAGCGTAAAATTCAGTTTTTTTTTAAAATCTCTTATAGTTGGTCGTCTTTGTTGCATCTCAAAAAGATGGAATAGTCTACCAGCACACGTTTTCGTTCCTTTCTATGACATGGGGTCCTTCTGACGGGGCGTGAAGAGGCACATTACCATCATCTTGTAGTCCGCCGCATCTTTATAATATCATTATTAATTATTGCCAATTAAAATTATACCGGTGCAGAAGAAAAGTACATAGATACATACATAATGACGTCTATTCTCCCCGAAGGGTTAGTCAGAGACTAGGCAATGAGGACCGCAATAGCAGTCTTCTACCATAGTCCACTTTTCACCAAATAGCGACGCACAAGTGCTCAGCGTGACAGGTGGTGAGCCCATCGCCGCTCTATGCTGTAGATGTTTGTGCAGTCTTTAGTCCGTTAGTCGCCTTTTACGACACTCAATAAGAGAGGGGGTGGTAGTATTCTTTCACCGCTACGCGACACGGCGACAAAAGTTAATAATATTTACAATACTCGCATAGGAATAGAATGTTTAATTCGATCATTATCATCATCATCATCATTAGCCTATAAACGTCCCATTGCTGGGCACAGGCCCGTGGACCACAGCACGTGGGCAGATGGGCCATAACGTACCACGCTAACCTTAGCGTTGGTGGGCTTTATTTAGATTTTTTGTTACTTCGATAAAAGTTTTAATGAGTCCAACAAGTTATATGATTGTGTTCAATGATCAAACTTTGTTCGCTTGAACCGAATTTACATCTCTAAAAGTATCCATTTATTTGTAAATTATGATGTTTTTTTGCGTTGATAACGCCCAAATGTACCTACATAAATAGAATGAAACGTTGAAAAAGATACTGCCTCAGGCGGGCTCGAACCCACGTTTTCCGCATACCAGGGGAAATATGTTTTTACAAATATTTTAAACATTCAGCTAAGATAACACTGCTTTTCAGATTCGTTATTTTAATGTATTTTTTCAACGTTTTTAAGTGGGTATACGTATCTGTTTACGTTAACACGAATAATATAGAATTAAAATAAGTGAACGTTTTTAATATAACAGCTTTCGTTCTAAATAGTAGATAAGTTTTTTTCTACCCTCACACCAATTATCTAGCCGAAGCTAAGCTTCTTTTAAAACTTGTTTTTATTGGTTAGATAACGAATAAACATTCTTATTATACAAAGAATACACGCAGACTCGAAATAAATTTAGAAAAACAGTTATTTCTAAATTGACCCGACGACCGGGAATTTAAACCGGTAGCTTGGAGATGGCAATGCCCCCCACTTAAACCCCCTCCAAAAAAACAAGTTTGCGCATTTACCGCAAAAAAACATTCCTTCGTCGTACCTCTGAACTTTAAGGGAGCTCTTCTTGATACCAACCCGACTATTGGAATCCTTGGCGTCGATATTTCGAGTGACGTTCAGTTTCGAGGTCATTGGAAGGTAAAGTTAAATAAGCTTCGAAAAAGCTGGGTGTGCTTAATAGAGCGGGTCAGTATTTCACGCCAGCCCACCGCTTACAACTGTACAAAGCACAAGTCAGGCCGCATATGGAATACTGTTTCCATCTTTGGGCTGGAGCACCCCAGTACCAACTTCTTCCATTTGACTGCATTCAACGCAGAGCTGCTCGAGTTATCGGCGACGGACGTGGCAATTTCAGGTCGGCTCGATCCACTGGCTCTTCCGAGAGACGTTGCGTATCTCTGTATATTGTACCGCATTCAACATGGGGAGTGTTCTGAGGAATTGTTCGGCTTGATCCCGCCGCTGATTTCCTCCACCGCACTACACGCAATCGATTGTCATTCCACCCACATCACCTTGATGGATGGCGGTCTACTATTGTGAATTTTTCACGAAGTTTCTTGCTTCAACTACAGTGTTGGGAACCATAGCTCTCGGCGGCGGTATTTCCGGACCGTTACGACTTAGGGATCAAGAAACGAGCCTATCCCAACTAGCAAATTGGTTATATAAAAACTGTGCTATGCGACTTTCGATTATATAACTGTTGAATTGATGTTATTAGACAACTACAATGTTGTGTAACCGTTATTCCTACAACGATTTAGTCCCGTAACAAAATGGTCCACTAAATAAGTTGAGTAAACGTTTTTACGACTACTTTATACAACGTCGTATAATGGTACAAATATATAGGTTATGTAAACGTTTTTACGACTGTATTATACAACGTTGTATAGTGGTGCCTGTGTATAGGTTAGGTAGACGTTTATACGACTGATTTATACAACGTCGTATAGTGGTGCCTGTGTATAGGTTAGGTAGACGTTTTTACGACTGATTCATACAGCGTCGTATAGTAGTGCCTGTGTATAGATTAGGTAGACGTTTTTACGACTGATTTATACAACGTCATATATTGGTGCCTGTGTATAGGTTAAGTAGACGTTTTTACGACTGATTCATACAACGTCGAATAGTGGTACCTGTGTATAGATTAGGTAGACGTTTCTACGACTGATTCCTACAACGTCGAATAGTGGTGCCTTTGTATAGGTTAGGTAGACGTTTTTACGACTGATTCATACAACGTCGAATAGTGGTGTTAGAGTATAGGTTACGTGAACGTTTTTACGACTGCTTTATAATATCGTCGTATTATAAAGCCAGGTCGGATAAATAAAAAAAATATGACACCATCTATAAAGGTTTTATTTAAATTAAAGGTTATCTGTTCATGTTTATTATCTCACGGAACTCTAAAATAATTTATCATGGCCGACCATCTTGGTCGCAAGAAACCGCATTATGCGACCTTTTCATTCTATAATTGATGTATAGAAGTAGTTTCTTAACTTAGACAAGATGGCTGCTATTTTAGTATGTAAACAAATTTTAAGCAATAGTCTACAATAATTTAATTTCAAAAAATTCGAAGGGGGCGTAAAAAATTTCACAACAACACACCTATATTTCACCACAAAACTAAACGTCCCATAAGAACTAGGTGCACTGCACACATTTATCCTAACACTCTGTTCGTGTATAAGATTGTAAAAGTAAATGTAAAACTAGTTAAGTAAATTATAACTTATATACCGTTTAAATTTTGTATTTGATAACACGCACTTTTCCAGCAAACGTCACAGGAACGAATGAATGGAATGAACTGACTGTGTACAATAAAAGTCGATGTTAAACACTTAACCGACATTACAGTCATCTTCTAATGTCTATGCAATTGTTATAGGACTTCAGTGGTTCGATAACAGTCGGTCGAAAACTTTTATGTAACATTTAAAAGTTCTTGACTGACGTTTATTTAACTTGTAAATAACAATAATGTCGTTTAATATGGGCCTATTTCGCGTTGTATAAACGTCTACGACACGTTTATATGACCCACTTTATAGAACCAAATGGAAATGTAAAACGTTTTCTCAACTATTATGCAACGATAATTTGTTACTTGGGATTCCTTCCTTAAAGGCCAGCAACGCTTCTGTGATTCCTCTGGTTTTGCCTTTTATGGTGTCCATGGGCGGCGGTCATTTTCCATCACGTGATCCGCATGCGCGTTTGCCTCCTTCTTTTTAAAAATAAAACTGAATCACACTTTGACAGACTTTGAAACTTCTATAAATAACTGTCTACGTGTCTACTTTGTTGTAGTTCTAATAAAAGATGCATGCATTCAAACAGAGTATAAGTAGCGTTGAACACCAACTCGAGACAGGTTTAATTGTAAGAATTTTTCCATTCATCAAAGGCAAAGTAATTAGGCGTAACAAAGATGATTTGATAGGAAAGTTACCGTCTCGTCGTGAATTTAAATTTTCCGTAAATTATTCAAAGAATTCTGTTTTCTTAGGGCGTGCCTTAAGGCGGGTCTCCTGCGACACTGTTTTGTGTTTTCTAACACCTAACATCAAACATCTAACAAATATGGGCGTAGCCTACGTACATATTTTGACATATTTTGTTAGATGTTCATCATTTTATAACGGCTCGACCGATTTGGCTGATTATGTTTTGTTTTGTATGTGACTGCTGACAGTCACATTGTTCTGAAACAAGGTTTGTGGTGAAAGAAAAAAATTGGACTTTGTCCCGGGATACAGGGTGTTCACGCAGACGAAGACGCGGGCGGGCGGTCGTTGGTTCTAAAGATTGTAAACCGTAATTTATGAAGTTTTAGTGCCTTTTTTTGTAAAAATATGGACTGTGCTCATAACGCTAAAATATTAAATTACTGTAAAATAGAATAGAATAGACTTTTAATTCTAATACTGTGTGCAATTATCTGTGTTAGCTGTAAGCTTTGCAAATAACTTAACACTTGGAGGTTTAAGCCTTTTTACACAAAACAGAAGAATTTCCGATGTGATTAATTAGTTTATTCGCCCCTTATTTTATAAAAGATTCGCCCCATAAATAAGTCGCCAAGCTAGTTAATTTAAAATAAGCCTTCACAGGTTTATTGACGATAAAATCAATAAAATAATAGTTAACTAAAATTACTTAGACCTAAAATGAGACTAGATCACAGAGGTCGTTAAAGAGAAAATGTGGTAGTGGTAGTTCGCGTTCGCTGCAACAAGGAGGTTCTCTATTTTTAAACGACTTCAAAAAAAGGAGGAGGTTTTCAATTCGTCGGGAGCTTTTTATTTTCAAGATGCTTTCCTTACACAATTGGATCGCGGTCTAGTAATAGAGCCGTGTAAATCGGTCTGTACGGCAAAGGTTGCGTTCTTTTGATCGTCTATCGTACCTGGCCTTCGGTGTGTCTGTGATCTTATTAAACGACAACATACAAAATTGCACACATTGTATAATTTTATTGTTTAACGGTAAACCGTTCAAACTATTTGTCTTTGGACTCTAGTTCTACGCTTCTTTAGAGTGTTTGTTAAACTACATAACTAAAGAACAATTATTTGTATAAGACCGTGTCACGTAGCGGCTCATTAATAGAATACTACCATTCTCCTGGGTGTTGTAAAAGGCGACTAACGGACTAAAAACTGCACTCTTTTTCTGTTGTCCTATACCACAAACCACAAAGGTTGTCTGGAAGAGATCGCTTTAAGCGATAAGACCGCCTTTGCCCACATTAGCTTTTTTTAAAATGCTTATACTCTTTGTATATGTTTTCTTTATTTTTGGTGTAAAATTAAGCGTTGTATCAATCTATCTATTTATAAAGGTACGCTTACACGGGAAATGAAAATTGATCAATTAAGAGCAACACTGGGCGATTGTGACGTGAGTAAATATGGAGCAATATACGGCAACAGCAACAAGCATCAATTTGGCGAAATGTTTTGCAACAACAATATGGAGCAATCTGGAGCAATATGGAGCAACTCCGAGAAACTAGGCAATACCCAGCAATACTTTCATACACGTACAAAACTACGATCGCTCGCCATGGAGGACGATTTTCTTGCAACGGCAGCTTCAGTGCTTTTATTTTTATGAATCACAAGCAAAGGAAACAGAAAAGAAACAGACATATTTGGTTACGAAGTTTTTAGCAAGACGGAATCAATCATCGTTGTGTTGTGAATTAGATATTTTAATAGAATGTATAATGTATGAATGTAATTATAATGAACATAAATAGAAATCGCATACATACGAACATTTACTATAAAGGTAGTGGTAGGTGTGCAGTCTTTAGTCCGTATACGCCTTTTACGACACCTAAGGGACGAAAAGGTGTTGGTAGTATTATTTTGATGATCCCATCGCCGCTCTATGCTGTTGGATGTATGTGCAGTATTTAGCCCGTTAGTCGCTTTTACGACACCCAAGGGAAGAGAGGGGTTGGTAGTATTATTTTGATGAGCCCATCGCCGCTCTTTGCTATTGGATGTATGTGCAGTCTTTAGTCCGTTAGTCGCCTTTTACGACACCCAAGGGAAGGGAGGGGTTGGTAGTATTATTTTGATGAGCTCATCGCCGCTCTATGCTGTTAGATGTATGTGCAGTATTTATTTAGTCCTTTAGTCGCCATTTACGACACTGAAGAAAAAATAGGGGTTGGTAGTATTATTTTGATGAGCCCATCGCCGTTCTATGCTGTTGGATGTATGTGCAGTCTTTAGTCCGTTAGTCGCCTTTTACGACACTGAAAAGAAGAGAGGGGTTAATAGTCTATCATTTTAATGAACCCATCGCCGCACTGTGCTGTCGTAGGATGTATGTGCTGTCTTTAGTCCGTTAGTCGCCTTTTACGACACCGAAGGGGTGAGAGGGGTTGGTAGTATTATTTTGATGAGCCCATCACCGCTCTATGCTGTAGGATGTATGTGCAGTCTTTAGTCCGTTTGGGTCATTTTAGCTCCTTGTATAACAATCTACTATTGTTTTACTGTTGCTTTTTATTGTCTCATAGATCGTAATAATATAATAAAATAAAATATTCAGTTTCATATGTTACTTTACACTGGCTAAATATGCTGACCGCACGAAGCGATTATAAAAAAACACCCAAGCGCTCGCTGTCCCTGCGGAAGCAAGACGCCGCAAAATCAATAAGTGCAAGCGAGACAGGAAACAAAATTGCTGCAAATTTCCAGACTCCCTGGATATTCGGCAATACGTGTCGGCAACATTCAGCGATTGGAATATAATTATGGAGCAATTATCAGCAATATTGCCGAAACAATTGCCAAAACAATTGCCGAAAATTTTTGAAGTTGCTCCACATTGCTCCACTAATTGCTCCATATTGATCAATACGTATTGCCAGCAATAATTGACCAAAAATTGCCCGTGTAAGCGCCTCTTAAAGGTACGCTTACACGGGAAATTAAAATTGATCAATTATGAGCAACACTGGGCGATTGTGACGTGAGAAAATATGGAGCAATATACGGCAACAGCAACAAGCATCAATTTGGCGAAATGCTTTGCAACAACAATATGGAGCAATATGGAGCAATATGGAGCAACTCGGCAATACGAAGCAATACTTTCATACACGTACAAAACTATCGCTCGCCATGGAGGACGATTTTCTTGCAGCGGCAGCCTGCAGTGCTTTTATTATTATGAATCACAAGCAAAGGAAACAGAAAAGGAACAGACATATTTGGGTACGAACGTTTTTAGCAAGACGGAATCAATCATCGTTGTGTTGTGAATTAGATGACATTTTATTCAAAAACTTTACTCGAATATCCCGAAGTGATTTTGAATTTCTTTTGAATAAAGTTGGCCCATTAATTACGAAACAGATGACCATATGAGAGAACCAATTTCTGCATCGACGAAACTTGCCCTAACCCTTCGATTTCTGGCTACTGGGGATTCATACAAAAGTTTCATGTATCTGTTCAGAATTTCTGATAGTTGTCTGTGTGTGTGTGTTGCTCTGTGCTGTAGGATGTATGTGCAGTATTTATTTAGTCCTTTAGTCGCCTTTTACGAAACTGAAGAGAAGATAGGGGTTGGTAGTATTATTTTGATGAGCCCATCGCCACTCTATGCGTTTGGATGTATGTGCAGTCTTTAGTCCGTTAGTCGCCTTTTACGACACTGAAGGGAAGAGAGGCGTTAATAGTATCATTTTGATGAACCCATCGCCGCTCTATACTGTAGGATGTATGTGCAGTCTTTAGTCCGTTAGTCGCCTTTTACGACACCCAAGGGGAGAAAGGGGTTGGTAGTATTATTTTGATGAGCCCATCGCCGCTCTATGCTGAAGAATGTATGTGCAGTCTTTAGTCCGTTTGCGTCATTTTAGCTCCTTGTATAACAATCTACTATTGTTTTACTGATGCTTTTAATTGTCTCCTATATGGTAATAATATAATAAAATAAAATATTCAGTTTAATATCACTTTACACTGGCTAAATGTGCTGACCGCACGAAGCCATTATAAAAAAAACAGCCAAGCGCTCGCTGTCCCCGCGGAAGCGAGACGCCGCAAAATCAATAAGTGCAAGCGAGACAGGAAACAAAATTGCTAATAATTTCCAGACTCACTGGATATTCGGCAATACGTGTCGGCAACATTCAGCAATTGGAATATATGGAGCAATTATCAGCAATATTGCCAAAACAATTGCCGAAACAATTGCCGAAAATTTTTGATGTTGCTCCACATTGCTCCACTAATTGCTCCATATTGATCAATACGTATTGCCAGCAATAATTGACCAAAAAATTTCCCGTGTAAGCGCCTCTTTAGACCGTCTATTAATTGTTGTCACTGGTTTGCTACCACTATTTTATCTAGGTAGGTATATCGCCATTACATCAATGTTTCAAAATCGGTCTATCTATCTGTATCTATCAGATCAAAATTACCATGTAAACAAGATCGTATTTCTTTGAAATCGGTATTCGTGTATAAATCACGGGTTTGTGTAGTAGCAGGCATGTCGAATCATTGGTTTAACCGCAAAGTTCTCAAAGGCATTAAATAGTACATTGTTATACAAGTGACTAAAATGACCCATTATATACGAGTAGTTTTACTCCCGAGCTTTAGCGAGGGAGTAAATCGACGGTCCCTAAGTATAATCCCAGATGTGGCACATCCGTGATTTTCAGTTTTTTATTTAATTGTCTTCTACTAATTTAACTCTATCGGTCTATGAAACAAACAAGTGAAAAAGTTCAATAATTGTCTAGATTTCGAAGTATGTGAAATACTATAACTGCAATATAAATTAAATTCTCCGCCGTAGTATGTATGAAGTGCCACAACTTGAATGATACGTCGGAGCGTCACTGCGCGAGGGGCCTCTCGTATAAGTACCCAAGTGTTAGTTGCGTTTAATGTTTAAGTGATTTGGAACTAATTATATAAATTAATAAAAGTTAATTTTAACATACACCTACATTACAATTTATTTTATTTGTCTAATACCCTATCTTAAATTAAACCAATAAGTTTTCCAAAAACGAAATCATTAAATACCACATACAAAATTTGACGTTGAGCAACTTCCCATGTAAAATTCAGTAAGTGCCATTTGATTTGTTAAATTATTTGTATGTTCCGACGTAAAGTTCAGTAAGTGTAAAATAACATTTAAACAATATTATAAATCAAGTTAATATATATTCAGTACATTCTTAACTTAACCAACTATTTACTTGCCGAATTTGGTAATCACAGCTTGTATACTTTTAAAGTTACTGATAAAGATACTTCCAAACCGCTCTCCTTAAAAATTTGCGATTTTCACTTATGAGATTATATGTAGGGACCGTCGAAATAGAAACCGAGTTTTAATGGGTTTTTAGCGCCGTGTGTTACACTCTGCTTTTCACTACAAATGCGAGAAAATAAAACAATCCAATACAATATGAATAATGGTTTATTTTATTAAAAATTAACCCCTTAGTTGCTTTAACTACACCCAAGGGAAGAGAAGGGTTGGTAATATATTTTGATAAGCCAACCGCCGCTCTATGCTGTTGGATAGTAGGTATACGCAGTATTTCCATCTCTTCCCTTAAGTGTCGTAAAAGGCGACTAACGGACTAAAGACTGGACATACATCCAACAACATAGAGCGGCGATGGGCTCATCAAAATAATACTACCAACCCCTATCTTCCCTTCGGTGTCGTAAAAGGCGACTAACGGACTAAAGACTGAGCATACATCCAACAGCATAGTGCAGCGATGGGCTCATCAAAATAATACTACCAACCCTTTTCTTCCCTTGGGTGTCGTAAAAGGCGACTAACGGACTAAAGACAGCACATACATCCAACAGCATAGAGCGGCAATTGGCTCATCAAAATAATACTATCAACCCCTCTCTTCCATTCGGTGTCGTAAAAGGCGACTTACAGACTAAAGACTGCACATACATCCTGCACCATAGAGCGACGATGGGCTCATCAAAATAATACTACCAACCCCTCTCTTCTCTTCGGTGTCGTAAAAGGCGACTAATGGACTAAATACTGCACATACATCCAACAGCATAGAGCGGCGATGGGCTCATCAAAATAATACTACCAACCCCTCCCTTCCATTGGGTTTTTTAAAAGGCGACTAATGGACTAAAGACTGCACATACATACAACAGCATAGAGCGTCGTAGGGCTCATCAAAATAATACTACCAACCCCTCTCTTCCCTTGGGTGTCGTAAAAGCGACTAACGGGCTAAAGGCTCTCCACGTAAGCACATGTGCAGACTCTGCAGTTGTTTCTTGCTGAAGCGTGGACTGTGTGGGCGTGGTCTGTGTTGTCCATAGATTCAAATGATGACTAATTTTACCATAAACTTAATAACAACTCTCTCAAAAAGTTGTTGACCTAAGTAAACAGTAATAAGTCGAGTCTATAATCATGATTATTCTACTTATGACTAAATACTTTTTCGTTTTTGTAGGCTCATTGTCATTGTCATTTTGAGCAAGAGGAGTGAAAACTCATTTTCACACCACCTGCTCGACAATGTCAAATTATGTCAAGCAAACCTAACCTAAAGTAAGTCATTAAAGACCTGAGAGGTCTAGCAGGGTATTAATATTGTACTGAATTTCACTATGACCCGCTGGTCATTAATGTGATTTGAATTTGGAACATAAATAGAAATCGCATACGCACATTTACTATATAGGTAATAGGTAGGTGTGCAGTCTTTAGTCCGTATACACCATTTACGACACCCAAGGTACGAAAAGGGGTTGGTAGTATTATTTTGATGAGCCCATCGCCGCTGTATGCTGTTAGATGTATGTGCAGTCTTTAGTCCGTTAGTCGCCATTTACGACACCGAAGGGAAGAGAGGGGTTGGTAGTATTATTTTGATGAGCCCAACGCCGCTATATGCTATTGGATGTATATGCATTCTTTAGTCCGTTAGTCGCCTTTTACGACACCCAGGGGAAGAAAGAGGTTGGTAGTATTATTTTACTATGCTTTAGGATGTAGGTGCAGTCTTTAGTCCGTTTGGGTCATCACTTTAGCTCCTTGTATAACAACCTACTATTGTTTTACTATTGCTTTTTATTGTCTCGTAGATAGTGTGAAAAGTAGAGTATTTTGAATCCCACGCTGCACTCAGGATTCTTGTCTTAACTCCCTCGCACACCCTCGCTACGCTCGAGAGTGAACGCTAGAATCCTTCGTTTCGCCTAGTACTATTACTTATTCTGTGGTTTCGCTCGAGATTCAATACGGGGTGCCCGCTACATAAGTCACTATTTTATCCCCTTGGTGCACAATCTACTATTAGGTCATCGTGTAGAATGAAAATAGATTTTATAAATTAGATTATTTACTCCTCCCTCATACCCCTTCCCCAACATACTCTTTCCATCGTAATTTGTAGTTTTTCACCACTGACTAAGTTCGTGGCTTCTGTTTAATTTCATCTGCGGTCTCCAAAATGTGCCAAAAAAATATTGGGGTGGTTTCACTAACGCTTTATGTTGCCGACCTTTAATAAAGGAATAGGGTTATGGAAGGATAACATAATAGCACCAAGTGCCGTTATTTCTCGCCGGATATTCGTGAGAGGGTGGTATTACGCCGGGCGAGCCGGCCCGATGCGTGCTGCAACGCAGCGTGGCTCTACCACTTAGTCAGTGTCACTCATTTAGCACCACCCAGGGGTCACGTGTAGGGTCTCAAGGGTATAAACATACGGACGCGATGTGTTCGATGTTACACATAAACATTCGTCGATTTTCTTACTTATCGCGGATCATCAAAATTACAACCCAGTCAGATTCCACACAGTTTGTTTATTATTATTCATAATCAATCACCTTCTATCATCTAAACACATGATCGAAGGTAGCGAAGGTAATCACAATTAGCCGAATGTAGTAGTACAGGCCGGATGCAAACGGATGTAGAACGCTCCCGTTAAAATGTGTCGAGTCCGTAGATTGCTCAGAATAATGTAGACAGGGTCTACAGGGTCTCTGTCTACGGTCGAGTCCTTTGTCTCGCCAACTGGCGTATCGCGTAACCGTATGGCTTAGCCACAGACCACACTCAAGTCTCGGTTTGTATGTATGTATCCGTATGTGTTATTTAATCCATAGTATATATGAGTTAAAACCTGGTTCGCGGCACTCGCTGACAAGAGAAAGAGACGACGTCAAGGCGACTCTGTCCCATCTGTCGCAAACTTCTATTGTCAGGTCTGCGGTAGAACATGTCGCTCTCGCATCGGACCTTTCAGCCACCAAAAACAGTGTTTGCCCAGCATTGCACCATAAATCGTCTGCAATAGACTCAAAGGCCAAAGATGATGATAATATGAGTTAAATGTCTGTCATTAAGTTTTCAGCTTGATTGGAACGTCCACTTTCACTAAATAGTTTTACCTAGTCACATTAGACCACCACTGTTGTTTGTGCGTATTCGTGCGTCAAACGCTTTTTCCTGAGATCTGATTAATTGCAATATTTAATTGGCTATTTCTCAAAATGTTGTAAGAGTCATTATCCACTAATCAGCACGTGTTAGTCCACTTCTGGACATAGGTCTCTCCCAATTAATGCATGCCACTGAGGTACCTAAGGTAAGAGGTAAATGAAGCAATAGAAATGTATCGGGATCGTAGCCAAGGGATAGTTGTGGTCGCTCTACCGGGGCCTATTTCATCTAGGTAGGCTAACTTCATTTTAAATCAACTACGGGGTTTTTATTAATTGTTTACGCTCACACTATTTATCTAGATCAAGATAAGTATTCTTTTAAAACTCGATAAAATGGTAAGATAACGGATAAATATATATAAACATAGAAAAAACACCTCGAAATCAATTTAGAAAACAGTTTTTACCTAAATTGACCTGACCGGGAATTGAACCCGGGACCTCAGAGATGGCGCGACACCGGACCCGGCAAGCTAACCACTCGACCACGGAGGGTTAGCACTTTTCACCTGACGTAAGATGATGATAAGGCCGCCGGACTGTTCTAGTGTTAAGGAACTGGCTATTTTATCTTTAACTTTCGGAACACAACAATGCTACTAACATTAATGGTATGGCGATAAGTATCTATCTAGCCCTACCAATAACATGATATATGGACCTATGTATACTGGGTTAATTTTGAACCTCCCGCCAAATTTTTTTTACGTGATCTTACAGCAGCATACAACCAAATAATGAAATAAAAAAAGTTATTTTTTACATTTTTGTCTAAACTTATCCGTAAGAAAATTAAAATTTTTGTCACCTTGGGCGCGGCCTATCGCGGTTATCAAAGCACATGTGCGTGACCGCTATTATTCACCCCGTGCACCAATGACAGCGCGCCGTCGTTTTAACCGCGGGGGTGAGCGCACGCACCTAGAACTATGGGATAAAAAAGCAGGCAAAAAATAGTAATTAAAAAAGATAACCTTCATTATTTTTATGTCAAATATTTTATTATTACTTTTTTACCACATATTTTCTTTTGGCGGGGGATCCAAATTTAACCCTGTATAATAAAGTTAGATTGGGTTGATGGCAACGCGTGGAGGCCAATAAATTAAATAAATAAATAAATAAATTTTTGTTTACGCTCACACCAATTATCTAGACCAAGATGAGTATTCATGTGAAACTCGTTAATATGGTAAGATAACGGATAAATATACATAAACATAGAAAAAACACCCAGACCCGAAATCAATTTAGAAAAACAGTTTTTCTCTAAATTGACCCGACCGGGGATCGAACCCGGGACCTCAGAGATGGCGACACCATGAAAACCGGTGTACAAACCACTCGACCAACGAGGTCGTCAAATGGCCAAAATTGACAATTTGACAAGCATGCAGCGCACCACCTACGCTATTTCAGATTGATTTGAACGTCCATTTTAATTAACCAATTGTATCGAGTTTAGTACTGTCTGTGATTACTATCTGTGATTGAATGCTTTGATCTGAGTGCCCAGAATAGAACAGAATAGAGTAGCATATAATAAAATAGAACAGAATAGACTGTCATTGTTAATGCTGTGTACAATATGTGCGAGTACAGTTTTAGCATTGACCTAGAAGTAAGACAAGAACGTTCATACAAACCATTTGTTCAAATTCTGGAATGAGAGAACTAGTTCGCTGCAGCCGCTGCAGCGCTTAATCATTTAAATGTCATCTAATCAACAGACAGACATCGCAGCGCCGCAGCGCCAGATCGGTCAAAGACAACGTAGTGTGTATCAAGATGGCGTCCCAAATAGATTGTCAATAACAATAATTGAAAAAATATCTTTTCTATTCTTATAAACCGATATAACTACATAGTAATGACTTGAATAATAATTAATTTCACTTACTTGACAACTGAATTGTAGTAAATGTCTAGGTGTACACTTTGAAAAGAAATAAAGAATTATTTTCGCAGCTCCGCACGCGCGAATGTCAAAACCACACTAAAGCAAGGTACCGAGTCGACTCCGCAGATGAGTGGAACCATAGTGCGTGTTCGGAAGAGTCTATCTAGTGTAATGTATATATCGCTGAGTTTTAGTGCGATTAATCAATTTGGTAAAATTACAATCAATAAAAGAATACTACCAACCAACCCCTCTCCTCTATTAGGTGTCGTAAAATGCGACATACGGACTAAAGACTGCACATATTACACCACCTATCACGCTGAGCACATGTGCAGTTGTAATGTGGTGAAACATGAACTATGGCAGTGGGCTGCTTCTGCTGTCCCCATTGCCTAGTCTCTGACTAACCCTTTGGGGATAATAGTCGTGAGTCTACGTATGAATGTATGTAAAAAAAATTAAGTTAAACAGTTTCATAAAAAGAAAAATGAAGAAAATAGTGTACTAAAAACTACAAAATAATTAAAACGGTCCTAGGCACCAGTTCTACTCACTCTCCTCATCACTCTAGTCTAGGGCATTGATCAGACGTACAAATAAAATCACACACACACCAAATTTCAGATCAATCGGTAAACAGGAAGGAGGCAACATTTTAAGTAGATACTTTTGACCCAACAACAAACAACAACAACAACAAACAGGTCAAGCTAAATAAAATCGTTTAATTACAACTCACCTATTTTGTACTAACACTTCGAGGATAATATTCGTGATTTTGGGTTACACGCACAAAGTACACAAGTGTACACAATTTTACCTATACGCATAATGACACACATGCAATATGACACACACGCACAATGACTCACACGCATAATGACACACACGCAATATAACACACACGCATAATGACACACACGCAATATCACACACACGCATAATGACACACACACATAATTATAAACACGCACAATGACACATTTCAATGGGTTTGAAAATGAGTATGATGCATTTAAATTAGATTAATTTGTAATTTATTTATTGTAATAATTAAGAAAACATTAATCATTTTCATAGTAAAAATAAAATCCACGCAAGCTTACATATTTATATGTTAGTACAGTCAGCATCAAAAGTAGCTGAGCACTTTGGTACTGAGACCTAGTATTATGAAAAAAAAAATCGTAGGTACTCCAAAAAATGCGATCCAATCATTATATCATTGCGCGTATATGTTATTTTGCGTATATGTCAGTTCGCGTATTATCGATTGTGGAAATATGAATTAACGTAAGGGACAAAGGTCTACTTTTCAGGAGCAAAAAACAAATTTTATTTATAATAATTGCTTGTATTTATATTTCACTTTTTATTTTACTTACTTGTTGTCTATGGCAAAGTTGCTTAGGTTTGAGAACTCTATAAAGCTATGCAAGCAAAACTAAGATTATCTTTATGGATTCTGAAATAGCATGTCTCTTACATTAAAAATAAATGTAAATGCGTTCTAAACCATAATTGCATTTAACATAAAAATACTCTGCACTAATGTAACAGTCATATTGACAAAAACATTATCAGTAATTTTTAAAGTAAGGTACCCTTTTTGTTTTAGGTATTGATGTATCTTAACCAAATCCTATAATAAAATTCAACTTTCAAAAGCAAATTGGTTAACTTGATTAATTTAGATAAATAAAAATATTGCTGTCCTTGTGAATTTTATTGTGAAAACATAAAATAAAACAAAACTTAATCATTAAAATATATAATCTAAAAAAAAATTCCTAAATATCAAGTTCAAAAGATTTTTTAACGTAATTATGGTTACTTATAAAATTATAACTAAAATTAAATAATTCAATTTGAAATTGTATTTTATGAACTTAATAGGATAATAACAATGTTCACACTACTAATTTATACTTAACCATATGAATTAGGGGCCGATTGTTCCAAAGTCAGGTAAAATTAATCGTAGAGTAAACTTTATGTAATACGAACGATTGTTAAATGTCACGTCAAATATCAAGGCATTTAACGCTGGTTAGAGCTTACTCAACGACTAAATTTAATCTGACTTAGGAAAAATCTGCCTGAAGCGAAAATACTACATAAGTACAAGTGCAACCTAATTGTTAACTGCAGCAGTTTGCATTATCAACAATCCAAAGAAAAATTATAAACAACATAACAACGTTATCAACAATCCCAAAAAAGCTGAAACAGGTCGCGATGCGATTAATAATAAGAATGAAAATCATAAACATTTAATTAGTGGAGGAACTTATTTCCTACTAGAGTTTTCCTCATCAGTCTCATTTAAAGTGTCTATAATTTTATTTTTATTAGAGTAATCCTTGTGATAAGTTATAGGTATAAACCTTTTTCACAATGTTTTTTTAAATCATTAAACTTTGCGACGGAAATTGGCAGCCTCTCTTTGTAAAGTAAAGGCAGACCACCAAAATAATCTTGCGCAGTACTTGCGATTTACAGTACTTGTAGTAACAATGTATTTACCCCTCTACTATCAATGTCTTTGAGATAGCGTAAAAGGCATGTGGCAATCACGCAACAACTACGTTTACCATCTACTTCCCCCCATGTGTAGCAGTACCCTTTCTGCGTTTTAGATTCATACACGGTAAAATTATACGGTACCTACCTAAGTAATATTTAGTAAGGTTTAGGAAAACGAAAACTTGATTAAGGTAAAGGCCATTAAATAATTTATTATGAGACGTTTTTGTTTCCAAATAAATATATTATTATTATTATTATGCTCTTTATTAAAAATATAATCTTAAGTAAAATTTTTTACAATATTTTATATAAAAAAAATATATTTACAATATAAAATATTATAAAAAACTTAACCTAGGTTGCCACCGGCAGCGGGGATAGACCCAAGTTACCGGTTAGGGCTGCAGAGTGAGGAACCTCCTGACAATACGTGCCGTGTCAAGGAGTACTGCCTTCTGTATCTGACCCTTGACCCAACCTTTTAGCGAGAGCCTCTCTAGGTGTTGATCGAGGCTCTTAGCTAAAAGACCGTTTGCCGAAACGACTATCGGTACAATAATGGTTGAATCCACATCCCACATGGCGGTAACCTCGTGAGCCAAGTCAAAGTACTTACTGAGCTTGTCCTTCTCGGCTTTCACGAGGTTCTCATCATGAGGTACGGTGATATCAACCAATATTGCCCGGCGCTGAGATCGGTCGACCACCACGATATCAGGCTTATTGGCGACAATAGTCCTGTCCGTGATGATAGAGCGATCCCAGTAGAGCGTTGCATGACCATTTTCGAGAACTGGCGCAGGTGCGTACTTATAGTACGGCACCTCTGATTCAACAAGGCCATATTGAAGAGCAAGTTGCTGGTGAATTATTCTGGCTACTTGGTTGTGTCTGTGCAAATACTCTCCGTTAGCAAGATGAGAACAACCGGAAATAATATGTCGGAGTGATTCTCCAGGACGGCGGCATGCCCGACAGATGTCGACCGTACCGTCCTTCATAATATATTTCCGGTAGTTATTCGTCTTGATAACTTCATCTTCAATGGCACAGACAAAACCTTCGATTTCCCCAAAGAGGTCACCGAAACGTAGCCAGTTCACCGAGGCAGGCAAATCTACATCAGGCCCAGTTAGAGCCCGATAGTAGCGCCCGTGTAGCACCTTGCTCTTCCATATGTCCTTGCGATCGAGAGTGCTTAGCACCACTGGTTTGCGCCAGTTTTCTGTTGCCAAGGAGAGCGGCGTAAAGTGTCTATCAACTGCCACGACATCCAAATGCATCCCGCACTCACTGTTAAGGAAATAATCCCTGAGACTGCACACCTCACGGTTATGTAGGTCCTTGGCATTTAAAAAGCCGCGACCCCCACATCTCCGCGGGATGTACAGCCTCATAACAGATGAGCGCGGGTGGAACATTCTGGAAGTCGTGAGCATTTGACGGACTCTTCTATCCAAGGCGTCCAATTCGGTCTGAGTCCATCTTAGTATGCCAAAGGAGTATGTGAGGAGAGGCATAACCCAGCCATTAAAAGCACGCGTCCTATTGCCACCCGATAAAAGACTGTTAACACCCAAAGACTGTGACATACCAAGATATTTAAATGTTTCAACTTCGGAGAGAGATCTGAGGTTTATCGTTTCGGAGAGTTGTAAATTGGTTGAATTTACTACTCTCCCACGCTGTACATGCATAACCGCACACTTATCCACACCAAACTCCATCTTGATGGCACTGCTGAAAATCTCAGTAATTTTCAGCAGTTTCACCAAGTCTTGGCGGTTTGGTGCGAACAATTTGAGGTCATCCATGTACAACAAATGCGACATAACTTCACCCCCTCTCCGCAGTTGACAGCCTAACTTTGAATTTCTCAACAAAGTACTGAGAGAATTCAAAGCTAGGCAAAACCATAAAGGACTCAGACTGTCGCCCTGGAATATGCCACGCTCTATCCTTATAAGATCCTGCGTGGCAGAAACACTATCTCGACATCCTGGTTGACACAAGACCGTGGTCCACTGCCGCATGCATGACATCAAAAAGGATTTTAAAGTTATATCAATTTTATATAACTCTAAAATCCTCACCAACCATGAATGCGGCACCGAATCATAGGCCTTCTTATAGTCAATCCAGGCTGTAGAGAGAGTCCCTCTGCCACGCCGGACCTTCTGGCATATGGTCATGTCAATGAGGAGAAGCTCCTTAGTACCACGGGACCCAACCCTACATCCATTCTGAGTCATGTCCAAAATATTGTTTGCAACAATGTGCGTGTTAATTTTTGTTCTCAGAATGGATGTAAGGAGCTTGTATAAAGTAGGTAAGCACGTGACGGGTCTATAATTTTTTGGTTCCGTGGTACTTCCTGATTTATGGAGCAGAAAAGTGACACCAGTAGTCAACAAACTTGGGAGTGAGCCGAGCTCTATGGCTTCTTGGAATTGTGTTGCCAGTAACTCGTGTGAACATCGAAACCATTTGATCCAGAAGTTGTGCAATCCGTCCGGTCCTGGGCATTTCCAATTTTGGGCCGTACGGATTGCACAACTTACGTCAGCTGTATTAATATTTATAGGCTGCATGGTCTCGATAGGTTCACACGCGTCACTGACAACACTCATCCATTCACCTTCCGTGTGCTCGACGGGCACCGACCAAATGCTGCGCCAGAAATTAGTCATGGCATCAACATCTGGTAGCCGCCCGTCGCTCACACGTTGATCAGCTCCTTCCCAACGTCTGTATACTTTTCTTTGGTCACTTTGAAAGAGGCGATTTTGTTGGTATCGGTCCACACGCACTCTGTAGCGACGTATACGGTTTGCCCACGCATAGACTTTTTGCTTCAGAAAGTCAATACGTTCCGTCAAACAAGCCATATAGTTTTCCGGACGAACATTAGTCCCAAAAAAGGCTTGTGTGACGAATCGCACGACGCGAGGCCGATTATTGCCATTTCTAAAGCAAATTAGCTTTGCAATGAGTGTCCTGAACTTATTAATACGCCCCTCGATCCTCAATTGCCAAGCAGGGGCAGTCCCGGTTCGCCGCGGTACTCGGTCAGAATCCTGGAATTTGACACGAGCAACGCGACACACCGCGATGGCCCCACAATAAAGGATCGAGTGGGTATCAATTAAACTTTCACTGGTTCCAAGATAAGGAACCAGTAAATCGTTCAAGGCACTCATTAACGCCAAATTATGTCTATTCGTGGGCAAACAAGGTATACGCGGCCTAGAGTTACGCGTGTCACGATACTGTAGAATAGCATCTTTCAAAGCGTTCCTCATTTGCTCATTCGTCTGTGTACTTACATTCGTATTTATGAAATCTTCATCGTCGGGTACCGGATCTACTCGCGCCACCAAAACCGGCGTCACGGCCGGTAATTGTGGGGCAGGGCGATCCTGCACCGAAGAAGAAGCCGCACAAATACGTAGTGACTCCAGGCGTAGCCGATCAAGTGCTGACTGATCCAGCAAGTTGTTACGCTGGATCACCCGCACTTGATCCGACAATCGTTGGGCAGACACGTCTATGGTCGGTTCAAAGGCCTGAAGCAAAGACAGCATCCTAACACGATACGCAGTAAGGTTAATTCCTCCCTCTGTTGCCCTGTAGTAGGCGCGCATGCAGTTCTCATTTATTTGTTGAGTCCATCGCATGCGGCGCACTGTAGTGCCGACCCCCGCTACCGGTGGTGTACCACCGGTAGCGGGGGTCATACGCGGGGCAGATTGCCCCACTGATCCCAAGCGTGCCGGCAGCGGTGGTCGTCCACGTCGCGCAGGTCGTTGTGGCGGCGGCGGGGACGGCGATCGCCCGCTCGCGCTGCTCGACTCGTCTCTGGTGAAGTCATCAGACGAGGAGCTTGAGGTTGGCGGAGCAGGCGATGGTGGAGGGCGTGCGCTTCGTTTGGCTCTTGTTTGCATCATGTCATTTTCGTAATTTTCATCTCAGAACAATAAGATTTTCATATTAGTTGGTCGTTGACGTGTAAACGTCACATTGTTTTTCCTTATTTTTGATTTTTTCCAATGTTTTGCAAACATTTTTGTGGTTTTTCATTGTTGTTATTTTCAAACTATATTTTTAAACGGTTGTAAATCAAATTATTGTTAAAAAATCATGTTACAGAAATAAAATAAAATTCCGATAAAAATACATGACGTTATGATGACATTGACCAGAGAGCTTATTATTATTATTATTATTTTCGGGATATTGTCCCTTACATTAATTCATATTTCCGTGATCGATATGTCATTTCGCGTTTATGTCGTTTTGAATGAAATGAAATGAAATGAATGAAATGAATGAATGAAATGAAAAAATATTTTTTCTGTGACACACGTACAAACAAAATAAACAAAATAATTACAATAAAACAAATTTTAAACTATGTGGCACAAAAAAGGCTTCCACTCAGCATAATGTCAAGGCACCTAGTAGGTACCCCGACGCTGGTCTTCCGTGGACGCCTGAGGGGTACATAAAGTTAAAACATACAAAAACACAGAAGTAAACATGCAGGGAATGGTGAAAATTAGTCAATTGACAAAACAAATCAAAACAAAACTGGGTGTCAACAAGACCTATGCCTTAACTTCTCTTATTCTTAAAACAAACAAAGACAGTCAAAAAGCAACAAATTTTACAAAACATAACGAACACAATACACAGCAACTCCAGATAACAATGATTAAAATTTCTGATTAATTAAAAGATATATTTTGTATTTATTTTTAAAAGACCTTACTGATAAGACGTTTTTAATTGGAGGCGGAATGTTGTTCCAGCATTTCGTGGCTGAATACCGAAAACTGCCACGAAATGCGGCTGTGCTGTGCCGAGGACAGGATAACAGAGTCGCTGCTCTTAGTGGACGTTTCGAAAACTGGAGTTTGTTATAAAGATATGATGGAGTTTGTGTCTTCAAAATTCCAAACAACAGACAAGCCAGATGAAGAGTACGTCGAGACTCCATGTTCAATAAACCACACTGGTTAAGAAAAGGAGATACATGAGCTCTACGCGGTATCGGAAAACAAAACCGCGCACATGCGTTTTGAATGCGTTGTATTAACCTTTTGGTGTAATTGAATAAACATGGACCCACAACAGTGTCCGCATAGTTCAGTTTCGACAGTATCAAAGCGTCACAGAGCTTAATTCGTAGATCAACACTCAATTACTGGCGCACCTTATATAAAACCTTCAGTCTGTAAAAGCAATTTTTCACTGTGTCCATCACATGTTGATGGAATCTTAATCTATTGTCCATTAACACCCCCAAATTTCTTGCTTCTGTTACCTTGTCAACCAAGCCATCTCCAATTTTCCCAGTCGGTGTAAAATTATTGATTTTCTCTATCTGACGCTGCGAACCTAGCACAAGAAACTTTGATTTTAACGGGTTCAAACACAAACAATTTTTAGCTGCCCAATCGCTAATATTCTTCAAATCCTGGTTAACCTTTTCGACCGCTGTGGAAGTTTCTTTAGGATCAAAAGACAAATAAACCTGAGTTGAGTTTTGCGTATATGTCATTTTGCGTATATATCGTTTTGCGTATATGTCATTACGCGTGGCCGAAATATGTCATTATGCGTGTAACCCGTAATTTTGTATGTATGTACCTATTTATTTTGTCGATAGAGCGCATGTCCTATTTACCTTTCGATCGCGTTATCGGAAACCAGAAATTGAAAGTTAGATTTATAGGTATCCGTCATAAAATGCAATACTCGTAACATAGTACCTTCCTATCCCCGAGTGAAGACGAACAATGCGGGATCTAATAAGTGGTAAGTGGCAATAACAATAAAAGTATGACAACCGCCGCACTGGTGTGTGCCTAAAGGAGCGTCCTCACTAAGAGCATTCTTACCCGAGCAATTGCCGGCGAGCAACAAATTCTGCCCAGCGAACTAACCATACACTTTCGTGCAAAACTATAAACGTTCGAGTCGAACATCCGAGCCCGGAGCATTCGAATATAGGAGCGTCCTCACTGAGATCATTTTTTGTAATAATAAATTGACATTGACAATAATACGATAGACCAAGAAGGTCACGATCAGGGAACTGTTCCTTGCCTACAAGTGGCCAGTAATATTCCTACATACATACTCATTCATTTCATTATCTGAGTACTCGCTTTCGAGCGTTTTGTTTGCGTGAACATTCGAATGCGAGCCATTTCCGCGAAAAACGTTGCGACGTTCACACTGGCCGAAGTACATGCTCGCGTGTAAACTTTGAAACGCTCGACTCAACGTCCACACCACTCGAATATTCGACGCCGAATGCTCATTACACGCGAATGCTCTAAGTGAGGACGCTCTTTTACGGCACAGTATCTGTACATATAATAAAATTGTAACAGGCCGATGTCTGTACATAAATATTGAAGATATTAAAGAAAAACTAACACGGGGGATATTTATTAGAGCAACAGAAGCATAAACCACAATTTTTAGAAATTTTGTCTGTCTGTCTGTATGTTTGTACGCAGATGACGCAAAAACTAGGGATTGTATGGAATTGAATGCAGTTTTCAAAAATGTATTGCTAGAAGTCTAACTTAATTTTTTGGACAGTGAACCTGTTAAATTATAGGCTACATTTTACCACGAAAATAGAACTTGGAGAAAACATAACCTAAAAAGTACACAAATATATCAAGAGAGTGCGCTGTACTGGTTAAGCCATACTGCCAATTCTTGAATACTTATTAATAAAGTTTCATAAGTTTTCATAAGAATGTAGGTGTGTTACATTCATACGGGGAATTATGTTTTAATTCTAGATGTCAAAATTATCATACTTTTGCGTATCATAATGGAAGTACCATGTTACATGCTATGAAGGCCTGAATTATTGTACGTATACCATAAATTATGGTACGTATAACATTCCTGAATTCATAGGAGCTCAAGCGCGTGGTTATATAAGGTGCTATTTGAATAATATGTAGGTATCTACGGAGCGATGCAGGAAGCAAACACGTCTTACAATTCAATCGTTTATTCGCAGACTACGCTGTACAAAATCTTGTAATGACATTTGCCTTTTTAATCTTAAATTACCTTCACTATTTAATAATAAGTATACCTACATTACACCTCCACACTAAATAGCTAGCTCAACAGAGCTCAACACATTTAAATATTTTACGGGTTGACACTTACATGTAATAACAAAATAACCAGTATAATAATTATGACTACAAACACTTATCAATCTACTTCGAAACCCCAACGTAGGTACCACCGGTTTGCGAAATCTTTTAGAGTACCCGGGCTCGGGCTGCGGGGGTGCTTGGGAAGCGACTGGCACTGCACCCTCTGCGCTAGGTGTGGGTGCGGGTTCCGGGGAAAGAGTTCCCGATGGCTGAACAACCTCTTTTTTATTCTCGTGCGTAATTACAACAGTATCTCTGTTCCCATCCACCACCGCAGCTTCGACTAAAACGGCAACCCCCTCCACGTCTTTCTGGTGATTTTCAACCGACTCTTCTTGGTAGACGTCCGATAATCGAGACCTGCGCCGAATCTGATCTATGTGCCTTTTAAATTGACCATTACCATTTTCCACTACGTATCTACGCGACCCTTAACCGTTAACTATTTTCCCCTTAATCCATTTATCCTGTGTTCCATAACCCCTGGCCCATACGGATTCGCCGTTTTGAAAGCTTCGCTCCCCGCCCCCTGCAAATTTTATCTGATTTTCTTGTGCTCGCCTTACTCGGTCTTCTACGCCGCAATGACCGCGTAAAAGGTCGAGTCTCGAGCGTAACGGACGTTTTTGTAATAATTTAGCAGGAGTTTCACTGGTAGTACTATGTATTGAATTCCTATATGTTAACAAAAACGTTTGAAGAGCAGCATCGACATCGACATTATCTCGTAATGCTTTCTTTATTGCCCGCTTGCACAATTTAACTGCATTTTCAGCAGCCCCGTTTGACGACGGATGATAAGCGGGTGAAAACGATCGTAAACCGCGGACCTTGGTCTGACACCAATTCTACAGGTAGACCAAATCGGGCAAAAGTACTTCGAAGTGTTTTAATGACATTGGCCGCCGTTTTCTGTTTTATTTCGTAAGCTTCGAGCCACTTCGAACTCGAATCAATTAATAATAAGTACGATAACCCACTGCCCTAAAAAGTCGATATGAAGACGTGTCCACGGCTGGGGCACATACGGCCACGGGCTCGGGGCGCGCGCGCCGGCGCCGCCGCCTCCCGCGCGCAGGTGTCGCACGCGCGGCAGCCCTCCTCCACGTCGCGGTCGATACCCGGCCACCAGACGTAGCTCCTAGCTAAACCCTTTGTTTTGACAATACCCATGTGACTAAGTTTATTCCCCAATATATAGGTTAACGGTTTGTGGTCAGTTCTCAATACAAAACGCCTTCCATATAAATACTGGTGAAATTTACGTACCGCAAAAACGATCGCGAGTGCCTCCCTGTCAATCTGCGCGTAATGGCGCTCCGCGGACGTGAGCGAGCGCGAGGCATAAGCGGCGGGCCGCTCGCCAGCCGGCGTGGCGTGCGCTAGCACCGCGCCCACGCTGCTCGCGTCCGCCGTCAGCACCAGCGGCAGCTCCGCCGAGTAGTGACACAACACTTCGCTACTGACCAACCTACTCTTGAGCTCCTCGAATGCTCGTTGACATTGATCACCCCATACGTATTTTACCCCGATTTTTAGTAAATTATACAATGGAGCTAATATGAGCACATATGTGCTTACATTGGGTACAAATTTGGCATAATACATGATCATTCCTATAAACGATCGCAATTCGGACACATTAGACGGTGCAGGTGTATTATAAATTGCTTTTATCTTGTTTAGACAAGTATGTACGCCGTCTTTGCTAATGACAAGAGCAAGATAGCTAATCTACTCAGTGAAAAACTCACATTTCTCTTTCTTTACTCTAAGACCATATTTTTGTAAACGCTCAAATACTTTATATAAATTATCTGTGTGTTCAACTGTTGTTTTACCCGTTATTATTATATCGTCTAAAAATACCCCAACACTGGGCAAGTCTGCAAACATTTCTTCCAACCGTCTTTGAAATATGCCCGGGCTTGACGCTAAGCCGTATACTAAACGATTATACGCAAATAATCCCTTATGCGTGTATTTTGTGTGTATTTTTTTGTATCATCCAGTTCTAATTGTGCATTCGCTTGGGATAAATCGATTTTACTAAAGCGCTGGCCCCCATGTTATCGCACTAACAAGTCTTCTACCCTCGGTAATGGATAACGGTCAATTTCTATGATTTTATTTAACGTTATTTTATAGTCGGCGCAAATCCTGATCTTACCGTCCTTTTTTACAACTGGCACGATAGGAGTCGCCCAGTCGGAGCGCTCGACGGGGGTGAGGATGCCGTCCCGCACGTGCTGCTCCAGCGCGCGCTCCACCGGCGCGCGCAGTGCGTACGCCAGCGGCCGCGCGCGCAGGAACACGGGCCGCGCACCCTCGCGCACGTGAATGCGCACCGGCCCGCCCGTGTACCGGCCTAGGCCGTCCGCGAACACGTCACAGAATCTGGAACTGAGATCGGATAACCATGACTCACTATTCAATACATTCAAAGCACTACATTCTAATTTAGGCAACTGAATATTCAATTCTGCGAGCCATTGTCTTCCTACTAAAGCCGTTTTGCCATTTTTTATTACATACAAATCTAACTTTTTTTCTCGTCTTTGTACTGTACACATGGCTGTAACATTCCAATTGGTTTTACTGTTTCCCCAGTGTAATATCTCAAAACTAAATTGCAATCTTTTATTTTTAAATAACTGAATTTTTTTTATACATCTCCTGGCTAATGCAAGATACAGCACTCCCAGTATCACATTCCATGCTAACTAATCTATTATCAATAATAAGTGGAATTAATATTGGTTTACACTCATTTAAGGTTATTTTATTTAGGTCTATAAAAATTACCTCTTCACTATTGTCACTATCGCTAGTACGATATTCATCACAATCGGCCTGCAAACAGTGTTGGTCTGTTAACTTAGGGCAGACGCGTTTCAAATGCCCAGGTTGATAACACACACGACAGACGTAACGCTGAAACTTGCAGCTCGACGTCTCATGCGAGCCCCCATACACATCGCATGATTGACCTCGCCGCGCCCGCTCACCCAGCCGGGCGGGTACGGGTGTAGCCGCTGCGCGCGCGCCGCCGTCGCTCTGCCGTGTCGACCCGCCGTAGTCGCGTCCCGCAGTGGCCGCCGCCGTTGCGCCGCGCCATCTCCATCCCGCCGACATCGCCTGGCAATCCAATGTGGTCTCGCTCTGTGATCAATGTCTATGACCTTCCACTGCGGCTGCATCTTTTTCTGCCGCTTCCATGCTAACGGCAATACTGTACGCCTTCGCGAAATCTAGCTTGGACTCTGCGAATAGTCGTTGTCGAATGCTTTCACTGACAATGCCACACACCAGCTGATCCCGTAGGCTTTCCTAAAGCCAGCTGCCAAAATCACACGATTTAGGCTACGTACTCCGAAATACCCTCGTTCTTTTTTTGTGTCCGATGTCTAAACTTATATCTTTCCGCCAATTCACTAGGTTTAGGTTGTAAGTGTTTTTCCATGATATCCACAATTTCGCCAAAGGTTTTATCTTTAGGTTTCACTGGCGTGCACAAGTTCACCAACAGCTCGTAGCTTTCTGTCCCCATGACCGTTATTAATGTCAGCAATTGTAATTTATCCGTCACTTCATTTACTATGAAATATTGTTCTACTCGTTCAATATACAGTTTCCAATCGTCCTTATGCACATCAAACTCGTTTATTTTTCCGATAGGCATCGTAAATGCACACGTAAGTCTACTAACTCGTCGCCACTGAAGAATATGTAGGTATCTACGGAGCGGTGCAGGAAGCAAACACGTCTTACAATTCAATCGTTTATTCGCAGACTACGCTGTACAAAATCTTGTAATGACATTTGCCTTTTCAATCTTAAATTACCTTCACTATTTAATAATAAGTATACCTACATTACACTATTTGTACGGTGTAACGCACATTAAGCAATACCTAATTATTGCAATATTTATAATTTGCTTACATGCATTTATGTTTGTACACGCGCCGGTATTTTATTCAATAAATTAGTTCAACTACGGTTAGCACTCAAGACGGTTGTATCATTTCCGACATCCTAATATCAGTTCCTAGCAGCATCAGTTTATCATATCAATCAGCTATCATAATTATCATCTAGTGTGTAGAGCCAGTCCCTACATATTTTTGGTCCTTCGAGCCTTTATTTACCTATCACCTGTTTATCAGTCCTTTTGGCTTTAATCGAGTGCGCGCGTTCGTGTAAAATAGGGATCCGCGTAAGTCGAGTGCCGTGTGAGCTATCAGTGCCTATCATCAGTAAAATCTTAAAAAACTTACAAACAATTAACTACTTAAGTATCTATATATCAGTATCAGTGACATTGTTTTTTTTTATAAAAACTCAGTTAAGTACAAATCAGTGACAATAAAATACAGAACAATTATAACATAACAGTGACTATATCTGTGATTAAGTGGCATACATTAGCATTTCCTGGATTTTCCTGGAGTTCTTTGTCTGTGCGCCCCAAGGCTGCACGGCAGAGTCATCACCAATACAGAGCAGTATCAGCCAACTTCACCGTGAGCAGCGCAGTCGGTAACTGAATTACCATATCCAGCTACCAGCATCAGAACTTATCAGTAAGCTTGTTCCTTTTTTTAGTACTAACTCATTAAGATGGAAGCTTTAATTAAACGCCAAGCAGAAATTTTGGAAACCATTAAGCAAGTTAAGAGTAACTTCAATAAGGATTCGGAAAGCAGGAAGACACCGGACTATATCAAGAGACGTATAGACACGCTTCAGAACCTCTGGGCAGAGTTTGACAACAACAATAAACTTCTTTTAGAGAGTGATTATTCGAAAGATGAGCAATATTTTCAAGAAAACATTTACGAGAAGGCGCGTAAAATGTATGTGGAAATTTATCAAGTACTGTTTTCATATAACCAATCCACTTCAAAATATCAGAACTAACTCCACTACAAGAGTTGTTATCAAAACAGAAAACTAACATTAGAGCATTTAAGCGATTATTGAACGGAATAAACCTTGACCTATTAACTGAAAAATGGGAGATCGAAGACGAGCTACGTAATCTTCAATCCAAATGGAATGCGATTGACGTCCTTCATTTAGATATTGACAACATCACCCAAAGTAACTACAAAGAATACGACACCGAATTTAATGAACATGAAATATTGTTCAAGGACATGAAACGCAAGATAAATCAAAAATTATCAGCATCGAGTCATCTTCAGCTGTCCACTCCACGCCTAGAAATTCCTATATTCGCCGGAAACTAGTTAATTGGCCCACATTTTTTGATCTCTATTCCGCCGCCATTCATAATAACAATATGTTGAGTAAATCACAAAAAATGCAGCATTTAAAGGGAAAGCTTAAGGGCGAAGCAGAAAGACTTATCCAGCATCTGTATATCTCCGAAGAAAACTATGACACTGCTTGGGAAATACTCGTACATAGGTACAATAACCCTCAACTTATTTTCACCAAACATATCGAGATACTCCTTGACTCCTTGACTTGACGACCTCTTTGGTCGAGTGGTTTGTACACCGGTTTTCATGGTGTCGCCATCTCTGAGGTCCCGGGTTCGATCCCCGGTCGGGTCAATTTAGAGAAAAACTGTTTTTCTAAATTGATTTCGGGTCTGGGTGTTTTTTCTATGTTTATGTATATTTATCCGTTATCTTACCATATAAACGAGTTTCACAAGAATACTCATCTTGGTCTAGATAATTGGTGTGAGCGTAAACAAAATTTATTTTATTATTTATTATACTTCTCAATCAAACAAATATACAGCGACAGACAGCATCAGAAATCAAACGCTTGCATGACGTCACAGCAGAGTGCATTCATGCCATTCACAACTTGGGAGTAAACACAAATACATGGGATCCGTTAATTGTACATTTGGTATCAAAAAAGTTAGACCCTGAAACTTTTAGTGAATATAAGGAGGCTCGTGAGTCACCAAGAGAGCTACCAACTTTAACAGAGTTAATGAATTTTTTGGAAGGAAAATTCATTGCTCTCGAACCTGTACATAAAAGGGAAAGAGAGCTACCGAAGCCTATCCAACAGCAGACATTTAAGAGGTATCAAAATCAAGAAAATACATTCAGAAGAAATAATTTTTATCCTAATGAACAGAAGCAAATATCATCATATCATAAGAAATTTGGAACAAATAACTTTCAATCTAATGCAGCTTACACGCGTCGTTGTCCACTTTGTAATCTAGGCCACGATTTATTTCAATGCGACAATTTTAATTCAATGACCCCAGATGTTAAAATAAATACAATTGCGAAACTGAAAGTATGCAAAAACTGTTTATACCATCATTTTAATAATGTGTGCATTTCGCAGAAACGTTGCAAGCATTGCAACGGCGATCATAACACGAAACTTCATGACGCATTTGCGCAATCACGGGCGGAAACCGCATCAAGCTCTAAGTCCGTCGGAAAGTCTACTCCTAATATCAAATTAGCAGCATATACACCATTAAAACATTTCAGTGCACATCACGTATCTCAAAACGATGAAGAAACTTTATTAACGACGACCTTGATTCAGATAAAATCTTACGATGGCTCTTATGTTACACTGCGTGCCTTATTAGATCAGGGATCACAGATATCGTTAATTACAGAGAGAGCAGCTCAACTCTTACAATTACCTAGAAATAAATATCACGCATCCATTTCGGGGATCGGGCACGACGCAAGGCAAAGCAAAGGAGCTGTGTTATTGGAATGCAAATCAATATATAATGACTATGATTTTACTACACAAGGTTTAGTTATATCATCTCTTATCAGCAACTTACCTAATTTATCATTCCACAAACAGCCATGGCAGCATCTTCAACACATTGATTTGGCAGACCCAGAATACAACCTTTCTAAACCTGTTGACCTTTTATTGGATGCGAGTGTGTATTCTGAAATAATAATGAACGGCCTCATTAAAGGACCGTCACATGCACCGATTGCACAGCAGACCAGGTTAGGCTGGATACTATCAGGCAACGTACGTACCTTTCACTGCAATGTAGTTGTCAAAGAGTTATCTGATCTATCAAAATATTGGGAAGTTGAAGACATCAACAGTGGTACGTCAGAGCTATCAATCGATGACCAACAGTGTGAAGATTTGTATAAGTCAACAACGGTTCGCCTAGACAATGGTAGATACCAAGTAAGCTTGCCAATGAAAAACGGCTTTGAAAACCAGTTAGGCAGTTCAAAACCAAAGGCTTTTGCCCAATTTAAGCAGCTGGAACGTAAAATGTCGTGCAAACCTGCCTTTGCGGAGAGCTGTAAATCATTTATGAAAGAGTATGAAGAGTTAGGCCACATGCGTCCAGCATCCCTCACTAAGGAGATAACGTATTATCTTCCACATCACGGCGTTGAAAAACCAGACTCTACCACAACGAAGCTCCGCGTTGTATTTAACGCCTCATCAAATACAAGCTCTGGTAAAAGTCTCAATGATCTCATGCATTGCGGCCCGAACCTGCAACAAGGTATTATTTCAATCATTGATATTAAAATGGAGACAGTATAATTATGTAATTACAGCAGACATAGAAAAGGCTTTTCGTAATTTATTTATAAATGAATCGCATCAAAATTTACAACGCATTTTGTGGAGAGAATCACCGAATTCACAATTGCAAGAGTACTGCCTCACTACCGTTACATACGGAACCAAGGCCGCCCCGTACTTAATAATGCGAACCCTAAGACAGTTAGCTTTAGATGATGGCAAAAAGTACCCCTTAGCCGCACCAGAATTGCAAACATCATTTTATATGGACGATCTGGTATCAGGCCATAATTGCAAAACAACAGTCATATTGCTAATAAAACAGCTAATTAACATTTTAAAAGGAGCAGGCATGAATATCAGAAAATGGTCCAGCAATCAATCTGACATTATATCAGACTTATCAGAAGATCAATTGAATTCTATTTTGGAGTTTAAATGCAAGGAATCGAGAAAAACTCTTGGACTACAATGGAATCCTGTAAATGATGTTTTTACCTATCAAAATAAACTTAAGAAAGAAATAAACATTAAGCATACTAAACGTCAAGTTTTAGCCGACATTTCTCAACTTTTCGACCCCTTAGGTTGGTTATCGCCACTGACTGTCAGAGCAAAATTATTTTTTCAAAATTTGTGGAAGCAAGATATATCATGGGACGATGAATTATCAGATAATTATAAAAAGGAATGGTGTCAAATTAGACTTGATTTAAACAACATCGATCAGTTTATAATACCACGACAGGTTGGGAATACCGAAAATTCTATAGTACTACATGGTTTTTCAGACGCATCCGAGAAAGCATACGCATGTACTGTTTACGTTGTTTCACAACATAAGGGCAAGAGTACATCACGCTTATTCGCTGCAAAAACAAAAGTAGCGCCGTTAAATAAAAAACTGTCGCTACCTAGGCTTGAACTGTGCGCAGCGGTTCTTTTGTCACAATTAATAAAAAAAATTAGAGAAACTCTCATAACAGAAAACGTCACTACGTATGCTTGGACTGACTCGATGGTTGTCCTGGGTTGGCTGAAAGGTGACCTATCAAAATGGAAGCAATTCGTAGCTAATCGAGTACAAGTAATTAGTGAAGTCATTCCGGCAAAAAATTGGTATCATGTATCATCAAAAGAGAACGCAGCAGACTGCGCGTCGCGTGGAATATCAGCTACGCAGTTGGTTGAGCATGATTTGTGGTGCTCAGGCCCAAGATGTCTCGGAAATAAGTAATAGCTTTAATATTATAATCAAAACAATACAGCAGCAAGACTTTGCAAATGAATTAAAAAACATGAAAAAACTTGGTCATGTAGGAAAAAATAGTAGCATTCTCAATCTTAATCCTTACATTGATAGCAATGGCATATTAAGGGTAGGAGGCCGGTTAAGCAACTCTAATATCAGCAGCAGTGCAAAACACCCAGCAATTTTATCAAGCAAAAATCGCCTTACGCAACTGGTGATAAACAAAGCACATCTATCTTCATTACACGGTGGTCCCAAACTTACCTTAGCACTTATTAGAGAATAGTTCTGGATTATAAGCGGATTAAGGACAGTAAAAAATCAGCTACGTAACTGTGTTATATGCAGACGTTTTAATAAAGAGAGCAAACATCAAATTATAGCGGATCTCCCGGAACCAAGAGTTAACCCATCCCGTCCTTTTACTCACTCTGCCGTGGACTTCACAGGATTTTTCGAACTGAAGGCTAACAAAGGCCGTGGAATAAAAACCGTGAAGGGATACATTGCAGTCTTTGTTTGTCTCACCACCAAAGCAGTTCATCTGGAGCTTGTATCCGACTTGAGCACACAGGGGTTCCTTGCAGCCTTTCGAAGATTTATCAGCCGCAGAGGAACACCTCGACACGTCTACAGTGACAACGGGACAAACTTCGTTGGAGCTAATAAAGTCTTAAAGGCTGAATATAAACAGATCATAAATAGTATAGACTTACAGTTTTTTGACAAAATTCAGGATATGGACATCAATTGGCATTTCAATGCTCCCTCATGGCCCAGCGCTGGTGGACTGTGGGAAGCAGCTGTAAAGAGCACAAAACATCATCTAGTACGTGTAATTGGACACCAAAACTTACCTTTGAGGAGTTCAGCACTCTTCTCCACCAAGTGGAGGCGTGTCTGAACTCGAGACCTCTCTGTGCCATCACTGAAAACGCGGAAGATGAAATCCTCACACCAGGTCATTTTCTAATTGGTGGCCCGCTATTATCACGTCCGCAAACTGAAACCGAAAATATAAATATATCACAACGCTGGAGCCTCGTTCAAAATTTAAATAAACAGTTTTGGAAAACATGGTCGCCCGAGTACCTTCAGCAGTTACAAACACGATCAAAATGGGCAACGCCGACATCAAACCTGAAAATAAATGACATCGTAGTATTAAAGGAGGAGTTAATACCACCTGGTAAATGGCCGCTTGGCAGGGTGCACGAGCTTCACCCCGGCAAGGACGGTTACGTCAGAGTGGTGTCACTAAAAACTAAAAATAACATAATTAAACGTCCCAGAAATAAATTAGTGTTACTACCTGTACAGAACAATGCTGCACCACCAGACAAGGAGGATAAATCATCGCATCGACCTTGTCAAAATCAAAATACTCGAAAGTTAAGAACAAACTTTTTACAAAAAATATTTTATACACTCATGTTATTTATGTGTATACTACCCAGCTATCAATCATCTATATCAAGCTCGTATAATATAACATCATTACATCAGAACTTCAGTATATAAGAGACGACTGGAAACTTATTATTTATTATAATATGACAACATATTGGAAATCATTGTCAGATATTAAAAACTACGTTGCACATATAAAAGAAGTTTGCATGGACACAAAATATCAACATACACAATATAGCACTCTATCATTACAACTAGAACAACAGCTGAACGATATCGACCATTATAATAGCATTCTACTTAGGAATTTTAGTTTTAAAAGACAACGAAGAGGCCTTATCAACGGAATAGGTTACGCAGCCAATTACCTATTCGGAGTACTAGACAACAACTTTGCAGAGCAATATGAACGAGACATAGAGAAAATAACGCAAAATGAAAATCATTTACAATCATTAATAAAAAACCAGACGAGCATTATAGAAGCGGAATATAATATCATACAACGTAATGAAAACTCTATGAAGCAGCAATTTGAAGTTATTAGACAACATATCAATAACATATCATTAGAAGTTGCCAAGGTGCAACTAAATAATAACAATAACTTATACATAGTATCATCGTCTTTAGCAGCAAATCTAATTTTAGGAAGCCTTCAACGCGTTCAGGCAACGCTCCTGAACACCGTGACTGACATCAACCAAGGCAGATTGGACACACATTTAATATCGCCGGGACAACTACAGCATCAACTCGATGTCATAGCAGGACAGTTAAGCAACGATCTCGCCTTACCGATAAAGGAAAATGTTATGGACATTTACAAATTATTACGAGTATCTACAAGGGTTACCAATAACTATCTGATAATAGAGGTTAAAATACCTATTGTTAGTAACGAAGCATTTGAATTAAATAGACTTATCAGCATCCCACAGATACGAAATCACGAGATGTATCAAATTATCCCAGCAGTATCATATGTAGCATATAGCCTAAGAAAGGACATTGCACTCTTTCTGACAGATAGCGATCTTCATTTATGTTTTGAATTACCATCATCACTATTATGTCATTTGACACAGCCATTTTACGATATGAAGCTCGAACAATCATTGTGTAATATTAAATTTATTAATTCCGCGGCAAATAGTGATCCTTCAATATGTAAGTCGCAATTGACGATATGTAAACAGACCTGGATCAAGTTGCATGCCGATAACACATGGATATTCACGTGCTGCGCGGAATGTAATGTTCGCATTCTATGCCCGTCAGGTGTGACAATGAAAATGTTGAATGACCGGGGCATTATCAAGATAGGTCAAGGTTGCACACTGAAAAGCGATGAACTTACAATATTCGCTCATAATCACTTTCTGAATCAAATCAACGTTGACCACCCTGTTTCTGTACCAGAAGTGTCTATGCTAAATAGTATTATGAAGGATTCCACAATAAACTTTACAAAAATCGAGAACCACGAATCGTATTACCATCAGATAAACAAGCAAATCAATGAGTTAAAGGAACAATCTGAACATGAGTTTACCATTCGCGACAATCATCACTACGCAATGTACGGCATCTACGTCATAATCATTATCGTAGTTGCTGGTTTTGGTTGTATCTTCGGACTTCGCAAGATCAGACATCGGTTTGCGCCCAATGCGGGCAGCGGGCCACAGCAGCAGCCGCCGCAGCAGCAGCCTCAGGCCGCGCCCAGGGTGGAGGCACCCAGGGCCGCGCCACTCAACGATAACAGCGACAGTATTAGTGAAGTGTTAGTGTCGAATGTCCCGCGGGTGAGTGCTCGACGCGATCAATCTATTACGAGTGAATCGAAATTGAAAGTGGCTCCCAAACTTACGAGGTTCAGATTAGACAGTGACAGTCAATGACAGACAGTGAACTACCTACCGCGTGTGTTGTGGTCGTACCAGACAATCATAAATATTAACCTTTACTTCTAATTAATATACATACATTAGGCTAATTGAAATCACCTTGTATCATTTTCACCATTTTTATAACATTTAACAATAGTTTCATCTTAGACATGTAAAAATAAATGCTACATAATCTTTGTCATCTTGCATCTTCTTGGTGCGGCAATATGTACGGTGTAACGCACATTAAGCAATACCTAATTATTGCAATATTTATAATTTGCTTACATGCATTTATGTTTGTACACGCGCCGGTATTTTATTCAATAAATTAGTTCAACTACGGTTAGCACTCAAGACGGTTGTATCATTTCCGACATCCTAATATCAGTTCCTAGCAGCATCAGTTTATCATATCAATCAGCTATCATAATTATCATCTAAAGTGTGTAGAGCCAGTCCCTACACTATTAAGAGGACACACTACATGGAAGTGTCATGCAAAATTCTCATACAAAACACAGAAAAACGACGTTACGTAGTCCCCTGTTTCCTCCTTCAGAACTGGACCAATTTTATTACTTTTTAGTGTCGGTTAAAGAAAGAGATTTTCTATGTCTGTATGTTTGATTTTTTTTATCGATTACTTAATGTTTCTGAAGAAACGCCTTAAAACGGAGTGATGTCGCTAAATTTTAAAGGCTACTGGTTGCTAAATAAATGATTTGATGCAAAATAAAATTAAACATACAGACGTAGATAATCTCTTTCTTTAACCGATGCTGAAAAAAACATAAAAATTGGTCCAGTTCTGAAGGAGGAAACAAGGGACTACGAAACGTCGTTTTTCTGTGTATCGTAGTACAGGTAGTTCACGTCAAAATAAAAATAATTTTATTTTGGCGTAAATTACCTGTACTTTAAATATACAACATTGATTTAATAGCACCTTATGTAAGTCATGTTTAAAAAATCGTATAATATAATGTACCGTATAAATTTAATTAAAAAATAGGGTTATTGGGCCAAACTTTTTCAATAAAGAAAAGGTAGTTTTGTCTAAAAAATTCTGTTTTTTATTTAAATAAAAAATGTTTAAAAGTGACAGTTGAGTCAGTTTCAAGTTTATAACTAATCTTCTGTCGTCTACTGGTTTAGACTACCGGTCTAAGACCCAGAGGTACCTTTTGTACGCTTGCTAAGTCCGCCTGGCTAGCACCACCATCTTATTTAAATATGTAGCCACAACATCAAAGTTTGTATCATTGTTGTGTTCCGGCAGTTAGAGATATCATTTAACATCAGGTGAGACGAAGGCCAAGTAATTACCCCCGTTAATAAATAATGATAAAAAACTGGAATCTTAACCCTCAATCCTCAACTACTTACATTGCTATTTACATTTAGAAACGACAAATTTAAATAAAATGCTGGTAGCTATGCTGGCTCTCCGCTGAAAATCGAATCCGGTATCTCAGGGTCCAAGATCTGTGGTCTAACCGCTAACGTAACTACCACAGAGCAGATTTGACGAGGGTTCTTTTCCCGATGGGGGCCCAAATGCCTATTTATTTTTTCTAAATAAAAATATCTGTTTTAGGATGCTTAAACAGATATTTTTAACATAATTTCAAGTTTTAGGTCATTCGACGTCCTTTTATTTCCTCCTTTACCAAATAAAGTTATTGTAAGAAGAATAAGCACATCAATATTATAAACAAATTGTGCACGTAATCGTTTTTACGTGAATGCTTCCTGCATCATTCGACAAACTGGTTGACAAAATCTACATTAACGCAGGAAAAAGTTATTTAATAGCACAATATTTTTTTACGTAGTCGGTTCCCACTGCTCAGCAGAGGCGTTCCTATAACTTTTTCTATATTATTATGTCATGTTCTTGCCACCCCATGCCAGTCATGCATGCATCATTATCTTGCCATCTCTTTCTGTACCCATCTCACCGAAGTCGTCCATCTCCAGGAACCCATTATGCAGTGAGTGACCTTTGCCCAGCGGTCGGGATGTATGCGGCTAACGTGACCCGCCCAACCACATTCAAGCTAAAAAAACAAAGGCCGCGTAAACGACATGAAGTAATTGAGGAACAAAAGAAACGAGATTACTTATACATAGCTGCGGCCAGACCATTCAACGCCGTGATAGCCCTATTATAAATGATTGTGCTATTCTGCGTTATTGTTTTCGCGATTAAATCTTGCAAAGGCGCCGTGCTTCACAGCGAGCCAGATTAAATTAATCGTGGCTTCTATTGCTTGCTTTTTAGTCTTTAACCTAACAGCATTCTAGTTAAACCAAATTATAAAGTAACTTTTTAAACATACATACATACCTATACCACAGAATAAATAACAGTACTCCCGTACAGAAGGTTCACTCTCTAACGACTTTCACGCGAAAATGAAACTTATCGTGTGACCCGAGCGTTCATATTCCGTTAAGCAACGCTCACTCGATATCGATTTGACGTCAGGAGCGTAGGGTTGATATATTTAAGTACGATTACGATTTAAGCGACGACGACACCCTCCTGCCTATAACCATTACCTACTACCTATACTCACGACACGACTATAATCTCCAAAGGGTTAGTCAGAGACTAGGCAATGAGGACCGCACAAGCGGTGCACCCACTGTCCACGGCACACCGAATCACAACTGCACATGTGCTCAGCGTGAAAGGTGGTAAGCCCAACGCCGCTTATGCTGTTCGATATATTCAACTCAATTCAATAATTTTTATTTTCAGATCTATACATATGTTGGCGCAATCATAACACTAATTTAAATATTATTGGATCCACGTATACGTTGCTGGATCTAATGTCAAAATGTTGGACAGTCATAACCGTCAGGATGCTATTAGTACTCCCCCACACTCTTCTTTAAATCGAAGCTGTCCGATGTCCGCTTTCTTAGGATACTGTGAAAGTCATCCACCCCTGCTTCCGCGAACATGACGGATGCACTGCAGTATCTAGGGAGCCCCATCAGCATCCTGAAGGCATTGTTATACTGAACTCGGAGCGCATTGACAGTCCTTTGCGTATAGTCACACTCACACCACAGGCTGCAAGTATAAAAAGTCTGACAATATGCTATAAATAAAGTTATTTTAATTACTGTTCTTGTACTCTTAGCAAACCTGCGGGCAAGTATGTTGCTTCGGGCTGCCACTGCTCTCCGCTCTCGCTATATATCAGCGTTATCTGACATGGTCTCAGCCACAATGTGCCCCAAGTATTTGAATTGCGCTACTCTATTTAGCGCGGATAGCGCTTTCAGCGCGGTACCCAGAAGTCTAATTGGTGGTACAGTGGAAGGTGTTTTCCTTCCCGCTCTAAAAATAACAAATGGCTTTTGGCGACATTATAACGAATGCAATGCCCAATGGCATATTTTTCACAAACTGTCAATAATTTCGCAATGTGCTCACTGACTGACGGACTCAGGAGAACCATATCATCGGCGTAGCTAATCGAATTAACCACATGACCGTCAATCGAGTAGCTGAGTCCGGTACCCCTAAGTTCATCAATGATTGAAAAATGCTGGCGAAGTACATACCTACTACGTCAGATAAAATTCCTGGCCATCTGACTCGGTTATTCTGATGACCGTTCCAATACTGAAAGTTTGTAACCGGCTCAGCGGCTCGTACCTAACTAATCATGTCAAACACCTTAGAAAGATCTAAGAAAATTGCATATACCGGCGTTTTCCGTTGTGTCTTCACAGTTTGCTTTTATAGCGCTCTCAGTTGAAAGGTCTAAAGGTCCAGGTCTAAAGCCAAATTGCGCATCGTCCATTTTTATGCACTGACTAAACTTCAAGCCGTCTAGCACTTTTGCAAGTGCAGTAGCTAATGAAATCGGCCTGTAGTTTCCTTTGTCCGATACCTATATCTCCAGTTTTATTTTTGATAATCGGAACGACGACAGTACTGTCACGATGATGAGAACTATCTCATTAGCTAAAGCGGTAAGTACGAATGCCTAATGCATATAGTGCGTACAGCAATGACAAAACTCTTGGGAGATGATATCCATCATGATGGAGGTGCACTATACTGATACCGTCGAACCCGGGTGACTTCCCTTTATGCCTAGCCTTTAAAACGGATCGAACATCATTATATGTTATTCGGACAGGTACACCGGACACGACGCTCCCAATACATCCACCCCTCCCTTCAGCCGGCTGGAGCAATGATTTAAGGTTGAAATGGCTCTTAAGCAGATCTGCGATTTCTTTAAGAGTTTCATTATTCATTTACTCCGTCCACACACAGCAGGGATGCCGATCTCGAGATCGACTTTTTTGTTTGTTTCCAATATTTGGAGAAGTCTTTGGCCTTATGCTGGGTTGCAAGTATATTATTTTCTATCTGCTCCTGATTCTGCTGACATTTTTATAACTTAGACATGAATGTCCAACTCGTGTCGCACATATTGTGACAACATAATTCATAAAACTTTCCAGAACGTGGCATGCGATACCACGCCCAGTAGTTAAAAGCTTGCCTAGCTTTTCTCTGTGATTCTTTATCAAATTTATTCCCCCCCCCCCCCCCCCCCCGCTATAACACAGCCACGTCTACGTTTTTAACCAGTTCGCTCTCCGTAACTAAATTCCGCAGCTCCCCTGAGCGTGTTCACAATTCTATCATACAGCTTATCTATAACTTGGTTATGGCCCGAATTCTCACACATTCCATCACATCACGAGCTTAGTTCCTGAGGGAGATTATATCTCTTAAGCCCTCCTTACTCCGTACACGGGATATATGAGCAGTCTTCAGACCTTATTCCCCCTTTACGACACCCAAGAGTGTAACGTTGCAGTTACATGTCACATAAATAATATATTTTTTTAAAAAACCTTACTAAACTAAAATCTTAAATCTAAACTTATGCTCAAACAAAATCTAACAAATAACTCAAAACTATCTATATAAATAACATAACTTAAATAATTAACCTAAACATTCATTGATTGCATATTGTCAATTGTGAGATGTGAGCGAATGTACGTCGCACCGCGGTCTATTGTTCCCGTCCAGACGACCGGTTTCAAATCGCTAAGCATTCGCTCGGTACGAAGCAGTTGATTGCCGTGGGATTCAGCGACGCGGGCTCAGCGCAGGCGCATGCGTGTCCATGTCTACAGCTTCCTCATTCGACATAGAGAAATTCTAAGCATGCCATATTTTTGTGCATATTATGTGCAATCAAACGTTTCAGTCCTAATTTTTGTGCCACCACAACTTCGTTACTATGAGTTGTTTTATGTGTGTAAGCTGGAGACACGTGTCACCAGCTCGCACACGCCCGTTAAGACAAACTAGTGAGGTTAGGGTTTTGGATTATAGCTAGAAATTTTGTGCATAATTTGTGCACTAGTAACAAAAAAACTAACCATCACACTCAAATACTGTTGAAACTACGATCATAAAACTGTGTGCGAGCTGGAGACACGGGTCTCCAGCTCGCACAGCTGTATCTTCGTAGTTGTTCAAGCTACAGTTATGAATTATACCTCAAAATTTTGTGCAGAATTTGTGCATAAGACACAAAAATTTTCAAAACTTTAACTCAAAAGGTTTTTGAGCTACGAACCGATAAGTATGTGTAAGCTGGTGACACGTAACACGGGCTAACACATGGTGAATTATTGTAACTGTATAAGATAGCGCTTCGTTTTAAAGATCAAATAATACGTTATAATTTGTGCACACACGAGGCAAAATTTCAAACCTCTGGGCCTCTTACTTTATAAATTATAAGCCAAAAACTGTTTTCCCGCCAAAAAATTTAAAATAATGGCTCGGAAGCGGCTAAACGCGCGCCGACCGCGCCGTTGCCGTTCCGTGCGCCACACTATTGCAATCGAGTTTGAACTTGAGAGCTAGCTTAATTTAGTGTCATTTTAATTTGCGCTCTCGATCGTTTTGTTTCTATACCGAGAATTTTAGACTAGGAGACTGCTGATATAGGAAATTGGTTAATTTAAAATAAAAGCAGTCTATTTTATATAAAAATGTTCATAAAATATCACTATGCTTAGTTTTAAGTATTTACAATAACCTCATTAATATGATAAGTAGTGATAAAATTAGTCTGCCTGTATGTTTTTATTACCACGTTTTTATTAGGTAGCTTTCTCGTTTATTTGTTTGTCGACAAATGCAAACAATTTTATACTAGCTTCCCGATGAGCTAGACTTGCAACTTTGAACATAGGTCAGAACAGGATGACAATGCAATATTATGGTGTCATTGAGCTGATCTGATGATTCAGCCGGAAGAAGGCCACAGGATCTCTGTAAGAAAACCATAAAACCCCATTCAGGTTCATTTGATTAGTTTTGATGAGCACTCTGACGGGAGACGACTAGACGAGGTCCATGGTCTGATGATGAACCCGAAGGAAGGCCACAGGAACTCAGTATTGAAACCATGCAACCCCATCAAGTTTGGGCTCGTTCGATTCGTCTTGACGAATACTCTGTTAGAAAAAAGGGTCCAGGGTCTGATGATGGAGCCAGAAGAAGGCCACAGGAACTCGGTATTGAAACCATGCAACCCCATCGAGTTTGGGCTCGTTTGAATCGTCTTGACGAGTACTCTGTTGGGAAATAGTGTTTAGGGTTTAATGAAGCCGGAAAAAGCCCACAGGAACTCTATAATAAAACCACGCTACCCCAACGAGTTCGGGGTCGTTTGAATCGCCTTGACGAGTACTTTATCGAGAAATAGTGTTCAGGGTCTGATGATGGAGCCGGAAAAAGGACACAGGAACTTTATAATAATACTACACAACCCCATCAAGTTTGCGCTCGTTTGATTCGTCTTGACAAGTACTCCCATAGGATGAAGAATTTTTAGTTTTGGCACGTTAACTAAAAAACAGTTACTACGCTACGATAACTAAACCATCAACCATTCTGACAAGGGGTCGGTCAGCCATCAACACATAGAAGAGAATTCTTCTTTTTCTATTTTCTATTTTCTATTTACAAGTTAAAAAGTTTGCAAGTTATCAATATAACTTGCAAACTTTTTAACTTGTAAATAGAAAAAGTAAGAATTACTTATTACTGGTAAAATAAAAACGTTTTTTAATTTAAAAATATCTTTTTTTTCGTTATCTGTGGATTGGGTTTGAAATACATATAAAATTTAACATCTACCTACTTACTAGCATTTGAAAATAACTTTAGGTACTTACTCATAAGATAACAAAGGTACGCGTACTATTAAATCTAGGTGATCTACTGCGGATGGACAACATCTACATAAAGAAGCCATAACAGGAGGTTAGTATAGGTAAGCAGCAGAACGATTAGATAGAACACAATTAAATTAATTTTTATTATAGTTCTTTTTCTATAGAATTTACAATAATGACGAAAAAAGGCCGGCGCACAGAAAGATGCGCGTAATAAAATGCCCGCTTGCAAAGTGTTAAACTATAGCTACATAAATTTAATATCGGTGATAACAGTATCGACCATATCTACAGACTATTAAAAATTCATGCAATATCGTGTTTTTTTTTCACTATATAGTTTCAGAACGCATCGAACGTTTATAATTATTTTATTTTATTAAACTTTTACAAGCACATTTGTTTGTTAAAAACTACAGATTAATGATAATTCAATAAATATCAGCGATACGGTACAATATTCTTGAATTCGATCACGTACAATATAGTGATCTCAACGGACACCGCATTCCTGACGCGATATAGTGTTTTCCAAAATAGGTATAGTTTCAAAACGCATCGATATCGGATTTGACGATATTGATGCAATAAATACGTTTCAGTAACCTTATACGATTTGTATCGCCTACTCCTAATTTTATCGGAAAAAATGGAAGAGGTGATTGCGCTTTATTACATGTCGGCAAATAATTACTATTTATTGCATCTTTATTATTTTTATTAATTATTAATACGTAATATTGTATTACTTTTAATACTTTATCGTTACTCCAATCCATAATTATCGAAACAGAATAATATCGATAGTCGTATTTGGAACACGTTCACACCTCTAGTTGTCTCGCAGTCAACTAAAGTGTGGGAAGGAAATGTGGCCGCACGAACTTTATCGCGAAAAAATCCTTGATGTGCGGCAATTTACCAACAGCGCGGCGCGTCAACGCCATGATACAACGCGCTAACGCGAAGTGTTTGGCCAGACGTTTCGCGACAACGCAAATCTTCGCGCTAGCGCGATAATGTGGCCCTAGCATTACATTGGGGGCATTCCAGCAGACTAATCGCAAAGTCCCCGATCGCCATAGAGTACATTTATTTTTATTTATTTATTTACATTTAACCATGGGAAGTAATACAATCTAATATTAAAATAAATTACTTTCAATGGTTTAAATTTATTCTGTGACGGTCGATAGCGATTAGTTTGCTGGAAAGCATCCGTTCTTTATCGAATTAGGCTCAAGTATGCAACCATTTTGTCGTTCTGCAGTCCTCCATAATGTTTATCATTATGCCAAATCTAATTATTTAATTGTCTCAACATATAGTAAAACTAAATTAGTCGCGTCGCGCATCGCTTTAACAGACGGCTCCTAGTCTAAAAGTGGCAATAGTGTAGCGCACGGAACGGCAACGGCGCGCTTAGCCGCTTCCGAGCCATTATTTTGAATTTTTTGGCGGGAAAACAGTTTTTGGCTTATAATTTATAAAGTAAGAGGCCCAGAGATTTGAAATTTTGCCCCGTGTGTGCACAAATTATAACGTATTATTTGATCTTTAAAACGAAGCACTATCTTAGACAGTTACAATAATTCACCATGTGTTAGCCCGTGTTACGTGTCACCAGCTTACACATACTTATCGGTTCGTAGCTCAAAAACCTTTTGAGTTAAAGTTTTGAAAATTTTTGTGCCTTATGCACAAATTCTGCACAAAATTTTGAGGTATAATTCATAACCGTAGCTCGAACAATTACGAAGATACAGCTGTGCGAGCTGGAGACCCGTGTCTCCAGCTCGCACACAGTTTTATGATCGTAGTTTCAACAGTATTTGAGTGTGATGGTTAGTTTTTTTTGTTCCTAGTGCACAAATTATGCACAAAATTTCTAGCTATAGTCCAAAACCCTAACCTCACTGGTTTGTCTTAACGGGCGTGTGCGAGCTGGTGACACGTGTCTCCAGCTTACACACATAAAACAACTCATAGTAACGAAGTTGTGGTGGCACAAAAATTAGGACTGAAACGATTGATTGCACATAATATGCACAAAAATATGGCATGCTTAGAATTTCTCTATGTCGAATGAGGAAGCTGTAGACATGGACACGGCGCATGCCACTCCATTCTCGACACTCGCTCGCCATTGTTACAGGCTGCTGACCGTGATTGTGTTTTCTATAAATAATTGTTTTTCTTTAATTTAGCACACCACTGGTGCTTTAACACTTTAAATTCAGTGTTTCAACCCCGATAGGGTAAGTGTTGAACATTATAAACGTAGAACGTAATTATTTAGTGTAGTCATCATTTAGAGTAATTTATCATCATCATAATCACTATGCTTGTATTGTATTATTTCCCAATGTGCAACCATTCTGTGTTTTTTATCTTAATTAGTTTTAATCGTTACTTTGCATAAACTCATCTCAAAAAGTTAGTTTAAATATCCTATTTAAACTACCTACATCGTTTTTCTTAAAAAAGATAACCGTTAAAAGTAAATGCTATTTCTATTTACTATCATTAATCATCGATTATGTAAACTCCATTCTGCTTTCATCACGTCCACCTCACCTTCTACTCATCGGTCTTCCCAAGAGGACACCTACTGCCGTTCGCCTCTTCGTGTCGGTTCCTGTACGCAAGGCTCGTGCTGGACTTTCACTTCCACCTCTTCGGGCGCCGCCAGATGCAGGGAAGTGCCGGACTCCGGAAGTAAACTAGACGGGCCATTTTGAACCCCCTTACCCTAACTAACTAGTGTACTTTTAAATACACCTTATTGTGTTGACTGGTGTGTTTCATTTAAACACCCCAACGTCACAAGAGAAGAGATGGATTGGTAACGTATTCTTTAAATAAGGAGCCGCCACCAAACACCTCCAATTTTTATGTCAGAGCATACCACTTTGTAGACTTAAAACAACAATCAATATTTTATGTTGTAATGTTGCAAAAACGACCCCGTCATTTGAATCATCTAAATCACATGACTCGTTATTAAAAATTTCTAACACTGCGGTTCTATTTAGCATCTAAATTGTATTTATTTTATACGCAGGAGCATGTTTTGTTTTATCTTTTATCATTGTTTATGGTACGGTTAGCAATCCCCGTCCGCGTCGTAATAAGTAACATTACTAAAGTTTTACATGGGCCATAAGTTATTTTGATAGAGTAGACTGAACCGTTGAGTGACTTTTAGTCCTATAGGGACTCTAATATGTCTGCCAATCATGTAGGTTGTAAGTACGATTAATATGAAATAACCTATCTCAAAAATAATTGCTTTTTGGACTTCATCATATTGGAAAATATTACGCATGTCAAAAGACCCCAGTGAAATTGAACCTGCAAATTAAAATTATATCAAAGGTCTAGATATCAGTAACAAATTTGTTATCTTATTGGTTGTGTCTATTATTAGATCGCTTAAAATTTAAATTTCTATTTTCCTTTTTTTGGCATAATTACCGTTTAAGGTTTAGGAATGTTTAACATGATGGTTTTATTATAAAGGTCTGTATGCCTAAGTTAATGCAAAGTAGAATAAATATGGTCTATTTAAGTTAAACACTTTCTTAATAGATGCACATTTCAACTGAATGCTCGCCTTTATCTTAGATGAAACATTATTTTAGTTTGTAAACGCATGGCGATCATTGTATAACTGCCTTCGCAAACTCTTGCTCGTTAGCTAATAGCTTTTAAACTAAAGAATAAAATAACTTAATGAGACAATTATGATTTTTATTGCATAATATATATATGTGTATATAATTCCCTAGCCATTTCGTTGAAATGTCGTTAGACATTCGCAATGCATTTAGGTCGAAAATTCTATTTCAGTGATAGAATTGAAAAGTCAATACGTCTTATTTGTCACTTCACATTACAGATAACCTCTTTGCAAATGCTTTTCTAATTACGCACTTGACTGTCAGTGTCAATCCAGAAAATTGCAAAATAATTTTACACCAAGAAGGAATAGGGGTTCATGAGATAACACGTCGGTTAAATGTGAGTAGAGACACAGTTCGCCGTTGGGTACGGCGATATAATGCTGAAGGAAACCTTATTGATCTACGGCAAAATAACCATCGCCCGCTTGCAATTGCCGAAGACCAACGCCGATTAATGCGAAGGCAATACATTCTGGATGGCTTTACGTCAACGGGACGATTTTCAGAAATGTATGACGTTCACCTTAGAACAATTAGGAATTGCCTACATGCTATGAATTTACATCACAGGCGGCCTGCGAAAAAATTGCCTTAACCGAGAATCATAAATTAGCCCGACGTCACTTCGTCCGCCAGTATTTAAATTATGACTGGACGTCTACAGCTTTTATTGACGAAAAGACATTTTCAAGTGCTCAAACCAGAAGATTACATTTGTGGCGGTTTAATCGAACCCGGTACACAGAGGACCACGTCGTGGCTAATCATGCATCTGGCCGAATTACTGCAAACATTTCGGGTTGAATTTCTTCAGCAGGTGTTGGAGAACTTGTTAATTTGCCACCTAGAGCAACCGCTCAGGACTCTGTTGACCTTTTGAATGAAAGTGTGCTTCCGACTTTACGAACTTATTATCCGCAACAGGAGGTTCCTCGAATTGATATGTGCAAGACAACGCAACTATACACACCGCAAGAATTGTGCGAAACTGATTCACGCACCACCAAGCACATATAAATGCTATTCCTTGGCCTGCAAAAAGTGCTGATTTGAACCCTATAGAGAATATTTGGGGTATAATGATCCAAAGATGGAACAATCAGAACGAATGAACACACGAAGCACTTATCAAGCACTGTCATAGAGTATGGGAAGATTTTCGTGGCACTAACAATTATGTGAACAATTAATCGAATCTATGCCGGAACGTCTTCTGAACGTCATTCAAACTGAAAGTGGATATACGCGTTTTTAAAAATACTTTTTTTTTTAAATAACGTTTAGTTTATTCGTTTCGTTGAAAAGTGTCGTTATAGTTTTATAAAGACCTCGGTCAGTGATTGAGATATAAAATAATGTTTTTCTTCGTTGTTTTTGTTAAGAGTATTTAAAGAAAACGTTTTTAAATTCTTGGTTTATTAAATTATCACTTTCGTCGATTTTACTAGTTTCTGGATAGATAAATGTTGCTTTTAGCCTGGATCATATCATATAACAGAACTAGAGAGATTACAAACGAATCCTCGACTCGAGTTCACCATGTGAACGTAGTCGGTTAATCTGTTGCCTAGTTACTAACATAAAACAATGCATGCGATTTGTCAAAGTAACGTCGTGCTCTAGGTAGCTCTTAACTTTTGAGGGACGGGTAGGTATTTTTTTAAATGTAAATATGGCATGTATTAATGCCATGCCGCCGGGTCCGCTGCGCCATATTTTGAACAGAACATTGTTCGAAAACATAAATTACTCAATGGGCCACATTATTACTCAATGGGCCACGCCCCTTATTTATGTTTTCGAACAATGTTCTGGCCGCAGCGGACCCGGCTTTAGGATGACAATTTGCTTTAAGAATTTGAACCTTAGATGGGTCTGAAATTAAATTCCTTGACTGTACTTATACAAAAAGTAAAGCAGAGCCGGTATACTGTCCCACTACTGGGCAAAGGCCTCCATCATTGGAGTCAAGTAACCGCTACAATGGATGGGCATTGGCTTAATCACCACATTTGTCAAATGCAGGATGGTGCTATGCATCAAAAAATCCGAAAACCTGGGAAAATCCGAAAATTGCCCGACCTGGGTATTGAAGCCAGGACCTCCGGATATCGAGCAGAGCGCTCGGCCAATCGGCCACCGAGGCGTTACCCATACCGAAATGCAATAAAATTGATAATTATGTAGCTTGCACGCTGCTTATTTTTTTCATATTAATCCAGTTTGATACCCGAATGCTGAAACCTTTTAGTATTTTCTAGGTTATTCGATACTACAATGTTCTGAAATACCAACAATCCAGAGAAAAATGTATTTATTAAAAGCAATTTCTGAACTAGTGTTTAAATTGTTTTTTGATGAACGAATACCCTTACCTATACCCTACTACTACTATAATTGCTTTGTTCCACCTGTTCCCAACTCTAGACTAATAGCTTTACGAAAGTACTTGTAGTCGTACAACTGAGGGCGGGTGGTACGGTTAACTTTGTTTTCTCTAGTTCATTACGATGAGAGAACACCTCCAATCTATTCATCTATATAAATAAAAACCATTTGCCACTATTGTATACTTGCGCCTCACTTCAAAACGGCTAGGTACACATATTTTGGTTTATTTTTCTTTTAGGGTTCCGTACCTAAAAGGTAAAAACGGGTCCGTCCGTCCATCCGTCTGTCTGTCACCAGGCTGTATCTCATAAACAGTAATAGCTATACAGTAGAAATTTTCACACATGATGTATTTTTGTTGCCGCTATAACAAGAAATACTAAAATCAGAAAAAAAAATATTTAAGGGGGCTTCCCTACAACAAATGTAATTTCTTGCCGTTCTTTGCTCGATATTTAGAAAATGGTACGGAACCCTTCGTGCGCGAGTCCGACTCGCATTGGGCCGGTTTTTGTTGTTTGTTATTGCCAGAACAAGGTATATATAAAATTAAAAAAAATGGAAATTCGGACAGCAAAAACAATGATAAAAAATTCAAGTAACTAATTCATATATTTACATACTTATAGTAGAGGATCCGAGTATACAACGACCTTCACCGAACGGTTAATGGATGAAAAGTATTTTATATCAAATTTAATGTGTTAAATAGTATATTGCGAGTGGGGTGGCTGAAAAATTTCAGTCCAGTATATGATTAATTATTTTTTTTTTTTTTTAAATATTGCACTTGTTTAGTTATTAGATAAATTACATAGGTACCAATCGAAAGTATGAGGCCTCTATAATATGCAAACGTTGGGTTGACTATTTTTTTCCTGTCTTAACATTGGGTAGGCAGGTGGAAACAGGCAAGTCAATATTAGTAATTTGCAACCGTCTGGTTAAATAAATAAAATTTATGTTTGTATAAAGATAAGCTCATTACAAACACACACACACACCAAACCAGTGCAAAATAATAAAAAAAAAATTTTTTCAGCCAACCCACTCGCGATATATTATTTAACATATTAAATTTGATATAAAATACTTTTCATCCATTAACCTTCTCGGTGAAGGTCGTTCTATACTCGGATCTTAGACTATTACCTTTTTAGTAGGTACCTAAAGAATTTATCTCCATTATTCTTCTTGTTTTGTTATTGGCAGCCACTGTCCTTTACAACGGTTTCATCGAGTCACAAGAAACTTTATATTCCATCAGCTGTAGTGATTAAACAATACCTGAAGTATCTTTGACCTATGCCAGTGTATAGGTATAGTGGTAATGAGATATCTATCGTTTAATTGCTCTTAACTTTACGTAGGTACACAAGCCAACCCAATTACGACGATATTCATTAAGTAAAGGGTCGATGATACCGTAGAAAATTCAAAAAACTACATATTCGCAATGTTTAACGTAATATTATTATGAAACAGGAGCCATAATAAGTTTACACTGACATACAGAACCACGAAGATCCTCGTTATGTATTCATTCGTGGCAGGTTAATGGCGAGGTAATTGAACCATTAACACCGCTTGAGTGTTATAAAGGTGGATATTTAGTTACAGCTTTGGGCTGTGAGTGACACTTCCGACATTTCTTTTATCGATGGTAGTGACACCGAATACTTACGTATTTTGCTCTTAGATTTTGCTAGAACGTTCTTGATAGTTAACAAAGCTACTTTCGCAACGCCGCCAAAACACTGGAAGGATATATTCTTTTCTGAGGTTTAAGCGAGCACTACACATTGAAATGAAACACTTTTTACGGATTAACTCGCGTTTAATTTACTATTTACATAGTTTTTTATATTATCCTGACGTTTCGAACCCTTTACAGGGTCCGTGGTCACAGGGTCCCTGTGACCACGGACCGGTAAGTTAATCCGTAAAACACGCCACGGATACATGTCAAAGTACCGTGGATCTTAACTCTTTAAATAATCATTTTTCTTCTTCCCCCGTAACTTTGGATAGCGTCTCTAAATATTCTTCTCTTAACTATTTAAAAAACCTTGTCCCACCTGACTGTCCCTCTTTTTCTTTCACAGCAGTCTCTGAAAGTGAAGTCGAGAAGAGTATCAACTCCATATCCTCCAAAGCCATTGGCAGCGATGGTCTTAGCCTTGACATGATTCGTCCTGTGTTGGATGACATTGTGCATATAATCACCCACATTCTTAAATTTTCTTTAGCTGAAAATGTCTTTCCAACATCGTGGAAGAGAGCCAATGTGATCCCACTTCCCAAAACTTCTAACCCAAACACCTTTTCTCAATATCGTCCGATATCCATACTTCCTGTCCTATCTAAGGTCCTAGAATCCATCGCTCATAAACAGCTTTACTCCTTTCTTGCTTTTAACTCACTACTGTGTCCTTTCCAATCCGGTTTCCGTCCCTCTCACAGCACTGTTGGAGCACTCCTGAATATCACTGAGGATATTCGGGGCGCGATGGACTCCACCAAACTCACGGCGATTATCCTGCTGGATTTCAGCAGTGCATTCAATAGTGTTGACTTTGACCTGCTCCTTGCTACTCTTCGTTCGATTAACATCTCAGACTCTGCAACTGCATGGTTTCACACCTATCTCCATAGTCGTCAACAGCGTGTCGTAATCCACGATGACTCTTCTGAATGGTCTTCCTTATCAGCAGGTGTGCCACAGGGTGGCGTACTTTCTCCTCTTCTATTTTCTATTTTTATCAATCAAATTTCTCTTGCTATAACTTCCTCTTTTCACCTATATGCTGATGACCTTCAGATCTATAGACACTTTCACATTTCCGAGGCTGCAGATGCGATCGAAGCTTTAAATAGGGATCTTGCTGCTATACATGAATGGGCTAAATCTTTCGGCCTCATTATTAATCTAACCAAATCGCAAGCCATGATTGTCGGTAGCAGCAGGTTAAGAGGCAGGATAGACTGGAGCACGCTTCCTCCGCTTACTTATAATGATACCTCTATTGAATTATCTAATAAAGTTAAAAATTTAGGGTTAATAATGGACTGCAATATGGCTTGGTCGTCACATATTGCGGATGTAAGCAAGAAAATGCATTACTCTTTTCACTCCCTCAAACGACTTCAATACTTACTCCCTTTCAAAAAAATTATGCTTGCGCAATCTCTTCTGCTCCCTCTTCTCGACTACACCTACATCTGCTACTTAGATGTAACTGAAGAACAGCTCAATAAACTCGAGCGTCTGCAAAACCTGGCCATTCGCTTCATCTACGGCCTGCGTAAGTATGATCACGTGTCACACTTTCGCGCAGAGTTAAAGTGGCTCCCAATTCGTCTTCGCCGTGATATGCACATTCTTTGCACCTTATTTAAAATTCTCAATGACCCTAACTCTCCTCCCTATCTTCGCTCCCGGTTCCGCTATCTCTCCATTCCTTCCCGCGGGCGGCGGTCGTGCATCACTAAAGTGCTCGAACTGCCGACCAGCAAAACCAACTTTTTCCTCCATTCATTCACAGTAAAAGCCGCACAGCTATGGAATAGACTCCCCAAATCTATTCAAGATTGTCCTTCCATAATTTCGTTCAAATTAAAGCTCAAGGAGCACTTTCTTAGACTACCAGTATAACATGATCATATAAGTATTATAATATAGTTAAGTATAGATAAATATATATATATATGTATATATTTTTTTAAGTATATATATTTTATTGTTATTTTATTTGTATGATTGTTTATTTTGCATATATACTTAAGTATTTGTATTACTTTTAGGTCTAGGTAATCGTCTTTTTTTTAGTTGCACTTTGTGTCACCCCTATTACATTTATCTCGCACACTCTCTGGGTTGACTGGAAGAGATCTCTTTTAGAGATAAGTCCACCTTTGCACACAATGTCTCTTGCTACTTTTGTTACTGTGTTTATGTGTAATAAAGAATATAATAAAAAGTGTTTCATTTCAACTGGAAGGATATATTAAAATATACCGATGATTTATGTTCTGATTGTTGTTGATAGGTAGCGTTCTTTAAAACCTACAAACCTGCATTACTTAGGGGTAAATCTTCATGGCTTACACGCAATAAGAACATAAATAGGTATATTCGTAGGTGTTAACTATGTCGCGTGGCGGTGTAAGAATACTACCACCCCCTCTCTTCCCTTGGGTTTCGTAAAGGCGACTAACGGAATAAAGATTGCACATACGTCCAACGGAATGGAGCGGCGATGAGCTCACCACCTGTCACGCTGAGCACAATGTGCAGTCACTATAAGTGGACTATGGTACAGGACTGTTTTTGATATCCTCATTATTGCCTAGTTTCTGACAAACCCTTCGGGGATAATAGTCGTGATTATATGTGTTTAGTTATAGGTACCTACAAACTCAAGATTCAGCGCAATCAACAATCTTAGTTGTTAACTGTACTGCAAGTGACTTTTGCAAATCAATTATATTTGCCACCCTTGCTTAGTAAAAGGTATATTATAAACAATAAAATTCATTTAGCTTTGCATTTCGAAACCCGAAACAAAACCCTCAAATCTAACTAGGTATAAAGATTAAGATAAAGCCAGACATTGTTCAGATTCTAAAGTCACAAAAATTAAATTAAGTATCTTTTACAGCGCACAGTCTTTATATTCTGAAAAAAAGGATAACGCTTCTAACAAAGTTTGACGTAAATCCACGAGAGTGGCATTTCGCCTGAGCCTGACACATGTTAAGTCTTGGTAAGTCCTCATGAATTTATTCTACGTGAGTTGTATGAGATAATATGTTACCTTCACCTTTCTCAGGCTGACCGTTTTGCCTACTGATGTTCCGGTAACTGTATTTATTATTATTTGCAATACTTAAATTGCGATCAAACTGTTAAGACGAGAACAAGTGCTTGGTCACCCATCCGTATACCTATCGCGTACAAGCTTGCAACTGATTCAGGAAACTATTAGACATAATAAGTATTACGTATATGTTTTTTTTCTGATATAGCTAGTTTGGCTAAGGCACAATTTACTTCCGTGAACCAGTTAGTTTACAAAATGTACGGTAAAATTTAATATTTGGAAAATTATTGAACAATTATTTGTACCTACAAAGAAAACCGATAGTAAATGAATTATTGGAAAAATAATGAAACAGGAGAATGACTTGTAAGTACGGCTGAAATAATTTAAAGTACATAGGTACATACATACATACAAATCACGAATACTATCCCGAAGGGTTAGTCAAAGACTAGGCAATGAGGACAGCAAAGGCATTCCTCTATCATAATCCACTTTTTATTAAATAGCGACTGCACATGACTGTGCTCAGCGTGACAGGTGGTGAGCCCATCGCCGCTCTATGCTGTTGGATGTATGTGCAGTCGTTAGTCCGTTAGTCACCATTTACGACACCCACGGGAAGAGAGGGGGTGGTAGTATTCTTTCACCGCTACGCGACGCGGTGACGAACCTTACGTTCTTCCATACTGTACTGTTGACTAAGACTGCCGTAGAATAACACGCAATAATCTATAAATAAATGAAGCGAATTAGCTATTTCTTAGAGCTATTACCTAATCTGTGCCCATACTGAGTAGTTGCGCTAACCCGTGTAAATATTTTGTTTATAAACACATGTTAAATAAAATCCAGGAAAACACAAGCGTCGTGGTTTTATTGAATTCAAACAATTTTTTCAATAATAATAAAAATGGCTGTAATAGGTATTACGCCTCCATAAATGGGCACTCACGGAATCATTCCGAAACATCGAGCAGCCGCTGGGCTTGAAAGAATTATTGGAAAACGTCAAGGAATATATTCTCCATAATTTTGGGAAACGCCTCGTTATTCAATTAATTGAATACGTGTCGGCTTAATATGGGCTGTGCTGTGTGATTGGTTTGTGCCTTTTTGGATAAATCATGGTGCTCTTTCTGGTTCAAATTGTAATTTATATTTCGTTGCAGATCTAATCAGAACAAATAGACGAATTAAAATAAGTTTCAATTAAGTACGTATAATCGTTATTTGATAATAATTAGTCTACACAATGAATTAACAGTGTATGTGTACTTTTCTATACTAATCTATACTAATATTATAAAGAGGAAAAATTTGCTTGTTTGTTTGTTTGAATTGAATAGACTCCGAAACTACTGGACCGATTTAGATAATTGTTTGACCATTAGAAAGCTACATTATTTTAAAGTGATATAGGCGATATTTTATCGGGTCGGAAAACGGGTACCACGCGGGTAAAACCGCGAGGATCCGTTAGTACAAAATAAGACCACAGACCACCTGCCTGATAATGAAGCTGGATGCTGGAAAAACCTAAATGTGATTAGCTCAAAATTGACAATCTATTACTGAAAATATTTACAGAATCTTGGTGTTGTGCAAGTAAGTAATTCGTTGTTTTGGTGACACATACTGAACAGAGGGATGTAAATTGGATCATTGTTTTTACAGACTTGCAAAAACAAGATAAACAAATGTGAGTGGCGGGATCTGGGTACTTATAACACAAGGATTTACGTTGGTTTGGGTAAGTAAAAAAATATGATATGGAGGCCTCGCTGACAAACATGTTCTATCAAAAAAAGGTTGTCTGTGATATTATTATTTATATTTTATTTCGAAAATAAAAGTGGTAAAAATAATATCTTTTTTTCTTCAACCCGGCTCACAGCACTGTCAACGAGCACTATCTCCAATGTCTAAGATCAAAGTATTCACAATTGACTTCTGCGTCGCTTTTCTTAATTTCAGGGACTTTCTGAAACCGACGTTACAAAGACGAAATCTGTTAACAGTATTTTTTCTGGTGTTTCCCTAATATGCAGAGTGAGTGTAGAGTGAGTTTCGGATCTTCTGAATCTCTGCGAGTTGTCTTCTCATTGGATTCTTCACGTTGAGCAAGTATACGGATTGTATTACATCCGATCTATCTCCCAGAATATACTTTGAGGCACAGGCACATAACATAGGCATGCATGCTGCATACTGAACAAAGCTTTGTGACAATGTGCTGAATTTTGGTCGAAATAGGCATGTCGGGAAAAATCCAACCCAGACAAGTTTACTGATATTTGGCGATGGTTCACTATTCGAAAACCACCACAAAATATTATATGAATTTTTTTTTTTAAAGTAGTAGATAAAACCGAAACTTTCCACTGCTGGGCAAAGGCCTATCCATCATTGAAACCAAGTCATCGCTACAATTGAATTGAACCCGGGACCTCCGGACATCAAGCAGAGCGCTTGACCACTCGGCCACCGAGGCGAGGCCACAGAATCGTAATTGAATTGAAAATATTAAAGAATTAAGAAGTTACCATTGAATATATAGTCGCTATACAACATATCGTTGAGATACTATGTCAATCCTATAATTATATCATTCTATTCTGCTAGCGTTCACGCCACTTGTCTAGGCGTTCAGTAGTCTAACGGAGTTAGGGGAATAAACCATTTCTCGAATTCACCCGGGCATCTATCCGGTGGCGACCGCGCACCGGAAGACGCAGGCAGGCCTCCAACAAGGTGGCCAAGCGATCTGGTGAAGGCAGCTGGTAGCCGCTGGATGCGAGCAGCACAACACCAGTCGTGGTAGAGATCCTTGGGGAAGGCCTTTGTCCAGAGCAGTGGACGTCTTTCGGCTGATGATGATGATGATCTGTCCGCTCAGCTATCGACACTTTTGTTATTTGTGGGGGAAAAACACTTTTAAAGTTTCGCGTTCCATTGTACATACATAAACGACCTCCGTGGTCAAGTGGTTGCGCGCCGGGTCTGGCGTCGCGCCATCTCTGAGGTCTAGGTTTCAATTCCCGGTCGAGTCAATTTAAAGAAAGCTGTTTTTCTAAATTGGTCTGTGTGTTTTTCTATGTATATGTATATTTATCCGTTATCTTACCATACCAACGAGTTTCAAAGAAGCCTATCTTGGGCTACATAATTGGTGTGAGCGTAAACAAATTAAATATAACAAAATAATAATAATAATAATATAATTTTTCATTTACGACTCGGTTAAAACGTCGGGTCTAAGACTGTATGCGTAGGATGCCTTTATTATGTAGTTTTACGCTCCCCGTTATAATATTTATAAGTATAGCGACATAATTTATTTGGCTATAAATTAACTTCACTCTGACTCCGTACTATAGTGAAGCTGGCCGGGAACAGCGCAATGTAATTTTGTTGACCGTAAAATGCTTCCATTAGGGATTTATGTGGTCGCAAGTACAATGTTTCAGTTACGGTGTCGTTCCAAGTAACGAGTAGCGTTGTGGTATGTGATTTGGTATTGTGGCTTTTTAATGACTCTTTTGTACTATATTATTGAAATTTTGCATTCACAATGCTATATGTATAGATATAGGATAAAATGTTGGACCGGCAATCCATAAAGGTCGTGGGTTCGAATCCCATTCGAGCTTCCTGAGACTGGTTGATTTTTTCTAGTAAACATTTTATCCTATATCTATATAGCATTGTGAATGCAAAATTTCAATAATAAAGATATTTATAAACAATTACGTCTTTATCGATTGTTAAATACTTGCAATTGTATTTCTTTCGACTGTGAGGGTAGGCTTCACAGTGACGTAATACCGCTGGCTTGCAGCGTAAATCAAACTACTATCTATAAATTCAGCGAGTCTTGTGGGGTCTCGGTAGCTCAGCGGTTACAGCATTGGACCGGCAATCCAAAGGTCGTGGGTTCGAATCTCATTCGAGCTTCCTGAGACTGGTTGATTTTTTTCTAGTAAATAAAAGTTTCACGCAAATCTTCTCAGGTATTAATTAACTCAGTGCATGAAACTGAACAACTTTTGCTCTACAAACTTTTTCCAGAAATCTCATAAAAATCGGATATTCATACCATTTAGTAAGTCACATGATCAGTTTGTATCATAATCTGAATTATTTTTTTGCATTTCGGGAAGAACAAAAGTGGTTCAATTTCATAGGCTGAGTTACCACCTGAAAGGTTTTACGTTATTTCATTATCACATTGTAAAAGCACCAACGCATCTTTTTACGAATCGAAGTTTTATATTCATCGATAATAAAAAACTTAAAATAAATTTAAGGTTTTTTGTATACCACCGATTTAGAGGTTATTTTGTAGATTCAAGATTCAAGATTCAATATCATTTATTCAGGTTAGGCCATGTTTAGATTACAACACTTATGAATGTCACTATGCCATCGGTTCGTAAGTCTAACTATGGGGCGGGAGCCTTGTACTGAGAAGAACCGGCAACAAATTCAGCAAGGGCCAATTCTTTTCTCTCTTTCTTTTACAGCGTCAATTAGAGTTGGAAAATGCCCTCCCTTTCATAGAAGGGCACTTTCCATTACAATAATAAAAACATAAAACATCTACAAGGACATAAAAATAAAAAATATATTAATAAAAATAAAAAGTTCAGGTAAAAATATAAAAAATAATCAATGTAATCAATGTCTTACAGTACAGAAAAATAAAAGTAAGACTACAACTAATAATATACTAATAATAAAAATAAGTTAGCAAGAGCAGACCAGCCTCCACAGGCGGCACCCGTTCACGAGTATGACATGTGAATCAGCCATCGCTTCGCTCAACCGAACGTAACGACCCGACGCACATGCCACCACCGCAGAGACACTTTGAGAGAGCATGACACACTCGAGCAACTCCAATGAAGCAAGCAAGAAAACATTTAGGCAACGCAACAAAGTTTTGAGTATGTATCTATTGTCTGTAAGACACTGCTGATAAAAGGCTATCATACCAGGGTAAAATGAGTTAGTTACAAAGAAAATGTGTAGAATATAAAACACCTTCTGTTAGCCATTTCTTTTAACATTTTAATTTTTAACTTTTTTACTTTATTTAGTGATAAATTAGGATTTTCTTAGAATGAAAGTAATCAGTAGTTATAACTACTCGATTTCCGCAATCAGATTAACAACTACTATTTGTAACGTGATTATTGTAGTTAGATTACATGTAATCATAACTACTTGTAGTTAACTACTTTTAATCGTAGTTAGTAGTTAGATTACAAAATAGTAGTTAACTATGCCCAACACTGGTATGGTTGGATGTTTGTTACTCCTTCACGTAAAAATTACTGAATGGATTTAGATGAAATTCGGCAATCAGATAGTTTATAACCTAGATTAACACATAGGATACTTTTTTATTCCGATATTCCCACGGGGACGGGAACCACGCGGGTGAAACCACAAGCGGCCAGGCAGGCAAAGCAATAATTATGATGAAACAATGGCCGAAATATTTTGTAATTCATAATTAAAATCAGGTTACGTAATATTGTATACCAATAAGTTAATTCATTTGCAAGTTCGTTTGTTGAAATTATTTGAGCGTCAAACTATAATTGAATTTATTAATGCGAACTTAAATAAATTGTCTTCTTTATTCAAAATTAAGAAATAATTGGCTTTCATATTGCCTTTTCGGAATTTGGAAATGGACCGGATATCGAAGGACTTGTTATAAGTATGAATAATTGAATATCGATGAAAAAAAAAACATTCTTATGTACAAGGAGTTTAATATACTTAGCTAGTTTTTAGGCATAAAACACGTTATAAGGGTGAACTACAGATACGGTACTCTTTATCCAGTTACCGGAAGTATGTAATATTTTGATATATTTTTTTCAACCGTGTCACGTACCGGTGAAAGAATACTACCACTCTACCCTCTCTCCCCTTGGGCATCGTAAAAGGCGACCAACGGACTAAAGACTGCACATACATCCAACAGCATAGAGCGGCGATGGGCTTACCACCTGTCACGCTGAGCACATGCACAAAGTGGACTATGGTAGAGGACTTTTGCTGTCGTCATTCCCTAGTCTCTGACTAACCCTTCGGGGATAATAGTCGTGATTATACATGTATTATGTAATTTTATATTTCTATTTGAAAACCACACAATTTTTAATAAAAAGTAATAACTTTTCTTTTTCACCCTCACACCAGGGGCCCAAGTCTGCTAATTTACGAATGGCATAATTGAATCGCAATTGGATCGCATTGTAATTGTTTGACACATTTGGTATTCTCTTACTCATTTATGAATACCAAATGTGTCAAACAATTACAATGCGATCCAATTGCGATTCAATTATGCCATTCGTAAATTAGCAGACTTGGGCCCCAGTTATCAAGCCCAAGTTAGAAGTTTGATTGTGTTTATTGTTCATTAATGTACTACGTCGTACCTTAGTATATTTTTATAACTTATCTAATAAGGTTAACTTTACAACACACTTACTAACTTTAATGGCTAGAAGACTCCTAGAAGACCGATTGGAAATACGTCAATCTCCTCCGTACTTCTGAAGACATGTTGAGCCCGTCGGTGCTTGCTGTTGTCATAAGACGGCAGTCGTTAAAACGTTGTTAAAACCATGTTCAGCCAGTGGGGTATTAAAAAATATCATTGGGTATTAACTACACTATTAAAAACAAAGTCGATTTAACTTCTCTCTTCTATTCTGTAGATTTTAACCGTTTTTTACATTAGTTTTGTACTCCAACACAAAGCTATATACAATGTGATAGGGGTGGGTACTTCTAACCCGTTAAGGCTAAGTACTACATCTAAATTCATCGACAACAAAATAATACGGGGGGTCCAACTTAGTTTTGAATAACCTGTGAAAACATAAAAATGTGATTTTATATCACAAAATAATTAAGTAATGATTTTTTTCTCACCAAAATAATCTCAAACATACGAAACAAACTAATTGATTAGCTAACCAGTGTCATTAGCTACCGTTTGCCATTTGTTTCGTGTTTCTACGACATATGACACCTTTGATATCGCATAGCGCCGCAGTACATTGAAAAAAAATTAAAAATGGTCATAAATTATAGGGGGAGGGGGTTGGGCCCCCATATTACTTTTTTTTGTCCACCCCTATCACATTGTATATAAAATACAGTCCACTTTAAACGTCAACAATTTTCAAACATTGTATGAATAAAATCTAGAACTCCTTCGTGCTTGTTGCAAAAAGTGATCAAAGGTACGTGAAAATATACCAAAGTCCACCAAAGTACATTTCAACTTAGAAACTTATTTTGACAGCGGGAAAGTCGACATTTGATTAACCGTTTCCCGTTAAGCGCTCGCTTGAAGCCTCGACAATGCTTTGTTTTTCACGCCTTTTGGCTGTTTCGTCAGCATTCTGTTGTTTTTTAATTTTTCTTTTTTGTCTGCTTCGTGCTCGTCTGCGTCATAACATTCCTATATTTGAATTTAAGTAGATGAACTTTTGGAAAAAGTATATTATCTCGAAAATGAAAAGATTTACGTAACAAGATATTGTCTTTGCTTTTATAGACCAAAATAACATTGAGTACCCAATTTCTTTAGAATCGTATAGCGAAATTTGAACCTTAGGGAGACCAGTCTCTGTGAAAATCATTTCAGATTTAATTTAATTATTTGTTAAAGTAAGGAGCTAACTATTCAATTTATAAAGTTGACAAGAAGCTGACAGTAACCATTATTCATCAGTAGGAACATAAATTAATTTAGAAACTTTCACTTTAGAGTTATTTTATTGTCTGGCAGGATTTTATAGACATCAGGAACAGTAACCGGGTCGCGTAGCTTTGAAAGAATACTACCACCCCTCTCTCCCCTTAGGTGTCGTAAAAGGCGACTAACGGACTAAAGACTGCACATACATCCAACATCATAGAGCGGCGATGGGCTCTCCACCTGTCAAGTTGAGCACATGTGCAGTCGCTATTTGGTGAAAAGTGGACTATGGTAGAGGACTGCTTTTACGGTCTTCATTGCCTAGTCTCTGACTAACCCTTCGGGGATAACAGTCGTTATTGTATTTATATATATCAGGTCGATCGATAGGACAAAAACGAAGAAAAAATATTATTTTATTGTTTTAATGGTTCAAATTCAAATTTTTTTTTAAACGTTTATTCAGGTCATATTTATTGTGGTGAACTTGAAATCGCATAAATTCAGGTGAATCATTGTTTATAAATGTATTCTGAAAACTATTAGGATGTGTATATTTTGTACAAATTTGAACATAGAAGTTTACATGGGGCACCAAAATATAAAAAGCATTTTTTTTCTAATAAAACAAAAACACCGCACAATCTGCCTCATTTCGGACGAGCTGTAGACTAACCTCACCACGGAGTGCAGCCTGTGCAACCCACGCAATGTTATACGACTTCAATTTTAATGGAAAGACTCGCAAGTTGCATCCCTAAATTGTGAAGAGTGAAAAGAGGGTAGGGAGGTCCAGCAGTGGCACTAGCCGGGCCGAATTATAAATTAATAAAATAACAAGCGACTAGGGTTGCCACCTTTTTTTAGGACGAAAGTATTTTTTCATTTTGTAAGAACATAAGTAAATAGCATGAAAAAAGTATTCATTTAATTGTCCTTAAAAACGTATTTTTTTGTTGCTCTTGGCGAAATTTAACAAATATTTGCCTTTTACGTAAATAGTTTTACGTAAATAGAGTATTTTAGCGTACTTATTTGTATCGTAGGTTATAGATATGTAGATAGATAATACTTTTATAGTAACAATAACACAAACATTTACAGTGCATTGTCAAGTATACGCTTACTCATGTAAAGAAGACAATTAAATAGGTACTCTATTTTAGAGTACGGGTGGCAACCGTACAAGCGACCCCTGGGGCCGTACTGTCACCTCTTATAAGCAGTATTACTTTAATTTTACTATGCATAATTCGTATGGGAATGATTAGAAATTATGTATGATTTGTGTATTTGGTATCAACCTCAGACCAAATAAACAACATATTTTTTTTGTTTTTGTATATGTCGTTAGTTACTTCTGTACAAAGCGGTGCAGTTTCATGCGTACATTATTCTCTACAGCTAAAAAGTGACGTCCTGAATGTGTGATAGGTTATAAAAGATGTTTTGGACGAAAGTGCTTACTTATTTTATGGGTTTAATTTTAATGGGTGACCAAATTTAAAAGGGTGACCAAATTTAAAACATCTCGAGCTCCTCCTTGCTTCGGAAGGCACGTTAAGCCGTTGGTGACGGTTATTGTCGTAAGATGACAGTCGTTAAAACTCACCAATCCGCATTGGGCCAGTGTGGTAGGTAATGACCCAATACCCCCACGTGCTATTGACCACGTGGGAGGCCTGTGCCCAGCAGTGGGACTTTTATAGGCTGATGATGAACTTATTTTATAAGTTTAATAAATAAAAATAATTTGACTTTGACTTCGACTTTGCATAGTAAGATTAAATTAATACTGCTATAAGAGTTGATGGTAAAGCCCCCGAACTTTGGTTCACGAAAAATGTATCGACGAATATAAATCATTCGACGTCGCTTCATATTTCTGATTAACGAAGCGGCTCGAATTGATTGGCCGTCACACACCGATACAACCCAACTGGGCAACGACGGTTAAATTTCCCCTATTGCCGGTCGGCTTCCCGGACCCTTGCGATATAAATTATTAACACTCCATTTGCCAATCCTGAACATTGTTCTGTCGAGGCCTGTGTTAACATGCTTTGCTAAACCGACTATTGTTATTGCACACAGAAAGTGTTTCTGCCTTTTGATGTATTGTCTTGCCTATCCTAATTAAGCACTATTTTTATTTAAGTGTCACCCAATAAAAACTTTTTGTATAATTCACAATGGAAGTGCACATGGTCTTTATCTAACCTATATACAGGTATATACAGACATTAAAAAGGGAGGAGTAAAGTGTTGGAAGGGAAAAGGAAATTTATAATAGTATAAAAAAACCCTACATATTATGGTAAAGAGACGATAAATGCGAAAATTATTTTAGTTTTTTTTATAGTACTTCTAACAAGTGATATGGTATGCAAGAGAATCTGTGTATGCCACTGATAATTATAACATTTGGCAGTTGAAGGTTAACTGGCATTCGTTTCCACATCTACATTTGAAAATACACTCTGAAAGTTACTGGCACTCTTTAACAGCGTTGCTTTAATAGTTAATGCAGTATTCAGGCCCGCAGTAAAACCTTCCGATTTACGTAGTAATGTCCCCAATTCCTGCCTCGATTAAATCTTTACAGCTGTCTATAAAGTGCAGAATAATTTACGGGCCTATCAACAACCACCATCCATTACTTAAGAGTTTAGATTGATGTTTCGGTTTTATGTCGTGCCGTTATGCTGATCCGCTGTATATTTTAACGAGGACACTGTGCTTTTACGTGCGTCCATATATTAAGTACTTAATTGAATCGAGTGTAGCATTAATCACAGCGCCCTGTTCTTCGAGGTACTCTTGCACGTGTAAACCTATTCTACTAGGTACAGTACGATTTATCGTTCACGCACTATGACGCCTATTTCAGGCGCTGTACTTACAGGGTTTACACTTTTCAGTATCCAGTACAAACTTCTATATAAAAAATGACAAAACCTTAAACCACATCTAAGAAAAGTCAGAGCTTCATAAAGTTTCTTTCAGAAGAAATGTTTTCTTTACCTGAATCTGTAATAATGGTATGTAATAGTGGGCATACTACATTTTAATATGAAATAAAACGAAATTACATTTAACGAACTATAGGTATACAACGATAGAAATAACGATTATTTTAAGTTTCATAAATTAAATTGAAATGAAATTCTAACCGCATCATTTAACAAGTTTACGTCGATTACTTAGTTCTGACCGAAATTGGATTTCGCCTGCAGCTTAGGTATACCGAGAGAGTAAGCCGAGAGCAATTAAACGGTCTATTTTAATTAGTATAAGACGAGCACACCGCTAATTGAGACGGATGTACTGTTAGCACGCTTTAATAAATTCTACGTCAACTTGAAAAAGCGTCGGGTTTCTGATTACTCGAATAGCGAACGAATGAACACAATATAACAACTGTTTGGATGATTTTGAGTACAGAGTACGGCGCTCGGCCGAGCAAAAGGCTCTCCTTCACTGGGAGCATTCGCCTGTAATGTAACAGTTCAGCTTCGAGCATGGGTATGTAAGTATTTGACCACCAACCAAAAACCAGGAGGATTGCCCGGCGTTTTTGACGTCCTCCTTTAGCAACACTTCGCCGCCATCATTGAGCAAGAAGATACGGCTGAGTTAATCGCGGCCAGACAGCCGAGTTGTGCTGACTGAAATTTCTACGGCGATCGGTCTTATACCGCCATCTTGCTTTTTTAATGCAAAGAGGTAATATAGCGCTGTAGAGTTTTGTCAGTGCTTGATGCTTATGTTTTTAGTAAAATAGTTTTAAAAATTTTACTTAAGTAAATATATTTAAGCGTTAATAAAACGATACCGGTGATGTCTTGCGGTACTTTACTAGAAGCATGTGGTTGATACTGATTTGTCTACAAACAAATGCTCGTCTGTCAGTGAGGCAGTATTATAACGTCATCATCATAATTACAGCGTCTTTACTTCCACAATCGGTGTGAGTTCATTTCTGCAAATACGTCCTAAGTTATTCTAAGAATAAACGATGCAATAATGGAGTGCTCGGCGCCATAGAATTAATGTCTGCCTTTTAATACAGGTGTCGCTAATGTCACTCCCGCCCACTGACGCGTGTTGGCGACTGACTCGCTTACGTCAGTAAATAAGAAATGACGTTTCAGGGTCACGTGACCTACTTTAGTACAATCAGCTTGAAGTGAACGTAGCAACTTAACTTAGGTCGTCGAAAAGGTCTTGGTATTTGAGGAAGATAGATCTTATTGGTGTGTTTATGGTTAGTCATTCACTAAAAATAATTACTAACCCTGATAATCCTTTAAAGAATAGCACTTAAAAACTCAGCTCAACAAGGGTATTTCTTTCGAGTAGTTCGAGTGGCCTTTTCATTAAAAAGGCAAGTACTTACCCACAATTTATATCAAGTGGTTTTATTACACGTGTAACAATTACTATAAAAACCAACAAACAGCCCCGCCTTCAAAGACGGCACCCGTTGCAACTTACAGACTTACAGATCAGATATCGATTCACTCATATATTTTGGGGGACGGCCCGACGCACACGCCACCTACCGCAGCAGAGACATTAGAAAGAGCATGGCACACAATGCTAGCAAGCTAGTCCAACGAATGCAAGGAAACTTCTCATTAACTTTTTACGGATAAAAACTCGCGTTTAATATACATTACACGGTTTTTATTCCTGACGTTTTGAACCCTACAGGGTCCGTGGTCACAGGGAGACCGAGGTGTTGGTTATCTCATAATTTAAAGTTATTTTCTTACCGTCAATCACTTTTATATATAACCGGATGCGTTCAGGTTTACACAATACAAAACTATGTAATGTAGTAAATTAAACACGAGTTTTGATCCGTAAAAAGTGTTTCATTTTAATGTGTAGTGCTCGCGTAAACCTTAAACATTTTTTTTAAAACATTTTTTATTATTTTTATGTCGTTGTCATTGTTTCATGTTTTTTTTATTATTGTAATGGAAAGTGCCCTTTTAAGATAGGGAGGGCATTTTTCAATTCTAATTGACGCTGTAAAAGAAAGTGAGTAAAGAAATGACCTTGCCCCTTAGATAGACATACGAACCGATGGCATAATGACTTTTATCGGTGCTGTAACCTAAATATGGCCTAACCGGAATAAATTAAATTGATTCTTGATTCTAGAAAACAATATTTTAAAGAATTGTACGCTGACCTGTAAGGTACGCGACGAGTGCTCCAAAGAGGAAAAAACAAATACTAAGAGTTACTACTTCGATCAGATCGAACAGTTACTATAATTTTTTTATGGACAAATACTTGCCCATGGACGGGACGCCTTAGCAAAATTTATATTAGTATTAAACTAGTATTTATATTAGTATTATATAAAACAATTATAGTAACTCTTCGATCATATGATCGAACAGTTACTTACTATATTTTTTTTATGAACAAATACTTGCCCATGGACGTGACGCCTTAGCAAAATTTATATTAGTATTATACAATTAAAAAGGTTAAGTTTTTCCAAGAACATGAGTTCCATAATAAAGACTCAGTTCTATGAGTCGAGTCTTTTTGCATAAGGACTCGATGAAAGGACTCAAGGCACAGAACTCAGGACTCATTTTCCTTTAAAATGATAAAGAACTCGAATCCTGGCCAACACTATACAGCGGCTCACTAAAAGAATACTGCCGCCCCCTCTCTTCCCTTGGGTGTCGTAAAAGGCGACTAACGGACTAAAAACTGCACATACATCCAACAGCAAAGGGGGGCGATGGGCTCATCACCAAGAATACTGCCGCCCCATATCTTCCCTTGGGTGTCGTAAAAGGGGACTAACGGACTAAAAACTGCACATACATCCAACAGCAAAGGGCGGCGATGGGCTCATCACCAAGAACACTGCCGCCCCCTTTCTTCCCTTGGGTATCGTAAAAGGGGACTAACGGACTAAAGACTGCACATACATCCAACAGCAAAGGGCGGCGATGAGCTCACCACCTATCATGCTGAGCATATGCAGTTGTAATTTGGTTAAACATGGACTATTGTAGAGGACTGCTTTTGCTGTCCTCATCGCCTAGTCTCTGACTTACCCTTCGGGGATAATAGTCGAGATTGTTTGTATGTATGTAAATTATAAATATGGTTGAATGTAGGTAACATAAATAACGTTTCTTTCTAAGTACCTTAACAAGATTTTACATGTTTTTAAAAGTTATCTATGTAGTAGGTACCTACTGTATTTAATATTTTTGTAACAATAGCGGAGTCTTTGCCTCAAGAGAAAATTAAGAAACTTCTGCAGCCTGAACAATGGCCAAACAAGTTCTTTCTTGTTGCTTTTTGTTTCAAGTAATACATTTTTGGTAGATTTTGAAGATTTTATGTTATAGAAATGCTTATTTAAAAAACATATATTCGCTCCTAAAGCAAAGTAGAGTTCATCCTGTATATTGTCCCTATGCATCGCAAAGGCGTCCATCATTGCTACAATTGATAGGTATTAGAGTAATAAAAAACCAGAGCTCATCGAAAAAATTGGATAGCACTTTGCCCAACCTGGGAATGGGACTCGGGACTTCGGATATCGAGCCGAACGCTTGACCACTCGGCCACTGAGGCGTTACTCGCTCCTAATTTAACCTAATTAGGTAAATAGGATTTTATTCCCATTTAATTCTATTATAATGTATCGGTGTAAAAATACCTACATAAGATAAAGTTATTTGTGTGATAAAGTAACTCGTTCAACTTAACCTCTCCTTCTTGGCATCGAAATGTCTAAAAATTTATAATGGAAAAAAAAATATATAAAAATCAAACGCAGTTCATGCTAAATTTTGCGTTCACAATCTTAATCTAAGTTCACGATGCATAAAATGTACCACAGTACTGAAATAATCGACCTTGTTCATACAAAAGTAGTCTCTAATTGTATCTGAACGCGGTACAAAGTCAAGTGGAGAGCGCGGCCAGCGCGGCCAAATATGGCCGCTTGGGGCTTGAGGGGTTAAATAAAGATGTACCTACTCGTTCATAATCAGCAGACTTCTAACTAAGTTATAAATAAGTAACAATATAAATAACGTAATAACGAAAATGTTTTGATTCCAAATTAACTTTTAACAAAATCGGTACTTAATATACTTAATCATAGATATAAGTTTGCTTAGCAGAAGCAGTCCTCTAGCATTGTCCACTATTCACCAAATAGAGACCGCACAACTTGTGCTTAGCGTGACAGGTGGTGAGCCCATCATCGCTCTATGCTGATAGAAGTGTGCAGTCTTTAGTCCGTTAGTCGCCATTTACGACACCCAAGGAAAGAGATGGGGTGGTAGTATTTTTACACCGCTACGCGACATTGTTGCTGTATTGTAAAAACCAAACATTGTCATTGGTTCCAGAATAGCGCCCCAAAGCACGACATATTCTTTGTTTTTTGTGTGTAAATGTCGTTGCTTTTGTGCGCTGTGGTTTCTTGCGCCCATTCTTTGCCACAGTTAAAAAATTATGTCCTGAATGAGTGGTAGGTTAAAATAGATTTTGACGATTCAAAGTACTTATTAATTGAGTTTATTGAATAAATATATTTTGACTATTGACTATTGACTAAAGCCACTTTCCCCAAAGATCACTTTCATTCATATGGAACAACAGCTGTGCCGGTCATAGTAACTTACCTATAACGTCCACCCACGTGATGCTTCATCGCGTTGTTGTTTGCGTTAGCGATATATTTTTGTTCGTGTTAAGTGGATTTACGCATTTCGGTTTCCCATACAATTTTCCAAGTCGAAATAGGACGGCATGGCATTAATACTCGTACATGCCATTTTTACATTTTAAAAAATACCTACCCGTCCTTCTGAGGTTAAAGACCAATAAGCTAACTGTTACGGCGAAAGATGTTCGCCGTAACAGCGGCGAAACAAGGGTTAGGCAGGAGATAAGGGAATTTCTGGGGCTTACCTGGTTCGGGCTGGAGCTGGTTGGAGCTGAAGGCAGGCGCGGGGGCGCGGGCTTGAAGGCAGCAACACACAACACAATTCACTCCACTAGGCACTGATCGGAGGCGTTTTAAGGGTAATTGGGCTGGTAAACACAGCGCTCTCAAGTCACAAACACTGAACACGTGGTTGTTCACCGGGCGCGCGCGTGGATTCTCTTTGAAGGCTCAGAGCACACTCCTGTTGCCCAGCGCCGTTGGCGCGGGCGAACACTTCGTCGAGTATAATTGTCAACTCGCTGTGATTGGCCGATCATTCGTTGCACATTCGTTGCACCAATATGCACCTTAATTGACCGGCGCAGAGACGGTTATCCGTCGCGCTGTGGCGCGAACATCTTCCCGGGCCCCAGAGGGTAGGAGGGGGGGGGGGAAGGAATGGAAGTTAAAGGGGGACTACAGCCCCGATTCGTGCTGTGTTGAGTTAATGTCGAGTGTGTGTGTATATGATGAGCTGAGAGGAATGCACGTGTGTGACTGTATGAGTATAATTGTATGAGGGCTGAATGCCTGTGCGCACGAAGCACAGGGGGGCGGGGGCGCGAAGCGCCGAAGGCGCATAGGCGCAGGGGGCGCGTCAACGCAAAGGCGTGGGGGCGCGGGGGCGCAGAAGCGCAGGGGGCGCGTAAGCGCAAGGGCCGCGTCAACGCAAAGGCGTGGGGGCGCGGGGGCGCAGAAGCGCAGTGGGCGCGTCAACGCAAAAGCGTGGGGGCGCGGGGGCGCAGAAGCGCAGGGGGCGCGTAAGCGCAAGGGCCGCGTCAACGCAAAGGCGTGGGGGCGCGGGGGCGCAGAGGGCGCGTGGGGCGCGTAAGCGCAAGGGCCGCGTCAACGCAAAGGCGTGGGGGCGCGGGGGCGCAGCGGGCGCGTGGGGCGCGTAAGCGCAAGGGCCGCGTCAACGCAAAGGCGTGGGGGCGCGGGGGCGCAGAGGGCGCGTGCTGATGTCATGCACCGTATAGGTGCGGGCTGACTACTTGTGTGGAAGTACTATGCTCTTGTGGTGAGCACGCACGAGATTGAGTCGATTGCCAAGGCAAGAATTAAAAGCAGAAAAAATATAAAATTAACACGAGCGAAAAAATAAAGCACGCTATTTGGCACGCGTGGTGAGCATGCACAAGATCTGAGCCGATTTAACACGACACGACCATAAAAATTTCATTACAAAATAAAACGGGAAAAACAACAATATCGTCGTCTAGACGCGGGTGTGTTATACTTAACTAAAGTTATATGTGCAATCTAATTAGTAAGAAAAAATATAACACGAATCGAACACTGTTCTTTGAACACGTTCTTAATTTATTTTTGTAGGTAGGTTAATAATATTTCGCAATGCACCTTGCAACGTCTATCGTGCAGAAAGGGTCATGTAAGGTAATGAAATTAGGAATGTTACGCGATAAAATTTAAAAATCAGAAATTAAAATTAAGTTACATGATAACTACGAAATATGAGTAAATATTATTTTAACGGGTCGAATGACCAACATGTAATGAAATAGTTAATGGGCTGAAATAGTTATCCTATACATATATAATAGCGGACTGTATTAATAATGTGGGGCTGAATGTCTACGGTAACATGTACCTACTCCTGCGACCCTTCATGCGACCGCTGTGCATGCGAGGACACATGCAGCGTTCTGTCGTTGGGTCGCTTTGCCGGAGTGTCCCGCAGCGCGGGCGGGAGCCACCGCGCCGCCGATTCCGGCTGGTAATGCTGTGTGGCGTCGTCCGGTCGGTGAAGGGACGTGTGATGGTCTGCGATGCCACACACTCTGCATGCCTTCACCGACTTACATTCCTGTGGGTAGTGTGGGCCCAGGCATTTCTGGCACCGCTCGCGCGCCTTTATAAAGTCCCACCGACCTTGTGTCGGTTGGGCATTGTAGCGGGAGCATGCTATCAGTCTGTGCCCCCTAGTTCTGCAGTAAGGGCAGTAAGAGGTGTTTGGGCTGGCGTGCATTGTGTGGGTGTTGTGTGGGCGTGTATGGGTGGCGGCACGAGTCGAGGCAAAAAAATGAAGTGTGTAAAGTAGGGTTTAATTTAGTGGACTGTTACTGGGTGTATCCGGCTCGAAGGACCAAAATGTTACGGCGAAAGATGTTCGCCGTAACAGCGGCGAAACAAGGGTTAGGCAGGAGATAAGGGAATTTCTGGGGCTTACCTGGTTCGGGCTGGAGCTGGTTGGAGCTGAAGGCAGGCGCGGGGGCGCGGGCTTGAAGGCAGCAACACACAACACAATTCACTCCACTAGGCACTGATCGGAGGCGTTTTAAGGGTAATTGGGCTGGTAAACACAGCGCTCTCAAGTCACAAACACTGAACACGTGGTTGTTCAGGAGAATCTTTGTATGTACTTGTGCTACGAGTAAAGGTTATATTTTATTGTTACATATTTTGATACGATGGTGGTAGCTAGCGAGGCGGAATTACCGTTAGGCTAGGTTAATAGAAGCTTATATCCTACTTCGAGTTATTTGAAGAATCTGAAAAGAGCTCCACGTTTTCTTTACGTATTACTTTTTTTATTTTTCATATTAGTTTTTTTCTTTTTTGCTACACAGTACAGATTATAGGAAAAACATAAATTAGAATCCTATAAGCATTTAGCTACACTACAATAAACTTTTAAAAAGGTGCTGTTGTATATATACTATTTTTCTTATTTTTCATATTATTTTAGTTTCATTAAAAAAGGAATAAAATGATAAATTAGGTAACTACTCAAAACCATTAATTAAATAGTAGCTATGGGTCATATTGACCCAACCGTACAATCCGTGTTACTATTTTCCACTGTGCTAATCCCGGGTTAATTGACCCCTCTTCTGTCATGACGCATTTCCGGTCTCACAGTTGAGGGACTATAAGGAACGGAAGTAAAAGAAGACTACAGCCTCGATTCGTGCTGTGTTGAGTTAGCGTGTGGGTGTGTACATGATGAGCTGAGAGGAATGCACGTGTGTGTTTGCATGAACCGTATAGGCCAGGAGAGCAGAATGCATGTGTGTGTGTGTATGTTTGCATGAACCGTATAGGCCAGGAGAGCAGAATGCACGTGTGTGTGTGTGTTTGCATGAACCGTATAGGCCAGGAAAGCAGAATGCATGTGTGTGTGTGTGTTTGCATGAACCGTATAGGCCAGGGGAGCAGAATGCACGTGTGTGTGTGTGTTTGCATGAACCGTATAGGCCAGGAGAGCAGAATGCACGTGTGTGTGTGTGTGTGTGTGTGAATGTATGTGTATGTTTGTATGAGAACTGAATGCCTGTGCGCATGAAGCACAGGGGCGCGGGGGCGCGAAGCGCAGAAGGCGCATGGGCGCACAGGCGTGGGGGCGCGAGGGCGTAAAAGCGCGGGGGCGCGGGGGCGCAGAAACGCAGGCGGCGCGGGGGCGCAGAGCGCGGGGGGCGCATGAGCGCAAAGGCGTGGGGGCGCGGGGGCGCAAAAGCGTAGGGGGCGCAGGAGCGCGGGCACGTGGGGGCGCAAAAGTGCAGGGGGCGCGGGGGCACAGAAGCGCAGGGGGCGCGTGAGCACAGGGGCGCGGGGGCGCAAAAGCGCGGGGGCGCAGACGCGCAGAAGCGCAGGTGGCGCACGCTATCAGTTTGTGCCCCCTGGCCCTTCAGTAGGGGCAGTAAGGTGTATTTGGGCTGGGCCCGGCTTGCGCTTGCATTGTGTGATGTGTGTAGTGCATATGTGTTATATGTGTAGTTGTATAGGCGTGGCACGAGTCGAGGCGAAAATATTAAATGTGGCGGGTAGGACTTTAATTATTAGTGGACTGTTTTAGAGTAGGTTGCCGGAGGTGGGATATCCGGCTCTAAGGATCATAAAATGTTACCGCTTGAGGCGCGTGTAACATACGACGTTAGAAGGAGAAAGGCGGGAAAGGACTTACCTGGGGTCGCCGGCTGATGTGGTCCGATCTGTGGTCGCGGTAGGCACGGGCGATAGGCGCTTCGCAGGTCGCGCTTAGCACACGTAGGCGAGGGGCGTTAGGGCTGAGCTGATAGCACTAGCTCACTTCGTCACTCACTTCACATAGGGCGAGGGCGTTAGGGCTGAGTCCAAGGGCGCGGGACACGTGGATTCGCTTTGGAACTCGATAACACACTGTGGCGCCGCGGCGCGGGCGGCCCGCTCGCCTCTCATTGGCTGGCGTATAGACGGCCGCCAATGGTCGTCGCGTCGTATTGGCGCGTTCAATGATAATATTTTAACATTTCATTGTTTTGTGCCCGCATTTATGTGAATGATGTATTGTTACTGTTAAACTGTCTGAATTTTATTGATTAAAGTATATTTCGATATAAGAAATATTATAACTATCTTTAAAAGTCTAAATAAATAGTTGGCAGTCCAAAACCAAAAAAGTGAAGCGCCATCTGCGCTTTGATCAGCCGGGAACCGGGATGTCCATCTTTCTCGGTGATATCCAACTAATAGAGAGGCCTTTGTTTCGGGATCGCGAAAACATGTATGTGTATATGATTCACACGCTGTTATTGAAAATAAATTGAAGAAGAAGCCTAGTAGGTTAAGGGGACTTTTTCCGAGATGATACCCTACGCTAGAAAATCTCGGATCGGTCACACTCAACTTAGAAGCAAACCGCAATCTCTTTGCAAACAAATAAAAACAACCTGACAAAGTTAAATAAATCTAGAAAATGGAAAATTTAAAGTTTTCTTTACATAGACAAAGTCAACAAGAGCACAAGTAACGACGAACAGCAGCTTTAAAGCCGAGTTTGCACCTGAGAACGAAATTTAAAACAATAAAACTACCTACCAAAACAATGTACCTACTACGACTAAAATTCTCTCCAAGTGCTAACTGGGTGTAAAGTCAACAGAATGTTCCCAACAGAATGTCAATTTTGTGTCGCAAAAGCTTTGTGCAAAAATAGCGAATAAATACCCACGAAAAATGCCTGGTTTCCAATCAACTGCGTACCAGGGGGGAAAGGCTTAAAGATTTCGTACGCGTGTTTATAAAGTAAAACTCCATACTTAGGCTTTTTTAAAAATCTGTGTATGGCCAGTTAAACTTCCCATACTTTATGATTAATTTAATTTTAAAAATTGGGCTGACACCTCAAAATACATACATACTTACTGACACCTTATCTTATCTTAGTGGTGCCTGCAGAGGTCTAATATTCGCAGTAGCACCTCGGCCCATGGGTATCTTTTGTGCAACCCCATCCTATTACTCTGCCTCCTCAGCGATAATGACTGCGATAAGCTTGGCAATGTATTTGAGGGCGAAGAGCCTAAAATCTTCTAGTTTCGGGTAACCCGATCCCAAGAGGTTAATTTTTACTGCCATACTTCCTTAGCTTTATATACCAACAACATTATTCATACATACTCGTCGGCTTAGGGTATTCTTGAGCTGACTTATAATGAGACTATCTCCTATCTGGTACGTTTACCGAAGTCATTTCTCATTAACTCTCGCCTCTCGCGCTTCTTGTGAGTCTTTAAATAAAGTAAAGCTAAAAGGTTATTATGTAAAGCAGTTACCACTTTTAAACCTTATGCGTTCCATTGCATAGGTATTGTATTATGTTCAACTTAATTTGATTCCTCATTAGTCCAAGGTTTACCTACCTATTGACCTTTTACAGTCAGTGGGATGTATGTTCCCACCAAAGTTTTTACTTTATACCCAACAAAAGGTCAAAATCCAATTAAATTTAAAAACACGCTCTGTTGTGACTGTCAAAGGGTTAAAATACCCGACTTGACGTGTATTTTATTCAAATTAATATGAACCTCAATTTTCGGATATTTGGGTTCAAATGCATTCAAATGCACACACAGCAATGAAAGGACATAATTTTTTTTGGTAATAAAATAAAAGAAAAATTAACTGCAACAATTTATACACTTCCTTGTCCAAGAGACTACATGCTATCAACCTTTATATTTTTTAGATTTTTAATTACCTCCGTTAAAGAATACTGTATTTTGATAAGTTTTGTACGTTTCTGAACAAAAGTTCCGGTTTTTTTCAATGTTAACGAACGCAGGGTTATTAAGTAGGTAAGTCTATGAGGTTTATGGTAATGTAGAAACGATAACGTTAAACACAGTTATCTTTTTCGCACTTAAAGTATTTAGCAACAATACACACAACTAACACAACGAAAGCGCGGCCGGAAATCGTCTGGCGGCTGACAGTCTGACATCTGTCTACGATGCGTATTGACATATAAAACGTCAGACAAGCGTCACTTTTTTTATTTAATAACATAAAGTGTCACAATCCGACTAAAATGTTGCCATTTTCGAGTAGAAATCAATGTTGGTTTTTAATTTATATAAAAAAACCAAGGTTTTTAATTAATAATACGGTCATAAATTTAGTGGTAATTATATATTCTTCAAGTATTTATACATTGGCGTCAAGTTAAAAGACTTTGGAATTTAGTACCAAGCCCCATAGTAAAAAAAATATGTCCTTTATATTTTCAATCACTCATTAATTTCTGCACAGCCCTTTGACTTAAACTCAAAAAACTAAACCCTGTTGCTGTTTTCAGCTTCAGAGATTGCCACGTGTCATGGGCATGAAAGGCCAAATTGCTATTTCCCAATTTTTTTCTTTAATTTCGTGAACTCTATCGTTTTCGTTAAAGTGGTTGAATTTTGTATCAAATTCGCACTTAGCACTCTGTTAATAGAGTCGTCTTTACAACGGCACTGTTAATGTTGCACTTAGGGATGTCAATTAGCGTTAACGACTACTACTTAGCACGTATTTATGCAAAGGCTCCTTAGTTCGGTACTATTACAGACTTTTATTAAGCAATAGTTAATCTGCAATCGTGGAATTATGTATTTATTCCGAAGTTTGTACTAACATCTGTGTAAAGTTCTGACTAGAGAACCGGTGGAGGTTTGTTCTGTGGTTTGTACAGTACAGCTGACACACACTAGACACAATATTTGCAATCCTTTTAGCTTCGGATAATGTAAAAAAATATTAATTTGAACACGTACGACGACCCTACGCGTTTCGGGCTCATAGATAAAAGATTTATTCATTCAGCATTCATTCCCTGCGATCGCAAATAAATCCATTTCACCAAACTCGGATAAATTTAAATTCAAAGCAAGGTTTCTCATTAATCGCAGTGTAACGAGTTTTATTCGTTCATTTTCTAATCCGGACTTGTGCTGCACTTTCATGTAAATTCGTTTAATTTGTACTTGCCATCGATCATCTCCTTTGCTCTTGGTATGGCTATAACGCAGTGTGCCTAAGTCGCGTTATGCCTAAACGTCATTTCAAATAAGCGTTTCGTCTATCTCTCACATTACCCATTTCGCAATACGACTATGTCGCTATTGGACTATATCTCACTTTGCCCATTTCGCGATACGACTATGTCGCTATTGGACTATATCTCACATTGCCTATTTCTCAATACGACAAATGTTTACATTGGTTTTTTTTTTAAATTTAAAAAGAAGTCCGTTGTTTGTATAATAAGTAGTCATTTTTGGAAAATCCTATAAGAGGTAAAAGGCTTATATTGTTTAACGTAGCACAAGGATTATAATTTGGTTTTAAATTGTTTATATTTTTAAGTATAAGTTGAATTTTTTTACAATTGTTTTTTTTAAATTAGCATTCTTTATCTGTACCTATTTGCATATAAATTGACGTAAAGAAAGAGTGCACACCTACTAACTTTGTTGATTTTAACTTAGCTTCTAAGGGTTGAGGACCTCGAGCTAAGTGCGTTTTATATGTAGCCCCATAAGTTACATAACAAAGTGCCCCGTGCTACTTTGAACGAGATCACGTTCGCGAATAAGAAAACTTGCATTGCAAAATTATTGCTCAACTCGTTTGTGACTACGATTCGCTGTTACATTCAATGCCAATCAATTTCTCTTTTTCGGTTACGTGATCAAAGGCGAGTAAAATTCGCACTAGGTACCATGTCACGTTAGCTGAAGGCCAAACTTCTACGTTGTGAATTATGTAAATGGATATACAAGGATTACAAAAATTAGGAATTAATCAAATCTCTAAGGAATTTCATCATATCACAAGAGATGTTTAACACGGTAGCGACATTTCTCTAAAGATTTTAGAGTCGAAAATAAAATAACTAAAAAATTCAGTTTTAACCTAACCTAAACTTTTGGCGGGATAGTAACTACAATCGACTTGGATGAACGAAAAGAAAGAGCTAAGAAGTTAATTTTGGTGTATTTATCTTCTGGAGTTTCGGCTTTTTCGACCAAATGTGCTACATAGAGTATACACATTATTAAATACATTTTAATATCTCCTGTGATTTGATAAACATTTTTAGGGATTTGACCAAATCACCGTTTTAGTCATATCGTTGCGACATAATATATACATCTGCTTGTTTCTGGAAGTAAAAAGGTTAGAGGTCTCTTCGTTTTAACATTTTTTATTGAATTATTCGTTTCGCAAGGGCTCATTAAGAATTCACGGCCCGTGTTATTTTACTTTCTTTCTTTTACAAAATCCACAGCTCTTTACAAAATTATATAATAATTTATGAATTAAACATAAGGCACTAAGGTATTTACATTTTATCTGTAATGAATATTAGCTAGAAAATCTAAAAAAAGTAAAATAAAGTAAATAAAATATTACGTTAAATTGTGCTTATTTACTACAATTTAAGGATAATACTAAACCTGTTTCGTTTACTCCCTTCTAAGGGTAATATTAGTGCTTTCTGATCTTTGAATTTTAAGTTGTTGAAAAGATAAACATATGCAGTTGCAAATTATGTTATCCCTCAAGCATGGTTCATTTTGCTGTGCAAAACATTTACGACGCTGCTTGCGAGAACCACACTTGTGGCAGAGACTATTGAGCTTAGCATTAGTATACCTCTTCATAAATTGTACTAAGCACTCTTGGAAATTTTCAGACACAGAAATTGGCGCAACTGTCAACGTCGAATTTGACAGAATCGAGCATAGACTATGCGATATTTCGCGATCACGATGCATAAAATGTACCACAGAACCGAAATAATCGACCTTGTTTTTACTAAAGTAATCTGTAAGTCTACGAAAACACGGTACAAAGTCAAGTGTGCTTTGTAGGTGCGGTCTCATGCGACCGCTTGGGGGCTGAGAGGTAAATAGCTAAGAATTATTGCAAACACACATAGGTTCAGGACTATTACCCCAAAGGATTAGTCTGAGACTAGGCAATGGGGACCGCAGAAGGAGTCCACTGCCATAGTCCACGTTTCGCCAAATTACAACTGCACATGTGCTCAGCGCGATAGGTGGTAAACACATCGCCGCACTATGCTGTTGAATGTACGATGTCGATCTTTATTCCGTTAGTCGCCTTTTACGACACCCAAAGGAAGAGAGAAGTTGGTAGTTTTCGTTTAGTAAGTCGTTACACGCACATCTCCCGTGTACGATGTATTCATTGCTGTTGGTCTTCTTTCAAAGTGATAATAGTAGGTACAGTCAGCATCAACAGTAACTGAACAAAAATAAGGTAGCAAAAGTTATATTCACGTGTAAGGCCCTTCGTACACAAGGCTAGGCAAATCTCCGATACTAATGTTGTATTAGGCAAGGATATTTCTCCATCTCAGAAACAAATTTAATATTAATGATTGCTCTGCCATCTTGGAAATCGCTGCGACTTAAGTAGCGAAGATCTCGACTGGCAGGTAGCGCGCGACTGGCGCGACGCGAGTCGCGAGACAAATGTCGGCGACGCGACTAGTGTACGAACCTCAATGGATTTGTAAGGCGGGAGTCGCTTGGAGACTAAAATCGTCAAGTATCGGAGATTTGCGTAGCCTTGTGTACGAAGGGGCAAGTGTCTTTACATACTCATCATTTAACATTTCAGAATTATATGAAATTTTTTGTGTTCATAATTATAACTTCTTTGTAATTACCTATAGTGACGGTCATGTACTTTTGACTCAACAGCTTTGTCAGACAATTCTGGTCATTTCAACCGTAACAATCATTTGAAAATTTCATATGCTCAGCTACTTTTGATGCTGACTGTACCTGTGTGTGATTGTAAAAAGTAACATACAATACGATAGAGGTAAAGCTGTTTGCGACAGACTGTATGTATTTACAGTTATTCATACTTAAAACATATAATCACGACTTTATCCCCGAAGGGTTAGTCAGAGACTAAGCAAAGAGGAGGCAAAAGCAGTCCTCTACAATAGTATACTTTTTACCAAAGAGCGACTGCACATGTGCTCAGCGTGATAGGTGGTGAACCTATCGCCGCTCTACGCAGTTGGATGTATGCGCAGTCTTTGGTCCGTTAGTCGCCTTTCATGGTACCCAAGGGAAGAGAGGAAGTGCTAGTGTTCTTACACCGCTACGCGATACAATTATTTTTCTTTACAATAATATCCAAGCAAAGGATGATATTTCTTTCATCGAAAAGAATCCCAACATATTTATAAGTGCCTGTATATTGAATACATTTCCCGGCGAAAAAATTGAATCCCTACTATTTGGGTAGAGACAGAGATTTAGCAGCACTCAAATAATATCGAAGGCAGAAAATGAACAGTTCATTGGTTTTTTGCCGCTTGGATAACCATTCACGGAGCATGTAAATATTTTATATTGAGAAGCAATAATGGTTACATAACTATTTGTAAGTAGGTACTGTGTTTACATTAGCCTGCTAGACTTCTTTATTAATTGTCGATTAAGAAGTGGTGACTATTGGTTACATTAATGAAAGTGAAGAATAGTTGCCATTCGTAATATTTTGATTATTTGCATTAATAACGGTTATATAACAAATAATTAGGTTTTTAGTGTTGTGGTTTTTTTTGCAAGTTTGTTTTTCTCTAGACACCTTTACTGGTCGACTGGCAGAGAATGCCTCAGGGCATTAAGTCCGCCATTTGCTGTAATTTTGCAATAAAGAATAAATAAAAAAAAATAAAAACGGTCACATTAACTCAAAGATAACGAAACGTTGAACAAATATTTATTTCGGGCGGGAGTCGAACCCGCGTCCTCCGCAATCCGGGCGGCTGCGTTGACCACTCCGCCACCGAGGTATTGGTTAGACCAGCAGTACGATTCTCGAAGTTAAAGCCTTGGTAGCAGCGGCTGCCGCAGCGCTGAGAATTGACTCGTTCTCTTTCATATTCATAGAATTGGAAAGAGACAGCAGATCACAGCCATGCGCGCGCGGTATACCTAAAGAATCGCATAGCTGATGACATTTTTCAACGCTTTTGACATTACGTTTTTATAGCAACAGTGTCTTACATCATAAAAGATGTGAATATTTTACAATATTTTAAACATTCAGCTTAGAAGACTGCATTATACGCTTTATAGAGATTCGTTTGGATTCGTTAACAGTCGCCATTTTTGTTTATAAATACAACAAAAGAAGTGTGTTATGATGGTAGAAATTGGAAAGCTACAGCTGTCCAACAGGCTTGTGTCCACTAAGAATAAATCGGGTGGCGTTTCTAATGATCAATTATAATTTATAGAAACAAAATGTCTAAAATATTCATTATAAAAATTGAGATTATTAATATGTTTAAAGAAATAATCGACATTAATACGCATTCAGTCATATGTCATTAAACGGAAATCAAAAGCCGTGACGTCACGCCGTCAATCGCATTTAATTCTTATCTTTATAGTAATGAGAGTTCGTTTTCTTGGTAGCTGCAAATGCAATGTTGCTGCCCTGATCAGTGCCGTTAATTCTGTCGGGAGTCTGTGTACATGCAAGTTACACGCGTTAAGCGAATCACACACTACGCAGATACGGTAAAATTTTATCTGCGTATAAAAACTTATTTATCTGAAAGCATCACACACTAAACAGATACGATAATATACGAGACGATACATTCACTCGGAATCCTTCACACTGAGTAGACTTGTTTTTTGGTAAGGATTGTTTATACAGGGTGTTACAATGAGTTCGCGTTTTACGAAAAAAACACGTTTATTGCTTTTAGATTTATTAGACTAGACAGCTCGACAGAAGATGATTATGAATTTGAAATTGATGCACGTCTTGCTTCACGTACTAAAACGCGAAGAATTTGGATAGAACGCCATATATAGTATAAAAAGGACCGAGGCGAATTTAATATCTTTCAGGATCTATCAGATAAAAATTTATAACCTATTTCCGAAACCCAAGAGCAACTTTTATGGCGATTCACGATTTGATTTAAGAAGATTTAAAAAAAAGTACAATACGCAAACAAAATTGTACAAAAATGAGTGAGCGAGAGCGAGCGAGTGACCAGCCGGGGCTGCCGCCGGACCAGGGGATTCCCTTGCCTCCCCTCTGTCTCACCGCAGACCCTGCCCCTGCGCATCCAACCTGTATTTACATGCAGATAAAATATTATGCCATGCCGATACGGCAGATGTTATCTGCAGATATCTTTGTATACGCAGATAATAATCTCACCATCTGTCGGTATGTGTCGGTGCTCACAGATACTGTACGATAAAATATAAATTATCTGCGCTGTGTGTGTTGGTTCATATGATTTATATAGAGAGCGATATTGAAAGATATCTGCTCAGATACAGATATCTTACCGTATCTGCGTAGTGTGTGATTAGCTTTAAAGTGCGCCCGGGTATTACACACCCCACCTTGTACGGCGCGTTGCTTAAAAGGTACATTACACTTTGTATTATTTTATATTTATTTTCGTATCTAATGTTTATTTCAGATCTATTTATTTATTTTCAGTTGATAACTTTATTAAATCATGTCTTAATCTAAGGAATCTGACATTTTACGATCGCCGTTCGAAGAAAATTTAAAGTCTGTAACTTAATATGCAGAACGCTTGTCTGATAATGATTCTGATCATACATACAAATAGACACATGCTGCTGCCTGTGCCTGGTGGCATCATATCATATACTAATGCTGACATACCATTTTCCGATTCGGATAGCAGCTGTAAAAAATGTGACATGCCGATATGTTTAGACCGTGCAGGTATTTTTGTAAAATTGCGGTAACTTTGACACTGATGATCTCTACAGAAAATGTATATTTATGTAATTTCCTTATTAGTTTAGGAGCAGATGTAATAGTATTATCCTAAATTGAAAAAAAATATAATAATATTGTAACATCCGTTATTAGATTTTAGACCTCAAAAATAAAGGTAAATTATTGTTAAAGTTAAAAAAGTTATGTTTTAGTTTCGTTTCATTAAAAGTATATTGTCATGTGAAATTACATATATGTTTTAATAAAACCTATTAATTATTAGTTATTACAATATATTTTATTTATCTATCTTTCATAAAGTTACTATTTGCTGATTTAACTTAGATTTATTTTGTGGGTATGTCAAACCCAACCTAGTATGGGATGGAAGATTTAGTCACCTCGTATACGGAGGGTAGGAAGCCACAGCATTAGAGATGATAAATATATTCATCTACCATTAAAATAAACTAATAAAAATAAATATCACTTACATTCAATAATTGAATTTAACCATATTGTTTAAAAATATTAGTTAATAAAATTAACGTCGCGCGCGGCCAACATCGCCGAGCGAGCCGCGAAGGCGCCCGAGTGACCCGACAGACTGGGGCGACAGAGACAGACGACCTCAGCTATCAAACTATATTGACTACTAAGTCCGTTGTGTTAAGGCACATTTTCCTATGATACGCTTTTTTATTCAACTTGTCATTTATTGAATAATTTTGGTTGCGCTCGATTGTGAGCTCTTTCCGTAACAAAATAAATGTCTTATTGCTTCTTACAAAGTAACGTTAATTCTTAAGTGAATATTTTTATTTAATATTTTCAACGATATTTTTATTGCTTAAGGGTCGGTGTTTAAACGTTGAGTGAATAAGGTTTCGTGACAGTTTAAGTGCAATATCGTTGTTGTTAGCTGACGTAAATTAATGTTATACATTTCATAGATAGTATAGTGAGTAAGTTATAAAGTTTTTATTGAACATTAACAAAATGCCAAGACGAAATGCGGAAATTTGGAGTCATTTTGAAAAGTGTAGTGGAGAGGACAAAATCGCATCCTGCATGTACTGCAGAACAACGATGTCTTTTAAAGGAACTACCACAAATTTAAGAACTTATTTAAATTAAAAGATATTAGTGTATATAGGTACGAAAAAAAAATACAAAATACAAAATATGCCAAAAAAATAAAAAACAAGTTAGTTATGTACATAAAAATCTCCAACTAACTAACGTTAATACGAATTCAATGAACTTTTAAATACGTCTAGCTATCAAAATTCGTAATCACTAATGATTAAAACTTCGAGTTAGCACTATGCTAGACAGTCCTAAGCCTGTACTGTAGTGTAGAAGTATGAAGGAAAGTTCATTGAATTATTTTAACTTAACCCTCCCAGAGAATAATTTAAACGTACTCGTTAAAACTACTACTAGGTAAAATTATTAACTGATATTTTCAACCATTAAAATTAACTGTTAAAAAAATATATCATTTAACTTTTAACTAATAAATATTTTCAACCATTAACACCATCTCTACACAGCATGTACCAATCTAAAGCTAATAACAGCTAATAAAGCTAATAACCTAATAGAAAACAAATGAAATTTAAATACAATTAAAAATAAATAAATTATTATTAAAAACAAAATTATAATCATTGAAAATTAAATTAAAAAAACATTGAAAATCAAATTTAAAAAACATTAAGAATTAAATAAAAAAAACAAAATGAGAATAACATTTAAAATTGTAATAGGTACAATAAAACATTCAAATACATTATTAAAACATTACAATATAGAATATTACAATATGAAATGATTGTCTCAATTCTCTGAAAATGGGTTTTTTTCCTTTGCATATGTGTAAATCCCTGATTAACTACGGAAAAGGAGATCAGGTGGGAGCCTTCTAAAACCCACTTCATAAAACTAGAAAGGGCTCAGAGAGCGGGCCGTAATGTACTTTAGGTCTTTCTTTTGGGTATAGCTTAGACTTAAATAAATTCAGTGAAGGTTTTTTAAGTAACAATGTTTTGTTACCTTCACTCAGTGGCGTATTTACCCTAGGGCCAAAAGGCAAGGAGCGGAAGGCTGCGAGGGGCGCATAGCTTTGTACGCCTTTTTTGACTATAAGCCTGACTTAAAAAAAGCCTACCTTATAAACAATAACTAAAACTCAATCATTGTTTATAAATATAATTATAACGCAAATTTTGTTGCGAACAAATTACAAATTGAAAAAGACTGTCAAAGATATTTCCACGAGCAGGATTCGAACAATTTGAAATTTGTTCGCTACAAAATTGCGTTAAGATTAAAATAAACAATTACATTATAACATAGCTTGCCTATTTTTTAACTGATCTACAATATTCGTAAAAATATTTAAATCGGACGTTGATAAAGTAGTTTGTTGACATTGAATGGGCGCGCCTTTAGCTTACAAAGTGAAAAATAAAGATAGTGTTAATTAATTTGGGCGGGCTGGATAAGTTCCACGGTAGCTCAACTGAAAATAACACCTGGCCCGGATTGCCAGAAGGGTGCGGGTTTGAATCCTGCCCGTGTAAATTTTCAGACACAGAAATCGGTGCAACTGTCAACGTCGAATTTGACAAAATCGAGCTAGACTATGCGATATTTTGCGATCACGATGCATAAAATGTATCACAGAGCCGAAATAATCGACCTCGTTTATACTAAAGTAGTCTGTAAGTCTATGAAAACACGGTACAAAGTCAAGTGTGTCTTTGTAGGTGCGGTCTCATGCGACCGCTTGGGGTTTGAAAGGTTAAAAGTATTTTCCTTTTTTCCGTTAATTTATGGGGAGGCAAACTTTAGAGGCCCAGGGGCCAGAATTGCAAAATACGCCACTGCCTCCACTACACGGAAAGAAATTATTAGTTGGGTTTACCATATTTCAACAAAATTTTAGGGTTAATATAGCACCTACTCTTGAGTTTTGTTGAATGAACAAAAACTGTATTGTTGATCAGTTACGGTAATTTGAACTTATTACATATATCTTTTGTTGTTTTAACGTATTTATTTTGTAAATTTAACTTTAAAAATGGTTATTTCAACAACTTGAACAGTAAAATCAACAATTATCATATTAATAATTATTGTATTAAGCATGAATTGTTACGCCAACATGTACAAATAGGTAAAAACAACTGTTTTTATATCAACAAAAACTTTTCTGTGAAAACAACAATTTGTTCATGTTGCTTTAACCCATCACTTTGTTAATTCAACTAATGTGTCGCCAACCCGTGCAAAATCAACCTTTTTGTTCTTTCAGTGTACCTGGTTTGAAAGGTAATTACATAGTGTTTGTGACAGAATGAAAAAAAGTCTTAAATGAATACATTTAAAAAATCTAAAACTTATTATGGACTAAAGCGGTCTTACGACAGGTATTATGCGCTGAGAGACAGATTGCAATGCGCTTTTTTCCGTAGAATAAAAATATTTGTTACATTAGCAGCGGAGTTTATAGCTAAATAGAGCTTGAAATACCACAAAAATTTTATGTCAAACACCGTTTTAGCATTGTAAATGTAATAGACTGTTATACAAAAGTTGAAAGTTATAATGTTTTTTTACTATATCAATAGTATCAAACTTTTTAACTCTCAAATTTGGATTTGGATTAATTTAAAAATAAAATCTTCTATAAAGGAAGAAATGGAGGTATAGTTGTGTAAGGTGTGGTACGACCTTCTTATCTATTTCCGTACAAACAAACGATTATGTTAATAGCAATGAACACTACTTCAATTAAATCCTTATCTTCAAAGCATAACATCTCTGAAATTCAACATACAAGCCATTTAAATGGAATTTAGGTCTATATCACTAAAGGCGGCTGCTCATAATCTACTCCCCTGCGGAATACATTACCCTTTAGACTAGGTACCTGTCCCACAGCTTAATTAAATGGTATTTATTTTTAACTGCGATTATAATACTCGTGTTATCTTACTTGTGTGTTACTGAATAAATTTGTTGTTTTGCTTAATTATTTTCTATCTATGTTTGTTTGCTTCGAATCTTTGTTTTTTTGCAATGATAATAAAATGGAGAAAAACAAGCTATCGAATTTTATGGAAGCTTTCGACACCAAGGGGTATTGCACGCTTCTCCGACCCTTCAGATTAATTTCTTATGCTTCTAAGCCCTGTAATTATTGACTACTAGTAAAAGTTACACTGAACACAGTAATGAAAAATATGCTTTTTTCGGCGTAAATGCAGTCGTCGCCATGCACTCGGATTCTGAACCGGACCCTATATATTTTTATATTAGTAAAAATGTATCTTACGCATACACCGAGGCCAGAGGGTCTATATAACTCTATAAGCGAAGCTGAAACGTCGTGAGCCTGCAATTAGTCGTACAATGCACGTGCTGCGGTTTTTGCCATCAGCAGCAATTGGCGCAGCACACGCACACACAGCCGTGTACGACGAATTACAGGCAGACGATGATTCGGATGCGGTTAGAAAGTAGTGCCTCAGGGGCGACTCAATCTTCCCTGGGAGGGGTGTCTGTGGGGGTCTCTTCGTAACCAAGCAGGAAAGGGGGACTTTTCTGCTTGGTTACGAAACATATGGTTCCAAACAGAGAGCAATTCTTCCACCTTTCAAACATGGACTGACTCCACCTGTGATTGGGATAACCAACTGACGCGGGTGAAACTGGTAATAGTGCTCTCTTGGTTCCCAGATCGGCTGGAAGTACACTAACGCGTGGCTGGTGGGCAACCTGCTGTGCAAGCTGCTGCTGGTAGTGCGCGCCTTCGGCCTCTACCTGTCCTCAAACATCCTCGTCTGCATCTCTGTTGATAGGTGAGCCTAATTCACGTGCTTATATTGTTAAAGTGGCCAAGAGCTCGGCCCGAAAACCAGAGTTCAGATTTCCTGGTCGTGCAAAGTGTTTCGGATTTTTCGATGCATATTCCGGGTTTGGGAGCACCAAGCCGCATTTGGCAAGGGTGGTGACTAAGCCTATCTGTTGGATAGCGAAGATTTTGTCACGGAGCGGAGGAACGGAGGTGTGACACGATGAGGAGGAGTTGGAAGATAATAAATGCACGACGGATTCAGAAGTATACATGTTATTTAAACAAATGGTTAGTTATTAGTAATTATAAAAGGTTAATGCACTATGCTTGTGACTAGGTGTAGGTTTAGGTATTTACTCGGTAATATATTTCGGAAGGACAACAATAATTAGAAGGAGCTCTTTCAAGCTCCGCGGATGAATCTGAATTGCTTTTTCATGAAAACAGAGGTTAGACAGAGAAGACAAGTAATATTGGAATTTTAAATTTAATGTTATGTTATGAATGTTATTCGGAAAAGAGGTCAGAAAACCAACAAGACTTTAGCTGCCTTGTTACAACTTGATTGTAATGATGGAGACTATCAACCGCTGAATCTGGAAAGGTAGTGAGACCTGTAGTCTTTCTGTTCTACCCTGACGCAATGGGCGTACCACTAGGAGATTTCTCCAGCCAAAAACAAAAGTAATTGAGTGCTATTGCAATTTAAGTGCTTTCGTTATCAAGGCTCTTCAGTCAAAAAAGAGGTTAAAATAGTGCTTTTCGTTTACGAGTGCCGGTTTTCAGTTAAAAAGGCAGGAGTATGTTGACATCAGCTGTGTTGCAGGTTCTTCGCAGTGCTGTACCCGCTGCGGCTGCCGCTGGCGCGGCGGCGGAGCAAGCAGATGCTGTACTGCGCGTGGGTGGTAGCCCTCGCATGCAGCTTGCCGCAGGTGAGTGATAGATCATGCTGCACTTCCTACGGTAACAGTATATCGAAGGACACCTTCGATAAAGGAGTAACTAGGACCAATTTCCGTACCGTCTCCCCTTGGGTGTCTTAACACGGCAGCACTCGCGTCCTTGAAAGTTACACAAGCACTCGCGCATAGAGTATTTCGCTCACGTTTTGTAACCAGTCAAAATGTACATAGGACATAATTAATTACAAATTTTATGACAACTTTATAATAAAACAATAATATTCATTCAACTCAAACATTTATTTTAAGTTTACAACATTAGGGGCCGTCCATTAATCACGTGATGTTTTTTTTAGCATTTTTTAACCCCCCCTCCCCCTTGGTGATATGTGGTGAGGTTTAAGTCTAACCCTCCCCCAACCCACCCAAAATCACGTGTATTTTTTAGTAGGTACGTAATAATTTTTTAACAAGCTTTTATTTAACTTGCATCTTATTATGTAGGTACGAGTATATGTCTTGTTCAGGTGAAATTTTGCAACTCAATTTTGAAGCAGATACGAGTATCTTCAACCTATTGAGCTGAAATGTTGCATACATGTGTAAATCGTGTGACTTTGCAATATTTTTTAAAAGTTGTGTAACGTTTTGCGAGAAGGATGAATACGCGTCTTCTTTGTTATGATGTTTTTTACTTTTATCTGTTATTCCGTGTTTTTGTTTTTCTTTATTTTATGTTCTCATTTTGTGTTTACTGTTTGTATGTGTAATATGTACTTTACTATTTACTTTACTTTACTATTTACTGTAATTGGTGTTTACACCGTTGTATTTAGAAACAAATAAATAAATAAAATAAAATAAATTATGATGACATGGTACTGATCTGATGATGAAGCTGGAGGGTGGCCATAGGAACTTCGCAATGAAACGACACAACCTCTTCGAGTTTGGGCTCGTTTGAATCGTCTTGACGAGTAGTTTGTCTTTCAATCGTAACCAGGGTCTGATGATGGAGCTGGAAGGTGGTCATAGGACTCTGTAATGAAACGACGCAACCCCATCGAGTTTCGCCTCGTTTCATTCGTCTTGACGAGTACTTTGTTTTAAAATGGTTACCAGGGTCTGATCTGATGATGGAACTGGAAGGTGGTTGTAGGAACTCAGTAAAGAAACGACGCAACCCCATCAGGTCTCAGCTCGTTTGATTCGTCTTGACGAGTACTTTGGTGCTAGATGGTAACTGGAGTCTGATGATGGAGCTGGAAAATGGCCATAGAAACTAAGTAATTAAACGACATAACCCTATCGAGTATGGGCTCGTTTTATTCGTCTTGACGAGTACTTTGGTGCTAGATGGTAAACAGAGTCTAATGATGGAACTGGAAGGTGGCCATAGGAACTCAGTAATTAAACGACATAACCCCATCCAGTATGGGCTCGTTTGATTCGTCATATGACGAGTAGGAACTTTAGTGCTAGATGGTAACCAGGGTATGTTGATAGAGCTGGAAGGTGGCCATAGGACCTCAGTAATTAAACGACATAACCCTATCCAGTATGGGCTCGTTTGATTCGTCGTGACGAGTAGGAACTTTAGTGCTAGATGTTAACCAGGGTATGTTGACGGAGCTGGAAGGTGGCCATAGGAACTCAGTAATTAAGCGACACAACCGCGTCGAGTTTAATTCGTCTTTATGAGAAGACCGTTTTTGATGGGATAAGTGGTGCATGGTGGTTTGGTGGACGTGAATAAATTCTGTATACCTACACGTTCAGTGAGAAGAACAGATAAAAATGTGTCCAGAAATAACTAAAAAGTAAAAAATAAATTAAAAGAACTTTTTTTAAAAAACAACAACAAAGAAAAAAATAACTTTTACTTTAAAACTTTTACCAACAACTTATAACGTCATTACACAATTTATATGATATAAAAGGTTGTCGCGAGATTTACTATATAATTAAGGAATTACCTATACCTATACCTAGTATAAATAAACAAGTAAATTAAATACCTACCTTGATGTGATTGATTTTAACTATTAAAATAAAAATTTAAATGAATAAAATATAAATAAATAATGATATGTACATACAAAACAATAAACATTAAAAATTTTAATTTAAGGAAATACGATTATTTACATAAATCTCGCGTTGTCGCGAGAGTCTTTTAAGTATAATCATATAAATTGTGTAATGACGTTATAAGTTGTTAGTAAAACTTTATTTTTTTCTTTTTAGCGCATTTAAATAAAAGCTTGTTTTTTAAAAAGTTTTTTAACTTTTAATGTTTAGAATATTAATATATATTTAATTAATAATACATATTTAAATAAGTATAAGATTCAATTTAATTATATTCTAAAAAATTAACCATGACCATGATAAAAATGTCTAGGCAGGAAAGGTTGCAAGTTGTTTTATTTAAAGGCGAGTCAACATCATACTACACGCCGCCGCTTTCGGTTTAGGAATTGCGCGTTTGGCTAAAAAATAAATACACGTGATATCTTTTTACCCCCCCCCCCCCCCCCTGGTGATATTTCGTGATTTTTGCCGAACCCCCTCCCCCCCTTTCGAGCCTCACGTGATTAATGGACGGCCCCTTAGTTATTACTTTGAATTTTTAATAACAAACATAGAACTGAATTGGCACTTTACTTACGTACATACTCGCGCGATGAGCAAAATCCCGCGTAACGAGACCCAGCCGAACAAAACCTGTCCCTCCAGCAATCGGGACGCACTGAGCCGACGGAACCGTTACGCGAGGGACGGGGGAAGTGTAAAACTCAGCTATAGCGCGGGCGAGATATGTGCGCCCTTTTTTAAAGGAATAGTGCGTTTTTTAAATTTACCGTGAGGGAAATGCTCATAGCGCGAGTGTTCGCGGGTTAAAAGGCGACTAACGGTGTAATGACTGCACATAACCAACAGCATAGAGCGGCGATGGCCTCGCCACCTGTCACGCTGAGCACATGTGCAGTTATTACTTGTTGAAACGTGGATTATGATCAAAAGGACTGATTTGCGGTCCTCATTGCCTAGTCTCTGACTGTATTATTATTATTAATCTTAATTAATGGCTTCGCGTTTAGCATTGAACCAATTTCAAGTAGTATATATTTTAAAATTATATTTAGTTTTGTACTGTAGATTGAGTTAAAATGGAGTTTCACAACACGTGTTGTTGCTCAAAGAACACAAGAGAAACTCCCCCTGACTGATGTTAAATCCAGACGGTTGGTGACGTTAGTAGCCACTTCCACTTGGTGTCTTGATAAGTCGTTACTGTGAGGACGTCGTCGTGGTCTACTCCTAGGTTGCTCTCCTTCGTTCAAGAGATGTTACTTTTAAAGGTTAAATCGGTGTAAGTCATTCCAATCAAGACTCGTACAATCAGTACACAATATTGCTACTGGATAGCCAATACACACGTACTGCGTCTGTACTAGAAGGGATTATGTCAATAATAACGCGATCGACAACGAATCGTGATCAATCAAGCTGCGACGTGTGACTGAATTCTGCTTTTGTGGCTAGAAAAATACTATTAGAGGTTAATATTATTTCTGTATTTTTATTTTCTTGATAAATATTATTGATAACTATGGCAGAGTCAGCACTGATAAATACTCTATAATTGCTATTAAATTATTAGTTATAATTGCTCGTAACATTCGTACCGTTCGTAGCAATACCTCAGGGAATTGGCCAGCCAAGTTTCTCGCTCGAGTCGCTCGACCTCTAGACGGGTGACAGACGTTGACGTTGCGACGCGGACGTGACGTTCTCGGATCTGAAGGTAGTATAATTGCGGGGTCTTACATGTAAGGAAATGTTATAGAATTGTATTCTGTTAATAAAACATACAATCTTGTAAAAAATACCTGGTCCCGCTTTTTATCGTCGTTAACATTTACTAACCCGCTTTGGAGAAGCGTGGTGGGTTACGACCCAACTTTATCCAATTGCAGTAGTCCATGTGGTAAGGCTTGTGACCATCAGTGCGACGTTTGTAGGCTGATAATGATAATGACTTTTACTTTCTGAAACGACATACATACGATACGAATGTTCACGACATTTATCCTCGAAGGGTTCGTCAGAGACCAGGCAATGAGGACCGTAAAAGCAGTCCACTCCCACAGCCGCCACCACACAGCTAAATCTAAATATGAAACTACAATCTCCGTTAGTATTGAATACCTTAACTAAGCCACCTTACCATCAACACGTTTTCACCACGCACCTTCGTCCACAGAGCATAGTGTTCCGCGTGAAGCGGCACCCGCGCGTGGCCGGCTTCGAGCAGTGCGTGTCTTTCGACGCGTTCAGCAGCGAGCGCCAAGAGGTGGCCTACACGGTGTTCTGCCTCTGCGCGATGTACTTCGTGCCACTGGTCGTCATCACCGGCTGCTACGTCTGCATCTTCTGCGAGATACGACGCAGCAGCAAGGAGCTCGACGGTAATCTTTTTTTTTAACTGTGAATGGGTTTGCTCTTGATCCCAATCAAGCCCAGAGGCTAAGACAGGATCCACGATGAAGCAAGCTAACCCAGGTGCCAATTCACTCTTGCTTTGAAGATGGACGGGTTATAGGTACTAGAGGTCTACTCCTTTGCTGTGCGCAGTATATAACATGTTGAAGAGCGCTTTGCGCGACATTTAGGAATATCCACCAAGAGAAGGTGGTAGCCCGTAGTGCGTCTAGATGTCCGATGGAAGAAAGGGGATGGCGGTATGAGCTCATGCAACTCCAGAGCACACTCTCCGAAGTACAGTCTGTAAAAGACCGACAGACAGGCAACTTTGCAAATCATCATCATCATTATACTAATGTCCGACTGCTGGGCTCTATCCTTCTCCTATTTAAAGCAAATAAAGCATTTGTATTTGTATTCTCTAGTAACCTATAACTCAGGGAAATGGGGCTAACACCCCGGCTTGACTTTCCTTCGTGCTGCTGCTCGTCATATTTATGTCTGAATTTTTCAGCGAGATATGACATAGCAGCGAAGAGCTCGATGGTAATTCTAATGCTAGGGTCAGGTCCTTCTAAATTAATTATACAACAGGTTGAGCCATAGCTGTTCAATAGGGAGCGCCAAGAGGTAACGTACACAGTACTCTGCCCGTGCGCCATGTACTTTTTGCCGCTGCTATGTCTGCATCTTCTGCGAGATACGACACTGCAGCAAGGAGCTCGATGGTGATTCTAATGCTAGACTTAGGTCATTTTGAGTATAACTCATCGGGAGTTGGGCAATAGCTGTTCAGTAAGTAGTGTAACGGTACAGAATGAATGGTATCCGTCCGTTAGTAAGGAATGTATGGGAGTAGCACTAAAATAAATATTAATGCGTAGCACCATTAATATAATAAGCATGAAAAGGGAATAATAAACTAGTTCAGAATAATGGTCAGTGAACTAGGGCTTTACCATTATTTTGAATTTCGCGGGGACTGCTCTGTGCGCCCCTTGCGACATAGGCGCCGTCTAGCGTGAGTTATTTACTTGAGCTTCGTGTTAGGTTGGCAATAGGCTTTATCTTTATTTTGAATTTCGCGGGGACTGCTCTGTGTGGCCTTGTGACATAGGCGTAGGTTGGCAAGCCGGTGCACATACGGGCGGGCGCCACCTATGGTCGGAATACGGAACTTTTTATAATTTCACAAAATACAGGATTATTGGCTTAAGTGGATGATTATTGAGAGGGAATTGTTAATAGAAGGCTACATTTAGATATTCAAACATGTAATATTGGCTATCTGACGAGATTTGGTTGGATTATGGAAGAACTTTAGAATTGCGCGGCGAACGGCGGCAATAAGCGAGCGAGAGGTTGGGAAAAAGATAGAAAGAGAGGTAGGATGTTATCTCCACGTGGCGCAACGCGAAGTTCGCGTATAACAAATAATAAGCGACGCGAAGGCGAGGCGCATCGAAAAACAGCTAGCGATTGGTTGAAGGGAGGAAAAGCGGAATGTTGGGGAGGGATGTTAGGCGCGCGTGGCGCGAAAGTTAAGATGCTTGGGAAAAGGGAGGAAAATTAGAAGGCATTCAATTTTGAGACGTCGGAGTCGTGGTTCGATTTAAGAGTACGGTAAAACTCATACGGGAAAACAAGCGTCCGAGCCTTTTAGCGCGCTAAGTGATATTCGAGTGGCGATTTTAACTAACATTGGTTGTGAAATAGAAGTGAATATTAGAGTAAAATTCTTGCTATCGCGACTCGAATAACTATAACAGAATGAAGTATTCTGGATCACGTTAGTGGACACGGGTAACGGTGCCAACAAAAGCTAACGTGGTTTCAACAGGCTTCGGTCTGGAGGCATTTGGCTGTATTCAATAATGCCGGCGTTATCTATTAAAACGCTAAATAATACACTATCTTCGAGAGACTAACGGGGGAGAGACAGTTGTCTCCCTAGTGAAAATTGAAGATAGGTCAGACACCAATTAGTTGGAGGTGGGCACGTACAACCCCGTCCAAAACCGTCCCGCCTCCTTACACACAGTGTAGTGTTAGGATTTACACTCTGAGTATACTGGCTCGATTGATAGTCAATCTAGAAGTCTGTTGCTTGCAGGGGCGACTCGGCTTACACAACTCACCACGAAATTAAGTTAAATGTGGCTTGGGCCTAGATTGCAAAGTACACAAGTAGGGACTGTTAGTTCGAAAAAATATAGGCATTTCAAGTGAGGAAAGCTGTAGGAATCTATAGGTAGGCGGTTCTATATAATTGTTATGAGGAAGTGGGAGGACAGTATGGTGCGAGCACGTTGGGCGTACATAAACTAGGTACTTGAGCCGCGGGGCCAGGCTGGATTAATTCAGACTAATAAGGTAGGGATAATTAAGTTACGGTGCTAAATAAAATTTACGATGAAGTGATGTGGGTCCTATCTAGGCATGTAATCTGTTACCGTAGGCCGATAAAATTCTAATTGTTTTCCTAAAGTTGTTACCAATTAATTATTCATTTTAAATAATTAACAGAAGTATGATAATATCGTACCATCATTACTTTGGAATACCTAAAAAGTCTAGACTGGTTTCCTATTACAAGAAAAATACTAAAAGTTATAGCAAATAAGCATAGCTGTACTGTGATGTTTGATTTCTAATACTGAAATGACCAAACAGGCATTTTTAAGCTTTCCCTGGGGTGCAATACGGCCTTATATTGCTACACTCTTCAAAGTATTAAAAGTATACATCCGATACCTATTAGTAAAATGTAAGCTGATACAAACTGAACAACTATAACCAGTTTAGAACCTAGGATAATTCGTTGAAGGAAGACATTGCAAGCTATGAGCTTCTAATAATCTGAAACATAGAAATAATTGATTGATAACAACCTGCTAATTAGCCTGATAATGGTCTACTAATACCATTTGAATTCACCTTAATGGTCAAAGACCTCTTAAGATATGTAAGTACTTACTTCTAATAATATGAAACATTGAAATATTTGATGGGAACAATCTAAATCAATCAGACTAATATCTAGTACAGTCTGCTTTATACCTAAATATAAAGTGAGTAAAAGATAACTTCTAAATATAATTAATTCAATGATTAACAGGGATAATTACCTGATTTATTACCTACTAAAAATATACTTACTATGATTTAGTAGTCTATCAAATTGGCCACTCAGTCTGAGAGACAGGGGTGGAAGTTAATGGAAAAATAATTAACTTAAGTTCACTTCCTAAAAGTTAAGGATATTGAATAAATTAAATATCTTTTAATAAACTTAAGATGTAATAATCTGCCAATGCAGCCCATACAATGTAGTTATATTGATACTTTATAAGATCTGTATAATACACACTAAGAGTGAACCAAAGTAATTTAACTTCAAATGAAGTATTCTAATTAAGTTCACTTCCTAAATGAGTAGGATATAGAACAAATCAAACATCCTTTAATAAACTTAAGATGTGATAATCTGCCAATGCAGCCAATCCAATGTAGTTATATTGGAACTTTATAAGACCTGTATAATAAATACTAAGAGTAAATAAAAGTAATTTTACCTGTAGTAATAGCATTCTATTTTAGCCACCGCCTGAAGTGGCGTTTGAATAAATTATCCACCCTTTATAGAACTGAATATTAATTTCTAATAAGACTAAAGGACAGTCAGTTAATATTGTTACATTGTGATCTCTTTATAATAGACACAATAATCAGAGAAATAAGTGTGTCCTGTTGAATGCTGGCAATCCACCTCTGTTCGATAAGTGATCTCATAAGACATAAGTTATTGCATTGAATAATTAAGTTCTTAATGTGAAAAGGATATTTGGATGATAGCAAGCCTTGAGATAAACTCTATTGATTTATGTGGAATAATAAGAATTTAAATTGCTAACACATAGTTCATAATGTAAAATGAAATTAAATTTTGAGGAGAGATGTAAATTCTCAGTTTTAAGGAATTAAAGGCACAAGCTAATAATTAAAGTTAAAGCCAATGTGACGGAGCCATAGTTAAACAATGAGATGAAAGGCACGCTATAGGGCGGCGGTTGGGGCCCGTAAATTGCACAAGACTTCTTATGTATCATGCTATTGTTAATAAATAATAATACCTGCAAGCTAAGCTATCATCTGATTATCTTTGAGTGGTTACAAATCTTCCCCGCAGCTGCAGTGAAGGATTTAGGTCACAGTTCAGACGGAGTCATTGCTAGGCTACACATATCTATGATATAATTTATAGACGGGTAGGTAATTAGGTCAGGAGAAAATAATTTAACACAGGGATAAGCCAATTACTAAACTTTCACGAAAGAACTTGAGTTACTTAAATGCGGTTAACAACGGAGGGTTCACTAGACGATCTGGCCAAAATAGTATTTATTATGATATTACATTGCTTGACTGAAATTCACTGCAAATAGAATTAAGCTATGCTAAGGTTCCATCTTCATACAAACACTACACACTCTACAAAACTCCAGACACAACCATTAGATTGTAGATCAATTAGGTTAAATAGTTTAAGAATTAGATAATAAGTTAAGCTAAGGTAAAAGCGGCGATGATGTGTGTATGTATTATAAGGTAGAACTAAGATAGAGATTTAGGGTGGGCAGAGAAGTTACAGTAGCAAGCGCCAGGAGGTGACCTACGCAGTATTCTGCCTGTGCGCCATGTGGAGTGCTGGCATTCCAGGTCGACCTACCACAAAATGTAAAATTGCTTCAAAACATTTTGAACCTTATCTTATGGATCAATGTTAATTAGATAACATTAATCCAAAACGATAGGTTCATCTGCTGGCGTGTGTACTTCAGGGTCCCTTTTTTTCGACAATTTTTTGTCTTAATTTAATTTGGCATAATGCGTTAGGCATGTTTTTTTGGTAATAATAATATTTTGACATATTTGTTTTTTGGCATACTATTTCAATAAGCATAAATATGGTTTAGGCTAATGTTTTTTGCCCTAACATTGATTTGCATAAAGTATTAAGGCATATTGTTTATTAGTTATTAGGCATAAAGATAGTCTGGTAAATTAGACAAGACAAAAGGTGAGGTTATAGTTTCAAAATCCGCTCTACTTTGGATTGGTTTTTTTTATCAGGATTTTTCTTTGCAATATTTTTTTATTTTATTGATAGCTATTCGAATCCGAAAAACCAAAAGTAGGTATTAGATATCTCAAATATAAATTGGATACCGCAGTGGTATGACCTAAATAGGGAACCGTGTACTTCATGTCGATGGGCGTCTGCATCTTCTTCGAGACACGACTCATATTCGTTCATACATATAATCACGACTATTACCCCCGAAGGGTTAGTCCGAGATTAGGCAATGAGGACCGCAAAAGCAGTCCCCTGCCATAGTCCACTTTTCACCAAATAGCGACTGCTCAGCGTGACAGGTGGTGAACCCATCGCCGCTCTATACTGTTGGATGTATGTGCAGAGGGGGTGTTAGTATTCTTTCACCGCTACGCAACACAGTAGTAATTATTATCTTCATCATCAACTTTTAAAATCTCGCTACTAAATTCAGGTATTTCCACATGAGCACGTAAGTATTATTTAGATCATTCAGTAGCGAGCGGCAGGTCTGCGGCGCTAAGCACTGCTTATTGTTTAGTGCGATTTTTATTTTATATTTTGTAGCTAGAATTGAATTGCACAGACGGACAGAGAGAAACGTGTAAAGGTGTGGTTTAAAGGCTTACCTTTTTTATTAACCGAAAGATAGATAGATAACATTTATTAACCAAAAAACAAGGTTGAAATAACACAGCACAAAAAACAATACAACAATAACACAAAAAGAGTTAAATCTTAATTAAGAACCTAAACATAATAAATACACAGTGGTCGTATAGGTACGTAACGTGCTGTGCACAACGGATATTATTAAATTGGTCAACGAGGTGCGTGCCTCAGCATGTGCTGCGGCAGCCCGAGAGCCGCTGCAGCAGCACTGGTATTCTGACCGCACCTTAAGAGTGCACGTCGCATTCACTAACCGACACTAAAATATTAATGTAGGTCAGTGCATGCATTACAATATAAAAAATAACTGAGAAAAAAAGAATAAAAAAGTAGCAACTATAATAAAATTAACAGTGACAGTCTCGGACCAAATATTTGGTCCGAGGTGACAGTATTATAATATAAAATAAACAATAGTGAAGCCACAGTATAAATACTTTAGCTTATATTTATACTGTGGTGAAGCGGAACAAACAAGCATTAAACCGATAAAAAGTAAGGAGAAAAAAAAAGCAATTGGTATATCTATACAAAAAAAAAATGTCATACATGATGACACATGACCATGACACATGACACATACACGAAAGCGCTGCTACTCGTACTAACAATGACGAAATCTGTGGCGTTCCCAAAGGTTGCGTGGGTTGTTGGAAATATACAATGTTTAGTAAACAAAGGATGGTTTGTTAATTGTTTAAATTAAAATACCTTACAATCTGGTTATATCACAACAACCCTCATGTATAAAACTTTTTAATGCGTCATCCAATTTGCTTCTAACTATGCAAAAATATTGTTTTTAAAAAATAATCAAAGGCTCACAAATAATCCATTTTTTTAACAAAAAAACTAACTACCTAAGTACTAAGCAGGAGTAAAATGGGGATGTAAACGTAATAAGGAAAAATCGACATTAACGCGAGCGAAGCCCGCCAAAAGTGAGCCAAAATAAAAGCCAAAATATTTATGTCGGATAATTGAGGCGGATCACCACTATTTTCAGACTTTGTGGGCTTATGGGGTGGGATCAGGCAATAAAACGATAACCAACACTGATTCTAAGCTTATTAATTGTTACTAAGTTCGAATTACACTTTAAATACAATATTCAAATTCAACACAACCGATCGAGAATTACTGTGATAATTTAAAATAGCAAAAATCTAATCAAAAGCGAAACACGACAGTCCCTAGGCACGATGTTCACTAGACGACCCCGCCGAATCAAATCACTCGTCCCATGTTCCCATCGATGACCTAGATTCCGCCTAACGCCGCCATCTTTTCAGTTGACGTCGTTTGTGCGTCGCTATCAAGTCAGCAACTGTACTCATGACCTTCCGACACGGCCATACTGACAGGACACACGTCCTCGTGTGTTAGTCTGTAACAAGAGAAAGCCAAGCACAGTATTTATCGTTCGGTCTATCCTGACCTAACATAAGAATCAACGACATAGGTTTACTAAGTCATCTAGACTTGATACTTGAACACTAATTACTATTTACAAAGTCAGTCTACGGCTAGTTCGTATCTAAATTAAAAATGAAATCATCAATCTTGTGTACAATCCAGGTGAGCTCAAGTAACAATCGATCACATCAAAACAAAATATCTCGATACAAGTACAGACTTATGCCAGACCCATACGGCTATACAAGCCACCAGCAACCATTGCTTATGCGACTCCATCTACCAGGATCGCCGAGTCACTCACGACTCCACGGTCTTCACATTTAAGACCCGACCCCCGCCAGTGTTCACTGAAATACCGCGGGCTCACGGTGTACTACGAAGGGACTACAAAATATTACAGACACTTGGTATCCGCAACATGTTACAACCCGAGGTATACATGCCGACTTCTACGAGCTACGGCTACAGTGACACACCTGGTGCGGTCAAATAATACGGTCAATTAGACCCGGTCTGGTATAAAGCGCATTCTTATTTACTCTGAATCACTCTCACTAACTTCGATTGGTACTTGACCGTCCGGCATACGTCTTATCCTATCATGCGCGTACTTGTAAGTGCGTTTAGAGGATAATGATTTTAGGGTATAGCGATCCCCATCTAAGATCTCAATGACCTGGAATGGTCCCTTGAACTTAGGATCCAGCTTTAGCTGGTTTCGCTCCTCGTTTTCTATTAAAACGTAATCACCAATAGAAAAGTTCACAGGTCTTTTTTTAGTTTTGACAAATCTCTCTTTATCATATCGTGCCGACGATTCTATACCTTCCGCCGCAGTTTTCCTAGCCTCTTCTAAATTTATCTCATTTACATCGTCATTTGCCATCAAAGCTAGTGGCCGTGCAACCTTGCCTATCATGAGTTCTAAGGGGGATGCTTTTGTAACTCTGTTTATAGTACAGTTGAGGGACAGCTGAACTTCTCCAAGGGCGTCTTGCCACGACCTATCCCTACTACATTCCACAGCCGTAAGCATCGACTTCAGGACACTCATCGTCCTCTCCACTTGCCCATTGGCACGTGAAGAGCCTGTTGCAATTAGGTGTAACATGATATTTTTGCTGTCACAGAAATCTTTGAACTCCTTACTGGCAAAACAACGACCCTGGTCTGCTATTATGCGAGCTGGGGTCCCAAAAAGTGCTACACTTTGAGTCACTGCCTGGATGCTACTTTTGGAGAGTTTTTGGTGTGATGAAGCAGTACGTATTTCGTAAACGCATCTATTGGGACAAAAAACATACTCCTTAACGTCATTTTTCCCGCTAAGCTTGCCCGTCGCGTCTATGTGAATTGTGTGCCAAGGAATTGTGACCTTAGGTATAGGGTGCAATTCTGCGTGTACTTTTCCCGAGTGTGATTTTGCTATCTTGCAAGTAACACAGCTATCAACGAATTTTTTAACAAAACGTGACATGCTCTCAAACCAATAATAATAGTAAATCTTTTCTAAAGTTTTTGGAAAACCTAAGTGCATTAGTGACTCATGGATGTTATTAACTACTGACCATCTCATTGCGCGAGGAACAATCGGTAAACACCTTGTTTTCCCATTACGCTGTATTTTTCTATGTAGAATGCCTGTACGTAATTCATAGGTCCTAGCTAGGCTTTCATCCAATTGTGCCGTATTTAATTGTTCAATCAACTTAACAATCTCACTATCACGTTGCTGTTCTGCTAGTAACCAATTAGATGAAAGCTCAGCCATGTCTATTCGCTTTTGCTCCACCTTCTGAACCTCAGGTTTCTCAATGGCTTGGAATAAATTGCGATTCCGTTCGTTTCGTTTTGTTTCTGCGTTTCGGGGTGCTTCGTTGTTTCCGTTTCGTTTGCGATTCGTATTTTTATTTAATAACTTGGCTATTCCGTGGTATTTCGTTTTCCCTCGTGTGACGCCTCGTGTGCCCCCAGTGTGACGTCTCGGACGACATACAGTACACATCCTGTGCGCTTTTATATTCTATTAATTAAGTAAAAACACGTTTGTTTGAGCTGTAATTGTGTTTGTTTGCAAGCGGCAGTGTCAGTGAAGCTGTGCAAGTGTGGGCACTATCTGTGTTGTTGTCTAAATCGAGATAATTAACTTTTTCATATAACTTTTGGAAAGTTTTTAAACACAAAGAGGTAATTTGGGAATAAATCAAAGACACTCGCCCTCTTTTTAATAATTTTATCAGCGCCGCTGTACGAGCAGTAGCATAAGCGCTTACCATTTCTGCGACTGCGCCACCTAGCGGTGCCGACTCATACCTGACCACTGCCATACAGGGGGTCAAAGCATCGTGGCGCCATCTCTTGACGTTCTCCTAAGCTACGACGTAATAGCGAGCAATGCTGAACTGTGGCGCTTGTGGTAAATTTTTGTCGCCGGCAGGTGCCGCGTCTTGCAGCGTTTGTCCAAGCAAATTCCACAGGGCTTGCCTGGCAGTAACAGAAAAAACCTTAATTAGTAAGGATTGGCTTTGCCCTAATTGTAAAAGGAGCGCACGCAGGGGCGACAACAGCCAGACGCCTGTAAAAGGAGTCGGCGAAGCGTCAGAATCTGAGCCCCTGCCAGCGCAGCCTGACGCGGGCGCCGCGGCTGGGCGGACAACCGTCGCTGGTTTGGATGATTTTAGACGCGAGTTCGCCGAATGTATGGCCGAAATGCGGGAATTCCGGCGAGAGATGGCGCAACTGCGGGTTTCATTTACGGCCATAACAACGCGACTGGATGGCGTAGAGCAGAGGCTGGAGGCGCTGGAGCAGCGGCAGTCGGAGGAGGGGCTAAGCAAGGTCATGGAGCTAGAGCGAACCATCTCGGAGCTCAAGCTGGAGCTCAACGACCGCGATCAGGAGGCTCTGCTCGCGGACCTGGAGATCGGCCATCTGCCGGAGGAGAAGGGGGTGAGCGTGTTCCATGCCGTGGCTGTGCTCGCAGGGCAGATAGGCGTAAAGCTGGAGGAGCGGCACGTAGTTTTCGCGGAGCGCGTGGGCGCGCCGCCGGCGGAGGCGGGGGGCCGCGCGCGTCGCGTGGTGGTGCGTCTTGAGCGCCGGCAACTGCGCGACGAGCTGCTGCAGGCCGCGCGGGCCAACGCGCCGCGGCCGGGCCCCGCGTCTTCATCAACGAGCGGCTGACACGCGCGCATCGACAGCTGTTTCATCGGGTGCGGGAGGAGTGTCGCAGGCTGGGATGGCGGTACACCTGGACCAAGGTCGCATATTCGCTCGCCAGGCGGAAGGGAAACCTGCCTACCAGTTTCGCTCAGAGGACGATCTCATCAAAACCTTTGCGCCGCCAGCAGTAGTCTCCGAGTAATGTCCAGGTGGCAATTTCTCGTTGGTGTTGGATTCTGTGCACAACATAACTTACTTTATTTGTCAAAGTGTATGTCTTTATTTCTGTTTATAGTTCTCACATTGTTACTTTATTTGTTGAAGTGTATGTGTTTGTCTCTGTTTGCAGTCCTCATAGCGTTCTTTGACCATTTGTTTGCCAGTTTGTTATCACATAATAAATGTAACATAACGTTATGTGCTGTTAGATATGCTGTCACTCATGTTCTGAAAGAAAATTGTGCCCCTCCCGGTTATATGTACACTGGTTATTTTAAGGTTTTAAAACTCAATACTTGTGCGTATCTTTTTAATATGATTATGAATATTACATAATAATGGTAATGAAGCATAGATGCCGAGACAAATCACATAAAATGCGTACAATTGGTGTGATCTTGAATAGACCACGCACTGGTTTGATGATAAGGCTAATAATTATGCACTACAGTTCTAAATTATTAATAACTGTTAAAAATGATTAAGAGTACGAACTTTAGGGTTGGTCTTTTTAATGCTGGGTCTTTAAGCACGGGGCATGAGGAGTTCATTGTGGCTGCGGGGGATCTAGCTCCCGATGTACTGGCCATAAATGAAACATGGTTAAGGACGGGACAGAGTGACAAGGCGCCGAAACTGGCAAACTACAGGTTTTGCCATATATCAAGGCCTGACAGCATTCGTGGTGGGCGTGGTGGCGGAGTGGGGTTCTACATTCGCAGAGGAACGAACGCGCGTGTTTGCTCGCACCCTGTCGCAGCAGCTGTAGAGCAGATGTGGCTAAAGGTACGGCTTTGCAGTTTGGACATAGTCATAGGAACTGCTTACCGACCACCATGGCAAGACGTGAACGTTTTCCTAGACGCTATTTCAGAGTCGATAGCTTCCTTTCCAAAACAGGACGGTCTGATACTGGTTGGGGACTTCAACATAGACCTCCTCAATACAGCCAGTGGGAAAACCAAGTTTCTTGAGCAAATCCTATGCAGCATGAACCTGAAACAAGTGGTCAATGAGCCAACACACCTTACGCAGCACAGTCACAGTCTAATCGATATAATCTGTTCCGATATATCGGTTCTCAATGTCACAGTCACGCATACTCCAGAACTGGGTGGACACGCTATGTTGACAGCTGATTTTAAAATAAAAAAAGAAAAACCAATGCCTCAGCTGGTAACCTATATACCTTTTAAGAGCATTATTTTGGAACGGTTTAACGCTGATCTGGAATGCGTTAGTTGGGATTATTTTAAGCGGCCTCGGGAGGATGTTGATGCTTTGGTGGAAAATTTTGCGTCTGCTATTACAGCACTATTTGATCTGCACGCTCCAGTCACAACTAAAAAATTTAAGTCTCCCCTCACCCCTGGATAACAGACACAGTTAAATCTATGATTGGTTGGTTGGTCCGGTTTTGGAAGGGGGCTGCGGGGCGTCGTTTTTCTGTGTTTGGTGTGGGAGTTTTGTGTGCCGCGTCGGCGTGGTGTTTCCTCTTAACTCGTAATCCCTACGCGCGCGCGTAAACCCTGCGCTCCTGACGGACGTCAAATCAATATCGAGTCGGCTGTGCTTATCGGAATATGAACGCTCGGGTCACGAGATAAGTTTCAGTTTCGCGTGGGGGTCGTTGGAGGGTGAACCTTCTGTACGGTAGTAGTATTAGTTATTCTGTGCTTGTACCAAGACGAATAACGAAACAATTTTAAAACACACAAGTTTATGCTTATTAATTTTTGACGTTTTTTTATGCTTAAGTTTTTATAAAAAAAGATATTTGAATGATTAAAAATGTCAACCTTATTGGTTAGGTACTAATGTTTTCCAAAACTCATTTCAGCCGCTACTTTATTTTACTTCAATAACTCCAATTTATATTACTTACCACAGTATCAATACGATAATTGGAAATCATATTACACAATTCTATGACCACGGCTTATATTTCGGTTCGACGCGATTCTGTTTCGGCGTGCAGTGGTACTGGGGGTAGCAATGCGCATTTGTCTGGCACAGACTATAATAGCTCGTTAGATTAGTTATTAAGTCTTAACTATAAGTTAGTTTACTGTTTTTTTATTATTATTAGTATTGACGTCAATAAGTGCCTGTAAAGGTTTACATTGAATAAATAATTTGACTTTGACTTTGATGCGCTTAAGAAATACTTATCACTATAAATATAAAAGGTACAAAGCTCAATTTCACAAAGGCAAATACATCTTCATGAAGCACCTAGTGACTGAAGCTGTTGAACGTGAAAAGACTAGTTATTTTGCTAATAGTATAAATAATAACATAGGTAATCCCAAACAGTTATGGAGGAACCTTAAACAGAATATACTGCCTAGTAGAAGAGCCGAATATGAATTACCACCGTCTTTTATCAACCCTGACGCAATTAATAGACACTTCCTTGATGTGCCGGGAGAGGACCGCATTTCGATTTCCCATCTCACGTTCTTCGAACACCATAGACACAGCGCTGCAACTTTTAGGCTGCAGCCGGTCAGTGAGGACATAGTACTTAAAGCCATTAGAAGACTAAAGTCTAACGCTCAGGGGGATGACCACATGTCACTGGAAATGTTGCAGTTGACCTTGCCGCAGTCGTTGGAGGCTATTGTTAACATAGTAAATGGTTCTATAGTCGAAAGCACATTCCCAAGAGCCTGGAAGAGGGCAGTGGTAAAACCTCTGCCCAAAATTTCTAATCCTACAACGATGAAAGACCTAAGACCAATTAGCCTCCTTCCTTGTATCTCTAAGATATTGGAAAGAATAGTCTGCGATCAACTCACCAGGTACCTCGAGGATAATGACATACTCCCACTGTGGCAATCTGGATTTCGCAAGGGTCGCGGCACCGCTACTGCTCTTGCAGATGTTGTGGACAACCTTTTGGCTGCGCAGGGCCATGGAATGGTCAGTGCGCTGCTGCTGCTGGACTTCTCCCGTGCTTTCGACTGTATAAATACAACACTTTTATTATCTAAGATGACATACTATGGCTTCGACATAAGTGCTGTAAAATGGTTCCATAGCTATCTATCAGACCGGCAACAATATGTGGAGCTAACGGCAGCTGATGGAACTAAATTGCGGTCTCAATCTCTACCAGTCACTAGAGGCGTACCGCAGGGGTCGTTGCTGGGTCCTGTTCTTTTTATCATGTACAGCGCAGATGTAGTGGGCAGTATACGTGAATGTCGCTATCATATGTATGCTGATGATATACAGCTATACCACTTTTAAACCAACTGACACCATTGCTGCTGTAGCCAAAGTGAACGAGGATTTGGCAGGGATAGCGGCATGGTCTCGATCTAACTGTCTTGCACTGAATCCTCAAAAATCTAAACTCCTGCTTATTGGTAGCAGAAAGAACATAAAAAGGCTCAGCGACTGCACACTTAATATACACATTGATGGTGTAATTATAGAGAGAGTGGAAAAAGCCAAGAGTTTGGGTTTGACCTTCGACAGCAGTCTAAATTTCGAAAACCACATTGCGGAGTGTGTGCGCAACTGTTTTTATAGGTTGAAGCTGCTGTACAAAATAAGAACGTATTTGTCAGAGCAACTTAGAGTTGCGCTTTGCGAGTCACTAGTGTTATCCAAGCTCAATTACTGTGACACAGTTTATGGTCCATGCATGCTAGCAAGAACAGCTCGGCTCATACAGAGAGTGCAGAATGCTTGCGCACGCTTTTGTTTCCACATACCACCACGAACACATGTCACCCCCTTCCTAAACTCTGCCAACATATTGAAAATGGAAGCGCGTAGGCGTATGCATCTGGCGTCTTTGTTGTTTGGGATCATTCACACGGGTAAGCCACAATATCTTTTAGAAAAGCTTGAGCAAGTACAGGCTCACTTTAAGTACCCAAAAAGGTCTGGCACTCATGTTTTCTCAACTCCAAAACACCATTCTGCAGCATTTCGTGGATCCTTCCGATTTGCCGCCTCCAAGTGCTGGAATGATCTTCCTCCCCCGCTGCGAGATCTGGGGACAAGGAAAGCGCTAATAAGTAAACTGAAGTGCTACTTAATGTCGTCGCAAATTATGCAGCCTTAATTTTTACATATGAATTTATTTTTATTTATTTTTATTTTTATTATTAATGTTTTACCTTAAAATAAAATTTTGAAATAAATAACCGGTGTTTAATGGATGTGCAACGGGCATTTTAACAGTTTTTTTCATAAGTGTATCTGTATCTGTACTGTTTAGGCATAATTCAAGTATTTTTAAGTGTAACTATGTACTTTTTTACTTACCTAATTGGAGCACTCGACGGGCGTGGGAAATTTCTGCCGTTTCGCTATCGCGTTATCCCATTCGCGTCGCTGTGTTAATCTCTAGCTTCACCAAGTTTTTATCAACATTGAACGAATAGGCAAATAACTATGTAGAATTGTTTTCTTTTATACTTTGTATGGAACGATTGATCACTACTACGTTAACTATCTATTGGTAACTTTCTGCGTATGTATGAATGAGTGCAGAATTGATGCTTGTGCTTGTTTAATTTGCATCATTAATGGCATCATGGACGAGACAAGACAAGACAGACATAGTTAATTAAATTGACATTGACAGTCCATCTTAAAAATAATATAGGTTAAGGAGTCGGGGACATTCTGCCAGTGGTTGTTTCAATGTCTGTTAGTATTGTCTATGTATAGTTTTATGTAAATAATGTGTATGTGTTTCATTCTGTATGTTGTTCGTGTACCGTGCACCGACAGGAACCGCCAGAATACCAGCGATGTTGCGATACGTTCTGTTCGCAACGACACTAGCTGAGGCGGGGTCCTGATTGACAATTGTCTTTTTTTTTGCTTATTTGTTTTTCATTTATATTTTTTTATGCTTGTCAATAAATGTTTCTCTCTCTCTCTCTCTCTCTCTCTCTCTCTCTCTCTCTCTCAGAGAAAAAGTCTGCGTGACCCATTTGTTTCCCTTGCCTGTATACAATATCGAAATCGTAACATTGGAGAAAAGCCCACCATCTATGGACTCTTGGAGTCAAGTCGATTTTCTTTTTAGAGTTTGTTAATGAATTACAGTTCGTACAGACGGTAAACTTTTTGCCATGTAAGTACTGCCGAAAATGCTTAACCGCATTCACCACAGCAAGAGTCTCCAGCTCATAGCTGTGATAATTCGACTCGGCTGGGGATGTTCGTTTACTGAAATAACCGATAACACGGCGTTGATTATCAACTAATTGAAATAAAATCGCACCATAGCCATCGGCGCTCGCGTCTGTGTGTAACTCTATCAGATACTGGGGGTCAAAAATCATTAACACGGGGTCATTCGTCAAAATAGAGATTACTTTTTGGCGAATTTCCTCATGTTCGGGTTTCCATGGTAGTTTACCTTTAAGACTGGTAAGCTTGTGTAGAGGTGCCATAAGGGTTGAAAATTTCGGAACAAACTGTCTGAAATAAGACGCCAAACCGATAAATTGTCTGAGCTGGGTCACTGTTTCTGGGGGGGGAAGAGCAGTTAAGGCTTCTATCTTCCTGCGATTAGGCTTAACTGTCCCAGCTTCCACCTCATATCCCAAAAACTCTACCTTTGTCTTAAGAAAGAAGCACTTTTTGAGATTGAGGGAGAAACCAGCTTTGGTCAAGGCCTCAAGCACGATATTTAACCTCTATACCCTCGGCAGCAGTCCTAGAAATGATCAAAACATCATCAACTTAAACGATGACAAAATCATTAACTAGGTCACCTAGCGCCTTAACTATGGCTCTCTGAAATACTGAGATTGCATTACGCAATCCAAACGGCATGGTCAAATACTCGTACTGGCCATCGGGAGTAATAAACGCAGTACGCTCTATAGATTCGTTATTAACCGGAATCAAATGAAATCCACTTGCGCAATCGAGTAAGGTAAAATAATTAGCACCATCAAGCCTAGAAATCTGATCAGAGATCAACGGCAGTGGAAATCTGTCGGGTACAGTATTGCTGTTCAACTCTCTATAGTCGACACATAACCGATCAGAACCATCACGCTTCTTAACTAACAATGCTGGGCTTGCATATGGAGAACAGCTAGGTCTTATTATATTAGCGTCAAACAGCTCCCTAACCCTATTACGCATAGACTGTCTTTCGACAGGGGTAAGCCTATACGGCCGTCGTTGCACCGTCTTGTTAGGGTCCACTAATCTTATCTCAAGCTCACCCGTCTTAACTCGCGTTGTTGGCATATCAGTGGTAAAATATTCTAGATAGTGATCTAGAACGTCTAAAAGAGACTTTCTATATTGACATGGGACCTCAGTATCAATTTGATCTAGATTCTTAACTGAACTAGCAACGTTCACCACGTGTTCTAATTTCCTTGAAAGTGAAAAGTCGGTGGCACTCATATTAACTTCAAAGCCTAATTCCAAAATTTCGCGTCCAATCATAATACTACTGCGGAGGTACTCGTCAGGCAGGACATGAAAAAGGATTTCAAAAGAAAAATCATTAATCCTAATCTCGCATAAAATTTGCTCCGTACTTAAAACACTATTCCCTCCTATTCCTTTCAAAGAAATCACATTTTGCAATCGTTTTCCACTAAACTTAGATGCTAAAGACTCCTTAATCAATGAACACTCGGCCCCAGAATCGTAATGAAATTCATACGACTCACCGTGATGCGCAAGTGTCCCGGTCGGTGGCTGGACAGTACACAGGTCCACGCGTCGCTCGCCTTGGTTGCCGCCGCTGCTGCTACTCGCTGCGGCCCCGCTCGCGGTGCTGCCTGGACAGCGGTTGGCGGTGTGGCCAGTCACGCCACATTTGAAGCAGATTATTTTTGATTTCTCTGGTTGGTTCTGTGTGGATTGTGATAAAGAATGATTAGTCCCCGAGGATGGTAAATGCTTCCCTTTGTAATCTTTACCCTTGTTCCGACATTCCGACTGCTTATGGCCAATCCGTCCGCATATGAAACATTTGAGGGTACTATTAGATTGTGAAAATTTCGGGCGTTTGCATTCAATTGCATCTTGGCCAAATGTAAACTTTCTTTTCATGAAAGAAAACGCTTGAAGTTCCTTTTGAAGCTCTTGTTGCGATGATATTTCGGTAGTAAATGCCAGTCGTTGGATACGATTATCAAATTAAGATACATGGGCCAGAACAGTAGAAACTGCGATTTGTTCCTTATTTGAGTCTTTCCATCGGCTTGTAAGAGTAGTAATTAAGCGACTTGCATAAGCGGCTAGAGATTCATTCTCCTTGGGTTTATCATTAATAAGGTTTATCAGAGTACCTGCATTTGTCTCCTGACAAGCAAACCTTGCAATAAACAAGTCTCGGAAGTCCGGCCATGTGATGTCCGCATAGGTGACTTGGGCAAGCCACGTAGATGCAGATCCCTTCATTGCCTTGCTGACAGCCCGCACCAACTGCGAGCCCCGTAGCGGGTTGTCATCCATGCACAGGTCAACGGTCGCGCACCAAGCGCGCGCGTCGGCGTCCGACTTATCCGGGTTGAATTCGGGTAGCTCCAAAAGTGAATTCTTATTCGCAGAGTTATGTAGTGTCTTTATCAAAGCTAACATATTTGCGTTTTGCGCTTCTAGTAACGCTCGCCATTGCACATCGCGGGTAGTATCACAATTATTGCCCGATTCGATCCCACTTCTGATGTCGGATAATTGAGGCGGATCACCACTATTTTCAGACATTGTGGGCTTATGGGGTGGGATCAGGCAATAAAACGATAACCAACACTGATTCTAAGCTTATTTAATGTTACTAAGTTCGAATTACACTTTAAACACAATATTCAAATTCAACACAACCGATCGAGAATTACTGTGATAATTTAAAATAGCAAAAATCCAATCAAAAGCGAAACACGACAGTCCCTAGGCACGATGTTCACTAGACGACCCCGCCGAATCAAATCACTCGTCCCATGTTCGCATCGATGACCTAGATTCCGCCTAACGCCGCCATCTTTTCAGTTGACGTCGTTTGTGCGTCGCTATCAAGTCAGCAACTGTACTCATGACCTTCCGACATTTATATATATATTTTTTTATTCACCAACGGGTAAGCGCTTGGCCTTCATCTCACCTGATGGTAAGTGACGATAAGGCCGAAGGTGGAAGCGCGCTTCACCCGGAATCCTCAACCACTGAGGCACTGGCTATCTTATCCCTAAACAGTCGAAACACAACAATGCTATAAACATCGTTGTTATGGCGACAGGACTTAGATAAGATGGTGGTAGCTAGCCGGGCGGACTTAACAGCCCTACCACCAACCAAACCAAGCACACAAAGATGTGCTCCCCGCTGGGAATCGAACCCGGGACCTCTGGGTCTGAGACCGGTGGCTTAGCCACTAGACTACAAATGCGGTTGAAACCTATTGAAACCTATCATGTCACAAATATCAAACGAAGAGTTAAGTTTACATAAAGTTAACATAAGATAGTCCAACTGAGTAACGTTGAGTAACATCGAGCAGACGTTGTGCCAACATCGCGCCTGCAACTTCATTGTAACTTTACTGTTAGTTCAGGACAGCTACCTCAGAATGTTGGTTTTCTTAAGATAATGTACGGTCGGCCACAGAATTAGCTTAACACTTTTAAATACCATGCCTCACTTGCTCGCTGGAAACGATCGAAAGTGCAACCATGTACACCCTTAATTTTTATTCGTTTGAAATTAAGGCTAAGTTCCACCCATGAAACCGAACAACTTTCCCCAAGAAACCTATGTGCAAAAATGACAAAAAAAATCGACCTTCCATACAAAACTGTCCGATAGTGACGGGTTGAAACAAATAATACTGCTTTTGGCGGTATGACCGGTTAGAACAAAATTTTGGTGTGACGAGTTGATGCCCAAATCGACAATAGTATGGGAGGTCGAATTTTTTTTGTCATTTTTGCACATAGGTTTCTTGGGAAAGGTGTTTTAGTTTAATGGGTGGAACTCACCCTTAATTTCATTAAAACGAATAAAAAATTAAGGGTGTTATAGACGTTGTAGTTTGTACATGGTTGGTGGGTGGTCAACATTGCTTTCTCTGACTAATCCTTTGGGGATAATAGTCTTGAATCTTCGTATGTAGAGTAGTTGGTATGACACGGTAGTAAAGTGTAAAGCTGCTTCTGATGCCGACCGTACTTACAGTGTGGGTGCAAATTGATTAAGTTTACATTTTCTTGGTAAAACTCTGGCTTCTTCCTAACCTAGTCTTGGTATTAGCGTGGGTATCAAAGGTTTATACTGACATAAAATTAAAAATAAAGTCTTACTTTTTCATAACGTTTTTATTATAATAATATTAATAACCGTGTCGCGTCGCGGTGAAAGAATACCTACCACCCCGCTCTTCGGGCGACTAACGGACTAAAGACTGGACATACATCCAAAAGCATAGAGCGGCGATGGCTCACCACCTATCACGCAGTCGCTATTTGGTGAAAAGTGGGCTGTGATAGAGGACTGTCTTTGCTTTCCTCATTGCCTAGTCCCTGACTAATCCTTCGGGCGGGGATAATAGTCGTGATTTTAAGTAATAAATTTATATATTTTTTTATTATAACGGGAATTGTTAAGTTTTACTATAAAATGTTTAAAAAATCATCCAGTTTAAACGCCATACTACCTTACGCTAAAGAATGGTTTGATTCTTTCTTCACCCTTAAGTCTATTGAATAAAAACATATTTTCAAATATTTCGTTCCAGTCTCTTAGACATGCCAGAGAAACCTTATAGAAAATTCCAATTCTAATCAAAACTGAGAATGCTAAACTAAAATATTTTTAGTTGTAATATTATGTTATTATTATCTGTAGGACTTTTTTACAACGACAGGTTTAAATATAATATTATTTATTATTTTCATTGCTTTTAAGTGTTCATTGTTGCATTTAGCTTGTTATTTTAGAAATTCACATTCGATGCTTATTCATTATTATATGTCGCGTAGCGGTGAAAGAATACTACCACCCCCTCTCTTCCCTTGGGTGTCGTAAAAGGCGACTAACGGACTAAGGACTGCTAATACTTCCAACAGCATAGAGCGGCGATGGGCTCACCACCTGTCACGCTAAGTTGATATTATATTGTCAGTTGCTATTTAATAAAACGTGGACTATGGTAGAGGACTGCCTTTGCTGTCCTCATTGCCTAGTCTCTGACTAACCCTTCGGGGATAATAGTCGTGATTATATGTATGTATTATCTGTTGTAGCGATTATATGGGTTTTTCGCAGTTTGTCTGTTAGATACGAGGGCGGGATGATAAGTAACTAGCCTAAAAATGAAATACTGCAGTTAGCATATAAAAAAATGTTTTTATTTTTCAACATAATCTCCATTAAGCTTTACGTACTTAGTCCACCTTCGCTCCAACGCTGTTATACCCTCCATAAAATGGCTTTTCTCAAGGCCTTTAAAATACTCCTCTACAGCAGCTATGACCTCTTCATTTGTTTTAAATTTCTGTCCCCCCAAAAAAGTTTTGAGTTTGAGGAACAGATGGAAGTCTGACGGTGCAAGATCAGGTGAATAAGGTGGGTGGGGCAACAAATCATAATGCAATTCGTTAATTTTGGCCATGGCCTTAAGGCACGTGTGTACTCTTTCTTGCATTGTCTTGATGAAAAAATATTTTTTTTTTAGAACACAGGTAGCCAGGCAGCCTGAAACCCCATTTTTCAAATTAGGTTGTATTTTTTTTAATTAAACCTTTTTAAATTGTGTAGGCTAGTTACTTATCATCCTGCCTACGTACGTTACATTTTGACATTCAAGGCCTTTCGTTGACTAGCTAGACTAACTTTTAGCAACATAACCGTGAGCGTAGGTGTGTATCACTTATAACTTTCCGAAAGGGTATTCAAATAAAAATATCTCTAATTCCTGATAGCACAGCCCAGGCAGACTGTTTATTCGTGTCAATTTTAAAGACATGAAAACTTGTTCAGTGCTTCCTTGTAGTCGTAAGATCACAGCCGCTTAAAACCCAATAAATTTCATTGGGCTAGCATGGTGGATGAACCATCTACCCATGTGTAGCTCAAGCACAACAGTAGCACGTTTGTGAGCTGATGATGATGGTGATGATCTGTTCAGTGTTTTAATAAATTGAACTAAGTGTAACAACATATCCAGCGTTAACAAGAAAACCGTTATAATTTTATTTATTCATCTAAGGTATTGCTAGACAAACCTTGTCCTGACCATTAGAAGAAATAGTCAAATAGCCATTCTGAAGTGATTCGCGAACATAAATTCGTGGCAATTGATTTTACTTTTAATATTTATATCTTTTTGGTATGTGTGGTCAACGCCACAAAATGTCAAGTCAATAAAGAAGAATGGGCAAAACGGTGCCCCTCCTTGTAACACTTACATCTATGCATCAAATAAAAGTACTTGAAAAGTGAAGCATTTTATTGTAAAAATTATTGAGAAGAAGAAAATTTAAATAATAAATGATAATATAAAAGTAAAGTTAAGATTTTTTCTTGAATTTAAACTCCTCCCTCGCAGATTCCTTTGATTTATATGAGTCGTATAAAATGAAAACAAAAAATGAAAAATGAGGCCTATTTTTCATTTTTTTTTCATTTTCACTTTTTTTTCTTATATCCATTCATTCATTCGCTCGTTCATAATTGCTGTCCTTACAACAAAATACACTATTTATTTCGAAACTTACCATGTGGGAACTTACAAGGGGTGGGACGGGTTTCATACAAAAACGCCCATTCTTTGTGTATAGGATCAAAATCGACTAGATAAATTTTACAGTTTCCTTTGGTTCTCCAGCTTTTGTCTGTGCATAAATGACGTCACGTTTGTCGACAGACAAATGCACGCACCGCGGCATAACGCACGTACGCCTGCGCCGGTCGGGCAAGCGGGTGCTGGAGCGCGCGCGCCGCCGCACGCTGCGCATGACCGTCACCATAGTGGCCGTGTTCGCGCTGTGCTGGCTGCCTTACGTCACTATGGCCATGTGGTAAGTACCACTTAGCAACCTTTATTACAGATATTGACCAAACCCAAGCCGTTGGTAGTTGAGGAGTTCTGATGAAATACACTTCTAACTATTGGACTTATTGTCACTTACCATCGAGTGATCATACCTTGACCCGTCAATCAGTAGCAATACGAAAAGCCATGTTCGCGCTGTGCTAGCTGCCCTACGTGACCATGGCCATGTGGTAAGTACCCCTTATCATCCTTCGTTACAGCCATTGATCAAAACCAAATCGTTAGTAGTTGAGGATTCCTGATGACGTACGGTTTTACCTTTGGACTTATTGTCACTCACCTTTTGGTTATCATGCCGTGACCCGTCGATCAGGTAGCAATACGAATAGCCATGTTCGCGCTTAGCTAGCTGCCCTACGTCACTATGGCCATGTGGTAAGTACCCCTTAGCAACCTTCTTTTTTGCCGTTGAACAAACATAAGTCGTTAGTAGTTGAAGATTTCTGATGAAGTGCGCTTCCACCTTTGGACTTATTGGCACTTACAATTTTTTTACATTAAGCGGCTAACTAACAAAGAATTAAAAATATTTAAAAAGTAATGCAAACGATGTAAAATGTTGGGACGATTCATAATAGCAACGAAGCTTAGATTTTGTGATTTCATCCATAAAAATAAAACTCATTTGCGGAAATGTATGTACGCGCATTACTTCAGAATGGCTCGACCTATTTGACTGATTCTTTTTTTGTTGTATTCGCAATTGTCAGGACAAGATTTGGGTAGAAGAAAATTTTTGGAAATTTGTTACGGTACGGGATACAGGGTGTTCGCGCGGACGAAGTCAGGGGCGAGCCGCTAGTCTTTAAATAAAAACAAACTCACATTCCAATGCCGAACTTTGAGAAAAATATCTTCTTTAATCATGTTACTTTGAGATCGTATTGGAGCGACAATCTTCAACGCCAAATTAATGTTTTACGCTAACTTCTTAGATATTCCAATTATTCAAACTAAGTGAGGTGGCTGTCCGTCAAATAACGCATCTGCTCATTCCGAGTTTGTAGAGTAACTAAGACTGATTTCGCTAAGTTACTCCTGCTTGTCTGATAAGTAATTTCATTTTTTCACGGACTAAAGACAAGAATAGCAGTGTCGAAATAACTTTCGTAGATGTTTTAGTATTATAACGGAGCGTTATTTTTATTTAGAACAACAAACGTTTGATGTCTCATCCAGACATAAATCACAAAGCAAGTGATAATAAAGTTAAGCTGATAGAGCGCGCAATTGTGTTAACTGTCAGGCTGCCTGCCGGCTCAAGCATAACATGTGCAGCAATTTCGATAGCCTTTGCGGTACTACAATTACGATTGACGATTTCCGTGGTCGAGTGGTTAGCACGCCGGGTCTGGCGTCGCGCCATCTCTGAGGCCCGGGTTCGATTCCCGGTTGGGTCAATTTAGTGAAAAACAGTTTTTCTAAATTGATTTTCGGGTATGTGTATTTTTTTATGTTTATGTATATTTATCCGTTGTCTTATATATAATACTTATCTTGGGCTAGATAATGGGTGTGAGCGTAAACAAATTAAAAAAAAATATTGCTTGTCGCTGAGACGCTTGAGAAGGTCACAAAAAGGTTCGATAGCCTGCGGCGGGCGGGTGCGGGCGGGTGGCCCTATACCACAACTGACAAAAGCTGAGCAAGGGCTTCACTTTCCCCGTTTTTCTTTTACATGTACAGAATATTGAAAAATGCCATTGACATTTAATTTTCATAGTTTTTATCACAATTTTTAACAGTGAATGCTATGTTGCAAAAATATGCAAAATATCGCAATAATAATAATTGCAATAATTTCGCCGTTAATAATCGTTCAGATGAAGTTGGGTAAACGGAATCTACTAACTCACGACTCTTACGAAATCACCCTATGCATAAAACTAGTTAAGTAGTTATAATTTAATCAGAATTGGTTTATGGAATCTTGACCTTTATAGAAAGGATATCGAAATGTATAAAGGGCACGGCATACATCAACATTTTATTGGTATAATAAGTGATAAGTTGCGTATTTCGATATACGCAACCCTTATCAAAGGTTGCGAAAGATAAACACACACTTTCTTTAACCCAAAAGCTATAAGTATTATAAAATAATCTGCCATTTTCTTTGTTGGTATTCACAAAAAAGCCTGATATACTTACATGTTGCTTTGTAATAAAAAAGAGAAAAAAAAACTGCTGCTCCATACAAAATGCAAATACTTTTAGACCTAAGTTAGTAGGATGGTCCAGTTGCGGGATTGTATACCAATAATTACCAAACACTACATAGAAAAAATTAATGCCCCTGTGGTCTAGCAGTTACACCGCCAGCCTCAGTCGCCGAGGTCCAAATTTCGATTCTCAACAGCAGTTTGCTGCTACTGTGTTAGTGACACTTTAGTGTTCCGGCATATATCTGACGGTTAGGATACATAGTTCCTCGGTGGTTTAGGATTCCGAGTTATTGCGCTTCCATTTTTACAGTCACATAATATTACCAGGTGAGATAAAGGGCAAGCGCTACTACCTACTATGTTTAACAACAAAACTGGGACTTCAAATTACACAAAGCAAGCCTATAATCCGAATGCGAGTGTTTTCAAGAAAACAGCTTGAGGATGACAGCGCACGTTCATATGATTTCTTATTATATAATCTTCACCTATTTCGTGAAACAATAATTATGTTGCATTTTTTAAATTCAAAATAGACTCAACAAGCAGTTACTTCGACAGTAAGTTTTATTAGTTTTCTTTCAGCGTAAGCACCGAAAGTTCCTTTGTAAACTAAGTCTCCCGCAAGAGTGCTAAGCGCTAAGTGTCCATAAGACGCAATACAACATTCATGATACTTAATGTAAACGTAGGTACATAGTCGATACTTGAACTTAAGTAAAAGTTAAACAAGCTTCGCTTGAAAGTCGCTTTGTCACATAAATCTTTGTCGATTGCCGCCGGAAACATTGTATTTGACGCAGATAAGATGAAGCTCAACATTTACTCATTATTTTAATTGAAAAACCATAGTTCTTATGAATATGTATCATACATATTCATGTGTATTGAATAAAGTAAATAAAAAGTGAATTAAAAAAAGACTTGAAGAGTAACAAATAAGTTATTTAAAATAACTTACTTAGAAAAGTACCTACTCGGCTTATTATTGCTATAGTACTCGTATCAACAATCCCATAACGTAGCAGAATCGTCAGAATAGTGCCAGCTTTGACATACCTAGTGTTGCCATAAATTCTGTACTTACCTCATATAAACATGTCTAGAGTAAAAAAAAAGAAGTGACATTTTAAAAGCATGTATTTTATACGTTTATCTGTGTAGATTACTACAAATATTTAAACTATTACCACACTATGACCACCTTTCGCTTTTACACATCTCGCCAAACGTCCTAGCCATTCATCTATGGGCGCACGTACCACATCCAATGGTATCAAGGCGGCTGTCGTCTCTAAGTCTGCTTTTAACGACTCGTAAAATATTCAATAAGCAATAATCCAAAGGATTAAGATCAGGACTTGCAGGGGGCCAATGTTTAGAGGCGAGCGCTGAGTTGATTTCGCTTTATGCGCCGGTGCTGAGTCTTGTTGAAATATCCACTGTTTACCAGCGAATACAGTGTTACTTAGTAGCTTCTCTAAAATATCGCTTTGGTAAATAGTTGCTCGTGTTTTCACCCCTTGTTCACAAAAATGGAGCTTTGTCACGCCTTCGTAGGACACGCCTCACCAAACCATCACAGGTGGTGGCCTCTTACGACCTTCTGAATTTTCTTAGTAGCTTCTTGAGAGCTGTGTGCATACACCCATCGTTTTGACGGTTAAACTTCTCTTCAACACAAAAAAAAAGTTAAATGGCTTTAGCAAGTTGAAATACTCGACTGGTGTTTTCTTACATTAGTGTAATGTAATCACTGCGATTCAATTCTCTGTAGTACCCCATTTCATGTTTACACAGCTATGTGTTAGATCGAAATAGATAGTATAAAACCTACTTAATAAAATGATATCTAATAATAGTACTACCGTCATATTATTTATTTTAATATACACTTATTTAAGTTGGGACAGAACGGCATGGCAAGACAAGGTATGCCATTCTACCATTTTTATGATGTCAATTGGCTCTTTTTTGACATATTCATCCAAAAACATTTGGTTAGTAATGACGCCACGCCAGAACCGGCTGGCGGCGTGCTAACCACTCGACCACGGAGGTCGGCAAAACTTTCTGCTTTCTTTTGTTAATTAATATTAATATGTGGTAAGAAAGTTTATAAAAAAATGAGTTATTTTTAAAAGTATAACTGATAACTTATTTATAAAAACTTACTTGTAATTTTATGGATATGTATTGTATCTACAAAATGTTCGATACTGACCTGCCGTTTCTTGCTACAGGTACATGATAGACAGGCCGTCGGCGGCGCGCGTGTCGGTGCGCGTGCAGGACCTGCTGTTCGCGATGGCCGTGTCCAACTCGTGCATGAACCCGCTGGTGTACGGCTCCTACACACTGGACGTGCGTGGCGCGCTGCGGCGGCTGCTGCGGCACTCCTGCTGCTGGTCCAGCGCCGCCTCGGACACTATAGGTTTAGGTTCTCTTTACTATTAACTTCACAGACCTTGTATGCACAGCTGTATAAGTTACATCACATTGACTGGTTGGTGTACGGGTTGCTACACGATGGACGTGCGTGGCGCGCTGCGGCGGCTGCTGCGACACTCCTGCTGCGGTTCCAGGCAGCGCCTCGGTAACTATAGCTTTAGGTTCTCTTCATTATTTACTCTGCAGACCTATTTGTAGATACATTAACAGGTTAGTTTTCGACTCAGACACTCTGGTTATCATGCTGCCGCAGCTGTTATGCCACTCCTGCTGCAGCTCCAGCGCATCCTCAGACACTATATAGGTTCTCTTTACTACTTAACTTTGCAGACACATTACTGATTAGTGTCCGGCTCAGACGCTCTGTCTTCCATGCTGCGACGACTGGTGAGCTTATCCTGATGTAACTTCAGCGCGGCTTCAAGTACAACACAACAGATTTGAAACCTGCTAGTGTATGGTCCGTACACGCTCGACCTGCGAGGTGCGCTGCGGCGGCTGCTGTGCCACTTCTGCTGCAACTCCAGCGCCGCGACAGATACAATATATTTAGATTCAGACCTCTTTAATAACCTATCAGACTTGTTGATATCACGCGCATTAACTAACTATAAGGGTCCGTGGTCCGTGGTGGGAGACTAAGAAAAAAAAGAAAATAAAGGATTGTGATGTTAATAGTAACAAACAATAATCATTGTAATAGTACACGGCACGCTAAATTTGCGAGGGCGCACTGCGGCATGGCGTCTCATACGGCACTTCAGATGCAGATCCATCTTCGCAATAGTTTAAGAGGGTTTACGCATAACGGTTTCCCATACAAACTTCAAAGTTGAAATTTTTAAAAACCAATGAGTCAATTTTAATGAAACTTGGCATGCTAAAGTAAAATAGTTACAGGGTTTTAAATAGTTTTTTTGAAACATTTTTAAAAAACGTTTATTTAGCTGAGTTATTGCGATTTAAAGTCCAGTATAGAAACTTTTAAATCGCAATGACTCGTAAGTTACACGGGAAACCGAAATCGTAAACCCTCTTAAGGTTCGGAGCTCTCGTAAATTATTACTATTTCACTATTTAACTATTTATTTTTATAAAAGTAAAGTTTAGCTTTAACTACGTATTACGTAATATGTCCCATATTACGTAATACGTAGTTAACCTTGCCGCGTAGCGGTGAAAGAATACTACCACCCCCTCTCTTCCCTTGGGTGTCGTAAAAGGCGACTAACGGACTAACCACCTCTCTCACTCACTCACACTCAGCGATGGGCTCACCGCCTGTCACGCTGAGCACACGTGCAGTCACTATTTGATGAAAAGTGGACTATGGCAGACAGTGGCGTATTTACCATAGGGCCAAAAGGGCCATGGCCCGGGGCGGCAGGCTACGAGGGGCGGCGCAAGCCGCACCTCGCACTCAGCTTAGTGCGCTTTTTTATATGCCTGAAGAAATTTAAAAAAGCTTACCTAATTAACAATAACCAAAACTCAACGGTTGTAAGTTACAAGATTCGATCATTTACTTAACGGAACTAACTCCGTAAACATGTTCGCGGAACTAGGTATTTAGTTCCTCTGGCGCTGGCGGTGCTAGTGGTCGATGAATCGGTCTTAGTTCCAAGTTCCAACTGTTACTTTCGTTCATCGGACACGTCAGCTCTAACATGTTTGAGAATTAGTTGTATTGGCATTCCCGGTCTTAACGGTTACTCTCTTGTATTGGACTTAACTCCATAGCTGTCCGTATCCAAAATAATGACGCAAAGCGCTTTGTTCGTATAGGTGGTATATTGATAGATTAAAGGTGAGATCTCAGTCCGCATCTCGTTCCCGGGAGATAGAAAGGAGAAGGTGGAATCAGCTCGTGTAGTTCCAGCGCACACTCGCCAAAGTGCATTCGATCAAAAAACCGAAAGATTGGCAACCTTGCGTCGATTTTCAAGACTCTGCAGCTTGGATTCGTCGAATTTAGAGTCGCCAATGACCCTCTTAGCGTGCTTCTCAATATAGTCTAAAGCGGCTAACTGATACTTGGCAGATCCATCCCAGAGGTGGCAGCAGTATTCCATACAGGATCGGACTTGTGCTTGGTAAATCTAAAGCAGCTGCCCCGGTGTAAAATATCGCCTAACCTTAGAAAGGATGCCAAGTTTTCAAGCTGCGGTTTTTGCCATGGACTCTATGTAGTGGCCTAAGTTTAGGTTTGCAGAGCTGGTCATACCTAGAAGGCTAAGATGGTCAGATTCAGCCCAGATACATCACGGAAAGTCGGAGCGAGTAGAAAGGGACTCCGTTTGGCAGTGAATAAACACGCCTGTTTTGGTGGCGTTGAAGTTAGCATCACCCCAGTCGGAGATATAGCTTCTGGGGCCGTGGACGAACGCTCAACCATGGTCACTCGACAAACCCTTGGCCTTTGCAATTGAGAAATATCTGTCTACAACTGTGCTATCGTCTGCGTACCCCAGAATTCCGGGTACCAACAGATCGTTTATGTGTAGCAAGAATAGGGTTGCAGACAGAACAGACCCCAGAGGAACCCCGGTATCCATAGCCTGTAGATCAGACGTGCAGCCATCTAAGACTTCACGTATCGATCGCTCCTTCAGAAAGTCCGAAAAACCATAGTCCGAAGTTCATGGAGGTACATGACGGAAGCTTGTTTATAAGGCTAGCGTGCCAAACCCTGTCAAAGGCCTTAGAGATGTCAAGAGACACTGCAAAAGCCTCACCGTGTTTCTCTATAGCCTCACTCCATAGATGAGTGGCATACACAAGAAGATCTCCCGTATACCGCCCTCGGCGAAACCCAAATTGGCGGTCACTTAAGAGGTCATTATTTTCTTCAAGGTATGCCAGGAGTCGGTTGTTGAATACACGCTCCATAGTCTTACAGAGTATTGAGGTGACTGATTTTGGTCTTTAGTTGGCAGGATCGGCTTTACTTCCTTTTTTCGGAACAGGTTGTACGTTCGTAAGCTTCTAAGATTTGTGAACGAGCTCAGTCTCCAGTGAGAGATGAAACAGGCGATTAAGGATTGGAGACAACGCAGGCGCGCAGTTGCGGAGGACTATTGCTGGAATCAACCTACTAATCAATCAACCCACCAACCCGCATTGGGCCAGCGTGGTGGGTTATGGCCCAATATCCCCACGTGCTATTGTCCAAGTGGGAGGCTTGTGCCCAGCAGTGAGACGTTTAAAGGCTGATGATAATGATGATGATGATGATGATGATTGCTGGAATACCATTGTGCCAATCGCCTTATTCACGTCCAAGGTTCGCAGGATTTTCAATACCTCTTTTTGGCGTATGTGGACAGCTGCCAACGTCATGAGGTATGTTAGGCGGTGATTTCGCTGCGACATCTAGACGCGAACTTTGCGCAAAGAGAGAAACAAACAAGTTCGCCTTCTCAGCCCCAGTATTGGCATGTGAGCCATCTGGTTTTAACAGCAGCGGTGTGGAGGGCTGGCAGGAATTACCTACTTTCAACCGCTTTGGCAAGGGACGAAAATGTTTGGCTTTCAGCCGGGTGAGATGCCAACTTGGACCCAATTTTGCCAATGCGACGAAATCTCGCCCTACGCAATACCCTCTTGCAAGACTTGGCAGCTTCATTATAGGCTTTCTTCAGATGGTGAATGTTTACATGCCTTAGCACGAGCACAGTCGACGTTAAACCATGGGCGAGCTCTGCTAGCTCGCTTATTTTTTTTACTATTAATGGGTTTGCTCTTGATCGAAATCAAGCCCAGGGGCTAAGACAGAATCCACAATGGAGCGAGCTAACCCAGAAGGTGCCTATTCACTCTTGCTTTGAAGACAGACGGGTTATAAGTACTCGGAAACCGATGCAGGGAGAGGAGTTCCGCTCCTTTGCTGTGCGGAGTATAAAAGATGTTGAGTAGCACTTTGTGTGACATTTAGGAATATCCACCAAGAAAGCGTAGTAGCCCGCAGTGCGTCTGGATGTCCGATGGAGGAAGGCGACGACGGTATGAGCACATGCAGCTCCTGAGCACACTCTCCGAAGTACAGTCTGTAAAAGATCAACAGACAGACAGCAACTTTGCGGCGGTGAGCTAGGGTGTAAAACTTGCTCTTCACCAGTTCCTTGTCGCCAATTAGCCTCTCAGCTCTGCGTTGAATCGGGTCCAGTGCAGCTAGTTGGTATTTCACTGAGCCGTCCCATAGGTGACTGCAATATTCCATGCAAGATCGGACTTAAACTTTTTAGAGAGTTGAAAACTGTCCCGGTTTGAAATATCGCTTGACCTTATTTAGGACGCCCAGCTTTTTGGGTGCAGTTTGAGCCTTGGACTCGATGCTGGTGACGAAGTTGATATCTGAAGCCAACTCCATGCTCAGAAGGACGAGACTGTCGGTAACAGGCACAGATGCACGCGAAAAGTAGGTGTCAGGTTAAAGGGACTCCTTTTGAAAAAAATATTTAAAGGAAGCATTTCCATTTACTGAAATAGCAGTACGCATACTTCTGTGCACTGCGGTGTGACAAATTGCAGTGCGGAACGTTCGCTTTCCGTACTTAAAATAATAAAAAATTATCTACGTTACCGTTTAAGCGAAGAACGTTTAAACAGTTTAGCTATTTATATTATGAGAGTGTCATTGAAGGATTTGTTAACCAATCTGTCCATCGAAAAAAAATGTAAATAAATAAATGGGGTTTATTTCTTTGTATGGTCTTTTTAGTTTTTCATTTATTAACGTCATTCACAGCCCACGTCTACATACTGCTGGATTTATTTTATAATTTACTAGTTTTTACTTTTTTCCGTTAATTTATGGGGCGGCAAATCTTAAAGGCCCAGGGCGCAGAATCTTAAAATACACCACTGATGGCAGAGGACTGCTATTGCGGTCCTTATTGCCTAGTCTGACTAACCCTTCGAGTATTATTGTCATGATTATATAGATGTATTACGTAATTGCCACGTTAGGACGACGACGCAGCGTATGACAGAGTCCTCCGTGCACTGAGTGTATTCTTGTAGCAAGCGCCGTAGCTGACCGGAACATAACCTTTTGAAATAAATTGAACTGTCCTGAGGGCAGACAGATGGTCGGTCGGTCGGACTTAAAATTAACACTGCGGCGCGGAGGGACTACAACTGCTCCAATGTAATTGCGGTACACTCCTCTCGTACCAGACAGGACGAGACCTCGTTCGACTCGTTCCATTTTTAAGTCTGTTAAATTTAACTTATTTTTATTATTTTCTAAGGTTTACGCTAACAATACACATTGATATGAAACACTTTTAAGGATCAATCTTGAGTTTAATTTATTACATTACATAGTTTTTTATTTTTGACATTTCGAATCCTATTCTAAAGCTCGTAAGTATTTTAAAATCAAACTCATAATGAAATCCATGCTTGAATACAGTAAGTAAGGGATGGCGATATATGCGATGAATATCAACATCCCTTTCTAACTAGACTCAAGCAGAGGTTTGAGTTTGGTTTTGGTTTGGTTGGAATACGAGCCTTAGTTTTTACAAGATCGCGGAAAGTGTACGGCATTGCGGCGAATTTGTGTTTACAGCAGCAGTAACTTTTTTCACCATTGTTGTTCACCTGACTGAGCAGCAGAATAAGTTTATTCTTTAGCGTACACTGACCCACAGCTGGGCAAAGGCCTGCCCCAGGTCCTTCCATCCATCTCTATCCTGAGCATCTCATGCCAGTCAGTCTGGTGTGCGTCCAGATCGTCTCGCCACCTCTTTCTGGGCCGACCTCGGCGGCGTCGTCCATCTTTGGGAACCTATTGTGTAAGTGACCTTTGCTCAGCGGTCGGGATGCATGCGGCTAACGTGACCCGGCCAATCACATTTGTAGCATTGCAGCCTACGTCCATTAGGCCCGTTATTTAAAAAAAGTTATTTAAAATAATATTGTGTCCTACCTACTGCTGGACTAAGGGCCACGTCATTCTACCCTGGCAAGGATTGGTTAGGTTAGTTGGGTAGTGGTTCCGCCATCTCAATCTTGGTCTGCCACGTCACCGGTGGCAGTCACGTCGAAACCAGTCAGTGGCGATCTTCGACAACCTGGGCCCATGCGACTTACTTTGTTTTCAGAGCACAGCGTTGTGCTCCGGACCGATTATCTCCGGGAAATACAGTAAAATAATAAAAACATATTTTTTTCCGAAAATTTGTAGGTAAGTACTTACATAAGTTTTTATTTAATTTTTTTCCTAATATTTGAAATTATTAAGTAGTAACAAGACGTGTTTCGTTGAAAACACAGTGAAGCTTTAATGTAATTAAATTCCTTTTATTGAAATAAGCAAAATAATAATTAATGATTTTCGCATTACAAAGGAAAAGCAAATCTTTCGTTTATGAATTTTAATGGCAAAGTTAGTCTAATAGACGGTAATTCAAATAGAAGATCAAAAATATTTGTTTAAGCACGTGTTGGCTTTTACAACTTAGCACAACAAAATAAAGCTAGTAGTAAAAGAACACGTCCATAACTTGCCGCTTACTAAACCTATAGGTACAAAATATAGGGCCACGCTAACAGCCAACCAATACCTCAATGTTGTTAAAGTTAGTATAGCCTATATACCTACTGCTCCACTGCCAGACAAAATCCTCCATCATTAAAACAAAGTCTTCGCTTCAATTGATGCTTGATGTACACTGGACTGCAAAAATAAGTATCACACTTTTAAAATTGCAATAACTTTTAAAGTACACAAGATAAACAAGACACCGAGACTTAAAAAGTTACTATTGTATAATTTACTATAGTTTAAAAAAAAAGCTGATAAAATTGCTGTAAAACGTTTTTTTTAAATCTCTAATTTCTATAGTTTAGAAAAAAATGAAATTTTAAAAGTGTGATACTCACCTATATTTGCATGCCAGTGTATTAAAATAATATAGAATCTAACTGTTTTATGTTACCTACTTTCCAAATTTAAAGCCAGCATTAAATATCCGCGCTTCATTTAATTACTTACATCCCATTTCAGTTGGAATACAGACGAGACACGTGCCGCTTACTAAAATACCAGCCGTTTAGTAGGTCCACTCGCTGAATATTCGAGTCTCCTAACTAGGGTAAACATTCTCCCACTCAGTACAATTTCGAGTCAGCACTAGTGATGATACCTTTCGATAGACTATCGCTAGATTAAAAAAAACGGCCTTTGTTGAGTTTGTTGCGGTTTCTTCTTGGTACAAAGTCTTCATCTTTAAGAGCCACGGCTTAGATATGGATTTTCAAAAATTACTTTTTTTTTTGAAGAAAAATATTTTTTCTTATTTACTTACTTACTACCTTACGATAGTTTTGGTATCGATAGCTCGCTAATAAATATATAATGAATGAATATTAATAGTACTGTGTCAGTAATATCAAAAATGTAATAATACTACTGAGGAACTGCAATATACTGATAGAAATGAACATAGATTGTCCCTACATTATTGATTTTACAAATAATAGTGTCAATATCAAATTGTATCGCAATCGACACATTGATACTGTCATAGTCGCTTAAAATTAACATTTAAAATAATTTATTGATAAGTTACAAGAATATTGCAATATATATTATACTGATCAATTTAGTTCTGTGCGTAATATTTTATAATACTTTCAAAAAATGATTAACTTCAACAGTCCAAAACAAACTGTTTTTCAGTTCAGTTAGACGACTGTCGACAGCAGTACTATCGATAGCTGTATTATCATAAGCTGGCCATCACTAATCGACACAATGGAATATGTCGTGTTCACACGCGCGCAGCTAAGCACAAACGGTTACAGATGCTGGTTAAGAATCATTTATTCTAAAATACGTACAGTACAAATACGTACATAAGGTTGCTATTTAAATTTAGACCTACAATTATTACAAAATTGGCTCGCGTTCGCGGCGGCCGTTGCTGTCGCTCCTGTATTGGCTTTACAAGCCACTTACCTCAGAATGACGACGAATTTGTTGAGTGTTCATCACTTTAACTGTCAGTCGAGTTAGCGAATAGGCCTACAGATCGGCGAACCATATTGGGGATATCAATATTTTAAATTAGTCCATAACCAGTGCGAGTTTAATATTACCATTCCATCACAGTAACGAAAATGAAATAGCAACTCACCTCTTGAATTTAACATAAATCTTATCCGTCTGATAAAGTACCTATTACGAAATCTATCTAAAATGTCACCTTCTAAAGAAAGAATAGACATGATATGACACTTTTAAAATAGTTGTGTAATACTTTTAAACAAATAAGTTTTAACTGGTAATTGAAAATCAGCTCTTAGAGAGACAACTTGGTTAAGACACCTTCATCCACCTAAGTATGTTAAAGAATCCGACATCCATACCATTCAAATACAAAGTTGTAGACCGTATTTCAAAAAAATCAAATTACTATAGTAGATTGTTATACAAGGGGCTAAAATGACCCATTATATACGAGGTAGTTTTACTCCCGAGCTTTAGCGAGGGAGTAAATAGAAACCGAGTTTTAATGGGCTTTTAGCGCCGAGTGTTACACTCTGCTTTTCACTACGAATGCGAGAAAATAAAACAATCCAATACAATATGAATTGGTTTATTTTATTTAAAATTAACCCATTAGTTGCTTTAACGACACCCAAGGGAAGAGAATGGTTGGTAGTATTATTTTGATGAGCCCATCGCCGCTCTATGCTGTTGGATAGTAGATATATGCAGTCTTTCCATCTGTTCCCTTGGGTGTCGTCAAAGGCGACTAACGGACTAAAGACTGCACATACATCCAACAGCAAAGAGCGGCGATGGGCTCATCAAATTAATATTACCAACCCTTCACTTTTCTTCGATTTGGTAAAAGGGGACTAACGGACTAAAGACTGCACATACATCCAACAGCAAAGAGCGGCGATGGGCTCATCAAATTAATATTACCAACCCTTCACTTTTCTTCGATTTGGTAAAAGGGGACTAACGGACTAAAGACTGCACATACATCCAACAGCATAGAGCGGCGATGGGCTCATCAAAATAATATTACCAACCCTTCACTTTTTTTCGATTTGGTAAAAGGGGACTAACGGACTAAAGACTGCACATACATCCAACAGCATAGAGCGGCGATGGGCTCATCAAAATAATATTACCAACCCTTCACTTTTCTTCGATTTGGTAAAAGGGGACTAACGGTCTAAAGACTGCACATACATCCAACAGCATAGAGCGACGATGGGCTCATCAAATTAATACTACCAACCTCTCTCTTCTCTTCGGTGTCGTAAAAGGCGACTAATGGACTAAAGACTGCTCATACATCCAACAGCATAGAGCGGCGATGGGCTCATCAAAATAATATTACCAACCCTTCACTTTTCTTTGATTTGGTAAAAGGGGACTAACGGACTAAAGACTGCACATACATCCAACAGCATAGAGCGGCGATGGGCTCATCATAATAATACTACCAACACCTCTCTTCCCTTGGGTATCGTAAAAGCGACTAACGGGCTAAAGGGTCACCACCTAAGCACATGTGCAGACTGTGCAGTTTTTTCCTTGCTGAAGCGTGGTCTGTGTTATCTCAAAAAAATTGTTGATATGTAAACAGTAATAAGTCGAGGCTTTATTCATGATTATTCTACATAAAACTAAATACTTTTTCGGTTTTCTATGCTCATTGTCATGTGACAGACAAAAATTTAAAAAAAAAATACTTTTTCCCCTAGGGCTAGAAAAGCTATTTTAGCCCCGCTCTAGAACGCTACAATGACGGTCTTTTTGAGCAAGAGGAGTGAAAACATATATATCTATATATATACAAGACATATGTATTTTCGTATTTAAAAACAACCAAATATTTAAAAAGATAAAAGACACTCACAAATTATACACTCGTCATAAGGATAGGCTTTGCTTACCCACTTCTAGAATTAAAATGCTTAATGAAAGCCCATACTATATGGCTATAAAAATATACAATAAAATACCATCCAATATAAAAACAGAAACTTCAGTTACTCTTTTCAGTAAATACTTAAAAAAATACTTAATTTTAAAATGCTACTATACACTTGATGAGTTTTTTGCTGATAAAACTTAAATTAATTAGTTTGGCGTACCTACTCTGCTAAAATTAAGTAGATTGTGATGTTATCGTTATTATACCACTACATATTATGCTTGTAAACAATATTGCAGTACCTGTAAAAGGTAATTAAGTTGTTAGCACTAAATACTAATACATATGACCTTCTTGTACACTTAATTGCAATAAATCACTTTGACTTTGACTTCATACCAGCAGAACGGTGCTGTGAACGTTAGTATAAAAAGGTATGCGTAGGATGCCTTTATTAATTAGTTAGCATTAATTAATTCCCATCTTAATATTTCGTTAGTATTAGAACGCAAAAGTTCAAAAGTGTACGATTCTGTAAACTCATTAAAGCATATCCGCAGTCGAGTTCAGATTTTTACATAATCGCTCTACAGCTTAGAATTTACAATAATATAACTTTTCTTTGCAGGCAACTCCGGCTCGAGTTCCACGAAAAAAAATATGAACCCCGAAGCACCCGCGGCGCCTTTGAGGGTGAGTCTGGCTGAGTGTGTGTGCAGTTCTCACCCCTTTATTGTATTATTGCCACTTACTACTTATTTGACACCGCTTGTTTCGTCTTTCCTAGAGCTTAAGAAGGTAGAGATCGTCTAATCTAAAACTGAACGCCCCTCTAATATGTTTACATAAAACACATTAAACATGGTTGAGAGAAGCGATATGGCTGATTTACATCGCATACTCGTGAACGGGTGCCGCCTGTGGAGGCTCTAGCTAACTTATTTTTATTATTAGTTGTTAGTAGTAATTGTAGTCTTATTCTTTATTTTTCTGTACTGTAAGACATTGATTATTTTATATTGATGAATACCTACCTGAACTTTTTTTTTTTTAATAATTATATTTTTTTATGTCGTTGTCGTTGTTGTATGTTTTTTATGTTTTTATTATTGTAATGGAAAGTGCTCTTCTATGATAGAGAGGGCATTTTTCAATTCTAATTGAAGCTGTAAAAGAAAGGGAGAAAAGAAATGCCCTTGCTGAGTTTCTTGCCAGTTCTTATCAAAAGGCTCCCCGCTCGCCCCCTAGATAGACTTACGAACCGATGGCATAATGACATTTATAAGTGCTGTAACCTAAACATAGCAACCTGAAAAAAATATTTTGATTCTTGATTCTTGATTCTTACATATAAAGTAGGTGTATAGTCGCACGATCAGTTGATCTATTTGCTCGCGGGCCAGTCAAAATGCACAGCAAAATCCCCTCACGCACACACATGTAAAGTGTTGCAATGTTTAGTTCCTCTCACATCATTCTACTATATTTGTGAGTATCATGTTTTTATGATGTTGATACATATATGTACACTACTATAAACAAATAATTCTTTTGTATTTAAGAGATACAATTTAGTAATAACAGAGGCGCCATTTTGAACTGATGACAACAATTTTCCACGTCTATGTGCAATTTTCAGACTGCGTGTTTATTTTACGAACGCAGTCATTGCACTCGTATTTATAATTATGGTAATCGGCGAATATTTTGCACTGATTAGGTTTTACTTAAACAAAAAAGTTGTAAATAATGCGAAAAAATATTGTTGTTTTCATCAAATCCTGGTTTATTTTAGGTATTAGATATCAAGACAAATTCGTACCGCTTGAACCGATTTTAAAAGTTATTTCGCTTGGAAAAAGCTACAATTGCATTTTCCTAACAGAGGCTTTTAAAAAGATACATTAAGAACACTTTTGTAACACAGGCTTATTTAAAGAAAAAAGCTTTTGTATAAAACCGAATTGACCCTAGGTGCTCGAAATCGTGTTGGTATATGGTGGTGCTCATCCCCCAAGTATCTCAAAAACTGACCTTTGTCATATTTCAAGCACGGCGCAACGGTCTAGCTTTTTTTTGTAAGTACCTACACAATAATATTTATAATTTTTAATTTTCTTACTACTTTCTGATGTATCAAAATAACAGCATTCGTAACATCCGCTTTAATGATATTACTATTTCTTTTACTTTACAAATACAGTATTTACCAAATGTTCTTTACATTAGTATGAGTAGTTTAATATAGTACTGTAATAAATATGCAATCCATAATAAAATTTATCAAATAAATTTATCATCTAAAGCGTCCCTTGACAACCATTCTAGCATTTTTTTCTGCGAAGTTTTTATATTATTTTGCTTTATAAGGAATAAGCGAGCTTTTCATTAGTGCAGTGGTGCGTATACATCGCAAATTCAAAACTCACTTTTTATGCTTTACATTTGAAATAAAATATTGCACCGGGTTTCAGGTTTAGTATTTTGTAAATATAATATGTTGATAAAGCAAATCTGTACGTTTGTAAGTCAGTAATATTATGTTGATGAAGCTTGTACGTTTTCAAGTCAATATTAGTTCTATGACGATACTTATTATGGTATAACTAGCTTAAGACCGTGACTTCGTTCACTTGGAGTCTCTTCTTCTTCCTAGCGACTTTGCTTCTCGCTAGATGATTCTAATGTCGCCGCCGACTCTGTCGTAGATGTGATACTGCAGGGAATGGAACTTTTCATTCCAAACTCTGTGGTTCCCATTGGCGGCAGATCCCAACCATGGTTTGGTCGCTGCTGCAAAATGGCGTCTCGCCAAAAGCGACTGCATTACCAAGCCTGGGCTAATCCGTTGTCATCTAAGGATCCAAACAAATGCGTTCTCCGAAAGAGGTACAACTTTTCCACCAGGTCTTTTAAGAGGAACATTGCCAAGGCGAAGTCATACTTCATAGGTAGAATTGACAAAAGGCTAGAGCGTCTTCCTTCAGGTACGCGCGCCTTCTGGTCTCTTGCCAAAGCTATCTTAAGAAATTTCTGTAAGCCGTCCTTACCACCATTGCAAAAGACCGATGACTGCCTAGCCCATACTGCAAAGGAGAAAGCCGATCTCTTGGGCACTTTTTTCGCATCAAACTCGACCTTGGACGATGGGGAAACTCTCCACCAACCATACCGCATTGCGCTAGTTCAATGCAAAACGTTCAGTTCCTACAAAGGACAGTTTGTAAGGCTTTTTTTATCCCTTGATATCCATAAGACGAGTAAGCCTGATGCAGTTCCTCCCATTGTGCTTCAGACGTGTGCTCCTGAGTTGGCGCCGGTTCTAACGCGCCTTTTCCGGCTCACTTACACTACTGGCGTTGTACCGAGTTCTTGGAAGACAGCCCTTGTCCACCCAATTCCCAAAAAAGGCGATCACTCAGATCCGTCCAACTACAGGCCAATAGCCATTACCTCTTTGCTTTACAAAGTAATGGAGTCCTATAAAAACGACCAGCTCTTAAGGTGCCTAAAAGAGAATAAGGCTACTAAGTGATCGTCAATACGGTTTTCGTCGCGGTCGTTCCGCTGGTGATCTTTTAGTGTACCTTACTCACCGATGGGCGGAGGCAGGCGAGAGTAAAGGGGAGGCACGGGCAGAAAACTTGGACGTAGCCTCTAAGCCTTTGACAGGGTATGGCACAAGGCTCTTCTCTCCAAACTTCCGTCGTACGGGCTTCCTGAGAAATTGTGTTCTTGGGTCGCCAGCTTTCTTTCTGGGCGTAGCATCAAAGTCCGTGCTCTGACATGAAGCCCGTGAATGCTGGAGTCCCGCAGTGGTGTATGTTTTTTTTTTAATGTTGATTTAACTTCAGGCCATTAAGGCGAACATTTCCGTGAATGGGTGCAGTATGAATGTTCGGTATTTGTCTATGGGGGACCAATAACGAGATAAAACAAAAGCGGCGATTTCCCTCGCGAAGACAGATGGCAAAAATGGGTGTTTTGGGATAAGTTTTGGATAAGGGACTATTTAAGAGACTTTGGGAATTTTAGCAGACATTAGGAAATGAGGAGAATTTTGAAAATTTAAGATCTTACTGCCAACATTTTGAATGGACTCAAAAGACCTATTTTTTAATTTGTAAGTGGAGTTAAGGTCCACTTCTAGTTAATTGCGGGGCACTTAGAATAGACAGACAAGAGCAAAGAGAAGAGGAAAAAAGAAATAAAATAGACATAAGCAAGAAATTATTTATTATTTCAGGAAGATAATTATTTTTAGGGTTTATAAAGTTTCAATTTATTATTATTGGTTTTCTTAAAAAAAATTGTTATTGTGTAAGGAGAGTTTTATTTTATTTTATTTATTAGGACAACCAACAAGGCATACACTACAAAAGACTTATGTAAGTGAACTGTATCTAATTCTAAGTGCTGACTTAATTAAAGGTTGCCACGGCATGCAAACGTGAACTCAGTATTTTATATAATAACCTAAAACTTAACTAAGATTTAACGTAAAAGGTGGATAAACATTAAAAATACAAGAAGGAAAATGGAGATAATAGCTAACTAAACAGACCAGGGCGAGAAAGAAGTAAGTATGTTACGTTTAAATTTTTGCAGATTATATGTGAGTTAAAATAGAATTAAGTATTCTGTTGTAATTAAGGTTTGCTGCAGGGGTGTATGTTATCCCCTACTCTGTTTCTTCTGCATATCAATGACATTTTGCATAACGACAGCATTCATTGCTATGCGGACGATAGTACTGGGGATACGCTCTACACCGGACGAGATCGAGAGCCGGAATAAACTTGTGACTAACAACGAGAACATCATGTCATGTCTCGAATTGGGGCGACGTAACCTAGTCCACTTTAACCCTTCCAAAACACAAGTTTGCGCATTTACCGCGAAAAAACATCACTTCGTCGTACCTCTAAACTTTGAGCGAGTCTCCTTGATACCAACCCGACTATTGGAATCCTTGGCGTCGATATTTCGAGTGACGTTCAGATTCGGGGTCATTTGGATGGTAAAGCTAAATTAGCTTCGTAAAAGCTGGGTGTGTTTGAGCGGGTCAGCTGTGGGCTGGCGTTAAATACGCCAGCGCACCACTTACAACTGTACAAAGCACAGGTCAGGCCGCGCTCCCATCTTTGGGCTGGAGCACCCCAGTACCAACTCCTTCCATTTGACCGCATTCAAAGTAAAGCTGCTCGAATTGTCGACGACGTGGCTATTTCAGGTCGGCTTGATCCACTGGCTCTTCAGAGAGACGTTGCGTCTCTCTGTATATTGTACCGCATATATCATGGGGAGTGTTGTGAACAATTATTGTTCGGCTTCATCCCTGCTGCTGATTTCCTTTACCATCACCGCACTACACGCAATCGACTGGCATTCCATCCACATCACCTTGATGGATGGCGGTCTACTACTGTGCGTTTTTTACGAAATTTCTTGCCTCGAACTACAGTGTTATAGAACCAGCTCTCGGCGGCGGTATTTCCGGACCGTTACGAATTAGAGATCTTCAAGAAACAAGCCTATTCCTTCCTTAAAGGCCGGCAACGCGTCTGCCATTCCTCTGGTTTTGCGAGAGTCCATGGGCGGCGGTGATTACTTTCCATCAGGTGACCTGCCTGCTCGTTTGCCTCCTTATTTAAAAAAAAAAAAGGCACTGATCCCACCTTACTTGAGATCGGCGCAATTTCATTTTCATCATCACCCTTTTAGTTACAAGTTTCGTCCCTTTCTGTCCAATATAATGTGTTTTGCAGAGATGAATGAAAGTAGGATTCCTCCGGAGATGTTTAATAAGTCCATGTTACAAGTCAAGTCTCTTAAAACTAAGTAAAACACATTTAAAGATAATTTTGTTGACTCAATTACGAAATCGTAATGCCACCTTCAATGCAAATACAAGCGAACGTAGCTATTTTATGTAGTAGGCACTTGTAAATTATATTATGATGCAGTCAATCTCTAAACATCGACATACTAAACTCGTGACATGCCCATACCAAGACAAATAATTCGTAGGTAAAAGATCATCATCAGCCTTTAAACGTCGTTTATATATTTCATATACCTAGGTATATCAGGGATGTGTATCAGGATGTAGGTACATCGATATCGAATTGTTTTTCTTGGGAAGGGCATGCGATTAGGGTAGTATGTCGATGTATATAGCAGCACATAAACGGTACTAAGCACAAGAAGAGATTGGGCCATACCCAACCACGCTGGACCAATGCGGGTTGGTAGCTAATAATCTATTATACAACCAGATCGAGAAATTTTTTCCTGCACATGTAATAGACTGGAGATATTATAAGCCGGGCCGATCTTTATGACTTAATTAGATTTAATCAGCCCGAGCAAACATGGTCTTTGCGCCGCGTATTGCAGAAGTCTCTTACGATTTGCCATTGCATATTAAACTTTAGATCCATCTGTAACTTTTTTGCTACTATGTCACAGAGTGCTGGGTTCGAGTTATTTCCCATATTCGTTCGAATTAAAGTTAACTCGTTTGCCAAGTTGGTTTCACGTATTCGTCGCTACTTTGTGCTGCTTGGAATCTATATATTTTTATAACCACCAGGGGTAAGACTCATCGCACCTGATGAAGATGGTGGAAGCGCACTTCAACTGTGGGCCTAGCATGCGCAACACGAGAAAATTTTCTCGGCCCGTTTTCTCGTGTTATGTCTACACACGTTATGTCAAAATAGACTTACTAGTAGTTTTTGTTTGTTTGTGGTATTTTTGTCTACAAACCCTAACATGCAACATAATTTTATCGAGTTTTGACAACTGTAACCGAGATAGTTTGTCGTTCCCGCTACCGAAGGAAGAGAGAATATCGTCCGCAACATACTGCGATGCAACAGTAAGAACACCAACTTCCTTAAAAATATTTATCAATGATCTTCGTGATCCCAGTCTATAAATGGTTCTCATTTCTGTAAAATAAATATAGTTTTAACATCAGCTGCTGTTCCCCACAAAAGGACGCCATACGACATGACACTATAAAAATAACTAAAGTAAACAGTCCAAGCAGTTTCAACATCTGTTAATTGTCTATTTTTTCTGATCGCGTATGCTGCTGAACTAAGTTTGCCGGCCAAGTTCGAATATTCTGTCTTGACATTTGGTAGTATAAATTTAATACATTTCGTTTTTTTTAGGGTTTAACTGTAAATTATTAGCACTAAACCAACTGAGTACCTCTGAGAGAGCATTGTTAACATCGTCATAATTATTCTTACACGTAGTCACATTAAAAATGAGTTTGATCTGCAAACAATACAATATCACAGACGTTTTCTACAAAGAATGGCAAGTCATTGATATAATATATCAAAAATAAGAAAGAGCCAAGAATTAACCCTTGTGGAACTCCCATTTTTACATGCAAACCGGATGACTTAGTTCCATTAACGTTGACAGGTTGTGTTCTAAAACTAAGATACGACTGTATTAAATTACGCGCAAGACCTTTGAGACCATAGTAATTTAACTTCATCACCAGTGTCCGGTGCTCAACGCAATCGAAAGCCTTGGACAAGTCGCAGAAAACTCCAAGAGCGTTCTGACACTTCCTACTCTATTATTCCTACTACTTCCTCAAAGGTCCTATTCCTTCCTTAGGGCTGGCAACGCATCTGTTACTCCTCTGATTTTGCGGGTGCCCACGGGCGGCGCGCGGCGGCGACCCGCCAGCTTGTTTACCTCCTTCTCAGAATAAACGATATTATACCGGGTATGAAAAGAAGCTTAACGAAGCCCAGAGTCACGTATTCTGTCCATTATTATGATGTTTTTTCTGTACCGGGCCATACCTGAGAACCTTCTGGTTACGGAGATATCAAGTGTCAAAGTCACAATATTGTGACTGAATGTTTCTTAGTTTGAGTACACTTAGTGTATATTACGGATTCGTTAAGCTTCTTTTCATACCATGTATTAGTGAGACCCTACCAAATTAGTCAGAGTTTTAGGATTTTAGGTAATAACGTAATAACGTTTGTAGTTTGATGTTTTATAAAACCTTGTTAATATTTGAACAATTTTTTAGATTTGTTGTGCCTAACAGACAGACAGTAATAGACTCATCAAACTTCCTTTTTTATGGTGAATCATGTGATCGAAGGGTTATTCATTATTTTTTTACCCATAAGGTTTTTTCGTATAAAGTGTCGCTAGTATTGGTATCTCTAGCGTCATAGGCGTGAGACTAGCTCCGCGATTATGCCGTAAGTTTACTCGTGGAAGTGAATCGAAACACCAGGGGCCTTCTTAGAGCAGTTATTTTTTATGAAAAAACGGGATTTTGGCCTCCACATGTTTGAGTTGTCGTTTTTGAGTCCCCGATATTTCGGCGCAGTTGCATGCACCATGATCACGGAGTAACTGCAGTTAATGCGGGTGGATGTTAGGAGCAGACGAAACGGTCTACCCTCTTTCTCGTTTCTTTACTGCGCTCGACACCCGTACCACTATTCTCGATTGCACTGTCAACTCGAACTTGTTCACGACACACATATCTCACAGTATCACTCTCCGGGAAACGCCACAGTGTTCACTCTTGCGGTTTTTACATAACTGAATCACTGGGTTCCAAACATTCGACAATTTAAACCGGTCCACGATTGAAATTATTTTTATGCTTATTTATTTCAATAGCTTTTCTGACCAGTCTTGGTACATAGTGGCGTTTTGTCGAAATAATCTTAAGTTTATAAAACTTCCTCCAGTGATTCGGGCCGAAATGTGATGTAACTCCAATAATATTTTTAAGAATTTAACTTTAGTAAATAAAGTTTAAGGTTTACTTAACAATAAATGATTATCTAATCTCGTTTCATTTCTGATTTTGATCTATGGATATGCATGTACGAGGGCGGCACTAAAAGTTTCGGGTATCAAGGGAGTGATACAACATTGTTAGTGGAAAAGATATTTATTGTTTTTCGAAGTATTCTCCTTGAAACTTGACACAATTTTCCATTCGATGGAACCAATTATTAAAGCATTCATTCCATTCTGAAGTTGGGGTATTCAAAATGGTCGTTTTGTAGGCGTCTACAGCCTCTTCAGGTGACGAAAATCGTTGACCACGCAATTCGTTCTTAATTTTGAGGAAAGTATAAAAATCCTTTGGGCTTAGGTCAGGGCTGTACGGCGTATGGTCTAATAATTCAATGTTTTGTTGCTCCAAAGACTCTTTTTTTCTGTGGGCGGTATGAGAGCTCGCATTTTCGTGATGGAGGATGATGTGGCGGTTGCAGTTCTCTTTACGGAGTTCAGAGACGACCTGCGGCAAACAAATGCTAGCATACCATTCTGCATTGACCGTTCTTTGTTTGGTTCGGTTTTGGAGACAAAAGTGGCCACCATTTTTTTGCAAAGCTTGGGAACGAACAATTTTTGTTGATTTCAACTCTTTTTCGAACACCCAAACTCGTGCCTGGTTTTTTGTTTCGGGTTCGTTTGCTTATATCAAGGATTCGTCACCTGATACGACGCTGTATACAGCATTTGAAGATCCTCCGTGGAATCTCTCGAAAGTTCTGACGCACCAAGTAACGCGATTATAAACACTTTATTATGCCAGCAACAATGGAAATATTCTATTCCCGATACTTTTAGTGCAGCCTATGTATTTACGCGGGGACATTATTTGAGTTTGATTTTGTATGAGACCGTGCCATCTATAGTCTTTATGATCGAAGATAATACCCCATTTTTTTTCGAGAACTATAAATCCTATACCCAAAGTGACACTCAACCTAACATCTTAAAAGCGGGTTAGTAACTTAAGTGAAACCCGCTAAGAAAGTATTTCACAATATTCCCTTGGGAACGCTCTAAGCTCTAAGTGCAAAAGTGTATTTTGCTCTTTGTCTTTTCTTCATGTGATGTTTTGACCGATAAGTTTTGAAAGATAGTTAAAGCAGGAAAATGCCTTAATATGTTAAGCGTCGATGACACAGGACTAGGTAAGCTTGCAAGTGAGTGAGCTTTTAAATTTAAATTGAAAAAAGCCCGAGCCGGGGGAGTTTCGAGCGGCTAGCGAACTCGCTGGCTTGTAGCTCGTAAACTAGCCCCGTACCATCGACACTTTATTGTTTATCATCCGGGGCTCGCATGCGATTAATGCGAGTCACCGGTAAATCGGCAAAGCTGTTTTGTTAGATCAAATGGTTTATGTATTTACTTTTAAAATACGCCCTTAAAAATGTATAATATACAAAAGGATATTGCCTAAAGAATGTGCTAATCTGTTACGCGATTAGATGTACTTTACTTGATTATAGAAAATCCCGAAAACAGGCCAAATAAAAGTCTAAAACGGATGATATCTTACATTTTTTTTTATGTTCGACATAATTTTTACATGTAAATATTTATTTTGAAGTACTACAGAGAACCTGCCAATTCATTAAATCCTATAAAGTCTATATAGTCAAAAAACCTATAAAAACCTATAAAACGCGCCTATTTGCGCTGCTTAGCTGTTATACCGGTCCCGTACCGTCGTCGTGCCGTCGTCGTACCGTCGAGAGAGCGAGAGAGAAACGCTCAAAAGGACTCGCCTTAAAGGCTTCTAGACAATGTACGTACACGCCTGAAGATCAACCTATCCTAAACTTTGACGATCTCCGTCGTCGAGTGGTGAGCACGCCCGCCAGCGACCGCGCCGCTTAGCAGGTTCGAATGTGACACCATAATATCATGCGTTAAAGAAATACCTATGTTTTTATATCCAAATCTAGTTTGGCATTAACACTGGATACAGAATTACCTTTCGGCACTAACTTTTGTTGCGAAATTTCCTAATTATCAGACGATAAACCTTTTAGAGTTATAATTTAATTGTATATTCTTATCTAAACAAAAGAACCTACTACCAACTAACAAAAATTATTCTTAAAATGGCTTACATTGCCAAAATTAATAGCTTTATAATACCCGTATTATCTCTAATAAATTAACGTTCGGGTACAAATTAAGGACAATAACTTTGTACCCACCTTTTAGTGGATTTATTGTTAGCTTTTTCTTCCTAAACGTGTTTTATTATGGCCAGCAACAAGGGAGTAAAATTTATACCAGCAAAGCAAAGTATTTTATAAAGCTGTTTGCCCATGTATGATTCTGTAATAAGTATTATGGATAGTGATTTACATTTTTGTAAAAGCTTAGCGAAAAATTAAAGTAACAGCATCAAGCATTTTATTGACAAGAACAGAAAGTTTATAATGTATTTTATGTTGTTACTGAATATGTGCTTGTATATATTGAAAACGATGTGGGAATTCAAATGCATGGCAACATGTGGTACGCAGTGTGTTATATCAACGCACTCTTGAATTTAGGCTGTTTTGTGATACAAAAATGGTTAATTATTTATTCATGTTTTTATTAAGGCTAATAAAAGGAGAAAAGGAATCGCACATCGTTTATATGGAATCATAAGCTTATGCTATTGCCATTTTCTATATATTTAGGGTTCTTTTCTCACCAGTTTCGTACCCACATTTATTTTATTTCTCGCAGATTTTTATTTATTTTACAAGGTAAACCATGTAAAATAAAATATATTAAAAATTTTACTTTACTGTTTTTTAACTAATTTAATTCTTATTTCTTTTGCAGGATAATAATAGTTTACGGCTGAAAAAGCCGAAGTACTTAATAGAAGTGTAATGTGTCCTAAACTATTGAAACAAGAAATTAAGAAAACGCATTAATAATAGTAATAGACTTCCTTCATTCTTTTAAGTAGGTAATTCAGCAGCTAGCAGATATTAATACGCGCATAATAGTCGAATTACGCGCTGAAATATTTTTAAATAAATCGTTTAAAGTTATATGAGGGAAATATTGATTTTTACTGCCTAGTCTATTATATCTCTACACCAAAATTTCAATGGATTTAGTAGGGCGACGGAACCCGTGGCTGTTTTTTGTAACAGCTAGTTAATTTCAACCACGATAAACCATGTTTTTGAAAAGTTATAGGTATAGAACATTTGAATTTAGCCATCTAGAGAACGAGCGCTTTTAAATAATATGTAATCGAATATGGTTTTCATTCATTCTTTTAAAGGCTGTATAAAATGTAATTACTCTTTTGTCGTAGAGATATCTTATGAAAAGCTCCTCTAGATTAAAAAGCAATATAGTTACTCTGTGCTTTGCTTTAATAAGAATAATTTGCTCTATTAGAATCCTTTACATAGCTTTAAATAAAGACAAACTAGCTCCTACAAGAATACCACATTTGAACCCTTATTGTGGCTATATTATTTGGATTTATCGCCGTTTACCCAACTAAATTACAAGTATCAATGGTAATATTAGCTAAATCTTCTTATAATGTACCATTATAAGGTTCATTGAAATATTGATTGCTATTTTAAAACAATTACAAGAGTATTGACCATAAACATTTAATTATTTAAGGGTATATTGTTATAGTTGGCAATGAAATAATATATTGTGACATATTGAATGTTTGAGATTCCTAACCCTCATTTGAGAAGCTATAAGTATGCTGTCCAACATCAAAAACTCATACTCAACTCAAAAGGTCAAAAACACACTTACGCACCTACTTTAAAACCGAGCAAACCGCATTAGGCCAGCATGTCAGGTTATTGTTCATATTGAAAGAGTTGAGCCCATCAGTGGGACGTTTTAGGCTGATGAAGATGATGATGATTAATGATGATTCATTTCCAGAACGGGCGCGTTCGGACGCGCCTCGGCGTGAGATTTGCGGAGACCTCACTGACGATCGTGCCGGAGCGACTGGACTTGCCCCGCCCAGGTAAGAACCAATGGCGGTAGCTACAGCCTTAATTAAGGCCGTAGTTGTCCATAAAAGGCAAAAGACCCTAGTTGTCTATAAAATGTGAAAGGCTCCTTTGAAAAGCAGGGTAACAACTAACAACAGAGCGCAGCTTATGGGCAGACCCACGCTAGTTTTAATGCAAGGAGCGAAATGAACCACGACCTGCTTTTTAATGTAACGTATAACGTTTAATTCTGTTATTTCTAGTTAAACTATGGGATTATGCAATAAACAATAGACTTGTTGGTTACATTAGTGCTGGTATCACGTGACGAATTAAAAAAAAATCTTTCACACAATCAAGGTCCTGACAATTGCAAACACAACAAAAAAAGAATATCTAAATAGGTCCAGCCGTTCTGAATTAATGATGAAAAATTAAATTGAAAAAAGTGTCTGACTTTTCTGTCTATCCTTCACGACAAAACGGAACCAAGTAGGTATAAGTAGACGTGGTGTCACAATGTTAATTGGAAGTAGAAGGTCCGTGATTGCCGCGGGCTATTTCTCGGGAAAACATTTTGCTCTTTCGCAAATTCACGACGCGCGTTAGGCGTAGGCGTAAGCCAAATAAACAGGTATATTTTCTTCCTACAGAATATATTATGCGTTAAGTGATGATACGACATATTATTACGGAATTAAATACTTATTACGTTTAAGAAAGCGAGAAATTGCTTTGCTTTTATCTTGTATGATGGTAATTGCAAACTTACTGCTTTATATGCTATGTGACATAGTATTAAGTAGAAGTAAGTAGTAATAGTCACATAGCAGTTACATAAAACCTATGGTGTAAGGCTGAGTCCTAAGTCACGCACGCACGGCGCATCGCGCTGGCGGAATCCGCCGCGCACGAAACAAATGCCATGTAAGAACCCGTCTGAACAGCGAGCGGGCGCGCCTACCTACTTTATTCCTACCACACCGTGTTCCTACGGTCCGCAATCCGCCTGCGCGATGTACTGCGTGACTCAGGACTCAGCCTAAGGAAGGTGTTAGGAAACTGAAGAACTTAGTTGTCTAATAGGCAAAAGGAAAGTAAAACGTAAACGTAAAAAGAAAGGCAGTTTACGTCATTAGAATGATGAACCATTTATAGTCTGCTGCTGCAGATGATGATGATGAGCTGGCGAATTCACACGTGACCGTCTCATGGTCTGCGGGACGGGGGGCGAAAGGTTGCGGGGGCGGGAAAGAAGAGCGTGGGCGGGACGGGCGGTGCTCGTATTAGGAACATCAGTGTGTGCAGATATAGGCGACTAAATACAGACTATAACGTACTAATTTGCCAGCTTATAAATATTCAGGGCATGTAAGGCGTATATGCCAGACGATTTTTTTTTAAATTAGGTACTTATTATTGTTTTGCAAAACCGAAATAGTGATAATAAACATGCTTAGAAACATAAACAATATGGTTATTTGAATCACATTTCTTCTAGATGCAAACACATTTACGGGCGAAGCCCACCAACGACTGTGTTCTACGTGGGGTTAAACGGCAGCGAGGCCGACCTAGGCGGAGGTGGAGGGACGAGCTTGATGCTTACGCGAAGGATTGGCCAACCCACGCAAAAGACCGCGACAACTGGAAGAAGGGGAGGGAGGCCTTTGCCCAGCAGTGGGGCAATATGGGCTAACCTATATTAATGTAATATAATAATAATAAACATTGTATTCCCTTCAGGTCGGGCGCCCGCTTGACACCCACCGCCGCGTCTGATCTGCGCGCAGCACGAGCGATGCCGGGTGCTGCACGAGTATTACCGTGACAAGGTCACGCCGGTGTCCATATAGTGGCCATGACCCTTATTATAGGTTCATGATAGTGGCAGATTCACTGTATCCCAACGCAAGTTCGCGAACTATAAAGTGATACAAACTGTCCTTCCCTGTACTTAATTAACATTTTGAAACTGGTCACTGGTAACTGGAATTAAACGAAACACAAACATTACATCAGGCAAGCGAGGGCTTAAAACTTTTGCGTACTTACTCGTACATCACTAATTTAAATGCATCTAGCTAGAGAGTAAACGAATTTATAATTATTGTTGTATTAAGTTGTGTTTTGCGGAAAAGGTCTATTGTTTACCTCGTTTAAAACGAAAAAACATAAAATGTTATGTATGATAAAATATTATGGAGCAATACGCTACGTGGTCAATGGACCACGTAGCGTATTGCTCCAGGTAGGGTGCTTGATTTATGGGTACTATCAAGTGTGGATTGCAAAAACCATGGTACCTAGTAATATTACGTTCATGGTAATTTATAATCACAAGGTATTATGTGCCATGATAGCTAAGGTCAGTTTGGCCAATGGTGACTGACGTCATCAACTTAAAATATTGTAAGGAGGCAGAAGGCTGTAGGTTAACCGATGTTTAATTTTATTTGTAAAAACTATATTGGACTGCAATTAAGTAAGAAGTTACAATATTATATACATGTTAGGTTAATGTACAGTTAAATATCAGTAAGTACACTAATCGAGAACATAAGGCTTCTCCCAAGCGAAAGTGAGTAACGTTAACAAGTGTAATAACGTAGCAGCACACGCTACGGTACGAGTCTTTGTTGCGCGATGAATTTTGAATAAGACCTTGTCCAAAAGAGGGCGAATTTGCCGCGAATTCTTTGCGAAACTCGCGCGATGCTTGTGGACGCAATGTATGGGCAGCCAGTACCTCGACAACGCGCGTATGCGTTCGCGCGAAACGATTCGCGGTGAATTCGCCCCTTCTGGACAAAGTCTAAGGACTCGTGGAAAGGGAACTATCGTGCTTCTTACACTAAAAATGATTTAGAGAATTATCTCTTAATTTTAAATTACAATAAACCACATACTAATTGTGCTATTGTATACTCATGAGCAATGAGCAATCCAGTGTAGGACAGCTTCATCGTCGTCATCATCATCGCAAAATCGATGTTATCTACAAATAACTTACTTATAGTGCAAATGCAAAGTAATACTGAATTCAGAGCGCATGTTTTGGTACTGAAAAAATGGCATGTTTCCTATTTGTTTACCACATTAATTAATGAATAAATCTCTTTGACTTTGACTAGGATATGAACTCTGAACTATTTTGATTGCCCATTGCCTGTATCGTTTAGGCCGCGGGCACGAGCTCTGTGTTCTGCGGTTTTCTGAGCATGACCCAAACGAACTTTTATAATGGTGTGTTGAAACTTGAACAGACTATGAGACTGTTTGAATATTTAGGTCTAAGTATATTTTGCATTTTTTGTATTTAAATTAAACATTTAAATATAACATAACATAGATTTATAAATGTGTAATGTTCATCCAAGGAAATATTTATTGATAACTAGCGCTCCGCCCGCGACTTCGTCTGCGTGAACACACGGAATACCGTGACGAATTTAAAAAAAAAACACACAACCCTAGTCCTGAGTAGTCCTGACAATTACGCACATAACATAAAAAGAATCAGCCAAATCGATCGAGCCCTACCATTTGTTGTTATCTTTTGTGGTTCTTGAGATGAATCAATAGCATTATTATAATATTATGTTGTAGTTATACATCAACTGGATGGGGATTGTCTAACAAACGACTTTTATATATAATTTGATTACAATTTCATAAATATAACTCAGTAAATGTGAAAAATTACAGCTACTATTGTCTATTTCACCATGTTGTATTAAGTTTGTTCCAACATCATTAATAATAATAATAATGCCTAAGTATGTAATTATGGTTACTGTTATTGCATATTATATGCAATTCGCTAAAATTTTAACCAACGTTTGCAAAAACGGTCTTTCACCACAAATCTTATGTTAAAATTGACTTGTTCGTGTAAGAAATGTACATTTGTTATTTTTGTTAGAGTTATTTTTATTACCGAAGCTGACACATGGGTAATGCATTGACAGACATCCCTTTCTCTGACAGTTGTCAATTGAAAGAACGACGGTCCCGGACGGAACACTAATATTAAAGTGGTATCCTTTGACTACATACATGTTTAAAATCAAAGAGTGGTACCTATATTAAAATAAATAAGGTGCGTATCCCTGAGTTTTATTCCAAACTATGATTTACTGAATGTATATAAAAAATATAAATATTGAATGTGAAATAAATACAGATGGTTTGAGTATAACATTGTGTTTTATTTTCCTTAACACGAAATTGTTGAGATTTTGAATCGTTGGTCTTACAGTGTTGATGTTTTGATTGTTGAGATTATGAATGTTGAGATTCAGTATGAATCCCCACTAAGCTTCCATTTCACTAAAAGTGTATTACCGTGAGTTCCTTTCGCATAAAGCGGAACACATACCATAGTATAATACACGCCAGCTTTAACCTTTTTTGGTTATACACTGGAAAAATGCCATGCCGTGGCACGCTCCACTACAGGATGGGGGGGAGGGCCTCCGGAACTCCCGGTTGTCTCAAAACGTCAACACAAAAGAGTGCCCAGCGAGATGTTTAGTACCTACCAATGTACGATGAGGTCACTGTCGCTTTACCACTTTTCAGAAATTTTCGTATGAAGCGCGCCGCCCGCCCGGGTGCGTGCCCGTACCAAATAGACAAAGCGGTGTGCAAGGGATTTTGACCTTTAGACTGGTAAAGCGACAGAGTCCGCGATAGTACCTACGCATTTCGTTCATTTGTTAGTCGTTTACCTCAAAACCATAAATTCCTTGTAGCGATTCACCGAATCGCATTTCACCTCGAACGTATATTTAATTATCGCGTTGTATCTCGAGCGTTTGCTTTTTTATTCGCTATAAGTTTAGGTCGCATTTCACCTCGATCGTGCATTTAACTATCACGTTGTGTCTCAATCGTAATTTTTTTGTCGATATTAGTTTTTGTCGCATTTCACCTCGATCGTGTGATAAATTTTCGCTTTGTATCCTAATCGTCTATTTCAGTATTAGATAATATCTTTACCGTGCTTTAGTCGCAAAGTACCTTTTTCGCTTATTTTTTTAGAAGCATATAATCGTGATGTCAAGTTTTGCCAATATTTTTAGTAGCACTAAAGTGCTACTTAAAATATATAAATAAAAATATAAAATATATAAAGTGTTGTGGTAGAGATTTATCTCTACCACAACATTTTAGGGCGATGTATATCAACTTACAACCTACATGTCCTAATGATATGCGAGCTAATTGTCAATATGATGAATGATGAAGAACTCCTTAAAAAAAATTTCTCTTCTCCCACAGAATAATAATTTAGTTATTATTGTGAGTTTCTTTTAAAACACATACCTACCTACGTCAAATGTATATTCCATGCAAACGCTGCCACCATTCCGATACGATTTAGTATGGGATGAGTTTCTCCCGTTTTCTTTTTGGTCATTCTCATAAGGACAGATTCTCATATGGACAGATTCTCATATGCACAGATTCTCATATGGACAAATTCTCAGAAAGACAGATTCTCAAAAGGACAGATTGTCTAAAATAGAAAATGGTATAGGAGCACACACAAATTAATAGAAGGAAGTATCTCGCACACCGTTTCTACATTATAAATTAGTATTTTTGCTAAAGTAAACTAAGCTTGTACTTACTATGGATAACTTATAAAATACATGAAAAGGTTTAACGAAAAAAAAATGGCAAAAATTTAATAAAAATAAAAATAATTTAAATATAAAATACACGTGTTGTAAGACTCCATTTTAATTTAACCTATCGTAGAATACTGTGTACCTATTAAAAATATATACCACTTTAAATTGGCTTGATGCTAAACGCGAAGCCATTAATTAGGTTATAATAATGGTATAGGATTTTGTATCTAGTTTTTATAAGATGTGATCGAAACTTCCGAAGCACACGTTGTTGCAGTTTGTACTAGACTTATAATCCTTTTTAACTTGGACCCAAATGTAAGGACAGAGGGATGAGGAGAAGCAAGTAGAAAGTTAAAGAAAGTCGACCGTTTGGTAAGTAGACAGATCAGGAAGTAGACCGATGGTTCCGGAGGGCAAAGGAGGTAGAGATGCTTTGTTACTAGTACCTAAAGTTTGAGGCGTCGGTAACCGTGCGGATAGATGCTCGGGTTAAATGCGAGAAATCGTGGTTCAATCCATAGCTCCGTTAGACTACTGACGTGAACCCACTCCGACACAGACATTTCAATTTACGGGATAGGTTAATACGACTATTATTAATGTCTTAAAAGCACATAAATAATAATCTTTCTTTAAAAGAAAAAAAAATTGGTTGCCTGTAAAGTCGGTATACGGGCGAAAGTTTTACGTGACAACGACTTTGAGTGGTAAAATAATTTTAATGTGAATATTCATTCGTATAGTAGGAAGAAGGATGAAATCTCTCTCGCTCTGTCTCTCTCGCTCTTAGGCGGGCTAACTGTGCTCGAGTGGAAGGGACGCGTGCCTTTCACTTTTTATGTCTGTCTCTCTCGCTCTTAGGCGGGCTAACCATGCCCGAGTGGAAGGGACGTGTGCCTCTCACTCGCTCTCATTGTGAGCGCATAACGTGAGCGGAGCGTAACGCAGTTTCTTGAAGTGTCACCCGGCAAACCAATTTATAAAACGTTGTCACGTCAAAAAAAGTAGTAAGTAATTAATACTTAAAGGACAACAAATATCGTCACTGCTTTTCTTGACTTCAGTACAAGATGAACAGATGCCAAGATGAACAGCAATGATCACAAAGCGTTCCTGAACAATTGAAACTCGAGTCGCCCTGGGAAAAGGTAATCTGTCTCGGATGAATCAGAGGAAAAATTTCAATATCTAAGGCAGCGTCTTTTGAGTAAAACCTTACATTCACCAGTCCAGTGGATTAAAATTTGATTTAGGCTGCCCGCCTACGTCCTATAATCGGCGACTGACTTTTTGTAGGAGAAAAATAGAACGTACTTATTGCAACAGTGCAATGCACACGTCCGACAAAAAGTCGGTCATAAATAAAAGCAGAAATCAAAAAGAAAAATCGGCACGATTATCGGTCCTACAAAAAGTCAAAAAGTCTGACGACGTCACATTACACATTACATAATATGCAGAGGATTTACGCATTTCGATTTCCCATACAAACTTACAAGTCGAAATTTTTAAAAACCAATAACACAGTATAAATATTAGCTCATATTCATACTGTGCCAATAAGCCAATTTTGATTAAACTTTGCATGCTAAAGTAAAATATAGGTATTTAGATACCTATATATTTAGATAGTTTGTTGAAAACATTTTTTAAAAAACGTTAATGTAACTGAGTTATTGTGATTTTAAACTTTCAGTAGACTTTAAATCGCAATAACTCAGCTAAATAAACGTTTTTTTGAAATATTTTCAACAAACTAAGTATTAGATCTCTGTATTTTACTTTAGATCCCGGTATTTTACCTTAGCATGCAAAAAATTGGCATATTAGTTTTAAAAAAAATCAACTTGGAAGTTTGTGTGGGAAACCGAAATGCGTAAACCTCTTAACAAAAACAAACATTCATGAATATATTTCAAGATGTATGCCCAAAGGTTAAGGCTAGGGTATACCTCATCGACTTTATGGGATGAAGATTGTTTGCTTGCTAAACACTCAAAGTTTGATGACATTTTATTCGTACTATGAAATGTCGGCAACACTGTTGTCAAACGGATGCGGGAATTACCTATTTTCACAGTAAAAATCACAAAGATATGGATAATTCACCACAGTATCTGTACGATTAATTTTGAACTAATTCAATAATACGTAAAAACTACAGATTACCTGAGTAGATTTGTAAACAGTGTAACATTGATATAAATTGGATATAACTGATACAATCTATCAGATAACCGCTAAGTATCTGAAAGCGGCTATAGCACTTTTTATAAAATACGTGTAGTTTTTACGTAATGATATTATTTGAATTAGGTAATAATTGAAGGCGAGTACCTACATACATTCAAGTACTTATATTCATTTCATACAGACATATAATCACGACTATTATCCCCGAAGGGTTAGTCAAAGACTAGGCAATGAGGACAGCAAAAGCAGTCCTCTGCCATAGTTAACTTTTCACCAAATAGCGACTGCACATGTGATCAGCGTGACAGTTGGTCAGCCCATCGCCGCTCTATGCTGTTAGATGTATGTGCAGTCTTTAGTTCGTTAGTCGCTTTTACGACACCAACGGAAGAGAGGGGATGGTAGCATTCTTTCACCGCTACGCGACACGGTTGCTTATTCAATTGATTGATTATTCAATTCAGTCGTTAAAAAACCCATCAAACCCACATTAGTTATGTTCCAATCACTCCATTTGTGTTCATGTGGGAAGTGGGAAAGCTGCAGCTGTGAAACGTGGGAGGCTTGTTAGTATGCTAAACTAATCTAATTAAATTACAATCCAATTCGGCATTGTAATTTAGGGAGATTGGTTAAAATTATATTCGTGCTTCAGATGGCACGTTAAGCCGTTGGTCCCGGTTGCTGTCGTAAGATGGCAGTCGTTAAAACACACCGACCCGCATTGGGCCAGCGTGGTAGCCGTAGCCCACCAAACTCTCAATTGCCCGGCCTATAATCAGCGGTGGGACGTTTTTAGGCTGATAACTATGAATTAAAACTGTTATAACGGGACCTAACACGATCAATTTTGTAAGTAAGTACATCTCAACTTACTGCTTGACGTTTCGGCCGCGATGCTGCGGCAGTGGTCACAAGCGAACTCGTTCTTGTGTACAAAATTGATTGTGTTCCCGTTTAAACAGTTTTAATGCAATGTAACGTGATAGTTTAAAGTCTTATGATAATTACGAAGAATATTTACTTAGATATTTTTCCACACTATGCCTGGGTTACACGAGGCTAGTTTTTCAAGCTAGGATAGCAAGCTAGTGTCAATAAGCTAGCAAGTTAGTACTTTTGGCTTCGTGTAGACAGAACTAGCCTGATTTCTAAGCTAGTAAGCTAGTTTACAAGCCAGGACTGTTTTTAATAGGACTGTAGTTCTATTTTTCCGGCTAGTAGCGCCCCACCACTGATTTTACTATCCTGGCTTGTGTACTATCTTCATGTGGTGTAACGGTACAGAATGAATGGTATCCGTCCGTTAGTAAGGAATGTATGGGAGTAGCACTAAAATTAATATTAATGCGTAGCACCATTAATATAATAAGCATGAAAAGGGAAAACAAAACTAGTTCAAAATAATGGTCAATGGACTAGGGCCTTATCATTATTTTGAATTTCGCGGGGACTGCTCCGTGTGCCCCTTGCGACATAGACGCCGTCTAGCGTGAGTTATTTACTTGAGCTTCGCGTAGGATTGTTAGGTTGGCAATGGACTAGGGCCTTATCTTTATTTTGAATTTCGCGGGGACTGCTCCGTGTGCCCCTTGCGACATAGGCGCCGTCTAGCGTGAGTTATTTACTTGAGCTTCGCGTAGGAGGTTGGCAATGGATTAGAATGATGGGGTTGGCTAACGTGTCCCTTGCGACAGGAAGGCGCCCCCTATGGTCGGAATACGGAACTTTTTATAATTTCACAAAATACAGAATTATTGGCTTAAGTGGGTGGTTATTGAGAAGGAATTGTTGATGGAAAGCTACATCTAGATGTTCAAACATGTAATATTGGCTATCTAACGAGATTTGGTTGGATTATGGAAAAACTTTAGAATTGCGCGGCGGACGGCGGCATGGAGCGAGCGAGAGGTTGGGAAAAAGATAGAGGGAGGAGGAAGATGTTATCTCCACGTGGCACAACACGAAGTTCGCATATAACAAATGATAAGAGACGTGAAGGCCAGGCGCATTGGCTAAACAGCTAGCGATTGGTTGAAGGGAAGAAAAGCGGAATCGTGGGGAGGGATGTTGAGGGCGCGTGGCACGAAAGCTAAGATGCTTGGGGAAGAGAGGAAAATTAGCAGGGGCATTCAATTATAAGACGTCGGAGGCGCGGTCCGATTTACGAGTGGCGGTAACGAACTCATACATGAAAACAAGCGTCCGAGCTATTTTAGCGCGCTAAGTGATATTCGAGTTGCGATATTAACTAACATTGGTTGTGAAATAGAAGTGATTATTAAAGTAAAATTCTTGTTATCGCGACTCGAATAATTGTTAACAGAATGAAGTATTCTGGATCATATTAGCAGACACGAATAACGGTGGCAACAAAACTAATATGATTTCAACGGACTTCGGTCTAGAGGCATTTGAGAGAGTAACGGGGGAGAGACAGTTGTCTCCCTAGTGAAAATTGAAGGTAGGTCAGACACCAATTAGCTGGAGACGGGCACGTACATCCCGGTCAAAGACCGTCCCGTCTTCTTACACACAGGGTAGTGTTAGGTTGACACACTGGGTATTCCTGGCCCGACGGATAGTCAGCTTAGGGGTCAGTTGGTTTCAGGGGCAATGCGACTCACACAACTCAACACGAAATTAAGTTAAATGTGGCTTGGGCCTAGATTGCAATGGTATACAAATAGGGACTGTTAGTTCGACAAAATGTAAGGGGTTTTCTGGTAGTGCTTGGAACCTCGTCAGAGGAGGGCAGTTTCCGTCTTAGGTCAACCTCCATACTTTGTTGAGAGTAAAGCCAGGTCTAACTGGATGTGCTTGGAAAAGATAAGGCGAAAGCCGATCTTAGACCGAGTGGAGGTTGTCTTTGAGAGTGGAATTTGTCTAGACTGACTAGGGGACGGACGCTGGTCGAAAACGTACTGTAGGATAGGTAGACGTCTCATGTATTGTTAGGTAGTTGGGGACAGCAAGGTGTGTGTGCACGCTGTGCGTATATAAACTAGGTACGTGGGCCGCGGGGCCAGGCTGGATTAATTCAGACTAATAAGGTAGGGATAATTAAGTTACGGTGCTAAATGGAAATTACTATGAAGTGACGTGGGTTAGGAGCGCTGTAGGGGCCTATCTAGGCATGTAATCTGTTTCCGTAGGCCAATAAAATTCTAATTGTTTTCCTAAAGTTGTTACCAATTAACTATTCATTTTAAATAATTAGCAGAAGTGTGGTAATATCGTACCATCATTACTTTGGAGTACCTAAAAGTCTAGACTGGTTTCCTATTACAAGAAAAATACTAAAAGTTATAGCAAATAAGCATAGCTGCTGTGTGATGTTTGATTTCTAATACTGAAATGACCAAACAGGCATTTTTAGCTTTCCCTGGGGTACGATACGGCCTTATATAGCTACACTCTTCAAAGTATTATAAATATACATCCGATACCTATTGGTAAAATATAAGCTGATACTAAACAACTAAAACCAGTTTAGAACCTAGGTTAATTCGTTGAAGCTGCGAATCCATCTTAATGGGAAAAGACCTTACAATCTATGAGCTCCTACTATTTTGAAACATAGAAATAATTGATTGATAACAACCTACTAATTAGCCTGATAATACAGTCTACTTATACCATTTGAATTCACCTTAATGGTCAAAGACCTTATAAGTTATGTACTTACTTCTAATAATATGAAACATAGAAATATTTGATGGCAACAATCTAAATCAATCAGAGTAACACCTAGTACAGTCTGCGTTATACCTATTAAAGTGAGTAAAGGATAACTCCTGAATATAATTGATTTAATTATTAACAGGGATAATTACCTGATTTACTACCTACCAAAAATATACTAACTATGATTTAGTAGGCTATTAAATAATCACTCAGTCTGAGAGACAGGGATAGAAATTAATGGAAAATAATCAACTTAAGTTCACTTCCTAAAAGTTAAGGATATTGAATAAATCAAACATCTTTTAATAAACTTAAGATGTGATAATCTGCCAATGCAGCCCATACAATGTAGTTATATTGGTACTTTATAAGATCTGTATAATGAACACTAAGAGTAAACCAAAGTAATTTTACTTCAAATGATAGTATTCTATTTGAGTTCACTTCCTAAATGAGTAGGATATTGAATAAATCAAACACCCTTTAATAAACTTAAGATGTGATAATCTACCAATGCAGCCAATCCAATGTAGTTATATTGGTACTTTATAAGACCTGTATAATAAATACTAAGAGTAAATAAAAGTAATTTTACCTGTATTAATAGCATTCTATTTTAGCCACTGCCTGAAGTGGGCTTTGAATAAATTATCCACCCTTTATAGAACTGAATATTAATTTTCTAATAAGACAAAAGGACAGTCAGTTAATGTTACATTGTAATATCTTTAGACACAATAAGCAGAGAAATAAGTGGGTCCTGTTGAATGCTGGCTTCCCACCTCTGTTCGATAAGTGATATCATAAGACATTGCATTGAATAATTAAGTTCTTAATGTGAAAAGGATATTTGGATGATAGCAAGCCTTGAGATAAACTCTATTGATTTATGTGGAATAATAAGAATTTAAATGCTAACACATAGTTCATAATGTAAGATGAAATTAAATTTTGAGGAGAGATGTAAATTCTCAGTTTAAAGAATTAAAGCCACAGGCTAATTAATGTTAACGCCAATGTGACGGAACTATAACTAAACAATGAGATGTATAGTACGCTATGGAGCGGCGGTGGGGCTCATAAATTGCACAAGACCTTTTATGTATCATGCTATTGTTAATAAATAAATAATACCTGCAAGCTAAGCTATCATCTGATTATCTTTGAGTGGTTAACAAATCTTCCCCGCAGCTGCTGTGAAGGATTTAGGTCACAGTTCAGACGGAGTCATTGCTAGGCTACACATATCTAGGATATTAGTTATTGACGGGTAGGAAATTAGGTCAGGAGAAAATAAGTTAACACAGGGTTAAGCCAATTACTAAACTTTCACAAAAAGTACTTGAGTTACTTAAATGCGGTTAACAGCGGAGGGTACACTAGACGATCTGGCCAAAATAGTATTTATTATAATATTACATTGCTTGACTGAAATTCACCGCAAATAGAATTAAGCTATGCTAAGGTTCCATCTTCATACTATCACTACGCACTCTACAAAACTTCAGACACAACCATTAGATTGTAGATAAATTAGGTTAAATAGTTTTAAGAATTAGATAATAAGTTAAGCTAAGGTAAAGGCGGCGATGATGTGTGTATGTATTATAAGGTAGAGAATTAGGTTAGGCGGAGAAGTTACAGTGGCCGGCGAAGCTAGTTTTCAGTTGGCTAGGAAGCAGGAACCACGCGTTAGTTTATTTTTGTAAAATCGACGTGATTTTAAGGTTTTAAGATGCCCAAACTAAGTACGGAGATTAATTTAAAGTTTGTACAACTGTACCGTGACCACTAATGTCTGTGGAACGCCACCCTTTCAAGTTATAAAAACAAGTCCAAACGTGATTCAGCACTACAAAAAAATTGTGGCGATTTAAAGACAGTGGCTTTAGATATGACTACCAAAGACATAAAAAATTAAAATTTAAATTTAAGAGCAACGTATTCTCAATAACTTACAAAAGTTTTCGAAGTAACTCTTTCAGTCGAATAGTGTTTTGTTTCGCATGCAGTTCATTTTGGACGTGTGGGCACCTCAGTCACTGCAATAATACTAGCTTAAAATAATCTAGCCTCATGTAAACAGAACTAGCTGTTCCAAGCCAGGTCAGCAAGCCAGGACAGTTTAGTAGAGAACTAGCTTGATATCCTAGCTTGAAAAACTAGCCTCGTGTAACCCAACCCGGGCATTACCATTATTATTTACACAATTAAAAACCAAAGCAATGGAGATACGTTTGCTTCCCTGTCTGACAGATGAGTGCCAAATTTGGCCTTTTATTTAACAAAGAAAACTCTCGAAAAACTAATGTAAGTATTATTGCAGTGACTGAGGTGACCACACGTCCAAAATGAACTGCATGCGAAAACAATACACTATTCGACTGAAAGAGTTACTTAATTTTATTTTCACTCCTCTTGCTCAAAAAGACCGCTGTTGTAGCGTTCTAGAGCGAGGCTAAAATAGCTTTTCTTGCCTTAAAGAATTTTTTTTTTAAATTTTTGTCTGTCACTAGACGATGAGCCTACAAAAACGAAAAAGTATTTAGTCCCAAGTAGAATAATCATGAATAAAGACTCGACTTATTACTGTTTACTTAGATCAACAACTTTTTTGAGATAGTTATTGTACGGGTTAGTACACCTTTTATGATAATACCGAGAGAAGTAAAAGTCTTGATAAACTGACATAATAAGTGCTGGATACCGCTCTAACCGTGATTGTTGGATGCTCACAATCCCAGAGTAGGTTCGCTTGGCCTACTCGAGTACTTTCCTCTTGAAGTTTGCTTCGATAACTTCAGTGCTAGTTCACCTCACTTGTAACACAGAGTCCCGTTTTCGAATCCACGTATGCACTGGGACAGTCGCGAGGTCTTTTCGAAGGACCAAAAAGATGTACGGGTTAGTACACCTTTTATGATAATACCGAGAGAAGTAAAAGTCTTGATAAACTGATATAAATAATATATTGATAAATGACTACTGATCTAAAATGATATGAATATGAGTACGCGCGGCGTGATTGATTACCGATGACGAACTGACTTTGTAATGACCTAAATTAATGCGTGTGGCGGAAAGTGCTGATGGGACAATGTACGAGCTAGCTAGCCCGTACAGTTATTATTAAAGTTTATGTTTAAATTAGTAATCATTTGAATCTATGGACAACACAGACCACGCCCGCACAGTCTCCACGCTTCAGCAAGAAACAGTCTGCACATGTGCTTAGGTGGTGAGCCTTTAGCCCGTTAGTCGCTTTTACGACACCCAAGGGAAGAGAGGGGTAGGTAGTATTATTTTGATGAGCCCATCGCCGCTCTATGCTGTAGGATGTATGTGCAGTCATTAGTCCGTTAGTCGCCTTTTACGACACCCAAGGGAAGAAAGGTGTTGGTAGTATTATTTTGATGAGCCCATCGCCGCTCTATGCTGTTGGATGTATGCGCAGTCTTTAGTCCATTAGTCGCCTTTTACGACACCCAAGGGAAGAGATGGAAAGACTCCACATACCTACTATCCAACAGAATAGAGCGGCGATGGACTCATCAAAATAATACTACCAACCCTTCTCTTCCCTTGGGTGTCGTTAAAGCCACTAACGGGTTAATTTTTAATAAAATAAATTAATTCATATTGTATTGGATTGTTTTATTTTCTCGCATTCGTAGTGAAAAGCAGAGTGTAACACACGGCGCTAAAAACCCATTAAAACTCGGTTTCTATTTACTCCCTCGCTAAAGCTTGGGAGTAAAACTACCTCGTATATAATCGGTCATTTTAGCCCCTTGTATAACAATCTACTATTTTTATGTCTTTGGTAGTCATATCAATACCCACTGTCTTTAAATCGCCACAATTTTTTTGTAGTGCGGAATCACGTTTGGACTTGTTTTTATAACTTGAAAGGGTGGCGTTCCACAGACATTCATGGTCACGGTACAGTTGTACGAACTTTAAATTAATCTCCCTACTTAATTAGGGCATCTTAAAACCTTAAAACACGTCATAGTTACAAATATAAACGAAACGCGTGATTTCTGCTTACTAGCCAACTGAAAACTAGCTTCTTCGGCCACATGAAGATAGTACACAAGCCAGGATAGTAAAATCAATGGTAAGGGGCGCTACTAGCCTTAAAAATAGAACTCCATCCTGTTAAAAACTGTCCTGGCTTATAAACTAGCTTACTAGCTTTCTAGCTTAGAAATAAGGCTTGGTCTATCTACACGAAGTCAGAAGTACTAGCTTGCTAGCTTACTGACACTACCTTGCTATCCTAGCTTGAAAAACTAGCCTCGTGTAACCCGGGCATACAAGTATGTAAAAGGGGTATGGAAAGAAGTTACGTTTCCTTAAAACTAAAAGATAGAATAAAAAACAGCCTAATTAGAAAGAAAACTAAAGCTAAAGTTGTCATTAAGCAAACACTACTAGTCAAAAGAAGTTACGAAAGTGAGGAATAGGAAAAGGCGGGAACTACCTGATAATAGTGAAAAGATATGGAAGTGCATAAAAATGTTACTCATATCTCAAAACAACAAAAATCATCTTCAGAATTATTACAGGTGAATTCATCACAGCTGGCCTCTGTAAACAGTGCAAATAGTTTTTTCGCTAATGATCGACAAAATATAGCTGAAAAAGTTCCGTTTAAGGATATATCACCGTCAACTTCAAGCCAGCCTCAATCAATCTGTAGCAATAATCTAAAATCATTTGTGCTATTAGATACTGATGAAGCCGAGGTAGAAATGATCATGCAGAACTAAAAGATAACTCGGCGGTTAGATGGGACAACATATCAAATAAAATATTAAAATAATTTAAGCACATCCTGGTTTCACCGCTTACTTACATTTTTCGAAAATGCTTAGCTGAAGGCATTTTTCCCAAATGTCTGAAGAAAGCTGTCGTTATTCCGGTATTTAAATCTTTTTTTTTTTTATTGTGGCACGCCGTAATGGCTTCACTCTGCCTAATGAAAAGCAGCCAGTGGAGCCCAAGAAGTGAAAGCGTTCCTCACAGCGCTACCACGCTATGCCGAACGCTCTCACTATGGCGGCCTGCATAAATGCTTTTTCACGCCCCGCTTAAATAACCCGGGAGAGAAAGAGGAAGGAAACACGTGTGCGGGAAGCGCATTCCACATACGGGCAGTTCGGCAAAAGAACGATTGTCCAAACTTTTTGGTACGTGTCTTGATGGTCAGCACGGTATGAGGGTGGCTTCTAAGACCTGCACGCGGCGATCTGGAAAGGAAAGAAGAGGGAGGGATGAGGTCAAAGAGCTCCTCAGAGCATTCACCGTGGTAAAGGCGGTAGAAAGCACTAAGGGAAGCAATGTCCCAACGTAGCTGTAACGGCTCCAGACTGGTCGTAACGTCATCGTTACCGATAATACGACAGCACGTCTTTGCAACCTGTCAAGAGCTTCGAGCAAGTACTTGGTGGATCCGTCCCAAAGATGAGAGCAATACTCTACGCAGGAGCGCACCTGAGTCTTATACAAAAGACAACGTTGCTCCGGCGTGAAGAACCGCTTCACCTTGTTCAGGATTCCGAGTTTACGTGAGGCTGTGGTTATAATGCTCTCAATATAGCTCTTCGGTTTGAGGTCGCTGTGTATGTCTATACCTTAGAGACTGAGACCAGTCCGGATGGGTAATAGGTTGCTCTGGAAGGAGGGTTGGGGGAGAAATGCGGACTTTTTAGCAGTGACAGCGCAGACCTGTGTTTTTTTGGCATTGAACTGGACCAGGTTATCAGAGCCCCATTTATAAATGCGGTCTAACTCCTCGTCCAGCTCAATGACAATCTTCCGTCTCGACTCCACTACATCGGCCTGCTTTGCCGCATGGTGACCCAAATAAAGCCGATGTACTGTACTGTCGTCTGCATAGCAATGAATTTTACCCAAGGATAACATATCATTGATATGCAGAAGGAACAGCGTGGGCGATATTATAGAACCCTGCGGCACTCCGGCATTCACCTGCAGAAACTGTGAGGCACTGCTTTCGCAGAGTACGCGACTGCTGCGCTCATGCAGGAACCCGGCGACCCAATCGCATAGGCGAGGTGGCAAGCCGTATGACGAAAGCTTGGAGAGAAGCGAACGATGCCAAACTCGATCGAAAGCCTTGGAGATGTCCAGGCTAACAGCTAGTGCTTCGCCGTGCTTGTCCATTGCTTCACCCAACAGGTGTGTTATGAACGCCAGGAGATCACCCGTTGATCGTTTCGGTCTGAACCCGTATTGTCGATCATGAATCAGGGAGTGATCTTCTAGGTAGCGAATGAGTTGCCTGTTTATGATTCGCTCAAAAACCTTGCAAAGGACAGAGGTGACAGCAATAAGTCGATAGTTGGCTGGGTCAGACCTATCCCCTTTTTTGGGGACCGGCTGGACGTTCGCCTTTCTCCAAGCCTCCGGCACAATTCCAGTAGAGTACGAAAGGTGGTATAGGCGTGTCAGTACTGGAGACAACTCGGGAGCACATTTTTTAAGGACGACTGCCGGTATACCGTCAGGACCGCTAGCCTTCCGCACATCAAGTGACTGCAGCACGGCACGGATGTCACGTTGTCTGATTTGGACGTCAGGCATTGAGGAACCACAGTGAGGGATGGTAGGTGGTTCCGCGCCGCAGTCATCGACACGCGAATTCGCCGCAAAGAGCTTCGCTAAGAGTTTAGCCTTGTCTAGCTAGCGATGGGCCAACGAGCCATCAGGGTACCGCAGTGGGGGCAGAGAAGGCGCGCAAAAGTTGGCTTGCACCGCTTTGGCCAGTCGCCAATAACTTCGGCTACCCGTTGGGTGCGACAACAGCTCTTGGCCAACGCGAGCAACGCGCTTGGCATTCGCTCTCGAGAGAGCTCTCTTGCAGACTTTGGTAGCCTTGTTGAAGACTACCTTGAGGGAAGAGATATTACGATCGTTGAGCGTGCGAGCCTTGGTCCAAGCGCGATATGCCGCCTGTTTAAGTTCAACAGCTTTGGCGCATTCGCGATTGAACCAAGGGCGCGCCTTACTTCCGCTGACGACATCAGTGTAGGGAATGTAATATTCCATCCCCAACATGATCTCGTCAGCGACAGCAGAGGCACTCTCCGATGGTTCCCTTCTCACAAAGCAGCGCTGGCCCCACGGGATGGACGCAAAATAGTCGCGCATACCATCCCAATCTGCCGACGAGTAGTGCCATAAACGTCGTTTAGACTCCACTGAGGGAGAGCTTTTACGGCGCAGTACGGTGGCACCAACCAGGCAATGGTCAGAAGTGACCAACGGAGCACTTATCGACACTCTGTACCCGGCTGGTCGACTCGTCACCAGTAAGTCTAGCAGGGAAGGCGCTTGACCCGATATATCTGGAATCCTGGTGGGCTGGAGAACCAGTTGAGTCAGATCATGCGTGAGAGCGAATGCGTGGGCAGTTCGGCCTGCGTGATCTGTTTTGGAATAGCCCAGCCAGGTCTCATGGTAGGCATTAAAATCTCCTAAAAGTACCACATCGGCAGACGGAAACCGCTCCTGTACGTTGTCAACTGCTTGGCTCAGGTAGTCGAATAACCGAGTGGTCTCGTGGTCTCCAGAGTGGGAACGGTACAGGCAAGCGTAGGCATGGCTCTCGGAACCAAGATCCACGTGTACCCATAGGATGGAGAAGGAGGGGTCCTCCAAGCAGCAAAAACGTCGACAGCAAACGTCCGTCCTGACGAAAAGGCATACTCCGGCCTTCGCGAGGAAGCATTCCTCAAGCACGTAGCCGGGGTAGTGCAGATATGCAATGTCGGCAGGACGGCGGATCTGTGTCTCCGTCAGAAAGAGCAATGCAGGCCGGGCCGTCTCAAGGTGTTGGTGGACGGCGTTGAGGTTTGAATGGAGTCCACGGATGTTAGTGAACTCCACCTCAAAAAGCGACTTGGTGGTGGGGAAGTGGGATGCCGCTGTCTGACCTGCATTGTTTTTAGACATTGACATGGTGGTTGGATGGGGGCGTGAGTAAAAGGAGATGCTGTGGCGGCAAGGGGGAAAAGACAAAGTGTGGGAGACTAACATGAACTGGTGCATGTAGTTGTTCGGTAAGACGTTAATCGACCCGCCGGACGGAAGGGCCCCCGTACCCCCCCGAAAGTAGTCGCCGGGTCCCACCAATCCGGTCACCAACCAGCACGACGAGCCACTTCGGGATTATGCGCGACCTGGTGGAGCAGCCTCCTAGGGTGGTTAGCCCTAGCTGGGCTCCTGTACTATGCCGCGGGCGGCCAGCGGCACCACCGTTTCTAGGGGTCTCCCTGGCCGGCGAATCGACCCACGTCAACCGAACAATGCGTCCACAAAGACTCCCACCGGACCTTGACCCTGCCGCCACCGCACCTACCCAAGCTCCGGTATTACGGCTCTGAACCCGGAATGCGTCCTGTGTCGAGCACCGAACACTTGGCGGGTTTTAGGAGTCCGCATGGTGGTAGCGCCGGACGAGCAAAGCTCTCCCACCAGCAAAATCCCTTTAGTCGCCTCTTACGACACCCGCTAAGATACAGGGGAGGCGGTGGTGCAATTCTCACCCGGCACCACACGGGGTAAAAATCAGTCTGGCAGTAAAAATCATATTACGAATTACAGACCTATTTCGTTACTGCCAGCAATATCTAAAATATTAGAAAAAATTATAAAAGACTTGTCCAATATTCAGAGAGACATTCCTTATTGTCAGATAGCCAATTTGGGTTTAGAGCTAAACTATCGACTGCCGACGCTGTGCATCAACTCACTGACTATTTAGTCCAGGAACTTGACACAGGTAAAAGGACAGTGGGAATATTCCTCGACCTAGCAAAAGCTTTCGACTCAGTTTCAACACTTATTCTATTGCAAAAGCTAGATTTTTTAGGTATAAGAGGCACCCAGCTTAAACTATTTGCAGAATATCTTAATGAGCGTACTCAATGCGTAAAAATAGGCAGTGTTTTCAGCTCTGATCTGAAAAGTAATTATTTTGGGGTTTCTCAGGAAAGCATTTTAGGTCCCACTTTATTTCTAGTATATATAAATGACCTGTGTAATCTCAAATTAACTGGTAGCAAAATCAATCGCTTGGGAACCTGTACTTTGCACAGTACAGGGGCCCAAGCGAGCCTAACCAGCTCGTGAAGCTGCCTCACCATGCCACGCATAATCTCGGGGTGGTCCGTCGTGCCGATTGGTGACCGGAAGGTGGGGTCCCGGCGGCCATTCCCGGGGGGGTTCGGGGGCCCTTCCGTTCGGCAGGTTAATAATACTCGTCTGTGGGCAAATTCCTGGGGAAACAGGCCACCACACTTTGACCATTCGCATCGCGGCATCATTTTCTCGATTCACGCCTCTCTCTTTCCACTCCTAAAATGACAGCGCCTAACAACAAAACTGGTACTACAGCGGTGCACACCCCCACCACAGCCTTACCGTTTGAGGTGGAGTTCGCTAACATCAGCGGACTCATTGCAAACCTCAATGTGGTGTACGGCCACCACCATCTAGAGACGGCACGGCCAGCAATGTTGTTCCTGACGGAGACGCAAATAATCCGCCCTGCTGACACCACCTACCTGAACTATCCCGGCTTTGTGCTTGAAGAATCCTTCAAAGCCAAAGCCGGAGTTTGCTTATTCGTTCGGGCGGATGTTTGCTGTCGCCGTCTGCTCTGTCTGGAGGACCCTTCCTTCTCCCTCCTAGTGGTACACGTCGACTTAGGCTCTCATTGCCGTGTCTTCGTCTGCGTCTACCGATCCCATAACGGCGACATGGAGACAACTCGACTAATTGAACATCTTAGTCGGGTAGCAGATGATGCTCAGGAGCAGTTTTCATCGGCAGAATTGGTGTTTTTGGGTGACTTCAACGCCCACCATGAGTTGTGGTTAGGTTCCTCCAAAACAGACCATGCTGGTAGAACTGCCCACGCATTCGCTCTCACGCATGACCTGACGCAACTGGTGAACCAGCCCACCAGGATCCCAGACATAGTTGGCCATGCGCCCTCCTTACTCGACCTTCTGCTGACGAGTCGCCCAGCTAGATACCGGGTGGAGATTCGAGCTCCTTTAGGTTCCTCGGATCACTGCTTGATATCCAGCACAGTGCCTTTGGCGTCGCGCCCGCCAACAGCGGTTTCGAAACGCCAGATTTGGCACTACACGTCGGCAGACTGGGACGGTATGCGGGAGTATTTTGCATCCGTCCCTTGGAGGCAGCGCTGCTTTAGTGGGAAGGACCCCACCGCTAGCGCCACTGCCGTTGCTGATGAGATAGTATTAGGAATGGAATACTATATTCCACACTCCTATGTCATCAGCAAAGGCAGACGCAACCGCTGGTTCAATGGCGAGAGTGCCAGCGCTGTTGAGAGCAAACAGACGGCATACCGCGCTTGGATCAGAGGTAAAGCTCATGGGGATCCCGAAACTCGCTCGCTAAAAGCAGCCTATAATGATGCCACGAAGTCGTGTAAGAGGGCCTACATTAGAGCGGATGCCCAGCGCGTTGCACGAGTAGGCCAAGAACTCCTGACGCATCCTACGGGCAGCCGTAGCTACTGGCGTCTGGCCAAAGCCGTGCAATCCAACTTCTGCCATTCCTCGCTGCCACCACTGAGATGTCCTGACGGAACTTTAGCTCACAAGCCGCAGGAAAAGGTCGATCTCCTGGCCAAACTCTTTGCGGCTAACTCCCGGATCGATGACTGTAATGCACAGCCACCCTCAATTCCTCACTGTGGCCACACAATGTCTGATATTAAAATCAGGCAGTGTGATGTCCGTGCGGAGCTGCAGTCAATCGATGTCCGGAAAGCTAACGGTCCTGATGGCATCCCAGCAATAGTCCTGAAAATGTGTGCAGCGGAGTTGTCCCCTGTGTTAACGCGTCTGTACCGTCTCTCGCTCTCTTCGGGTTGTGTGCCGGAATCTTGGAGAGAAGCTAATGTGCAACCGATCCCTAAAAAAGGAGATCGGTCAGATCCGACTAATTACCGCCCTATAGCCGTAACTTCAGTGTTGTGTAAGATCCTAGAACGAATATTGAACAAACAGCTTATTCGATACCTAGAAGATCACTCCCTAATTCACGATCGTCAATATGGGTTTCGGCCAAAACGGTCAACGGGTGATCTTCTAGCGTACGTCACACATCTCTGGGGTGAGGCTATTGACAAGCGTGGCGAGTCACGGCAGTTAGCCTTGACATAGCCAAGGCTTTTGATCGGGTCTGGCAAAAAGCTCTTCTCTCCAAGCTCCCGGCATACGGTTTGCCCGCTCAGTTCTGTACCTGGATTGCTAGATTCCTGCATGAGCGTAGAATCCGTGTCCTTTCGGATGGATGCGCTTCGCGGTTCATGCCAGTGAACGCTGGTGTTCCTCAAGGCTCCGTTCTATCCCCCACGCTGTTCCTTCTGCATATCAATGACATGTTTCCTCTTGGAAACATTCATTACTATGCAGATGATAGCACAGTGCATGGGGGATATAACGGTCACCCAACGGCTGAGCGGGTAGACACCGAAATGAAGCGAGCAAATCTTGTCATTGAGCTCGATCGGGTGTTGGACCTCATTTCTAAATGGGGCTCCGATAATCTGGTGGAGTTCAATGCCAAGAAAACACAGGTGTGCGCGTTCACAGCGAAAAAGTCGCCATTCCTTCCCCTTCCCTCTCTTCAGGGTACATCTCTAGGCCTGCAGAGCAGTATTAACATGCTCGGTATGGATATCCGCTGCGATCTGAACCAAAAGGACTACATCGAAACCGTGATTAAAAATGCCTCACGTAAACTCGGTGTCCTGAACAAGTTGCGGCGATTCTTCACGCCTGATCAGTTGTGTCTATTATACAAGACACAGGTGCGGTCTTGCGTGGAGTATTGCTCTCACCTTTGGGACGGCTCCGTAAAGTACCTTCTAGATGCCTTGGACAGATTGCAGCGCCGCGCTGTGCGCATTATCGGCAACGCGGAGGTCACTAAAACTCTCGAGCCTTTGCAATTGCGTAGAGATATTGCGTCACTCAGCGTCTTTTACCGTTTATACCATGGCGAGTGCTCTGAAGAACTCTTTGACCTCATCCCTCCTTCTCCCTTCCTCCATAGGAGTACGCGTGCTGCTCTCCGGAGTCACCAATTTACAGTCTCTAATATTCCATCACGCACAAAGAAATTTGGTGACTCGTTTCTTTGCCGCACTTCCAAAAGATGGAATAGTCTACCAGCACACGTATTCCCTCCTACCTATGACATAGGGTCCTTCAAACGAGGCGTGAAGAAGCACTTTGTGGGCCGTCAGAGTGAGGGTGACTGATGCTAAGTCTCTTACGCTGCACCAGCTGTCCTTGCGCCTGGACTTCATTTCCACTTAACATCAGGTGGAGTGGGGTCATTTGCCGGGCTTATTATAAAAAAATATATATATTTATCATATGATATTTTAGCATATGCTGATGACACTGCTCTGCTGTTCTCTGCTGATTCTCATGAAGATGTCTATAAAAATGCACAACAACGCTTCAATATTGTTAAACAACACGTCGCCACTTCTATACAGCACTGAAACTACTAACAAAAGACGTAAACATATTGTTTGCCCTCAAAATGCAGGAGCAAAACATGTGTAGGGGAAATTAGGTTTAAGTTGTGTCAGCATTGGCATAGTATGACGCACGCGCACTCGCGCGTGTTTAGGTATAAAAACAAATGTATTTAATTAATAAAGTCGATTCTTTATATCAACGTCTCGCGAGCATTATTTCAAGCTTCCCTAATCGCACGTGCCCGTAACAGTAAAATAGTTACATTGGTGACCCCGACGTGATAAGAAAATTAACGTAATATATATATATATATATATTTTTAGTAGTGTCTGTACAACTTACGAACGGCCTCCCATCAGCGGGTCTCACCGTCCGGAGTTTCAAGAGACAGAAATCACTACTAATAAACATAGAAGAATCCGGCATGTTTGCGTACGAGGAAGCGCATGCAAGTGAAGCTCCAGTGCCTGTCCCGGGAACATCCAGCGGCATTGAAGCCATGTCTTTGAACACCAAAATTCCAGATTTTTGGACAGCACACCCACGCCTATGGTTCGCTCAATTTGAGTCTGTAATGAGACCTCAGAAGAAAGGGGACGAGGATAAGTTCCATTTCGTGGTAGCAAAACTCGGTTTGGAAGCTTTACAACAGGTGAGCGACCTCCTCACTGACCCACCTGCCGAAAACAAGTATACGGCATTAAAATCCAGATTGATCGGTGTCTTCGAGGAGTCCGAATCGAGACAATTCCAAAAACTAGTGGGAGAAATGGAGTTGGGAGATCAGAAGCCATCCCAGCTATTGCGTAAAATGCGTGATCTCGCCAAAAAGAAGGTTCCGCTCGAAAAAGAAAAAGAAACGCTCCAGATGATGTGGACTGGCCACTTAACCCCTGCGGTCCGTGCTGTATTGAGTATAAGCGATGTTAAAGATCTTGACAGATTAGCGCAGATAGCCGATACGGTAATGGAAAATATCCGCCCCCAGGTCGAAATATCCCAAGTCAGTCGCCCAGATAATATAGCTTTATTGACACAGAAAATCGACCAATTATACCTAGAGGTAGCCGAATTAAGGTCAAGGCATAACAACAGAGGACGATCGCCATTCCAAAGACGTTATAGATCGAGATCAAGATCAAAGTCTTATAAAGATAATCGCATGTGTTATTATCACAAGAAATTCGGTCAAGCTGCAACGAGGTGTAAAGATAGTCGCTACTGCAGTTTCCAGAAGACGCAGCCGGAAAACTAAAGTTGACTCCGAAAGAGGCAGTTCTCGGTGTCAATGAAATAAAAACCTGCCGTCTGTGTGTAACCGACTCAAACAGTGGTACACGTTTTTTAATAGACACAGGTGCAGAAGTTTCAGTTGTAGCAGTGAAAAATAAGCACCTGCTAACACCGAGCGATTTAAATTTATTTGCGGTTAATGGACCCATCAAAACGTATGGAAAGAGAATCATGAGCTTAAACTTAGGACTACGTCGGGACTTCCAGTGGACATTTATCGTAGCAGACGTCCGAAACTCCATAATCGGGGCTGACTTTCTTACGAAAAATAAGTTGTTAGTCGACCTCTATTCGAAACGATTACGCGACGAAGTCACCGACCTCAGTACAGTAGCTCAGATTTCATATTCGAGCCAGCCAACAATTCGCACGATTGATGAAAATAATTGCTACCATAGCATTTTAAAGAAATACAATGAAGTGATTAACCCGTCAATACCGAGTCGAACGGATTTATTACACAATATTGAACATTTTATTCATACCTCGGGGCCACCTACACATGAAAAAGTACGCCCTTTGAACCCCGAGCGATACCAAGCTGCTAAACTAGAGTTCCAAAAGATGGTTAAGAATGGAATATGTAGACCTTCCAGCAGCCCATGGGCTTCTCCTCTTCACATAGTCGTTAAGAGAAATGGCGAAATCAGGCCTTGTGGAGACTATAGGCGATTGAATGCGGTGACAATCCCAGATCGCTATCCACTACCAAGATTGCAAGATTTTACATATATGCTGAAAGATAAAACCATTTTCTCCAAATTAGACATAGAAAAGGCTTACCATTGCATTAACATAGCTGAACAAGATATTTCAAAGACAGCTATAATAACACCCTTTGGGTTGTTTGAATTTGTCAAAATGACGTTTGGCCTAAGAAACGCTGGCCAAACCTTCCAACGTTTCATGAATATGGTACTAAATGGTCTCGATTACGTATTTTGTTACTGTGATGACGTTTTGATCAGTAGCTCCAGCGAACCCCAGCATATACAGCATCTTCATGAAGTATTGGAACGATTAAAAAAATATGGAATAAAATTAAACTTATCTAAATGCGAGTTTGGCAAAGATAACTTAGATTTTCTCGGATATCACATAAACCAAGAAGGTATTAGACCTCTAGACGAAAAAATTGATGTGATAGGGACGTATCCCAGACCCGAAACGATAAAACAGTTATGTCGTTTCCTTGGCATCATCAACTTTTACCGATCCTGTCTACCACAAGCAGCAGAACACCAGAAGGAGTTGAACAAGTTTCTTCACGACTCGAAGAAAAACGACAAAAGAAAAGTTCCATGGTCCGAAGAGACAGAGAAAGCCTTTGAGAAATGTAAAGAAAGCATAAAACGCGCTGTTACACTTTTCTACCCGTCAATGACGTCACCGCTCTTCTTGATGACAGACTGCTCAGCGACATGCGCTGGCGGTGTATTGCAACAGAAATACGATGGCAAGTGGCAACCCCTAGGATTTTTTTCCAAAGCCCTAAGCCCAGCCCAGACAAAATACAGCACATACGACAGAGAGCTGTTAGCAATCTATATGTCGATAAAACACTTCCGTCCCTACATCGAAGGTAAAGAGCTGACTGTTTTCACTGATCACAAGCCATTGACATTCGCAATGACGAAATCAGGCTCCGACAACGATACTCCACGTCGACTGAGACATTTAGATTTTATTTCTCAGTTTTGTACGGAAATCAAACACATATCGGGATCAGAGAACTGTGTGGCGGACGCTCTATCAAGAATAGAGACGATATCTTTCCCAAGCTTTATTGACTATGAAAAATTAGCACAAGATCAAGACAATGACGAGGTCGAAAATTTAGTAAAAAATAGAAAATTGTCTTTCAAGCGGTATCAATTCCCTGGATCCGACAAAGAAATATTGTGTGAAACGTCTAGCAACAATCCCCGGCCCTACTTGCCACCACAGAACCGTCAAACGGCCTACAACGCCGTCCACGGATTCAGCCACCCAGGCACGCGGTCTACCAAAAGGATGATGACAGAAAGATTTTTTTGGCCGTTAATCAAGAAAGAAATTACAGCGTGGGTAAAAGCGTGTATTCCATGCCAACAGTCAAAAGTTCATAGACACACTGTGTCACCTCTACAGAGATTCCCGAGAACAGAAAGATTCGCCCACCTACATTGCGATTTGATTGGCCCTCTTCCGTTATCACAAGAAGTAAGATATATCGTCACAATGATTGACAGAAATACGAAGTGGCCGGAAGCCTATCCCATAGCGCAAATAACCGCAGAGAGCGTATGCAATGCATTAGTCACCGGCTGGATATCGCGTTTCGGATGCCCTATTACTATCACTACTGACCAGGGTCGGCAGTTCGAATCCAATCTGTTCAACAAATTGACAAAGCGATTAGGAATCAATAGAATACACACAACGCCGTACCACCCTCAAGCCAACGGTCAAATAGAAAGATGGCATAGATGTCTAAAAACATCATTAATTGCAACTTGCAACAGCGCAAATTGGGTCAAAGAATTACCTTTAGTAATGTTGGGACTACGCGCAGCGATAAGGGAAGACAGCGGTGTCAGCGCAGCTCAAATGACCTACGGCGCTACGCTACGTTTGCCAGCTGATTTTTTCAACGTAAACAAAGACAACTCGATCACTGACTTTGATTATGCAACGCAAATATCAACCGCTATGAACAATATTATTACAACTAATCCGACCACAAAAACAAACAGAAAATGTTTTATTCATAAAGAGCTACGAAACTGCGATTACGTTTTCTTACGAAGGGACATGATTAAAAAGTCTTTGACAGCTCCATACGAAGGTCCATACAAGATAATACATCGAGATAAGAAATGTTACACAATTCAAATGCCCGGCAGAAGAGCTACGGTTTCAATAGACAGACTAAAACCCGCATTCGGTTGCACTGAAAACAATAACAACGCAGGAAACGAATGCACACCGGCGTCATCGAACCAAAACAAGGTCACGAGAAAAGGCCGCGTGGTCAAGCCGGTAGTCCGATTTGCTGTCTAAGAACAAATATGTAATTATATAAAAGATAGCATAACCATTCAATGAGTTCACTAATTCATCACCCTACAACGTGCACGCCACCAGCTCGCTACAAGTTTGACAACCAGCTACCAGTTCATTTTTCTTCAAAATGGGTAACCAATATTCGAAAGATGAGCACGTCATCATCACACAACAACAGGCTGCACAGGAGCTTGAGGCAACTACCAGGAGAGCCGCGTCAGAAGCCACCGCAGCTCTTGCACTCGCAGCCGCAGCCATCATTATAGTTATAGTATACATTTTGTGGAATGTCTGCCAACACAAAGTGAAGAAATGGGCTACATCGGGTCTTCAAGGAACGAGAAATGAGAACGGACGTCGAAGTTTGCAAATGTTTTCCCGTTTTCCGAGGACAATCCCGGCGACCCCAGGACAAGGACCACCAGCATACGCGTCTCAAAACGTGTAATACTTTATTTATAAGATTTTATTTAATCCCAGTTTTTTCTGTAAAGGGGGGAGTACTTGTAGGGGAAATTAGGTTTAAGTTGTGTCAGCATTGGCATAGTATGACGCACGCGCACTCGCGCGTGTTTAGGTATAAAAACAAATGTATTTAATTAATAAAGTCGATTCTTTATATCAACGTCTCGCGAGCATTATTTCAAGCTTCCCTAATCGCACGTGCCCGTAACAGTAAAATAGTTACACATGCCTTCTCTTCTAGATTTTACTTGTTCTTAGGTCTACTTCTATAAAATAGGTTAAACGCTAAAATATTCATATTTCATAATTGCTATAGTAAAACAAAGAATATACTCAAAGAAGCCCTTCTCAATATGTCCTGCGAGGATACAGAAAAATTATTAATGGTCTTAAAATGAATGATGCTTTTATATTTATACCTAGTAGTTTAAAATGAATATTGTTTAAATTTTTATACATTTTGTAGTTAAGTTTATGAATGTTGTTTTTGCTATTTATTTATTTAGCCACAAAGAATAAAAGAGTAGTTTGCATTATTATTTAAGAATTTCGTAAGGTTCTTTGTTTGAAATAAATAATGATTAATTTATATACATTAGAAAGATAAGTTTTTAATTAATAAAGTTTTGTTTTTTATTTAGTCACTAAGAATAAAAAATATTTCGCATTGCTAATTTAAGTATTTAGTAAGTCCTTTATTTTTGCCTGGAAAACGGGATAATCCTAGTTCAGGCACTTGTGTATTATTGTCACTAATAGTATGTTTAGTATTCTGTATATGTTGTAAAATAAGTTATTCAATGAAGATTTTTTTGACTGAAATGGAAATGGGCTGGGATACACAAAGAGTTGATGACGAAAGATGGACAAAGAAGGTAATAAACTGGTATCCCATTGAAAGCAAAAGAAAAACAGGAAGGCCGCAAAAGAGATGGAGAAATGACATAATGACAGTTGCCGGAACACTTTGGACAAGAGTAGCCAGAGGAAGAAAACGATGGAAAGCATTGGAGGCGGCTATCACCGCTATATGCGGTCCCTACACAGAAAAAACTAACAATATTAACTTAATGTTATAAAATATATTAACCATACATACTAACAAAATTCTTTTTTATTATTATTTTTTACTATCAAACTGTTACGATGTGTTGGTAAATAAAAGCTTTAATTAATAATATTATTATTACCATTATTATTTATCACTAGCTGTTGCCCGTGACTTCATTCTCTAGGACTACTTTATCCCACAGGAACCTGTCTCCGGAATATAAAGTATCCTATGTCCTAGTTCAGGCTATGGTCTGTCTAGGTGCAAAATTTTATCCAAAATCGTTATGCCTCCATTTTTATTATATTTAAGTAATAATACACTTTTATTTCAACATTTTCTAGAACTTATCTATAACTTTTTAAACCACAACATAGCACACAAAATACAAAGGAATTATCCTCACAGGATCTTGTGTTGTTGTTGCTCATGTGTGTTTGTGTAGTGAATAACTTAATGAGTTTCTAGTAAACATAACACGAAACAATTACCTTATTAGGTAATACTGCGGGCTTTAATTCTTGTCTGTCTTGAATCTTTATTCATCTCGACTTAACCTAACTTAATTAACGAAAGGTATTTCTTTGAGTACTACTTTTTTGTTTTAAATTATAAGACTTAAGCAACTTTCGTAACGACTGAGTGATAAACACTGCAATTTTTTAAAGTTAAAATGGCATTCAGTACTTATTTACTTAATAAATGGATAGATGGCGCAGCAGCCGGCGCGGTGAGGATGCGATCTAGAAAGTTAAGTAACTGTGCAATGCCGTATTGCTGGATGGGTGACAATATTAGAATGCCTTGAGCTCCTCAGTGTTTCGGAAGAGGCCATTGGTCCTGGTTAAGATGGCAGTCGTCAAAATCAAGGAACATTTTAACTGTGTGGGGATGGTTTTAACCATTACTGGGTTATGGACACCATTTTAAAAAATAAATTTAAAAAAAAATCCACTGTTCAGATGGAGGTCTGCTGAGCCGTGCGAAGTTTATAGGATGATGAAAAAGGAATTCTGTATTTACTGCTTGTCGCTAAGCTAACCAGAAATGAAATAAAATGAAATGAAATGAAATGAAATGATTCTTTATTTGCCAAGAACATAGTATGTTACAGTTGTTAGAATTATATTATGTAGGTACTATATGTTCCACTCCCATAAGAGTATGCAAATTAATTTAAGTTGATTGCAGAATAATCGTAATCGACACAATATTTAAGACACATTCAATTACTTACATTAAAATAAAAGATTCAATTTGTTAGGGTCAATTAAATTAAATAAAAAATAATTATAGTAAAATAATAATAATTAATCAAATAACAGTAAGAAAAAAAAACCATAATTATAAAAGTTAGTAACAATAGTCAGTTGTTAGTAAACAATAACACAATGTCAACCCAAAGCAATACCTTTACTGAGAAAGAAACTCATCAAGCGTATAGAATGACTTTCAAGGAGCCATTCTTTTAATTTTTTGTTGAAGTAGCGCACCGGCAGTTCCCGAATGATCCTTGGAATGTGATTATAGATCCTCACGGTAAAAACTGCGCAGTTCCTATCGCAAAGAGAGCCCTTACATAAAGGATTTCTTAACTTTGTAACATCTCGTCATTGAAATTTGCTTTCCTGAGATATTTTTTTGAAAAGATGAGGATGGCTTCTCACAAAATTTCCTGCTTCTAGAATATATAAGCAGGTTAGGGTGAGAGTTCCCAACTGTTTAAATAAAGGCCTGCATGAGGTCAGTGGTCCGACACCACAAACAGCTCGGATACATTTTTTTTGTACCAGGAAAGCTCTTTTAATATCAGTAGATTTTCCCCACAGCAAGAGACCATATCTGAGCACTGATGCGACATAACCGTGATAGGCAGTAAGTGCAGCTTGATGATTGGTTGTTTTACGCGTTTGCCTTAGAGCATGGACGAATCTGTTTAATCTGCTACATACGTAATTTATATGACTTTTCCAATTACAGTTTTTATCCAGCATCAGGCCCAAGAACTTAATTTCGTCAGTTTCCGAAAGGGGAGTAGCGTTGTATTTAATGTCAAGTGACTTATTTGTGGACCTTTAATTGCAAAATTTGATATATTTTGTTTTTGAAATATTAATGTCAAGATCATTGAAATTTAGCCATTTTATCACTTTGTCTAATGTGTTATTTACAATTGTTTCATAAGATGTGTCAGGGTAGTTATCATTTTTAATGTCAGGTATAATAATTGAGATATCGTCAGCGAAAAGAACACACTTTTGGTCGATCACATTTGGGAGGTCATTTATATATAATAAAAATAATAAAGGACCCAGGATACTTCCCTGTGGGACACCAAGGCCATTAACTTTATAATCTGACTTATGTACACGTAAAGTGGTATCAGGATCATTTTCAACTCGTGTTATCTCTACACATTGCATACGGTTGTGCAAATAAGATTGTATCCAATCATAAGCTGGACCTCTAATGCCGTATTGGTAACACTTCTAGAGCAAATGTGTTGATTGACCAGATCGAAGGCCTTCGACATATCTAAAAAGATTACTGCTACTCTATTCCTTTCATCTATATTTTTTGTAACTGCTTTAATTAATGAAAACGCTGCTAAAGTGTTTGATTTATTTTTCTGAAAACCGTTCTGTTCTTCTTTTATGATGTTAAATTTGTTCATAAACTCCAGCAATCTAGCATACATGGCCTTTTCAAAGATTTTGGCAAAAATAGAAATCAACGTTATTGGTCTATAGTTACTTATATCTTCTTTACTATTATTTTTATACAGAGGCTTAACTACAGATCTTTTTAATCGTTCTGGGAAAACGCCACTTTCGAAAGAAATATTTATTAAATGTGCCAGAATAAGGCTAATAATGGCTTTGGCGCACTATTTTATGATATTTGTAGAGACGCCAACGTATCCAACTGCTTTTTTGTTGTGTAGAGAATGTATAATCTTAGTAATTTCCCCGGGTGCGTAAGGTTTTAGAAATATGCTTGAGTTTAATGTTTTTAATTTAGGTGGCTTCCAATCTTTTCCATCTTTCATCTTCCAAAGAGAACAAATCATCCTGGTTAGCAACATAATAACGGCCCGTCCGGCGACAGGAAAGTACGAAACTATTAAAGAGCGCCTGATTAGCTGCTTGGGAGAATGAATTTGAACAACTACGACTTCAAAAACTTTTTCCCGAAGTAGTTTTGTACGTTGCGACAGGTTGCGAAGAAATCTATGTTCACCCTACGATTTCTAGTGATAAAACATTTGCTTTATCACTGGAAATCTTAGCATTTTTGCTAGAAAGGCATGAAAAGTATTTTTGCTTGCATTTCTTACGAAAAATGGCTGCGAAAACGTGTCTATAACTAGGATCAAGTAGGTATGTAACAAACATTGAGGTACATCAATGGTAACAAAGAAAAAAACACGTTAGAATCCGTTTTGTTGACAGAGATCATCAAGGTCAATGCGAACTCGCTCCAAAACAGATGTCAGTATATATTTGCGAACGGCATTGACATCATTTTCATCTTTGTTAATTTATGAAATAACTTCTGAGTGAAAAAACTAAATATGCTTATTCTGATAAGCATATTTAGTTTTTTCATTTTATAAAAGAGTCGTTACGTAGTAAAATCGTGATTATGTTTGTCAGTACTTACAAAAATCAAATAGAGATAAAATATTAGATAGAGATAAGATATGTTGTTTAACGTATATAAGCGGAAGGCGTACTAAAATAAATCAATGTTTTAACCACGACGGAATAGATAAAGAAGGTTAACTGTTCTGTGGGATTAACATCATAATTATCTTCGGTTAATTTACACGCCATGTCTACCTGAATAGTACACATAAGTTGTTTACAAGGATGTAAAAACTCATTTATATAATTTAGTTTCCTGCTGTAATCTACATCGACGTACATTCTAATGTATTTTAATTAATATTTAATTATAAGACTAAAATAACCACACTCCAATATTCATTATAATAATATGTTGGTTGGTTTGTCATACTTCATGTCTGTAGTTACATGGAAACAACAGAAGCGTTTGGATAGGTTTTAAAACGAGTTGAGCTTCATACATACAGATTACTTGAGATTATTTGCAAGGCCGATTAAATCGCTTAATTAAAGTAAATAAAGATCTGAAAAAGTCAATATAAAGGTTGAGTGTTCATCGCGGCTTCAGTTCGGTCTACAACACAGGCAGGTCGTCTAAAATGAAAAATCGCGCCATATTATGTTGTGCAACGATAGTGGCCTTTTTCTGGTTCATTTACGGTTCTGTGAAATACAAACAAACACACACACACACAGTGCACACAGAGACCGTACGCGCAGAGACCGTGAGCGCAGAGACCGAGGAGCGTGTAGAGGCAGTGCGCACAGAGACCGTGCACGTAGAGACCGTGCGCACGGAGCCCGTGCACACCGCGCCTGTGAGCACCACGCGCGTCCCTGGTATCAAGTACATTCTCCAATGGACGTCGCGAATCTCCCCCTTCGATCTCATAGAAGAAGGCTTCCAAGGCTTCATGTCCAACAACTGCAAACACTCCAAATGCTACGTGACAGCTGACAGGCACTTCCTACCGGCCCTCACAGACTTCGACGCAATCGCGTTCAACGCTAAGGTGTTATGGGAACCCATTTCTTTACCCGAACGTCGATCAGAGAAGCAAAAGTATATTTTTGTGGCCTACGAATCGCCGCATAACTACCGCGTGTGTGACAGTGTATACGAAAACTTTTTTAACTGGACTTGGTCTTACAAATTGAACTCCGATTTCCGATGGGGCTACATAACTATTTACGATTTGGATGGTAACGTGGTTGGGCCGAAATTGGATATGAAATGGCCCGATTTAAAGCCTATCGATGATGAGTTGAAAAAGAAGCTGGATCGTAAATCGAAGGGTGCGACGTGGTTCGTATCCAATTGTAATACAATTGGGAAAAGGGAAACCTTCTTTCGTAAGATGGTTCGTGAAAGGGACGCTATGAATTATAGCTGGTCTATGGACGTGTATGGCAGCTGCGGGCCCCACGTCTGCACGCGCAGCAACGAGCAGGAGTGCTACAAAATTATCGAGGAGGACTACCGCTTCTACTTTTCGTTCGAGAACTCGTTCGCCGAAGACTACGTCACGGAGAAACTGTTGACGGCGCTAAACCATTACGCGATACCCGTCGTGTACGGAGGCGCTAATTACTCGCGGTAAGTTTGTGTCACTTCTGGTTAGAGTTCATATGTAATTATATTTTGAAAACCGACGCTTTTTTTGGTCAAGCTCAAGTTGTTGTCGAATTTCTAAAGCTGCCGCTATAGTTAAAGGAAGACTTCAATATCTAAAAATGGTCTGTTCTGTAAGTACATAATTATAATCGATTGCCTTCCTCAGCAATATTGAAATATTAGTTCTGCTTGATTAACCCTGCTAATACCGAATATCCATACGGTTCGCGATTAAGATTTAATCATAAATCTTCAAAACACTCACTGTGTTCTGAGAATGGCTGGCAAGGCGTCATATTTTTATGTGTAGCTAATTTTGCCGTAATTAAAATAAAGCATGGCTTGGACAAATATTGGTTTGTGAAGATTCTGCTTTTTTTTACTGATTCATATTTGCGCTACATTTACTTCAACAAGTTTTATGAATAAAGTACATGTTAAAATAGTCTATATTAAAAAAAAATATTATTTCCAAAATACAGTATCTTTAATTTTTTTCTATAAAAAAATGCCAAATATGAGAGAATTTTCATTTGAATATGGCGTAATTTCATTAATAAAATGTGACGCAGTACGTTGTTTGTTAAACTGGGGTAAACACCGCAGATTGCCTAACCGGGGCGGGCTCAGACACTAGCGGCTAGTGTTGGGATGTACATGGTTTATAAGTAGGTTTTCCCTTTTCCCGAATTCCTGTCGAGGATTCTGAACCTCGACAGGGAGGCTGGAACTGGGGGGAAAACCCTACAAAACCACTCGCGCCACCCCGGGCGCGGTGGTACCTACTCAATAATCAGTTTTAAATATATACGTACCACATAATCACGACTATTATCTCCGAAGGGTCAGTCAGAGACTAGGCAATGAGGACAGTCCTCTGCCATAGTTAGGGTTTTTTTTTAATACTGGTTGCTCCGCTTTTTGGCAGGTTTTTGTGTGTCTGTGTTTTCTTTTTTTTTCTTTCTTTTCTTGGCGATTTAATAAGCTTGAGAGCTCCACATTTCTATTTTTTCTTGGCGATTTAATAAGCTTGAGAGCTCCACATTTATATTTTTTTCTTGGCAATTTAATAAGCTTGAGAGCTCCACATTTCTATTTTTTCTTGGCGATTTAATAAGCTTGAGAGCTCCACATTTCTATTTTTTCTTGGCGATTTAATAAGCTAGAGAGCTCCACATTTCTATTTTTTCTTGGCGATTTAATAAGCTTGAGAGCTCCACATTTCTATTTTTTCTTGGCGATTTAATAAGCTTGAGAGCTCCACATTTCTATTTTTTCTTGGCGATTTAATAAGCTTGAGAGCTCCACATTTCTATTTTTTCTTGGCGATTTAATAAGCTTGAGAGCTCCACATTTCAATTTTTCTTGGCGATTTAATAAGCTTGAGAGCTCCACATTTCTATTTTTCTTTTCTTTCTTTTATCTTTTCATTTCTTTAGCTTTTTTCTTTTTCTATTTTTATCTCTTTTCTTTTTTAATTACATACATTTCTTAATTCTATTACATTTCTTTTACTTATATTTTACAATTTCTTTTTAAATACCAATACATTTCTTTCTTACATACTAGTACTTACATTTCTTCTCTTTTATCGTAATTTCTATGTAGTGTACATTTCTTAATTATATTTATATTATTACATTTATTTGATTTGCTTATTTATTTTCTTCCTTCTGTTAATACATGTATAAGTATATTTATTTCTGTATTACATATTTTGCTTATAACTACTGCCATAGTTAGGGTTGCGGCCCCTACTTTAAAACAGAGTATTGTCATCTTTTTCGTGTAGGCGTACTTTATAATCTACGACACCAATAAAGTACCCTTAAGAGGTTTATGCATTTCGGTTTCCCATACAATTTTTCAAGTCGAAATTTTTAAAGACCAATAAGCTAATTTTATTGAAACTTTGCATGCTAAAGTAAAATACATGGATCTAAATAGTGTGTTGAAAACATTTTTAAAAAGGTTTATTTGGCTGAGTTATTGCGATTTAACGTCCACTATAGAAGGTTTAAAACCGCCATAATTCAGTAAAAAAAAACGTTTTTTAGAAATGTTTTCAAGAAGCTATTTAGACCTCTATATTTTTACTTCAGCGTGCCGAGTATCACAAAATTGGCTTACTGGTTTTTACAAATTTCAACTTAAAAATTTGTATAAGAAACCGAAATGCGTAAACCCTCCTAAATACTCTATTTAAGTAAAACTATTTACGTAAAAGACAAATATTTATTAAATGTAGTAAAGAGCAACAAAAATACGTTTTTATGGACAAATAAATAAATATAAATTTTTTTCTGCTACTTAAGTGTACTTTATTTTTGTTGAAAAAATTATTTATTCGTCCTAAAAAAGGCAACCCTAGCCATAGTCCACTTTTCACCAAATAGTGGCTCACCACCTCTCACGTTTAGCACATGTGCTAAACGTGAGAGGTGGTGAGCCCATCGCCACTCTATGCTGTTGGATGTATGTGTAGTCTTTAGTCCGTGAGTCGCCTCTTACGACACCCATGGACAGAGAGAGAACCCCACCGAGTAGTATTATTTCGCCACGTGACACGGTTACCACAGTTTTAACTAAGTTAACCCCTCAAACCCCAAGCGGTCGCATGAGACCGCACCTACAAAAACACACTTGACTTTGTACCGTGTTTTCATAGACTTACAGACTACTTTAGTATGAACAAGTTTGGTTATTTCGGTTCTGTGGTTCATCTTATGTATTGTTATCGCACAATATCGCTTATTCTATGCTCCATTCTGTCAAATTTGACGTTGACAGTTACTGTCAAAAAAGTGTCAAAAAATCCAAGAGTGAGTGATAAAAAGGGACTTTAGCTGTTAACAAATAACCAGAGCTGTGTGGTGGCGGCTTATTAAAAGAAGGCTGTGGATAGAGTGCCACAAGCGGCATTCTAGTACGATCGGTTACGATGCCGTAAAATTACGGCACCCTAGTACAAAGTGTACAGAGTGCACAAGCGGCATCGTATCTCAATCGGTTCGGGAATCGTAACATATTTTTTATTTGCCATAATAAATAAATAAATAAATTTTCCTAAACTCAAACCAACTATCTAGCACAAGAGAACCTTCGTTATGAAACTCGTTAAATGGTTACTAGACAACGGATAAACATACTTAAAGTACTTAAATACTTACTTATTATACATAGAAAACACGCAGACCCGAGACAATTTAGAAAAACAACAATTTTTAAGTTGACCCGACCGAGGATTGAACTCGGGACCTCAGAGATGGCGACACCATGAAAACCGGTGTACAAACCACTCGACCAAGGAGGTTGTCAAAAATAATGTTCGGAAGACATATTATTACAAAGATATTATTGTACGAAGTTAGATTTCTGTTGTCTGATAAAAAAACATAACCTCAAAAACAATAACTAACCTAACCTAACCTATCACGTAACCTATAGGAGTATGGCAGCTAGTATCTAATAAAAAACTTTACGGCGGATTAGGCGGCGTCACTATTATACCACGGTTTAAAAATCCATATCAAAGAAAAGCTTTTTAAAAAAGCTTATTATAAAGTGTTAGATTACACAGAAGACAAAACTGCTTGGCTTTGAACTGAAATGCTCCAAGTACTCCAAAAGCTTTCTAATTGTATATAATTAATTTATAGTACCGTATATTTTACATTCAAATTATTATTTTGTATTTTATGATCTGGTAACGACATATCTTTTTTTTTTGTAAATGTCGTTGCTTCTGTGCGCTGTGGTTTCTTGCGCCCGTTCTTTGCCACAGTTAAAAAATGACGTCCTGAATGGGTGGTAGGTTGAAAATTTGGACGATTCAAAGTACTTACTAATTGAGTTTATTGAATAAATATATTTTGAGTTTGAGTTTACCGCAAAACTTACGGTTTCCGAACCGATTGAGATAGAGTGCCGTTTGTGGCACTGTATACACTTCCTTAAAATAATACTACCGACCTATCATTTTCCCTTGGGTGTCGAAAGGCAACTAACGGACTAAAGACTGCACATGCATTCAACAGCAAAGAGCGGCGATGGGCTCACTACTCGTCCTTAATTAGGCCAGCCTCAGCGGTGTAGTTTGTGCAACCTATCTTTGTGGGAATGAGGTCTGTGTTGCTACATAATTATGTTTTACCTTTCAGGTTTCTCCCACCGGGCAGTTACCTGAACGCACGTGAGCTCGGCCCAAAAAGGCTTGTGGAAACCATGAACGAGATATACAATGACAAAGAGAAATACTACGAGTTCTTCAAGTGGAGAAACCATTTTAAATACAAGTACACCTTGGAGCAGGACGTATGCGACCTCTGTGCCGCTCTCAATGATGAAGATAAAATGAAGGAACGCACCGTGTATGGCAACTTCAGGAGGTGGTGGAACGACGGGCAATGGGATGGTAGAGATAGCACGTGTAGAGGAGGTTTAGGGTATAGAATAGAATAGAATATTTATTTATTCAAATGACTATTACCTACTTAATATGTTAGTATCACTTATTCTATGTCAGTAACATGATAGGTAGGCGATGGCAATTCACGAGGCCTGCCATAGTTAAAGTTGCTTGCATGCTTGAACAAAGGTTTGAAACCATTGTTTAATAGCGAGTAAATTGGAAGAAACTGACATACGATACTACTGTCTACAAAATTGCCAAAGTTAACAACGAGAGCCGACGTCTCAGGCCAAGTTTCATAAAATTTTACAGCCAAAAAAATCCGCGTTATTTATAGAAGGAACAGGAATCCGTCCAAACCGTTTTTGCGGTAGAGCACCATCACCAGTTCAACAACAGCAACAACAACTCAGATCAAGATAAGGGAGTTAAACTACTAACTTGTTTGGTTACGGTGAGGTAAAACTATGTATGAGAAAGACTAACACTTCTGATTAAAAAACAATCAATTAAGAATACTCAGGATCTGTCTAGTTTTGTTTAGTAATTTAGAAGTTTTAATATTTAGGCCTTTGCTCAGCAGTGGGACAATATAGGCTGAAATAAAAATTAAAAAAAATTTCGTTGCTGTTTTCTTTATGATTTAATTTAATTATTGTTTTGTTAACGTGTTAATTTAAAGAACTTGATTAAGAAACTGTAACTTTAAAATAAAAATTTATAGTTTGAACGTAATAATTACCAAAATGTTAGAGAGTTAAATACAATTGTGCGACTGAGATGCGTCAACAAACAACTCATAATAGTTATGATGTATTTGTCACCATAAAATTGTAAATACCTACCGTTAGGTTGTAATTTGTAAACTTGTAAACTGTCCAAAAATTGTGATCCATATCTAACATACATTTATCCGACTTTGTAAATATTGTCAAGTAGGTAAGATATCTAATGAAGATATCACACAGGTTCAGATGCATAAAAAAATGATTAAAACACAGAAAATACCACTTCAGTTAAGTCAGTGACTTAAACTATTTAAAAAATTTATTTAACTCTTATTTATCATTTCAATTGCAATTCTTTGATTAATCGCGGGTTCATTTAACACTCGCTCCAACTAATAATGTGTATTATTATCAACACGAAATAAATTTTTAATCACCAAAACATATTTACACATTTAGTTGGTTTACATTTGACAACCAACGAATTGAAAAATAACAACCGAATATGGCGTGCGGGCGGCGCGAGTAATTAATAATATGAGGTTCAACCAATCAATCAATCGGAAAATAATGCGTTAAATTGTGAGCTACTACTCACATGTATGTTACGGATTACCATTTTTCGACAGTTTACAATCTCGCGAGATAGATTACTTAAGTATACATAATATTGTATTTGCAATTTGACGGGACAATAGGGTAAATTAGCCTGTTTTCGGCCATTTAAGCAAAGTTTCGTTTTCAGAGCAATTTCTTACCATGACAAAGTAAACAATTTTTTTTTTTATCGTTAAACTAAAACAATTTTCGTTTTTCTAAGCTTTGTCTAAGAAAACATTATGGTTTAATTATAAAAAAATAAAATCTCGAAAAGTTGCGATGTTGCCGGTTATCGGTCACCTTTTTTGGTTTTCGGCCGTATTTATATTAGTTTTGGCTATGTATTTTTAAGTGTTGTTCTATTTTCTGTTTTGTGTAAATAAGTATAATAATTATATTTCGTAATAAAAATGTTATTCTAATAACTCTCATTTCTTTGGAAACAGGTCTCTATTTATATTAAACATGGCCAAAAATTAAATATATTATCCAGTTGTCGGCCGTTTTTAAAACATATGGAGGAAAACTAGATTCTTTATACACTGAAAAAAGACGATAACCTCAGGCGGGAATCGAACCACGCGCCTTCCTTAAGTATATTTAAGCGTTAATAAAACGCTAAAATTAAAACATTAATCTAGATTCTTTATTCTTAGTTTTCGGCCATCATAATTATATTAGCAACGGCCGGAATCTCGATTTCACAGGTTAACTTAACATTGTTAAAGTCATTAAATATTGTCAACTTTTTTTATTTTCATCAGCTTATTTATACGACTTAGTTTTCGGCCGTCAAAACTAATCTAAAAGAGTTTTTCTTCAAATACTTGTATATAAACAAGCGGCAGTAAACTAAAGCTTCAAATTTATTGTCAAGTCAAGTCAAGTCAAAATATATTTACTATTCAATAAACTCAATTAATAAGTACTTTGAAACGTCCAAATATTTATAACCATTCAGGACATCATTTTTTAACTGTGTCAAAGAACGGGCGCAAGAAACCACAGCGCACAGAAGCAACGACATTTACAAAAAATATTATATGTCGTTACCAGGTCACAAAATACAAAATATGAATTTGAATGTATATAGTTTAATATTTAGATGGCGAGAGACCCGACGGAATGTCTCTAATTCCATGGAAATTAGGGAGGTCGCTGGTGTGGGACGCAACTTGTGTAGACACTCTGGCTCCCTCCCACATCCGTGCGACCTCCTGCGAGGCGGGCGCGGCAGCAGCCGCAGCCGAAAGTCTCAAGCGGCGCAAACACGAAGCACTTGGCGAGAGCTATGTGTTTGTGCCGTTTGGGGTGGAAACGCTGGGGCCATGGGGGCCAGAAGCACGGCGTTTCGTTAAAGACCTATCGAAACGCCTTGTCGAAGCCTCTGGCGACCGGAGGGCTGGCAGCTACTTTTGCCAACGAGTTAGCTTAGCCATTCAAAAGGGCAACGCTGTCAGCAATTTGGGGACTTTGCCGCGCGGCAGCGGTTCTCTTAGAGATATTTTTTATTTATAAGGTATTTATAGGTTTTTAGTTTTTAAGTTATTTTGTTTTAGTTTATAGGGTTTTTTTCTTTCTGTTTTTTAATTAATGCTCTAAGATTTTTATCAATAAGAAGTAGATTATTATTTTAATACTTTAATAATGAAATATATGTATTAATTCAATAGTTTAATTAAATATGTATACTATATAAATTAATTATAGACAATTAAAAATAGCTGTTGGAGTACTTGGAACATATCAGATCCAAGCTGTTTTGTCTTCTGTATAATCTGACACTTTATAATAAGCTTTTTTATAAAGCTTTTCTTTGATTTTGATTTTAAATTTATCAATATCTAATTTCTGGATATCATTTGGTACTTTGTTGTATAATCGTACACACAGACCCTTAAAAGAATTATTTATTTTATGGAGCCTAGTATAAGGTACTGCTAATTTGTTCTTACTTCTAGTGTTTAATTTATGAATATCACTGTTTTTAGAAAACATTTCAATATTTTTATGAACATACATCAGATTTTCATAAATGTATTGTGATGCAACTGTCATTATACTTATATCCTTAAATCTCTCTCTGAGAGAGTCACCAGCCTGTAGGTTATATATTGCTCGAATAGCCCTCTTCTGCAGCACAAAGATAGTTTGAATGTCGGCAGCATTTCCCCACAGTAAAACACCGTACGACATTACACTATGAAAGTAACTGAAATAAACTAATCTAGCTGTATCAACGTCAGTTAACTGACGGATCTTCATTACTGTATAAGCCGCAGAGCTAAGTCTATTCGATAATTTAGCTATATGTGAGCCCCACTGAAGCTTGGCATGCAACGTGATGCCTAGAAACACAGTGGTGTCCACAGGATTCACATTCTTATCTTTAATTTGTACACTAGTTATTACCTGCCTAACATTAGGCAATGCAAATCTTACACATTTGGTTTTTCCCTTGTTAAATAGCAAGTAATTAACACTAAATCAGTGAACAATCTTTGAGACCGCATTATTCACATCGTCATAATTTGGGTGTCGTCTTTTCACTTTGAATAAAAGTAAAGTATCATCAGCAAACAATACTATCTCATGACTGTCTTTTACAAAAAAAGGTAAGTCATTAATATAAACCAAAAATAAGAATGGACCAAGTATTGAACCCTGCGGAACTCCCATTTTAACCACTGATCCCGGAGATCTTTTACCGTTAATGTCGACCTTTTGAATCCTGTTACTCAAGTATGAGATTAGAAGGCTCAAAGAAGCATCCCTAATTCCATATTGGTTAAGCTGACCTGACCAAAGTTTCATGTAACACACAATCAAAAGCCTTGGAGAAATCACAAAATACCCCTAGGGCATCCTGTGATTCCTCCCAGATATAAAATATTTGGATTAAAAGCTCAACACCGGCGTCAGTTGTAAAGCGACCCCTAGTGAAACTCGCATCGAAAATCGCATAAAAAATATATATACTGTTTACAATGTAAAAGTTTATAAAAATGAATTTGCATTTGAAGATATATTTTGTATTTTACCTAAAATTTTTAAAGCATATTATATAATATGATTAATTATATTTATTAGTTTATTAGTCTTCTTTCGGCCAGCCGGCGGCTGAAAAGTAAAAGCTCCGCAAAATCACATCTAGTTTTTGAAAAATTTGAATGAAAATAATAAAATTCAATTAATTTTCCGGATACATTGACAACAACTTTATTTAAGGAGATGTTGGGTACATTTTAACATATTAGGAGGCATCGATTTTTAAAATTAGTGGACTAAAGTTTTCTTTTGATTAATTTGCGAGCAGCATGGAGAGAGGAAGTTAAGTCTATGATAGCTTTCGAGATAAATCGATGGCTCCTACGTAAATAATCGTATCCAACATTTTGGCCATTTTCATGTTTTAAGCTATTTGAAACTAAGTAATTAGATGCTATCAATTCCAAAAACAAAAAGTAAAAAATCTTAAAAAACAAGGATTTTTTTTCACGTAAATATTGGTAAGTAATATATTCATACCGCGTAAATTGTTGTATCTTATAAGTTTTTAAAAGCGAGTGATTATAATAAAAAAACAACTCGATACAATACTTACGCGTACAAAAATTCATGTGGTTCGACACAGAGAGAAGTCGATGTTTTTGAATTATTATCCCCAGAAGAAAACCTGTATGCTATAATTGAAAATGACCTAGAAAACAGATTGATAAGTAAGTAATTTTAATAGGTTACTTAAATTTGAATATGATTGACGCTTTATTCTGTTTTTTTCAATATATTTACATAAGACTATGGTATGCGACAGATACGATTGTGTACGTTGTTAATTGTATTAAAAAAATATCGTGCGTAACATTTACAATTTTTTACGTCGTTAAGAAAATTCTATATTTAATCGCTTGTACCACATACGATTAATTACGTTGTAACTTACAATGTGTCAAATATCTGATTTGACACATACAATTATTTACCATGCGAAATGGCTTATTGTATCTACAAAATAAGATAGTTTACGTTGCAATAACGGGAAAAAGTGACATCTTAAGTTACATTTTTTTATTTCAGTGTCGCTACTACCACCTGAGGCTGATTTAATAAAAAATTCAGGCCTTTCTGAAATTTTAGGAAACAGTTTTTCCGAATCACCACCATTATTGTCGACTTTCCATAATGGTCAATTTCAATTGTAACACTTGAACTAAAAACTTATAGGAAAATAAAAGAAACAATTTAGTATTAATCATAGGTACTTATACTTTTAGGGTTCCTTGACAATGCACTTATTCTACTTTACTTTACTTTATTGAGTACGTCCAAAAATCATTTATGGATTGCATAAATGATTTTTGCCCGTACTTTGTTAGTAGGTAACCTAATCTATGATTATCAGTCGGATTTTTCCGGCTATTCAACACGCAAGCTTATAAACCGAAGACCTTTTCCATTGACACTGTATCCCCCAGATCTATAACTAAAAAGTGGAGACGACAAAGCTAATATTACAAGGAAATTGATCTGATAAAGAGACAGGTGTTTTAGGCACTGATTGTCTAAGTAATCACAGTAATCATCTTATATTGCACTGATCGTACACCGAGTGGTTCGAAAAGCCGAGTGCATCAAAAAGGGTCTCAAAAAGAGATGTGTTTTGTCACCGTCCCGTGGCTGTTACATCTATACATAGACAGTTGTTTGCAAAATCTGAAAGATGATGAATGTGGATTAAGAATGAATGAGTTACTCGTCTAATGTCTTCTCTATGCAGATGATCAGGTACTACTTGCATCGTCAGCGATGGACTTACAGGAGATGGTAACTAGTATGCAAAAGTCTGTAACAGGAAAATTTATGAATTAAAATGAGTGAAGGAATGAAAAGGAATGTAAGTAAGATGAAAGTTATGGTGCTTGATAGAGACGAGTGTATGACAGAGTGTGATATTGATTAAAGAAGAAAAAGTGGAGCAAATGAAAGAGTTTGTGTACCAGGGCACGATGTTTACTAGGCATGTAAAGCATGATAAAGATGATGAAAAGTCAGTGAATGCTGGGAGTATAGTGAATGGGGCACTTAACGCCTTTAAGAGCAGGCAGAAATTATCCCAAAAAATGACTGACTGTGCATGGAGGAGTCTTAGTGCCGACATTAATATATACGGAAGTGAAATTGGGTGTGGCAGAAGAAACATGAAAGTCAGTAAGATGGTTTGGGTATTTTAGAGGGAATGGATAAAAAGGAACTACAAATAAGGTGCATGAGGCGAAAGAGAATGGGATAGTTAGAAGGGGAAGACCTCAGCGGTAACGTTCTCGTTAAAGGTCAGGTCAAGAGTACCCTAAACCGACAAGCATGTAAATGAATAACGTTAAGAGAGTAACTGAAGCAAATGATGTTTATCAGGATCGCAGCAAATGGAAAGCTGTGATCTCTGCCTACCCCTCCGGGAAGCGGGCGTGATTTATGTATGTATGTATGTTTGTTAACACATTAACTGCCACACCACCAGACACAATAAAGTTTAATTGTTTGTCGGTCACTGGTGTCGCCATGGTGCTTTAAGTGTTAATCAACGCAATCTCTATAAAAAGACGTATAATATAAGGTAGTTTTGTTCATTTAATTTCTTAATTAAGTTTAAATCATATACTTATATACCTGTTGTTCCTATTGTTGATTTCTTATTAAAGTGCATACCATAATTATTATAGGAACTATGTAGGTATGTACAAAATTGGTTATTTAGAATACTAGTACTTTAATATTTTGTAATATTCTTTGAACTTCTTTAATATTTTTGTAATATTAAAGAACATTTATTTAATTTTAATTTTATTTTTTAATTGCTATTAATAATTAATTGGCTTAATAACTTTTTTTGTGTTCATTAATTTAATAAAAATATAAATAATATTTCGTAGTTTTTTACGATGTACAAAACCAATATTTAATCAAATTATATTATTGATTTGGTAAGTTTCGTGTTACTAGACCAAATATAGCAGAAATACTTGAAAATAATAACACATTTAAACAATTTATTCTAGAATAAGATTCTCAAAAAACTATTTTATAGGTTACTAACCATGAGATACTACATTAGCTATAAATTATTTACATAGTTAAACATAGTATGTGCTACTTGCGTGTAAATATAGTAACAAAATATCAACGTAAACAATGTTATGCCAAATATACGATATATTTTGCAAATATAATCCAACGTAAGTTATCGTAAGTGCCACTTAAGATTTTAAAAATATTTAACTACCGATGTTAATAATTGTAACAACATTATTTCGAAAACTAAACCAATTTCACACTTTCTTTTGAAACCATACTGAGGCGCCATTCGTTATGTACACAATATGTAAATTTCAAAGTTGCTGTAACGTTAAAATTAAAGTAATTATGAATGAAAATGTCTTTAGAATGCTCTGGTGTAAAATTGCCTTTTTGCACATACGATTATTTACTTAGGAGCCATCGAAATATTGTAGTTCAAAAACTAAAGGATGACTTTACTAATACTACGGATTTCTTGGTTGAACAGAATGATCTTAAATTCAGAATCAAAGATAAAGATAAAAACATCATGGCACTGGAGTTGGCATCCAATCGTGTGGATGCCAACTCCAGTGCCATGATGTATGTTGCGATCCAGCAATCCAACGTTGTTATCGACAGAGGGACGGACGCATGTTTGATATTGTGCGATTTTAATGTTTCTAGAATTGTTTGGACCTGTTAGAATAATTTTGGCTCATGTACTTCGTTTACTACTGATACCGTTGATAAGAAGTCTCGTTTTCTGTTAAACACTGTTTCTTTATGTGGTTTGACTCAACATAATAGCGTGACTAATGCTAACAACCGTATTTTGGACTTAGTCTTTACGACGGGTATAAAATACTTAAGTTGTGTAGCACGGACCCACTAAGCCAACCTGATAAACATCATCCCTCGCTTGCTATTGACATTCCGGTATTTGCAGTTGACCGTAACATAAAAAACATAGTTCTGTTAGGTGATTCAATTTCAATAAATGCAACTTTGACAAAATAAAATCAGAATTAAGGAACATTGATTGGGCGAAGTCGCTTTCATGTGATGGTACAGACAAGCAGGTAGATGTGTTCTATGATCTTCTGATGGGAATTGTGAAAAATCATACTCCTAATTCCAAACCAGGTAACAATTCCTATCCGAAATGGTTCTCGACAGGTTTTATTAGTTTTCTTAAGGAGAACAAAAGGTACCATTAATTGCACAAGAAATACAATAACCCGAGAGACTACGACGTTTACTCAATGCTGCGTATGCGTTGCAAAAAACACATAAAGGATTGTTACAATAACACATAGCAACTGTGGAATCAGGGTTGCAGAGTAACATCAAAGTTTTTTGGAGATTTGTCAAGGAAAAGAAATCTAGTCCAGACATACCGGACAACATGACATATGACGGTCAAACCTCCTCGGATGGTCTTGAAATAAGTAACTTGTTTTCACCATACTTTAGCTCCGTTTTTGAAAACAATCCTCCTGCTCACAACCATTGTGTCTTGCCCACGAGTAATGTTTTGTCGTCTATAGTTATTCAGACAGAAGATATTGAGGACGCGATAATTAAGTTAGATCTTAATAAGGGCGCAGGAGCAGATGGGCTGCCTTCAAGGTTTCTAATTTAATAATTCTCTTCGTCCCGCATCATTTCCTTCAGCTTGGAAAATAGCTTACATATTACCAATTCACAAATCTGGTGACAGATCACAGTGTGAAAACTACAGACCCGTGAGTATACTGTCATCAAATTGCTAAGCTGTTTGAAGTGCTAGTTTATGGTCATATTTATTATCAGGTATCGACTATGCTATCAGAAAACCAACATGGTTTGTCAGAGGTAGGTCTACTGTGTCCAATCTTTTGGTTTACACAAATCATCTTTGTGATGGGCTTGCTAAGCGGGGTCAAACTGATGCAATTTACACTGACTTCAACAAAGCTTTTGACAAAGTCAATCATTACTTGCTTTGTCAGAAGCTGGAATCATACGGTATTCATGGCCAGTTGCTTCGTTGGATTAGTTCGTATCTTGAGAATAGAAGTCAACTCGTAGCTATAAAGGGATTCTTATCTGCACCCGTTCAGGTAACTTCTGGCGTTCCACAGGGGTCTCACCTTGGACCACTCTTTTTTGTGTTGTTTATCGATGACCTTATTGAATCCATAGCAAGCCCATCCCTTTTGTATGCTGATGATCTTAAAATTTCTGCCTCAATTTATGATATATCAGACTATGAACGCTTACAAAGGACTTGGTGGCTGTCGCGAATTGGTGCTCTTACAACCACATGCATCTTAATGTGAGCAAATTTTCTGTCATCTCGTTTACAAATAACAAAAAATGTAAAATCCACTTCACATATAGGTTAAACGGTCTGGCTCTTGATCGTAAATCAGTTGTTAAAGACTTAAGTATATTGTTTGATAAGGGGCTGACATTTCGTCCGCACTACGAGTACGTTGTCAATCGTTGTAATAAGGTGCTGGGTTTCGTGTTGAGATCCTCAAAGGACTTCAAATTCTCTATTAAACTCTTTATAATTTTTAGACGAAACCTCAAGATTTGAAATGACTCGCGCAGCATCTCCTTTAAGATAAGATATTAAATAATGATACTTATAAATGGACGAAATTTGCTTATTTTTATCAATAATTAAGCTTACAAATGTATCTCACACTCAAGCCAACGAAAGCCACGCCACGTCAAATTTGGCAGTTTGAATCTGAGGCAGCTTGACGCCAGTGTCTTGAGGATCAGGTGTTGAAAGGTCAATGACAGACTGTCTACGTTGACTTAATTGATCTAAAACGTTTTTTGCTGAAGCCAGTGACGTCACCAACTCCAATTCAATTTTCTCCATTTCCTCAAGAGTCCAAACTGTCAGAATTTAACACTTCGATCTGACATTGCAAGTCGTCGAATCTAAGTAGACAATTGTTCAATTTTACCAATCCTAAATGTTAATTCTGCCATTTCAACATTTGTTATATTTTGATTTAATTTTAACTTATCCAAATAGTTTTTAAACTTGGTAAATTGACCCCTGATTGAGCTACGCCGTACAATAAATTCCTTTAGTCTTTTAACATCAGAGTCCTGTACTTGAGCCATCATTGTGTGAAATTAGAAGTTAAAACAATTAAAAAGAACTTTAACACTAAATGTAAAAACTATTTAGTAGTAGGTAGGTATTCACAAGTTACTTTAATGTACGGTATATAAGCTCGCATTAAAAATAATAAACAAAAAAAAATATATATATAGATATTTTTGTTTATTAATTGTCGCTCCTCAATGCGACAGCATACGCAGGAAATTCAATCCAACTCGGGACAGACGGGATCACAGCTCTCGATAAGTATTGTTGATGTTTCGTTGACATAGGCACTACCCACGCACCTGGAATGCGCGTTAATTGGCGTGAATATTTATGCAAGAAACTATTTTACGACAATTCGTTCGATTGACCTACATTAAATTTATGCAACAAAAAAACTAAGATATTCAATAATGTTATACAACAATATGATTCATATATTTTTTATAATTTTAATTTTGAAGGTATAATGACCAAATTAACTTTAGATATTTTATTTGCTGTAGTAAAACAATAAAACTGTTGCTAATTAGACAATAATTATCGTTAGACACTTAAGGGGATACTGCACGAAATTGTGAAAATTTACGTATTTTTAAGTCACTTGTACCACATGATATGGTAGTTACTCATGTGCTTGTACTATGCGCTGAATTAGTTATATACATTAAAAGAACTTACGTAAATTAGCCTGATTATTGCACAAGGTCGTGGCCTTGTTGAAATTTGAAACCAATTGTTGAAACAATAAGAAACAATGCATAAATCTAATACTCCTAAAAACATTTTTCTTCGACAACTTCCTTAATTTTACGCATGAAACAATAATTCTTACACGAAAATATTTGTATTGATATTCCGCAGGTCGCCCCCATCTTAAAAAAGTAAAATTTAATTTTTAACACAAGCGCGTGATGGTTTTGTACTTTGTGCAGAATAAAAACATTGCTCTAATCAAATTACTAGGTTTGAAACTTCAAAGCAGAATTGGTCCAATTTTAAATATTAATATGATTTTGCTTTGAAGTTCATTATGAGACTTAGTTCAGTTTTTGCGATCACGCGGCTCCGCGCGTTGCCCTCATAAAAACAAAATGTTACAAATACCTTTGTACTGCTAGTTAACCCGTTTGCACTGTGGAAGTAATTTTAACACTTTTCTTTTCTAGTTTAATTTTATGTGATGAACTAACGAATCCCAACCTTTGGATTCTAGGTAAGGTATTTAGGGTAATAAGATGGTGAAAGAAGGGAATAGAACTTAACTTGTAGTGAGCACGGCCGGCAGCTGGCGCCTTTTGTTACAAATTTAAGCACTTTCGTTATTATTTCGTCACAGATGGGTCGATGCTTTACCTGCACTGATGCCCTTTGTGGTATATGATCGTCCTTCTTCAACGTTTCAATGGATTTTGTACTCTTGAAGCAAGTTTGCAGACAATTGACCTCTTCAGGCGGACTTGTCCTGTCACAGTCGCCAATTTTGATGTTTAATCTTCATAAACTTTACTTGAATCGTTTGCTTGTTTATCTGTGATAGTCATCTAGCAGGAAATAAACTCAGGTTTTATTAAATAATGTTTAATTTTAGAAAGTAAATTACAAAACAATGTTATGTCGTTGATGCGTCTAAGGTGAATGTAACCGATCACATTTATATATTATTATCAAGTACCCTCACAACAAATGTTAACGCCTGCGAGTATGGCGGAGCAATGTTCGCGGGCCGCTGTTCCGTTTGGTGAATTATTTATGTAGGTGAAGCCGTAACAACAACCGGACTTCAAGAAACGAGCCTATTCCTTCCTTAAAGGCCGGCAACGCGCCTGCGATTCCTCTGGTTTTGCGGGTATCCATGGGCGGCGGTGATTACTTTCCATCAGGTGACCCGCTTGCTCGTTTGCCTCCTTCTGCTATAAAAAAAAACATATGGTTATTTGCCATCCAAAAAACCAACAACGCCAGTTTTGCCTATTGTCCTTTGTTCTGTCGATGTGTTTGTGTTCCATAGATGGCTCCCATTTGTTAAGGGATTTTTGTCACCGCGTTCAGAAATTTTATTGAGTGTGTGAAGAAGTTCATGCCATTAGAAAACTAAAATAACGTCACACTAATAATAATTACAAATCACACACCATATCCTTTAATTAAGTGGCTTAAACAAGAAAACCAGCTTGAAGCTAGGAGAAAAACAAAGTAATCGCTTTTAATAGTAACAATACAATACTAGGCAAGTGCTATACGCGCTTGTTTAATAAAATTATGAATAAGCGAACTTTAATTTTGGTATTTTAAAAATTTTAATAGTGGTAGCGGTAGCGATGGAGCGATCGAATAGAATAAGCAATCGGCAAGTAGGTATCTGTACAGTCTCTACCAATTTACTATTGACAACGGTAAGGCGTTAGCGTTTAACGCATTAGAATCAGTGAAAAAATCGTTTTTCAAGGTGGTACAGTTAGGTAAGATATTCCTGCTTTATTACGTGGAATGGTAATAATTTGATCGAGCTCGTATATGTCGTTGTTGACGAGTGGGACCTTTATTTCTATGATGAGGTAATTCTTGTATACTTTTACGAACACCTTAAGTAGCTTGAATAGGTCTCGAATATTTTCGGTCTCTACTTTTAGATCACCATGTAGCCATCCCAGTACGACCATGGAATCTGTCCAGGCATAAACTTGGAGTTCTGGCTTTCCTAAAGATGTTTTAATAAGCTTCGTTAGTTGAGCTAAAAGTAGAGCTCCACTGAGCTCTAATCGTGGAAGTGAGACTTTCTTATTTATTGGAGCTAATTTAGTTTTTACTGCAACAAGTCGTGATGTGCACTTGCCTTTATTGTCGCTTGCTACTAGATAGACTACGCAAGCGTATGCCTTTTCCGATGCATCGCAGTAGCCGTGTAGTTGGAATTCGTGCTGTGTATTACCTAAGTGTCTAGGTATATTGAATTGACTTACATTTTGTAGGTCAAGCTAAAGCTCAGTCCATTCTTTTTTTATTTTTTCTGGAATCTCGTCATCCCAGCCCAATCCTGAGGACCATGTTTTTTGAAAAAGGATCTTAGCTCGGACTGTTAGTGGTGATTTTTGATATTAAAGATAGTAGCTGTCGTTTCGTATTACAGTGGCTACACAGGTCTGTTTTGTTTGTAAATACAAATGAATCGGACGATGGTACCCATCCGAGCCCTAAGGTTTTACGGGACTCTGAGCATTTAAAGTCAAACGGTTTGTCAAGTTGTTCGGAAGACAAGTCTTCTAGAAGCTCAGGGTCATTTGCTGACCATTTCCGTAAATTCATACCTGCGCCTTTTAAAATTTCGATTAGCTGGATGTGTAATTCCTTTGTAGCTTCTAATGTGTTGTGCCCGCTAAGTACGTCATCCATATACAAGCTTTTTTCTAAAGCTGCAGCTGCAAGGGGGTATTTGGCGGCATCGTCTTTCGCTAGCTGACTTAGAGTACGTATGGCTAGGTATGGAGCTGCCTTTATTCCGCAGGTAACCGTAGTGAGAACAAATTCTTGCAGCAGTTCATACGTGCTGTTTCTCCAGATGATTGACTGAAGGTGCTGATAGTCTTCTGTGACCTGGATCTGACGATCCATTTTCTCTATGTTCGCAGTAATGATGTATTTGTATTGCCTCTAAGTTAATAATAACGTTTGCAGGTCATGCTGTATGTTTGGACCACACTCCATTACGTCATTGAGGCTGAGTCCAGAGCTGGTTTTAGACGAGGCATTAAAAACTACTATAAGCTTGGTCGTAGTAGAGTCGTGCTTAATGACACCGTGATGTGGTAAAAAACATTGAAGGCTATGACTTTCGCTGCTTGCCCTCATGTGACCTAACGCTGAATTCGGTTAGAAATTGCTTATAACTTTCTAAATACGTTTTATTTGTGGTTATTTTGTTTTCCAGCTGCTTAAATTGTGCTGTCGCGTTTGCTTTAGAAGTTCCCAATTTTTCTAAGTAGTTTTCTTTCAAAGGTAGTGAAACTTCGTATCTACCATCAGCAAGCCGCTTTGTGGTAGCAACATAGTTCTCTTCGCAATATTGTTCTTCTTTTGTGAGCTCGGATGCTGTGTTAGGAATCTCTTCCATTTCCTAATATTTCGATATCTCTTTTAGATTACTAATGACGACGCTGCAGTTAAAGGTTTTCACGTTGCCCGATAAGATCCAGCCTAATTTGGTTTGCTCAGCTATCGGTGCGTTGTGCTCACCCTTTACTAGTCCGCTCATGATAACATCGGAGTAAACACATGCATCTAATAATATGTCGATAGGCTTTGAAATATTGTATTCGGGATCTGATAACTTCATATGCTGAAGGTGAGGCCAAGATCGCTTAGAAAACGAGATGTTCGGTAAATCACTTATAACTAGAGGAATAACAGAAGCTTCGGTATTAAAATTATAGTCGTCGTAAATAGATTTGCACTCGAGAGTGATAAGGCTTTTGCTTTGCTTAGGGCTGATACCTACACCAGATACAGATGCGCTAAATTTACGGCGAGGCAACCTTAAGAGCTGAGCGGCGTTTTCTGAGATTAAGGTAATCTGAGAACCTTGGTCGAGTAACGCTCGTAACGTGATGTAATTCCCGTCAATAGCTTTTATCTTTAATAAGACAGTGGCCAATAAAACCTCTTCGTCATTAGCACTAACGTGGTTGGCAACATAAGGTTTGTTGCTCAACGATTTAGATATCGGTGGTGATAGCATGGCTTTCGGCTTTGACTCGTCAACATGCACCGCTGATGTTGAGTGCGATGACCCGACACATGCGTCATGTAGCTTCGTATGATGCTCGTTATTGCACTCCTTGCATCTTTTATTCGAAATGCATTTATCGCTAGAATGTTTGAATAAACAGTTTTGACAAAGTTTCAATTTCGCAACTGTCCTTAATTTCGCTTCCGCTGTCATATTGCTAAATTTGTGGCATTTATAGAGCTCGTGATCAAAGTTACAATTTAAATCTCTTTGCAAAGTAGCAAGGGTTTCAAAGGTATGAGATGCAAAATAACTTTGTTGCCGAGTGAAAGACACAATCTTTCACCTCACTACAGCGAGGAAAACGCTAGGTGCAATAAAAAACAGCTTATTTATTAAATTAGTATTTATTCATTTTACAAATTAAAATTAAAATAACTGCAATTGGTAATATTGATAGTAAATTTTTTTTTCATTCAGTCCAGTGCTACCACCTGTGGCTGGCCAGTGCGATTATTCAAAGTAATGAATGAGGTTGGCTCACTGACATGAAATAATTACACATTCGTTGTTTCGTCCTTTGAGATAAGGTAACATTTGTAGTAAAACGTATCGTTTCGCCTTTCATCCACTCAGTTAAAAGCAAAAAACAATTTTTAGTAGGGTAGTTGTCACTCTCCTCTGCGCCTCGACTGTACGGCCGCTCATTCGCGTTTTAGTGCTTCGCCAATCACCACGTTTTTTTCCCTTTAAATATACTCATATAGTGTTACGATGCCTAAACTAGTTCATACTGACGACGATAGTGATTATTGTAGAAAGAAAATGAGAAAGATAGAAAAACTTAAGAAGAAAATCAAGAAGCGCGAAAAACGTTTGCGCATAGAAATAAATTCGGAAAGCAGCAGTTTTTCAAACGTTGTTTGTAAAATTATCTTAAGTCATACGTTTTTTGTTAAACAATAGTAAACCATTAAAATAATTGAATTTATTTGTATTTCGCTCGGAGTTATTTTACTTGATAAGGTAAGATATTGTGTAACTATTGTAAAAGTAAGTTGGCGTTTAATTTTTTTGCCGGCAGTAGTTACAAAGATAATATGAGATTATGACAAGTTTTTACTTTGTAGATTTACGGTTCAATTTTTGATGGCGACACCCAGAAAAGAAATCGTCTCTGAGACAAATTGAGGTATTGGTGGAGTTTCTCGAGAACCACCGGGACCTCGCCATTAGCGTTTCTCGCAGTTTGCTTTTTCTGTGTTGGGTTGGCTTTACTAATACACAACTCATTAACCAATGTGATACTTTTTGCTTTCCATGTTCATAAATTATTTGTGTATTTTTGTTCATTTCATGGTTAATCTGTGTTCGCTAGCATAAAATTGAAGAGGTAAGTATTTACTTACTGAGCATTTTGGTAGTGATAATATTTGTGTGTTCATTTGCTTTATATTAACTAAAATGCAGAGGCCACTAAGGAGCTTCCACAATCCATGCGGTTAGAAAAGGTGAACTATCCTTATTTTAAGTCAGGGATGCGAAAAGAAAAAGAGCTTTTGAGATGTGAAGATAGAATCATCATCATCATCATCAGCCTATAAACGTCCCACTGCTGGGCACATGCCTCCCACGTGGTCAATAGCACGTGGGGATATTGGGCCATAACCCACCACGCTGGCCCAATGCGGGTTGGTGGGTTTTAACGACTGTCATCTTACGACAACAACCCGGGACCAACGGCTTAACGTGCCTTCCGAAGCACGAGATCTTTTTAATTTGGTCATCCATCCAGCGACCCGGCATTGCCAAAGTTGCTTAGCGGGCAAGATCGCAAGCCGAACGCGCTAGCCGCTGCGCCATCGAACTCAACTAACGAGTGAAGATAGAATACTGCTGTTTAAAAATGTATATTTTGCTTACAGAATAAACGTTGCTGCTGTCGTCGTTCTGATGATGGGCTAACTAAGGACTTCCCCTAATATAAGTACCTATGTGTAGAATTTAAGGATTTGTGATATTGTGACAATAATAAACAACTTTTTATAAAATTTAATATTTGTTTTTAATACATAAGGTTTCTCTCGTTCCAAAGCCTTTGAATAAGAGCCTGTTGGACTGTCCTCCCCTACATTAACTCGATATTTACACGCCTATCAACAGTATGGGGTACTTGAGCCACTCTTTTTAACTCTGCCTCAGCAGCCACCCTGCGGACTTGATTTAAAGCCTCACGCTTGCGTTCTTGTAAATTAAGTTGAGGAGCAGGAATTTGGTGTTGATGGTGTGCAGCACAGCACATGCATTCACGATTTGCCCAGCAAATACTGGATCGTAGTGAAGCATCCTCTCAGACAACAAACATCTAAAAAATAAGATTTACATTCACAGCTAAACAGATTTGGATGAAGCATAGTATGTAAATTTATTTATGGAAGATGGAGCACGCGCTTGATCAACAAATAAGTACTTCATATCTCGATCCATCGAGTGGTTGTGGGAGAAACAAAATTATGCTACAGTCTCAAATCTTCTTGATTAGCCAAATCCAACATTTTGCCAACTCAAATGGTTCATGCTCAAATTTTGTGCCTGAAAAATTAAGTAGATAGGTATGACATTATAAGTTAGGTACTAAGTACATTACTCGGTAATTGAGTATGATGCTGTTTTTTTACTATATATCTGTAGGAAATGACATAAAAGTTACTAACAAGATTTGCAAAGTTAACAATCCATACACTTCTGCAATGCGTTACCAACACTCGATGAACACTGCAAAGTGACATTTCATTTGACATTTATGAAACGTCTAAATTTAGCGCGATACCGTTTTTGTGCGATACAAAACACGCGTAATCGAGGTTCTAATATGACAATACGGCGGTGCGCCGCGTTGAGGTGAGCGTGACGTGTGCGTCATTATTTAATTACGGTAATACGAAATCAAACGTTATGAATGACGCAAACGCAGTCAAGACAAGACGCGCTGCATAACATTACGGCAATCGGCCCGCTGATCGTTACGATATGAAGTTGTAACATGTCAGTAATATGTCAGTGTGTAACATAATCAAAACGAAATAAATAAGATGTATGTATTTAAGTATTGCTGTAAGTGTGCCTATCTGAATAAATAAATAAATAAATGTACGCATTACCATGGGAGTGCTACCGTTATACTAATTTAAAAAATAGTGTGTAGTTATAGTTTTATGGACTATTACCGTATCCTTTAAATTTTCATTTGTACATCTATAAGATAAGTGTACTACCGCATACATATTCTGAAAATAGTCTGTATAGTTCTAGGGACTATTACCGTATTTTGCCAACATAAGAATAACAAAATAATTTTAATTTGTGTTGTGTACATAGGGATGTTGCCTTCACGTTATTTAAAACCGTTCATTTAATTAGTTATGAACAAAAGGAATGTTTCCTTCACTTTTTTATACCTTCTGTAAAAAAAAACGATTGTGGACCAACCTCAAATTAAATAAATTTTCACCTCAGGAGAAAAAAGTAACGTTCTAGCGAATTACCAAAGTGGATATTCGACCTTGTTCAAAAAGTTAAATACAAAATATGAGATTAGACTTAATCCATTTTTAATAAAATAAAAACATATTTTAATATTATTTACACAAATATTAACACAATTATAAGCCTTTCAGGCGAAAACGAAATGCAGCCTGAGGTGGACTGGGCACCGATTCTCCGAGACCTGGACCAGGCCCGTCTTCTTCAGCTACACAAGAAGCTGAAGCCACTTCCATTCACTCGATGCAAGTAGAACCGTCTCCAGAACTTGACGAAGAGATATTGAATCTTTTGGGACAAACGATTCAATATCTCTTCAAAAGTGACTTCAAAAGTGAAAAAGCTGGGTCCGGAAGTTCAGAGCGATTTAGCCCTGCGGCTAGAACATATATTACTACGATGGGGTTAACAAAGGATTCCAAGAAGGAACTCCTTGAAAAACGTCTTATCTCCAATAACTGCACTAAGATTAATACTCCAAAGTTGAATCCTGAGACAAAGGCAGCTTTATTTGAAACGCTGATCAAGAAAGACAAAGCGTTAGAATACCTATAAGCAAGTGCAACTGGCGGCTCCCATTACCTGCATTGGAGGCGCTTTGACCAAGTTGTTTTCATTGGAACATAGAGACCAGGCTGTCATAAAACTGTTGATTGAAGCTAGTCGTCTGCTATGCGATACACAGCATAATGAGTCTATGACGAGAAGGAGTTTCACATGTTCAACATTAAAGAAAGATTTTAAGGATCAGCTGTATACCATAGAAAAAGATAGTGTTTCCTATTTAGCGAGAAGTTAGCGGACACCCTTAAGACTGCGAAGGCTATCTCAAAATCGGGTGCTGAAATAAAAGTTACGGCCAAGAAATTTACCGCGGTGCAAAAATCCAAACCAACTCCAAACCAGCCTTAAAACCAGAGGCCTCCACTTTCGGCAGCCAGGCAAACGGGAGTTGTGATGCGATCGGAACTGGCACCTCCTAGTCTAAAATCCGAGTATAAAAATACCTTCACCGGGAAGGTTAATGGATGAAAAGTATTTTATATAAAATTTAATATGTTAAATAATATATCACAAGTGGGTTGGCTGAAAAATTTCAGTCCAGTACCTTTAATGATTAATTTAATATTAGAAAAAATATTTTTTTTTACATTACACTGGTTTGGTGTGTGTGTGTGTTTGTAATGAGCTTATCTTTATATAAACATAAATTTTATTTATTTAACCAGACGATTGCAAATTACTAATATTGATTTGCCTATTTACACCTGCCTACCCAATGTTATGACAGGAAAAAAATAGTCAACCTAAGGTTCGCATATTCTATAGCCTTCATACTTTCGATTGGTACCTACTCGTATGTAATTTATCTATTATCGAAACAAGTGCAATGTTTAATTTTTTGTTTTTTAATATTTAATTAATCATATCTCCTCGTCTGTGGTAAGGACTCCTAGAGCTCGATAACAATAGAAATTCTATTGTGTCTGGTATTTCAACAGGTGGCCTAATATACTGGACTGAAATTTATCAGCCAACCCACTCGCAATATATTTTTTAACACATTAAATTTTATATAAAATACTTTTCATCCATTAACCGGCTCGGTGAAGGTCGTTGTATACTCGGATCCTCTACTATCCAGCACCGGCACCACGCCTGCGGCAGCAGCAGCCGCCGCGACCGCCGTGGCGCTTTTAGCAGCACCCCGGTCCTCGTCGCTAGATCTAGCACGTTCTGCAGGTCGGCTATCCTATTTTTACGATAGTTGGCGAATAATAACCAACGATTAGGTTATTTTAGCCTGGATGAAAAGTTATAAAATACCCCTTTTTTAAACGTGTTTCTCAGTTAGACGAGCCACGCTTATACCACGCCAGGCCGCAATACAGAGCGGCCATATCTGAATTAATCGAATCAGGCGCGGTGTTGTAATGTGAAGGTTAGTTTCTGTCTAGTTATTTTCTGATCAAGAAACCCAACGGCACATAATTAAATAGGTTTATATTAAATTTAAAATTATTAAATAAGCATTACGACTGTACACTTTAAAATTGAAAATTTAAGAACAACAATGAAACTAATTTCAAAGGATAGCTTCATGGCTACCCTGGATTTAAGGGATTCTTATTTTTTAGTAGGTATTCACCCTAGTCATAAAAAATATTTGCGATTCAGATTTGAAGATATTCTTTACAAATTTAACGTACTTCCATTTGGTCTCAACACAGCACCGTTTGTTTTTACGAAATTGTTAAAACCAGTGATGTGTCTTCTTCAGTCGTTGGGCTATTTATCAACGATTAATTTAGATGATATCTGCGCTCTTGCTAGAGATTATAAAAACTGCCTCGATAATGTTGTAAAAAAATTTTGAATCTTTAGGTTTCATTAATAACGACAAAAAGAGCTGTACAGTCCCTAATACAGTTCGCAAATATCTTGGTTTTATAATAGATACGAAAAAATTTGAAATAAGTTTAACCAATGACAAAAGAATTATAATCATTAAATTAACATTTTCAATTTCAAGAACGAGGACTTCAAGATTTGATGAAACAGTGTTGACAAAAACATAAGCATCAAGCACTGACAAATTTCGACGGTTGAAAGCCAGACCTCGGTAGCCAAGCTGCCCGCAATGCGGAAGGTGCGTGGTTCGATTCCCGCATGAGGTTGCCGTCTTTTTTCAGTGTTTAAAATTTTACTTAAGTATATTTAAGCGTTAATAAAACGCTAAAATATAAAACATTAATCTATAAACGCAGCTTCATCTTTACCGAATGTTCAAATATTTGTAAAAATATTTCTTTCGGATCTCAGAGGTGAAAACTTCTAAGATTTGATGAAGCAATGTTGACTAAAAACATAAGCATCAAGCACTGACAAATTTCGACGGTTGAAAGCCAGTCCTCGGTAGCCAAGTGGTTAAGGCAGCCGCCCGGAATGCGGAAGGAGCGTGGTTCGATTCCCGCATGAGGTTGTCGTCATTTTTCAGTGTTTAAAATTTTATTCAAGAACGATGTAAAATTAGGCACTTATTTCATATTTCATAATTTTATTGTCTCACGTCAGTCAGGTCTCACTTCGCACGACTAGTAGGACTTCTCACTGCATCTTGCCCCGCACTCTAATATGGTTGGTTGTACACCAATCAAATGGATAGGTGTAAATATCTTGCTCTTTATAATACGAATAAGTACGATATTTACATGTCGTTACCACCGTATTTAAGACGATTTTACTTGGTGGTTAAAATCTATTGAAAGGTTGGTTAATCCTATCAGACAAGATAATTACTGCTTAGAATTTTTTTCGGATGCAAGCAAGAAAGGGTAGTGGGTTTCATGTGCTGTGGAGACTGCTAGTGGTCAGTGAAGTATTGTAGAATCAGTTGAGCTCATAAACTATTTAGAACTTTTAGTGGCCTTATTAGGCTTAAAAACATTTGCTAAAAACTTATAAATTTATAACTTTGAAAATAACAATACAACTGCTACTTCTTATACATATAAACCGTATGGGCGGAGTTCGGAAAAAAGAAAATAATCGTTTTCGCTTCCTACATCAGCTCGAAAGATAATGAAATAGCAGATGCAGAGTCACGAAAATTCCATCCTGACACTGAAACTTTAGGAAAGCCTGATATTGATCTTTTTGCATCCAGAACAAGTTATAAATGTAAGAAGTATGTCTCTTGGAACAGAGATCCTGGAGCTTGCGCTACAAATGCATTTACGTTAAATTGGCATCATCTTTCATTTTACGCGTTCCCGCCATTCGCTGTTATACTGAAAGTATTAAGAAAAATAATAACGGATCACGCAGAAGGCATTGTTGTTGTTCCACTATGGCCCACACAGCCCTGGTTTTCGCTGTTCCAAGATCTTCTCTGTTCTGAGTTGGTACAATTTGAGCCCAGCGATAACGTATTAGCGATTACCCGAAAATCACTAATAATTATTAAAATTTACCATTCAGACTTAGTGAAGTTTTCTGTTTTTAGTGTTAATTATGGTTAAATCTTGTTTAAAATGTACGTTCATTATTGCTTCTTAGATATAAGTGTAAAAAGTGTTTGTTTTTTAAAACAAACGGAAACCCAGAGGTAGTGCTACCTCTGGGTTTCCGTTGTGCTTAAGGGGCACAAATCACCCTTATGTGTGTTCTGCGATATTCAATAATTTTCGAAATATGAATTTTTGAAATACTCTAGTTTGAATAGGGACCTACTTTGTTGGTCACTGTGACTCTAGGTAATAGTTAAGAAAAGGTATTTTGTTATTTGAGCCAGTAATATGAGGTGAAAATATCGACTGGGTGTACTCGATATTTTCAGGTCACAACAACTGAAAAAGTATTCAGATATTCAAAATAGAGTTTTTTTAAATATTCATAGTAAAATATTGAAAATCGTGAAACATACATGTTTCCGCTTGACCCTATTTCTTGGGACACCCTGTATAATACACACTTTCCCAACACGAAGATGCATTTACGTTTACAACACATAGCCTATATTTCTTATAAAAGTGTTTTTTACTTTGTGCACTCGGAAAACAAACTTCATTAATCAACGCGTACTGATATAGATTTACAATTACAAATACAAGCTCGGGATACTTTTTTCAGATAGATCTCTATGTTTTTTTTCGCTCGCTGATTAAAATCGTCATAAAACGGTTGGCCAAGTGTCATTTTAACATTTACTTGTTAGCTATTCAACCTTACCACGTTTGATTTTATTGGATTCATTTTTATAATAAATATCTACATGGTATAATGATCCCGACCGTCGTCGTAGGAATGAGTAGCGGAGTTTAGAGGGAAATCATTTTAGGGTAATGGATACATAAAATAACTGTTTCCTAAGAAATTAGTAACATTAGAATCATATATATTTAAAAAAATCTACCTATTACTAAGCGAGCACAGTCCTTAACTTAACTGTAGCAGTCTCGCGGGCGTACGGCCATACCAATATAGGTAATGTTTAAGGTAGTTGACCATAAATTTTACTAACTCTTCCTAACATTAATATTGAGTAATGACTCCTCTTTTATCGCACCTAAGAGCTCAGTTGCCGCAAAACCAGACACAATAGACATTCAATTGTTAGTAACCTCTAGGAGTCTTCGTCACAGACAAGGGGATAAGTGATGACAAAACCGTAGGTGTAAGCCCATGGAGATAAGTGACGACAAAACCGTAGGTGTAAGTCCATGGGAATATGTGACGACAAAACCGTAGGTGTAAGCCCATGGGAATAAGTGACGACAAAACCGTAGGTGTAAGCCCATGGGAATAAGTGACGACAAAACCGTAGGCGTAAGCCCATGGGGATAAGTGACGATAAAACCGTAGGTGTAAGCCCATGGGAATAAGTGACGACAAAACCGTAGGTGTAAGTTCATGGGGATAAGTGACGATAAAACCGTAGGTGTAAGCCCATGGGAATAAGTGACGACAAAACCGTAGGTGTAAGCCCATGGGAATAAGTGACGACAAAACCGTAGGCGTAAGCCCATGGGGATAAGTGACGACAAAACCGTACGTGTAAGCCCAAGGGGATAAGTGACGACAAAACCGTAGGTGTAAGCCCATGGGGTTAAGTGACGACAAAACCGTAGGTGTAAGCCCATCGGGATAAGTGACGACAAAACTGTAGGTGTAAGCCTATTTTTTAACCACTACTGATAAGCTCTTGGGTTTCATTTCACCTGTTGCTAAGTGACGAAAAGGCCTATAAGGTGGAAGCGCTCTTTACCCGGATTCCTTAACCACTGAGGAACTGGCTATGTTATCTCTAAACTGTCGGAACCCAACAATGCAATTAACATTATTGTTAAGAGGCCTATTACCTCGACTGTGATTTTTGCGTCAAATGGCCAATTTTGGCGTAATGGATCTCAGAAACAAAAATACAATAACAATTATGACTTATTGAATAGTGTAGAATGGCTATTGGAATAGTGCGTAGGGGCCTCGGTTTTTGTAAATTTTACTTATTTTTCTAATTAAACCCAAAACTGCAAAGAAAGATTTTCGTAAAGCGCGCGAAGGCACTTTTTTGAGCTCATCGATTGAACTACTGTTCTAAACAATTGAATTAAAAAACTTATAATGTTATCTCTTATATAGTCGAATAGTGCGTAGCGGCCTCGGAATTTTTAGGTATCATTGATTTTATATAGAAAAAAATCTTATTCTTTTTATTCTAGCCAAAACTTCGAAAATCACTATAAGTTAACTGTGAATATCTCCTATTTACGATAATATTATTGAGCAAAATTTATACCAGAGTAATTGTTACTTCATGAGGAATAAAGATTTTATAATGAATATATTATCCTACTTGGATAAAAAAGATAAATACAACTGCAAAATTACTACAAAATGCGATGCGCCGGCCGTCCGAATTCAACGTATGCTCACATAATGAAGATTTGTAATATTATGCTCAAATTTATTATCCTATTTGAATAAAAACGGTAAATACAACTGCAAAAATGCTACAAAATGCGAAAATGGGTATTTTACGCAAAAATCACATTCGAGATGTAATAGGCCTCGTAGGATATAGATAGTGAGGCGGACTTACTTCCTATTACTGAGCACAGTCTCCGACGTCGCCCTATTGCTTGTTTGTCCTATCTCCATTTCTTCAATTTTACAGTAGACGAGTTTTATGCTCTATAATATAAGGAAGCTATAGTTTATAGATTTGAAGGTTTTTCTTAATACATGAGTTACTTCTGCATTGATTGATATAAATGTCATCTATAGATGGTAATCAATTATACCTTATTTTACAGTTTTTTATGTGGAGATAGGACAAACATGCACAAAAATAATTACGTATGTGGACTTAGAACAATACCTCAATGGAGATAGCACAAAGTGACAGTTTTATTTTTGCGTGCTTGTTTGTTCTATGTCCCAAATGTTTAGTGATGTATACAGGATGGTGTATAAATCACTAAACTAAGTATTACTTAGTTAAAAGGAACTCCAGTTTCAGTTTTATCACTTTTGGATTGCTTCGTGTGTTCTGGGCCTCAATTTAATACTGATTAGCATAAAACATGTGTCTTTGAAAACTTTCTTTTAAGTACATTTTAAAGTACTTAGGCTTAAATAACGAATGCATTTAAAAAAAATTAAAGTGTAATTTATTGATAGTAGTGAGATATTGGGCATTCTAACTCACTTTCGTTCGGTCGCAGATGCGACCTCGCTTGTTCGTTAGAATGCCCAATATCTCGAACGTATCGCAGTTTTGCAATGGATAGCATACCATCTTCTGTTTTCATGTCGTCCGTTTTAGATGTACAGATATTGTACATCTCAAACGGACAAATATTGTTATTTGTAAAAATGTACAAACATTTCACCGTTCGCTCACTCCGTTCGCTCTCTTGAAAAAGTGAATTAGAACGCCCAATAATCGATGTGGATTATTGGTATTTTCGTTATTTAAGCGTAGCAACCATTTTATGTTGTCATTTCTGTAAAATCCTTTTAACACTGCAGTCAAATTTAATTTTTAATCATAATATATAATGAAATTCTTAAAACAAAAAGAATCGTTAAAATTGGAATGTATTTGTCCAACTTCATTGTCAGGGGCAAGTCGACATGGAAAGTTATTGCCAAATACAATCCGTTGTATTGTTTGCGGTCCATCTAATTGCGGGAAAACCAACCTAGTAATAAGTTTATTATTACATAAAGATGGTCCACGATTTCGAAACCTGTACGTGTATTCAAAATCTTTGTATCAACCTAAATACAGTTATCTCGAAAAAGTTTTAGAATTGGTTCCAGGTACATCATTTCACAAATATAATCATAATAGCGAAATATTGAGCCCTCACGAAGCGTCACCTGATTCCATTATTATTTTCGATGATGTTGCTTGTGAAAATCAAAACAACATCCGTAACTATTTTGCTATGGGGCGTCATAGGAATATTGATTGTTTTTATATCAATCAAACTTACACCAAAATACCTAAACAACTCGTAAGAGACAATTCTAACATGATTATATTATTTAAACAAGACGACGTAAATTTAAAACATGTTAATGATGAGCATGTAGGGTCTGATATGTCATGGCTTCAATTCCGTGAAATGTGTTCAACTGTTTGGAAAATACCATACAATTATATTGTCATAAATAGGGATTGTGAGCGAAATAAAGGATGCTATAGAATGACGTTTGATACATTTATAGTCGTAGATTAATAACTACATATACGGATGTTATTATATTTATAAATCATTTCCACATGAGATTCGGAGATAAAAGGAAACCCAATAAAATGGAAAAGATCTAAAGAGACAAATCGTTAAATCAGCATCAGCTGTTAAAAGAAAGTTCGACATGATAAAGGATGCACAAACTACAAGAAATAATACTTTAGAAACAATATTTAAACCCATAGTTGACCCTCTTAATATGATAGCAAATAAAAATGATGAAAAGCAACATGACAAAGAGACTTTTTATAACCCTTTATTTAAAAAAATAGAGAATAATGAAAGCGAAGAGTCGTATTCGTCTATTGAAGAATTTAACGAACAAAGTAGCGAAGATGATGAAGAAAATCATGAAAAATTCCGAACAACCGACAAAACCCTTACTGTATCACCTACTCAAGACCATGATGTGAGTGAAGGTTCGTTCAAATCGCTACAATCATCGCCAAACGTTAAAAATCAATCTTTATCATGGTCTACTTCATCTGAAGTATTTAGTGCTATACCTTTTGGAATAAGAAATGAACAAGGAAAACTTATGCTTGGAAAAAGTCGCGTTTATGATGACGGCACCACTCTAATAATTGGAAATCATAATTTGAGAAAAACTCTCGGTTTAAAAGAACTATTGTTTAAAAAGAAACCAAATCTAGATGATATCACAGATAACGACCTTGAAAACTATAAACTACTACTTATCGATACTAATGCACACAGACGTAATTATGATCCCTCTAAACCAATAAATAGCAACAAGGGATTTAAATACATGAATATTATAAAGCCATTATTCAAAATCTCTAGAAAACCGACCACTAGTACAGAGAGTATTCCTCGAGGAAAAGGTATTGAACTCGTAAAAAGAGTAAAAAGAAATACAGATTTAGTTTACTGGGACGATCCTAACGAGTTAGTAAAACGACTGAAATTACTGTTCGCATCACGAGATGCTGGTAACACTGGGTTAGATAATGAAATTATTGCAATCATCGAGGAACTTCACGAAGCCGGTATCATAAACAAAGAATAAAAACAAATAGCATCGGGAAATTTGTGCAGTATACTTACAGTAAACAAAGCATCGGGACCGCAATGAATATAGATAAATTTGGTCATCACGTTCATAAACGTTTACGATTATCTGAACATATTGATATCTATAGCGATACGTTACAGAAGTCTGAAACGGGAGAATACGATTTAAAATCATCCAAACTAAAAGGCTTGTCGTCTCCAGACAAGGACGATGAAGCTGTAAATAAAGCATATTTGGATAAAACAGTTCAAGAGCTGAGAAACGAAATAAGCCAAGTTAATAGTCGTGTATTAATTTATTTAAAGAACTTGGAATCAGCGAGTACAGACCGTTTGTCTTCTATGTTTTACTCAAAAATAGAAATAGACCGTATGATTCAAGCCAAACAAAAATGAGTAAGAAAGAAATTGTAGACGAACTTCACAGAGCGGCGAGAAGAAATTTTCCACGTCGAAGTACAATCATAAAAGGAATAGATAATTTATGGCAAGCAGACCTTATAGACTTTCAAAAGTACTCACAGTTTAATAAAGGATATAAATATGTTTTAGTCGTAATTGATACTTTATCGAAATATGTGTGGGTTAATCCTTTGAAGTCAAAGAATAAAAGTTGTGTTACAAATGCAATGCAAAATATATTAACCACGTCATCTCGAAAGCCCAAAAATTTACAAACAGATTTAGGCAAAGAATTTTACAATAAAAATTTTAAACAATTGACGATAAAATATAACATAAATCATTACTCCACTTACTCTGTAAAAAAAGCAGCAATTGTTGAAAGAGTAATAAGAACTCTAAAAAGTCATCTTTACAAATTATTTAGCGTCTGCGGTAAATATCAATGGATACAAAAAAATTTGGAAGACGTTGTACTATGCTACAATAACACTATTCACCGTGTAACAAAACTAAGGCCTATTGATGTTAGCAAAGAAAACCAGATGATTGTTAGGTCTAACATTATTAAATCACAAATTACCAGAAAACATCAAAAATTTAAGTTCCATGTTGGTGATCAAGTCCGGATAAGTAAATACAAAGGGGATTTCTACAAAGGTTATACTCCAAACTGGTCAACAGAAATATTTTATGTTATTAAAGTCAATCATACAAATCCAGTTACTTATCACTTGGAAGACAAAAATAAACAGAGAATTTTAGGATCTTTTTACGAGCATGAATTACAGAGAACCAAATTTCCAGATATTTATCTTATTGAAAAGGTTTTGAAAAGAAAAGGAAACAAACTCTTTGTCAAATGGTTAGGTCTCAGTGACGGTGAAAACAGTTGGATTGATAAAAATTTATTGGTGCTTTAATATAAACTAAGCATTATTATTTATACGCTCACTTTATAATCATCGATGACGGAAGGAAGTGGTATTATTAACAACTTAATAAATAACATTCCGTTTGAGTTACATTTACCTGGATATCAATTTTGTGGTCCAGGCACAAAACTTAAGAAAAGATTACTCAAGGGCGAACGAGGTATAAATAAATTGGATGAAGCTTGCATGTACCACGATATCGCTTACAATAATAAAGATTGGAACGTTAGACATAACGCCGATTTAGAACTTTTAAATATGGCAAAGAAAAGATTGAAATCGAAAGATGCTGGGAAAGGAGAAAAGATTGCATCATGGATAGTAAAAAATGCAATGAAAGCAAAACTTAGAGCCGGAGCAGGAGTACGGTCATTCATGAAAAGTGTTAAAAAAATTCAAAAGCAAATGAAAAAATTAAAATGTAATGACAACCGAAAGGCTATAAAATATGCACATGCAGCTGCAAAAAAAGTGTTTTCTAATGTAAAAGGAATACGCTTCCCACGCTGCATTCCTGTTCCGAAAACTGGTGGGTTGTTACCTCTCATACCAATCTTTGCTGGTTTATCAGCTCTTGGTTCACTTGCTGGAGGTGCTGCAGGTATAACAAAGGCTGTTAACGATTACAAGGTTGCTCAAAAAAATCTTCAAGAATCTGAACGACATAACAAGATGATGGAAGCCGTTGCACTTGGGAAAGGATTGTATTTGAAGTCTCACAAAAAAGGGCTTGTACTTACAACCTCCAAAAAACTAATTAAACGGTTACCCAAACGAGCACTCACTAATTTAGATATATTAAAGCACTCGGTTCATATTCCATATTTTCGTGGCGTTTTTATGCGAGATACGTTACCATCAAAACCAAGAAAAATTGAGTGTGCTATTCTAAATTTAGATAGTTCCAGAAATCCGGGAACTCACTGGGTAGCCTATGTCAAGCAAAATGAATACTGTGAATACTTTAACAGTTTTGGTAACTTAAAACCTCCGTTAGAATTAATAAAGTATTTGAAAAATATGCACATAAATTATAATTACAAACAGTATCAAACTTTTGGCACTACGAACTGCGGTCATCTTTGTTTATTATTTTTAAGAAAGTATTGGAAAAAAATATTTATATAAAGGTTAAAATTAAAATAACTTGACAGTATAATAATGTCTTTCACTGTATCCATAACTGGGCAGGGAGCCTCCCTCGTAACAAACTACTCACCTACTTTAGAATTACGTGGAGAATACGAGTGTGGACTTCTGTACTTTTCTACATTTAATTCTATTCCTAATATAGATGAAAGAAATAATAAGTTTTATTATGGTAATAATGAGGTCATTGAAATTCCAGAAGGATCATATGAACTTCAAGATATTTGTGATTTTTTAAAAGGCAACGTCAAGAATACTGCATTAAAATTGAGTTGTAATAATAATACACTCAAAACCAAAATATTCTGTTCAGAAGATGTTCACTTTGGGAAAAGTAATTCCATCGGTAAAATTTTAGGTTTTGCTAGGGAAACAATAAAGGCTAATATAAGTTGTGAATCTCGGTATCCAGTCAGCATTTTATCTACAACCATCGTGCGCATCGAATGTGACGTAGTTGGAGGATCATTCGTGAATGGAAAAGCAAGCCATATAATTTATGAATTTGTACCTAACGTGCCACCAGGCTATCGAGTTATTGAGATACCCAAAAACTTAATATATTTTCCAGTCAACCAAAATTCAATTAGTGCGATTAATATTAGATTACTAGACGGTCATAATAAGCAAATTAATTTACGAGGTGAAGAAGTACAACTATACTTGCACTTTAGAAAAAAATGATAAATTTCAATAAAAACACTGCTACAGTTTGTACTCAAGTCAGTTATAAAAGATCATCTACTAAAAGAACACCGCTTTTACTAAAAAAGAAACTTACTAAAAATAATAAAGATTTCCTAAAGCTAGTAGGCTTGCTAAAATGAATTATTTAAATATATCTCAACCAACGTCATATGATAACAGCATTGAAAGTTTTGAATATCATTCATACAAACCGTATGTAACAAGTTTCAACAATAATGATGAAATACGAATACCCATTCATCAACAAGATTTGTATGTGTTGCCTTCACTCAGCGCTTTGTATATTGAGGGCAAAGCGGATGTGTATAACAGTACTACTAAAGAAAAAGTGTCAAGTGTGCATTTTGTTAATAATCCAGCGTTATTTCTATTTCAAGACATTCGCTATGATTTAAATGGAATCGAAATAGATAAAATTAAAAATGCAGGCATAACAACAACAATGAAATCCTATTTATCGTTAAATGAAAATGAATCCAAAAGTGCTAGAGTTTGGGGTTGGTCTACTTCAGGAACCACCAATGTTAGTGGAGGCGCATTTTCTGCTTCAATACCATTAAACAAACTATTAGGTTTTGCAGAAGATTATGAAAAAATTATTATAAACTGTAAACACGAGTTAGTACTTTTGAGAAGCAACACAAATGTCAATGCCTTGAAATTAAATAAGGAACAAGTTGTAGAAAATATAATAATAAGTAAAATTGTTTGGCGCGTTCCGCATGTTAAGGTGTCAGATCGTGAGAAAATTCATTTGTTAAAACATTTAGAAAAAGATAGAGCTATCACACTAGCATTTCGTAATTGGGACTTATATGAATACCCATTACTACCCAAAACGCGTAAACATTCTTGGTCTATTAAAACTTCATCGCAAATAGAAAAACCGAGATTCGTTGTTATAGCTTTACAAACCAACCGAAAACATAATGCGGAAATGTCTATGGCAGAGTTCGACCATTGCAATATACGTGATGTAAGAGTATTTTTGAATTCATCGTATTACCCTTATGAAGGACTAAATGTCAGTTTCTCAGATGATAAGTTTTCTTTATTATATGAGCAGTACGCCAGATTTCAGCAGTCTTATCACGGTCGCCGATCAGAACCCTTGCTGTCTTTAAAAGAATTCAAGGCTATTGCTCCTTTATTCGTAATTGACTGTTCTCGCCAACACGAATCATTAAAAGGATCGATTGATGTGAGAGTTGAAATCGAAGCAGATCAAGAGATACCTGATCAGACCGCTGCATACTGTCTCATACTGAACGATTGTATATTTGAATACAAACCTTTGAGCAATATTGTAAAGAAGATATCATGAACAGCAATACAATAATAGTGGATCTGCAAGGATTTAAGGATTCAAAAAATAATTTCATTATTAAAGAGTTAGCAATAGCAACCAAAGACCACACACAAACATTTTTAATTAAACCACCCTATACTTTTAAAACTCTATCAAATGAAGAAAAAAAGCAAGTTCGATGGTTAGAAAAAAATCGAGGGCTCACTTGGAGTGAAGGATTCATCGATTATCGTGAATTTCGAAGAGTAATTGTTCCTTATATAAATGGCAAAAAAGTGTTAACCAAGGGATTGGAAAAAATAATGTGGATTCGAGAGTTATGTCAAGATTGTGAAATAATAGAATTAGAGGAAAAAGGTTGTCCCAATTTTTTAAAATTATATAATGATTACTGTGAGAAAGAAAACACAAATTTGTATTGTGTTCATCACAATAAGAATTGTGCATTAAAAAATGTACTATGTCTTAAAATGTGGTACTACGATAAATTTAAGCATGATTTCTTTTAAAAAACATGAACTTTTTATTTTCGTTTCTTTTTATTTTTGTTATTATATCTAATTATAGCAAATTATAATGTATTTAAAACATTTTTTTTAAATAAAGGTGTAATGATAATAAATGTATTTCTTTTACTTTTTGAAATAATATATGATCTTTAGTAAAGAACATTATAAAAAACTACATGTTTTTAAATCTGTTTGTCAGTGTGTTAAATTCTCTAATTAGGAAGTAATATTATTCATAGGTCATTTATATTTTCTTTGTGCATATTTTATTAAATAGAATAAAATAAAATTTTAGAAATAAAAACATTTTCTTTATCTACTTTCAACTTTAATAATAATCAGTTACATAAATACCTACTAATATTAATAAACAACAATAAACAATAATTATTTATATCACATAAAGTATATTTACAGTCTTAATCTTATCCTATAAAATTAATAACTATCACCGCACAATCTTTTCGAGATCTTTCTAACTAAGGTTTCCGTAAGGTCCATAATTTCATCCACCGGATCCTGCACCACGTACTGGGCACTGAGCACCACACTTTCATCGTCGTCGCCATCGGCTCCCTGTGCCGTCGTCCTCGCTGCCTGATCCGCTGCCAAATCCAATATTTTAATTTGTATCAGTCTTGATCCTCTTTGCTCCTTACTGATGACGAATGACTTCAACGAAACACCATTCTTTTTTGAAGGTTCTCGTTTTTGCTTGCTGTTTCTCTTGTCGATCTTTAATTTGGTGGGTTGTTTACCAAACAATTCCTCACATTGCTGAGTAAAATTTTCAAGAGGGTCTTGGGCGTACTGCGAAAATACGATTTCCGACGATTCAGTCATGATCTGTAACAGAAAGAACAAAAGTTTTTTTTTGTTTTTTTTTTTTTTTTTTTTTTTTTTAGTATTTAAATTTTTTAAGTATTTACACTTACCAGAGAGTTCAAAACGTGTCTTTCTAAGCAACGGTGATATAAATATGAATTATTATATTACTAAGCGAGCGAATTACGAAATTGCATGGTTTGCACTTAGTGGCGTTGACCTTAATGCGGGGCATGTACTTTGACCGTGAATGAAATAAATAAAACCACCGATATTAGACAACTTGATTTACTAATTATTTATTTATTTATGTATATATTAACATCGAATACGCATTAACGTAAATCTAACACAAGCTAGACTTTCTTATAACTATTACAATGTTGAAACATATTAGAAGTAGGTTTACACAACGTTTTAAAAAATTCTCTTCCAGACAACTATTTGAATAGAGAGAGCTAATAAACTGCAAAATCGGAGTTGCTAACAATTTAATTCGGTATTATAAACTATTATTACAGGTTTATAAAATAGTTACTATAATAATATAATAAAATAACTATATAAGTTACCAAATAAATTTCAATGAAACGCCTTCAACACAAAATTGAGCAATTACCCGTTTAAAGATAACTTGATTTATTATTTATTTTTATATATTAACATCGAATACTTATAGCATTAACGTAAATCTTACACAAGCTAGACTTTTTTATAACTGTTACAATGTTGAAACTTATTAGGAGTAGGTTTACACAACGTTTTAAAAAAATCTCTTCCAGACAACTATTTGAATAGAGAGAGCTAATAAACTGCAAAATCGGAGTTGCTAACAATTTAATATAAACTATTATTACAGGTTTATAAAATAGTTACTATAATAATATAATAAAATAACTATATAAGTTACCAAATAAATTTCAATCGAACGCCTTCAACACAAAATTGAGCAATTACCCGTTTAAAGATAACTTGATTTATTATTTATTTATTTATGTATATATTTAACATCGAATACTTATACTTATAACTTTAACGTAAATCTAACACAAACTAGACTTTTTATGACAATGTTGAAGCATATTAGAAGCAGGTTTACACATCGCTTTAAAATATTCTCTTCCAGACAACCATTTAGATAGAGAGGATAAAATAGAAGTTGCAAGCTATTTAATTCGGTATTATAAACGATTATAACAGGTTTATAAAACAGTTACTATAATAATATAATAATTTTACTGTACAAGTTACCAACATAAAATTGAGCAATTACCCCAAGCAACAGTTTCAATGCTGTTTTTTGATATCAAACGCTTATCATCGTTTGAAGATAATACAACTTTATTGACACTGCGTGTAAGTATCTCGTGTTTTAGTGACTTAAACAGTAAATTCTGTTTACGTATCAGTTCACCACTGATTAAAGTTTTTTCGTAGTCAGATTTATTTATATCTCGGACAACACATTTTTTCACACCTTTGGCTTTTTTCAAAGTAACCTTCTCAGATTGAATGCAATATAACTTTGGACGTAACCCAACAAATTCATTTATTATTTTACCACCCATTTCATCTTTGAACAGACCTGGTACTTTCTTATTTAAAAGTGATAAGTTATATGGGTTACTTGGACTATAGTTGCTGGTATCAAAATAAGCTAAAAAATGCTTTTGGAGATCATAGTAAAAATCACTAGTATGTATTTTATAGATAAAACTGTCTGTATCAGTGTAGCACAGTTTAACGAGATCCCTATAATGCGGTTGGATAATGGAATAGTGAAAATCGTACATGTGTTTTTTTGATAGCTCTAAAACAGAAAAACCGATGTAAATGGGTTTATCTAAAACTATCTTTTCTGGTTTCATTTGAATAGCAACCAAATTCTCTGAGAATATAGATGCACTGTGAAAATTTGGTCTAGCTATTAAGGAATCAGCACTTAACTTTTTTTTTGTTTTATTGTCATAATCGCTCCATTGGTTCACTAACTGAACATTCACTCGGTTTTCACTATTTTCAAGGGTTTTACCGAATATACTTTTGTTAAGTAGTTTAAAGAAATCCTGCTCAAATGTGGAAAGAGCCTTTTGTCTAAGCTCAGTGTTAAGGTCAATATATTTCTTTAAAAAGGCTTTTTGACGAAAAGTTATAACACGATGTATTTTTTTCAATATTAAACCATGTTTAATGCAATTTTTTAAGTGAACGTAATGTATAACGTATTTATATTTATCATATAAATTGGGAATAAGTTTCGAAGTCTTGCCTCCAGGAGGAATACATTTCTCTGGGCAAAATGGTAAATCATTATGCGTGCTGTGCAAGTGTTTAGGATAAATCAAATCTACTTCTAAAATATATCCATGATCCGCGTCATCTTTTACATCAGTTATTTGTAGGTTTTCTATCTCTTTTTGATTTAGAAACCTGAAATCAGACAAAGGCAAAGGTTGACACATAGCATATCCATATAAGTTATTGCAATCTACGTATACAATAAAAACTTCATCTTTTCGCGGGTCAAAATGTTCCATATATTTGTTATTGCTTTTAGCATAACGATGCGAGCACATACATATACCTCCTCTTATCCCATCTTGTATCATTCTTATGATTGCTAAGTCATCAATAAGCTCTAACTTTATACCAGTCTTCAAAAGCATGGCGTCAAAAGACAAACTAGGAGCAGTTACATAAAATGCAGGGTCGAGTTGATAATGTAGTTTTGACGTATTTCTAAAATTTTCGAAAATATCTGTCAGTAACAGTACATCGGTCTTAAGATAAAGATCAGTGTATTCGCCGAGGTTTTTTATCTTAAACTCTGACCACACTAATTGTGCATGCTGGTAATCAGAAGACGAAATATTCTCATTGTTTAATGAATTGTAAAAGTCATCAACGCTTGGGAGATTTTTTTCCGCATAACGCTCTATACAGTTCATATAGTCATAGGGATAGACACCTTTTCGTGTAAGTAATTTGAATTGCTTTGAACAAGGGAAAAAGTTTCTCAAATGTTCAAACTGACTCGGTGTCATATTTTTAGCCAGTTTATCTAAGCTAGTTGACAAGAACTTAAAGGAATCAACAAACCGTAGTTGTACGCATTCATTTGTTGAAACTTGTATAAACTTTGTAAACGAAACATAAGATTCTTTATTTTTAGCTATTATTTTAAGTGCACCATGAGCTTCTCCTAGTTTAGTTATAAAAAGATGGCAATCGTAACCCGAAAGATTATAAAAAGAAGATTGGTATAAATTTAGGAAGCTTAAACATCAGATTACAATAGTTATGTGCCGCCCCGCGATATCTACCAGTCAAATGACAATGGTCTCTAACTCTGTCGTTGAATAGTAAATTTTGACAAATGTGACAACGAGTGGTCATTTTAAAATCAACTGCGTCTTCCTTATTAAATATGATCGGGACGTTATTCGATAGTTGGCTATTAATCCAATGAACGTCATGATAAATACTTTTAACAAATTTATCTAGACAATCGGTTCCACGGTAAGACACAAGACGATTTCTACTGGGATCGAACGAACAAACTATGTAGTAAGCGAATGCTATAGGAACGTGCACCTGACGATCAGCGGTGCTCGCGATACCCGGGTCAGCCTCGCACCCCTGCACCGGGACCAACATGGTTTCAAAGTCGGCGTAAATTACAAAAGGCACATTCTGTTTCCGATCATAATTCTTAAACTCGATTACCGAACCCTTTCGAGGCAGTTGGGTCATTACGCCAGCACATATATGAGAATCTATATCATCGTTAGATCTGAAAAATAGGAGACATTCATCACAAAAAAATAATTTACCATGATGTTTTGTAATTTGGTTTCTGACCAAACGAGACAAATCTTTGATAAGACAATAATGTGAGCACTTATCTTTTTCTAGTAATAATAGATTAACAGTTTTTCGGTTTCGTTTGCTGTACTGTGATTTATACAACGGTCCAGTAATCTGTTTACCGTTTTCTAATCCATAAACATTGATTCTTATATTTGCATTATTTTTTTCAAACATACTAATATCAGAAAAAGTTACAGGAAAATCCATTCCGTCAATGTTGAACAGATTACTGCAATGTGGATACGACGATACTCTCTGAACGTTCTTACTGACAGGATAAAGAGCCGCTGTGACCGACCACAAAAAACAAAACATATCTTCATTACGTATATTTACACAAGCCTTTTTAGTTTTAATGCTTTGCGGCAAATCAATGTACATAGATCCACGAAGCGGTTGGTATTTATTTATGTTAATTTCAATGTGACTATTACTGAGTAATGTCCACCCGCTATCCCGTTGTTCAAACTCACTTACCTTCTTCATTAAATTGCTAACTATATCTGAGAATAAATTTGTAAAATCATAATTGAAGCAAATCGTTATATTTTTAGTTCCAAATGATTTTACTTCCTGAGTGCTATTTTTTATCATTAAAAATAACAAATATACTTCAAAATTAACTTTTATGCAGTTGTGGATAGCAAGAGACTGGTCTATCAAAGATTTAACTTTATCTCGAAGGTTATCAAAGAAAACAGATAAAGATAGTTGCTCACTCTCGTCTCGAGCAGTTATTCTATAGGTAGCTAAACGGTTACGAAAAGCAGAGTTCACTTTTTCTATACCCTGACCTAAACTAATTACGTTGTCAGTATGTTGCTTATGCTTTCTACTTCTTAAGTGCCCTATCCACTGCTTGCTATCCACAGTCAAACTACAAACTGAACAGAAAGGCATGATTAATTGATTAATTACTTAAAGTTATGTTAATTATTGAAGCCTGATTGAAATTTATGTTGGTGAATTATAAACGCTCGATGTACAATATGTATTTATTTTGTTTATAAAGTATACTAATTAAATTACAGACTACTAATTTAAATTATTAAATTAAATTAAATTACAGCCTACTTATTTAAATTTAATATTATTAGAGTAGAACGTGGGCTCCGATTCAAATAGAGAGCTCGCTTGCCTCACAAACTTCTGCACGTGATCCCAGTGCGGAGTGTCGTTGTTGGTGCGCAGCTTCAACCACAGCAACGACTTCTTCCACAGGTCGTCGCCGCCAGCATCGACGTCCTCCGAGTCGAAGACTTTCAACTCGATGTAGAATGAGCCGTCGAGGTGCGCGGTACGCCGCGTCTGCCCGTTAGCAACACGATTGTATAGCACCGACGTCGCTGAGCTCTTTCGGTCGCGGTCGGTAGGCAGTTCACCTTCTTGTAGGTTGAACACGTCGAAACTAGGAGCCGGTGCTTTTTTCTTATTAGTTCTGAAAAAGTAAAAGCGTTCTGTTAAAAAAGTATACAAAATCTACTAACACCTGTGAAGAAAAACACACATAAGATTACATTTGCAGTGATAATCCACATTAGACAATGCAAGAGACAATGTAAACTACAATTATCGCTATAACAATAATTTATTATACCTCGAACGGTCGGTCGGAACGCTTCTGTTAGCCGAGGTCTTGCGCTTAACAGACTCCTTCACTTGCTTGGGCTTGGCGCGCTCGCGCTGCACCGGGCCGCTACTCTCGTACTCAGAATCACAGGCCGACGACTTGCGCTTAACGGACTCCTTCACTTGCTTGGGCTTGGCGCGCTCGCACTGCACCGGGCCGCTACTCTCGTACTCAGAATCACAGGCCGACGACTTGCGCTTAACGGACTCCTTCACTTGCTTGGGCTTGGCGCGCTCGCACTGCACCGGGCCGCTACTCTCGTACTCAGAATCAGACCTGTGAAATAATCAATCATTAGCACATGCAAACAGAAACTAGCCTTTTCCATCACTGGAGAATGTGATAGTGAAAAAAATTCTAAGTGTTTTAACAAGGTTTAGGACTTAGAATATTTTTGTTAGTTACTTGAAACAACTTACATTTTAGTTGTAGTAGGTATCGGGAAACTCACTATGAACTGTAGACTGTAGAGATCGACGTGGTACAGCTTGACGAAGAACTTCTAAGACTTCTTGCAGATGTAGCGCGATGGTAATGAAGGCACAGACAGAATGAAGCACTGATCGAATAATACTCGATTTTATTGGCAAATATTGATAATTTGGCAAAATGTGTTAGGGTTGTCACAAAAAGTTTAGAATGGAAAACGGCGTCTCACGTCACGTATGTGAAAATAAATCTATATAATTTAAAATGAATATTGGTAATTTAGGTAATTTTATTTAATTAAAACATTCTAGAGTTTTGTTGTGGTTTTTAATTGTTTATTCGTTTCTAGAATTTTGTTGTGGTTTTTAATTGTTTATTTGGTTTTTAATTGTTTATTCGTTTCTAGAATTTTGTTGTGGTTTTTAATTGTTTATTCGTTTGGTTATTTCATTGGTGTTCTTCTATATTATTATTGCATGCCACATTGGTGTACATAGTAATGAAATAGATAGGTACAAAAGGTGTCAAAATAAACAATGTAGCGCTCTGTAAGGGCATAACAATAACAATTTAATGAGTAAATGTTTTTTCTTTCTATTTTTCTTAACATAAGTTATTGTCTAATATCATGCTAATCATAATTTATAATCAATATTATACTGGATTTTCATTAGGTTTACTGACTCTTGATATTTTTGTAACAAAATACTGATTTCCATTAAACTATTAACAGAACACTATTGTGTTCAACAATTATTAAACTTTACCATAGCTTTCCGTTTTAGAAACACAATACTTACAAAATAAAAACAGAAATAATTAATACAGAAAAAAGTAAAAAGCCTTAAAATTGCTTGATATCTCCATTATAAAAATTCATCAATATGGTTTCGAATGTGAAAACGTTGCGATGAGAGCAACGTTTGCTGTAGCAATATTTTTGCCAACCCTAACGCATTGTGCATTTGTGCACAAAAGCATTTCTGCAGCAACGTGAATTTGCGTGAAGGACGGAAATAGAGTGATGAAATACGTACAACCTACATATCGTATTGGGACCAGTGTTCAACACTTTCACACCAGTGTTCAACACAGTTTTCATCACAAAAAATAACAGATTTTCATTGAAATTCTACGGGATGACAGCTAGGAGGCAGGTGTTCTGTATTCAATTGTTGCTAAATACTAAAATCAGTTTTTTATGATTAAAAGGAAAAAACATGTTGAACACTGGCGCCACTACCCTAAATGTCCGCGTTTAAAATTTTCAGTTATAAACAAGTTTATAAATAAAAAGAAAAATGTTCATATCATTTATCTTATTATGTCCCACTGCTGGGCAAAGGCCTCCATCATTGAAATCGCTATCATATTGGCTTAATACCCATCGTGGTGATTACACCACGCTTGTCAAATGCGAGTTGGTGATCATCACAAACACACTTTGCCCGACCTGGGAATTGAACCCAGGACCTTCGGTGTCGGTAAGAGCGCTTTGCCACTCGGCTACCGAACCTATCATTTATAGTAAATAAAATAAATGATTATAGGAATCTAACCCGGGACTTCTGGTCTGAGGCCTGATGTCTTAACCACTAGACCACAGAGGCGGTATTAAAGGAATACTAAAAAAAATATAACAACTTGAATATTAATTATGTTAACTATCTAGAATGCATAACTATCCAGTCATTGACAAAATTTAGGAATTGAACCCATGACCTTCTCGAGTATCGAGCCGAGCGCTTTGCCACTTGGCCACCGAAGCGATCGTTTATAGTAAATAAAATAAATTAATATAAAGGAATCAAACCCGGGACTTCTGGTCTAAGGTCTGATGTCTTAACCACTAGACCACAGAGGCGGTATTTAAGGAAAACTAAAAAGTTTATAACAACTTGAATATTATTTATGTTAACTATTTATAATGCATAACTATCCCATCATTGACAAAATTCGTAACGAGTAAAGAATGTCACGGTAGCTCAGTGGTTAGAGCAAGGATAACGAAAAGACATTTTAGTATGGCGACATCTGTGACAGTAAATATTTTAATGTAAATTATTTTCTCTTCTTAATTTTAAAACGAATCACTAGTAATTATAAATCCCACTTTACTATACTTAGAGACTTAAATTACTAGTTGGTTAAAAACACTACACACAATCCAGATTCGTTCATAGCAGCTTACATAATATTGTTAGCGCTGGGAATCGAACTTCGGAATACTCTTAAATACGTTAATGTTTAATCACACAAAGAATACAGAATATTTATTTTTATATTTTAGAACTTAATTTATCATTGTGTAGTATAAAATTAACAAGATGCAGTTTCTTTATGATGATTTATATGTATATTGTGAAAAATTGTTACAACCTACAATATTTATTTCTTATTTTAATATATTAAACATCTATGTCGAAATAAGAAAATCGGTTTTCGTCATATTGAATCAATCAGGAATCAAATTTAGAAATCGTAATTTGACGAAAATAAAATGCTCTCTGTTTTGTTTACTAAACATCTTATCATCCCATATGAATTTTACTTAGTTTTGATAAACGAATACAAACGTCGGACCACATTCAAATAATATTTTGTTTCATTCATCGATCATAGTAAATAATCAGGAACGGGTGCATTTAGGTAGTGATTTAGGTATGAGTATTGGTAATGCGTCATATCGCTACATCCGGCATCCGCATGGCGCAACGAAGCCGCGCGCAGCGGGAGGCGGGCAACTAAATGCTGATGATGCGTTTTAAAGTAATTACGAAACTGGTGTTTAAATAATTGTATTATGAACCAATTAATTGACAACATCGGCTATTTACATTTATTTTGTTTTTAACGTTCTTAATATAATTGCATACTTTTCGTGCCGATACTCATTCTAAAATATTGTACATCTCAAACGGACGACATGAAAACAGAAGATGGTATGCTATCCATTGCAAAACTGCGATACGTTCGAGATATTGGGCATTCTAACGAACAAGCGAGGTCGCATCTGCGACCGAACGAAAGTGAGTTAGAATGCCCAATATCTCACTACTATTGATGTCTATAAACTGAATTCTTTGTGCCTGGTTTCACGGCAGCTGAGTTTATATTATATAAAATTTATCAAATTTTTATACAGCATAGTTGGTGGTGCATCCGACCTGTAGGCCTATTCTCTGACTCGACTGACAGTTAAAGTGATAAACACCCAAGGAAATTCGTCGTACATTGTGCGCGCGATCTGTATTTTTCACTTGCAATTAGCATAGTACACAGCAGTGTAAAACGAATTTCCTTGGGTGTTCATAATTTTTAACTGTCAGTTGAGTTAGAAAACAGGCCTGCTGGTATGTTAGTACTTTAACACCTGTATTCGCGGGTCAGAAGACACCGTCAAATACAGCAGAGTAAAAAAGGTTAGGCGGGAGGTAGAAGGGAACTTACCGGGAGCAGGCTTGACGAGGTCGCTGGAACCGGGAGACGAGCTGACCACGGGTGGTTTCCTGGCGCACAGTCACTACACTACACAATAGACATTCAGGCGTTCTCGTCACTTAAGGTTCAGGAGTCACTATAAACCTTTTCGGTCAGGCTGTTGCGTGCGCGGTAGCTAGCTAGCCGAGTCGCGCGGTCTGCTCACGAAGCGAGCGGCCGCGGGTCGCGTAGCGGTGGCGCCGCGGCAGATAGGCGGACGCGGTCGTCAATAACCGCTGAGTCAACCACCTTACAGCTGGCGGTATGATTTGAATGGGCGTCCCGGCTTTGGCGGGAACATCCTCTGGGGCCCAGGGTGGGCTCATCCAATGGGAGCCTGGCGATCCGGAATACAGGCCTCTGAAGATGTCCATTCGCGGTGTCCAGGTCTACCACCCGCACGACGCCGTCCTTCCCAGGCAGGGTGCGAGCAATGCGCCCCAGTCTCCATTGGAGGGCAGGCAGGTTGTCCTCCTTGATGAGGACGAGCGCGCCAACTCGGGGAGGGGAGGATGGGGACAACCATTTGGAGCGGGTTTGGAGGGTATGAAGGTAGGACTGGGTCCACAGCGTCCAGAAGCGCTGGGAAAGGGCCTGTACCATCTGAAATCGCCTACGTGTGGAGATCGGCCTATCTTCCACGGATAGTTCGGGAAGGGCCGTTAGTGGGCGGCCTATAAGGAAATGTCCGGCTGTAAGCGGCTCAAAGTCTGAAGGATCAGACGAAAGTGGGCAGAGAGGTCTAGAGTTAAGGACCGCTTCGATTCGAGCTAAAAGTGTGGAGAATTCCTCGAATGTGAGGTGTTGTTCGCCAATTACGCGATATAAAAGTTGCTTTGTTGTTTTTTCGTTGATCTCATGTAACGCACCGAACCATGGTCCCTTAGGGACGTTCAACAACCAAGTAATGTGCTGACCAGCGAGCTTGTGCGCAATCGTGTCATTATTCAAGGCAAGAAAGTTTTGTACTTCGATGAGCTGATTTCTAGCGCCTACATAATTTGTACCGCAGTCCGAGCGGATGAGAACCGGGGCACCGCGGCGTGCTATAAAACGCTGTAATGCCGCGAGGAACGCTTCCGTGCTGAGGTCCGAGACCGGTTCCAAATGAACCGCCTTAGTCGAGAGGCACACGAATATACAACAGTACGCTTTTAAGAGTTTAACATTACGTAGGGTACTAGATTTAACGAGGAATGGTCCGGCAAAATCGGTCGTGACTTGACTAAATACTGGCTGAGGCGTAACTCTATCGGCTGGCAGGTCGGCCATGAAGGGCGCTTGCGGCTGGGCCCGGCATCGAAAGCATCTAATGCATTTAAAAACTCGGTGTCTAATAATACGGCGCGCGGACAATATCCAAAATTGTTGGCGTAGGATAGCGTGTAAAGTGTCAGCGCCAGGGTGGCAGTGTATTTTGTGGTAGTGGTCAATGATAAGGTCTACAAGTGGGCTAGAACTGGGAAGTATGAGCGGATGCTGCGCGTCATATCGGATAGACGCATGGGACAGTCGTCCACCAACTCTAAGGAGCTCATCTTTAATGAGAGGTGACAGCCGCTGGAGTCTGACGGAGCAGATTTTGCCAGTTTGAAGGCGTTGGATATCCTCTGCAAACTCATTGTGCTGAACACTGCGCACCCAGTAAAGTAGGGCCACTCTTCGTTCACTGACGTACAAGGGGCCTGAGCGTCGCGAATCTGGGTGGTGTCTGCAGTTGTGCAGAAAGCGTTTTAGACAAGCTGTCACTCCGACGAGCTTGTCTAGTGAACTGAACCGAGTGAGCAGGTCAAAGTCAAGACCGGGCACTGTGACCAGTGACGGGACGTGTTTGGGCTTAAGACCGGGCAGGGCGTGATGGCCCAGAGCTAAGGGCATCGCAGGCCAAGACTCACAAGGCTGTCCAAGCCACGTGGGAGACCACCATAGGTCGTGGGCTGACAGGGATTGCGCAGACATCCCTCTGCTTGCGCAATCTGCCGGGTTGAGCTCGGAAGGTACGTGTCGCCAGGTACATTCTGGTGAGCCTGAGCTGATTTTGACTACCCTGTTGGCTTCAAAGGGTTGAAGACGGTGAGGCGGTGTATTGAGCCAGGCCAGGACTATCGTACTGTCTGACCAACATATGTGTTGTTGTATACTGATATGGGCCGATAACTGAACTGACACACGGATCATGAGCTGGGAGAGTAGAGTGGCGGCCGACAACTCTAACTTGGGGATTGTGAGGCGATTCTTGATTGGTGCGACTCGCGACTTGGCGACAATCAAGTGTACCAAAGTATCTCCGGAGGCATCGAGCTCATGGAGGTAAACAACGGCGGCAAACCCGGCTTCAGAGGCATCTGCAAACCCGTGAAGCGAGTATGCAGCTGAGCCTTTGTTTGCACAAATGTGCCGAGGGAAGCGAATGCTAGACAACAGCGGCAGATCCTCTGAGATGTGGTGCCACTCCGTTTGTACTTCAGAGGGAGTGGGCTCATCCCATTCCAGCTTCAGTAGCCACAATTGCTGAAGCAGCAGCTTTGCGCGGAAGATAACGGGAGAAACCCAGCCGTTTGGGTCATAAAGTGAGGCTACGGTGCTTAAAATAGACCGCTTTGTGACATGTGTGATGGGGGGCAGAGAGATGCGGTAGGTGAACTCGTCTGACTGAGGGCTCCACTGTATACCCAAGACCTTAATGGACGTGGACTCTGGGTTCATGTCGAAGTCCTTGGGCATGTCGCATTGGTTGTCGGGAAATCTCTCGAGCAGCTTAGGCGAGTTAGATGTCCACTTACTGAGCTGAAAGCCGCCTAGGTCTAGCAGACTTATCAACTCGTCCTGAAGTGCTTGGGCGGATTCAACTGTGTCATGACCACACAAGATGTCATCAACGAAGATAGACTTGCGAAGAACCTGAGCGGCTCCAGGGTAGCGATGGCCTTCATCATCAGCCAGCTGAAGCAGAGTGCGGATTGCATGGTATGGGCTTGATCTTAAGCCGTAGGTGACTGTATTGAGGGCGTAGGTGAGCAGAGGGTGATCTGGTGAGGACCGCCATAGTATCAGCTGATACCGTCTCTGGTCTGGGGCAACCAGCACATTTCTGAACATCCTCTGAATGTCAGTGCTGAAAACGACTGGATGCGTTCTGAAGGACATGATGATGTCCACAATGTCCTGTTGAAGGGCGGGGCCTGTGTGTAGGCATTCATTTATGCTGACACCATTGGAGCTTTTGCAGCTACCATCAAAAACAATGCGCAGCTTGTCCGACCCTGTCTTAAATACGCCATGGTGAGGGATGTAGAAGTGAGGTTTATGGGCGAATGTATTTGGGTGACAGGGAGCCATGTGCCCTAAGTCGATGTATTCGGCCATAAAGTCGACGTATTTAGAACGCAGAGACGGGTTCGCCATTAGCTTCTTCTCAATATTGAGGAATCTGCGTAATGCGATAGGGTGAGTTTTACCTATTTGAGGGGCGTCCTTTAGAAAGGGCAGAGCGACCGTATATCTGCCTGAGGGATCGCGTGTAGTGGTAGAGCGGAAGATTTCCTCGCATTGTTCCTCCAGGGGATCATTATGAGTGTGAGATTGAGGGAGGGGCTCCTCAGACTCCCAGAACCTTTCCAGACTCTGACGTATGTCCTGGGCTGATTCAGCTGAGTCTGGTTGTGAGCTGACGACGTGAGCTGAGTTAACCTGCTGCGCCGGCTGCGCATACAAGTCCTCAATGGGTCCTATCAACGCGAAGTCGAAAAACGGGTGGCTGGCCTAGTACGTGGGAAATGTTTGGTACCTTCTCTAAGGAAAGGTAGCCAGTGACGTTTTTTAAAATGTGAGCTGTGGCAGTGATTGTAGGAGTATCATTGTGAGTGGGTCGGCATACTATTGTTATTGCCGCCTTTGACTCATGTTTGTGCTGATTCCCAACTCCTGTAATTTTTAAAGAAGTGGGTTTTGATGGCAGGTTTAAAAGTCGTGCCATGCGTGACGTTATTAATGTCAGCATACTGCCACAGTCCAATAAAGCTCTGGCTGTGTGAAGATGGCCATGTACGTCCGCGACTCTTAGTGAGACGGTTGGCAACAAAATGGGTGTGCCAGTGGGCACAGAAGGTGAGTGAGCTGATTGAGTATCACATAAAATTGTATGAGCTGAGTATGTATCAGCTGTGTGGGCATGGGTTGACTGGGCATGGGCTAAAGGGACATGGGCTAAATGGGCATGGTCTGAATGGGCATGGTCTTGTTCTGCCTCTTCGCTAGGGTGCTCCGTGATAGTTCGGAGTCATAATTGCTGGCGGCGTTCGCGGGGCCTACCTGGCGAACCGGGCCTGGGCGGGCTGGCTCTGTGAGCAGAGCTGGGTTGCACCTGTTTAGCATGTGCGGGTTCGTGCCGCCTGCTGTTTCTGGGACGCTCCCTCGAGTGCTCTCTTAGCTGTGGTGGGGGTATATGTACAGACAAATCAGCTGAGTGCGTTGGGTCGTCTGGTCGATGTAGGGACGTGTGGTGGTTGGAGCTCCCACAGTCCTTGCATGCCCCCCTTGACCTGCACTCGCTCTCGTAGTGAGGGCCGAGACAACGCTGGCAGCGCTCGCGTGCCTGTACAAAGTCCCAACGGCCCTGCGTTGGCTGGGCATTGTACCATCTGCACGTCATGAGCCTATGTCCCCTAGTGGCACAATAGGGACAGTAGGACGTCGAGCGTGAGGAAGAGGACGAGGACTATGAAGAGGAGCAGCTTTGCTGGAAGGCCGAGTAGACGGGGAAGGGCTGACTGCGAGCCGGGGAGGTGGATGGGCGGTGACGCATTTGCTGCGCTGGGCGTGACGGTTGGTGAGTAGGCTGATCATAGGCGCGGTGAGGCGATGAAGCTGAGGAGCGGCCACGGTAATGGTCGGGTTGTTGCTGAGCCATCTGAGCATAAGTGCGATGGGGCAACTGAGGAGGCGCGCGGCTACGAGAAGGGCCGGGCTGGGGCTGAATGGGTTGAGCCACGGCTATGTTGGAGAACTCTGTCTCCACACAGCGCGCGTGCTCCTCGAGGTAGGAGATAAGGTCCCTTAACGTGGGCAGAGTGTTACTAGACCCGTGCCTACGTTTAAATAGCGTGCGGAGCTCGCCCTCGAGCTTCCGCACCACTATTGACACAAACACGTAATCGTCTCCTATGGGCAAATCTAAATTGTTGAGGGCACACTGAGCCGATATGAGCGGCGTGAGGAACAGTGTGCGGATGTTCGAGCGCGTATGGATGCTTGGCAGCCCCAGGATGATGTCCACAAAACTATCAATGAGAACCCGGCGGTTCTCGTACCGCTTGGTGAGGATGTCCATGGCCACGGCAAAGTTTTCATTGGTGACCTTTAGGTGGGACACCATGCTTAATGCCTCACCGCTGAGGCTTGAGAAGAGATAGTGGAGCTTGACTGCTTCCGACAAGGTCGCCATGTCGTCAGTCAAACTCCTGAATAGTGCAATAAAGGAGGGCCAGTCCAGAGTCCTCCACTTTTGAGCTGAACCTGGGCAGCGCTATCTTGGGGACGACGGCTGTAGGCGTATTGACGCCGAAACTGGGCTGAGCGCTATGGGTTGGGGATGACGTGGAAGAGGGTGAGACTTCCTCCCTAGCCATAAGTATCCCCAGGTACGCCCCGGAGGCCTTTGTGTGGTTCTCAGTGTATGTCCTCTCAACCCCCTCGTCCAAGTTCTCCTCGTCGAGAACGCTGTAGTACACTGAGTCCAGCTTGTCCTTCACGCCCTGTATCTGTGCGAAACGCACGTTGAATTCCTTTCTGGAATGTTTGGTGTCGCCAGCAATGATCCTTGATCCCACCTCTAGGAGCTGGTGTATAGCTTTGGCGGCCTCCCTAAATATCGCGGCTTGTGACTTGGTCGGCATCGCGATGAATGAAAGGAGACAAAAAACTAATGAAAAAAATAAACAAATTTAAAGGCAGTAAAAAGGACAACACCCTGTATATATTCTATAGTTGGGCAGGACGTATTTGTTTACTAATGTAATGGCAAATGGGCCAAAATTAACGCAACAATAAAGAAAGCAAAACTAAGTTGGGACGCCTTGTATATGGCCCACGGGTGGGCAAACGCATGTGGATGTGTATGTCTGTGTTTATTGAACGCGCGTACGTAATATTAGCCGACCGCAAAACAAAAAACAAACAAAACAAAAAAAATAAAAAAAATTACGTTATCCGTAGCCCACTATTGGGCAAGGCGCTCACAGTCGGGCAGACCTGTAGCGGACACTAGCGCGAAGAATGAGTCGGTCGCAAAAACAATAAAAATAAACGGATAATAAAAACTTAATTAAAAAAATTGGGACACTCTGTCTGTGTCCCACAAGTGGGTAAACGTGTGTAGAAGTACTATGCTCTTGTGGTGAGCACGCACAAGAATGAGCCGATTGCCAAGGCAAAAATTAAAAACAAAAAAATTTATAAAATTAACACGAGCGAAAAAATAAAGCACGCTACTTGGCACGCGTGGTGAGCATGCACGAGATCTGACTCATTAGACAACGATCATATAGGTCCCTACACATAGATCTGTGATCAGACAATCGGATGCATACACGAGATCAATATCAAAACAACATGCAGAAATAATTGCGTTAAAATAATCTTGTATATAGCGTAGTCGCAATCCTCACAAATGATTCACGAATACCTGACGAAATTTTTATTGGGGCAGGGTACGTGAACAAATGAATTTAGAAATGATGGCACGAATTAGATATAAGATTTAGAAATAGAATAAGAATATGGGCGGAAATAATTATCTTTAGCGGACTGTATTAAAATTGAAAATTAAAAGAAAGTTAGGTTCTGGTAACGGAAGGTCGCCGGTATTTAATATTATAATATTACCGGTTCGAAGACGACCAAAATGTATTCGCGGGTCAGAAGACACCGCCAAATACAGCAGAGTAAAGAAGGTTAGGCGGGAGGTAGAAGGGAACTTACCGGGAGCAGGCTTGACGAGGTCGCTGGAACCGGGAGACGAGCTGACCACGGGTGGCGAGGTAGGTTGGTTTCCTGGCGCACAGTCACTACACTACACAATAGGCATTCAGGCGTTCTCGTCACTTAAGGTTCAGGAGTCACTATAAACCTTTTCGGTCAGGCTGTTGCGTGCGCGGTAGCTAGCTAGCCGAGTCGCGCGGTCTGCTCACGAAGCGAGCGGCCGCGGGTCGCGCAGCGGTGGCGCCGCGGCAGATAGGCGGACGCGGTCGTCAACAACCGCTGAGTCAACCACCTTACAGCTGGCGGTATGATTTGAATGGGCGTCCCGGCTTTGGCGGGAACAACACCTTTTACCGTATTATTATTTTATTTCGATTTATATATTTAACTTAAATGTTTTAACTACGCGACGCGACGTCTAAAATAAAAATGAAAACTTAAACTTAAACCAAAACTAAACTTTTTTCGATTATTTTAATACAGCTTGTATCAAGCAGGGCCAGTCATATTTCACGTACCTAATCACTTACTTTTAGTGAGCTGGTACACATAAAAACATTTCTTGATTTCTCGGGCATTGTGGAAGTACATACTTTTAAAAATAATACGAGTTTATCGACATTATGACAACACTACCAATCAGCTGATTGGAGTAATGAACTCTGTCTAGTGTTACTTCCTCCTTTGCCTCTGCTGTGACCCTAGTATTGACTCCACCCGCTTTCAATATTTATTTTTTGATAAAGTTTAAAGTGTTCCGTGTTGTTATTTTTTTCACTAAGAACATAAGTTGCGACTACCAACTTTTATTAGTTAGAAAAGAAAATTAAGACGTTCATTTAGTCAATTATTCTGTGTTCTTATCACCAGGTCAGGTCATACGAAACGCACTGAGAAATGTCTTACTTCGCATAGCATTTCTACTTTGCTTAGACCGCGATTTTCTAAGCGACACATAGACTCTGTGATTGCTGTCATTTTCCGATTCTATGAATATGAAAGAGGCAGAGTCAATTCTCAGCGCTGCGGCAGCCGCTACTACCAAGGCTTTAACTTAGAGAATCGCACTGCTGAACAATAACTAAAGCAGTATTGTTCTGAGGCTTAGACAAGTAAATGTTTGTGAATACGGGTTTTATTCAGCACTGTACTAAACTCACCCGTTTACACGCAGTAAAAATAACAAAACAAAAAAATCTGTCACCATGTGAGTTTTCATTGTAACATTTATGTCGGCTCTAAAAAAACAGAAAATAATAATGTTAATAATTTGAACAGTGATAAAAAATAACTTAACTAATTTAAAAATATTGCTAGTTTTCGTAACTGTAGTCTAAATTTCGAACCCTAAAAACTACTAGGGTTATGGGCGGTATTAACTTCTAGAAACCCAAGCGGTCGCATGAGACCGCAGTTGACAGTGCGCGCATATTCCTGCCTTTGTGGGAGCGGGCAAACTACATTTTCAGAATTCTAAGTACCAGGAGTAGGCGGCGCACCCCACAATAGCAACGCCCAACGGTACGGTAGGTTTGTTTGCATGTTTGCCTACAATTTTTTCGCAGTTGTTTGTGAAAGCTTGCAGAGTGCATACCTACTTTTAGTTATTTTTTTGCTGTTGGTTTCGATTCGACTACCTATTAAATTAATATGGCATTTCTAAGTAATCAGGAGTATTACGAAATTATTCTTTGTGTCGGAGCAGCTAATGGCAGTCTCCTTGGTGCTCGTGAACTGTACCGCGAAAGATTCATCGACGGCAGACCAGAAGCTTAGCAGCGACGCTTACCATCGGCGGATTGCTTTCGACGAATGGTTTTGCGTCTCCAGCAGACTGGATCCTTTCATGGGACGAGTCCGGAGGTCCAGCCAAATATGCGGGACCCGGGTTTTGAGGTGTTGTGCTTGTATTTTGCTGTGTTGGAGCCACTTATGTAAACTGTTTATTGTGAAGTGCAGTGGACTACACGTGCTTCGCTTTACCTCTCAAGCCCCAAGCGGCAAGAAGTGAATCTTTGTGTGCTGTTTCTATCAGATTTATCTAATGTAAGTACTGTTGTTTATTAGAAAATTATTATTCTGACTAATGATTAGTAGGTAATAAGTTGTAAGAAATACATCGAAATACGACTAAAATGGCGAGGAGCTCGATGGCGCAGGAGGAGCTCGATGGCGCAGCGGCTAGCGCGTTCGGCTTGCGATCTTGCTCGCTAAGCCACTTTCGCAATGCCGGGTCGCTGGATGGGTGACCAAATTAAAAACATCTCGAGCTCCTCCGTGCTTCGGAAGGCACGTTAAGCCGTTGGACCCGGTTGTTGTCGTAAGATGACAGTCGTTAAAACCCACCAACCCGCATTGCGCCAGCGTGGTGGGATAAGGCCCAATATCCCCACGTGCTCTTGTCCACGTGGGAGGCCTGTGCCCAGTAGTGGGACGCTAATAGGCTGATGATGAAGATGACGACTAAAATAATACGTGATGTAATTCGTTAGCATGTTTCCAATTTCCGAGTGAATTGTAACAATATTTGTTTTGTTTACTGTTACATGATAACTTTGTTAAGTATTTTTAATGTTATAATCAGTTTTTAGCTTGAAATTTTTTTTTATCGACTGACCGTGACGTGAGTGAGTGAATTTCTCCAATGAATATTGATCCTTAGGACCTAACAATAAAGTTCAAAATTGATTGTACTGGCCGGCCGAGAACTGACGAGCCAGAGTGAGGCCAGTGAGTGGGGAAATCTTGTTGGCGTAAAACCATTTCGAGTGACGCTACAGTTTTACGCCAGGACTGACGCGCAAAACTGATCGTCAGTGGCCAGCTTAAGAGTACCTAGTACGATTATCTATTCTGTGACTACACCTCAAAATGCTTCGCTTTAGTTGTATTGAGTTATTTCAAAAATAAGTCATTTTAATCTAGACCTATCTTATGTAGGTACCTACCTAGTCGTAGGTAAGTGTACCTATCTACTTTAGAGTCAAAACAATGTGACTGTAAAATGAAAATATTTTTATTACTTTGATAATAATTACTTAGGTAGGTAAGTACCTACTTAATACAAATTATTAAATCACGAAAGTAAAATAGCTGCCTACTTATTTGTCCAACTAAAAATGCCGCCAAGCGACTGCCGACAAACAACCCAGGCGGGTTGTTTGTATCAAATGTGCCGCCATGGTCAAAGGTTTTTGATTTTCGCCGCCCGCCGCCGTCACAGTAAAGCCTCTTGTTTGTAAAACTGTGCGCCTGGTAGGGGGCGAAGGCGTGGCTGACTAGGGCACGCAGTTTTTTAAACAGGAGTTGCACTGTAGGCAGTATTTCATACAGAGTTCATGACCCTGCTAGTGATGGCTTTAGCTTGTTCTGATTATAAATTAACGACAGATTAACTTTGTTTGTAAATGCAAAAACAAATTAAATTGAGCTTATCTTACTAGGGTATATAAAGAAAGGGTCGATACTAGGGTTAATTTGGAACCCTGGATTAAGGCTGGCCCCGCTTGATACACGCTGTATAACTAATAGTTTGGTAAAATTGGCTGAGGTTGTAAAACGTCGTTAAAACAACACTCTGTTTGAATTTCATCACTGAAATAAAATGTATGTTCTGCTCAGTTTGCGGCTGCGTCTGATTATAATTACTTTTACAATATGTTCTAGGCATAATTTGGCTATAGTCTGAAACAATTAAATTTTAAAAACTCAACAATTACAACGAATAAACCAGTTTTTTTCTCAATTCTGGTGATGTCTCCGGCCACATTGACAAATAAAACAAAATGGCGGGGATGGTGTCGCGGGCTATAATTGGTCGATTGAGTGGACATCGAACACTCAAGCACTCAACATTTTTTACGATGTTGGATATACAACAAAACTGGACATAGAACAAACAAGCACGGAATTTTTGTTACGGTGTCATGTCACAAATCAAATTAAAATACCTTTTTAGTTGTGTTAAAAGAAAAATGTTATAAATATTTTTTGACTAACAGGACCAAAACTTTAATCTTAAAAATACTGCATTTTAAAGTCATTTTCGACAATTTGGTCGATAGGACACACAAGCACTAGGGCGACGGACTAGTGCCGCAATTGCATAACGTCTTTTTAATATTTTAAATTAATGACAAATTTTATTATAACAAAAACTAGAAAATTAAGAGTAATACTAAGATTATTGAAGTGTATTTATAATTGAGAAATAACAAGGAAAATACATTATTTGTTTGCGAATGCTTTTAATTAAACGTGAAAATAAAACTGGAATTAAGGAAGTCGGCACAAATTATATGACAAATAATTTGTTTTTATTCTCACATCACAAAAGCTTAAGTAAAAAGACTGTAACATAATAAAACTGTTTTGCAACTCAATATTACTATGTCAACCTAAAATAATTTTTTTACTGTGATTTTTTACAAAAAAAAGTTGTGGTAAGTAATTACTACAACTTTTTTTCAATAAGATATTATCAAAATTAATAATTATCAAATTTATAAAACAAACACTTATTCGGAGAGGCTATTGCATTAACTAAAATGTTATTAGTTCAGACCATAACCTAATTAAACTATTTAAATAATTCGTTTTAAACGTAGGGATGTAGAGTAACCAAGGCAAATAATAAAAAAAATTCAGTAGTCTACTCTAAGTAGGTTTTATTTTTTATCCAAATCTGACACCTTTTAAGTTTTAAAATCGGGTCTTAGAAGGATGAACCATGGATGAACCACTCTTGAACCACTAGACGCTACTTTTTGGCAGGGAAGTGAATCGTCATGTGCGCAGTTTTGTCTTATTTTCTAAAATGTGTGTTTTATCGAATATTAATGTGAAATAATGTTGGATTATTAACCGCTAAGAGTTCGTGAACGTGCATGAGTGTTGGCAAATAAAACAAAACAGTGCAACATCACTTTTCAAATTCTATCAAGAAGTCCGTGTGAGATCTCAGTAAAGTCCCACTTAGAGCCATTATTTATGGGCGAAAAACCACTAAACGCTAAAAGCAGTTGATTTTAACAGAGAGAAGGGAGAAACAAAATTGTATTATGCAAAATTAAATTCTGTGTCTGAACTCTCTTCTCATATTCAAAATCGAATACTTATTCAGTTTAATATAACATTATAAAGTTATATGATTTTTGTAGTTACCTACTATAAAAAAATGTAATTACATTTTCAATAAATACTACTGTTTAATATGTATACGAGTATGTAGCTGTTTTTCTACATGCAGTGCTGTTGAAGCTATACTAAATACGCATTTGTGTGGTAAAAACGCATAACACAGTCACGGCCATGACTTCGTACTTATGTGAGTACGGAAAAACGTGTAGATATTGTTACATTCCATAACTAACATTCATTTCATACCGTTGACTTATGTATATACTCTTGAAGCAGTCAGAGTTACACAAAACAAAATCAATAACCCCAAAAACGTGTGTACTAATCTTATGATAACTGTGTGTAGGCATATGCTTTAATTATCGCAAATTCGAAAGGTCCGGTCGATGTTAATAAAAAGATTAGATATACCGTTATCAGCTACGGAATGGGCAATCGCACTTTCAGTTCGTCCCACAACACAGGCGCGTCAGTTTTAAATCGTCCGACATGAACCAGCGCGCTAAAATATATTGTGCGGCGATACTGGCCTCCGTCTGGTTCATTTACGTGTCTGTGTCCGTGATAGCGCCGCGCGGCGCCGCGCCCGTGAGCGTCGTCGTGCGCGCGCCAGACATCAAGTACATCCTCCAATGGACGCCGAGGACCTCCCCCTTCGACCTCATACAAGAAGGCCTCAATGGCTTCATTTCCAACAACTGCAAACACTACAACTGCTACGTGACAGCTGACAAGCAATTCATGCCGGCTCTCACGGACTTCGACGCGATCGCGTTCAGCGGTAAGGAGTTGACAAAACGCATTTCGCTGCCAGACCGTCGATCGGAAAAACAAAAATACATTTTCGCCGCCACTGAATCGGCACAAAACTATCGCGTGTGTGACAGTTTATACGAAAACTACTTCAACTGGACGTGGTCTTACAAAGTGGACTCCGATTTTCGATGGGGCTACATAACTGTTTTCGATTTGGAGGGGAACGTGGTTGGGCCGAAATTGGATATGAAATGGCCTGACTTAAAGCCTATCGATGATGAGTTGAAAAAGAAGCTGGATGGTAAATCGAAAGGGGCAGCGTGGTTCGTGTCCAATTGTAAGACAATTGGGAAAAGAGAAAACTTCCATAAGGAGATGGTTCGTGAAAGGGACGCCCTGAAGTACAGCTGGGCCATGGATGTGTACGGCAGCTGCGGGCCGCTGCGCTGCACGCGCAGAAACGAGCAGGAGTGCTACAAGATGGTGGAGGAGGACTACCGCTTCTACTTTTCGTTCGAGAACTCGTTCGCCGAAGACTACGTCACAGAGAAACTATTGACGGCGCTGAACCATTACGCGATACCCGTCGTGTACGGAGGCGCTAATTACTCGCGGTAAGTTTTTATCACTTCCGCGTGTTGTTCAAATCGAGTTGTCTTTCGATAATCGACTCTATTGTTACTTCTCATAAACAATGATGAGATACGAAAACATCAAGCTTAGTACAAAGTCATTGTGTTGTCAATGTTGTCGTAAATTAATTTATTCATTACATCATGTCAAGGCAAGTTGTTGACAATGCAGAGTTAGCGAATGCAAAAGTCAGACTTAAATATTTAGTCACGAAAGTCTGTTTATATCACAGAACAGAAGAAAGTTAATTTAATAGATTGGGTTTCCCTACTTGAGATCGAATGCCGTTTGATCGAATTTTCATGAGTGATTTATAGATAGATTTATAGTTTGCCACATCTAACGATGAATTGCTCAGTGATCTTGTGGTTGATACCCTACACGGAATATTAATATGAGTAAAGTAAAAAGTAAAGTACAGCCGGTATACTGCCCCACTGCGGGGCAAAGGCCTCCATCATTGAAATCAAATCAACCACCCCATGTGCGTTGTCCCTGTGGAAAACCCTGTGCTCGGTGTTTATACTGTGGACACCACTGTGTTTCTAGGCATCATGTCGGATGCCAAGCTTCAGTGGGGCCACATATAGCCAAATTGTCGAATCGGCTTATGCAGTGATGAAGGTCCGTCAGTTAACTGACGTTGATACAGCTAGATTAGTTTATTTCAGTTAAAATGAAACACTTTTTACGGATTAACTCGCGTTTAATTTACTATTTACATAGTTTTTATATTATCTCAGTCTATTATCCAGTCTCCCTGTGACCACGGACCCTGTAAAGGATTCGAAACGTCAGGATAATATAAAAACTATGTAAATAGTAAATTAAACGCGAGTTAATCCGTAAAAAGTGTTTCATTTCAATGTGTAGTGCTCGCTTAAACCTCAGAAAACAATATTATTTCAGTTACTTTCATAGTGTAATGTCGTACGGCATTTTACTGTGAGGAAATGCTGCCGACATTCAAACCATGGCGAGTGCTCTGAAGAACTCTTTGACCTCATCCCTCCTTCTCCCTTCCTCCATAGGAGTACGCGTGCTGCTCTCCGGAGTCACCAATTTACAGTCTCTAACATTCCATCACGCACAAAGAAATTTGGTGACTCGTTTCTTTGTCGCACTTCCAAAAGATGGAATAGTCTACCAGCACACGTATTCCCTCCTACCTATGACATAGGGTCCTTCAAACGAGGCGTGAAGAAGCACTTTGTGGGCCGGCAGAGTGAGGGTGACTGATGCTACGTCTCTTACGCTGCACCAGTTGTCTTCGCGCCTGGACTTCATTTCCACTTAACATCAGGTGGAGTGGGGTCATTTGCCGGGCTTATCATAAAAAAAAAGAAACTTAAAAACAAATAATTTAAACATAGCTTCGTGCTGCAGAAGAGCAAAATATAACCGACAGGCTAGCGACTCTCTCAGAGAGAGATTAAGGATATAAGTATAATGACAATTGTATCACAATACATTTATGAAAATCTGATGTATGTTCATAAAAATATTGAAATGTTTTCAAAAAACAGTGATATTCACAAACTAAACACTAGAAGGAAGAACAAATTAGCAGTACCTTATACTAGGCTCCATAAAATAAATAATTCTTTTAAGGGACTGCGTGTACGATCATACAACAAAGTACCAAATGATATTCCGAAATAAGATCTTGATAAATTTAAAATCAAAATCAAAGAAAAGCTTTATAAAAAAGCTTATTATAAAGTGTCAGATTACACAGAAGACAAAACAGCTTGGGTCTAAAATGCTCCAAGTACTCCAATAGCTATTTCTAATTGTCTATAATTAATAAAGCACCATATTTAATTAAACTATTTACATTCAAATTCATATTTTGTATTTTATGACCTGTTAACGACATATTTTTTTTTTGTAAATGTCGTTGCTTCTGTGCTCTGTTTTCTTGCGCTCGTTCTTTGCCACAGTTAAAAAATGATGCCCTGAATGGGTGGTAGGTTAAAAAAGATTTGGACTATTCAAAGTACCTACTTATTAATTGAGTTTATTGAATAAATATATTTTGACTTTAACTTTGACTATAGACATCAGTCTATAAACGGGGTGCGCCAAAGTTCACTTAAATTTTCAACTCCGATAATCGGAACTCCGAAAATGTTCTTCCTAACATTTTCATCCTAACAATCACAATTCCTAACTACTCTCTTTCTAATGGTCATAATCCCGGATCATTCAACTTCATAATGTCAGTAGCAATACACATTATTTTATACTATTATTTTCTTTCCTATATTTTCTCAACATAACCGTCTTTTACATTATTATTCAAACGATTAAGGATACTACTCGTAGCTGCCCTATACTCCTATAAGTCACGTTATAGGTTACAAAATTTAATGCCGGCGCCACACGCTTGGCAAACCTCAACAAGCCGTCACAAATTCAAACGTATGGATAGAGCGTTTGGCTTGGTTTGCAAGGGCTTGTAGCCGATCCGTCGAACAAATCACAAATCCAAACGTTTGCAAGCGTGCGGATGCGGTATATTGAATGAATGAATTTCGAGGGTTTTTTTTATATTACTTAATGGAAATTATGTTTAGGGATAAAAGCGTTATGGAAAAAAACACGTAGGTACTTTATTACTTTACTTTACCCCTTGAGGATCGTAAAACCAGACACAATTAAAAAGCAATTGTTTCGCGACCGCGCCGGCGGTCTTATGATCTTTGACCTTTAAGGCTAGGTGTTAGTGAAAAATTAAAATAACACGTTCTTAGAATTACTTTTTGAAGTAGTATACAGTAAAATTAAAATCTGCGAAAATTATGAAATATTGTTGAGGCTTTATTCTGTGAAATACACCAGATGGAAACAGATTTGATAAAGTTGACTCGATAGAATAAATTCACAAAGTTGCATTTTTTTGTGTCATTTTATCTTCTTTTCCAGGTTTTATTCTTAAAATAAGTGATTTGATATTATGAGTCATTTACCAAAATGAAGTTCATAGATAACTTGAGGAATTATAACCGATCGTTTTTTATTTATTACATCTATCAATTTTTTAAATATAAAACGCGATTATTCGCGGCTCTTCGCTGTTATACCCGTCCCTTACCGTCGTACCTTCGAGAGAGCGAGAGAGAAGCGCTCGAAATACCTACCCTTAATTGAAAATTTCGAAAACATGAGTGATATGAACATCCCCTCGGTAGTACCTACCTACTACAAATTGTATGAATGAAAACTTTAGGAATAAAAATAGGAAGAGTGAACATTCGGATTACAAGGCGGTGGGAGAACAATTTCGGGTAAAGAACTTTAGGTAAGCCAATATGGACCCCTATAAACGTCCCACTGATGATCGTCATCAAATGATGATGATTAACAATTGATTAAAAGTTTTCGAGCAATTAATATTCGATTAAACGCCATTCGATCTCAAGCAGGGAACCCTATCGATTGTTCCTCGGCAAAGGATGTAATATAAGTTCTCCTTGATTAACCCTGCTAATAACCGTTCTACACGTTACGACCCGTTCGAGATTAAGATTTATGATTAGTTTTAAAAATGGCTAGCAAGGCGCTGTAGGTTGCTAATTAAACTGTCATAAAATTGTAATAATACTCGTAAGCTTTTTGCAAAAACATCTCTTATTTCTATTAAAATAAGAAATGTTTCTGCAGAAAGTAACATTATTTTGACCAATAATTCTCATTAGTATCATTTTAAATATTTATTTTTACTTTTATTTTAGTTGTGTGTAGAATGTAGTTAGCTAAATAATGTAGCCGTAACTGTTCTCAGCCGGGCAAAAACATACATACATGTAATCACGACTATTATCCCCGAAGGGTTAGTCAGAGACTAGGGAACGAAGACAGCAAAAGCAGTCCTCTACCATAGTCCACTTTTCACCAAATAGCGACTGTTGAATGTATGTGCAGTATTTAGTCCGTTAGTCGTCTTTTACGACACCCAAGGGAAGAGAGGGGGTGGTAGTATTATTTCACCGCTACGCAACACGGTAAAAATAAATGAATATGTTTAATAATAAAGGAATGAATGAAATAGCTTGATAAGTTTAATTTAATTAATTATATATAGAGCGGCGGTGGGCTCACCGCCTTTTGCGCTTTTGCATACCCGGGGTCCGACACCTCTACGGACCTCACCGTGGTTATGTGGGACTCAAAACCCCTTTTTTTGGGACCCGACAGCTCCTGAGCTGTCAAGTCGAATTCTGTCTCGCCACTTGTGCCGGAGAGGCGGCGAGCGTCCGGATAGTCCGATCGCTCGCCGCGCCCTTAAACTCGTCCGCATCGCTCGACCCGATTTCTCTACCTCACGAGACCTCAGGGCCGAGCGAGGGAGAGTTTCTCTCACGTCTTTGCCGAGTCGCAGGAGGCCGGACGCACGCCTGGGAGGGGGGGGGGGGGGGTCACGACCACCTGCATCACAGCCTCACCACGCAAAACCTACCGTTTGGCTCAACGACCTGTACACTTTAAAGACATTATAGAGACAATAATGTCTGATAATATTTTAGTTAATACAGAACTGATTGTAACAAGCAACATATTTACGGATGAGGACAATTTTATCATGGAGATTACAAAGTTCTGAGTGAAGTGTGCTGCGGTGATCTAATTATAAGATAAGATTATAAGTGTTTTCAGTTCTCGCCGTTTAGTTAACTCTTGTCATGTACCAAACCACAGACAAGGAACCGAATGTAATAATTGTTTACATTATACAGGGTGTTTGGTACATCATGTGCCAAATCGAATGAGATGATTGGAGGGGTCTTTGGCTACCTCTTTAGCCCCCATAAAAAATTATTAGTCCAAATAAATTTTAATGCTGATTTTAAATTTTTTGGGTGAAAATTTATAATAGTCTACACTAAACAAATTTTACCTGTTTCAAACAAACAACAGGCGGTTTACTATTTACGTTATGAAAGAGACAGAAAATGTAATATGCCTTGTGAGTGTTATTAACGCAAAACCATGTTTTTATTTCACCGGTTGAATATTAGAAAATTGTAACTAAGTACAGAAAAATTGCAAATATGTGATGTTACTAATTATTTTTCATGGCATATTGCACACCATTAGAAAGGGGACAGTCCAGAGATGTTTTAAAAAAATTGGAAAAACTAGATCACTTTTAGTTTCTTCTAATTGAGATCGAAAGCTGACGTTCAAGTTTATTTGTTTTACTTAAAAAACTTTGCGGGGCTGTAAAAAAAAACTAGACGTTGCTGGTTAGTAATTTTGGTATCGATAGAAGCGTACAACGTTACAAAATAAAGATTTAAAAAAAATTGAAGATAGACCAAACATTCTTTTTGTATTAAAATTGAAATGTAGACTTTTATAAATTTTCACCCAAAAAAATTTAAAATCAGCATAAAAAATTCATTTGGACCAAGATTTTTTTATGGGGGCTGAAGAGGTAGCCAAATACCCCTCCAATCACCCCATTCGATTTGGCACACGATGCACCAAACACCCTGTATAATTTTTTCGCAAATTTTATTGCAAACAAATTACAAATTAAATAATATTAGAAGGGTGCCAGTTCGAATCCTGCTCGTAGAATTCTTTTTTAACATTTTTCACATTATAACAAAGAGAGAAATTGATAAAATAAAAAAGTCTTTTTATAAACATATAGTGCACGTAAAATTCTTAGACCAGGTTACTGACAAAAGTGTGCAGACGTTAAAACACTAGCCTATTCCGCGTGGTGAGTTAAGGCCCTCACTCCAGCGTGCGACTATCAAGAGAGAGAGAGAGAGAAAATGTCTGAACCCAGCAGTTGGACTTTATAAAGCTGATGATGATGAATTAAGCAAACAGCCTATATCCCACAGCAGGGCACAGTCATCCAAAATAGAAATCAAGTAATCGCCACAATTTATGTTCATTGGCTCAATTCACCACGCTTGCAAAACGATGATCCGCATGCGCCTCTATTAATGAAGGCACTTCGTGCAAACGATGACCGAAATCGGAAACGGCACCTCCGGGTAGCGTTCACACCGAGCGCCACGCCACTGAGGTTCATGACTCATTAATGTATAGTATTTATTTATGTAACAGTGTTTATTATTATTGTAATTGTACTAACACCTATTTTATCAAACCATTTTGTACTAACCCATGGATCATGTTGTCCGAAATTAAATGAATAATAAATAAAAAAATGGGAGTTGGTGATCACAATTATTTTTTAAACGACTTCGACACAACTTCCCCCGACCTGGGAATTGATCCCCGCACCTCCGGACATCGAGCCGAGCGCTCAGCCACTCGGCCAACGCGGCGACCGATGATGATCTTTTAGTACTTTAGTATCTAGATCTTTTAGATCTTTTAGATTTAGATCTTTTAGTACTTAGTGTACTTTTAGCATTTTTTTTTATTTTACAACGGGTAAGCGCTTTGCCATCATTTCACCTGATGGTAAGTGTCGATAAGGTCCAAGGCAGAAGGTAGGAAGGAACTCAGTTAATCTTTTGTAAACATCTCATTTCCTTTCTGGTCGGTGACACACTGTGACACCTTATCATTGCCGTTTCACGATTTACAAAGAGCCACACACGGTGCTCGTATTGGGCTATTTTCCGAGATAAAAAAAAAAAAATTGGTTCGTAAATGACTTCATAGATGGCGCTAAGCATGGATTAGTATGGCGCTTAGTAAAAGGCGAGTCCATGAAGAACACGTGTATGGCTACGTAATATTTATTCCAAAATAGAAATAGGTCCTGGAGATCCTGAATAAAAATTTGTAAGTACTTACTATTTTTTTATTTTTTTGATAAACAAGCAAAAGTGTAGAATTTATTACAGCCCTTAGGTAGGAACGGGTCGGCTTTCATAAAACGCCATCTATCGAGTATTTTTGAACTAATTTTTATTTTTTAATTTGGGCAGTCAGAAAATCGCCCATTCAGAAAATGAACATTGTTACAATGTTACAACGTTACATTTTGTTTATCTCATTATGTTACAACGTTACATTGTAACAATGATCATTTTCTGAATTACGAGCACCGTGTGTGGCTCTTTGTGAATCGTGAAACGGCAATGATAAGGTGTCACAGTGCGTCACCGACCAGAAAGAGGGTTGCCAACAATACTTTATAATAAAGTATCCTACGTTATTTTCGATACATATACTTTATACTTTCGCATGAAAATAAAGTATGCGAAAAAACTTTATTTTAAATCTTTACCGAGCTGTGATTTGATGCCTAAAATGAAACACTCAAACTACAAACTTAACGATATTGGCACTTTCTACTATTGGTTATCTTTACTTCCAGCCATTGACACCCTTTACTTAATTGGGCGCAAATATGTAATTATTTTATAAGTTTATGTGATGGTTGTCCAATAGATATACGAGAATTATAAAAGTTAAGTGACCAACAGGATCAGGAAGTTGTGGAAATTTATCTACACTTTACAAGCCACATGCTGAATATATTTAATACAATAATAAAACGTTTAGAAGGAAATACGGTAACTATACTGGATGTCTAAGAAGTATAATGTTATGGATGGTTTAAGAAGCGAACTAAAACAAAGAAAAAGAGAAAAGTAGTTTGGATGAATCAAAAAATATATTAAAAACTTGAAGTTATCACACGAAATGGTCAATAAAGTTATCAACTTTTTTTCATTTTATTGATATGAGTGTAAGTTATTGTTTATTAATGTTATTAATAATGTTTTGTCTATATAATTTTAACGAAAATTTTGTTTTGAACAAAAATTTTTTTCGATAGTCTTTTTCAATTTATATTATGAGTAAGTTATTTGAAAAATGGTTTGATTTTAGTGAAGATACTAAATAATAAGCTTTCAATACTTCCTAAAATACCGTTAAAAAAGAAGTTGAATTTAAAGATTTTGAAATGTTAATTACAAAGGTCAAATTACAGACAGACAGACAGATTAAATATAATATTGACAATTTATATTCCGAGGCAATAATATTTAAAGAGATTTATAGAAAATCTACAAAATAATAAAGAATTTTCAGGAAAAAAAACAGCCGAAAAGTTGGAATATGTGCCTAAAAATGCTTCTGATAGTTTCCAAATCTAAAAAATATTACCTTTTACTCTCTGTTCCCGCTACTTCAGCTTTCACTGAGAGAGTTTTTTCAGTAATGAATCTGAAGTGGTGAGAAGAGAGGTCGTCCATTAAATTATTTGTTTATTTAAATTTAAAGTTTGATTGTAAAAGTAGTTTTGAAACTTTCAAAGATAACAAAAACTGTAAGCGTGTGCTAATAAATTTGAAAAAATACTTTTTTTTCTTCCAAATACTTTATTTTTTCCTATTCTAAAAATTTGATACGTTATTTTTCTCAAAAATAGTTGGCAACCGTGTATATCCGTTACATCCACTCAGGAAACACGTGTGATTCGTGTGAATGATTCACACAATGTACAAAACGATAATATCGAAATCATAATATTGGTAATATTTCATGTATTTTGCATTAATAACGCTCATAATATACTTTATGATATTGAAACGTTAAAAAAATATGACTACTTCAGGCGTGAATCCAAGTCACGTCCTTCGTAATTTTGGCGGCTGCGTTGACCTCGCCACTGAGGAATTGGTTAGACATGTCGAACGTAATATTGAATTTTTTGAATTTTGAATAAAGATTGGCTTAATTATAGGTAAGGAAATACAAGTGTGACAGACTTATTCTGCCACAAGGCACACTCCATTATGTTGTTCCAAAAATAAATGATTAAACTACCTATTCAAACAATAATCTAAACTGTGGTTATAGCATTGTAACAATTTAGATACAATCACTAATTATCCTACTACTACTGTAATGACTGACTCATACAATTCAATATTGACATGCAATAACTAGGTATTGGTTGAGTGCTTGTTGTTAAAGTACAAGACAATACAATTTTCCCCGTCAAGCACTACAAGACAGCCAATACCTACATATAACATACAATGTAATTACCTAACTTATCGACTAATTATAAGCTATTCTGATGGATATATTTGTATGGTACCTACCTACACGACCTACAGTGAGCAGGATTAAGCAGGCTACTTGGACTGTCCTCCCGAATAGCACAAAACAGTTCCAAGTAATTTGCTGGTCCGCTCCCTTGCAGGCCGTGTCGTGGCCACGCTCTGCTACCAAATGTTTCATACAATTATGGACCTATCAGGTCACCGTACAAGGTTGTCTGAAGCTGCTGCGCAGCGTTAACAGTTTAAGTACTTACCTGCTGTTGGGCCGGTATGCCGATCGTTTCGCAACCCACGGATAGGCTGGATTGAAGATGGAGGAAAATTGCGGATTGAGACGCAGCGCAGCCGCTAGTGAAATGTGGTTCCAAGCCCCGAAGCGTGGTACGCCTGCTAAATCCAAGAGGCTCGTCCAATTCGCACCGTCTACCTCACCGAGCACTTACTTCCTCCACGATATCAAGGGGGAACCGACACCCAATAACTAACAAGCAATGCCTTCCTCGCGAGGCCACAACGCCTACCAAACGCGAGGGATTTGTAATATCTAGGCTGCCCTTCACCGCTAGTTCCATCTTATTATATACACAATAGCGTATCCTCCGATGGCAGTTAACAAAAAAGGATTATATTGGATTTCAATATTTTCGTCACGAATTATTCTTGTGAATACATACAAAATGTCGGCTGCCGACATTTTCTAAAGCGCAGATCTGACCGTGTTTTTTTTTCTATATTTTTTCCTCTATTTTTTGCTGAAGCCAAGAGACCACAAGCATACTGCCTTGGTTTTCAACATACACCTATAAAGTTTTATTAACGTACATTAAAATGACTGGTAGTCCACTGGTAACCATGAAAATGAGGAGTATGTACGACACTTGAGTTTGACATAATTTTCGTCTTCTTCATATTTTAAGATCCACTTGTTGAGACACTCTGTCGAGGTCACCGAGCATTGTGGAGTGGTCCTCCAGGTCCAGGGTCTAAAACATGGCTGCTATATCGTCGGAAATTCAAAGGTGAAAAATGTATACGCCGTTAGCTTTTTGCAATATTACGTTTTGTCGCCGCCTTCCACGTTGCAGCTGGATGTGTTTTGAGCTCTGATCCGGATCGGAGGCGATCGACATAATTTTAATGGTTATTTAATTTTAATGGTTATCGCCTCTGTGGTCTAGTGGCTAAGCCACCGGTTTCAGTCAGACCCAGAGGTCCCGGGTTCGATTCCCAGCGGGGGGTACATCTTTGTGTGCTCGGTTTGGTTAGTGGTAGGGCTGTTAAGTCCGCCTGGCTAGCTACCACCATCTTATCTAAGTCTGTCGCCATAACAACGGTGTTTATAGCATTGTTGTGTTCCAACAGTTTGAGATAAGATAGCCAGTTCCTCAGTGGTTGAGGATTCCGGGTGAAGCGCGCTTCCACCTTCGGCATTATCGTCACTCACTATCAGGTGAGATGAAGGCCAAGCACTTACCCATAGTAAAATAAAAAATTTAAAAAATCTACCTAAAGAGAATATTTTTAGCATTAAGTTCGCCATTTGTACTCGATTTTGTGCAACAAAGTCTAAATAAATAAATAAATAATATGAATGTGTATGAACCTACCTATATTTACGTCTGTGTATGTGCCATATAAATTCATGTTTTCGCGATCAAATAATAACACAAGTATAATGAATTGAACTCGTACTCAGAGCTCTATTAATTATACTGATAGTGAGTGAGTGAGATACCCAATGTGTCAATAAAACAAAATTATTAGGCGTGTCAATGATAACCATAGCAGTAAGAGTACTTATGAACTGGTAGTTGATTACGATGTAAAGCTAATTTTGCCGAATAGTGGTCCACCGGAATATTCGCGATTGTGATACATTGCGCCCGTATCCCGGTGGGGTATGTAGTGACAACGCCTTGCCATATGCTACGATCATGCATGACACACGTCCTTTGCTTCATTTACTCTGAGCTTGAACATTTATTGCTATATGTCTTTGCGAACATTGTAGATTAGATATCTATAATGTTCGCAAAGACTATTAAGCGATAGTCTACGTACACAAGCCTGTAAATGGTGTGATTGAATAGGCAATTTGCACATTGAATAGAATAGAATAGAAATGAATTTATTGTGCATCAAAAACACAACATAAAAATTACAAATAACAATATTATGTGACACTGAAAAGGCATCTACTCAGCATTCTGTCGTAGCATCTTAGTAATGCCACGACGCTGGTCTTCCGTAGATACCTAAACTAAAACTAAAAAACCAAAGAGCCGCGCTGCTACGCACAACAATTTGGTGAATTAACAACCTACTCGTTCATTTAATTTACAAACATAAATATTAAGCCAAACCTAAACTTGTACAAAGTTTACATCAATAAATTATATTTACAAAATATAAAACTGACACATTTAGGAACTTTCGAAAAAAACTCAACACCTACTAAACCGATTAACAACGATTTCACCAATGTTTAGAATAAACCCTTAATGATGAACATAGTATTTGACGTGGGAAAGCCGTGGCCAAAGTGCTTATACAGCTAAATTTTAATTCAAAATTAGAAAGAGTCCTTTTATAAATCTTTTATATTTGTATTTAAAAGAACACAATTTTAGGCACTTCTTTAAAGATGGAGGCATATTATTTCAACATTACGTGGCGGAGTCACATGGGGTAGTTACTCATGTGGCGGAGTACCGAAAGCTTCCGCGAAATGCTGATGTCCTGTGACTCGGACAACCAAGATAAGTAACGGCTCTAACACGATTAGAAAATAACAACTTGTCATACAAATATGAGGGTGACTTAGTTTATACTATGTTAAATAAAAGACACGCATAATGGAGTGAACGTCGCGACTGCATATTCATTACGTTAGTTTGATTTAGAAACGGAATAACGTGGGCCCTACGCGGAATAGTGAAACAAAATCGTGCACATGAATTTTGAACCCATTGACTTTTTTGTGTATCCAAAGAGGCATTCACCCATGACTGTATCAGCATAATTTAGCTTTGATAGTATAAGCATTTCGCAAAGCTAGATTCTTAAATCGACATCCAAAAACATCCTGACCTGATACAACAGCTTTAGGCTCTAGTAGCAGTTTCTTACAACCTCCAAAACATGATTATGGAACCGTGGTCTATTGTCCATGAGAACTCCTAGGTTGCGAGCTTCAGTCACTTGCTCGATATTTGAACTACCTATTTTATACAAGGTGTAATCCTTTTATGGATACACAGCGGGCATGGAGGAGCCCGCTGGTTATGTGGGACTCTCCCCTTAGCACCTGCTTCCCTGTCTAGGTCCGAAGGCCCTGACAGGGATTCTGGAGAAAAGGGGTCCCACTCACTAAAGATTCTGGAGAAAAACAAACACCTTGTACCATCCCTTCATTGGTCGCCAGGGTGGTTCAAGATCGCGTACAGCAGACTCCAAACTCATTCCACCCAACGACAGCTTGCCAATGGGAAGGATACCTGGGATAGTTTGAGCACCTTCCAGACTCCCGTAAGACTCGTGTAATGCGGCTATGGGGCCTCCAACCACACAGCCACGTAAGCCTTACTGCGGTGGAAGAAGAAGAGCAAACTGCCGCCTTCTTCTACCGACTTGCTTGCGTCGGATCGGGTCGGCGTGGGTTTGCTCCTCCCGGACCCTCTCCGCAGCCTCCTTTAGCGAAACAACCGCTTCACTGAACAAGACCATGGCCCTCCATGGCCTGTCGCTGTCCAGAATGGATTTTACCAAGCTGGGCAACGAGAGATCTCCTCCCACGACCGCCACTAGACTATGGCGCTGCACGGCCCACGACCCACACTCCTCAAGTTTGTCCGTTTCTTTATCCTGTGCAGATCCACAACTGTGGCACTCCGGTGTCGGTTCCCGTCTAGCCACTCGGTGTAAATAGTGTCCAAAGCACCCATGCCCAAACAGTATCTGCACCAAGTGAAAAGAGAAGGTTCCGTGTCGCCGCTGCACCCATCTTTCCAATTCCGACTCAATGGCCTGGCACAGCCGGGAGCCGTACACCGACGACCGCAAATCATTTGCCCATTCAGCCAACAAATTTTCATCGGCCAGATCTCCAGCCTTTTTTAGCTCTTCGTGGGCGGGGTTCTCTTCCTGCTCTTTGGCCTCTACCCTCTGCCGGTATAATTCTGCCAGCTTTACCACCTCTAACTCCCAAGGCGCGACGCCTGCCAGTGCGCAGGCTGCACCGTAGGGAACCGTCCAATACCCTCTAATTATCCTCGACGCTATTGTCCGCTGTGCGTCACGAAGATGCTGTTTGTTAGTAGCGTTGAGAGCAGTCGCCCATATAGGGGCGCCATACAAGGCCATCGAGCCTACTACTCGGGCATAATTATAGCTTGCGTGTTAAAGCATTCGGCCCCCTACAAATATTTGAACTACTTAGGTTAACTACAGGATTGAATTTATTTATATTGTTAATTTGACAGGCAAAACCCAGCACGAGAAACTTAGATTTAAGCGGATCAGAACCAAACAGTTGTCACTGTCAACTCAAGGTCTTCATTCATTTTATTAACAGCAGATAAGGTCTCATTGGATTTAAAGTGCAGATAAATTTGTAAATCACGCTGAGCACATGTGCAGTCGCTATTTGGTGAATAGTGGACTATGGCAGAGGACTGCTTGTGCGGTCCTCATTGCCTGGTCTCGACTAACCCTTCGGGGATAATAGTTGTGATTACGAGTATATGTATGTATATACTGAATCTGTTTGGAGCAGAGGGTACATAACATTGTAACTTGAAAAATTATTTTTGTTGTGAATTCAAGATGTACCTGATAATTTCTTTATATATTTTTACATTCTTAGTTATAAATTAAGGCAAATCATGTTGGAAACAAATGATTATTTGGCTCAATCCTGGGACACTTGATTTTGAGAGTCACCGCATAATTATTATATACAAGACACTAAATTAATTTAGCACTTATAACTTTACTTAACTTATGTAGGTATAATTTAACCGAATTACTTATGCTTATCAATTGAAACCAATATTTTACAGAATTAATTGTTTAAACATTCATTTGAAACTGAAAAATGGGGTGATTTGACAAGCTTTTTACATGTCACACGCGCGGCGCTCGGTGTGTTATTGTGTATTATATTTTTTACATTTATAAGACTGCGTTATTTATACTTTGTTGAATACGGAAAGAGTGCCTTTATCAAATCATGTACTTATTTACTGTTTAAATATAATCAAAACCCTTGTGTCTGTAGTCGGTCAATAAAATGTCACGCGGTGGGCAAATGTTGAATCGTGCGACGAAATTAAGTTTAACTAGGTACTTCATTGAATCTCGTGATTGGTCCAAACCATCGCAAGTAGTGCTGCATGCAGCACTTTGTCAGGAAGGACGTGGTGCTAGCTTCGCGCAAATACCTTTTTTTTAAGTTCTTTCAAATTTTTAAAACATTGGTTCGGTAGGTAGGTAAAACTCGTGTCTTGTTTTGCGACTAAATTAAGAATAGTTACACTTAACTCTCCCGAGAACATGATTGTATCCATCCCTGAGTAGGTATTGAAATCAAAATTAATACGATTTTATTAAAAGTTATATATAAATAGCTTTATTTTGAAATTGTCGTCAATCTGTTTTATAGGCCGTAGACCTGACCACATAATTCTATGACAATTAATTTCTGCATAATTACCGTGCCTTATTGATAAAATGACTCGTTTTTAAACCTTTTTTTGCCATATAATTTTTGTTTTCACCAGTCACGAGAAAAAATAAATGCCACGGCTCTGACGCGAAGAACGCTTACCCAGGATTCACCCATTTAAATGCAAAGTAAAACTTCGTAGTTGTCTGAACGAATGCTTTTATTAAAGTGAGTGTCAGTTTTTTTTTTTGGAGTGTGAGTGCTGTCGGTCGCAGATGACTTCCCCAGAGGGATTCCGGTGGGGGATGGCATCTCGCCGCAAGCGAGTCTCCGATCCCCCCCCCCCCCCCTGATATGCTGATACAACTGTTATTTATTATATAACTATCGGTTTTGATAATGGGATCATAATATTATTTTAAATGTATATAGTTCATTTAATGCTTTAAACATTTCCATAACTCCTCAATAATTTTACTTTAAAAAAACTATTTAATATACTGACAGCTGCACAGATGTCTCGTCTATCTCGGTCGTGTACGAAGCATAGCGTAAGGTACATTAAACAACCTATTACAATATGACAAAGTGCATCATAATATTCGTCGGAGTTCAAATTTATGTAATTTAATGTAGAAGGAAATTGTGATTTTGAAGAATTGCAATCTTGCATGGATATTTTGTTTTTGTAAAACATTTGGTAAATAAATAAATTGATCTAAAGTTATTGTGTTTTTTGTTCTTTCAATTTTAATACCTAAAAACAATTTTACTTTATTTAGATAAATCAGTTATGTCAGAATCATGTCAGTTTTAATAACTCATTCACAATTTTAATAATACTGTATGGTTTGTTCATTGTGTGTCTCAAATCACTAATAATAATTAGCACTAGGTACTACACTATGTACGTTGTTATGTATACAATTTTTATCTAGTCAATGAAGATATATATATATGAAGAATATATCTACTCCAAAATTATATAAACCCATACCTTTAAAAGGGTACGATCGAAAACGTTTATACCAACGTCGCGAGCATTGCTTCAGTCAAATAATGTTTTACTTAATTAACAAACTTGGTTTGGTATACCAACAATACAGGTATTTCCATAAAAATATCCTCTATAACTACGCCATTTATAAAAGCATTTTTACGTCCATGTGATGGAATTGGAGGTCAAACTGAATCGTAAAAGCTAAAATAAATGTAAAAGTAGTTATTCGCGCAACAGGTGCAAAGGTTTTGTCGTAATCTTGTATGTTTGAGTAAAACCGCGCGCCACTAGACGGGCCTTAATCGCGCCGGTTCCTCGTTTTTATTTTATATTGTAAAAACATCACTTTATATTATAAAATAGTGGTAAGGAATGCAAAGTATTCGAAAGAGATAAATACGAATCGGGGTCAGTCATTTTCTTATATTTTCGGGGATAGATTGCTAGTTCGTTCAATACGTTTGACAATTTTTGATTGACTGAGTATCGTCAATTACTATATTGTCTCGTCGCTTGGAATTTTGTGTTTCTTGCATATTAGTTGTTCAGAGACCTCAGTGGGCTGACTAATTTTGGCGGGAATTTATACTTGATGTTGCTCATCACTTTTAAATATTGGCCTAGAATTTTCAAAAATTTAATTCGTTTAATATTCGTTTCTTTTGCAAGGAAAAATTGCTTATTTTTGACATTAAACAATTTGTATCCATGTTTGCGGTAACCGACTAATATGGACTAATTTTGTTTTTTTTATTGTTTTTTTATCATGTGGTACTTACGCATAGGCTTATAAGCAGAGCCAAATATTTTTGTAAGTAAATAATTTTAGGTTTCGTACCATGCCCCATTCGTATGGTATTTTATTTAGCAGCGCTTTAGTGGGTAGTTATTTTGTTAGATATGTAGCCGTTAAAACGACTTCACCCCAAAATGTTTTATCTAACTTCGCACTTGCAGCCATGGTTGGTGCCATTCTGGTCAATGTACTTTCATTCATGCGCACTGAGAAACCATTTTGTTATGGAGTGTACGGAATTGTCAAATGGCAACTTATTCCCTTAGAAATACAAAACTGCTTAAATTCATTATAAAGATATTCTCAACTATTTTTACAATTTAAGTAAATTAACGAACTTTGCATTACATAAATTTTCACTTTTGTTAACAAAATCAATAAAACATTTTAAGACTTCCACTTTAAAATTCATCAAATATGTGAAAGTATGGTGGGTAAAATGGTCAACCAAAGTAACAAAATAATGTTTGTCGTCGCCAGTAGTCGGGCTGATCGGACCGCATGAATCCGGTAATGAATGATAAAATGGTCTATTTTGAACTTTCCTTTTCTTTTGCAAAAAGGAGTCGCGAACTCGACTGATTATCTACTATGTATGGCTGTATGTCATCAGTAGATTAATGTAACGACTCATTGATTTTTTTTAAGATTTTTTTTTGCTTTTTTACATGTTCTAAGCGTTTATGCCATAATTCAAAAGATTTCGAAGCATGAGATAATTCAAATTACATACGTAATATATATCACGACTATTATCCCCGAAGGGTTAGTCAGAGACTAGGCAATGAGGTCAGCAAGACTGCAATCCTCTGCCATAATCCACTTTTCATCAAATAGCGAATTAAATAAATTGAGAGTAAATAAATAAATCAAATTAAATTAAATTACAATGAATTAAATTAAATTGGATTACAAAAACATACAGTAAATCTAAACCTTTTATCATCAGAATAAGATTTATAAAATTTCAGACAATAAATATCTTTCTGACAGTACGGTAAAACCTTTGGTAAAACATGGCGAGGCTTGGCACAAAAAAACGGCCAGGTCACTACCAACCTGCGACAGCTCATTGTAAGTACGGCACATGCGTACAACGGGATTATAAAAGGAGGTATTATTTCTATAGACTTGCAAGATAATGGTCTGTTTTTACGGTTACGCAAGGGAATTCTAATATTGAAGTTGAGAAGTGCCAATAAACTTGTGGAGTCAACTAAGGAATGCACTATTTTGTTTATGTGGAGGAGATCCTGTTGCTTTCTAAATATTAATTTACTGTTAAAATTTACTTTTAAAAATTACTTTTGAAATTATGGTCCCTGGGCCCATAACCTGTTGGCAGGGACGCAGTGACGGCAAAGTAAAACTTCGTAGTTTTCTGAACGAATGCTTTTATTTTGTCGGTCCGTTGGCACTACGGTTTTATAATGAAAAGTCAATTGCGTGACTATTACAAAAATAGTGAACATTACACAAAGTAATCGTAGTATTTTCGTATATTCCAACAGGTTGAAATTAATTATCCCTTCACAAAACAGGTATTTATTAATTCACCGTCGTCTCTAACAATTCTGACTATTACTGATTGCCTATAAATAAGTACACGGTTTCGTCGGCGTTCTTGTTCACTCGCAAAAAACATTAGTGCTCGCCGACCATCACATAGTTGTATAATCCACCAAATATAAAACGCTGATTCCATAATCACTGCCATCATCTCGGAAAAAAAGTTTGATCTGTTACACTCATGCGATATCCGAAAACTTCAAAGGACGCGATTGACAAGCTTCGCCTTATTAACCCTTAAACGAGTAGTACCTAGTAGACGTTTATGTTTTTTACAATAGGATTATCGTCCTGAAGGATAATAGTTTACATTCGTACTGCCCAGTAAAGGGTTGATATAAGAACAGTAGAAAAATAAAAAATGACATTGAAGGTGTTAGTGGTCCTTTGCAATGTTCTACACCCAGCCCTGTAAACATGAACGTGGACACTGCCCGGTAGAGGGTTAAAAAAATCATTTTACAAAAAAAAAATTTTATTTTAGAAAATGTTTTACATACAAGTTTCCGAGGCTACCTAGAAAGTAATCAAATGATACTAAATTAAACTAAACTAATTTAAAACGACTTATTATTATTGTGTATACGTGTGTGATTTACACTGTTTAACAATACATTCTTGTTTTATGATTTAAATGATGAAAATTGTTTATGAAGGTATCAGTACAAATAGGGTTATCATGGAGATATAAAGTTTTAAGATACCAAGAGACTATAACAGGAAACCCTTCTTCCACATATGTTATACGGTTTTTAGTTAGAGCCACTGTTAAATTTTCCTTTAGAACAAACCAACGAGTATTCACAGTTAACAAATTATTAAAATCCAGATTTAAATCAGTTAATTTATTTAAACCATAAAATGCATATTGATCAATGTTATTTATGTTACAATTCCAAACTGTTAAAACTTTAAGACTATTATTAAAGCGTGAGAACAAAGTATTGTTTACATATGTAATGTTCATATTTAGAATGTACAACCAATCTATTTCGTTTGAAACTTCGTTCAGATCATTTATACTACCATTAACACAGCGGTAACCAATTTTTTCAAAACTATCTTTTTCTCTTACACATGTTCCTTCAATATTGCTTACCATCAAAGTTTCCCAAAGGAAATAAACAAAAATAAAGTAAGTAAACATTTTATAAAGTGCTTCTTGGAAAAGTTAGTTTTATCCAGAATGATCCTGCGTCGAATTGCTTCGCTCGTCTCTCATCTCTATTCAACAGTCCACCGTGTACGTCGCCTTTCAGCTCCAGAGATATCTCACGCCCGAGGTCACCGGGAAGAAAGTATGTGATAATACTGATATAGAGGAGAATGATTTCGTTGTTGACGTGCGACTTGTTGAGGACATGAATTCATACTGAATCGGATCCGGCCCCCGGCAAAGAAAATTTACTTCTCGGCCCCTTTTACAATCTGTGGCGGCGACCCCCGGCCAAACTGATAAAGCTATAAAGGTCGATTCACACATATCAGTGAAGAAAGAATATTTTTCACTGTGTCGGTACTGTGTCGGAACTGTGCGACACAGTACCGACACAGTGAAAAATATTCTTTCATACATTCTATGTAAAACGAATACGTCCGTGATTTGCCGGTGACGGCACTGACACTGAGAGGCATTATCACTGACAAGTGTGCGTATGCGTACATAGAGAATGTATGAAAAACATTGTGCCGGTACTGTGTCGGTACTGTGGCTTAAATTATATGTGTGAAGCAACCTTAAATAAAGGCTCTCCCACAACACTGGCGCGTTTTTAACGGTCGGTAATACCGGATGCGTTATTGCGGCTTTACCGGATTAATATCGGCTTTTATTTTAAGAACATGTTACACAGTTTAAAGCAATAAAGAAATTCTATTCTATTGTATTCTATTCTATTCGTCCATTAAGAGGGTAACACATTTCGGTTTTCCAAACAAACTTCTAAGTTTAATGTTATTTTATTTAGATGAGTAATTGCAATTTTAAACTTTCTATAAGTACCTAGTGGATTTTAAGGCAGCATAGTTTAACCTTTTTCAGTTATTGTGACTTCAAAATATGAGGCACATGCCTCATTTTACAGGCCTATAAAAACAACTTTGCCTAAACTCAACAAACTCAAAGTACAACAAACTCAAAAGTACTTATTCAAAATAAAATTTTAAAAAATTCACAGTTGTATAAAAAATCTTACATACATAGGGGTGATTCGGATGCCTCTAGAGCTGCTCTAGCAATGGGCTTCCGCTTGACCATATTTCTTGGGACACCCTGTATATAAAATCCCGTAACAGGGACATCGTAATATGCGTAAAGAACAACTATATTTTATCGGAGCAACACCGAAAAAAAATCAACTGTTCTATACAAAACTTAAAAATGTTATAAAAAAATTAAAGTTCAATAGTTCTATAGTTCCGATAAGAAATCATGGTAAATACAAAAACTAGTCTTATCTTATCCTAGACTCTGCGCCGCGACTGCGCCCGGCTTTATCGTGATCAAGTTTTCATACTCGTATTAATGTTCGAAGGTTATGTCAATACACACCTATACATTTATTACTTAGATAGCAACGTTCCTCAATTAACGTTTTGACATTTGACATTGACACGACAGTTCAGTAGACATTTACAGTATAAATAAGGCTAAGACCTAAATTCACCAATTAATAGATGTTTAAGTTTTAAACAGCTGTTTACACCATAATCGGCTGTTGAACAATATTTTGCTGTTCAACAAGCAATTAACTTTGTTTAAGTACAGTAATCGGCTGTTTAGCTTAAACATGGAAAGCGACTTCGGTTAAACATTGGTTACCGCTTCATGTCATCAAATTTTGTTTTAATCTAAGCCTTAGATGAATCATTCATCTAAGATGTACCCAATACTTTTTAAAATGAAAGATGATTTGACTTAAATCTTTGAGGAAGATAACGTATTAAATTATTTTAAACTTAATGCAACAATTTTGCGCGCTCTCCGTGCATTCTAAAGAATCCGCGATTATTTCGAAAAAAAATAATTATTTCATTAACTGACTGACACTGACACAACAATTTAGTACACATTGACAGTAGAAATGATGATAAATAACAAATGTACACTATGGTCATGGCAGAGAATTATATACACTACCGTGAAGTCATGGCATTGAATAAACAGGGATTTTATTTCATAGTATTTTAATGCTACTGGCTATTCTACCATTTTATGATATCGTTTGGCTCTATGCAAAGGTATGCTAATACAGTTGACATCTTTACAAGTACTGTTATTACCATTCGATTTCTTTAGACATATTCATTCAAAAACGTTTGGTATTATGTTCATTCATAAACAAGCCGCGTTTTTTTGTGTTTACCAGGAGTTTTTAATCAGCTGTATATTAGCTGATTAAAAATACCTGGTGAACACAAAAAAACCCGGCTTGTTCAAACAATTGTTACAAAATAACCTTAGATAACAAACACGTTTACACGTTCACATATTTTTCTATAAATGCAAAGACATTTTTCTCACCATAGAGCACAGAGGAGGCCTGCTGTCCACAGATAGCGCATGCAGTCCAATGCGCGGGAAATTCAAATTAAATGGAGAATAAGAGAGCTTCATTTACATACATTTAAAAATTTACTAATAATGCAAAAGTCAACACTAAATAATTTAACATTTTTACTTAAAAACTAATTTGGTACAAAACTGACACTCTCGCTAAATGTAGTTCTTAACATCACACGCGCGGTGTTCTTTTCTCTGATTGGTCGAGATTGACAGATAACGGAGTTACCAAATGTTAGAGAATAAAAAGGTTGCGTTCACGTTAATTTGTTTGCGTTCGTTCGAAAATATTATTTTTTTCCAAAAAGCCCCACGGTTACCAAATAGCCCCGTTCTACCGGTACTGGTTTTACAACAGTAATTTTTAATAAATCAGGAAAAATCGCCTCTTTAAAGGATTGGTTAATTACATATGTTAAGGGTGCGACTAGCTCCTCTCTACAATGTTTTATCAAAGTAGGAGGAAACTCATCAGCACCATAACTAGATTTGTTTTAATGATTTTATAATTTTAACAACTTCAACGGTACTGACTGGGCTAAGGTACATGGAGTTTTCAATAAGCACAATGGCGGGATTAGCCTTTTGATAACTATAGCTTTTCTTATCTAATCCTACGTAAATTAGTTGAGGCTAAATAGGGATCGTTTAAACTTCCATCGGTAGATTTTAAAATTATGTTTTTTCATTATCTTTTGTGCGCTCCTATCTCTATGGCTCCTATCGGGCCAAGAGCTCCACTCGGTTATTACGTCATACACAATTAAGTAAACCCATTAGATATCCATAAGTATCTAAGGGTCCAGTTCATGAATTACAACGTAACCAAGGACTTTATAATCATTTGGTTATTTTGTAACAATTACTTAAACAAGCCGCGTTTTTTTAAGTTCACCGGGAATTTATAATTAGGTGTGTACACTAACCAAATGTTTTTGAATGAATATGTCAAAAAAGATCGAGCGGTATTAACAATACTTGTGAAGATGTCAGTGTATCAGCATACCTTTGCATAGAGCCAAACGACATCATAAAATGGTAGTAGAGCATTATAATAATATTATGAAATAAACCTTTTTAGTTAATGCCATGCCCATAGTGTAAACGTGTTTGTTATTTAAGGTTATTTTGTAACAATTGTTTGAACAAGCCGGGTTTTTTTGTGTTCACCAGGTATTTTTAATCAGCTAATATACAGCTGATTAAAAACTCCTGGTAAACACAAAAAAACGCGGCTTGTTTATGAATGAACATAATACCAAACGTTTTTGAATGAATATGTCTAAAGAAATCGAATGGTAATAACAGTACTTGTAAAGATGTCAACTGTATTAGCATACCTTTGCATAGAGCCAAACGATATCATAAAATGGTAGAATAGCCAGTAGCATTAAAATACTATGAAATAAAATCCCTGTTTATTCAATGCCATGACTTCACGGTAGTGTATATAATTCTCTGCCATGACCATAGTGTACATTTGTTATTTATCATCATTTCTACTGTCAATGTGTACTAAATTGTTGTGTCAGTGTCAGTCAGTTAATGAAATAATTATTTTTTTTCGAAATAATCGCGGATTCTTTAGAATGCACGGAGAGCGCGCAAAATTGTTGCATTAAGTTTAAAATAATTTAATACGTTATCTTCCTCAAAGATTTAAGTCAAATCATCTTTCATTTTAAAAAGTATTGGGTACATCTTAGATGAATGATTCATCTAAGGCTTAGATTAAAACAAAATTTGATGACATGAAGCGGTAACCAATGTTTAACCGAAGTCGCTTTCCATGTTTAAGCTAAACAGCCGATTACTGTACTTAAACAAAGTTAATTGCTTGTTGAACAGCAAAATATTGTTCAACAGCCGATTATGGTGTAAACAGCTGTTTAAAACTTAAACATCTATTAATTGGTGAATTTAGGTCTTAGCCTTATTTATACTGTAAATGTCTACTGAACTGTTGTGTCAATGTCAAATGTCAAAACGTTAATTGAGGAACGTTGCTATCTTTATATCTTTATATCTTCGTTATATCTTTTCTTGACGTTAAGATGACCGTGAGATGCAACGGGTCCGTATCGCACCGAAAACCCACGCACACGGACAGATATCTACACGCTGCCTCACATCACCATCCTTGACACTTGCAATCCGTTGTGACGTCACTCAAAAACAGAGCTTTTGACCTCTGTGACCCTGAGCATTTGGAGCGGGAGTTGGATTATGTTCAGGAGGTACTTAAGAAAACCGGATATCAAGTGAATCGACGACGGAAACCGATTAATCGCAACAAGCATCCCGAGGTTAGCAGGCAACCGGACTACATGCCTTATGTCACAGACAAGATCGGCCACATCTTACGTGGGTACTCCATACCAACCATATACACTCCAGGCATAAAGGTTAACAACATCGTGGACACTCTGAAGGATGTTTTGCCACTGCAAACACCAGGCGTCTACAAAATAGACTGTAGCTGTGTCCTACATAGGCCAGACAAAGCGGTCAATAATTTTCATTGTCATGAAAAGGTCAAAGAATATATCGCAGCTGTCAAAAACCGCCAGTCTAATAAATCAGCGATTGCAGAACACCTACTTGAAAGAGGCGCAAATCACTGGATTGAATTTCATCGAACGCAAGTCCTCTCCACAGATCGCCACTTTTATTCAAGAGTAGTGCGTAAAGCGATTGAAATCAAAAAGCATATCTACAGCGTGGAATCCAGTATTTGCAAAAACGCAACTTCGTTTTACTTCGCAATCGACTAACCACCAGAACAAGGCCTGTGTACGTAATAGGGACACCGTTAGTGTTGTGTGTGACGGTAGCTGAATAAAAAATGTGACGGTGGACGAAGACTGCAGTGCAGTCCGCCCGTGACCACGGCCGGTGCAACTCGGTCGAAACGTCGGGTATAAAAAGGTATGCGTAGTAAGTATGCCTATAATATGTAGTTAGCGTTAATCCCCGTCTAAATGTGTATTTATAATGGAAAGCGAACGATTAACATAGCCTTAAAATGTTTGTTATGTTAATTCTAAATCGAATATAAAGTATATCATATCGTATAATATCAGTCAATATCTAATAGTACATGAGGCGAGAGAGAATGGGAGACCTCGGCGAACGCACTTAGACCAGATAGAAGACGTTCTCGATCAAGGTCAGGTCAAGAGTACCCTAAACCGACGAACTTGTATGAATAACGTTAATAATAGAATAGAATAGAATAGAATTCCTTTATTGCTTAAACTGTGTTACAAATTATTAAAAAAAAAATAGTATCAACAGTTTGCCCATGATCAGGCATGCAATGAACACAAAGAAATATTATTAACATTAATATTAACAAAATTAATCGTGAATTAAGGAGGTAAGTGAAGCAAAGGATGTGAATCATGATCGTAGCATATGCCAACATGTTGTCTCTACCCACCTCTCCGGATACTGGCGTAATGTATTACAATCGCGGATATTCCGGGTTGATTACTATTCCGCAAAAATCGCTTTACATCGTAATCAATTACCAGTTCATGATAAGCAATCTAACTGCTAAGGTCATCATTGACACGCCTAATAATTTTATTTTATTGATTCTTTAACAGAGCTCTGAGTACGATTAACTTATGTTATTATTTGATCGCGAAAACATGAATTTATATGGCACAAACATAGACGTAATATACGGGATGTATACACCCGTATACATGGTAGGTCATACAGACTCATTTTAATGTAGGTTAACAAAACTTTATAGGTGTAAGTACACCTACTACGGAATTCAGACGAATTTCTTAGTATTTCTGTCATTACATTTTGAACTTTCGTAAAGAGCACAAACTTTTTAAAAATAACAGTGGGAGTAAAAATCTTGCTCTTGTGTTATCTTTCAGCAAAATTTGACTTGTTACTTGCTACATTTCCCGAATTTTCAAACCAATTATTTCTTGGAAGTTAACGATAACGAATAGACAGGGAGCGTTTGGCACATTGTCTGTTGTGAAGCCCGCCTCGTAACGAAATAAATAAACTGTAGGGAATACGATTGCACGATATGCATCATATGACAAATTAATAAAGTTTTCTAAATGTCTAGAATACCGATCGCGGTATTCTTCCTAGACCGGAAATAATTATTTGATTGTGAAATAAAATGATAAATTGTCATTGAGGTACAATTATTTAATCTTTTATTACTATGTATCATGCTTTGAAGAATGTTAATTATTATGGTTTAACCCTAATTTATAACTCTAAAAGGTTCAACCAAATATGATGAAATAGCTTGTAACATACATACATACTATCACCGAAGGGTATAGTCAGAGACTAAGGTAGGCAATGAAGACCGTAAAAGCAGTCCTCTGCCATAGTCCACTTTTCACCAAATAGCGACCGCACATGTGCTTAGCGTGTCATCGCCGCTCTATGCTGTTGAATGTATACATGTGCAGTATTTAGTCCGTTAGTCGTCTTTTACGACACCCAAGGGAAGAGAGGGGGTGGTAGTATTCTTTCACTGCTACGCAACACGGTAAAAATAAATGAATATGTTTAATAATAAAGGAATGAATGAAATAGCTTGATAATTTTAATTTAATTAATTATATATAGAGCGGCGGTGGGCTCACCGCCTTTTGCGCTGACCACATGTTAGTTTAACTGCGTTTTTATTAATTTTGCAGTCCTCATTGACTGGTCTCTGACCTTTAGGGATAGTAGGCGTTAGTGTATGTATATGTTACGTAGGTATATGTGATATAACCGGCCGAAGGAGGTCTACTGTTGGACAGAAGATGAGGATAGATAGTTATTAATAATCTAAGTAGCTCGATGGCGCAGCGGTTAAGAAGGTTGGTTTACGATCGTCGCTAAGCAATTTTCGAATGCTCTCCCAAAATCCGAACTGGCTGTGGACTAGTTAGGTAGTTAAGTAGTTAGTTAGTTAATAAGATTTAACTAAGTACTGTTCATCAACTTTTTTTATGTACATATTTTTTGACGTCAAAAAAGGTTTATTTAAACTATTATTATAAAGAAGAAAAATTTGATTGTTTGTTTGTATTCCATTCGCTCCGAAACTACTAAACCGATTTAAAAAACAATTTAACCTTTAGGAAGCTACACTATCTCCGGGTGACATAGGCTTTATGCTATTATATTTTCAAAAAAATTATGGATCCTTACTAAAATTCAAATAAACTCCTTAAATCGCGTGCGCTAAGAAAACTATTGATGATAGAATAAAATAATGTACTATGGCTTTGCAGAACACACCATTATCTACAAAAAGTGTCACCATGGCATATCTCTTACTATTTTAGTTACGTCACAATAAGTGTTCTTGGAAGGAGAGTCATTTTGAAAATTCGTCACGGGGTACGGGGTCCACGCGAACGAAGTCGCCGGCGGGCGGTCTGCTAGTATTGAATAAAGCATTTGATTTTGACTTTGAATGGCGGATCACTAGATGGATGACCTAATTAAAAGCATCTCGAGCTCCTCCGTGCTTCGGAAGGCACGTTAAGCCGTTTGTCCCGGTTGTTGCCGTAAGATGGCAGTCGTTTAAAACCCACCAACCCGCATTGGGCCAGCGTGGTGGGTTATGGCCCAATATCCCCACGTGTTATGCCACGTAGGAGGCCTGTGCCCAGCGTGGGACGTTTGTATGCTGATGATGATGATGATGAATACTGTAAGCTTTAAGGATATTAATTAGTTGTTAAACTTCTCCTTATCTAGTGATAAACGGTCTAATATCTAGTGAGACTATAAGACGTCAGTACTATTATCTATTCCGTGCTACAGAAATTAGAACCAGATGTTAAATCCAAGCGAGAGAATGTGACATAATTGTCATTAGTCATTCAAATTACCATACGAATTTTGCATAGTAAGATTAAAGTGATTCTGTTATAGTAAGCGCTATTTACATTTTTATCAAAAAGTTAATAAAAAAAAATAGTTTTATGGAAATCCAAATCACTCAAGGTAAATACCTATGTGTTTATGATTTTACAGGAATTATTATTGTAAAACACGGTCGTAATGTAAATTTATATGAAATTTTAGAGAAAACTTCAGGATTTTTTTCTATAGAGCAAAATGTTTTTAAACGTGTTTTGGAAACAGTCTTCCCCTCACACATACGTTCTGTCCCAACTAGCAAAACTATATCGTATAAAGTCACTAGCACGTTTCTATTTTAGCTAATGGTCGTGAGAAGGCTCTTCAAAATGTCGAGTAAACGATCTGTGCACGTTCTCTCAACGCGATTTGGGCGCACTTTAAATGCTGTAAATATCGTAAGATTATCATATGAATATCTAAATAGTTGAAAGAATAAAGTAATCGCAACTCGAATGTAACTAGTACTGTAATAGACATCAGTATGCCATTATTTCACACATCAGCTTCCCCCAAGTCGGTAGAACCTCTTTCATTCGACTTATTTAATGTAAGAGCAGCGCGGTTGCAGTTACTCGACTCTTTGATCGTGTGAATGCAACCAAGCTGCACTCATAGACCGTTTTTGAAACGGTCAGTTGATTTGTTTGTGAAAACTCGAGGAGTGATAATAAATGTCAGTATTTTGCCTTACTATGTCTTACAATTTTACAGCCATAATGGCAATAGGTATTTGTAATCTTTTAAAAGTTAGCTTATAGGTCTTACTTTCTTATGCGGAATAAAATGGTTCGTCTATATTCCTAAGAATTTATTTAATATTTTCATGGGCCGCCTCATTTCTTAGTAAATAATGAATAAAATTAATATTATTTCATAAATTAAAATCAATTCGCCATTAATAGCAACTCACTTTTCATCACAGCGCATTCACTCGACTTTTAGCCGAGAAATAGAAATGTGGTTTTCATATTACGACTTCTAGGACCGCCATTGCAGTTAGTTTAGGATTCCTTAAAATGGTAAACCATTATTATTAGAACAAAATACTGTAATTTATCCAACATCCAGAGGAATGTCAAAAGCTGCCAGGCTTTCTGTATGTGTGTGTATACGTATAAACATACGTTTAAATCAATAATGATAAATTATATTAATTGATAAGTCCCTAGGCTGACATATAATTAGCTTATTACAAAAAATATAAAGTAACAAAATATTTTGAGGAGTATTATTTTGCCGGTCCGCTGCTCTAACCGCTGAGCTACCGAGACCCCAGAAGACTCGTTGAATTTTTCCTAGTAGTTTGATTACGCTGCAAGCCAGCGGTATTACGTCACTGTGAAGTCTACCCTCACATTCGAAAGAAATACTATTGCAAGTATTTAACAATCGATAAAGACGTAATTGCTTATAAATATCTTTATTATTGAATTTTGCATTCACAATGCTATATAGATAACGGATAAAATGTTTACTAGAAATAATCAACCCGTCTCAGGAAGCTCGAGTGGGATTCGAACCCACGACCTTTGGATTGCCGGTCCACTGCTCTAACCGCTGAGCTACCGAGACCCCAGAAAACTCGTTGAATTTTTACTAGTAGTTTGATTACGCTGCAAGCCAGCGGTATTACGTCACTGTGAAGTCTACCCTCACATACGAAAGAAATACTATTGCAAGTATTTAACAATCGATAAAGACGTAATTGCTTATAAATATCTTTATTATTGAATTTTGCATTAACAATGCTATATAGATAACGGATAAAATGTTTACTAGAAATAATCAACCCGTCTTAGGAAGCTCGAGTGGGATTCGAACCCACGACCTTTGGATTGCCGGTCCACTGCTCTAACCGCTGAGCTACCGAGACCCCAGAAAACTCGTTGAATTTTTACTAGTAGTTTGATTACGCTGCAAGGCAGCGGTATTACGTCACTGTGAAGTCGACACTCACATTTGAAAGAAATACTATTGCAAATATATAAGCAAATACGTCTTTATCGATTATTAAATACTTGCAATAGTATTTCTTCTACTAACTACTAACTCTGTAGGGGCTTTTATATTTAATTTGATAACGTTTAAGATACATTCAGATTTTAACAATTTAGCTAAGCCAAATTGTTTTGGTAAAACCTCTTTGCCTGTCACACATACCTCATACTTATTTTGCTCTTGTAATGTAGTGCTCCTTACATTTTGCGAGGTCTGTGAAAAACTTTTTGCTAATCTTTTAGGCTTCCTACGCACAGTAATGAAGTCATTCTCTCCGACTTCCTCAATTTCTCCACTCTCTCAGCTTTCTTGCCTCAATCTTTTCTCCACCAGCCTTTGCGGTTCTAAACAGGAATGGTCCCATTCAAACCCATCATTTACTTGTTGCTCACATCCACGAATACTTTCTTCACTGCCGTTATCACTTAACACATTGTCATTTACTAAATTTTGTTTTTTACTCATATTGCCAAAGGAAGGTAGTCGCAAAAAATTTACATATCTCCGCGTAGAAGTGGATCCGTGCACTCACTAAAGATTTAAACCATTTCTGCGCTACTCCACGTATACCAATTTCGTACAATTTTTAAAGTAAAATTTCATGAGAAACTATCTTATGCCTTACTCATATCTAACATGAGTCTTAAAGCATATTTTTTAAAATATATGGTGACTGCTAGAAACCGCAAGAAACTTCAAGGGCTGGTCAGGAAGTGTTTAAAACATGACAAAAATGGCAAAAAAGGAATTCGTGTTTTTTAAAATTTTTAATGATATAATTCATTTTCTAAATTTTAATTGGATAGTCTTTGAGTATCTTATTTACTTTAAAGCATACCGCCGTCTGTTGACCCGTCTGCGTCAGCTGGGTGATAAGTAACTACGTGGACGGGTCAACAGACGGCCGGCCGGCCGGCTGTTGCCTCCGTCAGCTGGCCGATAAGTACTTCCGAAAAATCACGAATTCCTTTTTTGTCATTTTTGTCATGTACAAAACACTTGACCTGACCAGCCCTCGAAGTTTCTTGCGGTTTCTAGCAGTCATCTTATATATTATATTTATAATGTCGTTAATATATTTATAAACTGCTGTAATCGTTGATTTTTGTTTTCGGAAACCGTGCTGGCTTTCGTTAAAAACACTGTATTTTTCACAAATGGAATTAATGTGGTTAGCTATGGCGGTTCCAAATATTTTAGAGAAGGTGGACAAAAGGGGTTATGGGTCGAAAGTGTTGGGGTTCATTAGCATCATTTCTTTTTTTAGGTGCCGTAGAACGGGGCTATTTGGTAAAAAAGTAGGAATAAAATTTGAATATTTATTTTTCCTTTAATTTTTAACAGATAAAGAAGTATGTGTTGCTTATTTCAGATATAACTCTATAAAGATACAAAATTAAAAATATAGAATGAACAAACAGTAAGTTTTATTTTAAAAAAGAAGGCGCCTTTCCAAGTAGCCCACAGGGTGGGTTTATTTGGTATGCATACAAAATGATATAGAAAATATCTTTATAAAGTGTTTTTATTTTAATATAAACACGGACGGCGATATTTAGTTACGTACATATAATATGTTATATTTTATTGAAACAACTGGTTATGTTATTGCTCTGTAAGAGAAATTTATTTTCATTAAAACAAACACAACTTATTTTTACATTGACATACAAATACAGATCACTACCTGTTATTAATTATTACAAACCTGTAAGAGAAACAACATTAAAAGCTATTGCTTCAATAGTTTTCTATTATTTGAGAAATGTCTAGATCAAACGTGTTCACATATTTTTCTATAAATGCAAAGACATTTTTCTCACCATAGAGCACAGAGGAGGCCTGCTGTCCACAGATAACGCATGCAGTCTAATGCGCGGGAAATTCAAATTAAATGGAGAATAAGAGAGCTTCATTTACATCTCCCCCCCCCCCCCCCCCAGACATTATTCAGGAACTGGTATAATTTTAGTAATGTGAAAATAATTTGATTCTAACTTTTTATGACCTGTATCTATCTCACAAATAGAGTCCGATAGTTTTTCTAAAACTTTATAAGGTCCAATTTTTACTTCGTCTAGTTTTTTTCTATTTAATCGGTTTCCATTTTCTACATAAACTAAATCTCCTACTTTTAACTGACAACCTATTCTGTTTTTATCAAACTGTTTCTTATTATAATTGTGTGATCTTATACTTCTTTCTAATGCTATCTTTCTATCATGTAATAAATCACTTTGTGTATTTTTCTTTCTTAATTCATCGGGTAAGATATTAATTATTTTTCCTTGCATTAAATATATTGGGGAAAATCCTGTCACAGTGTGTTCAGTTTCGTTATATTTCTGAGTACACTCGTGGGCGATAGTGGTCCAAGCTATTTTATCTTTCTTTTCGTTAATTTTACAGCTTATCTTATTAACCAGTGTTTGGTTTAGTCGTTCATTTAAACCGTTTGAAAAAGGTGCATTTACTGCAGTGTAGATCAAAATCAAAATCAAAATAACTTTATTCAGTAAGCTTAAATTAAGCGTTTTGAATCGTCAAAAATTTTTTTTTTTTTATATGGATGGATGGATAAGCACAGGAACCCACCCACCCACCCCACCCATTCAGGAAGTCTTTTAGCTGTGGAGAAGAACGGGCACAACAAACTCCACAGCTTTAAAATAATATAGAGGTAACGACATTTACAAAACAATATGTCGTTACCAAATTATACAGTCAATAGTCATAAAACAATTATATAAAATAAAAGATAAAAACAAAAGTGAATCTACAAGTTTTACTCGGGCACTATGAACGCATTAGAACAATGTATGCGAAACTAGAGGAATGTTAATTCCATGCATTTTTGTCATTGATGTAATCGCTTACAGTGTAATAGCCCTTTTCTAAAAGTCTGTCCATCATGTGTCTTAAATTTGTCAAAGGGCAAAATTATAACATCGTTCGGGATTTTATTGTAAATTATGACACTTTGTCCCATAAATGATCCATAAACTTTCTGAAGTCGAAATTTAGGAATTACAAGTTTATACTTATTTCTAGTATTTAGTTTGTGTATATCGCAATTTTTTTTGAAATGAGTAATGTTTTGACGCACGTAAACAATACAGTTATAAATAAATTGTGATGCAACTGTAAGAATATTTATTTCTTTAAACAGCTCCTTAAGGGAGTCACGTGATCCTAGGTTATATATGGACCTTATTGCTCTTTTCTGTAAAATGAAAATGGTTTCTATATCTGCTGCTTTACCCCAAAGTAGTATACCATAGGACATAACACTGTGAAAGTAACTAAAATAGACTAATCGAGCAGTTTCCACGTCTGTAAAATGCCTAATTTTCCTAACAGCGTAAGCAGCTGAACTAAGTCTCCCCGCAAGGGTGCTAATATGAGGGTACCACTGTATTTTTGAATCTAAGGTAATACCTAAGAAAACTGTTGAATCAACAAGGTCCAACAGTTCACCATTCAGTTTAATTTTATTTCCTATAATATTCTTTACGTAAGGTAGAGTAAAATTTATACATTTGGTTTTCTTCGCGTTTAATTGAAGATTATTAGTAGTAAACCAATTCAACACATCTGTTAGGGCACTGTTGATGTCATCAAAACTATTTTTATTTCGATCAGTCTTAAATATCAAAGATGTATCGTCAGCAAACAAAACAATATTGCAAAAGTTTTCCGCATAAAATGGTAAATCATTAATATAAATTAAGAATAAAAATGGACCTAGTATTGACCCTTGTGGGACCCCCATTAGCACAGAAGATCCGGATGATATGGATCCGTTCACGCTAACTTTTTGGATTCTGCCGCTAAGATATGATTGAATCAATTTCAAGGCATCAGAGTGCACTCCATAGTGTTTTAGCTTTATTAAAAGGGTGTTGTATTCAACGCAATCAAAAGCCTTGGAGAGATCACAAAACACTCCAAAAGCATTCTGCGATCCCTCCCAAGCCTCAAATATGTGTTTTAGCAGAGCTACACCAGCATCAGTAGTAGACCTTCCCTTGGTAAAACCATACTGTTCACTGTGAAAAAGGTGGTTTATAGCGAAGTGGGAGCCGAGTTGATCTAAAATAAGTTTTTCAAAAACTTTACTACGAGTAAGAGTAGGTAAAATCGAAATAGGCCTGAAATTGCTCGGGTCATCTTTACAACCCGATTTGAAAAGTGGCAGAACTTTGCTATGCTTCATGAGATCTGGGAAAACTCCTTCGTCAACACAGCTATTGAATATGACTACAAGAAAAGGCGCAATGGACTCGATAATATTATAAATAATTTTTGTTGAAATATCCCACAAATCACAAGTGTTTTTTATTTTTAAAGATTTAAAGGATTTAAGTACGTCTTTACAGTTTACGTGTTTAAATTTGAACACTTCATTACACATGGGTACATACTTTTTTAGCAGAATTTCTGCATTACTTGGTGAAGAGTTGAGTAACATAGTTGTGGCAATCGGTATATTTGTAAAAAACTGTTCAAAAGCATCAGCAACTTTATTGTCTTCACTTAAAAAGCTATTGCCTATTCTTAAAGAAAACTTAGTATCACGTGGCTTTATTTTACCAGTTTCGCGGTTTATGCAGTTTCATGTTGCCTTTATTTTGTTATCAGACTTTTTAACTTTTTCACTAATAAATAATGACTTGGCACATGCACAAGCCTTCCTAAAATAATAGGTATGTTCTCTTTTTCTAAAAAACTTTTAAATTCTTTTGAATTTATGCCTGGGTATTGGTCAGATAGAATTGTTCCAATTGCATTTTCGTTTAAAACATTTTTTACAAGTTTTATAAATACATTTGCATTTTGGGTTTTGGATGTTAAAATGTAGGCATATCTGGTAAAATGATCCACTAAAAGATGTAAGTAGGTTTTTGTGGAGCGTGAGCCACCGAATCCACCAATAGTATCTATAGAGACTATTTCGAAAGGGTAAGTAGCAGGACCCAGATGAGACATCAATCCATATTTAAATTTAGTTCTAGTTTTATTTTTAATACATATTTCACAATTATCGCACATTCTTTTTATATTCTGAACTAAATTCTTTTCTGAATAGAATGGTTTGATTTTACTTTCCATTTGTTTTGCCCCTATATGACAATATGTATCGTGAATGTTTTTTATATTTTTTTTACTAAATTCTTCTGTGAGTATATTTTTCTCTTTTTTTCCTATTCTTTTGAAGTATATTTTATCTTTAAGTATTAGTTTATTTTTATGTAATTTTATATCTTTATTTTCCTCTTGATCCTTTTGGATGTCTTCTAGTTTAATAAAATTCACAACTTTTAAAACTTCTTCTTGATTCACATGTGATTCTAATACAGGATTCCTACTTAAACTGTCTGCTTCTTGTAATGTAGGTATACTTATTATTAAATAGTGAAGGTAATTTAAGATTGAAAAGGCAAATGTCATTACAAGATTTTGTACAGGGCAGTCTGCGAATAAACGATTGAATTGTAAGACGTGTTTGCTTCCTGCACCGCTCCGTAGATACCTACATATTCTTCAGTGGCGACGAGTTAGTGGACTTACGTGTGCATTTACGATGCCTATCGGAAAAATAAACGAGTTTGATGTGCATAAGGACGATTGGAAACTGTATATTGAACGAGTAGAACAATATTTCATAGTAAATGAAGTGACTGATAAATTACAAGTGCCGACATTAATAACGGTCATGGGGACAGAAAGCTACGAGCTGTTGGTGAACTTGTGCACCCCAGTGAAACCTAAAGATAAAACCTTTGGCGAAATTGTGGATATCATGGAGAAACACTTACAACCTAAACCTAGTGAATTGGCGGAAAGATATAAGTTTAGACATCGGACACAAAAAAAGAACGAGGGTATTTCGGAGTACGTAGCGGTGCTGAAAAAAATGTCTAAATCGTGTGATTTCGGCAGCTGGCTTCAGGAAAGCCTACGGGATCAGCTGGTGTGTGGCATTGGCAGTGAAAGCATTCGACAACGACTATTCGCAGAGTCCAAGCTAGATTTCGCGAAGGCGTACAGTATTGCCGTTAGCATGGAAGCGGCAGAAAAAGATGCAGCCGCAGTGGAAGGTCATAGACATATATCACGGAGCGAGACCACAGTGGATTGCCAGGCGATGTCGGCGGGAACGAGATGGCGCGGCGCAACGGCGGCGGCCACTGCGGGACGCGACTACGGCGGGTTGACACGGCAGAGCGACGGCGGCGCGCGGCGCCCCAGAGGCGCGCGCGCAGCGGCTACACCCGTACCCGCCCGGCTGGATGAGCGGGCGCGGCGAGGTCAATCATGCGGTGTGTGTGGGGGCTCGCATGAGACGTCGAGCTGCAAATTTCAGCGTTACGTCTGTCGTGTGTGTAATCAACCTGGGCATTTGAAACGCGTCTGCCCTAAGTTAACAGACCAACACTGTTTGCAGGCCGATTGTGATGAAGATCGTACTAGCGATAGTGACAATAGTGAAGAGGTAATTTTTATAGACCTAAATAAAATAACCTTAAATGAGTGTAAACCAATATTAATTCCACTTATTATTGATAATAGATTAGTTAGCATGGAATGTGATACAGGGAGTGCTGTATCTTGCATTAGCCAGGAGATGTATAAAAAAAATTCAGTTATTCAAAAATAAAAGATTGCAATTTAGTTTTGAGATATTACACTGGGGAAACAGTAAAACCGACTGGAATGTTACAGCCATGTGTACAGTACAAAGACGAGAAAAAAAAGTTAGATTTGTATGTTATAAAAAATGGCAAAACGGCTTTAGTAGGAAGACAATGGCTCGCAGAATTGAATATTCAGTTGCCTAAATTAGAATGTAGTGCTTTGAATGTATTGAATAGTGAGTCATGGTTATCCGATCTCAGTTCCAGATTCTGTGACGTGTTCGCGGACGGCCTAGGCCGGTACACGGGCGGGCCGGTGCGCATTCACGTGCGCGAGGGTGCGCGGCCCGTGTTCCTGCGCGCGCGGCCGCTGGCGTACGCACTGCGCGCGCCGGTGGAGCGCGCGCTGGAGCAGCACGTGCGGGACGGCATCCTCACCCCCGTCGAGCGCTCCGACTGGGCGACTCCTATCGTGCCAGTTGTAAAAAAGGACGGTAAGATCAGGATTTGCGCCGACTATAAAATAACGTTAAATAAAATCATAGAAATTGACCGTTATCCATTACCGAGGGTAGAAGACTTGTTAGTGCGATTACATGGGGGCCAGCGCTTTAGTAAAATCGATTTATCCCAAGCGTATGCACAATTAGAACTAGATGATACAAAAAAATACACTGTTATCAACACGCATAAGGGATTATTTGCGTATAATCGTTTAGTATACGGCTTAGCGTCAAGTCCGGGCATATTTCAAAGACGGTTGGAAGAAATGTTTGCAGACTTGCCCAGTGTTGGGGTATTTTTAGACGATATAATAATAACGGGTAAAACAACAGTCGAACATACAGATAATTTATATAAAGTATTTGAGCGTTTACAAAAATATGGTCTTAGAGTAAAGAAAGAGAAATGTGAGTTTTTCACTGAGTCGATTAGCTATCTTGGTCTTGTCATTAGCAAAGACGGCGTACATACTTGTCCAAACAAGATAAAAGCGATTTATAATACACCTGCACCGTCTAATGTGTCCGAATTGCGATCGTTTATAGGAATGATCATGTATTATGCCAAATTTGTACCCAATGTAAGCACATTATTAGCTCCATTGTATAATTTACTAAAAATCGGGGTAAAATACGTATGGGGTGAGCAATGTCAACGAGCATTCGAGGAGCTCAAGAGTAGGTTGGTCAGTAGCGAAGTGTTGTGTCACTACTCGGCGGAGCTGCCGCTGGTGCTGACGGCGGACGCGAGCAGCGTGGGCGTGGGCGCGGTGCTAGCGCACGCCACGCCGGCTGGCGAGCGGCCCGCCGCTTATGCCTCGCGCTCGCTCACGTCCGCGGAGCGCCATTACGCGCAGATTGACAGGGAGGCACTCGCGATCGTTTTTGCGATACGTAAATTTCACCAGTATTTATATGGAAGGCGTTTTGTATTGAGAACTGACCACAAACCGTTAACCTATATATTGGGGAATAAACTAGGTATACCAGTGATGGCGGCATCGCGTTTACAACGTTGGGCTGTTCTTCTGTCAGGGTATCAGTATGATATTGAATATGTTCCCTCTAAGAAAAATTGCGCCGACGCGTTATCGCGACTCTTACCGAATATTAGTAAACGAGGCAAGAATATGGCTGTTGAAAAGATTACGTATAGTCATTTTGTAGAAAATTTTTTGCCAGTAACCAATGATGACGTCAGGAAAGCTACCGCCACAGATAGGACACTGGCTAGGGTTAAGGTTTATATTGAGTCGGGTTGGCCATCGTCTTGTGCAGAGGAAACAATTAATCCGTATTTTATAAGGCGTAATGAATTGTATTTGGACAGTGGATGTGTAATGTGGGGATATAGAATGATAATTCCTGAGTCATTAAAATTAATTGTACTAAAACAACTTCACATTAGTCACATGGGTATTGTCAAAACAAAGGGTTTAGCTAGGAGCTACGTCTGGTGCCCGGGTATCGACCGCGACGTGGAGGAGGGCTGCCGCGCGTGCGACACCTGCGCGCGGGAGGCGGCGGCGCCGGCGCGCGCCGTCCCGAGCCCGTGGCCGTATGTGCCCCAGCCGTGGACACGTCTTCATATCGACTTTTTAGGGCCGTATAGAGGGTTATCGTACTTAGTATTAATTGATTCGAGTTCGAAGTGGCTCGAAGCTTACGAAATAAAACAGAAAACGGCGGCCAGTGTCATTAAAACACTTCGAAGTACTTTTGCCCGATTTGGTCTACCTGTAGAATTGGTGTCAGACCAAGGTCCGCCGTTTACGAGCCTTGAATTTGGGGTATTTTTGAAAAATAATGGGATCAGACAATGGTTTCACCCGCTTATCATCCGTCGTCAAACGGGGCTGCTGAAAATGCGGTTAAATTGTGCAAGCGGGCAATAAAGAAAGCATTACGAGATAATGTCGATGTCGATGCAGGGCCCCAATTCTCATTTTTCGAGATGTAGTCTCGGATCGAGTTTTGATTTCTATTTCTATCTCGATAATTGACATTTTGTTCACGAATCTCCTATTCTCAGCGCTAATCGAAATAGACTTCGAGTTTTTTTTGATAAATATTGCCATTCTATTTAATGCAATCAATTCGGGATGCGTTCCGTTTGACGCGTTTCATCCGGTTTTAAACCGGTTGCAACTATGTACCTCAAATATTTTTACTATAAAGGTATTTAAATGTATTGAACTTGCTTTTTAATTAAAGAAGTAAATTTTTAATAAGTATCGAAAAATCATCATATTTAATGTGTTGTGATCAAATTTAATTTCCTTAAACAACTTGTATTGTTTAAAACGTGACGTATCGTCGATAAATTTTATGTTTTTTGTTTGTGGTTGTGTGCTTGTTTGGTGACGAAACGATCATTTTAGTATTCACAAGACACAATGTCAACAAAAAATACCCAACGCCACAGCAGAAGCAGCTCCTTCTACAAATGTTGGAAGCCGATATACAGTTAAGGAGTGGAAAGTTTTCTTCCACCTTCTTAAAAAAAGAGAGCGAGCTCTCTCAATATTTTAAATCACTTCCACGACAAAATTGGAAATTAACTCCTCCATATCCACCGTAATTTCGCCGCTATTTGACGTTTCATTAGCATCTCGTAGTCGAAATTACGTCTCGACCTTTTACGCGGTCATTGCGGCGTAGAAGACCGAGTAAGGCGAGCACAAGAAAATCAGATAAAATTTGCAGGGGGCGGGGAGCGAAGCTTTCAAAACGGCGAAGCCGTATGGGCCAGGGGTTATGGAGCACAGGATAAATGGATTAAGGGGAAAATAGTTAACGGTGAAGGGTCGCGTAGGTACGTAGTGGAAATAGATCAGATTCGGCGCAGGTCTCGATTATCGGACGTCCCGTACCAAGAGGAGTCGGTTGAAAATCACCAGAAAGACGTGGAGGGGGATGCCGTTTTAGTCGAAGCTGCGGTGGTGGATGGGAATAGAGATACTGTAGTAATTGCGCGCGAGAATAAAAAAGAGGTTGTTCAGCCATCGGAAACTCTTTCCCCGGAACCCGCACCCGCACCTACCGCAGAGGGTGCAGTGCCAGACGCTTCCCAAGCACCCCCGCAGCCCGAGCCCGGGTACTCTAAGCGATTTCGCAAACCGGTGGTACGTTGGGGTTTCAAAGTAGATTGATAAGTGTTTGTAGTCATAATTATTATACTGGTTATTTTGTTATTACATGTAAGTGTCAACCCGTAGAATATTTAAATGTGTTGAGCTCTGTTGAGCTAGCTATTTAGTGTGGAGGTGTAATGTAGGTATACTTATTATTAAATAGTGAAGGTAATTTAAGATTGAAAAGGCAAATGTCATTACAAGATTTTGTACAGGGCAGTCTGCGAATAAACGATTGAATTGTAAGACGTGTTTGCTTCCTGCACCGCTCCGTAGATACCTACATATTCTTCACTTCTAAATTGTATTTGCCTGGTGAGTATATCACTTCAAAATTAAATTGAGATAAGTAATACGTGAGATCTCCTAACTCTTCATCTGTTCTTGCCTTAATATTAAGTTTTTCTAGAGGCTTATGGTCCGAGAACACTTTAAATTTTTTCCCTATGAGCCAATGTTGCCAATATTTTAGTGCTTCTTTTATAGCTAAACATTCCAGATAAACAGCTTTTTTTCTTTTTTGACTGTCATTTAATTTTCTAGAAAAGTATGCACATGGCTTCTCTTCTCCATTTTTTTGTGGTTGTTTCAGTATAGCCCCTATGCCCTGTATACTAGCGTCTGTGTAAATATCTTTAGAATTGCATATTTTCAGCCTCATCCATATAAGTATCACGTAACTCTGTTGTCATTGGAATCCATACTTGTCGTTTTTCGTGTTTTCTTTGCAGTGTAGTTTTTACTTTTTGAAAAGTTTGTGTTTTACCTAATGCATCATGTAATTTCACCGGTTGGAAATTCTCCGGAATTAAGAAAGCATTTTTGTCGGCATCCATTATTGAGGTTATGCATAAGACATTTGTCTTCGGATCTTCGCCCGGTTTCACAACAAACTCGAATTTTAACTTTTCCATTGTTTACAACGGCTATCAATAATGTTGTTTTATAATATGTTATATTTTATTGAAACAACTGGTTATGTTATTGCTCTGTAAGTGAAATTTATTTTCATTAAAACAAACACAACTTATTTTTACATTGACATACAGATACAGATCACTACCTGTTATTAATTATTACAAACCTGTAAGAGAAACAACATTAAAAGCTATTGCTTCAATAGTTTTCTATTATTTGAGAAATATCTAGATCAAACGTCGTCGTCACTCAATAAGTTGTGTTTGTTTTAATGAAAATAAATTTCACTTACAGAGCAATAACATAACCAGTTGTTTCAATAAAATATAACATATTATAAAACAACATTATTGATAGCCGTTGTAAACAATGGAAAAGTTAAAATTCGAGTTTGTTGTGAAACCGGGCGAAGATCCGAAGACAAATGTCTTATGCATAACCTCAATAATGGATGCCGACAAAAATGCTTTCTTAATTCCGGAGAATTTCCAACCGGTGAAATTACATGATGCATTAGGTAAAACACAAACTTTTCAAAAAGTAAAAACTACACTGCAAAGAAAACACGAAAAACGACAAGTATGGATTCCAATGACAACAGAGTTACGTGATACTTATAAGGATGAGGCTGAAAATATGCAATTCTAAAGATATTTACACAGACGCTAGTATACAGGGCATAGGGGCTATACTGAAACAACCACAAAAAAATGGAGAAGAGAAGCCATGTGCATACTTTTCTAGAAAATTAAATGACAGTCAAAAAAGAAAAAAAGCTGTTTATCTGGAATGTTTAGCTATAAAAGAAGCACTAAAATATTGGCAACATTGGCTCATAGGGAAAAAATTTAAAGTGTTCTCGGACCATAAGCCTCTAGAAAAACTTAATATTAAGGCAAGAACAGATGAAGAGTTAGGAGATCTCACGTATTACTTATCTCAATTTAATTTTGAAGTGATATACTCACCAGGCAAATACAATTTAGAAGTGAAGAATATGTAGGTATCTACGGAGCGGTGCAGGAAGCAAACACGTCTTACAATTCAATCGTTTATTCGCAGACTGCCCTGTACAAAATCTTGTAATGACATTTGCCTTTTCAATCTTAAATTACCTTCACTATTTAATAATAAGTATACCTACATTACACCTCCACACTAAATAGCTAGCTCAACAGAGCTCAACACATTTAAATATTCTACGGGTTGACACTTACATGTAATAACAAAATAACCAGTATAATAATTATGACTACAAACACTTATCAATCTACTTTGAAACCCCAACGTACCACCGGTTTGCGAAATCGCTTAGAGTACCCGGGCTCGGGCTGCGGGGGTGCTTGGGAAGCGTCTGGCACTGCACCCTCTGCGGTAGGTGCGGGTGCGGGTTCCGGGGAAAGAGTTTCCGATGGCTGAACAACCTCTTTTTTATTCTCGCGCGCAATTACTACAGTATCTCTATTCCCATCCACCACCGCAGCTTCGACTAAAACGGCATCCCCCTCCACGTCTTTCTGGTGATTTTCAACCGACTCCTCTTGGTACGGGACGTCCGATAATCGAGACCTGCGCCGAATCTGATCTATTTCCACTACGTACCTACGCGACCCTTCACCGTTAACTATTTTCCCCTTAATCCATTTATCCTGTGCTCCATAACCCCTGGCCCATACGGCTTCGCCGTTTTGAAAGCTTCGCTCCCCGCCCCCTGCAAATTTTATCTGATTTTCTTGTGCTCGCCTTACTCGGTCTTCTACGCCGCAATGACCGCGTAAAAGGTCGAGTCTCGAGCGTAACGGACGTTTTTGTAATAATTTAGCAGGAGTTTCACCGGTAGTACTATGTATTGAATTCCTATATGTTAACAAAAACGTTTGAAGAGCAGGAGGCCAATTCTCATTTTTCGAGATGTAGTCTCGAATCGTGTTTTGATTTCGATCTCTCTCGACCATAAAATCTCGATAATCGACATTTTGTTCACGGATCTCCTATTCTCAGCGCTAATCGACTTCGAGTTTGATTCGAATTCGAACTTTATCGAGTGGTAATCCAATTTAGTTATTCTGAAAATCTCGAACTCGACATTTCTCGAACGAGAGCCGCTCAAGTTGCTTCGAGTGGTCGGCAGTGGTCGAGACGTAATTTCGACTACGAGATGCTAATGAAACGTCAAATAGCGGCGAAATTACGGTGGATATGGAGGAGTTAATTTCCAATTTTGTCGTGGAAGTGATTTAAAATATTGAGAGAGCTCGCTCTCTTTTTTTAAGAAGGTGGAAGAAAACTTTCCACTCCTTAACTGTATATCGGCTTCCAACATTTGTAGAAGGAGCTGCTTCTGCTGTGGCGTTGGGTATTTTTTGTTGACATTGTGTCTTGTGAATACTAAAATGATCGTTTCGTCACCAAACAAGCACACAACCACAAACAAAAAACATAAAATTTATCGACGATACGTCACGTTTTAAACAATACAAGTTGTTTAAGGAAATTAAATTTGATCACAACACATTAAATATGATGATTTTTCGATACTTATTAAAAATTTACTTCTTTAATTAAAAAGCAAGTTCAATACATTTAAATACCTTTATAGTAAAAATATTTGAGGTACATAGTTGCAACCGGTTTAAAACCGGATGAAACGCGTCAAACGGAACGCATCCCGAATTGATTGCATTAAATAGAATGGCAATATTTATCAAAAAAAACTCGAAGTCTATTTCGATTAGCGCTGAGAATAGGAGATTCGTGAACAAAATGTCAATTATCGAGATAGAAATAGAAATCAAAACTCGATCCGAGACTACATCTCGAAAAATGAGAATTGGGGCCCTGCATCGACATCGACATTATCTCGTAATGCTTTCTTTATTGCCCGCTTGCACAATTTAACCGCATTTTCAGCAGCCCCGTTTGACGACGGATGATAAGCGGGTGAAACCATTGTCTGATCCCATTATTTTTCAAAAATACCCCAAATTCAAGGCTCGTAAACGGCGGACCTTGGTCTGACACCAATTCTACAGGTAGACCAAATCGGGCAAAAGTACTTCGAAGTGTTTTAATGACACTGGCCGCCGTTTTCTGTTTTATTTCGTAAGCTTCGAGCCACTTCGAACTCGAATCAATTAATACTAAGTACGATAACCCTCTATACGGCCCTAAAAAGTCGATATGAAGACGTGTCCACGGCTGGGGCACATACGGCCACGGGCTCGGGACGGCGCGCGCCGGCGCCGCCGCCTCCCGCGCGCAGGTGTCGCACGCGCGGCAGCCCTCCTCCACGTCGCGGTCGATACCCGGGCACCAGACGTAGCTCCTAGCTAAACCCTTTGTTTTGACAATACCCATGTGACTAATGTGAAGTTGTTTTAGTACAATTAATTTTAATGACTCAGGAATTATCATTCTATATCCCCACATTACACATCCACTGTCCAAATACAATTCATTACGCCTTATAAAATACGGATTAATTGTTTCCTCTGCACAAGACGATGGCCAACCCGACTCAATATAAACCTTAACCCTAGCCAGTGTCCTATCTGTGGCGGTAGCTTTCCTGACGTCATCATTGGTTACTGGCAAAAAATTTTCTACAAAATGACTATACGTAATCTTTTCAACAGCCATATTCTTGCCTCGTTTACTAATATTCGGTAAGAGTCGCGATAACGCGTCGGCGCAATTTTTCTTAGAGGGAACATATTCAATATCATACTGATACCCTGACAGAAGAACAGCCCAACGTTGTAAACGCGATGCCGCCATCACTGGTATACCTAGTTTATTCCCCAATATATAGGTTAACGGTTTGTGGTCAGTTCTCAATACAAAACGCCTTCCATATAAATACTGGTGAAATTTACGTATCGCAAAAACGATCGCGAGTGCCTCCCTGTCAATCTGCGCGTAATGGCGCTCCGCGGACGTGAGCGAGCGCGAGGCATAAGCGGCGGGCCGCTTGCCAGCCGGCGTGGCGTGCGCTAGCACCGCGCCCACGCCCACGCTGCTCGCGTCCGCCGTCAGCACCAGCGGCAGCTCCGCCGAGTAGTGACACAACACTTCGCTACTGACCAACCTACTCTTGAGCTCCTCGAATGCTCGTTGACATTGCTCACCCCATACGTATTTTACCCCGATTTTTAGTAAATTATACAATGGAGCTAATAATGTGCTTACATTGGGTACAAATTTGGCATAATACATGATCATTCCTATAAACGATCGCAATTCGGACACATTAGACGGTGCAGGTGTATTATAAATCGCTTTTATCTTGTTTGGACAAGTATGTACGCCGTCTTTGCTAATGACAAGACCAAGATAGCTAATCGACTCAGTGAAAAACTCACATTTCTCTTTCTTTACTCTAAGACCATATTTTTGTAAACGCTCAAATACTTTATATAAATTATCTGTATGTTCGACTGTTGTTTTACCCGTTATTATTATATCGTCTAAAAATACCCCAACACTGGGCAAGTCTGCAAACATTTCTTCCAACCGTCTTTGAAATATGCCCGGACTTGACGCTAAGCCGTATACTAAACGATTATACGCAAATAATCCCTTATGCGTGTTGATAACAGTGTATTTTTTTGTATCATCTAGTTCTAATTGTGCATACGCTTGGGATAAATCGATTTTACTAAAGCGCTGGCCCCCATGTAATCGCACTAACAAGTCTTCTACCCTCGGTAATGGATAACGGTCAATTTCTATGATTTTATTTAACGTTATTTTATAGTCGGCGCAAATCCTGATCTTACCGTCCTTTTTTACAACTGGCACGATAGGAGTCGCCCAGTCGGAGCGCTCGACGGGGGTGAGGATGCCGTCCCGCACGTGCTGCTCCAGCGCGCGCTCCACCGGCGCGCGCAGTGCGTACGCCAGCGGCCGCGCGCGCAGGAACACGGGCCGCGCACCCTCGCGCACGTGAATGCGCACCGGCCCGCCCGTGTACCGGCCTAGGCCGTCCGCGAACACGTCACAGAATCTGGAACTGAGATCGGATAACCATGACTCACTATTCAATACATTCAAAGCACTACATTCTAATTTAGGCAACTGAATATTCAATTCTGCGAGCCATTGTCTTCCTACTAAAGCCGTTTTGCCATTTTTTATAACATACAAATCTAACTTTTTTTTCTCGTCTTTGTACTGTACACATGGCTGTAACATTCCAGTCGGTTTTACTGTTTCCCCAGTGTAATATCTCAAAACTAAATTGCAATCTTTTATTTTTGAATAACTGAATTTTTTTTATACATCTCCTGGCTAATGCAAGATACAGCACTCCCTGTATCACATTCCATGCTAACTAATCTATTATCAATAATAAGTGGAATTAATATTGGTTTACACTCATTTAAGGTTATTTTATTTAGGTCTATAAAAATTACCTCTTCACTATTGTCACTATCGCTAGTACGATCTTCATCACAATCGGCCTGCAAACAGTGTTGGTCTGTTAACTTAGGGCAGACGCGTTTCAAATGCCCAGGTTGATTACACACACGACAGACGTAACGCTGAAATTTGCAGCTCGACGTCTCATGCGAGCCCCCACACACACCGCATGATTGACCTCGCCGCGCCCGCTCATCCAGCCGGGCGGGTACGGGTGTAGCCGCTGCGCGCGCGCCTCTGGGGCGCCGCGCGCCGCCGTCGCTCTGCCGTGTCAACCCGCCGTAGTCGCGTCCCGCAGTGGCCGCCGCCGTTGCGCCGCGCCATCTCGTTCCCGCCGACATCGCCTGGCAATCCACTGTGGTCTCGCTCCGTGATATATGTCTATGACCTTCCACTGCGGCTGCATCTTTTTCTGCCGCTTCCATGCTAACGGCAATACTGTACGCCTTCGCGAAATCTAGCTTGGACTCTGCGAATAGTCGTTGTCGAATGCTTTCACTGCCAATGCCACACACCAGCTGATCCCGTAGGCTTTCCTGAAGCCAGCTGCCGAAATCACACGATTTAGACATTTTTTTCAGCACCGCTACGTACTCCGAAATACCCTCGTTCTTTTTTTGTGTCCGATGTCTAAACTTATATCTTTCCGCCAATTCACTAGGTTTAGGTTGTAAGTGTTTCTCCATGATATCCACAATTTCGCCAAAGGTTTTATCTTTAGGTTTCACTGGGGTGCACAAGTTCACCAACAGCTCGTAGCTTTCTGTCCCCATGACCGTTATTAATGTCGGCACTTGTAATTTATCAGTCACTTCATTTACTATGAAATATTGTTCTACTCGTTCAATATACAGTTTCCAATCGTCCTTATGCACATCAAACTCGTTTATTTTTCCGATAGGCATCGTAAATGCACACGTAAGTCCACTAACTCGTCGCCACTGAAGAATATGTAGGTATCTACGGAGCGGTGCAGGAAGCAAACACGTCTTACAATTCAATCGTTTATTCGCAGACTGCCCTGTACAAAATCTTGTAATGACATTTGCCTTTTCAATCTTAAATTACCTTCACTATTTAATAATAAGTATACCTACATTACAAGAAGCAGACAGTTTAAGTAGGAATCCTGTATTAGAATCACATGTGAATCAAGAAGAAGTTTTAAAAGTTGTGAATTTTATTAAACTAGAAGACATCCAAAAGGATCAAGAGGAAAATAAAGATATAAAATTACATAAAAATAAACTAATACTTAAAGATAAAATATACTTCAAAAGAATAGGAAAAAAAGAGAAAAATATACTCACAGAAGAATTTAGTAAAAAAATTATAAAAAACATTCACGATACATATTGTCATATAGGGGCAAAACAAATGGAAAGTAAAATCAAACCATTCTATTCAGAAAAGAATTTAGTTCAGAATATAAAAAGAATGTGCGATAATTGTGAAATATGTATTAAAAATAAAACTAGAACTAAATTTAAATATGGATTGATGTCTCATCTGGGTCCTGCTACTTACCCTTTCGAAATAGTCTCTATAGATACTATTGGTGGATTCGGTGGCTCACGCTCCACAAAAACCTACTTACATCTTTTAGTGGATCATTTTACCAGATATGCCTACATTTTAACATCCAAAACCCAAAATGCAAATGTATTTATAAAACTTGTAAAAAATGTTTTAAACGAAAATGCAATTGGAACAATTCTATCTGACCAATACCCAGGCATAAATTCAAAAGAATTTAAAAGTTTTTTAGAAAAAGAGAACATACCTATTATTTTAGGAAGGCTTGTGCATGTGCCAAGTCATTATTTATTAGTGAAAAAGTTAAAAAGTCTGATAACAAAATAAAGGCAACATGGAACTGCATAAACCGCGAAACTGGTAAAATAAAGCCACGTGATACTAAGTTTTCTTTAAGAATAGGCAATAGCTTTTTAAGTGAAGACAATGAAGTTGCTGATGCTTTTGAACAGTTTTTTACAAATATACCGATTGCCACAACTATGTTACTCAACTCTTCACCAAGTAATGCAGAAATTCTGCTAAAAAAGTATGTACCCATGTGTAATGAAGTGTTCAAATTTAAACACGTAAACTGTAAAGACGTACTTAAATCCTTTAAATCTTTAAAAATAAAAAACACTTGTGATTTGTGGGATATTTCAACAAAAATTATTTATAATATTATCGAGTCCATTGCGCCTTTTCTTGTAGTCATATTCAATAGCTGTGTTGACGAAGGAGTTTTCCCAGATCTCATGAAGCATAGCAAAGTTCTGCCACTTTTCAAATCGGGTTGTAAAGATGACCCGAGCAATTTCAGGCCTATTTCGATTTTACCTACTCTTACTCGTAGTAAAGTTTTTGAAAAACTTATTTTAGATCAACTCGGCTCCCACTTCGCTATAAACCACCTTTTTCACAGTGAACAGTATGGTTTTACCAAGGGAAGGTCTACTACTGATGCTGGTGTAGCTCTGCTAAAACACATATTTGAGGCTTGGGAGGGATCGCAGAATGCTTTTGGAGTGTTTTGTGATCTCTCCAAGGCTTTTGATTGCGTTGAATACAACACCCTTTTAATAAAGCTAAAACACTATGGAGTGCACTCTGATGCCTTGAAATTGATTCAATCATATCTTAGCGGCAGAATCCAAAAAGTTAGCGTGAACGGATCCATATCATCCGGATCTTCTGTGCTAATGGGGGTCCCACAAGGGTCAATACTAGGTCCATTTTTATTCTTAATTTATATTAATGATTTACCATTTTATGCGGAAAACTTTTGCAATATTGTTTTGTTTGCTGACGATACATCTTTGATATTTAAGACTGATCGAAATAAAAATAGTTTTGATGACATCAACAGTGCCCTAACAGATGTGTTGAATTGGTTTACTACTAATAATCTTCAATTAAACGCGAAGAAAACCAAATGTATAAATTTTACTCTACCTAACGTAAAGAATATTATAGGAAATAAAATTAAACTGAATGGTGAACTGTTGGACCTTGTTGATTCAACAGTTTTCTTACGTATTACCTTAGATTCAAAAATACAGTGGTACCCTCATATTAGCACCCTTGCGGGGAGACTTAGTTCAGCTGCTTACGCTGTTAGGAAAATTAGGCATTTTACAGACGTGGAAACTGCTCGATTAGTCTATTTTAGTTACTTTCACAGTGTTATGTCCTATGGTATACTACTTTGGGGTAAAGCAGCAGATATAGAAACCATTTTCATTTTACAGAAAAGAGCAATAAGGTCCATATATAACCTAGGATCACGTGACTCCCTTAAGGAGCTGTTTAAAGAAATAAATATTCTTACAGTTGCATCACAATTTATTTATAACTGTATTGTTTACGTGCGTCAAAACATTACTCATTTCAAAAAAAATTGCGATATACACAAACTAAATACTAGAAATAAGTATAAACTTGTAATTCCTAAATTTCGACTTCAGAAAGTTTATGGATCATTTATGGGACAAAGTGTCATAATTTACAATAAAATCCCGAACGATGTTATAATTTTGCCCTTTGACAAATTTAAGACACATGATGGACAGACTTTTAGAAAAGGGCTATTACACTGTAAGCGATTACATCAATGACAAAAATGCATGGAATTAACATTCCTCTAGTTTCGCATACATTGTTCTAATGCGTTCATAGTGCCCGAGTAAAACTTGTAGATTCACTTTTGTTTTTATCTTTTATTTTATATAATTGTTTTATGACTATTGACTGTATAATTTGGTAACGACATATTGTTTTGTAAATGTCGTTACCTCTATATTATTTTAAAGCTGTGGAGTTTGTTGTGCCCGTTCTTCTCCACAGCTAAAAGACTTCCTGAATGGGTGGGGTGGGTGGGTGGGTTCCTGTGCTTATCCATCCATCCATATAAAAAAAAAAAAATTTTTGACGATTCAAAACGCTTAATTTAAGCTTACTGAATAAAGTTATTTTGATTTTGATTTTGATCTACACTGCAGTAAATGCACCTTTTTCAAACGGTTTAAATGAACGACTAAACCAAACACTGGTTAATAAGATAAGCTGTAAAATTAACGAAAAGAAAGATAAAATAGCTTGGACCACTATCGCCCACGAGTGTACTCAGAAATATAACGAAACTGAACACACTGTGACAGGATTTTCCCCAATATATTTAATGCAAGGAAAAATAATTAATATCTTACCCGATGAATTAAGAAAGAAAAATACACAAAGTGATTTATTACATGATAGAAAGATAGCATTAGAAAGAAGTATAAGATCACACAATTATAATAAGAAACAGTTTGATAAAAACAGAATAGGTTGTCAGTTAAAAGTAGGAGATTTAGTTTATGTAGAAAATGGAAACCGATTAAATAGAAAAAAACTAGACGAAGTAAAAATTGGACCTTATAAAGTTTTAGAAAAACTATCGGACTCTATTTGTAAGATAGATACAGGTCATAAAAAGTTAGAATCAAATTATTTTCACATTACTAAAATTATACCAGTTCCTGAATAATGTCTGGGGGGGGGGGGGGGGGAGATGTAAATGAAGCTCTCTTATTCTCCATTTAATTTGAATTTCCCGCGCATTAGACTGCATGCGTTATCTGTGGACAGCAGGCCTCCTCTGTGCTCTATGGTGAGAAAAATGTCTTTGCATTTATAGAAAAATATGTGAACACGTTTGATCTAGATATTTCTCAAATAATAGAAAACTATTGAAGCAATAGCTTTTAATGTTGTTTCTCTTACAGGTTTGTAATAATTAATAACAGGTAGTGATCTGTATTTGTATGTCAATGTAAAAATAAGTTGTGTTTGTTTTAATGAAAATAAATTTCTCTTACAGAGCAATAACATAACCAGTTGTTTCAATAAAATATAACATATTATATGTACGTAACTAAATATCGCCGTCCGTGTTTATATTAAAATAAAAACACTTTATAAAGATATTTTCTATATCATTTTGTATGCATACCAAATAAACCCACCCTGTGGGCTACTTGGAAAGGCGCCTTCTTTTTTAAAATAAAACTTACTGTTTGTTCATTCTATATTTTTAATTTTGTATCTTTATAGAGTTATATCTGAAATAAGCAACACATACTTCTTTATCTGTTAAAAATTAAAGGAAAAATAAATATTCAAATTTTATTCCTACTTTTTTACCAAATAGCCCCGTTCTACGGCACCTAAAAAAAGAAATGATGCTAATGAACCCCAACACTTTCGACCCATAACCCCTTTTGTCCACCTTCTCTAAAATATTTGGAACCGCCATAGCTAACCACATTAATTCCATTTGTGAAAAATACAGTGTTTTTAACGAAAGCCAGCACGGTTTCCGAAAACAAAAATCAACGATTACAGCAGTTTATAAATATATTAACGACATTATAAATATAATATATAAGATGACTGCTAGAAACCGCAAGAAACTTCGAGGGCTGGTCAGGTCAAGTGTTTTGTACATGACAAAAATGACAAAAAAGGAATTCGTGATTTTTCGGAAGTACTTATCGGCCAGCTGACGGAGGCAACAGCCGGCCGGCCGGCCGTCTGTTGACCCGTCCACGTAGTTACTTATCACCCAGCTGACGCAGACGGGTCAACAGACGGCGGTATGCTTTAAAGTAAATAAGATACTCAAAGACTATCCAATTAAAATTTAGAAAATGAATTATATCATTAAAAATTTTAAAAAACACGAATTCCTTTTTTGCCATTTTTGTCATGTTTTAAACACTTCCTGACCAGCCCTTGAAGTTTCTTGCGGTTTCTAGCAGTCACCATATATTTTAAAAAATATGCTTTAAGACTCATGTTAGATATGAGTAAGGCATAAGATAGTTTCTCATGAAATTTTACTTTAAAAATTGTACGAAATTGGTATACGTGGAGTAGCGCAGAAATGGTTTAAATCTTTAGTGAGTGCACGGATCCACTTCTACGCGGAGATATGTAAATTTTTTGCGACTACCTTCCTTTGGCAATATGAGTAAAAAACAAAATTTAGTAAATGACAATGTGTTAAGTGATAACGGCAGTGAAGAAAGTATTCGTGGATGTGAGCAACAAGTAAATGATGGGTTTGAATGGGACCATTCCTGTTTAGAACCGCAAAGGCTGGTGGAGAAAAGATTGAGGCAAGAAAGCTGAGAGAGTGGAGAAATTGAGGAAGTCGGAGAGAATGACTTCATTACTGTGCGTAGGAAGCCTAAAAGATTAGCAAAAAGTTTTTCACAGACCTCGCAAAATGTAAGGAGCACTACATTACAAGAGCAAAATAAGTATGAGGTATGTGTGACAGGCAAAGAGGTTTTACCAAAACAATTTGGCTTAGCTAAATTGTTAAAATCTGAATGTATCTTAAACGTTATCAAATTAAATATAAAAGCCCCTACAGAGTTAGTAGTTAGTAGAAGAAATACTATTGCAAGTATTTAATAATCGATAAAGACGTATTTGCTTATATATTTGCAATAGTATTTCTTTTAAATGTGAGTGTCGACTTCACAGTGACGTAATACCGCTGCCTTGCAGCGTAATCAAACTACTAGTAAAAATTCAACGAGTTTTCTGGGGTCTCGGTAGCTCAGCGGTTAGAGCAGTGGACCGGCAATCCAAAGGTCGTGGGTTCGAATCCCACTCGAGCTTCCTAAGACGGGTTGATTATTTCTAGTAAACATTTTATCCGTTATCTATATAGCATTGTTAATGCAAAATTCAATAATAAAGATATTTATAAGCAATTACGTCTTTATCGATTGTTAAATACTTGCAATAGTATTTCTTTCGTATGTGAGGGTAGACTTCACAGTGACGTAATACCGCTGGCTTGCAGCGTAATCAAACTACTAGTAAAAATTCAACGAGTTTTCTGGGGTCTCGGTAGCTCAGCGGTTAGAGCAGTGGACCGGCAATCCAAAGGTCGTGGGTTCGAATCCCACTCGAGCTTCCTGAGACGGGTTGATTATTTCTAGTAAACATTTTATCCGTTATCTATATAGCATTGTGAATGCAAAATTCAATAATAAAGATATTTATAAGCAATTACGTCTTTATCGATTGTTAAATACTTGCAATAGTATTTCTTTCGAATGTGAGGGTAGACTTCACAGTGACGTAATACCGCTGGCTTGCAGCGTAATCAAACTACTAGGAAAAATTCAACGAGTCTTCTGGGGTCTCGGTAGCTCAGCGGTTAGAGCAGCGGACCGGCAAAATAATACTCCTCAAAATATTTTGTTACTTTATATTTTTTGTAATAAGCTAATTATATGTCAGCCTAGGGACTTATCAATTAATATAATTTATCATTATTGATTTAAACGTATGTTTATACGTATACACACATACAGAAAGCCTGGCAGCTTTTGACATTCCTCTGGATGTTGGATAAATTACAGTATTTTGTTCTAATAATAATGGTTTACCATTTTAAGGAATCCTAAACTAACTGCAATGGCGGTCCTAGAAGTCGTAATATGAAAACCACATTTCTATTTCTCGGCTAAAAGTCGAGTGAATGCGCTGTGATGAAAAGTGAGTTGCTATTAATGGCGAATTGATTTTAATTTATGAAATAATATTAATTTTATTCATTATTTACTAAGAAATGAGGCGACTAAGAAAAATGTCTTTGCATTTATAGAAAAATATGTGAACACGTTTGATCTAGATATTTCTCAAATAATAGAAAACTATTGAAGCAATAGCTTTTAATGTTGTTTCTCTTACAGGTTTGTAATAATTAATAACAGGTAGTGATCTGTATTTGTATGTCAATGTAAAAATAAGTTGTGTTTGTTTTAATGAAAATAAATTTCTCTTACAGAGCAATAACATAACCAGTTGTTTCAATAAAATATAACATATTATATGTACGTAACTAAATATCGCCGTCCGTGTTTATATTAAAATAAAAACACTTTATAAAGATATTTTCTATATCATTTTGTATGCATACCAAATAAACCCACCCTGTGGGCTACTTGGAAAGGCGCCTTCTTTTTTAAAATAAAACTTACTGTTTGTTCATTCTATATTTTTAATTTTGTATCTTTATAGAGTTATATCTGAAATAAGCAACACATACTTCTTTATCTGTTAAAAATTAAAGGAAAAATAAATATTCAAATTTTATTCCTACTTTTTTACCAAATAGCCCCGTTCTACGGCACCTAAAAAAAGAAATGATGCTAATGAACCCCAACACTTTCGACCCATAACCCCTTTTGTCCACCTTCTCTAAAATATTTGGAACCGCCATAGCTAACCACATTAATTCCATTTGTGAAAAATACAGTGTTTTTAACGAAAGCCAGCACGGTTTCCGAAAACAAAAATCAACGATTACAGCAGTTTATAAATATATTAACGACATTATAAATATAATATATAAGATGACTGCTAGAAACCGCAAGAAACTTCGAGGGCTGGTCAGGTCAAGTGTTTTGTACATGACAAAAATGACAAAAAAGGAATTCGTGATTTTTCGGAAGTACTTATCGGCCAGCTGACGGAGGCAACAGCCGGCCGGCCGGCCGTCTGTTGACCCGTCCACGTAGTTACTTATCACCCAGCTGACGCAGACGGGTCAACAGACGGCGGTATGCTTTAAAGTAAATAAGATACTCAAAGACTATCCAATTAAAATTTAGAAAATGAATTATATCATTAAAAATTTTAAAAAACACGAATTCCTTTTTTGCCATTTTTGTCATGTTTTAAACACTTCCTGACCAGCCCTTGAAGTTTCTTGCGGTTTCTAGCAGTCACCATATATTTTAAAAAATATGCTTTAAGACTCATGTTAGATATGAGTAAGGCATAAGATAGTTTCTCATGAAATTTTACTTTAAAAATTGTACGAAATTGGTATACGTGGAGTAGCGCAGAAATGGTTTAAATCTTTAGTGAGTGCACGGATCCACTTCTACGCGGAGATATGTAAATTTTTTGCGACTACCTTCCTTTGGCAATATGAGTAAAAAACAAAATTTAGTAAATGACAATGTGTTAAGTGATAACGGCAGTGAAGAAAGTATTCGTGGATGTGAGCAACAAGTAAATGATGGGTTTGAATGGGACCATTCCTGTTTAGAACCGCAAAGGCTGGTGGAGAAAAGATTGAGGCAAGAAAGCTGAGAGAGTGGAGAAATTGAGGAAGTCGGAGAGAATGACTTCATTACTGTGCGTAGGAAGCCTAAAAGATTAGCAAAAAGTTTTTCACAGACCTCGCAAAATGTAAGGAGCACTACATTACAAGAGCAAAATAAGTATGAGGTATGTGTGACAGGCAAAGAGGTTTTACCAAAACAATTTGGCTTAGCTAAATTGTTAAAATCTGAATGTATCTTAAACGTTATCAAATTAAATATAAAAGCCCCTACAGAGTTAGTAGTTAGTAGAAGAAATACTATTGCAAGTATTTAATAATCGATAAAGACGTATTTGCTTATATATTTGCAATAGTATTTCTTTTAAATGTGAGTGTCGACTTCACAGTGACGTAATACCGCTGCCTTGCAGCGTAATCAAACTACTAGTAAAAATTCAACGAGTTTTCTGGGGTCTCGGTAGCTCAGCGGTTAGAGCAGTGGACCGGCAATCCAAAGGTCGTGGGTTCGAATCCCACTCGAGCTTCCTAAGACGGGTTGATTATTTCTAGTAAACATTTTATCCGTTATCTATATAGCATTGTTAATGCAAAATTCAATAATAAAGATATTTATAAGCAATTACGTCTTTATCGATTGTTAAATACTTGCAATAGTATTTCTTTCGTATGTGAGGGTAGACTTCACAGTGACGTAATACCGCTGGCTTGCAGCGTAATCAAACTACTAGTAAAAATTCAACGAGTTTTCTGGGGTCTCGGTAGCTCAGCGGTTAGAGCAGTGGACCGGCAATCCAAAGGTCGTGGGTTCGAATCCCACTCGAGCTTCCTGAGACGGGTTGATTATTTCTAGTAAACATTTTATCCGTTATCTATATAGCATTGTGAATGCAAAATTCAATAATAAAGATATTTATAAGCAATTACGTCTTTATCGATTGTTAAATACTTGCAATAGTATTTCTTTCGAATGTGAGGGTAGACTTCACAGTGACGTAATACCGCTGGCTTGCAGCGTAATCAAACTACTAGGAAAAATTCAACGAGTCTTCTGGGGTCTCGGTAGCTCAGCGGTTAGAGCAGCGGACCGGCAAAATAATACTCCTCAAAATATTTTGTTACTTTATATTTTTTGTAATAAGCTAATTATATGTCAGCCTAGGGACTTATCAATTAATATAATTTATCATTATTGATTTAAACGTATGTTTATACGTATACACACATACAGAAAGCCTGGCAGCTTTTGACATTCCTCTGGATGTTGGATAAATTACAGTATTTTGTTCTAATAATAATGGTTTACCATTTTAAGGAATCCTAAACTAACTGCAATGGCGGTCCTAGAAGTCGTAATATGAAAACCACATTTCTATTTCTCGGCTAAAAGTCGAGTGAATGCGCTGTGATGAAAAGTGAGTTGCTATTAATGGCGAATTGATTTTAATTTATGAAATAATATTAATTTTATTCATTATTTACTAAGAAATGAGGCGGCCCATGAAAATATTAAATAAATTCTTAGGAATATAGACGAACCATTTTATTCCGCATAAGAAAGTAAGACCTATAAGCTAACTTTTAAAAGATTACAAATACCTATTGCCATTATGGCTGTAAAATTGTAAGACATAGTAAGGCAAAATACTGACATTTATTATCACTCCTCGAGTTTTCACAAACAAATCAACTGACCGTTTCAAAAACGGTCTATGAGTGCAGCTTGGTTGCATTCACACGATCAAAGAGTCGAGTAACTGCAACCGCGCTGCTCTTACATTAAATAAGTCGAATGAAAGAGGTTCTACCGACTTGGGGGAAGCTGATGTGTGAAATAATGGCATACTGATGTCTATTACAGTACTAGTTACATTCGAGTTGCGATTACTTTATTCTTTCAACTATTTAGATATTCATATGATAATCTTACGATATTTACAGCATTTAAAGTGCGCCCAAATCGCGTTGAGAGAACGTGCACAGATCGTTTACTCGACATTTTGAGGAGCCTTCTCACGACCATTAGCTAAAATAGAAACGTGCTAGTGACTTTATACGATATAGTTTTGCTAGTTGGGACAGAACGTATGTGTGAGGGGAAGACTGTTTCCAAAACACGTTTAAAAACATTTTGCTCTATAGAAAAAAATCCTGAAGTTTTCTCTAAAATTTCATATAAATTTACATTACGACCGTGTTTTACAATAATAATTCCTGTAAAATCATAAACACATAGGTATTTACCTTGAGTGATTTGGATTTCCATAAAACTATTTTTTTTTATTAACTTTTTGATAAAAATGTAAATAGCGCTTACTATAACAGAATCACTGTAATCTTACTATGCAAAATTCGTATGGTAATTTGAATGACTAATGACAATTATGTCACATTCTCTCGCTTGGATTTAACATCTGGTTCTAATTTCTGTAGCACGGAATAGATAATAGTACTGACGTCTTATAGTCTCACTAGATATTAGACCGTTTATCACTAGATAAGGAGAAGTTTAACAACTAATTAATATCCTTAAAGCTTACAGTATTCATCATCATCATCAGCATACAAACGTCCCACGCTGGGCACAGGCCTCCTACGTGGCATAACACGTGGGGATATTGGGCCATAACCCACCACGCTGGCCCAATGCGGGTTGGTGGGTTTTAAACGACTGCCATCTTACGGCAACAACCGGGACAAACGGCTTAACGTGCCTTCCGAAGCACGGAGGAGCTCGAGATGCTTTTAATTAGGTCATCCATCTAGTGATCCGCCATTCAAAGTCAAAATCAAATGCTTTATTCAATACTAGCAGACCGCCCGCCGGCGACTTCGTTCGCGTGGACCCCGTACCCCGTGACGAATTTTCAAAATGACTCTCCTTCCAAGAACACTTATTGTGACGTAACTAAAATAGTAAGAGATATGCCATGGTGACACTTTTTGTAGATAATGGTGTGTTCTGCAAAGCCATAGTACATTATTTTATTCTATCATCAATAGTTTTCTTAGCGCACGCGATTTAAGGAGTTTATTTGAATTTTAGTAAGGATCCATAATTTTTTTGAAAATATAATAGCATAAAGCCTATGTCACCCGGAGATAGTGTAGCTTCCTAAAGGTTAAATTGTTTTTTAAATCGGTTTAGTAGTTTCGGAGCGAATGGAATACAAACAAACAATCAAATTTTTCTTCTTTATAATAATAGTTTAAATAAACCTTTTTTGACGTCAAAAAATATGTACATAAAAAAAGTTGATGAACAGTACTTAGTTAAATCTTATTAACTAACTAACTACTTAACTACCTAACTAGTCCACAGCCAGTTCGGATTTTGGGAGAGCATTCGAAAATTGCTTAGCGACGATCGTAAACCAACCTTCTTAACCGCTGCACCATCGAGCTACTTAGATTATTAATAACTATCTATCCTCATCTTCTGTCCAACAGTAGACCTCCTTCGGCCGGTTATATCACATATACCTACGTAACATATACATACACTAACGCCTACTATCCCTAAAGGTCAGAGACCAGTCAATGAGGACTGCAAAATTAATAAAAACGCAGTTAAACTAACATGTGGTCAGCGCAAAAGGCGGTGAGCCCACCGCCGCTCTATATATAATTAATTAAATTAAAATTATCAAGCTATTTCATTCATTCCTTTATTATTAAACATATTCATTTATTTTTACCGTGTTGCGTAGCGGTGAAAGAATACTACCACCCCCTCTCTTCCCTTGGGTGTCGTAAAAGACGACTAACGGACTAAATACTGCACATGTATACATTCAACAGCATAGAGCGGCGATGACACGCTAAGCACATGTGCGGTCGCTATTTGGTGAAAAGTGGACTATGGCAGAGGACTGCTTTTACGGTCTTCATTGCCTACCTTAGTCTCTGACTATACCCTTCGGTGATAGTATGTATGTATGTTACAAGCTATTTCATCATATTTGGTTGAACCTTTTAGAGTTATAAATTAGGGTTAAACCATAATAATTAACATTCTTCAAAGCATGATACATAGTAATAAAAGATTAAATAATTGTACCTCAATGACAATTTATCATTTTATTTCACAATCAAATAATTATTTCCGGTCTAGGAAGAATACCGCGATCGGTATTCTAGACATTTAGAAAACTTTATTAATTTGTCATATGATGCATATCGTGCAATCGTATTCCCTACAGTTTATTTATTTCGTTACGAGGCGGGCTTCACAACAGACAATGTGCCAAACGCTCCCTGTCTATTCGTTATCGTTAACTTCCAAGAAATAATTGGTTTGAAAATTCGGGAAATGTAGCAAGTAACAAGTCAAATTTTGCTGAAAGATAACACAAGAGCAAGATTTTTACTCCCACTGTTATTTTTAAAAAGTTTGTGCTCTTTACGAAAGTTCAAAATGTAATGACAGAAATACTAAGAAATTCGTCTGAATTCCGTAGTAGGTGTACTTACACCTATAAAGTTTTGTTAACCTACATTAAAATGAGTCTGTATGACCTACCATGTATACGGGTGTATACATCCCGTATATTACGTCTATGTTTGTGCCATATAAATTCATGTTTTCGCGATCAAATAATAACATAAGTTAATCGTACTCAGAGCTCTGTTAAAGAATCAATAAAATAAAATTATTAGGCGTGTCAATGATGACCTTAGCAGTTAGATTGCTTATCATGAACTGGTAATTGATTACGATGTAAAGCGATTTTTGCGGAATAGTAATCAACCCGGAATATCCGCGATTGTAATACATTACGCCAGTATCCGGAGAGGTGGGTAGAGACAACATGTTGGCATATGCTACGATCATGATTCACATCCTTTGCTTCACTTACCTCCTTAATTCACGATTAATTTTGTTAATATTAATGTTAATAATATTTCTTTGTGTTCATTGCATGCCTGATCATGGGCAAACTGTTGATACTATTTTTTTTTTAATAATTTGTAACACAGTTTAAGCAATAAAGGAATTCTATTCTATTCTATTCTATTATTAACGTTCTTCATACAAGTTCGTCGGTTTAGGGTACTCTTGACCTGACCTTGATCGAGAACGTCTTCTATCTGGTCTAAGTGCGTTCGCCGAGGTCTCCCATTCTCTCTCGCCTCATGTACTATTAGATATTGACTGATATTATACGATATGATATACTTTATATTCGATTTAGAATTAACATAACAAACATTTTAAGGCTATGTTAATCGTTCGCTTTCCATTATAAATACACATTTAGACGGGGATTAACGCTAACTACATATTATAGGCATACTTACTACGCATACCTTTTTATACCCGACGTTTCGACCGAGTTGCACCGGCCGTGGTCACGGGCGGACTGCACTGCAGTCTTCGTCCACCGTCACATTTTTTATTCAGCTACCGTCACACACAACACTAACGGTGTCCCTATTACGTACACAGGCCTTGTTCTGGTGGTTAGTCGATTGCGAAGTAAAACGAAGTTGCGTTTTTGCAAATACTGGATTCCACGCTGTAGATATGCTTTTTGATTTCAATCGCTTTACGCACTACTCTTGAATAAAAGTGGCGATCTGTGGAGAGGACTTGCGTTCGATGAAATTCAATCCAGTGATTTGCGCCTCTTTCAAGTAGGTGTTCTGCAATCGCTGATTTATTAGACTGGCGGTTTTTGACAGCTGCGATATATTCTTTGACCTTTTCATGACAATGAAAATTATTGACCGCTTTGTCTGGCCTATGTAGGACACAGCTACAGTCTATTTTGTAGACGCCTGGTGTTTGCAGTGGCAAAACATCCTTCAGAGTGTCCACGATGTTGTTAACCTTTATGCCTGGAGTGTATATGGTTGGTATGGAGTACCCACGTAAGATGTGGCCGATCTTGTCTGTGACATAAGGCATGTAGTCCGGTTGCCTGCTAACCTCGGGATGCTTGTTGCGATTAATCGGTTTCCGTCGTCGATTCACTTGATATCCGGTTTTCTTAAGTACCTCCTGAACATAATCCAACTCCCGCTCCAAATGCTCAGGGTCACAGAGGTCAAAAGCTCTGTTTTTGAGTGACGTCACAACGGATTGCAAGTGTCAAGGATGGTGATGTGAGGCAGCGTGTAGATATCTGTCCGTGTGCGTGGGTTTTCGGTGCGATACGGACCCGTTGCATCTCACGGTCATCTTAACGTCAAGAAAAGACAACGACCTGTCCGCCTCCATCTCGTATGTGAACCTCATATGCGGGTGAACGAAGTTGAGATGTTTAATCCTTTGATCCACTTCCTGCTTGCTACCTTTAACGACACTGAAGATGTCATCTACATATCTTTTCCAAAGTCGTGTGGTCTTAGGCCCGAGACTCAGTGCCTTCTCTTCAAAATGCTTCATCCAGATATTGGCAAGTACCGGGGTGACTGGGCTTCCCATGGCGACGCCATAAATCTGTAGGTAATATTAATCTTAAAAAAAAAAAATAGTTACCGTCCAAACAATGCTTCAGTTATAAAAAGGTATGCGTAATATTGTGCCTATAATATGTAGTTAGCGTTAATCCCCGCCTAAATGTGTATTTATGTTAATCGTGTTATCAAATATAAATGGCATATAGCAATTAATGTTAAAGCTCATCCAATCTACAATGTTCGCAAACAAGACTATTAACCAATAGTCTACGTACACAAGCATGTAAATGGTGTGATTGATCAGGTAATTTGCACATAGACAATACTGAATCTGGTTAGAGCAGAGGGGACATTGTAACTTGAAGATTTATTGTTTATTGTGGTAAATCCAAGATGTACTTACTGATGGTATATGTATAAATATTTGTACATACTTAAATACCTATTTATAAATTAAGGCAAATCATGTTGCGAACATATAATTATTTTATTTAAGGACTGAAAATACTGTAACTTGAATAGAGTACGACTTAATTATATTTAATATGTAAGCACTTGATTCAATAGCATTCAATACTTATTGAAAAGGAAAACGTTTTGAAAAGAAAATGGATGATGGAATAGAAGCAATGGAGTTTCTAATTACTGTATAGGTATTCCGAAAGACTAAGGTCTTATAAAAAGAGCGTACTTTTGAGCTCGTTTCCTTTCTATGTTGTTATCTGTTGCCGAAGTTATTGTACTTATACATAAATAATATAAGTGACATACTTAACTTATGTATTATAAAAGTTTTATACCAACTATATAAAACAGTAGGTATCTATATACGTTGTCTTTTAAGTAAGGACAAGGGCTCCACTCCACCCTTAAAATCATTGCTACATTAATATTATCACTTCCCAAATCGAATTCGTGATCACAAACCCTGACACACACTTTAACCTTTTTAGGGCATGAACCTAAAACTTCGGGCTGAGCGCTCTGCAAAGTCAGCTAATCAATATATTGTCACAATTCATCAAGCGAGTTAATATAATGACACGCAATTTCGCCCATCTAGTCGTAGTACCACCGAAAACTTGGTCCGTTATTTCTCAAAATGGCGTGCTCATCCTGTCGAACATCTCATTATTCCACTTGTTAAAGTGGAACTTTAACGATATTATGAAAGTTATCTGCATTCGCCGCCACGCCAACTTGGATATAACTTTGCGATAACTTAACCAGTTCAGGTAGTTACTGAACCGATTTCTTAACCAGTTCAGTCAGTACTGAACCGATTTCTTAACCAGTTCAGTCAGCTAGTTAAGCGCGCCGTCAAAATAAGTTCCCAACAACAAGGAACATTTCAGCTGTAAACTTATTTCAAACGAAAATGCAAATATCTTTTATTGTTGAAATTTTTGCATTCACAATGCTATATAGATATAGGATAAAAAGCAACCAGTCTCAGGAAGCTCGAGTTGGATTCGAACCCACGACCTTTGGATTGCCGGTCCACTGCTCTAACCGCTGAGCTACCGAGACCCCAGAAAACTCGTTGAATTTTTCCTAGTAGTTTGATTTACGCTGCAAGCCAGCGTAACGTCACTGTGAATCCCACTCGAGCTTCATGAGACTGGATGATTTTTTTCTAGTAAACATTTTATCCGAAAATGCTAATGCTAATTTTTGTAATGAAATAATTTTTATATATGTGGTGACACTATTGTGAACATAGAGGTATATTACCAAGCGATCTCTTCTCGCTTGGATAATCGTAAAAGGCGACTAACGGAATGAAGACTGCTCTGCTCAGCACCTATCACGCTAAGCACGTGTGCAGTTGTTATTTGGTAAAACAGAGGACTAATTATGCGGTCCGCAGTCTCTGACTAACCCTTAGGGGATAGTCGTGTATATGTGTTACACTTGGTTCAAAGGTAACCCTGTTCTACGGTATTCTTATACAAGTATTTTAGTAAGATAAGCTGGTTGCAACAAATTTAGACTTTATATGGCTGCAGAAAACCCGTTATGCAGTCGTTTGTATTCACACGCAGCCATCCCTCCTCTCATTAGGCTAGCGTTGCTATTCGTACAAACTTTCTATATGAGAATGATATGTCTGTGCTGATAAGTGGTTATGGTTTATCTTTCAGGTTTCTCCCGCCGGGCAGCTATCTGAACGCGCGTGAGCTCGGCCCGAAGAAGCTTGTGGAAACCATGAATGAGATATACAACGACAAAGAGAAATACTATGAGTTCTTCAAGTGGAGGAACCATTACAAATACAAGTACACCTTGGAGCAAGACGTGTGCGACCTCTGTGCCGCTCTCAATGATGAAGATAAAATGAAGGAACGCACCGTGTATAGCAACTTAAGGAGGTGGTGGAACGACGGGCAATGGGATGGTAGAGATAACACGTGTAGAATCAGATGATAGGCGTTGATAATTCAGGGGCCTTACTATTACCAATAGAAGTAAGTATACTTACTTTAATCTTACTATGCAAATTCCCATACGAATTTTGCATAGCAAGATAAAAGGTTATGCTGTGACTTTTAAAAGACTATAAAAATACGGGGGATTAATTTCTACAAAATTATGAGAGCTTTAAATTAACAAAAACTACGACCATTTAATTATCGATGTAGCAGTAGGGGGTCCAGAAGTCAATACCTACCTCGCAAAATGACTAATATGGTAAAAAACTACAACGCAAAATGTCTATGTAGAAAAATATCTATATAGCAGAAAGCCAACGGCGAAAGAGACCCACTAACTTAGATTAAAACAAAATGTTTTAATCTAAGCCCACTAACCATAACACCTACTTTCTATTAAGACTACGTAGGTACCTACTCGTATCCTACACGTTTGGAAACAATACATTAGGTCACAAATGTTAGTCGTCGCTTTGTATCATCGTTAATCATCTTTAACAGTTAATAATATTTTGATAATAGGTAAGTATTTTATGTCACGTTTATTTATTTTATTTATTTAATTTTTTATTCTAGTAAGCAAATTATTATCAAATTCAGTCGATCACAAAAATTTCATCGTGTGTCCCAGAAAATAATATTTATCCGGGATGATTCATCGATTGTCTTAGGAAACATCATAATTATCCTATTATAAACATTACATGTACAAAAATGCACAAGTCTCGTATCGTAGTGTTGCCGTAAAAAGTTGCGAAATCCAATGGAAAACAAGTCGTAACCGACTTCGGTTCAGTTCGTAGATACGTAATGTGGAAACAGCTATCCAACCACTTTGTCATAAATTAATACTTTGTTAGTTAGCTAACAACATTTAGTAGAAGGTAACCATTATTTAATTCTTTAATAAATAGCGAATTGGCAAACGCACACAGCAACAAAGTAATTTACATCGTTCGCCATAATATTCTTTCAAACAAATAAAATCACACTGTAATCTGAGAATACTTCAACATGGAACACTCGGACCAAATGCTGCAGAAAATGCAGAACGGCTGCACCTATTTGGGTCATTCTTTTTTGCTGTGTTTGTAATAATTGTTAAGACCAAGTTTGTGTTAAATATATTGTTTGGAAATTCGGCACTGGATACATAATGTTCAGTTTCACACGGACGAAGTCGCGTGCGGGCCGCTAGTATTAGATTGATTTTGTTATAGGTAGATTCTTTGGACTTGTGCGTTTGCCAAGTTGCTCTATTTATTATAGAAATAAAAAAATATTAATATTATAGTTACTATAAAATGTTGTTAGCTAACTAACCACTAAAGCGTCCGTTAATAAAAAAACAAGGCGGCAAACGTCCAGCTGTTTCCAGAACTGCTAGAAGAGTGTACAGAAGACTACGAACCCTGACTGAGCTGACAAAAAAGCTTAGAAATATACAACTACTCAGGCTATATCAAAATTTAATATACTCGTACGTACGGAATGCTTAGAAAGCCTTTTACTTGGAAGTCACTGTTTAAAACTAAAAATAATAATATCATTTTCGATAGCTAAAACCATAACGATTGTTTTGATGTACACTATTGTACACATTATTAGGAAGAACGATGATTACGAAAAGTAATTTACACATTTTTAGCACAAAAAAAATCCTTAGCAAAAAAAATGGCGAACCGTCAAAATCACGTCAAAATTGTCAACAATTTAATTTTTTTACTAAAGGTTCTCGTACACTTTGCCATAGTTTCTTTTGCTCTACCGATAAATCAATATCCATACAGCCACCTCAAATTTTCTTGCGGAACTACGAACTAGGTGCAGTGAGCAACAACCTTATCAAAGAACGTTGCCGTGTTTAAGGCGCTTGGTCAAAAAAAAAATTTAATTGCAATGTCACTGTTTACAAAATGTAAACAAACTTAACCAATCCTTAACGTTAATTAGTTTACGATTGTTTTGATGTGCACTTATTTAGGAAATACGGTGAGTAGAAGAGTATTTCGACATTTTTAAAGACGCTTACGTTACGCTGCAAAAATCCGTTTTGGCGAACTGTCAATTTCGTCAATTTCATTATTTTTTTCTGTGAAATTTTGTGTGCCAATATAATAGATTTCTTTTACTTGTATGATGAATAAGTAACAATAGCACCACCTGAATTATTTTCACGACCAACGTACTGCTTTGATTTATTTATTGGGGGACTGTAGTAACCGTGGACGTTTGGAGCTTAGAATTCTCGGTAAAGGACTAGAGTCACCGTCGACGTATATTTTTAATTTTTTTAGGTGACTGTAGTCCCCTTTGACGACAAAAACTAGCGAGACTTGTGCATTTTTGTACATGTAATGTTTTTGATGGGATCTCATTTCTTTTTGTAGGTAATCCTCCTTTTTTAGGTTTCAGGTATTATAATATCTTGTGCTTAAGCACCAACTTAACACCAGGTACAGCCGTGCCTTTGTTTTACTTGACTTGGCGGGGGCACTTCTGTGCCCCTACCACAACCCCAACAAGACGAAGTTATAGGAGTTCAAAATAGTACCTACGGCTGTGCCTTTTTTCGCTCGACTTGCCGGATGTACTTCCGTGCCCCCATACATAAAAAAATCGGAATTTTCGAGTTTTTCTTTGCTTTAAAGGCTGAAAAATAGCTATGTACAAAATTTGGAGCTTGTGGGTGTGCTAGAAGTACTTAGACTTACCTTAGAATTTTGATGATCAGTGACAGTCAGTGACAAAATAAAGCAACTTTGACTTGCCATAATTCTTAAACTACTGGTTCAAATTTAATGTAATTTAAAATATATCTAGCTATGTAATGACCTCTTAGCCATAAAAAAATTTGGCTTCAAGTTTTTTCCACAACGAAGTTACAGGGGTTCTAAAATGGCTCGAATGGCTTCAAGAAAAGGATGGTACGGCTGTGCCTTTTTTTTGGCTCGACTTGGCGGGGTACTACCGTACCCCCAGATTTGACCGGGCTAAAAGTAATCTGTATTATCCTGGGATATAGCAGATTTTTACTAGTGAAAGAATGAGAAGAATCAGTTTCGTAGTTCCTGAAATCCTACTGTTATCTATATGATAAACTCATCACTGATAAGATGAATGCGTATAAGTATACCTTACGTACCCATCTAACATCTAAACACAGTCATAGTACCTAGTATTAGCTAGTATTACAATATAATAAAATTGAGATGAAAGTCTGTCTCGTAGCCAATTATTCTCTAATTTCCAAAATTAAAATCTGTGATTATTTATTATGATATAAGATAATGACAAGTTAATTTATGATTTATTTAAGATGTATTGATAACAAATTGTGTAATTTTTTAAAATTATTATATAAAACTTGTTATGAACATCGACTAGTTTCATTTCCGTTTGTAGTTGTACTTTTTTGGTGGAAAGGGGTCGATCGAAGGTTTGGCGAAAACTCTCGGAATTCATAATATACATTATAATCACGACTATTATCCCCGAAGGGTTAGTCAGAAACTAGATAATGAGGACAGCAAAAGCAGTCCTCTACCATAGTCCACTTTTAAGCAAATAGCGACTGCACATGTGCTCAAACTAGTCTCAAATAAAACATATTTCAAGTTCACTTCCGTAAAACCACTTCATAGAGTAAGATGTTGGTAGGATTCCATACTTCTAATGATAAGGTTCCTGTTTAGTCCAGGTACTTTCTTTAACCAGACTTTTTTATTGATTTTCTTTTGAGACATTGAGCCCATAAGCGCGCGCAGGCGACCTGGGGGTTACTCTCGAACGCAAACTCAATCTTAATACAATTCCAATGCGATTAATATGTATCGATATTGGGATAAGTAAAGATAATTCCGGAACGCCATCTCGATTATAATTTGTTCAATCAATTTCCACGCAATTTAATTTCAATGTGGCGCTATTGTCGCTTACAAAATTGCCATTTGACATTTTTTAGATTTGTGATTGGAAATTCTGTTTCAAGAGTAGCCTACCAGGTCGCAGCGGCCAGGCCGCGGCTAGGCCGCGGCGGCCAGCGAAATGTATGAATTGCATCATCAGCGCGCGCACTTGGCCGCAAGCGGCGAGCGGCCGCGTGCATATATTTCGCCGGCCTGGCCGCTGCGACCTGGCCGCCAGTACGCGCTTGGGCTAAGTATCCCGTGACAAATTTCCAAAACTTATATACAACAATCTGGTCCTAACAATCACAATCACAACAAAAAAGAATTAAGTAGCTCAATAGTTGCAGCATTTCTGAAGTGATGCACAAACATTTACATTTGTGGCAAATTATTTTTATTTATATAAGTAGATAGATTTGTGTTATTGCAATATTATTATTATAGAGAGATTTAAGTCGCTGCACGATCTGCAATTTCCAGCTAGTGATTAGAACCAAAAGCAAAAGTTCGTAAAGATCAAAACCATTGAAGAATTAAATTGTTGTTAGTCTGTTGGCATGTGCCTAATGGAGTAGCTTACGAGTTGTGAGTGAGACAACTCATTTTTGTGTTCTACCTCCTACTTCTCCTCTCGTGCCGCCAGAGTGATCCGGCCCGATGTAAGCAATCACCAGAGTTCATTACAACAGCGGCCTGCCTCATTGAAAATGCTGTAAAGCGGTTGGACATTCTCCAACGCTTTGAAGTTAGCGACGACCGACGTCTAATTTTATTGTGGAATAAAGTCTGGATGAAAGCCTCTGAGATGTACCGTCACAACTTATAAAGGGCCGTGCAAGATTTTCCGTGCGCTTCTTGAGAAGTAGTTACCTACCTATCATTGCAGTTTGGCATCTGCAGCCGATTTCAAGAACGACTCTGATGGTGTGTATACAACATAGGGCAGTGTAAGTGTCAAGTATATATGACGTTTGTGTAAGTACCTACATAAGGTAAAGAAAGAATCTCTTGATTATGGTCTTCGTAATGTGATGTCAATCATAACCACAGTGTTTGTATGTTAGCATCATCGTTGGCCTTTGCGTCTATTGCAGACGATTTATGGTGCAATGCTGGGCAAACACCGTCTTTGGTGGCTGAAAGGTCCGATGCGAGAGCGACATGTTCTACCGCAGGCCTGACAATAGAAGTTTGCGACAGATGGGACTGAGTCGCCTTGACGTTGTCTCTTTCTCTTGTCAGCGAGTGTCGCGAACCAGGTTTTGTCGCAAAACTTGCAACCCTCCAACACGTGTTTACGCCACTCCGTCCGTTTCTATGCAAGCTTTTCCCATTTTCTGTGGTCAATGTGAAAGGCAGACATGTCTCTTTTAGCGCAATCCTTAAAGCGAAGCAATGGCCTCCCAACGTCTTTCGCGACAGCACCAAGAAGAACACGTCGTGGTAGTCGAGAGGGTCCATCCTGTGCACATGCCCTAGCAGCGCAAACGTCTCTGTTTGAGAAACGCGGTCAGGCTAGGCAGCTGTGCTATTTCTAGAACCCTTTCGTTGTATGTTGGTATAATGCAGTAGAATAAGAAGAAAAACGGATTTTCAAATTTTCTTCAACAAAATCTTTGGCAATGTTTCTACAGGATGTTTGTAAGTAAATGTTATTGGAACTAACAACTGCAAACCTGCAAATTATAAATGTAAAGTTCGAAGAAAAAGCTGTAAGTACTTTTGTAATAATGGAATAGCTGATTATTTTTGCAACTCCAAGTAGCTCCCATACTAATAGTCTCTCAGTCAACAGTAATTTTTTCACTTAATAGGATGGCATGTGGCCATGTTGCGGAATATATAGGTACTTACATATGCAGTGGCTGTATATAAATATAAGGCGACTGCTAGAAACCGCAAGAAACTTCAAGGGCTGGTCAGGTCAAGTGTTTTGAACATGACAAAAATTACAAAAAAGGATATCGTGCTTTTTCCATTCTTAATTAAATAATTCATTTTGCGAATTTTAATTGGATAGTCTCAAAGACTATCTAATTTATTTTAAAGCAATAACGTAACAAAAATAAAATGAAAAACAATCAAAAATAACGATTATTTACAACGCGCGGGCAGCGCGGCCGGTCGTTGACCAGTCCGCGTCAGCCGTTACGTAAGTACCTACGTTAGTCTGCAATGAGACCCCATTTATTTTCCTATTACGAAATGTGCGTATTTTTCTTATGTTATTGCTTTAAAATAAATTAGATACTCAAAGACTATCCAATTAAAATTCGCAAAATGAATTATTTAATTAAAAATTTAAAAAGTACGATTTTTTTGTCATTTTTGTCATGTTTAAAACACTTGACCTGACCAGCCCTTGTAGTTTTTTGCGGTTTCTAGCAGTCGCCTTATATTGTGTAACTTCAACATTAGCCTACAAGCATCCCACTAGCACATGGGGTGGTTGGCCTTCATCTCATCTGATGCTAATTTAAGTGGCGATAAGGCCGAAGGTGGAAGCGCGCTTCACCCGGAATCCTCAACCACTGAGGAACTGGCTATCTTATCTCAAACTGTCGGAACACAACAATGCTATAAACATCGTTGTTATGGCGACAGACTTAGATAAAGTGATAGTAGCTAGCCAGGCGGACTTAACAGCCACCAACCAGAACCACCTTATAAGCGTATACGCCTTAAACCACCATGTAGGTCATTAGGCCAGCTAATTAACTAATACGGGTTGTTAGGTCTTATATTTGCTCCGCGGGTCTTACCATTGTCTCACCGACTACAATCGCCAATTATACGGCTTACGTCACTTCAGGGCCCATATTCTGTAACGATTCCTTGATTCAAAACCACGTTAATTCCTTAAAAAGTTACGATATCTTCCTAAAAACGTATGCGTTTGACGTTTGTGCGCCGTAAGGTATAAGTGTGGAATCTATAGATTGCGATACAGAATCAGGGCCCAGGCTGTACTGTGCACTGTACGTGTGTGTGATTAGAGTATTTTCAGTTTTGTACAGTCTGTACAAAACTGAAAATACTCCAATGTATTCTCAGCTTTAGCTGTTGGGTGTTAAGTTCAAAATCGATTGTAGCATTTTGACGTTCTAGAGTGTTACTCGTAGTCTGACCTGCTTTTACCCGAACATTCCGGAGCACGGATGAGCTCAAAATATTTTCATTGTTGAAGTTGTCTAACTTCCAACAACCCGAAAGCGTAATCCGTGGCGCCGCGCTGTCGTCGAATTCCGCTCGGAAACTTTACAGACTAAATAGGTAAGTACCTACCTAACTAGGCAACACTTTAGGAACTCGTTGGAACGATCGCGCTCGTTAAACGATTATGTATGAACGCAGTTGTTGATAATAATTTGCAGTTGGAACTCGGTACCTACAGGTACCTACTTACCATAAAGTAAAGTAAAGTAATTTATTTACATATATAATTGAGTGTGTGTTTGTTTTGTATGTGTAAATAAAACATTGTTATATGTAATGTGGGTTGCCCGCATCACAGCACAGCCTCATACTGTTTCACTGCAGGGCAAAGGGCTTCATCATTGAAATCAAGTCATCGCCACAATGATGGCTACCTATTGGCTTAATCATCAGCTGCGCTTGCTATATGCGGGATAGTAATTACAAGCCCGGGTCGCAGTAAGGCTGTACCCGGGTTATGCATCGAAAAATCCGAAAACACGCTTTGGCCGAACCTGAGTATTGAACCTAAATTATTTTATATCATCTTTCATAGTAGGTAGGTACTAACGACCATACCTAAGTACCGTGTCAGTATCGGGGGTGTCGTAAAAGGCGACTAACGGACTAAAGACTGCACATACTTATATCAGCATAGTGCGGCGATAGGCTCACCACCTGTCACGCTGAGCACATGTATAGTCGCTATTTGGTAAAAAGTGGACTATGGTAGAGGACTGCTTTTGCTGTCCTCATTGCCTAGTCTCTGACTAACCCTTCGGGGATAATAGTCGTGATCATATGTATGTATACCTAAAGTCTTTTAAGTAGTAGGTATAGCTAACAAACATGCACGTGTTGCGCATTACGATTACAAACAAATACCAAATACCATTGGTATTAGTTTTTGGTATTAGAATGGAATAGATCAGATTTAGGAGGACCTGTTGTTACACGACACTATGCAATCAAGACATTGAAGCACTAGCCGCAACTGTCATCATCATTATCCGCCTATAAACGTCCCACTGCTGGGTACAGGCCTTCCTGCATGAATAACAGCACAATGTAGATATTTATTTATTTATCAAAGTGTCTAGCCTGCCACTAAACTTTATGTAATAAAATTAATGTAGGTGCTGCCGTATAGGTCACGTGATAGGTTAGTATTTAAGACAATCGCGAAGCGCAGCGTAGCGATTGTTTCGAATTTCGAGGTTGTTTTTTTTATTAGACAACAGAAATACTAGCTACTAAATTGTTACTGTCTAATAAAAAAAATAACCTCGAAATTACAAAATATATATATTCCAATGACTAAAAAGTTGTGGCAGAATAGCTTTTTATGTTAGTCTGCCGCTAATTAACTATTTCACTACGCTACCATAATGTACGAGTATACTTAACTATTAAAAATTATACTTTATTTGCTTGCATTAGGGAACAAATTGGAATACCTAATAACTTACGGCAGAACAACATTATTTCTTAACTTACCACTAGCGGCAGTACATTAGTTTTTATTTAATAACCACTGGTGGTAGGCTAGACCCTTCCATTATTTATTTATTTATTTATTTTTAATCGAACTCCAACTACAGTCGCCGGATCCACAGTATAAATATAAGCTAAAGATTTATACTGTGCTGGAGCCCTTATTTGCGCTAGTTCTCTTTCATTCCAGTTCTCGGTATTCTGCTCGTGTGCGGGATTGGGCCATAATAATTACGCTGGCCGCTGGTTCAATGCGGGTTGGTGGGTTTTAACGACAGCCACCGCACTACAACAACCGGGACCAGTAGCTTTACGTGCCTTTGTCTTCTGCCTTCCGAAGCACTGCCATTCCAACTATAGGTATAAATAAGTATGTGGTAAAACCACTTACCTTTTCCACTTCCCTGGTACCTTTTTTATTTCATGTAATCATCTCATATTTTAACTTCGTCTTATTTATATATTTGCCTTTATTTTTCCTCGCTTCTGCAACGATACATAATGATTTAGTAAATACACACTACACTACACACATCGCAATTCCTTTATCTAAACACATTTACTTACGTGATCTAAATCACGAAACTTCGGACACTATTTTTCGACACTTTTACGTATCCCACAAGTTTCGGATCACTTCGATAATCTTATTAAGCGTTTTTCCTTGAAATATTTACATTTATCTCACCTTAATTGTTTTCTATTTACTAAATATTGTGTTTTGGTTACGTTTTGACGTATCTGACAACTTATTTTTGCTTCGTTGCTATGCAACTTATCAACATAATTCAATCAAAACTTTTTGACTTTCTTGTTTTCACATTTGGCCATCTAGATTTCAGCGTTTTAAAAATATTATTTTGAAATTTATGCAGAACTCAGAAACCGAGGTTTCATTATAAAGTTCAGCCGACGACTAATCATTACATCTCTAGCTTTGGATTCAAAAGGATTAGTCTACCGAGACGATCACCAGCTTCCGAATTGGAAGGTCAAGACTCCTCACTTTGCTCTTCCAAATTGGAAGGACTAGTCTTCAAATACAATCACCAGCTTCCGAATTGGAAGACTACAGCTTCCAGACATCGCGTGCGCCTACGCCTGCCTGTGCCTGTCTCGCCTGTCAGCCTACACTTTCGCCTGCCTGCGCCTGGTGGCGCCTGCCTGCCTGCACCTTCGCCAGCCTGCGCCTGGTGGCGCCTGCCTGCCTGCGCCGTCGCCAGCCTGCGCCTGGTGGCGCCTGCCTGCCTGCACCTTCGCCAGCCTGCGCCTGGTGGCGCCTGCCTGCCTGCACCTTCGCCAGCCTGCGCCTGCTGGCGTCTGCTGCCTGCGCCTGCCTGCGCCTACCTACACCTGCCTGCGCCTACCGGCGCCTGCCTGTCGGCGCCTGCCTGTCGACGCCTGCCTGTCGGCGCCTGCCTGCCTTTGCTTGCCTTCGCCTACCGGCGCCTGCCTACCGGCGCCTGCCTGTCTTCACTTGCCTGCGCCCTTCGACGACTGCCAAGTTCAGCGCTTGCCTCCACACCTTCGCCTGCCTCCACGTCAGCTGCACCTACCCCTTCACTTTTTATATCATCAACTTTCATTTTATCCATCATCACCTCCATACTCACCATCCTCACTCACCTTTTTTAACTTTTGTTTGTAATTTTATTTTGCCTTATAAATATTTGTTAATTCTTATCATCCTTTTCTTTTTAAATGTCGCTTCACTACAAGTACCTACCGAAAATAAACAGGTAAGCACAGGTACATAGGTACAACAGGTGTCTTATACTTTAGTGAAATAAATCCACCACTCGTTATTGTAACCCCGCATGCTCCTTACCCAATTTCCTGTCGAGTATTCTCGACACAAATCAAATACGTGACCTGCATTTATGTTATTGTTGTGAATTGAAAAAAATAATTCTTCCTGTAGGTAGACCGTCTACAGTGGCGTCTCTCTCGCTCTCTTGACGGTACGACAGTAAGGACGGATATAACAGCGAAGAGGAGCGAATAGGCGCGTTTTATAGGTTTTTTGCCTATAAAGGAAAAAATAAGTTAAATAAAAAAATGTGTCTTTAGCATTCACTAGATAATAAAAAGTTTATTCTATTGGTAAAAAAATTAAGTCATTTATTAATGTATTATCTGACTTACAGCTCTTTTAAATGTTGAACAGCTATCTTTGAATTTTTATTCTATCGAGTGAAGTATTACCAATCATGTTTCTGTCTTTAAGAGTCACTAGATAATATGTTCAACTATATTATATATGAATTTTAGAACTGTATGTTTTATATTGGTGGCGGTACAATCAATCGAAATTGTTAAAAATGGGAATATAGCGCCTTAAGTTGCGTGAACGCGGAATTATCTTTTCAAAAACTAAAATATTCTATTTTTATCTAATGTTAAGGGGGGTTAGGCGGTCAGCGAAAATTCCGGGCCCTCGATCGCGGGTGTTGCGCAGTGCGGGGGTCCGCGGTAATTCGTAAGCGCCATTCATATTATTATCAAAAAGTTAATAAAAATGTTTAGTTTTTTGGAAATCCAAAACAGTCAAGAAATTGAAAAGGTAAATACCTACCTATGTGTTTATGATTTTATAGGAATTAATATCGTAAAACACGGTCGTAATTAGAGATAACTTCAGGATTTTTTTCTATCGAGCAAAATGTTTCCAATCGTGTTTTGGAAACAGTAATTCGCTCACACATACGTCCTGTAATAAAAAAAATCCGTTTTTTTCCGCCTTACCCTTAACCCCCCTTAACTAGGCGAGAAGACGTGGCGAGAGTTTGACCCGTCTCATCTCATAATGCCAACTTCGCAAAATGCCAACCGCTCGCAAAATGACAACTTCTCAGAATGCCAACTTCTCGAAATGCCAACTTCTCAGAATGCCAACTTCTCGAAATGCCAACTTCTCAGAATGCCAACTTCTCGAGATGCCAACTTCTCAGAATGCCAACTTCTCGAAATGCCAACTTCTCAAAATGACAACTTTTCAAGGGGCAGATTTTAGTGTTTTTTGTGCCTACCAATGGCATAAAATAAATATATTTTCACGTACACGTACGTAAGTTTCATTTAGAACTTGTGTTAGTGATACTGGAATAACGGATAAACATACATATACGAACTTTTCTTTTGTAAATAAATACTTAATATACATAGGAAACACCCTGACCAAGACAAATAAACAACGCAATATTTGTCTTGTCCGGGAATCGAACCCGGGACCTCTGGAGCATAAGCTAGTATCTTAACCAACAGGTCGTCAAGTACAATAATCTAAAAAATCACACATATGTAACCTATAGACCATCATATTACTAGATAACGGGCAACAAATAATAAAAGTATCAAATCAAAGTCATTCAAATTCTAATGTCATACCATGACTTATAGTTCGGTATGCAGAAACTCTAAAAATAAATAATTAATACAATTATCCTGTTTTAAGTTAAGTATCATGAAGAAAGAATTGAAAAAAAAATTATGTCAAAAATATGTCATATTTACGTCATTTACGGAGAATTAGTTTTGTGTTTTGTTCAAGTGCATATTATTGAGGAAGGAAATTAAGTGCATTTAAATACAATTACGCATGACTTGATGATGTTATATACAATTATCTAATTTGCAATTAAACATGGAAGGAGGATTCGAAATTATTAAAAATCAAAAAGGTGGTTCAATGTTGATTCGTAGTGATGGGCATAGATTCACTAAAAATAAATCAAATAAGAACGGGTCTTCGTTGTGGCGGTGTGTTAATCGTACTTGCAGTGCTTCGGTGACACTTAGTAATAATAATCAAGATATTTTACGCGATAGTGCGCATATTTGCGAGCCATCCGTGCTTATGAATGAAGTTATAAAGAAAAAGGATGAGTTAAAACGATCAGTGTGTAAAAAATTAGACCCAGTTCCAAAAATTGTTGAAGATTCAATGAGAAAATTAAGGAATGATAATAAAGATGATGCAGATTTGATACCCACTTTTAATTCAATTAAAGATTCACTATATAGAGCACGTAAACGATTTTTAAACACAGATTTACTGTCTCACACCACTACACAAAGTATTAATATTCCTGAAGTTTTGGCAAAAAGTTTTTTAGTTTGCGAAGACGGCGATCAAGAAAAGATTTTTGTTTTTGCAACAAGAACAGCTCGAAATATTGTGAAAAAACATAAAGGGACGTACTTTGCTGATGGTACGTTCAAGGTGGCTCCTAAACCATTTTACCAGCTTTATGTCTTGCATTTAGATATCAATTCAGACAAAAAAAGAACTAATATTGTACCGGTCATATACGCCCTGTTACCAAATAAGACAGAAGAGACATATAACAGATTATTTGCAATCATAAAAAATATGGAGGTAAACATTGAGACATTTAAGTGCGATTACGAATTGGCGCAAATAAATGCTGTTGCGAACATCTTTCCTGAAGCCGTAATCAGTGGATGCTACCACCATTTCAATGACGCGGTTTGGAAATATGCGAAAAAAATAAATTTAAACGCTACCTCAGAAGGGCGAAATGTTATCAGGATGGCAGCAATATTTCCATTATTACCTGCGAATTATATTCCTGCTGCTTGGCGTCATATTTTAGATCATTCTCCAAACAGTGCCGAAATGACCCGTTTTCGTGACTACTTTGAGAGGCAGTGGTTTCCTAAGTTTCCAGCATCAATTATAAGCTGTGCCAATCAGCGCCACCGCACCACAAATGCATTAGAAGGTTGGCACTATCGCTTAAATGGACGAATCAAGAAAAATCCCAATTTGTATAATTTTTTGTTCAAACTTCGCAAAGAAGCGAAACATTGGAATCAACGTATTACTGCTTCGTTATTTAAAACATTGGGTAACAAAAGAAGACTCCGAGATATTGTTTTTGATAAAAAATACAAAAAAAATTTAAAGAAACTGCTAGACAGTGAACTCGATATACCAAGATTCATAAAAAGAATTATCTATTTGAGACTTTCTTTGTTTAAAAAATAAATATTGATCAATGTTAATTATATTTTATACTACAATTTGATTTACTGTATTTTTTTATAATTAGTAAAAAGTAGTAGTAGTATTTATTTACAAAAGAAAAGTTCGTATATGTATGTTTATCCGTTATTCCAGTATCACTAACACAAGTTCTAAATGAAACTTACGTACGTGTACGTGAAAATATATTTATTTTATGCCTTTGGTAGGCACAAAAAACACTAAAATCTGCCCCTTGAAAAGTTGTCATTTTGAGAAGTTGGCATTTCGAGAAGTTGGCATTCTGAGAAGTTGGCATCTCGAGAAGTTGGCATTCTGAGAAGTTGGCATTTCGAGAAGTTGGCATTCTGAGAAGTTGGCATTTCGAGAAGTTGGCATTCTGAGAAGTTGTCATTTTGCGAGCGGTTGGCATTTTGCGAAGTTGGCATTATGAGATGAGACGATAAAACGTCAAATGTTTAGTTTTTTGGAAATCCAAAACAGTCAAGAAATTGAAAAGGTAAATACCTACCTATGTGTTTATGATTTTATAGGAATTAATATCGTAAAACACGGTCGTAATTAGAGATAACTTCAGGATTTTTTTCTATCGAGCAAAATGTTTCCAATCGTGTTTTGGAAACAGTAATTCGCTCACACATACGTCCTGTAATAAAAAAAAATCCGTTTTTTTCCGCCTTACCCTTAACCCCCCTTAACTAGGCGAGAAGACGTGGCGAGAGTTTGACCGTCTACGTACGACTGCCGATGGCTTAAACTCCGTATGTATGCTAAACCACATGAATGAGAAATTTCTATACTCATGTGTCTATACATTTAATACTGCATGCTGGCCAAACATCTGAGCGACGTCCTGTTGGTGTTACAACATGCTCCGTCAGCAGCTAGTTCCTGGGAACCCAAGTGATTAGTTTGCTAAATTAAAAAAAAAAAACAAAATTCATTAAATATAATTTATTCAATTTAGGCTACAATAAATGAGCACTTATGAATGGTGGCTATGCCATCTGTTCCTAAGTCCTAACTATGGGGCGGGGAGCCTTGTACCACATGAGTATAAGATGTGCTTGTACTGAGATTCTGAGAAGAACTGGAAAGAAACTCAGCAATGGCATTTTTTTTCTCCCTTTCTTTTACAGCGTCAATACAAATTGGAAAATGCCCTCCTATCATAGAAGGACACTTTCCATTATAACATAAAAAAAACATTTAATACGATTACTAATTTATCACCATTCATTCTAACATCGGTTTGTTCGGCCTTGACATTTGGTAGTGTAAATTTAATACATTTCGTTTTTTAGCGTTTAGCTGTAAATTATTAGCAGTAAACCAACTGAGTACCTCTGAGAGAGCATTATTAACATCGTCATAATTATTCTTACATAGACCTAGTCACATCAAAAATAAGAAAGGGCCAAGAATTGACCCTTGTGGAACTCCCATTCTTACATGAGAACCGGATGACTTAGTTTCATTAGCATCGACATTTTGTGTTTTAGAACTAAGATACGACTGTATCAAATTCAGCGCAATACCTTTGAGACCATAGTAATTTACCTTACACAGTCTTAAATTACTTAGACAGTCTTACAATGTTGCGTGGGAAAGTTGCATTGTTCTAAGCAAGCACTGTGGTCCAAATATAACTAGGTTTCTGACAAATTAAAATAACAGTGACCAAATTTAAACATAATAATATTGTATAAGTTAATTATGTTCATTAGATAGGCATGAGGAACTTCCAACCTGGCCACGACCGCGGGCGTCTTATGCCTCGCGGCTAGCGGATAGGTACGGATAGTCTTAGAATAAAGATGCCTATTTAATTGATACTAAGCGGATAGTCCATTTGCTGCGTTATTTTTTTATGGAAGGTACCGCTGACTAATTAAATATAACTGGCAGGCCCGTTAGTGATAAGATGCGAGTTCAATCCCAGAAAAAGACACGTAAGGTAGCTAAGTATGTATCAAAATCTAGATAAATTACTGTATTAATTTAATGCCACGTCTCGCTTAATGACCGTGTCCCGTGTGAATAGTTGTTGTAAACCAGCGGCTTGTAAGCCGGTAGTTACCGAAACCAGCGGCTAAAACGAATAACCAGCCGCTTGATACCAGGTGGATACCCGACTTGAGCATCAAAAAAAAACCATTTTCATTACATTTTTATTGTTAATAAAAACTCTTATTTTTTATACAATAGCACTTATTAATTCTGCTATTTTTGTTTTTGTAAAATAAACACCGTTTATACCTAGTAATACCTACTAATTTACTTAATTCAGAGACGAACAAGAAACTATAAAACGACGTTTGTGTTTAGGTAGTGGTGTATGAAATTTATGAGGATAAAGGTAGCTAAATTAGTTTACTTTGGATCTAATTATCAATAAAAACCAAACGCGGGAATCTCGCGGCAAATCAGGCGCACAGGCTTATGGTGCAATTATAGAAATAAGTAGGTAAGTAAGTACAACTAAATTCTTAATATAATAAATAATAATAATAAATATCGTTTATTTGCCTCTAAAACACAATTACATTGTAGGTTATACATTAAAGAACCGGCATAAAACATAGAGACAAAAAGGACTACATCTCAGTGGCTACAGAACAATCTACAGCCTCTGCTATTCTGACATAGCCTTTTTCTACATTATATAAACAAAACAACGACGTGGTAGAGTTACAATAGCTAATATAAAATAAAATTAAAGTTTTATATCGCGTGCTACTTAAACAAAAACATTAAATGACGTGAACAATATTATTATGACGCTTATCATGAGCAAAAAAAATAAAATAAACAGAAACCAATACCCTTTACAAAGTTCAAGATACCTGGCAAGACGCGAGAGTCAGGGATTGCTGATGAAGCAGCCATTTACGACATCTTGATTTAAAAGTTGATAGTGACAAATCAAGAGCTGCCCGGACAGGGCGAGGTAAATCGTTCCAGATCTTTGCGGAAGCGTGCTTGAAGCAACCCCTGGTACTGGCGAGTTTGGACACAGGTAAGGTGAGCTGATGCCCTCTATCTCCGAGTGACGGCTTATTGCGCTTCTTGGAAATCTTATGAAATAGATAAGCTGGTGATCCTGTGTGTAACAGTTTGTAAATAAAACATGCATACTTTAGCTTGACTGAGTAAGGCATATTAAGAGTATCCTTAGCAATCAAATGTGGTGTTATATGCTCTCTCCTGGGCACATGATAACAAAATCGTATAGGTACATGCGTTTTGCACTTTCTGTATGCGTTTTAGAGTTTTCATATACAGACATGGACTGTAGACGATGTCACAGTAACTATAAGGTGCGATAAAATAAACTGTTACAGAGTGAAACTCGAATTTCCGGTTTGAGAAACTTTCGGGGCTTATAGATGCTTTTTCAACGAGCCAAAACACTTTCCAACTTTATGCTTCCCGCGGGATTCGAACCCGCGACCTCCGGGTCATAAGACAAACGCCTTAACCACTGAACCACGGAGGCAGTTATTTTATTTTCATTCATCATCGATCATTTTTTATCCCTTACCCTAGTGAATCATCACCATTTATAATCTTTAAAATAAAAAATAATACGTGGCTGTGTGGGCTAGGCTACTTTGCTCTCACCAAAATAGGAAAAACACGAAAAAGTAAAAGTGAAGTGACAGGACAGGATGACAGGAGTGACATGAGGACTTCTTGGCGGGAAAGTGAAGCGCACAGAACGTGAAGCGTCATGTCTGCAGTTTTGTTTTATTTTCTAAAATTCGTGTTTTTTCAAACATTAATGTGAAATAATAGTGGATTATTAACCGTTAAGTGTTTGTGAACGTGCATGAGTGTTGGCAAATGTAACAAAACAGTGCAACATCACTTTTCAAATTCTCTCAAGAAGTCCGTGTGAGACCTCAGTAAAGTCCCACATCTTTACTGAGGGCTCAAGGGGTTTCGGGAACATCATTTATCATTCATCATCTTAATCACCACTCATTATCATCAAGGGGGAAAAAGGAAATAAAAATACTAATGACTAGGCAGTATGGTCTCTGATCTTAGCCTGTTCCTTCACGGAACAAATATTTAAAAAAAAAAAGGAGTGACATGACATGACAGCACGCACGACAATGACATTTCTTCTGTAATTTCACCAACGAAAACGAATGTCAATATTGTTGAATTTGTTGATGTTTTTTCAGCTTCAAAGTTAATTCTTACATTATTTATATGATAACGTAGTAATTTGAAGGCTCTAATTAAGTTCTTTCAAAATGACGAGTGTTTCGTCTTATAATAATGATAAAGTGGTGACAGGAGAAGTGGAATACCCAGCCTCTGACCCTGCGTCTGGGGCATTCTTCCAGCCAGACTACAAAAAGTAAGATTAACTAAATATTTATTTATTGTGCTTTGTGTATACAAGTAAAATATTTTTTCTTCCGTTTCTACTACTTCAGCTACAACTTTCCATTTTAACATTGTTGTAAGTAACAGTTCCTCACACCATATTTTCTCTGACCGGCCACGACGTCACTCGCAATTTTGGGGCTTGTTATTTGTTGTTCTCTTCTAAGAAATTATTGCTGATAATATGATTTTCAAGTACCTATAATTAAATTGAACAACCTGCTACACAATCTTAGTGTTCTAATAAATATTTAATATTGAGATTTGTCATATTTTTGATGATATCTTTATCAATATTCTCTAAAACACCAAAAATATAGTAGGTAGGTAATTAACTTGTTACTCTAAAATAAGTTTACATATACATTCATTATAATCACGACTATTATCCCCGAAGGGTTAGTCAGAGACTTGGCAATGAGGACAGCAAAAGCAATCCTCTACCCATAGTCCACTTTTCATTAAATAGCGACACTGCACATGTGCTCAGGGTGACAGGTGGTGAGCCCATTGTTGCTCTATACTGTTGGATATATGTGCATTCTTTAGTCGGTTAGTTGCCTTTTATGACACCCAAGAGAAGAGAGGGGGTGGTAGTATTCTTTCACCGCTATGCAACAAGGTTACTAAAAAAATTTATAATGCGAAAATGTTATTATTTCTTTCAAGTATACATATAGAAGATGTCAAGCTTTGTTATAAGTATAGAATTTGCCTATATGCATATTTTTTCTGGTTTGTTTGTTTTTAGAAATGGTGACTTGAAGTTAATGCTAGATGGATCTAAAGATTCTTTGAAATTGGAGGCCATGAAAAGGATTATTGGCATGATTGCCAAGGGTAGGGATGCCTCAGACTTGTAAGTTGTTTTTTTTTCTTTATTTAATTCTAGCAAAACAAAAACTAAATATAATGGAACTAAGCAAAAGAATGTTTGAAAGAGACTTACATATGAACAATTTCGTCTCTTATATACTCTTTACAGAAATATTATAGAACAGTATAAAAAAACTAAGCATTTTGTTTATTTATTTATTTATTTATGGACCATCCACAGAGTTACATGACGTATGCAAACTATAAACTATTGCAAAATTATGATATATACATAACTCTAATTATAGATGGCCGAATGAGTTAAATTAAATAGTTTTAATTTCAATGAAGTAGGTACTTATTTAATGAAACAATATAATTTATGTAAATTTGTATAGTTTTGCTGATTTTTAAATTGCTATTTACACCTTTTATGAGTGTATTCAGCACAATGGTTTTATAGGTAGTTACCATTCTAGCAATGCATTAACTCCATTTACTTTCCTCTAGGCTATCTGAAATTATTATTGTGCCTAGAATTATAAACAGTTTTTATTACATCTATTTAATAAAAAATAATAAATTGTAGGTTTCCAGCTGTGGTAAAGAATGTAGTATCAAAGAATATAGAGGTGAAAAAGCTGGTGTATGTCTATTTGGTACGATATGCTGAAGAGCAACAGGACTTGGCACTGCTCTCCATAAGCACATTCCAACGGGCTCTGAAGGTAAGATAAATTAAACAAATCGATTATTTTGACAACTCTTAAAAAATTACTGCCTAACAAAACTAAGTATAATATAAACTGTGACTATGAAAGCGAAAACATAGAAAGTAAAATTAATTGACACACTATAAAAATGACATATAAAGCGATGTAATTGTCAATCGGGACCCTGCCTCAGCTTGTATTATCACGAACGAGGTGTATCGCAACAATGCTGGTATTCTGGCGACTGCACATTTTCATGAGTTTAACTTTCTATTTTATTATCATCAGCCTATGAACGTCCCACTGCTGGGCACAAGCCTTCCCACATGAATTACAGCTCTGTTTATGTAATATAACTAATGTAATTGCCCGTTGCAGGACCCGAACCAGTTGATCCGCGCGGGCGCGTTGCGCGTGCTGTCGTCCATCCGCGTGCCGATGATCGTGCCGATCGTGATGCTGGCCATCCGCGACTCGGCCAGCGACATGAGCCCCTACGTCAGGAAGACCGCCGCGCACGCCATACCCAAGCTGTACAGGTAATCACACGGGGGTTGCATACATTCATGAACATGAACTCACCAACCCGCATTAGGCCAGAGGGCTATTATGGCTACTGCTACGTAAGATAAAATAAGAAAATTCTTTGTATTTTTGTGTAGACAACTGCCTAAAAACTACAAAGAATTTTCTTTTTATTAAATTGTCTCATTGAAACATTCTTTTGCTACAATCGTTTTTTTTATAAAAGAATGAGTCAAACGAGCAGGTAGTTCACCTGATTGAGAGTAATCACCGCCGCCCATTGACACCCGCAAAACCAGAGAAATCGCAGACGCGTAATAGTGATATGTATGTGTAATATTGGATAATTATCATTAAATTATTTATGATGAACTACTACCATATCCGACATATTTCATATTTTATTGTTACAACTGTCAAATAGCCAATTGTGAAGGGGGGGGGGGGGTGGCCTCCGAAACCCTCACTGGACGGACGAAACACACCCCATACCCATATATGTAAAAAATCAAAAAACACTTTGCCTGATTCATTTGATGAACAGCTACCCTATCTGCTGCCCATATAAGGACAAAATATAGGCTTCAAATGTCAAATGAAGCCCATGTCATATCCATATTTTGTGGCCGATAGACCCCCTGGTATTAATGATCGTTTTGCTCTTTTCATAGTCTTGATCCTGAACAAAAAGAGGAGCTCGTATCGATAATCGACAAGTTGCTGTCGGACAAAACGCCGCTCGTCATCGGCTCCGCGGCGATGGCCTTCTCCGAGGTGTGCCCGGACAGGATGAGCCTCATACACAGGAGCTACAGGTAATACATACATACATCATAGTCGTTTCGGCACACGATCTTATAGCTAAGAGCCTCGATCAACATCTAGAGAGGCTCTCGCTAAAAGGTTGGGTCTAGGGTCAGCTACAAAACGCACTATACTCCTTGACACGGCACGTATTGCCAGAAGGTTCCTCACTCTGCAGCCCTAACCACCGATAGCTTGGATCTATCCCCGCTGCCGGTGGCAACCTAGGTTAAATTTTTATAATATTTTATATTGTAAATATTATTATGTTTTTTATAAAATAATGTAAAAAAAATCTTAAATCTAATATTATTGTTTAAATAAAGACAATAATAATATAATATTGTAAGAAAAACTAGCTTAAGAATTGAATTAAAGGAGATCATTCAGGCTCCATACATTTTTTGGCCTTTTCTGAAAGTGCCGGCCAACAAAAAAAATTAGTACGTATTGTTAGAACTAGCCATTTGGAGTAATAGTTAATATGGCACAAAAGTTGTAGGATTGCTCTGATCCAAGTTATACAAGTTCGATGAATCATCATTTTCATACATTTATTGATTTCTGAAAGTGCTGGAACTGGGAAACATAAAATATCGATAGATATTGCTAGGACTAATGATCTGAAGCATATGTCATTGTAGCGCAAAAGCTGTGGGGTGGTCATCATCTGTTCCGTTCATACAAAAACAAATTAGGAATTAATAAATGTATGAAAATGATGAATCTTCGAACTGGTATAACTTGGCTCGGAGCAATCCTACAACTTTTGTGCCATATTATCTATTTCTCCAAATGGCTAGTTCTAACAATACGTACCATTTTTTTTTGTTAGCCGGCACTTCCATAAAAGGCCCAAAAAAAATGATGTTTTAGTTAAGGAGATATTATTATTAATTATAAAATTGTTTACGCTCACATCTATTATCTAGCCCAAAATAAGCTTCTTTTGAAACTCGTTAATATGGTAAGATAACGGATAAATATAGGTAGATAAACATAGAAAAATATACACATAAACAGTTTTCAAATAAGTATACGAAATGACAGTCTGTGTGTGTGGTGTGCTAGTATTTTTTTAAAATTAATTTTAGCACGATGACTGACGACACAATGTAAAGTTTAGAGATATATATTTTCCGTCAAGTGAAATTATAACGCAAATGTACTTAAAGTGTTTTTTGTATTAAGTTTTGAGTCTATCACCTAAAAACACATGCTCCTCGTATCAGTGAAATGCGAAATTCACAATTTCAGTTGTTAACCCCTTTAGGTTATAAAAACAAACGCTGAAATTAGTTTTCTGTACTTATGTAATCAGGTAATAACTTAATAAGTACTGTCACAGGTATTTACATTAATATAATTGATTTAGAAAACGTCCGTCGGATTCCACTTTCGTCAGACTCGACGGATTAGCGAAACTGACAACCTAAACTATCTGACGAACAAGGAAACTTGCGAACAAGAAAAGTAAACCCCTTCGTACAAAAGGCTACGCAAATCTTCGATACTCGACGATTTTAGTCTCCAAGCGACTACCGCCATACAAATCCATTGAGGTTCGCACACGAGTCGCGTCGCCGACATTTGTCCCGCGAATCCAATTTGTATGGCGGTAGTCGCTTGGAACTAAAATCGTCGAGTATCGAAGATTTGCGTAGCCTTGTGTGCGAATGGGCTAACGGAACATGACTAGAGTTGCCATCCGTCCAGAGTAGTCCGGTACTGTCCGGACTTTGTCCGGCTTTTAATTTGTCCGGATTTTAGACTATGAGTAACAAAACTATTAACTTCTCATTTTTTTAAACAAAATATAAAAGTAAGTAATGGTTACATTTTGTGTCTAAAAAGTCCGGACTTTATCGAAATGTCAGGCTTTTTAAACTTACTGACGAATATAGATCTTTGCGAACCAGGAAACTAACATGATAGAGAATCTGACAACTTAGTGATACCGGCAAAAAATGAAATAAGCGAATTCAGAAACTGTCTAATGAGTAAACTGGTGAATCAGTAAAATTTACGAGTAAAGAAACTGACCAGTAAAAACTGACTAATAAAAATAACTAATGTGGTTGAATGCGTAAAAATATTCGTTAATTAATAACATTTTCGATATAATTATCTGAAAACGTCTAATTTAAAACAAAAAGCCAACATTAAAACAAAAAGCCAACAGCACGCGGTGTTCCCAGGCGGTCACCCATCCAAGTACTAAACGCGCCCGATGTTGCTTAACTTCGGTGATCGGACGAGAACCGGTGTATTCAACGTGGTATGGCCGTTGGCGAAAGCTGTGACGAATTTAACTAACTTCTCCAATATTACTGATTTCAACTAAAAATAAAAACTGCTGCGTTGATTGTTTAAAATGTATATCATTGGTAAAAACTAAAAGTAAATTTTAATTGTATTTAAAAATCTCATAGAAAGAATGTACTCAGTTATTTTTTAATTCAACAACCAATATTTGTAGTTTTTTTAAGTAAATTATTATGCACAAGCGGCCGCTCGCGGTTTCACCCGCGTAGTTCCCGTTCCCGTAAGAATATCGGGATAAAAAGTATCCTATGTGTTAATCCAGGTTAAAAACTATCTGTATGCCGAATTTCATCCAAATCCATTCAGTAGTTTTTACGTGAAAGAGTAACAAATATCCATACTTACAAACTTTCGCGTTTATAATATTAGTAGGAGTAGGATTAGTAGTGACAGTTAGAGTAAATTGTTATGCATTAGTAAGGACACCTAGCGGCACGCATACATAACATTTTAGTGTGCGAGGATAACGAGTATTGCCGCTTTCCATTACTTTCAGTTGAGAAACTCACCGCTAGGTGGCAGTGTGTGAAATAAAGGGACAATCTTGAAATTACTTTCTAAATTGCTTAAGAAGAGCAACGAGAGAAAAAAACAAGAAAGAGCTACAGATAAAGTTTTTGTCAATAACTATCAAATCATACGAGGGGCGTTCAAAATATTCTCGGTATGTGGATAAAAACAAACAAGTACGAAAAGTTTGATATTTTTATTTTTCAATATACTCCCCCCCTATGTTCATACACTTATAAGATCGATCAATTATTTTTTTTAATCCCTCATAAAAATATTTTTTATCTTTGGTGTAAAAATGCTCCTCCACGGCCGTCTTCAACGCTTCATCGTCAGAAAATTTATTTCCACGCAGATCCTTTTAAGATTGGGAACAAAAAGAAGTCGCTTGGGGCTAAGTCCGGACTATAGGGTGGATGAGTAACAGTTTCAAACCCACATTCAACAATAGCTGCCTTGGCAATATCGCAATATTTATATATATAAATATGAGCAGTATGGACAGGGGCGTTGTCATGCAGAAGCAGAACACCTTTGGTTAACTTTCCTCGCCTCTTTTCTTTGATCGCATCTCTTAATTGACGTATAACGTTAGCGTAGTACTGCCCTGTGATATTTACACCTTTTTCTTTATAATCGATAAGCAAAACTCCTTCACAATCCCAAAATATTGTGGCCATGACCTTGCCAGCTGACGGGATTACCTTGAACTTCTTGGGATGAGCTGAACCCTTAATGTGCCACTGCATGGACTCCTGTTTGCTCTCTGGGTCATAATGATGAACCCAGGTTTCATCTCCAGTAACTATTTTTTGCAGCACCTCATCGGGATTTTCACCACACAGGTCGATAAAATCTGAACAGCAAGCCACACGCATATCCTTTTGAAGAAGCGTCAGCATTCGCGGAACCCATCTTGCACTTACTTTTGACATATTAAGATGGTCATGTACGGTACCAATAGAGAGATTGGTTACTTGAGCTATAGATTTTACCTTCACTCGGCCGTCTTCCAATATAAGTTTTTCCACTTTATCAATATTTTCTTGTGAGGTAGCCACTACAGGCCGGCCAGGTCTAGGGTCATCTTCAATACTCTCCCTTCCACGCTTAAATTCGCTTGACCATTTTTGAATAGTAGATAAAGAAGGAGCAGACTCACGGTAAACACAATCCATTTCCTCTTTTATGGTTTTTTGATTTTTACCCTGTTTTGTCAAGAATTTTATGACGGATCGGTGCTCTAATTTCGTTAAAATTGTTAATTCGCTCATGGTGTTCATGTTTGTTCGGCAATTGCAGAAAAACAAAAGAACATCTCGGTTCCAATTTTACTTATTTTTAATGTCAATGGATGAATCTTAGCGGCCAGTAACAAATATATATATAAAAGAGGTTGTAACGTATCAATACCGAGAATATTTTGAACGCCCCTCGTACATACTACTAAACAGAAACAAATAGCAGACCACAATTATTAACCAGCTCACGATATAGTAGCATTCAAAAACAATAAGAAAGTACTTCACCTATTTCCTGCTAGATGGCGCTACTGAGTAATAATTTATTGTCATCGTTTAACAATCCCTAATAAAAATCATTTGCCGAAACGTTTGTACTGTATCACTTCAATTCAGAACGGCTGCACTTATATTGTTGTGTTCTTAATTCATTTTCAGTTTTGTCATTATCATTCATTAACGGTTTGTGAGAAATATTTTTTTGGAAATTTGTCACGGGATAGGCAGGTTACCTACAGCTACAGGCTACAGGTTGTTCGTTCACGCAGACAAAGTCGCGGGCGGGACGCTAGTTTTTAATAATATTGAATGCATTGACCACGAAGATCGAATGTAAATGTTTTTACACATCAATAAAGTAACAAATTGCAATTATTTGTATGAGTTTAGATGATCGAAGGTAATATCCCCAATTCCCCATGAAGTGATGTTTACTAGAAATAATGACCGTTGACCCGACCCGACCGACAGTCACAAAGAAAATTAAAATGTGTACCTACCTATGTGTAGTGCTTTATATTTGTTCCGTGGTGTAGTGTGTGTAAATGTGTATGTTTTAGCAATTAATATAATAGGATAGAATAGAAAAACGTTTATTGGGTACCCGCACACACAAAATAATGCAAAAAAAACATTACAACACATAAACAATGAAATAAACTAAAAAATAAAACTTAAAAATAAACACCAACTTGGGTAGGTACACCAAATAGGCCCCTGCTCAGTTTGAGCCGTGACAACACGTATTGTCACGGCACTGGTATTCTGCAGATACCTTTGCTCAAAAAAAGGCGCGTGCTACTGTGCAAACAACCAATTCAGTTTAACATAATAAGTACCTACTTAAACAAAATAAAATATTTTCAACAATTATTATTATGATACCTAGTTACAATATGTATTATTATTATCATTATTTCCGAAGTATACAAATTAAATTAATTATTTCAAAAGATAATTGCTAACAACAATAAAGTGGGCATTATTACACACTCTGGATATTATATTATACCAGGTCACAAAAAAGTAGTTTTCAGTAATCAAGTAGATATTCACATTGCGGTATTATTTTGTAGATCAAGTAAATGTATTTTATAATTAGCTTTAAATGTGTACATCGTTTTGAAATTCTTAAAAGGGGGAGGGATGTTATTCTAACACTTTGTAGCCAAATACCGGAAGCTACCTCGAAACGCACTAGTGTTATGTGAGCGGCATTTCAAACAAGTAGCAAAACGCTGAGGGCGGTCAGAAAAATTAAGTTTTTCGTACAAGTATGACGGACTCTTCCAAAGAGCAAACTTGCAAAGTGCATTTCTCGTCGATTCGCCATATTTAATAAGTCACCTTTATTAAGGTAAAGAGTCACGTGAGCTTGCCAGGGAATAGAAATTAAATAGCATAGACAATTTATATCGTCCTTAGTGTTAGCATATTCTGTGGTATTAGCAAGGGTAAGTATTAGTCGTGGTATTAGTGTATTATTAGCTAGTTCGATTCTCTTGCTATCGTTTTAAAAAAGGCGTGCAGTCCCGATAGTGCTGCCTTGATTGAGTTTTTCCTTAAGTTTAATGATTTTAGAACCAAATTCATAAAAAACACTCTGAAGCGCACTAGAGAATTTACCTTTGGATAAATTGTCTACTGTATAGCGGCCCGCCCGCCGCCCGTCCACGTGAACACCCAGTAGGTGGGTAGGGTACACTACATAAATACGAAAAACTTAGGTAATTCCGAAACTCATAAACACGAATTTAAAGCTCCGATTTTTGTCATTAATATTCAAAATCGAAATTAAGTTTTTCGTAGTTTTACTGTGTGCCCCCTGGTATCCCGTGACGAATTTACAAATGGCCAAATACCATTATATTTTTTTCCCTTCAAAGATCTTTCTCTAAGTTCAATTAGTCAGAGCTGGCTTAGAAGAGGGAGAACTGGAAGGAAGTGGGGGAGACCTTTGCCCACACTATAGGTTAATAAAAAAAAGTTATTTTATAATACAGATCTGCCATTACAATGGATGGAGTGACCTCAATCTCGCATCGAGTTTCTTTCTTCTAATATTGTCTATCTATCTTATTAACTTTCTTCCTTTGTCAAAATATTCGTATTTATGTAAAAGTAGGTATTGCTAATTGGGGCCACTTGACGCAATAATCAAACAAGCTTCTACTAAATATTCATCGATAATAAACACATTATGTGTCTCAAAACCATCTAAAGATGTTTTTAGTCCACTAATAGAAGTAGAATAACGTTTAAAGGTTTAAGATCTTTATTCTCATTAAGAATTAACAACAATTCACTTACCATAAAATTTTTAACAAAGTAATCAGTAGAAAAATATAACACAAGTCGGGGGTAAAAATATAAATAACAGCGCACAGTCACAGCGTCAGGTGTAGTGCAGAGTGGACCGCAAACAAAAAACTGCGTTTACGGATCACCGTAAGAAAAAAGTAATTTATTTATTAATTACATTTTCGATATAATTATCTGAAAAAGCCTAATTTAAAACAAAAAGCCAACAGCACGCGGTGTTCCCAGGCGGTCACCCATCCAAGTACTAAACGCGCCCGATGTTGCTTAACTTCGGTGATCGGACGAGAACCGGTGTATTCAACGTGGTATGGCCGTTGGCGAAAGCTATGGCGAATTTAATGAACTTGTATATATAATACTATTTCAACTAATAATAAAAACTGCTGCATTGAATGTTTAAAATGTATAATTATCATTCGTAAAAGCTAAAAGTAAATTTTAATTTTATACAAAAATCCCATAGAAAGAATGTACTCAGTAATTTTTTAATTCGACAACCAATATTCCGTAGTTTTTTCCACTTTTTCTTTCCGCAAGAACTTAAATTTAATTTTAAAAAACATTTTTTAAGTAACATCTTTAACGAGCCTAAAAGAGCAACAATGTGAGAAACAAATGCCTAAATATATTTTACGTAAATTTGAAAATCTGAGTAAATTATTATGCATTAGTAGTGACACCTAGCGGCACGCATACATAACATTTTAGTGTGCGAGGATAACGAGCATTGCCGCTTTCCATTACTTTCAGTTGAGAAACTCACCGCTAGGTGGCAGTGTGTGAAATAAAGGGACTAATAATATTCGACTAATAATAAAAGCTGCTGCATTTAATGTTTAAAATTTATATCATTGGTAAAAAATAAAAGTAAATTTTAGTTATAATTTCTAAAGTACTGGTTCAAGTTGAATGAAATTTGAAATATACCGTGTGCAATGCCTGCTTGGTTACTGAAATTTTAGGCTTCTGGTTTTATCCACAACGAAGTTATAAGAGGTCAAGGCCGAGTCACTAAAAGTTTCCGGAATGAATAAGAAAAAAAATAGTATTAAAGGTCAATAATAAATTTATTGTTCCTCAAATATTCTCCTTTTGCGTAAAGGCACTTTTTAGTTGGTTTCGGCTCATCTTGAAAGACCCATACGCTCGATTCCTGCTTTGTTTTGGGATCGTAGCAATAAATCCATGTTTCGTTACCGGTTACTATGTCCCACACCAAATTTGACGCACCTTCGTTGAATCTGGTATGCATGGCACTGCACCAAGTGACGCGGTCCGTTTTTTGAGAATCGGTCAAATTGTGTGTGATCCACCGCGAGGACAGCTTTCTCACACCCAAATGTTTGTGTAGGATGGATTGTATTTGACTCATGCTTATGTGTAAGGATGCGCGAATCTTATGGTAGGTCACATGCCTGTCTGTTTCAATTATACGGTGCACAGCATCGATATTTTTGTTGTTCACAGCGGTGGACGGGCGACCATCGCGAGATTCGTCACTGAAATTGACACGACCGCGCTTGTCACACTTAAAATCGTAGAAAATCATACTACAAAAATTTTCCCGAGTTAGATCCATGTTAATGTAGACACGCAAAAATGGCGCCACAGTGTAAAAGCAATTGACAGTCAGATGAAACAAACTGCATTCTACAGCCAAAGAGTTCCATTTTCAAATGTTGTAATTACTTTTTAAATATTGTTTATGTAAGTGGAAACTTTTAGTGTGGCCTATGTACTGGGTGGCGCAAGAGTTACGACGGGGTTGCAATTGGTTACAACTTTTTACTTTTTAGAATTCATCTTAATTATTATGATATAATAAAAAAACACTCATGGAGATATTTTTGAGTAAGGTTTTAAAAAATATATCACGTAAATTACCACCATTTTCAGCCTCACAAAGGTGAGGCTGAAACTCATTACTTTCCTCAGAACATGAAGAGTTAGCAACGAGTTAGTTAGAGATGTTGGCCTTCAGCTGCTCGATTGTCCTGGGTTTATTAACGAACACCTGTAACACACAGGTGTGTCTAGTACATATGAACCCTGTTGGGTATGACAATTTGAAACGGCGGGCAGATGTTAATAGGCAATTAATTATAGTTTATTGATCTTAATGCAAACAGAATAATGAATAAATAATGAAATTTATTTAATTGGAATAATTTGTCTTATTTATATTATAGTTATTATTATTATTATTATTAGTATATATTATATATTATAAACACAACAAAAAGAGATTATAATATTGTCTTAAATAGTTTTATCCATCAAAAATTCATTTAGTGTGTAATAGCTCTTGCTGATTAAAAAGTGTTTTAGATTTTTTATAAAAACCAGCAAGTTCTCCTCGGATTTAACGTTGTTTGGTATTTTATTGTACATCTTAATTGACTTAGCCAAGGAGCCTGAACTTAGCATTTCTGATTTTGATGATGGGACTATGACTTTGTTTTGGTCCTTTGTTGGAAAACGGCGAGGTACGTGTCCCTTTTTTGTGTATAACTTAGTATTTTTTTGCACGAACTTACAGGCTTCTAGGATATAAATAATGTCAGAATTGATAAGCTTTTAAAATGTGGTCTGCAAGTATCTGTGTTTTTCAAGTTCTTAATTATTCTAATGCATTTTTTCTGTAGCCTAAGTTAAACAATGAACCGGCGTCCGCACTATTGCCCCATAAGACAATTCCATAGCAAAGACATGACAATGCGTATGCATATAGTACGCTGTTATTGCCGTTTTTTCATTAGTGGTTCTCTTAAGTTCCCAAAGGGCGTATGTAAACCTTGAAAGTTTTAATGCAACTTTTTCTACATGAACTTTCATGAACTTTCCAATTTATGTTGGTGCAACCTCGTCGTGACTTTGCGCCGCCACCCAGTGTTACCTTCGATCATCTAAACTCATACAAATAATTGTAATTTGTTACTTTATTGATGTCTGTCTGTAAATACACTTACATTCGATCTTCGTGGTCGATGCATTCAATATTATTAAAAACTAGAGTCCCGCCCGCGACTTTGTCTGCAGGAACAACCTGTAGCCTGTTGTAGGTAACCTGCCTATCCAGTGACAAATTTCCAAAAAAATATTTCTCTCAAACCCTAGTCCTGATAATCCGTTCTGAATTGAAGGGATGCGCGAACTAACATTTCGGCAAATGATTTTTATTACGGATTGTGAAACGATGACAATAAATTATTACTCAGTAGAGCGCCATCTAGCAGGAAATAGGTGAAGTACTTTCTTATTGTTTTTGAATGCTACTAGATCGTGAGCTGGTTAGTGATTGTGGTCTGCTATTTGTTCCTGTTTAGTAGTATGATTGATAGTTATTGACAAAAACTTTCTTTTAAAGCTCTTTCTTGCTTCTTTCTCTCGTTGCTCTTCTTAAGCAATTTAGAATTTAATTTCAAGATTGTCTCTTTATTTCACACACTGCCACCTAGCGGTGAGTTTCTCAACTGAAAGTAATGGATTGAGCGGCAATGCTAGTTTTCTTCACACACTAAAATGTTATGTATGCATGCCGCTAGGTGTCACTACTAATGCATAAAATTTACTGAGTTTACGTAAAATATTTATATGCATTTGTTTCTCACATTGTTGCTCTTTTAGGCTCGTTTAAGATGTTGATCAAATAAATGTTCTTTAAACATAAAATTAAGTTCTTGCGGAAAGAAAAAGTTGAAAAAACTACGGAATATTGGTGTCGAATTAGAAAATGACTGAGTACATACTTTCTAGAGGATTTTTATATATAATAAAAATTTACTTTTATTTTTGTACCAATGATATATAAGTACATTTTAAACATTCAATGTAGCCGTTTTTATTATTAGTTGAAATCAGTATTATATGTTGGAGAAGTTAATAAAATTCGTCATAGCTATCGCCAACGGCCATACCACGTTGAATACACCGGTTCTCGTCCGATCACCGAAGTTAAGCAACATCGGGCGCGTTTAGTACTTGGATGGGTGACCGCCTGGGAACACCGCGTGCTGTTGGCTTTTTTGCTTTGTTTTACTGCTGCGTCTATTATATGTTTTCTTTTAGGATAATTATTTTTTAAATTTAATTAATTAATATGTATGCGTCCGCTAGGTGTCACTACTAATACATAAAAATTTACTCAAAGTTTTTCGAATTTACGTAATATATTTATATGCATTTGTTTCTCACATTGTTGCTCTTATATGCTCGTTAAAGATGTTAATCAAATAAATGTTCTTTAAAATTAAAATTAAGTTCTTGCCGAGAGCAAAAGTTGAAAAAACTACGGAATATTGGTTGTCGAATTAAAAAATGACTGAGTACATTCTATCTTTTGGATTTTAATATGAAATAAAATTTTACTTATAGTTTTTACCAATAATACATTACATTGCATTGTTTGTATGTACATTTTAAACATTCAATGCAGCAGTTTTTATTTTTAGTTGGAATCAGTATTGATTTGGACAAGTTCATTAAATTCGCCATAGCTTTCGCCAACGGCCATACCACGTTGAATACACCGGTTCTCGTCCGATCACCGAAGTTAAGCAACATCGGGCGCGTTTAGTACTTGGATGGGTGACCGCCTGGGAACACCGCGTGCTGTTGGCCTTTTGCTTTGTTTTACTGCTGCAACTATTAAATGTGGTCTTTTAGGATAATTATTTTTTAAATTTAATTAATTAACGAATATGTATGCGTGCCGCTAGGTGTCACTACTAATGCATAAAAATTTACTCAAAGTTTTTTGAGTTTACGTAAAATATGTATATGCATTTGTTTCTCACATTGTTGCTCTTTTAGGCTCGTTTAAGATGTTGATCAAATAAATATTCTTTAAAATTAAAATTATGTTCTTGTGGAAAGAAAAAGTTGAAAAAACTACGGAATATTGGTTGTTAAATTAAAAAAAGACTGAGTACATTCTTTCTATATAATTTTTATATAAAATCAAAATTTACTTTTAGTTTTACAATAATGTATACATTTTATACATTCAATGTAGCAATTTTTATTATAAGTTAAATCAGTATTATATTAGAGAAGTTCATTAAATTCGTTTTAGCTTTCGCCAACGGCCATACCACGTTGAATACACCGGTTCTCGTCCGATCACCGAAGTTAAGCAACATCGGGCGCGTTTAGTACTTGGATGGGTGACCGCCTGGGAACACCGCGTGCTGTTGGCTTTTTTGCTTTGTTTTACTGCTGCGTCTATTATATGTTTTCTTTTAGGATAATTATTTTTTAAATTTAATTAATTAACTAATATGTATGCGTCCGCTAGGTGTCACTACTAATACATAAAAATTTACTCAAAGTTTTTCGAATTTACGTAATATATTTATATGCATTTGTTTCTCACATTGTTGCTCTTATATGCTCATTTAAGATGTTAATCAAATAAATGTTCTTTAAAATTAAAATTAAGTTCTTGCCGAAAGCAAAAGTTGAAAAAACTACGGAATATTGGTTGTCGAATTAAAAAAATGACTGAGTACATTCTATCTTTTGGATTTTAATATAAAATAAAATTTTACTTATAGTTTTTACCAATAATACATTACATTGCATTGTTTGTATGTACATTTTAAACATTCAATGCAGCAGTTTTTATTTTTAGTTGGAATCAGTATTGATTTGGACAAGTTCATTTAATTCGTCATAGCTTTCGCCAACGGCCATACCACGTTGAATACACCGGTTCTCGTCCGATCACCGAAGTTAAGCAACATCGGGCGCGTTTAGTACTTGGATGGGTGACCGCCTGGGAACACCGCGTGCTGTTGGCTTTTTGCTTTGTTTTACTGCTGCAACTATTAAATGTGGTCTTTTAGGATAATTATCGCCTGGGAACACCGCGTGCTGTTGGCTTTTTGCTTTGTTTTACTGCTGCAACTATTAAATGTGGTCTTTTAGGATAATTATTTTTTAAATTTAATTAATTAACGAATATGTATGCGTGCCGCTAGGTGTCACTACTAATGCATAAAAATTTACTCAAAGTTTTTTGAGTTTACGTAAAATATGTATATGCATTTGTTTCTCACATTGTTGCTCTTTTAGGCTCGTTTAAGATGTTGATCAAATAAATGTTCTTTAAAATTAAATTTAAGTTCTTGCGGAAAGAAAAAGTGGAAAAAACTACGGAATATTGGTTGTCGAATTAAAAAATTACTGAGTACATTCTTTCTATGGGATTTTTGTATAAAATTAAAATTTACTTTTAGCTTTTACGAATGATAATTATACATTTTAAACATTCAATGCAGCAATTTTTATTATAAGTTAAATCAGTATTATATTAGAGAAGTTCATTAAATTCGTTATAGCTTTCGCCAACGGCCATACCACGTTGAATACACCGGTTCTCGTCCGATCACCGAAGTTAAGCAACATCGGGCGCGTTTAGTACTTGGATGGGTGACCGCCTGGGAACACCGCGTGCTGTTGGCTTTTTGCTTTGTTTTACTGCATTTATTAAATGTAGACTACATTTAGACAAGATAGATATTTTTTTAATTTATTTAACGAATATTTTTACGCATTCAACCACATTACTTTTTTTTACAAAACGGCGTACCAATAATACTGCTTAACTCATTTATTGTCATCATGTTTTTTTTAGAATTAAAAGGTAATATTTATATTTATTAAAAAATCTTAATTTTTTAAAGTCTTCTTAGACACGACTACTACCGTAGGTAAACAATAATAATAAAATATTGTAAGGGCTGTTGATTGTTGAGCTCGTGACTGCACTTGCGTCGGTCGGACGCGTTACATTACGTTCCGTTTCTCTTTAAGCTTTGCCTACCCGCGACCGAGATTATCATGGCACCAAAAAAGTGTACGTGCTGTAATAAAAATATTACGTAAAAATCTCCGGGACTTATATGTAGTAGGTGTAATAAAACTGTGCACTCGACAACTGGCTGTTCAAAACTAACTAACAAGCAGCTTGCAGCCCTTCGGAACTCAGACGGTATAGAGTGGAGCTGTGATTAATGCTAGAGCAATGTATCCGGGCGTTCGTCTTTCTTTGTGGCACCGGACGATAGTTCTGAAGAGGAGGAGGGCCCCTCTCATCCTACATTTGATGAAAAGAAACTGCTCTGGAGCACATGAATGGTCAGATAGCAGAGCTCGAAGATATAGTAAAAAGGCAAGAAAATACTATTAAAACCTTATTGAATAAAAATACAGACATACTAAATAAACACAAGAGCTTTGAACTAAGAATTGCATCCAAGGAACAACACATCAACGAGGTAGACCAGAAAGTACTAGCCTGCACAATAGAGGTAGCAGGTATTCCGGAAACTCTAAATTAAGATGTCACTGAAGTGGTGAATAAGGTTGCTGAGAAAATAGGTGTAAATCCTGATGGTATATTAACCGCCCGACGACGTCGCGACGTCTGCAAAAACCTAAAGATCGTCCGCAACCAGGTCATATACTAGTTGAGGTCAAGTCTAACACCATGCGCACTCAGTGGGTCACCTCGGCAAAGTTGCTTTTGGATCAAGCCGCCCGTCGCGTTTTTATACGTGAAGCGTTAACACATCGTACCAAAACACTTTTATTTAATGCCCAACAAAAACTAAAAGACACCAAAAACCAAAACCAAAACAAATTCATCTGGTGCAAGGTTGGTACTATCTATGTTAAGAAAACCGACGACAATACTCGTCCACATATTATAAGATCCATGGCAGACATAGCTACCTGTTCATAATAAACTATACGCCTAAAACCTCTTTCTCTTCCGTATTTTGCCTAGACTTAAGATTCTTATTTATTGTAATGGCGTTGGGACGGAGACCCGAAATGAAACAATGTCTTGCGTTGAATCAATTCTCCTTTATCCTCTAGTGTATCATCTTAAATACTAATTAACATCACATCTATACGTGACTAGAGGAAGGACGCCTTGTCAATCAGGAAGACCTTAATTATCACGTACTATTGAGTACGTGCTGATAGTGTAATTCACTATATCACACCTCCCCTGAAAAGGCTAGGCATCCCTTCCCTGAAAAGTAAACTCTTATTTTCTAAATATCTTAGTCCTATTCTTATGAACTATATATTCTTTATTATTCTTTAATATTTTTACATTAGTACCTAGCTCTTCTAAAACTTCAAATGGACCTAAATACAAGTCATTCAATTTATTATAATTTTCATTCTTATACAAGAGTAGATCACCTTTTTTGTAGTGTACTTCCTTACAATCTAAATCATAATTAGTTTTTCTACTTTGTTTTGATATTAATAAGTTGTTCCTGGCATCATTATGAGCTTTTTGCAATCTAAATTTTAACTCCGATGGATAATTGTCGTATACATATAAGGGATCAACTTTACTAACTAAATTACTAGGTACGTTACATGTTTTCCCAAAAACTAGTTCATAAGGGGAGTATTTGGTACTAGTATTTACAGAATTATTATAAGCAAAGCACCAATATGGTATCCAGGTACTCCAATTTGCCGACTGATTCTGTGTTTGTATTCTCAAGTAACATCCGAGATGTTTGTGCCAGTTTTCTAGCGAACCTATACTCTCATGATGATAGGGTGTTGAATTTAACTTATCAATATTTAGCAATTTACATACTGTTTCTAACGTGGAATTAATAAATTCCGTTCCACAGTCAGTCGCAATAACCCTGGGAGTACCATATCGTAAAATAAAATTTTCAGTAAAAACCCTAGCAACAGTTTCAGCTGACTTATCAAGTATTGGGTAAGCTTCTACAAACTTTGTCAATTCGCATTGTATTGTTAATATGTATTTATTACCCAAATTATCGACCTCCAACGGCCCCACAATATCTAAATATAATTTTTCAAAAGAAGTAGATGCTGTAGTGGTTATTACCATTTTCTCTTTATTATTTTTATTACAAAATTTCTGCTTTTGGCAATCTTTACAGCGAGTCACATATTCAGTTATGTCTTTTTGCATATTACTCCAAAAATATTTTTTTCGAATATTCTTAGTCATTTTATTTATGCCTACATGACCACTTGTCGGCAATAAATGATAATCATTTAGTATAACACGTATCAAGTCTTTATTTGTAACATGTTCAACTTGGTTATTAATAATACATAACCGCGGTAATTCTTTATGTTTCATGAAAGTTTGGGTCAAAATTTTAATAAACTTTTTATTAAACCCATTTTTAATCACAACGACTTCTACAATATTATATTTTTTACATAATGCACTCAGTTCTCCTATCGTTGCGTCTCGGCGCGCCTCCGTTAGTAGAGATTCCTGATTTATGTAAATAGTAGAGTCACTAAATAACATATCACCCGTCTGTGAGACGTATCTTTTCTTTTTCCTCAACTTCACGAAGTTTTCATACGAACAAATATCTAACCTTACATCATTTTGTGATTTCTGCATAATATCTACCACTCTTGGTTGCCTATGATCAACAGGGGGCTCAACCCTGCTACTTCCAGAGGTAGCGGGTTCATTATTTTGCTCCATGGTTCTTTTCATTGAACGGGTTACTACCCCCAAAAAATTTGAATTTAGATTTTTTAACTCGTCTGATGTTATAATGACTCTCGATAAGGCATCTGCCGTTACATTTTCGGAACCTTTTATGTATTCAATATCGAAATCATATTCTTCTAAACAAAGTCTAAACTTAGTTAAACGGCTACTAGGATCTTTTATGCTAAATAAATGAACCAATGGTCTATGATCTGTTAATACTTTAAATTTTCGTCCGTATAAATATGGTCGAAAATGTTTTATAGCCCACACTACCCCTAATAACTCTGTCCTGTCACGGTCGCCATGTAATGGCGTTGGGACGGAGACCCGAAATGAAACAATGTCTTGCGTTGAATCAATTCTCCTTTATCCTCTAGTGTATCATCTTAAATACTAATTAACATCACATCTATACGTGACTAGAGGAAGGACGCCTTGTCAATCAGGAAGACCTTAATTATCACGTACTATTGAGTACGTGCTGATAGTGTAATTCACTATATCACATTATAATTAAAATGTGTAATGAAAACGTCAATTCACAATCTGTAGAAATATTTGATTGTTCCACTGTAAACTCACTCATTAATCAGGTACCCTACAACAATATTAATTTGTTTTGCATTCATGCTAACATAAGATCTTTAATTAAAAAATTTGCCAAATTGCTGCTAATTATAGATTCATGTAATGTACCTATCGACGTCATTGTATTGACAGTAGTCGGAATTTCTTTGAATATTAGTGATCTATACAATATTTCTGGCTATAGAATGCACACAGAGTTACGTTCCAAACAAAAAGGAGGCGGGAGAATAGTCTATGTTAAAAAATATCTTAAGTTTACTCAAGTAACAACCAAAATGTCGAGCTTTGAATTCTTAAACGGCAACTTAATGACCGCGAACAATAACACCGTAAGGTTGTGCGCATTTTACAGACCACCTTCCACTGATAAAACTATTTTTGTCTCCGAATTGGCACAATTTCTAAGCAGTTGTTCATCATCAAATACAATCATACTTGGCGCCAACTTGGATCTTAAAGCCAGCAGCGCAGTCAGAAACTCATATATTGACATGCTTTCTGAGCACGGATTCACTGTAGGTATAACGGATTATACTAGAATTGAGACTAGACTAGATAAAGTTAGCAGGTCCTGTATTGACCACTTGTTCACGCGATTAACTTCACCGAGTCCGTGCACGGCCGCAGTCGATACGGTTCTAGCGGATCACCGAGTCATTCTGCTAGCCTGCGAAGAAATATGCTCGAATCGGATACAGGATGATTCAAAGAAACGTAAGATAAGTTGTCACAATAGTAATATTTTAATTGAGGAACTAAAAGGTACTGATTGGACGGCCATTAAAAATACAACGTGTCCTAAAAAAATTTATAACTTCATTAAATCTAATTTCACTGATTGTTATTATAAATCACTACAATTAAAACCTCAACATACGAACAAACATACCAAACAACCTTGGGTTAAACAATTTATGCTTAAAATGTGTAACAAAAGAGATGCCCTTTTTAATAGATAGAAAAAAGATCCTACAAACAGTTCTCTTCGCCTAGAATACAATACACTTAGGAACAATATTCTTATCAAAATGAAATCAATGCAAATATCCGGAATCCGCGAAAGTTGCGGCAAGTGATTAACTCAATTTGCGGCAGGGTCATTAAATCGATAGACGAAACAATCTCAAAAGCTTTTCATTCCGTTAAATACTCACAGGTAGTTATAGCTAATAAATTCGCACGAGAATTCCGTCAAGCAGTGAAAGATGTTCTTCCAACATGCCCGGTTAAATTACTTGACTTAAATTGTTATAAAAAAAACTGCTAATGTCACCCTACACTTTTAAAAACAGCCCCAAAAATAATTGAAAAAATAATTTCGAAACTCAATAGCAGGAAAGCCCCTGGTGGCGACGGAATTAAGATAGTGGATATCAAACAAATAGCTCACAAGGTGTCTGATTCCATCGCACAATTAATAAACGCCAGTTTTGCGATAGGGAAATACCCAGACGAGCTCAAGCTAAGCTGTGTGCGGCCTGTTCATAAAAAAAGGCAAATTTCATGAAGTTTGTAATTACCGCCCGATATCCCTCTTATCATCCATAAACAAAATTATTGAAAAGTACGTGTGCGATCAGATACATTGTTTTTATCATAAAAATAAAATAATAAACCCCAACCAGTATGGTTTTCAGCCCCTCAAGAGCACGACATCATTGTTTCTAAGTTTTGTGATGAAGTCAATAATCATCTTCGTATCGTAAACATGTCCTAGCCTTTTTTATTGACTTCTCACGGGCATTTGACACTTTAAATCATAAAAATCTGCTGACAAAACTCGAAAATACAGGAATCAGGGGTCCTGTTCTGAGGTGGTGTGAAGATTGCCTTAAAGACAGGTCCTATTATGTTAAGATAAACGATGCGAAGAGTGATGTCCTACCTATCACTGAAGGTACAGCTCAAGGGTCTGTTCTTGGTCCACTCCACTTTATTGCTTATGTGGATGATATGAACAATGTACTTAAGCACTGCACATCTTATCAGTACCTATGCGGACGACACGTGTTTAATAATAGCCGATAAAAATATGAAAATAGCTCTTGAGAGACTTCAACAAGATTTCGACTCTTTAAACAAATGGTGTCATGATAACCATCTCGTCCTCAATGCTGATAAGACAAAACTAGTAAATATCCGATCACCTTTCACCAAGACCTTCGTTAATATAAAAGGGAACCTAAAGCTCACGAACATATAAAAATGTGGTTGCCGTGAAATTGAAACCGTAGATAATCATACGTAGGTACCTTGGCTTGGTGATTGACAATAAATTTAACTGGCTTCCACATATTAAAGGTATCTCTGACAGGCTTAGAGCATTCCTAGCTATTATAATAATAATAAGAAATAAAATACCATACAAAATACTTTTATTACTATACAATTCCTTAGCCGATTCTATTATTAATTATGGCATTACCAGCTATGGCAGAACGTTTAAAACCTATCTCGATAAAATCCAAAGTCTCCAAATTAGAATTTTGAAAAAAAAATTATCACCTGCAGTCAAAGAACAATATAAAAATAATGAATATGATCTTTTAGGCATTGCAATATTTTCCCCATACATATTAAATTTCTGTATTCATCTTAAAAGAACAATTTTTTAACGAAGATATCCGACAATTAAAAGTTTGGCATAAAATTAAAACTAGAAAAGTAATGAACGAGCGTTTAATAACAGCAAAAGCTAAAAACACTTATGGAAAACGGACGACGCACTATTTAGTTCCTCGTCTATTAAATGACATTGATCCTTCATTTTTGAATAGCATAACAAAAAATAATATAAAGAAAAAAATTAAATTGCAATTTTTGAACATCCTGTAGCCAACGCAAAAAAAACGTTGCCATTATCTTATGTTTTGTCGCTCGGTTGGGCTAACCTCACTATAGCACGGTATAACTAGAACATCTATCTAGCTTGTATCTCTTTCTTACGTAGTGCAGGTGGCCTGACGCGATTAATCTGTATCGCATTTTACCTGTTATGTGTGTTAATTTGAAGTACCTACCTAGCTTAAGTTTACTTTTATTGTCATTGCATTTTGTTGATGTTAATTATGTGCAGATGTTGAGCTCAACTTATTTTTAGCATACCGGACAAATTCTGTGATTTATGGTTTGCTTTAGAGTTTAATCGCATTGTTATATTATTTAATAAATAAATTTAAAAAAACTAGCCTAAGAATTGAATTAAATAAGGAGACATTATTAACTATAAAATTGTGTACGCTTACACTTATTATCGAGCCCAAGATTAGCTTCTTTTGAAACTTGTAAAGGCCTATTCAAACCTGGGCGGTATTTGCTGCCGCTGTGGGTAGAGCGGCAGCAAATGCCGCTCAGGTCGCTCCAGCCGCGGAACTTGTACTAAATACCTGAGCGAAACCCGCGCGGTATAGTGCCCGCCTTCCACTAAGAGCGGAGCGGCTCCGTACGGACAACGTTTAACTCGCAACGGCAATCTTCATAGAAGTTTCCCAGTTCCCAGTGGAAGCACTTCTATGAAGGTTGCCGTTGCGAGTTAAGAGGCCTATTACATTTCGACTGTGATTTTTGCGTAAAATGGCCAATTTTGGCGTTATGGATCTCAGAAACAAAAATACATTAACAATTATGACTTATTGAATAGTGTAGAATAGCTATTGGAATAGTGCGTAGCGGCCTCGCTTTTTGTAAATTTTGCTGAACTTTTTAATTAAACCCAAAATTGCAGATAAAGATTTTTATAAAGTGCGCGAAGGCACTTTTTTGAGCTCATCGATTGAACTACTGTTCAAAACAAGTGAAATAAAAAAATTATAATGTTATCTCTTATATAGTCGAATAGTGCGTAGCGGCCTCGGAATTTTTAGATATCATTGATTTTATATAGTAAAAAAATCTTATTCTAAACCAAAAAACTTCGAAAATCCTGTGAATATCTCCTATCTACAATAATATTATAAAACAAAATTTATACCAGAGTAATTGTTACTTCATGAGGAATAAAGATTATATAATGAATTTATTATCCTATTTCGATAAAAACGATAAATACAACTGCAAAATTACTACAAAATGCGATGCGCCGGCCGGCCGAATTCAACTTATGCTCACAGAATGGAGATTTGTAATATTATGCACAAATTTATTATCCTATTTCGATAAAAACGATAAATACCACTGCAAAATTACTACAAAATGCGAAAATGGGCATTTTACGCAAAAATCACATTCGAGATGTAATAGGCCTCTTAAACGGAGTCCGTACGGAGCCGCTCCGCTCTTACTGGAAGGCGGGCATTAACCTTTACCCACAGCGGCAGCGAATACCGCTCAGGTTTGAATAGGCCACGAATAGGCCTTTAAAATGGTAAGATAACGGATAAATATATAGGTACGTACATCACCCTACATCTCTGGCCACGGGCAGAAGGTACACTCTCACAGAAACGGCAAACTTATAACACCCCTTTTTTTTGCATCGGGGGTTAAAAAGCAGTAAGAAGTACCTACACAAAATAAAAATTATAGTTTTAAATAAGTAAAATAAAAAAAGCACAGGCGTAATTTATGGTCAAGATATTACCATTTACTACTTATGTATGACTATCTAATTTGTTATATTTAGACAACCTCCATGGTCGAGTGGTTTGTACACCGCTTTTCATGGTGTCGCCATCTGAGTTCCCGGGTTCGATCCCCGGTCGGGTCAATTTAGAAATTATTGTTTTTTTTAATTGTCTCGATTCTGGGTGTTTTCTATGTATAATAAGTATGTATTTAAGTATGTTTATCCCTTGTCTAGTAACCATTTAACGAGTTTCATAACGAAGCTCCTCTTGGGCTAGATAATTGGTGTGAGTGTAGGAAAGTTTATAGTTATGTTATGGATTCGCGTATTATTGGTCAGTTTCTTTACTCGTAAATTTTACTGATACTCATTAGACAGTTTCCTAATTCGCTTATTTCATTTTTTGCCGGTATCACTAAGTTGTCAGATTCTCTATTATGTTAGTTTCCTGGTTCGCAAAGATCTACTTATAATCCTCAGTAAGTTTAGGTTGTCAGATTTGCTACTCCGTCATGTTTAGGGTTACCATTTAGGAATTTGAAAATTCCAGACAAAAAGCCTGACATTTCGATAAAAGACCGGACTTTTAAGTCACAAAATGTAACCATTATTACTTTTATATTTTGTTAATGAGAAGTTAATACAGATTAAAGACTTATTTGATATTAAGTACTTAAAATGTAGTTTTGTTACTCATATCCAAAATCCGGACAAATTAAGAGCCGGACAAAGTCCGGATTAAAGTCTAAAAGTCCGGACAGTTCCGGACTACCCTAGTCATGTTCCGTTAGCCCATTCGTACACAAGTCTACGCAAATCTTCGATTCTTTATTCGTCAGTAAGTTTAGGTGGTCTTGCTACTCTGTCATGTTCAGTTACTTTTCTTGTTTGTAAGTTTCCTTGTTCGTCAGATAGTTGAGGTTGTCAGTTTTGCTAATCCGTCGTGTAATGTAATATTACATTAATGTAAATACCTGTGACAGTACTTATTAAGTTATTACATGTTTACATAAGTACAGAAAACTAATTTGAGCGTTTAATTTTATAACCTAAAGGGGTAACAAGAGGGTTGAGAGCAGATTTCGCGTATCACTGATACGAGGAGGAAGTGTTTTTAGGTGATAGACTCAAAACTTAATACAAAAACACTTTGTTCTTTTGCGTTATAATTTCACTTGACGGAAAAATATCGTTGTACTTTACATTATGTGTCGTCAGACTCGTCAGTCATTGTGCTAAAAAAAATACTAGCACACCACACACACACACACACACACACACACACACACACACAGACTGTCATTTCGTATACTTAATTGAAAACAGTGTGAAAACTGTTTATGTGTATTTTTCTATGTTTATGCACCTATATTTATCCCTTATCTTACCATATTAACGAGTTTTAAAAGAAAAAACTTAGGCTAGATAATAATTACTGTGATAAATGTGAACGTAAACAATTTTATAGTTAATATTATCTCTCCTGATTAAAATTTAATTCAATTCTTAAGCTAGTTTTTCTTACAATATTTTAGCATTATAGTCTTTATTTAAACACATATCTTAAGCAAAATAGATAACACTTAAGTACAATATTTTATATAAAAACATAAAAATATTTAGTCTTTATTTAAACACATATCTTAAGCAAAATAGATAACACTTAAGTACAATATTTTATATAAAAACATAAAAATATTTACAATATAAAATATTAAAAAAAACTGAACCTAGGTTGCCACCGGCAGCGGGGATAGACCCAAGCTATCGGTGGTTAGGGCTGCAGAGGGCTGCAGAACCTCCTGACAATACGTGCCGTGTCAAGGAGTACTGCCTTCTATATCTGACCCAACCTTTTAGCAAGAGCGTCTCTAAATGTTGATCGAGGCTCTTAGCTATAATACGACCGTGTGCCGAAACGACTATCGGTACAATAATAGTTCAATCCACATCCCACATGGCGGCAACCTCGTGTGCCAAGTCAAGGTACTTACTGTGCTTGTCTTTCTCGGCTTTTACGAGGTTCTTATCATGAGTTATGGTGATATCAACCAATATTATTCTTATTAATATTGTTTACTTACAAAAGATTTTTTAATTAGAATAAATATTACCTACCTTTTAATTCTAAACGTGATGATAATACATGAGTTAAGCAGTATTATTGGTACGCTGTTTTGTAAAAAAAAAAGTGATGTGGTTAAATGCGTGAAAGTGATATTCGTTAATTAATTAAATTTAAAAAATAATTATCTTGAAAGACCACATTTAATATATGCAGCAGTAAAACAAAGCAAAAAGCCAACAGCACGCGGTGTTCCCAGGCGGTCACCCATCCAAGTACTAAACGCGCCCGATGTTGCTTAACTTCGGTGATCGGACGAGAACCGGTGTATTCAACGTGGTATGGCCGTTGGCGAAAGCTGTGTTGAATTTAATTAACTTATCCAATTTAATACTGATTTGCTGCATTGAATGTTTAAAATGGAAGGGCACAGAAAAAGAAGGAGCTCATTAACATTCTCATTTGTTTCGAATAATCAGAATAAATCCTTAAATTTCAATTTCTATACTTACACCTCCGCTCGAATTTGATTCGTTCCTTTTTTACTTTGAGCAAATTATGCATTGGTAGTGACACCTAGCGGCACGCATACATAACATTTTAGTGTGCGAGGAAAACGAGCATTGATACTTTCAATTACTTTCAGTTGAGAAACTCACCGCTAGGTGGCAGTGTGTGAAATAAAGAGACAATCTTGAAATTAAATTCTAAATTGCTTAAGAAGAGCAACGAGAGAAAGAAGCAAGAAAGAGCTACAGATAAAGTTTTTGTCAATAACTATCAAATCATACTACTAAACAGAAACTAACAGCAGACCACAATCACTAACCAGCTCACGATATAGTAGCATTCAAAAACAATAAGAAAGTACTTCACCTATTTCCTGCTACTGAGTAATAATTTATTGTCATCGTTTCACAATCCCTAATAAAAATCATTTGTCGAAAGGTTTGTTCGCGCATCACTTCAATTCAGAACGGCTGCACTTATATTGTTGTGTTCGTAATTAATTATCAGGAATAGGGTTCGTGAGAAATATTTTTTTGAAAATTTGTCACGGGATAGGTAGGTTACCTTACAGGCTACGTTGTTCACGCAGACAAAGTCGCGGGCGGGACGCTAGCTTTTAATAATATTGAATGCATCGACCACGAAGATAGAATGTATATAAATTTACAGACAGACATCAATAAAGTAACAAATTACAAATATTTGTATGAGTTAAGATGATCGACGGTAAGAATATTTTGAGAAACAATAAATTTATTTTTGACCTTTAATAGTATTTTTTTCTTATTCATTCCGGAAACTTTTAGTGCGCCCCACATATCCCCAATTCCCCATGAAGTGATGTTTACTATAAATAATGGCCGTAGACCCGACCTGGCCGACAGTCACAAACAAATTTAAAATGTGTACCTACCTATGTGTAGTGCTTTATATTCTCTGTTCATCTGTTGAGCTGTCAAATTACACTTAAAATCGTAGAAAATCATACTACGAAAATTTTCCCGAGTTAGATCCATGTTAATGTAGACACGCAATTTTTAAAATGGCGAAACAGTGTAAAAGCAATTGACAGTCAGATGAAACAAACTGAATTCTACAGCCAGAGTTCCATTTTCAAATGTTATAATTACTTTTTAAATATTGTTTATGTAAGTGGCTAGTTCCGGAAACTTTTAGTGTAACCTAGTACATACGAGTAGCTCGGTGGCGCAAAAGTCACGACGGGGTTGCAAATTGGTTACAACTTTTTACTTTTGTAGAATTCATCTTAATTATTATGATATAATAAAAAAACACATATGGAATTATTTTTGAGTAAGGTTTTAAAAAATACATCACGTAAATGACCACCATTTTCAGCCTCACAAAGGCGGGCTCTTTCGAGAGCACTTCTCATTACTTTCCTCAGAACATGAAGAGTTAGCAACGAGTTAGTTAGAGATGTTGGCATTTAGCTGCTCGATTGTCCTGGGTTTATTACGAACACCTTGTCTTTTAAAAAATCCATCAAGATGGAGCCACAGCGCATAGGGCTCGAGCCACAATGACCGTCTTAAGAGAGACTTTCTCGAAACGTTAAATATTGAGATTTTCAACATTTAACTGCCCGCTCGTTCCCCAGATTTAACAGCGCCAGATTATTTTATCGGCGGTTATTTAAAAGACAAGGTGTTTATTAATAAACCCAGGACAATCGAGCAGCTGAAGGCCAACATCCGAGCTGAAAATACGGTTGCCAACTCTTCATGTTCTGAGGAAAGTAATGAGAAGTGCTCTCTTTCGAGAGCACTTCTCGAGCTCGCCTTTGTGAGGCTGAAAATGGTGGTCATTTACGTGATGTGTATTATTAAAACTTTACTCAAATATATCTCCATGAGTGTTTTTTTTATCATGTCATAATAATTTAGATGAATTCTAAAAAAAATAAAAAGTTGTAACCAATTGCAACCCCGTCGTGACTTTTGCGCCACCCAGTGTTACCTTCGATCATCTAAACTCATACAAATAATTCGATGGGTTATTGGAACAAAGCCGCAATCGACAAAACGCAATTTTACAGAAAAAAAGATTAAGTGAAAATCTTGAATAATTTTTAAACTACAAGGCGTATCATAACGGTTTGTATATCAAACAATGCGTTATTTTTCTGGAGTAACATGAAGTGTACATAAGCTTAGTAGTACTTAGGAATTTAAAAAATAGTAAAAAAACATATAAGCCATATACACTTTAAACATTGAAAGTGGTTTCAGTAAGACTCCATTGAAGTTTTATTCTGTAAAAAGTGCGAAATACGAGGGGTGATCCAAAAGTAATGATAATCAGTTATTTCTAGTGCACACAAAAATACAAAAAAATTATCAGTCACTTGCTCAGTTACCCACTAGTTCAGGAAAAAAAATCATATAAATAGGCCACGATTCCCGGGAGCTACATTCATTTGAATACGGACTGTCAAGGAGTGAACATCAAAATGGAAAAACACGAAATCAGAGCTGTCATTAAATACCTCTGCTTGAAAAAATGTCTACCAAAGACATACACAGCGACTTGGTGGAAACATTAGGGTCCCCTAATGTTTCCACCAAGTCGCTTCTCCTCCATATTCGACAGTTGCACGCTGGGCTAAGTAGTTTAAGCTGGGAAGAACATCGACGGAAGACGAACACCGCGAAGGACGCCCATCGACGTCCCTCACTGAAGAAAATGTGAAAAAAGTTGAAGAAGTTGTATTGGAAGATCGAAGAGTGACTATCAGGCATGTAGCTGAGGTCACAGGGATCTCATATGGCAGCATTCAAAGAATCCTTGCGAACGAATTGCATATGAGAAAGGTCTCCGCGCGTTGGGTACCGAAAATGTTAAACGATGAGCAAAAGAAGAAACGAGTTGACATGTCAAGAGCAAATCTCGAAAATTTCCAGGCAGACAAGGATAATTTTTTGTCACGTTTTATGACCATGGACGAGACCTGGATCCACCATTTTGATCCTGAAACAAAACAACAATCGATGACATGGAAACGATCCGATGAACCGACGCCGAAGAAATTCAAAGTGTCAAGCTCAGCAGGGAAGGTTATGTATGGCGTCTGTTTTTTGGGATGCTGAATGGTGGATTGGTGGACAATCATGGTGGACTACTTGGAAAAGGGGGCCACTATTACAGGCTCCTACTATGCAGAACAAATAAGAAGATTGCGGGAGGCTATTAAGGAGAAAAGGCGAGGCAAACTGCGGGCTGGAGTGCTGTTCCATCAAGACAACGCACCGGTTCACAAAGCTGCAATTGCCATGGCTGCCATTCAGGAAGCGGGCTTTGAGCTGGTGGAACACCCCCCCTATTCACCAGATCTAGCCCCTAGTGACTTCTATCTCTTTCCACGACTCAAGGAACACCTCCGAGGCAAGAAATTTGACGATGATAGCGACGTGATGGCGGTTGAGGACTTTTTTGAGAGTCAAGATAAAGATTTTTTTTCTAAGGGAATTTTAGGTTTAGAAAATAGATGGACTAAATGTATAGACTTGCTAGGAGACTATGTTGAGAAATGAATTTATTTTTTTTATTATATTCATTGTGTTTATTATTGATTATCATTACTTTTGGATCACCCCTCGTAAATCAGACAGCATATTGCAGCGTTGTGCGTTGATCTGAAGGATGTATATACAGTAATAGCGTTTTACAATGATGTTACAGGAAATGGTGAACGTTATAGGAAAATGTACTGGCGAATACTGTGTGCATAGTAAGCATTTTTTCCTATATCTATATAGCATTGCGGATGCAAAATTTCAATAATAAAGATATATTATTGTTGTATTGGAAGGACTACAAAATTTATTAATATAAGAGCATCACGAAAATATAATGAATAATGTACTTTGTGGAAATTATTTGTAAATAATCATAATAGATAAGATAAGATAAAGATAAAATATGCTTTATTGTACACCACAGAAAACATACAAAATGACAGACACATAGTACATACAATTGGCGGCCTTATCGCTAAACAGCAATGTCTTGTAGTAGTATAGTATAGTAGTATTATAATAATAGTATTATATTATTATTATTTATTATTATATTATTCTATGGACAGCTACCTATAAACATCAACGCGCCCATCTGTACAAAGCTTAGCTACAGACCTAGAGCTAAGCTAACCCGACACTACACCGAAGATATCCCGGACATCAACCTGTACGAGATTGGTATGGCTCTCAAGCAGCACAAGAACAGCAAGGCATCGGGTGCTGACGAAATTACGGCTAAGCTTCTGAAAGTAGGCGGAAGACCGGTACTGAGGAACTACAGACCCATATCACTTTTATGGACTATGAGAAAGCCTTTGATTCGATCAAAACATGGGCCGTGCTACAGTCTCTCCAGCGGTGCCAAATTGACTACCGGTACATCGTAGTGTTGAAGTCTTTGTACGCAAACGCCACTATGACAGTTCGCCTGCAGGACCAGAGCTCAAAGCCAGTCCGGCTGCAGCGTGGAGTGCGACAAGGAGACGTCATATCTCCGAAGCTCTTCACTGCTGCACTGGAGGACGTGTTTAAGCTTCTGGACTGGTGAGGACTCGGCATCAATATTAACGGCGTGTACATCAGTCACCTTCGATTTGCCGATGCTATAGTAGTTATGGCTGAGACCTTGGAGGAACTAGGCACAATGCTGGGTGATCTTAAGTCTCTCAACATGTGGGCCTTAAAATGAACATGGAGATGACGAAAATCATGTCTAACTCATGTGTCATACCCACTCCTCTGAAGTTGGAGAGTCTGCTCTTGAAGTGGTTGACGAATATGTGTACCTGGGACAAACGGTCCAGTTAGGTAGTTCCAACATTAAGAAAGAAAAGTTAATCGTCGAATCCTACTCGGCTGGGCAGCGCTCGGTAAGCTACGAAATATCTTCTCGTCCGAAATACCGCAGTGTCTCAAGACGAAAGTTTCGACCAGTGTGTGTTGCCACGTTGCCAGTGATGACATGCGGTATCGAAACGTCGTCGCTCACTATGGGCCTAAATAGTCTGGCTCAAAGTCACGCAAAGAGCAATGGAGAGGGCTATGCTAGAGGTTTCTCTACGTGATCGAATCAGAAATGAGGAGATTCGTAGAAGCAGCAGCATAAGACCGGTCGTGTGGAGATCCTTGGGGTTGGCTTTTGTCTAGCAGTGGACGTCCTCTGGCTGATGATGATGATGATGATATTTATTTTTATTCTTGACATTTTGCATTTACAATGCTATAAAGCGAATCCTACTCGAGCTTCCTGAGACTGGTTGATTTTTTTTCTAGTAAACATTTTATCTATGATATTTATTGTTTCAAGTATTTTATTCACTCATGTATACTGTTGTGTTATTATTAATGTAGGTACTTCTTGTTACCCATTTATTTATTTAAGGGAATGTAAAAAAAAATCAATCAACAAAGTTAATTTGTTTATTTACGAAAAAACAATAATTATTATACACAATGTTATTTTTACTTAGTCTTTTTTATAACTAAGTCATAAGAAAAAGTCGACAATTTGCATAAAATTATCTAAGGTCATAAGAACGCACTTACCATTCATTACTAATACACTTACCTATTTTTTTTTTTTTATATATATATTTTTATGTATGAGAAGGAGGCAAACGAGCAGGCGGGTCACCTGATGGAAAGCAATCACCGCCGCCCATGGACACCCGCAAAACCAGAGGAGTCGCAGATGCGTTGCCGACCTTTAAGAAAGGAATAGGGTTAGGGGAAGCATTAGGAATTGTGAGGAGGGGTGGGAGGGGAAGGGGCCTCCGGAACTCTCACTGGCCGGACGAAACACAACAGCACCAAGTGCCATTATTTCACGCCGGATATTCGTGAGAGGGTGAGGGTTTCACGCCGGGCGAGCCGGCCCAATGCGTGCTGCAACGCAGCGTGGCTCTACCACTCAGTAAAACAATAACTCCGTCTTCACATGATTAAAACGTTTTAAAGCTCTAGCTCGAATATTTAATTGTTATTTACAAATTAATGTAGGTAAGTTACATACTTACAGTAGGTATTGTTTAGGTATGTATTGAAAATCAATCGACATATTTTAAGTTCATGGAAGAAAACCATAATTACTATTACTAGTGAAAGTTTAAAATATTTGTACAGCAATGTTTATTGTAAATCTTTTTACAAAGTTTATTTCGGGGAACACAGCTGCAAGGGCCAATACTTGTAGAAGATTGAAAAAAAACTTTAATCATTGCACATAGGACGATTATTCCGGTAAATAAATGCGAGTGATGAACGAGGAATAATAAAGCAATACCCATAATGATTTTGCTAAATCAGGCAGCTTTCAGTATTAAATTTGGAAAAAAATCCACAAGGTGTAACAGGGTCCATAGAATACGAAAATGGCTTAATCGGAAAACTGCTACTATAGCTATTGCGGTCTTGTTCCAGGCACCCATTAAATTGTAATTAGTTACTTTATTGATGTGTCTGTAAATACATTTACATTTGATCTTTGTGGTCGATGCATTCAATATTATTAAAAATTAGCGTCCCGCCCGCGACTTTGTCTGCGTGAACAACCTGTAGCCTGTAGGCACGGAGCAAAAACAAAGAGGAGGCAATCAATGTAGTCCAGCAACTATCAATGTAGTCCTGACGTCACACCGTAGTTGAACTACTTACGACCAGGTGTGTGTGCTTCAAGCTGTAATCCTCATATTTGAAATCTTAATGAAAACGAATTTTGACAACGCTAAAAAATAGTCATGAAATAGTCATAAATAGTCGTACATGTAAAAAAAATAGTCGCATTATAGTTTCGGCGTTATAGCCATAAGTTAGTGAGGATTATGGCTTGAACGTCAAGCTGTAATCCTCATTTCTGGTGCAAGCAAACGGTAAAATCTTTCGGATTGGTTTAGGTTCCAAAAAATAGTCATGAAATAGTCGCAACGACTTGCCAAATCTCAGAAATAGTCCTTAAAAGATTCCAGAGATATAAAGGTACCCTGGTGAGGATTATGGCTTGAACATTTGAAAACTATAAATTTCTCCGTAACGCCTATGATTTTCGGTTTAAAATTTGTACCAAAAAATAGTCATGAAATAGTCGTATAAAGTAATAATAAATTTGAGCTGATTTAATTTCAAAATAAAAAGTTTTTACTTTCCCTACATTTCTATGGATGTACAGTCGTGTTCAAAATTTGTAACTTCATTTGATATGATTGTGAAATATTCCGCTTAATATATAACATTACTTCCAATTAGGCGTTTTCCATGGCAGCTGTTATAATTAAACAAAAAAACCAACATTTATGTATATTTTTTTATATAATAGAATGTGGCAAACGTGCAGGCGTGTCACCTGATGGAGAGTAATCTTCGCCGCAACACCAGAGGAATCGCAGATGCGTTGTAGGCCTTTAATTAGGGAATAGGTTTTAGGAAGGAATAGGAGTTGTGGGGGGGGGGAAGGGAAAGGGCCTCCGGGACCCTCACTGGCCGGACGTAACACAACAGCACCAAGTGCTATTATTTCACGACGGATATTAGTGAGAGGGTGGTATTAGAGTCTTAAGGGTAAACCTACGGACGCGAGTAACTTTAACCCCCTTATCCTTATTTATATTTATACCATCGAAAGCTTGCTTTACATAACTTGTTTAAATCTCAGTACATATATGTTTATATCACAGCAATTAGTTTTGATCTTATTTATCATAGTTAGTTCAATATCTGTTGGTGTTGGATTAGTTCATTCAGTTTATGTTTCTAGAAAATTTCAATAGGGATATTGCATATTCTAAAATCACAAATTTAATAAACGAATCAGACACCAACAATATCAATAACTTTTAATTACTTACATCGAATAAAAGTAAAATACTATGTAATAGTATGGTTAAGGTATCACTGTTAAAAAGTAACAGAACCTTCCACTCCAAGAGTAGCGTCTGTTGTATCCACAGACGTTATTATACGTCTGTGGTTGTATCAATCCGGGATCGACCAAATAGCGATATATCCTTGTCTCTATCGTTAACGGACGAAACCGGACGGGTGGCTTGTTAATTATAATCTAAGTCGAAAGTACGTTTTATACTCACAATAACTTCAAAAACGACACCGCGTCTTCGTAAAAGTTCATAAATACATTCATACGGTTTCTTAGGCATTTAAAATCCTTCACCAGAGTACCCATCACAAATTATTTCATGATTTCAATATCACTGGACCAAATAGCCATTTTTTTCAAAATTTTGCGAATGCAACAACCAACGGCACACGTGATCTATGACCTTGACTTACATTCAACTGAACTTGATAATAACATAACAAGCAAAACCAACTTCTGCCCATCGATCTGCGATCGATGCGTTTGAGTAGAGACAAGGATAGCGCTATTTGACCAATCCCGAGAAACAAAAGCGCGCTACACAAAATGGCGCCATGGACCCAGCTTTTTTGTATTTATAGGTACTTTCTGGTTTTTGTTGGAATTATATATGTTAACATAGTTATTTAATAACAACAAATGTGTGTTACATTAAAGTTTTAAAGAGACAAATAAACTTTTTTAAACTAAATGCTGTTTTTCTTCATAACATGCTTAGGTATAAAATAATGTAAAACATCTTAGATAGTTTCACCACCCTGTACCTTGCTGCCGCTTTCAATTTCAAAAAGTATTATCTAGAATGCGTTGCCGTTTAAATTTGAGCCTTTTTGTTTAGGTGGTAAAGTTGCTATTATCATAAAATATTTTGTTGTTTATGCGTTTTGCTGTGCACTACTAAAAGCGGTCGAACTTAACAATAGATAACAATATCATTCATTGGCATCGAGCTTTTATTACTACGTATAGAGAAGACACCGCTCACCACTGCTATGTTCCGTTCAAGTGCGGCCTGCCGGCCGCACTTTCGCTGCAAACGCCTCGGTGATTGCGCGTGATTCTAGCGATTGTGGACCTTGCGGCTGCACCTTAGTGCGCACAAACTTGCTTCGCGGTGTCTTCTCTAGTTTATTGTACCTCAATGTTCATTGGAAAATAAGCTCTTAAATGGATTCCGACATTTTGCAAATTTTCTACTATACATATACATATTTCGTTTTCATTGAGATTTCAAATATGAGGATTACAGCTTGAAGCACACCTTATTTTCCAATGAATGGTATTGTTATCTATTGTTAAGTTCGACCGCTTTTAGTAGTGCACAACGAAATGAGTGACACTGACTGAGTGGTAGAGCCACGCTGCGTTGCAGCACGCATTGGGCCGGCTCGCCCGGCGTAATACCACCCTCTCACTAATATCCGGCGTGAAATAATAGCACTTGGTGCTGTTGTGATCGTCCGGCCAGTGAGGGTTCCGGAGGCCCTTACCCCCCCCCCCCCACAATTCTCCTATTTCTTCCTAAAACCTATTCCCTCCGTAAAGGCCGACAAGACATCTGCGATTCCTCTGGTGTTGCGGGTGTCCATGGGCGGCGAAGATTACTCTCCATCAGGTGACCCGCCTGCTCGTTTGCCACCTTCTATTATATAAAAAAATGTACATAAATGTTTGTTTTTTTGTTTAATTATAACAGCTGCCACGGAAAACGCCTAATTGGAAGTAATGTTATATATTAAGCGGAATATTTCACAATCATATCAAATGAAGTTACAAATTTTGAACACGACTGTACATCCATAGAAATGTAGGGAAAATAAAAACTTTTTATTTTGAAATTAAATCAGCTTAAATTTATTATCACTTTATACGACTATTTCATGACTATTTTTTGGTACAAATTTTAAACCGAAAATCGTAGGCGTTACGGAGAAATTTGAAGTTTTCAAATGTTCAAGCCATAATCCTCACCAGGGTACCTTTATATCTCTGGAATCTTTTAAGGACTATTTCTGAGATTTGGCATGTCGTTGCGACTATTTCATGACTATTTATTGGAACCTAAACCAATCCGAAAGATTTTACCGTTTGCTTGCACCAGAAATGAGGATTACAGCTTGACGTTCAAGCCATAATCCTCACTAACCTATAGCTATAACGCCGAAACTATAATGCGACTATTTTTTTTACATGTACGACTATTTATGACTATTTCATGACTATTTTTTAGCGTTGTCAAAATTCGTTTTCATTAATATTTTAAATATGAGGATTACAGCTTGAAGCACACCCAGGTGTCGCTTTCGTCAGTACAACTCTCGTTGGCTGGCGAATAGGTTGTTCGTGGCTTATTCAGTCTTTTAGATAATTATAAAAAATTCTCGACCCGAACTTTTTGTTAGCATGAAGTGCTGTGTTGTATCGTGTAGTAGTTACACGGATAAAACGAGATTAAACGGAATAAACATATCTTTCCACTCGTAAGTAATATTTAAATTAAATTTATACTTCATCAAATAAAGTTACGACATACACGACATCTAGTGAAATATAGCAGAACTTTTATGACAACTCTGCTAATCTCGTAAATTAGGTAGGTACTTGCTTTGGCTACTGGCCACTAGATGGTTTTCTCCTATTTGGACTCCCCCCGCAACCCGCGCAGCTGAGACATTATTATTATATGAAAAAAGTAGTTACAACACCTCCTCTTTGTTTTTGCTCCGTGCCTGTAGGTAACCTGCCTATCCCGTGACAAATTTCCAAAAAAACATTTCTCACAAACCCTAATCCTGATAATTAATTACAAACACAACAATATAAGTGCAGCCGTTCTGAACTGAAGTGATGCGCGTACAAACATTTCGACAACTGATTTTTATTAGGGATTGTGAAACGATGACAATAAATAATAATTTATTGTCATCGTTTCAGTAATATCTCAGTAGCGTCATCTAACAGGAAATAGGTGAAATACTTTCTTATTGTTTTTGAATGCTACTATATCGTGAGCTGGTAATGATTGTGGTCTGCTATTTGTTTCTGTTTAGTAGTATTATTTGATAGTTATTGACAAAAACTTTCTCTTAAAGCTCTTTCTTGCTTCTTTCTCTCGTTGCTCTTCTCAAGCAATTTAGAAAGTAATTTCAAGATTGTCTCTTTATTTCAAACACTGCCACCTAGCGGTGAGTTTCTCAACTGAAAGTAATGGATAGCGGCTGTGGTGGCGCCACCTACCTGCATGACGCCGCACATAGTTCGACACGAAGCAAACACCTTCCAACCGTGTCAACAGATGGCGCCACAAAAGCCAACTCAGCGACATCTCCATACATACGACAGTAAAAACAGTATGGGAAGCCTCATCGCGGTAGCGAAGTTTCACCACCTCCTTCGCTATACATAGCACCTCCAACTAACACCCGGGACCTCGGTCCCCGAGCTATACCACCCAGCTCGGAGGAAGATCTTCCCTTTGCCTTCCTCAAAGTTGTCATCCTGCCTACCATCCGCTTCCCTACAGCGGCAATGCTCGTTTTATTCGCACACTAAAATGTTATGTATGCGTGCCGCTAGGTGTCACTACTAATGCATAAAAATTTACTCAAAGTTTTTCGAGTTTACGTAAAATATTTATATGCATTTGTTTCTCACATCGTTGCTCTTTTAGGCTCGTTTAAGATGTTGATTAAATAAATGTTCTTTTAAATTAAAATTAAGTTCTTGCGGAAAGAAAAAGTTGAAAAAACTACGGAATATTGGTTGTCAAATTAAAAAAATTACGGAATACATTCCTTCTATAGGATTTTTATATAAAATCAAAATTATACCAATGAGAAAATTTTAAACATTCAATGTAGCAATTTTTAATATTAGTTGAAATCAGTATATATATTGGAGAAGTTAATTAAGCTTTCGCCAACGGCCATACCACGTTGAATACACCGGTTCTCGTCCGATCACCGAAGTTAAGCAACATCGGGCGCGTTTAGTACTTGGATGGGTGACCGCCTGGGAACACCGCGTGCTGTTGGCTTTTTGCTTTGTTTTACTGCTGCATCTATTAAATGTGGTCTTTTAGGATAATTATTTTTTAAATTTAATTAATTAACGAATATGAATGCGTGCCGCTAGGTGTCACTACTAATGCATAAAAATTTACTCAAAGTTACAGAGTTTACGTAAAATATTTATATGCATTTGTTTCTCACATTGTTGCTCTTTTAGGCCCGTTTAAGATGTTGATCAAATAAATGTTCTTCAAAATTAAAATAAAGCTCTTGCGGAAGGAAAAAGTTGAAAAAACTACGGAATATTGGTTGTCGAATTAACACGTTAAACGCCCAGGCCAAAATACTTAATTATCACATGGGCCATGACAGACACCCAAAGACATTAAACTATTAGAAACCGTATGCCCGACAGTGGGCCGGGCCCACCGGGCTGCGGCAGAAACGGGTTGACTGCCAGTACGACCTGCAGGTCTTTACTAGGCTGGCAGACATCAATAACAGTGTAAACGCTATTCGTAGTGACCCGCGGGGCTCCGTAGAACAAGCTTCACGCCTTAGCGCAGAGAAAAACTTACAAGTTTTGAAAATATTCGTGACCTGACAGGGACCCGACACATTTCATTTGACATGTTGTTACTAGTGCTGTTAAAAATCATATTTTTGAATTTATTTGTTCAATTCTATAGGGTTTATTTGTCATTTCTTAAATTATATTGTATGAAATTGTATATTCTCAATTATTTACATCATTTGGTATAAATTAAAGCATTCCAAATATTAAAAAACACCTCTATTATAAAAAAAATACAATTATTTTTGAGATCAGAGAACAAATTTTAAAAAAAGTCTATGGATTGATTGACTCGACTCTGTACTTGTAGTCTGTGGTAAATAGGTATTCAATGCTTACTTGGATTAGAGATAATTAATCTTTGTAATTTGTGCTTTGGTAAGACTCGCCTGAAACTCGTCGCCAGTCGATGAAGTTGATGACTTTTGGGGACACCATCAAAATATGTTAGCTAATTCGAGAACACCACGCAGTAGCATTACCACCGAGCATAAGAGAGACGAGATGAGTTTACTTATATCTCGCGAATACAGTGTTTCCGTTGAAATCAAACCCATTCCAGCAGATATGAAATGGTAAGATATGAAAACGGTGTTCCGAGGGCTTTTTATGCTTGCTTATCGTTTTTAAAATATCAGGGACGTCAGTTCCGGCGGAACGTCTATTTTTTTAAAAGCTAGATCCCTGATTTCAGATAATAGGAAATTCCTAGTCTCTGTAATCGGTTCCTAGTAGGAACCGCCTGTTGGGCTCAACGGTTAAATAATTACTATTTTTGTCTGATTGCACGGGAGATGACTTTCGATTGAGAAAATAAAGAAATATTTTAATAAACAGCTTTTAAAGTACTATTTTACGTCTTTTTATTCACACTGAATGAAAAACAAAATGTACTCGATACCCTAATAACTCGATACTTTTGATGCGAGTACAATACTGGTATTGATTACTTTTGTTGCGATACTACTCATGAGTATAGTATCGATATTTTGTTCCGATACCATATCTCTACACTCAGCTTTGTCGAGCGAGAGCAAGCGCAGCGCTAGCGCAGAGGTGCGGGGGTGGTTGCCAAGGTGACCCGCGGGGCCCCCTCCACTAAAATAACGCAAAGTGCTTCGGCTGGGCTATGGCAGATCAAGGTGCCTGCCAGGCAATTTCTCTCTATTTTTACCATTTTCCGCCATTGTACTTAATTGACATTATAATAAACTCCCTTTTAAAACAAATAAGCCAACAAAACATGTAGACAGATAATGACCATTTTTTATTTTTCACTAAGCCCACTGGGAATATATGGTGGCAGATATATGGTGTCTGCCATGGCGTTTAACGTGTTAAAAAAATGACTGAGTAAATTCTTTCTATAGGATTTTTATATAAAATCAAAATTATACCAATGAAAAATTTTAAACATTCAATGTAGCAATTTTTATTATTAGTTGTAATCAGTATATACATATTGGAGAAGTTAATTAAATTCGTCATAGCTTTCGCCAACGGCCATACCACGTTGAATACACCGGTTCTCGTCCGATCACCGAAGTTAAGCAACATCGGGCGCGTTTAGTACTTGGATGGGTGACCGCCTGGGAACACCGCGTGCTTGTTGGCTTTTTGCTTTGTTTTACTGCTGCAACTATTAAATGTGGTCTTTTTGGATAATTATTTTTTAAATTTAATAAACTAACGAATATGTATGCGTGCCGCTAGGTGACACTACTAATGCATAAAAATTTACTCAAAGTTTTTCGAGTTTACGTAAAATATTCATATGCATTTGTTTCTCACATTGTTGCTCTTTTAGGCTCGTTTAAGTGTTGATCAATTAATAAATGTTCTTTAAAATTAAAATTAAGTTCTTGCGGAAAGAAAAAGTTTAAAAAACTACGGAATATTGGTTGTCGAATTAAAAAAATGACTGAATATATTCTTTCTATAGGATTTTTATATAAAATCAAAATTATACCAATGTTATACATTTTAAACATTAAATGTAGCAATTTTTATCATTAGTTGAAATCAGTATATATATTGGAGATGTTAATTAAATTCATCATAGATTTCGCCAACGGCCATACCACGTTGAATACACCGGTTCTCGTCCGATCACCGAAGTTAAGCAACATCGGGCGCGTTTAGTACTTGGATGGGTGACCGCCTGGGAACACCGCGTGCTGTTGGCTTTTTGCTTTGTTTTACTGCTGCATCTATTATAATTGTGGTCTTTTAGGATAAATATTTTTTATTTATAATTAATTAACGAATATGTATGCGTGCCGCTAGAAGTAACTAATGCATAAAAATTTACTCAAAGTTTTTCGAATTTACGTAAAATATTTACATGCATTTATTTCTCACATTGTTGCTCTTATATGCTCGTTTAAGATTTTAATCAAATAAATGTTCTTTAAAATTTAAATTTAAGTTCTTGCCTAAAGAAAAAGTTACAAAAACTACGGAATATTGGTTGTCGAATTATAAAATGACTGAGTACATTCTTTCTTTTGGATTTTAATGTAAAATCAAAATATACTTGTAGTTTTTACCAATAATACATTACATTGCATTGTTTGTATGTACATTTTAAACATTCAATGCAGCAGTTTTTATTTTTAGTTGGAATCAGTATTATATTGGACAAGTTCATTAAATTCGTCATAGCTATCGCCAACGGCCATACCACGTTGAATACACCGGTTCTCGTCCGATCACCGAAGTTAAGCAACATCGGGCGCGTTTAGTACTTGGATGGGTGACCGCCTGGGAACACCGCGTGCTGTTGGCTTTTTGCTTTGTTTTGCTGCTGCATCTATTAAATGTGGTTTTTGAGATAATTATTTTTTAAATTTAATTAACGAATATTTTTACGAAGCTTCTCTTGGGCTAGATAATTGGTGTGAGTGTAGGAAAGTTTATATTTATGTTATGGATTCGCGTATTACTGGTTAGTTTCTTTACTCGTAAGTTTTACTGATTCACCAGTTTACTCATTAGACAGTTTCTGAATTCGCTTATTTCCTTTTTTGCCGGTTTCACTAAGTTGTCAGTCTCTATTATGTTAGTTTCCTGGTTCGTAAAGATCTTTATTCGTCAGTAAGTTTAGGTGGTCTTGCTACTCCGTCATGTTCCGTTACTTTGCTTGTTCGCAAGTTTCCTTGTTCGTCAGACAGTTTAGGTTGTCAGTTTTGCTAATCCGTCGTGTAATGTAATATTTTATTAATGTAAATACCTGTGACAGTACTTATAAGTTATTACCTGATTACATAAGTACAGAAAACTAATTTGAGCGTTTAATTTTATAACCTAAAGGGGTTAACAAGAGGGTTGAGAGCAGATTTCGCGTGTCACTGATACAAGGAGCATGTGTTTTTAGGTGATAGGCTCAAAACTTAATACAAAACCACTTTGTTCTTTTTAATTTAAAAAAATAATTATCTTAAAAGACCACATTGTAAAAGATGCAGTAGTAAAACAAAGCAAAAAGCCAACAGCACGCGGTGTTCCCAGGCGGTCACCCATCCAAGTACTAAACGCGCCCGATGTTGCTTAACTTCGGTGATCGGACGAGAACCGGTGTATTCAACGTGGTATGGCCGTTGGCGAAAGCTATGTCGAATTTAATGAACTTCTCCAATATAATACTGATTTTTAACTATTAATAAAAACTGCTGCATTGAATGTTTAAAATGGAAGGCCACAGGAAAAGAACGAGCTCATTAACATTCTCATTTGTTTCGAATAATCAAAGAATTAATTCTTAAATTTCAATTTCTACACTTAGACCTCTACTGGAATTTGATTCGTTCCTTTTTTATGTAGGTACGAATAAAATTCCAGTAGAGGTGTAAGTGTAGAAATTGAAATTTAAGGATTAATTCTTTGATTACTCGAAACAAATGAGAATGTTAATGAGCTCCTTCTATTCCTGTGCCCTTCGTATAATATCATTGGTAAAAACTACAAGTAAATTTTTATTTTCTATAAAAATCCCATAGAAAGAATGTACTCAGTCATTTTTTAATTCGACATTATTCCGTAGTTTTTTCAACATATTTTTTCGCAAAAACTTAATTTTAATGAACATTTATTTGCTTAACATCTTAAAACAAACATTAGCCAAAACAATCTAGCCGTTTTCAAGTGATGGTAAGCGTACCAACGAGCCTAAAAGAGCAACAATGTGAGAAACAAATGCATATAAAATATAATTTTAATGCATTAGTAGTGCCACCTAGCGGCACGCATACATAACATTTTAGTGTGCGAGGAAAACGCTCAATGATGCTTTCCATTACTTTCAGTTGTGAAACTCACCGCTAGGTGGCAGTGTGTGAAATAAAGGGACAATCTTGAAATTACTTTCTAAATTGCTTAAGAAGAGCAACGAGAGAAAGAAGCAAGAAAGAGCTTTAAGAGAATGTTTTTGTCAATAACTATCAAATCATACATACTACTAAACAGGAACAAATAGCAGACCACAATCACTAACCAGCTCACGATATAGTAGCATTCAAAAACAATAAGAAAGTACTTCACCTATTTCCTGCTAGATGGCGCTACTGAGTAATAATTTATTGTCATCTCTTCACAATCACACTATCACACTAATATTATAAAGGCGAAAGTTTGTGAGTGTGTATGTTTGTTACTTCTTCACGTCTAAACAACTGTAGCGATTTTAATAAAATTTGGTATGGAGTTAGCTGACACCCTGGATTAACACATAGGATACTTTTTATCTCGTTATTCCTACGGGAATGGGAACCACGCGGGTGAAACCGCGAGCGGCCGCTAGTCTATAATAAAAATCATTTGCCGAAATGTTTGTACGCGCATCACTTCAATTCAGAACGGCTGCACTTATAGTGTTTTGTTCGTAATTAATTATCAGGACTAGGGTTTGTGAGAAATATTTTTTGTCACGGGATAGGTAGGTTACCTACAGGCTACAGGTTGTTCCCGCAGACAAAGTCGCAGGCGGGACGCTAGTTTTTAATAATATTGAATGCATCGACCACGAAGATCGAATGTAAATGTATTTACAGACAGACATCAATAAAGTAACAAATTACAATTATTTGTATGAGTTTAGATGATCGAAGGTAATATCCCCAATTCCCCATGAAGTGATGTTTACTAGAAAGAATGACCGTTGACCCGACCCGACCGACAGTCACAAAAAATTTAAAATGTGTAGGTACCTATGTGTTGTGCTTTATACTTATGATCCGTCTTGTAGTGTGTGTATGTATTAGCAATTAATCCATGTAGGCTTACTCTTAAAACACAATTGCAGTAATCAATTTTCAATCACAAATCTAAAAAATGTCAAATGGCACTTTTGTAAGCGACAATAGCGCGACATTGGAATTAAATTGCGTGGAAATTGATTAAACAAATTATTATTGAGATGGCGTTCCGGAATTATCTTTACTTATCCCAATATCGATACGTATTAATCGCATAGGAATTGTATTGAGATTGAGTTTGCATTCAAGAGTAACCCCCCTGATCTAATAAGGCACGCAGTGTAACTTAAGTTAATGATAATGATGAGTTATAGTTTGAATGTTCAATTTTTATGTCATATGCCTTATATAGGGTGTCCCAGAAATTAAAGTCAAGCCGCAAATGGGCAATAGGCCAAGTCGTGATAGTTATAAGAAAAATTATAAAAAAAGGATAAAAATTAATTTAAACGCGCCATCTTTTAATGTTACTTGTCAAAATTGTGTACTTAGTACATTTTTTTTAAAGTACAATCGGTTAAAGTTGATTGATGTAATTATTTTGAATCAATGTTGGGCACAAATCTAATATTATATTTAAAACTGAGGCAGCTATGTTTTTACTTTTAACTGTAATTCACAGAAGGGTTATCTATGGTTAACTCACAGAAAAAAACTGACGAAAAATTAATATTTGTAGTCACAGGACTTGAAAGATCATCACAGGGTGTAAATTTTTAGGATTTATTTTTAAATCCTTATAATTTGAGAAGTACATGACCAAGATTTTTTTCATATATTTCTAGTAACTAACACGATTTGGCCTATTGCCCATTTGACTTTGATTTTTAGGACACCCTGTATATGTTTTTACGTCTTTCGTTTTTATCTCTATGCCTAATAAATCATTTAATAATGTTTATATTTTTAGAAAATTATGCTCGCTATTGGCAGACGTGGATGAGTGGGGTCAGCTGGCTCTGCTCAACGTGCTCACCGTGTATGCCAAGTCGTGTTTCCCCGACCCCAACAGTGAGGTGAGACTTCAGTTCAAGTATAATTTAAAATTTAAGTTTCAGGGGTTAAAGTCACTCGCGTCCGTACTTTTACACTTGAGACCCTACACTTAACCCTTACCCCTAAATGAGTCACTAAATCAGACACAGAGCTACACGCATTGGGTCGGTTGTAAAGGTACCGGAGAACATCGTACAAACCGACACGTACATCCCCCCCTCCTCCTTCCTCAAGGCCGGCAACGCATTTGCGGTTCCTCTCAATGGTAAACCTACAGACACGACTGACTTTAACCCCCGCGATTGGCTGTTTGACAGTAACAATAAAATATGAAATATGTCGGATATGTTAGTTTATAATTTAAAAATAATTATCCAGTAGGTAGTTTTTTTTATTAAAATAAAATTGTTAATATTTTTTTTATCTGTTAATTACAAGACCCGATACACGGGCATCCATGATTGAGCTTCGCGTGAGGTCACATTTCACAAAATAAACAAACTATCTGTCAGGTTTCAAGATATGTTTTTGTTTTTTTAAAGTGTACGACACACAGGGCAAAATGTCACGTGACCAACCGTTTTAGCGCGAAAGGAAAATGCCCATATTGCATGGGCACTTGTGTCCTTTTAAAAAATGGTTGTGCCCTGATGATTGTTGTTCTATATTGTAGAAAAAACACGTTATATTCATAATTAGAAAACATTTTTAATTTATTCACCCAGGATCGGCGAGATATAATTATTTTTCTGTTGTCGAAATTGAGGTTAAGATTAGAGATTGTCATTAACATTTCCTTCCTAATCAAACACAATCCTACATCACTATGGTGATTATGTCTTAACATAATTTATACTAGATAGAATAGCAGCGCATTCGCAATGTTTCAGTCAGCTTGCAGACAGCCTACAGCTACATCATTTGAAAGCACTCGTACATTGTCAAAAGAATACTTATGTTCAATTATGATGTTTACTCTATATAGAATTATTTAATTCAACATTAATTCATCTCAGGCGGGAATCGAACCCGCGTCCTCCGCAATCCGGGCAGCTGCGTTGACCACACCGCCACCGAGGTATTGGTTAGACCGACGAAATTTTTCAACGCTTTTGACTTTATGTTTTTATAACAACAGTGTTTTTTTTCAAAGTTTTTTTCAACGTTTCGTTATCTTTGAGTTTAATTGCGTTTTTAACGCAACTAATCAAATATTATATGAGTCTATAAAGCAGTCTCATCTTAACTGAATGTTTAAAATATTGTAAAATATTTTCATTCAGATCTCTAAGAATGTAAATTGTAAGAGATTTGATAAGACACTGTTGCTATAAAAACATAAAGTAAAAGCGTTGAAAAATTTCGTCGGTCTAACCAGTACCTCGGTGGCGGAGTGGTCAACGCAGCCGCCCGGATTGCAGAGGACGCGGGGTCGATTCCCGCCTGAGGTAGACATTTTATTTCAATGTTTCGTTATCTTTGATTAATTTGTCATCATCATCATCAGCCCGTATCAGTCCACTGCTGGACCTAGGCCTCTCCCAGTGCATGCCACTGAGACCGATGTTAATTTTTACCATTTAATATTAATTATAGGCTCTACACCTTTGAAACTGGACTTTCTTTTTTCAAAGTTATTGGTAGTACAGGTCTTCAAATAGGTAGGTAGATACTTACTCAAAAATAAAACAAATTAATACTTGAATTAATCATTTAATCTTCATAAAAGATATTATGTAATCATAATTAAACATAAGTATACTTTTAAAAATGTACGAGTACTTTCAAATGATATAGGTACCTTTTTATATAATATATCGTATGATATGGCTGTCTGCAAGCTGACTGAAACATTGCGAATGCGCTGCTATTCTATACATTATTTTAAGACATAATCACCATAGAAATGTAGGATTGTGTTTGATTAGGAAGGAGATGTTAATGTCAATCTCTAATTTTAACCTCAATTTCAACAACAGAAAAATAATGATATCTCGCGAACCTGGGTGGATAGGTACATTAAAAAGGTTTTCTAATTATGAATGTAACGTGTTTATTCTACAATATACAACAGCAATCATCAGGGCACAATTTTTTTTAAAAGGGACTCGTGTTTGTGCAATCTCCTTTGAAATTAATGAAGAAAAATATATTGTTAGATGTATTTTTATACGTTTAGCGTATAGCGTTTGTAATTTTTAAAATACTTTTCCGAGAACTGTCAAATAGCCAATTATGCTCATACGCGTCATTCGCCCTGCAACACTCTTGGGTTTCCTCCATAGAACTACTCCAGCGACAGTGACACCGACAAGCCGTTCTACGACACCGACAGCGACGGCGGGTCCAAGCAGCCGGCGCGCCGCTCGGCGCAGTCGCCCAGCATCGACGCCGACCACCGCACGCTGCTGCGCGCCGCCAAGCCGCTGCTGCAGAGCCGCAACGCCGGCGTCGTGCTGGCCGTGGCGCAGCTGTTCTACCACTGCGGACCTGGTGATTGTAGTTGTTGATAACTTGTGCTCAATACCGCCATTATTAGCCCAAAGACGGCGAGTCTTGAGCCCTGGCCATAAGCTGCTGCAGAGTCGCAATGCCGACGTCGTGGTAGCGGTGGCGCAGCTGTTCTACCACTGCGGACCGATGATGTGGATGAAACATTTTGAAGTAGAATATCTGACTCTCATTCAACCACCGAGAGCCTCTCTCGAAGATGATCGATGCTCTTACTTACCTAAAAGACCGTTTGCTTATTATTATCAGCCATGTATCAGCCTATTAGGTCCAACAGCAGGGCAAAGGACTACCACTTTTCATTTTTTCTTTTTCCTGTTCTTTTTGACTACTGCTACACTAATCCAATCTGGCAGATATTCGTCCAGCTCATAACGCCATCTTCATTTCGGTTTGTCGCTTAAAACGTTTAATATTTTTGGTACTTAACTATCTAACCTAAACTAACTTTAACCGCTACAGCGCCCGACACCCGCCCCTCGTTTGTTTACATCAGCGCCTCTCAAGTGTTATTGTTCGTTATCGCGGTGCGCGGCGGCGGCGTCGAGTTTGTTTACATTAACGTAATTTATGACTCTCGGTCGCCTGCAGACTCTATAACTATTATTTTTATAGATGCTAATGAATGAAAATCGAAACTTTTGATAAGGTTGTTTGGGTTTACGTTTCATTGAAATAAATAATGGGTTCCAAAGCTCGCTTAGCGCATATTTTGATACTTTGCTTCATTAGAATAGTCATGTGTTTTAAAATTTTAAGCTAAGTTGCGATATCAAATACTTTTAAAAGCATAGTAAACATAAGCTTAACATTTATCTAACAAAACAAATAAATAAATAAATTTTCCTGCACTCACACCAATTATCTAGCCCAAGAGAAGCTTCGTTATAAAACTCGTTAAATGGTTACTAGACAACGGATAAACATACTTATTATACATAGAAAACACCCAGACCTAAGACAATTTAGAAAAACAATAAATTTCTAAATGACCCGACCGGGGATCGAACCCGGGACCTCAGAGATGGCGACACCATGAAAACCGGTGTACAAACCACTCGACCAAAGAGGTCATTTCACAAAACAAAACATTGAGGTGAAAAATAAAGATTTTCAAGCCTACAAAGTTTTTTTCTTTAGTATGGAAGTGTTACACTCGGCCTGAATATTTATTTTCTCGATAAATACAACACAAAACAACAATATTAGTATTAACGAAAAGGGTATTAAATACTTATTTATAAAAATAAACCATATACTTGGCTGGAAACATATTTGTGTAAAAACATTGACGTTGAAATTTGGCGCCATCGTCTACGCCGGCCTGCGCCCTGGCGCCGAATCAAAGTACTAAAATTACGTTAAAAAGTTCACAAGAAATTCTCCCTAACTAAATAACACACCAACCGACAAAACAACATGTCTTTTAATGCCTCTAACACACTTTAATAATATATATTAGATAATTTCACAACTAACCTTCAATTTCACTAAGGATAATGAAGGGATTCGTTCCGGATACAGTACAAAATAATGCCGACTTGACACAATGTCTTTAAATATTTTTAACAAATTAATTTTGAAACATGTTTTTTTTACTGATCTGTCACTGTCACAGGGACCATTGTCGCTTGACGCGGGAAAATTTTACTGGTTCCATGTGGGACCAGGGGCGCTCTACTGGTCTGGGGGTCTATCGGCTAAAAAATATAGATATGGACATAGGCTTCATTTGACATTTGAAGCCCATGTCCATATTCATATTTTTTAGCCGATAGGGTAGCGGGTGCTAACTTTCGTCATGGTAGTGTGTAACTGTGTGTCGCAGTGCAAGAGCTGCCGCCGGTGGCCAAGGCGCTGGTGCGGCTGCTGCGCGCGCCCGCCGAGGTGCAGAGCGTGGTGCTCAACGCCATCGCCTCGCTCACCGTCTCCAAGCCGGTCAGTTAACGTTTTACTTACAATAGAATAGAAAAAACTTTCTTTATTATACTTAGATATAGGATAAAATGCTTACTAGAAAAAAACAACCAGTCTCTGGAAAGCTCGAATAGGAATCGCACCTTTGGATCCACTGCTCTAACCGCTGAGCTACCGAGACCCCAGAAGACTCGTTGAATTTTATTTCTAGTAGTTTGTTTTACGCTGCAAACCTGCGGTATTACGTCACTGTGAAGTCTACCCTCACAGTCGAAAGAAATACAAGTATTTAACTATCGAAAAAGACGTAATTGCTTATAATTATCTTTATTATTGAAATTTTTGCATTCACAATGCTATAGAAATCGGATAAATTGTGTACTACAAAAAAAAACTTTATTTGATACATACTTGTTTAACTGCCACGCTGAGAGACGTCAATTATCACTAAGCATCTATGATGTTTTATTGTAAATGGTATATAAAAAAAAATAAAAAAAATGCATGCGTATGAGAACATATTTGAATATTACATGGGTTTTCAATGTTATCTCAAATACATTATTACAAATAAACAAAGAATAAGCTACGAATAGTTATTCCGTATTTTGTTTCTGTCATATAAACATAATTTCAAATTAGAGTACAAGATACGGAATAACTATTCCGACCTTATTCTCTGTTTATTTGTAAGGCACATAGACAGTTCAAAATGTTGTGGCAATACTTATACCACTGCTAGTTAAAATAAAAAGCTAATAAGTAAATGTTTGTTTATAATGGATTCGCGTTCCATCCACTTTCATCCAGTTTAAAAGTGAAGTGTTTAAATATTACATGTACATTTTGGGTAACAAAATATTTACATATTTGTAACTTAACGTTCGTCACGCATCCGTATTCCAGTCTCTGTTCGAGCCATTCCTGAAGTCGTTCTTCGTGCGCACGTCGGACGCGACGCACATCAAGCTGCTCAAGCTGGAGGTGCTCACCAGCCTGGCCACCGAGGCCAGCGCGCCCACCGTGCTGCGCGAGTTCCAGACCTACGTCACCTCCAACGACAAGGTGAGGCAAAGGATGGGTGACCGAAGCCTATGTTTCTTAAATCACGACTATTATCCCCGTAGGGTTAGTCAGAGACTAGGCAATGAGGACCGCAAAAGCATTCCTGTACAATAGTTCACCTTTTACCAAATAAATAAATAAATAAATCTTTCCTACAATCACACAAATTATCTAGCCCAAGAGAAGCTTCGAAGAAACTCGTTAAATGGTTACTAGAGAACGGATACACATACTTAAAATACTTAAATACATACTTATTATACATAGAAAACACCCAGACCCGAGACAATTTAGAAAAACAATAATTTCTATAAACTAAATTGACCCGACCGGGGATCGAACCCGGGACCTCAGAGATGGCGACACCATGAAAACCGGTGTACAAACCACTCGACCAAGGAGGTCGTCATCAAATAGCGACTGCACATGTGCTCAGCGTGACCAGTGGTGAGCCCATTGCCGCTCTATCCTGTTGGATGTATGTACAGTCGTTAGTCGCTTTTTACGACATCCAAGGGAAGAGGGGGAGGTTGTATTCTTTTACCACTACGCGATAAGGTGTATCCCATCATCAGAAACGTCCTATTGCTAAGCACAGGGCTTCCCACGTGGACAAAGGCGCATTGGGAGATGGGCCATAACTCACCGCGTTAGCCCAATGCGGATTGATGGGACGACCAATGCCGTCTTATGATAACAACTGGGACTAACGGGCCTTTCGAAGAAGGAGGGTTTTTTTTTATTTGGTCACCCATCCAAGGACCCGGTATGCGACAGTTGCTAAACGGCAAGATCGCAAACCGAACGCCTTAGCCGCCGCGCCATCGAGCTCCTCTCATCAGAATTTAAAATATATAAAATATTCCAATAATCCCTTTCATAGCCTCCAATTTCAAAGAATCTTTAGATCCGTCTAACATTAACTTTAAGTCACCATTTTTAAAAACAAACAAACAAACCAGAAAAATGTAGGAAAATTCTTTATTTATAACAAAGCTTGACGTCTCCTATATTTATACTTGAAAAAATAATAAAATTTTAACATTATAATTATTTTTAGCAACCATGTTGCGTAGCCGTGAAAGAATACTAGCACCCCCTGTCTTTCCTTGGGTGTCGTAAAAGGCGACTAACGGACTAAAGATTGCACATACTCATCCAACAGCATAACGCGGCGATGGGCTCACCACCTGTCACGCTGAGTACATGTGCAGTCGCTATTTGGTAAAAGGTGGACTATGGTAGAGGACTGCTTTTGCGATCCTCATTGCCTAGACTCTGACACTTCAAGGATAATAGTCGTGATTATATCGACGGTTGAAAGGCTAATTGATCCAAGCGACATTTTGCAAACATTTGAAAAAATCACAAATAGACACCTATTTAATAGACTTTGATTTATTTAATACAGTATATCTCTTAATAAGTAAGGAAATTTTTTAAGCTATTACTGTTGGTAATTGTGTATTAATTTAGAAAACTTATGTCGGTTAACCTAAAATGCATCAAATTTAGTATTTTTTTTGAATAAGGAAAAATGGTACAAGTGCCTACCGTTACTAAAATAGCTGAAAGTATACTGGCTTAAGCATCGACTTAGAATAAAATAATATGAAAGAAAATGAATTAAGCGCCAAGTTAACTAACAGTTGAATATGCCCATTCCCCAATGTTGCACCAGAGTGAAGTAGATTGATGCAGATGCCCATTAAGATGAAACAAAATTAACCCTTACTAGATTATAGTAGATATTGATGCTTAGGCCATCATTATTCAGCAACGTCCAATGTCCATAAGTTATTTGTGAGCGACACAGTTTTCTAATTTAGTTGAAAGCAAAATGGGCCAAACGACAAAACCACAACCATGGCGAAAAAGCCAAATGCCTTAATCGACACATGTTATAAAGTTCGAAAAATCAAAATAGCTTAAGTCATCAAGTCCTCAAATTTGTCTAATTTTATGTCGTATAGATCAATGAGCTTAGGAATGAGGCCTGTTTTGTTCTGGGTGCGCCAAAAAAGTAGTCAAAACATTTCGAAACCTGACTCAAACGACGGAGAAAAATTTTCTGATTCCGAATATGTATTAAACTCAATATCGCAAAAATTGTCGCTTAGACCAATTAGCCTTTCAACCGTCGATATGTATTGTATGTGTATGATAGATCAACGCTCAAAAAATCTATAGTCCAGACGCAAAAATAATGTAACTCAAAGTGCTCTATGCCAGCTGAATGTGCTGTATCGCAAATTGATACGTGCCCCATGATGTGTGGGCGCCGGGGGAGGGGTTGTGTGCAGAAAACTAAGGTTCCTGCTACTTAGCCCCGCCACCCTCGCTCTTTTTTTTTCTCTTAATAATGGCTTCGTGAGGTCAGCACATTTAGCCAGTGTCAAGTAAGATATTAAAGTGAATATTTTCTTTCCATAAAGTAGATGATAATGAGTGATAATGAACGTTTAATGGTAAATGATATTCCCCCAAACCACTTGAAACTCAATGAAACTGTGGGACTTTAATGCGATCTCACACAGACTTCTTGAGAGAATTTGAAAAGTGACGTTGCACTGTTGTTTTATTTGCCAACACTCATGCACGTTCACGAACACTTAACAGTAAATAATTCACCATTATTTCACATTAATATTCGATAAAACACCAATTAAATAAAATAAAACAATACTGCAGACGTGACGCTTCACTTTCCCGCCAAGAAGTCCCCGCAACCTCCCGCCCCCCGTCCCGCAGCCCACCAGTGAGACTGTCCCGTATGAATTTGCCAGCCTATAACCGCACCAAGCCATTATTAAAGAAAAAGAAAGTGCTTTATGCTGTTAATAACATACTGTGGACTTCTTGGCGGGAAAGTGAAGCGTGTTGTCTTCTGTTTTGTATTATTTTCTATAATTTTTGTTTTGTCGAATATTAATGTGAAATAATGGTGGATTATATACAGTTAAGTGTTCGTGAACGTGCATGAGTGTTAGCAAATGAAACAAAACAGTGCAACATCACTTTTCGGATTCTCTCAAGAAGTCCGTGTGAGACCCCAATAAAGTCCCACAGCTTTATTGAGTCTCGAGGGGTTTGGGGAAAACTATTTACCATTAAACGTCCATTAGCACTCATTATCATCCACTTAATGTAAAGAAAATAATAATTACTATTAAAAACTTGACACTGGCTAAATGTGCTGATCGCACGAAGCCGTTGTTTAAGAGAGAAAAAAACATACTGTGTGGTATCCAGACGTTCGCGGGCGCCACCATCCAAGCCATCGGGCGGCTGGCCGTGAGCATACACGCCGAGACCGAGACCTGCCTGCACGGGCTGCTGCGGCTGCTGGCCAGCAAGGACGGTGAGCACACTCAACAGTTTCTTTATACTTAACTACTTTAGGAATACACATGAAAGAGTTAAACTACAAAACTTTTTACCACGAATGACACAGCTGTGGAACCAGCTCACAGCGGCTGTATTCCCGGACTTACGATTTGGGGATTTTCAAGAATCGAGCCTATTTTTTTCCTCACAGGCCGGCAACGCATTCGCAATTTCTCTAATTTTGTCCAGGGGCAGCGGTGATTGCTTGCCATCAGAATAAAAGTAAATAACATTATGAGCATTGGGTGAGCGGCCTGATCGTTTGCCTCAATTTATTACATTAAAAAAAAGATAAAACAAGTATTTTTTCATCCCATCTATTCGAGGCGAAGGGTTCTTCGATAAGTGCGAGCAAAGTAGGTTATTCTATCGCACTTAATAACAGTGACGAAAAGACTTTAGAATTTGGAACACTATTGAATTAAAAAGTTTGAACGCAATTCGCTTCAATAAAGTCCTGGCCGGTAATAAAAAAAGCGCACGTGCGGACGCGGCATTGGCTGTTGGCTAGGTATCCAAATTTAAAAAAGAATACGCGGGAACTTTTTACTCGTTTTGTTTTCTCGTATGATCAATTTTTCTCATAGTTTGGGATGAAAAGCAGATGCTACACGGTACCAAAATGATTTAACCTCGAGCGACGTACTCGAATCCCTCGCTACACTTAGGATTCTACTCTAGAACTATATAATCTTTCGCTTCGGTATGGATCCAAAAAATCATTGCCTTGTGACACAATCTACTATTAAGGGGAGTTATTTCAGGCGCTTCTCGCTCGCTCTCTCGACGGTACAACGGTAAGGGACGGGTATAACAGCGAAGCGACGCGAATAATCGCGTTTTATATTTTAAAAAATTGATAGATGTAATAAATAAAAAACGATCGGTTATAACTTCTCAAGTTATCTATGAACTTTATTTTGGTAAATGACTCATAATATCAAATCACTTATTTTAAGAATAAAACCTGGAAAAGAAGATAAAATGACACAAAAATATGTAACTTTGGGAATTTATTCTATCGAGCCAACTTTATGAAATCGTGTTTCCATCGGGTGTATTTCACAGAATAAAGCCTCAACAATATTTCATAATTTTCGCAGATTTTTATTTTACTGTTTACTACTTCAAAAAGTAATTCTAAGAACGTGTTATTTCCCAAGTAACAAAATGTGGTCTTGTAGTGGTTCCGGAGCCAGGTCTATAACAGGCTAGTAAAAGTTTATAACCACGGAAAAGGGCCCATTTTATACGCGTACTTTTGCTAATAAAACACTCATAGTAGACTTGGCGAGCACCACTTAGACCAATAATATACTTATAGTTGGACTACGCAGAACTATCTGCTCCCGCGAAGCCAACTATGAGCATCTAATAGGACCAGGCAGGCGTGTAACGTACTCTGCCCTTACATTACTAGCTACTTCAAACATAAGTGAATTGTTGTTGTGTTGTGCAGTTGAAAAAAAATAAAAAAAATAAAAGGTATTTCATCTATTTTAAATAAAATGTATTAACAAGTATTTTGCACGTAATATTATACGCGCATATATGTTTGCACGGCAAACGCGTAAGTATTTTCGGTGAAGTATATTGTGTTTTACATCTCAATTTTTGTGTTTAAAAATAATATTAGTCCTAACAGCATGGTCGCGCCATATTGTGACGAAATAGGGTTCCGCATACAAATGTCTTATGCTTAATTTTAATAACTAAGAGTTTATTATTTTTATGGTTTAGTTGTGACTTTGATCGAAATATCATGGCCATATTTCCATTTGTTTATATCCATTTCTGTAATAATTTAATAAAAACCCAATGACTCAAAAGAAGTCAAAATGGCCGTGAATCTGCGATAAATATTAAAAGCAATTGTCTTCTTATATGGACTTCACGGAGATATCTTTGGACACTAATAGTTTTAAAAGAAACCCTTATATAGAAATGAAGACTATAACAGCATTCGTGAGTCCACAATAGTACCAAGTACACTTACTCTTAGAAGACACCATTGTAGAACTAATTCACTTATAATTGGCACATAAAGTTGACTTATACACCCCTAAAGGTCAAGTAACAAGTGCGAATGGTTCTAAGTCTATAAATTACTATTACTGGCGTATTACACTTATAGCGGATTTATAATTACTTCTTGTAGGCGATTATAAGTGTAACTTACTAATACAAGCTTTCTCAAGTGTACTTACAAATATGCAATACTTTTATAGACCATCTTAGCCTTTACTGCGCCTATAATTTCGATCTATACACGACTATAAGTCAACTTATAAAAACAGTTGTACTATAAACCCAAACGATCTCCGTGTAACCTGTTATAAGCTTGGTAGTAAAACCTGGAACCGCTAAAAGAGAGGTACTAGTGCTGTAAGCCTGTAAACTGTGCACTACAGGAGAACTTTGTTACTTGGGTTTAGTTTTTTACTAACACCTAGCCTTAAACACGGCGTGTGTCCCGCAGAGTGGGTGGTGTGCGAGGCGGTGGTGGTGGTGAAGCGCGTGGTGGGCGGCGGGGCGGCGTCCGCGCGTGCCGCCGTCGCGCGCGCCGCCAAGCTGCTGCGCGAGGACAGGTGACCACCTACTCATACTTCATTATTATTTTTATTATTTATTTTATTAGGTCTGCCAACTTTGTTACATTACAGCTTATATCTTAAATGATTATGCGAATAATAATAGTTACGATGCAACCAACAATCCCGGGCAAATTGAGATGAAAATAGATATGTATCTCTCTTTCAGCCTCTCATATGAAAAGGTTTTTTTGTCTTATGTGTTTACGGATTTCGGTAAGTATCCCATACAAACATCCAAGTTCATAAACCAATGAGTCAATTTTAAAGAAACTTTGCATGCAAAAGGAAAACACAAAGAATTTAAATAAGTATCAGGAAAGATAAAAATAATTAAATGTTCTATTATACCAGGAATAACATAACCGGTGAGCATTGTCAAATGCCATTGTATCAGCTTTACACGCAAAAGACAGCCAATACAATTTTGTTACAAATTTAATGACGTGTTGATTGCTTCATGACCTGGGTGTCTGGTTGGACTTTATGATGTCGTTTTCATTCACGTTGACACTATTTGGGCTTTTTTTATTCTACTACGGGTAAGCGCTTGGCCTTTATCTCATCTGATGGTAAATGATAAGGCCGAAGGTGGAAGCGCGCTTCACCCGGAATCCTCAACCACTGAGGAACTGGCTTTCTTTTTCATCTATAGCAGACGATTAACTTGTGCTATGTAAACTTTGTATAATCACTAGAGCACGCCGACACCCCTCACCCCTCGACGTAAACGTCAGCGCCTCAAGTGTTTATTGCTCGTTATCGCGGCGCGCGGCGGGACGCCCCGTCAAGTGTTTACATTAAAGTAATTTATGACTTACAGTCGGGTCGCAGACTCTAAAGTGTTGTTTTTATAGATGCTAATGAATGCATGGAACTCGAAACTTATGATAAAGTTTGGGTTTCAATAAAATAAATAATGGGTTCCAAAGCTCGCTTAGCGCATATTTTGATTCTTTAGTTCATTAGAATATTATGTATTTTAAAATTTTGGCAATGACCTTTATATCAAATACTTTTATAATCATAGTAAACATATGTCTAAGACACTTATCTAACAAAACAAATTGAGGTATAAAATATAGATATTTAAGCCTATAAAGTTTTTGCTTTAGTATGGAAGTGTTACGCTCGGCGTGAATATTTAATTTCTCGATTAATACAACACATAAATCAAAAATATTAGTATTAACTAAAATAGTATTAAATACTTATTTATAAAAATAAACCATTTAATACCTACACATTAAACAATGGCTGTAAAGATATTTTTGTAAAAACATTAAAGTTGAAATTTAATGCCATAGTCCGCGACAGCCAGCATCCGTACGCTGCGCAGCTAAGTACTTACCTCACACTTAAATTACTAAACGTTCACAAAAAACACTCCTATCTAAATAATAACATACCAATCAACAAACAAATAGGTCTTTGTATATCTCTTACATACTTTTTATCACAGACAATTTCACAATAACATACACTTAACCTCCAATTTCACTTAGAATAATTGACGTATTTCAATATTTTTTGTTTCAATATTTTTTCTCTGTTTCTCTGACACTTTTAATTGTTGCCATAGACTGAACAGGACAAGGGATTCGTTCCGAATGCCGTAAAAATAAAGCCAACTTCGCGCTAGACCTATAAATATTGTAATAAATTAATTTAGAAAGACAGTTTTTTTTACTAAACTGTCACTGTCACAAGTACCATTGTCGCTTGACGCTGGCAAATTGTACTGGTTCCATATGCGCTCGAGTGGAGAGGACTCGAGAGGATGCTGGATTTACACGGGGCCAATACTTGAGACAAACCAATAAGCCAGTCCAATATTGGCATCGTGTAAATAGAGACAGTCCACTACATTGGATTGTCCTCAAGGCATTTTTGCTTAGCATTGGCATTGGCTTGTCGGACTGGCTTGTGGATTGTCTCGAGTATTGGCGTCGTGTAAATCCAGCATTACCCGCACCAGACTGGCCCCGGGCGCGCGCGCGGCGGCGGCGTGGCTGCTGGCGGAGCACGGCGCCACGCACCCGCGCGCCGCCGCCGTGCTGGCGCACATGGCGCACTGCTTCACGGAACAGGTGAGCACATTTTGACGTGACAACGTCTTATAAATTGGTTTGCCGGGTGACACTTCAAGAAACTGCGTTACGCTCCGCTCACGTTATGCGCTCACAATGAGAGCGAGTGAGAGGCACGCGTCCCTTCCACTCGGGCATGGTTAGCCCGCCTAAGAGCGAGAGAGGCAGACATAAAAAGTGAAAGGCACGCGTCTTAAATTGTTACTATTATTTCATCCTTCTTCCTACTATACGAATGAATATTCACATTAAAATTATTTTACCACTCAAAGTCGTTGTCACGTAAAACTTTCGCCCGTATACCGACTTTACAGGCAACCAATTTTTTTTAAGGTAATTATTATTTTCTTCACATAAAGTGGATGATAATGAGTGATAATGAACGTTTAATGGTAAATGATTTTCCCCCCAACCCCTGGAAACTCAATAAAGCTATGGGAATTTATTGAGGTCCCACACGGACTTCTTGAGAGAATTTGAAAAGTGATGTTGCATTGTTTTGTTTTATTTGCTAACACTCATGCACGTTCACGAACACTTAACAGTAAATAATCCACCATTATTTCACATTAATATTCGACAAAACACAAATTATAGAAAATAATACAAAACTGCAGACATGACGCTTCACTTTCCCGCCAAGAAGTCAAGTAAGCACATTCAAAGCTTAACAGGTTTTTTTTTTTTTTTATTGGCAACGGGTAAGCGCTTTGCCTTCATCTCACCTGATGGTAAGTGACGATAAGGCCGAAGGTGGAAGCGCGCGTCACCCGGAATCCTCAACCACTGAGGAACTGGCTATCTTATCTCAAACTGCCGGAACACAACAATGCTATAAACATCGTTGTTATGGCGACAGACTTAGATAAGATGGTGGTAGCTAGCCAGGCGGACTTGACAGCCCTACCACCAACCAAACCGAGCACACAAAGATGTACCCCCCGCTGGGAATCGAACCCGGGACCTCTGGGTCTGAAACCGGTAGCTTAGCCACTAGACCACAGAGGCGGTTAAAATATAATATATTGCCCCGCCACACTATGCTCCTCGCGCTGCCGCGATATTGCCCTCTCTGCCCACACACTGCTCTACTCGCGCAATTAATCGCGACGCTCCACATTTGCCTCTGGGCCCTGATTCTGTATCGCAATCTATAGATTCCACACCTAAACCTTACCGCGCACAAACGTCAAACGCATACATTTTTGGGAAGATATCGTAACTTTTTAAGGAATTAACGTGGTTTTGAAACAAGGAATCGTTACAGAATAAGGGCCCTGCTATGCAATGGACGATGAAACTGTAGCAACGTGCGCGCTATGCATTTTTAGTTTAGCTAATTATATCAATGTCATACAAAGAAATATACATCGTCGTCGTCGTCCTCGCCAACGGAGATGGTGGATGACATCTAGGTATTCATCGCAATAGAACAATGCGAACGATCGGCTGCGCGATTATGTGGCCAGACACTCGCGCTCATATTGCCGGTCCTTTGACTCGCGCCCAAAAAACCGACTAAATAGGGAGCGGTGGGCATGACGAGGAGCATGACGAGTAACGTTGCCACACTACGTCTCTGCCTCCTTTCCTCGCTACTTCCCATACCACTCGTCGAGTGTGTGGCAGGCCCTTTACACACTTAAGTAATCGAGGGAGTTCCCGGTCGCTGGCACGCTACGCGCACGCTACTGTACGTACGCGCGGCCGGAATGGAGCGCAAGCGAATATCACCGAATAAGTGGTGTACCGGGAACTTCCCCGACTGTATAATATCCGACAGCATAGAGCTGCGATTGGTTCACCGCCTATCGCGCACATTGTTGTTGCAGTTGTAATTTGGTGAAATGTGGACTGCTTCTGCGGTTCTCATTGCCTCTGATGAACCCTTTGGGGATAATTGTCGTGAATCTATGCATGTATGTATGTATGAAGGGTAGACAGACAATTAATTATTGATTGTCTATCTACCGTCCATTTTTGTAAATATGATTGTACGAGACACCTAGAAATGCTGTGATAAATAACTAAAAGATAAGATTGATTTAAACTGTTTATTATGACACGAATAATTGATAAACGTAAAATGATACTACTATGCTAAGTGATTGATCTATGAGCGCGCGTCCGCCGCGATGTGTGTGGTGACGTGAACTAATGTAAAATTATAATTATTTAATACAATTAATAAATTGATGATTTGGCGAAATGCACGGTTGCACCGTACAATGATATTTTCTTCTTCTTAGTTTTTCTGAACTATGTCGACGGCACCGGTAAAATATGATTTAAAATTAAATTTGTTAACGCTCACACCAATTATCTAGCCCAAGTTGAGTATTCTTAAGTAACTTGTTAATATGGTACGATAACGGATAACTATACGTAAACATAGAAAAACACCCAACCCGAAATCAATTTGGAAAAACAGTCCTCTAAATTGACCCGACCGGGAATTGAACCCGGGACCTTAGAGATGGCGCGACGCCAAACCCGGCGAACTACTCGACCACGGAGGTCGTCAATGAATGAATAACTTTATGAAGCATCGCTCTGGCTACTTTTGAAACGTATTTGTGTGTCAGGACGAGCTGGTGAAACTCCAGCTGCTGTCCCTGGCCGTGAAGCTGTCGGTGACGCAGCCCGACGCGCTGCCGCTGTGCCGCTACGTCGTAGCGTTGGCGCGCTACGACGCCAGCTACGACGTGCGCGACCGCGCGCGCCTGCTGCGGCGGTTCATCGACCCGCCGCCCGGCAGCCAGCTGGCGCAGCATGCCGCGGAGATATTTAGACCGGACAAGCCCAAGCCTACTATACAGAGCAGCTTCAAAGGTCAGTTTGGAGAGAGTAAAAATAATAAAAAAACGTCAGTGTGATTGTCGAAATACTGACTAATTTCAGTTAGAAACGGAAGACGCCAAAACGCCTGAATAAAACTTATAAATCCCAGGAGATTGTTTCAATTTATTATACGTGTAGTCCACTCCCTATTATCCACGTGGGTAACAAAAGTTGTAATGCGCGCTCACTTCTCGTCTACGAAGAGCACATTAGCAGTTTTAGAAATCCGCCAGACGCGTCTAATGACGCTCGTGCTCGTGGCAGATAAACGCCAGGAGAACGTTTTTTATAAGGCCCATTGCTATTTTATAGTTGTATAATAGCGCTGTTAACATATATACAGGTGCAGTTTTATATAGATTTTCTGTTGTGTCGCAATTCTTAAATAGCGTTTGTGCTACTTGGGAGACTTAAGCATACTCTAAAGGCACTCACTTGTCACCAGACCGCGGGCAGTTCGCGGTAGGCTCCCTCTCGCAGTACCTCGGCGCCGCCGCCGCCGGCTACCGGCCGCTGCCGTCCGCACCGCCCGCCACGCTAGCCGCCGCCGAGCGCGAGCCGCCCGCCGGCTACACGCCCGCCGCGCCCGCGAACCTCGCGGTAAGCTCACGCAGTGCAGTAGCCGCCCGCCGGCTACACGTCCGCCTCGCCCGCGAACCTCGCGGTAAGCTCACGCAGTGCAGTAGCCGCCCGCCGGCTACACGTCCGCCTCGCCCGCGAACCTCGCGGTAAGCTCACGCAGTGCAGTAGCCGCCCGCCGGCTACACGCCCGCCGCGCCCGCGAACCTCGCGGTAAGCTCACGCAGTGCAGTAGCCGCCCGCCGGCTACACGCCCGCCGCGCCCGCGAACCTCGCGGTAAGCTCACGCAGTGCAGTAGCCGCCCGCCGGCTACACGCCTGCCGCGCCCGCGAACCTCGCGGTAAGCTCACGTAGTGCAGTAGCCGCCCGCCGGCTACACACCCACCGCGCAAACGAACCCCGCGAACCCCGCGGTAAGCTCACACTGTGCAGTCGCCGCCCGCCGGCTACACACCCGCCGCCCGCCGGCTACACACCCGCCGCGCCCGCGATCCCCGCGAACCCTGCGGTAAGCTCACACAGTGCAGTCGCCGCCCGCCGGCTACACACCCGCCGCGCCCGCGAACCCCGCGAACCCCGCGGTAAGTTCACACAGTGCAGTCGCCGCCCGCCGGCTACACATTCGCCGCGCCCGCGAACCCCGCGGTAAGCTCACACAGTGCAGTCGCCGCCCGCCGGCTACACACCCGCCGCGCCCGCGAACCCCGCGAACCCCGCGGTAAGCTCACACAGTGCAGTCGCCGCCCGCCGGCTTCACACCCGCCGCGCCCGCGAACCCCGCGGTAAGCTCACACAGTGCAGTTGCCGCCCGCCGGCTACACGGCCGCCGCACCCGCGCACCTCGCAGTAAGCTCACTGCGTGCAGTAGCCGTCCACAAACTACACCCCCGCCGCGCCCGCACACCCCGCGGTAAGGTCACTGCGTGCAATAGCCGCCACAGACTGCACCGCCCTGCCCACGCATGCTGCGGTAAGCTTATTGTGTGCAATAGCCGCTCGCATACTACGACGATACTGCGAGTGCGAGCGATGTTGCCAGCGTGATCGCATTTAATTTATAAGTGCGACGTTGCTGAAAAGAATAGAGTTAACCCGTCCCGCATCGAGCCTCCAAAAACAAAATTGGCGGGTAGTGTCGAGGGGTGTAGATATTTTAAATTTTTTAACACTTTGATTGATATTTATTTAAATAGTTTATTTTTGATTAGGTTGTAAGATACATATTATATATAAATAGAAAGAGGATGAAATTGTATTTATAGATAATGTTGTTTAATAACGCTAATCTACTTACATTTCAGTAATATTAGTTGATTTCTATTAGCATTTTGTATTTGTTTATCACAACACGGAATCCGGTGTCCGAAACACTAATTATCACATTCTCACTACACTACACTAAAGATTATGCATTCACGAGTAGATTTTACAAAAAAGTTTATTCGAAACTAAACAAAACACTTCAAAAACAATATTTGTTTCCGCGGAAGCGCAGCGCGTGGCGCTCGTTATGGCCGACTACAGTTCCGATACGGATACGAGTGACTGACAATAAACTGACACTTGACGCAAATATAACGTGATTTCTCAAAATGTAAGTAAATCTGGATAAATCTAATGATACCATTAAATTCCTGAATAAGTTTCCAACAAACTTATCTATTGCACAACATTTAGAACAAAACAAAAACTACAATTTTGGTCATAAACCGGGTTCGTACTGTGCGATTATGACGCCAAAACAAAGTTCGATGCTTTTTTCACCTAAATATTTCGTAAAACGGGGAAAATAAATACTAAATACACATTCTACACTTGTTTACCAGTAATTTTAAATATAATACATGTAGTAATCACTCAACGTTTTTCCAGAACACAAACACGAGCACAAGTCACAACGTATTGTAAAAATGGAGGACTGTTTATTTTCTGTGACATACTTATTATTTTTTATTCTTCCGGTTTACATTGTTCTAGTTGGTCAAACTTTAAATTTGTATTGTCAATGAGCCCCGAATGCCAATATAAAAATATGGACCCGGCCACACATAGAATAAAAATACAGCTAATTGTATCATATGTGTGGCCGGGTCTGAGTCTGATAACTGAGTCACTAATCTCTAAATCTTGACACAACTCACCCGCTCGAGTACAGACATGGCAATACTTACACTTACACTACACAAGCAACACATTACCACAATACACGTAAGTATAACACTTTTACACACACTTAAACATCCCCGTGAGTGAGATTGTGATAATTATTAGTGCTCCCCGTGTGGTGCCGGGTCAGAATTGCACCACCCCCTCCCCTGTATCTTAACGGGTGTCGTAAGAGGCGACTAAAGGGATTTTGCTGGTGGGAGAGCTTTGCTCGTCCGGCGCTACCACCACGCGGACTCGTAAAACCCGCCAAGTGTTCGGTGCTCGACACAGGACGCGTTCCGGGTTCAGAGCCGTAATACCGGAGCTTGGGGAGGTGCGGTGGCGGCAGGGTCAAGGTCCGGTGGGAGTCTTTGTGGACGCATTGTTCGGTTGACTTGGGTCGATTCGCCGGCCAGGGAGACCCGTAGAAACGGTGGTGCCGCTGGCCGCCCGCGGCATAGTACAGGAGCCCAACTAGGGCTAACCACCCTAGGAGGCTGCTCCACCAGGTCGCGCATAATCCCGAAGTGGCTCGTCGTGCCGGTTGGTGACCGGATTGGTGGGACCCGGCGACTACTTTCGGGGGGGGGGGGGGGGGTACGGGGGCCCTTCCGTCCGGCGGGTCGACTAACGTCTTACCGAACAACTACACTCTGCTGACGAATCGCCCAGCTGGATACCGGGTGGAGATTCGAGCTCCTTTAGGTTCCTCGGATCACTGCTTGATATCCAGCACAGTGCCCTTGGCATCGCGCCCGCCAACAGCGGTTTCGAAACGCCGGATTTGGCACTACGCGTCGGCAGACTGGGACGGTATGCGGGAGTATTTTGCATCCGTCCCTTGGAGGCAGCGCTGCTTTAGTGGGAAGGACCCGACCGCTAGCGCCACTGCCGTTGCTGATGAGATAGTATTAGGAATGGAATACTATATTCCACACTCCTATGTCATCAGCAAAGGCAGACGCAACCGTTGGTTCAATCGCGAGTGTGCCAGCGCTGTTGAGAGCAAACAGACGGCATACCGCGCTTGGATCAGAGGTAAAGCTCATGGGGATCTCGAAACTCGCTCGCTAAAAGCAGCCTATAATAATGCCACCAAGTCGTGTAAGAGGGCCTACATTAGAGCGGATGCCCAGCGCGTTGCACGAGTAGGCCAAGAACTCCTGACGCATCCTACGGGCAGCCGTAGCTACTAGCGTCTGGCCAAAGCCGTGCAATCCAACTTCTGCCAACCCTCGCTGCCACCACTGAGATGCCCTGACGGAAGTTTAGCTCACAAGCCGCAGGAAAAGGTCGCTCTCCTGGCCAAACTCTTTGCGGCTAACTCCCGGATCGATGACTGTAATGCACAGCTACCCTCAATTCCTCACTGTGGCCACACAATGTCTGATATCAAAATCAGGCAGTGTGATGTCCGTGCGGAGCTGCAGTCAATCGATATCCGGAAAGCTAACGGTCCTGATGGCATCCCAGCAATAGTCCTGAAAATGTGTGCAGCAGAGTTGTCCCCTGTGTTAACGCGTCTGTACCGTCTCTCGCTCTCTTCGGGTTGTGTGCCGGAATCTTGGAGAGAAGCTAATGTGCAACCGATCCCTAAAAAAGGAGATCGGTCAGATCCGTCTCATTACCGCCCTATAGCCGTAACTTCAGTGTTGTGTAAGATCCTAGAACGAATATTGAACAAACAGCTAATTCGATACCTAGAAGATCACTCCCTAATTCACGATCGTCAATATGGGTTTCGGCCAAAACGGTCAACGGGTGATCTTCTAGCGTACGTCACACGTCTCTGGGGTGAGGCTATTGACAAGCGTGGCGAGTCACTGGCAGTTAGCCTTTACATAGCCAAGGCTTTTGATCGGGTCTGGCACAAAGCTCTTCTCTCTAAGCTCCCGGCATACGGTTTGCCCGCTCAGTCCTGGATTGCTAGCTTCCTGCATGAGCGTAGAATCCGTGTCCTTTCGGATGGATGCGCTTCGCGGTTCATGTCAGTGAACGCTGGTGTTCCTCAGGGCTCCGTTCTATCCCCCATGTTCCTTCTGCATATCAATGACATGCTTCCTCTTGGAAACATACATTGCTATGCAGATGATAGCACAGTGCATGGGGGATATAAAGGTCACCCAACGGCTGGGCGGGTAGACACCGAAATGAAGCGAGCAAATCTTGTCATTGAGCTCGATCGGGTGTTGGACCTCATTTCTAAATGGGGCTCCGATAATCTGGTGGAGTTCAATGCCAAGAAAACACAGGTTCACAGCGAAAAAGTCGCCATTCCTTTCCCTTCCCTCTCTTCAGGGTACATCTCTAGGCCTGCAGAGCAGTATTAACATGCTCGGTATGGATATCCGCTGCGATCTGAACCAAAAGGATTACATCGAAACCGTAATTAAAAATGCCTCACGTAAACTCGGTGTCCTGAACAAGGTGCGGCGATTCTTCACGCCTGATCAGTTGTGTCTATTATACAAGACACAGGCGCGGTCTTGCGTGGAGTATTGCTCTCACCTTTGGGACGGCTCCGCAAAGTACCTTCTCGATGCCTTGGACAGATTGCAGCGCCGCGCTGTGCGCATTATCGGCAATGCGGAGGTCACTAAAACTCTCGAGCCTTTGCAATTGCGTAGAGATATTGCGTCACTCAGCGTCTTTTACCGTTTATACCATGGCGAATGCTCTGAAGAACTCTTTGACCTCATCCCTCCTTCTCCCTTCCTCCATATGAGTACGCGTTCTGCTCTCCGGAGTCACCAATTTACAGTTTCTAACATTCCATCACGCAAAAAGAAATTTGGTGACTCGTTTCTTTGCCGCACTTCCAAAAGATGGAATAGTCTACCAGCACACGTATTCCCTCCTACCTATGACATAGGGTCCTTCAAACGAGGCGTGAAGAAGCACTCTGTGGGCCGGCAGAGTGAGGATGACTGATGCTACGTCTCTTACGCTGCACCAGTTGTCCTCGCGCCTGGATTTCATTTCCACTTAACATCAGGTGGAGTGGAGTCATTTGCCGAGCTTAGCATAGAAAAAAAAATAAAAAAAAAATACATGCACCAGTTCATGTTAGTCTCCCACACTTTGTCTTTTCCCCCTTGCCGCCACAGCATCTCCTTTTACTCACGCCCCCATCCAACCACCATGTCAGTGTCTAAAAACAATGCAGGTCAGACAGCGGCATCCCACTTCCCCACCACCAAGTCGCTTTTTGAGGTGGAGTTCACTAACATCCGTGGACTCCATTCAAACCTCAACGCCGTCCACCAACACCTTGAGACGGCCCGGCCTGCATTGCTCTTTCTGACGGAGACACAGATCCGCCGTCCTGCCGACATTGCATATCTTCACTACCCCGGCTACGTGCTTGAGGAATGCTTCCTCGCGAAAGCAAGCCGGAGTATGCCTTTTCGTCAGGACGGACGTTTGCTGTCGACGTTTGCGCTGCTTGGAGGACCCCTCCTTCTCCATCCTATGGGTACACGTGGATCTTGGTTCCGAGAGCCATGTCTACGCTTGCCTGTACCGTTCCCACTCCGGAGACCATGAGACAACTCGGTTATTCGACTACCTGAGCCAAGCAGTTGACGACGTACAGGAGCGGTTTCCGTCTGCCGATGTGGTACTTTTGGGAGATTTTAATGCCCACCATGAGACCTGGTTGGGCTCTTCCAAAACAGATCACGCAGGCCGAACTGCCCACGCATTCGCTCTCACGCATGATCTGACTCAACTGGTTCTCCAGCCCACCAGGATTCCAGATATATCGGGTCAAGCGCCTTCCCTGCTAGACTTACTAGTGACGAGTCGACCAGCCGGGTACAGAGTGTCGATAAGTGCTTTGTGGGTAGGGCCCCATCGGAGAGTGCCTTTGCTGTCGCTGGCGAGATCATGTTGGGGAAGGAATATTACATTCCCTACACTGATGTCGTCAGCGGAAGTAAGGCGCGCCCTTGGTTCAATCGCGAATGCGCCAAAGCTGTTGAACTTAAACAGGCGGCGTATCGCGCTTGGACCAAGGCTCGCACGCTCAACGATCGTAACATCTCTTCCCTCAAGGTAGTCTTCAACAAGGCTACCAAAGTCTGCAAGAGAGCTCTCTCGAGAGCGAATGCCTAGCGCGTTGCTCGCGTTGGCCAAGAGCTGTTGTCGCACCCAACGGGTAGCCGAAGTTATTGCCGACTGGCCAAAGCGGTGCAAGCCAACTTTTGCGCGCCTTCTCTGCCCCCACTGTGGTACCCTGATGGCTCGTTGGCCCATCGCCCGCTTGACAAGGCTAACCTCTTAGCGAAGCTCTTTGCGGCGAATTCGCGTGTCGATGACTGCGGCGCGGAACCACATACCATCCCTCACTGTGGTTTCTCAATGCCTGACGTCCAAATCAGACAACGTGACGTCCGTGCCGTGCTGCAGTCACTTGATGTGCGGAAGGCTAGCGGTCCTGACGGTATACTGGCAGTCGTCCTTAAAAAATGTGCTGCCGAGTTGTCTCCAGTACTGACACGCCTATACCACCTCTCGTACTCTACTGGAATTGTGCCGGAGGCTTGGAGAAAGGCGAACGTCGAGCCGGTCCCCAAAAAAGGGGATAGGTCTGACCCAGCCAACTATCGACCTATTGCTGTCACCTCTGTCCTTTGCAAGGTTTTTGAGCGAATCATAAACAGGCAACTCATTCGCTACCTAGAAGATCACTCCCTGATTCATGATCGACAATACGGGTTCAGACCGAAACGATCAACGGGTGATCTCCTGGCGTTCATAACACACCTGTGGGGTGAAGCAATGGACAAGCACGGAGAAGCACTGGCTGTTAGCCTGGACATCTCCAAGGCTTTCGATCGAGTTTGGCATCGTTCGCTTCTCTCCAAGGTTTCGTCATACGGCTTGCCACCTCGCCTATGCGATTGGGTCGCCGGGTTCCTGCATGAGCGCAGCATTCGCGTACTCTGCGAAAGCAGTGCCTCACAGTTTCTGCAGGTGAACGCCGGAGTGCCGCAGGGTTCTATAATATCGCCCACGCTGTTCCTTCTGCATATCAATTATATGTTATCCTTGGGTAACATTCATTGCTATGCAGACGACAGTAAAGTACATCGGCGTTATTAGGGTCACCCTGCGGCAAAGCAGGCCGATGTAGTGGAGTTGAGACGGAAGATTGTCATTGAGCTGGACGAGGAGTTAGACCGCATTTATAAATGGGGCTCTGATAACCAGGAGGCCAATTCTCATTTTTCGAGATGTAGTCTCGAATCGAGTTTTGATTTCGATCTTTATCTCGACCATAAAATCTCGTTATTAACATTTTGTTCACGAATCTCCTATTCTCAGCGCTAATCGACTTCGAGTTTGATTCGAATTCGAACTTTATTGAGTGGTAATCCAATTTAGTTATTCTGAACATCTCGAACTCGACATTTCTCGAAGGAGAGCCGCTCGAATTGCTTCGAGTGGTCGGCAGTGGTCGAGACGTAATGTTCCCGCCAAAGCCGGGACGCCCATTCAAATTATACCGCCATCTGTAAGGCGGTTGACTCAACGGTTGTTGACGACCGCGTCCGCCTATCTGCCGCGGCGCCACCGCTGCGCGACCCGCGGCCGCTCGCTTCGTAAGCAGACCGCGCCAATTCGTCTCCAGCTATCTACCGCGCGCGGACAAAACAGCTGATCGCTAGACGTACGTACGATTCGCCCCCTTTGTCGCCTTGGACTTACTGACATTGCCTGTGTTAGCCTTAAGGGAAATAAGTGAAGTGACTGTGCGTCAGGAATCGCTTACATCGCTGCCCCGTCTCCTGCCTTGCCCCCACCAATCATCTACCAAGTAAGTCGCATGCCCTCATTTCCGCAACCTAACCAAACCTTTTGTCCTGGGTCCACACCCCTAATTACGTCGTATGTTACTGCGCCCCCCTGGCGCTAACATTCCTGGTCATTCGAACCGGTAATATTAAAAACCGGCGACCTTCCCGTTAAACTGTTTACCATTTCACCATAACTTGGTTTCACGTTCCATCAGCTCATTCAATTACAGTCCGCTAAAAATAATTATTTCCGCCCATAATCTAATTCCTGCCATCATTTCTAAATTCATTTGTTCCCGTAACTTTACGATTTATATTTCGTGGCGAAACGGCCTGCCCCAATAAAAGTTTTTGTCGGTACTCGTAAAACAATTGTGTTAGTATAGCTGGCCAACGTACACTTAAATTATTTTATTTTTATTGTTGATTTTGTGTATGCATCCGATTGTCTGATCACAAATCGAAAGTGTGATGCAATGTTGTAATGTTGTTGTGATCTGAGCGGGCTTGTGTGTGTACCCAAATGATTTTTGCCTAATGATACGTTGTTCATACTCCTAACGGTAAATTAGTAGTTAAATTATTACGTTACGTTTGCGTTACGTTTATCGGCTGCACATATAATTTTAGTTACGTATAACACACCCGCGTCTAGATAATTGTATGGTATTATAACGAGAGTATTCTTCAAGATTGTTTTTTTTTCCGTTTTATTTTTTAGTGATTTTTTTTTGTTCTTGTCGTGTTAAATCGGCTCAGTTCTCGTGCATGCTCACTACGCTTGCCAAGTAGCGTGCTTTAATGTTTTTTCGTGTTAATCATTTTTTTTTTGTTTTTAATTTGTGCCATTACGATCGGATCATTCTTTGTGCGTGCTCACTACACGTGGTCAGTGTAATCAGCTTTTTGTTTTAACCGCTTACAATTATTTTTTTAAGTCTCGCTCGACGGCTATTTGCGTGCGTCGCCTTCGCTTCTACACACGTTTGCCCACCTGTGGGACATATACAGCGTGCTTTAATTATTTTTCTCGTGTTAATTTTTATTTTTTGTTTTTGATTTTTCCTTTGCTATCGGCTCATTCTTCGTACACACTCCCAACGTTTGCCAACTTGTGGGACACAGATACGGAGTGTCCCAATTTTTTTATTAAGTTTTTATTATTTTTGCGACCGACTCATTCGTCGCGCTCGTTTCCGCTACAGGGCTGCCCAACCGTGGGCTACGTACAACGTATCCCACACTTTCTTTTTATTCGATTTTTTTTCCTTTCTTTTTTTCCTAACGCTTTCCCGGCTGATTGGACGCGCCGCCATCGACTACGCATGCGCTTGCCCACTAGTGGGCTACGGATGACGTGATTTTTTTTGTTGTTTTTTCCTTTTGCGGTCGGCTAATCTTACGTACGCGCGTTCAATAAACACATACATACACATACACATGCGTTTGCCCACCCGTAGGCCATATACAAGGCGTCCCAACTTAGTTTTACTTTGTTTATTGTTGCATTAATTTTAGCCCATTATCCCTTACCTTAGTAAACAAATACGTCCAGCCTAACTATAGTATATATACAGGGTGTTGTTCTTTTTACTGCCTTTAAATTTGTTTATTTTTTTATTATTTTTTTTGTCTCCATTTAATCATTGCGATGCCGACCAAGTCACAAGCCGCGATATTTAGGGAGGCCGTTAAGGCCATACTTCAGCTCCTTGAGATAGGATCACAAATTATTGCTGGCGGCACCACACATTCCATAATGGAATTTAACGTACGTTTCACACAGATACAAGGCGTGAAAGACAAAATGGACGCAGTGTATTATAACATTCTTGACGAGGAGGACCTGGACGAGAAGACCGAGAAGATATACACTGAGAACCACACAAAAGCCTCCGGAGCATACCTGGGGATACTTATGGCTAGGGAGGAAATCTCAACCTCTTCCACGTCATCCCCAACCCATAGCGCTCAGCCCAGTTTCGGCGTCAATACGCCCACAGCCGTCCTCCCCAAGATAGCGCTGCCCAGGTTCAGCTCTAAAGTGGAGGACTGGCCTTCCTTCATTGCGCTGTTTAGAAGTCTGACTGACGACATGGCGACACTGTCGGACGCAGTCAAGCTCCACTACCTATTCTCAAGTCTCAGCGGTGAGGCATTAAGTATGGTGTCCCACTTAAAGGTCACCAATGAGAATTTTGCCGTGGCCATGGACATCCTCACCAAGCGGTACGAGACCGCCGGGTTCTCATTGATAGTTTTGTGGACATCATCCTGGGGGCTGCCAAGCATCCATACGGGCTCGAACATCCGCACACTGTTCCTCACGCCGCTCATATCAGCTCAGTGTGCCCTCAACAATTTAGATCTGCCCATAGGAGACGACTACGTGTTTGTGTCAATAGTGGTTCGGAAGCTCAAGGGCGAGCTCCGCACGCTATTTGAACGCAGGCACGGGTCTAGTAACACCCTACCCACGTTAAGGGACCTTATCTCCTACCTCGAGGAGCACGCGCGCTGTGTGGAGACAGAGTTCTCCAACATAGCCATGGCTCAACCCATTCAGCCCCAGCCCGGCCCTTCTCGTAGCCGTGCGCCTCCTCAGTTGCCCCATCGCACTTATGCTCAGATGGCTCAGCAACAACCCGACCATTACCGTGGCCGCTCCTCAGCTCCATCGCCTCACCGCGCCTATGATCAGCCTACTCACCAGCCGTACGGACGATTCGCCCCCTTTGTCGCCTTGGACTTACTGACATTGCCTGTGTTAGCCTTAAGGGAAATAAGTGAAGTGACTGTGCGTCAGGAATCGCTTACATCGCTGCCCCGTCTCCTGCCTTGCCCCCACCAATCATCTACCAAGTAAGTCGCATGCCCTCATTTCCGCAACCTAACCAAACCTTTTGTCCTGGGTCCACACCCCTAATTACGTCGCATGTTAGTGCGCCCCCCTGGCGCTAACACGTAATTTCGACTACGAGAAGCTAATGAAACGTCAAATAGCGGCGAAATTACGGTGGATATAGAGGACTTAATTTCCAATTTTATCGTGGAAATGATTTAAAATATTGAGAGAGCTCGCTCTCTTTTTTTTAAAAGGTGGAAGAAAACTTTCCACTCCCTAACTGTATATCGGCTTCCAACATTTGTAGAAGAAGCTGCTTCTGCTGTGGCGTTGGGTATTTTTTGTTGACATTGTGACATTGTGTGTGTCTTGTGAATACTAAAATGATCGTTTCGTCACCAAACAAGCACACAACCACAAACAAAAAACATAAAATTTATCGACGATACGTCACGTTTTAAACAATACAAGTTGTTTAAGGAAATTAAATTTGATCACAACACATTAAATGATTTTTCGATATTTATTAAAAATTTACTTTTTTAATTAAAAAGCAAGTTCAATACATTTAAATACCTTTACAGTAAAAATATTTGAGGTACATAGTTGCAACCGGTTTAAAACCGGATGAAACGTGTCAAACGGAACGCATCCTGAGTTGATTGCTTTAAAAAGAATGGCAATATTTATCAAAAAAAAAACTCGAAGTCTATTTCGATTAGCGCTGAGAATAGGAGATTCGTTAAGAAAATCGTCGCCTCAGTGCTTGTTTGCCCAACAGACCAATTTAGGCGAAAATGACTTTTGAATATAGTATGCTTAAGAATCAAATTCTACACGGACTAAATCACGAATAACTCTTATAACTAAAACAAATAAAGGAGCAAATGACGATTTAAAAAATCAATATCCACTGTTAGAATTTTACTCTTCGTGCTTGTATGGCTTACCACCACAAATTAACCGACATCCAACATCGAAATTCTCAGCGCGTGCTTGTTTACCGTATATCCTTAACCACTCACTCTTGGATTTTTATTGACACTTTTTTGACAGTAACTGTCAACGTCAAATTAGACAGAATGGAGCATAGACTATGCGATATTGTGCGATAACAATACATAAGATGAACCACAGAACCGAAATAACCAAACTTGTTCATACTAAAGTAATCTGTAAGTCTATGAAAACACGGTACAAAGTCAAGTGTGTTTTTGTAGGTGCGGTCTCATGCGACCGCTTGGGGTTTGAGGGGTATAAACCAATCACAGGCCCGCTCGCTTATGACGTCACACCTCACGGGTCCGCCATATTGTTTGTTCACAATATTTTGCGACGCAAAACAGTGTAGAAACTGCAAGATTTATTAAGAGTTTCAGTGTATTTACAAGGTGGAAATTGTCATATAAACTTCGAAAGTTATATCCTGGACCAGATGTGATAAACGATATAATAGCAGCACTGCACACAACGAAATGCAAGTTGATTTTCATTGCTATGCTATTATTTTGGGTTATGTTATATTTGTTGTACAGGGTGGTTCAAAATATACTTTTGTCATGCATGTCGTACTCAGACTAGTTTTTTAAAGCTAACTTTCTGTAACATGCGGTACTATTATACCTTTAAATTGAAGATATTCCATATTTTAAAAAAATATTATTTAATTGATATATTAAATATATATAAATATACAGCGATTCTATTTTCTTAATGTCTCTCGGCAAACATCGTGTTTTTTTTGTATTTTCTTCGTGTTGTATGTTGTTGTTCTATCTTTTCTTACAAATGGAAATACGATGATTACCGAGACGCATTAATAAAATAGAAGCACTATAAATGATTTAATTTTATCAAAAGTGTTATCGGTAAAATCGCGCGAACAACGAGAAATTCAGGGAAAAATGTTTTTATTATGTAAAGGCCATAACCTACAATAAATCGAATTGGAATATATTATGTTGCATTACAGAACCAGTTTTCAAGAGCATACATACATTGCTCATACAAATGTATGCCAGAAGAAGATAAAAAATACATGGAGAACATAAAACAAAAAGCCTTAAAGAAGCCAATTGCTGAGGAAAGACAGAGAAAGGATGAAATTACAATAAAAGCAGGAAAGACAGGAAAATAAAAGACAAAAAAAGAAACAGAAAATACAGGAAGAGTAGGTAAGACAGAAAAAGAAGAAAATAAAGCAAAATCCGGAAAGACAGGAATAGAATAAAATACAGGAAAGGCAGGAAAGGCATGAAAATCAGAAAAGACAGGAAAAGCAAGAAAAACAGGAAAAGATGAAAATACTGGAAAAGCTGGAAATATAAAATAAATTTTCATGTTGATTTCACAACAACGATAAAAAATGGATTTGTTCATTTTAACACCCTGTATTGTGAAGCGAGGCTATAGGGTAAACAAGCACGCAATACTTTTTGTTGCTGCTTGGCTAACATCCTAAGGGATGTAGTCTATATCCATTAACGTAATTATAGTTTAGTCTTTTTGTCCAATATCCATTTTGAAAGCGGTTTCTCACATTTAAAATTCAAAGTTTTTTAGATTTATACAAGTCCAGATGTACCATATTTTTGAACTACCATAACATTACTCCTTTGTTTGAGTCATAACATAGAAAAACAAAAAAACATTGCTCCTGTAAAATTACCCAAATGGTCTGTTGGCCAAACAAGCACTGAGGCGACGAAATGTCGATTATCGAGATAGAGATCGAAATGAAAACTCGATTCGAGACTATTTTTATAGATTTATACAAGTCCAGATGTACCATATTTTTGAACTACCATAACATTACTCCTTTGTTTGAGTCATAACATAGAAAAACAAAAAAACATTGCTCCTGTAAAATTACCCAAATGGTCTGTTGGCCAAACAAGCACTAAGGCGACGAAATGTCGATTATCGAGATAGAGATCGAAATGAAAACTCGATTCGAGACTACATCTCGAAAAATGAGAATTGGGGCCCTGGTCCAGTTCAATGCCAAAAAACACAGGTCTGCGCTGTCACTGCTAAAAAGTCCGCATTTCTCCCCCAACCCTCCTTCCAGAGCAACCTATTACCCGTCCAGACTGGTCTCAGTCTCTTAGGTATGGACATACACAGCGACCTCAACCCGAAGAGCTATATTGAGAGCATTATAACCACAGCCTCACGTAAACTCGGAATCCTGAACAAGGTGAAGCGGTTTTTCACGCCGGAGCAACGTTGTCTTTTGTATAAGACTCAGGTGCGCTCCTGCGTGGAGTATTGCTCTCATCTTTGGGACGGATCCGCCAAGTACTTGCTCGAAGCTCTTGATAGGTTGCAAAGACGTGCTGTCCGTATTATCGGTAACGATGACGTTACGACCAGTCTGGAGCCGTTACAGCTACGTAGGGACATTGCTTTCCTTAGTGCTTTCTACCGCCTTTACCACGGTGAATGCTCTGAGGAGCTCTTTGACCTCATCCCTCCCTCTCCTTTCCTTTCCTTTCCAGATCGACGCGTGCAGGTCTTAGAAGCCACCCTCATACCGTGCTGACCATCAAGACACGTACCAAAAAGTTTGGACAATCGTTCTTTTACCGAACTGCCCGTATGTGGAATGCGCTTCCCGCACACGTGTTTCCTTCCTCTTTCTCTCCCGGGTTATTTAAGCGGGGCGTGAAAAAGCTATGCAGGCCGCCATAGTGAGAGCGTTCGGCATAGCGTGGTAGCGCTGTGATGAACGCTTTCACTTCTTGGGCTTCACTGGCTGCTTTTCATCAGGCAGAGTGAAGCCATTATGGCGTGCCACAATAAAAAAATAAAAAATCCTCAATTACTCACTCACTGCCAAACATGAAACATGTAATGTAACTGTTTCTGGTTTCCCAAGGGTCAGGCCTAGCCTAGTTTGGGAACCCCTGGTAATTAGGCGATAAGAACTTTAATTCATGCTTTATAAATATTGTATTTTATTGTAAATGTTCCGTTTTTTTCAATAAATTTATTCTTATTTATTTATTCTTAAAGACAATAAAATCTTCTATCGAACAACGTTGCTCGACAAGACGCGTCCCGCTTAATTTTCTATCGCACAACGTTGTTCGCTGAGACGCGTTACGGGTTAAGTAAATTTAAAAAGTGGAAAATTTTATTTTTATATGATCTGTATTTTTTATTAGTAAAATCGATTCTACTCTCGATTCTGAACAAACCATTTTAGGATTTGAGCTATTTTATTAACATTGTGCAATTTATAAAACAAATAATTTTATTTCTCATAGAAAAACAAAACCTTCTATTCGGAGCCAGGCAGCAGCGGCTCGGGATCATCGTCCTCGTCCAGCTCGAGCTCGGAGGAGTCTTCGGCAGAGTGAGTAATAGACAGTTTTAATACTATACTGTGTATACAATTTAATAGAGCTCTTATTTTAAACTAAATAAGGTTGCTAATGCTAATATAACAAAGGATTTACTTTTGATGTAAGTTAGGTAGAGAATAATAAAAAGTTATTTTCTTTTTTATATGTTTATTTTATATATTTATGTAAAATTATTATTAATTTTACGTCCCTTTGCTGAACAAAGTCCTAAATAAGTGCGAATAAATAAAGTAAATAAATTTCAATAATAGATCAAAACATTTAGGTAGGTACTTACTAAAATTTTCTGAAATCTAAAGTACAAAATATACGTAGTATTTTACACAGAACATAAATTTTTCTACCTACACATGACGCTTATATTATTATTATCGACTCAGAGAAGAGAGTGCGACTGAGGCCGAGGAGAAGAAGCCCTCTGAGCCGCAGCCGCCCAACAACTACGCGTCGTCCGAATCCGGCACTTCGGACAGTGAGTCGGACAGCGATTCGTCCGATTCGGACAGCGGTTCGGACGATGAAGGCAGCGACGGAAACAGCAGCGAGGACACGCCCAAGAAGAATGAGAAGGACGATAGAAACAATAAAAAAGCTAATGAAAAGAAGGTAAGTTTATTTTTGTTAACTGCTTTCTTCCACTTTTTGTCACCGCAGATAATTGCACCTACCATGTCATTTTTGGATCATCCTATGATTGACTGGTAGAGGATGCCTCAGGCAATAAGTCTGCCATGTAATACGATGCTGCAAAAGTTGCTCCAAAAAATGTGTAATTTTTATTTTTGCATTACTAAGAGAAACATACAGCATTTAAGCTAATACTGTTTCCACAAAAATATATTTCAATCGAAGTTTACACACCCAAATTCCTATAAAGATACTGTAAAACGTTGAAAAGAAATCCTACTTGCAGTAGTAATTTTTTTCAATGTTTCAGTATCCTTAAATATATTTGAGCATTAATAATGCTCAAATACATTTTAAATATGCTGAAACATCACATATTACAGTTAAAAAGGTGCAAAAAACATCACGTTTTAATGGACGGCTTCGTGCCGATTAGTTCCTGACTCGCCGGATTCCTGATTCTTGTTTCGCCGGATTCTTGTTTTGTCGGATTTTTATGTTGAAGGAAAACTATAGAAATATCGCGGCTTTACCTATCTATTAAATAAAAGGCAGACATTTCGGTACATAATAAAAATATTTATTTGTTCCTAATTTAATAACGTCTGTTACGCTAATAGATAACGTGACAGATAAAAAAATGTTTAAAAGAAAATCGTCATTGCTTTGAAAATATGAATCAAACCCATTTCTAAGTAGGTAATTTAAGTTATGTCCGATAGTGGCAACAAAATAATAATTCATACAATAATAAATATAACTAGTTACATGTTTTCTTAACTTAAGTGATATTATTGTATGTTAATATTTCCGTCGAAACAAGAATCCGGCGAAACAAGAATCCGGCGAATCAGGAATCCGGCTAATCAGGAACTAATCTTCGTGCCTTGTAGATATCGTCGCGCAGTCCGGATCGCATCCCCGGCAAAGGCGACAAGTCTAACCTAGAGCTGTTACTGGAGCTGGACGCGGCGGCCGCCCAGCTGCCCACCATGACCCCCACCTGCGGGGGGTTCCTGTCCCCGCCCGCGCACGCCACCGGGGACGGTAATATAACCACACTAATACTCGCGTTTGCACTCACGGTTGTAGCTGAAAACCAGCGATTCGCTCGCAAGCCGATCGAATATGACGCTGAGCTGCCACCCTTTTGCTGCTGCGGCACACACACACATATTTATTATTTTCTTTTTTTTTGTGCTGTGTTTTGTTATTGTGATTTTGTGTACCTACATGAGTGTGTCTTTTAGCAGTAGGTAAATAAAGGTTTTATCTATCTATCTATCTATTACAAAATTTTTATGGAAAAATATAAACATCTAAAACAACCTTTTTTATCACGCTTATTCATAAAACGTGCCTTTGCATTTTTAAACAAACCTTTACATTTTTAAGAAGTGAATTGTCTCTAGAAAAGTTGTATTTTTCATATGAGTAGGTTGCTCTGTTATTGAACTAAGGGGGATAATAAATAAAACCATTAATAACGCAAAGGTTCCAAAGATTTATTCATTTTTCTGCAGTAAGTGTGAAAATTACATGATTGCTTCGATTACCAGTCAGAAATAATAGTATAATAAATGTTAAAGCAGTAAAAAATAATGCAAGAAGATACAGTATCTATCTAACTTTCAAATAAGATCGTTAGTTATATGTCCACCATACATTTTTATTTAAATATACAGTTATTTCGAGCCCTATCCAGAAAGCGCTGTAATTGTAAAATGTCGCGGCAGACACGGGTGCCAATGAGCGTGCTCTCTTGGCAGCTGAGAGGTTAAAGATCATGTAAGATTTACATGATTTTATTTCAAATGAATTAATGTCAAGTACTGAATAAATAAATCTATTTCACAATCTCATATAAGCCTTTAATTTCCTACAAAACTGTAATTTTAACTGATTGTATTTGCGCGACTTGACGGGGGACTTCCTTGCCCCCAAATCTCGTATTCAGACATTGCGAAGCAGGCCCTAAGTATTGTAATTACAAAATTACGCAGCCGATTTGTTTGAATCTAAGCACGCTAATCGTACTCTACTAAAAGCACTTTTTTATTAAATATATTTTTAATTTTATTCTGAAATTTTCAAATAAGTTCCTATAAAATATGGGGGTAATATTGTTCATTTGAATAGGCTTTTGCCTGCTCGGGTGGCCAACCCGCATTAGACCAGAATGATCCATGTGCTGTTGTACAGTCACGGGCACTTACATGTATATACACTTTGACTATTATCCATTGTATTAAGAATTACAATATAATTGTTCACATATTTTGCTCGTTTATGACGAGCCGGATGATAACAAATGCTTAGCTTCTGGTGTTCCAGCCGACAGCATCCTACCCGTGGGCCCTTCGCTGGTCCAACCAGCATCGTTTGAGCTAGTGTCCCGAGCCGTGTGGGGCGGGCTGGGGGTCAAGCGCGGCTGGGCGCGCGCGCCGCACCTGTACTCGCGGACTATGTGCACCGTACAGCTGGTGTTCACCAACCATGCGCCGGATGACGTCACCAATATAAGGATCAATAAAAAGGTATGGGTTTTTCTTATAACGTTAACATAGATCGATTATACTAAAAAAAGGACTTTCACTTGCCGTATTGTATGTAACCACGATAAAATAGTTGACGCTATCGGATACTTCAAGGCTGATTCTGGGCAGAATTCTGATAACAGAGAGAGCGTAACTGATTTTCAGACAACATTATTATTAGCCTGAATTACGGTTACCTTGAGACCACTTTCAGCATAAGAATTGAGACTTCAAGGTCGGTTTCGCTCGCGTTTTAGGTCGCAAGTGTCCATGAGCTGCAGTGGCTGCTTTTGTAATGGTGTTGGGACGGAGACCCGAAATGAAACAATGTCTTGCGTTGAATCAAATCTTTATCCTCTAGTGTATCATCTTAAATACTAATTAACATCACATCTATACGTGACTAGAGGAAGGACGCCTTGTCACTCAGGAAGACCTTAATTATCACGTACTATTGAGTACGTGCTGATAGTGTAATTCACTATATCACACCTCCCCTGAAAAGGCTAGGCATCCCTTCCCTGAAAAGTAAACTCTTATTTTCTAAATATCTTAGTCCTATTCTTATGAACTATATATTCTTTATTATTCTTTAATATTTTTACATTAGTACCTAGCTCTTCTAAAACTTCAAATGGACCTAAATACAAGTCATTCAATTTATTATAATTTTCATTCTTATACAAGAGTAGATCACCTTTTTTGTAGTGTACTTCCTTACAATCTAAATCATAATTAGTTTTTCTACTTTGTTTTGATATTAATAAGTTGTTCCTGGCATCATTATGAGCTTTTTGCAATCTAAATTTTAACTCCGATGGATAATTGTCGTATACATATAAGGGATCAACTTTACTAACTAAATTACTAGGTACGTTACATGTTTTCCCAAAAACTAGTTCATAAGGGGAGTATTTGGTACTAGTATTTACAGAATTATTATAAGCAAAGCACCAATATGGTATCCAGGTACTCCAATTTGCCGACTGATTCTGTGTTTGTATTCTCAAGTAACATCCGAGATGTTTGTGCCAGTTTTCTAGCGAACCTATACTCTCATGATGATAGGGTGTTGAATTTAACTTATCAATATTTAGCAATTTACATACTGTTTCTAACGTGGAATTAATAAATTCCGTTCCACAGTCAGTCGCAATAACCCTGGGAGTACCATATCGTAAAATAAAATTTTCAGTAAAAACCCTAGCAACAGTTTCAGCTGACTTATCAAGTATTGGGTAAGCTTCTACAAACTTTGTCAATTCGCATTGTATTGTTAATATGTATTTATTACCCAAATTATCGACCTCCAACGGCCCCACAATATCTAAATATAATTTTTCAAAAGAAGTAGATGCTGTAGTGGTTATTACCATTTTCTCTTTATTATTTTTATTACAAAATTTCTGCTTTTGGCAATCTTTACAGCGAGTCACATATTCAGTTATGTCTTTTTGCATATTACTCCAAAAATATTTTTTTCGAATATTCTTAGTCATTTTATTTATGCCTACATGACCACTTGTCGGCAATAAATGATAATCATTTAGTATAACACGTATCAAGTCTTTATTTGTAACATGTTCAACTTGGTTATTAATAATACATAACCGCGGTAATTCTTTATGTTTCATGAAAGTTTGGGTCAAAATTTTAATAAACTTTTTAAAGCGAAAGACTTTAAATGATTGAAAATATATTTATTGTTAACACAACTGGTAAGTACATACAGAAACTAAGATATAATACGTCACGCTTAAAGAGATTCGCGGAGGATATCGTTACTCAACCGTTCCCTTCGGCGATCGGGAAGCACTCTCCCCGGGCGCCGGCCAGCGGACCCTAGCGTTGGCGCGGGCCGCAGGCGGGCGGGGGAAAGAAGGCGGAGGCATGCAGTGATGTTCGTATGCGCAGCACTGGCTTTGGCAATACTTTTATAAACCCCGCGTTACATTCTCCCCCTCTAGCCTAACTAAGGGTCCCCACAGTTGGGCTAGTCTAAAAATTTACGCGGTCTACCCCGTTTACGTTTCTCCCTAATAGGAGCGGTCTGAACGTTCTCCAGACTGTAAGTGGTGGGACTCACAATTGTCCCGATTTTGTATGGGCCGTCACGGCGTGGGATAAACTTTGCAGTCTGTCCACGTCCTGCGTCGTTCGGTCCCTGCGTTTTAAGTAAAACGAGGTCACCCACCTTATACTCTGGCGGTGCCCTCCGCTTCTGGTCAGCAATTTTCTTCTGGACGGCCTGCGCTTTCTCATGTGTGTCCCTAGCGTCGTCCAAAGTTGCAGCCATCTTCTTTAAGTAAGGTGTGATGCTGGGCACAAAATTATCGTGCTCTACAATCGCCCTCATGTCCGTTGCAGCATCGGAAGGAGCTCGCAGCTCTCTACCGAAGGTCAGGTATGCCGGCGAAAACCCTGTACTTCCTGTAATTGCAGAGTTCATTGCAAACCTGATCGCAGCGAGGTGTAAGTCCCAGGTGGTATGGTCTTGACCTACGAGCATGGCCAACTGAGGTTTCAGGTCCCTATTCTTCCGTTCTATAGGGTTAGCCTCGGGATGGTAGTAAGGTGTGAGTGACTGGCTGATCCCCAAAACATGGCAGACTTGCTGCATCACCTCACTCACGAACTGCACGCCGTTGTCACTGATGAGGCGGCGTGGTACTCCATACCTTAGAAAAACTTCGTTTGCCAGAGTTTGACCACATTCGACGCTGGTGGCACTTTCTAGTGGAAACAATTCCACCCAGCGCGAGCAGACGTCTTCTACAATCAGTACCCACCTGTTCTTCCTGGATGTCTCTACAAGAGGACCAAACAGGTCCACGGAGACTACTTCAAATCGCCTATTCACAGCAGGGGTTTGCAGCAATCCTGCCGGTTTGCGGTTGTCAGCTTTATATCTCTGACAAGGCACACAGTCCTTTATATAATTTGCGATGAACGTGCGCATGCCAGGCCAATAATATCTAGCACGAACACGGCTCAACGTGCGCTCTACGCCAAAATGTCCAGCAGTAGGCGCGTCGTGGAGGTCTGCCATGACTTGCCGGCGTTCTTGCTCAGGCACCACTAAGCAGCAGTCCTCTCCGTCGTCTGACTCTAAGCTGTACCTATAAAGGATTCCGTCTGATATGGTGTATCCGCGGTCGGACCATGGTCTCCCCCTAGAAGGTTCGTCGGACTCAATGTCTTCAATGATCTTGCGCACCTCTGGGTCTAGAAGTTGATTACCGCGGATCTCACTGCTGGTCCTCTTTGGCATATTGACAACTGTCATGCAAAACTGACATTCACCCTGATCCTGCAGAGAAACGGGTCGCGACAGAGTATCTGCAACCACATTCGAGCGGCCGGGTGTGTATTCGATACTAAGGTCGAACTCCTGCAACGTTAGAGCCCACCTGGCTAGTCGACCGCTGGGTGACCGTTGACTCATTAGCCATCGCAAGGGTTGGTGATCTGTCCTAACAATTACCTTCGCCGTTTCTACATAGCCGCGGAACTTACTAAGTGCCCACACGACAGCGAGAGCCTCTCGCTCGGTCGTGGAGTAGTTTCTCTCGGCGCTGGTGAGGAGTCGACTTGCGTACTCAATAGGTCTCTCGTCGTGTCCCTCCCCCTGCATTAAAACAGCCCCCAGGCAGTATGCGCTGCTGTCAGTGCAGAGAACGAACGGCTTCGACTCATCTGCCTGACACAGAATAGGAGCAGATACAAGAAGAGACTTAATGCGCTGAAACGCCTCCTGTTGCTCAGCGTCCCATCGCCAAACACTCGTCTTCTTCAGGAGGTTGGTAAGAGGTCTCGCGACTTCCGCGTAGTTATCAATGAAACGTCGGAACCAACTGGACGTTTGTAGAAAACTCTTTAAGTGTTTAACATTTTGAGGGGCAGCCATGTTATCAATGGCTATCGTCTTTTCAGGATCCACTTGGATTCCACCTGGAACGATGACGTGCCCTAGGAATTTGACAGACTCTCTTGCAAACGAAGTCTTGTCCCTGTTAACCCTTAGTTTAAACATGGCCAGTCGATCAAAGACTGCTTCTAGGTCAGCTAGGTGCCTCTCGAAGGGTCCTGGTGACATCAGAATCAGGTCGTCCAGATATGCCAGGAGTTCCACCTCTTTCAGGTTCGAACGGAACCTGTCCATCAACCTTTGGAAAGTGGCTCCAGAATTTCGAAGTCCCATCGGCATCCGCTTGAATCTGAAGGTGCCAAGAGGTGATGTAAACGCAGTCTTGTCTTGGTCCTCTGCGCAGACGCTGACCTGATGGTAGCCTGACCGGAGGTCCAGCGTAGTCATGTACTCACTAGTTTTGGCGGCGTGCAGGATGTCCTCGATGCGTGGGAGCGGGTACCGGTCCGGCTCTGTAACGGCGTTGAGCTTCCGGTAGTCAATGCAGAGCCGTAAGCTTCCGTCCTTTTTACTCACCAGTACGACGTTGGAAGCCCATGGGGATTCGCACTCCTCAATGACATCATCTCGCAGTAGCTTATCAAGCTCCTTCTGCAAGGCCTCTTTCCGGTTTTGAGACATCCTGTATGGCGGACAAGCAATGGGTTCCTGTTGTGGACTTACCTTAATTCGGTGCGTGGCGAACTCCGTAGGTGGTCCGTCACGTGCGAACTGTAGCGCGCGCTTATCGATAAAAGCGTTGAGTGTACGCTTCTGCTCTGGCGTTAACTTCGTACCTTCATCCGAGCGCAAAGTTAACTCAGTAGAGGCGGCGCGCATCAGGTTAGTATCAGCCGAGCTAAGCGTGTAGGTATAAACAAAATCATAAGAGTGTCCGGGATTGTCCGAAAACATCCAAGTACGCCGGGCAACGTCTATGATCATACCGGCTCGTGCTAAGAAATCTACACCTAAAAGCGTCTTCGTGTCATCGCCGGGCAACACCAATAGTTGACAACGCACGCTACGACATTCGATAACAATATCAACTTCGGCTGTTAACAGATCTTTCCAACCCTGTGTTCCGTCAGCTAAATGTACGTAACGCCTAGTGTCACTAAATTTTACTCCTGAGTCAACTAAGACTCGGTATAAGAGGGGACTCGCTATACTATGTGTAGCCCCAGTATCTACAATCGCAACTCCGTTACGGCCCATAACACTAATATTTACCATCGGGTAGGATTCGTGCGCACTCACTGTCGTTAATTGTACACACGAATTTCTCGTACCCGTACAAACGTTACTGTGCTTGTTCTCAAAACCGTTGTTTACAACAACATTGTTAAACGACGACATTGGTTTGACACAATTATCACATTTCGACCTCACGACCCCCGGTTTACCGCAACCGTAACAACGCAGCCCTTTCTGTGTAGTGTCGCTAGTCGACTCCTTAATAATAGAGACTTTTTCAAGATTGCGACACTCGTCACTTGTATGACCGAATAATTTACAGTACGTACATCGCGGTCTTATCTTACTTCTATTGTTATTGTTACTTGCCGCGCGCGTAGGTGAATTAGATCGTGTCAGGTTACTGTCGATCGTGGGGACCGGCAATGTTTTGGTTTGGGAATGCGATAAGGAATTCCTCGTATTCGTATTACTTATAATAGTGTTCACCTTATGGGCTTTGTATGTATCCTCCGCGATCCTCGTTTTGTACATTAATTCATCTAAACTACGAACATTTTCGCGGGGTACTCTTTTCGTTACACGTCTATGCAATAATCCGTAGCAAATGTCTAATTGCACCACTTCATCGAGCTTATACGGAAGTTTCGATAATAACGCGCGCACTTTACACATAAAGGTTTCTGCGCGTTCATCTTCCCGTTGCTCGGCGGCGTAAATCTGACGTAGAATTTGGTGCGCGGGCTGCACCACGCCATACATAGCGCGAAGACGGGCGATGGCGTCCGGCCACGTCGACACCGACGCCTTGACGCCGCGCCACCATACTGCCGCTTCCGCTTCGAGTAGCATTGGTAATCCCCGGAGGGCATGGTAGTCACTCACCGCTGCGCACTCCTTAAATACCTCGACGGCGTCCAGGAATGCTTCCAAGACTTCGGCGTCTTGGGATGACCCGTCGAAACGCGCCGTGCACTTGGTGAAGTTGGCACCGGCACCGGCGCTGGTACTGGCGGCGGCGCTTTTGTCGCACGCCTTGGTTGTTGGAGAGGCCCCGACTGGGGAGGAAGTCCTTAATTCGCCACTGGACGTCATTAGCGAGTTAATGAGGGTTCTGTTGGCTTCTGTTTGCGCACGCGTGATCGACTCGATCAGCGTGGACAGGAACTGATCCATCGGCAGCTGGAACGCCGGTGGTTGTGTCGGCCTCGTGCCGGCACTCGGTTCGTCAGCACGGCCGGGTTCAACGACAGTGTCATCTCCTTCAGTGAGCGTGAGGTCATTCTCATCTTCTTCTTGCTGTTGACGGAGCGCTTCTCCTTTCCTCGTTATCGGCATCTTCACGTCGCGAACTTACGAGTGATGATAACACTTAGGATAAGGTGGAATGTCCGTACTTCTAGACAAGGTAGGTAGATGGTTGGGCACGTTTCACGTACACGGTTTTTATTGTTTATGTAAGTATAACTTTGTTACACACGCGGTTCGAGCCACAAGTATGGGCGCCAGTTTAAAGCGAAAGACTTTAAATGATTGAAAATATATTTATTGTTAACACAACTGGTAAGTACATACAGAAACTAAGATATAATACGTCACGCTTAAAGAGATTCGCGGAGGATATCGTTACTCAACCGTTCCCTTCGGCGATCGGGAAGCACTCTCCCCGGGCGCCGGCCAGCGGACCCTAGCGTTGGCGCGGGCCGCAGGCGGGCGGGGGAAAGAAGGCGGAGGCATGCAGTGATGTTCGTATGCGCAGCACTGGCTTTCGCAATACTTTTATAAACCCCGCGTTACAACTTTTTATTAAACCCATTTTTAATCACAACGACTTCTACAATATTATATTTTTTACATAATGCACTCAGTTCTCCTATCGTTGCGTCTCGGCGCGCCTCCGTTAGTAGAGATTCCTGATTTATGTAAATAGTAGAGTCACTAAATAACATATCACCCGTCTGTGAGACGTATCTTTTCTTTTTCCTCAACTTCACGAAGTTTTCATACGAACAAATATCTAACCTTACATCATTTTGTGATTTCTGCATAATATCTACCACTCTTGGTTGCCTATGATCAACAGGGGGCTCAACCCTGCTACTTCCAGAGGTAGCGGGTTCATTATTTTGCTCCATGGTTCTTTTCATTGAACGGGTTAATACCCCCAAAAAATTTGAATTTAGATTTTTTAACTCGTCTGATGTTATAATGACTCTCGATAAGGCATCTGCCGTTACATTTTCGGAACCTTTTATGTATTCAATATCGAAATCATATTCTTCTAAACAAAGTCTAAACTTAGTTAAACGGCTACTAGGATCTTTTATGCTAAATAAATGAACCAATGGTCTATGATCTGTTAATATTTTAAATTTTCGTCCGTATAAATATGGTCGAAAATGTTTTATAGCCCACACTACCCCTAATAACTCTTTATGAATGGTTGGGTAGTTTATTTCTGAACTGTTTAATTGTCTGCTTGCATAAGCTACGGGCTTATTATTTCCATTTGATAATACAGCCCCCAAGGCTACCCCTGACGCATCGGTTTGCAACCGGAAAACATTATCTTTTCCAAAATCTGGATAATCTAAGACAGGAAATGAACTAAGTGACTTTTTTAAGGTCTGAAATGCCACGTCACATTCTTCCGTCCACTGAAACTCGACATGTTTCTGACAAAGACGGTTTAGTGGGTACACTATTGTGGCAAAGTTTTTTATGAATTTTCTATAAAAGTTCGCAAAAGCCACAAAACGACGAATCTCATTTACATTTTTAGGTACTGGGAACTTTTCCAAGACCTCGATTTTACTGTTGTCTGGCAACACCCCGTTTGGCGTAATAACATGCCCTAAATAATTAATTTCTTTCCTCAAAAATTCGCACTTACAAGGGTTTAGTTTTAAATTAACTGACCTAAACCTCTCAAATACACTCATTAAATTTGTATTATGCTGCGATAGGCTTTTCCCGAAAACTATTACGTCATCGAGATATAGAAAACATATCTCGTAATTTAAACCCGATAGAGCCATAGACATAAGTTTAGAAAATAGAACGCTAGGACTCGTTTTGAGACCCATAGGTAATCTTTTCAGTTGATATTGCTTATCAGCTGTAAAAGAAGTGAATTTCCTACATTCTGGTGATAACCCTAGCTGGTAATAACTAGAACTGAGGTCTAAATGAGAATAGTATAAGCATCCCGAAAGTGAGTCAATAATTTCTTGTATATTTGGTAACGGGAACTTTTCGTCTACTATTTTTTTATTTAAAAGTCTATAATCTATTACGATTCTCCACTTTTTTTCACCGCTACTGTCAGCTTTTTTCGGAAGTAATAATAATGGAGAAGACCATTCGCTGGTACACTCTTCGATAATATCTTCTTCTAACAATTTACCTACCTGTTTTATTAACTCAGCCTTCTGAGCGTGCGGTATTCTATACGGTTTGACATAAACAGGAGACGCGTCATTTTGCAGTTTAATGTTGTACTCGTATAAGTTTGTAACGGATAGCTTATCACCCGGCATATGAAAGATATCTGCATATTTTGCACATATTTTCTCAATAGACCGTCTCTCTTCATCACCAAGATATGTTTTTAATTTAAGAAAATCGAATAGTTGTTTAACCCTCTCGACAGATTTTCCGTTTTCCGTATCAAAAGAGCATACGAAATAATCCGAGTATTTTCTAATTTTCGGGCTAAAGTTATTTAATTTTACATCTTCTTCCCGTGTGTTTAAAAATCGCACCGGAATCTTTTTCCCGTCTCCTACTACCACGGCGCCTGCTACAAATACGCCTGCAATAACTTCCTCCGCTAAAATGACACATTCGCCCTTTATCTCTGACGAAACATATTTTACGACCTCACATCTCCCTGGCATAGTCGTTATTATGTTTTTACCTAAGCCTAATTCTAGACTTATCTTATCCTGTAATGTAACCAGCTTATTTTCATAGTTAATTTTACAACTATATTTTAATAAAAAATCTTCTCCTAAAATTCCATCATTTTTACAGTGGAAGTTGCTAAACACATAAAACTTATGCCTAAAATTATAATTGTTAACACATAAGTCTAGATAAACATAACCTATTGATATTAAATCCCCACATACTCCTTTAATCTTAATTTCATCCCTTACTAGCTTTGCGTCGCGGGACACGCTACGGAGTTTATTTAACCAATCTAACTTTAAAATTGAAATGCTTGCTCCTGTGTCTACTAATAGAGAAATTTGAGTTTGACTACAAGTAAAACAAACGTAATTACCACTACCATAACTACAAATATCTACCTCAGCGCTATTCAGAACGAAAAAAATCATCGCTATGATGTTCGTTCTGACGTATACTCTGACGTTCACTTTCGTTCTCGTCATTAGACTGTTCTGCTGAGTCAACTAAGAAATGTACATTCCTACGTTTATTATGAGGTGACGTAAACCTGGTGTTGCGCTGACCCTGAAACCTATTCGAGTTATAGTAGGCACGACCCCGACCTTGCTGACTCGTCGCGTTGTTGTTACGTGACTTATTATATTGTTGATGATAGTTTTTATTTATCTTTTCAAATCGCTGGTTCGAAACATAGTTAACATAATTGTTTATTGGTGGTTTCACTACCGAGTCTTCTTGTTCTAAGGCTATAGTTATTGCCTGCCTAACTGTGCTTACGGACCTAGACGTAACTATAATGCTTGTACGAGCATTGTTTAGGCCGTCAGCGAAACGCTTGATAGCCATTTTTTCATTAATCGGCTTTAATAAATTATATGCCGACTCGTCTCCATTAGCCTGTGCTGTACTTAAATCGTTGGACATTTTTTCGATTTCACTACCAAACACTTCTATGGTCTTGTTTCCTTGCCTACATCGTAGCATTCGGTCTAAAATGGCTGTGTATGATTTAATCGGAATTAAAACATTTTTTATATCTTTTATTAGGTCTGCCACAGACACATAAGACTTATTAATTTTTGTTTTAGCACTGCTAGAAAGACGAGTTTTTAAAACAAAATTGATTAACAGAGGCTGGTCCTCGTTTCTAAGGGTACTACTATAATACTCTATTCCGTCTATTAGTTGGTTAATTTGCGTTTCGTCGCAATCTACTACTGGGAGGAGCGTAAGCGCGACTTTTAGATCGAACGTGGCCATGGTTGTGATCGTTTCTGAATGATGCGGGTTAACGAGTGACTCGATTTCCTCAAATTTACATAAAAACTTTGACGATATTGCTTTTGTTATTTGTAATTCTACAGCATCTATCCCTTTTTTACATAAGTCTGCAGATATTTGTTCAAAAATATTTTTAATTTCCTTTGCTCTTAAAAACTTATTCTGCCCCTGAGCGGAATAACGTTTGTCCTTACTTAATTTAATAATAGAGTCTCTAATAGCCTTAAGCTCACTCAAGAGTTCTGACAGGTTTGCCATGAACACACTTTAGAAAAAAAAAATCACTCACACACACACATAGATTCTTGGTAGCATAGTTATATTAATTCGTGCTGGCTTACACGTTCTGTGCTGGTCCAATTGCCCGTCGAACCGCTCTGCGTTCTACCTCTTCTAATAGTCGTGCGTTGAAGTAACGTAGCAGCCTAAGTACTATATAGCCCGCTAGTACAACGACGATGGTCAGTAAAAAGATCTCTGAAAGTTGCATCCCAACGGCCAAGGGAGTTGATGCTGCCGCCGATTGAGTTGGTGATTGACTGACAATAATATTGTCTTTAGATTGTGGGTTTCCCATAGTTAAACAATTTTGGCTTACAGTTTTTCTTCTTATTTCCTTCGTCCTTCTTGTAGGCCCGTGTAGCACTATTTTCCTGATATTTTGTAGACTTCAACTAGCGATTTCGCGGCGCGGACTTGTGACACCATGTCACGGTCGCCATGTAATGGTGTTGGGACGGAGACCAGAAATGAAACAAGGTCTTGCGTTAAATCAATCCTCTTTATCCTCTAGTGTATCATCTTAAATACTAGAGGATAAAGAGGATTGATTCAACGCATCACATCTATACGTGACTAGAGGAAGGACGCCTTGTCAATCAGGAAGACCTTAATTATCACGTACTATTGAGTACGTGCTGATAGTGTAATTCACTATATCACACTTTTCATCAGACGGATAATAACTTACTAAACTACAATAAACTTTTCCTTTTGGTCACGCACTGTACATTACGTTCGGATACATTGTCGGCAATGTTTTATTAAAGTATAGGAAAAATTTCAGGCTCACTGGCGCGCCTATGTCCATGTCCAAACTGCGATAGGCTAAATCTAATAATAAATAAATTTATTTTCTTTTCACAATAGGTACATAAGTACTCTTAACTAAATGGTTAAAATAACAGTATTACGTCAGACCTGCATTGTGAGAGACTGTGCCTAATAATGGTGATAGAAAAATGATAAAATTCGTGTAGACGCTGACGGGCGCTCGAGCCATGCACGACTTCGCGGCCATCGCGCTGCTGGCGCCGGGCGGCGCGGCGCACGCCTCGCTGGGCGTGGACTTCGCAGACACCATACAGCCCATAGAGTTCAGTATGGCATGCTCGCTAGGTTGGTACTTACTTACGTTTATTATTTGTTTATGTTGTTTGTAGATAGAGATTGATGTCGTTGTGCATGTTGATAAGAGTAGGTTGTATCTTTGCATAAAGAAAATGTTATGACAATGCCTTTTCTGACTTTCTGAAAAATAAAAGTACATAATACGCAGTCAAATATTATTATCGCTTAATTATTTTATTTTCAGTGCTACAAAACTAGAGTATTTATTTATCTTATTGTACACTTCTACCCTGTAACCTATACTATATATAGAGTAGAAATAAAGAACAGCATGTTAACGGCGGGCTGCACTAGTTAGAGAAATAAATATTATACACCAATAATTCAATCGTCAAGATAGACAAAAACTCAATATACATATTTTATTTAGCCACTGATGTTCTTTACTTCTTACCAAGTAAATAGTGCATTTGTTAAGCCAAACAATAATAGTAAAAAATCTACACGTGCTGAAAAAGGTACATAAAACGCAATGTTATTACGGTCTTTTGCGATTGATGTTTGCCAGAAAGCCCTGTTTAAATGTTGGTTTGTGTATAGGCGAAGTGTCAGCATCCATAACGCCGCCCGTCGGAGAGCTAATGAGAGCTGTGACTATGCCCGCGCCGCACTGGGACCTTGAACAGAAGAAGCTGCGCGGAATGACTGAGGTGACTGTTTATCTTTATTATGCACAAAATTAAGGTACCTACTTTTTGAAGGTAGAATAAATCGATCACGCATTTAGCTAAGTTAACAGACACACAAATAAAGTGATTAAAAATAATTATGATTCATAGTTATTTATTACTACCAATTAAATCACTATTAATTTTGCCATTCACTTTCATAAATTAAAGGCCTACTGGGGCAACGTAGTAGGATATGGTTCCCTTTTCTTATGTGCTATTGTAGTGTTTAATCATCTTCATTCTGAAATTACCGATTGTTTTAAAAGAAAAGTGTTACTTATAACTTATACTTGTGACTAGCAAAACTTGTATCTTTTAAGTAAATATTAATCAACTAACGATAAAACTTATTTTATCAGTGCACTAAGCAAGCAACTAAGCTAGAAAATGAAGAGGCGACGTGTAGAAGAGTGTTCGAAACTGCCAATCTAGCGGCTGTCACTTCGACTGGAGACTTTTTAAGGTATTCATTAATGTACTTTATTAGAGCCACCGCACACACGATACTTTTAGCATCGGCGATCGGCGATTTTGCGACTGGCATCGCGTTTTGGTGACTCTCTGCGTTCGATTGCAGTATCAGAATCGCGCGTTTTAGCGATTCAGTCGCTGCATTCAGCTTCTAAAAAGCGTCTAAAACGCCGATCGCCGCTGCTAAAAGTCTCATGTCTACTCTGGCCCTTAAATCTTGTAATATTAGTGAATTGAACAATTGTGTGATTTTTTTAAGGACAACAATCGTTATATCAACGATAAACATGACAACGTAACGACTATATCAGAATGTTCTTCGTTTAAATGGAGCAGACATCTTTTTAATATGACCACGACTTTCATCTCACACAGTTAGAATACCGTATTTTCAAAGGCTTGCTTCCGGGCGTAGTAGCAATGTCCTGTTCTGCTCTGTTACAATCTGGTTAAACAACTTTCGCAATGCCGCTTCAACTACTGGGTACTCAATTAAAAAAAAATAGCCCCTTGAGCTCTTCCGTGGTCCAGAAGACACAAAGTTGTTGGTTCCGGTTGTTGTAGTATTATGGCAGTCGTTACAAACCACCATCCCGCATTGGGTCAGCTTGGTGGGATATTGTATGACGCAATTTCCCATGTGCTGTTATTCTTGTAGGAAGGCCTGTGGTCAGCAGTCGGACGTTTATGATCTGATGATCTTCTTCATAGTGACGTTGGAGTAGTAAAAGTTAGCTATCACCTCGCAGTCTTGTTTTTGGCAAGGCGAAAGGGTTCAGCAGCACTTGCTATTCCCGGTCACTCCCTATATGTCGCAACTACGACTTTCTTCTGCGACCAGGGGGCTAATTGGCTATTTGACAGTTGTAACAATAAAATATGAAATATGTCGGATATGGTCGTTTATAATTTAACAATAATTATTCAATAATTTTTTTTATTAAGATTATTTGTAAATATTTTATTTTTACAAAATAAATTTGCGATTTTTTATCTGTGGATTACAGAACCCAAAACACGGGTGGCCATGATTGAGCTTCGTGTGAAATCACATTTCACAAAATAAACAAAAACTATCTGTCAGGTCAGGTTTCAAGATAAAATTTGTTTGTTTAATGAAGTGTGACGTCACAGGGCAAAAGGTCACGTGACCAACCGTATTCGCGCGAATTTTTTGAAATTAATGAAGAAAAGTATTTTTTTTTCTATTAAATAGCGCTTTTTTGAGAAAAAAAAATTGTAAGAGGCATAAAATAAGCGTTTGTGTTTTTAAAATACTTTTCTGACAACTGTCAAGTAGCCAATTGTCCAACTTTAACACCTATCGCAACACATTTAAAGTAATCAAACTAGCGAAGCAAATGTACTTCTACTTGAAAGGTTTTGCGATAGATGCTACAGTTTTACAATAAGCCCTCATCTCTCCGCTTTATGATGATGACGATGGTTTATGTTACACTCTGTCTTTCAGATTCTCCGGGCGAATGTTGACGTCACAGGACCTTGTGCTTTTATCCGTCAAGATTGACGACGCCTCCGCGCTTGTGACAGCCAACTGCGCCAACATGGCCGTGGCGTCGCTCCTGGCGAATGAAGTGGCGCAGGCCTTCACTAAATCTTGAGCCTCGCTGCCTTTGTTTACACAGAAAACATCAAATTGATAGATGCTACTTTAACAGCCCTAAAACCTTTTGAGCGCCTTGGTCTTCTGTAGAAGACAATTATTGTTTTCGTGCCCTCCACGCCATGTCTTTATTAGAAAACTATCTATCTTAATATCTAATCATAACGTTTAACAGCCAGTGGAATGTATATTCCCACCAAAATTTGAACTTTATTCCCTTAAACCATGGTCAAAAACTGATGAGTGTCTGACACGCTGTGACTGTTAAAAGTTTAAATAATAATATCTTGACATATAAGGAAAGCATACCTCAATGTTTAGTTAGGGTTAGAGTTTTTTGACAATCACTAACAATCTTAACCTTAACCGCGTCGCGTAGCGGTGAAAGAATACTGCCACCCTCTCTCTTCCCTTGGGTGTCGTAAAAGGCGACTAACGGCACAGAATAACTAATAGTACCTACTACCGTACAGAAGGTTCACTCTCTAACGACTTTCACGCGAAATTGAAACTTATCGTGTGACCCGAGCGTTCATATTCCGTTAAGCAACGCTGACTCGATATCGATTTGACGTCACGACGTCACAGAGCTTGGGTATCCTTGCGCGCGCAGGGATTAGGAGTGTTGCGACCATAAAGTTACTATACCTAGCGGAATAGAGCAACAAACAAACGTTTGTCAAACGAAACCGAAATAGGATGGCATTTGTGGGTGTAAAGCATGGATGCACAGACTTATTAAGACTAGGGGCCACTCGGGCAAATTATGAACTGATGGTGGGCGCGAGATTCAAATTACTTTTCGAACATTTGTTATTGGTTTTATTCTGGAATAGAACTCAATATTTTCGAATGTACGAGAGTATTATTTTTGCTGTCGGCGGGCCACCAGTATTCGACCGGCGGGCCGCATGCGGCCCGCGGGCCGTAGTCTGTGCATCCCTGGTGTAAAGAATGCGTCCAGTGATTTACGTCATGTCGCTTTTCACATTAACATCAATATCGATTATATTAATTACTAACAGTAATAGTATTAATAGAACTAAAATAGGATGGGATGGGAAAATATCCACGATTTCACGTAAAATCCGAAAAATTCACAAAACCCAAATTCTTAGCGTGCTGATGAGTGCTGACAAACAGTAGCCAAAAACAGTTCTGTTAGGTCGCATCACGCATCCCTTTTTATCCCACAGTGTTGTTGCTAGTGACATCCTGCTCTCTCAGCCCTTTGTTGCTCTATTCCGCTAGGTATAGTAACTTTATGGTTGCGACCCGGCGCTCGGTGTTACCTTACTGCCATACGCCGGCGGCCAAACTGCGGAGCGACACCCCCCTGCTAACGGTCGCTATTTGGTGGCCAATAATACACTACTGTGGACTATGGTAGAGCTTTTGTTGTCATCATCGCCTGCTACCCTATCGGCTAAAAAATATGAATATGGACATGGGCTTCATTTGACATTTGAAGCCCATAATATGCCCATATAAGGACAAAATATGGGCTTCAAATGTCAAATGATGCCCATGTTCATATTATTTAGCCGATAGACTCGCTGGTCTCTAACTAACCCTTCGGGGATAACAGTCGTGAATATCTTTCCGATACAACAAAAAGATACTTAAAACCTTACTTCATAAAACTTATTGTACTTAAATGTTAAGGTATTATTATGTTTGACCATGGAACATGCTTCGATTGACTTGATGTTGTCTGCGTAATGGTCCCTACGAAAACATGTAATCCGAGGATATTCTTGGAGTAAGTTCGATTTTAATGGATGAACTTGCTTATTCCGGACAGTCACATGCACTATATTTTATTTAAAAATAAATGTTATATCCAACACTGCGTTTTACAGCCTTATTAGTCTTTCTTACTTAGGATTTGCGTATGTGAGTGACCGGGATAAACAGATACTAGTTAAGATTATCTAAGACTATTGCTACGTAAGACGTCTATTAAAACCTTAGATATTATTAATTCAACTATCCGAATTTCATATTCTTGAAAGTATTATCAGTGTGAAATGTTATAAAAGAGATTCTCATTATATTTATTCATATAAGATTGTATTGATTCAGCTCAATTTTCTTAATTTATTTTCTACCGATCTAGTCGTATTGCGAAACTGTTACGAATCCCTGAAGACTGTCATATTCTTAATAAGGTTCTAATTATGATGATTATCGAAGTGAATGATGTTTACACTATTTGTTTAAAGAATAATAAATATATATCAGCATTAATTATATATTTTTTATTTAAGACATGTTTGACTAACTTCTTTTTTCTGACTCCAACCTTGTGCTTGAAACCACAATAGCTTTAAACAAGCTAGGTGGACACAACAGGGCGAGATTGATCTAGGTACCAGGCCACATGGTAATTCATGGCAATGAGACGGCCGATGCACTTGCCAGGGCAGGTTCAGAGACCCCATTTATTGGTCCTGAGCCGTTTGTTGCACTGGCACCGAACACCATCAACAAGGCCTTTAAGGACCAAATCCAAAACAGGCATAAAACCGAATGGGAAAAGCTACCCGGCATGAAACACTCAAAATCCTTCATAGGTGGAGACGCCCTAGGACGGAGTAAAATCATATGCGGAGGTAGCAAAAGGCAGGCACGAACAATCATCGGAGCCCTGACCGGGCACTATGCCACAAAACAAATGCGCCAAAGAATGCAACTAGCAACAGACAGCTTGTGCAGGGCATGTGGGGAGAAAACTGAGTCCATGCAACACTTACAGTGTGACTGACTCCCTTGCTAGGAAAAGAATGAGTCTCCTGGAAATGGCCTACCCGTAACCAGAAGATTTTAGGCTCTTCGCCCTCAGAGACATTGCCAAGCTAATGGCAATCGTTTTCACTGAGGAAACAGAGTGATGGACGGGGTTGCACAAAAGATCCCAATGGGTCGACGTGCTGCTGCGAGAGGGACACCTCTGCAGGCCCCACTAAGATAACATAAGATAAGAACTTCTTTTTATAATAATTACTAATCATCAAATAATTTTATGGAGTATATACTAACTTCTTTTCACATAGTTTAGCCATTCAAGAAATGTCGTAGGTCATGTATGTGTATTTATAACACATTTGCTCGTAAAGTGGCTCTTATTACACCGATTTCAGCATCGTAATGTAGCTTATTACACACTAGTGCGGTAATGTAAAATTAGTTATAACACACTAGTGCGGTAATGTAAAATTAGTAATAATTTGAATCTATGGACAACACAGACCACGCCCACACAGTCCACGCTTCAGCAAGAAACAACTGCATAGTCTGCAGAAGTGCTTAGATGGTGAGTCTTTAGCCCGTTAGTCGCTTTTACGACACCCAAGAGAAGAGAGGGGTTTGTACCTATTATTATTTTGAAGAGCCCATCACCGCTCTATGCTGTTAGATGTATGTACAATCTTTAGTCCGTTAGTCGCCTTTTACGAAACTCAAGAAAAGAAAGGGGTTGGTAGTATTATTTTGATGAGCCCATCGCCGCTCTATGCTGCAGCATGTATGTGCAGTCTTTAGTCCGTTAGTCGCCTTTTACGACACCGAAGAGAAGGGAGGGAATGGTAGTATTATTTTGATGAGCCCATCGCCGTTCTATGCTGTTGAATGTATGTGCAGTCTTTAGTCCGTTAGTCGCCTTTTACGACACCGAAGGTAAGGGAGGGGTTGGTAGTATTATTTTGATGAGCCCGTCGCCGCTCTATGCTGTTGGAGGTATGTGCAGTCTTTAGTCCGTTAGTCGCCTTTTACCTTGAAAGTTTAAAAATAAATATGTCTAGTTTTAGTAATGAAGAACTAAATTTACAGTCTACACCACCGGAAATAATAAGTGAAGCACAAAATGTTATTGACAGCCTATTACCATCTAAGTACAAAGAAAAATACATGTTGGCTTACCAAAGATTTATACACTAGAAAAACAACAAAAACACGTAGTCATTTTCAGAAAATGTGTTTTCCTCGCAAATATGTTATAAAACGTCGTATGACATACGTGCGCTTTGATAATTACAGCCTCTGCTTTCTTGTAGCCCTCGCCTACGGCTCGGGCCAGCAATATCGCCTCGGCTGTAATTTTCAACTTACCGCACTTATATCATAATGTACTATTAACTGTTTTTAAATATATTGTTTGCAATTATTGCAATTTCGTAATTGTATAACAGCACTGTAAAAATCAAATTACCACATTATTATTCATTTACGTTTATTGTACATTACCATTCTTATACTAATACATTGGTACGACAACATACCGATATTGTCATGTCCATTGAAATCGCACACAGAGCGACCTCACTGCACTGTATCATAAAGTACCTAAGTACTGCAGTGCCGTAATATAGAAAAATATAATATCCAACTTCATTAAACATGATTTCTTTCAGATCATTTTTATACACACACACCCTAAATACTGGCTTATGAGATGACATTACTGGAAACTATAGTTATCTGCGTAAATAAATTTACGTTGATATGTCTGACATTACGATACTACTATTTTTACACACCAATATTTTGCTTTAGCTGCTTGCTCGAATATGGATAGTAATAACATTACACTTACCACGAAAAAATACACGAGAACGTTTGCAAACATCCGCCTTTTAATTCATAGAAATCACGAGAAAATAACTATCTAAGTTCTAATGGTACTCGCATGCCATGTTTTAAGTGTAGATTGTACTGTAAGGATACACTGTATACTGTAATCATGATTAAAGTAAATGGGTGCGATGTTAGAATCGGCGACAAAATTCCTCACAAATTATATTAAGAGTGCTTGCTCTCCGGTGTCTACATTGACACATTTCTCGCAAGGTAAGTACCTACCTAAAAAAGTGAACTGTAAATTCAAAGTTATTATATTTTATAGTACAAACACGTTTTGTAATTGTTAATTTCAAGATCACCAATGAGATTCCAAATCGCACCCTAGTATGATTTCTCACATGACTTTACCTAAGATGGGCTCTGACCTAGGACCGAGATTTTTCATTGGTCAAGCCGAAACCCTGCTCATGTTTATCATCAGTAGAAGCTATTTAGCATGTAAAACTAAAAATAAGAACATAAAAAAATCATTAAAAAAATATTTATAAAAAATGTAAGAACTCTTGGTACCGGACGATCTTACGAAAGTCAATGACGGAGGCGCTTCAAACGCTCCGCCTACCCCCCGCCCCGCCGCCGGCGCAGGCGGCCGGCCGGGAAAGTTCATAGGGGTCACGGTGTACTCGTAGATAAGGAGAACGTTACTACGTGTTTTCGACAAAAAGTCATTTTTACAACTTTTTTTTCTTTGCTCGTAAAGCGATTATTATTTCATAAATAGGTACAACATTTTATTTGTATTATAACGTTTTCGGCTCCAAAACCAATGAAAAATCTCGGTGTAGAAACACACTTCTTATTGTAACACTCAATATCTGTATTTGATTAATCCTGTGTTTCACCATCATGGAAGCACGGGCGTAATAAAGTCAAATAATAAAAGGACACTTATTTAAAATGAAGCATGTAGCAGTCATCCCCCGCGTTCATTGCGACAGAGGTCTAATTCCAATCACTCGCATTGCAAACAAGCACCAGCACTAATTTCGAAATCGAGAAATTCGTCATCGCTAAGAGTGCAGCGGATTTAGCTGCCTCGATTTAAACACTAAAATTAGCCGCACTAATAAACATTAACACAACGCATATAGGCGTCACAGCAAACTGAAGGATTCGGGCATCAACTCGTCACACCAAAATTTTGTTCTAACCGGTCATACCGCCAAAAGCAGTATTATTTGTTTCAACTCGTCACAAGTTGATTTATTTCTATTAGGACACATTGTAATTTTGTAGCTACTGGTCACACTGCAAATCTATTCCTATTCGTCATCCCGTCAAACAGTTCTAACTGGTCACAAGGAGGATATTTATGGTTGGTAAGATTAAAATAAATACTTGGCATTTTTGATTTATTATGTTGTTTGTACCAAAATTTTGTTGTAATTACGTTTGGCGGGTAGTGAAATTTGTTTAGGTATCCTCCTTGTGACCAGTTAGAACTGTTTTACGGGATGATATATATAAATAGCTACAAAATTACAATGTGTCCTTATAGAAATAAATCAACTTGTGACGGGTTGAAACAAATAATACTGCTTTTGGCGGTATGACCGGTTAGAACAAAATTTTGGTGTGACGAGTCGATGCCCGAATCAACTGATGTTTCTGTATATGTTCTGAATGAATGTAAATCAGGAAGACGCTGCCAGTGTCTACTGCTGTGCGTGTGGGTAATGCCCCCAGCCGGGCGCCATGCCGAGCCCGTAGTTGTTGGTGTGCATGCTGATGATGCGGGGCCGCTTGCTGCCGTCGTCGTGGTGATGGGGGGGCGGCGGCAGCGGCGGCGGGTGGCTGAGCTGCGGCTGCTGCACCTGGTGGTGTTCTAACAACCTGTCCTTCTTGGACATCCTCTTTTTGGGAGCGTTGCATTCCGGCATGACCCGCCTCTCATTCCACAGCCGCTCCGCCAGCGCCGCCCGAGCGCGAGTCCCGTTGGGGTCTTCGAGCTGTTTCCTCGGCACGGGCCCGTTGGCCACCTTCTGCTTCATCGCCTCCAGCCGCTCCTCGGTCTGCGTCATGGGCACCACGGGCAGCCCCCGCGCGTTGCAGATGTTGTGGAGCACGCAGCACGACACTATGATCATGCCCACGGTGGAGGGGTCGAACTGTTTGTTGCACGTCTCGAGGCACTTCCAGCGGCTCTTGAGCTGCTTTATGGTGTCCGTGATGGCGCTGTGCGCTTGGCTGTGCAGTGTGGAGTAGTACTTCTCTGGGGACACTGGGGTTTTCTTTGTGATCTTGGGTATTGGTGTCATGAGGTAAGGCTTTTGTGTGTAGAATGGTCCACCTGAAACAAATTGCAATTGATATATATTTTAGCTGACCCACTACTAGGCCAACGCCTTACCATATGGACAACAGCGACAACAGCATATGGCGAGCTCGAGCCATATTAGTGTTGCCGCCTGATATCCCACTATCGATAGACTATCGATAGTTGAGCAAAAGCGATACTATCGATAGGCCTATCGATATTATCGACACACAACAATACTATCGACAGTATCGGTACTATCGAAGCTCAATATCAAAGGCAATATCGATAGTATCAATAGTATCAATACTATTGCTGCTGACTATTGCAATAACAATCGATACTATCGTCACAGTCTTATATCGATAGCGCAAACATATCGCTACTATCGATAGTATCGATTGTTGTTACAATAGTCATAGCCGATACTATCGATAATAATTGGCTACTTGACAGTTTTCGAAAAAGTATTTTAAAAATTACAAACGCTTATTTTATACCCCGTACAATATTTTCTTTCTCGAAAAAGCTTTATTTAACAGAAAAAAACATATTATTCTTTATTCATTTCAAATTTCGTGCGAAAACGTTGGTCACGTGACATTTTGCTCTGTGACGTCACATGAAGCTCAATCATGGCCGCCCCTTGCCGCCCGTGCTTCGAGTCTTGTAATCCAAAGATAAAAAAATCGCAAATTTATTTTGTTAAAATAAAATATGTACAAATTATCTTATCTAAAAAAAACTATTGGATAATTATCGTTAAATCATAAACTACCATTTCCGACATATTTCATATTTTATTGTTACAACTGTCAAATAGCCAATTACGATATTGAACATCAATACTATCATAAAGTACTATTTTTTTATTATTTTTTTTAGAATTAGGAATAACAAACAGCCAAATGGTATTCGATATCATATCGTCATATATCGATAGCATTGCAGTATACCGATACTATTGTACCAAACTGAGCTATCAAAGCAAACCTTAGCTGCTGCGCCATCGAGCCCCTCCATAAAAAATGGCATGCTTCTGCGGTCTACATTGCCTAGCCTTTTTTTTTGTCAGACACTAGGCAATGAGGACCGCAGAAGCATAAGCATGCCATACGTTTACCAAATTACAACTGCACATGTGCTCAGCGTGATAAAAAAAGGCTGTTGATAGAGTGCCACAAGCGGCACTCTAATACGATCGGTTACGATGCCGTAAATACGGCATCCTAGTACAAAGTGTAAGCAGTGTATCGAATGCCACAAGCGGCAACATAGTACGATCGGTTACGATGCCGCAACTACGGCATTCTAGTACAAAGTGTATTAGAGTGCCACAAGCGGCATTGTATCTCAATCGGTTCGGGAACCGTATTACCATATTTTTTATTTGTCATAATGTTCAGAGGACACAATATTCAAAAGATGTTTTTTATGGAGTTAGATTTCTGATGTCTAATTTTAAAAAATTACCTCGAAATTGAAGACAATCGCGAAGCGCAGCGTAGCGATTGTCTTCAATTTCTAACCTATCACGTGACCTACAGGAGTAGGGCAGCTAGTATTTCTGTTGTCTAATAAAAACTTTACCGCAAAACTTACGGTTCCCGAACCGATTGAGATAAAGTGCCGCTTGTGGCACTGTATACACTTCCTAAAAAAAACCATATAAAAAGTAACCTATAAGCCAGCAGTGCTCCCCGGAGTGGTTGAGGCTCTCCAGGTCGATCTTGACGGCGTGCCGGTTGAGCACGGCGTCACACGAGTATGAGCCGCCCGCGCTCGCGTCCACGCTCATTATGTTTAGCTCACTGTCGCATATCTGGTGAACAAAGTGACAGCGTCTGTTTTGCATGTTCTTTAACTTGTACAAATAGTGTCAAATAGGTATGCAAATATAAAATAGTTTTTATTAGTATGTAGGTGTATGTTTGCACCTGGATGAGATAGGCACGGAACAGAAGGGACTGGCATAAGTTAAGGGAGGCCTATACCCAGCAGTAGAGTGCGTTTCATTAAATAGTTCCTATGCTGTCATGTTGGCATTATTGTCTTGTTCTTGCAGTGTTGCCAACTTAGTACTAGTAGATTTACCACTAAAACTAATTAATATTTAATTAATTTAATGGAGTTAATTTTTTTCTTGTCATCAAGTCGCTGAGTAATTCAGCCTACTGAAAATGAAATTCTATAAATCCACTAGAAAAATCACTAGCCACTAAAAGCAATATTTCGCCACTAAAAGGGGGAGTCGAAACCACCAGTTTAAGTGGAAAATCCACTAAGTTGGCAACACTGACAGGAAAAGACAGGAATGCCAACATGACGGCATAGGAACTATTTGATGAAACGCACTATAGGTGGTTGTGGGCTGATTGATGATGATGATGATGTGTATGTTTACAGATGATTGGAAACAGAGTAAAACAAGGCTCGGCAACAGTGCCAACAGTTATGATAAGTTGTTTTTTTTCCATTAGTCTATTAACTTGTCAGTTTCTTTCTGGTTTTCCCATATTCAAAATAAGACAGGAGTTTCTTCCATGTTCTTTAAGCAACAACACATGTTGTGAGACTCCATTTTAATTCAATCTACCGTACAATACCAAATAATGTACCTATTTTAAAAATATATACCACTTGAAATTGGCTTAATGCTAAATGTGAAGCCATTAATTAAGTTATAATAATAATAAAAATAAGACATTATGATTGATTGGATACAATAGACTTTTACAAGTCCTTCTCCTCCTTCAGAAGCATGGAGCTTCACATATTATTATTTAAAATAGATACTTAATCATATTAAAAAGTATTGGACAAGAAGCTGAATTGGCAGAAACAAACTGAATCAACAAAGACCTTGTATTACTGAATAAAACTATAGCTTATTTTACTTACAATCTGTGCCTTCTTTGAATGGTAAGACTTATTGAAGTGTACTTTCTGGTCATCATCAGGGCGTGCAATTGGCACATGTGTGCAGTCTATGCATCCCACGACATTGGGAATCGCGTATTTCATATAGAACCTGTAAATACAATATAAATTTTAAAAACAACATGCATTAAAGTTTAAAAGAGTAGAAAGAAACAGCTCCTGATTCTGTAAAGCGCTTGAAATGGCACAATATCTGGGACCCATATCTACAAGTCCTAAGAGACAGTCCAAGAAAAGGGAAAGTCCTAAACGGGAATTTCCCTCCACTTCAAAGTACTTTAGAACATCTGCTTATAGTCAAATGACTGATTGCATGATAATATACTTAATAAAAGAAAAAAAAAGAGTAGAGGCATATTACAGTATTTTTAAACTAAAAACTTCAATAAGTGTCTTCCAAGGTCTTATTGAAGAAGATCTTAGTGTAGCCTGCAAAGGTTTCCCATCTCGGTAGCTCTTTAATCTTAATGTGGCCTGCAAAGGTTTCCCTTCTCTGTAGCTCTTTAATGCATCCCCATTTCCATGAAGTGAGCATAATATTTCTTTCTAATTTAACATGGTACTACTTTATAAATCTCTATATTCATACCTTGTCTTTATAATATCCCTTTCGTTTCTTAAATGTGGAAAGTGTATGTATTTCTTGACAATAGAAGGGTGGTTGATGGCTTCAGTGACCTGCTGGACCGCAGACCCCACGAAGTACTGTGTCAGGGAGGGGTCGCTTCTGCCACCTATGGACTTTTGAAACTTGCCGGATGCGTAAAAGGACAGAGCTGCAAGAACCTAGAACAAAGTAAGATAACCTTTATAATGAAATACCAGATTGAAGATGTAGAAATAAATACTTGCAGTATTTTTTATATGAGTCATCAGTGACCACTTCCTGCCTGATGGTAAGCAGCCAATGCAGTCCAAAATAACGAGAGTGCTCCTCACCGTGGAACAAGCACGGTAACAGTTGCACCCATTCATGATAAATGCCGTTTGACACTGCGCTTAAAAGACCTGGGACTATACGAGCTGGGAAACACATGCGCCGGCAAAGAATTCCAAAGCCAAATGGTCTTACAGAAGAACGACTTGCCAAATTTTTTGGTACGATTGCTGATAGTCTGCACAGTACAATGGTGGTTCCTAAGACCAGCACATGTAGTCCGGGAGAGGAAAGAAGAGGGCGGGATTAAGTCAAAAAGTTCTTCAGAACACTCTCCGTAGTAATTCCAGTAAAATAGTTGTGTGTTGACACTCACAACTATTATTAGTATGGGTTAGTCAGAGAATAGAAAATGAAGGCCGCGGTAGAAGTTCTCTGTCATAGTCCATGTTCACCAAATTACAACTGCACATATGTGCAGTGTGATAGGTGGGATGTACGCACAATCTTTAGTCCGTTAGTCGCCTTTTATGACACCCAAGGAAAGAGTGGTTAGTAGCGACACTCTGACCTAGTATTCTTCTTGTGAGCTGCTATTCCACACAGCACTTATTACGGCTTTATTATACCAGATTGAAGATCGAGAAATAAATACTTGCAGTATACATTCAAAAGGACAGCAATAAGATGGTTTTTTGTTAATCTCAGAGACCTTACAGATTCGAAAATTAACAGTCTTACTGGCTATTTCTGAACTAACCGAACATAACATTCAAGTCATTCTAGCTAGGATGCAAAAGCTTAGGCTTTTTCAACACATCTAGTCACAAATAATGTAATTATGGAATTATAATAATGATTTGGGTCATGAAGAGGGGAATGTGTGGTAGGTATGTGGTGATAGCTTATTACAGTCAGAGAGCCAGGGCCAACAGCTACACATAGCTGAGACTATTATAATGCGACATAATCTAGGAACACAACAAGCAATGCTTAGCTTTGGCGCTTGTGGCGTCATTAGAATACTACAAACAAACATCTAATCTTGTAAAAGCATTGTAAACAAAACAATTATTACGTACTTTACTTTCAACAGAGAACTCAATAGATTTAGTGGTTTCTGGCATCACCGGCGTCACCTCTTCAATGATATTTCGTACTAAGTCTTTCGGTAGTCTGTAGGTCTCTAGGAATGTAGGGTCGGGTAGGTCGAAAGGCTCGACATCCACTTTCATAACTCTTTTGTCGGGACTCTTCGCTTTCTCAACATGCCGCGGCTCGATGTGCTTCTGTGTGTGAGAATTATCCCATTTTAGCAGTTCGAATATCTCGGGCTCTTCGTCTACCACAGATATGTAGCCTTCTTCTGGTGGTTTATCGGCCATTCCAGTATTTTTATTAATTTTAAATTAATGTATTTCGATTCAAAGCTGTTTCGGGATTTCAATGACAATAACTGACAGTGACAATGACAAGACAAGTGAAGTGATGACAGGTGACAGTAGGACTTTTTTTACATTTCTTTATTCTGTGAAGACAAAGAAATCTAACCCAAACAATCTAACCTTAGCTTTTTTTACTGTATTTTAGCAACTCTTGTAAAAGTTATGAAACTATTTACTCTTTTACCTAAATATTCAGCACAATTACCTGAGTAATTCAGAGACGCTGACGACTACTTGACGACTATTTGGGGAATAAAATCAGACAAACGCACATTCGGTAAATTTTTTATTTAAGTTAATTTTATCCCTTGCTCTCTGTATAGCTTAGAGAATTGACGTATAGGTAGGTACCCATAACGCAGCGCAGCGTGCTTGTCGATTATTTGATGTTGATTACTAATAAGTAATTTGAATTTTATAATGTATTGTTGATTCTATTGTAAATATTATCAAATAAATATCAAAATTTAAATCACTGAAATTTTTTTACAATAAATATTGCATAATTCTAGCACACCAGAGCTTTGGCCGAATTTACAGTAAATAATCCACCATTATTTCACATTAATATTCGACTTAGCACAAATTAAAGAAAATAAAACAAAACTGCGGACATGAAAGTTCACTTTCGCGCCAAGAAGTCAAAAGAAGCCCGTTATTTTTATAATAACTAGGAGGTAAATCTATGCGAATATTACTAACGTAGAGTAAGAATAATAATTTTATTTTAAATTGTTTATATTTTTATGTAAGTAAGTATAAGTTGAATCCTTTTTACAATTGTTTTATGTAATTAGCACCCTTTATTAATATTAAGTAAGTAAGAAATGATGTCCATCTCGCTCTTGATTAAAACTCAACCTTAGTCTCATCATTACCCTGGTCTCACTAACTAAGCCTATCTCGATATTGAACTAAAACGGGATTGACCTAAGTCACAATACGTCTACATCTCGTTTGGTCTAGGCATAACGTTAGGCACACTGCGTTATAGCACAGAATAAATGTTTTATGTACCTACCTAAATAGGTATACAGAGAGCAAAGGATTTTTATCTAAGACTGACTGAATGGCACTTTGTGCGATTTTGGTTACTACTACTAAACCTCCCACTGCTGAGCCTTCCCACAGAACAACACATGGAGAGTAACCTGCAAAAAAGTAAATAATTGCAAAGTAAAGTTATTTACTTTGCAGTTTTATATTGACTATCATGTATTGACTTGAAAAGCTTATTTACTATATAAAAACATGATTACATTTCAACGAGAAACATGCGGTGAAGTTCGTCTAAGTATTAATTTTTTGGCTCTTTTCTAATAGGTAATGTCTCTACATAGCAAATCTACGGATGGACTGCTATAAAACCGACCAAGTGTGTGTGACTTATATAGCACTGGGGGTTCCGTAGGACGTAACAGTATCCGGCGTTACACCGGTGGTTTATCTACTAACAATTTAACCAATTAATGCATTACTTTCCGCATGGCACCCGAGACTGCTAATTTTTTCTCGAAAATGTTGAAAGATTTTCTATAATTTTTATGCAGTTATATATAATAATAAATAATATTAAAAGTACTTCGTCTTATAAATTTTGGCAGGAAGTATGAAATTACTTTTATCACATTGATAAAATCGAAGAAAGCTCTCACTTCTCTAACGTAAAACTATTACCTATCTATCATGCATCACTTTACGTGACTTTATTCTTTCATTTACTTATGTAATTTTCAGCTTTCAAAATTTCACAGATAGACCTATTATTATTGTATTGGTACTGACTTCTAATTTGTGTAAACTTGGTTTGGAGTTGGCTAGATACTGATTTCTAGCACTATGGTTTGCGAGGAAAATGACGGTGACAAACAATAGTACGGCCAAACAGACATACAACATGACGTAACTTTAAGGGTTCCTGATTTGTAACGACGGAACCGCAAAAGGGACCTTTATTACCTTCTTACCATCCTGGCGCCAACCAGACGAGACTGCCAGACAATCCCCTTACTGAAGTCATTGTTAGTTAGGTATGTGTAGCGTAGATACCTACCTACATTACAACGGCGTACCCGCGCCTTCGTCCACGCTAACGAAACACCATCATAATTCAGCCATTCGTACAAAATATCTACGAATTACTTAAATACAAAAAACCATACTCAGTGCTTGAAACATCTTTTATAGATAGATGTAAGAGGTCTATGATGATGATCTTAATGAATTTATACAGGGGGTCCCATTCCCATGGCTATGCCACATGAAAGGAAAGACCTTAAATATTGTACGGATACAAAATTGTATCGAAATAAGACTTTTTTTTAAACTATATGAACTGCATTAATTTTTTTAAATATTTGCCTCCTTGAAGCGGACATGTCGTTAAAATTAATCCTATTTCAAATCAAATGGGAAAACCAAACCACTGTATTTTTTACTACACACCGATCGAAACAGACAAACAGTCAATCAAAAGGATCAGTTTTTTCTAAATAACAGCAATATTTAATGCTTAGTTTAAAATAAAATATAAGTAGGTAACTAATATACCATGATATTCAATACTTAAAATACTAATTTTAAAATAATTAGGTATGACTTACAATCCGTTTAATTTATCAAATGCTCCAAATATGACCCTTTGTAAGTAGGTAGGTAGTACAAATTCTCACGATTTAATCACAAAAAAAACAAAACACAAAAGTCACTCTTTTAATTACATATTTTTTATCATCGTTTATATCATTGTATCTATAAGTAATCTATTTATATGTTCTGTGTGCACTGTGTGTTTAGTTAGTAAACCATAACTGATTTTGTGACTTTACGCAATGCTCCTAACAAAATGATGGTAAGTAATTTAGTTTTAACATTTTTTTTTTTTCTACCAAGCCCGGCAAATGACCCCACTCCACCTGATGTTAAGTGGAAATGAGGTCCAGGCGCGAGGACAACTGGTGCAGCGTAAGAGACGTAGCATCAGTCATCCTCACTCTGCCGGCCCACAAAGTGCTTCTTCACGCCTCGTTTGAAGGACCCTATGTTTTATGTGCGACTTCCAGGTCAATTTGTCATCTATCCACAACAATCCTACATATATTTCGAGGTGTGATTGTTAGATTATGTCATTATTGATATGGTAAGTGGAAATAAATCCGATAATTGTTTATTTGTTGCACAAAAAATAATAAATTCCGTTTTTGATGTGTTTACCGCAGGCAAATTATACCGGAGCCACTCGTTTAGCAAGTTGAGATCTTTTTGAGCGTCATTTATAAAAGCATGGATATTTATGCCAAAATAAAAGAGGCACGTACCTAGTATCATATACATAAAGTGTCAGCTGGCCGGCTAATCATATCGAATTTATATCTATGTAAGTACATAAAACAAACATCAATGGGCCAACTATTGATCCCTGCGGAATACCTTAAGTCACATTTCAACAAAGCTGATGGAAGTTATACATTTTTACTACTTTTCGCTTATTAGCACAGAATAATATTATTATTAGTCAGACAGGATTTGAAAATAGTAAGAACTGCTTCTTGCGTATGTTATATATAATGTTTTGATGAGTCACGGTATCAAAAGCCTTTTTCAAATCGATAAAAAATCCCAAAACAATATTTTTCTGATCAATGTGGGTTTTAGTTTTCGTTATTAAGTAAATACAATAGCCGCGGATAGTGCTCGATTAAGGACGAAACCCATCGAAAGCCCGACAAGACTTTCTCACTGGTGATCAAGGTCACTATTGATAGATTGTTTCGGCTAACTATAACTAACGTTTGCTATATACACTTTTAAACTTTCGCGTTCCATTATGCACACATATCTAGACGGGATTTAAGGCAAAACTACTTAGTAAAGGCATTCTACGCATACCGTTTTATACCCGACGTTTCGACCGAGTTGCACCGGCCGTGGTCACGGGTGGACTGCTGTCGCGGTGTATCGCCTCCGTTTGGGTCGCTGAGTCTTCATCCACCGTCACATTATTTATCCAACTACCGTCACACACAACACTAACGGTGTCCCTATTCCGTATATAAGCCTTATTCTGGTAGTTAGCCGATTGCAGACTAAAACGAAGTGGCGTTTTTGCAAACACTGGATTTCACGCTGATGATAGTTTGTGACCATCTTCGGACACCGTTAGTGTTGTGTGTGACGGTAGTTGGATAAATAATGTGACGGTGGATGAAGACTCAGCGACCCAAACGGAGGCGATACACCGCGACAGCAGTCCACCCGTGACCACGGCCGGTGCAACTCGGTCGAAACGTCGGGTATAAAAAGGTATGCGTAAAAACAACCAAGACCTATTTACCGAAGACGAGTATGAGTCACTGTACAGACCAAAATCACATCAACCACCGAAATTGTACGGCCTGCCCAAAATACATAAATCCAACGTGCCGTTGCGGCCTATCGTAGGCCTACCGTAAGTCAAATTGCTTCTCCTACTTACGACCTTGCAAAGCACGTTGCGTCAGTATTGCAGCCACTTGTGGGTAAAACACCGTCTTTCGTCAAGGACTCACGCCACTTTGTCCAAACTATAAAAAGCCTAATATTGGAACCGGACGACATTATGGTGAGTTTCGATGTGGAATCGCTGTTCACCAATGTTCCAATCAAGGAGTGTTGGACGTAGTCCGGGAAAAACTGAAGGTTAACGAAATGCCGCGAAATTACATTGATCTGCTTGAACACTGTTTGGACGGCAACTATTTTCTTTTCCAAGGTCAATATTACCTACAGATTGATGGTGTCGCAATGGGAAGCCCAGTCGCCCCGGTACTTGCCAACATCTGGATGGAACATTTTGAAGAGAAGGCACTGAGCCTCGGTCCGAAGACCATCCGACTTTGAAAAAGATACGTAGATGACATCTTCAGCGTCGTTAAAGGAAGCAAGCAGGAAGTGGATCAGTGGATGCAACATCTCAACTCCTTTCACCCGAAGATGAGGTTTACATATGAGATGGAGGCGAATAGGTCGTTGGCCTTTCTAGATGTCAAGATGACCGTAAGACCAAATGAGTCCGTAACACACTGTGTTTACCGGAAACCCACGCACACGGACAGATACCTACACGCTACCTCACATCACCACCCTCGACACTTGCAATCCGTGATAACGTCACTAAAGAACAGAGCATTTGACCTCTGTGACCCTGAGCATTTAAAGCGTGAGCTGGATCATGTTCAGGAGGTACTCAATAAAATCGGATATCGAGTGAATCGACTACGGAAGCAGCCGACTAAGAGTTACAAACATCCCGAAGTTAGAAGACAACCAGCCTATATGCCTTATGTTAAAGGAGTCACGGACAAGATCGGCCACATATTACGCGACTACTCGATACCGACAATTTACACTCCAGGCATAAAGGTCAACAACATTGTGGGCTCCCCAAAGGATGTTTTGCCACTTCAAACACCAGGCGTATACAAGATAGACTGCAGCTGCGGTAGTTCCTACATAGGCCAGACAAAACGGACTATCCATGAGAGGGTCAAAGAACATATTGCGGCTGTGAAAAACCGCCAGTCTAACAAATCAGCCATTGCGGAGCATTTACTTGAAAGAGGCGCAAATCATTGGATCGAATTTCATCGTACGCAAGTCCTCTCCACAGATCGCCACTTTTATTCAAGAGTAGTGCGTGAAGCGATTGAAATTAAGAAACATCCGAACAATTTCAATCGGGAAGACGGTCACAAGCTATCATCAGCGTGGAATCCAGTGTTTGCAAAAACGCCACTTCGTTTTAGTCAATCGGCTAACTACCAGAATAAGGCTTGTATATGGAATAGGGACACCGTTAGTGTTGTGTGTGACGGTAGTTGGATAAATAATGTGACGGTGGATGAAGACTCAGCGACCCAAACGGAGGCGATACACCGCGACAGCAGTCCACCCGTGACCACGGCCGGTGCAACTCGGTCGAAACGTCGGGTATAAAAAGGTATGCGTAGAATGCCTTTACTAGTAGTTTTGCGTTTATATCCCGTCTAAATACGTGTGTATAACTAACGTTATTTTACAAATAATATGCAAAAATATTGGTTCGATTGATGTCGAGTCGACGCCGACGGCCGGCGCGGCGAGCAGTATTCTACTACGGTAGCAGGCCTGGCGCACACCGCGCTTTAGGTATGAAGCTACAAGTAGCCGACCGGACGGACGCCTGCGAACAACCTGCAGTCGTTAGAAGAGATAAGAGCTACGCGATAGTACGCGATAGAAAAAGAGGCAACTTCTAGGTGAATTATTCTGTGGTATGGGAGCGGTGTGCGACCTGAATTGCACTTTATTGTCTTAGCAAGAGTCGCTAATTATTTAAATGACTTAGCGGAGTGAATCTTTTGTACTTCTATGGCATAGGTAGGTATGCACCTACTAAGGTCAGGTGGGGTAAATGAAACGACGGGGGAACTGAAACACACATCCGTAAATAATAAACTGTAAAAGTTAGACTCTAGGGCGGTATGTCTATAAAACAAGAATGACGAACTAATTTCAATGCTCCAACACAGATGTCGCTACTATCATTTTAATGCCAATATGAAAAAAAGAAATCAGTGAACTGTCAACTCACGATACACGAGTTCGAAGCGGCAAGTTTTTCGATTGAGTAAAAGTGAAAAAGTATTTGTATTTAAAAGTTTTAAATGGCAAGTATTTTATGAAAAGTGTTTGCTTTTTGGTTCAATTATCATACTTAGATAAAACCTATGGGAAACTGATTTTTTGCGATGGTGAAAAACTTAACTTCAAAAAGTGTTAAGTGGGGTAAGTGAAACAGGCATGACGGAGGAAGAGAATCGTATGTTTCACTTTCTGATACGTATCAGAATTCACAAACATTTTTTACGTGTTATTATATTACTGTCTAAATTAAAAATATTATTCGAATTATATAAAGAATGTATTAATATTCGAACTATATATAATCCAAAAATAGTCGCGATATTGTGCAATTTTTTTCTTAAGTTTAAGTCGTTAAGTCTGATATATTTTATATACATGTTACCTGATTTGAAAGAAACATAACATTACCTCATTTAATTTTTTAGAAGAAGATGAATATGGTTTATTTGTCATAAGTTTAAGTTTTGATACCTACCCTACCTTTGTGTGAACTACTGTGAACAAAACATCAAACATTCCTTCCTTATTTTAATTTCTAGATGGTTGTGCAACTACTTAGTTATTCATTTTTCTATTAACGTGCTATATACGTTGTAAGTAATAATAAGTAAAATTGTTGCCAATTGTTTTCACTAAGTAAAGAAATAAATTTATTTTTAGTTTTTCATTTCACTGTAGGTAACTTCTGTTTAAAATTTTGTACAAATCTTTATAAAAATGTTTGTCACCAACAAAATGTTTCACTTACCCCCAAATATTATTCTTTAGTTTATTTTTAAAATTGAACCTTATTTCGATTTCACAGGATACACGTAAGAAAAACCAAGTTTGAATTGTTGTTTAAGTCCGGTTCACAGACACATTATTTAGTAGACTTCTGGCAACTGTTTCATTTAACCCTTTCTATGGGGTATCGATCGAAATAGGGTTAAAAATCTTGTCACCCCTATTCAGAAATTGTACACGCGGGTACAACGCCATCTAGTAAAAAGTTTTTAAACTACAGACACAAAATGGGTTGGTCAAATCAGTTCTTACATTGTACTGTGTAAAGTGTTTATAAGTATAATAAAGAACTATTAATTATAAAGAAACAGACATACATATAATCACGACTATAGAGTGAACCCCGTAGCCTGTGAAGAATTTCCAAAAATTAAAGAATATTTCATAAAAAACTGGTATTGCTCAATTTAAAAGAAAATCAACAACGTCTCACAGTATCTTTGAAAAGGGAAAAAGAAATACTATTAAACTACTACCAGTAAAAATAAGATTGCAAGAGCAGACCAGCCTCTACAGGCGGCACCCGCTCGCACAAGTATAACATGTGAAACGCCATCGCTTCGCTCAACCATGTTTTGGGGAACGTATTGGGGCATTGAGGGATCGTATCGTAAAAGGCGACTAACGGACTAAAGACAGCACGAACTTCCAACAGCATAGAGCGGGCGATGGGCTCACCACATGTCACGCTAAGCACATGTGCAGTCGCTATTTGGTGAACTCACTAGACTATGGCCACAGATAACCTATGGCAGAGGACTGCTTAAGCTATCCTCATTGCCTATATAGGTAGTCTCTGAATAACCTTTCGGGGATAAAAAATATGTATGTGAATGTAAAGAAAATGGATTAAGAAAATATAATGTGAATATTTTAGGCTGTTTTGTCTTTTCCTTTCTTAAGTAAACAAGATTTTATAATATGATTTTTAAACTTATCTAAAGGTAAATCTAGTACAGTTCTTGGTATTTTATTTTTAAAGTGTAGGTATACACGGACCTATCAAAAGCTTTTGATAGGGTTAGTCATAGCATATTGTTAAATCAATAGGCTAGTTGACTAAATTTCAAAATCATATTAAAACGGTACCTGTTTACCTATTTTATCCTAACAACACATTCTTTTTCAAAAAATCGATAATTACAATATTTATTTTGCGTTTTAATATTCCGATTTTAATTTACAGCAAAAACGCTTAAGACCGCCATGTTGAGTGAATGACGTCACGCCGTGTCAAACATCTGTTTTGTTTGAGGCCTGTTCTATAAAAAGTCACAACTTTAAAATTATATTTGGCAAGCGTGACGTCACGGCTTTTGATTTCAGTTTAATGTCATATGACTGAATGCGTATTAATGTCGATTTTTTTCTTTAAAAATATTAATAATTCCAATTTTTTTAATGAATTCTTTAGATATTTTGTTTCGATAAATCATAATTGATTATTAGAAACGCCAATCCACCCGATTTATTGTTAGTGGACACAAGCCTATTATCCAGTTATGGCTTTGCTGGTAGTATCCCTAGATGGTGCTCTTCTTATCTATCGAACCGTACCTCAAAAGTCGTTGTTCATGGCTTTACATCTGAGGCGTTTGCAAATCCATCTGGCGTGCCACAGGGCTCACATATGGGGCCCGTCTTTTTTGATATCTTTATTAACGACACCACCGATTGTATGAAACATTGCCGCACATACTTCTACGCTAATGTCCTAAATCTTATGAAGTCAATTAAAAGCCAGCATGATTTATATCTTATTGCAAGACGACATAAATAGTTTAGAGCAGTGGTGTGTCAGAAATGGGATGGTTTTAAATGCTGACAAATGTTATTTTATTAGTTTTTCTAGAAATCGTAGCTAAAAAGAAACTACTGTACATCTTATCAACCTTTACAAGAGGTTGAAGAAATCCGAGACCTAGGGGTTACTTTACATAAAACATTGTGCTTTTAAAATCATTATAACACTATGGTTAATAAAGATATCAAGTGTCTGGGTTTTATAATAAGAAACAGTAAGGATTTCAAGGATATCACAACTAAAATCAGCTTATAAGTCTTGTTAGATCTAGTGAACCTTATTAAAGCGAACTAGGTTATGTCGGCCCCAATCCAAGACATGACTTAAAATGTTCTCGGTGTCAGTCACAAGTTTATTCCGGCTCTCGATGACGCTTTCCAGATAAATATTAGCTCGCCCGGTGTAGAGCGTATCCCCAGTGCTGTCGTCTGCATAGCAATGAATGCTGTTGTTATGCAGCATGTCATTGATATGCAGAAGAAACAGAGTAGAGGACAACACACACCCCTGCGGGACTCCAGCATTCACGGGCTTCATGTCGGAGCACGAACCGTCGACTGCGACTCTGATGCTACGCCCAGTAAGAAAGCTTTCAACCCATGAACACAATTTCTCAGGAAGCCCGTATGATGGAAGTTTAGAGAGAAGAGCCCTGTGCCATACCCTGTCAAAAGCTTTCGCTACGTCCAAGCTGACGGCCAGTGCCCCCCCCCCCCTTTACTCTCGACTGCCTCCGCCCATCGGTGAGTAAGATACACTAAAAGATCTCCAGCCGAACGACGAAAACCATACTGGCGATCACTTAGTAGCTGGTTCTCTTCTAAGTACCTTAAGAGCTGGCGGTTTGTAATGGACTCCATTACTTTGGAGAGTAAAGAGGTAATAGCTATTGGCCTGTAGTTGGACGGATCTGAGCGATCGCCTTTTTTTGGAATCGGGTGGACAAGGGCTGTCTTCCAAGAGCTCGGGACGACGCCAGTGTGTAAGAGAGCCGGAAAAAGTTTTTGAAGAGGGAGAATTTTGAATGGACCTCTCTTATAAGACGGCGTAAACAATTTGACCTAGTTTTTCCCTTTTAAACTGGTTAATGGTATTTTTGATTGTCCCCAATTGCTTAATAAATTAAAATTTAATTCTACATAAACTTCCACGTTTGTCCAGATATGCCTTGTTCTCGCCTAAGCTATCAAAAAGTAACCTGGGTTACCATTCCCCACTGAATAGGTTGCAAACCCAGTACAATACTCTTTCTTAAAATAATTTCGACATCGACATGTTTTGGTTGAAATTACTTATCATTTTTTTTTTGTTTTATTGTTTATGTCAGACTTATAGCTTCTGGGTCGTATAGGAAGCATATTACATCTCGACTGTGATTTTTGCGTAAAATGCCCATTTTCGCATTTTGAAGTGATTTTGGAGTTGTATTTATCGTTTTTATCGAAATAGGATAATAAATTAATTATAAAATCTTTATTTATCATGAAGTAACGATTATTTTAGTATAAATTTTGCTCAATTATATTATCGTAGATAGGAGAAATTCACAGTTAACTTAAAGAAATTTTCGAAGTTTTTTGATTTAGATTAGGATTTTTTTCTATATAAAATTAATGATATCTAAAAATTCCGAGACGCACTATACGACTATATAAGAGATAACATTCTAATTTTTTAATTTCATTTTGCTTAGAACAGTAGTTCAATATAGGAGCTCAAAAAAGTGACTTCGCGCATTTTATGAAAATTTTTCTCTGTAATTTTGTGTTTAATTAAAAAAATAAGCAAAATTTACAAAAAGCGAGACCGCTACGCACTATTCCAATAACTATTCTACACTATTCAATAATAATAATAATAATGCTCCTCGTCTGATGATTTCACCAGAGACGAGTCGAGCAGCATGAGCGGGCGATCGCCGTCTCCGCCGCCACAACGACCTGCGCGACGTGGACGACCACCGCTGCCGGCACGCTTGGGATCAGTGGGGCAATCTGCCCCGCGTACGACCCCCGCTACCGGTGGTGTAGTGCGCCGCATGCGATGGACTCAGACTATAAATGAGAACTGCATGCGCGCCTACTACAGGGCAACAGAGGGAGGAACTAACCTCACTGCGTATCGTGTTAGGATGCTATCTTTGTTTCAGGCCATTGAACCGACCATCGACGTGTCTGCCCAACGATTGTCGGATCAAGTGCGGGTGATCCAGCGTAACAACTTGCTGGATCAGTCAGCACTTGATCGGCTACGCCTGGAGTCACTGCGTATTTGTGCGGCTTCTTCTTCGGTGCAGGATCGCCCTGCCCCACAATCACCGGCCCTGACGCCGGTTTCGGTGGCGCGAGTAGATCCGGTACCCGATGATGAAGATTTCATAAATACGAATGTAAGTACACAGGCGAATGAGCAAATGAGGAGCGCTTTGAACGATGCCATTCTACAGTATCGTGACACGCGTAACTCTAGGCCGCGTATACCTTGTTTGCCCACGAATAGACATAATTTGGCGTTAATGAGTGCCTTGAACGATTTACTGGTTCCTTATCTTGGAACCAGTAAAAATTTAATTGATACCCACTCGATCCTTTATTGTGGGGCCTTTGCGGTGTGTCGCGTTGCTCGTGTCAAATTCCAGGATTCTGACCGAGTACCGCGGCGAACCGGGACTGCCCCTGCTTGGCAATTGAGGATCGAGGGGCGTATCAATAGGTTCAGGACACTCATTGCAAAGCTAATTTGCTTCAGAAATGGCAATAATCGGCCTCGCGTCGTGCGATTCGTCACACAAGCCTTTGTCGGGACTGATGTCCGACCGGAAAGCTATATGGCTTGTGTGACGGAACGTATTGACTTTCTGAAGCAAAAAGTCTATGCGTGGGCAAACCGTATACGTCGCTACAGAGTGCGTGTGGAACGATACCAACAAAATCGCCTCTTTCAAAGTGACCAAAGAAAAGTATACAGACGTTGGGAAGGAGCTGATCAACGTGTGAGCGACGGGCAGCTACCGGATGTTGATGCCATGACTAATTTCTGGCGCAACATTTGGTCGGTGCCCGTCGAGCACACGGAAGGTGAATGGATGAGTGTTGTCAGTGAGGCGTGTGAACCTATCGAGACCATGCAGCCTATTAATATTAGTACAGCTGACGTAAGTTGTGCAATCCGTACGGCCCAAAATTGGAAATGCCCAGGACCGGACGGATTGCACAACTTCTGGATCAAATGGTTTCGATGTTCACACGAGTTACTGGCAACACAATTCCAAGAAGCCATAGAGCTCGGCTCACTCCCAAGTTTGTTGACTACTGGTGTCACTTTTCTGCTCCATAAATCAGGTAGTACCACGGAACCGAAAAATTATAGACCCATCACGTGCTTACCTACTTTATACAAGCTCCTTACATCCATTCTGAGAACAAAAATTAACTCGCACATTGTTGCAAATAATATTTTGGACGTGACTCAGAATGGATGTAGGGTTGGGTCCCGTGGTACTAAGGAGCTTCTCCTCATTGACATGACCATATGCCAAAAGGTTCGGCGTGGCAGAGGGACTCTCTCCACAGCCTGGATTGACTATAAGAAGGCCTATGATTCGGTGCCGCATACATGGTTGGTGAGGATTTTAGAGTTATATAAAATTGATATAACTTTAAAATCCTTTTTGATGTCATGTATGCGGCAGTGGACCACGGTCTTGCGTCAACCAGGATGTCGAGATAGTGTTTTTGCCACGCAGGATCTTATAAGGATAGAGCGTGGCATATTCCAGGGCGACAGTCTGAGTCCTTTATGGTTTTGCCTAGCTTTGAATTCTCTCAGTATTTTATTGAGAAATTCAAGGTTAGGCTGTCGACTGCGGAGAGGGGGTGAAGTTATGTCGCATTTGTTGTACATGGATGACCTCAAGTTATTCGCACCAAACCGCCAAGACTTGGTAAAACTGCTGAAAATTACTGAGACTTTCAGCAGTGCCATCAAGATGGAGTTTGGTGTGGATAAGTGTGCGGTTATGCATGTACAGCGTGGGAGAGTAGTAAACTCAACCAATTTACAACTCTCCGAAACGATAAACTTCAGATCTCTCTCCGAAGTTGAAACATATAAATATCTTGGTATGTCACAGTCTTTGGGTGTTGAGGATGGGGACATAAAACAGTCATTACGGCAGCGATTCTTTTGCCGCCTGAGAAAAGTACTTAACAGTCTTTTATCGGGGGGCAATAAGACGCGTGCTTTTAATGGCTGGGTTATGCCTCTGCTCACATACTCCTTTGGCATACTAAGATGGACTCAGACCGAATTGGACGCCTTGGATAGAAGAGTCCGTCAAATGCTCACGACTTCCAGACTGCTACACCCGCGCTCATCTGTTATGAGGCTGTACATCCCGCGGAGATGTGGGGGTCGCGGCTTTTTAAATGCCAAGGACCTACATAACCGTGAGGTGTGCAGTCTCAGGGATTATTTCCTTAACAGTGAGTGCGGGATGCATTTGGATGTCGTGGCAGTTGATAGACACTTCACGCCGCTCTCCTTGGCAACAGAAAACTGGCGCAAACCAGTGGTGCTAAGCACTCTCGATCGCAAGGACATATGGAAGAGCAAGGTGCTACACGGGCGCTACTATCGGGCTCTAACTGGGCCTGATGTAGATTTGCCTGCCTCGGTGAACTGGCTACGTTTCGGTGACCTCTTTGGGGAAACCGAAGGTTTTGTCTGTGCCATTGAAGATGAAGTTATCAAGACGAATAACTACCGGAAATATATTATGAAGGACGGTACGGTCGACATCTGTCGGGCATGCCGCCGTCCTGGAGAATCACTCCGACATATTATTTCCGGTTGTTCTTATCTTGCTAACGGAGAGTATTTGCACAGACACAACCAAGTAGCCAGAATAATTCACCAGCAACTTGCTCTTCGATATGGCCTTGTTGAATCAGAGGTGCCGTACTATAAGTACGCACCTGCGCCAGTTCTCGAAAATGGTCATGCAACGCTCTACTGGGATCGCTCTATCATCACGGACAGGACTATTGTCGCTAATAAGCCTGATATCGTGGTGATCGACCGATCTCAGCGCCAAGCAATATTGGTTGATATCACCATACCTCATGACGAGAACCTCGTGAAAGCCGAGAAGGACAAGCTCAGTAAGTACCTTGACTTGGCTCACGAGGTTACCGCCATGTGGGATGTGGATTCAACCATTATTGTACCGATAGTCGTTTCGGCACACGGCCTTATAGCGAAGAGCCTCGATCAACACCTAGAGAGGCTCTCGCTGAAAGGTTGGGTCAAGGGTCAGATGCAAAGGGCAGTACTCCTTGACACGGCTCGTATTGTCAGGAGGTTTCTCACTCTGCAGCCCTAACCACCGATAGCTTGGGTCTATCCCCGCTGCCGGTGGCAACCTAGGTTAAGTTTTTTATAATATTTTATATTGTAAATAGGTTTTTATATAAAATATTGTAAAAAATTAAACTTAAGAATAATGTTAAATAAAGAGAATAATAATAATAAAAATTCTTTATTTCCTCTTCACAATAAGGATCTTAATCTAGCACTATAGTAGTTACACCGATTAACAAATTCTACCACAGCAATCCCAGAGCGAGAGAAGCCGGCGCCTGCGATGGGTTTAGAGAAACTGGTGTTACAGGTCACCACGCCAACCCCCACAGGGGAATTGCTGGAGCAATAACATTAATCTTAATACAAATTGAAAAAGAGAAATAATTTCATCTTTACATATAGGATAGTCGTGTAATAGTTTATATATTAGTACATGAGTAGACATAAGCTGTAGTATAGATCCCCTTGTGAGAGAGGCTGGTGCCTGAGATCGGTTTGTGACAACCGGTGTTACAGGTCACCAGGCCCAGCCCCGGAAAGAAACACATACAAAATATGTATTAGTTTTTTTAGTAGTAAGTAGAAAAAGAAAAAAAATGAAATAAAAGAACAGTTGAGTACAATAATATACATGGACTTAAGTAATTTAAAGAATGTGAATCTTAGAAATTAGAACTATGTGGAACCATTTGTCCTCTTTGTGTGTAAAAAGTGTGAATGTGTATATGCATATTGTATGGTGTGTGTATATGTCAGAGAGGGTGAGTGGAGTGTAAGAATGTGTATAAATATATCTCTATTTAATTACCTTTGTATAGAAAGTAAGGATTCTGTTTCGTCATAGGATTGGGTTAGAAGCCAATTTGCCACCACTTTTTTAACCATAAATTTGTTCATAGGATAGATATTATTTATTTTGTTTACTTTATTGTAGATTAATGGGCCTAAGAATGGAAAGAATCTGCGGATAAATGTTGTTTTAGGTTGCGAAGTACGCTTACACACCGTGTGCCATCGACGTCTTGCCAGGTAATCAGGATTGAATTGTAAGATTGAATGTTGCTTTGTTACAATGTTAAGCAGAAATAGCTGGCGCACTGTCAGGACCTCACAGTATTCAAATAAGAGTTTCGTAGGGTAGAGAAACGGTTTAAACGTGCATATTTTCAGAATCGTTCTCTGAGCCACCTCCACCTGTTTGAGTGTTGTTTTTGGTGCACCTCCCCAGACCGAGACGCAGTAAAAAAGAAGTGACTGGCATAAGGCAAGGTAAATTTGTTTAAGAGTCTGTGGTGGAACCACGTGTCTCAAAGTCTTGAAAATGTGGATTAATTTGCGTATTTTATTACTCAGGGAGTTGATATGTGGTTTAAAACTAAAGTTGTTATCAATTATAACTCCGAGGTACTTAATCGAGTTTACACGCTCCAATGATTTACATTGACAGGTAATATCCAACGAGACGCTTGGGCAATTATGCGCAAGTAATTCGAGATTGAATGAGGGGTCCCGGAGAGAAAAAGTTAAATACTTGGTTTTGTCTGGATTCAGAGTTAGAATATTTTCTCGGAGCCATCCACTTACGGAATTGAATCCTCTTTGCGCAGCTGAGTGCACTTCATTCCAGTTTTGTCCAGAAAAGAGAAGCGCGGTATCATCCGCGTATGAAATAATATTTCCATGAGATAGTGGTATATTCAAAAGGTCGTTTATGTAAACGAGAAAGAGGGTCGGACCCAGGATACTGCCCTGGGGCACACCATATGTTACTGCGAGGCTAGTACTTGAGTAGGAACCTACTTTCACGAATTGAGTTCGATCAGTCAAGTAATCAGTAAGTAAATTTAGTTGCTTGCTTCGAATACCAATCGTTGCCAACTTCCTTAGAAGGATGGGGATAGACACAGTATCGAAGGCTTTTGCTAGATCAAGCAGTATTGCGATACATTTGTTGCCTCTGTCTAATTCAGTTGTAATGTAATTCGTAAAATTATTAACTGCATCATCTGTAGATTTACCTCTACGAAAACCATATTGGTAATTCGATAATAGTTGTTTATCTTCAAGATAACGCGTTAGTCTAAGATTAATAATTTTTTCCAAGATTTTTGAAAGAGCTGGGAGTATAGCTATGGGCCGATAACTTCCGATACAATGTCTATCTCCTCCTCCCTTGTAAATTGGGTGGATTCTTGAAACTTTAAGATCTTTGGGGAATATACCTTCTCTTAAGCACATATTGAAAATGTGAGTTAAATGTGGTACAAGTGTGGTTACATGATCTTTGAGAAGCCTATTTGAGATATTGTCCCAACCCACGGAGCACTCGTTTTTGAGAGAGAGAATGAGATCGACTACCTCCTCCTCGTCCGTATCAAATAAAACAAAAGAGTCAGTAGATGTTTGGGTAAATTGCTTATTACTTTGGTTTGTAGGAGTAATTTTTTGAGCTAGTAGTTTACCTATGTTAGAGAAATAATTATTAACTTCGTTAACCGAATTTTGTGGACAGTCTGAGATGTTAAGTAGTTCTTTGGGGTAATTAATATCTTTAGTCTTATTTGTGATGGTTTTTACGGATTCCCACAATTTCTTTGGATTTTTACCAGCTTTCTGTATTAGATCTCTCTCGTAGCTGCGTTTTACTTTTTTAAGGATCATAGAGCAGAAGTGTCTGTAACGGAGGTAGGTCGTTTTTAGGGTGTTATTTTGTGGGGAGGATTTGTACTTCTTATGTAGTTTATCCCGATTACGTATGCAACGTAGAAGCCCTTGGGTAATCCATGGTTTGATTACCTTCTTGCGCTGCGATAAGGTGATAGTTTGTGAGTACCGTTCGATCTGGCCTCTTATTTCATTAATAATATAACTCATTGCGAAATTACAGTCGTTTGAATTATAGATGGGTTCAAAGTTTATTTCCGTTATACCCCTGCGCAATCCCTCCTGATCCATAATAGTTTTAGTGGGAGATGCGAATTGCCGAGTCACTTTAACTAACAAACAGGTAATTATCGTTTTGTGGTCTGTTAGTGTAGACTGTGGGACGAGAGTGAAACTCTTAGCTTTGGTCTTGACTAGTACATGGTCAATGCAAGTTCCACTGGCGTCGCGTGTAACTAGGTGATGAGCGGGCAGAAGGCCATGGTAAGCTGTTAGCGTAAGATACTGTTGAGTTGCAGTGGTAATGTTATCTGATAATATATCTAAGTTAATATCTCCAACCAACACTACGTTTTTGAAAACTGTGAGACTCATAAGTATTTGATCTAACGAGTTTAAGAATGGATCTAGGTTTGTGTATGAGGGAGATCTGTAGAGTGCCAAGATAGCGGTGTCATTTTTGCCTATTTTTATAAGGAGAGAGTTGCAATTTTGAATATCTGGCTCAGAAACTGTGAAAGAAATTTCATTTTTTATATAAACAAGCGTACCATCGTTTTGGAGAGGATTTGACGCACTAGAATGAGAGTTATAACCATAAATAGTAGGTATTGTGGAAACAGATGTTAACCAGCATTCAGTGAGCACTATAACGTCACATTTGATAGCTAGTCTTGTTAGAAGTACCTGAAACCCTGGGAAGTTACAGTTCAGACTTCTGATATTTTGTGTGAGAATTGATAGGGAAGACTGCGAGGGAAAAACATTTTTGCACTCATCTACGTCGCAGGCACAAGACTCTAAGTTTCCATAGTTATCAATATAATTTGACAACTCGCAAAAATCATTTCTGTTTGCCATTTTTATATATTTATTGGCAAGATCTCTTATTTATACATAAACCTAATATAACTGTGTTTGTGAGGATGTCCACAGTACAAAATAATCCAGTAAGTAGTGCTAATTTTAATTGGTGTTTGTGCTTTTTATAAATAGTGTAAATTGAATCTTTTGGGGTTTAAAAGTGTGCAGTGTGGAACAGAAATGTATAGAAAACAGTCTATAACAAAAAGAAGGTTAATAATAAAAAATGGTTCTGTTTAAGTAATGAACAAAAGGTAAATAGTTTCGTAACAATACAAATTTAACAGTAGATGCTTTGAAATAACGTAGTGAGTTTGAGTTCAATGCTTTTAAATGATAAACATAAATCAGCCAAGTTTGTAAATAGGTACTTACGTAAAATTATTTTATCACATAAAAATAATTACTTTCAGTTGAAGACTTTGTACAGCTAAGAGTCAAGATTCTCAAGTTCACTCTCGTCGTTTATCCTCACGGCGGGCTGATCAGGATATTTTTTTATGTAAATCCTGCCGTATGATGTCCAGGTAGAAGTTATCTTGCGATTTCTTACGAGCTCTCTGGTTAGATAGTAAATACGACGGGCTTTGGTAGAGAGGGATTCGGAGACGTATACTGTTTTGTTTGGTCCGGGGATCTTAAGGGCGGAAGTGTTAAGGGGGGGTTGCTTCGACTGTTTCTTTTCTTTGCTAAAGGTCTTATAACACTGAACTATGTCCTCCTTTCTATTAGCCGTGGTGAACTCGACTACAATAGCCTCAGATTTAGATCTGTGGATGTCACGTATCTCGAGTGCTTGAATTGGTGATGCAGCGCCGATGACAGAACCCAGATTTTGAATAGTTGAACACAGGGTTTGCTTGTTCTCCTGTTGTAATTTCGGTATATTACGCAATTCAATTGACGTGGACTTAGAATTCTTTTCCAAAATATCGATTTTTTTCTCAAGGTTTTTGATGTGAGATGTAAGATTTTGGTTGTCTCTCTCTACCGTCTCAATTTTAGTTAAAAGGGCGTCGTGTTGGATGGACATAAAGTCCACCTTTTTTTGAATCTCAGAATTCTGTTCGAGAAGGGTCTTTATTGAAGAATTTATTGTTGAGAAGTTAGTCTCTTGGTTAGAGTGAATGGTTTCGAACATGTGTCTAAAGTCATTCAACAATTCGCTTGAGCACCCTGGTGTGTCCACGGTCTTCCGTTTCAGTCTTTTTGATATATTGAATATACTATCTTCTTTTGTAGTGCCCGTAGAAGTCAAGTTTAAATCAGTCTCTGACCCGTAGCAAGTGATTGACGATTCTGGCGTGGTATGGGTCGACTTTTCTCCACACTTCGGTGGTGTACGCTGCGTTCTAGTCATACTTTGCCACGATTAGATGCGCTGTTGTTTAAATTTTCGCGGGCACTCGTTCTGTCGTCGCTTGCGTAAGCGCCCCACTCAGCGCGACGGGCGCCGGGGCTCGGTGGGAGGAGTTCCAGTTGAAGTGACGCTGGTATTATACTAGCGGACACGCTCGCACAGATGTATGTCTCACTCACATTGTATCCTGTTATCTTCCGCGTCGTATGCGGTCCTGGTATCTTCGCCGAAATTACACAAGAATATTTTGTTTTATTAATTAAATTAAATACTTTTTGGTAAAAACGAAAAATGGTTCCATTAAAAACGCGTCTGATCTCCTCAGAGGTCCGGAGGGAAGGGGAAAATCAATAAGTTAAAATTGTTAGTGAATTTTTGTTTCTGAGGCTACTGACTTACCGAACAATGCGCCGGTGTTCAGCTCGCCAGGCGACCCAGGGATAGAAGAAGGTAGTAGCCATAACGCCAAAATTGGCCATTTTACGCAAAAATCACAGTCGAGAAATATGCCTTTTTATATAGGTATTTGATCTGTTTTTTGTTTTTGTCTTATACTTCATAGTAGCATGTAATAAACGTAAAATCATATTTAGCTATATTAAGTCCAAATTACTAAATTTAGTTTTTTTTGTATTATTTACTTTTCTTCCGATACTCATAATAGTATTATATTCTTATGCATGCCGTGGCAACCTATAATTAAGGTAACACCTAGTTCAGAAAATGTTAAATGTAAGTTACTAGCATGTTTAGTGTTTGTTCTTGTTGGTTGTTTAAATAAATAAATAAATAAATAAAAATAAATACCTTGCCTCAAGAAAGATAAACAGTGGCATTACTAGTTTTGACTTACTTCTAGTATTGAAATAGTGCATATCACCGTGTTTAGAAAAAGAGTTCAAATTGCAACGCACAAAAACAATACAGATAAAAATATATTGCGATTATTTGCGATGCAACAGTAAGAACACTAATTTCGGCAATTGAATTTTATTAAACTGATTTTTTTTTGTGATCATTTGCATACAATTTTTATTGATGCGTACAAAATTGTACTTGCATTATTGTATAATTTAACTTTTGTAACTAAGAGGGGGAAAAAAAGGCCTCCTGATTTTCTTGCCATCTTCTTCACAGTCGAAGGCTCTCCCAAAATCTAAACTGGTGGCTGAACTGCCTGCTTATCCTACTAATATTATAAACGCGAAAGTTTGTAAGTATGGATGGATGTTTGTTACTCTTTCACGTAAAAACTATTCAATGGATTTGGATGAAATTCGGCATACAGATAGTTTATAACCTGGATTAACACATAGGAAACTTTATACTGATATTCCTACGGGAACGAGAACCACGCGGGTGAAACGGCGAGCGGCCGCTAGTATTGAATAAATTATTTCACATCGACTTTGACTGCTGGGCAGTCAGTCCTTCGCACATAGACACCATAACATTGGGGAGGTTGGGCCATCATAGCCCACCACGCTTACCTAATGCGGGTTGGTGGGTTTTAACGACTGCCATCTTTCGACAGCAACCGGGATGTGGCTTTACGTGTCATCCGAAGCACGGAGCACCCTGTCCACTCTGCCCACTTCACCCGGAATCCTCATCTACTGGACAACAGACGGTCTCCAAGCTACAAGAGCTGGGGCTGGTAGCTCTCCGTCATCCGCCGTACTCACCAGACTTTGCGCGCAGGCTAGCGCCTACGTCGTATAAAAACATTGCCCGAGAGGTAACAAAAATGCCTATCGAGTTTGTTGCTCTAGTCCATCTCCAATCCAGCTGATTCCTCTAAGAAGTGCACAGATCAACAAAAGCACTTTTGAAAAAAATATTAATAAGTACCTTTACGTTTTTGAAAAGAGGCTAACAAGTAAAATCTTAATCAAACAGAATATTCTAAAAATACAAATATCTCTTAATTCGTGTAGAGATTTTTAGTTAATTTGCAGCATATTTTGATCACCGTGTCGCGTAGCGGTGAAAGAATATCTACCAGCCTCTCTCTTCAATCAATCAATCAATCAATCAAAAGTTTTAAGTTTTAGTGACAATAAAAAAAAAGTGCTTAAAACTTAGTTACCGTTTGGGTATTGCAAATTCGAGGACAGCTTATAAACTTAGTTATTAAATTTTATATAAAAATGAGACAAAACATTATTATGCAATATTGGAGTGAAGCACATAGTCGACCTGACGTACAATAATATTAGGTAGGTACACTTATAAATTTCACAAGCTACTAAAAAATATATAATTAATTTACTATTCAGCTAATTACGAATGTAGATATTCATTCAAGGAATAGTAGCATTCAGCGGTTAAATGAGGCTTTAAAGTTTTTGAGAAAAATTTTATGTTTTGTTCGTTTTTAATATACTCTGGTAATTTATTAAAAAATTTGACTGACATGTAGTAAGGGCTTGTATTTAGCATTTTAATTCTAAATGGTGGTAGGTACAATCTGTTTCTATGCCTAGTATTAATTTTATGCGTATCGTTTACCTTAGTGAAGCTCTGAATATTTTTAAATGTAAACATACATATATCGTATATGTATATACATGGCAGGGTAAGTAAATTAAATTTTTTGAAGTAAGGTTTACAAGATTGGGTATTTTCAATTTGGTCTATTATTCTCACACATTTTTTTTGCATTATGAAGAGATCGTTTATGTTTGTGCTGTTCCCCCACAACATTATTCCGTATTTTAGTTGGGAATAGGCGTACGCGTAATCGGCTGATAGTGCGGCTTCTTTGTTCGTGCTGTGTACTCATTCAAAGAGCGCGTAAGTAAATTTCGACAATTTTGATTTAATGTGCTGTATATAGTTTTTCCAGTTTAGGTGAGAGTCTAGAAGATTAAATATGCCTACTGATTCTATTTTTTTATTTTCAAAATTAATGTCAATATCTAAAGGTGCTTTGTTGTAAGGTCTGAACTGTATTATTTTGGTTTTTGAGTAATTAATTTTAAGGTTGTGGTGCTGCAGCCATGTCGAGACATTTTCGATAGTTTCTTTAATTAATGTGTTGGCTCTGGTTGTATTTTCGCACTCTATCAAAATCGATATATCATCCGCAAACAAAATCGGCAAGGTTACATCATTTTTAACTATGTTAGGTAGATTGCTTATATAAATAAGTAAAAGTACACAGCCAAGGACACTTCCCTGCGGTATTGAATGTGTTAATATTTTTTCGCTGGATACTACTGATTGAATTCTGTTGTTTTTGTTATCATAGCTTTCTATCTGTACTTTTTGTTACCTGTTTTGTAAGTAGGATTTGAACCAGGAGTAGCTAGGGCCACGTATGCCCGATCCATACAATTTATACAACAATATGTTGAGTCTATACTTGGGTGTCGTAAAAGGCGACCAACGGTCTAAAGACTGCACATACATCCAACAGCTTAGAGCGGAGATTTTTTAAAAACTATTTTGTATTATACCACTTAGTTACTCATTAACCTGTTTAACATGTCCATTTAACAATTATAATGAAAATTAATGAGTTTACTTTCAAAAAACCGGCCACGTGCGAGTCGGACTCGCCCATGAAGGGTTCCGTAGCAGCAAGTAACATCATTTATAAGTTCTTGTAGGTTGTTGTAACTTTGATCGATGTTTTAGTAATAGTGTAATTTTTTAAATTAATTTATTTTTGACGAATTAAAAAAAAACTACTTACTAGATCTCGTTCAAACCAATTTTCGGTGGAAGTTTGCATGGTAAGGTACATCATGTAAGTTACAGGGGGGGGACACATTTTACCACTTTGGAAGTGTCTCTCGCGCAAACTGTTCAGTTTTAAATTTTGAGTTTCAGTTTTAAGTATGGGGAATCCCCAAAATTTATTGTTTTTTTTCTATTTTTGTGTGAAAATCTTAATGCGTTTCACAGAATACATCTACTTACCAAGTTTCAACAGTATAGTTCTGATAGTTTCGGGAAAAAGTGGCTGTGACATACGGACGGACAGACAGACAGACATGACGAATCCATAAGGGTTCCGTTTTTTGCCATTTAGCTACGGAACCCTAAAAATGATTGAGTTTTTTACCCGAGTAGGTACCCGACCGGCCCCTGTTTGAACAGGCGTGACCAAACAAATTGTACAAGCGTCTAGTAACCAGACGATGCTTCGTTTTCCTATTGTTTCTATTCGAGGTCATTACACTGATACATAATTTTAAATACAGCTGCTGTACCTACTTTGGTGACAATACAGAGTCAGAGAAAATACAGAGATATAAATTCGAAGCTAACAAAATATTTTATTTCTAAAGTAAGTACTATGTAACCCCCCCCCCCCCCCCCCATTAGGCGAACAGCGAGAAAGATGTTGCGCGGAGCCTCGCCAACTCTTCAAATAGTTTTGCGTCATCAGTAGGAATTCCTGGAGGAGGAGCGGGAGGACGTGTATGTAAAAATCCGGTCTGACGTGAAATCCGGGCGGAGTGCGGTCTAATACATAAAAATTCGGTCAAGACCGGCTTTATCCGGTCAGATGGTAACCCTACGCGGGTGTTGCGCGGGGCGGGGTCCGCGTTATTTCGTAAGCGCCATTCGCATTTATATCAAAAAGTAAAAAAAAATGTTTAATTTTATGGAAATCCAAATCAGTCAAGAAATCGAAAAGGTAAATATACTATGTGTTTATAATTTTATATGAATTATTTTTGTAAAACACGGTGGTAAATGGTAATGTGCATTTATATGAAATTTTAGAGGTAACTTCACCATTTTTTTCTATCGAGCAAAATGTTTCCAGTTGTGTTTTGGCTTCGTTCGGACCCTCACACATACGTTTTGTAATACACACACATTGAAAATTTCAGCGCGAAATATCTAATATATTGAAATGAATCACATTTTTACGGATTAACTCGCGTTTAATTTACTATTTACATAGTTTTTATATTATCCTGACGTTTCGAACCCTTTACAGAGTCCGTGGTCACAGTCTCCCTGTGACCACGGACCCTGTAAAGGGTAAAAAGTTAACTTAAGTAAATTAAACGCGAGTTAATCCGTAAAAAAGTGTTTCATTTTAATGTGTAGTGCTTGCTTAAACCTCAGAAAACAATATCTAATATATTCTAATAGAAAACAGCCAGTTTTTCCGTTTTCACCGCCTAAGGCCCCTTAAATGAAGGGTTAGTCAGGGACAGGCAATGAGGACCGCAAAAGCAGTCCACTCTACAGTCCACGCATGGTACACCAAATAATAACTGCACATGTGCTCAGCATGGCAGGTGGTGAGCCCATGTGTGATTTATGTGCAGTCTTTGGTCCGTTAGTCGCATTTTACGAGACCCAAGGAATGAGATAGGGCGGTAGTATACTATTCTTCACCATCATCATCATCAGTTGAATTATTATCATTTGATATTAGCTTTATGAGCTAAGCTGTTGTAATAGCAGACACAATAGAAATTCAATTTTGGCAACCTCTAGGAGTGTTTGTGACAGACAAGGGGTTATAATCGTCCCAGATGGGATCAACATTTTGATCTACCTACTAAAATATCAACTATTGTACATTGAGTTCACAACTTAGTTTAAAAAAAAAGTGGCTGTGACATACGGACGGACAGACAGACATGACGAATCTATAAGGGTTCCGTTTTTTGCCATTTGGCTATGGAACCCTAAAAAGAGGCCTATCACATAAACATGGGGAGAAGTGGTCATTTCATTACCCACTGCATTACGCTCTGGTCCAATGTGGGTCTGGACCAAACGGAAACGACGCCATTTATCTTTCCTTCCGTAGGACGGAATTAAACAAGATATATTTTAATTTGATCACCCATCCGATGGCGAAGCATTGCGAAAGTTTCTTAGGTTGTGAAGATCGCCACCCGCACTAGCCACTGCCTGCCTGCGTCGAGCGAGCTCCTTGTACATTGCTCCTCAGAAAACGTAGGCACTTAACAACTGATGCAGTTAGCAACAACTTTAGCCTCTATTGCTATTTAACACCTTGTACACGTCAACCACAATACACATTATGTGTATTGTGCGTCAACTGTGGCAGGTGTTATTCCCAACAACCCATTTCATGATACCATAAACGTTAGGTTTGCTAATCACTGTCTGAACTGAACTGATAAGAAACTTTATAGTACCTACCTACTTTTGTTTGAACTGTTAGTATGAAAAGCCACAGTACATATAACATTTTATTTAATACGACCTATCACCCCCCCACTGTTCTCAAAACTTGTTAATCAATTATCTGGGTTTTGTACTAAATACAGCAATATAAAATAGACGAGACATCCAACCTACTTTGGTAAAATCGAAGTCGAACTAAATCAAACAACGAAATATCTACCTATTTCATCATCATCATCATCAGCCTATTTCCCCACTGCTTGGCATAGGGTTTTCCAAGAGCACTCATCCAGCACGGTAGTACTATTACTTATTCTGTGATCCAGCTCTTGCCGGCCACCTTGCGAAGTTCGTTGCTCCACCTAGTCTGAGGGCGTTCATGTTACGCTTGCCGGTACGCGGTCTCCACTCCAGAACTCGTCTACCCAAACGGTCATCGGTTCTGCAACTGATATGGCCAGCCCACTGCCACTTCAGCTTGCTAATCCGGTGGGCTATGTTAGTTAGTGTAGTTGTTTGTCGAACGTTCTCGTTTCGGATCCGATTCCTCAGATAAACTACGAGCATAGCCCTTTTCATAGCCCGCCGAGTGACTTTTTTGTGGACCAGCTAGTGTCCACGTTTCAGCTCCGTATATCATGAGTGGTGGTGGACGCACTGATCGAAGACTATTGTCTTTAGACATTGTGGAATTGGCGACATATATAACGACGCGTATAGCGACGCATATAGCGACGTATTTTCCTATACGCAGTACCAGCACCTATTTGGTTCCTGAGAAATAGTTATTTCATATTCGACTAACACATTAAAATAAAATCAAATCAATGTTTGTTCATGTGTGACAAATAGCAAGGTACAATTTCAAATGAGATTTTAATACAAATATTATGAAACTTAAATTGACTCTACATTCAAATAAATATTATTAAAAGTTTAACAGTGATGCATATTCATATTTATTAAGATTTACATCGCATAAAATAAACTTATTTTTATACCTAAAATTTTATTACTGTAAGTACTTAATTATTTTTAATTAAGTATACGCACACTGTTATTAACTAACACAATAAAATGATTATCTAAGACTCTATCGAGTCATAAATAATCATAATTAAGAGCACACATTAAAGTAACAGTTACTACAATAAGTCCCATCAAAATAATATAGCATCCGTGCATAATGGTTCTAAGTGGCCATGCGAGTTAGCAGTGCTAATTTAGCACCAAATTCCAACAAAAAAAAACTTAAAAGTCCGTCCCCAAAAATGTTTCATACATCTTTATCGCCTATTTCCATCGTGGCGGAATAAGTTTGACCAAAAATGCTCTTCAGTAGCACAGTAGAGTAGTAGCGTGGTGACCGCGGCGTCGGCATGATGTATTGCATGTTTTACTATTTAATTAATTAGTGTGTTTAAGCTCACGTGGTGGTAGCAATGTTATTGTAGTGTTATGTGATCTTGTGTAACTTTTGTTTGAAAAGGTTTGTGGTATTTGCAACTATGATTGGTGATTGTGATGATATATTTTTAACTTCGTGGCGCGATGAGTCATGCTTGCCGGCTTTTGATCGTGATAATAATGTAAAATGGCATGATAACAATTAGTGGGGCAGCGAGTTAACCTTCAGATAACGCTGTAATAACGTTATAACTGTATTATTGCAGTTTAGATATCTTTTGTCTTATTCTGTCTTTATCTTATATTTTTTGTAGTTTTTTTGTTTTACTAACTTACTTATTTTTGAGTACAAGACGGGTCTTGGGAGGCCTTCGTCCAACAGTGGACGGCTTTCGGTAATGATGATGATGATGATTAATAATGAAGATAAAGTATATTTTTACTAGTAGATATGTTCATTGTTCAGTGTTTTAAAAATATATTTTAAATTTTAACATTTTTTTTTCTTTATGTTCTAGATAAATAAAATACTTACTTATATAATATATGGTATGATAAGACTGATGTTGTCTAAACAAACTTTTCAACATATTAGTTAGATACTGTTACTGGCCTAGGTGTAACTATGTTACGCGTAAGTTACAAGAATCGTGTTTGCATTTGTTAAAGACTTTACAATAATAAGGAAGACTAAATATATATTTAAAATATATTACCTAACAGCGATTCGCCCGCGACTTCGTCCGCGTGATACCTATCTACTTACCTATCCCGTGGCGAATTTCGATTTTTTTCTTTTTTAAGTAGGTAAATGTTGTCGTGAACGTTACAAATACAACAAAAAAAGAATCAGTCCAACCCGTAGAGCCGTTCTCTAGTTTTTCACTTTCTATTTCTAACACATTTCTCGATTCATTTTTATATAAAAACATATCCATAACGATCTAATATAGGTAGATTAGATATACGAAGATGAGAAAATTACTTATTGTAATCGTATTTTTATTAGTATCTATTTTATTATTTAATATCCTACTTACTTTATATTTTATACTAGCTAGGAATAACTTAAGAAAACTAGAACTGCGGACACTTAGAACATTTTAAACCGTAGACAGAGAATCTTAAACAGTTTATCGATAACGCGATTGAAACATGAAGTCATGTTTACCATAGGTATTACCTATGATGTTCACGTGTGTGCTGAGTGCCTATTTGGTTACACTATACATACATACGAGTACATATGTATAATCACGATTTTTTATCCCAAAAGGGTTAGTCAGAGACTAGGCGACGAGGACCGCAAAAGCAGTCCTCTCCCATAGTCCACTTTACACCAAATAGCGATTGCACGATGTGCTTAAAAAAATATAGTGTCACCAGTGTGATTACACTATATTTTTTAAATAAATACTTTAATAAGAATTAAGATCTTTATCCTTTCTTTATCTTTGATTTTATACTTGTTTGCTTTGTTTCGTAAAGAACTATTAACTAGAGGCTGTTAAGGTAATGGGCAATGTGACTCAGGTTCGTAATATTTTATGGATGTGGGTTCGATTCCCATCTGAGGTAGTCATTGTTGCCAACGTCTCACCACACCTTAGAGTTAAACTTCGGTATTTCGTACGATTTAACTGACCGTTCATTTGACTCTCTTATCGCGCATGAATGTTATCTTAATAGATTTCCTACAAGTCATTACATAATTTATTATAAACACATTTTGATAAATGTGTTAATACGATGATAAGGACCACTTTTGTCAGATTCGTTAAAATTATATTATATGATTACAACTTTTAGGACAGACAATCATTAAAAAAGACATTTGTTTAACCTATTAACTTTTTATTAAGCATTTCCCGTAGCCTAGTTACGTGGCTACGGGAATATAAGTAAGTAAGTAGGTAAATAATATAAATAAGTACCTAAAAATTATGTTGATGGAAATAGAAATGCAAATCCAAGTGCAATTATAATGATTTGGTCATATTAATTAGGCCTCTAGCATCTGTTGATTATTAAAAATAGTAGGTGGGTATCTACAATTATTGATCGAGGATTCATTATTGTGTACCTAATTCTTGCCAAAGTAGACACTAGGTTTGTAGACATAAATTACCGTAACTAACCGTTTAAGATAAGCATGAGTCATTCTTTCCGATGTGACACCTTTACCTACCTACTTACCTACCTATTCTTTCTTCTTTCTTCTTTCTGATGTAGATGTAAGGGCCGTTAGAGCTCGACCGACCGTCGCGTCGGTGCTACGCCGGTCGCGTTTGTCATATGTATGAAAATTCATAAATCGTTACAGTGCTCGACTGACCGTACGCACGCGTATTTGCTACGCACGGCGTACGAGGACCGTCGTCGCCGTCGTCGGTCGAGCGCGTGCGCATGCGTGCCGTCGGTCGACCAAAACGTGCCATCGGTCGACCGACACGTGCCATGGAAACATGAACGCGTTCAGTGCAGTACCGATCGGTGGACCGACCGTACGGATATCTTAATGAGAAACACGATTGACGTACGCACCGACGGTCAGCCGAGCAGTGTAACCGGCCTGACGGTCGGTTGAAAAGTAAATGTGCTCAATTTTGTTTTTGTCTGCTGTAGATATGCCTGTCTTTAAAGTGCTGTGCATAGAAGAATGATATTGATAAATTATTATGTATTGAAACGTTTTAAAAACTTACTACCTCAGGTGGGGATCGAACCCACGTCTCCCGCATACCGGATGGCTGCGTTGACCACTCTGCCATGCCAACGAGCTATTAGTTAGACCTGTCGAAATTCTTTAACGCTTTATGAATTATATTTTTAGAGCAACGTGCCTCTCACCTGAGTTGGTAATTTTCTTTCTACGTTTCAATATCTTAAAGTATATTTAAGCATTATTAACGCAGACAATATTGTATGTGTCGTTATTATATGCCTGAGATGAGAGTGACATTATAGTTTGACGTATGGTTTTGTAATTGTTTATATTTATGGGTTTTATAGAAAGCTTCGAATAAAGATTTATAGACCCCGTAATAAGTAAATTATTAAGGACTCTTAACATAATGTAATTAAAATAAATCTCTTTTCTACAGATCAACGTTACTAGTTATGTAAAATTACTAAGAAAAACATGGATGAATCTAGTGTTATTGAAAAGCTAGTCAATGGGAGGCAGTCTCCTAACCACCAATTTGCACCGAAAACGGATGTTAGAGATGATTTAAATAAAATAAATTCTTTAAAATCAGAAGATAATGAAATAGTAGCACACTACACCAAGCAGAACGACTCGCCTCCAGGAGAAAGAGTTAAATTTGAAGGGCTAAGTGATAACGATAGCGTTTTCTCTGACGATTCAGAAGAAGAGTCGAAGGCGCCTTCCATTCCCGATGGAGGATACGGGTGGGTGGTGGTGGCTGCAGCGTTTCTCGTGTCAGCGTGCGCGGACGGATTAGGTTTCTCATACGGCCTTTTGCAAGAAGAGTTCACCCGATACTTTGAAGGAAACCAATCAAAAATATCTTTAATAGGCAGTCTTTTCTTAGCGACACCACTTTTAGCTGGACCCGTAATGAGCGCGCTTGTAGACCGGTATGGATGCAGAATCATGACGATGATTGCCGGTGTGCTGTCAACTGTTAGTTTTTTACTAGCCTCCATTAGTAATTCAGTTGAAGTGTTGTGTCTTACATTTGGATTTATGGCTGGATTAGCTATGGGTATACTGTACGTAACCGCTGTAGTGTCGGTTGCATTTTGGTTTGACAAAAGGAGAAATTTAGCGTTTTCTCTAGCATCCAGTGGTGTCGGCTTTGGCACTTTAATTTATTCTCCAATGACACATTATTTTCTACAAATTTACGATTGGAGGAACACTGTGGTATTACTGGCTGGTACATTACTAAATATGTGCGTATGCGGAGCTCTAATGAGGACGCCTGAATGGCTTGAAATTAAACAAAAAAGAGAAAGAAAGTTGTCTAGGTCAAGAAGATCGTCTAGTGCAGGTTCTGTATCATCTTATTCTAAATCTGTGGGTGGCGAATCAGTATTCCTAACAGCTGATGAATTAAAATCCTTACTGAAAAGCGGGAAAAGCCCAGAATACATTTTACAGACTTTAGCTACATCAATAGCAGAAGCCGAAGAACTGGAAGCTACAACTCAAATGAACGCTGAACAAAACAGCAGACGAATGCGTTCTGCTGTTCATTTACCAACGTTTATACAACACAACGAGAAGGTTTGTAACTAACGTAAACTTTTAATGTGTTGTGTGTGTGTCCAATTTTACGAATACATTACAAGACAAATAGACAGTGTAATGCCCTTTTTATTTTTAGGTTCCTTCAGAAGTAATCGAAAAGCTTATGGAAAACAAGCGACTCTATAACATAATACTGGAAAATTATCCTGATTTAATAACACGAAGGCGATCCGAAGTAAACCTGAATGTGGTAACTCCGCCTATTGTCGCGGCCAATGAACCCGCTAAATTGCCTGTCCAAATCAAGTTAAAGATTCCTAAAGATAGCCAAGAAATCGAGATAGTAAACAAATCAGAAGACAAAAACAACGATAAAATTGAAGACATTAAAAGTAAGGACACATCGAAGAGTAAAACAGACGTGAACACCGTTAGTAAACATAAAGAAAGACATCATAATACCTCGACTAAGAACGTCAATGATGTAAAAACAAGTCAACAACCGAATTGGTTATCAAGGCAAATATCTACAGACCACCATTACTTCAAGAATATGCCATTATATCGCAATACTATGATTTACCGTGGTGCTATGTTGACATTGCCTCGGTACAGATTAAAAACTTCGTCATTGCCGGACATTTACAAAAACTCCATGTGGTCGCTGTATTCAGAATCTGATGATGAAATGGTAAGTGTCTATTCTTTATAAAACAAAAGGTCGTTATGGTAGACGAATATGGTATTCTACTGTAGTAAAATATAGTTGTAGGTATTATATTACAATACTCATTGATATAAGCCTTCTTTATATTTATTTTTTTAATTTTTCTTTATATGTTTAAAGTACCTACAATTCGATTGCCGGCTCAGTAAGAGAAAAAATAAATATTGAGCTCAGAAAACGTTAAACGTTAATTCATAGTAACAATCAATCTATTCTATCTATCTAATTATGCAGAAGTCTTTTTGAACTTTTAGTCTCAATTAAAGCTAATTACCAAAACATTTGTCGATAATTATGTAAACATGAAAACAAACCATTTGCTAATCCAGTCAACTCTTGTGAACAGTATAATCAATAAAATAGAAGAGGCTGAATATGATGGATGACAAATCCGATAATGCTTTTATATACGGTCTAACGCGGTGGAGCACATCTATTTTTAGGACGCAATCAAGCGGACGCGGGCATGACGTCATTATGCAAACGATTAATAGACTCCATAATACGCGGTAGTCCTTAACCGAACAATGTGCGACGGTTATATTTAAACAAATTACAAATGGCTCCTTCCTTAGCCGAATTATTTGTAGTATGTCTGCCTGGGGTCTTGAGTTCTATTTCCGCAAAGCACTATAGGGTGTAAATAATCCTAATTATATCGTGGTAGGTATCGTAGTGTAGTTTTGCCTTGGTAATTCCGTCAACAGTATGGATAAGCTTTGGAAACCCGGAAGTTGACATAGTTCCTGTAATTATTAATTACATTGACTGGTCGAATAATATTTTTTAGGTATTGTATTATTATTGCTGTTATGAAATTAGAATTGTTAAAGTAAGTCTTTGTCTTACTGTTATTTGATACATTTTGTAATTCAGTTCCGTAAGTTATTTATATATTGTCCTATTTTCAGAATTAGGATTATCCTACCTTTTTTATATGAGGTTTTGACCGAATTGCATCCGCCGTATTTATAATAAAGGGAACGCGACAGTTAGATAGTGTATCTAACATTTTACTAATAAATTAGGATAAACTGAGTATCCCTGTAGAGACAATAATATGTAATACGATTTCTCCCAAGTGCTTTTAGTTTAGAATCCAGCAGAGAAACGTTTATAGAACGATTTAACACGATTTTGATCATCCCATTTCCAGAGATGGTACCACCGTTGCTGGGAGACCCTGAAGAAGAGCTTTAACTTTAAGATGTTCACCGAGTTCCACTTCTTTATGTTCAACCTGTGCATGGTGATCCTGTCGGTGTGGTTCATCGTGCCATACTTCTTCCTCAAGTCTTACATGACCACGCAGAACATGGACGGCGGCGAGATCATGCTCAGTATTATTGGCATCGCGAGCGCTATTGGAATTGTAAGTGAATAAGTATAAGCTTTGTGGATTTTCCATAACTTTGGTATATTTTGCGTTATTAACGCTCAAATAGGTAAAACTTTTGAATCGAGTCGCCTGAATTGGAAAGGGGGGGAGAAGGGTAGGGGGAGGAGTACCCCTCACTTACCCCCCTGCCGCAAACAAGTAGTTTTCTAAGTTATGTTAGTTTTTGTATTCTGAGGTTATGTAACGTGGTAAAACTTTTGAATCGAGTCGCCTGAATTGTGGGGGGAAGGGGAGCGGCGGAGGGAGGAGTACCCCCCCCTTAACCCTCCTGCCGCAGACAAGTAATTTTTAAGTTATGTTAATTTTTAAAAAATATGGGTGTCGCCCCCCCGTCCCCCCGCTTCGGTTCTGTTACTATGTACTATATAACCTAAAAACGTGTCTTTTTTCGTGATCATAGCCGACTTTGACAAAACTTTCATGTGGTTATTTTAATATTTTAACGCAACGGTGGCAGCTAAAATGTTAATAAACCTTTATTTAAGAACCCCTTAGACCCCCACAGTGTTAGTTTCTTCAAATTCAGGCGACTTGATTCAAAAGCCAACCCCTCAAATATACTAATGATAGGAACATAGGTAGTATGCTTATCTTGGAGTTAAATAGACTACTGAGGTAGTAGTTTTTTTCAACATTTCGTTACCATAATTTGTTGTTTTCTTATTTTTCAACTACAGATTAGCACTTGAGCTTCATCTCACCTGATGTTAGGTGATGATAAGGCTGATGTTGAAAGCGCATTTCACAGGAGGAGATTCGAAGGAGATAGCTGTCTTATCTGTACCTGTCGGTCCGCAACAATGCTAGTAACATTGATGTAATGGCGACGTATTTAGATGAGATGGTAATGGTAGCTAACCAAGCGGACTGAAATCGCGGGGAATCGTACTCGGAACTTCTAGGTCTAAATCCGGTGGTCTAACCACTAGACCACAGAGGCGGTTGTATCAGTTTAGGCGTTTAAGTATAAGTTTTTCTTTTTAGTTGCCTCTCTATCTAGTCATTGTTGGCAGCCAGCTCTACATTTTTTCGCTTCGTAGTCAAACGTCGTAGTCGAGGTGAATGGCACTTCGATGGCAATCAATTTTCGTGTCGCTTCCCGACTAATCGATAATTAAGTAAATTGTTGTTATTAAGAATCTATAATAATGCCATTTAGTTATAATTATGACATTAAGTTGATTGCATTGCTAATCTACGTGAAAGCTTAACAAAATATGTCACTTTTCGTATATTTCAACTGAAACTGGCATGAGTTCATTTTTATTTACAGTGCTAATTCAGAGTGAGGCCTCGGTGTATAAGGCCTTAACTTACCACTTTGTATTTTTCTTAGGTGGCATTAGGTTGGACGGGCGACCAGCCCTGGATGAATGTGACCAAATCGTTCTCAAGCTGCCTCATCATCTGCGGGGTGTCCGTGGCTGCGTACCCGCTCATCATCACTAACTTCTGGGCTCTGAGCGTCAACTCAGCAGTCTTCGGGTTTTCCTTCGCCAGCTCCTACTCGTACTCGCCTGCCATACTGATGCAGCTCATACCGATGGAGTACTTCACAGTAGCTTACGGGCTAGTGTTGTTGGCTCAAGGGATCGGCCATTTAGTTGGGCCACCGATTGGAGGTAAGAATTTCCACAGTCAGCAATTAGCTAAAGGTACTATTTTTAGGGCGGATAGCATAGGTAAGTGTTTGTGCAGCAACTTGGTAGGAGCCATCTGACGCAGCTCACGACATCTAGGGGTGATACCGTCGTTTCCAAGCCGGAAATTCTGGCTGAGATCGAAGACTTTTATGGCCGATTGTACGCCTCGCAAGTTTCGTGTCCGGGATCCAGTAATGAGGATGTTAGAGCCACATTAACCCGCCACTACACCGAAGATCTCCCAGAGATCAGCCTAGACGAAATCGAAGTGGCTCTGAGACAGTTAAAAAATGGAAAAGCCCCAGGGGAAGACGGAATCACGTCGGAACTCCTAAAGGCAGGTAGTTCACCAGTCCTGAGGGAGGTCCAACGTGTTTTTCAATCCGTCCTGGACCATGGGAGAACTCCAAAGGCATGGAGCAAGAGTGTGGTTATCATGTTTTTCAAGAAGGGCAATAAAGCTTTATTGAAAAACTACAGACCGATTTCACTCTTGAGCCATGTCTACAAACTGTTTTCCAGAGTTATTTCGAACCGTCTTGCGCGAAGACTTGATGAGTTCCAAACCCCAGAGCAGGCTGGGTTTCGCAGAGGATTTGGCACCATAGACCACATTCACACAATGCGACAGATTATACAGAAGTCAGAAGAGTATAATCAGCCATTGTGCCTAGCGTTTGTGGACTATGAGAAAGCCTTTGACTCTGTTGAAACCTGGGCTGTTCTGCAATCTCTGCAGCGATGCCAGGTTGATTGGCGATACATCGAAGTGTTGAGATGCCTATACGATGATGCCACTATGTCTGTCCAAGTCCAGAACCAGCAGTCTAAACCTATCCAGCTGCGCCGCGGAGTAAGACAAGGAGATGTCATATCTCCCAAATTGTTTACGAGCGCGCTGGAAGATCTGTTTAAGACGCTGAGTTGGAATGGAATGGGCATTAACATCAATGGCGAGTATATCTCACACTTGCGATTTGCTGACGATATCGTCATATTGGCAGAATCGTTGCAGGATTTACAGCAGATGCTGAACAGTCTTGCTGATTCCTCACGACGGATTGGCCTGGGCATGAACTTAGATAAAACAAAGATCATGATTAATGATCGTATTACCCCAGAGCCAATCACCGTTGCCGGAATGCCTCTCGAAGTTGTGCAGGAGTATGTCTACCTCGGGCAGACGCTGCGGTTAGGTAGACACAACTTCGAGAGAGAGCTAAACCGGAGAATACAGCTGGGCTGGGCTGCGTTTGGGAAACTTCGTCAAGTCTTCTCGTCCTCCATCCCTCAATGTCTGAAAACGAAAGTTTTCAACCAGTGTGTCCTACCTGTTATGACCTATGCTGCTGAAACGTGGACGCTGACAGTGGGGCTGGTCCACACGCTGAAAGTCGCTCAGCGCGCTATGGAGAGAGCTATGCTCGGAATTTCCTTGAGAGATCGAATCCGGAATGATGTTATTCGTCAGAAAACTAAGGTGTTCGACATAGCTCAAAGGATTAGCAAACTGAAGTGGCAGTGGGCCGGCCATGTTTGCCGAAGAACCGACAACCGTTGGAGCAAACGGATACTGGAGTGGAGACCGCGTTTAGGCAAGCGTAGTGTAGGACGCCCTCCGGCGAGATGGAGCGACGATCTACGGAGTGTAGCTGGCAAAAACTGGATGAGAAGAGCCGAAGACCGGGCTCAGTGGCGCGTCTTGGGAGAGACCTACGTCCAGCAGTGGACTGATATAGGTTGATGATGATGATGAGCATAGGTAAGTAGCAGGAAATTACTGATTATTTCCTGACAAAACTAATTGGGAGGATAAGCGTACAGCAAAGGTAAGACGTCAGTGAATTGATAGATTTTTAGATAAGCATCGCGCTACTGATCATTATTATTAAAAAATGGTCAAATACCATAAAGTTACTATACCTAATAGTAACTTTATGTCAAATACAGTCATTTAATTTTCACCTTGTTAGGGTGGAGGCGAATTGCGCTTTCATCTTTTGCACTTGACGATCTCCGCGTGGTCGAGTCAAGTCCCGTGTTTAATTCCCGGTCAGGTTAATTTAGAAGAAACTATTTTCTAAATTGATTTCGGCTTTGGGTGTTTAGCCACATTAGGGCACACCAGCTGCGTACCGACTAGGAGTCGAAGTGGTCGCCATAACCGAAATCGGCCGGATTAAATCATCATCATCATCATGTTTATTCGTTAACTAGTTAAACAATTTAAACAAGTTTCAAAAGAAGTTTAACTTGGGCTAGATAATTGGTGTGGAGCGTTGAAAATTATTTATTAGTATGAATACCAAGTAGAATCTTTATTATTTTCAGGTTTGCTGTTCGACGTGACCGGCTCTTGGGAGCTGACGTTCTACATGGCGGGCTTCTGGCTGGTGGTGTCGGGGCTGTGCCTGGTGGTGGTAGCCTACACCAAGAATGTGCGCATGTGCGGAACAGCGCCGCTGCTCAATGACGAAAAGACTGAGACCACTACTGCTGTCTGAATATACTCACTTAAAGCTAGGGCGGGCCGCATACCGCATCAAAGCACGAACAAAAATCAACATCATCACTTTCGTACATTTTATACGTAGGATCGCAAACTACAGCATTGCGATTCTTTTTTTTATGTGAAGAGGAGGCAAACCACCAGGCGAGTCACCAGATAGAAAGTAATAAACCAGAGGAGTCGTAGATGCGTTGGCGACCTTGACCTTTCTTCTAAAGGTTCGATCCAAAACTCGATCCTAAATACGCATTCTCTAAACTCGACTCTACACAAACATTACAAAGGTCACTCTTGATTGGAATTGAAAGGATTGGAAGGAAACGTGAAGGTCGAAGAGGCGAGTTTTCAATTTTGAAGATCTACTTGCAGGCGGTCCAATTTTACGCGCTGCGGCCTGTCACGGCTGTAGTGTGCGCGAGCCTTTCCTGCTCACCTTTTTTTAGCTAGATTCCCATGGTCCCAAGACAATTGCCCAAAGCCTTCCCAAGGCCTTGCAAAACCATTTTGACTTCTACGCCACTCGCGGGACGAGTAGCACAGTAAATTGCTAGTATCTAAATCAAATCTTTGTTTGTCCCACTGGTGGGCTAAGGCAGGCCGACTGGAACTGTTGTGATAACAATGTTTAGCTGATGTTTATAATTAAGTAAAAATATATATTTATCCAATACATAAAACAATTACTTATTTATTTGTTTAAAATAAGAATAAAAAGCCTTCGTGGGAAGTAGTCACTTCCCAGATTAAGTAAACCCTGTTTATAACACATTTGCTCGTAAAGTGGCTCTTATTACACCGATTTCAGCATCGTAATGTAGCTTATTACACACTAGTGCGGTAATGTAAAATTAGTAATAATTTGAACCTATGGACAACACAGACCACGCCCACACAGTCCACGCTTCAGCAAGAAACAACTGCACAGTCTGCACAAGTGTTTAGATAATGAGCCTTTAGCCCGTTAGTCGCTTTTACGACACCCAAGAGAAGAGAGGTGTTGGTACCTATTATTATTTTGAAGAGCCCATCACCGCTCTATGCTGTTAGATGTATGTGCAGTCTTTAGTCTGTTAGTCGCCTTTTACGGCACTGAAGAGAGGGTTGGTAGTATTATTTTGATGAGCCCATCGCCGCTCTATGCTGTTGGATGTATGTGCAGTGCAGTGTTTAGTCCGTTAGTCGCCTTATACTACACCCAAGGGGGAAAATGGGTTGGTAGTATTATTTTGATGAGCCTATCGCCGTTCTATGCTGTTCAATGAATGTGCAGTTTTAGTCCGTTAGTCGCCTTTTACGACACCGAAGGGAAGAGAGGGGTTGGTAGTATTATTTTGATGAGCCCATCGCCGCTCTATGCTGTTGGATGTATGTGCAGTCTTTAGTCCGTTAGTCGCCTTTTACGACACCCAAGGAAAGAGAGGGGTTGGTAGTATTATTTTGATGAGCCCATCGCCGCTCTATGCTGTTGGATGTATGTGCAGTTTTTAGTCCGTTAGTCGCCTTTTACGACACCCAAGGGAAGAGAGGGGTTGGTGGTATTATTTTGATGAGCCCATCTACGCTCTATGCTGTTGGACAAAGAAAAATATATGTTGGCTTACCAAAGATTCATGCACTAGAAAAACATCAAAAAAACGCAGTCATTTTCTAATTTTTTTTTTCCTCACAAATATGTTATAAAACGTCGTATGGCATACGTGCGCTTTGATAATTACAGCCTCTGCTTTCTTGTAGCCCTCGCCTACGGCTCGGGCTAGCAATATCGCCTCGGCTGTAATTTTCATCTTACCGCACTAATATCATAATGTACTATTATATAGCAGGAGGAAGGATAACAATACGGAAAGTCAGGTCCGGTAATCTAGGACATATGATAGCTATCGTATACGGTACTGGAACTTCAAATCCAGAGGTTTAGATTACATAACTAAAATATTAGTCAGAGGTATTACGAGTAATAGGTCAAGGATCATAAGACCGCCGGCGGTCGCGAAACAATTGATTTTCAATCGTGTCTGGTTTTACGGTGCTCAAGGGGTTAAAAATGAGTTAAGCTATCAACCTACCAACCCGCTTCGGGCCATCGTGGGGGGTTATGGTATGGCCCATGTCTCATGCCCTGTTGTCCATGTGGGAAGGCCCACGGGCCCAGCAGGGGGATGTTTATCGAGTATGTAGAAGCTGTTGCAATCAGTTAGGATACCAAACCATTTTTACTACAAAATAATTAATCATGAGATGAGGAATTGCAAAGACTAATATAATACAGCATTGTGTTAGCGGAGTGGTCAATACAGCCGCCCGGAGAAGGACGTGGGTTTATTTTCCACCTGAGGTAGTCAACTGTTTTCAACGTTTTGACATCTAATAGATGTAGGATAAAATGTTTACTAGAAATCAACCAGTCTCAGGAAGCTCGAATGGGATTCACATCCACGACCTTTGGATTGCCGGTCCACTGCTCTAACCAGCTCTAGAGCAGTGGACCGGCAATAGGTCGTGGGTTCGAATCCCATTCGAGCTTCCTGAGACTGGTTGATTTTTTTCTAGTAAACATTTTATCATATAATTATATCGCATTGTGAATGCAAAATTTCAATAATAAAGATATCTATTAGATATTTTTAATATTGTATTCCCCTACGTGTAAGCACTTGACCTTCATCCAACCTGATGTGAGGTGATGATAAGGCCGGTGGTGGAAGCGCACTTCATCCGGATTCCCCAACTACTGGGGCGAAGGAGGCCTTATTAACACTAAGTAGTTACCTTTTATACTTTAAGGTACAGTCACCAGCATTAAGATGTGGTGTGCAAAAATGCCTTCCACCAATGATCAGATATTTTGCAGGCCGTCGATAGTCACATCTTAATGCTGGTGACTGTACCTATATTAGTATCAGATGGGTACAAAATAATAAAATAGTTTATTTATGATTAAAAAGAGCCACATAAACTTTACAATTACAACTTTATTGTGAAGGGTACAACAATTGACAAGGTCATATCGCCAACAACAGATTTGAACATACAACACCGCCCACTGTACATAGAGGAAAATAAACTTAAGTTACGTAGTATATAATATATTACTATGTTAACGGTCACATCTCTTTTGAGCTACAGTTACAAATATATTACTATACCAGTTATAAAATTCCTTACATAGAACAGTACGTAAAAATATTTAAAAAATAATGTATCAAGGTGGGTACAGTACAGTCAGCATCAAATTGATCGATGCAACATAAATGGACATTAATCTTGTTTTGTTTATCATATAGGAAAACCCAACTTCAGTGCAGTATGATAAGAGGAGATATGTTAAATGAGCAATAAATTACTAAGATGTGAAGAGTCTAAAAGATTTAGAAATAATTTATATGTATATTATTTAGTAGTAGCTTGGTTTTTTTTATGCTGTCTGTACTATAGGTGTATTAGGCACGCTTTAGACATATTTATGCATAATATTAATAGCAAACAAAAATCTAGTTTTACATTTTCTTGTTGTGCATAGGTACAGGCTAAGAAAGCCTTTTTATGCATTTTTCTTTGACACGATATGAGAGAAACAATATATCAGATAGATGAGAAATTGTAAAACAGACCTTTTATGTGATTGCGTTGAATCTCACTAATATTATAGGTAAAAACCCATAACAACTACGTTGTAACAAATATCGTAAACAAAATAAACTTCTTTAGTTACACATTCGAACTCATTGTCGAGCGGTCTTAGTGTCAAAAAATATAATAACAGTTAAATTAATTGTTATGGGGCCTATGGAGGTCACGGAACAGCCCAAGGGTTAAGACAGAATTAATACGAACGATCTGATTTTGGAACTTCTGGCAATAATGGCTCGACGGTTCGAGTAGATCATGGTTTAGAGCCATCAGAACGTTTTTAAACGAATAATTTCCTTTCAAAGAGTAGGTAAGCTGTCTACCATAATACGAACAATTTATTATTCCTACAGCTATGAACGAATGTAGATACTTACAAATACATAATTCAAAGGCGTATTTTTGTTCAGTGCATTCTAAATACAGCTTGTTAGATTGATTGATTAAAAAAACAAAAACAAATTAAAAAAATTGCACCTGGAATGTAGTCAACTACATTCCAGGTGCAATTTTTTTAATTTGTGTTATTGGTATTTTTTTAGAATAATCAGAAATCGAATTGGTGCAAAAACGTATAATAGGTAGGTACTTGTAAGTATTTTAATAAAAATAATCGTAACATTTAGATAGAAAAAATATAGCAAATTCTTTAATTTAATGGTAAAATTTTATCTGTCAGCACCTACGATGCAGTATTTCATAATTAATATATTTATATTTCTATTATAAAATATAGTTATGTTGCTTATTACTTATATAAAACGAGACCGACAGGTTGAGCGACAAAGTTTTAAAGATATACAACATTCAACAACATTTTATACAATTTAGAATCGTGTGAAGAGGTAGATCAGAAAGTTTATTTCAATATATTGTTAATTACGTATTTATTAAATAGCTTACAGGGTATTCATAAGAGATGTCCAAAGCGTAGTTATTTAATTTTCATAAGAGCTCCATAATTATATCAATGAGAAAATAATTTTATTTATTATATTGTAAGTATCTTAGATTTAAAATATACTCTTTTTAAAAATATCTACTAAATATTGTGTAACCAGGGAAGACGATGAAAGAAATATTATCTATTTACATAAGAATATCAAGCTATTCCTGATTATTTTAATATAAACCGTAACAACGCTATAACGCAACACAGTATTCCATTTACGTCAATATTTTTCATAAAGTTAGAAAGCTTAACAGTTCTCTAAGGGTGCAAAATTAATTAAAGACAGTGGATTAAACTCTAACAAGAACGGTGACCAGAGTCAAAGTTTTAAAATGCTTTTAAAAATTCTTTAAATCGGTTCATCACTAACATTTTACGTAAATATTCATAAATTTACATATCAAATGTTGTTTTTTTGCCATTTGCAGTATCGTATATTTTTTGATAGCTGAAGTAAATATTTTAACACTAACATTAAACGACATAGAAAAGGACGTAGAAAAGACTTATAGACGAAACTATTCTCACTTGAAATCACTTTAGGTTACATCAGACGACCCTTAGTGTAATAGACACAGGAGGCAATAATCTTGCCCACACTTATCAATTACTCACCTAAATTAAACATCTACAGTACCGATTAGGTATTTTAATACTGTCGATTTTATTATTTCTTTCAAGAAGAACTACAATCATAGAATTATTGGGAATTCAGTGACGATATGCTTTTCGATATGAATGACTTACAAACTTTTAATAAAAATGGGTCCTAACAAGTATCCCTGAGGAACACCTATGATTCTTACACCAACAAGCACGATACTATAACAGGAAAAATGTAAAGACAATGTATAAAAGCAGTCGAAATGACATCAACAACCATAAGTAACAGGTAACAATCACAAGCCCAATATTTAATTATCCTAATAAGTATCTCAAACTCCGTACGCACACGGAGACTATATTTACGTGAGTTTTTACTTGCGGGGTCATTGCCAGTGATTACAATTAGGTAATAGTAAAGATTGAAATATATTTTACAACAGATAACATAGGTAATTCTTATTAAGAATATAATAATCTTGAAATTAAACATTCTTCTAATACTAAACACTCCGTTTACATAGAATTATTAAGTTTTGACAAACAATATATTTAAATAAAATCTGTCATTTTATAACGTGTAGTGATTAAATTCTTATGGTATATTACCTATACTTTATCTGCTATACCAATTAGGTAATTAATTATTATACTTTAGTACAACATCTCACGATTGTGTGTAAATTTATTTTTTGTTGTAAGTAATTAGATAAAAATACATTAATATCGTTTATTTTAAAAAATATAACAACAACATAACAAGATAAGTACACCAATATTGTTAGGGAAAATATTTTGTAATTGTCAAAAAATGGCTAGATAGAGTGTTGACCACATGATAACATTGTAAAGGTTTTTGACCATTTATTTCTAAATTACAAACTACTAGTCAGCCGATTACTGTCTCACTGCCGGCAAGACGCCTATAACATTGAAATTAAGTCATCGCTACAATTGAGCTAGTATTGGCTTCCTCTCCAAATTGTTAACCAATCTAGATACTAGAGTGTGAAAAACATAATTTGGATGATGAGCTTAAGTCAAAATTTCACTTTAGTTGGCAAAACAACAGATAGATAGTTCGTTAATTGCGGGAGTTAATCAAAAGGCTCACCGAATGCGGATTGGTGATCGCAAACTCAGGCTATGCATCGAAAAAATTTGACACATTGAACAACCTGATAATTCAAAGGACTCTTACTATTCGGTCACCGAGACGAGACAGACACTGGGCTGGTAAAAATCTACAATAGGTCTTAAAATTAAGAGTATAATTAATATGCTGACACTTAGTTAGTTGAACTTTTTCGCCGCACATAATATTCCAAAAAAAAAAAAATTTTTTTTATCTAGACTCATAAAATTCTATGTACCTACTACATTTTTATTACATAAGGAAACGATGAAGGTAACAATGTTTTTTCAAGTGATATGTTTTTAGTTATCCCTTTACAATATCACTTAATTGACATTGGAGATGTTATTATACAAAAATAGAGCCAACGCGGCATAATTTTTACAATATTCTCTTAATATTAATAATTATCTAAGAACATTCGTAATATTTGTTAATTTTTTGCGTTATTATTATTAACGCTCAAACTAACTTTAAGGTACTGAAATGTTGTAAAAAGTTGACTCCCTCAGTCCCTATAGTCAACTTTTTACAACGTTTTAATATCTTAAAAACTAAGTAATTTTAAGATTATTATTATAACCAAGGTAAAATTTTACCATAAATTGGTAACATTTAACAGTTTTTTATATACTATTTTTTAAAATCTCTTTTAAATATGTAGGTACTCACGTCTTTTTTAAAGATCCACTGTTATCTCTACAATTTCAATAAAACTATAACAAAAAAAAATCAATAATATTTTTATAGATCCTTTATACACACTGCGATTTTTACAGCAGCGTTGCAAACGCGATACGGTCGCGATGCAGAAGCAAAACAGCCGCTAACCTCTACCTGTGCTTCTAGCTTCAAACTCGCGTAAATTTAAACTTTTTGAGACGCGTCTGTAGCGATGCATTACATACACAGTTTGCTCTATGCACAATAAATTACAATCGTAAGTGTTGCGAACGCGGTGCCACGCATGCCGTGCGTTTTCATCGCCACAGTAAGTCGCAGTGTATGAAAGGCCTTACTTGTAATCTAAAAGTTAACTTTTTACTATGATTAGAAGTGACAATAGGTACTTGAACAGTTATTTTAAAACCAAAGTGCTGTCCGAAATGCTTTGCAAAAGGCATGATGTTAAACTGGATACAGTACCTACTAAACTAATTAATAATAAGCGTTTGTTGCACTTTTCGTAGCACTAAGGTCGGCAGTGTAAACGCTGGCCATTTTAGTGTATGGAGTAAGATTTGGAGGCACAGTCGTTGGCACAATCCATAGGTATCTACTATGTATATATTTATCATTGTCATAATTTTGAAACTGCGCTTAAAGAGCTTTTGATCTTAGTTAATCAAAAGTTATGAGTTCTTCTAAACGGCATCTTAATAGTATTTTCTTATTTACATGTAAACATAAAACAATAATTATTTGTATAGGTACAATAATTTATTCACGTTTCTTGTAGTTTAGGAGACACGAGCTTGTATTTATGAAAAAAAATATTTCTTAACCAAGAATAGAATAGAATAGAATATTCTTTATTTGCGTCAAACATGGCATAAAGGTTTTGATCGATTAAAGTTGTTCTCATGTTTCGCCATTTTCAAAGCTGCATGCAAATCACAATATTTTAAAATTACATTTACACTATTATACTGAGTCACAAAACTACCAATTACACATTCACATACTTACATCTTATTCGTTAAAATTATTTAATGTTAAAAGAAGCTCTTCGTCTTTATCTAACCTTATGGTTATTGAGGATAAGGCCGAAAGTGGAATGGCATTTCTTCCGAAACCCAACTGTCGATACTCGACGACATCGCCACAACATCACATAGGAAAAAATATTTACATGGCGATGCGTAACCCCGATACAAATAAATAAATAAATAAATAAAAGCACTCGAATGCCCAGCGATTTCAGCCACCGCCCCTTACGTGATCGAAGCACCGACCCAATACATCTTTCGAGGCGCACTCTTAACCTTAACACTGCAAAGTAAAGCGTCTAAAAGCGCGAACTAGCCCGACACTTAGTCACAAACCGAAGCTATTTGTGACGTGGTAAGCGAATTTATAGTTCATGGCGCGTTACACTATACTAAATACTAATGAGTGTGGCGATGATTTTCCGAAAATCGAATTTTACTGCAAGCCATTTTTGCATTCGCATAATATCCCAATCGAATCGTTTTCTGAAAAGTATATATTTTTTCCAGAGGTTGATTTTGTTAAAAGCTTTTTTTCTTTTTGCATTATTTTCTCAATCTAATCTTTTTCTGATAGTTTTTTTTCCGGACGTTGATAAAAATAATTGTATTTTTTTTAATGTTTCCTACTTTTTAAATAGCATAGAAATTAGATGGGAAAAATTGCTTAGTAATATTTCCTAGTGATCACGTAAGCGAATTTATAAATTACGTGACTAGGAATATTTGAGAATGGATATATTACTGTAAGTTAAAAAAAATATTTAGAAATTTACCCCCCGGGAAAAAAAACAAATTGGGAAATTATGCGAATGCAAAAATCACTTGCAGTAAAATTTGATTTTCGGAAAATCATCGCCACACTCATACTAATCGAAGTGTATATCACATAGTATTTTAAAGGTGGTCCAAAAATACTGTAGACATGACTACGTGAGCCTCAGTAAACGAGCAATCGAAAGAATGCAATGAACTTAGAATCGCTCGCCGCGCCGCAAACTGCCCGGTGCTCTATTCTACCATTTTAAACTAACTTACTGCAATCCTGATTCAGCGGCTCTCACCCGGTGCGCCATCCTTCCCACGCCTCTATCATACTCGACGGCTCAGACGAACGTTAACGAGACACTATAACCGAGCGATGCCAGAGAACCGCCACAACCGCGAAGAGATCCATCGTCTGATTTTGTCACTTAGACTATGAAAAAAATACCAGAATAAGACCGCTGAAGGTTGGAAGGTTTTAAAATAGCAGAATAGAGAGAGTTCTTTGATTCAAAAAAGAGGAAGATACGGTAGCATCGTACCACGCGCGGTCCTAGAAAACTGAGTCCAATATGGACCTGCTACGTTTCAATTTCCAACAGAACAGCAACACGTTTGAGGTTAAAATATTCTTTTTTTAATGTAATACATCGCTCCATCGCGGTCGCTCGATTGACACTAGCTGCATAACTTTATTTATAAATGTGTGTGTGAATGATCCTTCTTATGATGTTGATTAGGAGCATTTACGAGCTTTTATTTAACTTCACCTTTCTATGCGATGTTTACAAATCTTGCAAGCTTTCTTCCTTTGAACCACTTCCCAAAACCCATCGAGCTGATTTCGGTTCACACTACTAAGGACATGCCGTATCTTCCTCAATTTGTTTAATCAAAGGTAAAGTGGTGTGATATTGGGGCGTGAGGAGTGACGCGCACTCTCCGGGTCCAGCGCTCAGGCCGCAACGGCGCGAGCGCAGCCAGAGAAGCGCGTCGACGCATAACGCGCTCTCTCTGGGTCTAGCGCTCGGGCCGCAAGGGCGCGAGCGCCGCCAGAGAGGCGCGGCGGCGGCGCTAGGAGGCCGGCGAGGACGGCGCCGCGTGCTGCAGCCCGGCGGTGGAGCCGCGCGCCGCACGGGGCTCCAGCTCCAGCGACAGCGTGTACTGGCGCTCCTCCGCGATCACCAGCGACCGGTCCAGCAGGAAGTCGCACACCTGCACGCGACCCGTCGTTAACACATGCAAACATAATAATACAGGGTCTACCAGAATCAATAATCGAACGTTAAAGGGCGGTATCTATACATCATTCTGAATACAATGACAAAAAATGGGCTCCAGTTTTATAGTGATTTTTCAAAGTTATGTTTTCTAACAAACTAAATCAATTAAAATAATGCACATCATGAAACATACTGTATCTTTACTAACACGCACGCAAGCGTCAATAAAAAGATATCTCAGTGTGCTACGAGTTTAGTGTGCATGTTTGGCTATCTTTGTATGCGTGTAGTACAGCTGTACGGGTTTGGAAAGGGTGTATTTTTTGGTGAATTATGATTATGTTTTTTTGATTATCTCGGTAACGAGCCTGTAGTTTTGGACCAAATTTGGTGAGCATGCTCAGTGTGATGTATAGATGCTCCCCTTTAACGTTCGCTTACTGATATTGTTAGACCCTATATATTCCCGACTGTCATCCCCGAAGGGTTAGTTAGAGACTAGGCAATGAGGACCGCAAAAGCAGTCCACTGCCACACTCTACGTTTCACAAAATTATGATATCTGCACATGTGCTCAGCGTGACAGGTGGTGAGCCCATCGCCACTCTATGCTGTTGGATGTATGTGCAGTCTTCGGTCTGATATTCAACTTTAACGACATCCAAGCTCTTCCCTTGGATGTTGTAAAAGTTGGGTCGTAAATGGGGCGGTAGCATTATATTAATGAGCTGCTACCAGCACGCAGTTATTAACACAAATCTGTAAAACGATATAAATGTTTGTTTTTTGTTACTGAGCACACGGGCGTACAGCCCGCTTGATAAAAATGATCACCGCTTAGACACTAGGGAACTTCTTTGTATTTCACTGGATCTGGTTCGATTCCAAAACCGGAACAAAATAATTACAAACAAAAGCTTGTCCTCCAGGCTTCCGTGCAGTCTTACCACCAGGCAAAATGTATTGGCAAATGAAAAATTGTTTTAAACAGATTTTTTTTAATGAATGACTTACAATTGACGACGACGATGACGATGATGCAAATGATCAACCTAAATCTAAAGGTGAACAAATACAAAACAATAATAGAAAGTCATAATGTGAATAATTATTTAAAAAAAAACAACTATCAAAGCTTACTCTTTCACAACAATATTCAGTCAGGGTAAAGGAGAGGATACACTGACTGAAAAACCTATACCGATGAATGGTATATTTCAAGTAAAAACAGCCACGAAAAAGAAAATAGAAATGTGGTGAGGCCAACAAATTCTCCTTATTTTTCAAGACTTACCTTGGGAATATGATCGATTTTGTACGGTGTCTGTTGAAAATTTCTAATCTCTCGTATTACATGAGCAATCTGCAGGCAGACAAATAATAGCAATAAATAAGTGGAAAATAATTCCAATAACCTCATTAGGTAATTGTATATTTAGCATTTGAGGCTTTATAATCTCTATGATTAAAATAATACTTTATGAAAATCCAATCTTACCATCCTCATTTTCGAAAAGTTTAGTAATCCATCGGGAGTGTAATTGGATGTGCCTTCGTCAATGAATGATAAGTCTGAAAGATACATCCCTAGATATGGTATGCATGGTGGATCACATCTGCAATATAAAATTTTCAATTATTTCATGTAAATAAAGCCTCGACAGTTGTGCACTTTAAACTGTTTGTGACAGTTACAACATATAAAAATCGTTTAGTAAACTTTACTCGTCGCTGTGGTTAGTTAATGATCTCAATTAATTAATACAAAGTCTCACCTGTGCAAAGCATCTCGAAGAATTCTAAATCGACATTCTGAAGATATTATAGTCTGCATTCTTTCTATGGTCTGTTTGCTCTGGAATCATACAATAAAATAAACCATCAGGTGATTCAAGAAAAAAATTATTTGACCATTTGAACTATCTTATCTATCTATCTTGCAGTATTTCTAAATGAAAGGTAAAATTTCAAAGCTAGTAATGCAAATTTTTATGCTTACGGTTTTAGAGACTTTGTCCCAAGTCTTTTTGAGGCGATAAACTGAAGTGTTGGAAAGAGCTGCACAGACTTGCAAGACGCCATTGAAGTTGTGGAGGCAGCGGGCTATGTCTGCTACTGCAGCCCACTTCTCTATTGCTGCTACACGACCTGAACATTTTATTTATATGAATAGAGTAACAATCAGGTAACAATCAATTATAAGGAAATAAAGGTTGAGTAAATACTAACAGGATTACCATTTTATTTTAGCGAGTGTCGAGCGCAATAACGACTTTAACGGAGGTTAGACCGTCTATCGTCTGCTCATAAATTTCTACCTATGTAAACTTCAGTACAACTGTAATTCGTATGCAACTAAGCCGAAATATCCGACATTCGGATAATAACTGGTAAATAATCATAATACCGTTAATAACTGCTAATTAGGATATACATTAGTTAGTGACTTTATACGTTAAAATAATTACAAACCAGCTAGTGTGTACTTTTTCAGAATTTCAGATATGACAAGATTCGAGATGTGGTTAAAGTGGGATGTCATCAGCAAAATGTGTGGCGCCCGCTCTGCCTTGTCGGCCTTAGTCCAAGCTTGTCCTAGAAACTCTCTGGAAAAGAAAATAACGAACAAGATCATACAATTTCGAAAACGGTAAATCTAGACAGGGTCTATTAAACTTTCGGATGATTTACTTACTCGCTGTTTATGGAACTGAATATTTGATAATCCAAGTAAGTCATTTGTTCAGCGATTTCAAGAGCTGACAACGTTTCAACGCTCTCTTTAGTTGGGACCTGTAACATAATCATTTTGGTTATTAGGTAGTTAGCTAAACAATGAAGGTTAGGGAAGGAAAGGAAAGGAAATATTATATACTTAGCTTGATATCATGCAACTTACGTGAGGAGGATTAAACAGTGCTTTCAAATCAACAGCCCTATCAGGTGCCCGTTCTAAGAGGCGTAGCAACTGTGCTGCTGCCTTATGCTCTGCTGGCAGAAGACCGGGACTCCCCTCTATTTCCTTAAGAAAGTCCATTGTCAGACCTCGTAAGCGTTCGTCCGACCAAAAGTCATGCGAGTGTTTTGAGATCCAGTGTCTGCGAAACAACAATGACTGGTACATCAAAAAGTTTCAAGACAAATAAATTTAAGATCGCAAAATTTTTACTATTTAAAACTCTGACTACGTAAAGCTAGTATACAACATCGTAAAAGTTTCACGTAGGTACTTAACAAGTTTTAAGATCTATGATAGACTAAACACATCAGAATTAGAATTAAATGGAGTTATTACTGAACAGGTGTTTTACCTCAGAACGTTCAACACTCGCATAGTAGCAGCAGTGGATATAACTGAATCGCGCCTCGTAGCCGGCGGCGATGTTGGCGGAGGAGACCTCGGATTCGATGACGCCGAGGTGGCAACAGCGAAAGCCACAGCCGCGGTCGATGTACTGCTCCTAGACCAAAACATCTTATTAATAAAGAGCTATGCATTGCTCGACATTTTCGAAAAGAAATTAGTTCGCTGCGACATCGTAGATAACAGTATGTTGAGAAACAAAATTATTTCCATAACGAAGAAAAACATAAAATTGAAAATGAAACTGTAAGATATTTTATTTATTCATTTCTTTAATAAATAAATAAATAAAATTCTGAAACCTAACTTACGAATAGTGTTTTTTAGAAAAATAACTTAACAATAGAGAAAGACGACAGAGATAACGTAGAAATAGTGAAGCATGCAACAAACTAATCAAAGTGAAAAAGGTATAAGGTTAGATCTATACAAATAGGTAAAGACAAAAATAATTTTAGACATTATAAAATGTATTTGAAATCCTTTTGTTAAATCCGTTGAATTAGAATAATTAAAAGCATGCATATTAATACATAATTTAGAAATTAACTTTAATTAGCCAATTGTAAAATCACCGCCACGTCAAATTGCATAATAATAACTTATAGTAAGTACAAAATCACATAAAAAATCTATGACTATTTGTTACAAGTGTGTTTGTCCTATTCAATTAAAAAAGAAAAAAAACTAGGACAACCACACCATACCACACCCGTCTGGGATCAAATCCAATTCTACACCAGTTTAAAATCTAATCTAATTAAAAACAATAAATTTGGAAAAAATATAAAATTTAATGAATATTATGTGTTCACATTGCACCTTATTAACATAAAATGTTGTTAATTGGCATGTCAGAGTATTTTGATGGAAGTACAAATTTTTTAAACGATGTTATAATAATGGACGAAGAAGTCATTTCGGTACAGGAGTCGTTGATATGTACATACGTGCTGGATACAGTGGGGGTACATCTCAGTAATTCAATGTGTTCGTTATTTGTGGTGTCTCTGTGATCGGGGATTCATGTTTAGTCTTTTGTTATTTATTGTATTTGGAAAATCAAATCTTTAATAAGGGCAAATACACATGAATGGTCTAGGTTAAGCGAAATATTTCAAAAAATACTCCTCTACGGTTCCTCTACGTATTCTGATCTCTACATCGTTTACCTTCACCAATAACTCACCACAACAGGTCTTTTCCAAAGCTGTTAAACGAATATGGATTATTAAAACGATAATTTATAAAAAGACTACAATCTCTAAAAATGTGCTAAATAGAAAATAACACTAGATTTGTGTAAAACCTAATGCCATCTTAGAACGATTTGAGTCAACGAATTGACGTGCAAAAGCTTAAATAACTTAAGCAAAATCCATTACATTAATGTATGCAATATTATATTAATTATAACATGTAAGAAAATATAAATGTCTGACAATATTATATTAAAAGAAGAGATACATGCCACAACACTGAGAATTATAAACTCCCACTCTTGTGCCTTTATAGTTACGTAACAAATTCATTGGTCAAATAGACTCATGAAAAGATTAAAAGGGATGATTAAAGTTTAGAAACGTGGAATATCCTTTCTTACCTCCTATGTGATTGTCTGAAAGATGTGATGACGACACCTGCTTTGGGTTGACTGGTCTCGCGGCGGTAATTCTACAATCACAATTATACACCGATTAGCATTTAACCGTATAGCGTAGCGGTGAAAGAATAAGTCTACCACCCCCTCTCTTCCCTTAGGTGTCGTAAAAGGCGACTAACGGACTAAATACTACACTTACATCCAACAGCTTAGAGCGGCGATGGGCTCACCACCTGTCACACTAAGCACATGTGCAGTCCCTATATGGTGAAAAGTGGACTATAGTAAAGGAATGCTTTTGCTGTCCTCATTACCTAGGCACTGACGAACCCTTCGGTGAAAAAAGTCGTGATTATACATGGTTAATTGATGAACCTCCCGCCAAAAGTAAATGTGGGGTAAAAAAGTAATAAGTAATAAAATATTTGACGTAAAAATAATGAATGTTTTCTTTTTTTAATTACAATTTTTGCATGCTTTTTATATCCTATAGTTCTAGGTGCGTGCGCTCACCCTCGCGGTCAAAGCGACGACGACGGCGCGCTGTCATTGGTGCACGGGGTGAATAATAGCGGCAACGCACTTGCGCTTTGATAACCGCGATAGGCCGCGCGCTAGGTGACCATAATTTTAATTTTCTTAAGGAAAAGTTGAAATAAAAATGTAAAAAAAAATTGTTTTTTTATTTCATTATTTGGTTGTACTATGCTGCTATAGGATCACGTAAAAAAATTTGGCGGGGGGTCAAAAATTAACCCTGTATTTGTATAAGCATTTAACAAGCGACACGGAGAGTTTAAACACAGGTAAACTGATGTTATAGACTGCAGATCTAAAAAGGAAGTATTTTTTTCCTGTCGTGGACGTGGTATAATAAATCACAATACAGATTTCCATTTTTTGAAAATTAGAGAAATTTAAAAAATTAGCTAGAATAATATAATTTTTTTTACTGGAACCGATTTAAATTACTGTTATCATTGGGACATGTCAATGTCTAAAAAACTTAGCAGTTTGGGTTGTTAGTGCAGCACAGTTCTGCTTCACTAACTGTCCTTGCATTTGGACTACGCTCCCGCTTAACATCAAATGGAGTAGAGTCATTAGCATCATTCTGAATACAATGACAAGAAATGGGGTTCAGTTATATAGCAATTTTTAAAGTTATGTTTTCTAACAAACTAAATTAATTAAAATAATGCACATCATGAAACATGCTGTATCTTTACTAACACGCACGCAAGCGTCAATAAAAATATAGCTGTGTGCTCCGAGTTTAGTGTGCATGTTCGGCTATCTTTGTGTGCGTGTAGTACAGCTGTACGGGTTTGGAATGGGTATATTTTTTTGGTGAATTATGATAATGTTTTGTTGATTATCTCGGTAACGAGCCTGTAGTTTTGGACCAAATTTGGTGAGCATGCTCAGTGTGATGTATAGATGCTCCCCTTAAACGTTCGCTTATTGATATTGTTAGACCCTAAATATAAAAAGTCCTTGAATATATTTACCAAAATTTAGCATAACTGTTTTTGTTTTTATTTAGATTTTTTTTTAAATATTTACTACTTAAGCTACATTAACCATAAATGTGCCCTTGACATACTATGGGAAAGGCTACTCCTGTTCTGGCACCGGTGTTTTTACGCTTTTTAGTAGTAAGTCAACCTCGATTATTGTTAAACCATCTTATATAGGACAATAAACGTTTTCCATTTTTTTTTTTTCATTCACCTGTGCCACGGAGACCTGCGAGGTGACGGAGGATCGGGGCTCCGACCCGCCCCAGTAGCGGCGGCGCTCGCTGTTGATCGACGCGTTGGTATAGCGCCGCTCACTGCCGCCGCAGACGGACAGCGGACAACAATAACAACAGACTACACTTAAAAAACCGTTACAGCTTCATAAAGTTTATTTGGTGCAGGGAAACAGTGGTGTGACAAAATACTACACTTAATAAGAAGAGAAGTTTTCATGAAGCTCAACAGTTCAAAATTTATCATTAGGTAAAGGTTACAATTGGACAGACAAAAGTGATAAATGTTTCTGCTTTAATAAAAGTTTATAACAAAAAGAAAGGAATAAAGAAAAAAATTTTTTTTTCTTTTGATGATAATATGTTTTAGAATACTAAACTGTTAATTTTGTAGTTTTAGGTTTTTTAGTTTTAGTAGATTTGTTTAGTAGAAATTTGGTTTTAATTTATACGGCAACATCAGACAAGTCATCAACATCATCATCAGCCTATACCTAGACGTCCTACTGCTGGGCACAGGCCTTCCACGTGGACAATAGCACATGGGGATATTGGCCGGCCCAATGCGGGTTGGTGGATTTTAACGACTGCCATCTTACAACAACAACCGGGACCAACGGCTTAACGTGCCTTCCGAAGCACGAAGGAGCTCGAAATGTTTTTAATTTGATCACCCATCCAACGACCCGGCATTGCGTAAGTTGCTCAGCGAGCAAGATCGCAAGCTGAACTTCTCCGCAGCTCTGTCAGACTAGTATACCGTAAAAATAACAATCTTATTTCTTCTGGAACGACTGCCGCAGTCCATGGACGCTTGCAATACCGACACTGTATATGTATAATGAGTACTGTGCCGACTCTAGAGCTTTAAGTCTTGTATGCCTCATTTGTATGCCTTAAAATTCCACATGTAATACCATTCAAACCATAACTACTCTTTAAACAGTGCCAGAACACAGCTATGCAAACCAATACCGCATGCCAGCAGCAGCGGTCATCCATCCTGACTGGGCAAAACCCAATTGTTTTTATACGCCATCATCTGTGGTGTGCGCTCGTCCCTCAAACCCCAATAAAACTGACCTCGCAGACCTTCTACGTGCATACCGCTGCGCGTTGGAGTCCGAGGCGCGGCGGGGCTCCGGCTGCGCGGCCGCCGCCAGCCGCGCGCTGTCGGAGCGGCGCCGCGCCTCGGCCATGGCGCCCGCCACGCCGCCCGCCGCCGGCGCCGGCGCCAGCCGCCGCGGGCTCTCTGACATTGTGCGCACACGCTGCACGAACAGATAACATGATATCCCTATAAGCGGACTCGCTGCTGTGAATGAGTGAGGCAAAATAGCCAGGTACCTTAAGAGGCCTATTACATCTCGACTGTGATTTTTGCGTAAAATGGCCAATTTTGGCGTTACGGATCTCGGAAACAAAAATACATTGACGATTATGACTCATTTAATAGTGTAGAATAGCTATTGGAATAGTGCGTAGCGGCCTCGCTTTTTGTAAATTTTGTTTAACTTTTTAATTAAACCCAAAATTGCAGAGGAAGATTTTCATAAAGTGCGCGAAGGCACTTTTTTGAGCTCATCGATTGAACTACTGTTATAAACAAGTGAATTAAAAAAATATAATGTTATCTCTTATATAGTCGAATAGTGCGTAGCGGCCTCGAAATTTTTAGATATCATTGATTTTATTTAGGAAAGAAATCTTATTCTGAACCAAAAAACTTTGAAAATCGCTATAAGTTAACTATGAATATCTCCTATCTACGATAATATTATTTTAGCAAAATTTATACCAGAGTTATTGTTGCTTCATAAGGAATAAAATTTTTATAATGAATTTATTACCCTATTACGATAACAACGATAAATACAACTGCAAAATTACTACAAAATGCGATGCGTCGGCCGTCCGAATTCAACATAAGCTCACAGAATGGAGATTTGTAATATTATGCACAAATTTATTAACCTATTTCGATAAAAACAATAAATACAACTGCAAAATTACTACAAAATGCGAAAATGGACATTTTACGCAAAAATCACATTCGAGATATAATAGGCCTCTTAACATAATACACGCAATGTGCAATTGAACTAAAGATATAACGCGGCGACGAGTGAAGTTGCAAACAATGGAACGCTCATTCCGTTCAGTCCGTCTGCGCGACCTTCAGCTAATTCATCAGCACATTCATTCAGTTCATTAGAAGAATGACACAGTCCAAATTACGCTTCCCGCGCGCGCGCACGCATCAATCTCTTGCCACTGACGCGTCATCGCTCGTAGCAAAAACCGCCATATTGAAGATTGTGAAGATATCAAGATTGAGTGCATACGAGTGTGGGAACAGCAAGAGTCCATTGTCGCGAGCAGCTCGCCTGCCCCGTTAGGCCGTTACCCCTTCACAAGTAAGTCCCTTTATTCCTTCTTCCATCACTGCTATGATCGGCGTCCTTAACATGCGCCGACATAGACTATTGATAATTAAACACTTATAGCTATGTAAAATGATACTGTCGATGGTGTATCTTAATAAATAAATAGTCTAAATGTTGTAAGAGCAACTTGGTCACCTACCGATGAGATTTAGCCAATCAGTGCAGATGTTATCCTGAACTTAGTAAAGTTCTCAGTTCACTACACACCTAAACAATTAAGAGCGTTGCAGCTCTATATTCAAGAAAAAAAATCTATATGCATCTATCTATATATATATATAATGGATAGAATAGCAAATGGATACCCCTTTTGCTATTCTATCCTTTCCATAAAATTGTTTGATAACGTTACCAACAATTTGTAAAATAGACTATTAACCACTATCGTATCAGACTTACTACAAAACTCAAGACACATACTTCCGAGAACCGTTGTGATATCTTGAACTTGTCGTCGATCTTGTGTTTGTTCTTCTCCTGTTCCTCTTCTTTATACTTGATGTCTTCGTCGCTCTGGTCCACCAGCTCGATGCTCTCGTCCTTCATGATGGCCGCTGCAGCATCGTTGTCCCTGATCGTGGCCGCCGCGGCGTCGTTGTCCTTAGTCGGGGACTTTGACTCGGCTTTAGCGCTGTGCTCTGGACTGACCTTCTTTGGGCTTCCCACGAGTGTTACTGAACTTATCGCGCCCGGTGACGATGGAGAAGTTCCTGGTGGTAACCAAAAATACAATAGGGTGGTGGTATAGGTTAAACATAAAGTTTTCAAGATAGAAATACCAAGGAGAATTAAGTATGATTTAAAATTGGGGAAAAATTTAACATGACACATAAATTTGGTAGTCGTAAAGTGCAATTATTTGAAAATACTATAAAAATTAAAAACTTAAAACCATTGGCCTTAAGTCCTTATTTTGAATCTAAATGTCAGGTACAATCGAGAAACTTCCCGGTCAACCACGATTTACATCCCTGATACTTATTCTGTTGTATGTTACCTTTCAATGTCTCGTTGCTCGAAGATGTAGCCATTATTTTAGGTATTGTTAGATGGCTGTTATCTTCGTCCGCCTTTGGTAAGCGTGTTGAAAAAAATAATATTGTCCAATTTACAAACCATTGCTTTTATTACAACGTGTTAAGGTTTTGTCACATACGTCGCGAGTGGTAGAAACATGCTGCGTTGCAGCACGAATGAAGCCTGCTCGCCCGGCGTAATACCTCTCGCGGAATATCAGCGTGAAACAATGGCTCTTGTTGCATTTGTTTCGTCCGGTGTGGGAAAGTACCGGAGGCCCAGGAGGAGGTAGTTTTTACGTCAGCTGTTTGCACAGCCTTTACTATCTAAGTACTAGTTAAATACTAAATTTGGATTTTTGTAAAGTAATAAATAGGGTGTTTGGTAATCTTTACTAGTGCCATAAATGCGAAAGTGATTTGTTTGTTTGTTTTGTATATTTTAAGGCATAAACCTGGAAACGGTTGTTATAGGCAACTTTTTCCCACAAAAGCGCAGGCGAAGCCACGGGGGTGACGGGAGCCGCGCTTAACATCCCACAACTGGACTATCCTATTGTGTGCAAAGAACATTTACCTTGCAGACGGACGATGTCCTACGCGATGGTGCCATCAGGTAAGGGGACAGCTTATCTTCATCTTCGCCTACGATAGAATATAATGTTATAACAGTTATTATTCAATTAATTAAAGTAACAGCATGACAATATTGTAATAGTTATGTTGACAACAATACAATTATTTCCCAGATATTTAAATTATTTAAGATATTACATAGTAGACGTACTTAGTCCGTGATAAAAGTTGTTCTACAAATATAACACTCAAATTGATGAAACATAACAGTGACGTCATAGTTCGGTATTCCCATACAATTTCTATGAAGGAATATCTTTTTGACAGTTGCTAAAAAGTTCCTCTATTTACTATCTTGTATGGTCTCAAAGCCTATAGTACTTACTCTACTTTTGCAGTAGAGTTACGAATGAAGCGAAACATAACATCAACTGCCTCAAATCTTGTCTAGATTTATAAGGCGGCCGCGCACTGATCAGTGCTCAATGAATATTTACTATTATTGTTTCTAGTGGCGCTGCGTTTCTAAGTGTTAAGTAAGGCGGTCTTATTAAACTCTACGTAATAAAATAAAACTACAAGAGGACGGAGAAGGTCTTACTTTTCCTTGAGGTCCTCCAGAATCTTGACTGCCAATCTCTATCGCCATATTCCGAGCCATAACCTGAAGCGAAACTTTATTATAATCGTAAAAGTGATAATTAAATACTTAACTACACCATACTATAATTATTTATAAATTACTTAATAGTACTTTTTGTATTTGTTTATGTATGTAGCCTTTTTCTATCTTCGTTTTGTGTGTTTTTAATGTCTGTCATGTTATAAGAAGTCATGTTGTTCATCAAACGATTAATAAACAAATTTAATCAGTAGCATTTTTATTGTACATGTTTGTAGTTCCTTACAGTGAAGAGATAAGATAGATAGGATCACAGCACATAGGATAGACATATCAGAAGGTAGTTGTAGTGTTTGAGGATTATTGGACTTACTTACCATCAGGTGAGAAAAAAAAAATATAGTGTGGAAGACAACATTTTATTTTTGTCTATCCCTTAATATTATGAGTGACCTTTCTGACTTTCTTAATAATCAAAAAACTCAAGAAGAAAAATAGAAAAATAATATAAAATCCAAATATTCAGTATGTTTCAATTGCAATAATGAATTTTTGTAAGTTTAAGTACCATGGATTTTCGTAGAGTAACGCCTGATTCCATTAGCCATATAAAACAAAAACTGAGGTAGAAAAATTTTCAACGTTACGTTTATCTTTGAAAAAAACTGAAACTCAAAAAGATGACATTGTAATAAAACCTATAATATAATAAGCAATTACCAGACACCGAGCTGGCGGCGCTTGTCTTCCTTGTGGCATCAGGCGGCGGCGCCAGCTCCATCTCCTGCTGGGACTGCTCATAGAACACCTGCTTGAGCGCCTCCAGCACGGTCACCCCGTCCGTGAACACGCGGTACGTCAGCAGGAAGGTGTTCAGGAAGTCCACCGATAGGAAGCGGAGGTCTGTGGAGACGAGTAAAATCTTTTTTAACTTTTAATCCTTCTTCTGTGTAGTGCTGTGCTGGTACCGGCTTATTAATAGAACAGTACCAGCCCATCTCTTCCCTTGGGTGTCGTAAAAGACGACTAACGGACCAAAGACACACTTCCAACAGCATAGAGCGGCGATAGGCTCAACATAATTATGTCATGCTGAGAACATGTGCAGTTATTATTTCTCTCACTAACCTTTCGGGGTTAATACTTAGTCGTAAATAGGTATATATGTACGAGTATGTATGTAATCCTTTTACTTTGGGTCTGTCCTGCGCCTCCTGCCAGACATCCACGTGGAGCACGCGCAAACTTCTTATAGGAGCTTGATAGCGCATCAGCGGCTAAGATGTTCGATTTGCAATCTAGCTAGTTAAACAACGAACCTAGTGAATAAGCTTACCCGTCAGCCGCTGCAGCAGACGCTGCGGGGTAGCACAGCGGATCTGCGGCACTTTGCACGAGTTGAGCACGTACGGCTGAAGCGTATAGCTATTACCGTCCATATTATGATTAGTCAAGAACTTGCTGTCAAAGCAGCAGCAAAGGTAACTGCTTAATACCTAATTTACGTATGTAAATTTGTGCTAGTTAAGTGTTTTTTATGTCTCCTTTTCTAATTAATTGTTAGTCTCTAATAATGTCACCGCCTTCAAAAAAATTATGTACATGCTTACTGGTTGACTGTTAAAGAATGCCTTATGGCATTAAGTCCGCCGTTTGCTGCATTTTAGGCAATAAAGTTTATATAAATAAATAAAACCAGCTTACCGTTAGCCGCTGCAGCAGACGCTGTGGGGTAGCAGAGCGGATCTGCGGCACTTTGCACGAGTTGAGCGTACGGCTGAAGCGTATGTCCATTATTGTCCATATCATCGGTCAGAAACTCGCAGGCAAAGCAGCAGCCGATTAAAGGTGACCTCTTAGTGTCTAGACTTGCTTACCCGTCAGCCGTTGCAGCAGACGCTGCGGGGTAGCAGAGCGGATCTGCGGCACTTTGCAGGAGTTGAGCGTGCGGCTGAAGCGGATGTCCATTATTGTCCATATCATCGGTCAGAAACTCGCAGGCAAAGCAGCAGCCGATTAAAGGTGACTTCTTAGTGTCTAGACTTGCTTACCCGTCAGCCGTTGCAGCAGACGCTGCGGGGTAGCAGAGCGGATCTGCGGCACTTTGCAGGAGTTGAGCGTGCGGCTGAAGCGGATGTCCATTATCGTCCATATCATCGGTCAGAAACTCGCAGGCAAAGCAGCAGCCGATTAAAGGTGACTTCTTAGTGTCTAGACTTGCTTACCCGTCAGCCGTTGCAGCAGACGCTGCGGGGTCGCAGAGCGGATCTGCGGCACTTTGCAGGAGTTGAGCGTGCGGCTGAAGCGGATGTCCATTATCGTCCATATCATCGGTCAGAAACTCGCAGGCAAAGCAGCAGCCGATTAAAGGTGACTTCTTAGTGTCTAGACTTGCTTACCCGTCAGCCGTTGCAGCAGACGCTGCGGGGTCGCAGAGCGGATCTGCGGCACTTTGCAGGAGTTGAGCGTGCGGCTGAAGCGGATGTCCATTATCGTCCATATCATCGGTCAGAAACTCGCAGGCAAAGCAGCAGCCGATTAAAGGTGACTTCTTAGTGTCTAGACTTGCTTACCCGTCAGCCGTTGCAGCAGACGCTGCGGGGTCGCAGAGCGGATCTGCGGCACTTTGCAGGAGTTGAGCGTGCGGCTGAAGCGGATGTCCATTATTGTCCATATCATCGGTCAGAAACTCGCAGGCAAAGCAGCATCCGATTAAAGGTGACTTCTTAGTGTCTAGACTTGCTTACCCGTCAGCCGTTGCAGCAGACGCTGCGGGGTCGTAGAGCGGATCTGCGGCACTTTGCAGGAGTTGAGCGTGCGGCTGAAGCGGATGTCCATTAATGTCCATATCATCGGTCAGAAACTCGCAGGCAAAGCAGCAGCCGATTAAAGGTGACTTCTTAGTGTCTAGACTTGCTTACCCGTCAGCCGTTGCAGCAGACGCTGCGGGGTCGCAGAGCGGATCTGCGGCACTTTGCAGGAGTTGAGCGTGCGGCTGAAGCGGATGTCCATTATTGTCCATATCATCGGTCAGAAACTCGCTGTCAAAGCAGCAGCCGAGCAAACTGTATCCTAGTGAACAAGCTTACCCGTCAGCCGTTGCAGCAGACGCTGCGGGGTCGCAGAGCGGATCTGCGGCACTTTGCAGGAGTTGAGCGTGCGGCTGAAGCGGATGTCCATTATTGTCCATATCATCGGTCAGAAACTCGCTGTCAAAGCAGCAGCCGAGCAAACTGTATCCTAGTGAACAAGCTTACCCGTCAGCCGTTGCAGCAGACGCTGCGGGGTCGCAGAGCGGATCTGCGGCACTTTGCAGGAGTTGAGCGTGCGGCTGAAGCGGATGTCCATTATTGTCCATATCATCGGTCAGAAACTCGCTGTCAAAGCAGCAGCCGAGCAAACTGTATCCTAGTGAACAAGCTTACCCGTCAGCCGTTGCAGCAGACGCTGCGGGGTCGCAGAGCGGATCTGCGGCACTTTGCAGGAGTTGAGCGTGCGGCTGAAGCGGATGTCCATTATTGTCCATATCATCGGTCAGAAACTCGCTGTCAAAGCAGCAGCCGAGCAAACTGTATCCTAGTGAACAAGCTTACCCGTCAGCCGTTGCAGCAGACGCTGCGGGGTCGCAGAGCGGATCTGCGGCACTTTGCAGGAGTTGAGCGTGCGGCTGAAGCGGATGTCCATTATTGTCCATATCATCGGTCAGAAACTCGCTGTCAAAGCAGCAGCCGAGCAAACTGTATCCTAGTGAACAAGCTTACCCGTCAGCCGTTGCAGCAGACGCTGCGGGGTCGCAGAGCGGATCTGCGGCACTTTGCAGGAGTTGAGCGTGCGGCTGAAGCGGATGTCCACGTCGTCGGTGAAGAGCGCGCGGTCGGAGCGGCAGGCGGGCAGGCTGGCCGACGCGGCGCCGCACGCCCCGCACGCGCGCAGCAGCTCCGTCAGCGCGGCCGACTCCATGCACTGCGCGAGCTCGCTGGTCCATGCCGCTTTCTCTTCGAGGGTCGCCGCCACTATAGGGAAGTTTTGTCGAAACTCCGACCGTCAAGTAGAAAACTAAACTAATACGATGTGTACTTTTAGGCGCTACGCAAACGTATGCACTTTCTATTTGCAGTGCGTCAGTTGCCGCTACCGGAGACTGTAACCGCTTTTTTGTATGATGGTGTACTGTACAGTGTCGGAAAAATAAAGTGTCTACGTTTGCGCAGCGCCAACTTGACAGTATTTTATTAACGCACAATTTAAGTTCAAATCATAGACATGGCGTGGCGCATGTTAATATGGCGGAAAATTGTGAGGAAGTCAAAGCGGTCATGCGGCATCATACTTATAGAATACTGAATTCTGATTCTGAAACTCTGGCTACGTCACAGACTTGCACTCTGTGTATACAAAGATATATAGGTATACAGTTGCCACTTTTTTTACAATGGTACATACACATTAAAATTTCAAAAACAGCTTACCTAGATGAGCGCATATTTGTTCTCCTTTGACTTCTACCAGAATTTTGAAATCCTTTCCTTGATACGCATCACCCCCGGGAGACGAGCAAACCGATGTAGAATCTGTCAGGAAAACATTATGCGGGCTTTGTGATTTGATTGTATAAAATATATATTTATTTATTTAAATTTCAAATATATCATATTTAAATGTCACACACGTGGAAACCACAACTTGTCGTAATCTTGTCCCTTTTTCCTCGGGGGTCCCGACCAGCACGTCGCGCGTCGTGTCGCCGAATTAGGACCCCACTTTTTGCCAATTTCTGCCTTTAGCAGGTTTAGTAACTCCTTACCATCATTATCATGGTTTGAAGAGTCTCCAACAAGCAGTGCGTCGTGCAACGACATCTGCCCAAGTAGTATCACAGGTAGTATGAAGGTTTACCACTTTCCAATAGGCAGGCCATTCCCTTGCTATCAGGTTCAGTAAGTGACATAAAAAGAAAATTGCATTGACCACATCTGACAGCGACGGAGCTGTGTGGTGACGGCTCATTATTGGAAGAATACTACCAAGTATCAACTCATCTCTTCTCTTCGGTGTCGTAACAGACTCACCACCTTTCACGCTGAGCACATGCATGCAGCAGTTGTTATTTGGTTTGCCGTGGAGTGTGAAAGAATAGTGGGCTACTTTTGCGTTCCTCATTGCCCAGTCTCTGACACCCATTGTGGATACTAGTCATCATTGTATGTATGTAAGAGCACTTACCGTCATCGTCGTGGTTGGAAGGGTCCTCAACCAGCAGCGCGTCGTGCAGCGGCAGCCGGCCGGCGGGCGGCAGGTGCAGGCGGCCGCCGGTAGCGCGCGTGGTCAATAACAGGTGGTTGCTGAACAGGAACGCCTGCCGCGCCTGCAGAGTAGCCCGCCGACCCTTGCCCACCACTTGGGATAGCGTGCCTGGATACGAAACAACTTTTGTGTGAACTTCATCGTATAACCAGTCAGAGGGTCAAGACAAGTGGCATATGAAACAGAGTAGAACTATTGCTCCGAACGATTGGTTCCTGATTCGCCGGATTCTTGTTTTGCCAGATTCTTGTTTCGTCGGATTTTTTTCTTGAAGGAAAACTATAGAAATGTCGCGGATTTACCTATCTAGTAAATATAAAATGCAGACATTTCGGTACATTAAAAAAATTGGTTGCCTGTAAAGTCGGTATACGGGCGAAAGTTTTACGTGACAACGACTTTGAGTGGTAAAATAATTTTAATGTGAATATTCATTCGTATAGTAGGAAGAAGGATGAAATAATAGTAACAATTTAAAACATTTATTTAAACAAAGAATTATATTTAAAACATAGTTGAGTGGGAGAGAGACGCAAGGCATTCGGCGGGCCTCTCTCTCGTTCGGTGACTCATCGTAACGTTACCGAGCGTTACACTTTTTCATAAGTGACTCCCAGCCGCAACCTAATTTAAGACGTTGTCACGTCAAAAAATATTTATTTGTTCTTAATTTAATAACGTAACAGTATACTCATATTTCGGCGAAACAAGAATCCGGCGAATCAGGAATCTGGCGAATCAGGAACTAATCCTCCGAACGCCTCGGTGGCCGATTGGTCAAGCGGAAGCTTGATATCCGGTGATCCCGGGTTCAACTTCCAGATCAGGTAAAGTGTTTTTCGATTTTTCGATGCATAGCCCGGGTTTGTGATTACTCTGATCTCCAACCCGCATTTGGAAAGCGTGGTGATTAACGCAAAACCCATCTATTGTAGCGATTATTTGATGACAGTGATAGAGGGCTTTGCCCTGCAGAGGGGCAATATACAGGCTGTACTTTACCTTAATTTTTTATGTTTGCTAAATTATACAACGTTAGTCGGAAAGGGGGTACTAAGCTACGGACAACTGAAAGTGATACTATCAACTGATTATATTACAAATATAAACTTTGCAAAAAACATTCATATTTTATGCATAAGTATTCATATTTTAAAAATGTACAACCCTGAATAGGGGCGGGGCTATAGCCACTTTTTAACCCCGGCAATGAACTCAATGAACTCAAATCTCTCTTTCTCTCAAAACAGCTGACACAGCTGACACAGATCGGCTACCACAGCGTCATTTCTTATGAAATCTTAAAACAGCTGTTAATCTAATATTATCCATTTTTTAGGAAAAGTTCTTAGACAAAAGTTATTTACTATCATGTATACTTTACCCTCCTTTCAGTATAGTACCCCCTTTCCGACTGACGTTGTATACTCGTACTTAGATAGAAGAAATAATGACCTTGTCGTATGAAGACTTGATTGACGTCCAATAGAATGTCGCATCCCTCTATGATCATGCGCTCCACGGCTAGGTTTTTCCGCAGATTCTCTGTCTCGCTGACCTGTAGAAAGAGAAGAGGTCTAAGATTAATGATAAAACGTTCAACGGAGTTCAGGTGAACTGCTTAGTACAGGTATTCTAGGCTCGTGCAGGGTTAATATGTGTCTAATTACGACGGCGCGCTACCTGTAGTGCATCTGCCGCGACAGCTCGTGCAGGGTTACATGTGTCTAAGTACGGCAGCGCTACCTCAACGTGCATGGTTACATACATACATATTGACGACTATTATCCCCGGAGATTTAGTCAGAGACCAGGCAATGAGGACCGCAAAAGCAGTCCACTCCTACAGTCCCCGTTTCATCAAATGGCTGTGTGATAGGTGGTGAATCACCGCTCTATGCTTTTTGATGTGGGTGCAATCTTTTATATGTCAGTCGCCTTTTACACCCAAGGAAAGAGATAAGACGGTAGTATATTATTATTGTGCCGCTACCAGCACAGCATGGTTACTATGTGTCTAAACACGACGCGCTACCTCATCGTGCATTTGCCGCGACAGCTCCTCGAGCTGGGCGCGCGCGTGCTGCAGGCTGCGCCGCTCCACGTGGTCGTGCGGCGTGTGCGCGAGCAACTCGTGAAGAGTTATTATATACCGCGGGATCTGAGGAGAGACCACAATGTTTTAATTTATTAATACTATTTGGCGCAAGAAGCTGTTAGATACAAACAGCACAAGACTGTTGGAGATAATTGAGGGGAGACCTTTGTCCAGCAGTGGACGTCCTTCGGAAGATGATGATGATTTATCGCGAGAAGGCACGGCTACGCCGACTTCTTGCGGTACTGTGGCGAAGATGTCGTGACGAGCTAGACGTATACCTCTGAACGATTAGCTCATTGCAATGGTGGAAAGAAATAGGTGGAAGATGGAAGCCTTTGACTAACAATGGCATTAAATGGGCTGATATAATTATCATAATCATAATGGAAGAGGAAACACGTTAAAGCAAAACTCTATTCTGATCTATGATTCATTAATTTATCAAATAATATGACCATATACTGGATCCTTACTGCCAAAGATAGGAAAAAGTAGAGAAATTTAAAGAAGTATACACCAGATCTATTGTTGACGAAAACTGAAAAGGTGAAGAAGATGATCACAATCCAACTAGTTCATACCTGGTGCATAGGGTATGTCAGGAAGGTCTCGAGCGAGCGGCTCTGGCAGGCGGGCTTGCTCTCCAGGCGCGCCAGCAGCTGCGCAAAGGGCTGGCTCTGCTTGCACTCCGTCAGCACCTGCAGCGAGTAGTGGTGGTTGCGCACGTACTCCTGGTAGATCGTCAGCATGGGCAGCAGCATGTCGAATAAGTCTCCTATATGCAGTCCACTACTAAGTATTTGTCACTAAAGCTTAGCTTAACATTATATACATACAAACATACATTCACGACTATTATCACAGAATAACTAATAGTACTACGTACAGAAGGTTCACTCTCTAACGACTTTCACGCGAAATTGAAACTTATCGTGTGACCCGAGCGTTCATATTCCGTTAAGCAACGCTGACTCAATATCGATTTGACATCATGACGTCACAGAGCGTAGGGTTTACGCGCGCGCGCAGGGATTACGAGTTAAGCGACGACGCGCGATGTGGAGCGTGCGTCGCAAGCGGCAACCTTTACTGCCATACGCCTAGGCGGCCTGCCTGGGAGGCGCGCCAAACGAACGTAACTAAACTGCGGAGTGACACCCCCCCGCGTCCACACCGATCGAGCACGGCCTGCGAGCCAATGCCTCAGCCGGTGTGGACGTGGCTCGGGCTGCTTTGGGCGCACGTTGCGTCGGCCGAGCGTGCCTCGGGGTCGAGCCGTCGCCGGCGGCTGTCGGTAAACGGGACGCGCTCAAAGACGCCTCAGGGTGCGCTATGCGTTCGGTGTGGACGGTGATTCTCGTGGACTTTTGATGGCTCGGCCTGCCTCACGAGGCTCGCCTCTGTGTTTCGGGGGTGCATCTCGAGTCTGCCTTGCGAGGCCATGCTCGCGAGCCCATGCGCCCGGTGTGGACCCGGCTAATAAGGATCACAGAAGCAGTCAACTGCCATTAGTTTAAGGTATACAGCAAATACCCTATTTAACTGATACTAACTCTAGCGCGTCAGTTCAGATGCGATTTTGCAAGTTAAGCCAAGGCAACTAATATTGGAAGCGGGTTATAAATTGTGAATTTTTTATTGATCGATTTAAATTGAAAAACCGTCGTTAATTATCAAACCTCATTGCTGAATGTCAGGCCTTTCCACAAGGGGAAGTTTCTCGGAAAACTTATAAAATTATTTTCTTACTTAGTCCGAAATTACTAATAGCACATAACGTCAGCTAAAAAAGATTCACCTAATACGAGGGTCGGCCAGGACTCCATCCTAGAAGTGAGACCTTTGAAGAATATCTGGTGGAGGAACAGAACTGTCTCGCTGTTCAGGAAGATGGAGTTGACATCCTCGTGCGTGCACGGAGGCTTCTTGGAGCTGGCCACCATCTTAAACGGGCGGAGGAAGCAGGTCACCTAAAATAAGATAGTCAGATTACAAAGCAGCTAACATATTTATAGTTAAATCTCTTTTATTTGTATATGCTTTACTCCCTTTCCATGTACAACCAACCAAGTACAGGGCTGCATTGCCATACAAAAAAATATATTGCGTATTACTTCTTAGTTTGGTCAAAAGAGGATAGTATACGAGTACTACGCTGCCCATCTCAGTATGAGATTAAGTAATAGTAGTTTGTAGGCAGGCAAATAAAAACACTGCATTAAAAATACTAATTTAGGCTGATAAAACAATTACTAAACTAGGTTTCTGTTACGAGCTTTAAAAAACTTCGTGCAATCACTAAAAGTAATACTTTACCAGTATTTCCATTTGCTCCAGATATTCCTCCTCTGCTTCTACCATCTTGAAGACCAGACTGTGACAAAAAAATTAAGTAAACTTTATAAAAGTACCTATAACGACAGTTTGTAAAGATGAGTTATATTGATGATTACTCAAGTCATGAGTTATAGCCCTGAAGACAATTTAATTTTCATCCCCGCACCTCGGAAAGAGTATTTTTACTCTTTGATATCTGAGTGCAAAAGCCGTTTTTGTCCGCTGGAGGACAAAGTAAATTGAATTTAGAACATCGTGTGCAAGTTTGTGAATTCAAAACATCGTAAACCTATTTACTTCTCCCTCCATGGTGCCGAATTTATCATACAACCTTTATTAATTTGTTAAAAACTCAGACTCGGAAGCTTTTTGGTGTACTTTTTTTTTAATTTGCTTAGTAATTTCCTCGCTTAGGTGGGATGAAAAGTTACGTGTTGCACTCGTGTGCAACGATTTTTTACCTCGTACTTTTTTGATTCCCTCGCTAACGCTCAGGATTCTAATTTTAGAATCCTTCATATGTTCGGTCATCAAAATTAAGCACGCGGTCAAAAAGCAACTTTGCACTCATGTTTAACAAATAACTATTATGCTAAGATGTCAAATGAATTAAACATGAAATAAAAAAAACTTATCGTCTTTTATTAATTCACGTACGTAATTGCTCAATTGTTTTCCGCTGAAAGTTTTTATTTAATTAAGGTTGCTTCGCACATATCAGTGAAGCCACAGTTCCGACACAGTACCGGCACAGTGTTTTTTATACATTCTCTATGAACGCATCCCCACCTGTCAGTGATAATGCCCGCCTTCCACTAAGAGTGGAGCGGGCTCCGTACGGACTCCGTATAGCTCGCAACAGCAATCTTCATAGAAGTGCTTCCACTGGGAACTGGGAAACTTCTATGAAGATCGCCGTTGCGAGTTAAATGTAGTCCGTACGGAGCCCGCTCCGCTCTTAGTGGAAGGCGTGCATAATGCTCTCAGTGTCGGTGCCGCCACCAGCAAATCACGGACGTATTCGTTTTGACATAATTCATAGAAAATGTGTATGAAAGAATATTTTTCACTGTTCCGGTACTGTGCCGGAACTGTGACTGTGAAGTCACAGTTCACGGTTGATATGTGTGAAGCAACCTTTGTGCCAGTGATGCAGATGATAAGACAAAGTTTTTCTCCTCGAAGGGGTTTTACTTTACTCATTTGATTCTGATGTTATTCTGACTTTGAAGAAGATTAAGTAAAAACAAATAACAACACTTTTTTAGTTTCCAAAAAGTTAGCTCACCTGTTCCGTTTTCTCATGCTTTCAGCATGCGGGCTCTTGATGTATTGCTCCACGATCTGCTTCCACCGGCGTCTGCATAGCCATCCTCGGAAAAAGCTCTGAACCGAAAAACAAATCAGTTATTGAGATTTGATATAGAATAAGTTCCGTGCGACCTTTTACAATCATAGTTAATTAATAACGAATTAATCATCAGTTTAATAAAATCTAATAATCCAACTTAAGAGACAGCATAATGCACATTAAGTACAGAAGTCATATAGGTACCCAAAGATTTTAAAAACTTTTTGATTTGGACCTACTTACTATAAATAAACAACATACATACGTACACATAATTACGACTGTTATCCCCTAAGGGTTAGTCAGAGACCAGGCGATGAGGACACCAAAAGCAGTCCTCTGCCATAGTCTACTTTTCACCAAATAGCCTGCACATGTGCTCAGCGTGACAGGTGGTGAGCCCATCGCCACTCTATGCTGTTGGATGTTGTCTTTAGTCCGTTAGTCGCTTTTTACGATACCCAAAGGAAAAGAGGGGGTAGTAGTATTCTTTAACCGCTTCGCGACACGCAAAATAAATAAAAATAAAAAATATTTTTCGAAGATTTCTACATGTCAGTTACAATAAAGTGTTAAATTAAATGTTTTTGGTAAAAAAAAACACAATATAAGTATGTAACTATTTGTCGTTACGAGTACTTCTCACTGTTAAATGTAGCAACCCGTAGTGAGGTTTTTTTAGAAAATTTTGCATCATTCTCTCTTTTAAAGCGTAGGTGAGCACTAAGAATGGATTTTTGGAAATTAGCCCTTCAAGGGGGTAAAAAAGGAGTGCAACGCATGTCGGGTAGTGCTAGTTAAACATTATTATGTTTAATTGTGTTTTCGGTAAAAAGAAAATTATGGAAAACAAACACTTACAAAACGTTTCCGGCCAAATAAAATATGTACAGGAAAATTTCGAATTTAAGATAGGTAACCGTTATCCTGGTGTCTGGCTAGGTGGCCTGCCCACTTCTATTTCAGTTTCATGGCCTGTAGTTTCATGGCTTGTAGTAGCCATAATATTTTATAATGTTTACATAATAACTCAAGCGATAGGCAGGTACATTTTTAATTTTGATACCGTACCTGAACTTTCTTAATTTTGCGGAGCTCCGCGGGGTCGATGTCGGGCGAGTCGGCGAGGGACAGGCTGGTGGTGGACGCGGCGCGCGTACTCGGCTCGTGCTCCTTCTTGTACGTGCACAGCTGCAAGTGGACATTCCATTCATCATCAGCCTATTAACGTCCCACAACTGGGCACAGGCCTCCCACGTGGACAATAGCACACTTGGGGATATTGGGCCATAACCCACCACGCTGGCCCAATGCGGGTTGGTGGGTTTTAACGACTGTCATCTTACGACAACAACCGGGACCAACGGCTTAACGTGCCTTCCGAAGCACGAAGGAGCTCGAGATGCTTTTTTTTTTTAATTTGGTCACCCATCCAGTGACCCGGCATTGCGAAAGAGGCTTAGCGAGCAAGATCGCAAGCCGAACACGCTAGCCGCTGCGCCATCGAGCTCTTCAGACATTCCATTGTTATGACCAATTTTTTTTATCAATTACGGGTAAACACTTGGTCTTCATATCACCTGGTGGTAAGTGACGGTAAGGCCGAAGGTGGAATAGCGCTTCACCCGGAATCCTCAACCACTGAAGAGTAGGCGGTGACCACAGTTTTCATTTGGTACAATCCTGCCACACATTTTAGTTAGAGCTGACGTCTAACAAAAAGAAAAGAGTTGTAGAACCTCAGCCCTGAGGCTGCGTTGGACAGCTTGTCACGCTGCTGCGGTACTGCTAGAGCAAGTCATATTTATGGAGTTCCAAGTTGTTAAGACAGCTAGAAACTCTTCTATTTTATAGACATAAGGACGAAAGACAATAACCCACGTTCTCAGCTTCTTGACCTCGTTAGCCAGTTGGTCGCACTGCTTCATGTACTGTTATAGCTAGTGATAATCAAGGCACTAGTTGCTAGGTGTTTAGGAAAGAGAAAACATATGGGGTTTAAAGTTACTCGCGTCGTAGGTTTACCATTGAGACCCTACACGTGACCCCTGGGTGGTGCTAAATAAGTGACACCGCTGCGTTGCAGCACGCATTGGACCGGCTCGCCCGGGGTAATACCACCCTCTCACGAATATCCGGCGTGAAATAATGGCACTTGGTGCTGTTGTGTTTCGTTAGGCCAGTGAGAGTTCCGGAGGCCCCCCCCCCCTCACTATTCCTATTCCTTCCTTAACCCTATTCCTTTCTTAATTATCGGCAACGTATCTGCGACTCCTCTGGTTTTGCGGGTGTTTAAGGCGGCGGTAATTGCTCTCCATCAGGTGACCAGCATGCTCGTCTGCCTCCTTCTTATAAAAAAATAAAGTTTGTTACAATAACCTTAGTCCGCTTGACCTCATTGGCCAGCTGATCTGGTGTGCTCGCTCTCCATCACCTGATCAAGGAGCACTTAATTGCCAGCTGTCTAGGAAGGTAAAACAATGGCAGTAACCTCAGTTCTCAGCTTCTTGACCTCGTTGGCCAGCTCGTCGCACTGCTGCGCGTACTGCCATCGAGAGGTGCGCTCGCTTTCCACCACCTGCAGCAGGTGCAGCTGCTTCTGCTCCAGCTCCTCCTTCTGCAGCAGCAGCTTGTTGAAGCTGGAGCAAACGGTAGTTCTACATTAAAATAAAACGATGTTCTCTGGGTGGAAACAAATGTGTGCAGCAGTTAGTGACGGAAATTGTTAACTTGGTCTTAACATATTTTCTTTTAACTTTTCTTATAGAAGAATCATTAACGGAATTATTAGCATGTTTATAGTTGTATTTCGATAAGATACCGGAATGAAAGATAGCGGAAGTTGCTCGCAAACCGAACGCATTGATTAGCCGCTGCGCCATTGATTCCTCAGACTTCCTAAGTATATGTGATAATACTCCAAAGGAAAAATAAAATAAAATGGTACACATCCCGTCATAAAATTACTTAAATATTTTAGTGGCCATGATAGTTTAAAAAGTCAATTTGTCTAACTACAGTCCAACACCTTAGTACCAACAATTAGATTTGTATTTCATATTTTCTATGTGGGCCACGCGCCACAGATAACAGAAAGTAATTCATCATGGCGGCGATGGCCGGAGCGATTGCCGGGCTTAATCATTTTAATGGCGACATGACAACCCTAAACGAAACGATGTAAACCGTTTTAATACGCGTCTAGGAGGAACATCGATTAAAAGCTCTATGTAAATAACTCTGTGAAATAGGTATAGCCTAAATACGTGGACAAAGGCTTTCATCATTGAAATTAGTCATCGCTATCGCAAATACCCACCAACCCGCATTGGGCCAGCGTGGTGGGTTATGGCCCAATATCCCCACGTGGGAGGCCTGTGCCCAGCAGTGGGACGTTTATAGGCTGATGATGATAATAGGTACCATTAATACAGTATTTTGTTCCTTGCCAAAAGCGGGTTCAAAGTCAAAGTCATAAACTGTAGATATGAATGGGTGCAAGTAACTGCTGAACAGCCTAGTCGTATCGATTACTTCGATAATCATTGTTAAAAAAAATATATAACGACATACACTTTTTGATAAGCTTTTATAAAAAGCCTGTTTATAATTGGTTGATGCCCAAATGCAAATATCTGCGCTTGACACAATGATTCCGTCCTCAAATTAAGAACGATAGTTTTATTGTTAATGTTAGTAATAATATTTGTGTGCATTGCATGCCCGGTCATGGGCAAACTGTTGATTTACTAATTAATTATTTTAAGAACTGTTACACAGTTCAAGCAATAAAGAAATTCTATTCTATTCTATACTAAAAGCCAAGAAAAATTGAATGTAGATAAGGTGTAGTAAATATATACAGGGTGTCCCATAAACAATGGAAGATCCTATAACCATCGATAGGCTTCATCATGGCCCCCTAATCTCAAATTTTGACCTTAGTAAAAATATTAAGGTATTTTTTAGGATTTTGGAATTTTTTGTAGTATTCGAAAATAACCCAATTACGGTTTGTTTTTATCATGCCACGCAACTATATTGAAAAATCTCTTCATTTGTAGATATGGCATGATAAAAACAAACCTTTTTTGTGTTGTGATGTTTATTAAGTATTTGTAACCATAGAGCATGTAGCAGACGCAAATCCAAAATCTTAAGAACCGTGATATTTTTACTAGGTAAAAATTGGAGATTAGAGGGGCCATGGTGAAAGCCTATCGATGGTTATAGGGTTATCCATTTTTTATGGGACACCTGTATATTCCTCTAAAACACACCAACCCTTGAAACAACAAACAATGATTGGCCAAACACGATTCCATTCCGCTCTTTACGCTGGCGCTGCGAAACGCCTCACGTGCTCCCTCCCTTCCCAGCTCCACACACGCATCGCATTACGAGCGACCAAACAATAATAAACGAAACCAATTGGGGATGAATACATTACATCCCGGATACCTCTCCCGGATAGCTGTTGGCGGAGCGCTTTTATCCTAATTAAAATTTGGTATACGCGAGCATTCTTCGTATTGAATTGAGTTTTACAAATAAGCCTTCCGGAATAACATAGCAGCACCAAAAACGTTATCTTACAAAGTTTCACAAATACGAGATGTTTCAGGATCTTAGCAAATAGAAAACTGTCCTATAAGCATATAAGTACAGGATAGTAACAGTCACGAGCACCAATAGTACCTATACACTTTGACTCTTATTTCATTGTATTAAGAGTTACATTTGTTTACATATTTTTGATTTTGACTGTACATGTTTTGACTGCCTCCCGAAAGTTCGGTATTCTCAATAAGGTGAGGCGGTTTTTCACTCCGAGCAGCGCTGTTTGCAGTACAAGACTCAGGTGCGATCGAGTATGGAGTATTGTTCTACATGGGACGGCTCCGTTAAATACCTCCTCGATGCCCTTGATAGACTGCAAAGGCGAGCGGTATGCATTATTGGAGATGCTGAGGTTATAGCCTCTCTTGAGGACCTCCAGCTGCGTAGAGTCGTTGCTTCTGTCAGTGTCTTCTACCGAAATTACTACGGAGAGTGTTCTGAAGAACTTTTTGATCTAATCCCGCCCTCTCCTTTCCTGTCCCGGACTACACGTGCTGGTCTTAGGAACCACCATCATACTGTGCAGAATATCAGCACTCGTACCAAAAAATTTAGCAAGTCGTTCCTCTGTAAGACAATTCAGCTTTGGAATTCTCTGCCGGCGCATGTGTTTCCCAGCCCCTATAATTCCGGGTCTTTTAAACGGGGCGTGAAACGGCATTTATGCAGGCCGTCATAAATGGGTGCGCTTGTTACCGTGCTTGTTCCACGGTGAGGAGCGCTCTCATTATTTTGGACTTCGTCGGCTGCTTATCATCAGGCAGGATGTAGTCACTTTGACGTGTCAATTAAAAAAAAAAACAAACATGCGGCGATGGGCTCACCACCTGTCAAGCTGAGCACATGTGCAGTCGCTATTTGATGAAAAGTGGACTATGGCCTGCTTTTGCGGTCCTCATAGCCTAGTTTCTGACTAACCCTTCGGGGATAATAGTCGTGATTATATGTATGTATATGTATGACTGTCATATTCATTGATTCAAGATACCAAGAAGTAGAGACGGTTCTGACGCCGTATATCTATACAGGAAAGTCATGGTATATGCCTATCTACCTCTCGGGGAAACGGCCGTGAATGTATGCATTATTATGTTACATTCAAAGACGACCTATATACGTACGTATATGCATATCCTATCCTACTAATATTAAAAACGCGAAAGTTTGTAAGTATGGATGGATGTTTGTTACTCTGTTACGTAAAAACTACTGAATGGATTTGGATGAAATTCGACATACAGATAGTTTAAAACCTGGATTAACACATAGGATACTTTTTATCCCGATATTCCCATGGGAACGGGAACCACGCCGGTGAAACTGCGAGCGGCCGCTAGTATGATAATACCTAATTATTATTATGTAACGGCATTTCACACGTGCGATGCCGCTGGCGAAAATGAGTAGGTATTAAAATAAATATATGAAGCAGCCTACGCGGTACGCAGCGCACAGGATGGAGTACCAAAAGGTCCGTTTATTTTGAGTGACAAATCCCAAGCATTGAGATACCTATTATAACTAGAAACGCATCGCGAAACAATTTTTTGCGCACCGATTTGCGGCTGCATGCTCCGCAATTGCTTAGATCACTATTTATTTTTATTCACTACGGGTAAGCACTTAATTGGCATAAAGCTAATCACACACTACGCAGATACGGTAAGATATCTGTATCTGAGCAGATTTCTTTCAATATCGCTCTCTATATAAATCATATGAACCAGCACACACAGCGCAGATAATTTATATTTTATCGTACAGTATCTGTGAGCACCGACATATACCGACAGATGGTGAGATTATCATCTGCGTATACAAATATATCTGCAGATAACATCTGCCGTATCGGTGGATGCGCAGGGGTAGGGCGATCAAATCATAACTTCCTGTAACATTCTTATGTCTCTGTATCAAAGATTACTCGTACTTTCACTTTCAAGAATATGGCATGATAAGTCCACGACTTTACAAGTATACAATAAAATATAAATATTGCGTACCTACCTACCTTAGGCAAACAGCAAGTCGTTCTTCGGTAGAAATACATTTTCGCATTTTAGTATTTTTTTTATATCTTCTTTAATCAAATCGTGAATCACCATAAAAGGTTGCTCTTGGGTTTCGGAAATAGGTTGTAAATTTGTTATCTGATAGATCCTGAAAGATATTAAATTCGCCTCGGTCCTTTATATACTTTATATGGCGTTCTATCCAAATTCTTCGCGTTTTAGTACGTGAAGCAAGACGTGCATCAATTCCAAATTCATAATCATCTTATGACGCGCTGTCTAATAAATCTAAAAGCAATAAACGTGTTTTTTCCGTAAAACGCGAACTCATTGTAACACCCTGTATAAACAATCCTTACCAAAAAACAAGTCTACTCAGTGTGAAGGATTCCGAGTGAATGTATCGTCTCGTATATTATCGTATCTGTTTAGTGTGTGATGCTTTCAGATTAATAAGTTTATATACGCAGATAAAATATTACCGTATCTGCGTAGTGTGTGATTCGCTTTAATCTCGCATGATGGTTAATGACGATAAGTTCGAACGTGAAAACGCGTTTAACCCGGAATCCTCAATCTGGCTATCTTATGTCGGAACTGTCGGAACACAACAATGCTATTAACATTGTTGTTATGGCGACAGACTTAGTTAAGATGGTGGTCGCTAGCCAGGCGGACTTAAACAAGCTTTATCAAAAATCAAAACAAGTACACAGAAACGTACCCCCCAATGGGAAACGGACTCGGGACCTATGGATCTAAGACGTAGGTCTAAGGCTTAGACACTAGACCTTAAAGCTGGTTTAAAAGACTCACATTCAATGAGGCGTTTGCAACCTATTGCCCATTATTTTACTGTACTTTTTTAATTTTAAAACGTTTAAATCTGTAAGTTTTAGTTATTATTTTGTCTTTTGTTTTGTCACTTCACTCCAAATCATTCAGGCCCTGTCAGAATAACAACGCTTCTGTGTCGTTCTGAACATCCACGAAGACACAGAAGCATTATGCTGCGACAGGGCCCATTAACGTCACACTCTTCATTTTTTTTGTGCTCTTGTCTTGTTTTTATTATTCATCTATTGTTTTTATTTTATTTTCTGTACTTTGCGTGCGTTATCTTTTATATTATTTTGTGTATTTGTTGTAAGTGTGTGTTCGTTAATAAAATGTCTTTCTATTCTATTCTATTCTTTCTGTTCCATGGGTCGCAACTTAGTGCGCAAAAACTTGGTTCGTGACGTCTCTCGTTGTGATACCTCAATGATCCCGAGTCGTTCACATCACGCGCCCAACTGCCTCCGACATATGAAATGCGTGCGTGAGCTGCCTCGCAACCACTCTCGGGTTACATTGTTTTACTTACTTTTATTATTACACTACAAAGGAAAAGCGTTTGGCCTTTATCTCACCGGCTCTAGACAAATGGCAACCGCTTTATGTCGTGAGCGTTTGTCAATAGTAAATTGGTAGAGAACTTTACAGATAATTTCGAGATAAAATAATTTTACCTTCAACTAACACGATGTTTTAAATAGGTATACTTTATTTTATTTAAGTAGCTTCATCGACATTCATTGTCTGTAAGGAATCCTTGAAATCGTTGTGTCATAGCACTGTATCCGTTGTGTCCGTTGCGTGACCGCCATCGTTAGGTGGTAACCGAATGCGTGTGTCGTTGCGACAGTAAACGGTAATGTTACCAGTCCACGGTACACAGATTTTCATAAAAATCAAATCATCTATTATCAAAACCAATTGCTACGAATGTACAATATAGGGGTGGTACTTCTTACCCGTTAAGGCTAAGTACTACATCTAAATTCATCGACAAAAATAATAATATGGGGGGTCCTACCTACCCCCTCCCCCTATAATTTATGACCATTTTTACTTTATGCGATATCAAAGGTTTCATACGTCGGAGAAATATGAAAAAATGGCAAACGGTAGCTAATGACACTGGCTAACAAATAAATTACTTTGTTTCGTATGTTTGAGATTATTTTGGTGAGAAAAAATCATTACTTAATTATTTTGTGATTTAAAGTCACTTTTTTTTAAGTCCATATTATTTTTTTTTGTCGCCAAATTTAGATGTACTTAGTACTTAGCCCTAAGGGGAGGTATTTCGAGCGCTTCCCTCTCGTTCTCTCGACGGTACAACGGTAAGGGACGGGTATAACAGCGAAGGGGCGCGAATATTCGCGTTTTATATTTAAAAAAATTGATAGATGTAATAAATAAAAAACCATCGGATATAATAACTCAAGTTATTTACGAGCTTCATTTTGGTAAATGACTCATAATATCAAATCACTTATTATAAGAATAAAACCTGGAAAAGAAGATAAAATGACACAAAAACATTTAACTTTGTGAATTTATTCTATCGAGCCAACTTTATAAAATCGTGTTTCCATCGGGTGTATCTTACAGAATAACGCCTCAACAATATTTCATAATTTTCGCAGATTTTAATTTTATTGTTTACTACTTCAAAAAGTATTTCTAAGAATGTGTTATTTTAATTTTTCACTAACACCTAGCCTTAACAGGTTAGAAGTACCACCCTATCACATTGTATATATGTTCGCATACCGCTTATATATCGTTGCGTATGACTCACAGACCAATAAGTGGTCTGTGGTATGACTTTAGAACATCTGCCTCGATTTGGTTTTTTTTTTGTGTTTGTAATACTGTCAGGTAAGAATTGTATGACAGAAAATTTTTGGAAAAAATTCGTCACGGGGTACGGGGACGCGGACGAAGTTGCGGGCGGACCATTAGTTTTCAATGAAAATTATGTCTTTTGCACTTTTACATTATGATTTAATAAAGACTTAATAATTAACGGAATTAACGGAAGACGCAGTGTGGGCAGGCCTCCAACAAGGTGGTCCGACGATCTGGTGAAGGTCGCGGGTAGCCGCTGGATGCAAGCAGCACAGGACCGGTCGTGGTGGAGATCCTTGGGGGAGGCCTTTGTCCAGCAGTGGAAGTCTTCTGGCTGATGATGATGATGATGATAATAATTAACAGTAAATATTCACGCTAGAGTCACATGTCTAAACTTTACATTTAATAGAAATTGCTTTATAACATTAGATTTGAATTTAGTTCTTATCCTAAAGATCAGAAAGAAGAGGAATGCTTTTGCGGCCCTCATTCGGGGCTAATAGTCGCGATTATATGTATGTAACATTAGAAACTGACATAAAGTACAGCCTATATTTACTGCCCCACCGCTAAGCAAAGGCTTTTATAATTTGAAATCAAGTCAACGCTACAATCGATGGGTCTTACCTTAGAATCAAGAATCAAGAACTAATATAATTTATTCAGGTAAGGCCATATTTAGGTTACAGTACTTATGAATGCCATTATGCCATCGGTTCGTAAGTCTAATAAGGCGGGAGACCTGTACTGAGAAGAACCAGCAAGAAACTCAGCTAGGGCTTTCGTTTTTCTTTTCTTTTACACTGTCAAATAAAATTGAAAGATGCCCTATTTATCATAGAAGGGCACTTTCCATTACAATAATCTTCGATCGATTGAGGAGCTCGGTGGCGCAGCGGCTAGCGCGTTCGGCTTTTTCTTTCGCAATGCCGGGTCGCTGGACGGGTGACCAATTAAAAACATCTCGAGCTCCTCCATGCTTCGGAAGACACGTTAAGCCGTTGGTCCCAGTTGTTGTCGTAAGATGACAGTCGTTAAAACCCACCAACCCGCATTGGGCCAGCGTGGTGGGTTATGGCCCAAAATCCCCACGCACTTGAGAAGTGAGCTCTTATTTTCTCGCAAGGCATAACAGGAAAAAGTACTTTATTTTTTGCCCCTTAAAGTTAATTACACCACTAAATGATATTGACACTAGATTCACGACTATTATATCCAAAGGGTCAGTCCGAGACAAGGTAATCAGAAGCAATCCACTGCCATACTCCACGTTTCACCGAGTTAGCAATTGCACATGTGCTCAGAGTGACAAGTGGTGAGCCCATCGCCGATATCCTTCCTACTAATATTATATACGCGAAAGTTTGTAAGTATGGATGGATGTTTGTTACTCTTTCACGTAAAAACTACTGAATGGATTTGGATAAAATTCGGCATACAGATATCCCCTCTCCTTACTTCACTAAGTTTATATTTGTACTGGCACCTCGAGACCAACCGTTAGGTTATGCAAGAAGTGCCAGACGTCCCTGCGCCAGTAGAACACTCGCGCAGGAGACCACCAACGTTAGGTCTTGACGCCAAATTAGTGCCCGCCGCAGCGCGCTCTTCATTCGGTACTCATAAGACTAGTGTCTCACGAGAGTATCCCCGTGAACACGTGTAGTTCACTGCCTATTGTCCAGATAGGTAACCGGAGCTGTCAAGCTCGCTCACTTCTCGTTGCACGAAGGGCACAACTCGCAGTTGCTAGGGTCGTCGACTCTAAAGTCGACTCCCAAGTGTCCACCTTGGTGGCGGAGTAGTAAGCACACTCACTTCTCGGAACCCATCCGGGCGCCTAGCCAGTTCCCACGTCCTACGCGGCTGGCTGGACCGGAGGCTACGGCATCTAGGAGGCCGCCTCTACTAGTTCTCCAGACTAGTACCGGAGATGTCAACACCAATGTCTAATGAAAACCACTGGACAAAGCTGCCAACTATAAGGGAAACTCACGTTCCCCGCAGGACTTTTCGCTTCTGGCCCCTCAGAGACCGCTACTAGGCCCCGCTCGCTGTGCACGAGTTTGGAAGTCCTGGCACACAATACCAGGACAGACGAACATTCCCAAGCTCTACAGCTAACCACACGCCACTACGAGTCCAACCCATGTCCGGATCCCGCCGGAGGCGCCTGGTTAAAGGCACGACCAGCGGGGGGCTTGAACCGGAACCCCGTAGTACCTCTGGAAACACAACCGGACCCGTAGTTCCAGTTGCGATACTCTATCTATTGAGATCGGTAGATAGGGACTCGGCATACAGATAGTTTATAACCTGGATTAACATATAGGATACTTTTTTTCCCGATATTCTCACGGGAACGGGAACCACGCGGGTAAAACCGCGAGCGGCCGCTAGTTACAATAATAAAAACATAAGGAACATAAAACACAACGACAACAACAAAAAAGAGTCTTTAACAAGAGTCATACGCTTAAATTTTGGCCGACTTGAAAAAGCGATGAATTTATTTCAAAGATGGAGACCTTTTTAATATTATTAATTTATCTTTATTATTGATATAATAAAGATAATTATAAGCAATTACGTCTTTATCGACTGTTAAATACTTGCAATAGTATTTCTTTCAAGGTAGACTTCACAGTGACGTAATACCGTTGGCTCGCAGCGTAAATCGCAAACTACTAGAAAAAAATCAACGAGTCTCTGGGGTCTCGGTAGCTTAGCGGTTGGAGCAGTAGACCGGCATTCCAAAGATCATGGATTCGAATCCCATTCGAGCTTTCCTGAGACTGGTCGTTTTTTTTCTAGTACTTAAACATTTTATCCTATTATTAATTTATCCAACTATCTTTCCTGCATCAGAAAAGTAAAAAAATATGTTAAAAAGAAGCAAGCTGTCACAACCTTAGGTACGCTGTTGTTATATCACGTGTACGCGCGTTTAAGATATTGAAGCATGAGGTAAATGGATATTGTTTTATAATTACCACCATTATCGACGTCGCGTTCCTGAGGAGGCTCGGAGCCGTATGATCGACCCTTTCACATGTGAATATCTTAAAGGTACGCGTGGAGACATTTAATACGGCCTGTTGGGATCGGCTTCATACTCCGCCGCACATCTAATGGGTGGAAACTGAGCTGTGACAACACAAGCTTGCTCGATAAACATTTTGATTACTGTACCAATGTATCCCAGGTAACGTGAGGTGATGTGTATAATATATGGATAAGTAGACACTTACAGTTAAAGTACAGTACAGCCTGTACTTATACTGACCCAAGTGCTGGTTGGTAAAACCCGAAAAATCCGAAAACACACTTTGACTGACCGAATTAAATTGATTCGGTCACCGAAGTAGTAATTTAATCACACTAATATTATAAAGGCGAAAGTTTGTGAGTGTGTATGTTCGTTACTTCTTGGATGAAATTCGGCATACAGATAGTTTATAATCTGGATTAACACATAGGTTACTTTTTATCCCGATATTTCCACGGGAACGGGAATCACGCGGGTGAAACCGCGAGCGGCCGCTAGTAGAGAATATTTAGGAAGTTTGGTCATGTCCCTTTTGCCGTAATCTGTCGGTAGTTGTTTTTTTTCTTTGAATTAAATTTGTTTATACGCTCACACCTATTAGATTAGACTAAGATGAGTATTCTTTTGAAATATGGTAAAGATAACGGACAAATATACATAAAGATAACTTCCCCTAACCCTATTCCTTTCTTAAAGGTCGGCAACGCATCTGCGACTCCTCTGGTTTGGCGGGTGTCCATGGGCGGCGGTGATTGCTTTCCATCAGGTGACCCGCCTGCTCGTTTGCCTCCTTCTCATATAAAAAATAAAAAAAATAAAAAAGAAATAAAGAGAAAAACACCCAGACCCGAAACCAATAAAGATAAACAGGTTTTCTCTAAATTTACCCGACCGAGAATTGAACCCGGGACCTCAGAGATGGCGCGACGCCAGACCCGGCGTGCTCACCACTCAACCACGGAGGTCGTCAAACTTATTGTTGTTTACAGTTTTTTTTTGTATATTGTCGTTATGTTATTCTCGTATAATGCGTGCATTTACAAAGAGGTAGATCGAGTGAAGGAAGTACCTACCTACCGCTTTCAACGTATTTCGGTAAAAGTATTAGCAGGTTAACCGCGTACGTAGCGGTGAAAGAATACTACCACCTCCTATCTACCCTTGGGTGTCGTAAAAGGCGACTAACGGACTAAAGACTGCACATACATCCAACGGCATAGAGTGACGATGGGCTCTCACCACCTGTCACGCTGAGCACATCTGCAGTCGCTATTTGGTGAAAAGTGGACTATGGCAGAGGACTAACTCTGACTAACCCTTCGGGGATAATAGTCGTGATATATATATGTATGTATTAGCAAGTTAATTAAGTAGTTCTCGACATAAGTTTGAGCTTTGCACTGTACTCTAAAGCCTTCGCCAACTGCTCAATCCGAATCTTCCGAACAAACATCAGGGAACTGGTTCGGGCATGCGAATCCGGCCGGAATTTCAATCGGGCCGGTTGCAGTCATTGTACTAATTAGGTATTTTATTAATATTGCACATGTAGGTAGGTCATATACGAGTATGTAGATGTAGGGTTGATGGCTGTTAACAACTGTCGTCTTACGACAACAACCGGATCCATAGGCTTTAGGTGCCTCCCGAGGCACGGATTAAAAATAAAGAGGTCTGTCGTTTGTGGGTCACGGCCGGCGCGGCCCATCCCGCATTGCTCCGGCGACGGCCGGCTTATTCCAAACTTTCCATTTCCTACGATCTTGACAAACATCCTTAGCTTCACTTACTCTCTTAAGTCATAACGTTTTGATGACCTCCTTGGTCGAGTGGTTTGTAGATCGGTTTTCATGGTGTCGCACGGTCAAAGAATAGTTTAATGTCTTTGCGCACGGTCAATTTAGAAATTATTGTTTTTTTTTTAATGTCTCGGGACTGGGTGATTTCTATGTACCTATAATAAGTATGTATTGGATGTTTATCCGTTGTCTAGTAACCATTTCACGAGTTTCATAACGAAGCTTCTCTTGGGCTACATAATTGGTGTGAGTGTAGGAAAAGAAAGGAAATAAAGTTTTTTATGCAAGCTCGTCGGCTTAGGGTCCATAACCTGAACTTTAACTTTATTCAAAACTTATCGCAATGATGTATGGCTTTTACAGGGCCGGCAACGCATGACTGATACCTCTGCTGTTGTCTAACCGTGGTGGGGTTGCCGAGGTCTCCCTCTCGTAGTAGCACGTTGACCCATTGGGATCATTTGTGCAAGACCTCTTCTGAGGTCAACCACAAACTACGGTGACCGCTTACTAAAGCTAAATAAAGTCTAGACTACTTCGAGCGTGTCATCCGCTACTTAGTTTTATAAACAGCATCGTTTTTACTGTATTTGTTGTATACATTTTAGTTATAACGGTGTCGCGTAGCGGTAAAAAAATACTACCCCCTCTCTTCGATTGGGTGTCGTAAAAGGCGACTAACGTACTAAAGACTGCACATACATCCAGCGGCATAGAGCGGCGATGGGTTCACCTGTCACGGTGAGCACAATGTGCAGTCGCTGTTTGGTGAAAAGTGGACTATGGCAGAGGACTGTTTGTGCGGTCCTCATTGCCTGGTCTCTGACTAACCCTACGGGGATAATAGTCGTCGTGATTACATAGGTCACAATAAAAGTTTCCGAAACTGTCCACTTACATAAACAATATTTAAAAAGTAGTGCTCGCTTAAACCTCAGAAAACAATAATATTTAAAAAGTAATTACAACATTTAAAAATGGAACTCTTTGGCTGTAGAATGCAGTTTGTTTCATCTGACTGTCAATTGCTTTTACACTGTGGCGCCATTTTAAAAATTGCGTGTCTGCATTAACATGGATCTAACTCGGGAAAATTTTAGTATGATTTTCTACGATTTTAAGTGTAATTTGACAGCTCAACAGAGCATCGCTCGGCTTCAATCTGCTTTTGCCGATGAAGCACCCATGCAAGATGACTATGCTGGTTTACAGAATTCAAGCGCGGTCGTGTCAATCTCAGTGACGAATCTCGCGATGGTCGCCCTTCCACCGCTGTGAAGAACAAAAACATCGATGCTGTGCGCCGTATGATTGAAACAGACAGGCATGTGACCTAACATGAGATTCGCGCATCCTTAGACATAGGCATGAGTCAAATATAATCAATCCTATACAAACATTTGGGTGTGAAAAAGCTGTGCTCGCGGTGGATCACACACAATTTGATCGAGGCTCAAAAAACGGACCGCGTGACTACCAAGTCACGCAATCTGGTAAGCATGGCACTGCACCAGCAGTGCCATGCTTACCAGATTCAACGAAGGTGCGTGAAATTTGGTGTGGGACATAGTAACAGGTGACGAAACATGGATTTATTGCTACGAACCTAAAACAAAGCCGCAATCGAGCGTATGGCTCTTCCAAGATGAGCCGAAACCAACTAAAGCAGCGCGCGTGAAAAGTGCATCTGAGCGGATGATTGCTTCTTTGTTTTTTTAAAGCCTTCACACACGGCAGCTATAATGTAAAGATGTATTAATATACATCGTGCTATAATTAGCACGATACATCTCACTACATCTTTCTATAGAAATCGTCAGGACACACGACAGCTATAATATACATTATTACATATTGTTTTCTGAAGTTTAAGCTAGCACTACACGTTGAAATGAAACACTTTCTTACGGATTAACTCGCGTTTAATTTACTATTTATATAGTTTTTATATTATCCTGACGTTTCGAACCCTTTACAGGGTCCGTGGTAACAGGGAGACTGAATTGTTGGTCGTCTCATAGTTAGAAGTTATTTGCCTACCGTCAATCATTTTTATATTTAACCGGGTGCGTTCAAGTTTACACTACGAGCTAACAACATTTTTAGGTCTGGCAATGTGTTGCTGTTGGGGCTGGGATTTGATGACCTGTATGATGGGGTCCCAGGCAGGTGGTAAATTCCAACCATTCTCTCTATTGAAGTTTCGATGTTTTTTAATTTCAATAGCCTGGCGTATCATGCTAGGGATGAATCGTTGTTCCTTGGCGAGTATTTGAGGTTTGTCAAATCTGATGTAATGGTTGGGTCCCTCGAGAGCATGTTCACACAATGCAGACTTATTTTCGCATAATATAAAAACTATGTAAATAGTAAATTAAACGCTAGTTAATCCGTAAAAAAGTGTTTCATTTCAATACATTATTACGTTAAATCTCGAGGTGTAATGTATATTAATATACATTACATTATAGTAATGTACATTAATATACATTATATTAATATACATTATAGCTGCCGTGTGTGAAGGCCTTAAGTATGTATGTATGAGGGTTGAAAGTGAGAAAAGTTGTACTTAAAATGTAAAAATTCAGTCAATGTACGGATTTTCCTATTATATAAGTGAATTAAATCAAACACCAGTGCAAATTTAAATCTTCTCAATGTTACTTATCGTTATTTTGTATTTACAGTGCTTTTTTATATCGATAATAAAAATAGCACTTCAACAAAACTTTTGGCGATCCGTGCGACAAATTTTCCATCTCAGCTACGCATTGGTTTCCTTATCCAATTTTGCAAGTACTTGTTAATTAGGTTCGTGCATGTCGTTCAATTTAAAATTATGATGAAATTAAAGTTCCATGAAATTTAAAGTTCTTTATAGTTCATTATAATGTTAAGCTGTGCAGATGCGCGCATCTTCTTCACAGCTAAAAGACGTACTGAATGGGTGGTAGTAAAAAAATGGGGTGCCCTTCGGTTTGCTTAAAGTAGCGATTGTCTTGAATTTCGAGGTTATTTGAATTATGAACTAATTTCAAAGGACATAACGTTCGTTGGATATAATTTTTACTTGTTCTAAATACACTTCCTATAACAACATTACATATATTATTCATTTGATATAATTCTCATATTCTCTAACTTTTTCTATAAGGGTGAATTTCCCGGGACTAAAAATTGCGTGGCATCGATGAAATCGGTACTAAAAAACATAGTTATAATGTTCTAACATTTTTTACTAGTTACGTGAAATAGTCATCTATGTGTGGCACTAAATACTTTATTAATGGGATTAATAGGTACTCCAAAAAAATAAATTAAACCTCGAAATCTTTCATTGCCGTGTTTGTCCACATGTCACCTTGATGTGTATTATACCTCATTGATAAAAATCCACTGGTTATTTATATTAAAACCTAATTTGATTTGATACGCGAATAGTAAAAGTATTGTTACGGAATACATTTATTCAAATATTTAAATAATACAACGAATGGTTAATAAAAAATCATTTGTCCCAGAACTACCTTTCATCGCCGTGTCCTAAACATGTTTAAGAATATTGTTTTATCTAACGACTTGCGTCCTCCTCCCTCTGCGCTGAACGTTGCATATCAGTATCGCCTAAGTGCTCGACGTGGAAGGACATACACACGTGCCTGCGTTTTCGCGCCATAAATTAAGTATTCCATTTATTATGTTACTGGACACTTTTTCTTTCATCTCTCCGTGGATATCCTCTTGATTAAGCATTCGATAGAACACCATTTCTCTTATGTTTGTTTGTGAAGTGTACTTCGAATAATTAATATATTTTTTGTAATTTTATATTTTTGCCTTGATTTTTTCCGTTGCTAAAATTTGCTATGGCAATAAATAAATGGCGGAAATAAAAAAAAATCATTACAATGTCTTGTAAAACAGTTTAATTTCATTGTCGTGGCCAGGTGTTTCATTTCCGTGAATTATGTTTTCATCGCCATTGTATTATTGCGTGTGTTGTTTGATATAATACTTATGGTCTAACGTTCAGATAATATAATTTCATTTATATATGAAATTTCATTTGGTATAAAAACTGACTTTAACATACAACTTACACAACAACAAAAATAAACATTTAATATAATTTTAATATACATCAAAATAATCTAATGATATAAAACCTTATTCATGTAATAAGCAAGCAACATGCAATCAAGCAGCATGCAAGCATCACCATGCAAGCAAGCGTGCAGCATACAAGCAAAAATGCAGCATGCAAGCAGGCAGGCATGCAGGATGCAGGCAGGAATGGTTTCTGTCACGGCTCCGGCGCTGCGGGACTCTGGCGGTCCCACCCGGGCTTTAATTACACTCTAGCATAAGGCAGACAAGTCTACGTCAAGTCGGTTATTATGACAATATTTGAAATCAATTAAGGGTTAAAATGCAATTTTTATTTATAAGCAAAAATTATATCAAATGACGTTATATAATATGAGTATTATATAAAATGAATAATATACGTGATTTTGTTATAGAAAGTGTATTTAGAACAAGTAAAAATTATATCCAATGAACGTTATGTCCCTTGAAATTAGTTCATTTGTCATTATATGAAATGATACGCACTTGTATGATTGATTAGGCAAAGAAAACATCTTTACCTGTAATACAGTTCTTTTTTGTATTGCCGTGGACTCTTGTTTAATTGCCGTGCACGCATGTTTTATCGCCGTGGCACAAAATTTTCAATCTTGTATATCTCGTTAGTTTTTTACGTTATCTACCAGATATTAAGCAAGAATACATACATTATCAAAAACTTTAAAAAACGTGATTTTTTTCTTTAAACAAATTTAAGATAAAAAAATCCAAGGAAATGAAGATTATATCGGACCTGTATTATTTTTGCTTATAAATAAAAATAGCATTTTAACCCTAAATCGATTTCAATTTTTTTTTTAAAAGTTAACACGTAGGGTTTTCGTTAAGGTTGTGCTAAAAAATCAGTGACAGAAGCCATGCCTGCTGCATCCTGTATGCCTTCCTGCATGCTGCATGCCCGCCTGCATCCTACATACCTGCTTGTATGCTGCGTTCTTGCTTGCATGCTGATGCTTGCTTGCATGCTGCATTCTTGCTTAAATGCTGCTTGCTTGCTTGCATGCTGCTTGCTTGATTGCATGCTGCTTGCTTGCTTGCATGCTGCTTGTTTATTACATGAATAATGTTTTATGTGATTGGATTATTATATCAAATATATATTATATCAAATATACGTTAAATAAAATGAAATTATAGAATCTAATATTATATTAAATGTTTATTATATGTCAGTTGTTATATCAAATGAAATTATATGAAATGAAATTATATTATCTGAACGTTAGACTATAAGTATTTACTTATATCAAACATTACACACCCAACAGAAATACTAGCTGCCCTAACTCTTGTAGGTCACGTGATAGGTTAGAAATTTAAGACAATCGCGAAGCGCAGCGTAGCGATTGTCTTGAATTTCGAGGTTATTTTTTTTCATTAGACAACAGAAATACTAGCTGCCTTACTCCTGTAGTAGGTCACGTTATACATTAGAAATTTAAGACAATCGCGAATTTTTATTTTGCCATATAAAAATGAACAGGCGTTATACACTTGTGCGTTTAAACTTTGTGCGAATTACAATTTAGTAATTGTAAATAGTAGGGATTATGTATGGTTCTGCCTATTGTCGCATTTGGTAAATTTAAATTCGGCGATAAAGAGTTAGGCGAAGTAAAAATAGGCTTAACACTAGGAAAAGTAAAATTGTGCGAAAAAAATTAAGGCTTATGGTATGTGTGCCATTGACAATTAGGAGTACAGAAAATTCGGCGATCCAATATAGACCCAAAAAAAATGATTTTGTACGATTCGAAAGTAGGTACGTACTTAATACTCGTTTATATTTTTAATTACTTGAATAACGAAATTTTGACCTTAACTTTTACTTTGACATGGGTTTCGAGCCCCACCTGAGGTGGTTAGAGTCTTTTCTTTTGAATGCAATTTCAATTTATTTCTTGTGTATTGATTAAAAATAACATTTCGACTTATGCTTTATATATTTTTGTATGTTTTCCCTTCTATATAAATAAAAATCAATAGCCACGAATGTTCGCGCATTAATTCAGAACGGCTGCCCCTGTTTGGCTAATTATTTTTTGTCATACTTGTAATACTTAATTACAATTATTGTTAGGACAATGTTTAAAGGGGTCCTGCACAAAATTGTAAAAATTTTCGTAACTTTAGGTCACTTGTACTAGGCGCTGAATTAGTTAAATACATTAAAAAGAACTTATGTAAGTTAGCCTTATCATTGCATAAGGTGCATTGCATGGCCCTGTTGAAATTTGAAACCACTTCTTTAAACAATAACAAACAATACATAAATCTAATGACTCCTAAAAACATATTTCTTCGACAACTTTCTTAATTTTACCATGAAACAATAATTCTTACATGAAAATATTTGTACTGATATTAGCAGGGCACCCCTTCTTTAAAAAGTAAATTGTCATTTTTAACACATGTTTTTAACAAAACCATCACGCGCTTGTATAAGAAATTAAAATTTACTTTTTTAAGATTTGGGCGACCTGCAAAATATCAATACAAATATTTTCATGTAAGAATTATTGTTTCATGCGTAAAATTAAGAAAATTGTCAAAAAAAATGTTTTTAGGAGTCTTTTGATTTATGTATTGTTTGTTATTGTTCAAAGAATTTCTTTCAAATTTCAACAAGGCCACGACCTTGTGCAATGATCAGGTTAACTTACGTAGGTACCTAAGTTCTTTTAATGCATTTAACTAATTCAGCGCATAGTACAAGTAACTTAAAAATACGTAAATTTTCACAATTTCGTGCAGGATCCCCTTAAGAGAAATATTTTTTTGGAATTTCCATAGAATAATAAATGAAGCATAGAAGAAGTTAGTCCAAATAAGACTCGTATAGTTGTTCTATTTTTTCAAGTGGGCCATTACCATTGAAAGGAAAGAGACAAAATAAGTTGTTAAAAACGTCAAATGTCCAGCGAAATAAAAAAAAGGTTACCATTTTGATACCGAATTCAAAAGCGACCTATACAAATGTAATACGAATGGTAACCAAACGGAGTGGACACTCAAATGTCATAGCACTCCTTCTATGCTTTAGTTATCATTCTATGGGAAATTCGTCACGGGATACGGGGTGTACACGCGGACGAAGTCGCGGGCTATCCGTATGTCATAATTGCCAAATTGCATGTTCGATCAGGGGGGTTACTCTCGAACGCAAACTTAATACAATTCCAATGCGATTAATATGTATCGATATTGTGATAAGTAAAGATAATTCCGGAACGCCATCTCGATAATAGCGTTCCGGAATTATCTTTACTTATCCCAATATCGATAATTTGTTCAATCAATTTCCACGCAATTTAATTCCAAAGTGGCGCTATTGTCGCTTACAAAAGTGCCATTTGACATTGTTTAGATTTGTGATTGGAAATTGATTAATGCAATTCTGTTTCAAGAGTAGCCTACCTGAGCAAAGTGCCTGCCCAAATGTACACAGTCTTATGGGTGTCATAAAATTCGGATGTTGCGCGGGGCCCCGCGGGTGTTGCGCGGGGCGGGGGCCGCGGTAATTCGTAAGCGCCATTCACATTTTTATTAAAAAAGTTAATAAATATGTCTAGTTTTTTGAAAATACAAATCAGTCAAGAAATCGAAAAGGTAAAATAAATAGGTAAAATACATAGGTATTTATATTTACGATTTTATAGGAATTATTATTGTAAAACACGGTCGTAACGTGCATTTAAATAAAATTTTAGAGGCTTTAGGAGCTTCGTTCATCCCCTCACGCATATACGTTATATAATACACATTGAAAATTTCAGTGCGAAATATCTAAAATATTTTGAATAACAGCTTATAAGAAAACAGCTAATTTTTCCGTTTTCACCGCCTAAGGCCCCTTAAGCAATAAATGATTCTATTCTATTCTATTGTATAAAGTGTACAGGCGTTCCGTTGACCCTTAACCGGACCTGTTGCATTATTTGCAGGGCGTTAACACCCTTTACGGCTGAGAGCGGCACGCGCCGGCTTTTATTGAGTTGATACAATTTCACGTTTCAATATTTAAGTTAAAGTACAACCTGCATACTAAATTCTATTCCGTTTAATTCCTATTTCGGCCGCAGAGTGTTTTCGAATTTTTCAATGCATAGCCAAGGCTTGTGATCACCGCTTCGCATTTTAATAAAATATTATAGCGAAGAGTGTCCTGCCGCTACTCTGTCTTTTTGAGAATCTGTCCTTATGAGAATAACCCCACAAAAGCCTCCATTCTTGAAATCAAGCCATCAGTACAATGGATGGGTCTTGACTCAATCGCCACGCTGGCCTAATGCGGGTCGGTGATCAGTGATATCTGACATCAGACTATGCACTCTTTGCCCGACCTGAGAATTACATCTTGGACTTGTTAAGCCATTGAGCCACCGTGGTATATGTAAAAGAGATACAAAATATTGAGTAGGTATAAGTATCTGTACATACTTATATATGTTACCGGCAATCTGTATAATTCAGGTATTCTATACAATACCTAGGCAATGTATAGAATACCTGGGGCGTCCAGGCAATGTATGAAATATTAAGCATATTATTGTCCATTACATACTTTACCTAGGTAGTGTATAAAATTCCTAGGGATTGTATAGAATACCTGCTGGTCCACCGGCAATGTGTAAAATAAATAGATTTTTGTCTATATGTATCAATGTTAATCAGCAGCCTACCTATAAAATGACAAAATCATAGTTGTAAACAACAAAATTAAAGATGCTCCTTAAAAATAATCTTTATAAAAAGGACAGACATTTTTTTTCAGAAGAATACAAGAATTACTGCACTCAAAAAGATTTATTTAATCTTAAGTTACTAGGTCCTATGCAAGAAAATATTAGACATTTAAGACATGAAAACTTTATAGTCATAGTAAACTTTTAAATAATCAATAAATTATTATTTTAGATACTTTTCAAAAAACACCTAAGTAGTATCTTTTAGTTACTACAGTAAAATCACTTTAAAAATAAAGTGAAACTAAAAATTCTTTTGTATTGATGTAACACAATGTAATTTTCGTACATGTAGGTACTGAGGTACGTAACAAGTATAAAAAAACTTAAAGAACAAAACAATTCCGTAAAAAGGTTCTACTACCTTTTCAGACATTACCGGATGCGCATTCAGTATTGTATAGAATACCTTAGCAAAGTATAATAAAATAAATATATTTCATACATTACCTACACGTTTTAGGTATTCAATACATTGCCTAGGTATTGTATAGAATACCGGATTGTACAGATTGCCGGTAACACATACATACATATAATCACGATTATTATCCCCGAAGGGTTAGTCAGAGACTATTAGGCAATGAGGGCAGCAAAAACAGTCCCCTGCCATAGCCACTTTTCACCAAATAGCGATTGCACATGTACTCAGCGTGACAGGTGGTGAGCCCATGCCGCTCTATGCTGTTGGATGTATGTGCAGTCTTTAGTCCGTTAGTCGCCTTTTTTCACGACACCCAAGGGAAGAGAGGGGGTGGTAGTATTCTTTCACCGCCACGCGACACGGTCTCGTACATATCTGGGATATGTGTACGTATTTTATTATCATTTTTTGATCGCAAGTTGCTTTGCTTACAAACCGCTTTCGCGTTTAGTATGATGATGAACCCAAAATCGGTTAACAATTATTAGGGAACAGGACGAAACGGGAGGGATAATTATGGAAAAATCAAAACGCCTTTATTCAAATGAACTTAAATATTTGGTACTTTTGAATCGTCCAAATCTTTTTCTTACATTTAGGAAATTTTCTATCTGTGGAGAAAAATGGGCGCAAGATTAACAAAGACTATTAAGTTTAAGCTTCGCATCACATTTTGCACCTACAGAGTCATCACGTTGGTTACAAAGTGAAAATCTCTTGTTTATTGAATCCACATTGAACCATATGCGGCACGAGCTTCTTACAAGCATATTTTATGCATGCAACAAGCTCACCTAGTTAATCGGCTTAACTGGCCTCCGGGCTCTCTGAGAAGTGTTTAAATTGGTCTCTGACCTCCCATACTCGTAGCTAATCGTTAGCAAACCAATTAGTGAGTTGCTTAGTAGTCAGTCCGAGGGAGCCAGTGTCTTTGAGCGTAACATCTTGTACGTTATTAATGAGTGAAGCTGGTAATTTTATGTGTAAGTGATGTCCTCTTGTCTAGCAACTCTGCTAACCTCACATAGTTCAGAAAGTGGCTAAAACCCAGCGTAGGTTTAACGTTATTTCATATAAAACTCCAGTGACAACTATTAAAATATTGCAAATATTTAGGTTTTTCAGTACACATCTAAAAAAATACGGTAAAGTAAATGATGTTACAATAAAGGTTTTCTAATATCATTGGGTAAAGTTATAAAGATGAAGAAAAAATATACCTAACTTATTACTTCATAAGGGCATCTAAAGTGTCCAATAGACACCAATAAGGTGGTAATATATTCCCACAAAGTTCATCCCGTCACGACTGCTTTGCCTTTAATGTCAAAAATGGCGTCAGGTTCTTCGATACGGAATGACCTTTCTCAAGTTACCTACCAAAGAGATTTTATAGTTTAAATCTCTTAGCCACCTACATACAACCCCGGAAAAGGAAACGATCCTACTTTACATCAATGATCCGCATTTGCCCTGATGATATTTACTTTTATTCAGACAAGTCAATTCAATGCAGCACTGGTTCGTAAGTCTACCTACGTCGCAAGACCTTGTACTGAGAAGAACCGAACCGAAAAGAGTTAGCAAGTTCAGATTAATCAAAAATATATATTTTTTGAGATTTTACACCTAAAAATTTCAAGTAAGTAATAAAATAAACTAAATATCCAAAATAGCAAATCCATATCGAAAAACTTTCAAAATTAGATACATCTCGAAAAACTATGTCTGAAATGGGATCCATAATATACCACGGTAACCGTTTACCATCAGGGTCGATAATCGCCACTTTAGTGGTAGTAAAACATCTGCTTAGGTGGTGCTCAACCCCACGACACAAAAGCGAAAGCTTAACTAAGCAAGCGAGTGCTCGAAAAAACAATACTCAACCCGTTGGCGTGAACAATTTTCCGATACCGGGGTAATGAAATCGCGCTTGAAAATATCACAAAATTAATCAAGAAAAACGTTACAGAGACAATTTTTCGTGTCCGAGTTTTACCATCATCATCATCATCTGCTTGCCCTTATTCCATCATCATCATCATTAATTGCCTGCCCTTAACCCACAACATATCTTTCTCTTCCATTCTCTTGTTGTAACGTAGCCAATAGTCTTTATACTCGTAGATATGCCTGCACTACACTACTACCGCGCAGGAGATTGCAGACTACATCCAAACGAAGACCAACTTCCTTTTGCGGGTGGAGCAGTTGGAGTCGCGCCACAACACCAGCTTCAAAGCATTTGTGGTGCGAGGCCCATCAGCAAAGTTGGATGCCTTCATGAAGGAGGACTTCTGGCCGAAGGGAGTGGTTTATAGACGTTTTCGTGGAAAAATTCCTATAAGTGCCACCAATACAACACAGAAAATGTCCTAATATTAATTTACTAACATAGTAACTATAAGTTTTCATATTTACTAACAAAATTTTATTATTGTATGTATGTTAGTCTGTAAGGTATTTATCTATGGGCCTGCGTTGCCTGATAATAAACGAATAAATTAAAAAAGATATATATAAGTCATACAACAACCTTGTACTATTGTTTGGGAGTTCCGAGGCCTGCAGCTCAGTTATTACTACCTCAGGCTTCGGCGTTTCCATGTTTTTATTGTAAATTTTAACAAGTGTTCCAATAAAGATTATTATTTTTATTATTCACTTCTATCAGTCGTCATCCCTGCACTCATTACTTTCTTACCGAGTCACAACTTTTCTTTGGCTCCTCTTTTCCAAGTAGATTGCAAATAATTTCAATAGCTCAATAGAAATGATTTCCAATACGCGAGGTAGCGGCCTTGGCACGTTGACTCCGGGTCAGCCCAGCCTCCCGTTAATTATTTATTAGTTCCGAAGAACCACTCAAATATAGATCAGAGGAGCTCGATGGCGTAGCGGCTAGCGATTTTGCCTGCTAAGCAACTTTCGTAATGCCGGGTCGCTGGATGGGTGACCAAATTTAATAAACATCTCGCGCTCCTCCAAGTTTCGGAAGTCACGTTACGCCGTTGGTCCCGGTTGTTGTTGTAAGATGACAGTCGTTAAAACCCACCAACCCGCATGAGGCCAGCGTGGTGGGTTATGGTTTAATATCCCCACTTGCTATTGTCAGTGTTAGTGTGTTACTTGGGAGGCCTGTGCCCAGCAGTGGGACGTTGATAGGCTGATGATGATGACTCAAATATAGATGCACACTCCGCTCATTATGACAAGGCCAGACCTTTGTGTGCGAATTATTTATTTGTTTTAGCTTCCGCCCGCGGCCATAAAGCAAAGGGATGTGGCGAGAATTCCCGAGTGTATTTTGGGTAAACCACACACCGGTCTCTAATTGCTTTTGTGGTCTACTGGTCTAGTATTTAAACCACCGGTTACGAAACAGAGATTTGGTCTGTTCACCTTGTCCGTCCAGTTACAGAGCGGACAAATATACTTTATATAAACTCTTGTATTGCTAATATTTGTTTAATACATCGCTCACCTAGCAATATATTGGCACATTTACATTTTTAGTACTTTACAGAATCAAGCATAAATGTTTAAATTTATGTTATGGATTCGTTGTACCTTTTATTATATAGCTTTTGTAGCTTATGCTGTGGATATGGATCTTAACAAATATTTTAAAGCAAATTTTAGCTATTTATGTCTTCTTTTGATTTATTTTTTTTTAGTCTTAAAAGAGGAAAGTCATGCATTTGTGCCATTGTTACTTTGTAATTTCTCAATAATGAAATATGACACTTGGGAACTCGTTGTACACTGTATGCTAAAATGAAATAAAAGAACATTTTTAAAAAGTAACAAACAAAAACTATAACTAAGTAATATTGATTGAATTATTTGACGTCAATAAATTGTTAGCAACTCAAAAAGAGTATGATAATCTAATCAGTCTTGAAATTCTCATTAGTGAATTGACCTTTTTTAATTAAAATCAGTTTAAAGATTAGCCTTCATAAAAGGTTTATGCTTATAATTATAAGGAATGCACTGTATTAGGTATAAAGTTTTAATTTGAATCAGAAATCACGTGACGCTGGGATGTTTACTGCCCTCCATCTCCATTTGTCAGCCTTGATTTATTACTTAAATAAACCATTAATATTTAATCATTGTTAGGTACTAAATTAAATAGGTTTTTTAAAATAATCAGTCTTAAAAATTCTCGTAATGAATAATTAACCATAGTCATGATCAATAAAATAGAAATCAATTTACACGATTGTTCGCGCATCACTTCAGCACGGCTGCAAATTTATTTGACCTAATTATTTTTGTTGTAATTGTAATTGCCCGGACAAGTAGGATGTTTACGCAGACGAAGTTGCAGTCGGGCGCTAGTTCAATATAATTTACTCTTCTAAATATAATATAACTTACATGACATTCAAAAGCGCGCAATGAAGTAGCCCGTTAATTGCGCACTTATGAATGTTGCTATCACTACAAAATTGGTTATTATTATTTATTAATTACGTAGGCACATATAATAACAAAAAAAAACAATAAATCTCTCTATATTTCGTAAGTCTATAAGGCGACTGAGAAGAACCGGCAAGAAAGTCAGTTAAAAGGCCTTTCTTTCCAGCGTCAAATGAAAATTGGAATATGCCCTCCCTATGATAGAAGAACTTACTTACCATTACACAAGAAACGTATAAATTACAAAAGACAATACCGAACAACCACAACAACATGCAAAGGAATACCAATACAATATTCTTACGTGTGCCTACTGCAGGGCTTTCGTTCCCGCACAGAGTCTGTCGAGATAGCTAGTTCTGCTGCCAAGCAAACAGTTTCCTGCATTGTTTTGTTCAGGTTAAATTTTTCCAAAGTAATGTAGATTAAATGAGAATAAAAAACATTTCTAAACGGACGAAAAGAAACACCCATTTTTATGTCATTTAAATTCGGTTGTTTCCTTTTTTAAGTGGATAGAAGAGGAAGAATCATTAAAAAAGTACGTTCACGTGTTGTGTTGTGCGTTGTCACTCCACTCTTTACATCTCATTAATCCACGCTTGTTAGAGTAAAGCTCAAAACTGAGAAACTGGGTCTCGTTGACAAGTCTTAGTTCTTTGACAATAAAGTATTACTTAAATAATAAGCACAGACTCTTTATCAGAATGTTTTGTAGTTCATACAAAAAAAATTGTTAGGAGATATTTAAAAGTAACTAAAAAAAATGAAAGATACCCACGTAAAATGTGAAAGAACCTTATATTATAAGGCCCATATTATTATTTCTCATCAATTACTCTTTCTCATAATTAAGCAAATAAAGAATCTGAATTAAAAAGACAAGGTTTCCTTCGTTATTTATTGAAACAGAGTTAGAGAGACGACAAGGCCTTCGTAATTTCCTGTAAAGTACACCTTCACTGCAACGTACAAATCGAATCGATCGATCGTAATTCATTAAAAATACAATGACGGTATATATAGCTTACTACAAGTATTCCGCTTGTATTAATTCCGCAAAACGTTCTAACGTTTTGCGGATTCGCCTTTTATTTTAATCAAAAAAGGTAATTGGACACCACAGGGAAAGTACCTATCACTGATTTCAAAAGATATCTTGTAATGAAACGGGAGCGGGGTTCCGGGTCGCAGCGGCCTTGGCCCTATTGCGGTCCAGGCGGGTCCTTGGGTCCCCGGAGTTTAAGGGATATTAAAAGACACAGCCAAGTGTAAGCCGCCGCATTGTGTTGACTGACAAATGCGACGAGTATCTTCTTCTTCTCTAGCGTAAACAGTGTCGGCTTTAGTTCCAAACTAATTCAATGAACAAACAATTGACAAACATATCAATTTACAAACCCAACAAAATAATTACGGAGGATATACGTACCGTCCTGGGCTTTTACTGTGATCAATACAATATTTTCAGGGATATTATTTACACAATTATTAACGGGCATTGCCAGTATTTTATACAAAACTAATAGTTTAGCATCTAAATTTTAAATTGTGATTAAATTTACAGTTTAGTCTTCTGGATAATGGGTAAAACTGAATGTTTAAAATATTGCAAAATATTTTCGTTCATATTTTTAAGAATAAATTCTAAGAGGTTTGATATTAAACACTGTTGCTATAAAAACATAAAGACAAAAGCGTTGAAAAATTCCATTGGTCTAACCAATACCTCGGTGGCGGAGTGGTCAACGCAGCCGCCCGGATTGTGGAGGACGCGGGTTCGATTCCCGCCTGAGGTAGACATTTTTTTAACGTTTCGTTGTCTTTGTTATCTATGGGTAAATAAGTTTTTTACAAATATTAAAATTACTCATTTTAAGTAGCGGTAACATAGGTCAAGTAAGTATAGTTAAGTATTCAGAAAAGGGTTAAGTTATACGATCTTCAGTATCACAGTCATACCTACACGGATTTTTATTAGCTTAACTGGCAAGTTCGCAAACGGAACGCCATTCAGATCATCATTCTCTGTCAATTGCCTTCCGTCTTGTTCGCCGGATTTGTCCTACTCCTAACGCTCGCTCGGCGTCCGAACGGAGCTATGTCTAAGAGTTATATACCACGTTTAAAAGCTTTGTTAACATAGCCGGAGAGATAATGAAAGGGTACGTGTTTGACGCTTCAACTTCGGTAATTAAAATACAATACCGTGCTATGTTCGGACGAGTGTCTTTTTGTCCTAGTTTACTTTAGTTCCTACCCTGGCACCGTACAAAAAGTGTGTCGATATATGTATAATTTCATTGTGGAAACCTTACTGATCACTGTGCTTGCTTCCCACATTGTAAGTTCATTAAGCATTGGATTTTTTTATTGATAGGATGAAACTCTTTGTCTGCAAGTAAAGTATTGTTTTAATATACAGTAACTTGCCTTATGTGAATGAGAACCATTGCCCGTGGCCTGAGTGTGGCTCATAACCATAGATTAAATAGCCATAATGTAATTTTACGATAATACTAAAAGATAAAAAAATTAGCACCTAGTATTTATTTACAAGGCTAGCCTCGTTGCGGCGCGCTCATCATCGCAATATCGCAATGTACCTAGCGCCGGCACCACACGCTTGCCGCTTGCGCGTGCGCTTGCGCTTGTGCTTGCGCTTGCGGATTTGTTTAACGGATCGGCCACAAGCGCCTGCAAACGCTCTATCCACACGTTTGAATTTGTGACAACTTGCCGAGGTTTTCCAAGCGTGTGGTGCCGGCATGGCATTTCACGCTCCGCCAGCGTAGCCGCGCGGGCGATGCCGCGATGCATCCGCCAATTGGCCGGTTTTGTGAGGCGAGGTGAGGTTTAATATCATTGCGGAATAGTTGCTGCAGCAACTATTCCGCAATGATATTAAACTCGTGACATTTTACGTAACACCAGGATGGTGAAGGGACGATATATGATTATTATAGAAAAAGACAGCACCACATAACTACTGGAGCCAGCGAAAAGGACGTCGACTGCATAGATCTGTCCGAGTTCTTCTGGTATTGGTAGTATATTTTGTAAAAAAATGTTACTTGAGTCATCATCAGGCTACAAAAGTCCCACTGGTAGGCACAGCCTTCCAATCTACATTTTTTATATCGAAAATGAAATACGTACTGACTTAACAAAAAAATTGTTGTGTCTAAAGTAATTTTTATACAGCGATAGGAACAGCAATTATCTTAATTTCAGGTCAGGGCCCATAACTTTGCTAATTATTGTATGACTATCTGCGTTCATGCTTTGCCAACATCACAGCCAACCTGAAATGTGAACTTTATCAAAGGTGCCGTCACAAACGCCGCCATCGCGTGACCGCGACCGGCGTGTCTGTGACAGTGCCGCCGTGATATGACAAAACACTGCTAAGTAACAATTACACCTATTTTGAATTGTGGGCTTCGACCACATATAAATACACAATCAACGCTCTCAAAATGACTGCACAAAAAGAGTAGGTCCTAACGAGATGTTTAAGTACTCATTTTGTTTAATAGTAGCAACAACATGAAGTGCTTCTTCAAAAATTGCTATTCTGCTAAAACACTTATGCATATAATTTTACAGAATATGAGCGTCTTTACAGTACAATATAGAGTGAAAAAAAAAGTTTAATTTAGTTTTTTTGTCGGATTACGCCGCGCGCCGTACGGAACCAAGCTGCTATTATGGTATATAATGACCCTTTTATTTACAACCCTCACAATTATTTGATTCCGGTTTATTTAGTTAGTATTTACTTCCACTCAAAAAAATATAAGTACATTTTCTCCTCTTTGGGCATTCTCTCAAAAAATATTTTTATTTTGGTACTTACACCCTTCTGTCATACCGCAGAGTGCCCGCGACTCCGGCCGGTTGTCTGCGTCCGTCGGGAGGTTTAATTACAAAGCCCGTGATATTTGGGAGTGGTCGTTTCCTAATTGTAAGCCAGAATGATAGATGTGATTTAAACTGCTACGATATGCAATACGAACGTTGTAATGCTACTAAATGCTTGAGACCAATGGCAATATGCCTTTTTTAGTAACGGACTAACTTAACCGTGTCGCGAAGCGGTGTCTTCATTCATTTACCATTCAACGTTCATTATCATCCACATAATGTATTTAAAGCAAAAAAATGTAAATGTAACTCGGTGATTACAAACAAACCAACACAAACCCAAAATGTTTTTGCTTGACTTGAGAATTAAACCAGGAACCTCCGGTTATCGAACAGAGCGTTAGCTACCGATCACCGAGGTGGCCTTTTAACCTTTAGCAAAGTTTAAAAAAAAACTGTTCGCGTTGACGTTGTTACGTTATTCTATTTGTCAATAAAGCAATCTAGTTCAGCAGCTATTTGCGTTAGTAGGCAATATCCTGTGAGGAATTGCCTTTTCAGCCAGAGCAACAGCGTATTAAATATGCAATTTTATGGACTTCTAAAAGCAGGAGTTTCTCAATTCACCTGTGTATATATTTTTAACATAAATATTAAAATGTTACTTTTTTGGCTGATAAGTCGGATAAACGATTACTATTATTCTTACGTGCTTTAATAGTCACATTCATGTAAAAAACACTGTTTTTGTGACATTGAAACGTTAAAAAAATGCTAAGGACCTCAGATGGGTGGCTTCCACCTAAAAGTATATTTGAGCGTTATGAACGGGTCGGGCGCGGATTCCCTAAATCGCAATTCGACCAGTTTCTCACTTCGTACACATCGCAAATAGTCTTAGTCGCAAAAATAACAAATATTACGGCTTCAGCCTGCATTTGTGGTTTAGTTGTAAGACCAGTCTCACACTATCCCGCCCGGGTTCGATTCCATGTAAGGGTACACATTACTCAGTTTAAAGTTTGCCTGGATAGCACAGACCACCTGGATAGCTACCAAGACCAAACTCAAGTCTGCTGTAATAACATAAATAATGGTAGCGTTGTTGTGTAACAGTCAGCCAGGTCCTCAGTAGTTGAGAAGTTCCTGGTGAACTGCGCTTCCATCTTTGGCCTTAACGTCACTTACTATCAGGTTGGATCAAGGCCAACCGCAAAGGCCATTTGTATCGATCATATAATTGTGTAGTCAATAGAAAATCAATTGACAATTATTCCATGCCGTTCCACTTTAAGGCGACATTGTTTCTCTCTTTTTTTTTCATTTTTATGTAAATGCATTGTAAGTGTTGGTGTTGTTATGTTATGTTGTTATGTTACAATAAAAGTATTATTTATCTATCACTTTCTAGTTGTGTTCCATTCTGGCTATTGTTTTACAGAGTCTCTTGGGCCTAGCACATTAATCCTACTAGTATTATAAACGCGAAAGTTTGTAAGTATAGATGGATATTTGTTGCTCTTTCACGTAAAAACTACTGAATGGATTTGTATGAAATTCGGCATACAGATAGTTTATAACCTGGATTAACTTATAGGATACTTTTTTTCCGATATTCCCACGGGAACGGGAACCACGCGGGTGAAACCGCGAGCGGCCGCTTGTTTACAACATTTCACAGTTAAAAGACGCCCCAGCAACATTCTTACAGATCATTTTACACAGTTAAAAGGCGTTTAGTAGACGAAAAAATTGTGTCAACAATACACAAAAGCTCTTCTAAAAAAGTTTATTTGAATAAAGTGTTTTCGACATTGACATGCATACTTGTTTCACGCTCGTATCCCGTAGAGACAGACACCAAAGCTTTCTACTTTCTACTAAGTATACTGACTGACACACTCCTTTTACTTCATTTTACTCTCATCATAATCACTAACATAAGTCATAATGACGGGACAGAGATTCGAGTGCTTTCGGTAAAGTAAACATTCCTAAAAAACCGTATGCTGACATTCGTAGCTCGTAGCAGTAATAGCCGTAGCAGCCGTAGTCTCCACCGGCTGCTACGTAATTTATGCATGAGGTGTTCACGTCGTTGTACAGTATGTACTTTCTACTCAACCTTTGTTTAAAGGTAGTGCTGATTGCGAGTTTTAAGAGTAATATTATATTATATTATATTAGTCGGTAACTTTAACGAAAATGAGATATTGTATGACATTAAAGCAGCGCCTCCTGGTAAAAAACGAGGTGAAACGCAATTTTGCCATAAAAAAACTATTTTTTTCTAACGTAAAGAATGGTAAACAAGAGTCCACTTAGAACTCAGCATGGAGTTGCAATAACACCGATCGTATGCATTAGTTTTTATATTGGATAAGTTTTTGTAGCACTGTTGCTGTAGGATACGAGTGAGCCTTTTGCCGTTGGACATAGTGTTTATTTTACAGATCCTACATTGGTCTAAAAGTAAGTATTTTGTTAATCCCTTTTTATTTCAACGGCTTGAAGTGCCATAATTACTATTTTGAATTCAATGAAGACGGAGAGAATGTGTATACATTCTAGAATCAAAAAACTTTTATTCGAGCTTTATTTTACGATCTTAATTTTAATATCACATAAAGCCCCTTGTCTGTCGCGAAGACTCCAAAAACTTACTAATTATTGAATTTCTAATGTATCTTGTTTTACGACAGTGTACCGCATAATAGTAAACTTAATTTAAAATTGGCGTTAAATAAATCAAATGTTTCATGCATGTTGTCGTGCTAAGGCCATATTATTGAAACCTGTGTATAAATGAGCGGGCAATTTGTCGACATTGTTTTTATAAATGTCATAACTAACTACCTATAACATGACTTCAGCGTCCACGCAAAATAGAATTGCACGCGAGTTTTTCCACTGGGCTTTTTTTTACAGAAAATACACAAGAATATATGGATCCAATTACCTCGGGGTCGGACGAGATATGGAAAGTCACTGTTGCTACTTACTTGTTTGTTTTTTAGGCAGGCAAGACGAGTGCAAATGGAGTTATATATACTATTTTATAATAAATATATTTTCAGTAAGCTAATAACATAGCTCCTTTTTTCTTAACTGAACTCGTACGTTCACACATTAAAATGAAACCTTTTCTATAGATTCACTCGCTTGCTTTATTTATAGGAGCGATAAATGCTAACAAACTGTTGCGGGCGGGCGGTGCTAGCATGCTGCATCCAAGCTTGATAGACTAGCGGAATTAACATTACATATTTTTATTAAATTTTTGAATGGCATGCATAGATTTAAACAAAGTAACGTCTGATTCAAATTCAAATACAAGCCGGCATAAGGCCAGCGTGGTGGGTTACAGGCCGATGTCCCCATTTAGCATATTATGCTGTTGTCCATGTGGGAAGGCCTATGCCCACATGTGGGAAGGCCTATGCTTACATGTGGGTAACTTATAGGCCGATGTTGACGATGACAGGACAAAACGCTAAGCTACATGTTGTAAATACTGCAACTACTGCAAAGGTACAACCAAACCATTCCATTGGTTCAAAATCACAACGTGTAACTCCCAGCTGTCTGAGGCGATGTTCAACGTGATCTTTACCACATTTGTAACGTGTTTGTCGTAAAGATAATTAAAAAAATATGTTAGGGGACGTCCACCGGCTAGATGGGCCGATGATATTATAGTCAAAGTCAAAGTCAAAAGATATTTATTCAATAAACTCAATTAATAAGTACTTAGAATCGATATATATAAGACGGTGGATTGCACGTGGAACAGGCAAGAGCAAGACCGAGGTGAATGGCATAAACAGAGTAAGGCCTATGCCCAGAACTGGGTTCAGAATTCCATTTCCATCCCGGAAATGATGACGATGATATTATTTTCTCTTCGTTAGCTATTTTAATGCAGGTCTTTGCCAGCAGTGGTAAGTATATACTTAGGCTGTTACTCGTCCTGAATAGTTAATAAGAAAAACATGTTCATGGACCATTCAAAAGTGATTAATAAACGATTTGTTAGCCGTAGGTCCAATACGCAATTCGTCCAAATGGTATTTCAACGCTCATTTTGTCCGACTTGTATATAGTCCAACACGCATTTCGTCCAACATCTATTTGTCCAACACGTAGTTGGTCCAATATACATTTTGTCCAACAAGCATTTCGTCCAACAGATTTTTCGTCTATAAGGCATTTCGTCCAACGTGTATTACGTCAATACGTATTTGGTTCAACACGCATTTATTTATTTATAGTAATAAATGAATTCGTTTATTTTGTTATTACGAGTATATTATTTGTGTTCGATGTTAAGGTCTATAATTCTTTGGCGGAACGGGTGTAGAAACACAACGTGCGTCCTAACGAATGGCTTTATTGATACTAGTTTCGCATGGCATATTATTTGGTTTATAAGCATCGGACAAACCGCCTGCCTAAAACAATAGTTTTTAAACAGTTTTTAAAACAAATAATGATTTTACTTAATAATTTAGACCAAAAGGGCAAAAACGGCGGCTTATTTGCAATAAACGGCAAAAAAATCACGTTTATTGTATGGGAGATAAAGAGATTATGACTATGACTACTTTTGTGTAGGCCCTCGACTCACTAACCTGGCCTCCCGTATGGCGTCGACCCAGTGCACGCAGTCCACCTCAGAGGCAGCTCGCAGCTCGTACTGCCGCTGGCTCTCGCGCCGGTACGAGATCGTGAAGCAGAACTGCGCCAACGGAAACATCATCATCAACATCTCATCATCATCAGTCGGAAATAAGTAAAAACAAAACTTCATGTCATACGGAGCCGAAACGTGGACACTGGCGGTAGGTCTGGTTCACAAATTTTAAGTCGCCCGGAGTGCTAGGGAAAGGGCTATATATACTCGGAGAATGTAAAATGTAGTAGGTATCTAAGTAAAATCGAAAAAAGTAAAATAATGGCAACTGATTTTCCCATCAAATCCAAAAGTTTCAGTAAAGATGTGTCATTCACACACGGACTTGAGAGAATTTGAAAAGATGCGTTGCGCTGTTTTATTTCATGTGCCAACACAAGTGTTGTATACGAATACTTAACGGTTAATTAAATTATTATGTTTATATACAATCAGTAATTAATATTAACAATTATTAATAATCCACCATTTAAAGTCAAAGTCAAAAATCATTTATTCAAATAAAAAAAATATTATTTGATTTTGAATTATCGAAAAATTGTTTGCCTCCTAGCCATTTAAAACAACTTTTAGCTCTCTTCTAGTCATTATTTCACATTAGACAATTTTCGACTTCCTAGGAAATAAAACATAAATGATAAATAACTGCAAACATGATGCTTCACTTTTTCCTCCACGAAATCGACTCTCAAGCTACGAATGTGTTGGTAGTACCTACGGATAAATTACCAATATGCAGGCAGATTAAAAATGAAGAGGTCTGTCGTTTCTGGGTCACGGCCGGCGCGGCCCATCCCGCGTTGCTCCGGCGGCTTATTCCAAACTTATCGTAAATATGGATTTTACAGGGTCGACAACGCGTGACTGATTTCCACAGAGGAGCCGTCCATTAATCTCGTGATGTTTTTCTAGCATAGTGATACGTGGTGAGGTTTAAGACCTAACCCCCCCCCAATCAGGTGTATTTTTTAGTACCTACAAATAATCTTAAAATTTTTATGTGAACCATTAGACAGAAAGGTTGCAGGTTGTTTTTCTTTTCAACGGGAGTCACACACTACATGCCGCTTACGGTTTAGAAAATAAATACACGTGATATCTTACTACACCCCCCCTCCCTGTCGAGCCTCACGTGATAAATGGACGGCTCCAGAACAGTTAATGGTTATTTCCACCGACTGTTGGCGACAGTGACCACATACCATCAGGGGCCTTACTCCAACTCCAACTCTTACGGCCGACTCTTAGAGCAGTATGGAAACATTGCCAGAATTTTAAATAGAAAGATTAACGTAATGCTGGTCCTGAACAAATATAAGTACCTCATTTGTTTTAATCTAAGACCTCAATGGACATTGGCAAGGGCCAGAGCGCCCGTGTAATTTACTTGGGCTATATTTTTGCGGTTCCCTATTTCTTTGCATAAAATTTTATGTCATAATTTAACATGGCATACTTTTACTTATCCTAATAATAGTTACGCACAATATTAATTAGCCATAACTTTTTACGCACATTTTTATAAAGCATAACTACTATAAGCATAATAATTAAGGGAAAAAGTAAGTTACAAAAACTTTGTGTTTGCATTTAATAAAATACTTTTCGTATATAAAATAAACATGTTGGCAGCTTAGGGGTGGCCCAAGGGCCACCCCCGCCGCACCCTAACCTACTATTACACTACGGTATCCAGTTTATATTTGATATACCTAATACCTACTTTTGGTTTTTCACATTCAAATAGCTATCAATAAAATAAAAAATATTGCAAATACAAATCCTGAAAAAAAACCTTCACCTTCTGTCTTGTCTCATCTACCAGACTATCTTTATGCCTAATAACTTTTAGACTAACGAACAATTATGCCTTATAACTTTATGCAAATCAAAATTAGGACAAAAAACATTAGCCTAAACCATATTAATGCTTACTGAAATAGTATGCCAAAAAACAAAAAGGTCAAAATATTATTATGACAAAAAAATATGCCTAACTCGTTATGCCAAATTAAATTAGGATAAAAAAAATTAGGCGAAAAAAGGGATCCCTATTTTTGCTTGTGCATGTCACATAATATCGCATTGTTTGACAACAAACGGAGTGCCCACTCAAATGTCATAGCACTACTCCTTCTATGCCTTGGATAATATTCTATGGATACTTATATCCAATTCAAAAATGATGTTGAGAGAATTTCTATGATTAGCTTAATATAATATGAACCCGCACCGATTTAATGCAGTGCGGGCTCGAATGCCACCCGTACTATCAAAATCTCTTCTGATCATGTAAAATCTTAAAATTAAAAGTAAGTAGATATTATGTACTTACATACAAAATTAATCGTGTTTAGTCAAGTTAAAACAGTTTTAATGCAATGCAACGCGATAGTTTATAGTCAAATCTTAAAATGTCAGCAGTAATTCTCGTCAGGGTAACCACGGAGCTAATTATGTAGTGGTAAGGTAACCATTGCATTCTAATTAAATAAACTCAAATCTACGTTTGGTCAAATATAATCTGAGTCGGTGAAAAAGATATAAACATTATAATGTTACTATGAGTTGAACTCTAAAATAACTTCAACCTACATACAATTCACCATTCACAGTAAACCAAAGGAAAATGTTGCCCCAACAATAATACCCAGCGATACGGCATTACAACTTGGCCGCACTCGACGCAAAGCCTCAAAAGTTATGCGGTAGGAACAGATTCAGAATAATCGCAGTGGTTCAATATCAAAACGAAGTGAATAATTTGTTAAGGGTTATATACTCATCTGGGTCGCCCAAGAATTATTCAAGTTTAGAATTATATGGGAAACCGAAATGCGTAAACCCGGTGTCTATCAGAATAGACAAAAATTGCGAACTTTACAAAGGCAGGTGCTTTCGAAGTAAGTTCCGTTCAGGGCCCTTATTCTGTAACGATTCCTTGTTTCAAAACCACGTCAATTCCTTAAAAAGTTACGAGATCTTCCCAAAAACGTATGCGTTTGACGATTGTGCGCGGTAAGGTTTAGGTGTGGAATCTATAGATTGCGATACAGGATCAGGGCCCAGAAGTGGGATCAGAGGCTTAATTGTATAACTTCAACACCTATCGCAATACCTTTCATAGGTAGTCATATAGTCGAGTAGAAGTACATTGCTTCGCAAGTTTGATTATTCTAAAATCCGTTTTAACATAGCAAACCAGCAAAGCAATATACTTTTACGAGACTAACTTATATGGACAGATGCAAAGTAGACTTTTACCTCCGAAAGGCGTTGGGTGATGAAAGTTAGACCATTATACCCCAAGGTCTATTTCTTCTTTTCTATCTCTGTGAAGTTTCTGTTGTATGCGTCGTGATTCACGTCCATGAATGATACCGGTGCGTGGATAGTTGTGCACACTCGTAAGGGTGTGTACACTGACCCATAGTCGGGCACATGAGCAACATGTGTGTTAGGTTGTTTCATTCCCTAGTAGACATGGACAGGTTCCGCGGCCTCCAATTTCTCTCTAATTGCTGTTCCCCGGTGTTTGGGTAAACTTCCCTCTCGCTTACCATTATAGTGTGCAAACGGGGACGGGTTGGAACCCCACATAACGCTGCCATCCATCTGGGGGGTGTATCAGTTAGGCAAAGGTACTGGGATAAAAAAAGAAGAAAAAATCCTCAGTGCCCAAATGTGCTATGTGACTGACCGAAGCGTTCCTCTCCATGGGCGCCTTGCTGAGCCGCTCGCAGTAGGAGCCCTCCAGCAGCAGGACGCCCGTCGGCCGCGTGTTGTTCTCCGACTCGTAGTAGAACAGCAGGTTCTGGGGACATAGTCACCGGTCACTCAACCAGCCAATCAACGAGTGGTAGGGTTTGGAAGAGATCAATTCTGAGCAGTGAAAAGTTGTAGTAAAGAGGTCAGCACTTCAACATACATACATATAATCACGGTTATTATCCCCGAAGGGTTAGTCAGAGACTAGGCAATGAGGACCGCAAAAGCAGTCCTCTGCCATAGTCTACTTTTCACCAAATAGCGACTGCACATGTGCTCAGCGTGACAGGTGGTGCTCATCGCCGCTCTGTGCTGTTGGATTCATATGCAGTCTTTAGTCCGTTAGTCGCCTTTTACGACACCCAAGAGGAGAGAGGGGTGGTAGTATTCTTTCACCGCTACGCGACACGGTTAACAAAATGGCAAATTTCTTGAATATATTCTGGACATTATCGCTGGGGTATAAGGATCAATATCCATTGGAGAAATTTGACTGGATGGGTTGGTCTGAAGGCACTTTCTTTAGATTCAGATTTAAATTCTTTATTCGCATAAATATGAGAGGTATAGAATAATAATTGATGACAATAATATGAGGTACTTTCACTTTCACACAGTCTTTGGGTGTACAGTCAGCATCAAAAGTAACTGAACAAAAACAAGCTGGCAAAAGTAATAGTCACGTGTAAGTGTCTTTACATACTCATCATTTAACATTTCAGAATTATATGACATTTTTTGTGTTAAGTATAACTTCTCTGTAATTACCTATAGTGACGGACATGTACTTTTGACTCAACAGCTATGTCAGACAATTCTGGTCATTTCAACCGTAATAATCATTTAAAAATTTCATATGCTAAGCTGCTTTTGATGCTGACTGTACAAATATTAACAGTAAAGTCAATTTTGATCGAAACGTGGTTCTAATTTCTCTATCTTTAACATGATGACTTAACTACGTACTTACCTGATAGAGAATGAACCATCGCAGCTGCCACTTGGTATTGTCCGAACTCCTTTTGTGGAGGTAGCCGGCCTGCAACGGTATCTGGTTAGTAACTTAAAATACATACATACATACGAGTACATACAATTTGTGGTTTTGGTAATCTGCCATTATGTCTACTAGACGTTTTGGCAATTGGGTGTTTTGATATTGGACATTATGACAATCCGACTTTTTAACAAATTGTTGTTTTGGTAACTTGACATTATGGTCATTAGACGTTTTAGCAATTTGTTGTTTTGACACCTGGATATTATGACAACTGGTCATTTTAACCTGGACATTCTGACAATTGGCCCAACATACCCCGGAGTCATTATAATCACGACTGTTATCCCCGAAGGGTTATTCAGAGACTAGGCATAGTGAAACCAAAAGCAGTCCACTGCCAGAGTCCACTTTAAAAAAAAACTGCACATGTGCTCAGGGCGATAGGTGGTGAGCTCATCGCCGCTCTATGCTACTGGATGTATGTGTAGTCTTTAGTCCGTTAGTCGCCTTTTACGACGTACAAATGGGTTGGTAGTATTATATTAATATGCCACCACCACACAAATATTATCAGAAAAATTAGGGTGTACCTAATACGGAAACTTCTCTACCATTGTACCTACCACTGACTAGCACAAACGAATTGACATAAAGCGGCTTTCGCAATGTAGAATAAAACCTTAGATTAATGATTGGTCTCACTGCGCTCGACTAGATACCTCCGTCGTACTTGTCAAATGCGGCAACAAATACTACGCCGAAATCGGCGTACCCGAGCCAGTCACACTGACAGCTGTGGGTGACGTGTACGTACCGAATGTTTTATTCAATTTTGGGCTTAATTCAAACTAAAATGCCCGTCTGCGTAGTAAACTGTGTAAAAATAATAATCCTAAAAATAAGAAGGACACTGGGATCACATACCATCAGTAAGTATCGTATAATTTCGAAATTTCATCATAAAATAATATAAACAATAAACGCCATTCAGTGTTACCGCTTGTACAAGAATAAAGTCCCCGTGGTTGAGATTTTTATTATGTGAATTTATTGTTATTGTCTTTTATTATATAGGTAACCTATTTCATTTGTCTTACAAAGTTACTATATACTTAACCTAGTTCTATGTTATTTCAAGTTTACTTATATTTGTGATCTATAATAAGGTGTAAAAATGTTAGTTGATACTATATCAAGGGGATTCTACCGATGAAACTGAACAACTTTCCTTATGGAACATGGGTCGAAAATTTATTATTTTTCCTTAGACAAAATGCGCAATCAGCTGATTAACTCAAGTATGGAAAAGCTATTTTTTTCATTTTGACCTATTTTCCTGAAATGTAAACTTTTCGTCTCTGTACTTACATTGAAAAACATAATCTAGGGGATGAAGGATACGTGAACATTAGAATCATTTTTGAAATTTTTGTCTGTCTGTTTGTTTGACGCGCATCACACAAAAACCGCTGGACGGATTTTAATGAAACTGAGAACAGGTGTATAGCTTATGATTCGGGTAATATTATAGGTTAAAGGTTGCTTCACACAAATCAGTGAAGCCACAGTTCCGACACAGTACCGGCACAGTGTTTTTCATACATTCTCTATGAATGCATCCCCACTTGTCAGTGATAATGCTCTCATGACCGATTTACACGTATTAAGTAATTTAGTAGTTAACTAAATTTTAACTTAATTTTAAGTGACTTGTCTACTTTAGTAAAAATTTAGTTAACTACTAAATTACTTAATACGTGTAAATCGGTCATTAGTGTCAGTGCCGCCACCAGCAAATCACGGACGTATTCGTTTTGAAAAAATTCATAGACAATGTTTGAAATAATATTTTTACTCCTCTTGCTCAAGACCGTCATTGTAGCGTTGTAAAGCGAGGCTAAAATAGCTTTTCTTGCCATAAGGGAAAAAGTTATTTTTTTATAATTTTTGTCTGTCACATGACAATGCTGTTGTATTGACGCTCTATGCTGTTGTATGTATGTGCAGTCTTTAGTCCATTAGTCGCCTTTTAAGACACCGAAGAGAAGAGAGGGGTTGATAGTGTTATTATAATGAGCCCATCGTCGCTCTATGCTGTTGAATGTATAATGTGCAGTCTTTAGTCCGTTAGTCCCCTTTTACGACATCGAAGAAAAGTGAGGGGTTGGTAGTATTATTTTGATGAGCCCATAGTTGCTCTATGCTGTTGGATGTATGTGCAGTCTTTAGCCTGTTAGTCGCCTTTCACGACACCGAAGGGAAGAGAGGGGTTGGTAGTATTATTTTGATGAGCACATCGCCGCTCTATGCTGTTGGATGTATGTGCAGTCTTTAGTCCGTTAGTTGCCTTTTACGATACCCAAGGGAAGAAAGGGGTTGGTAGTAATAAAAAAAACTACTAAAAAAATGAGGTCTAATCATTGCTATACATACCTACCATTTTTCTACAGAAGAAACCTTACGTCTAACATAATAATATATACAATTCTATTGATACATATTCGCTTTTAATTGTTAATTTTTAAATATTTTCTGAGCTACATTTATAACCATCAACTTAAATAATACATCACAGCAAAAATATTTTTCACATTAACTCGGGTAACAGTTGAGCAGCTGGCAACAAATTTTTCACGCACACTAGCATCCTTGTATATTGTCATAAACACACTACAATAGTCAATAGTCAAAATATATTTATTCAATAAACTCAATTAATAAGTACTTTGAAACGTCCAAATATTTTTTAACCTACCACCCATTCAGGACATCATTTTTTAACTGTGGCAAAGAACGGGCGCAAGAAACCACAGCGCACAGAAGCAACGACATTTACAAAAATATATATATTATATGTCGTTACCAGGTCACAAAATACAAAATATGAATTTGAATGTAAATAGTTTAATTAAATATGGTGCTCTATATAAATTAATTATAGGCAATTAGAAATAGCTGTTGGAGTAAGTACTTGGAGCATTTCAGACCCAAGCTGTTTTGTCTTCTGTATAATTCGACACTTTATAATAACCTTTTTTATAAAGCTTTTCTTTGATTTTGATTTTAAATTTATCAAGATCTAATTTCTGAATATCATTTGGTACTTTGTTGTATAATCGTACACACAGACCCTTAAAAGAATTATTTATTTTATGGAGCCTAGTATAAGGCACTGCTAATTTGTTCTTACTTCTAGTATTTAATTTGTGAATATCACTGTTTTTTGAAAACATTTCAATATTTTTATGAACATACACAAGATTTTCATAAATATATTGTGATGCAACTGTCATTATACTTATATCCTTAAATCTCTCTCTGAGAGAGTCACCAGCCTGTAGGTTATATATTGCTCGAATAGCCCTCTTCTGCAGCACAAAGATAGTTTGAATGTCGGCAGCATTTCCCCACAGTAAAATGGCGTACGACATTACACTATGAAAGTAACTGAAATAAACTAATCTAGCTGTATCAACGTCAGTTAACTGACGAATCTTCATTACTGCATAAGCCGCAGAGCTAAGTCTATTCGACAATTTAGCTATATGTGGGCCCCACTGAAGCTTGGCATCCAACGTGATGCCTAGAAACACAGTGGTGTCCACAGGATTCACATTCCTATCTTTAATTTGTACACTAGTTATTACCTGCTTAACATTAGGCAATACAAATCTTACACATTTGGTTTTTCCATCGTTTAATAGCAAGTTATTAACACTAAACCAGTGAACAATCTTTGAGACTGCATTATTCACATCGTCATAATTTGGGTGTCGTCGTTTCACTTTGAATAAAAGTGAAGTATCATCAGCAAACAATACTATCTCATGACTGTCTTTTACAAAATAAGGTAAGTCATTAATATAAACCAAAAACAAGAATGGACCAAGTATTGAACCCTGCGGAACTCCCATTTTAACCACTGATCCCGGAGATCTTTTACCGTTAATGTTGACCTTTTGAATCCTGTTCCTCAAGTATGAGATCAGAAGGCTCAAAGAAGCATCCCTAATTCCATAGTGGTTAAGCTTCCTGACCAAAGTTTCATGTAAAACACAATCAAAAGCCTTGGATAAATCACAAAAAACCCCTAGGGCATCCTGTGATTCCTCCCAGGTATCAAATATTTGGATTAAAAGCTCAACACCGGCGTCAGTTGTAGAGCGACCCCTAGTAAAACCATATTGTTTACAATGTAAAAGTTTATTTTTATAAAAATGAATTTGCATTTGATCTAGCATTAACTTTTCAAAAATTTTACTAAATGTGGGTAGCACAGAAATAGGTCTAAAGTTAGATGGGTCAGAAGTGCTACCTGATTTAAATAATGGAATTATTTTACTATATTTCATGAGGTCAGGAAAAACACCACAGTCAATGCATTCATTAAATATGCAAGCTAAAACTGGAGCTATTGTCATAATTACAGATTTAGCGACGTCCACGGAATTACCCCACAGATCAGCAGTTTTCTTTTTATTGAGAGTGTTAAATGTTTTTATTATATCTATAACACAAATTTTTTGAAAACTGAAATTATTTTCACAATCTTTAACATTCTCCTTCAAAACAGATTCAGCTACAGTGGGGGAGGAAATCAAGGCTTTTGTAGTTGAAACTGGAATGTCAGTAAGAAACCTCTCAAATGCTGCAGCAACATCAGCATCAGAAGTAAAGGTTTTATTATCACAATTTAAATTGTACTTATTATTACGACTTTTGACCTTTCCTGTTTCACTATTTATAATATTCCATGTCATTTTTATTTTGTCATTACTATTCTTAATCTTAGAACTCAGATAGTTTGCCTTGGCTAATCGACATACTCTTTTGAATAACTTTGAATAATTTTTAACATATAATTTGAAGTCATCGCTGGTGTTATAGTTGCGTTCACCATAAAGTTCATAAAGGCGTTTCCTACTTCTGTGAATACCAATTGTAGCCCATTCATTAAAAGTTACAGTACCACTAACTGAGATCTTTTTTGGAATAAAAGTTTTATTAAATTCTGAACAATTAATGTTAAAAAAAATATTATAAAAGACATTAGGGTTGTCATTGTATTCTAAATAATTTAATTTTGTATCTAGATTGCTTTTAAAGCGTTCCAGCCGACCTGCAGTTTTTGGTACAACAGTGATATTCTTTTTCGTCACTTGTTTACGCTGGTGTGGAAAGCTGACCATTTGGCCACAATGATCAGAGTCCAGGTTATTAATAATTTGCTTAGCCAGTGGTTTTACATTTGTATATATGTTATCAATACAGGTGGCCGAAGTGGCAGTTATTCTTGTCGGCTCCAAAAATAAATTATTCAAGTTGTATGATAGAAATCAATACAATAATGAGTTGCCGCATTTACGGAGCTGTGGTTTATAGGCAGCGCGGTATCTAGACGAGCGCAGCGAGACCAATCATTCATCTATGAATAAAACATTGTAATAAAATATTACGTATTGTTAAGCTAAAAAAAACAAAGCCACTAGATAAAAAAAAACAATGAAAGTATTATTTAAATATTTTTATACTCTACCACCTGACTCTATACACCTGAACCAAAGGGAGTCGCAAAAAATTACATATGTAAATATAATCACGACTATTATCCCCGAAGGGTTAGTCAGAGACAACAGAGACTAAGCAATGAGGACAGCAAAAGCAGTCCTCTACCTAGTCCAAAGATTGAATAATTTTTTGTTTTTTTTATACTTATATATTACTAAGTAGGTAAATAAAAAACACAACAAAAACTCATATAAAATGGATATGAAACACTTTATTTAAATCTTTGAGCATACCGGTCTTCATCGCAGTGGCGCCATCTACTTACACCATTTAGAACATTGCCGAGTCCTCCTTTTAGAACATTGCCGAGTTTTATTTCAGTTCATCTGGGTCTTCATACCGTCTAACCAAAAAAAAGGTCCGTCGCATCCTTTACCCTCATCATGAAATGGTGTAACGAGACGGGCGCTGGCCGCCGCTTCATAGGCTTTTTATGGACCATCAAATATTCAGGAACATAAACGTCACACACAAAACAGTATTCACGGGAGGTATGATATGGTTTAGTGCGCCGTGAATGCCGGCATCCCAAATGATTCTTTAATAGTTCAACTGTGAGTGAATAGCCCGCTAGTCGTAAGGCTTCGCGATGCCAAAGATATCGTTAAAATATTACTAAGCTACTGGATTGGGGGGTAAAATATGGAACGGAGGAGATCTCCGGAATATCTTTGAAAATTATCCCTTTAAAATGAATAACATGAGGGAACGGCCTATTCGAGACCAGAAGATCTTAGGCTCTTAATCCTCAAAGTCATTGCCGAACTTATGGCAGGTCTCACTGAGGAGGTAGAGGAAGGTCCCACTAGGATAAGATAAGACACTTTTTTTTCAGAGAGATTATTATTAAGGTGCGTTTAACACATTAATAATAGTCCTGTTAACCCATCCTGTTAATCTAAAAGACTGTGTCGGAGTCAGTTCACGTCTGTAGTTTATCGGAGCTATAGGGATTGAACACAGAAGTATTCTATTCTAAGGGGATTGAACCACAATTCTCGCGTACAACCCGAGCATCTATCCGCTCGGCTACCGACGACGCCTCAAACTTACTTTATTACTTTTTTTTTTTATTCTGAGTATTAGAGCCACTCTGCGTTACAACACGAATTTGGCCGGCTCGCCCGGCGTTTACTCACTCGTGGAAATTTTGTGACAGAAAAATTGGCGCATCTGTCAACGTCAAATTTGACAGAATCGAGCATAGACTATGCGATATTTTGCGATCACGATGCATAAAATGTACCACAGAACCGAAATAATCAAACTTGTTCATACTAAAGTAGTCTGTAAGTCTATGAATACACGGTACAAAGTCAAGTGCGTTTTTGTAGGTGCGGTCTCATGCGACCGCTTGGGGTTTGAGGGGACCACCCCCTCACGGAATATCGGCGTGAAACAATGGCACTCGTTGCTGTTGTGTTTCGTCCGGTGAGTGAAAGTGCCGGAAGCACATCACTCCCCCTCCCCACTGCACAATTCCTACTTCTTCCTCAAAAGTCCTATTCCTTAAGGCCAACGCGTCGCCAGGGGGGGCCTGTAGGAGCAGCTGCAGCCTCCCCCCCCCCCACATAGAGATTTAAAAAAAAATATTATTTACTTTATTTTGGACAACAAACAGTCGTGTATTTATACAATTAGTATTAATATAACTATTATCTAATCTAGACCTTGAGTGCCAACAAAGACCATATAAGTTAAATGTAAATGGGGTCGAAATAGGTACTAACCACTTATTAAGTACTTAAGTTATGACATTTTGGAAAATAAATAGTTTACAATGTTCTAGTGCGAAAAACAGGTAATGTGAATGGGATCAAAATTAGTGAATAACAAATTACATCTATTTTTAACATTATCATTTAGAAAATATAATAAGTATAATCTGATTGAGTGCTATCAAAAAGAGTAGGTATTCAATATTTAATGTTCCTACGTAGGGTCTAAACAGGTAAGTATTCAACAATATTGTTAACTTATTAAGTTATGCATTTAGTAAAGATAAAAGTCTACAGAATAATCCTTTTGAGATCCTGAGTGCCATCAAAAGAGTAGGTATTGGACATGGAAATAAAAAAGGGTCTAAACAGGTATTCAACATTAATCATTATTACCAATCAAGTTATGCATTAATAAGTTATACATTTAGGAAAGGTAAAGGTCTACAATACATCTTTTTAAATTATTTAAACTATTGGAAAAAAGATCAAAATTATAGAATGTTCTATTGTAATCTGTCAAACAACGTCGAAAGAATCCATTAGAAGTGTATTTCCTTTTTGCTTTTGGAACAACGAAAAGATTATTAGTACGGCGAATACTTTTGGTTGGAACATGAAGTTTCAGCTTATTAAGTAAGTCAGGGGAATCAATATAATCATTGATAAACTTATATAAGAACATATTTGCAAATTGTTGACGTCGGCATTGCAAAGAAAGTATTTTATGTTTCTTTAGAGAATCTTCATAGGATGCCTAAGATGAGCCGGTTTTATATTCTAATGTTTTAAAGAAATATTTTTGTATTTTTTCTATTCAGTATATATGGCATGTATAACTAGGCTTCCAGATTACAGAACCGAAGTCAACCACTGAACGTACAAGGCTAAAATATAAGATTTTATAGGTGATTGCTTTTTTTAAATAACTTACAAGCACGAAATATAAAACCGACCTGCCTATAAGCCTTTTGAATTATATGGTCATAATGATCTCTGAATGTAAGCTCATCATCCATAATGATACCTAGGTCTCTTATTTTATAAACACGATTTATGTTCTGACTATTTAGTGTGTATAGACAATTTTATTACGTTTACGTTTATAAATCATAACAAAGCATTTATCAGGATTTAAATATAGCTGGTTGCGTGCACAGTATTCAGATATACTTGTTATATCTTTTTGAAAATCAGAACAGTCAGTTTCATTCGCTATGATTTTATAAAATTTTGCGTCATCAGCATAAAGTAGTGTTTTGCATGTATTTGTGTAAACATCAATATCATTTATGTAGATTGTGAAAAGCAAGGGTCCTTGTTGTGACCCTTGTTGCACACGTGAAAGAACGTGTTGGAAGTCAGATAGAAAACCTCTGATAGAAACGGCTTGTGATCGATTTTTTATGTAAGACTCAATCCAGCGAAGCAGATCCCCATGTATACCGACCCGCCAAAGCTTCTGTAACAGCTTTTCATGAGATAACTTATCAAAAGCTTTGGAGAAGTCAGTATAAATGACATCTACCTGCTGGTGGTTGTCCATAGCATTCAAGAGAAAGTCAGTGAACGCGATCAAATTAGTATCAACAGACCTGCCACGGATAAAACCATGCTGATTCGGCGTGATGTGGTTACGAATGGCAAACGAGACCTGGTTAGTTACAATTTTCTCCAAAACTTTAAAGAACACATAAAGCTTAGAGATTAGTCTGTACTGTGTTACGTCATTACGTTTGTTATTTTTTGGCATGGGTGTGATGAGTGATTTTTTCCATTTATCGGGGAATGTGCCAGTATTCAAAGATTTATTAAAAATATATGTGACAGGCAACGTGAGTTTTTCGCGCACTTGGATATAAGGAGGGGACGAATACCATCGCAACCAGTTCCCTTTTTGACATCAATGAGTTTTAACAATTTGTAAACGGTTTCAGAGTCAACCCCAATGCTAAAAATGTCAATGTGGCTCTCTGATAAAGTTGTTGTAAAATTGGAGTTAGCTGGTTCTGAAACGGGGACGAAAACAGAATTAAAGTAGTCATTGAACATATTGCATTTTTCTTCACCGTCACAGGATGTTATGTTTTTATAAGATAGACTTTGTGGTAAACCCGAACTATTCATTTTAGATTTGATATAAGTCCAAAAATATTTCGGATTTGATTTCATTTTTTCCTCAGATAAAACTTGATAAGTGTTGCGACACTCCCTCTCTAACTTTTGAGCCCTGCTCCTATGAAGAGAAAAAGCGTTATAGTCTAGTGGGTTTCCATACCGTTTCCATTTCCGATGGAGTTTACGTGTTTCTTACAGAATTTTAATGAGGGGGCGCGTAACCCAAGGCTCGTAATAATTATTTAATGATAACTTTTGAAACATGTTTGCAAATTAAATCGTTTAGTACGCTATAAAAATATTCGACAAGGGATTGTAAAGTGTTAAGTTTGGAAAATGCCTCACTCCAGTTTATATTTCGAAGACCCGTGTTTATAGCATCAAAGTCAGCTGCGTGAAAAAACGTTGACATGCTCCGGGTTTCGATTTTAAAGGAATGTAATTTTTAATTATCAGATCAATAATAATTGCCGGATGGTGAGAGTCTTCATATGAAAGGGTGTAAGTAGCTAATACGTAATTAACTGTCAAGAAAATAATGTTTCCCTACTCTGAAACCTTAAGCACGCCTCTATGTACAGTGAAGAGGTCGTGGAGTTTACACATTGGGACTTTGTACCGTTCTTATTACAATCGCCTCTTTCATTTAGGTATATCGGCTTGCTCCCCCCTGGGCCATCGGCTGGCGACGCTCTTGTCTGCGACACCTCTGGTTTTGCGGGTATCCACGGGCGGCGGTGATTATTTTCCATTAGGTGACCCGCCTGCCCGTTTGCTTCTTTTCATATATAAAAAACTTGAAAAAAATACCCCTACAAAATCACCTGTGAGTGGTCGTACTGCGCGCGGTCGGACAGAGCGATGAGCTGGCCGTCGTTGACGCGTATGGCGCGCTGTATCTTGGGGCTGAGCATCCTGCCGCCGCCCCTGGCCGCACCGGTGACTACCTGGTGGAATACATACAGATTCAGGACTATTATCCCCAAAGGGTTAGTCAGAGACTAGGCAATGCGAACCGCAGAGGCAGTCCACTGCCATAGTTCAAATTTCACCAAATTACAACAGCACATGTGCTCAGCGTGACAGTTGGATGAGTCCTTGCCGCACTATGCTGTTGGATATATGTGCAGTCTTTAGTCCGTTAGTCGCCTTTTTCGCCACCCAAGGGAAGAGAAAGGGCTGTTTTAGGTAGTGTTCTTTTAGTGAGCGGCTATGTATGATATCTTTTAAACAGATGGACGCTTGCCGCGATCTGGAGCCTCACGATTAACCATAGAACAGAAGCTTTCTTCTGTTCTATGGTTAATCGTGAGGCTCCAGATCAGATCAAGAAACCTCTTTAGGTTACTTCTGTTATGTGCCATCAATTCTTAGAAAAGTATTACTTTTAACCCTACTATGCAAATTCCCATACGAGTTTTGCGTAGTAAGCATACAGTAATACTGCTCTAAGAGGTGACAGCCCTGAGCCAAGAGAGGTACCCTGGCGGTGATCGGGTGATCCATTCATTTTTAGTATTTGTTCCTGCTTGAAGGCGCCTAAATGTGAACAGAGGGCGCAATGGAGACGGAAGTTCAGAAAAGTGTAGGAATATGTAATGCAGCGCTGCAGTCCTATCGACTGACTACGCAAGGTTATATCCTTGGAATATCTTTAAACGGCTGTTCGTGATATTTAACATGGCTTCACAAAGGCCACATGTGTTGTCTTATCATCATCATCAGCCTACAACACCCCACTACTGGGCACCGGCCTATGGTCTGGCCTGGCCTGGCCTGGCCTACATGTCCGACCATAGCTGGGCCAATGCGGGTTGGTTGAACGTTTACCATCTTATGACAACAACCGGGACCAACGGCTTTACATGCCTTTCAAAGCTCAGAAGTGTGTTATTAGGAATAGATTATGTTTTAATCTTGATACCTAACCTAATGGTATTTTTACTACTTAAACTATTGAATTGTGGTATTTGAAATTACAATTTAAAAAAATATTTGTTCAGAATTTTAAATTGAACACCGCGGTGGCCGACTGGCTAAGGGTGTTACCAGACCAACCGATCGATCGTCGATCGACGGCTTCGAACAACGTCAATCGAAGTTAATCGACTGGTCTGGTAGCTTTAATCGATCGACGGATACCGTTTGCCTAACCAATCGATCGACGACGGTCGGTCGACGTTGATCGATAGGTGTGGTAGCTTTAATCGATCGATGGATACCGTTCGTCTAACCCATCGATCGACGTTGATCGATTAACCCCAGCTATATTCCATCAGTTTCTTACGAAATGTATTCAGAAGAGGACTCGTTGTTCTTGGCCAGTACGATGTTGCTCGTACGACGCAAACGCAGAAGAATCTGGATGCGGCCGTTTTTTAAAGCCAAAGATCGCTTATTTTATCCAAATGACATTTTAAGCAACGGTTTTTGTTTTTGTTTTTTTTTGCGTAGCGATTGTCATGAATTTTTAGGTTATTTGTTTATTAGACAACAGAAAACTAGCTCCATTCAAATATATCTGGGGGCGGGGGGGGGGAATGGACAGGGATGGAGGGGGTACGGTAATGGTAGCTTAGTAGAATATTTGTTTTTTTCCTAAAAATAACCTAAATAAATATCCTAACATAAACTCAAAATAAAAATAACTTGAAAACTATGCATTTCCGCACTTTGGCTCCCCTCCCCCTCCCATTCCCCCCTTTTTCGGTGTTGCTTAATCTAAAGTGCTTCCCAAAGGGTTTGGGGGAATATCATTTAGCATTTAAACGTTCATATTATCATCACTCAATATCATCAACTTTAAGCATAATCAATGAACTCTATTATTACGACTAGTATCGAAATAAATTTATAAAAAAAGTGAAGCGGCCGGCGCGTCTAAACAAACAGCTCGATCTAACACCCAATCCTCTTTGCACCCAATCCATTCTACCGGTCGATTGTCGATCGACGATCGATCGATAGGTCTGGTAGACACTATCGATCGACGTCGACTAATCCATTCTACCATCAACGATTACCAGAGCTCCCGGGTTCAATTCCCAGGTCGGGCATCTCTCGGTCTGTTCGAGGTACTTAAAGAGAAAAGGGACTCTTAACATTGCCTAGCATATACATTTTGGAAATATGCAAATTCGTGAGAAATCAAATGTCGTTGTTTCCAAAAATATCAAATTCAAGAATAAGACAAGCTCCTTTGAGACGCTTCGATGCTTTGCAATTACCGCGAATAAGTTCTTTGATTTTTGAAAAGAGTACTTATGTGTTCGCTATACGTATTTACAATAAATTGCCTATGGAATTAAAGTGCCATGCCGATTATAAATTTACAAGAAGGTTGAAATAGTGGCTAATTACTAAAGCATTTTATAATGTTAATGAATGTTATGATACACAAACTTAATTAATTGATTAGGCATGCATGAATATTATATCATTAATAATAATAATATGTATAAATAATAATGAAATGTGAGTGGAATTGTTTAATTTAAAATTATTTAATTGTTGGATGTGTTATTCTATTGTATGCCCGTTAAGGGTAACTGTTCTTACTTTAATGCAATGTAACCTAGCAATCAAAAATGTAACAGTAATGCAATGAAGTTTTATTCTATTATATTCTATTCTATTGAGGTTCCCGAAGAATAACGTCATATCTGCCAAACAACTCAACTATCTCGTAGATTATGACGTTATTCTTCGGGACCGTGTTTCGGATTTTTCGATGCATGTGTTTGGTGTTGATGCCTGGGTTTGTGATCAGTAATCCATTAATCCGCATTTAACAAACGTGGTAACTAAGCCAATACTCATCAATTGTAGTAAAAACTTGATTTCAATTATGGAGAGGCCTTTGTCCAGCAGTGAGGCAGTAAGTATTACCTACTATGGTAGGTAAATACGTAAGTAAAATTTTTTAAACACTGAAAAAAGACGACAACCTCAGGCGGGAATCGAACCACGCACCTTCCGCATTCCGGGCGGCTGCCTTAACCACTTGGCTACCGAGGTCTGGCTTTCAACCGTCGAAATTTGTCAGTGCTTGATGCTTATGTTTTTAGTCAACATTGCTTCATCAAATCTTAGAAGGTTTCACCTCTGTGCCAAGTGGTTAAGGCAGCCGCCCGGAATGCGGAAGGTGCGTGGTTCGATTCCCGCCTGAGGTTGTCGTCTTTTTTCAGTGTTTAAAATTTTACTTAAGTATATTTAAGCGTTAATAAAATGCTAAAATATAAAACATTAAGGTAAATACGTATTATGATACGTGACTTAACTATGTCAATCAATACCTAACCATGGATTTATTTTAGAAAATTTAAAGTACCTACACGGTAGCTCATCAGTCCTTTGAAGCGTAAAATAATAATTAACAAAAACTAGTTAAGTACATTATGTAAAAGTTTTTTATTTTATAGTGCCTAATCCGTATAAAATGGAAATTATTTTTTGAAAATTAAATCATTTATATGTAATCCGTTACGATCGCGGCACTCCTGTAAGCGACGCGACGTCTAAAATTATCCATCACTGCGCGGCAAGTAAGCTCTGTAATGCTTGCCATTTCACGTCGGATATTTTATTTCAGGACACGAATTGACCGGGGGTTGGCTTCGTACACTTTACTCTTAAGATAACCCCACTATAAAGTCCTTTGGGTTCAGATCCGGGCTACGTGGTGGCCAGGGTATATCTCCTCTTCGAGAGATCATTTTATTTGGGAAGAGTTGACGGACGACGTGCATAGCGGTGAGGTATGGGCAGTTGCTCTATCCTGTTGATACCAAGTCCGCGTCGCCGCGTCGCCCGCGTATCAAAGCTTTTTATGGGGTTATCTTAAAAGTAAAGTGTACGAAACCAACCCCCGGTCAACTCATTACCCAAAAGAAAATATCCCACAGAAATGGCGAGCATTACAGAGCTTACCTACTTGCCGCGCAGTGATGGATAATTTTAGATGTCGCGCGATCGTAACGGGTTACATTTACTTGGAGGAAATAATTTTCAAAAAATAATTCCCACTTTTTAAGTATTACTATTATAATACTTATAAAAACCTTTTACATAATGTAACGGACTTATGGGCCACCCTGTATATTCAACAATATGTTTTAATGTAATACTTACCTGTACTGTACATTCACAAGTGTAATATAAAATAAAAGACTTATTTATTTGGTGACAATTTGGACTTTAATTAAATCAACCTTCTGAGATTCAAGTATAGTAATCACTGACTTAGCTAGTACATAAAGACATTAATCTCAGTTAGCAACAATGATACTTTACACATATATACATACATACTACTATTTATACGCATTACTATTATCACAGAATAACTAATATGCTATTATAACCGAAAGATAGTCAGAGACTAGGCAATGAGGACCGCAAAAGCAGCCAGGTTTCATCAACTACCTATATATCAACTTCACATGTGCTCATGTTTTAATTTAATGTCAACAATTTGAAAATTACATTTACTTACCTGTAGCTAATCTACTGCTGCAGCTGATTTCTTCCTGTGTATTAACAATTAAACATTTAACAATGTTTAGCATTAGTACCTACCTTATAACTTCTAGCACCTTTATGTTTGAAAACATTACTATTTGTAAAAACATATGATGACATTTAGTTATAGAATTAGCGATGGTTACAGATGCTAACATGCTACGTTTCATTAGTTTTAACAAGTTATTTATTATTAAAATGCGTATTTGTAATGCTAGAACGATAAAATGCCAGAGAGTTTAAAAAAAACACAACGTAGGCACAATATAACATTTGGTAGGCAAAAAATCAAAGAGATTATTAGTAACCAAGTGGAAGTTGTAGAGTACTGAAATGTAAATTATAATCATGCCTACGGAATGTGCTTATTAAAATGAGGTACCTACCTACGTTGTCTGGTAACAAAATCTTACTAAAAACATGAATGTAAGTACGTAGGTACCTCGTTAGTCAACATAAAAATAACTTACCGTTTACTTCCACATCGTAAGAGTTTTCAATTTTCTTTGACTTCAGAGTGACTAAAACAAAACTTTAATCCAGAGAATCCTTTTCATTGCTATTCCACAGTTTTAGGAGCACACGTTTATTTATAAATATTTTCTTATTACAGTCTACGCCTTTATATTTAAAGCAACCACAGCATAGAGATAGCACAACCATTAATATTCATCTTTAAAGATTATTTATCTTGGCCGGTAAAGTAAAACACAACTAATTTAAACGCCTGTTGAATTTGTTAACGCAATAAGTGGTAGCAGCAGTTTGATGTTGTCACAGTAATAGCAGGCGCTACGTCTCAGTGCAGCGAATGAAATCTGTTTATCGGATGTTAAGATCGCGTCAGTCAGTCATAATTTGCATTTTGTTGAGATTATTTTGCGTTGCGCTCGCGAGATGAGTGTTTGCCGGCAGACAGAGACTGTACAACTGCCGGGCCGGCACCTGTAGCTGGATCGACCGTTGCGCGCGTGCGTGCCCTTGATGACGTACAAAATTAGCCACAGAGCTTTGAAGAGTGAAAGTGAAATTTACGCTTCGACATACACTTACATTGCTGGTATATTCACAGTGACTGATATAAAACGACAACTTTTTAAAATAATAAACTAATAGTTAAAACTTTTGATACAAAGTTTAAAATCCAAGTAAGAGTTTATTTACATAATCCTTTAGCTTTACCCAGAATATTAATTAAACCAGGATATAAATAATTTGGTTTAACCCACTTTATGTATGATTTCCATGTACTTAAGTAAGTACTTAATAAATAATATAACGGTAGTACTATTATTAGATATTATTATCATTATTTAAATGAAATGAATTGAAAATGTATTTATTAGAACACACAGTAACATAATTACAATTGTAATAATAATTATTCATAATTACATAATTTAAGTAGGTTTTATACTATTTATTTCGATCTAACACATAGCTGCGTAAACATGGAGTGAGGTAAGTACCACAGAGAATCGTGAGACTCAAGAAGTTGATGCACTTGTTGCAGAGACACGCAGACGGTGGCCACCGGACAATTCTCTTTACGGATGAAAGAGATTTTTGTGTTGAAGAGAAGTTTAACCGTTAAAACAATATAGTGTATGCACACAGCTCCCAAGAAGCTACTAAGAAAATTTCGAATATCGAAAAATTCCACCAGCATCTGTGATGGTTTGGTGCGGCGTGTCCTACGAAGGCGTGACAAAGCTCATTTTTGTGAACAAGGGGTGAAAACAGTTGCAACTACTACCAAAGCGATACTTTAGAGAAAGTGGTTAAGCCACTAGCACTGTGCTGGTAAACAATAGATATTTCAACAAGACTCAGCACAAGCGCTGGTTAGACGTGAATTTAACGGATTTCATCGCGTCTGAAGATTGGCCCCCTGCAAGTCCTGATCTTATTCCTTTGGATTAATGCTTATGAAATATTTTAAAGGAGAAAGCCAGCCCCCTTATTCCTGATGCCGATCCCGATCGATCGACATTGGTATTGTGATGTTTGTACTCTTAATTTACGACAGAAGCGTTAATTTGGAATCATCTTGCGCGGATATTGAGTGATCTAAATGCAAAACTCAATGCCGTTCAGTTCACCCTATATAAATCTGAAATAGCGCTGGTGTCGTTACTCAAAAGTAAGAAACTTGACAATACCAATCTCAATCTATCAGGATCGGTTTCAAGAGTAAGGGGGCTGCTCTAAATCTCATCGAAATATCGAGTCGTAAAAATTGTTTCATCTGTAAAGAGAATTTTCCGGTGGCCACCGTCTGTGTGTCTCTGCAACAACTTCTTGGCTCACAGGATTCTCTGTGGTACCCCACTCCATGTTTACACAGCAATGTGTTAGATCGAAATTAATAGTACAAAACCTACTTAATTTAATGATATTATCTAATAATAGTACTACCGTCGTATTATTTATTTTAAAATACCCTCATTTAAGTTGGGACAGAACGAGCAGAGTAAGAGACCTACCTACATACTCGTACATTTTCTAAGAGTATTATATTTTTATGTTCTCTATAATCATTAAAATAAAATGGTTCGTACTGAATTCCGTACAAACTAAGTCAAACTAAGGATAGTTTTATTTTCATTAACACGAACGACAACGATAATAAGTATTCTGTGACTTTTATGCCAGTTGTAAACGTTATGAGGTCTATATACTCACCGGTTCTCAGAAACGCAGTAGCGAATGCTCCACACATCTATCTGTGTTTCACGAGCGGCAGATTCGCGCGCAACCCACGGCCTGGAGGCCTGGACCTTGGACTCTCATTAGTTATTTATTTCATTATTTTTAACACTAGATATAAAAATGTTTCATGAAACTTAAAATAATTTGTTTTATAGAAAATGGCCTAGATAATTTAAGAAAAAAGCATTTCTGGAAAGTTTCTATCCCTGTTGGAGTTTTTATTTCTTTAATAATATGGTTTGCCTTTGCAGCGTAAGTAGGTACCTATTTAATCCTTCGTACTATGAAGGTTAAAAAAGATAATTGTAAACCTATACCTAACTACATAGCTTCTTCTTTACAAAATGTTTACTTTTAGACGCGAAGTTAACGTTAACAGTTAATTCCACTTTAACCCCTATTTCTGGCCTTTAGCATCGTAAAACAATTAGGTATACATAGGTAAGTTTTAAAGTAAATTCATAAAATAGAAATAGAAATATCTTTATTTGCATATAGGGACCGTAATCATGATGTTTAAGATGATAGTTAAGATGCGGGAACGCGGAAAAATCTTTTTATACACTAATTAAAACTATTCTTAACTAGGTGAGAAGACTTGGCGAGAGCTTGATCGTCTAAGTACGACTGCACATTACAACTCGCTATGCTACATTGTCATGCTGACCAAGCGTCTGAGCGATGTTCTGTTGGTGTGACAAACAAGCTCCGTCAGCAGCTAATTCCTAGGAACCCAAGTGCTTAGTTTACAGTCTTACAAAGTTGCATGAGAATAGTAGTACATTGCTGTAAGCAAGCACTGTGGTCCAAATATCCTCCACACTCAGATGTAAGTTATCTAAAAAATTAGGTTTTTCGGAAAACTTCCGAAAATCTTAAATACTGAAAATTATTTAAACATGATTTACTTTTAGTTAAAATCAAAGGTATGTCGTTATCGCTACTATTACATTGTAAAGGGTCTGGAGATTCAATTTTATCTTTTATAGATAAATTACAAATTTTCAAGCTTATATATAAGCACAAGGAAAACTATGACTAATACGAAAAATAAAATATAGAGAAATATTGTGGCAATATGTATGTGTCCATCACTATTTTGGTTTTCCACCTTGATGCTTTTTCTAAGCGCGTAATTGAAATTTTGGATGTCGTCTAAATTTACTTTCTTCAAGTTAACTGGCTCGAAGTTCGCTGCTGAAGAACTCCGTTGATTTTCATGCAGATCAGGTAAACTAATTACTGGTAACGGTTTATTCTTGCTGGATATTTAGTAATGACGTTTTCCTCGTATCGTGATTCCTCCAACTGATACTACACATCTATCTGGTATTGTAAGTATATAGGTTCCTTGTAATCGTCCATGGGTGACGTCATTATTACAGGTTTGTGATATTATAGTATCATTCTTTGTGTAAAGTATCCAACTGTTTGGGGATATTTTCTGTAATTTCAGGTTTCCAATGTCGTCGGCTGGTGTCGGAAAACATCTGGAGAAGTTCTGGTGATACGTCATCATCTGCTCGATACAGGTTTCATCTGCATATGGTGCGAGTTCATCTTCTGAACATAATTCTTTATCTGTGACTTCTTTGCATTGCTTGGTGATTGGTCGATACTTATTGCCTTCTATGAGTAAGTATGGGAAATCGGGAATAATTATAAAGATTTGGTTGTTGGATTTGTGGGACATAGGTAAAGTGAACAATTTGAAATAACTTTATGTAATATTATAAACTAGCGGTATTTCAATAATAAATCTGATTACATTATCTTTCAAATAAGTTTTAACAGAAAAAGTCTCTTCTTAGTAAATTGGGTTTGGTTTCTCAACTTTCTACATTAAATTATCATAAGTATTTCGATTTTTCTATTAATAGTTTTACTGAGTGCTAAAGCAGTCTCTATTTCATTTAACTTTATAAATATATTTCTAAAATTAGCAACAACCAAATTTAATATGGTATACGATATATTATATAATTTAAATGATTTTCTTTTTGAGAAAAATCACTTAAATTTACTTCATTGCGATTTAAACGTTCATTCATGAATTCCGTATTTTGCTGAATAGTTTAAATCGAATTTAGGAAATGATCCATCATTTCAGATACTAATATTAGATACTAAATTTTATTAGCTATGGTCTGTTCACGGGTCTTTACTTTGGGCAATATTATTATTGGACATTTGTATGGTTGGATAATTTTATCACATGGACATGCCTTTGGACATTCGTATTTTTGGACGTTTTTTATTAGACATAAGTCGCGCAAAGGATTAATTTATCGTATCGGGTGGCATCCTCGTAATCTATGTTTCCCGTAATTATTTTGCATTAAAATAGGTGATGTGGTAAGTAAAGAGGAACCCATCTCTATCGGCGTCAACCAAGGCAGTGTAATCGGTCCAACCCTCTTTTTAATCTATATCAATGAACTCTGTAATCTCACCATACCAAACACCGACATTATTGCTTACGCGGATGATACGGCACTAATCATACACGGTGAACGCTGGGTAGAAGCACAAAGTAATGCTGAGTTTTCGCTTAAAATAGTTATGAGTTGGCTCTTTAATAACAGATTGACACTTAATGTACAAAAATCAAAATTTATAACTTTTACCCCTAGTATGAAGTCACAACCTCCAATGTCGTATACTGTCACAGCACATGAATGCGAGCAAAATACTCACTGCGACGAAACATGTCTCCAAATTGGTCGTACTCTCTCATTGAGATACCTCGGTGTGATCGTTGACTGTACCTTGAGCTGGAAAGATCAAATAAATTCGGCAACTGCCCGCACTAGAAAACTTATTTTCCTGTTTAAAAAATTGAGATGTAGTGCCGATCCTAAAACACTTAAAACTGTCTACTTTTCATTGGCTCAGTCAGTCTTCACTTACTGTATTGCGGCTTGGGGTGGTGCTGCGAAATCACATATCATTCGCTTGGAGAGGGCTCAAAGAGCAGTGTTAAAGGTAATGCTCAACAAACCACTGCGTTTCCCCACAACAGAGTTATACAGCATCTCTGAAGTCCTCACCATCAGGAAACTGTATGTGCTGAGCAGCGTTCTTCGGAACCATTCTGTTCTTCCATATGACCCAAATCTAAATAAAAACAAGCGTCGTAGTGACAAGGTCTGCCAAGTTTTACGTAGTCGTTTGGAAGTCGTCCGTCGTCAGTTTCACTTCTCTAGTGGTCCTCTCTATAATAAAGTAAATAAATGTCTAAACATCTACGCGTTTACCTATAAAGAGTGTAAAATTTCAGTATCAAAATGGGTTCTAGAATTAACCTATGATGAAACAGAAAAGTTGCTTGATTGATAAAAATTACTATATTAAATAAATAATAAAACATATATTTATGTTAGTAAAAATAACTTGCTTGATTAGTCTCTTATCATGCTTAACACAACACACACACACACATACACACATACACACACACACACACGCACACAAACCCTTTCTATATAATTTTATCAAAAATGTATACCATAGATAGATAGACCTCTGTTATCTAAAGTAGGGATCTGCTGTTATAGTGTACCGAAGCCTCCTCAGTCTTGGAGGTGGGCGTTGGCAACTGCGACACAGTCATCCGACGAATGCGGTTGTTATCGTTCACATTTAAGTTTATAAATTGAAATGGTGCCAAATAAAGATTTTATTTATTTATTTATTTATTTTAATAATGGAATCTAATGGATTGATAAGACCTCGTTTTACTCTTGTAAAAGGATTCAGTTGCTGAAGCTTTTCTAATGCTTCGTTACGTAAATATTGTATTAATTGCTGTAATTCTATAATTTCAAATCGATATGAATCATTATCGCTATGACGATCAGTAATACTTTTAAATTCAGAATATTCTTGTATATTAAATGTTAATCGTGAATTAACATTTTCTTAAACAAAAATATTATATACGCCATTAAAATCTATTGTTTTAATTATTGACCATTGATCGTGTTGTAAAGAGGCCTGACCTTGTCTAATAAGTAAAAGACCTGGATTGTGTTCAATCCTTTCTAGTTGATGGCCCTGGTTTAGGGGAGCTTGGGCTAGAAGCGGCTGTGTCATCGATGTCCATCTCAGTAGATACATCCACCACGTCCACCATCTGTGAAGGGCGTTTTATATTTTTAATAGGAATTCTTGTTATTTGCTCATTTCTTCTAATATACTATATTACTTTCTATAGGACCAGTAACTATAGCTTTCTGAAATTTAGGTTTATCTTTGGACTGTCTTTTATTTACGGCTTTGGCAAACACCGTTTGTCCTATACCTAACTCTGGGGTTGCTTGCCTTCTCGTTTACTAATTATTTTTTTCTTAGATTCTGTTGCCTTTACGAATACGTACTTATAAAGTTCGCAAGTTAGCTTTTTATGATCTTTAATGAGTTGCTGTTGATACGTTTTATCGAAATCTTTAATAAATGTAGAGTAAATGTAAAACAACTTCAAAAGGTGTTAAATCGGTGGCAGTATGGATGAACTGTTCCTTTTTAAATAAGTCTATAATAATTTTAGTAAATCGTGATCTATGCTCGGGGAGTGTTCAAAGTATATAAAGTATTTGATTTTTGGTCTATTATATTGTTTTAAAAAGTCTTTTATTATTTTATCGTTTTGAAAAGGTAAGAAAACTTCTAATACTTTCTGTTTGTCCCTAGATAAATCAATTACTTGCATCTCGTCGCTAAACTTATAGAACACTAAGATCTGATTCAGCTTCGTGTCTATAGCTTTCTGTAATATATGTATATATTACAGAAAGCTATAGATTTGGTGTCTTTAGCGGAATGTATGGTTGGGGTGCGCATTTTTTCACATAACTTTTTTATCGGAACTCCGAAAATATTTCTCATACCGTTTTACATCATAATAATCACTCTTCATAAAAATATTAAATACTAACGATCGAAACCCATAATCACCAGAATTCATAATATCTTTAACCATACACCTTGTTTTTACTAATATTTTTTTAAATATATTTTCTTATACTAACGATCGAAACTCTTAATCATTCTAATACATAACGCCAACTTTGTAATTTGAATAAATACTGTGTGCTTGCATTCATGTTAAATGCATGTTGCATATTTTTTGGAATACTGCATGCCTGGATGCATGCTGCATGCTTGTTTGCATGCTGCATGCTTGCTTGCATGCTACATGCTTGTTTGTACGCTGCATGCTTGCTTGCATGCTGCATGCCTGCATGCAAGCAAGCATGCTATAAAAAAAAATTAAGTATGCAAAACTGTATAGGTCTGTCGGTTAGGTTAGGTTAGACTTTTGACAAATGAAGGAGGGGGGCCGCAGGCCCCCCGACCCCCCCTATTTCTTAATCATACGTGTATGTATTAAAAACCATATTATGAGGTTTAATATTTTCTTAGTAATTAAACATTACTAAATTTATTTTATTTATTAAAAAGAAAACATTATTAAAAAGAAAATTATGATAATTGATTGTTGTGAAGGAAACAACTACATATTGTAACGGTACAGAATGAATGGTATCCGTCCGTTAGTAAGGAATGCATGGGAGTAGCACTAAAATAAATATTAATGCGTAGCACCATTAATAATAAGCATGAAAAGGGAATAATAAACTAGTTCAGAATAATGGTCAATGGTCTAGCGCTTTATCTTTAGTTTGAATTTCGCGGGGACTGCTCTGTGTGCTCCTTGCGACATAGGCGCCGTCTAGCGTGAGTTATTTACTTGAGCTTCGCATAAGGTTGCTAGTTTGACTTCTTTATTTTGAATTTCGCGGGGACTGCTCTGTGCGTCCCTTGCGACATAGGCGCCGTCTAGCGTGAGTTATTTACTTGAGCTTCGTGTTAGGTTGGCAACGGGCTTTATCTTTATTTTGAATTTCGCGGGGACTGTTCTGTGTGGCCTTATGACATAGGCGTAGGTTGGCAAGCCGGTAGACATGCGGGCGGGCGCCACCTATGGTCGGAATACGGAACTTTTTATAATTTCCCAAAATATAGGATTATTGGCTTAAGTGGAGGATTATTAAGAGGGAATTGTTAATAGAAGGCTACATTTAGATATTCAAAGATGAAATATTGGCTATCTGACGAGATTTGGTTAGATTATGGGAAAATTTTAGAATTGCGCGGCGAAAGCGGCAATGAGCGAGCGAGAGGTTGAGGAAAAGACAGAAAGAGAGGTCGGATGATAGCTCCACGTGGCGCGACGCGAAGGCGGGGGGGCGTCGGGGAAACGGCTAGCGATTGGTGGAAGGGAAGAAAAGCGGACTCGCGCGGGCAAATCTTAGGCGCGCGTGGCGGGAAAGTTAAGATGCTTGGGAAAATTAGCGGACATTGAGTTTTGGGACGTCAACGGAGCGGTCCAACTTAAGAGTGCGGTACGACTCATACGGGAAAAATAGCGTCCGAGCTTGATAGTGCGCTAAGTGATATTCGAGCTGCGATATTAATTAAGATTTGTGAAATTGAAAGTTATTAATAAAGTAAACTATTGCGATCGCAACTCGAATCCGTTAACAGAATGAAGTATTCTGGGGTACATCGGCGGAAACGAGTCACGGTGACAACAAAACCCTATGTACCTTTCAACAGACTTCGGTCTGGATGATCTTTGATTGTATTTAATAAGATCGGCGTTTTACACTATTACGCTAAACAATACACTATCTTCGACGGAGTAATGGGGGAGAGACAGTTGTCTCCCTAGTGAAAGTTGAAGATAGGTCAGACACCATTTAGCTGGAGGTAGACCCGTATGACCCAGTCCAATCTCGAGTCTATCTCCATACATACAGTGTAGTGATAGGAAAATAACACACTGAGTATACTGGCTCGACTGATAGAACATTTAGGAGTTAGTTGCTTTCAGGGGCAATGCGACTCTCACCACACACCACGAATTTAAATTAAATGAGGCTTGGCCTAGTTTGCAAGGTACACAAGAGGGACTGTTAGTTCGACAAAATATAGGCATTTTCAAGTGAGGAAAGTTGTAGGAATCTATAGGTAGGCGGATATATATATATGGTTAGTTATTAATTCAGACTAATAAGGCAGGGATAATTAAGTTACGGCGCTAAATAAAATTATGATGAAGTGATGTGGGTCCTAGCTAGGCAAGTAATCTGTTACCGCAGGCCGGTAAAATTCTAATTGTTTTCCTAAAGTTGTTACCAATTAATTATTCATTTTAAATAATTAACAGAAGTATGATAATATCGTACCATCATTACTTTGGAGTACCTAAAAGTCTAGACTGGTTTTCTATTACAAGAAAAATACTAAAAAGTTATAGCAAATAAGCTTAGTCGTACTGTGATGTTTGATTTCTAACACTGATATGACCAAACAGGCATTTGTTAGCTTTCCCTGGGATGCAATACGATCTCACATGGCTATACTCTTCAAAGTATGGAAAATTTTACATCCGATACCTTAGCAAAAATAAGCTGATACAAACTGAACAACTAAAACCAGTTTAGAACCTAGGATAAGTCGTTGAAAGAAGACATTGAAAGCTATGAGCTTCTAATAATCTGAAACATAGAAATAATTGATTGATAACAACCAGCTAATTAGCCTGACAATGGTCTACTAATACCATTTGAATAGACCTCTTAAGATATGTAAGTACTTACTTCTAATAATATGAAACATAGAAATATTTGATGAGAACAATCTAATCAATCAGACTAATACCTAGTACAGTCTAATTTATACTTATTAAAGTGAGTAAAAGATAACTTCTAAATGTAATTTATTTAATGATTAACAGGGATAATTAACTACCTACTAAAAAAATATACTGACTATGATTTGGTAGTCTATCAAATTAATCACTCAGTCTGAGAGACAAAGGAAGGAAGTTAATGGAAAAGTAATTAACTTAAGTCTACTTCCTGAAGGTCAAAGATATCTAAAAGTAAATTCATAAGACATAGTTACTGCATTAAACAATTAACTTCTTAATGTGAGAAGGATATTTGGATGATAGCCAGCCTTGGGGTAAAGTATTAATAGCATTCTACTTTAGCCACCGCCTGAAGTGGCGTTTGATTAAATTATCCACCCTTTACGGAACTGAATATAAGTTATTGCATTGAATAATTAGGTTCTTAATGTGAAAAGGATATTTGGATGATAGCAAGCCTTGAGATAAACTCTATTGATTTATGTGGAATAATAAGAATTTAAATTGCTAACACATAGTTCATAATGTAAAATGAAATTAGAGTTTGAGAAGAGATGTAAATTCTCAGTTTGAAAGAATTAAAGCTACAAGCTAATAATTAATGTTAAAGCCAAAGTGGACGGGGCCATAATTAAACAATGAGATGTAATGGCACGCTATGGAGCGGCGGTTGGAGCTCCTAAACTTCCACAAGACTCTTATATTTCCACAAGACTTTTAAACTTCCACAAGACTCTTATATTTCCACAAGACTTTTATATTTCCACAAGACTCTTATATTTCCACAAGACTTTTATATTTCCACAAGACTCTTATAATCCCACTAAACCTTTATATAAATTGCACCAGGCTTCTTATGTATCATGCTACTGATAATAAATAATAATACCTACAAGCTAAGCTATCATCTGATTACCTTTGAGTGGTTACAAATCTTCCCCGCAGCTGCAGTGAAGGATTTAGGTCACAGTTCAGACGGAGTCATTGCTAGGCTACACATATTTATGTTAGGATTTATAGACTGGTAGGTAATTAGGTCAGGAGAAAATAATTTAACACAGGGATAAGCCAATTACTAAACTTTCACGAAAGAACTTGAGTTACTTAAATGCGGTTAACAACGGAGGGTTCACTAGACGATCTGGCCAAAATAGTAGTTATTATAATATTACATTGCTTGACTGAAATTCACTGCAAATAGAATTAAGCTATGCTAAGGTTCCATCTTCATACAAACGCTACACACTCTACAAAACTCCAGACACAACCATTAGATTGTAGATAAATTAGGTTAATTAGTTTTAAGAATTAGATAATAATTTAAGTTAAGGTAAAGCGGCGAGGATGTGTGTATGTATTATAAGCTAGCTAGGCATATAGGTGTGAAAGGCATTAGATTTAGGTTTAGATTTAGGTGTAGCAATTTAATGTTGTGGGGAGGTTACAATTTGGTAAGCCATGACCAGGATTAGAAAGTTAAGTTATAAATTATCATTAATATAGTTGTATTGGATTTCAGTCAAGCGGTAATACTTTAATTTAGAAGTGGGATTTTTCCCACAAATTGTTGTCGTGTTGCGATGTGTGAGTTTAGAATTGGCTTAATAGGGAATAATTCAATGAAGATTAATTAATTCAGAGATATTGAAGAATTATAATTTGACACTTTTCACAATAAACGTTGTTATCTTCTAAAGTTGATTCATACACTTTGTATTACGGGCTCTTGATAGTGGGTGAATTATAATTTGACACTTTTCACAATAAACGTTGTTATCTTCTAAAGTTGATTCATACACTTTGTATTACGGGTTCGACCAATATTGTAGACAGTCGCAATGAGAGCTGGAGCTAAATTTTGTTGTACGAAATCTGTAACAAAAAGATTCTCAGGTTAGGTTAAAGGTCAAAGGAGGAGATAAAGCTACAAAACAATAGCGTAATGAGTATTATTTGAAATACAATACCTTTCAGTTATTATCTTTTTCTTCTTTATTTAATGGCGGATTTCGCCAGCATCAGGTACCGTGCGTTGTTGGTTTTCCAAAGTTTAATGAGTGAACAAAGTACTTAGATATAGTCAATAACCAAACTATTCCGGGGGTCTGGAGTATTAAATTTTAAAATTGTTGAGTTATCTGTGAATACTGAAACCTTTAGTAATTGTTTCCTTGAATACTGAAACCAGGTATCCAATTTTTGTTGTTGACGTTAGGAGCTATGGTAACTGTAGTTTTGTTTCTATTCCTGGTGATAGATTTCATATAGGCATAGGCAACTGGTTCATACAGCCTTGTGTTGAGTTATTTTTAGGATCGTAACAAGTCGATAGGGTGACATAGTTCAACATTTATTGATTTAGAAAGATTTGTAGAATAGGGGGCGGTTTAATTATTATTGCTGTCGGATGGGAAGGCTAGGGGGCGAGATTGGACAGAGGTAACCAACTTAATTATTGCTGGATTCAATTTATATTATAGGACGGCGATATGCTGTACAATATTATAAAGTTATGACGCTAACAGCATAATATAAAACTAATAATAATTATATTTTGACTAATAATCGTTGAGCGATTGCGGTTTTTAGTTGATGTGCTATTCCACGTATTATAATTTATTTTGTTGGTTATGTTAGAGAAAAAAAAATTATAATAGTGTACTTGAGTCTCACATCTGAAATCCATAGAGTAGTTTAGGCTAGTCAAGGACTATAACGTTCTTTGTCTATGGTTGGACCATAGAGACAAATGATTTAGCGAGACCATAAACAATCTAGAATTAGGAATGATTATAAAACATGACGTCATAAAACCAATCGGAGAGGAAACTTCCATAACGCGTAATCATGTGATTTTGTTATAGCAAGTGGAATCACCTGTTATTTTCCATACCTGTTATTTTTAATACCTGCGATTTTTACATTGAAAGAGATTTTCCTAATACTTATCACGTAGTAGATTAGAATGCAATGACATGGGAAATGCCGCTTCATTTTGTTAGTTCGCTAAAATCCTAGGAAAAGTAACATAAAATAGTATTACGGTTCAAAATACACGCGTTGATGAGGAATCGCGATTATAAGTAATAACAAGTAGCAGGTATGTCATGTAGGGGATAGAATCATATGACTATTCATTGCTAGTAGGAATTTTGGTTTAAAAGCAACGTAGTTTGGGATGCATAATGTAAACGGATAAATACGTCTAGTAGGCGATAAAAGTCGTTACCGTCTGGAAACAACTATCTAATATCTACTCTATTGTGGGGAGGTTACCTATTAGCGAGGCTAGATGGCGTTGGGTTACCAATAAAAGATTTTATTTTGGATGATGGTAAAAGGGTGCTGTCTAATAATAATATGTATAATTGAAATACTCTTGCAGCGTTGTAAGTAGTCGTTACCGGTAATCATTGCTTCTTACCGTATAGTTGAAATCGTGATAAATAGTTAATTATGAAGATTTATAAAGGATTATTATTAGCTTAAGATGAGGTTAACGTACGCAGAGGTAAAGCTCGCTGGGCACAGCTTACTATACCTACTTACCTAATATTATCAGTTGTGAGTTACCTAGAGATATCTAAGTCGGGAGAGCGGTGAAAAGAAAAGACTTTACTACATGACTAATTAGTTAGGATAGGTAGAGATAGATAAATCATTAAATTCACTGGGTTGGATTAGCCTATTAAGAAGGGTACCTTGCACAATTGTCTATCTCCGTTGAACGATTAAGATGAAATATTTCTCGAGGATACCTAAGATTGACGGATGATGGATAATTGTGGAAGGTAGATATTAATTGAGCTTGGGAGCAAAATAGGGGTCGAAAGAAAAATACAATAGTAAAGAAAGAATAATAAATTGAAAAAAAAATAATAGTAGAAAAAAAAAAATAGTTGACTGGCTTGAAGTCGAGATTTAACTGCAAAATTAACGAGTTATAGCACTGTTATGCTATAGGGATAACAATAGCGTATGTTATCACATCAATTATAAAGGCGAGTTGCGGGCGGATGTCACGTCATAATCAATAGTTAACTCGTTTTATTATTTTAAAAGTTAACGCAAGCTACTTATAAAACAGTGATCGATTTTATATACCACAATTTTAAGTTGTAGGATAAATTTAAACTCATAGTCCGCAGAAACATTCAAGCCGGAAATAAAGCGATGATATTGCGAGCTGAGAATAAATTTCTTAGTGTAAACTTTATTAATAAGTAAATCCCTGATATTGCGTTATCGAGATTACAATACAAAATTAACTATCACAATTCGAATCATCCAAAGTAATTATTTAGATGTTGTCTCGCGTCGACAGGTACAAATTTTAATTTAGATGGGTAAACGTAAAGACATTAGAACTGAAATGGGTTTCGGATGTGTGACGTTCTTAGGACACGTACTGTTTAGTAGCATAATTTAAATTTAGTAAAATCGGCCGTATTGGACATATTTCGTTTGGCGGATATATATATTTAATCGAGATTATTGTGGAGGTAGCCATAGTTCAAAGTTTACTAAACCCGACCTAGAGTCATAGCCTATCTTTATATGTCAGAAGAAAATAATAAATTTATAAGTAGTAGATTTTAAAGTCAATAGTAAATTTATTTTCCCGAGGTGCGACCTGAAACCTAGTTCGCACTAGGCCATTCAAATACTTTAACCGGTAATGTTGATTATAATAAATAAAGATGTTCGGGATTTATAATAATATTCTAATACTGCTATATTAAAATTGTTATTATGAAATTAAATAAGTTTGCTTAACAATAGGCAAATAATTATTAACTCAAGAATTTGTTTAGTACAAAGTAAATGTCTACAGGTTTAGAAATGATAGGACGAACGAAACGGGTTTTTGACTTGTGGGAAGGTCAGCGCAGACTGTCAAAGCGGTATTATCTTGTTTTGGTTATTTATTATATTAATATGAATTGCTAGAATTCTTAAATAATCTAGATTATTGGCATCTAATATGTACGTGATGAAATTGTAGATGATTAAAATTAGTGCTAAGGTAGGTTATTGTCGAAATTATGGCACAACCTTAAAATTGTTAGTTAATGTGAACTGCATGTTGCATCTAGATTGTTTTATACAAACTAATTGATTGGGAGTTTTCACATATGTAGGCCGGGACATTGAGTTGATGAAATAGTGTTATCAAAATATTATTCATCACGGAAAGATAAAGATATTTTATTTGCAAGTGTGAATACAAAAGTTTACTTCGGTTAGTATTATTCGGTTCTAGTCTAGTTTTGTGGTAGCGTTTTACCTAGGGTTGTTCTAAATTATAAGTAATTAAATATTAATTGTCTGTTGCTGTCTTCTACGTTAGAGAAGGAACGGAGAAAGATAAGGGGGACTCATTTTGTTATAGTCAGCTGTATGATAGATAATCCTCCTAGTAAATATTTCTTGTGATTGCGGTAGCAACATAGAGTGTTTATAGGATGTTTTGTTCATTAACTAATTATCTTCACCGCAGCTGTGGATAGGGATGGCTAAAGTATGTGAACAGGGGTGGAGAAGATAGGTCATTATAAATTAAAATAAATACTTGAATTGCAATATGCCTGACTAAATAGTGCGAAGAGATGGAGTAACTATGTTAGAGAAATTCTCTATTGCATAATATTCGAACTTTTGACATTTTCAATTGTAACTTTAGAATTTTGATTAGAGTATTTAACTAAGCGGGTCCAACGAAGAAGGCATGCTGAAAGCGAGGTCTTTGGTCGTCTATGCACACAATAAAATTATAGATGACACAAGGGAGCATTCTTAATTGGCACTGTTAAATTAGTAAAAGTAGCTTGTTTAGGGTGTTCGAATATTTTTAGTCGCACTGGGCACAAATAGAACTTAGTTAAGCGTGTAGGGTTTATTTTGATTTACCTGGTGAAGTAATTGAATCGAAGTTTCGGAACTGTGCTGTAGAAGTGGGAATTACTCAGCACACAATAAAATTAAGTGGTTTCCATTTAGCTTCATTTCCTAAACTAGCCTTTCTTAAAGTTGCGGAAATTCTGCTGTAAGGTGGTTCCTTTGGGGGCGTCTTGTGAAGTCTAAATCAGGACAATTATACTTGACTAACCTATAGAGAGATAATGTCTTAGGCTGCAGAAACAGAGGCCATTGATGGCATTTCATTTTGGCGTGGTCAGGGGATCTCGTGTTGCTGGGGAATTTTACCATCTGGACGGAAGGCTGAAAAGTAAAGTAGAATGCATAATGAGTAACCAATTAGAGTTACAAACATTCGGGAGATTACCATCTTAATAATGTGTCTTGTGCGAGTGTAAAATTAAAATCATCTAATAAAAAAAATAAAAAATAAAAAGAAACTAGCACTATTGAATCACGCAGTTTGGAATTCAGTAAATACGAGAAGGAACTTACGATATTAATTACCATGAATACTAAGACGAAGTGTCACCTTTAATGACTTATTATTTACCGATTTGACCGATTATTAGTAATATAAAAGGTAGGAAGTTAAGTAGAGTTGTGGGGGCGGATAAGATAGTTACCGGTCTGTTTAATTTAAAAAGAAAATGATATTTTTCAAAGGTATAGGAAAGTAAGGGGATATTGACGTATTATATATTGGCAAATGAGACTAAATGTTGTCTTTCGTACATAGTAATAACTAGGGATGAGACATAGTTACTAGATAGGTTTTGGCATAAGTATTTGCTTAAACGTATAGGCTCAGTACTTGTCAATTAGTATACAATGTCCAACACGTACCGGGGTATTAACAAGTATTTATCGATGACGCATACATTGACAGTTGGACGGATATACATAGCACACAAACTTCTAATAGATCTGAACTACGGGGTAGCTAGTTCAAAACTCAAGGACGTGTTTCGAGATGCGTGGCCCCTTAGAGTGAATGAGTTTTTCCTAAATATTTACGATCGACAACCTTATTGTAAGGCGTTGAGACCTCTATTTGTATGCACGGTGAGTGGGTGTCACTGCGTACCGGACGGAAGCGAGTCTAGTATTCTATCTCGGTTATTTGTAGGATTAGACATAGATGTATCTCATCTAAAATAAAGTTATAACTCTTGGGCGATGATGGTATGCCTACTGGGTTTGGTTGATATGGGGGTTTGGTTAAGATTTCTTATCCGCGTAGAGGAAAATAGGTTTCGGTTGAAAGAAGTAGCTAATTAGGGATTGTGGAGGACGCGGGTTCGATCCCTGCCTGAGGTAGACAATTGTTCCGACGTTTCGTTATCTTAGGTAATTATATAAGCTAAGATGAGATTGGTAGCGTTGAAGTATGAAGGAAAGTTTTAATTCAAATTATTAATTATTATTCATTAACCTAGTTGGAACTAAAAGACCATGACGGCGAAGTGGTTGATGCTTCACCCACGAAAGATCCCAGGTTCGATCCCTAGGTTGCAACATTTAGATGCGGAACAAGTTGTAAGAAAAGACGTAAGTTAAAAGAAGGCCATGATGACAGATGTACTTGAAATTATTCTAGGAAAATAATTTAAAGAATAGAATAATTGAATGGTTCGGAAGATGTTATAAACTTACGTCGGAATCGTCATAGAGTTGAAGAGTTTTCGCTAGGGGGCGTTAGTAGACAGAGCAAGAGACTGTTATATTGATTTATATTATAATATGATTTGTTGTTATAATGGTAAACAAAAGGCAAATCATTATTCGGAGGTTGTGTATGATTAAAGAAATGGTAGATGTCTAAGTTATTGGGAAATATTTACCGAGACTAAGTTTACTGGGATTTCGTTTCGAACACGAGAACTGGGTATGCGATTATGATTTTGTGTCAGTTGAATAGAATGAGGGGTGTGGGCTATTTTGCAATAAGAAAGCTTATGGAGGAAGGAGTCATTAGGGATTTGGGGAGGAACTATAAATAGTAGGAATATCTTTGAGGGCTAGGATGACAATGAGGTTGGCAAGGAAGGAGGTGCTATTTTGTACTTAATTAAGTACAGGGTTTAGATATAATTCGCCGCAGATAAGAGTGGTACTTTATCTGCTTAAATTCTATCGGGGGCGGCTGTAACGGTACAGAATGAATGGTATCCGTCCGTTAGTAAGGAATGCATGGGAGTAGCACTAAAATAAATATTAATGCGTAGCACCATTAATAATAAGCATGAAAAGGGAATAATAAACTAGTTCAGAATAATGGTCAATGGTCTAGCGCTTTATCTTTAGTTTGAATTTCGCGGGGACTGCTCTGTGTGCTCCTTGCGACATAGGCGCCGTCTAGCGTGAGTTATTTACTTGAGCTTCGCATAAGGTTGCTAGTTTGACTTCTTTATTTTGAATTTCGCGGGGACTGCTCTGTGCGTCCCTTGCGACATAGGCGCCGTCTAGCGTGAGTTATTTACTTGAGCTTCGTGTTAGGTTGGCAACGGGCTTTATCTTTATTTTGAATTTCGCGGGGACTGTTCTGTGTGGCCTTATGACATAGGCGTAGGTTGGCAAGCCGGTAGACATGCGGGCGGGCGCCACCTATGGTCGGAATACGGAACTTTTTATAATTTCCCAAAATATAGGATTATTGGCTTAAGTGGAGGATTATTAAGAGGGAATTGTTAATAGAAGGCTACATTTAGATATTCAAAGATGAAATATTGGCTATCTGACGAGATTTGGTTAGATTATGGGAAAATTTTAGAATTGCGCGGCGAAAGCGGCAATGAGCGAGCGAGAGGTTGAGGAAAAGACAGAAAGAGAGGTCGGATGATAGCTCCACGTGGCGCGACGCGAAGGCGGGGGGGCGTCGGGGAAACGGCTAGCGATTGGTGGAAGGGAAGAAAAGCGGACTCGCGCGGGCAAATCTTAGGCGCGCGTGGCGGGAAAGTTAAGATGCTTGGGAAAATTAGCGGACATTGAGTTTTGGGACGTCAACGGAGCGGTCCAACTTAAGAGTGCGGTACGACTCATACGGGAAAAATAGCGTCCGAGCTTGATAGTGCGCTAAGTGATATTCGAGCTGCGATATTAATTAAGATTTGTGAAATTGAAAGTTATTAATAAAGTAAACTATTGCGATCGCAACTCGAATCCGTTAACAGAATGAAGTATTCTGGGGTACATCGGCGGAAACGAGTCACGGTGACAACAAAACCCTATGTACCTTTCAACAGACTTCGGTCTGGATGATCTTTGATTGTATTTAATAAGATCGGCGTTTTACACTATTACGCTAAACAATACACTATCTTCGACGGAGTAATGGGGGAGAGACAGTTGTCTCCCTAGTGAAAGTTGAAGATAGGTCAGACACCATTTAGCTGGAGGTAGACCCGTATGACCCAGTCCAATCTCGAGTCTATCTCCATACATACAGTGTAGTGATAGGAAAATAACACACTGAGTATACTGGCTCGACTGATAGAACATTTAGGAGTTAGTTGCTTTCAGGGGCAATGCGACTCTCACCACACACCACGAATTTAAATTAAATGAGGCTTGGCCTAGTTTGCAAGGTACACAAGAGGGACTGTTAGTTCGACAAAATATAGGCATTTTCAAGTGAGGAAAGTTGTAGGAATCTATAGGTAGGCGGATATATATATATGGTTAGTTATTAATTCAGACTAATAAGGCAGGGATAATTAAGTTACGGCGCTAAATAAAATTATGATGAAGTGATGTGGGTCCTAGCTAGGCAAGTAATCTGTTACCGCAGGCCGGTAAAATTCTAATTGTTTTCCTAAAGTTGTTACCAATTAATTATTCATTTTAAATAATTAACAGAAGTATGATAATATCGTACCATCATTACTTTGGAGTACCTAAAAGTCTAGACTGGTTTTCTATTACAAGAAAAATACTAAAAAGTTATAGCAAATAAGCTTAGTCGTACTGTGATGTTTGATTTCTAACACTGATATGACCAAACAGGCATTTGTTAGCTTTCCCTGGGATGCAATACGATCTCACATGGCTATACTCTTCAAAGTATGGAAAATTTTACATCCGATACCTTAGCAAAAATAAGCTGATACAAACTGAACAACTAAAACCAGTTTAGAACCTAGGATAAGTCGTTGAAAGAAGACATTGAAAGCTATGAGCTTCTAATAATCTGAAACATAGAAATAATTGATTGATAACAACCAGCTAATTAGCCTGACAATGGTCTACTAATACCATTTGAATAGACCTCTTAAGATATGTAAGTACTTACTTCTAATAATATGAAACATAGAAATATTTGATGAGAACAATCTAATCAATCAGACTAATACCTAGTACAGTCTAATTTATACTTATTAAAGTGAGTAAAAGATAACTTCTAAATGTAATTTATTTAATGATTAACAGGGATAATTAACTACCTACTAAAAAAATATACTGACTATGATTTGGTAGTCTATCAAATTAATCACTCAGTCTGAGAGACAAAGGAAGGAAGTTAATGGAAAAGTAATTAACTTAAGTCTACTTCCTGAAGGTCAAAGATATCTAAAAGTAAATTCATAAGACATAGTTACTGCATTAAACAATTAACTTCTTAATGTGAGAAGGATATTTGGATGATAGCCAGCCTTGGGGTAAAGTATTAATAGCATTCTACTTTAGCCACCGCCTGAAGTGGCGTTTGATTAAATTATCCACCCTTTACGGAACTGAATATAAGTTATTGCATTGAATAATTAGGTTCTTAATGTGAAAAGGATATTTGGATGATAGCAAGCCTTGAGATAAACTCTATTGATTTATGTGGAATAATAAGAATTTAAATTGCTAACACATAGTTCATAATGTAAAATGAAATTAGAGTTTGAGAAGAGATGTAAATTCTCAGTTTGAAAGAATTAAAGCTACAAGCTAATAATTAATGTTAAAGCCAAAGTGGACGGGGCCATAATTAAACAATGAGATGTAATGGCACGCTATGGAGCGGCGGTTGGAGCTCCTAAACTTCCACAAGACTCTTATATTTCCACAAGACTTTTAAACTTCCACAAGACTCTTATATTTCCACAAGACTTTTATATTTCCACAAGACTCTTATATTTCCACAAGACTTTTATATTTCCACAAGACTCTTATAATCCCACTAAACCTTTATATAAATTGCACCAGGCTTCTTATGTATCATGCTACTGATAATAAATAATAATACCTACAAGCTAAGCTATCATCTGATTACCTTTGAGTGGTTACAAATCTTCCCCGCAGCTGCAGTGAAGGATTTAGGTCACAGTTCAGACGGAGTCATTGCTAGGCTACACATATTTATGTTAGGATTTATAGACTGGTAGGTAATTAGGTCAGGAGAAAATAATTTAACACAGGGATAAGCCAATTACTAAACTTTCACGAAAGAACTTGAGTTACTTAAATGCGGTTAACAACGGAGGGTTCACTAGACGATCTGGCCAAAATAGTAGTTATTATAATATTACATTGCTTGACTGAAATTCACTGCAAATAGAATTAAGCTATGCTAAGGTTCCATCTTCATACAAACGCTACACACTCTACAAAACTCCAGACACAACCATTAGATTGTAGATAAATTAGGTTAATTAGTTTTAAGAATTAGATAATAATTTAAGTTAAGGTAAAGCGGCGAGGATGTGTGTATGTATTATAAGCTAGCTAGGCATATAGGTGTGAAAGGCATTAGATTTAGGTTTAGATTTAGGTGTAGCAATTTAATGTTGTGGGGAGGTTACAATATGAAAAAAGATTGTGAGTTTAAGCTTGTTCTTAGTAATGACAGTATTAATAAAAAATATATGATAACTGTCCGTTATGAGTTCCGATAGTAGTAGACCCGTATGGTTGATTCGTAGTAGAGCCTTCGGATCGTATCGGATAGCTTGGCGGTTCGTCTTCAGAATTTAATTATACTGTTGCTTCAGAGTCAGCAATGGTTATGGTGTTGGAATCTTTTATCGCTACAGAGGAGTCACGCGTTTTATTGTCGTCGTCTATGTTTACAATCATGGATTCGTCATCGTCGCCTAAGACGTTGAGTCGAATACGCGACAGCGCGTCGGCGTTCGTATTTTGTTTTCCACTCTTACGGACGATATTAAAATCATATTCATATAAACGTAAGCGCCAACGTGTTAACTTACTATTGAGCTCTTTCAGGTGGACTCAGCCACGCAAGAGGTCTATGGTCTGTATATACTGTGAATTTATTACCGTATAGAATGGTGTCTAAAATGGTTTGTGGCCTATACTATGGCTAACAACTCGCGTTCGATCGCACTGTACTTTTTCTCACTGTCGTTTAAGGTACGGCTAGCGTATGCCACGGGCTTATCGCTCTCTTTCGAGCCTTGCGAGAGTACTGCGCCGAGAGCTACTTCGGACGCATTTGTGGTTAGAACGAAAGGCTTTGTCATATCTGGATATTGAAGGATGGGCGCATTTCCTAATAATTCTTTGCATTTCTCAAAAGCTTCCGTATATTTATCATCAATTACAATTTTTTTGTTCTTTTTTAAACAGGCGGTTAGAGGTTGACAGATTATAGAAAAGTCTTTTACGAAACGTCTATAGTGTCCTATAAAACCTAGGAATCTTTTTATTTCTGTTTGTGAATGTGGTATTGGATATTCAAGAACGGCTTGTATTTTATCATTACTAGGTTGAAGTCCGTTTTTAGTAAATGTGTGTCCTAAATATTGCACTTCCTTGCGTAAGAACTCTGACTTGTCATCTAAGTACACAAGGCAGTGTATGCTTTGTAATCCTCTCAGCACGTTGTCCATCGTTCGCTGGAACGTGGGTGGCGCTGTCTTGAGTCAAAAGGGCAATCTGAGAAACTCGTTGTGCCCGTTTTGTGTACAGAACGCTGTCTTCTGTCAATCGGATTCTAAAATCTCAATTTAATGATATCCTGATGCTAAATCTAATGTAGTGAAGTAATTACTTTTACGTAACTTATCAAATGAATCACAAATGTTAGGGAGTGGGTAACGATCGTCGGTAGTGATTTCATTTAAACGACGATAGTCGATTATCATTCTATATTTGTACTCGCCAGAGGCTAATTTTTTAGGAACCAGGTGAACGGGGCATTCCACGGGAAATGTGACTGCTAGATAACATTTTCTTTCAATAATTTTTTTACTTGATTACTTATTTCCTGTGCCTGCGCGGGGGCTTGTCTGTAAGGCTTCACGAAGATTGGATCTTCGTATACTATTCTAATGTGATGCTTAACTTCATTAACAAAAGTAAGCGGAAGGCTTTCACAATAAAAAATATCTTTATATTCGTGACATAACTGTGTTATTGCTGTACGTTCCTCGGAATTGAGGTGATTTAAACGGAGTTTTAATAAATTTACACTGAGTAATGTATCTACTTCGACGTTTGAAAGCTCCGTATTGTAGTTGACCTGACATACTACATTATTATCGAATTTCGAATTTATTTACTTTTAATGGTGCAGATTGTTAAAAGCTGTGTTTCGTCAGTTAAGTTTTGTATTGTAGTTGTGGTTAAATAATTCTTACACTTTACTATAGCTATACTATAGTAGGCATACGAATGCCTTTCTAGAACGCTTTAAAATCTAATATCGCGTCACCGCTGCTATAGTTTACGGATAACTGAACTCTGTGTTCTGAACGGGGTTGAAGTATATTATTGAAATCATATTTATATACAAATAGGAATTTTTTAACCATTGGTATGTAAAATCATGTCTTTATGACAAATACTGGCTTTAAGTTTTGACATTAAATCGCAACCAATTACTCCGTCGTATTTATATCATATACGACATCGATATATATATATCGATGTCGTAGATATAACACTTGTGCTAATCTTTTTGGTTGAAAATAGAGAAAAGCGGAATATTTGGCGCAATAAATGGTTCATAACTTTTTAATTTACTATAATATCCGTTAGCTTTTGTAGTGCCAAGAAACGAACGTGTGCTTCCAGAGTCTAACATGAATTTAGCGTCTATCTCAGGTTAATATATAAAGGTAATTTTAAAGTTTTGTCTAAATTAATTTTAATGACCTCCCGTTTTTCTTGAGGCCAGTAATGTGAAAATTCTGTACATTATCTAATTCTTTTTCATTGTTGCTATTATCAACTAACTGAGGGCTAACTTCGCATTCGCCGTCTATCTCGGTTGATTCTATAGGCAGCTTCTGTTCGTTATAGTATGGATACATATTGTCATCGTACTCATATCTGTAGGAAGAATTGTAGTACGGGCTATCATCTGTATGGGTTTCGTTTACATGGAACTGCTGTGGTCTAGCTGGTGCTGTTCTCATAGACACATCATTAGAGTATTGCGGGGGACGGTAACCTTGAGGTTGTGGAGACCTATAGCCAAACTGTCCAGCTTGTGGTTTGAATCCGTTGATCAAAGGGGGTATCCAAACTGACCTGGCTGTGGGCGGAAGCCAGTGGGCTGATGTTCGGCATTAGCATTATACTGTGGCCTTAAGCCAAAAGGTTGTCTTTAATTGAAGTTATTAGTTTGAGGTCGCGCTTGCGAAAACGGATAAGGGCGCGACGGTAAGTATGGATTATTAAACTGTTTATTAAAAGGGTTGTTTGTACGGAAAAGCGGTTGATTTCCCAGGTTTCCGAATTTGAATTGATTTTGTGGTAAAGATGGTTTAAAATGTTATGTTGATGTAAACTATCAATTGATCAGTTTTGTAACATTTTCGATCTAGCTTCGTACTGCATTTGAAAGTTAACTTCTTCTAACACATACATTATGGCTTGCTCTAATGTGCTTGAATTTTTAATTCTAACCAATCTAACCATATGTTCAGGTAAATTAAAAAGAAAAATATTTAATGCGGTATTATTACAGATATTGTGTTTAGCTTTCTTTAGTTTTCTTTATTTTATTTATTTATTTATTTCACAACCATAATTCACAATGTTTGTAATTACAAATAGATACACAGGATAATGATGGACCCCGCCGGGGCACGGACATTAAGTAGAAGAGAGGAAGCGCTTTTAGATAATACAGAGTATTAAATATTTTTATGTTTGTTATTTGAAAATATAATCATTTACTTTAACTTATCATTTAGATATTCGTCTATATCATAATAGCTTTTAGAAGTTAATAGTTTCTTTACTTTATTTATTAATATATTGTCGTTTTTTCTTCTATCCATTCCTTTAGAAGCTTATTATATAGTTTTATTGATTGATTATATGTGTTTGATTAGTTTAGTTGAAGCCGGGTAGTTGGCAGTATTAATTTATTTTTATTTCGTAATGAATATTTACTCTGTACTTCTTCACGTTTTGTGAAGAAGTGTTTGTATTTACAGGAAAATTTACATATCTCTAAAATATAAAGGCAAGGTAATGTGAGTATTCTGTATTTTTGGAAATAGGGTCTGTCAGTTTGAGTTATATTTGCAATTATTCTGACTAATTTCTTTTGAAGAGTGAATAAAGCAGGAGCATCCATGCTATTTCCTTACAAAATAATGCCGTAGTTGAGCCAAGCATGTGCATATGCATAGTAGGTCGATATTGCTGTTTCTACACTAGTAGTCTTTTTAGTCTCTCGTAGTGCATATGCAAAACTAGCCAACTTTGATTAAATTTTTTGTATGTGTGCTTTCCAGTTAATATGAGTGTCTATAACAATACCGAGCAAAGTGAATTCATTGACGCTTTCTAATTTAATGTTTTTATAGGTATAATTTAAATTAAGGACGGATTTTTGATATGGATGAAAAGTTATTAATTTAGTTTTTCCAAAATTAATTTTAAGTGATGTTCATTTAACCAGTCTGATGTTCTACAAAGTAATGAGTCGAGTTTTTGATGGACATTATTGTTATAATTATTTTGACATGAAGTTAATAAAGATATATCATCAGCAAACAATACGCATAGTTCCTCAATGACTTTAGGAAGGTCATTGATATAAATCAAAAATAATATGCACCCAACGACGCTTCCTTGAGGAATGGATGCATTTATAATTTTGCAATCTGATCGCACACATGTTATTGTCCTGGTGGCATCATCAAAGTGCTCAATGTCAACGAATTGTTGTCTGTCCTTTAGGTACGAGTACGACGCAAACCACTCGTGGGCAGCACCGCGGATGCCTATTCGGTAAAGTTTCTTTAAAAGAAAATCATGTTGGACCCTGTCATATGCCTTGGTCATGTCTAATAGGATACCTATGCCATATTGTTTGTTATCTAACACCCTAATAATCTCTTTAATGTATTTATACACTGCCAAAACAGTAGACCTATCCTTGCGAAAACCATTTTGGCAATCGTCGAGAATATTATATTTTTCGCAAAATTTAGTTACGCGGTTACATATCGCTTTTTCAAATATTTATGACGCTGACGGCAGAAGAGCAATTGGCCTTATTGGATCTGATTAACCTTTGATAATAAAATAGCACGTATGTCTTGGATGCGGCTACAAAAATCTAAATATGATTCTTATGGTTTAATTTTTAGGATTCTAATTTAATGGCTATACACTCCTTACTGCGAGGATCACCGAAGTGTTGAACTAATATTTCTTTTAGCTCATCATAAGTATTGTACTGGAAAAGCCGCCGCGTTGATTAGCGAACGACGCGCGTCGTTCGCTAATCAACGCGGCGGCTTTTCCAGTGAGTTTAGGTACTTGTAACAGATTGAATTAAATATTCATTGTTATTGGCATCACCTTGGTATATTTTATAATCACATATTCTTAAGAAAAGACTAAATGTCTTGGAATCTCCATTAAATTCGGTTTTTTTTTAAGTTTAACATATCTCGTGGAATTCTCTGTGTAACCGGCAAAGGTTGAGGCGTAGTGCTGCCTTCGCGAATTATTTCATGAGAATGATCCATCATAATTACGAAAACTAAACTTACTTTACTAACACAAAAATATATCACACTTAAAAACTAAATGTATTTTCTTACAATTATTTCTTTTACTTTAAATTTCAATTAAATTTCTTTACTTTCACTTAGCTAACATGACTCGATTTTTGTATCGTTGTACATAAGATATGCAAGTTAGAACCTATGTAAATTAATCTTTACAGGACCAGTTGAATCCAATATCATCGTCTTAGCATATAGATAGATAGATAGATATAAACTTTATGTATATCGTTCGATTTTGGAACAATATTCAACCTATCTAATAAGACTTCAAAACTAAATATATTTTTTTTACAATTATTTCATTTACTTTAAATCTCAATTTATCAATTTTTTCTAAGTATACTAATATTATAAAGCTAAAGAGTTTGTTTGTTTGTTTGCTTGAACGCGCTAATCTCAGGAACTACTGGTCCGATTTAAAAAAATCTTTCAGTGTTAGATAGCCCATTTATCGAGAAAAGTTATTAAAGGCTATAATTTGTTTAGGTACGGGTACGGATATGGGCAGTAAAACGTAAGAAGCCGGGGCGGGTGACTTTATATTTTAATTCAATTATTTTCTTTTACTTTATATTTCAATTCAATTTGTTTTATTTCACTTAGCTAATATGACTCGATCGATTTTGTATCGTTGTACATATATACACAATTCCGGAAAAAGAGGTAAGGTAGGAATGTATTAGGAATTACTTACAGACCAATCACCGTCATATTCTTTTTCACTTCGCGACATTAACTATTTGTTTGGTTCGTGGATTGCTTCTTGTGCGTTGAGACGTACAACTGCAGTATGCGCGACGAATTCGGATATTACGAATATATATAATCGCAAACTACAACCCGCAATCCTACCGGCTGCGCCAGTTAAGTTGCGGGAACGCGGAAAAGTCTTTTTAAAAACTAATTAAAACCATTCCTAACTAGGTGAGAACACGTGGCGAGAGCTTGATCGTCCAAGTACGACTGCCGAAGGCTTACATCTAGATTAAACATTACAACTCGCTATGCTACATTGTCATGCTGACCAAGCGTCTGAGTGACGTTCTGTTGGTGTTACAAACAAGCTCCGTCAGCAGCTAATTCCTAGGAATCCAAGTGCTTAGTTTACAGTCTTACAAAGTTGCATGAAAAAAGTAATACATAGCTGTAAGCAAGCACTGTGGTCCAAATATAACTAGATACATAATTTGGCCATCTTGAATAACAGCTTAAGATTTTACACAATTTACTGAAATTAAATGTCTGAAAATTAGGTAAGCATATTAAACAAGAATTAAAAAATTAATGAGGTACTTACACTGCCGTACTCAGAGACGTCAATTAAGTTATAATGACTATTAACACGTTGGCTGCCACATAACCAGAAAATGTATTGTTTGTCAGTCACCGGTGACTGACATGGCGCTTAAACTGTTAAGTCTCTTGCTGTCACTTACTTAATGTGTGCTAGCTAACTAAAGAAGGAAAGACATTTAATTGCTATTAAAACTTAATTGACTTCTCTGAGTACGGCAGGTAGTCAGCGGAATAATTAAATTAAGTAGAGTACATTATATCCACGTACTGCAGAGCTGTGCCCCCAGTGTAAATGCACAACTTAAAGTTTTATCTTATTCCACATCTGGTACGTACACAGAACAGAAGAATTCTGTTCTGTGGGTAGGTACGTCCTAACTCGTAGGTAAATAGAAGATAGAAGAGCAGTTTACCTGCAATACTCAACCATACAACAGTGATGTTAATATTTTTAAAGCGACATTTAGATAAGATCGGATGGTAGCAGGCGATACGGAAGCCCCGGCCACTGAACACCCAGGATCTTTGCACAGAACAATAATGACCCCTGGATTGGAGACTGGTTTAGGTAGTCCTGGGTGGGAGACCAATAATGACTCCTGGATCGGTGTCTGGTCTAGGTTGTCCCGTGGTGGTCCTAGGTGATTTTTTTTTAAGTAAGTACCTAACTACCTAGCAAATATCATCAGTTATCTCCACTTAATCGGTAATGGATTTTTGGGTCGTTAAATTTGGTTGCTATAACGTCGAACTAGTGGTTCCTTTGTGGTGAATATTTTATCAGCTAATTATGTGTGTTTCGTAATATTTGATTATTTGCGTTATAGAACGCTCAACTAAACTCAAAGATAACGAAACGTTGGATAAAACCTCAGGCGGGAATCGAACCCAAGTCCGCCGCAGTCCATAACTGAATGTTTAAAATATTGAAAAATATTTTTATTCAGATCTCTAAGAATGTAAATTAAAAGACACTGTTGCTATAAAAACATAAAGAATGTCAAAAGCGTTGAAAAATTTCGTCGGTCTAACCAGTACCTCGGTGGCGGAGTGGTCAACGCAGCCGCCCGGATTGTGAAGGACGCGTGTTCGATTCCCGACTGAGGTAGACATTTTTTTCAACGTTTCGTTATCTTGAGTTTATTTGAGCGTTTTTTAACGCTAATAATCAAATATTACGAATCTAAAGCAATCTTATCTTAACTGAATGTTTAAAATATTGTAAAATATTTTCATTCAGATCTCAAAGAATGTAAATTCTGGTAGACGCTGTTGCTATAAAAACATAATGTCAAAAGCGTTGAAAAATTTCTTCTGACCGTTCTAAATATTTTTCGAATTAATGTAATTGTTATCCCTAATAACATTCTTTTTTTACAAAAAATTAAGAGAAAAATGTGATTTTAATTATTTTTAATTAATTTACAAAAAAAAGCAATAATCGCTACAAACAATGCGGCTGCCTAAACGAGTAGCGATTTCGAAGATAAATTATCATATGTGTACAGCATACTAGACATGTCAAATTTAAGTAAGTATATGTTTCTTTGTATAGTAAACTAAGGCTTGAGCAAAGCAAAAACAAAAAATATTGGTTTATGTAGGTACGATACTTTTATTTATCGAAAATGATGAGTTTTTGAGATATTATTACGTATATCTTTTTACGTTATAGAGCCTTACGTATAAAAATACAACGAATATATTACTAAGATAGTTAGTTAGGGACTGGTAAGACCATTTTTCAATTGAGTACTTAATAATCGAATTATAAATGAAAACAGTTTTGTGACTTACGTCATTTACTTCTGCGCTAAGCGTGTTGAAGCGGCGCACGCAATATTCAACCGTACTACTGCAGAAATAGAACTATTCTAAAATCTACGCGAGCGCACTCTCAGTCCCGCAATGCGCGTCATGAACGGTGGACCTGTGCAACTCGCTAGCGCACGTGACAGAGATGCTGCTTACGTTATTATTTTATTACGTACGACTAATTGTTTAGCAAGTCGTTTTGGCTAGCCAAATTATGGGCAACAAGAAAAATAAAAAATATGTTTCGAGGAAAAAAAGAGATTCGAAGTATATAGTGCGTAATGTATGAGAGTATAAGTATAATTTTGAATCCATTTCAGTACGTAGATTTTGGGTAGGTACCTATCGTAAGTCTTGCCGTAGTCTATCACATAATATTACTGAACTATTTTTTGTGCTATTCTGCGATCAGCTCTAAAACTATAAGCAGATTTGTTAAGGATTTTTGACTTACCTACCTATTTAAAAAATTATTTGACTAAGGCTGTTAAACCATCGCCACGATGGTCTGTAGTCCTTCAAAATTAATAATAAATGTAAGTACATACAATAATAAAAATGATACTAAGCGCTTTGCTTAAACAAAATAATACGCTTTCTCTAACTAAAGGAACAATTTGTACTTCGGAACAAACACAACGCGTGGAGTCGCCAAATAAACTAATACATTTATTACCGATTCCAATTTGTTTAGAGAAAAGGTAAGTGTTATTCAAATCAAATAGTATCTTATTAGATCATTTCAGCAAAGTTAATTTTTTTAATACAAATCCAATCTTTAAAGAAAAAACTCTTTATTAATTTGATTATTAGGACTTTTATAATTTATTTCGATATTTAATTTTAAATACTGTATTAGTGTGTGTTTCAAATAACCTGAATTGATATTTTTTAGATTAACGTTCCTAAGCCTAGGAACTGGCAAAAATAACGCTAATGCTCAAAGCGCAACCATTCCATTACTGTCTATATGTGAAGATCTAACTCAAGTACGTTTTTTATTTATTGTTTTTAAACATAAGATACATTTCAGCGTTTCAAATTGAACAAGTTTGATTTGTACGGGATAACGCAAGAACAAATAACATACTCTAAACAGTTACTTACCTATCATTTGACGTTTCGGTCTATTTTCTATACCCATAGTTGTGAGTGGTCTAGCTGTTTCTTGAGCTTCGATATACTTAGGTATTAGGTTGAAAGTTTAAATTCTACAGAGCACTCAAAATTTTATAGCTTTTTTATATAAAGTTCATTTCTGGAAACGTGACAGGAATGGCCAAGTGAGTATTAATTTAAACAAATATAATACTAATATAATATATTATTATATCAGTTATAATATATTATATCAGTTGAACACAATAATTAGATATGTCACATATTTCGTAAAAGTATCTCGTCTCTTTTTATATTTTCAGGTTACTGTAAATAAAAAATCGGATTGGTATTATCAAGCCGAAGGATATACAGAATAAGTGACGGCTAAAACAATCACTCCCACTGACATTATATCTATACGTAACAGTAATGAAGACTCGTCGGAGGTCACGAGTTGCAAGGCTCCAGCAGTAGAGTGACGTTAATTAGGTTTTACGGAATTATAATTCTACCTCCATATCAAAATACATTTACTTTGATTGACTGGTTGGATTTTATTTTTCCAATAGGTAATTTATTTTTAATTATCTAATAATTTCATATCGATAGAACAAGTAAAAGTTTTTACTTAGGTATATTCAAGCGTTAATAAAACGATAAAATAAATAAAAAACATTAAAAGTCAAAAAAGCTTAGAATCCCTCACCAACTTATTCCCATTTTTTCTTCCCTGCTCCGTTATCAGATTTTGATCATCACCTAGCTACAACCTATTTGTAGAGACCATTCCAATGAGCCTAAACACGATACCTATGTTGTAAGTTGGTTAGGAATTAGTTATTCTTGCAGATGCTGCAGCATCAGGTCAAAGTTACCATGTTCTTTCAATATCATTTATGTAACAGGGTATCAAATTTTGAATCGATCAGACTTATGAAAGTTGCTCAAATCCTTTTCTCGACTATGTAGAGATAATGATCTTCAAAAGGCTAAACAGATTTTCTTAAAACACAATTCTTCTTAAAAAAGTAAAAACATTTTTATTGATTGATAGATTCTGGCTCAAAATCACTCTCGATCAAGACACCTCTCAAATAAAAAAAAAACTAAATTAAAATCGGTGCATCCGTTCGGGAGATACGATAATTCGTACAGATAAACAAATTACTCAAATACACACGTTAACCTCTCAGTCTTGGCATCGAAATGTCTAAATATTTTGACAGTAGGTGCTGTCAATTTAAATTTGCGGAATAGGAAAAAAAATCAAACGCAATTCATGTTAAATTTTGCGTTCACGATCCATAAAATGTACCACAAAACCGAAATAATCAACCGTGTTCATACTAAAGTAATCTCTAAGTGTATCAAAACGCGGTACAAAGTCAAGTGGAGAGCGCGGCTAGCGCGGCCATATTTTGGCCGCTTGGGGTCCGACGGAATAGCGAGTTTTTAGGTGCGGCCAAATATGGCCGCTTGGGGCTTGAGGGGTTAAACTTGCAACACCCTTAGTTTTGCGTCAGGGGTTAATAAAATGTGTAAAATTGAAGTGTGTCTTTGTGCATTATAATAAAACAAATAAAAAGAACAACAACATTATAATAATACAGTTATTTACATTGCAATCCGGCTTGACAAATATAATTTACACTACTTTTCCCGAAGTAGTTTTAAGTTAACTTACATAAATAAAAAAAATAAAATTGAAACAAATAATAAATAAAAAATGAAATAGGTATACAAAGTACAAACATGATCTTCAATATATTATAATCAAAGTTAACATACTACTGCTCATAAAAAATATGAATAATCTGTCTTTAAAATTACTGAATAAAGTTGAAAAAAAATTGTCGAAAATGCTCTATTCATTCTATGTTCTTGGATCATGAACTCGGATGACCTGTGCGCGCGCGAATTTTGAATTGGTTGTTAATGTATCGCTAGTGTAACGAGTGTGGCATGCGGGTGGCGGGCACGGCGGGGCGCGCTGGGCGGAGCTAGCGCTGGATTTATTTTAGGGAGCCCGCTCTTAAGCCCTAAAATAATCAAAACACTTAAAATTAATAACGAGTATTACCAACCCTGGCCTTGATGACCGCCTGCATGCGATCAGGCATGATTTGGATGATATTTTTTAAGTCTACTTGAGGAATTTCTTCCAAGGCGGCCAACAGCGCGGTTTTCAAGTTATGGAGCGTTTGTGGAGGGTTAGAATACAATGACAACCCTAATGTATTTTAAAATGATTTCTTTAACACATATTGTTCAGAATTTAATAAATATCTTGTTCCGAAAAAGATCTCGGTTAGTGGTACTGTAACTTTTAATGAGTGGGCTACAATTGGTATTCACAAAAGTAGGTAACGCCTTTATGAACTTTAAGGTGAAGGCAACTTTAACACCAGTGACGACTTCAAATTATATGTTAAAAATTATTCAAAGTTATTCAAAAGAGTATGTCGATTAGCCAAGGCAAACTATCTAAGTTCTTTAGACTAAGAATAGTAATAACAAAATGAAAATGACATGGAATATTATAAATAGTGAAACAGGAAATGTCAAAAGTCGTAATAATGAGTACAATTTGAATTTGTGATACTAAAACCTTGATTTCTGATGCTAATGTTGCTGCAGCATTTAAGAGGTTTTTTACTGACATTCCAGTTTCAACTACATAATCTTTGATTTCCTCCCCCACTGTTAGCCGAATCTGTTAATAAAGGAGATGTTAGAGTTTGTGAAAGTACCTAATTTTAGTTTTAAAAGGATTTGCACTACATATATATTAAAGACATTTAACACTCTCAATAAAAAAAGACCGCTGATCTGTGGGGTAATTCCGTGGACGTCGCTAAATCAGTAATTATGACAATAGCTCCAGTTTTAGCTTGCATATTTATTGAATGCATTGACTGTGGTGTTTTTCCTGTCCTAATGAAACATAGTAAAATAATTCCATTAATCAGGCAGCACTTCTGACCCCACTAATTTTAGACCTATTTCTGTGCTACCCACATTTAGAAAAAAATTTGAAAAGTTGAAGCTAGACCAAATTCCAATTCATTTATAGAGAAATAAACTTTTACATTGTAAACAGTATGGTTTTACCAGGGGTCGTTCAACAACTGACGCCTGTGTTGAGTTTTTATTTCAAATATTTGATGCCTGGGAGAATTCACAGGATGCCCTAGGGGTATTTTGTGATTTATCCAAAGATTTCGATTGTGTTTTACATGAAACATTGGTCAGGAAGCTTAACCACTATGGAATTAGAGATACTCCTTTGAGTCTTCTAATCTCATACTTAAGTAACAGGATTCAGAAGGTCGACATCAACGGTAAAAAGGTGAGTTCCGCAGGGTTCAATACTTGGTCTATTCTTGTTTTTGGTTTATATTAATGACTTACATTATTTTGTAAAAACAGTCATGAGATAGTATTGTTTGCTGATGATACTTCACTTTTATTCAAAGTGAAACGACGACACCCAAATTATGACGATGGGAATAATGGCGCGGTCTCACAGATTGTTCACTGGTTTTGTGTAAATAACTTGCTATCAAACGAGGGAAAAACCAAATGTGTAAGATTTGTATTGCCTAAAGGCGGGGATACACATGCCAGTAAATCAGGAAAGTAGCTGGCATGACAGTTACCGGAATGTACGAGTAACTGGCACACTGCGGATACATTTGCAAGTAATACTGGCATGCAAGTTGTGCGCTTGCATACCAGTATTAGCATCGCGTATACACAGGACAGTACGTGAGACAGTCACTGGAACAAACTCCAGTGAAACATACATAATTCATGCGCGCCAAAAATGAATAACAATCTATGCCAATTAAACAAAATCGTATTGTTACTAGCAATTGAATGTGTAGCTAAACTAATGAGATAAAAAGAAAAAAAGTGTAGGTAGCTAAATTAATGAGAGATAAAAAGAAAAATTAAGAGATTGGATTACCTAGTAGAAGGGATGATTTTGGAGCAAGTTGTCTGCTTAAAGAAATGCAAAAAAAAACAAAAATCAAAATCATAAATCATTTATTCACCTAAAACCATTGATTTATATACACTAGATTAGCAATTACCGCGCGAAAGCGTTGCCACCTCACATATGGCCACAGCCATATGCCTAGCTAATGTCAGTTCAGTCCTCAGTGTGACGCCGGCCAGGTTGAACCGGACGGAAAATGGGTAAATGCATAGTGAAAGAGTGCGATTAAAGGTCACAGAACCATCATAACTCAAGCGGAATTACTTTCCATACGTATGTACATTGTAAATGTATTGATATTGACGTAAAAACACACAAAAAAATAATTAAATAACAAATATTGGGATTTATGTTCAGTGTTGCCATTAATAACCTCGTTTTGGTTTCCCACTTTAATGGGAGAAACAAATTAATCAATGGATGAAGTTGTAACCTCCGATTTTAAATAATAATATGTAATTATATTTTAAGTTTCGTCCAAAAGATTAATGCAATCTTATTAATTTGTAGTATATTTAATCAATTAATAATTTAATAATCATATTATATTTTATATTTAATATGATCAATTTTGCAGGGTGCCTAAAGATGCAGGACGCCATGAGAAGAAATATTTAAAACAAGATTATAGCATGAAAACATACAAAAAAGAGACTAAACACAAAACTGATGCTTCATAGCGGAGTTTGATTACTGTTTGTATAAATAAACTACCATTATGGCTAGTGATGGATTTACGCCCGGGCGTTTTGGGTGCATTGGATAAATGCCAGATAAATGTCTGTATATGCCGAATAAATGTCCATTCACTGGGCAAAAACTATAAGAGAAAATTTGAAATTTTTTTTTTCATTAAAATAGTGAAATTTTATCATGCAGCATGAGTAAATACCTACATATAATTAGATTATGACTATATTATTGACATATAAATTATTTAACTTATCAAAATGAAAAAAAATAATTATGTTTAGTAATTCAGAACACATTTAACTACTTCTTACTAGCGAAAACGATAGAATTTCGGGGGCAGGAGGATTATTTCATTACTTATTCTCACTTTTATGTATCTAGTAAGCAAGGCATGTTATTTAAATAATACTAGCTGTTCCTCGCAACTTTATCTTCGTAAAGTGAATAATAAATAAATAAATATATTTCAACAATCACACCAATGAGCTAGCCCCAAACTAAGCAGAAGCTTGTACTATGGCGGGTAGTTAACGGATATCGATACTTAAATACATATATATATCAGCTGCGAAATCACATATCATTCGCTTGGAGAGGGCTCAAAGAGCAGTGTTAAAGGTAATGCTCAACAAACCACTGCGTTTCCCCACAACAGAGTTATACAGCATCTCTGAAGTCCTCACCATCAGGAAACTGTATGTGCTGAGCAGCGTTCTTCGGAACCATTCTGTTCTTCCATATGACCCAAATCTAAATAAAAACAAGCGTCGTAGTGACAAGGTCTGCCAAGTTTTACGTAGTCGTTTGGAAGTCGTCCGTCGTCAGTTTCACTTCTTTAATGGTCCTCTCTATAATAAAGTAAATAAATGTCTAAACATCTACGCGTTTACCTATAAAAAGTGTAAAATTTCAGTATCAAAATGGGTTCTAGAATAAACCTATGATGAAACAGAAAAGTTGCTTGATTGATAAAAATTACTATATTAAATAAATAATAAAACATATATATATGTTAGTAAAAATAACTTGCTTGATTAGTCTCTTATCATGCTTAACACAACACATACACACATACACACACACACACAAACCCTTTCTATATAATTTTATCAAAAATGTATACCATAGATAGATAGACCTCTGTTATCTAAAGTAGGGATCTGCTGTTATAGTGTACCGAAGCCTCCTCAGTCTTGGAGGTGGGCGTTGGCAACTGCGACACAGTCATCCGACGAATGCGGTTGTTATCGTTCACATTTAAGTTTATAAATTGAAATGGTGCCAAATAAAGATTTTATTTATTTATTTATTTATTTATTTATTTTAATAATGGAATCTAATGGATTGATAAGACCTCGTTTTACTCTTGTAAAAGGATTCAGTTGCTGAAGCTTTTCTAATGCTTCGTTACGTAAATATTGTATTAATTGCTGTAATTCTATAATTTCAAATCGATATGAATCATTATCGCTATGACGATCAGTAATACTTTTAAATTCAGAATATTCTTGTATATTAAATGTTAATCGTGAATTAACATTTTCTTAAACAAAAATATTATATACGCCATTAAAATCTATTGTTTTAATTATTGACCATTGATCGTGTTGTAAAGAGGCCTGACCTTGTCTAATAAGTAAAAGACCTGGATTGTGTTCAATCCTTTCTAGTTGATGGTTGCCCTGGTTTAGGGGAGCTTGGGCTAGAAGCGGCTGTGTCATCGATGTCCATCTCAGTAGATACATCCACCACGTCCACCATCTGTGAAGGGCGTTTTATATTTTTAATAGGAATTCTTGTTACTTGCTCATTTCTTCTAATATACTATATTACTTTCTATAGGACCAGTAACTATAGCTTTCTGAAATTTAGGTTTATCTTTGGACTATCTTTTATTTACGGCTTTGGCAAACACCGTTTGTCCTATACCTAACTCTGGGGTTTGCTTGCCTTCTCGTTTACTAATTATTTTTTTCTTAGATTCTGTTGCCTTTACGAACACGTACTTATAAAGTTCGCAAGTTAGCTTTTTATGATCTTTAATGAGTTGCTGTTGATACGTTTTATCGAAATCTTTAATAAATGTAGAGTAAATGTAAAACAACTTCAAAAGGTGTTAAATCGGTGGCAGTATGGATAAACTGTTCCTTTTTAAATAATTCTATAATAATTTTAGTAAATCGTGATCTATGCTCGGGGAGTGTTCAAAGTATATAAAGTATTTGATTTTTGGTCTATTATATTGTTTTAAAAAGTCTTTTATTATTTTATCGTTTTGAAAAGGTAAGAAAACTTCTAATACTTTCTGTTTGTCCCTAGATAAATCAATTACTTGCATCTCGTCGCTAAACTTATAGAACACTAAGATCTGATTCAGCTTCGTGTCTATAGCTTTCTGTAATATATGTATATATTACAGAAAGCTATAGATTTGGTGTCTTTAGCGGAATGTATGGTTGGGGTGCGCATTTTTTCACATAACTTTTTTATCGGAACTCCGAAAATATTTCTCATACCGTTTTACATCATAATGATCACTCTTCATAAAAATATTAAATACTAACGATCGAAACCCATAATCACCAAATTTAGAATATCTTTAACCATACACCTTGTTTTTACTAATATTTTTTTAAATATATTTTCTTATACTAACGATCGAAACTCTTAATCATTCTAATACATAACGCCAACTTTGTAATTTGAATAAATACTGTGTGCTTGCATTCATGTTAAATGCATGTTGCATATTTTTTGGAATACTGCATGCCTGGATGCATATTATGAGGTTTAATATTTTCTTAGTAATTAAACATTACTAAATTTATTTTATTTATTAAAAAGAAAACATTATTAAAAAGAAAATTATGATAATTGATTGTTGTGAATTAAACAACTATGAAAAAAGATTGTGAGTTTAAGCTTGTTCTTAGTAATGACAGTATTAATAAAAAATATATGATAACTGTCCGTTATGAGTTCCGATAGTAGTAGACCCGTATGGTTGATTCGTAGTAGAGCCTTCGGATCGTATCGGATAGCTTGGCGGTTCGTCTTCAGAATTTAATTATACTGTTGCTTCAGAGTCAGCAATGGTTATGGTGTTGGAATCTTTTATCGCTACAGAGGAGTCACGCGTTTTATTGTCGTCGTCTATGTTTACAATCATGGATTCGTCATCGTCGCCTAAGACGTTGAGTCGAATACGCGACAGCGCGTCGGCGTTCGTATTTTGTTTTCCACTCTTACGGACGATATTAAAATCATATTCATATAAACGTAAGCGCCAACGTGTTAACTTACTATTGAGCTCTTTCAGGTGGACTCAGCCACGCAAGAGGTCTATGGTCTGTATATACTGTGAATTTATTACCGTATAGAATGGTGTCTAAAATGGTTTGTGGCCTATACTATGGCTAACAACTCGCGTTCGATCGCACTGTACTTTTTCTCACTGTCGTTTAAGGTACGGCTAGCGTATGCCACGGGCTTATCGCTCTCTTTCGAGCCTTGCGAGAGTAATGCACCGAGAGCTACTTCGGACGCATTTGTGGTTAGAACGAAAGGCTTTGTCATATCTGGATATTGAAGGATGGGCGCATTTCCTAATAATTCTTTGCATTTCTCAAAAGCTTCCGTATATTTATCATCAATTACAATTTTTTTGTTCTTTTTTAAACAGGCGGTTAGAGGTTGACAGATTTTAGAAAAGTCTTTTACGAAACGTCTATAGTGTCCTATAAAACCTAGGAATCTTTTTATTTCTGTTTGTGGATGTGGTATTGGATATTCAAGAACGGCTTGTATTTTATCATTACTAGGTTGAAGTCCGTTTTTAGTAAATGTGTGTCCTAAATATTGCACTTCCTTGCGTAAGAACTCTGACTTGTCGAGTTGAATTTTCAAGTTAGTTTCCATAAGTCGGTCAAATACTGCACGTAATTTTTGTAAATATTCTACTAATCCATTTGAATAAATCAGAATGTCATCTAAGTACACAAGGCAGTGTATGCTTTGTAATCCTCTCAGCACGTTGTCCATCGTTCGCTGGAACGTGGGTGGCGCTGTCTTGAGTCAAAAGGGCAATCTGTCTGAGAAACTCGTTGTCTAAAGTCTGAGAAACTCGTTGTGCCCGTTTTGTGTACAGAACGCTGTCTTCTGTCAATCGGATTCTAAAATCTCAATTTAATGATATCCTGATGCTAAATCTAATGTAGTGAAGTAATTACTTTTACGTAACTTATCAAATGAATCACAAATGTTAGGGAGTGGGTAACGATCGTCGGTAGTGATTTCATTGAAACGACGATAGTCGATTATCATTCTATATTTGTACTCGCCAGAGGCTAATTTTTTAGGAACCAGGTGAACGGGGCATTCCACGGGAAATGTGTCTGCTAGATAACATTTTCTTTCAATATTTTTTTTACTTGATTACTTATTTCCTGTGCCTGCGCGGGGGCTTGTCTGTAAGGCTTCACGTAGATTGGATCTTCGTATACTATTCTAATGTGATGCTTTACTTTTTTAATGTTTTAATTGTTGTTAAATGTTTTATATTAACTTTAAATTTTTAAACATTTCTGCGCTGTTTTACGGCAAAAATATGTGATATCAAAATTTTAACTGATCCATCTTATTAATGTTACCATATTTTATTAGAAATAAATGATACTTACTTACTTACTTACTTACTTACTTACTTACTTCATTTACAAAAGTAAGCGGAAGGCTTTCACAATAAAAAATATCTTTATATTCGTGACATAACTGTGTTATTGCTGTACGTTCCTCGGAATTGAGGTGAATTAAACGGAGTTTTAATAAATTTACACTGAGTAATGTATCTACTTCGACGTTTGAAAGCTCCGTATTGTAGTTGACCTGACATACTACATTATTATCGAATTTCGAATTTATTTACTTTTAATGGTGCAGTTATTGTTAAAAGCTGTGTTTCGTTAGTTAAGTTTTGTATTGTAGTTGTGGTTAAATAATTCTTACACTTTACTATAGCTATACTATAGTAGGCATACGAATGCCTTTCTAGAACGCTTTAAAATCTAATATCGCGTCACCGCTGCTATAGTTTACGGATAACTGAACTCTGTGTTCCGAACGGGGTTGAAGTATATTATACGGATACATTTGCAAGTAATACTGGCATGCAAGTTGTGCGCTTGCATACCAGTATTAGCATCGCGTATACACAGGACAGTACGTGAGACAGTCACTGGAACAAACTCCAGTGAAACATACATAATTCATGCGCGCCAAAAATGAATAACAATCTTTGCCAATTAAACAAAATCGTATTGTTACTAGCAATTGAATGTGTAGCGAAATTAATGAGATAAAAAGAAAAAAAGTCTAGGTAGCTAAATTAATGAGAGATAAAAAGAAAAATTAAGAGATTGGATTACCTAGTAGAAGGGATGATTTTGGAGCAAGTTGTCTGCTTAAAGAAAGCAAAAAAAAACAAAAATCAAAGTCATAAATCATTTATTCACCTAAAACCATTGATTTATATACACTAGATTAGCAATTACCGCGCGAAAGCGTTGCCACCTCACATATGGCCATAGCCATATGCCTAGCTAATGTCAGTTCAGTCCTCAGTGTGACGCCGGCCAGGTTGAACCGGACGGAAAATGGGTAAATGCATAGTGAAAGAGTGCGATTAAAGGTCACAGAACCATCATAACTCAAGCGGAATTACTTTCCATACGTATGTACATTGTAAATGTATTGATATTGACGTAAAAACACACAAAAAAATAATTAAATAACAAATATTGGGATTTATGTTCAGTGTTGCCATTAATAACCTCGTTTTGGTTTCCCACTTTAATGGGAGAAACAAATTAATCAATGGATGAAGTTGTAACCTCCGATTTTAAATAATAATATGTAATTATATTTTAAGTTTCGTCCAAAAGATTAATGCAATCTTATTAATTTGTAGTATATTTAATCAATTAATAATTTAATAATCATATTATATTTTATATTTAATATGATCAATTTTGCAGGGTGCCTAAAGATGCAGGACGCCATGAGAAGAAATATTTAAAACACGATTATAGCATGAAAACATACAAAAAAGAGACTAAACACAAAACTGATGCTTCATAGCGGAGTTTGATTACTGTTTGTATAAATAAACTACCATTATGGCTAGTGATGGATTTACGCCCGGGCGTTTTGGGTGCATTGGATAAATGCCAGATAAATGTCTGTATATGCCGAATAAATGTCCATTCACTGGGCAAAAACTATAAGAGAAAATTTGAAATTTTTTTTTTCATTAAAATAGTGAAATTTTATCATGCAGCATGAGTAAATACCTACATATAATTAGATTATGACTATATTATTGACATATAAATTATTTAACTTATCAAAATGAAAAAATTTAATTATGTTTAGTAATTCAGAACACATTTAACTACTTCTTACTAGCGAAAACGATAGAATTTCGGGGGCAGGAGGATTATTTCATTACTTATTCTTACTTTTATGTATCTAGTAAGCAAGACATGTTATTTAAATAATACTAGCTGTTCCTCGCAACTTTATCTTCGTAAAGTGAATAATAAATAAATAAATATATTTCAACAATCACACCAATGAGCTAGCCCCAAACTAAGCAGAAGCTTGTACTATGGCGGGTAGTTAACGGATATCCATACTTAAATACATATAAACATCATATTAAAACTATGTCAACGGGATAAATCGCGACACACATTGCAAGCAAATGCCTACTTAGTACTGCTTGACATTTCGGCCGCAGCACCGCAAGCAGTAGCGGGCTATCACGCTAAATAATCTCAACCGAACCACAACTGAAATGTAGTCGTTAGACGTACTTTTACAGTGCTATCGCGTTTGACACATGCGGTAGCGCTATACAAAGTCGGCTGAACGGTAAAGGTATAGTTTTGGTAATATCGTTGGTGCTTAGTGTAAGGCCCTGTCCTGCTTACGGTTTGTTAGGAGAATTTCCCATACGCATTATTTAGTTGCAGCGAATTTTAGAATCGCATTTTTAGCGAAAGCTTTATTTATGTTCCCATAATTTATTAATAGATGAATTTTGCGATCTCCTTTTTTAGTTGCAGTAAAGGACATTTTTATTATTAGGAACTTTTCTGAAAGTGCCGGCCAATATGCTAACATAGTTTCAATTATGTTAAAATAGTAGCATATTAATGTTCAAAAATAATATTAAAATCGATTCAGTAGTTCCCGAGTTTATCGGCTACATGCAAACAAAGAAACAAATTATTCCTCTTTATAATTATAGTAAATTCATGTATTTTATAAAACAATTGCTTTCAAAAATATTCTATTTGTTTCTTATTTTGGGGTAAAATTCATATGGCAGGCAACACTGGCCCGCCAGCGCATGACTATGTAGGTATCTGTCTTTGTCTAATTTTAGTGACAGCATCTCGGACCAAATATTACATGGACAGAGTCTTACGACGTTGCCGCTGTTACATACGTGTATCAAAGTAAAGTATTTGTATCTCTGTCTGTATGACTGTAGTGTGATATGAGTAGAAGAGATAGTGAATGTACGTTTGGCAGCGACGCACTGTCGGTGTGAAACGTGTCATTTCATGACCGACTACTTGGTCAAAACATTGCTGGATTGTGTGAAATAATAGTGAAATAATAAGAAATCTTAGTGTTTGTGTTATTTGTGTAATATACAATTGACATAATGTCTTGTTCAGCTGTTTATTGTTCGTCAAGAACAACAAAAGGAGTAGTGTAAGACCAGAAATTATCATTTCAAACGTTAGTGATTTCTCATAATATGTATGCTTTACTATGAGATTTTTAATAATTAAAACGGCAAATCATTAATTTTTGCTAATTCTAAATCATACTTTATCGTACACTATTCATAAGAATCAGGTTTTAAACCTTAATTAAATGAAATTTAAAGGCTTTGTTTTTGGCATAATGATTAGTGATGTACGTATTTGTGTATTGAAGCTTTATCGATATTACTAATATTCTTTTTATAATTCTTTTTTTAGGTTTACTAAATGCCCGGAAATAAGACGTGAATGGAATAAAGCTTTTAGACGTGATAACTGGGAGCCTACAAAATATTCAAGGCTCTGTTCTAAACATTTTGAAAAATCTTTTTTTACAGTAAAAAATTTACAGTCGTAGTTCAAATTTGAATCTTAATAATATGGGCGGGAATATGAATAGTAAAAAGTATTGCTCTTCACTTTACTACACAATTTTTTTTTGTTATAATAGAAGGAGGCAAACGAGCAGGCGGGTCAATTGATGGAGAGTAATTTCCGCCGCCCATAGACACCCGCAACACCAGAGGAATCGCAGATGCGTTGCCGGCCTTTAAGGAAGGAATAGGAATTGTGAGGGGGGGGGAGGGGGGGAAGGCCTCCGGAACCCTCACTGGCCGAACGAAACACAACATTACCAAGGGTTATTATTTCACGCCAGATATTAGGGTGTTACTAGACCAATCGATCGATGATAGAATGGGTTAGTCGACGTCGATCGATAGGTCTGGTAGACACTATCACATCTGAAAATGGACGCCACTGCAGAATGAGGAGAAGAAAAAGGCGGCTCCATGTCAAATCCACAATGTTTGGAACGTTGACGGGATTTAAATAATTTCCTAGCCTTACTACCACTGGATCCTCCCGCAGAAGACGATGCTCTCAATTGAGGTATAGACTTTCGCTTTCGCTTACTAACGACCGGAGTATCATTATGAATGGAGATCTCCTTTTCTGACTCGTACTGAACTTCGTCGGTATTATCAAAATTAGAATTATCAACTTCCATTGTTATTCTTTTTTCGCTAAAATGTGTCGCTAAAAGCTTGTAAAATATTTCGATATAGATCGACGACGTCGATCGATATTTTCTACCAGACCAATCGATCGATGTCGATCGACAATAGACCGGTAGAAGGAATTGAGTGTTAGATCGAGCTGTTTGATTAGACGCGCCGGCCGCTTCACTTTTTTATAAATTTATTTCGTGCCCATGGATACTAGTCGTAATAATAGAGTTAATGATTATGCTTAAAGTTGATAATAATGAGTGATGATAATAATATGAACGTTTAAATACTAAATAATATTCCCCCCCTTGGGAAGCACTTTAGATTAAGCAACACCGATAAAGGGGGGAAGGGGAGGGGGACGGGGAGCCAAAGTGGGAAAATGCATAGTTTCCAAGATATTTTTATTTTGAGGTTATTTTAGGTTATTTTTAGGAAAAAAAACAAATATTCTACTAAGTTACCATTACCGTACCCCCTCCATCCCCCTCCCCCCTACCCCTCCCCCCCAAGATATTTTTCAATAAAGCTAGTTTTCTATTGTGTAATGAAAAAAATAACTTCGAAATTCATAATAATCGCTACGCAAAAAAAAAAAACAAAAACAAGAACCGCTGCTTAAAATGTCATTTGGATAAAATAAACGATCGTTGGCTTTAAAAAAACAGCCGCATCCAGATTTTTCTGCGTTTGCGTCTCCGTAATAATAGTACGAGCAACATCGTACTGGCCAAGAACAACGAGTCCTTTTCTGAATACATTTCGAAAGAAACTGATGGAATTTAGCCAGGGTTAATCGATCAACGTCGACGACCGTCGATCGATGGGTTAGACGAACGGTATCCGTCGATCGATTACAGCTACAGACCAGTCGATCAACTTCTGGTCTGGTAACACCCTTAGTGAGAGGGTGGTATTTACCTGGGTGGTGGTAGTTTACCCTTTAGACCCTACAGGGTCTAAAGGGTAAACCTACGGACGTGAGTAACTTTAACCCCCAATTATAATAACGAACTAGGTACACACTACATTAAAGTGATTATATCGATATACTAGTCACATCCTTAGTTACGCACACATGTACAGATAGAAAGCTGCACACTAACAAAAGACGGACATGCTAAAAATCCAAAGACTCTGTCCATTGTGATATTTGGTCCGAGGACAGCATGGTTCTTGCGACTTGTGAAGATGAGACAGTTATATGTTTACATTAAAGTGTTTATTGGTTTCAAAGCTACGTCGTCGCGGTTAAATAGTGGTTACATTTTTTAGGACGTGCGGTAATGAGGTTTGCTCCTCTATTAGTTTATCTCAATGCCTAAAACATGGTAATATAGCTTGGTCATGATAATATTATGTGCAAACATGTTTTACCAAAACTGACATGCAAATATTAGTGGACTCTATTTTAAATATTAATTTAAATTGTATATTATTCATAATAGGCAAAAATATTATTTATTATATCTTATATCAAATTCTAAGATATTATTTATTATGTCATACATCAAATTCTAAAATATTATTTTTTATATTAAACATCAAATTCTAACTAAGAAATGAACAATGATGAAACAGAAAGTTTAATAATTATTATTTAATTTGGTTAGTAACTTTATTGAATAACCGCACATTGTATCATTTACGTACATATTTAAAAACTCTGAAACACTATAGAATCAGTGTTCAATTAATAATTCCTACCTAGACTTTCTTTAATAAAATAAAACGTGCTACGGCCACAACGAGTCAGCTACTGGCATGCCCGTAGCTGTCGGGTCTGTTATATATTAGTGTGAAATAATGGTGGATTCTTTACTGTTAGGTGTTCGTGAACGTGCGTGAGTGTTATCGAATAAAACAAAACAGTGTAACATCACTTTTCAAATTCTCTCAAGAAGTCCGTGTGAGACCTCAATAAAATCTCACAGCTTTATTGAGTGTCGAGGGGTTTGGGGGAACCAAGCTAAGGGAAATAAAGCTGTGTCAATCATTTAGCATTAAACGTTCGTTATCACTCAATATCATCGACATAATGTAGAGAAAATAATAATTACTATTAAAAACTTGACACTGGCGAAATGTGCTGATCGCACGAAGCCATTATTTAAGAGAAAAATAAAAAGTCAAACAAAACACATCTGTCAGTGTCATTGTCAAAATTTTAGATTTTAAAGAGAAACTTGAATTTATTCTGTGAAATAAACACAAATTGAATGAAATCTATGTTATTTAACTGTGAAATACTGCCACAAATTCACGTATATTTTTTGTTTTTACATTTTTCTTTTAATAATTCGACCGCGTCGGACGAAAGTGTTATGTTTAGCAGAAGCTGAATAGAAGCTAGTGCGTTATTATTATGGCATCCGGCAGCAAAAATGATATTGTTAATAGACTGTTGAACGTGAGGCTGGACGATGGCTCCGGAGGCGACGAGCTGCCCCAGAACATGCTGCCGTCCAACCAGCTGGCGCGACAAATCGAGCAGCTGCGGGACGAAGAGAACGGACACGCTAACGAGCCTATAGCCTCCTCTTCGGCAATCGAGAACCTGCAGCCGAGCAACAACACGGGCGGCCGGCTGCACAATTGGCAGGCGACAAAGACCACCGTTAAAGAACGCCTATCCTTCTTATTCAACAACGAAATTCTGTGCGATGTTCACTTCATTGTAGGCAAAGAAGCCAACCAGCAGGTGATCCCTGCACACAAGTTCGTCCTCTCCGTCGGCAGTGCAGTGTTCGACGCCATGTTCAATGGTGTCCTAGCAACAAAGTCTGATGAGGTGGAGTTACCTGATGTTGAACCCGCTGCTTTCTTGCATTTACTAAAGTTCCTATATTCTGACGAAGTGAGAATTGGTCCAGAGAGTGTGATGACCACTCTGTACACAGCCAAGAAGTATGCTGTGGCTGCCTTAGAAGAACATTGTGTTGATTTTCTGAAAAGTAACTTAGGTACCGACAATGCTTTCTTATTGTTGACCCAGGCCCGTCTGTTTGATGAGCCCCAGCTTGCAGCGTTGTGCTTAGAAATGATAGACAAAAACACAACAGATGCGCTAAACGCTGAAGGGTTCACTGATATTGATCAGGACACACTAAATGCTGTCTTGGAAAGGTACACTACTTAGGCTGGATTCGACCAAACTGGAATAAGACTTACTCCGAGATTAGTCTATACAAATTCGGCGTTTAATCTAGGTATAAGACCTTATTCCAGTTTGGTCGAATCCAGCCTTAGTTTAATAAGTATTTTCCAATGTATGCATGAAAATTGTATAAGCTCATTTGTTGCTTTGATAATGTTAATAAAACTTTTTAAACTTTTTTCTAGGGACACACTAAGGATTAGAGAGGCTAAGATCTTCTCAGCAGTGCTGCGATGGTCTGAAGCTGAATGCATACGACGACAGCTCCCAGTCTCTCCCGGAAACCAGAGAATGGTCCTGGGGAGAGCATTCAATGCCATACGGTTTCCATTGATGTCTGTCGAGGAATTTGCGATGGGACCAGCCCAGAGCGGATTGCTAGATGACAGAGAAATAGTTCAATTATTCTTATACTTTACAGTCAACCCGAAACCAAATGTTGGTTTTTTAGACACGCCGCGATGCTGCATGACTGGGAAGGAGCTGACGGTTAACCGGTTCCCTCAAACTGAATCTAGATGGGGTTACAGCGGCACGAGCGACAGAATTAGATTTACAGTAGACCAAAGAATATTTGTTGTTGGGTTTGGACTTTACGGATCATACTTCGGACCGTCTGAATATGAAGTTCATTTACAGGTATATTTTTTATAAACTCTTTATATGTAAAAAAAAAGTGATCATGAATTCTTATTTAGTACTTTTATTTACTTTTATTTAGTAGGTAGTTCTGAATATGTTGCCTCCAAGAGCTCTATATAACATTACAGATCTTGACCATAGATGTTGTTATGCAAGGAATCACTTTGATTTAGGTACTGACATGCGATATTGCCTACTCTAATAATTATTATTATATTAATTATTATATTGACGACCTCCTTGGTCGAGTGGTTTGTACACCGGTTCTCATGGTGTCGCCATCTCTGAGATCCCGGGTTCGATCCCCGGTCGGGTCAATTTAGAAACTATTGTTTTTCTAAATTGTCTCGGGTCTGGTTGTCTCGGGTCTGGGTGTTTTCTATGTATAATAAGTATGTATATAAGTATTTTAAGTATGTTTATCCGTTGTCTAGTAACCATTTAACAAGTTTTATAACAAAGCTTTTCTTGGGCTAGATAATTGGTGTAAGTGTGGGAAAGTTTATTTATTTATTTATTTATTTATTTTAGGTATAATAATTGTATCTCTATTATTGTAGAACTGTATCTATGTAAAAAAATATTGTTAAAAGGAAGTCTTATTGCCGTTTGCTTCAGTTCAAGTTTGAAGTTTAGGTGATTAGGTTAGGTAATAGGAAATACCTATGATCTCTGATTATAAGCTATAGTACAATCAGACAGGCCCAATTTTACATGAAATATCAAAAGTAATAATTATTTTTATTAATTCCAGATCATCCACTTAGCTACTAAGAAGGTGTGTGGCTCCAACACCACGACGTTTTGCTGCGACGGCACGGACGACACGTTCCGCGCTATGTTTAAAGAGCCGGTAGAGATACTCCCCAACACATCCTATATAGCTAGTGCCAAACTAAAAGTAAGTAACATTACATATTTTTCTGATTGATGTGTAAAATATAAACACATTAGATAATTGTCAGGTTCCTTATTTTTGTATTAAGATATACCTACCTAAAATATATTATCTAATTTCTTATAGTTAAAAGTGAAGGTAGCTCTTGAAAAATGTTTCAAGTCGTTCCTATGTAAGACCATTCGGATTTGGAATTCTTTGCCGGCGCATGTGTTTCCCAGCTCCTACAGTCTCTGGTCTTTTAAGCGGGGCGTGAAATGGCATTTATGCAGGCCGTCATGAATGGGTGCGCTCGTTATCGTGCTATTCCACGGTGGGGAGTGCTCTCATTATTTTGGACTGCATCGGTTGCTTACCATCAGGCAGATGCAGTCACTATGCCGAGTCATAATAGAAAAAAAAAAGTTTATGCACTTTTCAGTCTAGCAATATAATTACTTATTTTAACTATTTTTAGGGCACAGACTCTTACTACGGCACGAAAGGCCTTCGCCGTGTCACCGTTGACTGCAACAATGGAGAGAAGGTAGTGTTCCAATTCTCTTACGCGGCGGGCAACAACAACGGGACCTCCGTGGAGGACGGCCAGATACCCGCCATTATATTCTATATTTAAAAGAATATGACTGGCAACACTGCATACCATAGATTATATAATGCTAACTTTTTAATCAAACAGGTGTAAAGTAAAGTAGCGAAGTTTACTTTTAAATAATATGTCTGTATAGTAATTAACGAATGAGTATTAATTAAATTGAAAACGCGCTTTCGATGTTTGAAGTGTGAAAAATCAAAGACTAGCTAATGATAACATTTTTAAATAACTTATTATGCTAAGCGCAAAGAATTATTTTACATGTTGGAAACCAATAGTTATTTCCATATAAGTTTGTTCTGATAATTTAACACTGATGATAAAATTGTTATTTTGTATAAAGATGCTGCACAAAACAGACACAATAAAGTTTGTGTTTATACATACGACAGGCAGGAACTGGACTGAAGCATCACTTTGCGCTATTTATTTCATGCGCTTTGATCAGGTTTCAGATTCCGGATTCAATTCCCAATGTACATCTGTACTGGATGGTGTGGTTTGTTTTGGGTTTAGTATAAGTGACTGCAAAGCTTATTTAAAGCCAAATATATAAAGCCTGGTTCACATTACGTTAGTATTCTAGCCAAGTAACGAGTACTTCACTTCAACATCATCATCATCTATCTACTTGTCCACTGCTGGACATAAGCCTCTCCAAGAGCACGCCATTGAGCACGATCCGCGACTACTCTCATCCAGCTCTTGCCAGCCACCTTGCAAAGATCGTCACTCCACCTAGTCTGAGGGCGCTACGCTTGCCGATACGCGGTCTCCACTCAAGAACGGGTTACTCGCATAATGACACATTTAGGTAGCCAAACGCACAATGAAACATCGTGTCTACGCAAAATGACATACTAGGTATGTCGGTTACTTTGCTAAAGAATAGTTTGAAAATAATAAAAGTAGCGAAGCAATGTACTCGGCTAAATGACTCGCCTAATGCGAACCAAGCTTAATTTAATAACAACCATGTTCGTAGAGTTCATGTGTTTTATCAGTTTTTATAAAATGTATAAAGGATGAGGCGCCAAACCATCAAACTATTTAGTTAAGACAGGAAAACTGAAAAAACTTTGATCTCCGCATCTATCAAAATGTTAATATATTTTAATAGTACAGATTAGTAAAGAATGGTTTTGGAAAATTGATACTTTTTTACACTATCTCATATAGATTGATCTGTTTTAAAACAATGATGTTCCTTTATTACGATGAGTGATTTTAGTAAACATATCAATTGTCAAACAGTTCTGTTTGAGCTAAATGAAGCTTGACTGCACAGGATTGTGGTTCAGAATGGAACCAAAGCAACTATGATTAAACAGTGAAGCATCACAAATGTAGCATAGACTCGTCTGACGCTACCTCATTTTCGATAAAATTTTCTCTGCACAATTATTATGGTATTTTGAAATACAAAAACGTATAAGTGCATTTTGGACCAGAAGCTTGTTCAAATGATTATTATTACAGGGACTGTCGTATCGTAATAACAAGAGTTAGTTTGATTCATGCGGATACCGATAGTATTTTGCACTACCTAGATACTAGCTGCTTGCCTCTGCTTAACCTTGATCTGCTGTCTGTGATAGGTACGATAAAGGCCAGCCCTCTAGACAAGTGGCAACCGCTCCATGTCGATTCGTTAGTAAATTGGTAGACAAGTTGACAGATACTTGGAAAATAAGTACTCACTTCGTTCGATCGGCTACAACCGGTTATGTAATGCAGTTTTCAGTGATCTATCAGTGATCTGGGCGCGGCACCCCGCCCGCGCCACGCCGCATGTATATGTCCCGCGCCCCGCCGCGCAAATACGATTCATATGAAATACGAATGAGCGGGCGCCTCGCCCGCGCCCGACGCCGCTTGTGTTTGTGCTGCGCTATACGTATGAATTTGACAGCCTAAAGTGACTCGTTTTATTATAAGCCTCCAAGTTCTAAGGGTGTTACCAGACCAATCGATCAATCGTCGATCGAGGGCATCGATCGATGGTAGAATGATTAGTCGACGTCGATCGATCAATTAAAGCTACCAGACCTATCGATCAACGTCGACCGACCGTCGTCGATCGATTGGTTAGTCAAACGGTATCCGTCGATCAATTAAAGCTACCAGACCAGTCGATCAACTTCGATCGATGCCGTCAATCGACGATCGATCGATTGGTCTGGTAACATCCTAAGTTATCCAAGTGTTGTGTATACTTACATAATTATCTACATACTACAACACGATCTTGTTACTGTGCCTATGTGACGGATGCGACTCCTGTCATGTCCACACACTGTCGTCATCATCACCACAGATTCAGTTGCTCGCACCAGATTTTTTGCATAGTACCCACACTGAGTGAAATGTATAAATAATAGATAAATGAAGATCTGTGATAGGTTTTAGTGTCCATCGTTCGTTATGTCTGGCTTTTAGTCAGCAATCCGATGTTTGATTTCGAATAATTTTGGGACCACAATGCGAAGGGCCTTCTGTTAATTTCGATTGGTTTTTGTTTATGTCCCTACCAATAATATAAATTTATTTCTTATGAATCTTTAGTACGTAAGTCCGCCTTGTTTGTAATCATTTACTACAAGACGTTTGATGGTAAAATATGTTCAAAATTTCATACTGAGGGCAATTTTTAAGTCGTCGATAAAACTTAAAGCTTTTTATGATTATGACTTAAAGCGACAGAAGAAAGCTTTTGAAGTATGAACACGGGTATTACAATGTGTCTGCCTATTTTGTCCTGAAGCCCTACTCTAAGCTCATCCAAGAATTCGAATTCGATGGCCTGTAATTCGTCGTACACGGCTGTGTTGTGTGTATATACTGTGCCAATCGCTTGTGAAAAAACAGCAGCGCGCGCGCATTGTACTAGAAATTATGGGCCAACGAAGTTCCGGATGCGCTTATATAATGTCTGATTAACACTGAGCCAATACTTGAGACAATCCAATAAGCCAGTCCAATATTGGCATCGTGTAAATAGAGACAGTCCACTACATTGGAATGTCCTCAAGCCATTTCAACTTATTAGCATTGACTTATTGGACTGGCATAATGTCTCAAGTATTGGCTCCGTGTAAATGGTGCATTAGAGTCAGGCCTGATTCCTTGACATAGTGCCAAAAGAAAAATAAAACTTACAAAAAAAGAAAACAAACTTATACCTACGGTCTTACTATAAAACAATGTCTAAAGTTAGTTATATCTAAAACAGATGTTCGCACTTTTTCTCCCTTACTTTTAGACAGAGAGACAACATTTAAAACACGAGACTTACTTTAAATGCGGTTTTGTAGTACGGCCTTTAGATTTAAATTATTGCTATTATGGAAAGAATAGCACATCACAAAACTATTTTATTTCTATGTTCTCGTATACCTTATTTGGTTTTGATATATCTAGTCAACCGACTCTGAGGGCGCTTTCGCACGTGCACACGCCTGCCAATAGACCTTATCCAAAACTGTCAAATTTATCCAATCCTTAATGATACTTATGCCCTAGTGACAAAGTTCAAAATGTATTAAAGAAATTTGACATAATGTCGTAAGTTGAAGTCTGCACCACAAATACAACTACAACACACCACGGCCACATCGCAGGGACAAGCAGTGTTCCATACCAATAAAACTATTTATTCTTATACCAATTCAATTTGGGCTCGCTAACGTAGTTTTACTTTGATGTGATTGTGAACGCGTGAAAGCGCCCTAAAATGAAATTGTAATAAACATCTTGCATACAGTTTTCATGGTGTTCATTGCAATTTCGCCAACTCTTTGTATTTGATAGATTGTAGGTACGATTTGTAGTAATACCACTTATGTATTGTAAATTTGCGGTCCGTTGCCCTCTTGTCCTGTGCGTTAGTTGTCAGTTTAGTCAACTACAACTAGTGTGAGATCGAATCAGAGCCATCTAGTGAAAAACTTGTGTAACTAGCATGTAACTGCATCGATGTCATACCAATTCTAGTAGATACTCTAGCGTTACTTTACTGTGGGCGTTTGATGAGCGCATGCGCGTCGACGTCGCGCCAGGCATGGTTTCAACGCGTCCCGTAAACGCTATTCGTGTCACAGTAGACGAATGCGGTCACGCCTGTATGTGTAGACCCTCAGAGACAAATGGCAATCGCTCACCCCCTGTCTATTCGGAATTAGTCGTACGCTGCTGTGTACTATGACAATTGCAAAGTGAAAAATACAGCAGCGCTCTCCATTGCCTCTAGACGCATAATGTCACATTAGCGGAATGTCCTGGTGACGATAAGTCCCTCTCGCTAAATATCACTCTCTTTTAGTCCCTTTAGCTAAAAGCCACACTCGCTACAAGTCCCTGTAGCGGAATGTCCCCACTGAAGCGGGAACAAGCCTCTCGAGCCCTAAGCATTAGGTTATTTTACTATGTAATATGCTCTCAAATCCAACACTGAAAAATGTACCAGGATACAAGAAATTCGTAGGAGCTTTATGAATTATACTTTGATATAAAAAAGTCTAGTAACCTTTAATGAAATCATAGTCAATGAGTCAAACATTACGCGAGTATGACATTACAACAGTGTAAATTTGAAGCGGGACATTCCGCTAATAGTCTAAGATCCGAGTATAGAACGACCTTCACCGAGAAGGTTAATGGATGAAAAGTATTTTATATCAAATTTAATATGTTAAATAATATATCGCGAGTGGGTTGGCTGAAAAATTTCAGTCCAGTAGCCTAATTCACGTAACAAAACTTCAACGACATGCAAGCGATTTGATCGCTGAAGTCACTTTCGTATTCACGTATCAATCGCACGATTTTGTTTAAGTCGGTTTTGTTTAAGCGTATTCACGTGCATTAATCGAAGTTCGATCGTTGCCTCCGCGGTATTCACCTATTATTTTGACGTTTAGTTTTATCGGATTTCAGCGATTACACGTCAAATTAGACAATTTCCAAGTCGTTGGAAAAAACAATAAACATTTCTGCATGTTTTGTTAACAAAAGGTATTTGAATTTATTTGGTAAAACTGTAATGGCAACATTAAGTTTAAATGGTTGACAAATCGCTGAGTTGCGTTCCTATCGAGTAATCGTTCTAGCGAAATGACAGGTGAATACGGATTTGTGACTGTTTTTCAATAGGACGACTTCTAAACGTAAACGACATTTCGACTATTACGAAATACGTGAATCAGGCCACAGTAACTTTAATGATTAATTTAATATTAAAAAAATATTGTTTTTACATTGCACTGGTTTGGTGTGTGTATGTTTGTAATGAGCTTATCTTTAGATAAACATAAATCTTATTTATTTAACCAGACGGTAGCAAATTACTAATATTGACTTGTCTGTTTACACCTGCCTACCCAATGTTATGACAGGAAAAAAATAGTCACCTAACGTTTGCATATTCTATAGGCTTCATACTTTCGATTGGTACCTATGTAATTTATCTATTATCGAAACAAGTACAATATTTAAAAAAAAAAAAATTTATATATTTAATTAATCATATACTGGACTGAAATTTTTCAGCCAACCCACTCGCAATATATTTTTAACACATTGAATTTGATATAAAATACTTTTCATCCATTAACCCGCTCGGTGAAGGTCGTTGTATACTCGGATCCTCTACTATAATGTGATATTATGCGCCGAGAGGCTTCATTGTACGGCGAATGACGAATAGACAGGGGTGAGCGTGTGAAAAGTACACACTAATCTTAGATTACTTTGTTTTCCTGGCCTAGCTTAGGCAGCGTAAAATTATGTAATTTTATTGGTGGATTTCGCCGATTTTGCGTTTATCGAACGCCTACGCTAGAGAAACGCTAGTGTAAAAACCCCTAGCTGGCTAACTTGTGAACAAAACATGCACAAGGCACTCGTAGCCGAGGCAATGGCAACGCGAAGGAATTGAGTGATGTAGGCTCACGAGCTGTAAGCTTAAGATGTGTATTTTTAAAAGAATATTTTGTATAGAGCAAGTGATGTTGATGTAGATGTCATCAATAAACAACAACAATACTAATTTTGATTTTTTTATTTCTTCCTTTTGTACTTTTCGCTTTTAAATAGGTAAAGTATATTAATTCAGTCGTAGAAAACAAATTATAATAAACAGTAACAAGTATTAAATTGGTACAAAAATAATAATAATATTTAATTTTTGACTTTATAATGTTACGCACAATTAAGCAGTAAGTACCTACGTAATTCAAGGTGTGATGATTTTTTTTTATGAATAAAAAAATGTAAAACAAAAGAGACCAACAGCTTAAAATGTTCCTTAAAATTACGGAGAAGCTCGAGATTTGGTCACCCATCTCGGCATTTCAAAAGTTGCTTCACATGCAAATTCACTGACCAAACGCGTAAGCCGCTACGCCAGTTCGAGGTCATATAAATCATTAGCTAAAAGACATCCACTGCTTGACTGCGGCTTTGGCCAAGGATCTCCACGACCGGTCTTGAGCTGCCAGACCGTCGCTCCACCTTATTGTAGACCTGTCTATTAGGACATGCAAACCGGATAACCGAAAAAATCGGATAACCAGAGTTTTGAACCCGGTTTTTCTAGTCTAAAAACCGGATTTTTCGGTTATTTTACTTAACACACAGATCACACAAAAATTTCTCCGACGTCCCTCAGGGTACAATGCCCGACCTTGGATTAATGCGGACTGTGCAAGCGCAGAAGCACTTAAAGAATCCGCTTACCAAGTGCTCGTGACTAAAAAACGGGATCGGAGGGTTCGTGCGAAAAAGGCTAAGCGGTGCAAAAGAATGATCCGCAAGGCGCGATTCGACATGTGTCTACACCCAGCGGGATCACCTATCTGGGAGACTTATGAGTGATGCAGGAAATTAGATCTATATTTGTTCTATTGAATTATGCTAAAGACAGAATTTGTTCCGTAAAAACAACGGAAATATAGGCTTTTCTAACCGACCTCCAGCCAGCGGGATATTTCCCAAAGTTACGTCTGATGAAGTATTAATTGGTAACTAACATTTAGATCTATCATTGTTCTGTTCACCAAAACAAAAAACATTCTTCTACTGTCCTTATTTCAGCCACAATCAATCTGCAAAGAAACCTCCAGTCAGCGGACTTTTTCTCTTAAGGCATTATTTTTGTAACTTTTACACTAAATTAACCATTCAATTCTATATTCTTATTAATATCGGAAATGCAAATATTCTTTACGCAAATGTGAGTAACACATTATCACTAACCGAGTTTTGTATTGCTTATAAACTATAAACAGCTTGAATTTGCATGTAACTTTTTTGTATTCTACCCACACAATAGCTTTCAAATTCCATACTTTTTATTTTAACACAAGATGTACAAGTAGTTTAAATTTTTTAATATAGTTATAATTATAGTCGTAAACAGTTAAAATTTTAATTATTTAGTGTAAAAGTTACAAAAATAATGCCTTAAGAGAAAAAGTTCGCTGACTGGAGGTTTCTTTGCAGATTGATTGTGGCTGAAGTAAGGACGGTATAAGAATGTTTTTTGTTTTGGTGAACAGAACTATGATAGATCTAAATGTTAGTACCAATTTATACTTCATCAGACGCAACTTTGGTAAATATCCCGCTGGCTGGAGGTCGGTTAGAAAAGCCTATATTTCCGTTGTTTTTACGGAACAAATTCTGTCTTTAGCATAATTCAATAGAACAAATATAAATCTAATTCCCTGCATCACTCATAGGTCTCCCAGATAGGTGATCCCGCTGGGTGTAGACACATCGATTCGACCACGTAAGCCGCATAGGAGCCAGACAAGCATCTTACACCACAGTTCTGGTCCCTGTCCAAGTTGGTCGAGTAAAATTTTTACCGGCCTACTTTGCCCCCCATGCTGCGACCCGATGGGACATTGACCCACACTGCAAGGGAGAAAGCAAATCTTTTTGCATCTCTTTAGCGGGCAACTCGCGACTAGACGCAAACCGTGCAAATCCACCAACCAACTTTACCTCACTGCGGTGCTTCCATTACAAGAAACACCATCTTGAAAGTGCTTCCATTACAAGAAACACCATTTACCAAAGAGGTAAGGAAAACTTTGCAAAATCTGGACGTGAATAAGGCCGGACGGGATATAAGCTAGACTACTTAGGGTCTGTGCGCTTGAATTGTCTCCGGTTCTGACGCGTCTGCACCGCCTTTCTCTTCTTACTAAAGTGGTTCCTCAGTCCTGGAAGCTTGCAAATGTGCAGCCAGTGCCCAAGAAGGGCGATCGTGCCGACCCCACCAACTACAGACCAATAATTGCTATCAACTCCATACTTTGTAAAGTTATGGAAAGGGCACTGAATAGCAAGCTTTTGTCGTATCTAAAATCCCACGACCTCCTCAGCGACTGCCAATAAGGCTTTCGGCGAGGCCGTTCCACGGGGGACCTTCTGGTGTACGTTACGTTACGTATTATTACGTTATTATTATTATTACGTTATATTCGTCGGGGCGAGGCGATCGAGAAGCATGGCGATGCGCTTGCCGTGTCGCTTGACATCTCGAAAGCCTTTGACCGGGTCTGGCACGCTCACTTGCTAAGCAACGGCATCTCTGCTGATTTTTGTGTCTGGACTTCCTGAGTGGACGGTTAATCAGAGTAGTCATTGATGGCTGTTCCTCTGACGTCATGGCTAATATGGTTATCGATGCCGGGGTTCCTCAGGGTTCCGTTCTCTCTGATACCCCTTTCTTGTTGCATATTAACGATCTGCTTAATCTCGGAATTGTTGGGTATGCAGACCGCAGCACGGTCACAAAGAGATATTTATCTAGCGCAGAGGTCGGCGGAGCAGGTGTTCGTTCCTTAAGAGAGGCCATGGCAGAGCGGACAAACTTGGCTTTAAGTCTTGTCTCCCCATGAGGTGACAACAATTTAGTCAGTTTTAACGCCACCAAATCGCAGGCGTGTTTTGTTCACAGCCAAAAGGAGTCTTTATAACCTGGCTCCTACTTTTTGGGGTATAGCTGTACCAATCACCGACAACCTCGATCTCCTCGGCATGAAGTTTACCTCCAATCTCAACTTCGGCGACATCATCGAAATCAAGGCTCAAACTGCGACCAAAAAACTGGGTGTTCTAAACAAGTTTAAGCGATATTTCACGCCGTGACAGCTAACTCTATATAAAGCGCAAGTCCGGTCGTGCATGGAGTATTGCTGCCACCTTTGGGATGGCTTAGCAAAATATCAACTTGCCGCGCTCGATTCGGTGGAACGCAGAGCCAGGAAATTGATGGTACGATAAGCTTGTGAAAACCAAGCTTCACAGTCTCGCTCACCGTCGCTCAGTTGCTTGCTTGTCGGTATTTTACAGGTTGTAACTTCGGAGAGTGTGCTGTTGAGCTACACGAGCTCATTCCACCGTCCCCTTTCTACCATCGGGAGTCCAGACGTACGGTGGGTTACCACCCTTACTTGGTTGATATTCCTCTCATACGCACCAAGCGCTATTCGTCTTCATTAATAATGCGTACAGCCAAGGAATGGAATTCCCTGCCGGCATCTGTCTTCCCGAGTGCATATAGCCCCATCATCTTTAAAGCTCGAATGATTAGGCTGCATCTGGGCAAGTTCGCTCCATCGCTCGTCGGCTTCTTTTTTATCCTACGGATAAAAATAAAGCAAAGAGCAAGCCAATCTATTAAAAAAAAATCTTTTTTTTTAACCTTAAAGGTTCTAAAGACGTGTTTTCTATATTACGGTTTGTTGATTTTATTTATTTTTGTGTTAGGCTTTTTTATTATGGTAATAGTGCATATTTACTTATTTTGTGACGTGACCTAAAATGTTGTGTTCAATAACTTAGGCAAATTCGAATATGGGAGAAAATACACACTTTTAATTATTTTAACCATTTTAATATTATTTTATTCTATAAATCCCGAAATACCCAAAAAACCCGGGTTACCCGGTTTTTTTTATGGAAACCGAAAAATTCGGTTTTCCAAAGCTTCCCGGTTTTTGCATGCCCTACTGTCTATACTGCGTCTCCATTCGTCGCCACTCAATAATCTACTGCCCGGCTCTTATATTAATATCATAATTAATCACATCTTCTAATACCTTTGATAATCTAATTTCATTACCTAAAAATATAGCCGTGTAGAAGAACCCCTCTCTTCCCTTGACTGCACATGTGCGTGCAGTCTAATTTGGTGAAACGTGGACTATGGCAGTGGACTGCTTCGGCGGTCCTCATAGCCTAGTCTCTGACTAACCCTTTCGGGATAATCGTGAGTATTTGTATGTATATTTTGGGGGTCAAAGTTGCTCGCGTCCGTAGGTTTACCCTTGAGACCCTACACGTGATTCCTGGGTGGTGCTAAATGAGTGACACCAACTGAGTGGTAGAGCCACGCTGCGTTGCAGCACACATTGGGCCGGCTCGCCCGGCGTAATACCACCCTCTCACTAATATTCGGCGTGAAATAATGGCACTTGGTGCTGTTGTGTTTCGTCCGACCAGTGAGGGTTCCGGAGGCCCCTTCCCCCCCCCCCCCCCTCCTCCCAATTCCTATTCCTTCCTTAAACCTATTCCTCCCTTAAAGGCCGGCAACGCGTCTGCGATTCCTCTGGTTTTGCGGGTGTCCATGGGCGGCGGTGATTACTCTCCATCAGGTGACCCGCCTGCTCGTTTGCCTCCCTCTTATATATAAAAAAAAAAAGTATGTAAAAAAAATAATGCTTAAAATAAATAATACAAACAAACTGAGAATATGCTATGGCAAACAAAGTCCTATGCAGTGTGAGCGCTAGGAACATCCCATTTCGCTCTGCCAGTCTTCGTGCTTCTTCGCCAGCTTCATGGAAACCGGTTTCGTCCTCTCTATGGCCGTCAGAATGTCTGCTAAGTTCAACCTGTCCTTGCGATTGGGTTGACATCCTGAAATAAATGTTTCATCATCAGCCAATAAAACGTGATCACAAACCGTTCGAGTCCTAGACATGCCTTGGAATTGAACCCGTGGCCTCCAGATATCGAGCCGAGATCTTGACCACTCGGACATCGATGCGTTTAGGTATCTATTAAAAATGTAAGGCAGACAATATTTCAAACACAGGTTAACTTTAAAGGTGGGTTTTGCAGAAGCATTTTTATTTCAAAGGTACCACCAGGTGCACCCGTATTTTCCAATTCGTTAAGTTACAAGTGGCTATCGAAACATGGGAGGGTACTCGACGCACTGGCTCTCATGCAATTTGAATATTATTTTCCTATAGAGTTAGCGTTTTACCTATTTTCGTTCCGGTTAGATATAAGATAAGCCAGTTCCTCTTTAGTTAAGGATACCGGGTGAAGAGTGCTTCCATCTTCAGTCTTATCGCCACTTATCAACAAGTTAGATAAAGCGCTTGTGAAGATAAAAATACACTAGTTGATCGCAGTAAAATACTAAGCTTATCTCTCTCTGTGCTCTGCCGTCTGTAGATATAAAAAGGAGTGTCTTAAGGAAGTATCTTTTTAAAGTCGTGCCACCACCGGCACCGTTTCGTTTCTACCATCTTATTCGTATCAGTAACTTCATATCAGACGGCTCACCTGCACCTTTGCTTTTTTCATAAATAAACGAAAACCACCAACTTAAATTCCCCATAATATGGGGTAGATATTATCTACCTTTAGCCATCATATTGGGCAGCATTTTCCGCACAGCAGACATGAGAGCCTCCTTGCAGACCAGCTTGATGTCGCTGCCCGAGTAGCCCTCAGTCCTGGTCGCCAGCTCCTGGTAGTCCACCTTTGGGTACAACTCGATGCTCTTGGAGTTCAGGAACTTTTCGAAGAGCTCCCCTCGGGTCTTATAGTCGGGGAGGGGTATGAAAATTCGCTTCTCCAACCTTCGCAGCATGGCGGGGTCGATTTCCCTGAATCGAAAGTGGTATACTATGGTAAGTTAGATATATGGTGAAGTAGTCCAGAAGAAAACCTAGATACTAAGCTGTTAACAGGGTTTTTGGACCATGCAACAGTACATATTGGAACATACTAATAAACCACATCCTCCTATGTGCTGCAGGTTGGTGGGTGAAATGCAGTGAATTATTAAGAATTGAAATTAATTCTAATAAACCACATCCTCCTGTGTGCTAATTACTAAATTATTGCGGAAGGTAATAGTCAATAGTCAAAATATATTTATTCAATAAACTCAATTAATAAGTACTTTGAAACGTCCAAATATTTTTTAACCTACCACCCATTCAGGACATCATTTTTTAACTGTGGCAAAGAACGGGCGCAAGAAACCACAGCGCACAGAAGCAACGACATTTACAAAAAAAATATATATTATATGTCGTTACCAGGTCACAAAATACAAAATATGAATTTGAATGTAAATGGTTTAATTAAATATGGTGCTCTATATAAATTAATTATAGACAATTAGAAATAGCTGTCTGAGTAGGTACTTGGAGCATTTCAGACCCAAGCTGTTTTGTCTTCTGTATAATCCGACACTTTATAATAAGCTTTTTTATAAAGCTTTTCTTTGATTTTGATTTTAAATTTATCAAGATCTAATTTCTGAATATCATTTGGTACTTTGTTGTATAATCGTACACATAGACCCTTAAAAGAATTATTTATTTTATGGAGCCTAGTATAAGGCACTGCTAATTTGATCTTACTTCTAGTATTTAATTTGTGAATATCACTGTTTTTTGAAAACATTTCAATATTTTTATGAACATACATAAGATTTTCATAAATATATTGTGATGCAACTGTCATTATACTTATATCCTTAAATCTCTCTCTGAGCCACCAGCCTGTAGGTTATATATTGCTCAAATAGCCCTCTTCTGCAGCACAAAGATAGTTTGAATGTCGACAGCATTTCCCCACAGTAAAATGGCGTACGACATTACACTATGAAAGTAACTGAAATAAACTAACCTAGCTGTATCAACGTGAGTTAACTGACGGATCTTCATTACTGCATAAGCCGCAGAGCTAAGTCTATTCGACAATTTAGCTATATGTGGGCCCCACTGAAGCTTGGCATCCAACGTGATGCCTAGAAACACAGCGGTGTCCACAGGATTCATATTCTTATCTTTAATTTGTACACTAGTTATTACCTGCTTAACATTAGGCAATACAAATCTTACACATTTGGTTTTTCCCTCGTTTAATAGCAAGTTATTAACACTAAACCAGTGAACAATCTTTGAGACCGCATTATTCACATCGTCATAATATGGGTGTCGTCGTTTCACTTTGAATAAAAGTGAAGTATCATCAGCAAACAATACTATCTCATGACTGTCTTTTACAAAAGTAAGGTATGTCATTAATATAAACTAAAAACAAGAATGGACCAAGTATTGAACCCTGCGGAACTCCCATTTTAACCACTGATGACAATAAGACTTGCGGGAAGCGCCTATTTTATTCTCACCACGGCATGTTGGAATTGGCCCGGAGAAACACCACCCCGTTCCTGCTGGTGACGCCGTCCAGCTCGGTAAACAGCTGCCCCTTCAGTCTGCGGGAGGCTTCTATTCTATTTTCACCACGGCATGCTGGAGTTGACCAGGAAAAACACTACCCCGTCCGTGCCAGTGACGCCATCCAGCTCAGTTCGCAGCTGCACCGTCAGTCTTTTTTTTTCTATAATGTCAGTCTGCATACGAGCAGGCGGACCGCCTGATGGTGAGCGGTTACCGCTGCCCATGGATATCAGCAACATCAGAGGTGTTGCTTTTGCGTTGCCGACCTCAGAAAAACCTCTTACACCCTTTTGAAAGAGTCCATGTCGTAGTTTAATGTGAAAACCTCTGTTGGCAGCTCATTCCATAGTTTTATAGTGCGTGGAATAAAGCGCTTTTGGAAGCGAACCGAGAGAACAGTGGCTCCAGGAAATGTGCGTGTGCTTTGTTTTAATGGCGAGCGGTGAGATGGTAGAAGGAGGAAGTGGGCACAAAATTAAAGAGTTCCTCAGAGCATTCTCCATTATACAGGTGGTAGAACACACACAATGAGCCGATGTCACGTCGCAAGGCTAGGGGTTCTAACCGGTCTGTGAGTTTGGGGTCGTTGACCAGTCGAATGGCGCGTCGCTGCAAAAATTCTAGAGGGTCATGCTGGCATTTAGCTGGTAGTCTGCGGGAGGCTTCTATTTTATTCTAGGCTCACCACGGCATGTTGGAGTTGGCTAGCAAGAACACCACCCCGTCCCTGCCGGTGACGCCGTCCAGCTCGGTTAGCAGCTGCACCTTCAGTCTACGGGAGGCCTCGTGCTCCCCAGGCGTAGACCGGTCTGAGGCGATCGTCTCCACTTCGTCCACGAAGATGATGGACGGCGAATAGTAGGAAGCCATTTCAAAAAGCACCTGTAAAAAAATTACATGAAAGACAATCTGGGTTAGAAAGCTTGATATCACCAGGCAAGTTGTAGCTAGACTTTAATTATGCAATAAAAACGGGCACATCGCTCGTAGTAGTAGTAGTAGTTTCTTGGGGGGATGTCTTTGTTTTACAGTGGAGTCCAGCTGATGTCTGACTGATAATGAATAAAAAAGTCTTCGCACACCGACGTTGCAGAAGCTAAGTGGGTCGACCCAGGGTCTTAGTGACGAACACGTGCAATTTGCCATGCAGGTAGTTCATTGTGCATTATGCTACGGACGTCTTAGTAAACGGCAAAATAAAGAACGCAATGGATACTCCCTACTCTTTTCTTCACTTCCCTACCTTAACATCGCAACATACCTTCTCATTGCTTATTTTGACAACCCTTCCAATTTCCTTCTAACCTTAACAATTTTCTCCGACTCCCCCCTCCACTTGTTGACGACGGTGCTGCAGGAGACGTTGAAGAAGGTGCAGCTGCTCTCGTTGGCCACAGCGCGCGCCAGCATCGTCTTGCCGGTGCCCGGAGGGCCGTGGAGGAGGACGCCTCGCCACGGCTCCAGCAGACCCGTGAACACCTCTGGATACCTTGAAATTAAGCAAGCATCACGACATTAATAAATCGAAATGAAGAATAATTCACATACAATAAATTATTATCACTACATGCACTAAGGGTTCAGCCTTGCGACTATTATGATACATTATAAATCATTTATTGCTTGATATGACTACTTTGAGCAACAGTAAAAGACATTGTGGAGATCTCGTTACCGAGCTCTGCAATGACAAAAGAAGCAGAAACACGTAATCAGCTGTTAATTTAGTAACATAATATTTTTTACTATTGGTATTTTGTAAAGCGACCTATCATTTAGTAAAGTCTTAATTAAATTTGTCAAGAGTTACCTTACAGGGTATATGACAGATTCCATCAACAAGCTCTTCGCTGCAGCTAGACCCTTGATGTCGTCCCAGCATACCCCCGATGGTCTCACGATGTCCTGGTACAGAAGCTCGACCAGCTGCTTCTTCTCCGTACTCACGTTAACTAGCAACCCGTGGAGTGACTTCCTTTCAATGGCAGGGATACCCAATTCTGATACTTGCAGTTGAGCTTTCTGTATAACAAATAAACAGGTTTGCATAAATATTTCTATTTTTTGTGACTAAGAAAACAGCCCACAGTCAAAATTTGTTTTGAACCCTAATTAAAGGTAAGGCAAAGAACATTGGGTCTTATCCCCCTTTCCTATATGACTGCGTCATTTTTATAATTTAATGTACACACCAACTGGCCAGAACAGGGCCGCACGGACCGAGTCCTCGTTCACAGAACACACACACACACACGCACATACCCCCCCCCCCCCCCCACACACACACACACACAGGAGGGCAACGCGGGCTTTTAAAGCAGCGAGCCACGCACCGTGGCGATTTCACACCAATCCTCGTCTTCCTAGAAATATACAGTCCACTCGCCTTTTACTGGACAAATATCCCAATCTAGGATAGTTAGGGCTTTAGCCAATACACCAACAATGTTTTACTAAGTATGACGTCGTACGCCCTGGGGGGCGATCACGCTAAATAATCTCAACCAAACCACAACTGAAACGCAGTCGTTAGACGTACTTTTACAGTGCTAATCGCGTTTGACACACGCGATAGCGCTGTACGAAGTCGGCTGAACGGTCGAGGTTTAGTTTTGGTAATATCGTTGGGTCGCCTGTTGGGTGACCATTAAAAACATCTCGAGCTCCTCCGTGCTTTGGAAGGCATGTTAAGTCGTTGGTCCCGATTGTTGTCGTAAGATGGCAGTCGTTAAAATCCAATATCCCCACGTGCTATTGTCCACGTGGGAGGCATGTGCCCAGCAGTGGGATGTATATAGGCTGATGATGATGATAATGATGAATATCGTTGGTGGTTAGTGTGATTGAGGCCCTGGACGACTTAGTGACTGTCAAAATTGCAAGCTTTATATGCCTCAGAGAAAGTAAATCCTTATCTTACTCTGCCTGCTTCTGTCCGGCTGCGGCCGGCGGATGAGAAGATCCTTAGTTTATTCGTACATGGAAGAAATTGTAAGCACCCATCTAGTGTGGGCCGTGGGGTATGGCGGCTCACTAAAAAAATACTAGGTACTACCAACAGAACCAACCCCTCTCTTACCTTGGGTCTTGGGTGTCGTAAAGGCTACTAACGGACAAGCATATAGAGCGGCGATGGGCTCACAACCTAGCACGCCATGCACTGTGCAGTTGTTATTGGGTGATATTAATATATATATTAATATGTTTATTGCTAATTCTATGTATACATGCCATAACATTATATTTATTTAAGTAGTTTGATAAGTGTTTTATTATTACTCTATTAACTATATTCATGGTGCACTACAAGCCCACTTTTAAATTTTAAATATTTTTTGTCCAAAGGTTGTCTGGAAGAAATCACTTTTAGTGATAAGACCGCCCTTTGTACGTCAACTTAATATGTAATTATTTTATTTTTTGTCAAAATGTTTTCTTTTTGTGGTGTACAATAAAGTATACTTATCTTATACATGGACTATGGCAGTGGACTGCTTCTGCGGTCCTCATTGTCTACTCTCTGACTAACCCTTTGGCGATAATAGTCATGAATCTCTGTATGTATATAAATCTATGTAACTAAAGGGGCTACCAAACTGTTGTAAACAAGCCTTTCCCACCAGGGCACCTTGGCGGGAGGCTCGTTTCCAACTTGTTGTAAACGAGCTTCCACTTGGTTTGCCACAGTCCACAGTGTTGCCATTTTTAGCAGGATCCTGCTTAGTTAGTCTTTTTAAGAGTAAAATTTAGGCTACAGCGGGATGTTAAGCATTATCGTAAAATTTAGCATATTTGACATTTTTTGTTTTATTTGCGAATTTAAATAGCGCTATTGGCATCCCTTCCTTGATATACCTAAGTAGTTAAGGCAATTTAAAAAAAAATTGATCAATTTGCTGGAAAAAAAACGCGATTAAATTTATATCATTATTAGCTAGATATGACCTTATAAAGATGTAAAAAATACCGCGCCGTACGTAGGTACATTAATAATATACGAACTTGGCTTTTACCAGTAATCACGTTGTATGTAGGTTGAAGATAGCGGTTTGTGTGTAACGGTGTTTAAGCATCCTTAATGCATAATATTCCCATTCCTTACCCTGGCTAGCTTAGTCACTGTGAAAGTGGAGGGCAGATCAGCCTCCCTCTCTTCGGCCACCTCCAAGGGCTCGACCCTCGTCTCCTGCCGGCTGCGCCTGGTCTGCGGCCGTCGGATGACTGGCTTCTCCTCAACCTTGCGGAGGAACTGAGGCTGCTTGTTGAAGCGGATGAGGTAGTAGCTGCAGTAGTCCTAATAGAACATACGTAGATATAAAGACAACGACACTTATCTACTTATTAATTTATTTTAACGTTTGCAACATCATATTACTCATATCTACACAAAGAAATACATTTTATGCCACACTAGCGGCCGGCCCGCGACTTCGTCCGCGTGACCACCCCGCACCCCGTGACAAATTCCCAAAAAAAATCTTTCTGAAAAACCTTTTCCTGACAATTACAAACACAACAAAAAAAAAATCCGAATTTGTCGAACTGCGTTCTCAAGTTTTGCGCATGGCCGCTTAGCAACACATTTCCTTTTTATTTATACAGATTACGAGTAGAACAGACTATTCTGTAATAAATTAAAATCATTTTAATTCGTTGTTTCCATTAAATCATTAATTATTAATAATATGTGTGGTACAAAGTATAAATCAGGTACCTATCCAGACTAAAGAAAAAAGTAAGAGTTTTGGTGTCATGTAGAGACGCCAGTGTCTCTAGAGTTTCGGCAAAAGTCCAATTCGCACCATGATTTATATTCCTCATTCTCTAAGCGAATCGTTAAATAAACACGCAATAGTACCTACGTCTTTGATATGAATATTATGTGTTTGTGAAAACGTTCTATTTATATAAAACAACAACGTTTTACGTCGACTAGCAAGCGGTTGCTTTGTTTTAGAAATATTCTTGTTAGGTAATGTTTGTTTCAAAAGTAGTTTTACACTAATATAATTTCAAAATATTTTTTGAATTCTGTATTTTCCGTATAAGCATAAGCAAGGTTTCATTAAAATTGGTTAATAAATCCTTGAACTCGGAATATTTTATGGGATACTGTAATATGTAAACCCTCATAATTTTCTTTTCATATTAATATGGATAAGTAGACAAAAACAAAAAAAAACCCGGCCCTAAGTAGAATTTAAACTTAGTAACCGTGTCACGTAGCGGTGAAAGAATACTAATACCCCTCTCTTCCCTTGGGTGCCGTAAAAGGCGACTAACCGACAAAAGACTGCACATACTTCTAACAGCATAGCTAGAGCGGCGATGGGCAAATCACCTGGCACGCTGAGCACATGTGCAGTCGCTACTTACTTCCAAAAGCATAGAGCGGCAATATGCTCATCACCTGTCACGCTGAGCACATGTGCAGTCTGTATTTGGTGAAAAGTGGACTATGGCAGAGGACTGCTTTTGTGGTCCTCATTGCCTAGTCTCTGACTAACCCTTCGGGGATAATAGTCGTGATTATATGTACTTAAGTGTGTTTAAACTTAATAACTCTACCGATACTGATATGCAACTAAGCTACTGACATTTCCATTGACTACTAGTGTGATTCTACGAGTGTACAGAATGTTTGATAATAGGTATATAACCCCGCAATTGTGCCATATCCTACTATGTGCAAAAAGCGACTATTTGTATGCGAGCAACACCAAAAGTGCGAAAAAAACAGCTGTTCCAAAACTGCAATTGCAAAAAAAAACAGCTATTATAGCACATCTCAATGTATGTTATTAGCTGGTTTTTTTTTGCAATTTAAGAGTTGCTCACATACAAATACTTGTTCTTTACGCTTTTTTCTCTCTTAAATAATGGCTTCGTGCGATCAGCACATTTAGCCAGTGTCAAGTAAGACATACTCGTAGTAGTAATTATTTTCTTTGCATAAGTGGATGATAAAGCTGTGAGCCTTTATTGAGATCTCACACGGGCTTCTTGAGAGAATTTAAAATGTGATATTGCACTGTTTTGTTTTATTTGCCAACTCTCATGCACGTTTACGAACACTATTAACAGTAAATAATTCACCATTATTTCACATTTTTATTTAACTAGACACAAATTATAGAAAATAAAACGAAATTGTAGATGACGCTCCACTTTCCCGACAAGAATAGTCTTCTTTACACTTAATAGGTCCCAGTTGCGGGATTATAATACCTATACCCATTACCAAAACACCCTGTATGACTAAACAATAAGTTATTTCGACGCTAGGTTTCGCGCATCGGCCGCCCCTGAACCCACCGCTCGTATTCCAGACATTCTATTCTGAATAGTTGTCCAATATCATACATGACTGCATTTTGTCGCCGACCAGTTTTCTCATTTCCAGCAGACCGAGATGTGCCCAAATAGCTGATTTTATCGTAGATAACCCTTATTTGCACCCACTTTTTAACAATCATACTTGTAGGTAGGTACTATTTTTCAGTCCAGCACTCGTCCGATTCGATTTTCGGGCAAAAACAATACATTCGACGGGGTACTTACCTATGTGCGATGAGTCAGCCCAAAAAGTCGTAGTGTAGGTAAAATATCATTGAGTGTAGGATACTGCGGTTCCATGATGGGTAAGTAAGAAACTTATTTTGCTTGAACACCGTAAAGGACAATGCTCAAAAAAAACCCAGGCCTGGCGCAAAATAAAAGTAACTCAAATTATAGATAAAAATAAGTAATTAAATACTGCATAGTTGGCATCGTCGAAATCTATGGCTATATGTTTGAAATTGCTATTCGAAGTTCTACAGAGGTAACATATTATGCAGCTGGAAGCTATAGTTTAAAGTGTCATCTGCAACACCGAGCAAGTAAATATCTTTTACATAAGAATAATCAATTCCGAGGTACCTACGGCTCGTGACTTTGGGACGCGAGGCGAGGCAAGCCTTGTTTCAACCGCGCTTGACACACAAGGGGATATAGCTTGGTTGTTCGTAGGTAATTCGAACATCCCGCATCATATTTGGATCATGTCGTATTAGACCTAGAAAGTCGGTAACTTTTATGCGTAATTATTTAAATAAAAAGTACATTTGTTTTTTTTAATCTGACATTATTTTAATGATTAACTTGTAAAAGTAGGTAGTAGAGAAGTTGCCATAAACATGTTATTATATGTATACGCTTTTAAACTGCAACTGTATCGGTTTACTGCTACTTACTACTTTTACAGAAACATTATGTTACCCCTGTAAAACTTTGAATAGCAATTTCACACATACAGACATCGATTTTGATGGTGCTCCATATGCAGTATTTAATTACTTATTTTTCCCTATATTTTGAGTTACTTTTTTTTTACGCCGGGCCTGGGTTTTTTTTCCATACTTCATAAGCATTCTCCTTTTGATATTAAATACTAACCTGCATGCATTTACAATAATTGGTCCTAGAAAGGGTCGTACGTAATTGTGCGATTTCACATAAAAGAGGAGAACATCGACTATAAATTCGCCAACGTTTCAATGAAGCTACAGACCGCCGCATCACACGGGCTTGGCAAAGGTCCACCACCACGTTAGCGACTTCCTGCAGCCAGCGAGACAAAAAACAGCCAATTAATGGCAGTGGGAGGAGATCGATGCGTCTGCCACGTTCGATCGAAAAAGCTAAACCAATTAAGCAATGGGTGGAGCAAAACTAAACTTTAAATGTTAGTACTAGTTCTATTAAATGGTTATCTTATTACTAGGTAGTTCATTTAAATGTGTAGTGTTCGCTTAAACCGTACGAAACAATAAACAATGTTTGAAAACTATTATTGAACTACTGCCCTGTACCTAATATCTCTAGTAGGTTTTAATTTCGGGTTATTCCCAAAAATCAAAGCGAAGTCGACAAAGAAAGGATCAGCTAGTTGACGGCAGTTCACAAGACATCTAAATAAAAACTAGGATAAGTGTAAGAAAAGAAAAGAGAAAATTATGCACACTGTTTGACATTATTTCCATTGCTGTTAAGTACTGTGGTGGCGGCGGCGTGTCTTTAATATTTCACATTCATATCGAAAGTTGCATCCGCATCTGACGTCACGGACGACCCATGAACACAGGCCAGCAGCATCTATCCAAAACTGTCAAGTTTCGCCAATCGATATCGATCCATATGCCGCAAAGCATAAAGTTTTTTATTAAAGGACATTTTTTGGTGGGTTGACCTCTTGTCGTCTGTACCAGTGACATGGCACAGTTGGCAGGCCTGTCTTTCGGGGCGGAAGGCGCCAACCGGCCGGTCCGACGCAAGAGTAAAAGTAGACGCGACTCGCTAACAGAATAGCCGTCTGCACTCGCAGTTCGCTAAACTTTACTGTTTTAACGCTAACTTAAAAACACCGTAATTCGGCCTTTTTGTACGAAACATCTACAAATAATCTAAAAAATCTTTTATCGATCTATCAGTGAAAACCGCGTAAAATCCATTTCGTGGTTTAGAAGAAGAAAGCGGAGCCACAGACACAGCTAAACAGCACCTTACTTTATAAAATGTAATGATAATTATATCGTATGTTGCATCTGTCATACTCATGACATAAAGCTCACTGCTGCTCACGAACCCCTGCCGCTCCGTTAAAGGCGTCAACGCATACCCGCTCCCGCGATCATCAACATCATCATCATCTCGGCTCGCAATCACCCACGACTAGGTCAGGCCTCCTTTATTTTGTCTAGTAACCATTTAACGAGTTTCATAACGAAGCTTCTCTTGGGCTAGATAATTAATTGGTGTGAGAGTAGGAAAGTTTTAAGTTTAAGTCCCCTCCCCTCGCCTGTTACAAGAGTTAAAAAAATAGACGCGGCCCAACAAGCACACAAACTCACAAGTTTTTATCGCAACTCGCAATCTAATAAATGGTATAAGAACATGTACGGCTCAAAGAAACATAAATTAATTGCTACCTATACATTTTATGGAAGAAGATTTATTTAGTTCACAAAAAATAATATTCATAAAGAAAGCCACATGTGCTACCACAATAAAACTCGCGCATGGCGACGACAGAGCCACGTTCTAGTGACATTCACATGGCACAGTTGGCACCCCTGCCTCTGCGGCGAACGCTCCCGCGGGACGAGGGTAAAAGTATTAGACGACCCGCTAACAAGCTAGCCGCTGGCCAGCAGCCACTCGCTTCAAACTTCACTGCTAAATGACTTGTGCAAACTTTGGGCAGCGGATTCACCTAGTTTTGTGTGTGAACTGTTTAGCAAATTCGAGGAGTTCTAAATAGCGCACCGACCGCGGCCCGCTGGTGACCGCATCGCCCAATGTGTCATTTACCGCACTGTGTCCCCACTGTGTCATTACTCTCGTTGTATCTCCAGTAAAAGCCAACTTTACTAGTACTTAGGAAACTTAATTTATTTTAAAAAGGCAACTGTCGAATTTAATTACGTCTCGTCTCTTCTGGATAGACGACTGCATTCCGATACGGAGGGGTTAATGACCGTTGTTAGGTAATTTTGTTTTATTTATTTCTGTGTAAAACTTATTAGCTTATTTAAAAAAAAAAACTTATTATTATTTTATTTATGTCTTTATATTAGATTGTAATTTAGCGTATAAGAAACCTGTTATATTCATTTATGTTTCGATTTATATTAAACTTAGCCTAAGCCCACATTCGCCTGAAAAACAGGGTTTACCTAGCTCAGGCAACAGAATTTAATCTACTTTAGATTATTAGTTAAGAGCTCTTTGTAAACTATAGATGGAAGCGTATTTAAATAAAGATATTATTATTATTATTATTCCGAATCGTTGATAGAGTCACGACTCTTTGAAATGAAAATTCTTTTGAGATAGGGCTTACTTGAATAAAATCTTTTTTTAACTTTACTTTTACCACACTATCTGGTCATTTAATAACAGGAGAGCTGAACCATTGTGTTCCGTCTCCAGGACCATTAATTTTATTTTATTTGGAGAGTTTACAGCATCATTTACAAAGAGACATAACATATTATAGTTACATACAAGCTAATAACAAGCTACCGCATATAAAAATAGAATGAATCTTATTAACATAGGTGAACGAACAAAATTTTCTGCATTCCCTATGTAGTTAAAATAGTTTTTACCTATCCAACGCTAGTACAAAAGAGATCGAAACAGCTATCTGAGCTGAACTTATCAAAGTACTCACATGATCGTATCATAAAACTATCATTACATATAGTTGGTTTGGTACGTTGGTATGTGCGTATTGCCCATCCATCCAAATAAATTTAGACGATTCAAAATGCGTATTTTAAGTTAATTAAATAAAAAACGCTAGAAAGAAAACTCAAAATTAAAAAATTACGCGGAAAGAAAAATAGCTTCTGATAAAATCAACCTCCGGAAAAAACTATCAGGGAAAGATAAGATTGGGAAATAATGCGAAAAATGTATTACGTTTAGTAGTAAAGTTCATAGACAGACATTTGCCAACGTTGAGATCCAGTTTATTTCGATGACAATAGTTATCTAATCGATATAAATCGTTATGTAAAAGAATTGCATCGAAGATATTATTGACCACTGTAAAAATCTTCATGTCATTAGTAAATAGAAGAAAACTAGAATTATGAAAACATGACTGAATATCATTAATAAACAACACGAATAAAAGTGGACCCAGCAAAGATCCTTGGGGCAAGCCGGACGGCACATCCACCCAAAAAGATGAGAAACCATTGAAGACGGCTGGCTGAGATCTGTTTATAACGTACGAGGTGAACCAACGAAATAAATCACCGTGAATACAGAGGGATTGCAATTTCGCGAGTAGAATAACATGGTCGATTCGGTAAATGCCTTATTATAGTCTATATAAATAGCATGAACTTGGTTACCGACATCCATGCCATGCGTAAGACAATCATAAGGAACACATTAAGGTTAGAAACGTTGACCTACCCCTTAAAAACCCACGTGAATCGATGAAATTTGATTTAAAAGAATTGTAAAGCTGATTGTACACGATTTGCGTTTGAGTAAAATAAGCAAGCAGACATGATTTAGAGATTGGTCTGTAGCTCTCAATCTGAGCCTTAGATCCTTTTTTATGGACTGGAGCAATAAAGGCATTTTTCCATAGATTGGGCATCAAACCCTCAGATAACGACTTCTTGAATAAAATGGTATCTGGGACAGACAATTCACTAGCGCAACCAACTAAAAATACAGCAGGCAACGCATCTGGACCAGCTGATTTTTTAAGATCAAGCTACTTAAGGTGATTTAAGACTTCCTCGGCATTAATCTCAATGGAAGATAAATTACAAGCGGGAACCTCGTCCACGTAGCCAAGATCGCTGTAGATTGCAGGAGTTCTGCCCAGGATCCGACTGGACGATGACTACCCTAATATCTTAGCCACCAAACAGCATTCATTGATTTACATTTGCTTACTGCCTAATGGCTTCCGATTAAAAGACTGAAATATACAGAAAATCTTGTGAAATTACAGGCCACCTCTTACAGTATCACATACAAATTATGAATAAAAAGTTGCACCTGCAGTATGATATCCAGGTCTATGTTGTCGCATAGCTCGTGGTCGCCAGGTAACGCGGCCTCTGTCGCCAGCACCTCCGCCGCCTGTATCAAGCCCTCCTGCTTCAGGAAGCCCAGCACCAGGTGCTTCAGGATCCGCTTTCTAGCGCGGAACAACGCTTCTTTCTGGAAATAGTATAATCGTTAACATCGTCGCGCTATTGAACAGGTTCTAGACTTATCACATTAACAATTATTGCAAATGGCCTACTATTTGCATTTATATTTCCTAAAATATAATTTAACGTTTAAATAACGAGGAATTTGAATGATCTCTACCGGTAGCGTAAATGCGAAGATACTTTGCAACCGGAATTAACCTCCGAGCAAATGCTTCAAACATAATCCTAAAAACGTTCTACTACTGTTGATAACACCTCAATAGGTTAATATATTTTAATTTATAACGTAATGTGTCTTTTATTTTATTTTATACTATTTTATTTGTGTCATATTGCATAGCAACATAGGTTTGGTAATTTGTAACTAACGTAATGGACTAACTACATAATTGTCTGAAATAAAATATTTATTTTTCATCTTTATGGCTAAACAATAAATCTTGGTAGTTATCCAAAATTAGCTACAAAATCGTCGTAGCAACCGTCTGCACAGTCCTAATCAAAATTATACAATCCTCAGTAAACAAGGGAGTTCGGAAATGTATGCTTGAGAATAACACCGGTGGCAAACTCCGTATGAATACATTAGGTTAATGTTTGTAATGTGCGTAGCAACTTTATCAACATGTTTGAACGTTTCTAATCATGTAAGTATATATTTTGTCTGTTCTGCAAATAAAATGATGTTTCCCTATTTCCATTTTTGAAGTAGCGAGACAAAAATCAGCTGTTGCGTACAAAACTGCGAGTACTTACTCTTCGACTTAAATGCATGGAACAGCCGATTTTTTTCTCAAATTAAGAGTAAAAGAGACAAAACGGGTGCCCATCCATCCAAATAAATTTAAACGATTCAAAATGCTTATTTTAAGTTTATTGAATAAAGAAATTTTGAGTTTGAGTTTTAATAAATCCGTTACTATCGAAAAACTCGAATAACTTGACTCTATTGAAATAATTTTGCTGACTACCTACTAGAAGCAGCTCAGCTCACTGTTTGCTGGCAAACAACATTTTGGAGCTGACTAAAACCCATTTTTAATGTGATTGCGGTTAAAAGTCTACGTGTCAATAAATCTGTTACTATCGAAAAACTCGAATGATCCATTGAAATCGTTAAATGGAGTCGGCGATGAACCAACGAACGCGCCGCGGGGTGCCAACACGGCTGGAAGAATTATTGGAGTCGCGTTCAATGGCGCACAAAATCCACAGATAACCGATTTCACAGCGCACCACCGCGTATTTGGTGCCGGAAGCCTGCGTTTTACGATTTCTTTAATACATACAACCATTACATACCTACATATAATCACGACTATTATCCCCGAAGGGTTAGTTAGACACTAGGCAATGGGTTCCGCTAAAGCAGGCCACTGCCATACTCCACGTTTCACGACATAACAATTGCACATCAACCCAGACCCAAATAATCAAATGCGAACGAATAATTAATGTGTTATCTACACTTATACCATAAATCCGCTGTTACTTACCTAATTAATTGCTGATATTACTGTATATGTTACCGGCAATCTGTATAATTCAGGTATTCTATACAATACCTTAAAGAAAACTTAAGGAACAAAACAATTCTGTAACAATTCTGTAAGAATAATAAGTAGGTAGGGTAAGGTAATTGCCTTTTCACACATTACCGGATGCGCATTCGGTATTGTTTAAAATACCTAGGCAAAGTATATAATAAATATATTTCATACATTACCTACACGTTTTAGGTATTCTGTACATTGCCTAGGTATTGTATATACTACCGGATTATACAGATTGCCGGTAACATATACATCAGAGAGAGTAAGAGAGAAACATTTATCAAAAGCTGTTTTTTTATGAACCAAAATCGCCTTTTCTTTTAACCTGACTATAGACCCGGGCAGGTTCTGGTCAAGAGAATGTATTAACATTACAAATGTAGGTACATATAGTACGATATGTATGGGAAACTGTGCAATGGTGCGTTATTTTTTTTTTATATAACAATTATTATTATCGTTCGTTTAATACATTAATAATAGTCCTGGGGGTCTATCGGCTAAAATATGGATAAGGACATGGGCTTCATTTGACATTGGAAGCACAGATTTTGTAATTATATGGGCATATTATGGGTTTCAAATGTCAAATGAAGCCCATGTCCATATTCATATTTTTAGCCGATAGGGTAGCTATTAACCCAACCTGTAATCTAAATGACTGTGTCGGAGTGGGTTCACGTCAGTAGTCTAACGGAGCTATGGGGATTGAACCATGATTTGTCGCGTTCAACCCGAGCATCTATCCGCTCGGCCAGCGTCGCCTCATTTGCACAAGTAAATTAAATAACCATGTATCAAATGTACCATACTGTGTAAACTATACTTTATGTCAACGTCTCGTATGGACTTTGACACAATCAGCTGATCGTATTTTTTACTTGTACAATAGACTTGCAGTTCTAAGTATTATAGCTATTTGATTTCATAAAACTGGTTTAAATATAAATATACATGACGTGCATTGCATTTTCAATTTGGTCTAAAGGTAGAAAGGAAGCCAAAAAACTTTAAATAGTCCTAAGAACTGCAACCAAATAAACCAATTAAATAAATTCGTATGCTACTCACCGTTTCGATTTTCCTCATCTGGCTCATTGGTCTGTGGATGCCGGCCATTTCCTCTGTTGTTGTTGTTAAAATCCACAAAATATGTTGTGAACAAGCGTGCTCGTTAACTATCCGCTTTATTGACAAAATGTTACGCCGCAATCGTTGCTAGGGGGCGCGGGGTCGTTACGCGTCGCTAGGCGGGATGACAGTCACAGATTAGTAAGCAAAGTTAAGTAAAAAGTTTTTATTCAAGTTTTTATACATTTCGATCAACAATACCGTGATCGAAGATAATCACGACTATTGATTACTCAAGGCCAGGAGATGAGGACAGCAAAAGCGGTCCTCTACCATAAACCACTTTTCACCAAATAGCGACTGCACATGTGCTCAGCGAGACAGGTGGTGAGCCCATCGCCGCTCTACGCTGTTGGTAGTATGTACAGTCTTTAGTCCGTTAGTCGCCTATTACGACACCCAAGGGAAGAGTGAGGGTGGTAGTATTCTTTCACCGCTACGCGATACTGTTATGTTACTAATTTTTTTTAAATTTTGTAGTAGGTACCTATTTATTTGCCCTTTTCTAAACTAAACTAAACTAAACTAAACTAAACTTAACTAAACTTTCCTACACTCACACCAATTATCTAGCCCAAGAGAAGCTTCGAAGAAACTCGTTAAATGGTTACTAGACAACGGATAAACATACTTAAAATACTTAAATAATACTTATTATACATAGAAAACACCCAGACCCGAGACCATTTAGAAAACTATAATTTCTAGATTGACCCGACCGGGGATCGAACCCGGGACCTCAGAGATGGCGACACCATGGAAACCGGTGTACAAACCACTCGACCAAGGAAGCCGCCATCTAGTGAAGTTGCGGGCAGAAGCTAGCTCTATTTACTACTTCTGCAGGAAGAGCAGTTCCCAGACTGATGAGATGATGCTATCCGAGCACAGAAAATAAAATCTTTACTGACAACACGACAACTCGTGTATTGGGAATTGTTATACAAATAGTTTCCGATCGAAACTAATCAATTTGTTTCATATTTATTAAAGCTAAACGAAAGCCTTCCCAAGAGGCAGGACGGTAAGCAATCAGTTCACTGTAACCTTTAACCTTTTTTGTAGGTAGTAATTTTGTTGCTTCATAGATCAGGATCGAAGTCTCCGAAACTTGTTTTTATTTTTAAAGTAATAAAGAAACTATAGAGCTCTAGGGTGGAGTTTGCAAAGCCATTGTATCGGACAAACTGCTGTACTCAGAGACGTCAATTAAATTTTAATAACAATTAAATGTCTTTTCTTCTCTTTTTAGCGCTATACATATGAAAGTGACACAAGAGACTTAATTATCATTACAACTTAATTGACGTCTCTGCGGTTACGAAAGAAAAGTGCCCTGTTTAAAGGTCATTTTGGATGAAAAACCTTTTATATTTAATTTTAGTAGATTTTTTTTATCTGATATCGCTGAATTGGAAGGTAGCGCAGCGGATCGTAAAACCTTAACAGCTTCCATAATCCGGATCCGGAAGAAGACTTATTTAATAATTTTTAACTCCATACTATTCAATCGGCCAAGTGATTAAGTTTTATCATGCGAACGACGATTGAGTGGAATTTTTTACTGGCCTATGTTTAGGAAAAACACACACAAACATACAGCACGTCGTTTACGGAGGGGCAGGCCGAGATAATTCATGTCCAGAGCAATTAGTTAGGCTTCGTTGACCGTATCATCATTTATCGTAAAAAGTCGTAGAAACAACAGTTTGGACGACAGTGCCAGTGTGAGTCGGGCATGTTTGGTTACGAGGAAATATCCATTTAAGGCGGGTCACCAAGGATATGCAGGCAAACTGTTTTGCTAGATCAAATGGTTTATGTATTTACTATTAAATTTCGCTCTTATAAAAATATATAATACACTACAGGATATTGCCTAAAGAATGTGATAATTTGTTACGCGACTAGATGTACTTTACTCGATTATAAAAAATCCCGAAAACAGGCCAAATAAAAGTCTAAAACGGATGATTTCATTTTTTTTTAAGTTTCAACATAATTTTTACATGTACATAAATATTTATTTTAAAGTACTACAGAGAACCTGCTAATTTATTAAATCCTATAATGTCTATATGGGCATAAAACCTATAAAAACCTATATAACGCGCCTATTTACGCCGCGCGCCGCTTCGCTGAGTGTTATACCCGTCCCGTACCGTCGTACTGTCGAGACGAGAGAGCAAGAGAGAAGCGCCCGAAAGGACTCGCCTTAAGCTTCTACGTATACGCAAAGAGCCAGCCTTCATTGGACGAATTTGATGCAATCTGGCGTAAGAATTTTGCCTATCTGATAAGCAGGGTGCGAGATAGTTTAATTACTTATGTGGACACTGACATACTAGGGCTATTTTAGTTATTAAGTACTAACATAGAATAAGCTTGAGTTGTTGTTTGTTGTAACACATTAACTCCTTCAAAATACCTAAACAAATAATTAAATAGGGCCATTTTTAAAGGTATTTAATAATGTAAAAGAAAATGTTACATCTACTTCCTGTGTAAGATACTTACAGCCGAGTTGAAGCGTGTAGTATGTCACAGGTGTAAAAAGTGTGGAATTCGTGTTCCCATTCCATGATGAGACGCTCAATGGGACGTTGCTCTTCGCGGCTCGGCTTTAATGAAAAAGTCCTAAATTAAAGTGAGCCGCGCGACACAGAACAGAAGGGAACAGGAGGCGGGTATTGAAAGCTCTCGCTGAAATAAAGGCATCGCCTGCAGAGACCCCTACCACTGGTTGCTAAGAATCAAGTCAAGTCAAATTCATTTATTCAATTTAGGCTACAATAATTGAGCATTTATGAATGTCGCTATGCCATCGGTTCGTAAGTCCTAACTATGGGGCGGGAGCCTTGCACTGAGAAGAACCGGCAAGAAACTCAGCAAGGGCATTTCTTTTCTCCCCTTCTTTTACAGCGTCAATACAAATTGGAAAATGCCCTCCCTATCATAGAAGGACATTTTCCATTATAACATAAAAAAGAAACATATTACGAACACAAAAAAAGAATATATTGCTCAATTTAAAATAAAAATGAACAATGTCTTACAGTATCTTTGAAACAAGAAAAAGAAAGACAATTTCTATTACAAATAAAAATAAGATTGCAAGAGCAGACTAGCCTCCACAGGCGGCACCCGTTCACTCGAGTATGACATGTGAATCAGCCATCGCTTCGCTCAACCATGTTAACGACTCGACGCATATGCCACCACCGCAGAGACACTTTGATCTTCGATCAACAATACCAACCAGTATTGTTGATCAAAGACTTTGATAGAGCATGACACACTCGAGCAACTCCAACTAAAGCAAGAAAACATTTAGACAACTTTATACGCAACATACATTTTTAGTACATAGGTTACTTTTCTCTGTACGCCACTGCGGATGGCTATCATACCAGCGTAAAATTAATTAGTCAAATCAAATCTCGCCTTTCGAATGAATGAATCAAAGTCACTCGAGCGTCTTCGATTATTTATCAAAAGACGACATACCGGGTATAGTATGCTTCTTATTCTTCATATTCTTACTCTAGTATTTTACTAAAAAGTTATACATACATCCTTCGATCAACAATACAACTAGATGTCAGGTCGCCGCTAAAAATGTGTCTCGGTAAATAAGAGCGCACTTGAGAAGTGAGCTTTTATTTTCTCGCAAGGCATAACAGGAAAAAGTACTTTATTTGTTGCCCCTTAAGGTTTATTTCACCACTAAATGTACCACTAAATGTTATTGACGTCTTTTCATTTTAAAGTGACAAGAGTAATTTATTGCTTTGAAAAAGTATATTTATTCACGTGGACAGAATTTAGCTTTGATTTTGTACGTGACGCGTTATCAAGTTGGTATTGTTGATCGAATCATACATCAGCCCCTTTACTCTTGAATCAGATCGCTATTGGATCGGATTGGTATTGTGAATTTTCGTATTTTTAAGTTACGACACCAACGCTAATTTGGATTCATATTGCGTGAACTAAATGGCATTGAGTTCTGTATTTTTTTCACTCAATATCCACGCAATATGAATCCATATTAGCTCTGGTGTCGTAACTTAGGAGTACGAAAATTCACAATACCAATCCGATCCAATAGCGATCGGTTTCAAGAGTAAGGGGGCAGACCGGTGTCCTGGAGGGGTATGCAGAGACTATAGCCTTCAAAGTTATTATTATTGTAATCATATTATTTCGTCTCACTGCAGGGCAAAGGCCTCATTTCCTTTTCTATTTCCTTCTTTCGACGACGACCGCCGTGGTCGAGTGGTTAGCACACCGGGTCTGCGTCGCGCCATCTCTGAGGTCCCGGGTTCAATTCCCGGTCAGGTCAAATTTAGCGAAAAACTTTTTTTCTAAATTGATTTCGGGTCTGGGTGTGCTTTCTATGTATATGTATGTCCGTTTTCTTACCATATTAACGAGTTTCAAAAGAATACTCATTTTAGTGTAAACAAATTGAATTTCAATTTAAATTGAGTTTTATACTTATTTTCACCGCTACAGCAGGGGGTCCATGCGATAGTTATGTGAGCAGCACGCCATTTACGCCTCGGTCTGCCGCACCGTTTGTCCCCTTTGTCTATTTCTCTTTCTCGAGGCGTTCAGAAGACCATGGTCTCCTGTGGTAAACAAAGCGGCATATTTTTGAAAAAAAGCGTATTGATCTTTAAGAGCTCAAATTAGATCGTTTCCGCGTTGGGTAGGGGACTTGGGGGGAACCAGACGGTGGTGGCATTTTATTTTAGGCTACAATTTCAGCCCTTTAGAAATCAATACGCTGTCGTATCATGCTAAGTTTAGCTTAGGTTTACTACACAGGAGACCGGCAAAAAAACTTAACGCGTTAAATTTCATTTTCCAGCGCTTCAACATTGTGCTTTATCATATCTCAAAGAAAAACATCGTATTCATTTTTTAAAATTAATTAACTCGTGATAACCACACATATAATTAGGTACGTGTTAAGTAATATAAAATGAACGCTGCGCTTAGTGCCTTCCGCGGAGCAATTATTACTCCGCGGTGCCTTTTTAAGGTATGCTAAACTTAAAGTTTTCTCCCAAACGCTATCGCCAACGAGTACTGTGCGTTAACATGTGGTAGCGGGCCACTAACTACGGCCAATCTTGTTCAAACAAGTTTCAATTCACGCGGCAAAGACCTTGCTGTGCAGAACTCGCTGGTTCTTTGCTACAAAGGATATTTATTCGACCGCACGCTTTAGCTTAAACTTTTTTTACATTGTATTTATTTTGGTTAGAGCTGGCTAAGGAAAGAGAGAACTGGGACGAAATGGGGGAGACCTTTGGCCGGCAGTGGGACACTATAGATTAATTTAAAAAAAAATACATAACTGCACAGTACTACACATAATTTTGTAAGGATATACCTAGGTAGTAGGTTTTTTTATAGTACCTATTAATAAACCCACTCACATTTTTTTATTACAGTAAAATAAATTAAAACTTTTTTGTATAAAAAGCCAATATTACCCATCATTGCAAAAAAAATAAGATATTTTTTTTTAATTAATCAGATCTGGAATCGACTACCTCATGTTCTCCCTTATATGTCCCTTAATATGTCCACTTATAAAACAACAGTAATACCTAAAACGTTTATCATGAACTCAACATGCGCTACTTCGTGCTTATACCTAGGCTTCGGTCACGTAACACGTTATAAAAACTATGTGACCGAATTACCGACCTAGTGAACCTAGGTATTATTTTATCTTGATATTGCGTGGAAACTCAACGGCTGTCACTGTGACCACGAAACCTGCAAAAGCGATACTCGTAATACATATCGTATAGATCGTATACCTACATATAATCACGACTATTATCCCCAAAGGGTTAGTCAGAGACTAGGCAATGAGGACCGCAGAAGCAGTCCTTTACCATAGTCCACTTTTCACCAAATAGCGACTGCAATAATGTGCTCAGCGTGACAGGTGGTGAGCCCATCGCCGCTCTATGCTGTGCAGTCACGTCACGAGCACCAATATGTATACACTTTGACTCTTATTCCATTGTATTAAGAGTTACAATTGTTTACATATTTTTGCTCGTGACTGTACGTGCAGTCTTTAGACCTTTAGTCACCTTTTACGACACCCAAGGGATGAGAGGGGGGGGGGGGGGGGGGTAGTATTGTTTCACCGCTACGCGACACGGTTGCTCGTAGTACTGTATTGGAATAACGGGTGTGATGTGATGTATGCAACCATAACATTCATTATTCCAATAGTTTTATAAATAAAAAAACGTTTATTACCAAAACAATATGTAGGTTGGTCGTATCATCATTATCATTATCATCATTACATATCATTTCAGGTCGTATGCGTATACATGGTCGATTGCAAATTCATTTCCCGTCGTATGCGTACATGGTCGATTGCAAGTCTGACAAGCTGCGAATTTGGAATATGGTCATAAGCGTGCACGGTAACTTGCGTTTCTAGTACTAGGTATGCAAGGAAAGCCCATTTTGTTTTAATCTAAGAAGGAAAGGTATTATAAAGTAAAGTCGCCGTTTTCTTCTGTCTGTGACACCGCACTATTCTTCTAAACAGGTTATTAGGTGGATGTCATGTTCGGCTTTAGTCATAATCTGCTTTAGTCATGTTCCTCACTGGTCACGTTCCGGTTTGGTCATGTTCTACCCTAGTCATATTCTACCCTAGTCCTTTTCTATCCTAGTCATGTTCTGCGTTGGTCATGTTCTATCTTAGTCATGTTCTATCCTAGTCATGATCTGCTGTGGTCATGTTCATAAGATAAACAGATAAGATAAAAACAATTTATTCAGTAAAACACAACACATTACAATTTTGTAGAAATATTTTTTTAAATAGCTGAACTATTGCGGTCTTTCTAAGTTAGCGTAAACAAAGGCGCGGGCGGACCGCTAGTAATTAATAAATTATGTCTTTTAATCCGAGACATTCTCTTCGTTTTAGAGTTTATATCCCAAATCTATAATGTAACCATTATCGGCTGTCGATGAACCGTGACCTTATAATCTTGAAAAGGGGAAAATATTAAAAACAACAGCGTCCAGTTTTTTCTTAAATCGGTTCTGATCAGATAGACCTTGCGTGCGAGCGCCCAGCTCAGAAATACGAAACCTTTTTATTTATAAACTTCGACCGGCACGCTTTGAATTTCTGGTCGCTTGACTACCGGTTTTTATTAAAAATATCAACTGAAATACATATACCTAAGTTCCTACTCTTGCTTCACAGCTCGATTTCGCAGCGGCTGAAGCGTTCCTGTGATAGCGTATTCATTTATTTATTTAAGTAAAACGGTAAAAACCAATTAAGTACATTAATTTAAGCGAGTCGCGTAGCGGTGAAAGAATACTACCACCCCCTCTCTTCCCTTGGGTGTCGTAAAAAGCAACTAACAGACTAAATACTGCACATACATTCAACTGCATAGAGCGGCGATTGGTCACGCTGAGCATATGTGCTGTGGCTATTTAGTGAAAGTTGGACTATGGCAGAAGACTACTTTGGCGATCCTCATTGCCTAGTCTCTGTCTGACTATCCCTTCCGGGATAGTAGGTGATTATTTGTATGTATATGTAACTAATTAAAATAGAAAAAAATGCGTAAAACTTTTGTTCCCGGTTGTTGTCGTTAAAATGGCACCCACACTGGGCCAGCTGGAAAGTTATGTTTGAGTCTTCCAATGTGCTGATGTCCTTGTGCTGTGGGACGTTTATGAGCTGAGGATAATGCATGACATTCCTGTATCTGGAACCTTATGACTTTTTAAAACTCGAACTGTACAAGAAGACCTTCTGCCCGCACTCAGACGCGGTGCCTGGATTTAATCGTGTCACTGTACGATCATTCCGTGTGACTGCTCACACAGATGAGTCTTTTGTGCCGGCGCTGGATTGTTTTACTCATTGCACTCGTAAAGCACTGGCCTAATATGCGATCAGCTGTATGTAATGCCTTCCCACAAGGATGAGTGCAAATAATCAGCCATATGTATGACGTATGGTTATTATTTTACAAAACTCGCTAAGTATTTGTAAAAACATAAAATCTGTTGCCGAGCGTTTGTTGGGTGGTGATCAGCTAATTAAAATTAATTATAATCATATAATTCAAGCAACTAATTATATACAAACCGGAAAACTACATAGAAATCTAGTAAAATTTACTCTTAATGTTTTTATTTATTTTAGCGTTTTATCATCGCTTAAATATACGTAACTGACAAATTTCGACGGGTGAAAACCAGACCTCGGTAGCCAAGTGGTTAAGGCAGCCGCCCGGAATGCGGAAGGTGCGTGGTAGGATTCCCGCCTGAGGTTGTCGTCTTTTATCAGTGTTTAAAAATTTACTCTGTTGTTGTAGGTACGTGTTTGCCGCGTCGCGTGGCGTTGAAATAATACTACCCCCCCTTCTTCTTCCCTTGGGTGTCGTAAAAGGCGATTAACGGACTAAACACTGCACATATATCCAACAGCATAGAGCGGCGATGAGCCCACCACCTTTCTCGCTTAGCACATGTGCAGTCGCTATTTGGTGAAAAGTGGACTATGGCAGAGGACTGCTTTTGCAGTCCTCGTTACCTAGTCTCTGACTAACCCTTCGGGGATAATAGTCGTGATTATATTGTGTATGTTGTATGTCTTGTTATTTGTTGAATCGTAAGTGTTCTGGGGGTTGGTCAATTAAACTAACTTCGGATATATGTGGACTGTATTATAATACAAGGTGAATTATTACAATAATTATTGATTTATGGAGATTCAGAACTGGTATGCTACTCTTGAAACACAATTCCATTAATCAATTTCCAATCACAAATCTAAAAAATGTCAAATGGCACTTTAGTAAGCGACAATAGCGCCACATTGGAATTAAATTGCGTGGAAATTGATTGAACAATTTATTATCGAGATGGCGTTCCGGAATTATCTTTACTCATCCCAATATCGTTACATATTAATCGCATTGGAATTGAATTGAGATTGAGTTTGCGTTCAAGAGTAACCCTCCTGTTCGGTGGTGTGGTTTGAAGGGAAGTGGCGGTCATCGGAACGGTGCTCGGCGCAGTGGCAGGGGCGCGGTGGCCGGCATCGAGAAATGACCATACATGGTAACGCGCGGCCATGGCGCGCCCCGCGCAGTGCTGCACGCCTACCGTGCGTGGACAGTGAGCTTGGACGAGGCAATGGACTGCTTCTGCGGCCGTCGTTGCCTAGTCTCTGACTAACTCTTTGGGTATATAACAGTCGTGAATACGACGCGGCGCAGCGGGCATGGTGTTATGACGATCTCTGAACCATGGAACATGATTATTGCTGCTGGGGTCAAACAGAGAATTTGGTAGGCCCCCACATCGTAATAGGCCCTCAGTATGCAGTACCTTTACAAGGTGTGGGTACGCGGAGGTGTGCGCGCCGACTCATTGCTCCACTTTATGTCCGTTGAAGTAATAAATCTTCGAGGCGAGTTCATTTGTACGCTGCCTGCCTGCCGTTTTTATATCTTGAGATCTTCCTTTACAGTTGTGCAGTAACTATATAAATACTATACTACTTTCGTCGTCCATTTTCGTTTTAGGTATTATGAATATCGCTACTACGGTGGCCGAGTGGCAAAGCGCTCGGTTTGATAAAAGGTCCTGGGTTAGATTCCCGGGTTAGGCAAATGGTGTTTCGGAAGTTTCGGAATCAAAATCTAACTATTTTTGTTCAATTAGACTTTATTGATAAGCACTTTTGAATCGTCTGTAATCATTTTCTCACGCTGCTAGTTGTTTATTTGTTTATTTGTTTATTTGGTTTTAGCAAGTCTAACTTTAACCGTATCGCGTAGCGGTGAAAGAACACTACCACCCCCTCCCTTCTTTTGGGTGTCGTAAAAGGCGACTAACGTACTAAAGACTGCGCATACTTCCAACAGTATAGAGCGGCGATGGGCTCATCACCTGTCACGCTAAGCACATATGCAGTGCAGTCGCTATTTTGGTAAAAAGTGGACTGCTTTGGCGGTCCTCATTGCCTAGTCTCTGACTAACCCTTCGGGGATAATAGTCGTGATTATACATATGTACGTATGTAAGTCTAACCTCTACGAATACCTCTACTAACCCCTAAAACCTCTAGAAAAAGATCGCTGACAAAAACGAGCACAAGTAAAATCTTTCGTTGCTGTTGCCGACGGTATAGCGTATAAAATAACCAAGCGTAAGGGATCCCGCACTCGGAGAAGCACTCATAAGATTTTTAAGATCATATGCCTGTGTAATCTAGGCAGCCCCCTTATAAAGCGACCGTCGTTGACCTAGCTCAAGCAATGTTAGTAGGCAGGAAAGGACAATGGACTACACACAACACATACACAGTAATATAAAGGCTAATGTACACCAGGGGCCCTACTGTCCTCAGTGTAAGACTAGAGCAGTCTTAATACAGCTCTGGGTAAGGTCTGTCACGAATTATGTACTTCTATGTGTAGTCAAATAATATATACACTACCGTGTGTAGTGCAGTCAAGTGTTAAAAGTGCAGCGTTTATTTGCAAACGTTATCAGATAATGTTACTTTAATGTTTTTTTTTGTCTTGTGCAGTAGAGTTCGAAAATATCTCTACTGTTTAGTAACTCTCTACTACTTATATGAAATAAAAATTCTTATACAGTTTCACATAAAAAAAGTATCTATGCAACATGATAAAAGACAAAAATAAAATATAAAGAATAGGAATTTAAAATTTAGAAATTATTGTTTTGTTAAATTAATACAAAATTAAATTAAATTATTAATAAAATCTTTTTTAGCTATTCTCTCTGCAATATGAACATCACTATGTTAGTAAAAAAAATGTCTTTTATTTACTTAAATATACTTACATAATTATACACATACATATAATCACGACTATTATCGCCGAAGGGTTAGTCAGAGACTAGGCAATGAGGACAGCAAAGGCAGTCCTCTACTTTAGTCCACTTTTCAGCAAAGCTACTGCACATGTGCTTAGCGTGACAGGTGGTAAGCTCATCGCCGCTCTATGCTGTTGGAAGTATGTGCAGTCTTTAGTCCGTTAGTCGCCTTTTACGACACCCAAAGGAAGAGAGGGGGGTGGTAGTATTCTTTCACCGCTACGCGACACTGTTTTTTTATACGATATTTATGTAAATGTTATGGTTTTCATTCCACCTAGCCTTAACCACATGTGAACAAATTGAATCAATCATTATGTCATACTCGTAAAGGCTTTCGTGACATTCGAGGTTGTCATGAAACATTAAAGCATGAAAATAATATTGCTGTAACAAGTAAGGGTGATTTTAGTGTCAAGGTCCAAACCTTGCCGTGTTGGTAACATTTATAGATTATATACTTTTAATCCCTTCCCTATCCCATGAATTAAATGTGATTCATTACAATTGATTTACTATTGTTATAATTTTTGGACCGTGAACCTGTTAATATGGCAATATCTCTTGTCTTTTATTTCTCTATTATTATAATCTAGCCAGCTAACCATATACGAGTATGTATGTTAGCTTAACTAAGTAATAACAACAAAATCAAGTTAATTTATCAACAATTAAAACATAATATCAATGCGAAACGCCTTCCTCCACTTTCTAATTAGCTGTGCGCGTCAGTTACCATGATGTTCCAAAACTTAAAATCTTAACGATTTCGAGTTATTCTTTAAAAATGTTGATAATAAGCAAAAAGCATTTAAAAAATCAAAATAATATTTATCGCACACAGATAACGAAGCGATGAAAAAATATGTATACCTCAGGCGGGAATCGACCCCGCGTCCTCCGCAATCCGGGCGGCTGCGTTGGCCACTCCGCCACCGAGGTATTGGTCAGACCAACAAAATTTTTCAACGCTTTTGACTTTATGTTATTATAGCAACAGTGTCTTATCAAACATTTTTTGAATTGATTGATTTTGGATTGCAGAGGACGCGGGTTCGATTCCCGCCTGAGGTAGATATTTATTCAACGCTTCGTTATCTTTGAGTTTATTTGAGCGTTTTTAACGCAAACAATCAAATATTACGAATTTATCGCACGATCTAATATTAATTTAGTCGCCGACCGTACCGCAGATTTGTCAACCTTTTAAGGGTTGTTTGCATGCGTAAACATTTGCTAAGTTCCATACTGGGACCGCCATGTACTGTGATGTACGCACGTAAGATAACAAATGCCTGCGTTGTTCTGTCATTTTGTTTGGCTCGGGATTTTATCGGTCGCCCGGGACACGTGGCTGGAAGCCCGAGCATAAACTAAAAGACACTTAACTCCCAGATAACATAATATTATATTATAGTAAGGAAAATTGTGTTACCTTCGAATTTATGTATGGAATTTTATTTTCTTTTAACAGTAGATAGGTACACTGGGGGAAACAATACTGTTTCGTGAAACACTAATACGTTACAACATACAAACAGCAACTTACATTCATTTAATACTTTTATTTCGGTCTGTAGTGGTCACCGTGGTTCGAGAACATTTTATAATCACTAACTTCGCTAGCCGCAATCGTAGACTTTTATTGTAGCGGTAGTAACCGAACGCACTGCAAATCTGGCTTTTGTATGACGGTGTCCCGTGTCGGCAACAGCGCCTACTTAATTTTTTCCTTTTATTTGTAAAAACGCGGTCTGTCCTAACCAAGGAGCTTATTACAAGCGCCTTGGTCCTAACGTGCTGTCGATAGCACGGAGATCGAGATTTTTTTTATTTTTAATTTTTTATGGCTTTGCGAAGGTTGCTTTAAAACCGAACACGCTACCGGTTGCGTAAACGAGACTATTAATCATGGACGATAAACATTAATATTAACATGAAAGAGACAAAACACGCTATCACACTTAAGAGGATCCTGCACGAAAATTTACGTACTTGATCCTGCACGAAATTGTGGAAATTTACGTATTTTTAAGTTACTTGTACTATACGCTGAATTAGTTAAATACATTAAAAGAACTTACGTAAGTTAGCCTGATCATTGCACAAGGTCGTGGCCTTGTTGAAATTTTAAACAAATTCTTTAAACAGTAACAAACAATACATAAATCTAATGACTCCGAAAAACATTTTTTTTCGACAACTTTCTTAATTTTACGCATGAAACAATAATTGTGACATGTAATTATTTGTATTGATATTCCGCAGGTCAGGTCAAGTCATTTATTATCTTAAAAAAGATGTGTTGTGTACGCGCTTGTGTTAAGCAATCTTTTATTTTTTAACACAAGCGCGTGATGGTTTTGTACATTTCGCAGAAAAAAAACATTGCTCTAATCAAATTACTAGGTCTGAAACTTCAAAGCAGAATTGTTCTATTTTTAAATATCAATATGTTTGATTTTGCTTTGAAGTTCATTAAGAAACTTATGTCAGTATTTGCGATCACGCGGCACCCCCTTAATAAGAAGTTGGCAGAGTGGCTAGTGAGTGTTTTTTTCTCGAGAATTTGTATGGTAAACTGTATTACTACTCGTTTATCACCAGGAGGTGCTGCTTCGATGTAACACATATTTTGTCCACTAGTGTTAACTCCGCTATCTACACTGTGTATCAACTTGATGCATGGTTATTTCGTTGACAACACAGTGGATGGCATCATGTAACACAGTGGGCGGCATAATGTAACACAGTGGATGTTTTTATGTAACGCAGTGGACGCATCGTGTAACGGAGTGGACGTTTTTATTTTCAGTTGCGGTCGCGTAACGCAGGAGAGCTTGATGCACGTTGTGACGATGAGCCAGTGCATATTGAACACGCGGTCCTGCCGATTCCATAAGACACTCGCACAATGTTTTTCTCCAATGTCAAAGGAGCAAACCACAATTTGAGAAAACAGTAAAACTCCTTACTGGTTCTATTAAAAAACCTAGTTACGTGTATTCAATAACATCTGCAGTTGTAGGTAAAGGAAATAAGGCTTCATTATTTAAACAGAGGAAACGTATTTTACTATGTTTACAATTAAAATTACCTACAAAATGTAATTAGCCCAAAGCGTAAGCCTATTACATAAGTCACATTCTCATTTCCAACCACAACTTACGAGTATACCTGTGACAGTATCTAATTGACTTTAATTAAAATTGCTTCTTGCGCGTAGGTATTGTGTACTCGTATATTTGAACATTCGTTCCATTTAACGCTAACACAAACATATTTTATGTTTTAGTAAATTAACACGGAAAAAATACATCTATTTGCTTTCACAGCGGACAATCGGAGCCTCTACGGTTGCTACGTGCTACGCGCTACAGCGGATACCGTAGCCTTTTTCAAGCACGTTCGGTAGCACTGGCCGTAACGCTCGTTGCAGTACTGTTGTCCCGCAAACTTCGGAGCGCATATCACAAAGAAAATGTTCAGTGTCGAAAATAGTGGTAACAGCGTCCCGTGAGCGCAGTGCCGCATTCGGGGGCGCGGGGGGCAGTGCGGGCAGTGCGGCCGCGGCAGTCATGGCTCGCGCGCCTGCCCTGCCGGCCGCGCTCGCCGCCGCACTCGCGCTCCTCGCCACGCTCGTCAGTGAGTACCCAAATTCAAATTTTGAAAATCGAACGGCGATATTTTATGAAAAAAAGATCTAATCAATTTTTTTTCCTAATGGATCGTCGCTTGTGTGATGAATGTACACGTACAACGTCAAAAGTAAACTTTCGATTTTGTTTTTGTTGATAATTGATAACAGAAACCGTTCCATTTGTTTTGGTTAAAACTAACGATTATTTGTTAGTGTTTATAGTTTTATTGTGACCGATTTAAAGCTTTAAACATTTGTATCATTATAGACGTATTAAAATATAAATCAGGATGGTTAGAGTTTCGAAGTCACACCTAGTATGTAACTAGGATTTCAGGCAGGTCTACGGTGAAGTACAAGATAGAGGTTTCCGATCTAGGTCGTGTTTATTGTAGCTGTGAGGTAGGAAGCTAGCCGGGCGGAATGACCTATCTGCATAATAAATGCGCCAGTCAAACTTTGTAATGGAGATGGGAGCGAGCCGGCCAATGCGGATGCAACCGGGATTCAATTGAAAATGGCGCTTGTTTGCTATCAAAATTGTCGCCAATAACATGTTACTCAGTGGTGCGATATGAATACCCTTTGTGCTGTGAAATGTTTTTAAATGACTAGTTACATATTTATTTAATTCAGTAAACAATAATAATTATTATATTTAAATATTATAAGTAATTAAGGACAATTTATAAATTTAATTAATTAATTTCGGAAGTACAGTTACTTACACCAAACTTAACAGTCAGTATTAAATTCATCGCAGAGTAGTAAATGGTCGAAAGATCTTCACGTTTAAGAAGAACAACTTTAAGTCTATTTTCGCTTGACTCAAAAATATTTGCCACTGCAAATATGTAAGGAAAAAATATATACTCCAACCATACCGTAGAGTTTGATTTTTTTATGTTACTTATTTTGTCTGCATACGTTGATTAATAATTAAGGTAATTCAGATATTTACACATATTCTTAAGTAACCGTATTCTCAAAACGAGTCCAAACTATTTTCTATGTCCACACGATTATATAAATGAGGTCTATAAATGAATATAGGGATGTGACACGTAAAATATTTTCTATTTTTAATTTTTTTTTCTTGCTTAGTGGTCAAGCGCTCGGGTAGATAAATAAATAAATAAAACTTTCCTACACTCATACCAATTATGTAGCCTAAGAGAAGCTTCGTTATGAAACTCGTTAAATAATTACTAGACAACGCATAAACATACTTTAAATACTTAAATACATACTTATTATACATAGAAAACACCCAGACCCGAGACAATTTAGAAAAACAATAATTTCTAAATTGACCCGACCGGGGATCGAACCTGGGACCTCAGAGATGGCGACACCATGAAAACCGGTGTACAAACCACTCGACCAAGGAGTTCTTGGGATCAATTCCCAGGTTAGGCAAAGTGTGTTTTCGGATTTTTGATAGATAGCCCGGGTGTGTGATCACCACCCCGCATTAAGGCAAGCGTGGTGATTCTGCCAGTATCCATTGCAGCGATGACTTGATTCCATGATGGAGGCCTTTGCCCAGCAGTGGGGCAGTACACAGGCTGTACTTTACATTTGGCATTAAAGGAGAATGCTAAAATTACTATGGGACTTCGACCAAGACTGCGCTTTTATAAAGTTAGTGGCTACTTATGGCATTTTTGGGAAATCCAAAAATGTTTGGGAAATCTATTATTTTACTATACTTTGGGATATTAAAGAAATCTTTATTATTAGTGATCATTTTGAGGTTACTATATTTAAACATTTGACAGATGACAGCTGTTTAAGTACCTATTAGTCGTTTAAAAACATAACTGTTAAAATAATAATTCAGAAATAGAAGGTATATTTATTTAACAATACGAAATCATGATTAGAAAGGTTTCTTTTGAGACATCTTTGGTTATTGCGCATGATTGGGCAGCTTTTGGCATTCTCCTTTGGTAAATTAAAAAAATTGTGGTAGTTTGATCGGCTGGCGTATGAACAATAAACTAAATCACAAAGACCCTAATTAGAAACAGTAGCGTAACATCTATCCATAACTTCGATCACAGAAATATACAAACTAACCTTTTAACTAACTTTTTAAAGGCCGGCAACGCGTCTGCGATTCCTCTGGTGATGCGGGTGTCCATGGGCGGCGGTGAATGCTTTCCATCAGGTGACCCGCTTGCTCGTTAGCCTCGATCTGCTATAAAAAAAAATAACCATGTCGCGTATTGGTGAAAGAATACTAACACCCCCTCTCTTCCCTTGGGTGTCGTGGACTAAAGGCTGCACATGCATCCAACAGCATAGAGCAACGATGGGCTCTCCAACTGTCACGCTGAGCACATGTGCAGTCGCTATTTAGTGAAAAGTGGACTATGGTAGAGGACCGCTTTTGCTGTCCTCATTGCCTAGTCTCTGACTAACCCTTTAGGGATAATAGTTGGATTATATATAATATGTACAAATACAAACTAGATGCACAATACTACAAAAATTCTGTACATCCTCACTGTTTGACTGTTAGGAATGCCTAATGACATGAAGTCCGCCGTTTGCTATAATTTAGGCAGTAAAAGTTTAAATCTATATTTATGAAAATCAATTGCTGAAATAAAATTTTAAACTCTGAAAAAAAAGCTGGCTTTCACCCGTCGAAATTAGTCAGTGCTTGATGCTTATGTTTTTTAGTCAACATTGCTTCATCAAATCTTAGAAGTTTTCACCTCTGAGATCCGAAAGAAATATTTTTACAAATATTTGAACATTCCGTTAAGATGAATCTGCGTTTATAGATTGATGTTTTTTTATTTTAAATAAAATTTACTTATGTATATTTAAGGGTTAATAAAACGCTAAAATATATAAAAAACATCAATTGCTGAAATGTTTGTTTACACTCATCAATTCAGACCGGCAGCACCTATTTGGCTAATTCTTGTTTTGTTGTAAGGTTTGTTTAGAAGATTTTTTTTGGAAATTCGTCAATGGGTACGGTTTCCACGCAGACGAAGTCACGGACGAGCCGCTAGTAAATAAATTTTCAAAAATACGATGTGGTAAAGGATTGTGTTTCCATAACAATAATTGACAACTACATATATAGCAAAGCAACTATCCGTCGGCAACTTTAAGCATTGAATAGTAAGTTATAAGCTATGTCTTTGAGTGCTATAAAGACATCATGTTCGCGTGCCGTCTGCTCCTGAGTTAGCAGGATACCATTCCGGTAAGCATATCAAATTGTTAAGCATAAAGTTGTCTTAAGTGAGTTCAAGGCAAACTTTACGCTAGTGAAATAAATTATACTTTATAGGGTTACGTATTGTACCTACCTGAACCAGGAACCCCTTGTACGTTCGTTAGGTCCATCACTCTATAAGTCGTGAAAAATTTCCAAAAAATCACTTAGACCGCAGAGGCGGTTTTTATATTATATATTTATTTGTTTAGGCAGCGCAGGCACCTTACATAAAAGAGATTGACCACTTTGGAACAAATGCTGCCAAATTTATTTATTTCCTTACATACATAAAGAGATACAAAAAAAATAGAAAAAAACATCTACGGGGTTTTATTGTTTTATTGTACCTAAAAACTTATCTTACGGCTTTTTGGTGCTTTAACTTTTGATATATTTTTTTAACGTTGTCGTTTACGTTAAATAATATTATTTAACGTAAACGACGACCTCCTTGGTCGAGTGGTTTGTACACCGGTTTCCATGGTGTCGCCATCTTTGAGGTTCCGGGTTCGATCCCCGGCCGGGTCAATTTAGAAAGTATTGTTTTCTAAATTGTCTTGGGTCTGGGTGTTTTCTATGTATAATAAGTATGTATTTAAGTATTTTAAGTATGTTTATCCGTTGTCTAGTAACCATTTAACGAGTTTCTTCGAAGCTTCTCTTGGGCTAGATAATTGGTGTGATTGTAGGAAAGATTTATTTATTTATTTATTATCTTACTTATTGCCTTCGCACACGGCGTAATAAGACGTTTGTTATTATTTTTCGTTAATGTAAAACTTATACAACAGATTTTTTTCTCAATACTCCTCGGATAGATTCTGAAGCGCTTTGGGTTACATACTAGTATTAGTCTAAGGAACATGCACTATGATTCAATGTTGGGCAGCACTCTCGGCTCAACGTCCATACAAAAACGGTCAATCTCCTTTAATAATGTTTCCGTTGTGACTGTATTATGCTTTTGTTGAAGCGCCTTCAATAAACAAACGGAGAAGCCTTCGATAAACAAATGACGAAACGGACGATAAATATGCGATGACAATATGACAATGTGACGCCCAACTGACGCCGTTTGCGGACGGCCTAGATGAGTGATAGGGCAAGCGTAAACTGAACAAGACTGATGGGACACGACGCGCCGGCCTCGCCTTATACAGCTACAAATCTTAACATATAAAGTTACTAAAGTAAAGTAGAAAAAATAATGTTGAGGTAAGCTCAGCTCATACACAGATTTTAGGTTCTTCTCCCTCAAAGACATTGCCAAGCTTATGGCATTCATTTTCACCGAGGAGGCAGAATAGGACGGGGTAGCACAGAAGATCCCAATGCAGACCTCTGCAGGCCCCACTAAGATAAGATAAGCTCACTCACAAGCATATGTTTAAGTAATAAAATTGCATGTACACGAACCACGCTTCTACTGAAGTTCAACGCTGCGCTGTAGTGATCTTTTCAATGCAAAAAATGATAAGTGGAGTATTTTAGACAATAAACGCTTAAAGCATGGAGGCTCTTATTACCGAACGCCAAGACTCACTTTGGGTTGCTGCGCCTTACTTAGTTAAGTAAAGTAAACACCCACTGCAGAGCACAGGCAATTATTTAAATCAAGTCATCACTACAATAATTGGCTTCTTGACAGTCTCGAAAAAGTATAAAAAAAATTACAAACGCTTATTTCATATCTCTTACGATATTTTTTTTCTCGAAAAAGTTTTATTTAAGTAATAGAAAAAAAAACATATTTTTTTCAATAATTTCAAATTTCGCGCGAAAACGGTTGATTACGTGACATTTTGCCCTGTGATGTCACACTTCAATAAACAAAGAAATTTTATCTTGAAACCTGGCAGGACATGTTTAAAATCAAAGCCTGGCAGATAGTTTTTGTTTACTTTGTGAAATGTGATGTCACACGAAGCTCAATCATGGCCGCTCGTGTTTCGGGTCTTGTAATCCACAGATAAACATTAATAAAATATTTACAAGTTATCTTAATAACAAAAAACTATTGGGTAATTATTGTTAAATTAAAAACTACCATATCCGACATAAAGGAGAATGGGCAAAATAGTATGGAGCCTGGGCGATACGCCGCCGAACTTGATTTTGTTGTTTTATATGTGGTTTAGCCCTATAATTACTGTGTAGAAGTTTTATTGCCGCGACGCACTTAAATGTCGAATAAACTACATTTTTGTTTTTGAGCACTTTTAATAGTTTAGCAACATATTCTGGCTTATATTCGGAGTAAAAATGATAAAAAGTAAAGCAACAAATCTAGATAGTACCATTTATTATATAAATGCAAAGACATTATTAATAAATAAGTACCTACAATTATCAAACAATCATAGTATGACGATGTGATACATAAGTCTGTGTAACATTTTTAGTGGTCATGCTCGATGATGGCACTTAAATCTGTTGCTGGTACTCTTATGTTTTCAGTTTAATATACGCACATACCTAACATGTGCGCAACATCCTATTGTGCGCTTTCCACTCAGATATGAACAATAATAATGAGCGGTAGCTTCTCATGCGTCTCATTATCGATCAATTACATTATAGGAATAATAAGTCCTGGACCTTACATGTCTAGACTGTATGCGAACACGTAACAAACAAACGTCTTGCACTTCTATATATATATGACGACTTATCTGTTGCTCACGATACACCCTACTAATATTATAAACGCGAAAGTTTGTAAGAATATATGGATATTTGTTACTCTTTCACGTAAAAACTACTTAATGGATTTGGATGAAATTCGGCATACATATAGTTTATAACCTGGATTAACACATAGAATACTTTTTATCCCGATATTCCCACGGGAACGTATGGATGGATGTTTGTTACCCTTTACGTAAAAACTACTAAATGGATTTGGATGAAATTCGGCATACAGATAGTTTATCACCGTTATGTGTTAACATAGGATACTTTTTATCTCGATATTCCCACGGGAACGGGAACCACGCGGGTGAAACCGCGAGCGGCCGCTAGTATTATATAAGCCATGTCTTAAATGCTCTGCGAGCTAACTTGACTTGATAAGTACCCAGAATGAAAAGGTAAGATCATCTTCGTACAGATTTGGAAAATCGTCGAAAATAGGCTGATCGCCGATCGAAAACAATGGCGGCGCTTGCTTTGCTAACAATGCCATCAACCTGTTTTGTTTGATGGCATTGCAATCGTTTTCAGAAGATGTGGCGTTTTATCAAAACGCATTACACACATGAAATAATTGTTTTTTCACTCCTCTTGCTCAAAAAGACCATCATTGTAGCGTTCTAGAGCGAGGCTAAAATAGCTTTTCTTGCCCTAGGGGAAAAAGTATTTTTTTTTTAATTTTTGTCTGTCACATGACAATGAGCCTACAAAAACGAAAAAGTATTTAGTCATAAGTAGAACAATCATGAATAAAGACTCGACTTGTTGTTAACTACTGTTTACATAAATCAACAACTTTTTTGAGATAGTTATAATTAAAGTTTATGGTAAAATTAGTAATCATTTGATCTATGACAACACAGACCACGCCCACATAGTCCATGCTTCAGCAAGAAACAACTGCACAGTCTGCACATGTGCTTAGGTGGTGTGCCTTTAGCCCGTTAGTCGCTTTTACGACAACCCAGGGAAGAGCAAGAAGAATGAGCCCATATAGCCGCTCTATGCTGTTGGATGTATGTGCAGTATTTAGTCCGTTAGTCGCCTTTTACGACACCCAAGGGAGGAAAGGGGTTGGTAGTATTATTTTGATGAGTCTATCGCCGCTCTATGCTGTAGAATGTATGTGCAGTCTTTAGTCCGTTAGTCGCCTTTTACGACACCCAAGGGAAGAGATGGAAAGACTGCACATACTATCCAACGTAGCACATACTATACTATCCTAAGGTCATTTTAGCCCCTTGTATAACAATCTACTATTATGTTCTTTGAAATTCCATTATGTTTACATGTAAATATATTTTTTCCTAAATGGATTACAGCGAAACGTTCTAAGTAAAAGTTGTTCCTAGTTATCACTACTTTCATTTGACACTACTTTCATTAATGGCCGCCGACCACCCAAAAGTGCCCATTCTCCTTTCATATTTTATTGTTAAAAATGACAAATCCACACGTGCCAAATACTGGTTGGTCACAACCACAAACCACTTTGCCCGTCCTGGGCATTTAACCCCTGCTTGACCCACTCGGCCACCGAGGCGCCGAGGTAGTTAGTAAGCCTATAATATTATGCTAAGGCCAGATAATGTCGTTTGGTTATAAAAAAATACTCACGTTGAAGTACTTAGCCTACATACACTTTCGTGCTACAAAAAGGCGTGTTTCCATATGAAACCGAGTTTCGTACGCAGATTGTAGGTATAAGATAACTCGCGCGGTCGCGGAGTAAGACGGATGGGCCGCCACGTCGGCGAGTAACAAAACTTACCAACACAACCAGGGGAGTGATACGCGAAGTTCATACTTACAGACACACAGAGGAGTATAAAAGCAAAAACACCAGTCCAAAAATTTTGAAACATCAAATTTCGAAAAAACATCTCTACTTGGTAACAGGTAAATGAATAAAATGCATTAGATAACTAACTTTTACTAAATTACATAAATAAATAATAGAATTATTTCAGTATGCCAAAACCCAGCTGTAAAGAGCATCAATTTAAAAATTTTGGCAGGACAGTGTCAGGTTTGCATCTCAACTCTTGGACAGTGGCAGGTTTGCACCGCACCGCCATACAAAATACGGTTGTCAAAAATAAACATTAATAAAATATTGCATATTAAAATGTAATAGAAAAGTTACATAAAGAGACACAAATTAACTTTGTTTTATTTTTTATTTAAAAACAATAAAAATCGAGACGAATTTGATAAATATACCTGACGCCATACTAAAAATTACATGGCTGTGTGATTGGTCAATTTGGACAGTGTCATTTTTGCTTCTCACTTCACTTTTTAAAGCTGTTTTTCTATGGAACAGTGCAGTGCTAACTTTTCATGTCATCTAATTAAATGTTCAAATGGATTTCAAGACTCTCCTACAGATGGCATTAAAAGTTCATTTTTTGACAAAATTACTATACCCCTCTTAGGGGTATATAGTAGGCGGGGGAATTTGCAGATTCCTCAAGACGTGAGACCTTCTCCGGAGGGTTTCTGGCGGGGGGTGCGAGCGATTCTTGCAACTCTTTCATTTCTTCTTTCCCTTCAATAATTACTAAGTTTTTCTGCTGTCTCATAAAAATGTAAACTTATAGTAAAACTTTATATTTTGAGAACATGTTAATCTATATATTTAAATAAAAATCAATGTTTGTATGTTTGTTCTCTATGCGTTTCGAAACCATTTATCAGATTATGATGAACCTTTGGTAGGGTGTTCCGTGTTCCGGAGACGCCTACGAGGTTTAATGACCCAAAAAAACGTGGCATTGCAACGCATGCAGTACAGCTATAATATGTACACTGCAACCGCAAAAAAAAAGGGTCGGTTAGATAAAATCTTCAATATCTTTAAAAGCGCCTGACCTAGCTTCATGAAATAAAAACTATATTAAAGAATATTTAATGCCACGTAAAATAACATTTAAAACCTTTTTATTTATTCTTGATAATTGTATAACAAAACTGAAAATGTAAAATAATGGTCTTTTTTTAAATTTAGCACCAAAAATTCAAACCAGTTGTTTCGGAGTTGTTTTAGTTTTGACATAATAAATGCTACAAATATGGTATCTCTGGCTTATACATTTTAATATTCTGAAGTCATCAAGTCGTTAACCCCTGAAGAATGTACCAGGATCCTGACAATGCTTAAAGATAGGCACAGTCAGTGAAATACAACAAGAACTGTTCGTGTGACTCTTTCTACAGTTTAGCGAGTACTCCAGTTTTTCCGTGACACTGGATCCAATCTTCGAAGACCAGGAACAGGCCAAACAAGGTGCACGACGGCGCGGGAGGATCGCTATATTATTAAGGTGTCAACAATTTTGAGGAATTACTTTCTTACGGCTGTCGAAGTAAAGAATCATGATTTACGAGCTGGAGGAAACAATTAACATTTATTAAAAATAAAAAGCTTGATTTTTTTAAGCATATTAAAATATTCTTTCATTTAGTTTTTATCTCATAAAGATAGGTCAGGTGCTTTGGAATATATTAAAGATTTTCTAACCGACCCTCTTTCTTTGTGGTCCAGTGTAGTCTAAACCATGCTCTAGTGTTTATATTTCTTAGCGTGGTCTCTGCCTACCTCTTCCGGAAAAGCATGATGTATGAATGTATGTATGTGTGTATGAATCTATATGTGTATATAATATATATTTTCAAAAGTACATAGTATATAAGGACAAAATTCATACCTAGTTTATATACGACAGTTCAGTTACTAACACTAGACTCTAACTCGAGATATGGAATTCAATATTAAAATCATCTTAGCCGATATACCTAGTGCATTACAGTGAACGTGAACCGACTCCCATCCAACCACAGGGGAATAAAAGCCAGTGTTAGGAATTCATATTCCTATTTAGAGATGAGCTACGGTATTATTTTATACTGATACTAGCTGCCCGCCCGCGCCTTTGTCCACGATAACTTAGAAACACCGTCTTAGGTACTTTAGCCATTTTGTACAAACTACACACATCAAAGTGTCTAGGGATCAACATATATTTTTGCAATAACTTTTCTCCTGATTGATATTAATTAAAATTTTCTTTAAGGATTCATCAAATAAAGTGTTTTCGTTTGTCTACAGTAACGATAAACCAAGTCACCTTTGCATTAATAAAGAAATTTGCCATTTTCCTAATAAATAGATTTTTGACATTTGAACCACTAACATTAAAGTTCGAAAAAAAGACTGAAATAACAGTTTTCTTTAAAATTTTATTGGGTAACTTAAACAATTAATAATCCGTGTTTCTACCGCGAACACTAACAACACAAGAACATCGGTTTGGCATACTCAAAATGAGTTCATCCAAATCACGCTGTGGAATGGCCGCCCATGTTCGTTGCAACAACAAAAAAAGGTCTTCTTGCGACTGGATACCCTCCATATTCGGCAGAGCTCTTCTCTGTAGCATATCATCGGGTTCAAGTCTGGCGACTGAGCGGGCCAGGGCATGACATTGATGTTAGCTGCGGCGAGAGTCTGTCTTACAACTCTTGCGGTGTGCGGTCGTGCATTATCATGCATTAACTGAAATAAGGGACCGATTTGCACTTGTAGAGGAACGATGACGTCTGATACAATCGTCTCAGCATAAATTTGAGCGTTGAGGTTGCCTCTGATCCAAATCAACTCAGTTCTTCCGCCGATCCAAATACCCGCCCATACCATGATGGTTCCACCACTATAAGGATGGACTTCCTGGCAGGATTTTAATCGCTGTTGGCATCCAGGGGTTCTCCAGTGTCGTATACGTCTTGTATCCGGTCTCATACCAAAACGAGACTCATCAGAAAAGCACACGAAACGCCATTGTTCTTCTGCCCAATTTCTGTGTTCAAGAGCCCATTGATATCGAATCCTACGATTGTGCATTGCTATAGGTGGTACCCTTAGCGGTCTTCGGGAATGAAGGTTCACTTCATGCAAGCGGTTTCTGACTGTTTGGTCGCTAATTAAGTTCCCTGAAGAGTGATGAAGCCTCACGGCTAACATCATGGCGGTTATTGTTGGAGCTCTTCGAGTTGTGATTTGAATGTATCGGTCTTGTCTCCGTGTGGTGCAGCGATACCGTCCTCCATGGCGCTCAGCCACGGTACCAGTGCTTCGGTAACGTGTCCAAAGTCGACTGATAACACTCTGACTTGTATTCAGAGCTAAAGCTACAGTACGTTGCCGGGAACCAGCTTCTATCATTCCCACGGCTCTGAGCATTTCTTCCCTGCTTAAATGACGTCGCCGCTCCATAATAACGTTGGTTTTAATCAGTAGTAGGGAAACAGTAGCACTAATAATGTCTTCAATGCGTTGTATGTTTTTATAGGGAAAATATTGACAGCTGATTTTCATCTTTTACTAGAAATTGATTGAAAGTTCCTGTTTCAAATTATGAAATGCACCAAAAAGGATCCATATAAATTTATAAAATCATAAATTTATTACAAAGCCACATCTCAATCTCAAGAAATCCGCATAAAAATGCTTGATCCCTAGACACTTTTGATGTGTGTATGTTCAAACTACAATACCTATATGTATAAAAACCATCGTTCTTTATAGATCTTTCTATCAGTAAAAACCATGAAAAAATCGCGTTTAGAAGGAGAAACTGGAATCACAGACACATGAAAACGACTTTACTTTACAATATGTAATGATAACTTTGTTTTATGTCTAACATTAATAATAAAAAGCGATCCCTCCCACACTCATACGAATTATCTAGCCGAAGTTAAGTTTCATTGAAACTTACTACTCAAATACATTTTTTAACTACATTCTCAAAGGAATCAGGCGATACTTTGCTAAAATCCATGTCATACATAAATGCAATAAAAAGTTGTAGCCAAACTTATTAGATCAATGATCGGAATTAACACATCATTATTTTTATTGCATTTTTGTAACTACTTAATTATTATAGATAGAAAACTTCTATTCTTCTTCATCAAGCACTTGGCTCGCGAGAAGCACTCACCTGAAGTTAGGTGATGATAGGGCCGTGCCGCTGGTGGAAGCGCTGTTCAGCCGGATTCCTCAACTACTGAGGAACTCAACTACTTTTAACCGCCTCTGTGGTCTAGTGGCTAAGCAACCGGTTTTAGACCCAGAGGTCCCGAGTTTGATTCCCAGCGGATAGCCCATTTATCGAGGAAGGTTATAGGCAATTAATTTGTTTAGGTACGGGTACGGGTAGGGGTAGTAACCCGTGCGAAGCCGGGGCGGGTCGCTAGTATAACATACACACCTCTATAATCACGACTTTTATCCCCGGAGGGTTAGTCAGTCAGGCAATGAGGACGCAAAAGCAGTCCTCTACACTCCATTTTTCACCAAATAGTGACTACACATGTGCTCAGCATGACAGGTGGTGAGCCCATCGCCGCTCTATACTGTTGGATATAATGTGCAGTCTTTAGTCCGTTAGTCGCCTTTTACGGCACCCAAGGGAAGAGATAATAAATAATAATAAATTTATTTATTCGCAAAAACATGTGGTATAACAAAGGTCTTAAGATTAAAAAGTACCGTAATGTCTGCCACGTAAGTGGCGTGCCAATATTTAATAAATGGATTTATAAAAAATGTCCAAGGTATTTGAAATTAAGATTTTAGCTATGTCATAAAATAATACAATGTCAAAAAAAGTACCTAATAAATACCAATAAAAATATCTTAAATAAAATTCAATAATAATGAATGTCAAACAAAAATAATGCGAAATGTCCAAATCCTTACAAATTAAACTATTAATAAAAAATAAATTCTTACATCTAAAATTTATCACAAAGAAATGAATTTACAGAATAGTAACATTTATCTAGTAAGAAATTGTGAACCAATGTCCTGAATTTGTTTAAGGTAGCTGTTTTAAAACTGTCGGGCAACTTGTTGAATACTGTAATACACATACAGTAACAATTTTGACTGTGCAGTATTAGCTTTCTAGTGGGTACAAACCATTTCTGTGCATTTTCTTAAAACGTCACAATTCTTTTTGAATAGGTGCATATGTTTGTAGACAAATATATAAATTTCATATATGTACAAACATGGCAATGGTAAAATGTTTTTAGATTGAAACAAGAGCTTGCAACTATCCAAAGGCCATGCTCCACAAACAGTCCTTATGCACTTTTTTTTGGACTTTTTTTTGGAACACTATTCCATATCGTAACATTGAATGAACATAGCCGTGGTAAGCTAACATTGCCGATTTCTCCGTTGCTGTATTTCTTGAGTTTCTTAATACATATACATATTTTTCTAATTTTTGACAAAGAATTTCAATATGAGTTTTCCAATTAATGTACTTATCAATCTGTTATACCTAAGAACTTTGTATTATTAATACTATCAATTTTATCGTCATTAATACTAACACTTAATTTTATTGGATTGCTGTTGTATGTTTGGAATCTGATAATTTTAGTTTTTTCTACGTTGAGAACTAAATTATTACTTTGTGTCCACGAAAAAACAGAGTTAAGGCAGTTCTGTACTTCCTTATTTAGACCAAATAATACTTTACTTTTGACGTGACAACGTCTTATAAATTGGTTTGCCGGGTGACACTTCAAGAAACTGCGTTACGCTCCGCTCACGTTATGCGCTCACAATGAGAGCGAGTGAGAGGCACGCGTCCCTTCCACTCGGGCATGGTTAGCCCGCCTAAGAGCGAGAGAGACAGACATAAAAAGTGAAAGGCACGCGTCCCTTCCATATAATTCTTTGTATAAATAAATGTTTTAAATTGTTACTATTATTTCATCCTTCTTCCTACTATACGAATGAATATTCACATTAAAATTATTTTACCACTCAAAGTCGTTGTCACGTAAAACTTTCGCCCGTATACCGACTTTACAGGCAACCAATTTTTTTTACTATTATTGTTGTGTCATCTGCAAAGAGCACACAATCATGCTTTAATGCTTCAGGTAAATCATTTATGTATAGTAAAAACATTAACGGACCGAGCACACTTCCCTGTGGTACTCCTACATTTATGTCGGTATAATGAGACCTATAAGTTTTCACATAACCGTCTGAGGTCTTTGAAACTTCGACACACTGCTTTCTATTTCTTAGGTATGTAGCAAGCCAATCATAACATTTTCGTCTAAGTCCATATCGGTAGAGCTTGTCTAACAGAATGTCATGTTGAACAAGATCGAAAGCTTTGCTCATATCCAAAAATAGAGCTGCCACTGGTACTAAGCTTTCAGTGATTTTCGATAGCAAAGTGAATCCTGCAAGTAAAGTGGAGCTCTTTTTTCTGAACCCGAACTGTTCGTCCTTTAATAAACCTCTATCATTGATGAAGCTATATATTTTATCAAACATATATCTTTCAAATACTTTTGATAAAACTGGGTTTAACGTAATAGGCCGGTAATTATTCATATTACATTTACTTCCCTTTTTATATAAAGGCTTAACAATTGAATATTTCAGGCGACTAGGAAATATTCCTTCACTAATCGATATATTAACATTGTGGCTCAATGGAACTGCTATGAACTGTGCACATTTTTTTAAAACTCTTATATTTAAATCATCATAACCAGTCGCATTCTTACTTTTTAAGTATTTTATGATTTTATAAATGGCATCTGGGTCGAAAGGTGATAAAAATATTGTGTCATTGTTATTTGGTATTAATTTAATATGATGACTATTTTTGCCCTTATTTGTGTTAGCGGAATTTAAGTTATTGTGATTAACCGATTTGAAGAAACTATTAAAAGAATTTGCTATGCATTGAGAATCCACTACTTTTTCTCCATTGATGTTTATATTCTGTATTTGCTGGCCTGTACTCTGGGTAAATTTATTATTTATAATATCCCATGAGGCTTTACATTTGCTAATTGATTATGAGATGTAATGAGTTGACGTAAGTTTTTGATGTATAAATAGATACATTTACGAAGAATATTAGCGTCTTTTTTATATATTTTATTTGATGCTTTCTTATCATGGCTACATAAATATTTTAATTAAAGTTGTCTTTTTTTAACTGAACACTTTCTTAGACCTTTGGTAAGCCATTTGATTTTTATTGTTTTATTGGATTCTTTTACATTAATATAAGGAAAACATAGATTGTAAAAAAGAGTCAGATCTTCGTGAAACGATTAAAAGCGTTTTCTGTACTCGTCTCCTCAAGAACATCACTGAATGAAAGCGATGAAAGACAATTCTGTAACTTTTTTATATTTTCATTTGATATATCTCTTCTATGTACAAATCTGAAATTATTTTTTCTATTTAAATCCCGGTTATGTTTTGTGTTTGTAGTCGAAAATGAAATACTTTGCCCCGTTTCAAAGCTAATAAGTGAATACTGGGCTTAACATTTTCTACATTAGGTACTACAAATCAAATCTAGACATGCATTCTTTCTAGTCGGTTTATCAATGTGAGATGTCAAATTATAATTAGAAAGTAGACCTAATAGCTGTTGACATAAATTATTATTTTTCAATATGTCTATGTTCCAATCTCCACACATTGTAACATGCTTATTTTGTTTTATTTTCAATTTAGAAAGAAGTTAATTTAGCTTCACAAAAAATAGTTGTAAATCAGAGGCCGGAGTTCTATAAATACATACAATAACAACATTCAAAGAGTTTACTTTTACTGCACTATATTCAAAATGGCATTGGATGGGATCTATCAAGTCATTCAGACATGTGTATTCCAAATGATTTTTAAGTAAAATACAGCTTCCACCCCTCTTTTCCTTATCTCTACAATATGAAGATACTAGTGTATATTTGCTAAGATTCAGATTGCCCTCACATCCCCTCCTTATAAAATGTTCTGTTAAACAAACTATATCAATACTTCCATTTTCTTGTTCTAACTCAGAAATTGCTATTTCAAGTTCAGACTTTTTGTTTAAAACACCTGCGATATTTTGATGAAAAAGCGTAAAGATGTCACACTTATTGTCAATTTCGAAAAAGATTATTAATATGTAATTTAGAAGCACGGACCTGATTTTTTTTCAGGTCCGTGTTTAGAAGTAGCAATGTCATTATTAGAGTCAAAATAATTATTAAATGCAATGTCCTTGATTAAATTTAAAATGTCACTAAAGATAGTACGTAGTCCGGAGTTATTTAAACAACCAGTATGTCCATGAAACATGTCATAACTATAACTAAGAATTAAATTTGAGTCCAAGAGATATGCGTACTGATAAGTCATTATATCACGATACAAGAGATTATTAAAGTTCTCAACTCTCCAATTAAAAGTTGTGGAATAATTGTTGCAATTGAAAGTAGGCGCGCAAATTATAATATTAGTATTTTAAATCTTTTGGACGCAAGAGTTTAAATAATCTATCAAGTTAAAATATTTTTTAATTTCTCTAAAATCTTCTGGACCTACGAAAATTATGCAATAGTCGTCCTTTGAGTAACCGTGAAGCTTTCCTTCTAAACCTTCGAACATCTGCAGAATACCGCCGTATGGTTTTAAATAGTGACAAATATCATATTTGTGTCCCAAAATATCTTCTGCAATAAGTCTAAGTTTGCTAACTTTATTAGAACTAAGCATACATATCTTATGTCGTCGCACTGCAGTTATAACGGCGTCCTCCTTTTGATTGTTTTCTTGGTGCAGTTGCGTAGTAATTTGGGACTGTGTTTGGGACGTGTCAGGAGAGGGGGTGGTAGTATTCTTTCACCGCAACGCGACACGGTAAACAGTGCAATGCAAATATAAATAAGATGAGTGATACACAGCCCGCGCAAAACTGAGCACGACTAATGGCCCTGCGCCCCGGGAAATGTAGTTTTACCCGTCGGGGCCGCGCGAGGAATACATTAATAAGCTGTCATACCGCCGCGCACGGGGCGCTCAATCTGTTGCGAAACGAAACGAAAAAAGCCGGCGCCAACGCTGATTTGTTTATTTTTTAATCAAAGACATACAATTCGATTAAGTTGTGTAGGTAGATAGGAACAAACAAGAAGAATAATGATGTTCCTATCGGATCAACTAAATGGTTGATTGGTTGGGAACAAAAATAGTGGTACGTTTCAGTTTATCGGTTTAGTTGATCGGAGTGGAAAGCGTGAAAGATTCACGAAGGGACGAAAGCCATGTGACTAAAAGAGCGATGAATATGAGTGTTGAAGGTAGGAGAGGAAGAGGAAGACCAAAGATGCCACTGGATGGTGTGAGGGATTTTTTATTATTATTGGCAACGAGTAAGCGCTTGTCCTTCGTCTCACCTGATGGTAAGTAACGATAAGGCCGAAGGTGCAAGCGCGCTTCACCCGGAATCCTCAACCACGGAGGAACTGGCTATCTTATCTCAAACTGCCGGAACACAACAATGCTATAAACATTGTTGTTATGGCGATAGACTTAGATAAGATGGTGGTAGCTAGCCAGTGGTACAGCCCTACCACCAACCAAACCGAGCACACAAAGATGTAACCCCGCTGGGAAACGAACCCGGGGCGGGACCTCTGGGTTTGAAACCGGTAGCTTAGCCACTAGACCACAGAGGCGGTTAAAAGAAGCGTGAAAGGGATGACATGAATGAGAAGAGATTGGATGATTTGATGACGAATGACCGAGTTGTATGGAAGAAAGAGACATACTGGGAACAGGGCAACCGAATGATAAACGTATAGATCCACGATTATTACCCCCAAAGGGGTAGTCAGAGACTAGGCAATGAGGACCGCAGGAGCAGTCCACTGCCATACTCCACGGCACACCACATTACAACTGCGCATGTGCTCAGCGTGATATGTGGTGAGCCCATCGCCGCCCTGTGCTGTTGGGTGTCTGTGCACTCTTTGTTCCATTAGTCGCTTTTTATGACACAGTACCTTCCGTTCGCATTCACTCTTAAAAAGTTTCTACTTTAAAAAAACAATTTTCTCAGGTGGTAATCAAACCTACGTCCTCCGCATACCGGGCGGCTGCGTTGACTACTCCGCCATCAAGGTGTTGATTAGACTTTTTACTTAGGTTTCTATAGCAACAGTGTCTCATCAACAACCTTATTAAAACCCATAAAGTTACCTTTAGGTATAGTAACTGTATGTTAAAACCTCTCCAAAGGACAATGCCCATTTTGGACCTGTTTGTTTTTGAGAATGTATAAATATAAATTGTATTGACGAAAATAGCTCAAAATTCACAAAATCTAACCATGCTATCATAGTTCCCCTTTAAAGTCAGGAAAAAATACAATACTAAGTTTTATTTCTCCTTGGCAGTAACCAATTTTAGGTTTTTTAAAGTCAAACACAGAGCGTTTCGTTCCGCCTTTTTAACTGTTAGCGTTAAAATTATTAATTAATTAGATGTTTATAAAACTATGTTCCAGTTCTCTTTTTTAATTGTTGTTATCATGGCATTAATACGCTTTTAAGGTTTTATGAAGAATTATTAACATAATAATCATCATTATGAATTGCTTGAAGGGCTATACTTACTTACCAAGGGTAAACGAAACGTATACTGGTCAGTTGTTAGCTGTTTTTTTAGGTATTATAGCATAGAATAATAACTTTAGTTATTATTATATGCTTAGTTATTATTATATGTTATTATTTAGGTATTTATTATAGCAACAGTGGGATATTGCATTTTAGGCACTGTGCTCATAATAGTTTATGTCACTGTTGTCTGTTGTTGTTCGATTCGATATTTTTAGTTTAATTAAACTCATGTATAGTCTTGATTATTGGCTTCTATAATAATAAATATGACGTGGATGATTAATTGAAACAGAAGTGTTGTTTCTCTGAAATACACATAGGTACATTGTATTTTACTAAAATTTTAAACAATAGTATAAGTACTTGAACTTAGTGGAATATAGGTGAATTAAGTCTATTAAAGATTAACGTCTTCCTTCAGTATACTTAATTCACCCATTTGCAGGTGAATTAAGTAGAAAGTTATAAGAATTAAGTCTACTAAACCACATGTTCTGGTATGATTGTATGTTGCCGAAAAACTTGAAAATAAAACAATGTCCAACCGCAAACTTAAAATTGTTATTTATAAACTTTCTGTAATGTTTTATTATGTGTTCAAATATACAGCTAAGGAAATAACAAAAGTTTAATTTTATTTATTCAATTTAGGCTACAAAGTTACTATATACTTAATTTAGTTCTATGTAATAAATAACTTAAATATTATATAAAAAACTAATTAACTACAAAGTTACTAAAAGTAATACAAAAAAAAAAAAGAAAAAAAAAAGGGATACTTACAAGTAAAAAATATGCCCCAAATCGTTCCCGAGCGGCATTGTGCCCAGAAGGCTGGTCGCATTCCCTCGCTGGATGGTCAGGCTTATTCGCTGACCCAAGAATGCCCCAGCCCGCTGGTCACCCGAGGACTCAACCAAACGCTTGGCGAGATCCCGGAATAAACGGTGAGCGCTTGGCCCCCACGGTCCGAGGGTCTCAACTCCAAACGGCTCAAATATGCAGGTGTTGCTAATATCGACATATTTGCGCCGCTTGAGCGACTCTGCTGCTGCAGCAGCAGTTCCGGCCTCTATTGAGGTTTGGGGAAGGTGGGATGGGGCCAGGGTGTCGACGCAGGTTGCGTCCCACACCAAGGGCCGGCCCATCTTCCACGGAACCAGGGTCATGCCATCGGGTCTCTTGCCATCGCTTCGTAACAAGCCATTCGGTTCTAGAACGGCTGGTATAGAAGCGCTAGCAAGGGCCCGGCGGATGATGTCATTAAGGCCGGCGTGGCGGGGAATTCTCCCCGCACTTCTGCTGCAGGAAAGACCGTGATGGCCAAGCTCATTCACCATGTCACCGCATGGGCAGCGATGTGGGACATTACACGGTGCCCCCAAACGAAGTGAGGAAGCTAGGCGAAAGGTATTGTTGTCCAGGAGTGTGCAAAGATGAGGAGAAGGAAGGGTGTGGAGCCATAATCCAGATTCCCATTGGGCCACAGCAAGGAGACGGGCCTGATCTGCAGGACTAGCTAGCGTATTAAGAAGGTTATTCCGCGCTAGTCTGCAAAGCGGCTCATCCCACTGCCTTTGCGATGACGGGTTACTGGGCACGTCATCGCCACACTGGCTCTTCCACACATCTAAGGCTTCAGACACGTGGGCTGTTGGATGGTATCGCGGGGATTTCGATAGAATGCTTGTGATCAGCCCCTCCGTCTTGTGTACTGAAGCCAAAAAAGCTGGAAGAGCTACACTCGAAATTTTACGTATTCCCAGGCCTCCAAAACGGATAGGTAGGGAAGCCTGGGTCCATGCTTGACTGTCCAAAGGGATGTTTAGTACCAGAGATAATATGTTTTGAATCGAATCATCTAATTTTGATGTCAAGCTTGGGTGATTCCAAAAGGGCGAGGATCGAACGCTATATATGAATTTGGGTGCAAATAAGCAAAATTTTATTATGGTGAAAGCCATGTGAGCGTTAATTTTGATTATGCGGTCCGAAACAAAATTTAAACTGGCTAATTTATCATCAACGAAAGGGGCGAACGATTCTTCTAAGATGGGGGACCCTAGGAGGCGTAAAGATTCTTTTTTAATGATTTTGATACTTGGAGCTATGGAGTTAAACTGTTGCTTAATATTGTCACTGTCATTACATGTCTCTGGTATAAAGAGCTCGCATTTAGAAAAATTTAGTTCTAAACCGGCTTTTTGAAAATTTTGAGTTAAAGATATTAGGTCAGCCAATACGGTGTTAGCGTCGCCTCCGAGGGTTCCATCATCTAAGTACCACACATTAAATTTAGAATCTAGTTGTTTTATATACGGATGAATTGAAAGTCCAAAAATTGCTGGGCCTAGAGGATCACCTTGCTGACACCCAACTGCGGACGTGATCAAGTTATCTTTGTATAGCAGATTGCTAGGTGTTCCGTAACATTGCCAAAGAAACTTAAAGGCGTCCGGGATTTGTTCCTTAACCTGTGTCAGCAAGGTACCTCTATCCACAGAGTTGAATGCATTTTTGACATCCACCTTCAGCAGAATGTCGTCAGGGTTGTTTTGTATAAAGCTCCTTACCGAGTGAATGGCGGCTTCGCATCCACCGCTCAGGCCGAAGCCTAATTGGACTGGCTGAAAGTATTCCGCTAGCTTATCGGACATATTTCTGCAGCATACCTTGGCAGCCAGTCGTCGAAGGGTGGTGCCTACGGCTATTGGGCGAATGCCGCCATCCTTTTTTTTAAGGGCACATAGATTGGCACCGTATAATATGTCAATAATTTCTTGGTTGACTTTTCCTGAAAGCATTAAATTAATAAGGGCCGTCAATTCCTTCAAAAGAGCGCCGCCGGCATCACTACATCTACCGCCAACAAGGTCTTTTAAATGTTGTGCAGTGAGTCCATCTAGGCCACCGGCGGTGCCACTTCGGAAGGAATTGACGGCTTTAAGTATGCATTCCGGTGTAGTCTGTAAGCAGGGGTCTGAAAAATCGGGAGGGTCGGGAAATGGAATATTGGGGGCTGGAGGTGGATGTTTGCTATGCAGGGCCGAAAGGGTATCTGGAGAGTCAGGGGCGATCGAATCGTCGGAGAAAAGCAGACGTGCTGCGCCTTGTATATCTCCGTCACTGATTTTATTTTCTACTAAAAGATGGATATTTTTATCTTTTTTGCCAAGTCTTGATGAATGGACTGAAGGTCGAAAATTGGGGAAAGGACAGGACGGAGAGCAGTTTTCTTTAATTTTTTGTGTCAAAGATGTATGATTTTGATCTTGTTTAACACTAAGAATTTTGTATGGGAAGACGAATAGATGCTCCCAGGCCCGGACGGAGTTTTCTTGGACAACTTTAGAAATTATATGAGAGAGAGTCTGGGCTACAGTTACGCGGGCTCCTCGTGGTATACGTTTTATTATTGGCAATGATTGTTTAAATTTGGCGAGTGTTTTCCAAAAGGGAGAGGAAATAGAGGATGGAGAAGGTGGCGAAGGAGAAGTGTTTGCGGAGGGTTGATTATCCACGTTTCTATGAACTCTACTTACGTGGATTTTCAACCCTCTTTGGCCTTTGAAAAAACGGGGCTGGGAACATCTTGGGCACTGCACTACGTTTTCCGACGATTCGTGGACGCTTGGTGGCACCGTGTTTGCACTTACATGTATGTTCATAGTAAAAATAAATAGCTAAAAAAATACATCCAAAAAGCATAACTTTGTACATTAAAATAAATAATTGTTGTAAGGTTGCTTGTTGACCGGTGACTTTTTGTTGACGTCAGTCGTGTGACGGCTGCCGCAGAGTTTTTATTGGCTGAATTAAACAAATATTGACAGGCGATGGTTTGTCATTGGCGCATATTGCGCAACTCTTTCGGTGGTTGCCTTGGTGACCGATGGCAAGATGTCAACAGTATGGTAAAATAACTGGCAGGATTCCTCGTCAAAACTTGTGTTCTGCAAGGCACAGGCGTAGGCCTTCAATGCTGCGAGTTGGCTCTCCAACAAGGAATCGCACAAGGGCTTATTTAGGGTGCCATTCCGACGGAAACCAAATTAATTAATTAAATAAAAGCACCTCTTGTAACTTGACGTTATCTGTCTGTCATTGAGTTTATTGAATATTTATTTTATTTCAATATTAACCCCCTAAAAATATTATTTAAAAGTTTAAGTAAGTAAGTTATGTTATTATAATGTTACACAGCAAAGAAAAAACTATGATTTACCCTGTCGGTTTACATAACTTACACATAAGCTCGGAAAGCTATTCCCTTCAAATAAGTCACCAAACTTTCATGAATAAATAAAACTTTCTTGAATATCATATAACTCTGGCTTTAAATACAAAAATGTGACTTTAGACCAATTTACGGTAATAAAATAGATTACATTTTGCTAGATCATTTTATACAAACTAACTCATTGTCAGGTTTTCAAATGTATGGGCAGTGGGCGTTGTCCTTTTCATCCTAAGAGGTCTGCATTAATATTTTTACAAACGCAAAAAAATATTAAAGTGACGAATTCTTTACTCAAGTTATTACATAAAATAATATTAAGACACGATAATCATGTAATAAATCTTCCTAAAACGATGACAAGATCTCATGTAAAACCAGAGGTTATTAAATTCCTTGTACCCAGGTAAAGAATTTTGCGGGCTGCAGCACTTAATTCGAAGTATTTGACGGCAGAAAGGTTTTTACTTACCTGTGCCTACATGTAAGAAAAAGTAAGTAGTTATTTTCAAAAGAAAACTTTTTAAAAATTTAAGAACCAAATTAGTAAAAGATGGATTTGTACTTTCTCGTACACAAATATAATCACGACTATTATCCCCGAAGGGTTAGTCAGAGACTAGGCAATGAGGACCGCAAAAGGAGTCCTCTGCCGTGCTCAGCGTGACAGGTGGTGAGCCCATCGCCGCTCTATACTGTTGGATGTGAAGTCTAAGTCTGTTAGTCGCCTCTTATATTTTAGTATTCAGTATCTGGTGGTAGTATTCTTTCACCGCTACGCGACACGGCACGATTTGTATGTATTTATTATATTATTAGTTTGTTTGATTTCTCGCAAGTTTATAATACCATGTTTCCAAGACAAATATTCCATATTTTGATGTGGTAAGATCCTACTAGGTAACGTAACATACACCTCCGTATTACCACAACTGTTGGTAAGTATAGGTAATTGAATTTAGTTAATATTCTTTGTAATATTGGATTATGCGGGTAGTCGACCTTGTCCTTCGTATACACTTGACCTTCCTCAGGCGTATTAGCAAGCACCATGGGAACAGTCCGTATGGAACTCAACCAAATATAACGGAATTTAGTAATGAGTCGCCGTCGCGTGGCACTGAAAGTTTTAAAGGCCGTTGTACGCATTATAATGATACAATTTAATCTTGTTCTAATTATATTAGAATAATTACAAACTTTCCTAAACCTTGTTATTTTAATTATTATCGTTTTGATAGTTTTCATATTTTTGCTGTCTTTGAGTAGACTGCTGGGTACAGTCAGGCCTGCTTGCAAATTGGGCTGTCCCCACCACGCTGGCCCAATGCCGGTTGGTGGGTTTTAACAACAGCCATATTAATAAAAATAATAAATAATAATAAATTTATTTTTTCGCAAAAACATGTGGTATAACAAAGGTCTTAAGATTAAGAAGTACCGTAACATGTCTGCCACGTAAGTGGCGTGCAAATATTTGATTAATGTTTGTGTAAAAAATGTCCAAGGTATTTAAATTAGATGGTGATAGTTTAAAAAGTTTTATATATTTCCATTTGCTTACTTTCATTTCCATTTAATAATTAGTCGCAAAATAAATATAGGCAATAATAATAATTACGGAACCCTTCACGACATAGACCGGTTTGCGCTTGAAAATTTGAAATTGCAAAGGAACAATCCTATCGAACATTTTTATTGCAAGAAAAGAAGCTCCAGACGAATGATTTATCTTCTCTTTGTGTTTCCGCAATTCCAACGCTCTCCGTAAATTACATAATAGTGTTGATATCTCTTCGAATGATATCTAATTTACGTTTTGTTCAGTTTATTGTTGCACTTATTTAAAGTACAAATTGAAGAAATACGCAAAATAATAAATATTTTTGAATCGATATTAATTTTAATAAAATTATAACACTTCTTTTCAATACCTATAATTTAAGTAAAAGAAAATGTACATTTAATTTATTTAACGTATCCCTACCCTCGCTAAAAAATAATTATAAAATAGTATGTCAAACATTATAATCACGTCTCGTTTTTTTATAAATAGAATTTACAAAACTACATTAAGTAACTGTAATATGTTTTAGTGATAAACGGGTGGACAGAAAACAAATCAACTTTTAATTCAAATATAATATAAATAATATACAGATAAAAGAAAAATGTAATATAGCGTTATTGACGTTAACCGATTAAGCTTTTATACGAATAATACACGTACATCTGCACTTAATAAAAGCCGCGCTGGCCGCAAAATTAAAAGTGTAAAATTAATTATTAACTCCACTACTCGCGGCTTGCGTGAACTGCTCCAACCGTCTGACATTTAATTTTTATAATTAGCTAGTGCACGAACAATGAATAGTATAGCTAAGTACTTAAAAATATTAAAAAACAGCATATTTTAATATTTTTGACATTGTGGAAGTTGCTAGCGGCATTTGTTTGCGAAAGCTTGTCTGAATGTTTCGAATTGATTCTAATTATAATACATTAGCTGTGGTCTTCGTCTATACCTTCGAAAAACGGGCGTGATGTAGGTATACTAGCGCTGCAACCGCTATTTCCAAAATTGATTATTTTATGCAAACACAACAAAAAAAGCAGTCAAATCGGTCGAGCCGTTCTCAAGAGATGCGCAAACAAACGTGGCACTTGGTTTTAAGCCTTCGGGGATAATATTCGAAAATAACCTTGTGCCTCAGTCGTAGCAGAGGAGTGTCTACGATTGTAGCATTGCATATCGTAGCATTGCGTATCGTAGCATTGCGTATCGGGCAGTGGCAGCAGTGCTACGACGACGAAAGTAAATATTCAAAAGCTAATTACAAGTTTCCACATACAGTTGATTACTCACATGCTCTCTGCAAAACAAACATAATCGCAGTAATAAGTACTACACCCCTCAGGCCCCGCAAGCGGTCGCATGAGACCGCACCTACAAAAACACACTTGACTTTGTACCGTGTTTTCATAGAGTTACAGACTACTTTAGTATGAACAAGTATGGTTATTTCGGTTCTGTGGTACATCTTATGCATTGTTATTGCAAAATATCGCATAGTCTATGCTCGATTCTGACAAATTTGACGTTGACAGTTGTGCCAATTTTTTGTTAGAAAAATGCCACGAGTGAGTGATTAAGATACTCTCATAAACAAAACAAGTCCGAATGCTACTCAACTTACAAAACCGTAACATGAAAATAATTTTGCTGCCAGGACTCGCTTCGGCGCAACAGCGCCGTCGCAGAACAAGTAAATGTCATAATCCAGTGTGTTTTATAAAAACTTTTACGTTGAAAAAAAAATGACTACCTCAGGTGGAAATCGACCCGCATCCTCCACAGTCCGGGCTGCGTTGGCCACTCCGTCAACGAGGCGTTATTTAGACCTGTCAATATTTTTCAACGCTTTTTGACTCAATGTTTTAAAGTTAAAGTTCTTTATAGTTTTATGTTTACCACAAAGTTGTGCTGTTTTTTTCTTTCTGTTTTTTCTAATAAAATAAATAACTTTATGTTTTTATGTTTTCAATTTCAAATAAAACGTTGCATTTAAAATAATTCCTCATTTCCTGCTTTGTTTATGTGTAACCATCAGCGCGTCGCGAAGCGGGTCGAGTGGCGGCCGTAATGCCGTGGAGCCTTTATTTTTAGTTGTGCTGCACTCAACCGCCGGCTTCCACCTCGGTGCGCTGACGTTAAGTTTTTTTGTTCTGGTCTGTTTGCTTACAGTCGGCTGCTTTTTTCTTCGAGTTAGTTAGGGTAGTATAGTCTTTTTCTACACGCTTAGATTACTTCCGTCATTCACGACCACAAACCCACCGTACTGCATAGTATCACCCTCGTTATTCACCCATATGGTCAGCGTAGTAGACAACTTGCCAAATTCATCATTACCCTATAAACGTCCCACTGCTGGGCACAGACCTTCCCCCATTTAAAACTACACATGATAACATCCTACCCAGCTATCAAAATACCCTTAGAAACGAAAGCTTTTAAGAGCTATGTCCTTAAATAAATTTTATATACGTTCTGATTAAGATAGAGACTCTAATAATGGCATATCATAAGTCTATTTAAGCTATAAGAGCATATATACTTGTAAAAAATACCTTTAGAAGTATATAAGAAAACGAGAAATGACATCAATAAGACCAGTAGTGTTATAAACGCACTCTGTAAGCCTAATACTTAATTAACATTTATACATGCACTTTGTAAGTCTACTTAATCTTAAAAGTGACTTATCAAAGTATTTTATTAGATATCGGCTGTTACACTTATAACTTATCCTTACAGACGTATATAAGCAAACTTTATATAATGTTTATTAGAGCAATAGTATTATACACGCACTTTATAAGCCTAATTGCCCTTGAGTCTTAATTAACACTTATACATGCACTTTGTAAGACCACTCAACCTTAGAAGTGACTTTACTAAGTGTTTTGTTAGATATCGTCTGTTACTTATAACTTATTCTTAAATATGTATATAAGCTTACTTTATAAAACATTTGTAAGAACAGTAGTATTATATACACACTTTATAAGCTTAATTACCCGTGATTCCTAATAAACTCTTATGAATGCATTTTGTAAGATCACTCGATCTTAGAAGTGACTATTGTAAAAGATATTAAAGAGTACTAGCACGTCAAATGTCTTAGAAACTAGACAATTGCAATTAGAATTCTAATGCATTGCAAAAAAGTCAAGAGGTGGTCGACCAGGGACTTCCCTGTTTGTCTTTTAGCCTACTTTTACTTTAATAAGGAACCCTAAAGGTTATGAGCAATGGCCGCGTGGATTAAAAAATGTGGTTGAATTTGATTTTAGAAGTGCGGTGTAAACCTTAAACAATGGTAATGCACTTGTATTGGTTCTGTTAAAGCCACTATAAGGCATGATTGGTGATAATGGCGACATTTCCATATTTTTCATTTTTAATATAATATTTTTTATTATTAAAGATACATTGTTGAAATGGCCCGTAAAAATATTGTGATTGTTATTTCAAAATACTCGATAAAATCGACTTCGCAATTAAATAACAGTTAGTAATGCGTAATAAACATAAAATTATACTTACACATTTTGTAGGAAAGTGAATTAAACAGGACAGTACATAATACTTACGTTTTTAATACTCTGCTTATTATTCAGAAAAGTTTCACGAGCACTTGGCAATCCATTCGGCGGACTGTGATTACATCTGATTACATGTCTTACTAAAAGCTCGCAAAGAGCACTACAAGTAATATCACACTTAGAACAACATTAGTAAGTGCATTATAAGGGTAAATGCCCATAAAGAATGCCTTTGTAAATCATTTGTAAGTCTGTTTGGTATTATTAAAGCATCAACAAGAATTTTGTAAGATTGGAAATACACTTCTCGAGACCATTTTAAGATATATTTAAGGGTAAATAGACTTATTAAGTGCGCCCAAATCCACACTTATAGCAGTCTATCGGAGTACCATAAGACTGGTAAAATTATACTCTTGGGATGTGTGTAAGAGGAAATTTTGCTAGTTGGGTACTTATATTATAAACGCGAAAGTTTGTAAGTATGGATGGATGTTTGTTACTCTTTCACGTAAAAACTACTCAATGGATTTGGATGAAATTCGGCATACAGATAGTTTATAACCTGGATTAGCACATAGAATACTTTTTATCCCGATATTCCCACGGGAACGGGAACCACGCGGGTGAAACCGTAGCGGCCGCTAGTACATTATATAATCACGACTACTATCCCCGAAGGGTTAATCAGAGACCATGCAATGAGGACAGCAAAAGCAGGTCTCTACCATAGTCCACTATTCACCAAATAACGACTGCACATCTTAGCGTGACAGGTGGTGAGCCCATCGCCGCCCTATTCTTTCTTTCTTTCAGTCTTTAGTCCGTTAGTCGCCTTTTACGACACCCAAGCGAAGAGAGGGGGTGGTAGTATTCTTTCACCGCAACGCGACACAGTTAACGGTTAATCACGACTTTTATCCCCGAAGGGTTAGTCAGAGGCAACGAGGGCCGCAAAATCAGTCTTCTGTCATAAGTAGTCCACGTTTCACAAAATTTCAGCAACGCATGTGCTCAGCGTGCCAGGTGGTGAGCCCATCGCCGCTCTATGCTGTTGGATACTTATATGCAGTATTTAACGTACGTCAGTCGTCTTTTACGACACCCAAGGGAAGAGAGAGGGTGGTAGTACTCTTTTAATAACCCCCACCCCACACAGCAAATTTTTTTGAAAGATTATTAATAATGTGCGTTTAACACATTAATAATAGTCCGGTTAACCAATGCAGGTAATCTAAATGACTGTGTAGGAGTTTGTTCGCGTCAGTAGTCTGACGGAGCTGTGGAGATTGAACCACGATCTCTCGCGTCCAACCCGAGCATCTATCCGCTTGGCTACTCTACCTACCTACCTCTACCTACCCTCATTATTCAACGTTCCCAACAAGTCTTGATTCCTCAATGGACTATGATAAAGACGATATTAATATTGGATGGTATAACTCACTCCCCAATTAACCGCGCGTTAAACTTAGGCACGAACTAGCCTCCCACGACTTCAATTAGCGTTACTCAGCCCCGGGGAACTATGCGTCTCCCAACATGTGAGCTAGACTTGGAAACTTGCTGCAACGTGAACTGTTCTAAACGACCTAAATGTAAATAATAAGCATTTACATTTAGGTCGACTTGTAATTGCATTTTCGTATGGAACAGCTGTGATCACTTTTTTCGCAATTTCTGAGTTTCCATACACATACCTATTGTTTACAATGATAGGATATCCCAGTTGTGGCATAATATACCTATCACCGAACACTCTGTATATACATGATATTACCTACTTTAACTCTACTACTACTTATACTACCTATACCTGTTTGTTAAATCTGTGTGGCGGCGCGGTGGCTTATTAATAATTATATCAACTGATCACTTTCCTTGGGTATCGTAAAAGGCGACTAAAGGACTAAAGATTGCACATTCAACAAAAGCATGGAGCGGCGATGGACTAGCGACATATCACGCAGAGCACATGTGCAATTGTTAATGTGGAGTGTGGCATTGGCACATGAGTAACTACCTCATGTGGCATTGGACTGCTTTTACGGTCCTCATTACCTGGTGTCTGACTAATGTGATAATAATTGTGAGTATAAGTATGCATGTATGTGTAAGTGATACAATTGAAGTCTACTGAGGATATGCGGGCAAACTGTTTTGCTAGATCAAATGGTTTATGTATTTACTATTAAATTGCGCTCTTATAAAGAAAATGTAATACACTAAAGGATATTGCCAAAAAAATGTGCTAATTTGTTACGCGATTACATGTACTTTACTCGATTATAAAAATCCCGAAAACAGGCCAAAATAAAAGTCTAAAACGGTTGATTTCTTACATTTTTTTTAATTTTCAACATGATTTTTTCATGTAAATATTTATTTTGAAGTACTACAGAGAACCTGCTAATTCCTTAAATCCTATAAAGTCTATATTGGCAAAAAAACCTATAAAATGCGCCTGTTTGCGCCGCTTCGCTGTTACACCCGTCCCGTACCGTCGTACCGTCGAGAGAGCGAGAGAGAAGCGCTCGAAAGGACTCGCCTTAATATTCGTCAAAATACATTATTCTCCTAATAAATCTCTTAGTTAACGCGTTCGTCTGTAGTCAGTCGCACAAAATTCATTTGGAGGCCAACGCATATTCGAGTGAGCCAAACCGTCGCCGCCGCCGTAACCGGCAATCCGGCCGCGATCCGGCCCGGAACCGGCAATCAATCTCGTCTAACCGGCGCCCATCCATCTCGTAGTCTCCCCGAGATTTAGCTACAAAGTGAAAATTAACTATTACTTTGATTAATAAGACAAAATTACCATATTATTGGTACTTAATTTTGAGGTCACATTGTTATTTTTGCCGTGCAGTGTGATATCCGCTTGTGTGCTAAGGCCATTTTTTTAAATGGCCGCATGTGTCAAACTACTTCCGTATTACTTCCTGTTTATATTTCATGAAATCCGGTCTAGGTCTAAACCTAGACATCATTTTCATGAAATTTCATGGAAATCGTCATTAGTGACGATTTCCATGAATTTTTTATACAGAAACTGCACATACACTTACACGCTGAACACATGTGCAGTTTGTAGTTTAGTGAAACGTGGACTATTGCCTAGTCTCCGACTAACCCTTGGGGTTAATAGTCGTGAATGTATAAGTGTGAATTACACATAAGTCAAAGTCAAAGTGATTTATTAAGTACCATTTGTTATCGCTGTGTATTACCGAACTGTAGCTAGTAAGTTGGATCTATAAATTAATTATTTTCTTTTACGTTAGAGCATGCAGTGCGAGTAAAGGCTCGATCCAAAACTCGATCACAAATCCGCAGTGAGTTATTAAATCCGCATTCTCTAAATCTGACTATATACGCAAACGTCACAAAGGTTGATTTGATCGGAACGTGAGGGTTGAAGTAAGATGCGAGTTTACGATCGAAAATTTAACATGCTGTGCCCGGTAAAGGGGTCAGGTTTGGTTCCGCCATTTAGCCGCATTCTGGGCAGAATTCTACCACCAGAAAAATCTTTCACCATAAAGAGAATGTTTGAATAACAGGATGCTTTCAGTGAGAGAGCGTAAGAGGCTTAGCTGTGTGTAACACGATATGGCCGGCTTAATAGCTCTCAGCCCCGCGATTATCTAGACTTAAATCGTTCGCTTGATTTGACACGATGTTTATTACGTTTACTGGATATTGTTTGTTCGGATATCGCTACGGGCGTATCGAGAACGTAGCGACGCCGATGGCGATGACAACATTTCTGTGCCTCGATTCTGTAATTTTTCTAAATGGCAAAAACAGCTTTTTTACTTGGTCACCCCTCCAGTCCGAGTTACTGACTCGGCATTGCTAAAGCTGCTTAACTGGCGAGATCGCAAACCGAACGCCTCGTGTTGTCACTGACTACCAGGTAAAATGAAATCAAAGCGATCTACCGTTGTACAAGGGCTAGTCTAGAGAGGCTAGGCTAGAGACTAGACAATGAGAACCGCAAAAGCAGGCCTCTGCCATAGTCAACTTTTCACCAAATAGCGACTGACGGGTGATGAGCCCCTATCGCCGCTCTATATGCTGTTGGATGTATGTGCCGCCGTCTTTTAGTCGCCTTTTACGACACCCAAGGGAAGAGCCCGGGTGGTAAGTAGTATTCTTTCACCGCTAACCGTTGTAAAATAATGAAAAAGGCACAAAAATATAATTGAGTATATTACACGTACGCATGGCCACGAGCAAGTTAAATTGGTATGTCGACGATCTGAACTTTAGCCATTACGGTCTGATGTTATTCGTTACATCAGTAATTATTCGGCACGCGTTCTCACCATTAGGCAATGATGGATAAAGGGCGTGCGATTGAATATCAAAAATGCAGGTCATCACATCACATTTATATTTCAGAACTCAATTTGAAGTTGAATTTTTTAAACCTTGTGTTACCAGAGTCGAAGCAAAATAGGGTGAAATTTGGTGCAAGAGTATTAATAGCATTTGGCTGCGGTGATAAACATTTGCTAGCCGAGATAGACAAATTAAAAAATAATACGTAAATCAGTAGTTAAGATAACCTAATACTGACAAATTGCGTTTCGATATTAACGAGCTAAAAGTGACGCAGCGTAGGTGACTCCGCTGTGATCTTAATCCAATCACGTTGCAGATAACCCGTAAACTTTAACTCTTGCTACATTATTATATCTCACAAACATATTATTGTTAGATGCTATACAGAGATTCAATTAATTACATCAGAAAATATTTAAAACAAAGTTCATTCTCATACCATGAGAATGAACTTTGAGTTTTTGCGTTAATAACTCCCAAATATACTCGAAGACAACGAAACTGATTGCTGAGGACGTGGGTTCGATTCTTACTTGAGGTGGTCACGTAGATAACGAATAAGTTACGAAACGTTGGAAAACAATGTCTACCTCAAGCGGGAATCGAACCGGCTGCTTTGACTTATTGAGACGTTGACACTTTGAGTGTATTTGAGCGTTTTTTTGACGTGAATAATCAAATATTACGAAGCTATAAAGCAGTCTTGTCTTATTTAAATGTTTAATATTGTAAAATGTTTTCGTTCAGATCTCTAAGGATGTCAATTCTAAGAGGTTTGATAAGACACTGTTGCTATAAAAACAAAGTCAAAAGCGTTGAAAAATTTCGTCAGGCCTAAGGTTGAGTTTATTTGAGCGTTTCTTAACGCAAATAATCAAATATTACGAAAGTCATCACTTTTTTCAACGTTTCGTTGTTTTCAAAGTCCATTCAATTTAATTTATGATGATCGAAGGATTTAAAGCACGCTAATATATGGTATAAAAATATATAATCTAATCTGCATCCCGATGGTCTAACAAATAGCCAAAGTAGGGCGCCAAAGCGGGACAAAGTAGCCTATAACCATAATTGTCCAGTGCTCCAATCTATCTCTATACCAAAATTCATCAAAATCGGTGTAGCAGTTTAATCTTTCACCTGCGGCCGCGCACTGATCAGTTGAATCAATTAATAGAATCTATTATGTCCAGTGGCGCCGCGTTCTATGTGTTAAAAGCGTAACAAACAAGCTCACTTTCTCATGTACCTATATTATTAGTTAGGACTATCATACATACATACACACACATAATGACGACTATTATCCCCAAAGGGTTAGTCAGAGACTAGGCAATGAGGACAGCAAAATCAGTCCTCTACCACAGTCCACTTTGTGCTAAGCGTGACAGGTGGTGAGCTGATCGCCGCTCTATATATGCTGTTTGATGTATGTGCAGTCTTTAGTCCGTTAGTCGCCTTTTACGACACCCAAGGATAGAGGGTGGTGTATTTTAATTTGGATTATCATATAAATGTTATAATTATCATTAATTACTTGTATTCGCTCAGACACAAACCACACGATAAGAATGAGCTTGTCGCCGGCCCCAGCTCCTAATTGCGGCCGTTTGGAAAATTTACATTGCAAATCACTGTGGGCTTTATGTCTCCGAAGATTGGAATATGGACGGCCAACCAATTGAATAGATCAACCAAAAACTTCGTCAGATTTCAATTTGCAAGTTAAACATCGCCATTGTAAACCGAGCAGCGATAATTCAATTCGTAATCTATGGCTCGAGAAAATAATTTTAGTTTATCTTTGTTCAGTTCGAAGAGGTTGTTTCGTAGATACCTACATATTTTTATTTATTCTACGTGTAAGATACATACATATAATCACGACTATTATCCCCGAAGGGTTAGTCAGAGACTAGGCAATGAGGACTGCAAAAGCAAGCCTCTGCCGTTGTTCACTTTTCACCAAATACCGACTGCACATGTGCTCAGCGTGACAGGGGGTGAACCCATCGCCGCTCTGTGTAGTTGGATATATGTGCAGTCTTTGGTCCGTTAGTCGCCTTTTACGACACCCAAGGGAAGAGAGGAGGTGATAGTATTCTTTTAATGAACAGGGGCTCAAAAGGGCTTGAAAGCCAAGTGCTTATATAGAGACGTATATAAGCACTTGGCTTTCATGTCACCTGATATTAGGTGATGATAAAGCTAATGGTGGAAGCGCAAGTTGTTGTTTATTGATAACTAGTGGCCCGCCCGCGGGTTCGTCCGTTCGTCCACGCTTACTTAGTCATCCTTCAGCCATTGTACTAAATATCAATAAATTATAAACATTTTTTTATATGTTGTTGTGTTTGTCTTGTAATCGTACTAAATGTTTTTATTTATCTTGTAACGGAAAATGTCCTTCTATGATAGGGAGGGCGTTTTCCAATTTGTATTGACGCTGTAAAAGAAAGGGAGAAAAGAAATTCCCTTGCTGAGTTTCTTGCCAGTTCTTCTCAGTGCAAGGCTCCCGCCCCATAGTTAGGACTTACGAACCGATGGCACAGTGACATTCATATGTGCTCAATTATTGTAGCCTAAATTGAATGAATAATTTTGAAATTTGAATAACACCATCTTCGCCATATCGCTTTCAGTTAGTGAGACCTCAAAAAGTTCGATTGCATGGTTTAGAAAAAGAAAGCGAAGCCACAAACACAGGACAACGACGAATTTACTTTATAATATGAAAATACTCCAATGACAAATATATTTTGCATTAAATAAAATGCGTGGCTGCGGTGAGGCGACCTCGCGTCATTTTTCCATCCGCACACCTGAACTGTTATTATCGAATCGATGCCATAATGCACGCGCGTCCATGCGTGAACCATAAACTGGATAACTTGAGGACAATGACATTATTTTTATTCTTCTACGTGTAAGCACTTGGCCTTCACCTGCATGGTGTAAGGTGATGACAAAGTCGATGATCGAAGCGCTCTTACCCGGGTTCCTCAACCACTGAGGAGTTATCTTATCTCTAACTGTCAGCAAACAGCGCTAGTAATATTAATGTTATGGCGACATATTATGTGGTTATTATATAACGGCCGGGTGGTCGAGTGGTCAGCGACCCTGACTGCGAAACCCGCGGTCTCGGATTCGAATCCCGGTAGGGGCAAATGTTTGTGTGATGAGCACGACCGTTCGTGACCGGGTTATGGATGATTATTAATATTTATGTATGTTTCTCCGGTAATCAGTCACTATAATTCAGGCTATGCCTTGTTTGAGGCTTAAAAATTGGTGTCTTAGTTGTGAAATTTATTTATTTAAATTAAGATAAGATGGTGGCTAACCAGACGTGCTTAAAACATGCCCTAACACCAACTAAACCAAGTATAAACATGTACTGCTACTGGAAATCGAACCGCGGTACCTCTGGGTCTGAGACCGGTGGTCTAACAACTAGACCACAGTAATACAGTTATTATGAACATACTTCGCGGTTCCGTAAGATATGGCGACTACGACATTTTTTTTACATTTTTAGTTTACTGATTTGGTGTTTAGATCAAATCACAAATTGGTTAATGTTTTGTAGAGCTGTTACGTGATGTCAATGATTTGGAATTGATTGTTGATGCTGTCTACATCCCTATTTTTAACCGATCATCGACAGCTTTTTGGTTTTATAAATTGTGCATACTAGTACAGCTATACACATTATTTATACATATACGAGTATACATACATCACTCCCGTTTCACAGAGGGATACATATAGGGTTGCCACCCGTACTCTAAAATAGAGTATTGTCCTCTTTTTCATGTAGGCGTACTTTATAATCTACGACACCAACAAAGTACGCTAAAATACTCTATTTACGTAAAAGACAAATATTTGTTAAATGAAGCAAAGAGCAACAAAAAATACGTTTTTAACAACAAATAAAGGAATACTCTTTTTTTTGCTATGTACTTTATTTTTGTTCTAACAAAATGAAAAAATACTTTATTCGTCTTAAAAAAAGGTGGCAACCCTAGATAGATAGGACAGCTTTTCATTGCTACGCTCCTGACGCACTTCTCTTGCTTCACTCTTATAACATTGTACAGCTATGACGATCTCATTAAATATTCCAATATATTAACAACAGTTGTAACATTGGTACTATCCGTCCGAGCTGCACTGAAACTTGCCCCATTCGGGTCCCGATTGAGTAGGTCGGTCCTTATGGCGCCAGAAGTTGCCCGTTGGCGCCGCGCCGTCTGCTAATGTGGAACGAACGAGCCAGCCGCCCTCGCGCCGATAGTTTCAATAACTTAAACGTGATGCCACTGAGAATTGCCGATGTTATTTTGAGCATAAGTTAGATGGTTCGTCAAAGATATGCGTGCGTACTTTGTACTTTGTGATGGTGTTAAGTTTGTCACATTGTCACATTGATGTTGACAGTAATGTGTACTTACATCGTACCTACTGTCTTGCCTACTGCTTTAGTTGTAGTGTTTTGTTTGACCCATTTTTTGTTGTTAATGAATGCAAAAACCTTTGAACATGTAGATGATCAAAAATGAACACTTATAGTAAATAGTATACTTACCTAGTTTTATTTGGTATTCGATAACATTAACAAACGCGAATTTGTAATTTGTATGACATTACTGGCCCCCCGTGACAAACGAGTTACAATATTTCCATCCAAATTGTAGTTCTTAAAAAAAATGTAGAAACTCGAACTAAGCTCTCAGTTTTTACGTTATTTAGTTCTAAGGACTGCGTACTCGAAGTCATAAACCACACCGGGTGGAGTAACAGGTTCGATTCCATCGGCTACATATTATGTACTCGGTTTGTTTAATATACCTCCTTAACTACTTTAATTTATAGCCAACATTTTCTAAAAGGAGCCTTCAATAGAATCATTTAAACCCCATTTTTGGGAAACTCTCCACATATCTGAACGGCAATAAAATTTCACGTTCTCGTAAAGCATGATACAGAATGCTATAAAACGGAACCATAACATCGCGTTATTCATTTCCGGGCTGAGAGTAGGGAAGAACAGTATTTTTTTAGTAGCTTCAAAGATTATTTAGCTTTATGAACTGGATATATTGATAGCTCTAATGCAATCGTCAACCATTGAAGAGGACAAAATAATTAGAAATAGAAATAGAAATAAATTTATTCAGCACCACATAAAAATTACAAATAACAATATTATGTGACACTGAAATGGCATCTACTCAGCATTGTGTCGTAGCATCCCACGACGCTGGTCTTCCGTAGATACCTAATTGGATCTAAGTAAGTAGGTACATAAAGCACAACATAGATGAAAGGATGACGACCTCCGTGGTTGAGTGATTAGCACGCCGATTTTGGCGTCGCGCCATCTGAGGTCCTGGGTTCAGTTTCCAGTCGGGTCCAGTTTTTCTAAATTGATTTCCGGTCTAGGTGTTTTCTATGTTTTTGTATGTTTATCCGTTATCAGCTAGTTAACCACATAAACGTGTTACTTAGGGTGAAGTATTAAAATTTGCACTGTTTTGTGCTGTTTAATGTTCTTTATTTTTTTTCAAAAGTAGAGAGACAATTAATATGTTTATATTTTGTTCTCTATTTTATAATTAAAATGTTAGTAGCATTGTTGTGTTCCGATATAGTTAGTAAATAAACTATCCAATTCCTAAGTAGTTGAGAACTTAGAGTGCCTTCCCAACTTCGACGTTATCGTCAGAGGATATTTTCGCTATTTAATAAAAGTTTTCGAGGGTTCCATTCTCAATTGACCTATATTCACAGGTAAAGTTTGTTTTTATTATAAAACGTATCTACGCTCTTGTTGATGAGCCCGTGGGTAGTTTTATATCCATTTTAATTACAGATAACACACCGAATTTTAATATGCGCGCTTGTCCGAATCTTAATTTTAGGGTTCCGTAGCCAAATGGCAAAAAACGGAACCCTTATGGATTCGTCATGTCTGTCTGTCCGTCCGTATGTCACAGCCACTTTTTTCCGAAACTATAAGAACTATAATGTTGAAATTTGGTAAGTAGATGTATTCTGTGAACCGCATTAAGATTTTTACATAAAAATAGAAAAAAAACAATAAATTTTGGGGGTTCCCCATACTTAGAACTGAAACTCAAAAAATTTTTTTTCATCAAACCTATACGTGTGGGGTATCTATGTATAGGTCTTTAACATTGATATTGAGATTTCTAATATCATTTTTTTTTAAACTAAATAGTTTGCGCGAAAATGTGCCCCCCCCCCCCCGCTGTAACTTCAAAAATAAGAGAATGGTAAAACTAAAAAAATATATGATGTACATTACCATGCAAACTTCCACCGAAAATTGGTTTGAACGAAATCTAGTAAGTATTTGAAATGAATCACTTTTTTACTGATTAACTCGCGTTTAATTTACTATTTACATTGTTTTTATATTTATCCTGACGTTTCGAACGCTTTACAGGGTCCGTGATCACAGGGAGACTGAGGTGTTGGTCGTCTCATAGTTAGAAGTTATTTGCCTACCGTCAATCATTTTTATATTTAACCGGGTGCGTTCAAGTTTACACAATACGAGCTAACAATATTTTTAGATCTGGCAATGTGTTGCTGTTGGGGCTGGGATTTGATGACCTGTATGATGGGGTCCCAGGCAGGTGGTAAATTCCTTTTTATTTACTTTAAGCCGCCAAAGAAGATCAACCAGTTTTTACGACCTGTCAAGAGCAATATACCCCTTCAAGATGCAGGCGTGTACAAACTGGACTGCGACTGTGGGCTCTCGTACATCGGGCAAACAAAGAGAAGTGTAGGAACCCGCGTAAAAGAACATATAGCCGACGTCAAGCATAGGCGCGAAAATAAGTCTGCAGTGTGTAAACATGCTCTCGAGGGACCCAACCATTACATCAGATTTGACAAACCTCAAATACTCGCCAAGGAACAACGATTCATCCCTAGGATGATACGCGAGGCTATTAAAATTAAAAAACATCGAAATTTCAATAGAGAGGATGGTTGGAATTTACCACCTGCCTGGGACCCCATCATACAGGTCATCAAATCGCAGCCACAACAGCAACACATTGCCAGACCTAAAAATATTGTTAGCTCGTATTGTGTAAACTTGAACGCACCCGGTTAAATATAAAAATGATTGACGGTAGGCAAATAACTTCTAACTGTGAGACGACCAACACCTCAGTCTCCCTGTGCCTACGGACCCTGTAAAGGGTTCGAAACGTCAGGATAATATAAAAACTACGTAAATAGTAAATTAAACGCGAGATAATGAGTAATAAAGTGTTTCATTTCAATGTGTACTGCTCGCTTAAACCTCAGAAAACCAGATAAGTACTAAGTATTTTTTTTAATACGTCATAAATTAATTAATTTAATAAAAATACTTAATAATAACTATTATTAAAACATCGATCAAAGCTACAACGAACTACAAGAACTTTTATATAATGTTACTTGCTGCTACGGAACCCTTCATTAAAACATCGATCAAAGATACAACCAACTACAAGAACTTTTATACTATGTTACTTGCTGCTACGGAACCCTTCATAGGCGAGTCTGACTCGCACTTGGCCGGTTTTTTTACTACACTACTACTTTGTGTCCTTGACGACAATCTGAATGAAACATGAGAAGTTTAACATTATAAAACAACTTTTAAAAGTTAACCTATACACTTCTAAAATTACCATTGATAACGGTATGATCATTTATTCACAGAATTTTGACACGTTAAGTATTGTATAGTTGTTGTAACATAGCAGTACGTCGTTAAGACCACGGAGCAGTGCTTAAAACCAAATCCGCAATTTGCTAGCGCGTGGTGGGATATGATATGACCTAATGAGTCTACCCATATGCTGTTGTCCAAGTGGGAAGACTCAGCAGTTTATAGGCTGAAAATAATAACGATCAAAACTAATTTCTTACTTAAGGTAGGACCGCACAGGCGGAACTGCACCGCAGCGGAACTGAGCGACACGACGACGCGTCAAAATATTCTTTATATGAAATTTTATGAGACGTGGAGTTCTGCTGCAGTGTAGTTCCGTTGCCGCTTAGTGCGTGTTGTCTCATATAATTTCATATAAAGAATATTTTGACGTCTTAATGCGGTGCAGTTCCGCCTGTGCGGTTCTACCTTTATTCTTAATCAATCATTCTTACAGCCGGAATGGCTTTCTGAATTCGGGCACCTTGACTCACACATTCTTAAAAATTCAAATTGATCAGTAGTCATGTGACTCCCGGCATATGCAAACGTCTCCGAGACGTTAACCACTTGCTGTTTCAACCAGGGTCGCCACTTTTTTTTTGCTGTTCCTACCAATTGACGTCCTCCGTGGTCAAGTGATTAGCGCGCCGGGTCTGGCGTCGCGCCATCTGTGAAGTCCTGGGTTCGATTCCCGGTCGGCGAGTCAATTTAGAGAAAACTGTTTTTCTAAATTGATTTCGGGTCTGGGTGTTTTTCTATGTTTATGTATATTTATCCATTATCTAGTTTAACCATATTAACGAGTTCAATAGAAGCTTATATTGCTATCAAATTTTATAAAAATAAAATACAAAAATAAAAATTTACCTTTAAATCTTGCTAAAACTTCTAAGCGTTGTTTATAAAAATGCACCAAAACTGCTATATTTACCCTTATAATTTTTAAGAATTAAAGGACATCGAAAATTAAACACTATTAAAGCAAGGTATCAATAAATAACATACAAACTAAATATCTAAAAATAACTTTTAAAAAAGCTAAAAAAGCAGGATCCCACTAAAAATGGCAACACTGAAATAATTCAGAATCTGAATTCCAGTATGTGTGTGTCGCTCTAAAATGTATGAGAATACGCGCGTTCTGAATTCAGAATCTTAAATATTCAGATCCGGAATTCCGGACGCTTGTCAGCATCATTCTTCCAGATCGATCTGAGAAATTCAGATTCTGAAAAAATCAGCATGTGTGTGGAGCATACTGATATTGTATGGTATTCCGGCCTTTCTGAATTCAGAATCTGAATTCAGATTCTTAATTCAGCAAGCCATTCCGGCTGTGTGAGGCCAGCCTTACAACCGCGCTCGGTGTCGCACGGATGGTTGTGACCGCGCCATTACACACAATAGAAATTAAATTTATTTAGCACTGATCCGTGCGCGGCCGCTGATGAAAGGTTAAGTGTTATGTGCTTATGACAGTTTTACTCTTCTACTGTTAGTTTTGTGCAAACGATCACAAATATAGATACAGTAAATACTAGGAGCATATGCTACATACGGCGACCTTGACAGAAATATTAATAAAACGTAGGTTATTACAAGGTTAACATCGCATATCTGTCCAATACCTAATATTTAGCAAACGGCTTTCAATGCTGTGCTCCAGAATACAATAGCAGCCGTACAGATCTTCAATTATGTTAACACAGAACAAGAGCGCCGGGTACCGCTCCAAGTTGAATTATTAATGAGATCCAGAGGCAAGTGATATCAACATTGCGATTTAAAAACTTGCTGGTGAAACTCATATGGGAGGATTCCGCTCTCGAAAGGCAAGTTAAATCGATGCTTTACAAACATTCTAATATACCTACATAGTTGTCTCGTAATTATGCGACAGGTTATGCTGTTCTCATGAGATGGCGGTGGGTAGATCATTGATTTATTTAGTGAGCACTCAATAAAAAACAGTTTCAGTTTTTGTAATGTATTAGATAGACAGATAGACAATACTTTTATTGTAACAGTCTACATTATACACAAAACATTAAAAGACGAGTACAACAAACAGCTAAAATTTGGCGGTCTTATCGCTATAAGCGATTAGATAAGATTTATTTTCATGAACAAACGCGATTTTTACCATGTTTGAGTTGTTGTTTTTGAGTCCCCAATATTTCGGCGAGTTGCATGCATACGCATGATCACGGAGTAACTGACACAGTTACTCCGTGATCATGGTGCATGCAAACAACAACTCAAACATGGTAAAAATCCCGTTTTTTTTATAAAAATAATTGTAGGGACCATGAAAGTTTAAAATGTTAGATGGGTAATTCTCCTAGGAAAGTGTTCTCTTCTCAGAAACGTGTCAATTTTTTATTTTAAGTATTTAGCAAAAATAACCATGGCACATGAAAGTTTACTCAATTTGAAACATAATGAATGCCAAGGCCCAGTTTTTTAACCAGTAGTTTCGGAGTTATTTAAGTCCTACTATTTGTATCCATGTATCTGAGAGTATCGTTTTTCAAATAACGTGACTCATACTTTTTCGTTAATTATGTCTATATATTTATAAAACTGAATTCCTCTATTTTTTGCAAGTATTTGTGACTCAAACTACAGTTTAAAGATTGTCAGAGAGTTGTTTTGGCAAAAATACGCATAAATAATTAATTTACTGAAACCAGTTACAGTATACAAAACTTACAGCTGCTAGCTGCTACAGCGAATTGATAGATTGCAGAGAGCAAAGTATTTGGCATTATGCTATATAATATTTAATTATAATTATTTAAATTCGTAAACTGCTAAAGCACTATGAATTTATAAAATATTACTGAAGGTAATAATATAATGTGAAATACTTATACAAGTTAGGTAGGACAAGATATAAAATAAAAAATTGAATTATTTTAAGTTTTTATTTTGATCACAGGAAGTTTTCGGTATATCATTAAATTATACCCTAGTCACAATTTTAAAATAATCAGTCTCATATTAATTGGTCTTAAAATTAGCCTAACGAAGTCATGTTTTTAATTATTATTAAAAATTTAACAAATATTTAATAATAAGTGTGAGAACCGAAAATGATCTTGCCCCGAGGAACTTTACCTCTTTCAGATGGTTCGTTCGAACACCCTATACGAATTGGTAAGATATTTAACCCAATCCCAACAGTGGACTCCCACATTACATGATTCTCTCATAAACATGTATCTTCTCAGAAACATGGCATGCAAGTGCCACGGCAGCCACGTATATGAGGCCAGGTATTTGAGAACAAAGACTTATTTTACAGTTTAAAAATAAACGAACTAATAAAAAATTAATATATATTGCTCATTATTTATGGGATATCAAAAGCAATTAACATAAAAATATAGAAACCATTACCATAGTTATAAAGTTGGTAAAACGATACCATGTATTTGAGAGTTGCACCGAATAAATACGTGGCTGTAATGGTTTAACCTTCGTGAGCAAACACCAAACATCGAGCAGCTTGTCCTTCCCACAAGATGTCAGCGACGGCACTGGCCCTACCGATGTGCGGGGAAGGGAGGAAGGTAGCACTCACCGTTTACGAATACAAGCGATCTGAGTAAGCGCAACCATATCTGAGATAACTTGTTGGCTCACGTTCTAATAACGGATTTAAAAAAAAACCGTTGTGGTTTTTTATGTACAAAACATAGGATAAGATACAAAAAATCATTACTCACGAGAAACAAACCTTACGAATCATTTACATTGGAGATTCGATTTCTCAGAGATACTTTTTGTCACGAAGATAGAAAGTTCCACACCATGTATTTGAGAAAATGCTTGTTTGACAGGCATTTTACAGAAATATGTTTACATAATCAATACATTTAAAGTTTGACCACATGTAAAAAGTGTTTAGGTATCGAACAGTAGCAAACTTTTAATGCTCTTCCCAATGAAAGTATGACTTTTTCAAAGGAATATCCGAAAAACGTGGTAAATGAATGTGCCAGATAAGATTTAATTATGTATAATAAAAAAATGTTCAGATTGTTAAAAATCTTCCTATATGCCGTTGTCCATGTAGAAATAGTAGATTATTAACCAAGGGGATAAAGCTGTGTCTTCTGTCGCGGATGACGATTTAAATCGCGAACGTAACGAAGGACTCGAGGTTTACTCCCGAGCGTAGCGAGGGTGTTAATAACTTAAATCACGAGCGAAGTGAGGGATTTAAGACGAGTCCTGAGTGTAACGAGGGATTTAAGTTCACCCAAGACTAAGACAGCTTTATCACCGAGGAAAACACTCTACTTTACGTACCATTTGCGAAAAAATTAATACAATAATAATATGAGATAAGCATTTATTAAAAATAATGACAATTAAAAGTAAAAAGTTAACATTCGTAACATTGTCCAATTATTGATAGAGAGAGTTACATTTTTGTTTGGTACATTTATTGTTGATGAGTTGATTTGTAAATTTTTTTTTCTTTTTTTTATTTGATTTATTTCCTTTTTTAATAATAATAATGCTTTTTATATACAAACTCAATGGTGTAAACACAGATTTAGTTCAGTATAAATTTCGGTAAGTATTCCAAATTTAAATCACATTCTCCCCCTAGAGGATGAATGAAATTCAGTACAATTTTCTTTCCCTGTTTTAACAGATTAAAAATGACTATTGATAAGTTCGCTTTTTGTGGCATAGAATGTCACTTTTTTGAGCAAGTGGTACGAAAAGCCTATTTTCAGTTCATAGGCTACTGAAAATCGTGTATTTGCCTAATAAATATTATAAGAATAAATGAAGCAAAGGAAGTGTGTCAAAATTGGACGATCTCGTGGCAAAAGGAAAGCTGTGGTCACTGCCTACTAGGGTATGCTCTCAGAAAATCCCGATCTCGAAAATACCGGGAAATCCCGGGACTTTTTTAACAACCCCGGTGTCTTCAGAGCACGACAGACAAAAAACTATCTGTCAGGTTTCAAGATAAAAGGAGATCATTGGGGCTTCATATATTTTTGGGCCTTTTCTAAAAGTGCCGGCTAACAAAAAAAAATAGTACGTATTGTTAGAACTAGCCATTTGGAGTAATAATTAAATGGCACAAAAGTTGTGGGATTGCTCTGAGCCAAGTTATACAAGTTCGATGATTCATCATTTTTATACATTTATTGATTTCTGAAATTGCTGGGACTAGGAAAAATAAAATAATGATAGATATTGCTAGAACTAATGATCTGAAGCAATTGTCATTGTAGCGTAAAAGCTCTGGGGTCATGATCTGTTCTGTTTATACAAAAAAAATGGAATAATGGAACTATTTCTCCAAATGGCTAGTTCTAACAATACGTACCTACCTTTTTTTTTGTTGGCCGGCACTTTCAGAAAAGGCCCAAAAAACTGATGTCCTTTGTTTGTTCATTGAAGTGTGACGTCACAGGGCAAAATGTCACGTGACCAACCGTTTTCGCGCGAAATATTATAAATAATAATAAATAAAATTTCTTTATTTTCCACCAGAATATTACATGTTTTGCTAAAACAGCGAAGTAAATGTTTCTTACAGGTAAAAATTCGAGTGAGAAAAAACATATAATATTAGGAGGACTGGAGCCCAAGATAGGATAAACCTGGATTTCAGGTCTCCAGGATCCCCGCCCGAACTATAACTACGTCTAACAATACAGCTTAGATAATAATATAAGAAAAAAATAACAGTAATAATAACAAGACACAAAAATTTAATGTGTGTTTGTCTATTATGAAATTAATGAAGAAAAATATGTTTTTTTTTATTTTAACAGGTCCATTAAAATCCTCATTTCCGTGGATTTTTTTATCTTTGACTTTTTAGAAAAATATTTTCGCGTTTATTAAAGTTTTTGATAATATATGTATTCTTGCTTAATATCTAGCAGATAACTTAAAAAACTAACGAGATATACAAGTTTAAAAATTTCGTGCCACGGCGATGAAACATGCGTGCACGAGAGTGAAACAAGCGTCCACGGCAATGAAAGAACTGTGCCACGGGAATGAAAGAATCAATCCATGGAATTGAAAATCCGTAAAACATAATATTTTATATACTTACCTGAGTATTATACTTACATACAATAGATACACGCCTGTCTCTGAGAGGGAAATGCATACCCAGACTGTGTCTCTCCATCGGATCCTATAAATTCATCCCATACCACAAACAATGTTTTAGTTCCACCCAAAATTTGTGTATGGGAGTAAGATTTGGATATATATCAGTCCATAGTCTTTTCTTTACATATTCTTCTTAGTTTTAGTTACTTATTCTACTCTTATACTTCGTTTGTGATTTCTTCCTACTAAAATTTTACTCCCATACAAGTGTTGGTACCAAGAGCTCATATGAACAGTTGTTTTTAATGCCTTTTAGACACACATTTATTCTTGCTACTTATTACTTAATACTACCTACTTATTACAGAATGCAGGGGCTCATTAACTTGATTCTCTATTTTTACTCTCTTCTTAATATCCTCCTCGCATTGGCCAACACAATCTCGTATTACAGACACGTGTCAACAATGGCTGTTGATAGGGAGTCTTGGTTCCATCCAACGTTTGTGTATGGAAGTAAGATTTGGATAGATATTGTAAAAGGAGGAATCGGTAGTAAAAAAATCTGTAGTCTGACAATATAAGACGTCGAAACCCATAGTTGCAGAGTTACTCTGTGCAAATAATGGCTAATTTATCCATTTATGTAAAAAGTTGCCAGACAAAAACGATCAACATTGTTTAACGATATTACGCTTGCTAAATATTATTAAACACGTTTAATTGGTTATTTTATTTACGCACTGGAGCAGGTCCACAGATGATTTATTCTGTCAAAGTATTTCAAATTCCGTTAGGCGTTTTGGAAAATTATTTACTTATTGAAAACTTTAATATCATACGTCAGCAAAAATTAAATGATTAACTTTAACTCATTTTGGCACGCGCCCTTAACACGCAAGATAAAATAATGATTTAATTACTTTGACTAAAGTTATTACGGGTTTTATTAAATAAAGTCTCTCCAGACAAAAGCGATTAAATGTTGAAACTCGATCATTGATTTCATAATCAAGATTAATAGCTCAATAGCAATGTCCAGCAGTTGAGTGCAAAGTAGCCTATGCGTAAATCTTTTGCCTTATCAATCTACTTACCGAATTACATATAAATCCGTTCAATAGTTTTGGATATTAACGTGTCCAGAAAAATGTATATAAAATGTAATGTAAATGTATGAGTATAAAAAGAATAAATAAAAAATCTCTAATTTTTTCGTTAGGCAAAACTGACTAAAATTATGTCTAACTCCTTTTTTATGTTCTTCTGATAACATTCAATAGACACAGCATTTTCTACATTATGTATAATGGTAACATGAATATCTGCTTCTATGCATTATTAAAAATTGATAGACTTCAAGGTTCAAATTATCAAATAACTATTTTTGATAATTGCTAGTCAAAAATGATTAAATACACTCCTGTCGAAAATACTATTTTTTATTTTTATTTGTTTCTATAAAGATAATTGAATCAACTAGTCTTAAAATCTAAAAAAAATAATGAAAGCTAGTATTTAATAAAACAATCTGCAGTAAACTTTCAAATTGATTTATCTCAAGTTGCATTATTGTGCATTTCAATGGTTTTAGCAGAATGGCGACGATACGTGTGATGGGGTACCAAATGTTACATCATTTTGTAAGGTAAGATAGAAACATCTTTTTGTAGTTGACTGTACAGTAAAAAACTCATCAAGTTTATCCTTGTCTTTTATCGTATTGCAGAGGGTTAACTTAACGAGTCCTGTACTGTCAGTATTCGGTACTACCTGTATTACAGGTAAAGATGTTTTTTTTGCCTAATCATACCATGGCAATGAAAACATAAGTCACGGAAATGAAACACTTGGCCACGGTAATGAAACTAAACGGTTTTACAAGGCATGGAAATGTTTTTTTTTCATTTCCGTGTCTTTTTTTTCATTGCCATTGCAAATTTTGGCCACGGAAACCACGGAAATGAAGGCACGGCGATGAAAATCCAGGCAAAAATATAAAATAACAATCTATTAATTATTCGAAGTAATAAACACTTCACAAACAAACATAAGGGAAATGGCGTTCTATTGAATGTTTATTCAAGAGGACAAACTTATTCAAGCAGAAGTTATACCTATCTACGGCGATGAAAGAAGAAATGTCCAGTGACAAAATAATGGAATACTTACATTTATGGCGAGAAAACGCAGGCAAGTGTGTACGTACTTCCACGTCGAGCACTTAGATGGCACTGATATGCAAAGTTTAGCGCACGGGGGAGGACGCAAGTCGTTAGATAAAACAATATTCTTAAACATGTTTAGGACACGGCGATGAAAGGTAGTTCTGGGACAAATGAATTTTTATTAACCATTCATTGTATTGTTTAAATATTTAAATAAATGTATTCCGCAACAATACTTTAACTATTCACGAATCAAATAAAACTAGGTTTTAATATAAATAACTAGTAGATTTTTATAAATGAGGTATAATACACATCAAGTTGACGTGTGGACAAACACGGAAATGAAAGATTTCGAGATTAATTTTTTTTTTTTGGAGAACCTATTTAACTTATTCATAAAATATTTAGTGCTACACATAGATTACTGTTAGAACATTATAACTATGTTTTTCAGTACCGATTCCATCTATGCCACGCAATTTTTGGTCCCGGGAAATTCACCCAAATAAAGCTTTTTCAAGAAAAAAATATTGTAAGAGGTCTAAAATAAGCGTTTGTAATTTTTAAAATGCTTTTCCGATAACTGTCAAGTAGCCACATGCACTCGTGCCCTTTACACAATAAATTAATAGCAAGCAACATTTAAACAAGTACCGAAAGTGCCGAATTTCCCGGTAAATCCCGGTTCCAAGTACAGTACCGAAAATCCAGTCCCGGTTCGTGAGCGGGAACCGGTACTGCATCCCCTACGCCTACCTTTCCGGGAAACAGCATGCCTGTTTCAAAACGTCACAGATATTTTTTTGAGAATTCTAATTAAGAGGGTTTACGCATTTCGGTTTCTCATACAAACTTCCAAGTTGAAATTTTTTAAAACCAATAAGCCTAATTTGATGAAACTTTGCATGCTGAAGTAAAACACAGAGATCTAAATAGTTTGTTGAAAACATTTTTAAAAAATATTTTATTTAACTTAGTTATTGCGATTTTTAACTTTCTATAGTGGACTTTGAATCTCAATAAATCAGCTAAAAAATCGTTTTTTAAAAATGTTTTTAACATACTATTTGGATCCCTGTGTTTTACTTCAGCATGCAAAGTTTCATCAAAATTGGCCTATTGGTTTTTTAAAAATATCAACTTACTCTTAAGTATTACTACAATTATCTTTAAGTTTTAAGTTTCAGGTTTATGGTTCACTAGCGGCCGCTTGCAGTTTCACCCGCGTGGTTCCAGTTCCCGTGGGAATATCGGGATAAAAAGTTTTCTATGTGTTAATCCAGGTTATAAACTATCTGTATATCTACCGAATTTCATCCAAATCCATTTAGTAGTTTTTACGTGAAAGAGTAACAAATATCCATCCATACTTACAAACTTTCACGTTTATAATATTAGTAGGATATTATAACTGACAGTTTCAGGTTCCAACTTCAGTTAAATTTATTTGTACACAGACTCGAATATAACATATACATCTTAGAATAATAACGCTATAGAAACCAAGTTCGCGCGCCTATTTTGAAGCACATTAATTGGAGCCAGAAATGGCACCCTACGCCGGACCGCTCCGTAGTGTTCAATGTGACAGCGCGCCGAACGTGTCTCGCGAAAACAAAAAAAAAATGACGGTTTGTGCAGTTAAATTGTGTCACAACACATCTGAAAAACATAAGAAGTATAATAACATCACTTTTCACAGGTAAGCTTTCAGTATTTTATAGTATCTTGTAGTTAATTAGGTTAAAATATAAACGTACTGCAGTGTGATTCTCTAAGTTAAAGTCTCGGTAGCAGCGGCCTGCGCAGTGCTGTCTCTTTCATAATCATAGAATTGGAAAGAGACAGCAGATCACGGCCATGCGCATACGTCACGCGTGTGTGAATCGGTTTAGTGCTTCATTTTTGACAGAGCGCTTGTATGAAGACTATCTTTCTATAGCGTTATTATTCTAAGATATACATACATACATTCATATAATCACGACTATTATACCCGAATGGTTAGTTAGAGACTAGGCAAAACTGGGTGAGCTTAATAGAGCGGGTCAGTATTTCACGCCGGCCCACCGTTTACAACTGTATAAAGCACAGGTCAGGCCGCATTTATGGAATACTGCTCCCATCTCTGGGCTGGAGCACCCCAATACCAACTCCTTCCATTTGACCGCATTCAACGCAGAGCTGCTCGAATTGGCTACTTGACAGTTTTCGAAAAAGTATTTAAAAAGTTACAAACGCTTATTTTATACCCCGTACAATATTTTCTTTCTCGAAAAACCTTTATTTAACAGAAAAAAACATATTTTTCTTTGTTGATTTCAAACTTCGTGCGAAAACGGTTGGTCAAGTGACATTTAGCTCGGTGACGTCACATTTCAATAAATATAGAAATTTAACTTGAAACCTGTTAGATAGTTTCTGTATACTTTGTGAAATGTGACGTCACAATCCGTCACATGAATCTCAATCATGGCCGCCCGTGTTTCGGGTCTTGTAATCCACAGACAAAAAAACGCAAATTTATTTTGTAAAAATAAAATATTTACAATTTATCTTAATAAAAAAAAACTATTGGATAATTATCGTTTAGTCATAACCTACCATTTCCGACATATTTTATATTTTATTGTTACAACTGTCAAATAGCCAATTGTCGGCGACGTGGATATTTCAGGTCGGCTCGTATGGCTCTTCGGAGAGACGTTGCGTCTCTCTGTATATTGTACCGTATATATCACGGGGAGTGTTCTGAGGAATTGTTCGGCTTGATCCCCGCCGCTGATTTCCTTCACCGCACTACACGCAATCGACTGTCATTCCATCCACATCACCTTGATGGATGGCGGTCTACTACTGTGCGTTTTTCAAGAAATTTCTTGCCTCGATCTACAGTGTTGTGGAACCAGCTCTCGGCGGCGGTATTTCCGGACCGTTACGACTTGGTGATCTTCAGGAAACGAGCCTATTCCTTCCTTAAAGGCCGGCAACGCGTCTGCGATTCCTCTGGTTTTGCGGGTGTCCATGGGCGGCGGTGATTGCTTTCCATCAGGTGACCCGCTTGCTCGTTTGCTTCCTTCTGCTATAAAAAAAAAAGTCCACTTTTCACCAAATAGCGACTGCATATGTGCTCAGCGTGACAGGTGGTAAGCCCATCGCCGTTCTATGCTGTTGGATGTATGTGCAGGCTTTAGTCCGTTAGTCGCCTTTTACGACACCCAAGGGAAGAGAGGGGGTGGTAGTATTCTTTGAATGAGCCGCTACGCGACACGGCTCGTATACAGGATGGAAAAAAAACCGTGGTTGGAGGAAAAGTACCCTTAGTATTGAAGATGGCAAATTTTATTGAAAGGAAACCTTCCTTTATTTTCATAAATAATTAAAACTGCATTTAAAGATTCTTGTAAAATCACCTGCTTGAGCCGAAAAACGAACCGGTGAGATGTGAAAAAAAACAACCTGTAAATTTCAGTAAAATGTTATCATTAATTTATGGGTACTTTTCCTCCAACCACGGTTTTTTTCCACCCCGTAGGCGTAGATATAATATTATAAATAAAGTTCTGTGAAAGGAACAAAGGTCTCAACAACAGCTTTTTAATTGTCACGAGACAATGAAAGCTGTAATTGCCTTGAATTGTATTTATAAAGGCCTACAAAGGGCAAACAATGTGGCCGGCCCCTAAATGAAATCTAATATTAATGCAAGAAGATTTTCAACTTTATTAATTACACGCTAACGCTGTTTTAATCAATTTAATTGACTCGAGTAGGTATACTTACTGAAAAAAATCAGGCGCGTCGTCATCATTAAAATAACGTTTCTAAAAGCTATTTCAAGTAACAAAATTGTATGTAGTTCAGTGAACTAAAGTACTTACTTATTTACCGATTTTAATCGGTAAATTTAATTTTATATTGTTTGTTATCCTTAAGTTTATAATCGCTTTGTTCTAAATAGGTCAAATAGCTATTTATTGTTAATTCGCGGAGCTGTAAGTATTTGTTAATTCGCAGAATGGGCCTAGTGACCTATAACACATTTTTATTAAAATCAACAATAGGCACCTGCTCTCACAATGCTTAAGTAAAATTTTTTAAACACTGAAAAAATACGACAACCTCAGGCGGGAAGGTTAAAAACGCTAAAATATATTTAAAGAAACATTAATCTCACAATGCTAATTAGTATCCTACTGTATAAGTCACTTGTTGCTAATATTAACGTGTAACGGATCTGTTGTGAGAGAAATAAACGTTTTATTGAATTGAATCATTTAAACGTCCCACTGAGCAAAGGCATTCCCACACAGACAACAGCATGCGGAGATTGGGTCATACAATATAATTAAATAACAAATACCAAAACTAAATGATTGCTATTTATGTACATCAATTTATTTAAATTAAATTAAAAAAAATTACGCTTATACCAATTATCTAGCCCAAGAGCTTCTATTGAAACTCGTTAATATGGTTAACCTAGATAACGGATAAATATACATTAACCATTATAATTTACCAAAAAATGTTGTGGCGTGCGGCTGAATAATTGAATAATTACCTATTTAGATTTGGAATGTAGACAAGAAGAGCGCTGATGCGTGGTAGGTAGTCAGGATGGAAGTCTTGTCCGTTGTAGAAGAGACACAGACAAGAAAAGGACTCACCAAACTCTGGAGCTGCAGATGACCCGATCTTCCTTTTGCGCACAAATTCACTTCGCAGGCAGTTTGACTTTGGTGAGCGGGTTATGCTTATTAGCAATTTAAGTTTGAGCTGATTTTAACACTCGAAATCAATTAAGAATAAAACAGTTTTGTTTAAATTGACCCAACCTGGAATTGAACCCGGGACCTCAGAGATGGCAGACCCGGCGCGCTTACCACTTGACCACGGAGGTAGCCAATTTATTTATTTATTGCATATCACTTACATTACAAGGTGTTAAAACATAAGCAAAGGTACACATATGTGAAGCCCTGCTAGAGCACATCAAATAAAAGGGCTAACTATTTTAAAAATCTAGGTAATCCTACTAATATTATAAACGCGAAAGTTTGTAAGTATGGATGGATGTTTGTTACTCTTTCACGTAAAAACTACTGAATGGATTTGGATGATATTTAGCATACAGATAGTTTATAACCTGGATTAACACATAGGATACTTTTTATCCAGATATTCCTACGGGAACGGGAACTACGCGGGTGAAACCGCGAGCGGCCGCTAGTATAATATAAATAACGCCAGTTTGACTAGCGTGCAATGCAATACTACAATAATAACAATAGCAGTCCCGTACAATACAAATTATCTTCACAATTAAAAAAAAAAATATGCTATGTTATCTCCATATTTGAGTAGTTGTCTGGAAGAAAGAAAGCTATAAGTACGTTAAATTGTAACTACACACATCAAAAGTGTCTAGGGATCAAACATTTTTATGCGGATTTCTTGAGATTGAGATGTGGCTTTGTAATAAATTTATGATTTTATAAATTTATATGGATCCTTTTTGGTGCATTTCATAATTTGAAACAGGAACTTTCAATCAATTTCTAGTAAAAGATGAAAATCAGCTGTCAATATTTTCCCTATAGAAACATACAACGCATTGAAGACATTATTAGTGCTACTGTTTCCCTACTACTGATTAAAACCAACGCGTTGGTTTTAATCAGTAGTAGGGAAACCGTTATTATGGAGCGGCGACGTCATTTAAGCAGGGAAGAAATGCTCAGAGCCGTGGGAATGATAGAAGCTGGTTCCCGGCAACGTACTGTGGCTTTAGCTCTGAATACAAGTCAGAGTGTTATCAGTCGACTTTGGACACGTTACCGAAGCACTGGTACCGTGGCTGAGCACCATGGAGGACGGTATCGCTGCACCACACGGAGACAAGACCGATACATTCAAATCACAACTCGAAGAGCTCCAACAATAACCGCCATGATGTTAGCCGTGAGGCTTCATCACTCTTCAGGGAACTTAATTAGCGACCAAACAGTCAGAAACCGCTTGCATGAAGTGAACCTTCATTCCCGAAGACCGCTAAGGGTACCACCTATAGCAATGCACAATCGTAGGATTCGATATCAATGGGCTCTTGAACACAGAAATTGGGCAGAAGAACAATGGCGTTTCGTGTGCTTTTCTGATGAGTCTCGTTTTGGTATGAGACCGGATACAAGACGTATACGACACTGGAGAACCCCTGGACGCCAACAGCGATTAAAATCCTGCCAGGAAGTCCATCCTTATAGTGGTGGAACCATCATGGTATGGGCGGGTATTTGGATCGGCGGAAGAACTGAGTTGATTTGGATCAGAGGCAACCTCAACGCTCAAATTTATGCTGAGACGATTGTATCAGACGTCATCGTTCCTCTACAAGTGCAAATCGGTCCCTTATTTCAGTTAATGCATGATAATGCACGACCGCACACCGCAAGAGTTGTAAGACAGACTCTCGCCGCAGCTAACATCAATGTCATGCCCTGGCCTGCTCAGTCGCCAGACTTGAACCCGATTGAGCATGCATGGGATATGCTACAGAGAAGAGCTCTGCCGAATATGGAGGGTATCCAGTCGCAAGAAGACCTTTTTTTGTTGTTGCAACGAACATGGGCGGCCATTCCACAGCGTGATTTGGATGAACTCATTTTGAGTATGCCAAACCGATGTTCTTGTGTTGTTAGTGTTCGCGGTAGAAACACGGATAATTAATTGTTTAAGTTACCCAATAAAATTTTAAAGAAAACTGTTATTTCAGTCTTTTTTTCGAACTTTAATGTTAGTGGTTCAAATGTCAAAAATCCCTTTATTAGGAAAATGGCAAATTTCTTTATAAATGCAAAGGTGACTTGGTTTATCGTTACTGTAGACAAACGAAAACACTTTATTTGATGAATCCTTAAAGAAAATTTTAATTAATATCAATCAGGAGAAAAGTTATTGCAAAAATATATGTTGATCCCTAGACACTTTTGATGTGTGTATCTACATAATATAAAAATCAGTTACTACGAATGTATGGTCGCGATCACCTTATGAACGGCTATTTGTCTAATTCTTTTGTTTGTTTGTAATTGCCAGGACAAAGTTTGACAATAGAGTCTAGCCAACGAAAGAACCTCGTAGTTATTTGATTGGCAACACTTTCCCAACTAGCAAAGTAATCCTATAAAGAAAGTTTATAAGTCTGTCACTACTAATAACGTTCGTATAAAGACATTGCGGTAGACTATTTAACTTATAATAGCATTTGCCAAGCCTTAACATATTTAAGTGCATTCATTTTTATATCTCGGTCTTATAGTTCGCTACAAGACTGACCTACAAAACATCTATAGGACACTTTTACTAGTAATAGCATTTCAGAAACGTAGATATTCTCAAGAGGTTTTGTCTTTGTAAGTTAGTCTTATAGTTAGCTACAAGATTTTCGTTTAGGACACTTTTAGGAATAAGTCTCTTATAATTGTTTACTGTAAAACTAAATAATCTAGAATAACATTTTGATCCTATAGTAGCATTTTGTGAGAAAACAAGATATAATAATATAGTTAGCTGAGATCACTATAAGTTTGCGCCGGTATAGTTTTGCTCGAGACTCTTTTAAATCTAATAGTACTTAATAAGAGCGCTATTTGATCAAAATAGCTTATAAGCTACTAGATCAATAACTTTATTAGTAAACGTAAGCCATTTTGTTGAGATTCAGTTGTTCCCCTTCGTCTTGAGGAAATAAGTTGAACATGAATTTAAGCGATTGGAAACGATTGAAAAGGAGTGGTGGTTACAGGAGAAAAGTGACAAATAAGTATAAAGAATTATAATTAGCATTAGCAGACATATTTCAAGGGAACCATAATTTGTTTTTAAATGGAGGCGAGTTATCTGGACTGAAACTGCTACAAGTACTAATTTACCTACAATGATACTATAAAGTACTTAATGGAGAGCAATTTCAAAACATGGCGAATATTCATAAGAATTGATGAAATATTTTATTTACAACAACATACTAATGTGCTATTTTTCGGAGGGGATTGTGAAAATAACTAAATTGCGGTACACATTTACAGTAAAAATGACTTCCCCACGAGTTTATACACTATATTGACAATATATTATTAGTAATTAATGTTTTACAATAATACAAAATAATAGTAATAGAAACATACGTTCTTATTAAGTATTTACCACAAAACAACCGGAACCACCAGCCGAAGGAACAAAAAAGATAACTTCTAATAAAATATACTTATTACTAATAACTAAGTACATTACTAGAGCATTAAAAACAGGATTGCTTTAGTAAGATACTTATGTCAGATACTAACAAGAGCGTTTGTGCTTGTAATTGTGTAGTCTCATATCATTATAGAAGCTATTGCGCTTCGTCAAGTATATTATAGGGTTTAGTAACATTTTAAAAGATGATTATAAGATAGTTATAGAAATAAACGCTCCTATAACTGCGCCCAAATCCAGCTTTGTAGCATGATACAAGTTTCTTATAAGTAACAATAAAAGTAGTCTTGAGATCGTTTTAAGTACTTATTTTGCTAGTTGGGTTGTTTCTATGTGTCTATCTGAGGCATAGAATAATATATCTGAGGTGTCATGTCGTATGCCAAATTGATTTTTTTCTGAGAAAATTGCAGCTGTGTGATCACTCACAGGGTCACCCCTGTGTTACCCAGTCAACATTTTTTTGAATTTCGTTCGTTCTTTCGTTAGCCAGACTTTAAGAGATTTTTCTTTGTAAATTCGTTGTTCACGCGGCCCTAGTCGCGGGCGGGCCGCTGTAGTTTTTTTTCGTAATAATAGGGATAATACAAGATAATTAATATTATTCTTTGCCACAGCTAAAAAAAATACGTCTTGAATGGATGGTAGGTTAAAAAAGATTTAGATGACTCAAAGTTCTACTTATTATTTGAGTTTATTGAATAAATATATTTTGAGATTGAGTTTAAATATATAATATACCTAAATTACTTAAATTAGAAAAGTCTTCCCTTCTTAAATTGCTGTGCCCGACAGGGCCTATAATGAAAATAACAACTTTGTAACATTATAGTGTGCAATAAAAATATTAAGTATTGACAAAATTGCGAATAAAATCTGCAGTTCCACACATTTAGGTTGAATAGTATTTGCAGTTTTGTTCATCAGAATATAGTTTTCGCGAGACAAAAGTGCAAAAGTGTCACTTCGCTGACCGACATGCGTCATGGCTATAAACAGGTGTCCGATCTATTTCAACTTTGATACAGTTGTATTTATAAATTATTTTTTGCGAGTATCTGTCGCATAGAGGCATATCGAGAAATAGTCATAGTTCTATGTCTTCGATCAACAATGTTGATCGAAGTTCTATGTGGTTATATTATGAAAAACGTCATTGATGATATACATATAATTAAAGTGTAAATTGTAACAATTATGATTTCATAAAGTCCTGTTTGTATTTACATATAACTATTTTGTATTTTTAAGTGTTTGAGGATATTTTTTTTTTAAATTGAATTCTTTTACAGCACTTTCAACAGGTTGAAACATTATAGAGTTATTTAACCTGTACAATAAGAACTGCTGGGCACAGGCCTCCCACGTTTAAAATAGCACGTGGATATTAGGCCATAACCCACCACGCTGGCCCAATGCGGGTTGGTAGGTTTTAACGACTGTCATCTTACGACAACAACCGGGACCAACGGCTTAACGTACCTTCCATAGCACGGAGGAGTTCGAGATGTTTTAATTTGGTCACCCATCCAGCGACCCGGCATTGCGAAAGTTGCTTAGCGGGCAAAATCGCAAGCCGAACGCACTAGCCGCTGCGCCATCAAACTCCTCCAATAAGAGGTACTTACAGGGTATTTTTAAAAAAATCAAACTTATACATTATCTAGTAACAGTCTGACGAAAGTAAAGTATGGGAAAAATGGCAAACTTTGTTGATTTATTACGATGGAAATTTCGCAAGGTAATGCTCTTAATTAATCATAAAGTCACGTTAATCCGCTATATAATTACATTTTCAAGGAACTTAAGCTTAACTGTACCTAGTCTAAGCATACTTTGCTTTTTTATTAGAGCCAAGTAACATCTTCGTAGCAAGGGCTTCGTAGCTTCGTAGCATTTTTAGCGAGTCTAGTTTTTTATCTATAATGATGCTTGCAGACTACAAGCTAGTTAGTTATTTATGAACAACAACAAATTACAGTGAAAGGAAGACTCTCCTTCCCTCATTTAGTACTAGTACTAAATGCATACTATTCTAAAGGAGACAGTGTCTCCACCTCATCACAATTCCCAGTAAGTATTCCATGCTTAGATATACTTTCAGATAAAAAAATACGAACCAATAAGAATACAAACCTCTTATAATGACGATAATTTCACGGGTACAATTTATTCGTTTTCGTAACAATTCGTGAATAAAGTGATTCTTTCGTATTAATTTGTATTGCGGCAGTAATTGGAATAAAAAAGTGGTCGTTTTATATTTGCTGTTGTATTTTTGAAAATCAGCAGGTATTCAATTATAAACTCTTTAAATAATATACATGTACGTTCGTAAAATGTAAGTGATTTATTTTTCATAATAAACTAACGGCCCGCCCGCTTGTTAGTCGCACCCCTCGGGGTGACAAATTTACAAACAATAAATTTCACACAAACCTTTTACAACAATTACGAACGCACAAAAAAACATTAGCCAAATTGGTGCAGCCGTTCTCAAGTGATGCCCGAACATGCATTTGTGGCAATTGATTTTTTTATATGTAGATAATAGAATACTAACCACTTTTATTGACGATAACTTCACGAGTACAACTTATTCGTTTTGCTTGCATGTTCGGGCTGATGCCCGAACGGCACTTGAGTACGGCAGGACCAATTTGGCTAATGTTTTTTATGTGTGTTTGTAGTTGTTGTAAAAGGTTTGTGGTAAATTTATTGTTTGTAAATTAGTCACCCCGAGGGGTGTTCACGCTGGCGAAGTCGAGGCCGCGCCGTTAGTTTATTATGAAAAATCATCACTTACATTTTACGAACGTATATCTATATCATTTAATAGAGTTTATAATTTAATACCTACTCCTTTTCAAAAATACAACAGCAAATATAAAAAGGCCACTTTTTTAATTCCAATTACTGCCACAATACAAATTAATACGAAAGAATCACTTTATTCACGAATTGAATTATTATTTAATTCATATCGAATAAAGAGTAGGTAATCCTCTTAGGAAACTCAGACAAAGTACAAATCTAGAAGAGAATTATTCGTACATTGAATTGAATAAGATTTCCATTAATGAACAATCATTTAGTTTCTAAATGAGAATTGCTTGTAGTAGATTTGCTCAATGTTGTTGTTGTTCTAGCCTACTGTTAGTCCATATTGGCTCCATCCAACAGCGCTGTTGTTTCAAGGTAATTTCGCCGAAATGACTCCGCAACTTGCCACGTAATCTTGGGCCCTTATTATGTAAAGTAGGATATACGTCTCATGCTAATGTAAGTAGGAAAACATCCTTTGTCCTTTGGTTGCAGTTTCGTCCCTATCATTATGGTGGAATGCGAAAATAGCGTTGTCTAGTCAAGGGGCCATTGTACCTCTGCGACAAAAGCTTGTGATGATACATACGTATAATCACGACTATTATCCCCGAAGGGTTAGTCAGAGACTAGGCAATGAGGACAGCAAAAGCAGTCCTCTACCATAGTCCACTTTACACCAAATAGCGACTGCACATGTGCTCAGCGTGACAGGTGGGTGAGCCCATCGCCACTCCATACTGTTGGATGTATGTGCAGCTTTAGTCCTTGCCAAATGCGGGTTGGTGATGACAGTAATCACAAACCCGGGCTATGCATCGAAAAAGACGTCAACACAAAAAAATTTAGGATTGGAAAATTAATTATCTAAGATAAATAAAAACAATTTGCCACCAATGTAGGTATGTTCGCAGGGGATCCGCACGAAATTGTGAAAATTTTTAAGTTACTTGTACTATGCGCTGAATTAGTTAAATGCATTAAAAGAACTTCCGTAAGTTAGCCTGATCATTGCACAAGGTCGTGGCCTTGTTGAAATTTGAAACAAAATCTTTAAACAATAACAAACAATACATAAATCGAATGACTTGTAAAAACATTTTTTCCACAACTTTCTTAATTTTACGCACGAAACAATAATTCTTACATGAAAAAATTTGTATTGATATTTCGTAGGTCGCCCCCATCTTAAAAAAGTAAATTTTAATTTCTAAAACAAGCGCGTGATGGTTTTGTACTTTTCGCAGAACAAACATTGCTCTAATCAAATTACTAGGTCTGAAACTTCAAAGCAGAATAGTTCTAATTTTAAATATCAATATGATTGATTTTGCTTTGAAATTCATTAGGAGACTTATGTCAGGTTTTGCGATCGCGCGGCACCCTCTTTTGTTGTGTTTGTATTTTGTCAAGACAAGGTTTCTATGAAAGAAATTTTTGTAAATTGTTTTAGGTAAGTAGGTAGGTATATACAGGGTGTTAAACGGAGTCGCGGGCGGGCGGCTTGTGTGATATAAATATCTAGGTTTTTTTGTCTATATCATTATTATTTTCTTTCTGTAATATAGCGTAGCGAAGCTAACGACAAGATGTGGACATTTTTATGTTTATGAAAGTCTGTTTTTTAACATAATGGCGGCCGCGGCGTCCGACTAATGTTCAAAACAATAGACGTGTGAGAATATAGTATTATATTAGCTCTCATTTCTTAAGTTTCCCGTTTGTTTTGTATAAAACTCAGACATAGATTTTTGTTGTTTAAATATATCATGCTGCCTTTCGTTTATAAATTGTGACAAAAGATCATGCCATAGTATTTCCAGTAGATGCGCTATTGCCGCAAATTATCTATCAAACAGATTCTATGTTTTGGTAAAGTGCTAAATTTCTTAATAGCTTAGAATATATAGTCCAGTCGGTCGTTAGAATGAAACGGGTTCACAAACGGGTCCCATATGTGCCTGGGTCCCAAACCTAATAATATGTATAACGAAACCAATAAACGCAAAGCACTTTGACGCCGTTTACAGCTGACAATTTCGCACTGGATCACTGCAGAAGGCTACTTATGGACATACATGCATACATACATATAAACACGACTATTATCCTCTACCATAGTCCACTCTTCACATGTGCTCAGCGTGACAGGTGGTAAGCCCATCGCCGCTCTAGGCTGTTGGATGTATGTGCAGTATTTAGTCCGTTAGTCTCTTTTTACGACACCCAAGGGAAAAGGGGGGGTGGTAGTAAACTTTCACCGCTACGCGACATGGCAACTTATGAAAAGAACCAATTATGGGTTCTTATGGTCGCATTAGCGACAAAAAGTAAAAAAATGGGACAGCGCTTCACCTTCGCCTTATCTTCACTATGGTACTTTAACCTCCTATTTTAAAATATTAATGATCGTATCTCATATTGGCCTAGTTAAGACATTTTCCAAATAGTTCAAAACTGAAAATTAGGTCATTAAAAATTCGTCCCATGATTACAACGCTGTGAAAAATAGCTGAATCAGGAGCCAGCCTCCCTCACCATACCTCTATCACAGAATATATACACTACCGCGACTCTGTACAAGTGGCAAAAGCTCCCGCCTTTTTTTTCGTTTTTCGTACAATGCGTGCGTTGCCACTTTGCCACAGAATATATAATAACAAGTGCGCTGCCTAATACGACTACGACGAATTACAAATAGACAGGGCCGGGAGGAGCGTTTGCGACTTGTCTATGTAAGTTTATTCGCTAGCGTTTGTCAATAGTAAATCGGTTAGCATAATTTAGTTGATACGCCATCAAACATAACCGTTTATGCGTTTGTCCTCAGCGTGCGTGGAGGAGGAGTGCATCGACTGGGAAGGCAAGTCGGTGCCGCACGGGCTGCTGTACGTGCCGGGGCCCGGCGTGTGCTCGCTGTGCGTCTGCTACCACTCCGAGCCTATGTGGTGCAAGGCCATCTACTGCGACCCGCCTTACGTTAGTGCAGATTTGTCTTACTCAACATTAGTGTTGATGAACAATCGATAGTTTATGGCTATAGATTTTTGACCTCGAAAGGCGACTGCTAGAAACCGCAAGAAACTTCAAGGGCTGGTCTTATATATCGACTATCGATATTGAACGTCGACTATCGATAGTATCATCACAGGTCAATACTAATAATATCATCGCAGATTACTTATGGACCTACTTTTTGCATCATAATTGTTTAATAATAGGATAGACTGCCCTCCATTACTTAGTAAATTTAACTTCCGTATTCCAATAAAATATCCTCGCAATAAATTAACTCCCTTCATACGACCATTTCGTAAAACTGTTCTAGGCTCCAACTCCCCCATTTCTAGACTGAGTAGGGTGGTAAATTAATGTACTTAGTAACGTTATTGACATTCACGCTGACTCGCCTAGCAAGTTAAATTTAAATTTAAATTTATGCTCAACAACTTACTTTTTGTTACATTAGGAAAACCTGTAATTGGCCTTAATTTAAGTTAATACTATTTAAGATTAATTGTTTGTAAACGCTGTTGGTTTTCTGAATAAAATAAAATAAAAGTTCCGTTACAAAATCATGAAACAGCTCATGTAGAGTAACCAAAAACCTATTTTTATAAGTACTTCCTTAAGTTAGTTTATGTAGTTTATTTTATTTTGTTTTTATTAGTGCATGAGGTTTACCTGTGTTTGTTACATTAAGCTAATTTTTTTTAACTGTTGTTTCTAAAGAAACATTTAAACAAATGTTGGTAAATCTAATAAAAAAAATACTATCGATAGCACTCTGTATATATATATACTGTATATGTAATACTTACTATTGATACAATATATCGAATATCGAATACAATACTATCGATAGTATTGACACGTGACGATACTATCGGTTAAGGCTTTACTATCGATAGACTATCGATCGACTATAGATTGGCAACACTCTCGGCAGTTACACCAGAGCGATTCATCACTAACCCACCAAACCATGCTTCGGAAGAGCACTTAAAGTCGGTCGTTACGATGCGCTACCACTCCGAGCCCATGTGGTGCAAGGCTCTACAAGGTCTACTGCGACTCGCCTTACGTTACTGCAGCTTTACTGGGACACCGGCACACTTCTTCTTTCTTAATTAGACCGAAGCGGTTAATCAATAAACCACTTGCTTCGGAAGGCAAGTGAAGTGGGCGTGTGCTCGCTGTGCGTCTGCTACCACTCTGAGCCCATGTGGTGCCAGGCCATCTACTGCGACCCGCCTTATACGATAGCGCATCTTTACTAATGCAGCCCTTACACAGTCAATTAAGATCGCGATCCAGATTTCAAAATTTCTAGATATTTTGTGATCCGATGTCGCAATCTGTCAATCTTCACGTTACACAGTCAATCTGGATCGCGATCACCGATCACGATCAAGGATCGCGATCTGGATTGACCGTATAATGGCTACATAAGACACCTGCCTTACTTTTCCATGGAACACCAGCCATATTTTACTTTTTCACGAAACACCGCCATATAATGAAATAGAAGTAAAAAAAACAAAGTCGATTGTCAGCTGATTTGAACGATCTATTCTCATCCGATCACTCATCCGATCAATTTAACCGTCAAAATAGCGTCCAGAGTACAAAGACATATAAAAGATAGACAGGTTACACGCTAACATTATTGCATTTTAAAGTGCTGCAAGTAGTACTATATCTACGTAATACGTTATTTATTATGACACGTTGCGCTAACAAGAGACACATTATGTGGTTAGAAAGAGATAAATGTACATCTCGCTCTATACGTATGTGAGTTTCCATGGCAACGGCCGCCAGTAGACCGCGCTAACATAGTCTGTTTCACTCTCACGCATAGAACAGATTACATCTCACTCTTTACCAACGTGAGGAGCAGCCAGCAGTTTATTTTAGATTAAAACAAAAAGGGAAGATACGGCATTAGCGTCTCGTGAGTGAGCCGCCAAAATTAGGCCTAAAGGGGCACAATTTCACTTCAGTCACAATTTGCCGAGCGAACAGGCTACATCGCCCTATTGCAGATATTCTACTGTGTGAAAAAGAGAAAGACGCTACTCCGCAGTGGCGTCGGAATCGGTCGTACGTACTCGTCTCTTGCAAAGCGACCGAGACTTCAACGCGCTACTCGCTGACTCCCTCGCGCTGATGTTGAAACTTACCGCTTTGTCTCGCTCGCTCGATTTACACTTTATAGGTGTGCGTGTGTGAGTGTTTGCTTAAGTAGTTGAGTAGGACTATATTTTGAATGACTACAAGTAGGAGCATGCCGTATCTTCCCTTTTTGTTTTAATCTAAGTTTATCGGGCATTTAATGTTTAATTTTAAAAAATCAGTACTTACAAATGAAATGACACGTTTTTCTTGTCTCTAAAAGTTGCCGTGTAATTTGTGGACCGCCTAAAAACACAGGAAGGCATTTTGGCCACGAAAAACTTGATAAATTCACGCGCTGTAGCGATGTATAGCCGGGACGCGAGAGCGTGCCTGACTGAATGCGAGTCGGGCAATTACCTTACATTCGTATTGCCATTCTAGAGCGTGTACAACGCATCTATAACTTTATACATCATTGCCAGAGTACGGATTTGAGCAAAACTCAATGCCATTTAGTTCACGCAATATCCGCGCGACATGAATACATTTTATCGCTGGTGTCGTAACTCAAGAGTACGAAACTTCACATTTCCAATCTCGATCGATCGGGATCGGGTTCGAGAGTAAGGGGGCAGGTCATCGATCCTTTGAGATGGATATTAGTGACCATCTTTTACACCAACTCAATTTACTAGGTACTTATATTCATATTTTAATGTAGTTATAGGTACCTATTGCAGAGAAAAGTGACCGCTGCCAAAGTGCCCTAATATGTGTTTTATACGGTTTTATAATTAGCCCTAGCAACAGCTGCCAAGTAGGAAACCGCACAACGCATTATGTTATGACGCACGCTCGTCGGATAGATTTTACTAGAACGAAGGACGTGCAGCAGAATCGACGATTTTGTTCGTACTGATGATAACTGTGTTGAAAATATTTATTTAACACATTCTGTAAAATCTCAACGTTTAAATTAGATTTTAAGAACTTACCTATCTCAGATTCTACGCATAATAGCATATTATTGAATGTAATCCTCTAAGTGCCTCTGTCCGCCCAGCTGAAAGTAAATACCTATACTATCTTGTTGGTGACAGGATTTTAAAGAACACAAGGACGATATTATGTCATTTGTGTCCTCACAAAATTTAAAACCCAATGCCAAAGCCGACTGTTCGCTTTATGACAGATTCGCTTTATGACAGATTCGCTTTAAGACAGATTCGCTTTAGGGCAGATTCGCTTTAGGGCAGAAATTGTACATCCAACTGCACATTATGTAGGTGCATATTTTAGCTTTTGAGTTTTAAAATATAAAAAATAGGTAAATAATATTAACTGGGTACTCCTTCACATCGACGCATAGAAACTCCTCGTTATCAATAATGGCCTTACATTATGCATTTGATTATTAAAGGTTAAATGACACTTGTCAATATATTACCTGAGGATATTACGATTGATTTGTTCATTTGTGGACTATCAGTATCACTTATTTCTAAATAAATGTTAATTTAATATATTAATACACCTATTTTAATCCCTGAAGGAATCTTGGGCATGCAAGAATTATCCACTAATTCTGAGGATCTATCAGCATTCAGCGACTGTTTTTCAAAGCAGTGGATGGGATTGATTACTCGAGACATATTAGCTGTTATAAAGAAGTATTTCGAACAAATAACCCAGAAGAAGGATGGCATGGTCGCCTTAAGAGCAGTTTTCCTATAAAACCGGCGCTGTATCAGTATATAGGTACAATTACTTAAAAAGGAAGCCAAGCACCAAGATAGAAATTTATGAAGGACTGAAACATATTGCAAAGGAAAGCGCCGAAGTTTAAAATTTAAAGAGAAAGATATAAAAATTGACAGTGCGTTGCGAAACGAAATTACAGTTCAAGCGTTTGTGCAGGATAAGTTGTATTAACCATAATGTAGGAGGCACATAACGTCACACCTATTTTGTTTTTATAAGTTTTATTTTATTTTATAATTTTTTCAAATAAGCTCTGTTATTTTTAATAATCATGTCCTGGCGGGAGTTAACCTATCAATATTCAGACTTCTATCCCATTGCTGAAAAACTATGCTGGCCTATCCATCGTTTTTAACTTTTTTTAGTTATTTTCTTATTAATTTGTTTCTTTTATTTTTTCTAGACCACTGTGCTTCTGTCGTAACGCGAATATGCCTTAGAGCGAATCTGTCTTAAAGCGAATCTGTCATCCTAATAAAATGCACTTCTCAAATACAATTCGCAGTTTCCATATAAATATACATATATTACATCACCATCATCAGGCTAAACGTCCCACTGCTGGAGACAGGCCTTCCCACATGACTTAGCAATCACCCACCACGCTGCCCCCATGCGGGCTTGTGGGTTAACTGCACCATTCATCATCATCATCATCATCAGCCCGCAACCATCCACTGCTGGGTATAGGCCTCCTTTAATAATGTGCAGTCATCTCTGTTCTGTGCCGATCTCATCCAGGTGCTGCCAGCTACTCATAACGATGTCATCAAAACACCATAATGAAACAAAATTAACATTTTAAAGTGTATACTATAATCTGTCAACAGTTCTGTAAGAACTTCCGCGTAGGTGAGCGCTGCTGCGAGTTCGAGTGCCTGGACCCGCCGGGCGAGGACACACGCTACCGCGAGCGGCAGCGGCTGCGCGCGCTTATCCTGGCGGGCAACTCCTCAGCACCCCACGTCGGCCCTACGCTCAAGCTGAACACGGGCATATCCCTGCTCGCCGTAGCCGTCGCCAGATTCGTATGAAAACGCTAACGCCCGACAGAATGGCGACGGCAACAAGTTACAAGACAGTGAATTTGCTAAAAGTGTTGTGAGTGCGAGTAATAACTGCTAGTGACAGCAGCGGCTGTGCGTGTTCTTTCTCGCCGGAAACTCATTTGCACCGCACGTTTAGGCCTCGCCCAAACTAAACAGTGGTATTTCCCCTCGCTGTAGCCAGATTTCTAGGAGAACATAACTCTTTTGATAGATTTGTGAAGGAAATACATTTCCACTTTTGCGAGATAAGTAAGAACTCTCCTTATTTTCAGACAGTGAACGTGGGAGGAACGGGCGTCCCATTTACTGAGGATACTTTTGCTGGAATGTTTTGCTTGTAAGATGTATAATATCAAGTTTACGAAGAATTATGTTTTAGTTAGGTTCATTACATTACATACAAACATACCTACACTACGCCCGGTTCCTGGAGAAGTACCTATACAAATCGGTAGTTAGACAACTTATAATTCTGTTATGTATATTTGTTTTTAACCTATTTCAATAAAAGTAGCTAGAAGAATAGTTTCAATTTTATGCGTTTGATTTATATACGATAGATAATTTTATTTAACATGACAAAGATATCTGTTTAACGTATAAAGCCTTATTTGTCCATTTAGTTAAAAGACCTTATAAAAGGCTACATTTGGAATATCTACAAATGTATTGTACCTATTTGAGGTAGGTATAAAACAACAGTGCCACATTTTGTCTGTAAAAACGTGCTACTTTATAGATACAGGCTAAACGCCGGAACAAAATAACATTTTGGACCAATTTTAAGTAACAAGTAGCATCGTCGTATCTGTTTGGTGGATTCATTTCATCGTTTAATGGCCGGTAGGGCCTTAGTTATTTTTAACCCAGTTCTTAGAGAAGAGCCTAATTATTTAAATATACTATTGAGAAGAGTATTCAAGCATGCTTCTTCCCGACTACTTGTAACAGTAAAGTTGTAACCGTACTTTTAAAAAGGTGGTTCCCTTCCGGTAACGCACTCTATTACTGTACTCTGTTCAAAAACAATGAAATTTGTAAGTAGTTATCGGTACCTGCCTACCTAATTGTACAAGACAGTAATATAAATGTAAGAAAACCCTTATGTTCACTGACGAAAATGTTCCTAATGTGTAATTAATAATGTTGACGACACGCATAAAAACTATTTTGTACTTATTCTTTAACTTTTTTACATTACCATTACCATAATTGACTAATTGCCAAGAAGACCACATAACCCTATATAACGGGCAATTAAAATGCTTCATCGATCTCAATCGTACCAATAAGGTTCAAAATATGGTGGCAATATACATTCTACTGCCATAAAAAGGGTTAAAGTCGATATAAAAACAAAATAATTTTAGTGCGTCGGCAAGTTCTATTCCCTGTGTCTTCGGCTATCTAAGTATATCTAATGATGATAAATATTAAATGTACATAAATTAAGCAATAATGCAGAAATATGTATTATTATTGTCAATAATATTATTATACAACTTGCTACATAACTTCTTCAGTCACAGTAAAATATCCTACTTTTCGACTTGGAGCATGATGAAATGAATATAGCTGAATTTTAAATTTCTCAGTACTTAGACTCGCCATTTCCAAAATCTTCACGTATGTACCTAACTCACTTTCGGACTAGCTTTAATATGACATCATAATAATATCAGCTACCTACTTAATATAAACTATCTAGAGCAATACTTAGCTAGGTAACATAGTAAAATGTCCATAGGGTAGACAAATAGGCTAGTCATTGTATTCGGAATTAAATGGGAAGGGATGGCATTGACATAGTGGCGTTGACCTGAAAACTGCTGAAGTAGGTACACCTACAAAGGAATTTTACTAAATTAAAATAGTAAATACACAAGTAGGTACCTATGTATAGATGTCTGTTTTTGTCATGCCTAAACGGCTAACGTTTTGGTTTCATTTAGTAGATAGGTAGTGCATAAGTAATCTGGAATAACAAAGGATTTATATATACTTGGAATATCTTATTTCATCAAAAAATAACTACAAACTAGGTTTTATGTGGGTGAAGCTGCGAATAGAGGCTAGTCTCATAATAAAATATTTTTACAAAGCCTTTTAAGCGTCAGCAAAACCTATGAATTGTTAAAAAGTCAAAGAGAAAAAAAGGATAAGAGTTTGTAAAGACTCATTAAAGGTTCACTTATGTAGATAGTATATATAGGTATCTACAAGATCTATTAGATCTACTAGATACGTATACAATACTATAAAAATATTAGTATGAAAGTATAAAACATACTTTTCGGATGGACAATAATGAACTTAAGACGAATACAATGACATTCATAATGAATAGGAATTGGACAAATACCCTATGCAATGCAAGGCGCATTCCTAACATTAAAGATCATAAAAAACTTAGATAGGCTAATAAAACAGTTAGGTAGTCTTGAAAAATACTTATGAAAATGTAGCTGTAGGAAAACTCTTCACGAGAGTCAGGACGACACAGTTAGTGGACAATAAGAGTAGCTTAACACTTTTAGAACTTTGTCACAGTCACTGCGGACGGACGCCCATTAGCGCAGTGCCCTCTAGTGGTATTAAGGTAAACTACATCGTAGGACAACCCCGCATTATCAGTGTTCAGTTACTTTTGTTGCTAACGAAAGGTGTTTATAAGAAGGTCCAGTACGAGTTTTGCTGAAATAAAATTCAACACGGTGGATAACGATTTTGGTAGGTAGGTACGTATAAATCTAAATAAACACCATGACTGCCCTTTCAATTGTTAACTGTTTCTTCTATCCAGTCCAACATGGTTGCCTGGAAGAAATTGCTGTTTAGCGATAAGGCCGCCAATTGTATGTACTATGTGTTTGTCCTTTTGTATGTGTTCTGTGGTGTACAATAAAGCATATTTTATCTTATGTTTATCTTATATTACGTTTAGAAATTGAAAAAAACATTTTAGCAAACTTTATTTTTAGACCACTTCCCTCCGTGCTGGATCGGTTAGAACGCCGCGCGCCGGTTGTTGTTGTCCTCCATCCGTTCTTCCATCAGTTCTACGGACGTAGGAAGGTCATTTATTCCGGCTTACTTAAGACGATACGGATACAGCACAAATTAAACAATATACCATACCTAATGAAAACTAGACATGAGTATGACTACTGCGTTTAACGCCATGGCCGCTAGAGGCGCTTTCAAGTCATGACAAAAAATATTATTGTTTTTTATTTATTTATTGATTTATTTATTCACCCTTTATTACATAACGCAACCTAGGTAAGTCAAACATTTAAAATAAATTTTCCTTAACATTAATGTAATTGTAATGTTAATAAAATAAGTACTACTTACTATTTAATACTGACGTTTCGAACAGTTTCAGGGAGCCATAAAATAATACATATGTAAAAAACGCGTGTAAAAAAACAGTGTAGTGTTTTATTTCAATGTGTAAAGTTCTTAACACTTTATAAAACAAGATATAAGTAATAAAATTGTAAAACTCGTACTAAGCCTTCTAAGTAAAGTGGTTTTAGTAGGTAAAAATAATTACTTAAAATAAAAAAGTAGGTGATTCCATTTTACACACCTACATAACTAATTAGAATATTGCACGTTTTAACTAATGATTTCTTTAATTACGAGTAATGTTATCTGTAGTCAGAAAATATAGTAAGAGCTAACGTAGTTAGTGGAAGCAGCAGGTACCTACTTAAACTTAACGCGAGTTCAACTCGCATTTGACGCAGTTTTTTTATTTCAAATATTTTTATTAAGTATAAATTAATACCAATATTATTGATCATTAAAATAAATATTTTAAATAGGTACTTCTGAATTTTATTTTCATTATTAGCTTGTGTCCTTGTGAGGTTGCGGTTGAGTTTATTGTTTATAAATTGCCACAATAATTAAACAATAAACTTAAATAAAAAAACTAGTGTTCCAAATAATACTTTCAAAACAAAGATTACCACAAATTTTAATTTTCTAACATTGTGTGCTTGTGTTTCAGCTCTTAAATTTATTTAACAACTTATTTTTATTGTCATAAATAATAAAAACAATTATTTTATTAATATAGTGTCATAATCATAAGATAAAAAAATATTCTTCTTCAACCATTAATTTTTAAGAAAATAATAAAGGTATGTGATATTTTGCTGGTTGTTACATATGTTGCAAACTAATTGTTAAGATAAACAGCTTTAATGATTAGATGTAAGATGCCATAGCTTAAAATTATTCATTGATTAATTATATAAAACTTTGAGATTCACTTCACTTATTGTTTTCTAAAGTAACAAATATTAGTGTTAGGCTATGTCAATATAACTTTACCTACTTACAAAACCTTAATGCACTTTTAAAATGTTTACTAAACAAAATTTTCTGCTTCGAATTATTTATTAATGTAATGGAGCCTTTGGAATTGGACCAATTGTAAAGTGTTTATTTACATTCTGATTGAATAGGTGACTGTATAAATTATCTTTATTTACTATCAAACAAAGGAAGGAATGGTGTCAATAACTTGAAAAATGTTAAATTCAGTTTTGTATTCCTATGTTTAATGTCAGAAGAACCACTTTTAGTAAAAGTACTAATAAAGTTGTATATAGTATTGTTATTAAATGCATAATTAAAAAATACTTTTTAAATATGTAGCTTAAATAAATTATATCACATAATATTTTGTCTTATTATTTACCAGCTGTAGCAAGCATGCATTGCATTGCCACATATTTTTAGGCCCAAAAACCCCCTTTTATCAATGGTTTCGGAAAACAGGGAGGCCAAACATACAAACATTGATTTTTATTTACATAGATTACCTACTTATTACAAATTAAGTTTCTTAGCACTTGTTTTAAATGAGTTTATACACATTTCTCTGTAGATTCCTCCTAATACTCATCCTAATACTACTAACAGCTCTACACCAGAACCAATAAAACTCAAACAGTTTGTAAAAACATATTATATTGAATAAAAATATTAGAATCATATTGATGCAAGGAAGTTCATGGAATGGCTAGGTATAAAAAGCTGGGATGTGTATAAGTCAAATAAATTTATAAACAATTATTTGTTTATAAATCAGTTGGTAGATACGGGTTGAAATAATGGTTACAATGCCAAGTCTTGGTTTCCCTACTGCTGCTCGAATAATAGCAAACTTATGCTGTTTGTACTTAAGCTCATTATTATAAACATTTACTAAATGCTGATGTTCACTATTATGATCACATTTTCAGTCCCTTATCCAATAGGTCCTTTCGAGCCTCTGCAATTTCTGCCTGGAGTTCTTTGGCTGCTTCTTCACAGTTGTTGAATGTAAAAACTCTGTACATAACAACACTAGCTGCGTAAAGGCCAAACATAACGACAAATATTAAAGGAGACACTAAAATAAGGTTCATGTTCTTCTCAATAAGTGGATGTTTCACATAACCTCCTATCAATGAATACCACACTGCAAATATTGCAGACAAAACTGACACCCACTCCAGTAACTTCGTCATTTTTCTGAAACCAATAAAAGGTGGTGACCGTCATGTAAAACATGTATGTACAGCAAAAAAAAATTTCATGATTTAAAGGTTGATTCACTTACAAACCAAAAATAGCAATTTAAGTTATCTAGACAAAGAATAAGTTATTGCCGTTTATGTACATGTATTTACGTATAAAACCGCTAAAGATTGATGAAATAGTCTGTAATTGATTCACAAAACAGAAATTTTGGATTTTGATTAAACACGATGGATAACACCCGGTGACTGACACACGACACGACAACAAAAACAAACACTGCCTGACACTTGACTTGACATCACATGATCACAGTGATAGGTGACAGCGGTCAGGTACTTTTTTTGTTCATTGTGAACACAGACATCTAATATGTCTGTGATTGTGAATCACTTTAATGCAAAATCACATTTAACTATAAGGCTGGCCACACACAGCCGGAATGGCTTGCTATATTATGAATCTGAATTCAGAAAGGTCGGAATACCATATGGCCGCTCCATACTTACCCCGCGATTCGCGCGCGAGAAAGTAGCGCGAACGCAGCGCGACGTGGACAAGGCTCCACATTTGCAATATTCGCGTAGTTATCACAGTTCGCGTGTTCGAATGTGATGGACGTCGAAAAACAAGAAGTGTGTATCGCTGTGTCTCTCGTTTTGTGCGCACTAACGTACTACAATTACAAATAAAAATTAGGAACTGTAATAATTATAATTTAATCATAGCAATGGGCGATTTTCTGACAGCCCAAATTAAATAATAAAAATTAGTTCAAAAATACTCGATAGATGGCGTTTTATGAAAGCCGACCCGTTCCTACCTAAGGGCTGTAATAAATTCTACACTTTTGCTTGTCTATCAAAAACATAAAAAAATAGTACTTACAAATTTTTATTCAGGATCTCCAGGACCTATTTCTATTTTGGAATGGAATAAATATTACGTAGCCATACACGTGTTCTACATGGACTCGCCTTTTACTAAGTGCCATACTAATCTATGCTAAGCGCCATCTATGAAGTCATTTACGAACCAATTTCTTTTTTTTTTTGGATCTCGGAAAATCGCCCATTGCCAGAAAATTCAACTTAAGATAAAACCTTTTTTTGTTTTAAAATTTTAACTGCCATTTCCTTAAAGGCACTGATACGCATCCATGCATCATCATGACCTTTTAATTTATTTTTAAGGTCTTTAGAATTTGCATCCCACAAAATTGGTTCGGTTTGGTAGTATTTCAGAAATTGCAGCTCTAAACGGTTCGTCCACTGTATGCTCATTTTTTCGGTAGATGATACCTACTGACACGACCAGACGCCGCCGTTGCTAACAGCAAATGAGCGACGCGCGAGTGTGGAGTCTAGACGTGTTCTCGCAAAGTTCGCGCGCGCTGGCCCTTTGTCGCGGGTCAAAAAACCGACAATAAACGGAGAAACAGGCGCGAAGCCGCGAAAAACATGCGACACGGCTCCACACTACGTGTTCTCGCACCTTTCGCGCTTTCTCGCGCGATTCGCGGGGTAAGTATGGAGCAGGCAATACAATATCAATATGCTCCACACACATGCTGATTTTTTCAGAATCTGAATTTCTCAGATCGATCTGGGGTCCAAGTCTGCTAATTTACGAATGGCATAATTGAATCGCAATGGGCGATTTTCTGACAGCCCAAATTAAAAAGTAAAAATTAGTTCAAAAACACCCGATAGATGTCGTTTTATAAAAGCCGGCCACCAGCCGTACCTACCTAAGGGCTGTAATAAATTCTACACTTTTACTTGTCTACCAAAAAAATAAAAAAATAGTAAGTCCTTACCTATTTATATTCAGGACATCCAGAACCTATTTCTATTTTGGAATAGAATAAATATTACGCAGCCATACACGTGCTCTTCATGAACCCGCCTTTTACCATGCGCCATACTAATCTATGCTAAGCGCCATCTATGAAGTCATTTACGAACCAATTTCTTTTTTTTTTTATGATCTCGGAAAATCGCCCATTGGATCGTATTGTAATTGTTTGACACATTTGGTATTCTCTTACTCATTTAAGAATACCAAATGTGTCAAACAATTACAATGCGATACAATTGCGATTAAATTATGCCATTCGTAAATTAGCAGACTTGGGCCCCTGGAAGAATGATGCTGACGAGCGTTCTGAATTCCGGATCTGAATATTTAAGATTCTGAATTCAGAACGCGCGTATTCCCATCTAATCTATTATAAAGGAGCGCACCCATTGAATTAGAATCGGTGCGTACAGACCGCGCAGAGCGTTGCGCCGATGACATAACGATTTTGCGAATTTGTCGTTAAGGTGCGTCCATTTCATTCTGATTTCGCATCGGCATTTTCATAGCAGTCTAGTAGTGCAATAATAAATCGAATGAGCTATGTACGCATTATGTCTAGATTATAATGGCCGCATTGTAAAACACTCTGTATGGTAAGTCTATCAAGGATGGCCAGACTGCCACCAAACAGCTCATTATCCAACTCATTTCATTTAGGTATATTGGCTGTCGTAAAAAACGAATCAACGGATTGAAGACTATACACAAACATTGAACGGCATAAAGTGGCGATGGGTTCACCACCTATCACGCTGAGCATAATATGTGCAGATGTTATTTCGTGATAATTGACTGATTGGTGATGATGACCGCAAATACAGTGCACTGCGCATGCTTTTGCGGTCACCATTGCTTTAGTGCACTGCTTTGCCTAGTCACTGAATAACCTTATATGTAGGTAAGTATAATAGTTGTGAGTGTATGTCCGTATGTAGTCTGGCTAATGAAAGCTGTCCCTGAGAAAAGGCGGCAATTTCAAAAAATCTGCTGCTAGTAATACTGGCTATACACTGAATAAACGAAATTGATACTATTATTTTTATACATATTATATGAAATCAAAATTAAATCAATTTCTTTATTAAAAAGTGGCGAGCTCATATCTATTATAGGTTAAGACGCAATAATAATTCAATAATTGTCGCATTAATAATGTTCTTTTTGCTGTGTTCGTAATTTGTGAAGACATGTTATAAAAAATTATGACGGGATGATCCTCAGAACAGCTTTAGTTATTGTTCCAAGGGATGATCAGAGATTGCGTCCGTGCGAAGCTGGGGCGAATCGCCGGTATACTTTAATCAGCACAGGTGCGAAAATGAGATTAAAATAAAACTACTTTTTTAAAATTACTATCATTAACTAATATTAAGATGAATCTAACGCCTGTTGTCTTGTTAATAATTAAGTAAGAGTAGTTAAACAATTTTTTTATGGCTGTGGATAGAGCAAGCGGCATTCTAGTACGATCGGTTACGATGCCGTAATTACGGCATCCTAGTACAAAGTGTAGGCAGTGAATAGAGTGCCACAAGCGGCAACTTAGTACGATCGGTTACGATGCCGTAATTTGACGGCATCCTAGTACAAAGCGTATAGAGTGCCACAAGCGGCATTATATCTCAATCGGTTCGGGAACCGTAACATATTTTTTATTTGTCATAATGTTCAGACGACTTATTATTCAAAATATATTTTTGTATGGATTTAGATTTCTGTTGTCTAATAAAAAAAATAACCTCGAAATTCAAGACAATCGCTACGCTGCGTTTCGCGATTGTCTTAAATTTCTAACCTATCACGTGACCTACAGGAGTAGGGCAGCTAGTATTTCAGTTGTTTAACAAAAACTTTACGGCAGCTTAGGCTTATTCTATGTAGTCAAAATTTTAATAAAATCCAAGTATCAAAAGAATTGCGTTATACTACCTAAGAAATCAAGCACCACACGTAAACAACCTCGTTTTTGATTGAATTTGGCGTCTTTCTTCTGTTGTATTTCTTGAAACTTTGAAACCATGCAAAACAACATTTTCTGCACTCCGCTTTTAATAGTTTTATTCATTTTTACCTTCTATTATATGTCTGTGATTTTTACACCCGTAAATTGTTAAAACAAGATCACGTAAAACTACTGACAACTTGGGAAATTGATGGTGACATTTGCATTAAGCATTACCATGTCAAAAGTTTTCTAAAATGTCCAGGGACTACTTTTGATAGCCAGACTATGTATGTATGTCTATCAGGAGGTTTTTTCAGTGACAGATAGAATTACTTACCTGAATTTGCTTCTATTTAGTTAGCATTTTGGTAGTATAAATGGATGATTAAAGCAAGGGCAGTTGTATCGTTACATATTTCTACAAGTGAGCTGAAAAGAAATATTTCATAACTTAATAACTTGATTGTGAGAAAATAGAAATCAATACAAAGCAACAAATCTGTCAGCTGCGTACCTACGCTTTGATTCCAATCCAATGGACGCGCACTCGGACCAAATATCATGGTCCGAGGGACGCGCACCTTTAAGCCGGGTCCGCTGCGCCACTTTTTGAACAGAACATTGTTCAAGAACATTAATAGGGGCGTGGCCTAAATGTTTTGTCGAACATCGAACACTGGAACGTGTTTGCCGGAGTTTGTGGAAAACATCCCCCGCGTTCATCTGCGGGGGGAGGGGTCTTTCATTTTATGTTTGATTTTGGAGCAGGAAGGAAGTCGTTTCGCTCATGACATGATGGAGGGCATTGTCGAGTGGAATGCAGAGGCAACACTAGAATTCATAATTTTTGACCTAAAGTGTTCCTATTAATGACCTCTATTCATAGAATCTAAAAAGGGGGTTATGGGAGACCAATTTTTTTTGTGAAAATTAAAACCCAAAAAAAAATTCGAAAAAAATATTTTTAAAAGATTTTTTTTAGATATACCATAGTGTCCCTAAGGCTATACTCCAACTGCCCCGCCTAAATCACAAACTACATAAAAAAAATAACAAGTCTTCTGGGGTCTCGGTAGCTTAGCGGTTAGAGCAGTGGACCGGCAATCCAAAGGCCATGGGTTCGAATCCCATTCAAGCTTTCCTGAGATTGGTTGTTTTTTATTAGTAAACATTTTATCCTAATAACCCATAAAATTCATTAGATTTAATTCAAATTATTAGGTAAGTAGGTACTTTTACCTTTAGATACATATTTTTCAGTCTATTGTAGAGAGCTAAACAGACTTCTGGAATCAATTGGGACAATTGCTGTTTAGAAATTCTCAAATTGTACATTATACTTGTGTAACTATCCCCCGTTGCTAGAAATCGTAACGTTACACCTAATCTCATATCAGGTAGAATTACATCATGCCGCCATGTAGTTGCTTTCTGTATGTCAGACTCTATTAATGATAAAAGTTCTTCAAAATCACTCTCGCTACAACGAAAAAAATTTTTTATTCCAAATCTGTCTTCAATTTGCAGTTCTTGATATATGTTGAAAGAGCGTTGCTGTAAGTAAGGTCTGACACGAAATCTATTTCTTTTACTTCTTCCGAGAACGAAATCCACTATAGCCAAAACAATGTTCACGTCTTCCTCGTCGCTGCTCATTTTTTTAAATGTGAAGGTATGTTCAAAAACTTTGTTTACTGAACATTGCTAAAGTCGCAGCGGACGGGAAATGTTTCGAACAAAAAATGTTCATGAACAATGTTCTGTTCAAAACATGTCGCAGCGGACGCGGCTTTAGAATAAAAATGGGCAAAGGATTCATTCTTGCAGCCAATGATTTATGCATACAGCTTACACTAATTAGACAATAACTTCAGGCAACCATTAACTAGAAAAATCAGATTTTTTTGTATGTTTTTATATGGTTTTCTTCAGGGTGATAGATGGTGAAGTTTGTTGGGTTTTCCAAAACAACAAATAAATAAAATGTTTTATCAGCTGGTATTTCCGGTTTAAATATGACGCATCAATCAATTCTTTAAAAATTGGCAACTCTGACCCTTGTGTCGTAAAAGGGTGAGTGAACCGCCTCATTGTTATTTATTGCATTTGTCTCTAATAATACATTAATTAGCCGTTTTACTGGTACATCAAGTGCAATAACATAGTTCACGACAGCCATGCCAATGTGAGTAATATACAAAAGGTGTGGCACGTCGTTGGGGCGTTGTTTCGTGGTGCAGTGACATTAACAGTGTGAAAAATATTTTGCCTATCTCGTAAGATGACCGAGTATAAGTTGGTAGTGGTAGGCGCTGGAGGCGTCGGTAAATCTGCATTGACTATACAGCTAATACAGAATCATTTCGTGGACGAGTATGATCCTACTATAGAGGATTCGTATAGGAAACAAGTGGTGATAGATGGTGAAACGTGCCTGTTGGATATATTGGATACAGCTGGTCAGGAGGAGTACTCCGCTATGCGGGACCAGTACATGCGGACTGGGGAGGGCTTCCTGCTGGTGTTCGCAGTGAACAGCGCCAAGAGCTTCGAGGACATCGGCTCGTACCGGGAGCAGATAAAGCGCGTGAAGGACGCCGAGGAGGTGCCGATGGTGCTGGTCGGCAACAAGTGCGACCTGCAGGCGTGGGCCGTCAACATGGCGCAGGCGCGCGAGGTGAGCTTTGCACACACTCATTTGTTTATATTCTTGGTCAGTTTACAACAAATACAATGACCTTGTAATGCGTATGATAAGAATGTGCATTACAACAGCATTAACAGTTCTGTCTATACAGTGTGCAGGTGCAAGCAAAAGGTTGTCTCTACAGAATAAAAAATGCTTTGGCTATAGTAAAGATTGCATTCTCCACTTGCCACCCTTTGTTTGTTTCTGCAGCTGAAACTAGTTTGTTGATTCTGTTAAGATTACCATATGTTTAGACGCTGTAGGTACAGGTTTTCTGAATATGTTTCAGTTTCAACAAAAATTTAGCAATTTGTGCATAGGGATAAACATAACAACTTAATAGGTCAAGGATCATAAGACCGCCGGTGGTCACAAAACAATTGATTTTCAATTGTGTCTAGTTTCACGGTGCTCAAGGGGTTAAGTCTTCATTACTCAAATGTAGATACTAGATGTTTGCACTAAGAATTTTCACTAATTGGTTTTTATAGTTGATTCATTTTAATACAAAATATTTATTAGCAAATATTAAGTAGATACTCCTGTGTAGTCCTATATTGAATAAATTAATGAAATTAGAATTTGGGATTTAAAAATGTGTTAAGGAATGTTAAGCTAACAAAACTAATATGAAAATGAATTGAAGAAACTTGTTTTTGCTTTGTATAGTAGGTATATAGTAATTGTGTTGTATACTATACAAAGTATTGTATAAAATTAAGAAGTAAGAAATATTACCATAGTTAGTCAATATCTGCAAATATTAGTTAGTTGTCATAAGTTGGCAGTTGTTACAATAATTGAACACAACGGCATTGGGGCTAGTGGCTTCCTACACAACGGCAATCCAAAGGTCGTGGGTTCGAATCCCACTCGAGCTTCCTGAGACTGGTTGATTTTTTTTTCTGGTAAACATTTTATCCTATATCTATATAGCATTGTGAATGCAAAATTTCAATAATTAAGATATTTATAAGCAATTACGTCTTTATCGATTGTTAAATACTTGCAATAGTATTTCTTTCGAATGTGAGGGTAGACTTCACAGTGACGTAATACCGCTGGCTTGCAGCGTAAATCAAACTACTAGGAAAAATTCAACGAGTCTTCTGGGGTCTCGGTAGCTCAGCGGTTACAGCAGTGGACCGGCAATCCAAAGGTCGTGGGTTCGAATCCCACTCGAGCTTCCTGAGACTGGTTGATTTTTTTTTTTTTTTTCTGGTAAACATTTTATCCTATATCTATATAGCATTGTGAATGCAAAATTTCAATAATTAAGATATTTATAAGCAATTACGTCTTTATCGATTGTTAAATACTTGCAATAGTATTTCTTTCGAATGTGAGGGTAGACTTCACAGTGACGTAATACCGCTGGCTTGCAGCGTAAATCAAACTACTAGGAAAAATTCAACGAGTCTTCTGGGGTCTCGGTAGCTCAGCGGTTAGAGCAGTGGACCGGCAATCCAAAGGTCGTGGGTTCGAATCCCACTCGAGCTTCCTGAGACTGGTTGATTTTTTTTTTTCTGGTAAACATTTTATCCTATATCTATATAGCATTGTGAATGCAAAATTTCAATAATTAAGATATTTATAAGCAATTACGTCTTTATCGATTGTTAAATACTTGCAATAGTATTTCTTTCGAATGTGAGGGTAGACTTCACAGTGACGTAATACCGCTGGCTTGCAGCGTAAATCAAACTACTAGGAAAAATTCAACGAGTCTTCTGGGGTCTCGGTAGCTCAGCGGTTAGAGCAGTGGACCGGCAATCCAAAGGTCGTGGGTTCGAATCCCACTCGAGCTTCCTGAGACTGGTTGATTTTTTTTTTTTTCTCGTAAACATTTTATCCTATATCTATATAGCATTGTGAATGCAAAATTTCAATAATTAAGATATTTATAAGCAATTACGTCTTTATCGATTGTTAAATACTTGCAATAGTATTTCTTTCGAATGTGAGGGTAGACTTCACAGTGACGTAATACCGCTGGCTTGCAGCGTAAATCAAACTACTAGGAAAAATTCAACGAGTCTTCTGGGGTCTCGGTAGCTCAGCGGTTAGAGCAGTGGACCGGCAATCCAAAGGTCGTGGGTTCGAATCCCACTCGAGCTTCCTGAGACTGGTTGATTTTTTTTCTGGTAAACATTTTATCCTATATCTATATAGCATTGTGAATGCAAAATTTCAATAATTAAGATATTTATAAGCAATTACGTCTTTATCGATTGTTAAATACTTGCAATAGTATTTCTTTCGAATGTGAGGGTAGACTTCACAGTGACGTAATACCGCTGGCTTGCAGCGTAAATCAAACTACTAGGAAAAATTCAACGAGTCTTCTGGGGTCTCGGTAGCTCAGCGGTTAGAGCAGTGGACCGGCAATCCAAAGGTCGTGGGTTCGAATCCCACTCGAGCTTCCTGAGACTGGTTGATTTTTTTTTTTCTGGTAAACATTTTATCCTATATCTATATAGCATTGTGAATGCAAAATTTCAATAATTAAGATATTTATAAGCAATTACGTCTTTATCGATTGTTAAATACTTGCAATAGTATTTCTTTCGAATGTGAGGGTAGACTTCACAGTGACGTAATACCGCTGGCTTGCAGCGTAAATCAAACTACTAGGAAAAATTCAACGAGTCTTCTGGGGTCTCGGTAGCTCAGCGGTTAGAGCAGTGGACCGGCAATCCAAAGGTCGTGGGTTCGAATCCCACTCGAGCTTCCTGAGACTGGTTGATTTTTTTTTTTTTTTTCTGGTAAACATTTTATCCTATATCTGATGCTGATTTTTTCAGAATCTGAATTTCTCAGATCGATCTGGGGTCCAAGTCTGCTAATTTACGAATGGCATAATTGAATCGCAATGGGCGATTTTCTGACAGCCCAAATTAAAAAGTAAAAATTAGTTCAAAAACACCCGATAGATGTCGTTTTATAAAAGCCGGCCACCAGCCGTACCTACCTAAGGGCTGTAATAAATTCTACACTTTTACTTGTCTACCAAAAAAATAAAAAAATAGTAAGTCCTTACCTATTTATATTCAGGACATCCAGAACCTATTTCTATTTTGGAATAGAATAAATATTACGCAGCCATACACGTGCTCTTCATGAACCCGCCTTTTACCATGCGCCATACTAATCTATGCTAAGCGCCATCTATGAAGTCATTTACGAACCAATTTCTTTTTTTTTTTATGATCTCGGAAAATCGCCCATTGGATCGTATTGTAATTGTTTGACACATTTGGTATTCTCTTACTCATTTAAGAATACCAAATGTGTCAAACAATTACAATGCGATACAATTGCGATTAAATTATGCCATTCGTAAATTAGCAGACTTGGGCCCCTGGAAGAATGATGCTGACGAGCGTTCTGAATTCCGGATCTGAATATTTAAGATTCTGAATTCAGAACGCGCGTATTCCCATCTAATCTATTATAAAGGAGCGCACCCATTGAATTAGAATCGGTGCGTACAGACCGCGCAGAGCGTTGCGCCGATGACATAACGATTTTGCGAATTTGTCGTTAAGGTGCGTCCATTTCATTCTGATTTCGCATCGGCATTTTCATAGCAGTCTAGTAGTGCAATAATAAATCGAATGAGCTATGTACGCATTATGTCTAGATTATAATGGCCGCATTGTAAAACACTCTGTATGGTAAGTCTATCAAGGATGGCCAGACTGCCACCAAACAGCTCATTATCCAACTCATTTCATTTAGGTATATTGGCTGTCGTAAAAAACGAATCAACGGATTGAAGACTATACACAAACATTGAACGGCATAAAGTGGCGATGGGTTCACCACCTATCACGCTGAGCATAATATGTGCAGATGTTATTTCGTGATAATTGACTGATTGGTGATGATGACCGCAAATACAGTGCACTGCGCATGCTTTTGCGGTCACCATTGCTTTAGTGCACTGCTTTGCCTAGTCACTGAATAACCTTATATGTAGGTAAGTATAATAGTTGTGAGTGTATGTCCGTATGTAGTCTGGCTAATGAAAGCTGTCCCTGAGAAAAGGCGGCAATTTCAAAAAATCTGCTGCTAGTAATACTGGCTATACACTGAATAAACGAAATTGATACTATTATTTTTATACATATTATATGAAATCAAAATTAAATCAATTTCTTTATTAAAAAGTGGCGAGCTCATATCTATTATAGGTTAAGACGCAATAATAATTCAATAATTGTCGCATTAATAATGTTCTTTTTGCTGTGTTCGTAATTTGTGAAGACATGTTATAAAAAATTATGACGGGATGATCCTCAGAACAGCTTTAGTTATTGTTCCAAGGGATGATCAGAGATTGCGTCCGTGCGAAGCTGGGGCGAATCGCCGGTATACTTTAATCAGCACAGGTGCGAAAATGAGATTAAAATAAAACTACTTTTTTAAAATTACTATCATTAACTAATATTAAGATGAATCTAACGCCTGTTGTCTTGTTAATAATTAAGTAAGAGTAGTTAAACAATTTTTTTATGGCTGTGGATAGAGCAAGCGGCATTCTAGTACGATCGGTTACGATGCCGTAATTACGGCATCCTAGTACAAAGTGTAGGCAGTGAATAGAGTGCCACAAGCGGCAACTTAGTACGATCGGTTACGATGCCGTAATTTGACGGCATCCTAGTACAAAGCGTATAGAGTGCCACAAGCGGCATTATATCTCAATCGGTTCGGGAACCGTAACATATTTTTTATTTGTCATAATGTTCAGACGACTTATTATTCAAAATATATTTTTGTATGGATTTAGATTTCTGTTGTCTAATAAAAAAAATAACCTCGAAATTCAAGACAATCGCTACGCTGCGTTTCGCGATTGTCTTAAATTTCTAACCTATCACGTGACCTACAGGAGTAGGGCAGCTAGTATTTCAGTTGTTTAACAAAAACTTTACGGCAGCTTAGGCTTATTCTATGTAGTCAAAATTTTAATAAAATCCAAGTATCAAAAGAATTGCGTTATACTACCTAAGAAATCAAGCACCACACGTAAACAACCTCGTTTTTGATTGAATTTGGCGTCTTTCTTCTGTTGTATTTCTTGAAACTTTGAAACCATGCAAAACAACATTTTCTGCACTCCGCTTTTAATAGTTTTATTCATTTTTACCTTCTATTATATGTCTGTGATTTTTACACCCGTAAATTGTTAAAACAAGATCACGTAAAACTACTGACAACTTGGGAAATTGATGGTGACATTTGCATTAAGCATTACCATGTCAAAAGTTTTCTAAAATGTCCAGGGACTACTTTTGATAGCCAGACTATGTATGTATGTCTATCAGGAGGTTTTTTCAGTGACAGATAGAATTACTTACCTGAATTTGCTTCTATTTAGTTAGCATTTTGGTAGTATAAATGGATGATTAAAGCAAGGGCAGTTGTATCGTTACATATTTCTACAAGTGAGCTGAAAAGAAATATTTCATAACTTAATAACTTGATTGTGAGAAAATAGAAATCAATACAAAGCAACAAATCTGTCAGCTGCGTACCTACGCTTTGATTCCAATCCAATGGACGCGCACTCGGACCAAATATCATGGTCCGAGGGACGCGCACCTTTAAGCCGGGTCCGCTGCGCCACTTTTTGAACAGAACATTGTTCAAGAACATTAATAGGGGCGTGGCCTAAATGTTTTGTCGAACATCGAACACTGGAACGTGTTTGCCGGAGTTTGTGGAAAACATCCCCCGCGTTCATCTGCGGGGGGAGGGGTCTTTCATTTTATGTTTGATTTTGGAGCAGGAAGGAAGTCGTTTCGCTCATGACATGATGGAGGGCATTGTCGAGTGGAATGCAGAGGCAACACTAGAATTCATAATTTTTGACCTAAAGTGTTCCTATTAATGACCTCTATTCATAGAATCTAAAAAGGGGGTTATGGGAGACCAATTTTTTTTGTGAAAATTAAAACCCAAAAAAAAATTCGAAAAAAATATTTTTAAAAGATTTTTTTTAGATATACCATAGTGTCCCTAAGGCTATACTCCAACTGCCCCGCCTAAATCACAAACTACATAAAAAAAATAACAAGTCTTCTGGGGTCTCGGTAGCTTAGCGGTTAGAGCAGTGGACCGGCAATCCAAAGGCCATGGGTTCGAATCCCATTCAAGCTTTCCTGAGATTGGTTGTTTTTTATTAGTAAACATTTTATCCTAATAACCCATAAAATTCATTAGATTTAATTCAAATTATTAGGTAAGTAGGTACTTTTACCTTTAGATACATATTTTTCAGTCTATTGTAGAGAGCTAAACAGACTTCTGGAATCAATTGGGACAATTGCTGTTTAGAAATTCTCAAATTGTACATTATACTTGTGTAACTATCCCCCGTTGCTAGAAATCGTAACGTTACACCTAATCTCATATCAGGTAGAATTACATCATGCCGCCATGTAGTTGCTTTCTGTATGTCAGACTCTATTAATGATAAAAGTTCTTCAAAATCACTCTCGCTACAACGAAAAAAATTTTTTATTCCAAATCTGTCTTCAATTTGCAGTTCTTGATATATGTTGAAAGAGCGTTGCTGTAAGTAAGGTCTGACACGAAATCTATTTCTTTTACTTCTTCCGAGAACGAAATCCACTATAGCCAAAACAATGTTCACGTCTTCCTCGTCGCTGCTCATTTTTTTAAATGTGAAGGTATGTTCAAAAACTTTGTTTACTGAACATTGCTAAAGTCGCAGCGGACGGGAAATGTTTCGAACAAAAAATGTTCATGAACAATGTTCTGTTCAAAACATGTCGCAGCGGACGCGGCTTTAGAATAAAAATGGGCAAAGGATTCATTCTTGCAGCCAATGATTTATGCATACAGCTTACACTAATTAGACAATAACTTCAGGCAACCATTAACTAGAAAAATCAGATTTTTTTGTATGTTTTTATATGGTTTTCTTCAGGGTGATAGATGGTGAAGTTTGTTGGGTTTTCCAAAACAACAAATAAATAAAATGTTTTATCAGCTGGTATTTCCGGTTTAAATATGACGCATCAATCAATTCTTTAAAAATTGGCAACTCTGACCCTTGTGTCGTAAAAGGGTGAGTGAACCGCCTCATTGTTATTTATTGCATTTGTCTCTAATAATACATTAATTAGCCGTTTTACTGGTACATCAAGTGCAATAACATAGTTCACGACAGCCATGCCAATGTGAGTAATATACAAAAGGTGTGGCACGTCGTTGGGGCGTTGTTTCGTGGTGCAGTGACATTAACAGTGTGAAAAATATTTTGCCTATCTCGTAAGATGACCGAGTATAAGTTGGTAGTGGTAGGCGCTGGAGGCGTCGGTAAATCTGCATTGACTATACAGCTAATACAGAATCATTTCGTGGACGAGTATGATCCTACTATAGAGGATTCGTATAGGAAACAAGTGGTGATAGATGGTGAAACGTGCCTGTTGGATATATTGGATACAGCTGGTCAGGAGGAGTACTCCGCTATGCGGGACCAGTACATGCGGACTGGGGAGGGCTTCCTGCTGGTGTTCGCAGTGAACAGCGCCAAGAGCTTCGAGGACATCGGCTCGTACCGGGAGCAGATAAAGCGCGTGAAGGACGCCGAGGAGGTGCCGATGGTGCTGGTCGGCAACAAGTGCGACCTGCAGGCGTGGGCCGTCAACATGGCGCAGGCGCGCGAGGTGAGCTTTGCACACACTCATTTGTTTATATTCTTGGTCAGTTTACAACAAATACAATGACCTTGTAATGCGTATGATAAGAATGTGCATTACAACAGCATTAACAGTTCTGTCTATACAGTGTGCAGGTGCAAGCAAAAGGTTGTCTCTACAGAATAAAAAATGCTTTGGCTATAGTAAAGATTGCATTCTCCACTTGCCACCCTTTGTTTGTTTCTGCAGCTGAAACTAGTTTGTTGATTCTGTTAAGATTACCATATGTTTAGACGCTGTAGGTACAGGTTTTCTGAATATGTTTCAGTTTCAACAAAAATTTAGCAATTTGTGCATAGGGATAAACATAACAACTTAATAGGTCAAGGATCATAAGACCGCCGGTGGTCACAAAACAATTGATTTTCAATTGTGTCTAGTTTCACGGTGCTCAAGGGGTTAAGTCTTCATTACTCAAATGTAGATACTAGATGTTTGCACTAAGAATTTTCACTAATTGGTTTTTATAGTTGATTCATTTTAATACAAAATATTTATTAGCAAATATTAAGTAGATACTCCTGTGTAGTCCTATATTGAATAAATTAATGAAATTAGAATTTGGGATTTAAAAATGTGTTAAGGAATGTTAAGCTAACAAAACTAATATGAAAATGAATTGAAGAAACTTGTTTTTGCTTTGTATAGTAGGTATATAGTAATTGTGTTGTATACTATACAAAGTATTGTATAAAATTAAGAAGTAAGAAATATTACCATAGTTAGTCAATATCTGCAAATATTAGTTAGTTGTCATAAGTTGGCAGTTGTTACAATAATTGAACACAACGGCATTGGGGCTAGTGGCTTCCTACACAACGGCAATCCAAAGGTCGTGGGTTCGAATCCCACTCGAGCTTCCTGAGACTGGTTGATTTTTTTTTCTGGTAAACATTTTATCCTATATCTATATAGCATTGTGAATGCAAAATTTCAATAATTAAGATATTTATAAGCAATTACGTCTTTATCGATTGTTAAATACTTGCAATAGTATTTCTTTCGAATGTGAGGGTAGACTTCACAGTGACGTAATACCGCTGGCTTGCAGCGTAAATCAAACTACTAGGAAAAATTCAACGAGTCTTCTGGGGTCTCGGTAGCTCAGCGGTTACAGCAGTGGACCGGCAATCCAAAGGTCGTGGGTTCGAATCCCACTCGAGCTTCCTGAGACTGGTTGATTTTTTTTTTTTTTTTCTGGTAAACATTTTATCCTATATCTATATAGCATTGTGAATGCAAAATTTCAATAATTAAGATATTTATAAGCAATTACGTCTTTATCGATTGTTAAATACTTGCAATAGTATTTCTTTCGAATGTGAGGGTAGACTTCACAGTGACGTAATACCGCTGGCTTGCAGCGTAAATCAAACTACTAGGAAAAATTCAACGAGTCTTCTGGGGTCTCGGTAGCTCAGCGGTTAGAGCAGTGGACCGGCAATCCAAAGGTCGTGGGTTCGAATCCCACTCGAGCTTCCTGAGACTGGTTGATTTTTTTTTCTGGTAAACATTTTATCCTATATCTATATAGCATTGTGAATGCAAAATTTCAATAATTAAGATATTTATAAGCAATTACGTCTTTATCGATTGTTAAATACTTGCAATAGTATTTCTTTCGAATGTGAGGGTAGACTTCACAGTGACGTAATACCGCTGGCTTGCAGCGTAAATCAAACTACTAGGAAAAATTCAACGAGTCTTCTGGGGTCTCGGTAGCTCAGCGGTTAGAGCAGTGGACCGGCAATCCAAAGGTCGTGGGTTCGAATCCCACTCGAGCTTCCTGAGACTGGTTGATTTTTTTTTTTTTCTCGTAAACATTTTATCCTATATCTATATAGCATTGTGAATGCAAAATTTCAATAATTAAGATATTTATAAGCAATTACGTCTTTATCGATTGTTAAATACTTGCAATAGTATTTCTTTCGAATGTGAGGGTAGACTTCACAGTGACGTAATACCGCTGGCTTGCAGCGTAAATCAAACTACTAGGAAAAATTCAACGAGTCTTCTGGGGTCTCGGTAGCTCAGCGGTTAGAGCAGTGGACCGGCAATCCAAAGGTCGTGGGTTCGAATCCCACTCGAGCTTCCTGAGACTGGTTGATTTTTTTTCTGGTAAACATTTTATCCTATATCTATATAGCATTGTGAATGCAAAATTTCAATAATTAAGATATTTATAAGCAATTACGTCTTTATCGATTGTTAAATACTTGCAATAGTATTTCTTTCGAATGTGAGGGTAGACTTCACAGTGACGTAATACCGCTGGCTTGCAGCGTAAATCAAACTACTAGGAAAAATTCAACGAGTCTTCTGGGGTCTCGGTAGCTCAGCGGTTAGAGCAGTGGACCGGCAATCCAAAGGTCGTGGGTTCGAATCCCACTCGAGCTTCCTGAGACTGGTTGATTTTTTTTTTTCTGGTAAACATTTTATCCTATATCTATATAGCATTGTGAATGCAAAATTTCAATAATTAAGATATTTATAAGCAATTACGTCTTTATCGATTGTTAAATACTTGCAATAGTATTTCTTTCGAATGTGAGGGTAGACTTCACAGTGACGTAATACCGCTGGCTTGCAGCGTAAATCAAACTACTAGGAAAAATTCAACGAGTCTTCTGGGGTCTCGGTAGCTCAGCGGTTAGAGCAGTGGACCGGCAATCCAAAGGTCGTGGGTTCGAATCCCACTCGAGCTTCCTGAGACTGGTTGATTTTTTTTTTTTTTTTTCTGGTAAACATTTTATCCTATATCTATATAGCATTGTGAATGCAAAATTTCAATAATTAAGATATTTATAAGCAATTACGTCTTTATCGATTGTTAAATACTTGCAATAGTATTTCTTTCGAATGTGAGGGTAGACTTCACAGTGACGTAATACCGCTGGCTTGCAGCGTAAATCAAACTACTAGGAAAAATTCAACGAGTCTTCTGGGGTCTCGGTAGCTCAGCGGTTAGAGCAGTGGACCGGCAATCCAAAGGTCGTGGGTTCGAATCCCACTCGAGCTTCCTGAGACTGGTTGATTTTTTTTTCTGGTAAACATTTTATCCTTATTCATTTTAGTCTTCAAAATGCAACAATTTAAGATATCACTCACGATCAACAATTAACATTATATATTAAAATTATGTAATAGGTACATAATTTTAATTTGTAAAATTATTTAATTATAGGTAACAATCATATCGATACCTGTAATATGAATTAATGTAAGGGACAAATTGCTACATTGCAGGAGAAGCAAAAAACTATATTTTTATTCTGGGAAAATGCATATAACTTTTTTATTTCAAATAGTGCGTAAAATTGATGTATGACAAAGTTTCATGGAATTTTAAGCTCATAAGCCTATTTCAATAGAATTATTAAAATCCTTATATTTTTCAAAATAGATTATTTATACCTAACATTACTTAGTCTTTTTTTTTGTCTTTTACACTAAGATTTTTACCGAAAGTAATTAAAGAAGTAACTTAAAAAAATGTAACTCAACTCAAACTTAAAAATATTTTAAACTACAATTTCATACTTGTTTTTCATTTTTCGTACTTGTTTATATTTAATTTGTTTAAAATAGTTTAAATGGTGCCTTATTTTAATCAAAACTTCATTTTATGTAATTGACATACTTTGCACTCAATATTTTTATTTTTTTTGTTAAAATATGTCAAAGAATTGTTAACGTAGGGGACATTTTTTAAAGATATCAAAATTTTAAGTTATACCAATCGATAGAGCGCAAATCGCGCTGATTGGTCAGTCAGTGAGTGACAAAATTAAGAAACTTTAACTAGTTATACTTTTTAAACTACTGGATCAAATTGATTGAAATTTGAAATATACCGTGTCTATACGCTACCGTGCCCTCAGATTAGCAAGTAATTCACATAAGTTTGCTCGTAAGTAAAAATGGCGGAATGAAGTGAATTTGTTGAGATTTAAGATTGCATAATATTAAAAAGCAAATTAAACTGTTTCTGTAACTGTTCAAAAGTTATGTTTTGGTATTCGTTAGGAATAGATTAAGTACTTCATTGAAATATTTTAAATTTGGTATTTGTTCGGAATAGAAAATTAATTTGATAATAAACTAATACCATTGGTATTACTTTTTGATATTATAAAGGAATAGATCGTTGCTGCAGACATGGCTGTGGTCAAAGTTGAGGCTGTATTACTTACAGAATACCGATTTTATATTTACAAGAAATTTCAAAGAAGTGATTCGCTATTACGCCGCTTACAGCCACAGCCGTGTGGAGCTAATGTCGAACGGCGTTGAAAATTATTTAGAAGAATACCAATGGCAAATCTCTTGCGATCACTTTTGAACCTTTGTTTTATTTATTTATTTATTTTATTAGGTCTACCAACAGTTGTTTACATTGATAAATACAATATAAGATTCTTACAAAATTACCTAAGCTGAATGTAACAACTAATAACAGGCAAACACAGCATGCTTATAAATAAAGACAGTTAAACACTTATAACTAAACATTAACAATAAAATTATAAACTAACATAAACTTGTACAAATTGATTATGGGAAAAAAAGAACCGTAACTCAGTTATAGAATTCAGGGCCAGAAAGATGCATCCAAATGGATTTGCGGTATACATTTGCTCGATAGCCTCTTGAATACGGTCGGTATTAAATCGGCGAGTGTCGCGAGTCAAAGACTTCGAGATCTGCCTATTGAGCCGCCGAAGCTGAGACGAACCATCCGAAGAACGCAGAACCATCACGCGCCGCTCTTCCATCAGTTTGAGAGTATAGTCCGAGAGCTTTTTAGGTCCTCTTGTATGGTGGGTTTTGAAGAACTTAGACCCAACCGAATGGACAGTTTTTACAAACCTGTTGTTGTAATCGTCCACGTCTTCGCAATCCTTCAGGCATTCGAAGCGATTTTTCAGTTTGAGCTGGAAGCTTTCGGGGTTTTGTATTTGGATGGGTGCAGGACGGAGCGTAGAGTTCATCAATCGACGTCTTTCCAGCTTGATATTAATGTTCAATGTGCCTCTTACCAACCGGTGATCACTGCCAGTTTTGAACGCGTTGATCACAGAGACATCATTGAATATGTATTTGCTTTCTCGTCGACATGATAAAGTAGGCCCCAGCGTTAGCGCGCCGTAATTCGTAGTAAAATGCGAGCGCACTGCTCTTATTTTCACAAGCGATAGGCACAATAAAGCATCGATTAGAACATCCGATAAACAGGACACTAACTCACTTAGGATCCTGAATTAGGATGGTGTAATCGCTGTTAGTCAGTTAGTGTCCTGAGTAAGGACGATCGGAAGAGCTCGACCGTCCTATCTTTTAACTAGTGTCCTAATATAGTGTAATTTTTTGCAGTAAGGAAGTTAGGAAGCTCAGTCGCTGCGCGGTATTGCATACGAGAGGGTGTGTCGTGTCGTCTGTCGCAGATATTTTCATTGTTGTTATTTTTATTAAAGATAATATAACATTTTAAATTGATTTAAATCAATGATTTTTATTTAAAAAATCACCTGCTTTAAATCAGTTGTTTAAATCTGCCAACCCTGGTACCTACCTACTTTGTATCGAAAACGCCCCCCAATAAAGAGAAAGAAATATTGCTAAACATCTTGGACCTTTATAAGGACATGCCGTATTTATGTAACCAAAACCATACCGATTATAGAAACAAATCGCTGAGACATGTGGGGTATCGGGTGCTATTAGAAATATACAAAAATTTCAATTTTGTTTCAGGTATCAGTTATGATAAAAGTGGTTCAGATATTAATGAGCTGTATTTCAGGTCATGATATGAATTTTCCGTTGCTAGAAACCTTAACGTTACTGCTAATCGTTGTTTAGCACTGACACTACTGAGTGGTAGAGCCACGCTGCGTTGCAGCACGCATTGCGCCGGCTCGCCCGGCGTAATACCACCCTCTCACAAATATTCGGCGTGAAATAATGGCACTTGGTGCTGTTGTGTTTCGTCCGACCAGTGAGGGTTCCGGAGGCCCCTCCCTCCTCCCCCCTCTTCCCAATTCCTATTCCTCCCTTAAAGGCCAGCAACGCGTCTGCGATTCCTCTGGTTTTTGCGGGTGGCGGTGATTACTCTCCATCAGGTAACACGCCTGCTCGTTTGCCTCCCTTTTTTATAAAAAAAAAACCACTTTCTCTGAGTATTGTGTCTTCTTTGTGAATATATTGAGTCACTAAATTTAACAGGTAAACAAATTGTGCAGAATTCATTCTTAAATAATTTCTAAAATCTTCTGCCTCTAAAAGATCTAAAATGTTCATGTTAGATAGTTTATTTCTTAGTAGTAGCATAGAATAACTAATAGTAGTAGTAATTTTTTATTTACCCCAACCCTTTTTTTTAATTTACGCCCGCTGTTACAGCAAGCGATATCACAGAATAAAGAATAGAATTTTTTGAAATTTAGATAGCGCGGGTCATGTTTAACGTTCCGTATCCGACTAAGTTAGAGTTCCGATTTAGGACAGTGTATAAACAGGACGCTTTTACTGACGTCCTAACTAGTCTCCTGTCTTAGTGTCCTGTTTATCGGATGGTCTAATCGATGCTAGGCAGACACGCAGCAGTGTGCGACGAATTGCGGGCCAACGAAGTCCCGGATGCGCTTACATCTTTTCTATTTGTTGCTTTACCTACTAGAGTGACAAATTGACATAATTTTCTTTATTATTGAAATTTTGCATTTACAATGCTTTATAGATATAGGATAAAATGTTTACTAGAAAAAAATCAACCTCAGGAAGCTCAAATGGGATCCGAATTTTTATATCCGACAATTTGTATAGAGATTAGTGAAAAACCTGTCTTTGTAGACAAAACAAGAGATTTATACCTAAGTTATTAATTTCGGGTGTTAGAGAGTTCATCATCATCATCATCAGCCTATCGTCCCACGGCTGGGCACAGGCCTTCCACGTGGGAAACAGCACATGTAGAAATTTAGAGGATCTTAGTAAGGGAGGTTAACCGCCTCTGTGGCCTAGTGGCTAAGCCACCGGTTTCAGACCCAGTGGTCCCGGGTTCGATTCCCAGCGGGGGTACATTTTTGTGTGCTTGGTTTGGTAGGGCTGTTAAGTCCGCCTGGCTAGCTACCACCATCTTATCTAAGTCTGTCGCCATAACAACGATGTTTATAGCATTGTTCTGTTCCGACAGTTTGAGATAAGATAGCCAGTTCCTCAGTGGTTGAGGATTCCGGGTGAAGTGCGATTTCACCTTCGGCCTTATCGTCACTTAGCATCAGGTGAGGTGAGATAAAGGCCAAGCGCTTACCCGTTGTAGAATATAAAAAAGAGGTTTAGTAATAATTACTTAAAACATAAGCCTTTGGTGTAAATTCGTTGCTGCATCGACCATTTAACCACCTTACAAATCGAAGTTGCCCATTGCAGGTGGCGCGGAGTTACGGCGTACCCTTCGTGGAGACGTCCGCCAAGACGCGCATGGGCGTCGACGACGCCTTCTACACGCTAGTGCGGGAGATCCGCAAGGACAAAGACAGCCGCGGCAAGAGGAACCGCCGGGGGAACAAGCTGCCGCGCCGCCCGTTCCGGTGCGCGCTACTGTAAATATGTTTGTGATGATGCGTCTTTGTTCTTCGCGCGTCGATACTGAATACTGGCTGCAACGTTGGTTTAGCTCCCTTTTTTGAACGGTCTCGAAGAAAAACGTCATATCTGCAAGAGTTGTATGACGTTATTCTTCGGGACCACTGTTTTGTTTTATAGATGCGCTTCTGTTTCTTAACACAAAAACGCGGCGCCACTAGACACATTCGAAATTCTATTCATTGGGCACTGATCGTGCGCGGCCGCAGTAACCGCAGAAAGGTTAAGCAATCGTTATAGGTATATAATTACTCATCGGGGCAATCCTATCAAGTGCAATAAACAACAATTTGTAAAGAAGAAACTTTGAAATCTAGAAAAAAAACTGATGTTCCATACAAAACTTCAAATACTATTCAACCTAAATGTATGAAACAGCTGCGAGCATACAAATAGTTGTTCTTTGCACATAATATGATGGGTTTCAGTTGCAGGAGTATATGCCTGTTACCAAACACCGTGTAATATATATAGGTATGGTCTTGAGTACTGCAGTACAGAGGCCTTGTATGTGATGGTCTTCGTACTTTCATGCTCGCTCTAAAGCCCCCTTGGCACTAGAAGAGTAATGTAGTTGAGCGAGTACATTGCTTGATGCTAGTTGAAATATTTTCAAATGCGTTTTAATTAAGCAAATTAGCAAAGCAATGTACACTTACTACAACTACATTACTTGGCTAATGCGACCCATGTTTAATGTTAATCTTCCGTCTGATGGCTGTGGAAATAATAATAATTTGTCCTGTTACTACAATTAGCCACTAAAACACTGCACCTGTAATTTTTAATATCTATGCAATCTTGCAGTGAACAAAAAATGAAAGGTATTCATTATCGACGCGGCGCTGTGTTATTCTGTGTGTTAATACAGCTAATGTTAGTCCCCGTGCAATCCCTTCGGCTAATAATCTCATCTGCGTCGGGTGCTTCTGTGATGAGATCGGTGCGGCGTGAGTTGCATACTTAGAGATTGAGTTCTATCATTTACGTGTCACAAGTATTTTAGGTACTTAATCTTGTTTAATGAAGTGAGCATCTAACTTACCTCCGAATTCACAAAAGTTTATGGATACTCTGTGGATCACTAATCTCAATAATATAATTTTTTTATGTACAAGATACCTATATTGTGCAATGAAGTGCTTATATTCTCGTTTATAAGTAAAGAAACTCAATCTCATTACTCTCAAGGTGCTATTATGAATCATAGTACACTTGCAGCAGAGGAAACCCTGTTTGCCATAAATATTAATACTGGTCGGTGGAAGGTGAGCACACTCCAGGTTGCTAGATTTTTAATCGTCAATGGGGGAGCGCTGGGCCTTCATCTCACCGGGAGGTGACGATAGGCCAAAAGCACCCAGATACCTCAAATGACAAGGTACTGGCTAAATCACCTCTCGCTGCCAAAGCACGACGCTACTCACATTTCTGGTACGACGGCAGACCTAGATAAGATACGATACGGTAGCTAGCCGGGCGGACACGTAGCCGCTACCAATAATCTAACCAAGCACCAAATGGTAGCTCCGCGGGGAATCGAACCAGCGACCTCTGCGTCAACACCGGGTAGCGCCGCTGGGCCACAGGCGGTTAGTGATAAGCTTGATACTCTGAAAACTATTCTAATATTAAAGATAGTTTATAACAAAAACTGATATATGAATTGCCAAAATACATTCATATTATTTATTTTGTTTAGCAAGTTTGATAATGTACGGCCGGTAACAATGGTTGTGCAGAACACAGTTCACAATTTCAAGTACAATTAGTTTGGTTGTTAGCGTTCTTGTAATGAACGCGTTGCATCACATAATTTACACATAATAAAACTAATTAAAGGAACGCAGCAGCGCGCGCGCACGCTCGCAACATTTGCACAAGTTCCCCTGCTCGGGGAATGTTCATTATGTCATACTTTACTTATGCTCCGTGAGAAAAAGTCTTTTAAGCTTCGTTTTCTCATAGTGGCTCGAGTCGATTCAATTATGCACTTACGATAGTATTCATTATAATTTACTGCCATTTATTTTATTTTGGATACTTAAGGAGTGTTGTGCCTGTTCAAGGCGTATATGAGTATTGATAATTACCATAGAGTACGCATGAATTCGAAAATATAATGGTGGTTAACATAAAGTATGGCCTTAGCTTATCTCCTTGTTCCTAGGGAGGCATAACAATGTAATTACTCATATCAATGATTGTTGAGTTCCCAGGACACTTCGTGAATCACCTAGTGTATTTAGAGCTATAACATTCAACATTTCATTAGTAGTTCGCCTCTATTGTAAGGAAACAAATATTAACTAAAACGTTTATGACTTGTGTCATTCTTTCTGAGTCTGACTTTTGTATAAATACGAGAAACTAATAAAGCTGTGAATTTTTATTTTTGTCAATTTGAAAGCTTTCTTATAAGAAATGGTGAAACAAATTTACAAATGTAGGAACCGCAGCATAAATTTAATATACTTATCTTAATACTTGTTATTATAGTGTAATTAAAAAAAACGTAAAAGAATCATTGTTGAATGTTTTCTACTGTAGCTAATTTTATATACAATAGGTAGAATTTTTTAAATATTTCTACTGCTATTAGTTTTTTAATAATATAGAATGCTACTGGTTGAATTTAATATTTTAAGCAATCCTAATACTATTTTCTTTAATTTACAAAATTCGCTTTATATCTGTAATTAAGACAAATGTAAAAACTATGCCACAATCAATTGAATGGATATTGTAAGATTTTTCATTATATCATAGAAATAATAGCTTAGTTTTGATTTAGACAACATCAACAAATTTATTGTTTACGTCTATAACAGTTTTTTTATGTTACTCATTTATGTACTTTCATGTGGAGGTTATCTAGTAAATGTTTACATTTGACAACATAATGGTTCTGTTCTAGGCAGTCCGGAGTGCGTTATGCTACTTTTTATTACGATTCGATCGAGTCAACAACTTTTGTGTGGTATGAAAGCACGAATCTTGTGGCAAACTTACGGAACCAACTTGTAAGTACAAATTATTGTAGTTTGCTTCAACTTGCTTGAATATTAAAGTCTGCGCAGACGAGGTAGATTCCTTTTTTCGTCACAATTATATCACTTTTAGTCCGTCGTGTACGTTATTCGGTACATTTTTAATTGATCTGTTTTAACTAAACTAACTGAGTTGGCGCAGCGACCTAAAGTGAGTCTTAGCCTCCGATAATAAGTTTCCGCCTGGGTCGTCCTGCGCCACCTCCTTCTATTTTGACGTACATGAAAGTACATTAAAGCCTTCGTCTGCGCTGGTCCTTAGGTAAAGTCGTACTCCGCACCCGGTCCTGTCTCTTGTAAAAACTGTGTTAATATCCGTTGTCTTAATTACCATACCACTCAGATCGAAGCAGCTCCGTACATCCGAACGCTACAGTGATGAATGACTACAACAATTTCCACGTGTTTCGTGATAATGCGTTTTTCCACGCGTTTCTCGAGCGAATGTGGTAATAACTTCGTTACCAGGCTATAACCGGCATGGTTTTATTAAGACCAAGTCAGTGGATATAATTAGTTATTGTTAACCTATTTGTCTCACTGCTTGGTGAAGATTTGTTTCTTTCCACTGTTCGCGGTTTAAGGTGTTTGGTCATACCTGCGGGAGTCTTGTTTCCGCTATCTTCGTTGACGATAATAATTATCGTTATAATTAATATAACAAAACAACGTAGGGGTATACCGTCTATCCCACTTGCAATATTTATAACGCAATTTGTAAATATAATGTTGACAACAAAAACAGGCAATTATAAAAAATAACAGTTATGTTAAAACAATAATACTTACTTATATTTTTTAATTTACTTAATTAAAACCCATTGACTACCCAAATTGGGCAAAAGTGTCGCTTGTTTTTCTTTATTTTAAAATTATAAACAATGAATGTTTCAAACGAATTTTAAATAATCATGATTAATCAAGCAACATGTTATTCATATTTTAACAGATTTAGATTTTAAGTTATTATTTTATAATTAGACATTAGTTTAAAATATAAAGAGTACATTATGTATTTGATTTCTAAGATTTTACACGAATTAAAAGCTGCCATGAAGTAATTGTCATCACTCAGAAAATATATTAATTGCCATAGTAAGTAATTGAAAATGTTACGTTATAATTTTTCAAAATAACATACATTTAAGTTAAGATCTATGTCAAAATATAAGTAATATCCGTCGCATATATTTTATGATGGAATTTTTGTGTAATAAAAAATCAACCTCGATGCTAATGCACAATTTTGTTGGAAATAGTAGGTATTTTAACATTAATTCTGTAACGGTATAGCACAACAATGTGTGCTAATTGAAATAAATAAAATTGATGAGTCAAACCTTTCGTTTTTGTATTAACAATGCGTTGTGCAAGTGAAGATTTTGTGTTATGAGGCCTATTACATCACGACTGTGATTTTTGCTAAAAATGGCCAATTTTGGCGTTCTTGATGCCAGAAACAAAAATACATTAACAGTTTTTACTTATTGAATAGTGTAGAATAGCTATTAGCATAGTGCGTAGCGGCCTCGCTTTTTGTAAATTTTGCTTAACTTTTTAACTAAACCTAAAATTGCAGAGAGAGGTTTTTTTAAAATGCGCGAAGGCTTTTTTTGAGCTACTACTGTTCTAAACAAATGAAATAAAAAAAATAGAATGTTATCTCTTTTATAGTCGTATAGTGCGTAGCGGCCTCAAAATTTTTAGATATCATTAATTTTATATAGAAAAATTTTTTTATTCTAAACCAAAACCTTCGAAAATTGCTTAAAGTTAACTGTGAATTTCTCCTATCTACGATAATATCATGGAGCAAAATTTATACCAGTTTAATTGTTACTTTATGAGGAATATGATTTTATAATTAATTTATTATCCTATTTCGGTAAAAACGATAAATACAACTGCAAAATTACTACAAAATGCGATGCGCCGGCCGTCCGAACTCAGCTTATTCTCGCAGAGTGGAGATTTGTAATATTATGCATGAATTTATTATCCTATTTCGATAAAAACTATAAATAGGTACAACTGCAAAATTACTACAAAATGCAAAAAAGGGCATTTTACGCAAAAATCACATTTAAGATGTAATAGGCCTCATAAGACGCTGACATCACCCATTTTTATTACAAGGGATGAAACCACGATGAAACCTTCGATCAATATAAGATTGAAGGATGGAATATACAATGCTGAGAAAAGCCTACTTAATATGTTATTATGGACTATTGTTACGGCGAAAGGCGTTCGCAGTAACAGCGACGAAATAAAGGTTGTGGGCTGGGTAGGTATGGATAGTGAAGTACTTACAGGGATGATGAGTCACAGGAACCGGGGGACGAGCTGACCACGGGCGGCGATGTAGGTTGGTTTCCTGGCGCACAGTCACTACACTACACAATAGGCATTTAGGCGTTCTCTTCACATTAGGTTCAGGAGTCACTATAAATAAGGGCAGATACCAGCGCGCGTCTTTTGTGGGCGTCTCGCGTTAGCTAGCAGACAGACGAGTCGCGCGGTCGGCTCACGACGCGAGCGGCCGCGAGTCGCGCAGCAGTGGCGCCGCGGCAGATAGGCGGACGCGGCCGTCAACAACCGCTGAGTCAACCACCTTACAGCTGGCGGTATGATTTGAATGGCCGTTGCGCTGTGGCGCAAACATCTTCCCGGGGCCCAGGGTGGGCTCATCCAATGGGAGCCTGGCGATCCGGAATACAGGCCTCCGAAGATGTCCATTCGCGGTGTCCAGGTCTACCACCCGCACGACGCCATCCTTCCCAGGCAGGGTGCGAGCAATGCGCCCCAGTCTCCATTGGAGGGCCGGCAGGTTGTCCTCCTTGATGAGGACGAGCTCGCCAACTCGGGGAGGGGAGGATGGGGACAACCATTTGGAGCGGGTTTGAAGGGTATGAAGGTAGGACTGGGTCCACAGCGTCCAGAAGCGCTGGGAAAGGGCCTGTACCATCTGGAATCGCCTACGTGTGGAGATCGGCCTATCTTCCACGGATAGTTCGGGAAGGGCCGTTAGTGGGCGGCCTATAAGGAAATGTCCGGCTGTAAGCGGCTCAAAGTCTGAAGGATCAGACGAAAGTGGGCAGAGAGGTCTTGAGTTAAGGACCGCTTCAATTCGAGCTAAAAGTGTGGAGAATTCCTCGAATGTGAGGTGTTGTTCGCCAATTACGCGATATAAAAGTTGCTTTGTTGATTTTACGTTGATCTTATGTAACGCACCGAACCATGGTCCCTTAGGGACGTTCAACAACCAAGTAATGTGCTGACCAGCGAGCTTGTGCGCAATCGTGTCATTATTCAAGGTAAGAAAGTTTTGTACTTCGATGAGCTGATTTCTAGCGCCTACATAATTTGTACCGCAGTCCGAGCGGATGAGAACCGGGGCACCGCGGCGTGCTATAAAACGCTGTAATGCCGCGAGGAACGCTTCCGTGCTGAGGTCCGAGACCGGTTCCAAATGAACCGCCTTAGTCGAGAGGCACACGAATATACAAAAGTACGCTTTTAAGAGTTTAACATTACGTAGGGTACTAGATTTAACGAGGAATGGTCCGGCAAAATCGGTCGTGACTTGACTAAATACTGGCTGAGGCGTAACTCTATCGGCTGGCAGGTCGGCCATGAAGGGCGCTTGCGGCTGGGCCCGGCATCGAAAGCATCTGATGCATTTAAAAACTCGGTGTCTAATAATACGGCGCGCGGACAATATCCAAAATTGTTGGCGTAGGATAGCGTGTAAAGTGTCAGCGCCAGGGTGGCAGTGTATTTTGTGGTAGTGGTCAATGATAAGGTCTACAAGTGGGCTAGAGCTGGGAAGTATGAGCGGATGCTGCGCGTCATATCGGATAGACGCATGGGACAGCCGTCCACCAACTCTAAGGAGCTGATCTTTAATGAGAGGTGACAGCCGCTGGAGTCTGACGGAACAGATTTTGCCAGTTTGAAGGCGGTGGATGTCCTCTGCAAACTCATTGTGCTGAACACTGCGCACCCAGTAAAGTAGGGCCTCTCTTCGTTCACTGACGTACAAGGGGCCTGAGCGTCGCGAATCTGGGTGGTGTCTGCAGTTGTGCAGAAAGCGTTTTAGACAAGCTGTCACTCCGACGAGCTTGTCTAGTGAACTGAACCGAGTGAGCAGGTCAAAGTCAAGACCGGGCACTGTGACCAGTGACGGGACGTGTTTGGGCTTAAGGCCGGGCAGGGCGTGATGGCCCAGAGCTAAGGGCATCGCAGGCCAAGACTCACAAGGCTGTCCAAACCACGTGGGAGACCACCATAGGTCGTGGGCTGACAGGGATTGCGCAGACATCCCACTGCTTGCGCAATCTGCCGGGTTGAGCTCGGAAGGTACGTGTCGCCAGGTACATTCTGGTGAGCCTGAGCTGATTTTGACTACCCTGTTGGCTTCAAAGGGTTGAAGACGGTGAGGCGGTGTATTGAGCCAGGCCAGGACTATCGTACTGTCTGACCAACATATGTGTTGTTGTATACTGATATGGGCCGATAACTGAACTGACACACGGATCATGAGCTGGGAGAGTAAAGTGGCGGCCGACAACTCTAACTTGGGGATTGTGAGGCGATTCTTGATTGGTGCGACTCGCGACTTGGCGACAATCAAGTGTACCAAAGTATCTCCGGAGGCAGCGAGCTCATGGAGGTAAACAACGGCGGCAAACCCGGCTTCAGAGGCATCTGCAAACCCGTGAAGCGAGTGTGCAGCTGAGCCTTTGTTTGCACAAATGTGCCGAGGGAAGCGAATGCTAGACAACAGCGGCAGATCATCTGAGATGTGGTGCCACTCCGTTTGTACTTCAGAGGGAGTGGGCTCATCCCATTCCAGCTTCAGTAGCCACAATTGCTGAAGCAGCAGCTTTGCGCGGAAGATAACGGGAGAAACCCAGCCGTTTGGGTCATAAAGTGAGGCTACGGTGCTTAAAATAGACCGCTTTGTGACATGTGTGATGGGGGGCAGAGAGATGCGGTAGGTGAACTCGTCTGACTGAGGGCTCCACTGTATACCCAAGACCTTAATGGACGTGGACTCTGGGTTCATGTCGAAGTCCTTGGGCATGTCGCATTGGTTGTCGGGAAATCTCTCGAGCAGCTTAGGCGAGTTAGATGTCCACTTACTGAGCTGAAAGCCGCCTAGGTCTAGCAGACTTATCAACTCGTCCTGAAGTGCTTGGGCGGATTCAACTGTGTCATGACCACACAAGATGTCATCAACGAAGATAGACTTGCGAAGAACCTGAGCGGCTCCAGGGTAGCGATGGCCTTCATCATCAGCCAGCTGAAGCAGAGTGCGGATTGCATGGTATGGGCTTGATCTTAAGCCGTAGGTGACTGTATTGAGGGCGTAGGTGAGCAGAGGGTGATCTGGTGAGGACCGCCATAGTATCAGCTGATACCGTCTCTGGTCTGGGGCAACCAGCACATTTCTGAACATCCTCTGAATGTCAGTGCTGAAAACGACTGGATGAGTTCTGAAGGACATGATGATGTCCACAATGTCCTGTTGAAGGGCGGGGCCTGTGTGTAGGCATTCATTTATGCTGACACCATTAGAGCTTTTGCAGCTACCATCAAAAACAATGCGCAGCTTGTCCGACCCTGACTTAAATACGCCATGGTGAGGGATGTAGAAGTGAGGTTTATGGGCGAATGTATTTGGGTGACAGGGAGCCATGTGCCCTAAGTCGATGTATTCGGCCATAAAGTCGACGTATTTAGAACGCAGAGACGGGTTCGCCATTAGCTTCTTCTCAATATTGAGGAATCTGCGTAATGCGATAGGGTGAGTTTTACCTAGTTGAGGGGCGTCCTTTAGAAAGGGCAGAGCGACCGTATATCTGCCTGAGGGATCGCGTGTAGTGGTAGAGCGGAAGATTTCCTCGCATTGTTCCTCCAGGAGATCATTATGAGTGTGAGATTGAGGGAGGGGCTCCTCAGACTCCCAGAACCTTTCCAGACTCTGACGTATGTCCTGGGCTGATTCAGCTGAGTCTGGTTGTGAGCTGACGACGTGAGCTGAGTTAACCTGCTGCGCCGGCTGCGCATACAAGTCCTCAATGGGTCCTATCAACGCGAAGTCGAAAATCGTGCCGAAGGCTATGGGCTTGCCCGGGCCCAACGAGACCTTAGTCCCGTCCAACACCTGGCCAAGAACGTCCGACCCCAATAAGAGGTCGATCGGGGCTGGTGTGTGGTAAAGCTGGTCAGCCAATGGCACGGGTGGCTGGCCTAGTACGTGGGAAATGTTTGGTACCTTCTCTAAGGGAAGGTAGCCAGTGACGTTTTTTAAAATGTGAGCTGTGGCAGTGATTGTAGGAGTATCATTGTGAGTGGGTCGGCATACTATTGTTATTGCCGCCTTTGACTCATGTTTGTGCTGATTCCCAACTCCTGTAATTTTTAAAGAAGTGGGTTTTGATGGCAGGTTCAAAAGTCGTGCCAATGCGTGACGTTATTGATGTCAGCATACTGCCACAGTCCAATAAAGCTCTGGCTGTGTGAAGATGGCCGTGTACGTCCGCGACTCTTAGTGAGACGGTTGGCAACAAAATGGGTGTGCCAGTGGGCACAGAAGGTGTGTGAGCTGATTGAGTATCAGCTGAAATTGTATGAGCTGAGTATGTATCAGCTGTGTGGGCATGGGTTGACTGGGCATGGGCTAAATCTACCTCTTCGCTAGGGTGCTCTGTGATAGTTGGGAGTCATAATTGCTGGCGGCGTTCGCGGGGCCTACCTGGCGAACCGGACCTGGGCGGGCTGGCTCTGTGAGCAGAGCTGGGTCGCACATGCTTAGCATGTGCGGGTTCGTGCCGCCTGCTGTGTCTGGGACGCTCCCTCGAGTGCTCTGTCAGGTGTGGTGGGGGTACATGTACAGACGACGAATGAGCTGAGTGCGTTGGGCCGTCTGGTCGATGGAGGGACGTGTGGTGGTTCGTGCTCCCACAGTCCTTGCATGCCCCCCTTGACCTGCACTCGCTCTCGTAGTGACGGCCGAGACAACGCTGGCAGTGCTCGCGTGCCTGTACAAAGTCCCAACGGCCCTGTGTTGGCTGGGCATTGTACCATCTGCACGTCATGAGCGTATGTCCCCTAGTGGCACAATAGGGACAGTAGGACGTCGAGCGTGAGGAAGAGGACGAGGACGATGATGAGGAGCAGCTTTGCTGGAAGGCCGAGTAGACGGGGAAGGGCTGACTGCGAGCCGGGGAGGTGGATGGGCGGTGACGCATTTGCTGCGCTGGGCGTGATGGTTGGTGAGTAGGCTGATCATAGGCGCGGTGAGGCGATGGAGCTGAGGAGCGGCCACGGTAATGGTCGGACTGTTGCTGAGCCATCTGAGCATAAGTGCGATGGGGCAACTGTGGGGCGCGCGGCTACGAGAAGGGCCGGGCAGGGCGTGAATGGGCTGCGGCTGGGCTATGTTGGAGAACTCTGTCTCCACACAGCGCGCGTGCTCCTCGAGGTAGGAGATGAGGTCACTCAACGTGGGCAGGGTGCTGCTAGACCCGTGTCTGCGTTCAAATAACGTGCGGAGCTCACCCTTAAGCTTTCGCACCACTATCGACACAAACACGTAGTCGTCTCCTATGGGCAGATCCAAATTACTAAGGGCACACTGGGCGGACACCAGCGGTGTGAGGAAAAGTGTGCGTATGTTAGAGCGCGTGTGGATGCTCGGCAGCCCCAGGATTATGTCGACGAAACTATCGATGAGAACCCGGCGGTTCTCGTACCGCTTGGTAAGGATGTCCATGGCCACGGCAAAATTTTCATTGGTGACCTTTAGGTGGGACACCATGCTTAATGCCTCACCGCTGAGACTTGAGAAGAGATAGTGGAGCTTGACTGCTTCCGACAAGGTCGCCATGTCGTCAGTCAAACTCCTGAACAGTGCAATAAAGGAGGGCCAGTCCTCCACCTTTGAGCTGAACCTGGGCAGCGCTATCTTGGGGAGGACGGCTGTAGGCGTATTGACGCCGAGACTGGGCTGAGCGTTATGGGTTGGGGACGACGTGGAAGAGGGTAAGATTTCCTCCCTAGCCACAAGTATCCCCAGGTATGCCCCGGAGGCTTTTGTGTGGTTCTCAGTGTATGTCCTCTCAACCCCCTCGTCTAAGTTCTCTTCGTCGAGAATGTTGTAGTATACTGAGTCCAGCTTGTCCTTTATGCCCTGTATCTGTGCGAAACGCACGTTAAATTCCGTTATGGAATGTTTGGTGTCGCCTGCAATGATCTTTGATCCCACCTCTAGGAGCTGGTGTAAAGCTTTGGCGGCCTCCCTAAATATCGCGGCTTGTGACTTGTCGGCATCGCGATGAATAAAAGGAGACAAAAAAAAAAAAAAAAAAAAACAAATTTAAAGGCAGTAAAAAGAACAACACCCTGTATTTATTCTATAGTTGGGCTGGACGTATTTGTTTACTAAGGTAATGGCAAATGGGCTAAAATTAACGCAACAATAAAGAAAGCAAAACTAAGTTGGGACGCCTTGTATATGGCCCACGGGTGGGCAAACGCACGTGGATGTGTATGTCTGTGTTTATTGAACGCGCGTACGTAACATTAGCCGACCGCAAAACAAAAAACGAACAAAATAAAAAAAAAATTACGTTATCCGTAGCCCACTACTGGGCAAGGCGCTCACAGTCGGGCAGACCTGTAGCGGACACTAGCGCGAAGAATGAGTCAGTCGCAAACAAAAAAAATAAAAATAAACGAATAATAAAAACTTAATTAAAAAGGTTGGGACACACTGTCTGTGTCCCACAAGTGGGCAAACGTGTGTAGAAGTGCTATGCTCTTGTGGTGAGCACGCACAAGAATGAGCCGATTGCCAAGGCAAAAATTAAAAACAAAATAAAATATAAAATTAACACGAGCGAAAAAATAAAGCACGCTACTTGGCACGCGTGTTGAGCATGCACGAGTTCTGAGCCGATTTAACACGACACGAACATAAAAAATTCATTAAAAAATAAAACGGGAAAATAAATCTCTCGTCATAATACCACACGCAACGTAATAAAACGGGAAACCTTCAAACCTTCTCTCGTTATAATACCCTACGTAACGTAATAATTTAACTACCAAGTTACCGAACAATGTATTATTAGACAACGATCGTATAGGTTCCTACACATAGATATGTGATCAGACAATCGGATGCATACACGAGATCAATATCAAAGCAAAATGCAGAAATAATTGCGTTAAAATAATTCGGATGTTGTGTGGTCGCAATCCTAACACAAATGATTCATAACTACCTGACGAAATTTTTATTGGGACAGGGTAAAGTTATGTGAACAGATGAATTTAGAAATGATGGCACGAATTAGGGATAAGATTTAGACAGAATAAGAATACGGGCGGAAATAATTATCTTTAGCGGACTGTATTTAAATTGAAAATTAAACGAAAGTTAGGTTCTGGTTACGGGAAGGTCGCCGGTATTTAATATTACCGGCTCGAAGATGACCAAAATGTTACGGCGAAAGGCGTTCGCAGTAACAGCGACGAAATAAAGGTTGTGGGCTGGGTAGGTATGGATAGTGAAGTACTTACAGGGATGATGAGTCACAGGAACCGGGGGACGAGCTGACCACGGGCGGCGATGTAGGTTGGTTTCCTGGCGCACAGTCACTACACTACACAATAGGCATTTAGGCGTTCTCTTCACATTAGGTTCAGGAGTCACTATAAATAAGGGCAGATACCAGCGCGCGTTTTTTGTGGGCGTCTCGCGTTAGCTAGCAGACAGACGAGTCGCGCGGTCGGCTCACGACGCGAGCGGCCGCGAGTCGCGCAGCGGTGGCGCCGCGGCCGTCAACAACCGCTGAGTCAACCACCTTACAGCTGGCGGTATGATTTGAATGGCCGTTGCGCTGTGGCGCAAACAACTATACTTATTTACAAGAATGTTATTGTTTCCAAAACATAAATTTATTAAGTTCTTTATATTTATACTTACTACACCAATGAAAGTTAGTACTTATAATAATTCGTAATTCATTGTAAAAAGAGTTTTATTAATTATTTTTTATATTAGCTTAGTTGTTGTAATACCAGACTAACCAGACAATAAGATATCAATCAATTGCTAGCAACGTCTAGAAGTCACAAACAAGGGGTTGTTAGAAATAAATATAATTTAACTATTTTAGGCTTTTTCAGCGTAGTGAGCGGAGCCAAAAAACGTAAACACAAGGTCAAGACGCCTGCTGTCAGCACCTTAATTATTTAGACCAATTAAGTTATGTTGAAACTACAAACGCTTGAAATTCGATTGTAGTGTATACCAGTATGAAGAAGAAGAAGAAGGAAGTACTTATACCATTGCTTTTTTATTTCTTTTACTGGTAACTTGTACTTTATCGAGCGGGCGGGTCACCTCATGGAAAGTACTCACCGCCGCCCATGGACACCCGTAAAACTAGAGGAGTCGCAGATGCGGTGCCTGTCTTGAGGGAGGCGTATGAGGAACCAGTAGGGATTGTGAAGGGGAGAGATCTAACGTGTTAACAAAGCCGATGGTGAAAGCTCACTTCACCCAGGTTCCTCAACAACTGAATGCTAGTAACATTGGTGTTACAGCGAAATATGTATGAATGAATTTCTTTATTTCTTAAGGGACCCACACACGATCAGTTCGCCGGCAGGTACATAATAGTACAACGCACGGGCGGCGGCGGCGGCGGCGGCGGAGGGCGGGCTAGTACTGAAGGGCCTCACACAGTGTTGGCTCCTCAGATTTTTTCTTTACCCTAACGCTCGGCGAAATTATCCTAAATTAGGCACTTTTATTTTTTTTACCCCAAAAATTATTTCCCAAAAGACAAATCAATTTTCGTATAAATGAAATTGAATATTAACAACAAGCTAGGTACGTTCGGAAACACTTTTTTAATCAATCGCCAATTTGCTTGCAAGGAGTTTTAAACATTCTCTAAATTATTTTACCCTGAAAAATACCCTAAATAATTACCTACCCTAAAAAATACCCTAAAGGCGTAAAATACCCTAAATTTGGGTAAAAAACCCTAAGGTGGGGACACTGCTCACACACGATCAGTTCGCCGGCAGGTATCAGCCTGTCAGTCAACGTACTAGCCGCCCGCCGCGCCGCCGCCCCGCCGCCCGTGCGTTGTACTTACTACTAACTGACAGGCCGATATCTGCCGGCGAACTGATCGTGTGTGGAGCCCTTTAATATGGTACAAAATAGGATGGCATAAATATGTATGTACTTCAGCGTATTTTGCCAGAAAATTTAATAAAGATGGTGGTAGCTAGCCAGGCGGATTTACAACAATATCAATATCATTGATTCAGGTTAGGCAATGGTTGTTACAGCACTTCTGAATGTCATATGCCATCGGCTCGTAAGTCTATAGGGCGGGAGACCTTGTACTGAGAAGAACCAGCAAGAAACTCAGCAGGGGTATTTCTATTCTCCCTACAAGTCCTACCACCAACCAAAGCGAGTACATACATGTGCCTCAGGGTTACCATTTAGGAATTTGAAAAGTCCTGACAAAAAGTAAGACATTTCGATAAAAGTTCGGAGTTTTCAGTCACAAAATGGAAACATTCACTTTTATTTATATTTGTTTTCTATAGTAGCAGGAGGCCAACGAGCAGGGGGTCACCTGATGGAGAGTTAAACACCGCAGCCCATGAACACCCGCAAAACCAGAGGAATCGCATGCGCGTTGCCGGCCTTTAAGGAAGGAATAGGAATTGTGACGGGGGGAAGATGGGCCTCCGGAACCCTCACTGGCCGGACGAAACACAACAGCACCAAGTGCCGTTATTTCACGCCGGATATTCGTGAGAGGGTGGTATTACACAGGGCGAGCCGGCCCAATGCGTGCTGCAACGCAGCGTGGCTCTACCACTCAGTCTGTGTCACTCATTTAGCACCACCCAGGGGTCACGTGTAGGGTTCAAGGGTAAACCTACGGGCGCGAGTAACTTTAACCCCCGGTTTTCAGATTAATGAGAAGTTAATAAAGATTAAAGACTTACCTACTTGATACTAGCGGCCGCTCGCGGTTTCACCCGCGTGGTTCCCGTTACCGTGGGAATATCGACATAAAAAGTAGGTATCCTATGTGTTAATCCAGGTTATAAAGTTGGAGCAGTGTCCCCCCCTTTCACAGCATAATTTAGTTTTTTACTTATTTTTGTTTTTTTGTTTTGTTTTGGCTATTTACTTTTCTTTCTCCCATGTATTTATACGAGCCTACACTCACCCAAACATCTCCTTTACACAACTTACTTCGATGGCTTTCGTAGTTAGACATAGTACTCTCTTGACACTCAACACACAAAGTACAATCATGCCTTACAGAAAACTTTCACATTTATTTACACTCTAATCTCACAATCACAAATAAATTATTGGCAGGCTTTTAACTTCATCAACACAATAGGGGTATGTAGTCTCGAAAGCTGTGTTCTCTCTGGTGTTTTGGCATTATATAATATTAAATACTTTCTTCGTCGATGTTCACTCCAGAGTTCTTAGATAACAAAGAAAATATTTTAAAAATAAACTGCCAAACACTGGAGAGCCTGGAACAGTGCGCTGACTTCGTACCAGAATCTAAATACAATCTCAGAGTTTTGACTTTTAACATACGCAGTATCTTAAAAAATTTTGACATGTTTATTATTATAATGGGCCGTCTGAACATTGATTTTGATGCTATCATACTTACAGAGTGTTGGTTGGCAAAAAACACTCCGGTACCGGTGCTGTCGGGCTATAACTCCTATCGTACACATAAACATATTAATAAGAGTGGCGGAGTTGTTGCGTATGTTTCAAATTTATGGAACCCAACAATATCGGAACCGTTAATAGATGACTGTAACTGCTTAGAGATAAGATTACGCACGGATATTACTATATTCGGAATTTACCGTTCTCCTTCTTTCAAATCAACCGAAAAATTTTTATGCTCCCTAGATAAAACCTTAAAAAATACCAGTAACATAAAATGTATAGTCTTAGCTGGTGATATTAATATTAATATTGACCTACTTATTAGCCCACATACTGAACAATGTTCGGAATATCTGTGTCTTTTGGCGGCACACCAGTTGTTACCGGCTATTACTCACCCGACCAGGCATAACTCCTGCCTTGACCACATTTTCATAAAGAACCATACATCCGCAATAGGTTTGGTGACACGCTCTGACTTGACGGATCACGATTTATGCATTATAGGACTACCTTCCACTATAATACCGCCACAAGAGTCTCGCAAGCGTATCAAAATGGTACTTGACTATCCAGCAGTAGTCTCCACCCTGAAATTGTCTGACTGGTCAAGTGTGGTCGGAGCTGAAAATGTTGACAAAGCTGTAGCCTCCTTCACTGAAATTATTGATACCGCGGTCTCAGTTAATTCTAAACCAATTAAAATCTCACGTTCCAAATTTAATATTAAGCCATGGGTAACTCCAGGACTAATAAGATGCCAGAGACATCGCGACTACTTACATCTCCAAGCTAGGAAAAGTACAACAAATGAAATCGCACAGATTACGTATAGGAGATATCGAAATTTTTTAAACAATTTGTTGCACAGACTAAAAACAGCATACGAAAACCAAGAGCTTACAGCTAATCAAAATGATACAAAGAAACTTTGGAAAACTATTAAAGATATTTGTAACTTCACTAAAACTCGTAATGATGCAATGGAATTAACGAAAAATGCGGATCCAGCTCAGTCATTAAATAATTGCAATCGGTACTTTGCTGATATTGGTAAAAGACTAGCTAATGAGACACTTACCAAAATAAATGTATCCGAAGAGGATTTAGCTGCTAATTTTAAGCTTGACGGTCACCCTGTGAGCTCTCTGTTCCTGTTTCCCACTGATCAGGAAGAAGTTTCTCAGTATATAAAGGAACTTAAAGTTGACAGTGCTCCTGGTATAGATAGATGTACCCCTCGTCTAATTAAACAAATCTGCCCAGTGATACTAGAACCACTTACTCATATTTTCAACTTAAGCTTGTCTACTGGAAAATTCCCTGAAAGGTGGAAATTAGGTTTAATAACTCCTATCCACAAAGATGGCTGCAAATCTACACCTAGCAATTATAGACCAATAGCCTTGCTGAGTGTCTTCTCAAAGCTTTTGGAAAAAGTCGTTAGCAAAAGACTAGTTACGTTTTTGGAAAACCACTCTCTCATCTCTGAGAAACAGTTTGGCTTCAGGCGTAACAGGTCAACTGAGGATGCTGTGGTACTGCTGACAAAAACAGTAACCTCGTTATTGGATCAAAATGCTTGCTGCCTTGCCATCTTTCTCGACTTAGCTAAAGCATTCGACACGGTTTCGTTCCAAATCCTACTAAAAAAATTGGAATGCATGGGTGTTCGGGGCCTGGCACTCGACTAGTTCAGCTCTTATCTCAGAGGTCGCTACCAATGTGTTAGAATTGGATCAGATGTGTGCGAGCCCCTTCCAGTTGAATACGGGGTGCCCCAGGGTAGCATACTCGGTCCAATACTATTTCTAGCGTACATTAATGACATCCTAAATCTACCTGTACAAAAAGCTGACTTGATATGCTACGCGGACGACACGGTCATATTGTTTCGTGACTCATCTTGGAAAACCGTTTTTGAGACAGCGAATGAAGGTATTCTGATTATTTCTGACTGGCTTAATAAAAATCTTTTAACTTTAAACTCACATAAAACTAAATACTTAACCTTTTATAAAACAAGCGCATCCAAACCGCAAGTTATACCTAAACTTACTATACACTCATGTACTAATACTGGCGAATCCAGTTGTCACACCTTATGTAACTGTCCATCTATTAAACAAGAGCAATCGTTTAAATATTTAGGTGTGATTCTGGATAAGAATTTTTCTTTTAGGCAACATATATCAGCTCTGGCTGGTAAAATCAGGAAAACTATTTACATAATGAAGTCGTTGCGGAACTCTGCATGTAAAAAGACTCTCATCATGGTCTATAATGCTATCTGCCAATCATGTTCGCTTTACTGTATATCGGCTTGGGGCGGCGTAGCCAAAACTACTTTGATTGAGTTAGAAAGAGCACAGCGAGCAGTACTCAAGGTGATGTTAAGAAAGCCTTTCAGATTTTCCACAGATGACCTGTACAGGGAGTGTGATCTTCTTAGAGTGAGACAACTTTATATCACAAAGGTAGCCTTAACAGTACATAAAAGAATAATTAATTCTCCTGAATTTCCCTGTTTGGTTGCAAGACGTACCTTTAAAATTAATCTCCCTCCCGTACGTACAAGTTTTGCTAGACGTTTTCCACCTTATTCCCACATGTACGTATATAATAAAATAGTGAGACAAGTAATAGATGTAAAACAGCTGACGGCAAATCAATTAAAACGTTCCCTTAACATTTGGTTGAAGAGTCTCAACTATGAAGAAATTGAAAGATTACTAATGGCCTGCCATTAATGCGACAAACACACACACATTCACACACACACACACAATTACACACGCTTACACACACACACACACACACACACAAACATGGCTTCTTAATAAATACATTCATATATTAATATTAGATTACGTAATTAAATTTTTTTATTTTTTATTTCAACTTTTTGTAAAGGTATTTGAGTCTAGTTTCGAACCAGCCGGTAACTGTGGCTTTGAAATTGTAATGGCTCCTGCGGGTCAGGCCTAGAGTCTAGTGCAGCGGCCGCTGTTAAATTCATAAAGGTTTCCCTATGCATTTGATTTATATATATTTTAACATTAGTTCATACCTGTTAGCATTTACATTAAGGATTTCTATGTATCTGGAACCCATTTCTTTTATGGTAATAAAGATTATATTAAAGATAAACTATCTGTATGCCGAATGTCATCCAAATCCATTCAGTAGTTTTTACGTGAAAGAGTAACAAATATCCATACATACAAACTTTCGCGTTTATAATATTAGTAGGATTACTTAATATGTAGTTTTGTTACTCATATTCCAAAATCCGGACAAATTAAAGAGCCGGACTAGTCTAAAATTCCGGACTAATCTGGACGAATGGTAACCCTGTACCTCAAGCTGGGAATCAAACCCGGGACCACTGGGTCTGAGACCGAGTCTAACAACTAGACCACAGTGAAGAAATCGCTAAAATGTGTGCTGATTCAATAATTTATCACAAAAGCCCAGATTTATTATTTTTATTTTCTTATTTATTATATTATTATTTTCCAAATCTTTCTGGAGATTAGCATTCGGATGGATCTACGAATGCTCTAAGACGAGAGGGGTCGAATTATATGTCCCACGTTTTTACTTTGCAAATCCGCTCAATTTTTAAATAAATATATGATCCTCATCGGTTCTAAAATAAAATGAAAAAGGTTTTTATACAATTTACGGTTACAACAAATGATTAAAAAATAATTCCTAAAAGATGCCCAAATATTACGATTTTCGGCATGTCCGAAAAGCACCAGCTCGACTTAATCATAAATTATTGTATCTGTATTAAGCCAAAATTTTCAAATAAATATGATGTAAGTTTATAACACTTCCGATTCTTAAAAAAGAAAAACAGTTATTGCACCATTGAGTTCTCTTAATCTTGCCCAGCAGTGGGACGCTTATAGGCTGATGATGAATCTTGGATAAAAATAAATTCACAAAAATAAGTCATTGGTCAGCGCGGTTCTTGTTTTCAAGATTATTTGCCTTTGAGACGGAAAATAGTTGTACATTGCGTGTGAGCCGAATACCTTGCCCTGCTCTCCAGGCGACCGACGCACTTCACAGAGGAAGAACGCACGTTTTTGGCTCTGGTAAGTTTTTTAAGTTCATTCTACATAAATTGTCACTTCGATAGTCATTGTACTTTTCTCTGTCTAAACTCAATTATCTCCATGCCTACGTTTATTTGCAACTATTTTATTTATTTATTTATTTATTTATTGAAAAAGATTCACCAACAACATATCCTTACACATTTAGATATAAACATTTAAAACTGACCAGGCCAAATGCTTTTACATGTGAATACAGCATTATGTTTTTCTTATTTACTAGTTAAATTAACTTAATTGAAAGAAAAATTAGATAAAACAGTTGACTTATAAAACAACTTGATTACGATTAAATTTTGCCACACAACCGCTTAAACGCGCGATCAGAAAGATGAAAGATGTCGATATTGCTAATAAACACTTGACCGTCATTAGAAGCTTATAATATTGAGATAGGCATATCCGTTTCCCGTCGTATTTTCCTTCTCTTTCTTCCAGTATATCGCTGTCTCTCTCGCTCATCCCACTCAGTGGCGTCACCAGGTGGCGCGGTGGGGGAACCAGGAGATTTCACACCCGTGCCCATTTGTTCATCATTGGCGTGAAATTTCCCGTCGGCGTAACTTGTGCACTACATAGTGATCAAGTGACAGTTCTCGTGAGTTTCTACAATACACGTGAGTACTTAGAATAGTAATTTCTTAACTTAACGGTGTTACCGTTCGCTGAATTTATAATTTAAACTTATCTGGTATATCAAACTTTTTGTTTTACCCGCAAGAGATGTAGATACACCTTTTCTTTTAAGATAAGAAAGCATTCGAGTAAAAATAGTATTTTTAAAAGTGTTTTTTGTGTTTAATACGTGGTATCTACCCTCCAGGCTCTTTTTCTTTTTATTTTAGATAAGAAACCGATAATTAGTGCTTACATTAGATAATGAGAAAAATGAATTGTAGCTAAGCGGCTATAGCTGGTCCATGTAACAATCCCGATCGCATCGGCGAAGGTTGAGTTCGAGTTAGTCGTCATCGTTCAAAGAAGCATGGTCATCGTACCCGCCTTTCATGACGATAACGACAATGTGTCTGCTTTATCGGACGTTAGAGGAAATCTTACAACGATTGTTGCACCTCGCAGGTGTTACCAATACTGACTAAAACAGTTACAAAATAAGAGCTTTATTGGCGAAGTTACCCTATCAGTTACCAGAAGAGGCGAAACTGGACATGATTTATGGGCTGCTCCATAAAAGAATTAGAAAGAGGTTGCCGAGAGACAACATAAGGGGCATCGAAGGCCTTATAGATAAATCGCGATCAATAGAAGAGGCGTTATCGGAGAACGCCGCGCCATCACTACCGCCGTCGCCGCCGCCGCACTATGGTGCTTCTTTATCACCGCCGCCGCCGCCGCAGCCGCAACCGATGACTACAAGACCGGAGATTCGTTCGGGTTTGGGTTCAAAGCCGCCGATCCACACTGCCTACACCGCGCAGTTAACCCGTGATCGCGCGCAGACGCCGCGTAGTGATAAGAGTGTGTGCGAAAGTAGTGATAGTGATAAGAGGCTATTCTGCGTATACTGCAAAACAAGAGGACACGTACGTAACTCCTGTGATAAGTTAAGTAAACGATCTTTTTCGAAAGTAGACCCTTCTGGTACATATTGTTATAATTGTGGCGAGAAAGGTCACATTAGAATAAATTGCCCTAAATGTAAACCAACTAGCTCATCTAATGATGTAAAGGTAGAAAATGTATTTTCATCGGTGTATGTCGATAGTAAGAAAATGGATTTATGTACTGTTAATGATATTCAGCAGGGACGGCCTATCGTGCGAGTGAATGTAGAGGGTTATTCGGGTACCGCTTTACTTGATACCGCCGCGCGTCGTAGCATTGCGAGTTATTCACTTTATTCCCTAATGAAACGTATTGGTTTAAACTTTCGCGCTGAAACTATGTCAGTGAAGCTTGCGGATGGTACTGTTAGGAATAGTGAGGTGCTACTATCGGTTGTTAATGTTCAACTTGCTTCGTTATCGATACCTATCGAGTTTATTATTCTGCCTGACGCGATTAATAACGATACATTGTTAGGGATTGATTTTATTACTAAGGCTAAGATGATTTTAGACTTTTCAAACTGGAATTGGCAAACAGCTGATCGGCCTCGGACATTTCACGCCTTGTCTTGGGAAACTCGACGCGAAACTATCGAGTGCGCCTCGGTGAACGTGTTGCGGGAGGACGAGGGTGCTGCTTTAACAGAGTCGCAGAGGACTAAGTTTGAAAGCCTGTTATGTGAGTATTTGGATATTTTTAATGTAGCTGGAGAGCCAACACCATTTGCCGAACACCATATCGATACAGGTGACCACCCGCCTATCGCTATGCCCCCGTATCGTGTCACGCCAGCGAAAAAAGAAATTATGCGCGCCGAGTTAGATAAGATGTTGGCAGGGGATGTGATAGAGGAATGCGAATCTGCCTGGGCCGCCCCATGCGTCTTGGTGCCGAAACGTAATGGTACATATAGGTTTTGTGTAGACTACCGAAAGTTAAATGCGGTCACCAAGACGGATGCGTACCCCATGCCGCGCATTGACGAACTGTTGCAGTCAACCAAGAAGGGTTGTGTGATGAGTTCGTTAGACCTCCGCAGTGGGTATTGGCAGGTAAGTACCACTGATAGGGACAAAACTGCGTTTGTGACGCCCTTTGGTACCTATCGCTTCAAACGTATGCCGTTCGGCCTAAAGAACGCACCGGCAACGTTTCAGCGACTTATAGACCGCTTCAGATCAGGACCTACACTTGGTGATAAGACCATTTTAGGTTATTTAGATGATCTTCTGGTGATTTCGGAAGACCTGGACTCCCATTTGACAGATCTACGTGCGGTATTTGAGCGTCTCCGTGTGTTCAAGCTAAGAGCAAACCGAGAGAAGTGCGTGTTTGCCAGAGACAGGCTCAAATATCTCGGTCACGTAATATCCCGTGACGGGATATCGCCAGACGAGGATAAGGTATGTGCTGTCCTAGAAATGAAGGAGCCCACTAGTCTTCAGCAACTTCGTACTTTCTTACAAACATGCTCCTGGTTTCGCAAGTTTATGCCAGAGTTTTCGAAAGTGGCTGAACCTCTTACGCGTCTTACAAAAAAGTCGCAGTCCTGGAAATGGGGAGCGGATCAAGCTAGGGCCTTCGTACAGCTCAAGTCTCTTCTAGCTACACCCCCCCTCCTGGTTCAACCCGATTACTCAAGACCTTTCATCCTTAGGACAGACGCCAGCGATTTTGCTCTGGGTGCAGCCTTGCTCCAGGGGGAGACGCCACACGACGAACATCCAATCGAGTACGCCAGCCGTCTCCTATCGCCGCCTGAGCGAAACTATTCAACCACCGAGAGGGAGGCGCTGGCCGTTGTTTGGGCAGTTGATCGATTCCGTGGGTATATTGACGGTCATCAGATACTGGTTAAGAGCGATCACCAACCCCTAAAGTGGCTGTTTTCACTCAAATCGCCGAGTGGCAGACTTGTTCGTTGGGCTTTGAAGCTCCAGTCTTTTAATTTAGATATAGAGTACACCCCTGGAAAAGCTAATGTGTTAGCCGACACCCTCAGCCGCCCAGTGATAGATAATATGTTGCCGGAATGTGGTGTCTGTCCGGTTACTGTTGACGTTCCGCGTTGGGACGCTACATCAACTCGCGAAGCTCAGCTAGCTGATCCGGAAGTAGCTAAAATCCTTAGCGACTTCGAGGGTTCTGATGAGTTGTCAGTGCATCGTTGGTCGGAAAGGGGCTACATGATAAGTCAAGGAGTTTTATACAGGTTTGTAGACGATTCCGATTCCGAGGAGCCACAGCTTGTTGTGCCGGAGAGTTTGCGGAGCAAAGTCATGTTCGAGTGTCATGACTCGCCGACCGCTGCTCATGGAGGTATTCAGCGAACAATATATCGCATATCGCAGCAATTTTATTTCCCCGGTATGAGGCGCTACATTACCGACTACTTAAAGACCTGTACCGAGTGTCAGCGGTACAAGGCCTCTAATACAAAACCACCTGGCCTACTCCAGACCCCAGTACCAGCTCAGCGATTCGAGATTATCGCGATTGACCTCTTTGGACCACTACCCAAGGGACCTCTAGGGGAAAGGTGGGTGTTAATTGTGGAGGACACTGCCAGTAAGTGGGTTGAGCTCTTCGCCCTTCCAGAAGCCACTGCCGAAGTTTGTGCAAAAACTTTGGTGAGTGAGATCTTTATGAGGTTTGGGCTCCCAAGGCGTATGATTTCGGATAACGGCGTACAATTTGTAGCCGATATTATGCAGAAAGCACTGTTTGTTTTAGGGGTAAAACAAAACTTAGTGCCGCTTTACCATCCGGAGGCCAATCCGGTGGAGCGTAAAAATAGGGACCTAAAGGCTCACCTCGCTATGCTTGTTGAGGGAAACCATAAGCAGTGGCCGGAGGTCCTACCCTTTGCCCGATTTGCCCTCAATAGTTCGCTTACCAGTTCCACAGGTTCAACTCCAGCTTTCTTGACATTTGGTCGCGAGCTTCGTTCGCCTCTGTCAGCTCAGGCTGATTTACGCACGATCATTGAGTCGGAAAACTTTGTTCCGCAAATTACTCCCTACCTCTTGAAACTTGCCGATCATCTCTCCCAAGCCAAAGAGAACATCTTGCACCAGCAGGATGTTCGCAAGGCCCAAGTCGACTTAGGACGCAGTGATTCGGATACCTACGAAGAAGGTGACCTGGTCCTGATGAAAACTCACGTGTTGAGTAATGCTGCCAAGGGTGTCACTTCTAAGTTCATTCCAAAACGCGACGGGCCGTATGTGGTCTCCAAAAAGGTGAGTCCTACTACCTATCTTCTAACCTCACAAAAGACAGGTGAAGTCGTGGGTAAGTATCACACGTCGGATCTGCGTAGATACCATAATAGGTGTGGTGAGTGTCCGGAGCCGGTCGCGCCGAAACGACGTAGAGGTCGTCCCCGCAAGATTCACTCTTAGGCGTTCTCTTTTTAAGTTTGACCAGTCGTGAAGTTCACTCTTGGTAAAAAGGGGGAGTATGTAACGCGTTGAATCTTCACCCTTCCCGTCTCGCTCGCTCCATACCCCGCGCCCCTCTCCGGGTCGCCTGCGCCGGCGGCCGCCTGCGTGCGCCGCCACGCGACGCTAGTCTGCCCGGAGCTTACTTACGAGGAACCTGTGTTACTTTGTCGCGTACGCGCCGCTTCACGGCTGTACGTACCTATCACGTTTGTGAAATAGTTACAGTTCTCAGTGAATAAACGTTTTCAAACACTAAAAGGTTAATATTACTTGAGTGTTTGCGGTTTTTGCGAGAAGATGCATGTAAGTATGTTAATGTAATGTTAAATGTCCCTTATTTTATTTGAATTTGAATAATACGTTTAATTGTTGTAAATGGTTATGTAACCGTTTTTAATTAAATTAAATAAATAAATGTCCTCCGCAAGGACAGGCTTATGCCAGCCACGAACCACATAGTGGCTATAAACCGCTCTCGCAGGGCGCTTACCAAAAACAATGTCCTCCGTAAGGACATGCTTATGCCAGCCACGAACCACATTGTGGCTATGGACCGCCCTCGCAGGGCGCTTACCAAAAACAATGTATTCCGCAAGGACATGCTTATGCCAGCCACAATCCACCTCGTGGCTATGAACCGCCCTCGCAGGGCGCTTACCAAAATCAATGTCCTCCGTAAGGACATGCTTATGCCAGCCACGAACCACATCATGGCTATGAACCGCCCTCGCAGGGCGCTTAACAAAAACAATGTCCTCCGCAAGGACATATATATGCCAGCCACGAACCACATCGTAGCTATAATATAAACAACGGAGGCTGTTCTTACTTTCGATCCACAGGATCATAGGCTTGGCAGCTCTATCAATCAGGACAAAAACGTCCATCTTCTCTGCTAAAAGAGGTAACAAAAGACGTAGACAATGACGCTCCGAAATTTCGAGCCGGTCAATTTGCACTTTATCGACACCGTTGGGACTAAATAGGTGCTCCAAGTTTTCTATCATAACACAAAGGTATCGAATACCGTTTTATCTGAAGCCATCGCTCAAGGTTCCAAACGTTACAATAGACAGTTGTTACACGCTTGTATCGGACAAAATGTCTGCAATGCTGACACAGATGAAGGACAGGTTTCTAGAAACAGTAAGTTTTTTTTTCCAAACTTCGTTTTAACCCAGTTCTTAGTACCAAAGAGCACTCAAGAAAGGTCACTCCGTCCTATTTTTAACCTAAAGTCGTTAAATTATTATATGAATTCCGGACTACGTACGGCCAAGGGACGAAATGTACAAATTACTTTTCTCAGACCTAGGTACTACCATCTGACTATAGCCAAATCCCACAATGGTTTCTTCGTCTGTTCTACAATGGCGAATTACTAAAAATTATATGCCTTCCATTTGAGATGAGCACGACAATGTTTTCTTAGACTATTATCTTACAGACATAAAGACCTGGACAGAACCATCTGTTCTGTCCAGACATGCCAACATTGTAATAGAAACACTTACTTATTTTGGTGTCCACATAAACTTCAAAAAGTCTGTTTGACCGCCCTCGCAGGGCGCTTACCAAAATCAATGTCTTCCGCATGGACATACTAGGATACATGGAGGAATCACAAGCGTCCATACATACCTACATATACTCACGACTGTTATCCCCGAAGGGTTAGTCAGAGACCAGGCAATGAGGACCGCAAAAGCAGTCCTCTGCCATAGTCTACGTTTCACCAAATGTGCAGTTAACATGTACGTGACTAGTGATGTGCCTATCGCCGCTCTATACTGTTGGATGTATGTGCAATCTATGTTTAGTTAGTCACCGTTAGTCGCCTTTTACGATACCTAAGAGAAGAAATTGGGCGGTTAAATAGACTCTACCTTACGATGTAGTTAAATGTATTGGTAGCTAAAAATTATCAGAAACACCAATACATACTCGTATACCTCCACCAACATTCTTTTTGACAACCGTTGCTTCAGGATTGGGGGATCACAACTCAACAATTCTGCCCTATCGGGAAGGTGAAGTGCATCCGAACAAAAGCTGCACTGCAATCAATAAAGAAAAGCGGGCTGTTCTAAGTCTTAGAATTACAAGCATCGAACACGAAGCCTGCGACAATTTTATTTTAATCCTCCAAATTGCCCACTAACAAATGACCACCAACCAAATTGTGGTCAAAATTCATTAAATTCCAGGGAAATTGAACAGCCATGTAGATGAACTGTCTCGACATAGCCAAGCTCTAGAGTGGCATCTACTGCCAGAATTCACACAGACGATATTCGCGAAGTGGGCCTGGCCAGTAATTCACCTGTTTGTATCCAAGAACGCTCGAGTAGTGGGTAAACTATGCAGATTTATCTCAATGATTACGAAGCAATGTTTCACAATGCTTTCAGCCTGAAGTAGAACGCTTCCCTCTGGCTTGGAAATTCGGACCACCTTTCCTCATCCCCCGGGTGCTAGCACACCTCAACAGGAATTTATCTGATTGTGGTACCCCTTACTGCCTCATTCACAGTATGGAATTCGAAACGTAGACGCCTGGTAGACATAACCACAGGCCTGCCAACCCCCAAGGTTCAAGACATGACGTTGAAATTTGGTGTGCTTAAATGATATATCGTTATGAAACAACAAGCAAATTTCCCTACTCAAGCGTCCGGTTATTATAAAACCATATGAGCACTTGTGCTTGGTCCAGTAGTACAGGAAGGGCGATAGCAGCAGCAGCGGCGCCATCCACATGCGGAACGCGTACCAAATGGGTCCAGTCATTCCAGTTTTTGGCAGATTTACACTTAATATTTTAAATCTTTCTTACAATAATACTATACACTACCATAAATTGTCGTAGTGACGAGGTAATAGTTAAACATGTTTTAAAATCAATCTCAATTAAACATTTAAAAACAACAAAATCTCTTTTTTCCAGGTTTTAGTAATATTAGTCTGTAGACCTTTGTAATGTATTTCAAACCTAGGATCAACTAGATTTCAAACAGTTCGTAACACTGCAATATTATTGTCGCATTGCTCCTTTGTTACATTGCTGTGGACACTAAACAATATTTTGTTCAGGACAATGCAGTAATATTATGGCGACAGTTTGGGTCAAAAACTGACTGTAGGGACTACAGACAAACAAGCTGGAAATTGCTACTGGTTAAAAGGATCAATAAATATTGTACAAAATGGCTAAACTAATTTATTTAAAACTTCGAGTGGTTCACCTACATCTGTTTCAAGCACTGTGGTAGCTAGATGGATATTACAGCCACACCTGGTTGTGTTTTGCTCCGCTGTAGCATCTACAAACTAGATTGATATGATTTACCCATTGAGGATATACTAACTATTGGTAATTGGAGATTAGTTAATACTTTTCACAAGGTTTATTGTCGTGAAATATTGATTCAGGCGTCACGAAGTTTTTCAATTTTTATTTTTACCCTGTAAAGTGATTGAAATCAAATAGTAAACAATATTTATTTCCTAATAATAATGTTCGTTTACATGGTTTACAAGCTAAATTATTTGATTTTTCATCAATGACTGGCCAATTATTTTCTTACATGACTTAAATTGTAAATAATGAGTACTTAATTAAATATCTTATTATAACTTTTTGTTTAAACCATAATCATATGATTAACTCTCTCGCACTTATTGATTAATTTATTTCTCACATTGGCGTTTTCACCAGGCGATAACAAACAGGTCTCAATATTATAAGCTTCTAATGACGGTCAAGTGTTTAATAGACGCGTTTTACCTGAAATAACACGCATATTAAATACTTACCTCATTAGAAGCTTAGTTTTTATTTCCGCCTGGTGCTTAATGCATATTTCGACGCAATGATGAACAAATGGGCACGGGTGTGAAATCTCCTGGTTCCCCCACCGCGCCACCTGGTGACGCCACTGAGTGGGATGAGCGAGAGAGACAGCGATATACTGGAAGAAAGAGAAGGAAAATACGACGGGAAACGGATATGCCTATCTCAATATTATAAGCTTCTAATGAGGTAAGTATTTAATATGCGTTTTATTTCAGGTAAAACGCGTCTATTATCCATTTCGTTGTAAGTACGCATGCACCGGTATAATGGAGCGCACCGACCAAGATTAGTTTTACAACGAGGCAAGCTGAAGCTATTTGACATGGGATGTCTAGGGATGTGATAAGAAACAAAGAGACTTATCTGTTGAAGTAGGTTTGGGCAGTTTAATTTGCCGTGGATAAACTTGTGCAGTGTAACGAGATCCAAAAGTTTGCGTCGGTCGGCTATAGATGTTATTTTAAGGTATGAAAGACGAACAACGTAATCAGCACCACGCGGACAGTCACGACTACGGTAGGCAAGGTAACGAGTAAAACTCTTTTGGATACGTTCTATTCTATCAGAATGCACCTGATAGATGGGGTTCCATATGCTTGAGGCGTACTCGAGGTGACTGCGAATGAGAGCGTTAAACATTATTATGAGGGTTTTGATATTTTAAAGTGCTTACCCATGCGTTTAATCAAACCTAATATTCTCCAAGCGCAACTAACAATTTTATCGACATGGTCAATGAAATTCAATTTATTGTCAAGCAACACACCCAGATCACGAGTTTTACTTGATTCTGTTAAACTTTGGCCAGAGATGCTGTAACAGGACGGAAGATAGTTTATTTTCCGAGTGAATTTAATGTGGGTACACTTTTGTGGGTTAAGCATCATTTTATTCGCGGCACACCACTCATGAATAGCATCGATATCTTCTTGTAAAAGAGAAACATCGGTATGATTATTTATAGATTTATGTAGCTTCAAGTCGTCAGCGAAAATAGAAAATTTACTGTGATTGATGAAGCCAGATATATCATTGATGAACACCAAAAATAGAATAGGCCCAAGGTGTGAGCCTTGAGGCACGCCGGACAGAGAAATGTATTCATTTGACTTAAATCCATGTACAGTAACACTTTGTATCCGTTCTGCTAAATATGAGCTCAACCAACGGAAAAGATCCCCGTGAATGCCATAAGCTTTGAGTTTAGAAAGGAGAAGCCTATGGTCAACTTTGTCAAATGCGCTGGAAAAGTCGGTATATATCGAATCCACTTGATGCTGATTGTCCACTGATTTAATTAAATCAGTAACGTAGTCCATTAAATTGCTGACTGTTGATTTACCCTTGCAAAAACCGTGTTGTGCTTCAACCATAACACTATTAAGAAAACTTGTCAATACTGGATAAATAATGCTTTCAAATATTTTCGCAAACTGACTCAAAATTGATACTGGCCTGTAGCCTGGCCTCTTGGCCCCTTCTTCAAAATTGGTATGACATTAGAACGCTTCCATTCAGAGGGAAAAGTTCGTGATTGGAGAGATTTTTCAAATATAATTTTTAAAATAAATATACAGGTGTTTTTGAGGTTAATCATAGTTTAAGCTACCTGCAACGCCATTTAGACATCTTTCGACTTATCCTTTTCGAATTCGTCATTTGTCTGAACGTCATTGTTCTGAATCTTGTGAACTGTGACAACAAGACGATTAGTTATAATAACTCTCGAGAACAGATAATAAACGTGACTTAGAAGTAATATGGTTCTATATCTCTTCAGTAGAGTCTTATTGCCCTTCTTAAAGAACAACACACACAACCACACTTTCATGCCACGCTGCTGGCGTGCTATCTCCAAGTACGACGGAATTAAACAGTTTCTGAAGAGCTGAGAGTACCAGTCTTCCGCCTGCTTTCAGAAGTTCAGCCGTAATTCCGTCAGCACCCGATGCCTTGCTGTTCCTAAGCTGCTTGAGAGCCATACCAATCTTGTACAGGCTGATGTCCAGGATGTCTTCGTTAGTAGTGTAGTGTCGGGTTAGCTTAGCTCTAGGGTCTGTAGCTAACCTTTGTACAGATGACTGCGTTGATGTGTATAGCTGTCCATAGAACTTCTCGACCTCTCCCATAACTTCGGACCTGGACGTGACAGTTCTGCCGTCATCGGTTTTCAGCGTCGTCAGTTGGCTCTGCCCAATACCCAAATCTCCTTCGAACACCATTGAACCTTTGTTTCGCTCGATATAGCCTCTTTAATACGGTCGGTATTAAATCGGCAAGTGTCGCGAGTCAGACTTCGAGATCTGCCTATTGAGCCGACGAAGCTGAGAATCATCTGAAGAACGCGGAACCATGACGCGCCGCTCTTCCATCAGTTTGAGAATTTGGTCCGAGAGCTTTTTGGGTCCTCTTGTAAGGTGGGTTTTGAAGACCTAACCGCAGGGACAGTTTTCACAAACCTGTTGCTGTAATCATCCTAGTCTACGCAATCCTTAAGGTATTTGAAGCTATTTCGCAGTTCGAGCTGGAAGCTTTCGGGATTTTGGATTTGGATGGGTGCAAGACGTAGCGTAGACTTCATCAATCGACGTCTTTCCAGCTTGATATTGATGTTCAATGTGCCTCTTCCCAACCGGTGATTACGTCAGTTTTGAACGCGTTGATCACAGAAGAAGTCAATCTCATTTTTTGTTACACAATCCGGACTAAGCCAGGTCACTTGCGGTGTTCAGCTTTCCTAAAAAAGGAGTTCATCATGAAGAGTCCCTCTTCCCAAAAAGTCCGCCAGCAGTTGGCCCCGGTGGTTCCGAATTCTTACTCTAAATCGCAGTAATGCAGTAAAGAAGTGATCTTAGTATCATAAGATATCTTGATCATTGATATCTCTTCGACCGCTGTTGAGTTAAAATTTTTGTTTATGTGTCAGTTTTTTATCGTTGGGTACCTACATGCACAGACATATATGTCTGTGCCTACATGTTACGTTATGGGATTTTTTATATTATTGCATATTTAGCTCAGAATAATAACTAATATTCTATGATATTTAGTTTTAGTGTACCTACCTAAGTTTAGAGTTTATGATCAATCAATGCCAAATATTTAAATAAGTGTAAAAGAAGAGCCTAAAATTATGTTTTGTGCCTTACGAGTTCAATTAATTATAAATATTACGTTTCTCAATTACTATCGAAGTTAACTTATTTGTTTAATGCTGCAATGATAATATTAATATTTATGTTTTCACGTATTAAATGACGTAATTTACAGCAATATCATTTTCCTGATACACAGTCATTATTCTGAACGTATTGTTTTCTTATTTTATCAATCTTTATTGAATAGAGGTCGGATGTGTGTGCTTTTGGCATACAATTACTTAGAATCATGAAAACTATGGATCCTACATTGTACGAAGCTTTGCACGTGGGTTGATATCACAGACATTTAATAGAAGGTTGATTTTTTTTTATTTTATTTTGCAATGTGAGAAACATACAGCACATAATAATACATATAAACAGAACATCAAGTATGTTACATAGGCCAATAAAGTTTCTACAAAAATACAAAACAACCTGAGTTTACACAACATTCGGATACATAAGTAAAAAATTTTGAAAGCTTAAATTAAAAAAAATAATTAAATAAAACTTAAAGTTTAAAAAAATTAATCAACAAAATTCCAAAGATTAACCTACTCATAAGCACCTTGACCTTTTGTTGACAATTTCAATGACTTTTTATAACATAACAATGACTCATTAAAAACATCCAAATCAACATAATTTTTGTTAAAGCTATTACAAGAACGAACCAAGAATCTACTTTTTGAGTATTGCGTTCTACAGAGTGGTGGTGAGAATAAATTCTTACTTCTTGATCTGACATTTGGACATCTAAAATTTATTCTATGCAAAAGATATGGGACATCAACAAGGTTATTTAATATTTTAAAAAGAAATATCTGGTCACGATGGGATCTGCGTTGCCGAAGCGACTCGATAACAATATCTTTTTTCCAAAATTTAAACTTTAGTAATTTTTTAAATTTGTTTTGAATTCGCTCAACGGCATCGATATGCACTGCATAGTGTGGATTCCACACAGTCGATGCATACTCAAGCAAGGGGCGAACTAAAGAGTCAAAAAGAATGCGGTAAGTTCCAACCTTACTAAATACATTACCCTGCCTAAGCATGAAACCAAGCATCTTGTATGCTTTCTTAGTGATATACTCAACATGTGGTTCAAAAGACAACCCTGAGTCCAACAGTACTCCCAAGTCTCTCACTACCTCCACCCTGCCCAAATCCCTACTGTGTAATTTATAATTGAATTTAATTGTATTTAATTTTCTACTGAACGTAATAACACAGCATTTATCTATATTTAAAAAAAGTTTATTCTTAATACAATAACTGCTTAAAGCGTCCAAGTCATATTGTAGCTCTGAACAATCAGTTGGATTTTTGATTATTTTAAATATTTTTTTATCGTCAGCGTAAAGTAGCAAATGGGAATGACGAATACAGTTAATCACGTCATTGATAAAAACATTAAACAATAATGGGCCAAGGTGGGAGCCCTGTGGGACACCAGAAGTTATTGGAACAAAAGAAGATGTAAAGCCCTTCACTGTAACAGCTTGGCTTCTTTCTCTGAGGTAGGAAGACAACCATCTGAGGAGGTCACCGTGTATACCGATGCCTCCAAGCTTCTGAATCAGAATATTATGCGAAATTTTGTCAAATGCTTTAGAGTAATCAGTATACACGGCATCTACCTGATATCCCCCCTCCATTGCCTGTGCTATTATGTCCACCAGTTCTAACAGATTAGTTTCAGTGGAACGTCGCGTAACGAAGCCATGCTGCTTTTCTGTCAGGAGAGGTCTTATACAAGGAAATAACACATCATATACAAGTTTCTCAAATAGCTTGGGGATAATTGAAAGCTTAGATATACCACGATAATTTTCGACATCATGTTTATCACCACTTTTAAACACCGGTACTATAAAAGACTGTTTCCAAACTATTGGGAATATACTCTGCGTAAGGGATTTATTAAACAGAACAGTGATTGGAACTGCTAAGGAATGGCAACAACTTCTTAAGAATACCGGATGTAGGCCATCAGGCCCACTACCTTTAGTGATGTCTAAAGAACGTAAGCGTTTGAAAACAGCATGCTCAGAAACAACCACTGAGCTCAACAAAGCTTGGGTGCACGATTGAGAATGAGAAATATCTGATGAAACACATGATGGGGGCTCAAAAACTGAGAGGAAAAAGCTATTAAAAAGATTTGCTATATCTTGACCATTGGAGGTAGACCGATCATGAAGATATACTGTATCCGGAACATCATTACCGCTCTTTTTAGATTTTATAAATCTCCAAAAGTATTTGGAGTTTAAGGCAATTCGCTGTTCAGCTGTGGCAACAAAGTTGACATAACATTTCTCCTCTAGAATCTTTTGTTCCCGACGCAAGTAGCAGAAAGTTTCATAATCTGACAGATTATTGTATATTTTCCACTTTTTGTGAGACTTTAATTTCTTTTTTATAGTTTTTATTAGATTGGGAGTAAACCAAGGCGGGTACCTATCATTGCACCGTTTCATTATTCCGGGGATAAAAGTGTCAATTATTTTATTAATAATATTATAAAATTTTTGAACTGCGGTGTTGATATCGAGGTCAGCAAATTCAGATTCCCACTCATAAGAATTTATTTTGGAATTTATTTGAGTATAGTCTGCAGAGTGAAAGCGGCGCACAATCCGCTGTGCAGGTTGCAAAACTCGGTCTACTTGGCTAACACTAATTTTTATTTGTAAAGCAGGATGATGAGTGTCCTCAGGCACAAGCGGGCTAATGCAATGAGCTACAGTGCAATCGCAACTCGATAAAATCAAATCCAATAACCTGCCATTAGTATTATAACAGTTATTAAATTGACCCAGACCCGTGAAACTCAAAAAAGCAGATAGATTGTTAGTTAATGAGTTTTTAGACGCATTACTTAATAACATAACATTGTTAATGGACCCTTCCTTACGTATCCAGTGACCTTTGGTAATATTAAAATCGCCCAATACCAAAAACTCGTCATCCGGATATTGAATATGAATGTCAGATAAATACTCAAAAAATGCAAGCTGAGAAGATATTTGTATACCACTGTGCGGAAAATAACAACAATACAACCGCATTCTTTTATTTTTTGAGAGCTGTGATGCCAACGTTACAGTGGTGACCTCCGCATCACTCATGCACGGTAAGGCGGCCGTGAGGGAACTCGGCTCGACCACCAATCCCTTCAGTACAGCAATAAGTACACCGCCTCCCATACCTATCCCACGTGCCTCATAATCGCGATCCGTCCGATATACATTATATCTCTGATCAAAAAGTTCCTGATCAAATATACCCGGTAAAAGCCATGTTTCGCATAAACAAATTATGTCATAATTGGAAAGAAGGAGGTTACGTAAAAACATGTGTGTTTTTGTTCGCAAACCACGGACATTTTGATAGTATACCTTTAAATCCAGGCCTGTGACAGAAATTCACAATATGACTTATAATGTAACAAACATTTCAACCACATAAACCCAACCAACAAACACACAAAACTAATGTTAAATTTATTATTACACAAATGGTAATAAATATTGGCATATCTAATTGTAATTACTAATTTATCGCTACGATCGCACCCACCGTAACCAGTAATATTATACAATAAAATGTAAGTTATATACAAATGCTCAAGAAAACGCTCTAATAAAGAAGCAACAAAACGTAATTCACCCACCGATAATATTATAATGATCATATAAAGAACAAAACACAATAAAATTAGTAAGTAATTAAGCTCATTTATAAAAGGATTCGTCTGATAACACATTTTGACCTCACGCGAAGGTACATTCAAAATAAGTTGCAAAACACCTAGCGACTGCATCGTTACGACAATAATAGAATTACACCGGAAAACTAATAATTCAACAACGCTCATGTAGACCGCACCAAGTGTACGGCGCAATGACAATAGGCTGTAACGCAAAGCGACAATGTATATTTTTTCGGATGCTAAATCGATATCCACGCATCGGCGTGGCAGCGTCCTAGTATGCACTCGTGCGCAAGTGGTTTCAGGGTAGCTCAACTCGCGGGCCGCAACTATGTCTATCCCGCCCCGGTAACCTTTAAACAATACAGCACAACACCGTGTACGTTTCAATAGAAATACCTTACATAAACTAATAATGTATAAAAGAAAAACTATCGGAAATAATAAACAAATACTGAAACAGGCTCGTCTATTTCCTATTTGATTTTCTTTAAATCCTCCTCAGACGAGATAACAAAAACAGGAGAAGTGGGAGCTTGTCGGACCTTTATTGTACAATTCCGCACCCAACAATACTCATATTTGAGTTCTTTGCATTTTAGCTTGGTCAATCTTAACAGATTCTTGTTGTGTGTCGAAAGATGGTCATTAGCATAAATGTTCCCGTTGTTTCCCATAAATCCAAGATCATTAAGTTTAAGGCTCTTCTTCCGCAACAGTGTGAGAAAATCATCCTTCTTGTACCGAGCTTGCAGTTTAATTATTATAGGCTTTGGCTTCGAGTTCTTGGGGTCTTTAAATGTAGCAACTCGGGTCACAAAATCAATGTCAGATGCAGGATTCAATGGAAAATTACATATATTGGCAATCTTCTTAGTAATTTCTATTAAATTTTCTCCCTGCTTTTCTGGAATACCAATTATTTCAATATTAGATCGTCGGACCCACTGATCCCTTCTTTGATTTTCAATTATTATGTTATCTACAATTGTCTTTAGGTGAACAACTTCTTTTTTTAACGATTCCATTTTACAGACCCGAGTTTCCAACTGAGATAGCTTACTGCACACACCGTCCACCTTATCACTCAAGGAAGTCTTCAAATCAGCGATTTCGCTTCTCATCTGTGTAATATCATTCTTAAGGCCCGTAAATTGAGACAGCTGCGATTGGATATTAGACATCTTGTTCGAGAGTTCAACAAGTACAACCATATCTTCAGATCGGGGTTTTCCCGCAGATGTAGCAGTATCAGAAATCGGTGCCACAACGGTCCCTTTTGAAGTGGACTCGGATGAGACTTGGGCTTCCTCTGCTCCATCACGGCAGGTCACGCATACCCACGTTGCTTTGTTTGATCCGAGCCGCTGGTATCCACGTTCAGTAATACCACCACAGCCAAAGTGATATTTAAGTTTACAGGTCGAACACTCAGGCCCACTACCCACAGGAGTATTACACCTACTGCACTGTGATGTAAACATGATCGTCACTTTACTCGCTTGACCAGCCCTGGATTAGACGAATGCACAGACAAACACCACACAATAGACGACACGCAGCGTGCAAACCCAGTGCGAGTTACCGCTGTACTGATACTGTGCTTGATACTGTGCTTGATATAAAACCAATTTTTTTTCAAAATTAACATTCTACCACAGACATATAATTATATGTCTGTGCCTTCTATTATATGTCTGTGGCACAGACATATAATTATATGTCTGTGGTAGAATGTTAATATTGAAAAAAAATTGGTTTTATACACAGACAGACATATAATAGAAGGTCCTGTGCATTCTACGTAGATCCACCCTCCCACAATATTATATCATCATCTGTTTATCGGAAAATATACTAAAGCTTTGGCTGAACGGCTCAGATCCCTTTGCTTTATACCTAACGAAAGAATAAACAAAAATATTACTGACGTGGCCTGTCATTCTTCAACTTCTTTGAGTTTGACATTGACTGACAGTTTATTTATTTATTTTATAGTGGAGTTGTTGCGGATGCCGTAAAAATAAAGCCAAATAATTTAATGGAAAGTATTAAAAATAAATACTACTTTTAGATTTGACCAAAATCTATTACGACAATGGAGGCCAAAGACGTCTGTGTGGAAATTGAAAACGATGAGTTTTACAGTAAATTCCTGGATGAATCCATCAAGCCTCTCGCAGGCGAAACTATATCAGTTACAGAACAAGTTACTAAACTTGCTTTGGGCATTGAAAAATTGGGAAAAAGTTTAGAGAAACAGGTTCTTGCCAAACACAACGATCTACTGACACAAGCTAGTCACATTACAGACCTAGAATTAACATTAGAATCTGTACAAAGTCAGGTGCAAAGTTTGTTAAAAGGTGCTGCAAAACTGGAAGATCGCATCCACACACCATATTTTGCGCTTGAGAAACAGACTCGTATGCTTGAGAGAGTCCAATCTACCTGCAATTTACTCAGGCATAGTTCTAAGATCATAGCTCTATGGAATAAACTACAAAGCATCAATGATAACCCAGCCAAAGAAGCTATTATCTTATTTGAACTTAATGAGCTGATAAGTGATTATGACTTTGAAGGTATAGTACTTTTAGAAGATGTTTTAAAAGAGGTTGAGCACAGAAGAAAAGACTTACTAAGTAGTTCTACAGCTGCCCTGCAATCAAGTTTGTTAGATGGAAATAAAACCAAGTTGCTTCAATGTTTTAAAGTGTTCCATAACTTGCAATGCCAGGATGAACAAATTAAAAACACAGTCCAAAGCATACTGAATGAACTGAAAAAAGAAATCGCCTCTGCCTTGAATGTGCAAATGGTATCAATTGAAGTAAAAAAGTCGAGCTCTGGAAGAATGGCTCCTGGAAAAGCCAATATTATGAATGCCCAAGATTTTAAGGTCAAACTGTGGGATAACATTGAAAACCTGTTCAAAGTAGAAATCTACACAGGAGTTTCAAAAGTAGTTTTGTTACAAAATGCCATAAATGAACTACATGCTATAGGTAACTTCAGACACATAACTAAGACATTCTGGGCTGATTTACTGCAAACATTTAGCACTGAACTAGAAAAGAGCCCACAAAATGTGAATCAATCAATTGAGATTGATTATCCAAAACTGTTAAAATGTTTTAATGACTTACTTTCAAAGCTGAAATGCAAGGACTTGGAAATGAACAGGTCAAGTTTGACCAAGTGGGAAAACTCTTTCTTGTCAAAGTCATTGGGAAAACTGCTTGAGCCAGTTAGAACTATGTGGCACCTAAGTCAAGTGCCCAGTATGGACCAAATAGACAATGCAATAAGAGTGATAGCTGAAGCTCTTAGTATTTCCCTTGGAGATAAACAATTAAGTATTAGTTTAGCCAACAGTGTGGCCAAGTCTATAAAACAAATGAATGTAGAAGCTGAGCAAAGATTAAGCATGGACAGTGATGTTGCCCAAATTATAGAATCGCCCACAAGCTCTCAGCAAAAGAATGCTGACCTCTGCAACTCGCTACATTACTTTTCATCACAAATTAAAAGGGTTCTTGTAAATATGAATGCCATGCTGCCACCAGAAAGTATCCAAATAGTGCAGAATAGTCTAAAAGATATTACAAGCATGCCTGTTCTACAGTTGTTTGCAGAATCTATTAAAAACTCTTTACACATCATTTTGATGACCATGCATGATGAACCTGATTTGGTGAGGGCAGATGACCCAACTGGCAAGTCTTTAACTTGTTCACCATATATGAAAGAACTCCAACAGTTTGTGTCTAGATGCAAGGATATATATCTATCTATGTACCAAGACAAGAATGCTTTATGTGACTGTTGTCTGATTATAGCCATAGCTTGCATTGAAAGGTTTATACAACATGTCTGCAATGTTAGGCCTCTGAGTAAATTCGGCAGAGTTAAACTCCAGATAGACTGCAAGCATTTAGAAAATGCTTTGTCTCCTTTAGTTAATGACATGTCCGATGTTGGAGATCAGTACAGGCAGCTGAAAGCTTTGTATTTGATTTTAGAAAAGACCCCTCAAGACATTGCTAAAAGCCAATCAGAAGGGGCGTCCTTACCATATTCCTCAGTGATGATGTTTCTGTTCTCCCATGCTGGGCCACAACTGTTAGCCCCTCATACTTGTGCCGGTTGGAACATTCAGAAGCTTATGCAATGGCTGGACTCACATAAAAACGAAAGAGAAAGACTGGAATTTGTTGCAGGTGCTTTGCAAAGGTACCAGAATCATGTGAGACAAAATCAAATCACCACATATGATGATGTATATCCAGTTTTAATACAACTACTTGAAGAGGGCAGGAAGAAGATAAAAAATGACTTAATTAAGAATACTATATAAAAATGTATTATAATTATTATAAATAATATAATATAAATTATGTTTTTAAATTGTAAAACTTATTAATACAAATAAAACATGTCAATACATTCAAAATTATTTTATTTTTATTATTTGTTATTGTATTATTTATTACCTGACACCTCAGTTTCACTAACAGGAAATAGCTGTGTCGATCTTTTCCACTTCTCTGGCCTGACATGGAAGAAAATTCATCCATAAGTTAACAATGTTTTACAGTCCAATTCAAATAGAATGGCGTCCGTGAAGTTACAAGTAGCGTCGCAGTAGCGAATTTTAGGTGTCACCCCCGCCCGCTAGCAGACCGCAACCTGCGGTGGCCCTCTCGCCGCTCGGCGCCTGCGTACTGCGGCATTCGCAGCTAAATTTACCACCGCCATCCTAATTGAATCGAACTGTACAAGTTGATAGAAGTATCATAGTCTCACCTTAAGGGAACACTTGCGCATCCAATAAAGATTTGCAGTTAATAATTGAACCTTATTTACTTGCAATAAGAACGAAAACTAGGGACTACTACTACTTTGATTTTATAATGTTTCTTCGAAACCATCTTGAAAAATAGGAAAAAATGTCCATATAAAAATGATTTACGAAAAAAGTGGGAGCCATCGGCGTTTGTTCCCGCGGCTGCATTTCGCACCTCTTATATTTTTTGTTACCACTCATTTCCACTTTAACTATAATAGCAGAACTAGCCAAACTAATTTGTGTAAACATTATTTAAGTATATATGAATAATGTTCTAATAAAACTACACAATATAAAAATCTTAAATTCTTTATATATATAATAACAACATACAACAAAGCAATATTACACTATATACAACTACTGCCCCCTCATTCTCAAAACAATTCCACCCTTCCATATTGCATGTTGGAATTCAGAAAGAGATATTGTGTTCCCAAAGAAATGTATGTGGAAACAGTTTGTGAATATGGGGGCCGTTATCTTATACATTACCGATCAACAAACACTACATAACGCGCTTATAAAATCCAAATATTCTGATGATATCTAGTCATTACTTTTTATAACTAAACGTACACTAATAAGTCTTGAAATTGATAAGACTCGATTTATAGTAAAGCCTTTTTGTGCCAAAACCAGAATATATTTGTGATTTTAAAACCACATTAATCATCAAACCATTCCGTCAATCAAGTACTATTTAAATGCGTTTAAACTAATTAAGTAAACAATATTACATTAGCGTTACTAGCAAAATGTTTCAATACTTTTCATAATAATTCATCAATACCGGCAGTTATGAATGAATATTTACAAACTCTGTCTACCACGATATAAAACTTTAACAATAGCAACATTAAACATAGTCTACTTATGAATTAGGGTTGTAGGTAGGCGATATTTAGTCTGGCAACGTTCGCAAACGACGAATAGCTGGTTTTAGTAAATAAATAAGACTGAAAAAAATATTATTATTAGTCTGAATGAAGTGCTATAATAATGCCCTTTTATGACCGTAAGTGACTCAACTAAAAAGGTCATTTTAATACTGGAGCGACAACTGATATTATTTTTATTCAACAGATTTTTCTTTTTTACAACAAAATGCTCGCTTTTATAATTGAGCGGGTTCTAAAAGGGTATCTTCTTGACTTAGTAGTTTAAACAGTTGACGCATCATACATTCCCTTTACATCACACTAATGACGAAACTGGTGAATGTCAGGACCTTGACATTATGGAACTTACTCACCCACTAATAAGAATTAAATTGGCGTGTAGTAGTAGCCTCATACTGCGAGCAATAATCAAGTTGTGTGCCTATTTTGTTGTCGCCCAGAAACACGCATACCAACCAATAGTAAGTACACACGCCAGTAGAACGACCTATCCAATACTGTAATGTTGCATCCAGACTCTCGCAAGGCGCCTCTGAGAGGCTCTCGGCACGAGTCTTGGTGAGTGGAGGCTGCAGGAGTGCTAGCCATCCACACTCTCGATTTATTCAGTTACCCGCTACGTCTACTACAATATACTTACTACTTTATGTGCCTACCAAATTTATAATGTCTTGCGTCTATATCACCTAAAAAAAAAAAGTCAAAACGGAAAAGGTGGTCTTGTGATATGGATTTTGGGTTTCCAAATGATTCGTTCCATTTGATATAACTCCAAAATGTGGTACACAAATCGTTACTTCACTCCACCATGATAAAAAAAAAACGCGCGGGACCTTACGAGTGAGCGCGAGAGTGTGGTTAATTCCCTCGCCTTGCCCCCTCGCGTCCTTTGACTCGCATCCGAAAAACCTCGCCTAAAGTCCTCACTCTCGTATCGCGTTCCCTCGTGTAGCCTCGTGGAGAGTCTGGATGGGGCATAACATTTCTCCAACCGATATTAATCCTTATTATTACCAAACGTGAAAGTTCACAATTTATTGTAAAAAATTGACATTTTGTGGTAGGTTGATATGCTGGCGTCTGTACACTGTCTTGTACATAACGAGCTGAGGCTATAACAACGTCGTTTTGTTTGCGTATTTTACTCTATCAACATCAAATACTATCATCGATAAGCAAAACTACAACAAGTCTTATAAACGCTGTATCGTCACAACCGACATTAAGTTTACGCTACTATACAATAGGGTCTGAATTGGCGCGTTGAACCTTTTCGTTAAAGCTACCCGGAACACGTCCACGTCACCGATCGCCACAATCGATAATAGGTCTACGCAGCTTTAAAATAAGGTCTAAACTGGCGAGTTAAATCATGCCGAAGGCTACTCGAAACATTTCCGCATCGCCTATCGCCACAACCGACATTAGGTCTACGCTACTATACAATAGAGTCTGATTTGGCGCGTTAACCCTTTAACGGGCAAAGCGATGTATATTCCCACCATATTTTTAACTTTATACAATTGAGATAAGGTCGAAAACCAATGAAAAATTTGATTATGCTGTGCCCGTTAAAGGGTTAAAACTTGTTATCAACCAGGAGCACGTCCACATCGCCTCTAGGCACAATCGATAATAAATCTACGCTACTATACAATAAGGTTTAAATTGACGTGTTAAACCTTGTCGTCGAAAGCGACCCGGAACACGTCCGCGTAGTTCTGCACGAAGTGCACGTCGATGCCGGTGCGGATGTAGTCGGGCAGGTCGTCGAAGTCGCGCCGGTTCTCTTCTGGCAGAATCACACTCGTCACGCCCACACGTTTTGCCTATACGGACACAATATAGATTATAATAAGTATCTTACTGCCGTACTCAGAGACGTCAATTAAGTTTTAATAACAATTAGTATCTTGCTGTTACTTTCTTATGTGTGGACGACCTCCTTGGTCGGGGGTTTGTACACCGGTTTTTATGGTGTCGCCATCTCTGAGGTGCCGGGTTCGATCCCTGGTCGGGTCAATTTATAAAATTATTGTTTTTCTAAATTGTCTCGGGTCTGGGTGTTTTCTATTATAATAAGTAGGTATTTTATGTACGTTTATCCGTTGTCTAGTAACCATTTAACGAGTTTCATAACGAAGCTTCTCTTGGGCTAGATAATTGGTGTGAGTGTAGGAAAGTTTATTTATTTATGTATAGTGCTAAATAGAGAAGGAAAGACATTTGTCATTAAAATTTAATTCACGTCTCTGAGTACGGCAGTAGACTCTCGTACTATTTACTCCAAGTTGGGCAAAGCTCGTGTTGTGTTACAGATTGTTCTGAAAAGGGTTTACAACGTAGCCTTTCGAATTGATGAGACAGCATTATTCATTGATAAAGCAAAAATAACAGTTCTATTTTAAAGTACAACATGTGTCTTAAAAGCATACAGTTTAACATTTTCATCAGTCAGGGGGTAACCTAGTATGGGGACACCCAGTGATTAAATGTGACAAACTTGTACTTTTTGTTGATGAATTAACTTGAAAACTTAAATAACGAATGAAAAAGTTTAAAATGTTGTTAGAAAACAGGAAGTGACTGCCGAAAGCTCGACAATGTCTAAGGCTCGTATTCTAAAACCTAACTCAAATCTCTGCTTGAATACAGTTAAAAAGGGTGGTGCTATTCATCGCATATATTGCCATCCCTTTCTAACTGTATTCAAGTATGGATTTGATTTTAGAATACGAGCCTTGGAGCTTAGCAGGGCTTGGGACCGGCACCGAAAATACAGGTATTATATCGGTAAGTACCGGTATTTTCCATTTCGGTTCCTGGATACCGATTCTTCCACGAGTACCGGTGTAGTACCTCAAAAATACCGGTATATATCTGCGACGTTGCCAGTTTGTTTCTCACGTGATATGCAGTGCACTCTACGGCTGCGGCCGTGCGAAATGCAGTGCAGTGAGCCAATCCAAGCGCCACTTATTTAACTACTCGGTATCTCTCGTTCGCACTAATGAATTTGGTTACTTGGTACCGGCATTAGTATCGCTAAAAGTACCTGTATTATATCTGTATAATACCGGTACTGCTTCGATCCTACTTACCGGTACTTATCGGTTAACCTGTACTAAGAATACCGGAATCAAACCGATACCGATATTGGTACCTTATTTAAGTCAAAGGTACCGGTAATTGAAAATACCGGTATTTTAAGCCCGGCTTAGGGTGGATTCGACCAAACTGGAATAAGGCTCACTCCGAGATTAGTCTATACAAACTCGGCGTTTAATCTAGGTATAAGACCTTATTCCAGTTTGGTCGAATCCACCCTTAGAGGGCGAAGAGTCTAAGGGCGGTTACTTACTCAAAAAATAGACTCGATTCTATTCTACTTGTTCACTTGCCCACTAAATCGTTTACTTACCACTTGCTACTAAAGAGCTTATAAGTGACTGTTTACACGCAAGAATTTAGTTAAAATTAACTTATCCTCTGAGGTGGCGCGCGATTTTATTTTGACAGCTGTCAAAATACCCCAAAAAAAGGAATAGTTTTAATTGTAATTATTATTAATCAAGCAGTTAGATTATTTCATTACGAATACGTAGACTTATGATACATGCATATTTCTCTTCTAACTTCTGAGATATGACTCATAACGTAACCCGACACCGGAAACGTACTAAATAAATGGCTACTTGGCGGAGGGAGCGCCACTTGACGCCATCTTGGTTTCAAGTGTCCCGCAGTCATAATATGACTGCGTGCCGTGCCACCTCAGAGGTTAAAATTAAGTTACCTACTTGACAACATAATACGTGTAAACGGCTCTTAAAGTGTAAGTATAACACTCACGGCGATGATCTTCTCCTTGATCCCGCCGACGGGCAGCACGCGGCCGGTGAGCGAGATCTCGCCCGTCATGGCCAGCTGCTGGCGGATGGGCCGCGCCATGGCCAGCGACAGCAGCGCTGTCGTTATGGTGGCGCCGGCCGACGGGCCGTCCTTGGGCGTCGCGCCTTCAGGCACGTGCAGGTGGAGGTGGCTGAGTCAAGTCAAGTCAAAATATATTTATTCAATAAACTCAATTAATAAGTACTTTGAATCGTCCAAATCTTTTTTAACCTACCACCCATTCAGGACATAATTTTTTAACTGTGGCAAAGAATGGGCGCAGGAAACCACAGCGCACAAAAGCAACGACATTTACAAACAAAAAAAAGAGTATGTCGTTACCAGGTCAATACAAAATATGAATTTGAAAATAAAAAAAATGATGCAATACAAAATTACAATACATACAATGTAGTATCAATTAAATAAAGACAATTAGAAATAGCTGTTGGAGTGCTTGGAGCATTTCAGATCCAAGCTGTTTTGTCTTCTGTGTAATCTGACACTTTATAATAAGCTTTTTTATAAAGCTTTTCTTTGATTTTGATTTTAAATTTATTAAGATCTAATTTCTGAATATCATTTGGTACTTTGTTGTAAAATCTTACACACAGACCTCTAAAAGAATTATTTATTTTATGGAGCCTAGTATAAGGTACTGCTAATTTGTTCTTACTTCTAGTGTTTACATTGTGAACATCACTGTTTTTTGAAAACATTCCAGTATTTTTATGAACATAAATCAAATTTTCATAAATGTATTGTGATGCAACTGTCATTATATTTATATTCTTAAATCTCTCTCTGAGAGAGTCAAACGGCGGGCATGTCATGATTACACATTTGTGGAGAAAGTCACATGGATTAATGTACGGACGACAGCTCACTTAACTCAAATCAGTTTACTTATGCAAAAGGATGACATATACACATTACAAATGGGCTTGCTAGTTATATAAGTATATAACATGTATGCACACATTGTAACGTTATAAACGTATAGCTATTAAATCTTTATATAAAATTTTAATTTATAAATAAACAAACGTAGATTATCTTATCCTAATTAACTTAATTCTAAATGTTACTTTAAACTAAATTACTTATCTAATAACTACAAGGAAATAAAGTCTTAATAGTTTTAATAACTGCAAAACAAACGTATTTTTATTTCTTAAGCTTCAATCGTTGCGCGCACGGTACCCTGAAATGCCTTTTGTATTTTTATATTTGATGTAAGTAGATAAGTTAAAAATTACTTGCGCGCGGGCAGCTCGCGTCGACTCATACGCCTGAGAGCCAGCGATACGACAGAGACGTTGCTTTTGTCGTCGCTAGCAATTTCATACGTTTTGACGTGACAACGTCTTAAATTAGGTTGCGGCTGGGAGTCACTTATGAAAAAGTGTAACGCTCGGTAACGTTACGATGAGTCACCGAACGAGAGAGAGGCCCGCCGAATGCCTTGCGTCTCTCTCCCACTCAACTATGTTTTAAATATAATTCTTTGTTTAAATAAATGTTTTAAATTGTTACTATTATTTCATCCTTCTTCCTACTATACGAATGAATATTCACATTAAAATTATTTTACCACTCAAAGTCGTTGTCACGTAAAACTTTCGCCCGTATACCGACTTTACAGGCAACCAATTTTTTTTTTAATAACTACTTAATAGGTCACGTATTTGACCAAAGCTATTATTTATAAAGTATCCAGCCTTATCGTCATTCTACGATAATTATGCTACTTATCCCCCGTTAGGGGTTCTACGTTCTATGCTACGTTTAGAGTTCTACGTTCGGAGTTCTACGTTCTAGAAGATTCTACGCGACCGTCTTCGCAATTCGACACGGCCGCCATTTTGTGAACACACCACGCAGCACGCAGCTCCTGTACAGCGACGCGCCTCCCAACACCTCGGCGCTTCTCCAAGCTAAGTCAGGGACGAGAGCAAACTACTCAGCTAGGCCCTTACGTACACCACGCCCTGAGACCAAGATAAAATAAATTTTGTATGTTCGTAAGTGTGGTATCTATTTTCACATACCCCTACGTCACAACATATTATAATAATATACTTATATAACTAGCAAGCCCATTTTCATAAAACAAAAGATTGATTAAATGTTAAATAGCTTCACCATCGTTAACATTTTAAATACTAACTGCTGTACTCAGAGACGTCAATTAAGCTTTAATGTCAATGAAATGTGTTTCCTTCTCTATAGCACTATACATAAGAAAGTGTCAGCAAAAGACTTAATTGTCATTAAAACTTAATTGACATCTCTGAGTACGGCAGTTAGCTATGTTAACTTAGTATTTTGTTTTATTCTCTACTGGAATATAGATGAATGACGGAGCGTAATAAGTGTGTGCGTGCGCGTGCGCAAGTACGTACGCACGCCAGTAAGTCAACGTATCCAAAACTGTCAAATTTCTCTAAAGTATCTATATTGATCCTTATACCTAAAAGGTAAAGTTAAAAAGGAGAACTGGCACTTTCCATATAAAAAATGCTAAACTTGTATACAATAGAATTTGGTCATAAAGTAAAGCTAATATTATTTGCTACCTAAACCAAGTTTTGTCTTAATTTTATCGAATTGCGATTAAGAGTTATTCAATTATTAATATTTTTTAATATGGAAACACTGAGTCTTCAAAAGGCAGACATGTTACTTTAAAAATATCTAACGTGGCTGCATAAACCATATTTTTTTTATTTTAAAAAGGGAAATGTCATAATTGCCGTCACATCATGTTTGATTTGACAGCTAGCGGCTGTACAACTGTCATTTGTTGACAGATATTGCCGATAGATATTCAAATACAGATTAAAAAATTAAAAAAGTATACAACCCGGGTCTCCTTTACTGAAAAAATGTGTCATTTTGTGCTAAGTTGTAGTGTCTGTACAAGTGAGCGTGCACAGCGTTTTATTACATCGAATGCAAACATACGTGTTATTCAAGAAGTTGTTCTCCGGCTGGTGGCGGGCGAGGAAGTTCCTGGCGACGGTGAGCGCGATGCGCGCCGACTCCTTCATGACGTCACCGAGGTGGCCCGTGAGCTCGAGCGAGCCGGGCGCGTGGGCGGGGGCGTTGGTGCTCGCCGGGCCGTCATCGCGGTGCGGCGTGCGGAGGGCGGTCTCGATGTATAACGTGCTTCCACCTGCGCACGTTAATGGTTACCGATAGTTTCATCATCAGCGTCCAGTATTAACGTCTCTCCGTCCTGGTGATGATCATCGGGAAGGAGAGACGTTTATACTAGAAGCTGATGGACGGACATGATGATGACATGCGAGGTTGCCTGATGATGTTGAAGACGCCTGAATGGGTAGTAAATGTTTCAACGTTTCATAAACTTCGAGTTTATTTGATCGTTAATATCGCAAAAAATCAAAAATTGCGAGCAAATATAAGTTTTGACAATTAAAAACTTTCCAACTCTTCTTAACCATAATAATTAATTATTATTATTATTTGAGGTAAACACACTAGCAGCTCAGTGAGCTGATGCGTGTGTGTCTTGTGGTTTGGAGAATTTATTCAGCCTGTTCTTAAACGAATTTATGGTATGAGCGTTTTTGACTCCTTCAGGTAGCCTGTTCATAGTGTCCAGTGAGAATTTTGTATGTCTCTATTAAACTACCCCTCAGTCTCCTTGCCTCAAGAGTAGTCAGCTCAAGGTCTTTGAGGCGCCGTACGTACGGTTCATTACGTAGTGCGCGAACCATTTTGGTAGCTCTTTGCACACCCTCCATCAGTGCAATATCTATAATGTGTTTAACTTTTGTTGTTTCGTTGAATAAATTGGGAATTAATAATACCTAGTATAAGTAGAAATAATGTAAAGTGTAAGAAATGGAGCAGGCCTTTGCCTAGCAGTGGGATAATGAGGTGTAACGAGCGATAAGCACGTGGGCCCTGGGCACTCACCCATGGCGGTCCACGCCAGCCCCATGACGACGCCGGGCGGCGTCTCGTCGTACATGCGGTCGTGCTTGAACGTAGGCTTGCCCACCAGGGAGGATAGGTTGTCGGCGGTCACCACTAACTTGTCTGTCTCCTGCTTCACTATCTTGTACGCCACTTTGCGGGCGATCTGAGTGGTAGAACATAGAAATAAATTAAATATTGAAATGAAATACTTTTTACAGATCAAAACTCGCGTTTACATTACATAGTTTTTTTGTTTTCTTGACGTTTACAGGGTCCGTGGTCACAGGGAGAATATTATTTTTAAATCGATACGTTTTGCTCACACATTGCCAACGTACAAGGGCGTTTTCTTTCAGAAAATCGATATAATCAACCCTAGGCTGTAATATAAGTGGTCCTTCGAGTAAAAGTGTTTCATTTTAATGTGTAGTGCTCGCTTAAACCTTAGAAAACAATATAAAATAATATACTTAGTGTAGTACCAGTTGGTAGAACTATAACAACTTTATAATATATTATAATATATTCTTTCGCACACTCACGGGAGTTATAAGCTGATGATAACTCTCCTACATTCTTCATACAAGCTCGTCGGATTAAGGCTCGCTCACATTAGGGCTCGCGCGCACCGTACCGCATACAAAAATACTCCTACATCACTTTCGTACATTTAATATGTCTACAGCTGTAATATGCGCGAGTTTTTATAATACAGACGCCAGCACTGCAACCTACCACTTGTTGTCAAATTTCTACAATACATTTTGAACTTTGTCGCTAGGGTTTAAGTATCAATATCGATTGGAGAAATTTGTCATTTTTGGATAGGTTGGTCTGCAGACGTGTGTGCTTTTGACCTGAAAATAAAAATGCTGGAAAGATGTGGTCTCTGCGTACTCCTCCGGGAAAAGAGCGGCGTGATGAATGTACAGTCGAGGAAGTTCCCGATCGATCACTTTCCGGCGATATTCGCTTGCACACGTACTACGCGCACGCTACTGTACGCACGCGCGCAAGGAATGGAGCGCAAGCGTATATCACCGAAAAGTGGTGTACCGGGGACTTTCTCGACTGTATGTATCCTACTAATATTATAAACGCGAAAGTTTGTAAGTATGGATGGATATTTGTTACTCTTTCACGTAAAAACTTCTGAATGGATTTAGCTGAAATTCGGCATACAGATAGTTTATAACCTGGATTAACACATAGGATACTTTTTATCCCGATATTCTCACGGGAACACGAACCACGCGGGTGTTAACCACCGCTAGTTTACTAATATTTTAAAGAGGAAAGATTTGTTTGTTTGTTCGAATTGAATAGGCTCCGAAACTACTGGACCGATTTAGAAAATTCTTCCCAAGTGACATAGGTTATATTTTATCCCGATATTCCCACGTGAACGGGTAAAACCGCGATGATCCGCTAGTATGTTATATAAACTGTAGGCTACACATGTTGCACCTTTTCGATGTGCTTCTGCAGGTTGCGCACGCCGCTCTCGCGGCAGTAGGCGCGGATGAGCGCGTTGAGTGCGGGTTGGCTGAGCTCCAGCTGCTCGGCGCTGAGGCCGCAGCTCTTGCGCGCGGCGGGGACTAGGTACTGCTCAGCAATAGCTAACTTTTCTTCGGCTACGTAACCTGGTGTTGGACAGCTATTGGTATTGCAATTGTAGATTTTATGAAGCAATTGGCTATTTGACAGTTGTAACCTTCGATCAACAACACCGACTAGATAAAGCGTCACGTACAAAATCAAAGATAAATTCTGTCCACGTGAATGAATACTTTTTCAAAGCAATAAATTACTCCTGTCCCTTAAAAAAGAAAAGACGTCAATAACGTTTAGTGGTGAAATCAACCTTATGAGGCAACAAATAAAGTACTTTTTCCTGTTATTGCCTTGCGAGAAAATAAACGCTCACTTCTCAAGTGCGCTCTTATTTACCGAGACACATTTTTAGCGCCGACCTAGTTATATTGTTGTATTGTTGATCGAAGGTTGTAACAATAAAACATGAAATATGTCGGATAAGGTAGTTTATCCCTACGTGCTATTGTTTACGTGGGAGGCCTGTGCCCAGCATTGGGACGTTTATAGGCTGATGAATGCTGAATAAGGTAGTTTATAATTAACCAATAATTATCCAATAGTTTTTTTTATTATTTTTACAAAACAAATTTGCGATTTTTTTATCTGTGGATTACAACATGGGCGGTCATGATTGAGCTTCGTGTGACGTCACGTTTCACAAAATAAACAAAAACTATCTGTCAGGTTTCAAGATAAAATTTGTTTGTTTATTGAAGTGTGACGTCACAGGGCAAAATGTCACGCGACCAACCGTTTTTGCGCGAAATTTGAAATGAAAGATTTTTTTTAATTATTAAAATAGAACTTCTTCGAGAAAAAATATTGTAAGATGTATTTTATACATCATTACATTATATAAGCGTTTGTAATTTTTAAAATACTTTTCCGAGAACTGTCAAGTAAACAATTGTAGACTTTAAGATCGATTTTAGAACAAACAGAGATGCGGTTATTCATATATCTATCAACACGTGCAACTTTATTGTTCTCCATAGATTTGTGCCATTTGCTAAGTTAGCACAAAATGCTCTTGCTCTTCTTGTCTTATAAGCAGCCACCCCCGCCCATTGTCACCAGCAACATCAGGGTTGTGATGCTTGACTGAGGGATGACTTCGAACAGTTATCGGAACTATCGATGCGCAGTTTCAAGTTCAAGGAGGCATGAGTAGAGTCAGCGGTTACTGATTCTACTCAAAAGATTGAGTAGGGTCAGATGAGTAAGGCCTGTTACCGCAGTTAACACATGACTTGGTGCAGTCAAGACGAAGAGTAGATTTCAATGATGGGTAAGCAAGCAGGGCGAGTTACCGGACATGTCGATGAGCTCCATGCGGTCCCGCAGCGGCTCGGGGATGTGCTCCACCACGTTGGCAGTGCAGATGAACAGCACGCGCGCCAGGTCCACCGCCACGTCCAGGTAGTGGTCCAGGAAGTTGGCGTTCTGCTCCGGGTCCAGGAGCTCGAGCAGCGCGGACGACGGGTCGCCGTGCACGCCTCTGGATACAGGGGTAACATTATTTATTAGTTACTTTGCCTTTATTTCATGTGTTGGTAAGTGAAAAAGGCCTAAGCACGCTAAACCCGGAATCCTTAACCACTGAAGAACTGGCCATCTTATCTCTAACTGTCAGAACACAACAATGCTATAAACATCGTTGTTATTGCGACAGACTAATATAAGATAATGGTAGCTAGCCAGCCGGACTTAACAAGCCCTACCACCAACCAAAACGTGTTAGTGTTCGGTGTTACGCAAACGAACAGCTCAGCAACTTGCATTTCTGCAATTAGCGCTTTTTTTTATTACATTCAATTATATTCAGTACGTTCGTAACTAGATACCATACGCGACGCGTGCTCTTTATTACCATTTCTAACCATTTTCGTATTTTCTTTAGTATTAATTAACTTAGTTATTTCTTACCATTTGTTGCTATTTATATGTGAACAGTTATATTATACCAGATTAAAGCAACTCTCAGACTTATCTTTTAAATACTATTATCTACAAAAGGATACTGAAGCTAATCTCCAAGCTAAAGTAAAACCCATTTCACATAGTGAGCATTTATGAAGAATGCTATGAAAATTATCATCACCATCAGCCTATAAACGTCCCACTGGGCACAGGTCTTCCTACATGGAAAACGAGAATGGAGAGAATGAGCGATAAACCAAAACGCTAGCCAAAAGCGGGCTGGTAAGTTTAACGTCTGCTATCTTACAACAACAACCGGGCTTCCAAAGCACAGACGAGCTCGAGATGTTTTTAATTTAGCCACCCATTCAGTGACCCGACATAGAGAAAGTGGTTTAACTGGCGATATTGCAAACCGAACACCATAACTACTGCGCCATCGAATCGTCATCCTCGTTATAGGAGTAAATAAAGCAAAACAAGTGAGTCAGAATCATAGCAAAAAAAAGCTGTGGTCTCCGCCTACCTCTTTGAGAAAATGGCAAGATATACATTATACATATACTTACATGTACAATACAACATATTTTTTATTACATCTCTAGTCAAACTGGTAATTTTTTTAACTTTGTTATGATTTCGAATTTAGTCGATGCCCATCAATTGTAGCGAAGACTTGATTTCAATGGTGAAAGCCTAAGTCTTCTAGGAATGCTGGTAATGGAACTACAACATTATGGTATCTATACTTTAATTTTAGACTCACTTGCCAATCTTGTCGACCTCGTCGATGAGCACGAGCGGGTTCTCGGTGGCCGTTTTCTTGAGGCACTGCACGAGTTTGCCGGGCATGGCGCCCACGTAGGTGCGGCGGTGGCCCTTGATCTCGGCCACGTCGGTCATGCCGCCCACCGAGAAACGGAAGTACTGGCGGTTGAGCGCGCGCGCGATCGAGCGGGCTGGGGAACAGTGCATCGTCAGAGTAACGTCCCACTGGTAGCCACAGGATTTCTTACATGGATATATATATTGTTATAGGATTTCTTACATGGATTACAGGATATCTATACATGGAACAGCACTTGGGGAGATTGGGCCATAACATAACATTAGATTGTTAGGCCTATGCCCAACAATGGCAATGTGCTGTCCAGGGACGACGACTTCTATCGACTTTAACGTTGCAAGTACACTGTAGAGATAGTCTAATCTAAAAGTGATCGCTCCTCTACTAAACGTAATTGTTTCAAGATGTGAGGAGAAATTTTTATTGCAATGCTTTACATGTGTGCGCGCGGCGATTTTACTGTGCACTTTGACTATCCCGCGTATAAATAACTAATCATGCGATCAGTCCCTATATACTCTTATTGTATGTAACGGAGAATACACTTCCGCTCTGTCATGCATCTGCAACATTAGCACTAGTTGGTCAACAGATCCGGCCATTCGGGAATTTCGTACCATTGGTTTCTAGCCGGTGAATGAAAGACAAATGAAAAAGACTAATTTGTGTGTATTGCGTCTACACGCCTACTTCGCATGTCAGCGTCAACATATTAAAGGGGCGTTCAGTTTTAGATTATCATTAGACGATCTCTACTGTGGTCGACATCCAGCAGCGGCTAGTACTAAATTGAAAGGAAAAAGGAAAAAACCTCACCTATACTAGTCTTCCCGACACCCGGCGGGCCATGGAAGCACAGTATCTTGCCCTGCGTGGTGCCCTTAAGCTGAGACACTGCTATAAACTCCAAGATACGCTTCTTAATATCCTCCATGCCGTAGTGGTCTTCGTCTAGGATCAGCTGCGCGTCGGAAAGCTGCAGATTCTCTTCGGATGTGATGCCCCAAGGCAGTGATGTGAGCCAGTCGAGGTAGCAGCGCGTCACACTACGCAATACAGGGCATTTTTATTGTAACGAGCTTCCCTCCTAATCAATTACAGGTATGAAAAGGAAAGAAAATGTTTTCTTACTTCTTGCAAAAAAAACACATTTACGATTGGATTGAATGATTTGATTTTCTGCTTAAGCGACAGTAAATGTTAGTTAGGTGTTATTGACTTGGCATTACCGTATAAGAAACAGTTCAAAGAGTTACAATTTAATACATTATAACTGTTGATTCATCTCACCTGATAAAATAATAATAAATAAAATAAAACTTTCCTACACTTACACCAATTATCTAGCTCAAGAGAAGTTCCGAAGAAACTCGTTAAATGGTTACTAGACAACGGATAAACATACTTAAAATACTTAAATACATACTTATTATACATAGAAAACACCCAGACCCGAAACAATTTAAAAAACAATAATTTCTAAATTGATCCGACCGGGGATCGAACCCGGGACCTCAGAGATGGCAACACCATGAAAACCGGTGTACAAACCACTCGACCAAGGAGGTCGTCAATGGTACGTTATTATATTACTGTATTTTTGGTAACTCAGATGGACATCCCCTCTCCTTAATTCACTAAGTTTATTTGTACTGGCACCTCGAGACCAACCGTTAGGTTATGCAAGAAGTGCCAGACGTCCCTGCGCCAGTAGAACACTCGCGCAGGAGACCACCAACCGCCGCAGCGCGCTCTTCATTAGGTACTCATAAGACTAGTGTCTCGGGAGAGTATCCCCGTGAACACGTGTAGTTCACTGCCTATTGTCCAGATAGGTAGCCGGAGCTGTCGAGCTCGCTCACTTCTCGTTGCACGAAGGGCACAACTCGCAGTTGCCACTGCTAGGGTCGTCGACTCTAAAGTCGACTCCCAAGTGTCCACCTTGGTAGCGGAGTAGTAAGCACACTCACTTCTCGGAACCCATCCGGGAGCCTAGCCAGTTCCCACGTCCTACGCGGCTGGCTGGATCGGAGACCTACGGCATCTAGGAGGCCGTCTCTACTAGTTATCCAGACTAGTACCGGAGATGTCAACACCAATGTCCAATGAAAACCACCGGACAAAGCTGCCAACTATAAGGGAAACTCACGTTCCCCGCAGGACTTTTCGCTTCTGGCTCCTCAGAGACCGCTACTAGGCCCCGCTCGCTGTGCACGAGTTTGGAAGTCCTGGCACACAATACCAGGACAAACGAACATTCCCAAGCTCTACAGCTAACCACATTCAGACAAACACAACTAAGATGGACAAAAAAATAACAAAATAGGCGGACAAAATCCGAACTGGTGGTAGATTCAGTAGTATATGGGCGTTTCTCTGCTATTTGGAAACTTAGCCATACAAGACTGTCCTAAGCAAATTTTATTAAATGTTGAGAATGTTTGTTAATAAAATGAAGGACAACATTAAATTAAATATATCTCTTTAAAAAGCCCACTTATTTTCGTCCTGGTTTTTGAGTTATAGACGATTTTATTCAAAATCGTGACAGGGGACTGTTCTAAACGCACAGGGGAATATTTTTATGAATAAAAAACGAGTATTTCAGTATGAAAGTAATCAAATTTTGTTTCTAGTTCTTACGTATTATTTAAATAATTATTTTTGAAATAAATCAAGAGAAATTTCACTTATAATTTATTACTTTAACTTAAGTTATTACCATTAACAAATGTTCTTAACATTTGTGTTCAACTTGGTAAAGGGGACTGTTCTAAACGCACAGGGGAATATTTTTATGAATAAAAAAACGAGTATTTCAGTATGAAAGTAATCAAATTTTGTTTCTAGTTCTTACGTATTATTTAAATAATTATTTTTGAAATAAATCAAGAGAAATTTCACTTATAATTTATTACTTTAACTTAAGTTATTACCATTAACAAATGTTCTTAACATTTGTGTTCAACTTGGTAAAATCATCTTCTTAGAATAATAGTATTTTTAAGATACAAATTGTATGACCTAAAGTCAGTCTTTATAATAATTAAAAAATTCAATAATAACAAAGAAATAGAACCTCTGCTAACTAATTGCTATGAAATGACAGAGGACTGTCGGTCAGGGGACTGTCATTTTTACATATAAATTAAATAAAACAAAATCATCTAAACTTATCACATTAACAAAACAAATGTGGCTACATACTTAATAATCAATTATTTTAAATAACTATTTGTAATTAAAACTCTTAAAATAGGAAAAAAATGGCTAACCAGTGGACTGTTTTATCTAACGGCCGAGACACGTGGTTCAATAGCAGACTCAGTGGTGGCACTAAAAAAATGGCAACTGCCCGCCCATCTATACACCCGAACGAACTTCACATTGATTGCCTTCCGTTTCACGATGTTAACGTTTCGCGCCAATACAAAATTTGACCTAAGAGCGGTTTTCAAATTTTATCAGGGGACTGTTAAAAAAATTTGAGGACAGCATTCACGTCAAGATTTTTTGGTTAATTTTTTATAGTAAATATATAATTGTGATTTATAAAGATGCTGACGGTTTTTTTGTTAAGTATTTTAACACATTTTATTTAGTATCAACAGCAAAAAAAATAATATTGGTCACAAGACTTGTAATTCGGGAAAAGGGACATACCAGGGGACTGTGTATTGAGGTGTTTGAGGTTGATTTAAATAAATATTACATTATTAAATTACTAAATAAGCTGTGGCGTGTCAAGAATACATAATACTTTGTCATTATTTATACAAAAAACTAAGAAATATTAAAATTTATTGTATAAAATTTGCTTGGGACAACGATTTTCCATTTAGTAGAGAAACGCCCATATATACTTAAGAGGCATATTACATCTCGACTGTGATTTTTGCGTAAAATGCCCATTTTCAAATTTTGCTGTAATTTTATAGTTGTATTTATCGTTTTTATCGGAATAGGATAATTTCATGCTTAATATTACAAATGTCCACTCTGTGAGGATAAGCTGACTTCGGACGACCGGCGCATCGCATTTAAAGTAATTTTGCAGTTCCATTTATCGTTTTTATCGAAATAGGATAATAAATTCATTATAAAATCTTTATTCATCATAAAAATAACGATTATTCTGGTATAAATTTTGCTCAATAATATTATCTATCGTAGATAGGAGAAATTCACAGTTAACTTAAAGCGATTTTCGAAGTTTTTTGGCTTATAATAATTCCGAGGCCGCTACGCACTATACGACTATTTAAGAGATAACATTGATTTTTTTTTTATTTCATTTGTTTAGAACTGTTATTCAATCTAGGAGCACAAAAAAGTACCTTCGCGCATTTAATGAAAATGTTTCTCTGCAATTTTCGGTTTAATTAAAAAGTTAAGCAAAATTTACAAAAAGCGAGGCCGCTACGCACTTTTCCAATAGCTATTCTACACTATTTAATAAGTCGAAATTGTAAATGTATTTTTTTTCAGAGATCCATAACGCCAAAATTGACCATTTTACGCAAAAATCACCGTCGAGATGTTCCTCCTCTTTGATTGAAAAGGCCTCTTTGATTTTTGATTTTTAAGAAAATATGTTGCAATTGAACACTGACTTGAACTCGGAGCTGTGGCTCTCGAGGAAGCTGAGCTTGTTGAGCTCCTCGTCGATGACGGTCTGCACGGGCGCCGGCACCGTCTTGCCGGCCAGCCGCTCGCGGAACTTGTCGCCGATCGCGTCCTTGTCGTCCTTTTCTAGGCCGAGCTCTTTTTTTATTACCTACAATACAACCAATTACATTTTGTGTAATATTATTTTGTTGTAAGCTTATAAAACAATTGAATAACATCATTCGACGGTACAAATGCACATTCACGGCACTCAACAGAGTATTCGTTAAAAGGTATATAATAGTATTTTTTTGCAGATAAAGAATGTTCCAGTAGCAAAAGTATTAGCTTTATATAGTTGCAGTAGTATTTCTTTGCACATAAAGAATGGTTCAGTTGCTTTGTAGGTACTCGCTGTTGTTATTTATTTACATTAAAAATATTTGCATGCTTAAATTATCATAAGTAGATTTTGAGGGAATTGTTTTTTGTAAGAACACCATAGTATGTACCCAAAATTGAAGAAAATAAAGATATTTCATTTCAAAATTATTTATGGTGACTACTATAAACCGCAAGAAACTTAAGGGCTGGTCAGGTCAAGTGTTTTAGACAAAAAAGGAATTCGTGTTTTTTTTCATTTTTAATAAAATACTTAATTCATTTTGTGAATTTTAATTGGATAGTCTTTGAGTAAGATCTAATTTATTTTAAAGCAATAACAAGAAAATAAAATGAAAAACAATTAAAACTAACGATTATTTACAACGCGCAGGTAACGGCCGGCCGGCCGACCGTCTGTTGACCCGTTCGCGTCAGCTGGGCAAAAAGTACCTACGTTATTCTGCAATAAGACCCCCTTTTTCATTTTTGTCATGTCTAAAACACTTGACCTGACCGGCCCTTGAAGTTTCTTGCGGTTTCTAGCAGTCACCTTATATACCTATTACGGACCCCTTTTTTTAAAATAAACTGGGCAAGTATTTGACCACCAACTTGCTTTGTGAGCAGGATATAGCCTAGGGTGTTACATGTTTACCCTCTTGCCTTGAAAAGACCAAGGTTGTAGTGATCGGGAAACACATGAGCAGGCAGTGCGTTCCATTCTTTGGCGGTTCGCATAAGAAACGAACTAGCAAAACGCTTGGTACGGACAGGTGGAATGTCAACTATGTAGGGGTGGTAGGCAAGCCTGCGTCTAGTGTACTGATGGTGGAATGGGGCTGGAGGAACAAGATCGTGTAGTTCCTTCGCACACTTTCCAAATTGTATTCTGTAAAACACCGATAAATTAGCAAGTTTGCGCCGATGACTGAGGCTGAAGTTCAGTCGTAGCTAGTTTCGAGTCTCCGATGAGCCTCCTAGCACGCTTTTCGATCGAGTCCAAAACTGCTAGCTGGTACTTAGCAGAACCATCCCAAAGGTGACAGCAGTACTCCATGCACGGTCGGATCTGCGCTTTATGAAGCAAAAGTAGTTGATCCGGCGGGAAGTACCGCTTAGCCCTTGAGAGGACGCCTAATTTGTTTGCAGCACATTTTGCGATGGACTCGATATACTCACCAAAGTTTAGATTGGACGACATATTCAGGCCAAGAAGCTGCAGGTTTTAGGTCACCGGCAACGAAACACTCCGGAAAGTCGGAGTCAGTTGGAAAGGACTCCGTTTGGCGGTAAATAAACACGCCTGAGTTTTGGCGGCATTGAAACTGACAAGATTGGCGCTGCCCCAGTCAGAGACCACCTGAAGTGCCAGATTAGTTTGCTTAACCAGGGACTCTCGACAAGACTGGATTTCATCTTTGGTGGCCTTTGCGTCCGATAGATATCTGCTAGTTATAGTGGTATCATCTGCATACCCAATGGTACCCGGTACCAGCAGGTCGTTGATATGCAGGAGAAACAGTATCGCAGATAAGGCTGAACCTTGGAGAACTTCTGCATCAATTTCCACTGAAAGAATACTACCAACACCTCTCTCCCTTAAGTGTCGTAAAAGGCGACTAACGGAATGAAGACTGCACATACAATACATCCAGCAGCATAGAGTGGCGATGGGCTCACCGCCTATGTAATTTGGTGAAACGTAGACTATAGCGGTGGACTGTTTTTGCGGTTCTCATTGTCTTGGCTCATACTAACCCTTCCGGGATTATAGTAGTTAATATACTAAGTAAGTATATGTATTGTAATACTATTTTAATATGAGCTTACAAAACAATATTTGTCAAACTTTGCCCTGATATTTACAAACACAAAAAAAATTAGCTAAATAGGACATAATTAAGTTACATATGTGTCCATTATAATATAAAGAATTATGATTTTGGGATTCTTCGTAATAATTTTACAATTTTGATTTAAAATAACAAATAGAGTTCAACTTTTAAAAAACCGCATAATATGGTAATGATACATACCTTGAGTTGTTCATGCAGTATATACTTTCTGTGTTGCTGCTTCACTTTCTCCTCGACTTCCTTGCCTATCTTCTGTTGCAGTTTCGATAGTTCATACTCTTTCTTCAAAAGGGAAAGAGACATCATCAGTCTTTTTGGGATCTGAAACAAACATTTATTTTAGAGCAAACTGTCATAATCTGTATTTGTGACGGGACCCCTTTGCCTAGCAGTGGTAAATAGTATCTTTTAAATAGACAATAAGAACATATTTTACCCGGGCTATGCATCTCGAAAAATTCAAAATACATTTTGCTTAACCTGGGAATTGAACCTACTGAAATGTGTGTGAATTGGCTACTTGATAGTTCACGAAAAAGTATTTTAAAAATTACCAACGCTTATTTTATACCCCTTACAATATTTTTTTTTCTCGAAAAAGCTTTATTTAATAGAAAAAGACATATTTTCTTTATTATTTTCAAATTTTGTGCGAAAACTGTTGATCACGTGACATATTGCCCTGTGACGTCACACCTTAATAAATAAACTTTATCTTGAAACCTGACAGATAGTTTTTGTTTATTTTGTAAGATGTGACGTCATACGAAGCTCAATCATGGCCGCCCGTGTTTCGAGTCTTGTAATCCACAGATTAAGGGATAGGATGAAAAACCAATAAAAAATATTTAATGCTGTACCACTTAAAGGGTTAACAGTACAGTATGTACTTCTAACTTCTAGAACTTTGTATACACACGTGGGTTATGTTAAGAAAGTAAGCAAGATACGGACATCCATCTCCTCCAAGATGGCCTGCAGGTCAGCCGGTTCGGCGCCGGTGAGAGCGGCGCCCAGGTCGCTCAGGTACACCGGGTTGTCCACCACGCGCTGCCCCTGCGCCAGCATGTGGTGGAGAGACTCCCTGGTGAAATTTAAAAAAAGTCTTTCTACGCTCACACCAATTATCTAGCCCAAATAAGCTTCTTTTGAAACTCGTTAATATGGTTAGATATCTATCGATACAGCTCTTGCCAGATAACGGATAAATTTACATAAACAGAAAAACACCCGAATTAAATTTAGAAAAATTGTTTTTTCTTAATTGACCCGACCGCGAATTTAACCCGGGACCTCAGAGATGGCGCGACGCTAGAACCAGCGTGCTAACCACTTGAGCACCGAGGTCATCAAATCATCATCATTCAGCCTATAACATCGATTATCCAACACTAGATACACAATCCCATATCAAATACGTTCGAAAAAGTGGTTCCAACTATTCTATACAATTTTGTTTTAGAATAATCACAACTAATTTTGATACTCGGCTCTATCATCATCACAATAGGTATTGGATTTGGGCGGCAATGTCAAATGACAATTGACGGCAATCCAATCCTCTTGGTAAGAGCATTAGTTCGAGGCAAGACTATTTCTTTTATTTTATAATATTAGTCCACCAACGAGCATGCGGGTCACCTGATGGACATCAGCAACATCAGAGGTGTTGCTTTTGCGTTGCTGACCTGAGAAAAACCTCTTTACACTCCTTTTAAAGGAGTCCATGATGTAGTTTAATGGGAAAACCTCGGATGGCAGCTCATTCCACACTTTTGTGGTGCGCGGAATAATGCATTTCTGGAAGAACCGTTCGTGAGAACAACGACTCCAGGAAATGTGCGTGTGCTTTGTTCCGATGGCGAGCAGTGCGATGGTAAGAGGAAGTGGGCACCAAATTAAAGTTGTGTTATCATAACCTACCACGCTAGCACCATGTGAGTTGGTAATAATGCAATAATGACATAGGCTGAACGCTGTTACTTGTTAAAATGTCCCTAAATATGTCCTATTTTTGAGGACGATTGGAATAGGGGTTTTAACTACTATACAGATTTTAAAGCTCTCTACATAATCGTTTCATATTACGAAAGTTTTTTTTTTAAGCAGAATCAGGGATTATTTGATTTAAAGTACAGAAACGCGTTCAAATTTCGGCTGCCTAAAATTAAGGTTCACTTTAGATACGAATTTATATCGTGAATTCGTGAATGTACTACACGTTCATATAAATAAGTGGTAGGTGCAACCATATTCCAAGTAGTACGGACTGACGTAAGACATGCGTGTTAATGTACCACTACACAACTCATATCCAGTGCTCCCTGGTACTTCAACAATCAGGAAAATTTGTGCGTTTGCGTACGAAAACGCAAGACATGGTGGTCTAAAGACCAGACCAGAGAAGAGCAGGCGAAAACATTGTCATTTACATATAATGATATAAACAATTATTTGAATTTATAATTATAAGTTTTCTTACCTGTACAACGGATTCAAATTAATAATATCCCTAATCGTTTTGATAACTTCTTGCGTCAACGCTTTAACTTCTTCAGTCTGTTGGAATTTCTGGTGGATCATGTTCTCAACTTTGACCATCATGACTTGGTCCTGGGTGGGTTTTTTCAGAGGCTCCTTCTCCGCCGTTTCCGCTGCGTCAGCCGCTTCCGCCTCGGGCCGTTGCTTGCGCGTGTTACGATGCTTGCGCCGGCGTCGCTCAGCGTCTGTGTCTTCGCGCGTAACGTTAAACTCGACGTTAAATAGTGGAAACTTCAACTTCATTTCTGTAATGATAACACATCATTCCAGAAATGAAGCTCAATACAGCTTGTATCAAGCGGGGCCAGCCATATTTCACGTACCTAATCAGTTACTTTTAGTGAGCTGGCACACATAAAAACATTTCTTGACATCTCGGGCATTGTGGAAGTACATACTTTTGAAAATAATACGAGTTTATCGACATTATGACAACACTAACAAACAGCTGATCAAACAGCTGATTGGAGTAATGAACTCTGTCTAGTGTTACTTCCTCCTTTGCCTCTGCTGTGACCCTAGTATTTTTGTGCCTATTGTGCTGACTCCACCCGCTTTCAACTATTTATTTTTGATAAAGTTTAAAGGGTTCCGTGTTGTTATTTTTTTCACTAAGAAAATAAGTTACGACTACCTACTTTTATTTAGTCAATTATTCTCTGTTCCTATCACCAGGTCAGGTCAAGAATGTGTTATCTATCAGGTAAGTACTTTTGACGGTTAATTAGTATGGAGGTACGAATCCAAAACATTTATGATTTTGAGAAAATTAAATGTACTTAAATGTAAAGAGTCGTCTGAGTATTGTTCATGAATTGAAAGGCTTGTCATACGAAACGCACTGAGAAATGTCTTACTTCGCATAGCATTTCTACTTTGCTTAGACCGCGATTTTCTAAGCGCGACACATAGACGCTGTGATTGCTGTCTCTTTCCGATTCTATGAATATTTATTTATTTTTTATTTTTATTTATTGCACAAAGAAAACAAAATGTACAAAAGGCGGACTTAATGCCAAGTGGCATTCATTCTCTACCAGTCAACCTTAGGGCTAGGCAGAAAGAGTTGTAGGCGGTGCAATTCAAAATATGAAAGAGACAGAGTCAATTCTCAGCGCTGCGGCAGCCGCTACTGCAAAGGCTTTAACTTAGAGAATCGCACTGCTGAACAATAACTAAAGCAGTATTGTTCTGAGGCTTAGACAAGTAAATGTTTGTGAATACGGGTTTCATTCAGCACTGAACTAAACTCACCCGTTTACACGCAGTAAAAATAACAAAACAGAAAAATCTATCACCATGTGAGTTTTCATTGTAACTTTTATGTCGGCTCTAAAAAAACAGAAAATAATAATGTTAATAATTTGAACAGTGATAAAAGATGACTTAACTAATTTAAAAATATTGCTAGTTTTCGTAACTCAAAGTCTAATTTACGAGCCCTAAAAAGTATGGGTGGTTTTAACTTATTGGCGGTATTCGTACTAGGGTCACTCCTGGTATGGGCGGAGTCACAAGAAATCGTGCGCGTGCGTCTTTCTCCTTAATGGGTTCTGTAGCTCATTTTATTTTTCTAACCGCTTTGGTTGACCCGCTATAAATGTAAGCATTCCTGAAATCCTAACTAGTGTGATACAACATAGTTAAACTTTACTAACTAACTAAGTTTAACTATGTTGTATCACAAATAGTTTCAATACGTAACGCATTCGTTGTTGTTTGTTGTGTTGTTCATAAGAATGTTCATAAGAATAACATTTTTAAACATCTGTGACATACGTACTAAATAAAACTTACGTGTGATGGAATATTTTATCACTCATTGACTAAATTAATAGCAACAAACCTAAAAATAATACGCAGCGCTTAAGCCAGTTTACACTTTGGTAGTATTTTGTGATGAATTGATGAATAACTTAACTAATTTAAAAATATTGCTGGTTTTCGTAACTTAAGTCTAAATTTTGAACCCTAAAAACTACTAGGGTTATGGGCGGTATTAACTTCTAGAACCCCAAGCGGTCGCATGAGACCGCAGTTGATAGTGGGGGCATTACTGTGCCTTTGTGGGAGCGGGCAAACTACATATTTCGGAATTCTAAGTACCAGGATAGGCGGCACACCCCCGACATAGCTACGCCCAACGGTACGATAGGTTTGTTTTCATGTTGTTGTTGTTTCATGCCTACAATTTTTTCGCAGTCGTTTGTGAAAGCTTAAAGAGTGCATACCTACTTTTAGATATTTTTTGCTGTTTGGTTTCGATTCGACTACCTATTAAATTAATATGGCATTTCTAAGTAATCAGGAGTATTACGAAATGATTCTTTGTGTCGGAGCAGCTAATGGCAGTCTCCGTGGTGCTCGTGAACTGTACCGCGAGAGATTCATCGACGGCAGACCAGCAGACTGGATCCTTTCGTGCGACGAGTCCGGAGGTCCAGCCAAATATGCGGGACCCGGGTTTTGAGGAGACTGTGTTGGAGTCACTTTTGTAAACTGTTTATTGTGAAGTGCAGTGGACTACACGTGCTTCGCTTAACCTCTCAATCCCCAAGCGGCAAGAAGTTGAATCTTTGTGTGCTGTTTTTATCAGATTTATCTAATGTAAGTAGGTACTGTTGTGTATTAGAAAATTATTATTCTGACTAATGATCAGTAGGTAATAAGTTGTAAGAAATACATCGAAATACGAGTAAAATAATACGTGGTGTAATCCGTTAGCATTACACCACGTATTAGCAGAGTGAATTGTAACAATATTTGTTTTGTTTACTGTTACATGATAACTTTGTTATTTTTAATGTTTTAAACATTTTTTGACATTTCGATTCCAAGACTGAGTGGTTTTGATTTTAGTTATTTCAAAAAGAAGTCATTGTAATCAAGGACCTAGGGTACCTAGTTCTAAGTAGGCGTAGCTACCTTTAGGAGGTGGATTGCGGAGCGTAGAAATAAAGTAGGTATGTAAGCGCCCGCTTGCAGTTCGGACAGGTTCTTACATGTCGAGTAAGTATTTGTTTCGTGAGCGGCGGATTCCGCCTGCGCGATGCGCCGTGACTTAGGACTCTGGCTAAAGGTGGCCACTGACGATCACTTTTTCCCATCAGTTGAACTGACGTCAGTCCGAAATTCGATCGTGAATGTCGTTAAAAAAATTGATTGTATCACCTCAGTTCGATTCGAACTTCTCTAATGAATATTGATCCTTAATGCCGAATACTAAAGTTCAAAATTGATTGTACCGGCCGGTCGAGAACTGACGAGCCGGAGTGTCGCCAGTGAGTGGGAAATCTTTTTGGCGTAAAACCATTTGGAGTGATTCCACAGTTTTACGCCAGGACTGACGCGCAAAACTGATCGTCAGTGGCCAGCTTAAAAGTAGTACGATTATCTATTCTGTGACTACACCTCAAAGTGCTTCTCGCTTTAGTTGTATTGAGTTATTTCAAAAATAAGTCATTTTAATTTAAGACCTATTTAGGTACCTACCTACTCGTAGGTAAACGTACCTATCTACTTTAAAGTCGAAACAATGTGACTGTAAAATGATAATATTTTTATTACTTTGATAATAATTAGGTACTTAGGTAGGTAGGTACCTACTTAATACAAATTATTAAATCACGAAAGTAAAATAGCTGCCTACTTATCTGTCATAACAAATCCAACAAAAAATGCCGCCAAGCGACTGCCGACAAACAACCCAGGCGGTTTGTGTCAAAGGTGCCGCCATGGTCAAAGGTTTTTGATTTTCGCCGGCCGCCACCGTCACAGTAAAACCTCTTGTTTGTAAAACTGTGCGCCTGGTAGGAGGCGGGGGCGTGGCGCGGCCATACTAGGGCACGCAGTTTTATAGTCAGGAGGTGCACTATAGGCAGTTATCATACAGAGTTCATGACCCTGCTAGTGATGGGTTTAGTTTGTTCTGATTTTAAATTAACTACAGATTAACTTTGTATGTAAATGCAAAAACAAATTAAATTGAGTTTATCTTACTAGGGTATTTATAGAATCTACACTTGGGATAATTTGAAACACTGGATTAAGGCTGGCCCCGCTTGATACACGCTGTATAAGTTTTTTTTAATTATTCTAATGATAATGCTTTAAAAAAAAACAACATAAGACAGACCAAATGCCCTGAGATATTCTTTAATAGACATCATCAATGGTTGTCTATACTAATACTATAAAGAGGAAACATTTGATTGTTTGTTTGTATTGAATAGTCTCCGAAACTACTACTGATTTAAAAAATTCCTTCAGCATTGGGAAGCCACACTATCTCCGGGTGACATAGGCTAATTATTATATTTTCAAAAAAAATTAGGGATCCTTACTAAAACTCAAATAAATTTTGCAATAATGTCTAACTATTTTAGTTACGTCACAATAAGTGTTCTTGGGAGGGGAGTCATTTTGATAATTCGTCACGGGGTCCACGCGAACGAAGTCGCCGGCGGCGGTCTGGTAGTTAGGTTATAAAAAAAGAGATCCTATATCTGTACAGTGATAGATATAAAGTTTCATAAACTTGTAGACATTGATGAATGATGATGACAATGATTTTAATTAACACTTTTAAAATAGTTTTTAAATTAAAATACATGAAAGAAGTTGAATTACTTAATTTCTTTCCAGCAGTACCAATACTCTAGCATCAACTATAGAATGGTGGTTGTGAGCAGGGTCTATTGAGAGTGTATGGGGGGTTATGGCCACATCATTCCATGTACTTTTGATAGGCCTGTACCCAGGTGCCATTATTAATTTGAAATCCTATTCTCTGTTACTACTGCAGAATTGTTAAAATATAATTTTAACTAGGTTAAAAAAAAATTTGGCTGCTGTACCATGTAGCTGTTGTATAAAAAATGATTAACAAAGTATTTAACTTATAGCTAACTAGCGGCCCGCCTTCTTCCACACTAACTTAGAAAGACCGTCATAGTTCAGCCATTTAAAAAATATATCTACAAAATATAAACAAAAAATATCCTCAGTTAATGCTCTATCTTTTAGTGAGAACCACATAAAAATCCATTGTGTGGTTTAGAAGAATAGTGCGGTGCCACACTATTCTACAGACAGAGGAAAACGGCGACTTTACTTTATAATATGTAATGATAATGCTTACCAGCGGGACCTGTCTCTATTTCCTCCTCAAGGAATTGTCCGGTGATCTTTATCCTGCGATGGGCCATCACCACCAGCCTTAACTTATAGTCCATGTCTTGCATCTCATGAATTTGAGCAAAGACACCGATTTGGTGCAAGTCGTCCAAGCTTGATACAATGTCGGACTTTTCATCCTCTTTCTTGCGCAAGAAGATACCGATATATGGCTGGTTTAATTTCACTTTTCTTCGTATGAGGTCTATTAAGGCTGGGTTGGAGATCTGCAAGAGTCAATGTCAATGAGCAAATCAACAGTAGAGTTGTATTGGAAAATCCCACTTTAGTGCTACTTTATGGAATGATTCAAAACTGCAAATAAAGTTTATTTATAAACTGTTAAAACTCTGTAAGCAATATGCAATTTCATTCTTTTTATTATTGTTTGTTGTATTGTTTCGTACCAATTGTAATTATCATTTTTGCATGCAATTTGCTTTTATTTATTTTATTTGAATTTTAACATTTTAACTATTATATAGGTAATTTGAAGAGACAGTAGCACGCTTTCAGAGTGGAAGACGCTGGCAGCTGTGATACAGTTCATACTAGCACAGCTGCCGATGATAACATACGAAGAATAATGTTATGTGTTTATAAACATAATACTAATAGATTAAGAATCATGTAAAGAGTGAATAAATAAAATTTATTATTATTATTATGATTTATTATGTTAACGTCCAAAGCATAGACCACCTACAAAGTATACTATGACATATCACATAATGTATTAATATCTACATAATATAACCTAGGTCCATTAACAATCATTGAAACAAATAATACCTACCTATTATTACTAGCCTTTTTACTGAAATACACAACTTACCTCAATTAACTTGATAAACCTAGGAAATACAGGATTCCTGTTAATAGCAATAACAGGAACTTGTGGCCACACTTCTGGAACAGCGACCGTCGCGGGCAGTTGGTTAGAGAATATGGGGGTCTCTTCCCTGATCTCAGCTTCATCTTCTTGCGGATCACTCTTGTTATTGGTTGAATATAACCTCACACTCCCTATTTGTTTTTGCTTAGGAAAATACCCATTATTAAATGAACAAACGCGGGAGTATCTTGATTGAGAACTGTAGCCGTTTGACAATAGCTTCCTTTGAATATCTGCCGGCCTTTTGTGTGATGCAACTTTGGTAATATTGCGGGATAGCCGAGAAGACTTTAACGTCGGATTATGAAGTATTGTATTTCTCAATAGCACACTTGCGGAATGCATTTTTAAACTTCTGATCTCTCTTATTATGACTTACGTGCCAACGTTCATTTAGAATTACTTATTTTTGAGCAAAAAAGGTTATTTTTCCAGATTCTTCAGACGAACTCGAAAGAACATTGAGCTTTGTAGGCAGGCTGTCAAATTGATGATGTCTGTCATATATTGACTTTTTAATGAAGTTTTCTAAAAGCAAAGCACAAGCATCTTATTCTTACATACAGCCTATTCTTTAAAGACAATAATTTAAAACAACAAAATAACTTAAATACTTAAACAAAGTTAAACTACTTACCTAAACATAAAACTATAAATAAAAGATGTCCTCCAACTGTGGGCTCATGGGGACGGTACCAAGAATGCTGGCAACGTTACCTCTTTGGATTGCCAGGCTGATACGCTGGCAGAGGTAGCTGCCAGCTTTCTTGTCACCGGAGGCTTCAATAAGTCGAGTACTTAACTCTTTAACAAGCTGTTTTGCCTCCGGCCCCCATGGACCCAATGTCTCCACCGCAAACGGAACAAATATATAGTTGCGGCCTAGATTCGCGTACTTGTTCCGTTTGCGACTTTCAGCACTTACCGCAGCAGCTCCGACATGATGCGAGGTTGCGCGTACATGTGAGGGAGCCACGGTGTCTGCACAGGTCGCATCCCACACCAACGGCCTGCCAAGTTTCCAAGGTCCAATGGTCATACCGTCAGGTCTTTTGCCATCGCTGCGAGAGATACCAGCTGGTTCTAAGACAGCCGGTACACCAACGGTGGCAAAAGCACTGCGGATGATGCAGTTGAGTGAGGAGTGCCGTAACATACGGCCAGCACTGCGAGTGCATGAGAGGCCGTGGTGGCCAAGCTCGTCAACAGCCTCCCCACACACACAACGATGAGGGTGGACTACCCTGGCGCCAAGACGGAGGCAAACCGCTATAGTGAGGGACGGCCCGTCCAACAAGGTACCGACATTAGCAGATGGTAATGCCTGGAGCCAGTGGCCTGACTCTCTCTCGGAGACGGCAGTGAGACGAGCATGTTCTGCTGTATTAGCAGAAGTGGATATAAGCTCCTTAAGAACTAGTTTGCAAAGTGGCTCGTCCCATTGCCTCTGCGACTGTGGCATCAAAGGGAGGTCTGAATTTTGACAGATGGATTGCCAGGCGTTTTTGGCATCCGACACACACGACAACTCTACGGAACCCAAGGATGGGTTGATAATCTTCCGGTAGAGATTGTACGTGCTATGCGCAGAAAACAAAAATGCTGGCAGGGCCACACTGCTTAAAGGAGACCGGCGAAATTCCTTAGGACCTTGGGCCTTGACCGTTACACTGATGATTTATATGCGGTTTTGTAGATAAAAACCAGCAGATTCCAACAATATAACAATTACAAATCTGTTCTACGGGGATAACACAAATATTAGGAGTTAAGTTACTCAAAGTGAGGTTAGTTAACGTAAATTAAACAAATAGCTGTTTACTTACTATTTATATTGTGTATTTGGCATGTAACTGAAATGTTTACATATATGCACTTACCGTAAAAGTATTCTCTGTTGAATAACTGACAGTATTGATTCGTCTTGTGTCAAATGCAAACCGAAAGCATTGTTACGAGTAAAACGAACGCAACAGTTTATGAAGTTTATCTTTAAAAGAAGTACAATCGGAAGCAATGGTCGGTGTATCACCACTGCTAGAATACTTAGACAGTACTTACTTAGAGAGTACGTAGTAGTACTTAGAAAGTCAAACAAGCAGTGATCAATGTCCGTTGTGCAGGCGCGGGTTGTTCGTAATGGCAGCTATCGTCAAACTCCGTAATACGTAGCGTAATCAAAAATCACTAATTTATTTGTTATGTGAAGTATCAATGAATAAGTCAATCTCAATACTGCCTAAATTGAATAAAAATACAATGATCAAATCGTACTAATCGAAACAATAGGCAGTTTTTCTACTGGCAGCATTGTCCTTCGACTACCACGTGATATGCGTCCTTGGTTAGGTGGTTATTATAATTATTTAAAAAAAATTGTTACCCATAGAAATATTAGTTGTTTTTTATTCCACAAGTTATTATAAATTACACTATGATTTTAGTTAAAGTCTGATTCCTGTAATGGTTAGGCCCAATTTCGCCGATCTCCTTTCTAATGCCTAGGCCCCCGAAGCGTACAGGAAGGGAAGCCTGTAGCCATCCGCGGTCGCTCATGGGACAATTTAGAATTTTAACTAGTGTATCTTTAATCAGAAAATCTAAGTTTGACAATAAGTTTGGAAAATGCCATAGTTGGGAGCATCGGAGTACGTAGGTAAATTTTGGAACGAAGAGACAAAAACGAATAATGAATAGTGTAATGTGTGGATTAATTTGGAATAGACGGTCTGAATTTAAATTGAATTTAGCGATGGCATCATCAATAAAAGCCGGCAAGGCAGCATCGAGAAGTGGTGCGCCTAATAAAAACAATGAGTCGTCGCTAAGAATTTTGATGTTGGGGGCCAGAAGTCTAAAGTCAGAAATAATTTGAGCTCTACGGTCCGGGGCCACGGTATTCGATATGTATAATTCACACTTCGAGAAATTTAGTTCCAAACCTATGGTGCCAAACTGGTTTATTAAATTCTGTAGGTCCTCGAGAACCAGGTCGGAGTTACCCCCTAAAGTGCCGTCATCGAGGTACCAGACGTTAAATTTGGAATTTAGATTTGAAATCTTTTGGTGGATAGCCAAAGAGAAAATAGCTGGACCCAGAGGATCGCCCTGCTGGCAACCAACGGCAGAATGTAAAATATTGTAACGGTGAATCAATTTAGTTGGTTCACTGTAACATTGCCATATATAATAAAAAAATATAGGTATTTCCTCTTTTACTTTCGCCAGCAGTGCACCCCTGTCTACGGAGTTGAAGGCGTTTTTGATGTCCACCTTCAGCAGCACTTCGCCACCATCATTGAGTAAGAAAGTGCGGGCTGAGTGAACGGCGGCCTCGCAGCAACCCTTCGAGCCGAACCCGAGTTGTATGGGCTGAAATTTTGAAGAAAGGTCAGAAAGGATGTGTTTGACACAAATTTTGGATACAATGCGCCTGATGGTACACCCTACGGCGATCGGCCTTATACCGCCATCTTTCTTTTTTAAAGCGCAGAGGTTAGCGCCGTAGAGTATACCTATATATAAATAGGCAACCTTTGAAGAATTGTATTATTTTTGGCTTTCTTGAAATAACAGAAATCAATGGTGAGTGAGCCAGGAGTAGGTACACAAATAAGTGCGCACATGGTAATACCGTCCCTCAGGTGCCCTCAGTCCTCCGTGGGTCATGCTCAAAATTATCAAATAAATATTTTTACAAAACGAGCTAATACAATAAAAGCATTCTTTGTTTAGGTATCAATAGTTATTAAAATCATTTTTAACATTAGGCTGTAGGCGAATCTTATATATTGCCTTCCTTAACATGTGAAAAAGATATGACTTAAAAGAGTTTGTCATCTGTCAGGACTTCTTGGCGGGAAAGTGAAGCGTAATGTCTGCTGTTTTGTTTTATTTTCTAAAATTGGTGTTTTTTCGAATAATAATGTGAAATAATAGTGGATTATTAAGCGTTAAATGTTTGTAAACGTGCATGAGTTTGACACAAAACAGTGCAACATCACTTTTCAAATTCTCTCAAGAAGTCCGCGTGAGACCTCAGTAAAGTCCCACATCTTTACTGAGGAGTCCTCAGTGAGGACTCAAGGGGTTTGGGGAACATCATTTATCATTCATCATCTTAATCACCACCCACCACAGACATATAATATATTACCACTCATTATCATCAAGGGAAAAAAAGAAATAAAAAAACTAATGACTAGGCAGTATGGTCTCAGACCTTAGCCTGTTCCTTCACGGAAAAAATAAATTTAAAAAAAAATTGTCATCTGTCAATGTCAATGTCAATTGTCAAATTACAGCTGTTTTTCTACTTTTGTCGCTGTCTACGATTTTTGTTGTTTTGTTTGTTACAAGTAGCAATAAATAAATAAATAGATTTTGTATGTTTTTGAGAAATTTGTATCGACGAATAAGCATTTCAAGTCATGTATGTACACATTTTTGCCGAGTAGTTAGGCTTACCTAACCCATTGACCTAAAGAGACCTAACCTCATCAAGCATGTAGTCATACATTGTATGTTGTGTTGTGTTGTGTGCTGTTAATTATTCTCTCCGGTCGTAAATTAGACCACATCTATGTCATTTGTGATTACCAATTGAATTTACCTACATAAAGTTCTCGTGGCTTTATAGTTATCTATAGTAAAACTGCATTTGGTCAAATAATAATAAATCAATTTTAAACTGTTCACTTAGCATAAAATATCTATATCATATCATAGAGGTATGATATGATTTATTTTTTTAATTTTCTTAGAGACTCTTGACAATGGAAACTGCAACCACCACAGACAATAAAACAATAAAAGAGGGGCCAGCTGTAATAAGTTTGGTTGCTAAGAAAGTTTTCTACAATCCTGTGCAAGAGTTTAACCGGGATCTGAGTATACTTGTGCTTAGTGTTTTCTCTGAAGACTACAAAATTGAAAAAGCCACCTTAGCTCAGAAGAAAGCGCAGAAGAAAATTGATGACGGTAATGTTGACGATGCTGACAAACCAGAGGTAAATAAATAATCATACAGTACAGACAAGCCAATTTTAATTTTGAATACAAAGAAATTATAGGTAACTAATGAACTACAAGGCAACATTTTTAAATACATCTATTCAACTCATTCATCCAATTTGATTTTCCATATTAAAAATCACTTAAATTCGTTTTTATTTTAATTTCAGGCTACATAATATATTTCTTAAAAAATAAGTCAATGTAATAACTGAAACAGCTTGTTGTTAGTGTGTGGGTAATTTAAATGTACATACAAAACATGCATTTGTTACAGATTGAAGTGTCTATTCTAGAGGCACTATCTGCCACGGGCCTCCGAAGCATCCGCTATGCAAAGGAAGTGCCCAATGTCACAAAGATTATTGCCAATGACATATCAGAGCATGCTGTACAAACCATGAGGGTCAACTTTGAGCAAAATGAGGTCCAACACTTAGTGGAAGCAAGCCTTGACGATGCATGGTATGATGCTCATGCCAGAAATCACAGAAATCGCCTTGATTGCATCAAAAATTATTTTAAAGTATATAGAGCCTACTCAAATTTGTTTTAAAGCAATATATCAGGCTGGCACAGGACAGCAATATATTTTTTACATCAAAATATTATAAATAACAATAAAAAATTGTCTTACGATTTGTTTCAGCATGCTTATGTATAAACACAAACATCCTGCTAAGCGTTTCTCAGCCATTGACCTAGATCCGTATGGTTGTCCATCTATATTCTTGGATTCTGCAGTGCAAAGTGTGCAGGACGGGGGTCTGTTGCTGGTCACTGCTACAGACATGGCGGTGCTGGCAGGCAACGCCCCAGAGACCTGCTATAGTAAATACGGTGCGGTTAGCTTAAAGACTAAATGCTGCCATGAAATGGTTAGTGAAATATATTTTTCAATACTTTGCCAGCTAAACTATTTTAATTTTATTTATAATTATGAGCAAGACGCTAAGTTTAATAAGTAAAATATTTTATTGAAACCTGCATAGTGCTCTTGGTAAAACACTAAGTGAAAGATTATAGTGACATATTGTGATAATATGTTGTTGTTTTCATTTCAGGCTTTAAGGATATTATTGCAGTGTATACAAACACATGCCAACAGATATAGCCGGTACATAGTACCATTGTTAAGCATATCAGCAGACTTCTACATAAGGGTCTTTGTAAAAATATATACTGGTGCCATACACTGTAAGAAAACCACCAGGTAAATAAAAAGAGAATATAAAATTTTTATGTGATAAAAAAAAGTCGCTGATATGTTAAAAGTTTTTTTTAATTATTGCAGCAAATTGGCTATGGTTCATCAATGTGTGGGTTGTGACCATATGACGTTGCAACCACTGGGTGGATTCAAACCAAACCCGACAGAGAAAAATCCCAACCAGTTGAAGGCGTTTTTGCCCACTGGCCCAAAAGTGGGTGAGCACTGTGTCCACTGCAATCAGAGACATCATGTAAGTGCTAATAATAAAAAGGAAAAATGGTTTGCCGGCATTGCCTAAACTAAGGAGGTACCGTCACAAGTAAAAATATGTAAACAATTGTAACTTTTAATACAATGGAATAAGAGTCAAAGTGGTGCTCGTGACTGTACATAAAACATTCTTTGAAATGCATAATCTCAACATTTTTCACATAATATGCCACTGTCTGAATGGTAGAGAGAACGTTGCGTTGCAGCACGAAGTGGGCCGGCGGCGCCCGGTGTAGCACCACTCTTACACGAAATATCGGCGTGAAACAATAGCACTTGTTGCTGTTGTGTTTCGTCCGGTGAGTGAAAGCACCGGTGGCGCATCACTCCCCCCTCCCCCTCACAATTCCTACTCCTTCCTCAACAACGCATCTGCGACTCTTCTGGTTTTGCGGGTTCTACTTTCTATCAGGTGACCCGCCTACTCGTTTGCTTCCTTTACACATAAAACAAAACTTACACTCTCGCTATAAATACAAACATACATAATATAATCACGACTATTATCCCCGAAGGGTTAGGTGGCCTGTCCATTGAAACGGAGCGAGGCTCGCGGTGCGGAGAAGCGAAGTACCATTAACCAATAGGATTGCATTAAATCTCCGACGATGCAGTCCTATTGGTTAATGTTTCTTCGCTACTCCGCACCGCAGCCTCGCTCCGCTTCAATGGACAGGCAGCCTTAGTCAGATACTAGGCAATGAGGACCGCAAAAGCAGTCCTCTACCATAGCCCACTTTTCACCAAATAGCGACTGCACATTTGCTCTGCGTCACAGGTGGTGAGCCCATCGCCGCTCTATGTTGTTGGATATATGTGCAGTCTTTAGCCCGTTAGTCGCCTTTTACGACAGCCAAGGGAAGAGAGGGGGAGAGGTATTCTTTAACCGCTACGCGACATGATTATAAAGTCGCTATAAAGTGTTAAAAAAAAACCTACCTGGGAGATATTGTTAGTGACATTAGTATTGGTGCTACTTTATCGTAAGGAATATATTCCTGTAATGATAATGTTAGTTTATATAAAAATAATAAGTAGTACACCTACCAGATATGCCAGCTGATTTGCTTACAAAAAGATTAGGTTCAATTAAGCATAAAGCTTTTGTGAATGCTGTTGGCTAAGTTAAAAAAAAAGTTGCTTGTGTTATTTTTTTATAGCGGGGGTGTTAGTTTATATCAAAATAATAAGTAGTACACCTAGCGCCACCTAGTGTTAAGTATGTAAGTCACATGATATGTTGTAGATAGTTTTGTCTTTGAATTAAGCCAGTTTGTTCCAAGTCAAATAAGCGAGCACATTGTTTCATTAGATAAATGTATTGTTTGTGTGGTAAATAAATAAATAAATGAAAATTGTCAACAGCTAGGCGGCCCCATCTGGGCGGCTCCAATCCACGACGAGGTGTTTGTGTCCCGTGTCTTGACCGAGCTGTCAGACGGTAAACACTGCCTCGGCACCCGCGACCGCATAGAGGGCGTGCTGTCTATGGTGCTAGAGGAGTTACACGACGTGCCTCTATACTACACGCTGGACAGACTCTTTGGCCGGGTGCATTTGGAGACTATGCCCATGCTACTTATGAGGTAAGTGAGAAGACAGAAACAATATTCAGCTGATTTAGTTAATTTTCTTTTTCATCGTTCGTTATTTTCGAGTTTGTTTGATTGAGCGTTATTAACGCAAATATCAAATATTACGAAAGAATATTCCTTTTAGTCGGATTTGAAATCCGATTTCAAGAGGTCTAGGCTTAATAATAGCAGAGCGCGCGCAGTGTACGTTAACTAACCGCTGTAGACGTTGGTAGGAACGCACTACAAAGTGTATTGTTTAACTATTTATTATTATAAAATGCGTCTGATTAATAGTATAATGATAAATAGTTCATGTAGAATAAACTCAACAGGTCCGCTATCCTAAACGCGGGATACAAAGTGTCCTACTCGCACGCGTCCAAGATGTCCATCAAGACGGCGGCGCCCGCGCAACTCATCTGGGACATCATCAGGACCTGGGAGAGGACACACCCGATTAAACCCGCCAGGTTAGCGAAATGACATGAAAATTACGCATTAAATACCTCTACACGAATATTTAAAAACAGTGTAAAGTATATTGCGTCATGGTATTTGTATAGTTATGTACTTATGTAAATTAGTTGATTAGTGTATTTTTATTTGTTAGTTTTACAATTACTATTTTATTGCACCGCCTACAACTCCTTCTGCTTAAATCTACGGTTGACTGGTATAGAATGCCTTTTGGCATTAGGACCGCCCTTTTGTACATTTTTTTTCACATATATTGTGGAATACTTTGCTCATTTGCTTTGCTAGTTTAATTAATTGAAAGAAAGGAGACCCGGTGTTTTATGCTTAAGTTGTATACTTTTTTAATTTTTTAATCTGTTATTCAATAACTATCTGGCAATATCGGTAAAACATATAACAGTTGTTGACAAATTACACCCGCAAGCTAGCTCATAAATCAATCATTACGTGACGGCATTGTTGACATTTCCCTTTTTTAAAAGCAAAAGAATTATGGTTTATGCAGCCACGTTAGACATTTTTAAAGTAACATGTCTGTTTTTTGAAGACATAGTGTTTCCATATTTAAAAATATGAATAATTAAATAACTCTTATCCGCGATTCGATAAAATAAGACAAAACTTGGTTTAGGTAGCAAATAACTTAGTAGCTTTACTTTATGACCAAATTCTGTTTCTACGGGAAGTGCCGCTTCTCCTTTAAAACAGTAAACATTTGTTTGTACTACTTTTTTGTAGTGATGATACGTTTTCAATGGTGGAGACCATTACTATCCAGCAGTCGGACAGTTTTTTAAACACTTTTAGTTACTTACTTGATTGACATTGCACTGGAAGCAAGCAAGCAACAATACCCGTCGTGGTGGAAATCCTTGGGGGAGGCCCTTTGTCCAGCTGTCCCAGAAGATTACACCCCCCCCCCCCCCGCCCTAAAATCACGTGTATTTTTTAGAACCTACAAGGAATCTTAAAATACAGAGGTATAAAGTATAATCTAATTTTATTCTTGAAAATTATGGACCATGATAAAAATGTCTAGACAGAAAGGTTGCTGGTTTTTTTTTTTTTCAACGGCGAGTCAAGGGCACTACATGCCGCTTTCGGTTGAGAAATCGCGCGTTTGACGAAAAACTAAATACGTGATATCTTACTAGATCCCCCTCCCCCTTGTCATATTTCGTGATTTATCTTACTATCATCCCTTGTGATATTTCGGGATTTTTGCCGAACCCCCTCCCCCCTTTTGAGCCGACCAACTGAGCACAGTGCCATTGTAATTTGCCGTGGACTATGGCAGTGGACTGCTCCTGCGGTCATCATTGCCTAGACTTTGACTAACGCTTTGGGGATAACAAAGTCAAAGTCAAAGTCAAATTATTTATTCAATGTAAACCTTTACAGGCACTTATTGACGTCAATACTAATAATAATAAAAAAACAGTTAACTAACTTATAGTTAAGACTTAATAACTAATCTAACGAGCTATTATAGTCTGTGCCAGACAAATGCGCATTGCTACCCCCAGTACCACTGCACGCCGAAACAGAATCGCGTCGAACCGAAATATAAGCCGTGGTCATAGAATTGTGTAATATGATTTCAAATTATCGTATTGATACTGTGGTAAGTAATATAAATTGGAGAGTTTTTGAAGTAAAATAAAGTAGCGGCTGAAATGAGTTTTGGAAAACATTAGTACCTAACCAATAAGGTTGACATTTTTAATCATTCAAATATCTTTTTTTTATAAAAACATAAGCATAAAAAAACGTCAAAAATTAATAGATAAGCATAAACTTGTGTGTTTTAAAATTGTTTCGTTTTTCGTCTTGGTACAAGCACAGAATAACTAATACTACTACCGTACAGAAGGTTCACCCTCCAACGACCCCCACGCGAAACTGAAACCTATCTCGTGACCCGAGCGTTCATATTCCGATAAGCACAGCCGACTCGATATCGATTTGACGTCCGTCAGGAGCGCAGGGTTTACGCGCGCGCGTAGGGATTACGAGTTAAGAGGAAACACCACGCCGACGCGGCACCCAAAACTCCCACACAAAACACAGAAAAACGACGCCCCGCAGCCCCCTTCCAAAACCGGACCAACCCCCACCACCCCTTCAGCAACGGTTAAAGAAAGAGACCCTTCACGTCCGTATGCTTGATTCCTTTGCATTAAGTCATTTATTTAATAACCAGGAGCCTTCAAAATTAAGCGAAATCACTTCGTTTTAAGGCGTCTTCAGAAACAGTAAGTAACTCGTTTAAAAAAAAATCAAACATACAGACACAGAAAACCTCCTCCCCCAACCGACGCTTAAATAAAAATTGGTCCACCTCTGAAGGAGGAAACAGGGGACCACGAAACGCCGCTCCCCCGCGCCCCGCATGAGAATCCCGAACGCCACGCCGACGCAGTGTTTCCTCTCAAGGCCAGATAGATCGCGCTTTAAGTTTTTTCAAACCATCTGAGACAGAAAATAATGGTTTAAATACGGAAAAAAAAACTATGTATTAGTTAAGGATCCAATCTATTCAAAGTCTCATTCAGTTACAAAATCCAATAAACATCACTCGATAAAAAAAAATAAAAAAAACCCAAAGTTACCCCTTTTTGTAATGTTTTTTCAATATTATGACTAAGCTACTGATAGATAGATAGATAGATAGATAAAAACTTTATTTACTGCTAAAAGACACACACATGTTGGTACACAAAATCACAATAAAAAACATAGTACAAAAAAAAAGAAGATAATAAATATGTGTGTGTGTGCCGCAGCAGCAAAAGTATTGTGAGTCTATGTATGTATGTATTTAACATCGCCCCCCACCCTCCACCGCAGGTTGGAAGCAGACCCGCTGGAGCGTCACAGCCTCTCCCAGTAGGCCTAGCACGCGCAACAAAAATTTTGTCGACCCGTTTTCTCGTGTTACGTCTATACACGATATATCAAAAATAGACAATAGTTTTGCTTGTCTCTGGTATTTTTGTCTACAAACCCTAGCACTCGGCCACCGAGGTGTTTGCTTAAAATCAAATCGCTGAATACAAAAATTTGCTCCCGCGGCCCCCGTGCTGCTTACATGCAACATAGTTTTATCGAGTTTTGACAACTGTAACTGAGATAGTTTGTCATTCCCGCCATCGAAGGAAGAGAGAATATCGTCCGCGACATATCTCGTGTTGCGCATGTTATGCCTACAGGTGATCACGTCGCGTGTAGGGCTGAGTTATTTAAATACTTATTTAATATACGAAACCGATCCAAGGTCAGACAAGAATAAAAATACACTATTAGCTTGATGGTTATTTGCATGCTAGCTTTGTTCACTTCATTTAACACCGGCCGCAGGTTGGAAGTGGACCCGGTGGCGCGTCACATCCTGTCGCAGGAAGTGACGTCACGCGTCGACATGAGCGCGCGGGCCGACGCCAACCCTTGCAGCCGGCGCGCGGGCGTGCTGCGCTTCCAGTACAACCCCGAGCGGCACTGGGGGCCCGGCGCCAGGGCGGTCGTCAAGTAACACATTGCATTACTTACCCTACTTACTGCATTTTAATTTATTTTTAACTAGCGGCCTGCGTCTTCGTCCACGCTAACTTAGAAAATCCGTCATAATACAAACATTTAAAAAAATATATCTACAAAATATAAACAAAAACCATCCTCAGTTAACGGTGAAACGGTATCTTTTAGTGAAAACCGCATAAAAATCCATTGCGTGTTTTAGGAGAATAGTGCGGCGCCACAGACAGAGGAAAACGGCGACTTTACTTTGTAATATGTAATAATGATTATTTAATTTTAATCGTGTCGCGTTGCGGTGAAAGAATACTACCACCCCCTCTCTTGCCTTGGGTGTCGTAAAATGCGACTAAGACTGCACATTACATCCAACAGCATATAGCGGCGATGGGCTCATCTGCAGTGGCTATTTAGTGAATAGTGGACTGTGGTAGAGAAGCCTCCGGGGGAGTTAGTCCAAGTGTCAAAACGTCCAAGGATACAATAAGTACCCAGTTGCCAAAATGTCTAATGGTCAAAACATCCAAAATGCCAAAAGGCCCGAATGCCGACATATCTAACTGCCAAAAAGTCCAGTGAACATAACCTCCATTTGTCAAAATGCCTAATCGCCGAATCGTCTGATTGCCATTACGTCTGGTGAATATCACGTCCAGTTGCCAAAACGTCCGATTAATATCACGTCCAGTTGCCAAAACGTCCGATGAATATCACGTCCAGTTGCCAAAACGTCCAATTGCCGAATCATCCAATTTCCAAGAAGTCTAATATGTAGAACCACTTCAGTCAATGTAATTATCGGAGAGAAAATCGAGAGCCAAAGAGGCTGGATACTAATGTCAAATGTTGGACAAAGTTTCAGGTCAAAGGTTGGACACTCATGTGCACTAACTTATCGGAACATCACCGAGAAAGTGATAAAAATATTAAAATAGCAATAAAGATCATAATGGACACGTATGGGTCTTGCTTATTTCTGCCGCAGCAAACCATTACCTATCGCCGTTAAAATCAAACAACGCTTAGAAAACCGTTTAGTTACTTTGTCTTTATAGCTTCTGAACTGGGCATTATGATTTCTAGGACACTTGTATCTACTGACTATAATAGTGTCAGTAATAGCATCTCGATCACTAAGTTGGGCTAAATTGACATGTGGTGTTTATGGAATCTGGACACTATTACTCATTGGATATTTAAGACTTGGACCAAATTGACCTGTGTTCTTTATGCCATTTGGACAACTACACCCCTTGTACGTTTTGACACTTGGATTAAAATCCCTTGGAGGCGTAGAGAACTGCTTTTGCTGTGCTCATTGCCTAGTCCTTGACTAATCTTTCGGGGATAATAGCCGTGATTATTATGTATGTATATATATATGTTATTTATTTAAAACTAGCGGTCCGCCCGCGACTGTATCCCGTGACGAATTTCCAAAATTTTGATTTCACACAAACTTAGTCCTGACAATTAGGAACACAACAATAAAGAATTAGCTGAATAGGTGCAGCCGTTCTGAAATTATGCGCGTAAACACATTTCGGCAATTATTTTTTTTTTACATTATTATTACATTTTTTATCGATGCGTACAAAATTGTATATAGGTAGGTACCTACATTATACCTATTACACTGTAACTTTTGTTACTGAGGAAGAGAAAAAAATTCTCCTGAGTTTCTTGCCGGCTTCTTCCAGTCGATGGCTCTTCCAAAACTGATAGATTAGTTATGATTAGTAGTTAAGAATTAACTAAATGTTAGTTTACTATTATTTTATTAGCTTTTGACGCCAATAAGTGCCTGTAAAGGCTTATCTATATTAATAAAAATCAATTGCCGATGTGTTTGTACGCGCATCACTTGAGAACGGCTGTACCTATTTGACTAATTCTTTTTTTGTTGTGTTCGTCAGGATAAGATTTGTATGAAAGAACACTTTTGGCAATTTTAGCACGGGGTACGGGGTCGCGGGCAGGCCGCTAGTATGGAATAAATTATTAGATTTTGACTTACTTACTTACTCCGATGGCTCAGCAACCCGAAGTGAGTCTAGACCTCCGACACAAGGTGACGCTACTGCCTCCCTCCTCCCTGTTATGCATTTACATTTTTATTACTTTTTTAAAATTTATTATCTACGAGTAAGCACTTGTCCTTCATCCCACCAGGGCCCTGATTCTGTATCGCAATCTATAGATTCCACACCTAAACCTTACCGCGCACAAACGTCAAACGCATACGTTTTTGGGAAGATATCGTAACTTTTTAAAGAATTAACGTGGTTTTGAAACAAGGAATCGTTACAGAATAAGGGCCCTGATTGTAAGTGACGATACTTATACCTAATGTTAGTTAGAATACTTGAACATATTTATAACAGTCTCACTGGTAAACTAAAGCAGATACGTGCCTATATTTTTTCTAATACTGTACAGAAACAAAATGAAACAACATGTTAAGAGGCCTATTACATCTCGAATGTGATTTTTGCGTAAAATGCCCATTTTCGCATTTTGTGGTAATTTTGCAGTTGTATTTATCGTTTTTATCGAAATAGGATAATAAATTTGTGCATAATATTACAAATCTCCATTCTGTGAGCATAAGTTGAGTTCGGACGGCCTGCGCATCGCATTTTGTAGTAATTTTGCAGTTGTATTTATCGTTTTTATCGAAATAGGATAAGAAATTCATTATAAAATCTTTATTACTCATGAAATAACAATTACTCTGGTATAAAATTTTCTCAATAATATTATCGTAGATAGGAGATATTCACAGTTAAGTTATAGCGATATTCGAAGTTTTTTGGTTTCGAATAAGATTTTTTTCCTATATAAAATCAATGATATCTAAAAATTCTGAGGCCGCTACGCACTATTCAACTATATAAGATTATAATTTTTTTATTTCACTTGTTTAGAACAGTAGTTAATCGATGAGCTCAAAAAATTGCCTTCGCGCACTTTATGAAAATCTTTCTCTGCAATTTAGGGTTTAATTAAAAAGTTAAGCATAATTTACAAAAAGCGAGGCCGCTACGCACTATTCCAATAGCTATTCTACACTATTCAATAAGTCATAATTGTTAATGTATTTTTGTTTCTGAGATCCATAACGCCAAAATTGGCCATTTTACTCAAAAATCACAGTCGAGATGTAATAGACCTCTTAAAAGTTTAATTTAAAACCTCTTTCGTTAATATCTCTTTACCTATACTTACATTTTTTTTTAAATGCTTTAATAAGATATCTAACAATTTTACTCATCCACTTTCTTATTTACAAAAAAAAATCTTTTACAGCATGGGAGAAGAGAAGATGTCGAAAGCAATTAGAAATCAAAATAAGAATTCAAAGAAGAAGAAGCAGAATCAGAAGAGGCCACATTCAGAAAGTGAAGACGAACTGAGGAAAAAATCAAGTCCCGATAGTCTAACAATCCTTGTATGATTTCTAAATAAAAATAATGTTTATGTAAACAATGTAAGAGTCGGATAACCTTTTAGGTTTCAGGAAGTTTTTTAATTATAGTATAATTGAATTCTTATTTACATTCTTTTTAATTATGCCCATGTCTACATTCTACATTCCACTGGTGGTAGATTCTTCTGTCCAGAATCCGATTGTATGTAAAGCAAAGTGTACATGTGTGTGAGTGCTGATTACTGCTGATTAGTTAAGTACGGTCGACCGACGGCGCATACGTACAGAAGCGTGCGCGTGGATCGTATGCAAGCAAATATCGCCGAAAAACTACCCGGTCGACCTAGTAGTTCCTCGAGTGTAGGTACCTACATGAAACAAATCTTTAACGAGGTCTCAGTAATGTGAATCTTTGCTGTAACTCAAAGCGATCGGGGGGAATACTATCCACCTTTTATCATGCAAAAGTTTTTATCACTATTAATACAGAAGATTTGGCTGTATGGGCTAGATCCCGTTGCTACTCTAAATAAAAAGCGTTTTTTTTAAAGTTAAAAATGCATGACTGACCTTGTTTTGTTGTGTTTTGTGTTCTTGGCTTGGATAAATATTAAATTTATTCTAAACCAGCTAAAGGTTTAAACTAGAAAATATAATTTAATAACTACTGCTGAACTTAGATAACAGTGCATAATTTTATTGATAGTGTGACACACATCCAAGTTATTATTGTTTTGTGTACATATAATAATGTTTCCTTTGAAGATAAAGACGTGTATTCAGACAATATCTATCATTTTAGTTGTATCTTTTGTGACGGCGCAGGATAGAAATGTAAGTACTGACTTTTGCTAATAGTGTGGGATTGATTTCATTATTACAGAGACCGTAGTCTGTGCTTAGATACCACCCCCTTCTGTGCTACAATTTGCTTAATAATTTTTTAATAAACAGTTTTTCAATTGTGTCAGTCACTACATAATCAATCAGTTACATAAAATCGTTGGTTCAATACTTATTACACAACTACATAACACTAACTAACACAACAACACTTATTTATTAGTTACACACAAAATAAATTTGAAAAACAATACAATTACTTTATTATTAAAGAGTAAAGATAGATTGATAATAAAAATAGAATGTTCTTTGTTCTGATAGTAGTAATTCTCAATCATAAGTCATTGTAAATCTGTTATGTTGTAGATAAATGCCACACTCTATCCGGGATGTAAAACCTGCACAGAAAATGACACCCTCGTGTACATCAGAGCTGAAGGAGCTCATGACACCATTCATCAGATATGGGACTTCACTCGAGGGGCTCCAGTCATCATCTTTGCGGTAGCTGGAGTCAACTCCTCTATGACAGTAGCATGGGAGCAGACAAGACCTGCGAATTTCACATTGTCTGAAAAACCTAAATACAGTTTTGCAACTGCCATTGATAAGGTATGTATTTTGAATACCTCTGATTGTCATTATTTTTGTGATGATGATGTTATTTTAATTATAACTTAATTAATGGCTAAGTATTGCGTTTAGCATTAAGCCAATTTGAAGTGTATATATTTTTAAAGTAAGTACATGTAGTATTGTACGGTAGACTGAAATAAAATGGAGTCTCACAACACGTCTTGTTGCTAAAAGAACACGGGAGAAACTCATTATGATGTTAACAATGTGCCTATTTAGGGCTCTATTTCACCAGGACACCATGGCATTGCAAGCAGTCGCCACTGATTTCCTAGTAAGATATAACCCTATAAATTCTTTTCATTGTCTAGATAACAGATTCAATTAATATCCCAACAAATATAGGGGAGTAGCTCAAGTGACATTGTTCCACTAAACAAATTAGATTGATGTCATACAAATGTAACAAAACACCAAAATGACTCAGTACCTCAGTACAATGCACTGATACATATTATGCTGGTTAATCTAAACATGAGGGTACATGAGTCACTAGGTCACATCGCAACCATATTTATTATATAAATAGTTTCTAATCTGCATAATGATGCAACTATGCATTTGTATAGGTTGCTATGGATGTACTTAAATTACAAAAAAATAAAAAGTTGCTATAAAAAATATCTTTGCATTTGCACTAATACTCTCTTATCATTAGTGGCATGATCATGTTTCGTGATAAAATAAATAAGCTTTTTTATTTCCTCCTAACTGTGTCTGTGAAAATTCAAACTCAAACTCAAACTCAAAATTTCTTTATTCAATAAACTTAAAATAAGCATTTTGAATTGTCTAAATTTATTTGGATGGATGGGCATCACCCAATCAGGAAGGCTTTTAGCTGTGGAGAAGAATGGGCTCAAGAAATTCCACAGCTTTGAAATAATATAGAAGTAACAACATTTACAAAACAACATGTCATTACCAAATTTTTAGCTGTAGAGAAGAACGGGCGCAAGAAATTCCACAGCTTTAAAATAATATAGAAATAACAACATTTACAATAGTACAAGCAATCTATATAAAATACAAGCAATCTATTCAAAGAAACAAAGAAATCCATAAGGAAAGATTATAGTGTGCACAGACACGAAGTGATTACACGAAACTTGACGAAATTCAGAAGCACAAAAAGAGCATTAAAGGAACTAAAACTAAATAAAAAGTGGATTCAAAAACTCGAAAATAACAAAGAAGTAACAAAATCAAGACAAGATGTAATAGATCACGCAACAAATTTCTATAAAGAGCTATACAGAAGACAGGATCCCGACGACATAGTGAAAGAAACAGATAAAGACAGGCTACCTAACACTGACACAAACAAAACACTCGAGCTGATTGAAGAGAAAGAAGTATACGAACATATAAGAAAACTAAAAGCAGAAAAAAGCCCAGGCCCAGACAAGTTGACCAATGAAACCCTAAAACTAGGCGCTCCAGTTTTACTCCATCATCTCACCAAACTATTCAATATGATATTAGACTCCAAGACAGTTCCAAAACAATGGTGTACATCCGACATTATCCTGCTGTATAAAAAAGGGAATCCTTTGGACATAGGCAACTACAGGCCAATTAGCTTACTAGCAAGTACATATAAACTCTTCTCTTCAATCATACTGACAAAAATATCCAGAACTATTGATGAATCTCAGCAAAAAGAGCAAGCTGGCTTCCGAGCAGGTTTTAGTACAACTGATCACATTCACACACTGGAACAGGTAATCGAAAAATATAAAGAGTTCAACAGAACTATTTACGTGTGCTTTATCGATTACAGTAAAGCATTCGACAGCATAAGCCACAGTGCAATCTGGGATGCGCTTAGGAAGACCGGTGTTGACCAAAAATACATCAACATTATAAAAAATATATATGCAAACAGCACCAGCAGAGTCAGACTAGAGTCAAGAGGGGATCAAATACGAATAGAGCGTGGGGTACGACAAGGAGACCCTTTGTCGCCGAAAATCTTTATTGCTGTCCTGGAATGCATATTTCAGAAGCTGCAATGGGAAAAGAAAGGCATAAGACTAGACGGCAATTACCTCAATCATCTCAGATTCGCAGACGATATAGCTGTCATAGCAGAATCTGCCAAAGAACTTGAAGAGATGATAAGACAGCTGGACGAAGTCAGCACGAAAGTAGGTTTGCACATGAATGCCAGTAAAACTAAGGTTATGACAAACAGTCATCAAGTCCCAATTGCTGTCAAAGGTAAAACTATCGACTATGTCGATCACTACATCTACCTGGGTAAACAGATATCGTTCAAAAACACTAACAACGAGGAAGAAGTAGAAAGACGAACCAACATAACCTGGAAAAAATTCTGGTCATTTAAGGAAATACTAAAAGGAAACTACAACATCAACCTGAAAAAAGTTGTGATGGATTCGTGCCTCTTACCAAGTCTTCTCTACGGATGTCAGACATGGACCCTCACTGACAAAATTAAACAAAAAATAAGAACTACGCAAAGGGCCATGGAAAGAAGCATGCTAAAAATAAAAAGGAAACAAAAAATTAGAAGCAAAGACATACGAGGCGAAACCAAAATACAAGATGCACTCACTCAAACTCTTAAACAAAAATGGAGATGGGCAGGACACTTAGTCCGATACAAAGACAAAAGGTGGACCATACTTACAACAAAATGGAAGGGTCCAATTGGCAAAAGAAAAATCGGCAGACCCTTTAAGAGATGGACAGACGACATAGTGAAGGTGGCCGGAAAAGACTGGATGAAAAAAGCTGAAGACAGAGGAGAATGGAAAAAGCTGGAGGAGGCCTACACCCAGAGAGGGGTCCAAATCTACCAATAACTAAAACTAACAATACCAACTAAACTAAGTAAATACTAATAATACTAACAACTTGCAATCTGTAAAATAATGGCAATTGTCAACACTAGCATTTGGAAATAAAAGGCTTTTTTATTTTATTTATTAACAACATTTACAAAACAACATGTCGTTACCAAATTATACAATCAGTTATAAAGATAATGGATTAAGAAAAAATAATGTACTTAAATATATTATTATAACCAGGCTGTTTTGTCTTCTAAATATTTCTTGACTGTGTAAATAACCTTTCCTAAGTAAACAAGATTTTACATGATTCTTAAACTTATCTAAAGGTAAATCTAGTACAGTAGGTACTTGGTATTTTATTATAATAGGGATACCTTGCCTCAAGAAAGAGCCGAGAACCTTTTGTAACCTAAACAGTGGCATTACTAGTTTTGACTTACTTCTAGTATTGAAATTGTGTACATCACCGTGTTTAGAAAAAGTGTTAATATTGCAACGCACAAAAACTATATACTGCGTATATAGTAAGAACACCAACTTCCTTAAAAATATTTCTCAAAGAAGTTCGCGATCCCAGTCTATGAATGGATGAACAATTATACATCAATTTGTTATTTCATTGTTAAGAAAAGGAAATACTAACCAGAAAACCAGCTTTGTAGTGTTCTGTATTCTGACACAACAAAATTTTCAACAGAGTCTTTTGGGTATCACTTACAATAAGATTATAATTTTAAAATAATAGTTACCACCTTTGTATTTGTGTTGTACCAAAGTTTAAAGTAAAATATAGCATAGCCTATTTATACTGTGTTACTACTGGGCAAAGACCTTCATTAATCAAATTAAGTTATCTGTACTATTGATAACTTACCTGGTTGGTGATTACAAAGGAGATGGGTCTAAAAAACCGAAACACTTTGCTCTAACTAGAAATTGAACCCCATAGGTAGATAAGAGCCTGAGCGCTTTGCCACTTTGCCACTGAGGCGGTTTAAAATAAATTTTGTTTTGTATCCTGTGTTTATACACTTATCCCCTTGTCTGTCACAAAGACTCCTAGAGGTTATTAAGAGGCCTATTACATCTCAAATGTGATTTTTGCGTAAAAGCCCATTTTTGCATTTTGTAGTAATTTTGCAGTTGTATTTATCGTTTTTATCGAAATATGATAATAAATACATTATAAAATCTTTATTCCTCATGAAGTAACAATTATTCTGGTATAAATTTTGCTCAATAATATTACTGTTAATGTATTTTTCTTTCTGAGATCCAAAACGCCAAATTTGGCCATTTTATGCAAAAAGGATTTAGTAGGCCTCTTAAGAATTGAATCTCTATTGTGTCTGAGCTCTTAAATACATTCCAGTTATATGAATACGACGACATCCTGGACAACGCCTACATCGACGGTAGCGTATCGCGGCGGGCGGTGCCGCTTACCCGCGCGATCTGGTGGCCCCAAAGCATGGTGCTGACGGAGCAGCGGGTGATGGTGCAGCTAAGGGGCCGAGTGCGCGACCACGGGAGGCAGGGCGTCATCGACATCAAGGTAACTTTTGTGATCTCCGTCATCCTCATTATAGGCGGGATGGATAAGAGCCGCTAGCGCGCGATCTAGTGGCCTCAAAGCGTGGTGCTGACATAGCAGCAGGTGATGGTGCAGCTTAGGGGACGAGTGCGTGACCACGGGAGGCAGGGGGTCGTCGACATCCAAGTACTTTAATCATCATCATTATAATCATCGACGGGTGCCCCAGAGCGTGGTATTGTCCGAGCAGAGGGTGATGGTGCAGCTTAGAGGCCGAGTGCAAGACCACGGAAGGCAGGGCGTCGCGTCGTCGACATCAAGGTACTTTCATCATCATTGTCGACGGGCTGGATAAAAGCCACGGTAGCTTAATTGGAAGAGCCCCTATCCCGGAATGTCGAAAGGGTGCTTTAAATCCTGCTTGTGAATTTATTTTTAAGGGGGTGCCGCGCGATCGCAAAAACTGACATAAAAGTCTCTTAATGAACTTCAAAGCAAAATCAATCATATTGATATGAAATGAAATGAAATATCTTTTATTTGCTTCAATTTTGGGTACATAGTATGAGGTGTACTTACAAAAACAATTTCCTTCAAAATCTACTTATTATAGTGTAAGCATGCAAATATTTTTAAATGTAATTAAATAACAACAGAGAGCACAAACAAGCCAATACAAAGCAGCCCCTCAACAATTACTGTTTAAATATTCTTGTATGGAGTAAAAGCATTTTTCAGTGAGGTACCTATGTAGTTTACTTTTGAATTTGGTGCCATCCAAAAGACGTAGATCATCAGGCAGAGCATTAAATATTTTAACGGCCATCCCGCAGGCATTTTTGTCAGGCAAGCGTAGTTTGAATTTTGGTATTTCTAATTTATTTACGGGTCTCTGGCGAAAGTGCTTGTAATTAGAAATTTTCTTTTTAATAAATTGTTCCATATTATCTATAACGAAATTACATAATTGTTTAATGTAGAGACCAGTCAGCGTAAGAATTTTGTATTTCTTGAATAAAGGTCTGCAAGACTCTAGACGATATGCACCAAACAGAGATCTAACACATTTCTTTTGGCATCTGAACAATGTCTCAATATCGGTACAATTTCCCCATATCATGATACCATATTGTAGTACCGATGCTACATGGGCATGGTATGCTAGGAGTGCAGTTTCTACAGAAGATACTTCTCTGAGGCGCCTCAATGCAAACGAGAACCTACTCAATCTCTCACAAGCTGATCTTACATGACTCTTCCAGTTACAGTTGTCATCAATATTTAGACCTAGAAACTTAGTTAATTGCACCATGTCGATCTTTTTATCATTAGATTTAATTTGTAATTGTAATTTATTCGTCCGATATGTACCAAATTGCATATATTTAGATTTTTCAATGTTAGTTTTTAAATTATTTAATGTCATCCATTCAATTAATTTATTTAAAGTTAAATTAATTTCATCTTCATACTCTTTTATGTAAGGTCTTTATGTTTAGTATTACCTCGGATGAGAACAGTAGTGTCATCTGCATAGTGTCATATATAAAATTAGAACAATTCTGCTTTGAAGTTTCAGACCTAGTAATTTGATTAGATTAGAGCAATATTTTTATTCTGCGAAATGTACAAAACCATCACAGGCTTGTGTTAAAAAAATAAATTTACTTTTATGTTTTGCCAAAATATCAATACAAATATTATCATACTTATAAGAATTATTGTTTCATGCGTGAATTAAGAATGTTGTCGAAAAAAAATGTTTTTAGGAGTCATTAAATTTATGTATTGTTTGTTACTGTTTAAAGAATTTGTTTCAAATTTCAACAAGGCCACGACCTTGTGCAATAATCAGGCTAACTTACGTAAGTTCTTTTATTGTATTTAACTAATTCAGCGCATAGTACAAGTAACTTAAAAATACGTAAATTTTCACAATTTCGTGCAGGATCCCCTTAACATTTTCCAATTTGTAATTTGTTCGCAACTAAATTTGCGTTAATATTGTATAAAAATATTTATCATCATCATCGTCGTCAGCGTCCAAACGCCCCACTGCTGGACATGCCTTCTCACTTGGACAACAGTTAAGTACTGCTACTTGTTCAGACACGCTGGCCCCTTCCCATCTACATGGAACCAACAACAGAGCTGGTGCGGCTTGTGAAGCGGCTGAAAAAGCTAAAGCATGCAAGTACAGGGGTCTAGGCTCCGAATATGATTTTGTCCCATTCGGTGTCGAGACCCTTGGTCCGTGGGGTCCTAGTGCTATAAGGCTTTTTAAGGAAATGGCAAAAAGGTTAGTCGACATCACAGGAGACCGAAAATCTGGCAGCTACCTCGGACAAAGAATTAGTCTTGCTATTCAAAGGGGGAACGCTGCCAGTATCTTCGGAACCTTGCCTAAAGGGACTCCTTTTAATAATATATTTTAGTTTTATATTATATTTTTGGGCCGGCCATGTTTGCCGAAGAACCGACAACCGTTGGAGCAAAGGGATACTGGAGTGGAGACCGCGTTTAGGCAAGCGTAGTGTAGGACGCCCTCCGGCGAGATGGAGCGACGATCTACGGAGTGTAGCTGGCAAAAACTGGATGAGAAGAGCCGAAGACCGGGCTCAGTGGCGCGTCTTGGGAGAGACCTACGTCCAGCAGTGGACTGATATAGGTTGATGATGATGATGATGATGATTATATTTTTAAGGTTTTTTACTTTTAGGTTCATTGTTATTATATTTTTTAGTCATATTATATGTATTAAGTTATTTAGATTGAATAGCATTACTGTTTTTAAGTTACCTGCTCGATATTGTAGTTTTAAGTTTATTTTGAGAGTATTGTAATATTGTGAATTATATCTTTTAATATGTTATATGTTAAGTTAAGTACATGGGGATATTTGTCTCCCACCATGCAACCCCGTGCAGGTTGGTAGGTACAGATACTTTACGACACGTTTGCTGTTACCCGCCTATACAAACATGCCTCATCACGTCCGCTGCCTGGAGGAGTAAGCAGAAACCTCAGCTTTGCATTTGCTACAATGAAATTGCCAATTCAATACGCATAAAGTTATAAAGAAACGATAGTGCGATTTCTTTATTTATCTTATTACGTAAATTGCATAATAGTGCAACTGTGTCAAGGCTGACTTATGACATGGAAACAATTTAAGATAATTAAAAAGCATTGCCCCTTTATAAGTGCGTGTACTTCTTATCTTTTTAGTGTTTATTTAATTTCTTTGTTGTATTAACCCTTGCTCACATTTTGTACACACTATCACATGTTGATGAATAAGAATGATACACAAATACTTTCTCCGTTAATATGACATGGTTTTATATTATTTTGAAGTATTTGTTGTCAAGAATCCATTGGTCACATCGATAACTATGACACATAAACGTAAACCATATAAGTATTGTCGATCGTAGTTTTTGGTCATGCACGGTCGGCTCAGTTGGTTATAGCCGAATGTGGCGGTCAAACGGTTGAATATTAAGCATACTACCAACCCATCTCTTCCCTTGAGTGACGTAAAAGGCGACTAACGGACTAAAGACAGCACATACATCCAACAGCAAAGAGTGGCGAAGGGCTTACCACCTGTCACACGAGCACATGTGCACTTTTAATTTGGTAAAACGTGGACTATTGACTGTAGACTGCTTCTGCAGTCCTCCTTGCCTAGTCTCTGACTAACTCTTTGGGGACAATAGTCTTGAATCTATGTAATGTGTCAAAAAAATAGGAATCCTTAAATAAATTCCTTAAATTGTGTGCGCTAAGAAAACTATTAATGATAGAATAAAATAATCTACTATGGCTTTGCAGAACACACCTTTATCTACAAAAAGTGTCGCGATAGCATATGTCTAACTATTTTAGTTACGTCACAATAAGTGTTCTTGTGAGGGGAGTCATTTTGAAAATTCGTCACAGGGTACGGGGTCCACGCGAACGAAGTCGCCGGCGGTCTGCTAGTGTAATTATAAAGGAACTCGATGACGTAGGGCCTAAGGCGGATATTGCCCGTTAAGCTACTTTCGCAATTCTAAGGGGCTGGATTTTTTTTATTCTACAACGAGTAAGCGCTTGGCCTTCATCTCACCTGATGGTAAGTGACGATAAGGCCGAAGGTGGAAGCGCGCTTCACCCGGAATCCTCAACCACTGAGGAACTGCCCGTCTCATCTCAAACTGTCGTAACACAACAATGCTATAAACATCGTTGTTATGGCGACAGATTTAGATAAGATGGTGGTAGCTAGCCAGGCGAACTTAACAGCCCTACCACCAACCAAACCGAGCACACAAAGATGTACCCCCGCTGGGAATCGAACCCGTGACCTCTGGGTCTGAGACAGGTGGCTTAGCCACTAGACCACAGAGACAGTTAAAACATAACATAAACGGTTGGACCAAGGACCAAAGGACCATATAAAAAATCTGGGGATAATAGTCGTGGATCTATTTGTGTACTATTAAACTTTCATCAACAGCTGGACATGCTCCCATTCAAAGACTACGCGGTGGATCTTCCGCACCTCATCCATTCGGCCAACTCGACGCTGCTGGACGTCTCTCTGGTGAACTTCACCACATCAGGAGACTACAACGCGTCGCGGTACGCGCTGCATATGATGATGGTTAGCCAGGACCTGCGCACTGCGAACATGACAAGGTCCATGAGGAGGAGTTTGGACGATGAGCATACGCCGGGCGTTTTTGAGGTGAGTTTTTATCCAACTTTTTTATTTCTTTTTTTATATTATTCAGTCATCCGTCTCGAAGGACCAAAATGTACTTGACCAAAGCCCTGATGGATCGGGATATTTGTCCAGTAAAAGGCAAATGGACTGTATAAAAAGCTGGTGTAATTCGCTAAACTGTACAGAACCGCGGTCGATTTCATTGTGGGGCCCACAATGAAATCGACCGCGGTTTGTGTATGACGTGCGCTCGAGTGGCTCGTAAGACGTCGTAGCGAGGAATGGTGTGGCGGGCTGCTTTAAGGCTAGGTGTTAGTGAAAAATTAACATAACGCATTCTTAGAATTAATTTTCGAAGTAGTAAACAGTAAAATTATGAAATACTGTTGAGGCTTTATTCTGTAGAATATACCCGATGGAAACACGATTTGATAATTAATGGAATCAGGCGTTACTTTGCGGAAATCCATGATATACAAAAATGCACATGCAAAAGGGGCGAATCCGCTCCGCTCCTTTTGCATGTGCATACATTGCGGGCGGGAGGGCGGTGCTTGCATGCAGCATCCAAGCTTGATAAATTAGTGAGTTAGCGGAATTAACACTAGATATTTTTATTCCATTTTTGTACGATTTGATAAAGTTGGCTCGATAGAATAAATTCACAAAGTTACATATTTTTGTGTCATTTTATCTTCTTTTCTAGGTTTTATTCTTAAAATAAGTGATTTAATATTATAAGTTATTTACCAAAATGAAGTTCATAGATAACTTGAGGTATTATAACCGATCGTTTTTTTAATTACATCTATAATTTTTTTAAATATGTTATACCTGTTATACCCGTCCCTTACCGTCGTACCGTCGAGAGAGCGAGAGAGAAGCGCTCGAAATACCTCCCCTTATGCCCACGTTGCCCCCCGCATTGCCCTGTCCTGACCAACCTAAGCTCCGTGCTTTGGAAGGCACTTAATGCGGTTGGTCCCGGTTTGTCGCCGAATGTGGTCGATGGGAGTCGTTAAAACCCACCAAGCCAGCGTGGTGGATTGTGACCCAACCGGATGGACAGTGGAACGTTTATAGGGTTATGATGTAACCTTTGTCATAGATAATGGAGATCAAATCCCCGCTGAGCGCGGCGCACGCCTCGGGCGGCTACCTGCAGTTCCGGCCCGTCGCCTACACGCAGCCGGAACGGAACGTGGCCTCGTCCACCCGCGCCACGGCTTCCGACTTCAGCAGGTTAGAGGCTCAATAAACGAAACTTCAGATTATTCTTAATTAGGACTGATTTTTTCCAAAAAACTTAGGCATCTGAAAAAGTATTAGGCGGTTTAACTAAAATGTCACTTAGGTTTACGCGAACACTGCACATTGAAATGAAACACTTTTCTCGAATGTAACAAAAGTTTTTATTTTATAAATGAAATGAATGTTTTTATTTTACTTCTGTGGGCTAATTGCCTAACTTCAATATCTATCGCAATACTTTTCAAGAAGAAGTACATTGCTTCACTGGTTTTATAATTTTAAAATAAGTTTTAAATAAGCAAACTAGCAAAGCAATGTACTTACTTGTACTTGAAGCTATTTGTGATAGATGTTGAAGCAAGGTTCGAACGGATAATTATCATGATAATCATCGTGATAATAACATATGGATAATTATCGATTGATAGTAACAAAAAATTACACTCGTGAAAGTGAATTGCATTCGAAGTATTTGAACGTGTGTTTCCGTACAATTAATCCGAACGTACGAAGTGTCAATGTCAACGTGCCGCGCCGTGGGAATTACTAAAAAAAATCACTTCGGATTATGCAAAGTTGAGAAAACTCGAGTGTCATTGTTTTGTTACATTAAATATATTGTGTGTTAAATTTAAAAAAAAAAACAAATGAAATTCCTATGAAACAATATAATATAACAAATGGCAAAAGGCCGGCCATATTTTGTTAGATGTTTGGTGTTAGGTGTTAGAAAACACAAAACAGTGTCGCATGAGGGTCTCCTGCGACACTGGTGATAATTATCAAGAAGCGTAATTATTTTGATTAGACAATTAGCCCCCAGATAAAAAAAAAATAAAACAATAAAAAAAGATATTCCTACATGCCCGTATTAGTATATGTGTGCGTGTGTGTGTGAGTGTGTGTGTGTGTTTGTGTGTATACGTGTGTGAGTATGTTTGTGTAACATGAGTAATGTATCTCAATATAAATAAAACAGTCCACTTTTCAGGATATAAAATCCACCCGTGAGTTTGCGCACTTACGACTACCCTACAATAAAATGTTGCAATTCAATAATAATTATGTAACTTGTACTAGAAGTTGTATTAGATGGCGAATGGCAGTGTACGGTAAAACCAAAATTGGTTTTTGTGACACTGTACATATTTAATAAAATGTATACTTTAGTAAAATTTACAAAAAATAAAATAAAAAAAAGATGTTTCGAACCCTTCACAGGTCACGGGGAGACTGTTGAATGCTTCTCGATAATTAGTTACGATCCATTCCTTGCGCGCGTACGTACAGTAGCGTGCGCGTAGTGCGTGTGCAAGCGAATATCGCCGAAGAGTCGGCCGGGAACTTTCTCGAATATTCTCGATCGTACATCATGCCCGTTTCGCGGAGGGGTAGGCACGGGCAGAGATCATAGCTTGCCATTCGCTACGGCCATGACACATTTGATTTATGTTTCATCTTCATATTTATTTATTTTACATATGAAGGGCACAGGAAATGAAGGAGCTCATTAACATTCTCATTTGTTTCGAGTAATCAAAGAATTTATCCTTAAATTTTAATTTCTACACTTACATCTCTACTGGAATTTCATTCGTTCCTTTTTTATGTAGGTAGGTTAGGTAGGTTTTATGCACCTTCTTTCCTCTGCCCTTCATAATAAAATCACACATAAACAGAACAGATAGGATAAATTCTTAAAGACTATATTGTTTTATACATTAAGTTATTTCTGTATGTTTTGTCGCAGAGCTTCGATTCCCGAGCGCAGCACACTGGCGGCTTTTTACCGCGACTTTGACCCCAACAATTTGCTCGTCGAGGATATCTACATATCGTTCGGCGAACCCGGTGACGGATACTACAAGCACCACAACTTCACCGCCTGGTCAGTATTGTAAAAGGTTTTTGGCATAACTTATAAGCGTCCCACTGCTAAGCACAGGCCTTCCTAAATGGACAACGACACATTTTATAATTTGGTCACACATCCAGCAACCGGCATTGCGAAAGTTGCTTAACCGGCAATATAGTAAACCAAACGCCTTAGTAAAAAAACATTGCCGCTGCGCCTTAAAACTCATGAATTATTATTATTATTCGAATGTCATAAGTGATGTACGCACGCGCGCGTGTAGATTTTAGTTTTTTTCCTTTACATCACATTTGTAGAACTAGAAGTAAAGTTCATTATCATGTTTCTAAACTTCTTTTTTTTTTTAATCCAATCATCATAGTCTTCGTAGTAGACAGTCCTTTTGATTAAAATTACCACATTTATTGCATATTCATATACAATGATTCAGACAAACCCTGGACCCTTGGTCTCCGATGAGGGCTTGCCTGAACAGCTGCGATTCGCAGCGTTTTAATTTTTAACCTAACTTCTAATCTCTACCTTATCCTAGGTACCTACTTATCGACTTGTCCGATGGTTAGCCCGCCTTGCAACCTTAGGAGAGGACAGGGGTGGGGGAGTAAGGGATGGTCGCAGCCCAGCTGCTGTGATGTGATGTGTTGCGATTTGGCGGAAGCGTGCCTCGCCTGCCGACTCCGGAAAGGCTCGTCCAAATCACTCACGTACACACATCCGTTGCAACGACCAGTGTCCCCCTTAGTCCTTAGCCTCCGATGGCCTCTTACCCACTAGCACGTGGCACCTTCCGAAACAAGTGCCAACACGCGGAGGATTTGCGATATACGCTGCCGTCAGTGTTAGTCCATCCGATTGATTAAACACACCAGCCTCCGATGGCTGTTTACAAGGAGATTGACAAGATATTATCCGATTTCTTGCTAATTCACAAACTCACGCCCCGACGCATGTGATGAGTTTTCCCAACTCAACACATCGAATTCTCAATAAACGCGGGCGCGGATCCTGTCGAGCCTGCCGAACAAATCGCGGTTGTCTTTACACCGTATAATAAGTCAGAAAAGTCTGGCGCTGTGCCCCGACCGGTGGGGCTTCAAACATCAGCACACCGGGCAGACCGTCCATTGCGCGTTTTCCAGAATCCGAACAGTTAATGAATGACAGACAACGAATGTCAATGTCACCTCACAGTTTTTACTTTTACCGGACCGTCAATTTTGGTAGACAAAGCACCACACCCGTACGGCCTTAATTGATTTTAAACAGTGTTCATAGAAAAAAAACAAGGGAAAGCAAAAAGTAAAACCACGCTCTCCTTAACCAGGTCATCCACAGTAGGCTACGGTCTACCACCAGCAGCGAGTTTCTCCCCAGAGTTCATGATAATGCTAATCGTGTAGGGGCTAGCGCTGCCGTGCGCTCTGTCATACTATAGGCTATATGATATAGCCTGATAGGCAGGCTAGTCTGTAGGTTGATGATGATGATTGGCTACCAAAACTCACCATCGCGCGGGACAGCAGTGGGACGCTTATAGGAGGGTTTTTATTTTTATTTTAATGACCAAATTATAGCATAGTTCCAAAGGAAGATCTAAAGTAAAACGAAACTCTCCTTTATCCAGGTCGTCGACGGTAGGTTACGGTCTACTAATAATTAAGTATCGCACGATAATTTGTACAATTCGTCGACTTTCCACGATGTTCAGTCACAGTTTGGAAATAACGAAATTTAAGGTACCACAGTCAGTCCTTTTTGTAGGTGATGAGCTTTTTTTTTTTTTTTAGCTCGTGACGTTGGATGTTACCATATTTGGAGTGCCCAGTCGTATAAATTCTGTCTTTTTGAATGCGATAAAAACACGATAATTTTGCAGTAAATCTAGGATAGTTTTGACCTACGGATCTGGCAACACTGGTCTACCACCTTTGGAGGGTTTTTCCCCATTCGTGATATGGCTAATCGCGTGCGGGCTGGCGCCGTCGTGCGCTCTGCCGCACTATAGGCTATATTATGCTGATAGGCAGGCTAGTCTGTAGGTTGATGATGATGGTTGACTACCAAAAACTTATTATACTCGTCGTCGACTCATCAAAACACGAATGGAAACATTTGGCTCAATAGAAAAAAATCCTGAAGTTACCTCTAAATAATAATTCCTATAAAATCATAAACACATCTATAGGTATTTACCTTTTCGATTTCTTGACCGATTAGGTTTGGATTTTCAAAAAACTAAACATTTTTATTAACTTTTTGATAAAAATATAAATGGCGCTTACGAATTACCGCGGACCACCCGCGAGGCCCCGCGCAACCTCCAAATTTTCGCTGACCGCCTAACCCCCTTAATGAACACATTGTTGCATGTTAAAAGAGAAGAAGAAACCTAAAACCACGCTCCTTTATCCAGGTCATCCACGGTGGGTTACGGCTCACCGCCTGTGGAGGGTTTCTCCCCATTGGTGGTTTGGCTGATCGCGTGCGGGCTGGCGCTGCCGTGCGCGCTGGCGCTGTCGGCCGCCGCGTACGCGCTGTGCCGCCGCCGGCCGCGCGCGCGGGGGGCGCAGCTATTCACCGATGAAGACTGAGGGGGTGTGATTATGTGAGCGTCAAGTTAGCAGCCTCACCACGGAATTAGATGGTTGGGGCTACGTCGAAAAATTGTGTATAAATAGTGACGTTATAGCATATAAATTGTGATACTATGGTTCAAAAGATATTTGAGTATCTTGGTGAGGCTGGAGCTAGCAGGAAACTTAAGAAATACAGTTCGTTCGGATCAATATGATTTATATGTCAAAAAACTGTGCATAAATAGTAAATCGTATACGCAAAATTTCAATAATAGTACTTTAATACAAGCCGAGATATTACGGTCTCTAAATGGGCTGCTAACTTGACGTTTCTTGCGATGGCGATTCCACGCGTACAAGTTTTAGACAAATAAATACATGAAAAAATGAGTAAAAAAGTGAAATATCTACTTTTTGACTGTGTCAATACATATCCTCGGTTCAATGCTTTTGATTTGGTATTTAAACAAATATTTTACTACCCATTTTTATACATAGTTACCTACTGTTATTTTTATTAAAATATTAAATCTCATCAAATTTTTGATCGTGTCAATACTCTACTCTCTGTTTAATATATACATAAGATACTAATTTTAATATAAATCTCATCAAAAAAATAATTAGCAAATGCAGCCTCACCAAGATATCTTTTGAACCATAGTATCACTATTTATATGCTATACTATTTATACACAATTTTTTGACGTAGTCAAATCCATCTTATTCCGTGGTGAGGCTGCTAACTTGACGCTCACGTGATTATACCGCTGGAGTATTGGCAAACATTCGCTCATGTGTATAGGATTACCACCTACTGCTACTAGTACTTTCTCCGTCACACACATGCCTAATGGGAGGTGTAGCGACGCGCAGGGAGACATAATAATGATTCTTACATTGTATTGCCCCGCGCATGGGCGTACCCACAATGGGGCAAGGAGGACAAGACAAACGAGTTACCACTTGTTGCATTGCATGCACAACTAAAATGTTATTTTTAAAAATATAACACGCTAGTTTCTTTGTTTTTTAAAATTTGAAATGAGTTAAAAAAAAAGTTTTTTTCCGCGAGCAGGATTCGAACCCGCTCCCGTCTGGCAATCCGGGCCAGGAGCTCTTTCCAGTTGAGCTACCGTGGACTTATTCAGCCCCCCGAAATTAATCAACACTATTTACTTTTTTACTTTGAAAGCAAAAGGCGCCCATTCAATGTCAACAAACTACATCAATCGTTCTTTACTTTTGCCTTACACCTAAGCAGATGCTAGGTACGCCCATAGCAGCGAGTGTTTGACAATACTACAAGAATGTAGGCTTAACGTCAGCTCACATCGAGACGGCGATGCTGCCCCCACAATGTAAGGTTACAATACAGTATAGAACTTATCTGCAACACGATAAGGTGCACATTTCATTGGGCGCGGCGCTGCACATCGCGACCATCCTCTGCAAGTCGCGTCACGACTAGGTGTGAGCTGACCCTAACGTCCAATAGCAGGGCCCTGATTCTGTATCGCAATCTATAGATTCCACACCTAAACCTTACCGCGCACAAACGTCAAACGCATTTGGGAAGATATCGTAACTTTTTAAGGAATTGACGTGGTTTTGAAACAAGGAATCGTTACAGAATAAGGGCCCTGATGTGAAATAGGTGCCCTAATGAAATTAGATTAAGAGCGCTTCCACTCATAGACGTTCAGTCGCGTTACAGCGGACCCTTTCGTACTACACTTCAGCGGCAGACACATTCATATTCTCCACGCGATACTAGAATATTATTATACTACAACAGCAGAAGTTGCGAAACTAAAAAGTCTTTATGTGAAAGCGCTCTTTTGTGCTCGAAAGGCACGCACGACAGACTATACTATTATAAACTTTACACCCAATATTAATGTTGAAAATCGGTTAGGGATGTTGACAGTTTGTATAGCCTGAAGAGCTGTTGTGTGTACATGTCCATAGTCCGGAAGCCAATTACAATAAGTGACACATCTTTAAAGAGGGTTTCAAATTTTGGTTTCCCATACAAACTTCCAAGTCGAAATTTTTAATAACCAATGAGCCAATTTTAATGAAACTAAATAATAATAATAATGATCTAAATAGTTTGTTGAAAACATTTTTAAAAAGATTTGTTTACCTGAGTTATTACAATTTAAAGTCCACTGTAGAAAGTTTAAAATTTTTTTAAAAATGTTTTTAACAAAATATTTAGATCTCTGTATTGTTACTTTAGCATGCAGTTTCATTGAAATTGGCTTAATGGTTTTTAAAAATTTCGACTTGGAAGTTTGTATGGGACACCGAAATGCGTAAACCCTCTTAATAACAATCTGTTTTTATGTTAATGATACGAGGTGCCAACCTTCCAATGGCGCGTACTCGGTTTATAGTAATATTATCTCAAAATACTGGTTAGTCTTGGCACCGCGACCAGCGCAGCACCCCACCTGGGGCCCAAGTCTGCTAATTTACGAATGGCATAATTGAATCGTAATTGTATCGCAATTGTATCGCATTGTAATTGTTTGACACATTTGGTATTCTTAAATGAGTAAGAGAATACCAAATGTGTCAAACAATTAGAATGCGATCCAATTGCGATTCAATTATGCCATTTGTAAATTAGCAGACTTGGGCCCCTGGAAGTGCTAAGAATTGCAGAGTTGAACTGTGAATACGTACCTAGCTAAAGGATATCCATTAAAATAATAATATAATTATGTATGCTATGTAGTCAGTGTGACCAGCTCTTTATATTTTTTTATTTTTACATATCTTCTTTTTGATTGATTGAAATAACTTTACTTAAAATGTAAACATTTCTGAAATAAAATTTTGACAAAATGATCTATAATATGGGATCTTGGTGAGGTCGAAAGTAGCTTATATTTATGAAAAGATTAGATGATAATCACTGAAGTGCCTGTATCTTTTGTATTTGGTAAGCATTTCTTAGTTATAGAGGCTTATATATTTGTATAAAAAGTTACAGTCAATGTCCTATATACAATTAATGCACCAGATTTTCTAGTAAGTAAATTTTTTCTAGTGACGCATTATGTACAGTCGAAAAAGTTCCCGGCCGACCAGTTTTCGGCTATATTTGCTTGCAAAATATCTACGCATATGCTATCGAACGTACGCGCGCAATGAATGGAGCGCAAGCTTCAATCAACAACACAACTTGTGGATCGAAGAGCGCAGGCGAACATAGCCGAAAAGTGGTTTACAGAAACTTCCTCGATTGCCCCTGTTCCACGTATCCCTACCAGGCTATCTCCACTGGTTGGGATAGGTGGGTTTTTTTTCACCTGTCTCCACTGGTAACGATAGGTGGAAAAAAATCATATACTTATCTCTACTAACTATTTTTCCATTATTCCCTACTAGTAGGGCCAAGTGGACGTCTTATCTATCCCCTATTCCATCTAGCCCAATTGCCACATCCCTCCTGGTAGGGAAATGTTGGATTTTTTTTTTAAATTGATTAAGTCGCAACTTGTCGTTGGCAAAACAATGACATTAAAATAGACAGCCCGTAATCAAAATCATCATACTTACTATATTATAAAGAGTTTTTATATCATAATATATCTAGACACTCAAGAAAACCCTTCGTGGTTGGTAGAGATAGGTGTAATTATTTTGTGTAGCTGTCCCTACCAGAAAGTCATCTCATAATATTTCCACATATCCCCACTAAAATAAAAGCGTCTAAATAGGTTCCACCTTGCACACATATTAGACGGGATTTAACGCAAAACTACTTAGTAAAGGCATTCTACGCATACCTTTTTATACCCGACGTTTCGACCGAGTTGCACCGGCCGTGGTCACGGGTGGACTGCTGTCGCGGTGTATCGCCGCGTCGCTGAGTCTTCATCCACCGTCACATTATTTATCCAAGTAAAAAAGGTTCCACCTTATCCTATAATTATGGAGTTAAGTGATGTTTCAGTATTGATAGAACATTTTCATAATGATTTATGATATATATTTTAAATGGTGTTATAACTATACTCCTACATAAAACATGATTAAGGGCATGATGTAGATCAATTAGCAAATGTTAAATTTTAGACGAATCTGATATTTTGTAAGTTTAAGTGTTAGCTTTGTATTTATGATGTGATATTAATTTGATTAACTGTGTTTATAAAAATTGTCTAAATAAAGTACTTATGATAAATTAATTTTAGTTTTTTTTTATGTGCATCATGCATTGATCCCTTGGGAAATGTTAATTTTTATTCTTAATATCTGTGTCTTCACTGTGTGTGCTTCAGGTATTACAATGCCATTTGTATTCGTTCCCTACATTATGTACAGGCAGAATTACAGGACTAGATAGTCCAGGGCCGAATCAATGGCATGCGACCAAATAATTTTGGTAATGCATTAATTGAGGAATTTAAGTACATAATTAAAATAACTTATTTATTGTATGAAAAATCGTCATTAATTTACGGTATAAGTGTGAATTTATGTCTCCAGGAACAGCAAGCTTATTAGGTAAATCAAGATTGGTTACATTGAACATTTATTTAAAAAGGCATGTAGATGTGTACCTGATCCTACTTTTTATATTACGACTGTTTTTATTTATGAAATATTTTATCTTTTTACATAGCAGCTATATTTATTTGCTGGTATGCACTGAGGTTATCAACAGTAGTTTCTGCGCAGTTGCACTAATTAACCCCCAGATAACACGCGGCACGCGCGAACCAGACGCATCAATCAACTCAGCAGGGATAGATAGCAAATATAAACAATAAATATTATGCAATTAGCAAACTGTTGATCGCAGACTTACACAATGCCTTTACGGATGAGAATATAGTTTTAGCTTTTGCGATGAATACGAAATTGGATAAATATATTTATCAAAGGTACTTAGGCTTTTCCAAATCACATGTTAATTAGGTAGGTACACCAGGTAGGCTACTCTTGAAACAGAATTGCATTAATCAATTTCTAATCACAAATCTAAAAAATGTTTTTTTGGCACTTTTGTAAGCGACAATAGCGCCAAATTGGAATAAAATTTCGTGTAAATTGATTGAACAAAATTATAATCGAGATGGCGTTCCGGAATTATCTTTACTTATCCCAATATCGATACATATTAATCGCATTGGAATTGTATTAAGATTGAGTTTGCGTTCGAGAGTAACCCCCCCGCACTAAAAACAAGAACTACAAATGCAAATGATGACCGTTTTCTCAAAGCGATACATAATAATTTTTTTTTCAGGAAACTGTTTTAATTGTTTTTACGAAAACGTTAAAGACATTTTAAGGGAATTTTCGATTAATATGACAGTAATTTAACTCTTCCACAGCTAATGAATATAAAAAAAATAGAATCAAATAAACTTATATCAAAAAATGGGAACACAAAAGTTTTTTCAATTTTGATACATCTACTGATGATGTCTCGTTTTGAAGAAATCTTTACATAAGGCGCACTAATATATCACAGGTTCTTCGTCATCATAGGTACGTCGAATATTATTATCTTCAGCACCAGAATTCTGGAGCACATCTTCATAAAACATCGGATCATCAGAAATGTCGCAAAACTTGAGCAAATTTTCGACGTCAGCTTTTTTTTTTTTTCGAAAAAATCATATTTGTTTTAAGCAACTGGACACATTAAAACCCTAAAAACAACTTGACTCCTTTCTTTTTATTTCAACCGTCACCGGCGCACCTGAATACACATCTTGTACACTAACCTCAACATTTTTTGAAGTCCGAGATCCGACTACAGTGAAGTGGATAAAATCCTAGCTTGAGATATTTTAAATGACAGTTTAGTCTTTGCTTTCATATCGTAAGTAAACCAATTCTCACCTCATAGATTGTCATGACCATGCTTTTCTTAAATTGTGTAGTATTGTTTCGGTGAAATAATAATCTCATGACGACGGTAATCTTTCTCAACTCGTCCAAATATCAAGTTCTTATCAAGGGGCATGAACCTATGGCCTAGAATAGGAAAAAATGGTTAATTTTATTAAACACCTTTCTAGAAGCCATGAAATATGCTAAAATAGCATAATAAAATTTTTATTTTGGCTGCTACAGGAATCTAAATACAGTTCAAGCTTCAAATCCTATTTGTTTCGCTCTCAAGCATTTTACTTCTAGGTTTTTTAAATAATGTTGTAGTGCCGATGCTATCTCATTTGCTCCACGCCCGCTTTGATTTTCTAACCAAATATAAAACTCTATAAGTATCAATATTTGGTTTGCTTGGCCTTGGACTAATGTTGCATTATGCAAAGATTGTATAACCATGATTTAGATTTTCTACCGCGGTCAACTTGTACAACTGGAGAGATATGATATGAATAACTCCCCAGTAGATAACTCTCTATAAAAAATGCGTGTTTTCTTCGTTAAGGCCGATTTACATCAGACGAGCGAATGCTCATTCTATCCCTACTCTATTAAATTCTTCTAATGTAAACAGACTCCGAGCATTCTTTTGTTGTTCTATTGCGTTCTATGGAATATTCTAAGAATGCTCGCTCGCTTGATGTAAACGGCACTAGAGCGAACAGTTGCTTAGAGCGTTCTTGCGAGTTCGGACTTGCTCGCTTCCCGTAGCGGTCTCTTCAAAGCGTTCCAGTGTTCTAATGGTACATTTCCACGCTTGCTAAGCCTCAGCAAGCGTGTAAACGTACTATAACGATTTGAATACATACATACTATCCCTTTCGGTTGGTGATGACTACTTCCTGATAAGTCCGTTCCTGATATGACCACTTCCCGTTATGGCAACTTCCAGATATGACCACTTCTTGATATATCAGTTCCCTGTAGGTCCGTTCCCGTCCCGATATAACCAGTGCTTGATATATCAGTTCATATCCATCATTGTTTCACCTACATTATCCAGTATCCTTCTTTGCACCCACCGACGTCTCTTTGCACCCACCGACGTCTCTTCCTTCTTTTCTTTTTGAGTGGTTGAGACAAAATAATAAATACAGCACTTGCAATTATACTATTGCTGTCAGAGTCGGACATAACAAAGCACTACCACCTACCACAGAAAATTGTCAAAAATGAGCAATGAGCATTCGGCTGATCTAAACGCGTAGCTAGCGTCTAGAGCATTCTAGTTTTTGGTTCTCATTCAATTGCTCGTTGATATTTTGGTGTAAACGCTGTTATCGAGCTTTCATTTACACTAAAAGATCAAGAAAGAATGCTCTTGTTCTAGCTCAAGCTCTTTGTTCGTTTAGTTTAAATGCACCTTTACGTAATCAATGACATTAATGTTTTAAACAAATGACTGTTACACCAATGCAAAAATAGCTAGAATAGGACAAAAACAGTTTTAAGCCATTTGATGTATCGTTTTGAGAAAACACGTCTTTCGTAGATGTATCACTATGAAAAAACTGAGCAATTTGACAATAGTATTAAAATGGTTTTTGTATCGCTTACAGAAAATTCGTCAACACCAACGTATTTAGCGCTAGAAAAGGCGTATGAAACAGAAAAAAAAAAGAATTTTGAAAAAATGTTTGTTGTATCGCTTTGCGAAAACGCTCCTCAAATGTGCATGGAAAATGGTAAATGCAAAGAATGCAGGTCAGTGCTGAAATATTATGATAAGTAGGTAGGTACCTATTACTTATCCTTCCCTCCAGTACTTATCATATCAGTAGCGCTACTTCAAGTGTTCTGGTGAGGTAGCCTTTAAAAATAACTATAATTTATATTTACATACTATGACTCGGTTCGCCATCCGGAGGTCCCGGGTTCAATTCCCAGATCGGGCAAAGTGTGTTTTGGGATTTTTCGATGCTGCGCCCGGGTTTGTGATCACACTAATCACCAAACGGCGTTGGTGGCAAGCGTGGTGATTTAGCTAATATCTATCTATCTAACTGTGGTGAGACCTTTACCCTGCATTGGGCAGTGTACAAGATGCACTTATTTTTTACTCTTTTACATGCGTGAGACTATTCCTCTTTTACATGTTTCCTGAAAAGTGGAAAAAGTTGCCTTGCCTTGATATTTAACTTAATATTTTTTCTTTAGTAAAGTAAAAGCTAGATATTATCCTGCGACCACACACTTGGCAAACCTCAACAAGCCGTCACAAATACAAACGTGTGGATAGAGCGTTTGGCTTGGTTTGCAAGCGCTTGTAGTCGATCCGTCGAACAAATCACAAATCCAAACGTTTGTAGAGGTTTGGAGTTTGCGGCAAGTGCCAAGCGGGCGGACGCGGCATTATGATTTGGTTGGGAACAGTATCCTTCTGCTATAGCTACAAATTACATAAATAAAACAACAATCGACACATCACTGTTTCAGTGTTAAACTACTATACCAGTCTTGTAATTTTCAATTACAACAAATAGAAATTAAAGCCAATTGGTTTACAGTAAGAAGTAAGTAAGGAAGCAATAGCTTTTACATTTGAGATCAACCTCGCTTGGTTTGCTCAAACGCTTCAGGTGAGGCAGTCGAGTATCGCGCGCTTGTCGAACTTGAAGTTAGCCCACGATGGAGCCACGAAATTGAAGTATGCATTGAACTCTTCAGACGCTTCGTCGTTTGGAGTGTTCTCTTTCTGGACGGGAGAGAAGCTGTTATTGCTTTGAGTATTCTGTGGGGTAAACAGTAGACGTTTGGCTGCTTTCCGCTCTTTCCGGTTGTTACCATGAGTATTGCCGTTCTTGGATGAGCTCCCGCCGTTCGTGTGGCTATGCCCCGGCTGCGGAGGGTTGGAGTGGCTGTGATTATGCCCCTGTGGGGGATTGGAGTGGCTATGATGGTTTCCTTGGTGAGGGTGGGTCTGACCGTGGCCATTAGCTTGCCCATTATTATGGTTATTAATGTTGTTCCCATGGCTACCATTTTGATTGTCATCCTCAGGTTTAAAGTTAGGATTTTGCAGATGATATTCCTGAATCTCATTTTGTAAACCTTGAGAAATAGCCTTGCTCTTAGTCTTGCTTGTTGAGGCTTCAATGTCTCCCATGGACTTGTGCCGTGTTCGCCTTGCACTATTATTGAATACCTTCGGGTTGCGATCGCAGACCCAACGCCTCATACGCTTAACAAATGGCAAGACCATGAAGAATGCATTGGGACTGACTCCCATTTTAACTTTCGGCGTCATATCCTTCTTGTTCGCCGGCAAATCAGCCAGAGGGAACCACTCACATGCCTTTATTTCATTCCTAGTTTTAGGCTGAAATTTTGTATCACGTGGCACATGCCCAATCAAATACAATCGGACTATTTGGTCATGTATCATAGCTTCAACATAGTCATTCTTATTAATTAGTTTACTTATATCGAAGCCCGTTTCTTCGAGAACCTAGAAATAAGAAAAACCATACAATAAAAATGTTCAGTTCTTTACATTAAGCGAAATGAACAATGTGATTTTTAAGTTTGTCAGAGAAAAATATTTTTATATGTAATTTAACACAAATATTAGTTGCAAACAAATTCCAAATAAAAAAATGTTGAATGAAAAACTCTGAGAGCTGACCAGATCACTAAGGTGATCTGGTCAGCTCAAGTGTTTTAAACATGACAAAAATGACAAAAAGAAATTTGTGTTTTTTTAAATATCATATCATATTCAATAGCAATATCATAAAAAAAATAAAATGAAAACAATTAAAAATGACGGTTATTTACAAAGCGCGGGCAAGGGGTTGACCCGACCGCGTCAGTACCTACGTTGACGGCTCAATGGCCGGCCGTCTGTTGACCCGTCCGCGGTACCTACACGGGTCAACGGCCGGCCGGCCATTGCCCGCGCGTTGTAAATAATCGTTTTTTTTAATTGTTATTATTTTATTTTTCTTCTGTTATTGCTTTAAAATAAATTAGATACTCAAAGACTATCCAATTAAAATTCCCTATCTACCGACCCCAATAGATAGGGTATCGCAACTGGAACTACGGGTCCGGTTGTGTTTTTAGGGGTACTACGGGGTTCCGGTTCAAGCCCCCCGTTGGTCGTGCCTTTAACCAGGCGCCTCCGGCGGGATCCGGACATGGGTTGGACTCGTAGTGGCGTGTGGTTAGCTGTAGAGCTTGGGAATGTTCGTCTGTCCTGGTATTGTGTGCCAGGACTTCCAAACTCGTGCACATCGAGCGGGACCTAGTAGCGGTCTCTGAGGGGCCAGAAGCGAAAAGTCCTGCGGGGAACGTGAGTCTCCCTTATAGTTGGCAGCTTTGTCCGGTGGTTTTCATTGGACATTGGTGTTGACATCTCTGGTACTAGTCTGGAGAACTAGTAGAGGCGGCCTCCTAGATGCCGTAGCCTCCGGTCCAGCCAGCCGCGTAGGACGTGGGAACTGGCTAGGCGCCCGGATGGGTTCCGAAAAGTGAGTGTGCTTACTACTCCGCTACCAAGGTGGACACTTGGGAGTCGACTTTAGAGTCGACGACCCTAGCAGTGGCAACTGCGAGTTGTGCCCTTCGTGCAACGAGAAGTGAGCGAGCTTGACAGCTCCGGTTACCTATCTGGACAATAGGCAGTGAACTACACGTGTTCACGGGGATACTCTCCTGAGACACTAGTCTTATGAGTACCGAATGAAGAGCGCGCTGCGGCGGGCACTAATTTGGCGTCAAGACCTAAGATTAGGTACCTATTGTCTGTAAGACACTGCTGATAAAGGCTATCACACCAGCGTAAAATTAATTAGATATAATGCAAATGGACTAAGAAATTACTATGTGAATATTTTATTATAACCAGATAGTTTTGTCTTCTAAATATTCCTTGACTGTAAACAAGATTTTACATGATTTTCAAAATTATCTAAAGGTAAATCTAGTGCAGTACTTGGTATTTTAAATAGTGTTATAATATAAATTACCTGCACCATAGCTAGATATAAACAATACGGCATGTCCCTTGGCATGCCCTTAGAAGTATGAATTAAAAAAAAGTCCTACTCAACTACATACTCCTTGTAGTGTGACAGCTAATGTCAATCAAGCGAGCGAGACAGAGCTACGCTAAGCGAGTGGGTCAGCAAGTTCCACGACGACGACGACGTATGACAAAATTAAATGAAACTCGCTCATGACATGACAATCAATGTCATAATAAATATTTTCTACATGAAAATATTATTGTTTTGGTGTACTTACACGTGAAACGTTATTCCATGTGCCTTGGTTTTGTTGATTAAAGTGGTTTCTGCACCGTATAAATGCACAGCTAGGCATTTTTAACGATCGGTCTTACTAAAAAACAACTAAACGTCACTGGTACTAACGAGTTGCTGCTATATTGACGACTGTCACGATATTCAGTGTATCCCAGTAGTCCCCTCTAGCCTTTCCCCCTTGGGGGACAACTGGGATTTTTTTTATCAAAACCTCCCAGTTTTCCCCTCTACCAACGACACGGGTGACAACTGGGACTTTAATTTTTAGATGTCCCAGTCTCCCTCACTTGAGATGTTGCCGTATAATTTTTTAAGTGGGTCTCCCCAGTCTCCCTGGGATATTTAAAAATGTAAGTCCCAATTGTCCACTCCACCGGTGACATGGGGGACAACAGGAAGATTTTTATAAAAATATCCCAGTTGTCCACCAAAGGGACAAACGCCAGAGGGGACTACTGGGATACACTGTCTCCCCCACTTGAGATGTTGCAGTATAATTTTTTAAGTGGGGGAGACTGGGATATTGTAAAATGTAAGTCCCAATTGTCCCCTCCACCGGTGACACGGGGGACAACTGGGAGATTTTTATAAAAAAATCCCAGTTGTCCCCAAAAGGGGACAAACGCCAGAGGGGACACTGGGATACTGGGATACACTGACGGTATTCGGTGCTATTCAGACTTTTTGTCATAGTATGCAAAAAGCGCGCGCGGGACGCTGGTAACGTACCTTCCTCTATTGTTTACATGATCTGTGCCTTGCAGGCTCTTTATCAATGAAATCTCTTTACTTAAATTATGGCAAATTGGTAAAAATGCGTATTTGTGCCTCTGACAGCTTTTAAATAGCATTATCTATAGCATGATATTTTTTATTTATATTTTTTATTATTTAGCTTGTATATACTGATCTCATCGCAAGTATTAAAAAATTATGAGAGAAAAAACTAAAACAAATTAACATGAATATGTTTATAAAAAGTTGTTTTGAAGCAAAGAATATTGTATCGATAGTTACCTCTCTAACAGCACACTTCCAAGGCTCCTCACCTTCATTAACCTTTCCTTTGGGGAAGCCCCACGAAGCCTTAGTCCAGTAGGACTGCACAAGTAGCACATGCGTCAGATCTGTGTCGAGGAGTATCGCTCCGTACGTGGGTACGGTCTGCTTGTACTCGCGCCAGTTGCCCAACACCGCATCGAGGCTGCCTATGTGCTCTCGGAGCTGAGGTACATGCTGAAAAATGATAATAGTTAATTGGCTATTTGACGGTTATAACAATAAAATATGTCGGATATATATGGTAGTTTAAAATTTAACAATAATTATCCAATAGTTTTTTTATTAAGATAATTTGTCAATATTTTCGTTTACAAAATAAATTTGCGATTTTATCTGTGGATCACAAGACCCAAAACACGGTCGGCCATGATTGAGCTTCGTGTGACGTTACAAGATAAAATTTGTTTGTTTATTGAAGTGTGACGTCACAGGGCAAAATGTCCCGTGACGTGACCAACCGTTTCGCGCGAAATTTCAAATTAATGAAGTAAAATAGTTCTTTTTTTCTTTTAAAAAAAGGTTTAAGAGAAAAAAAATATTATAAGAGGTATAAATCAAGAGTTTGTAATTTTTGAAATACTTTTCCGAAAACTGTCAAGTAGCCATTTGTTAGCAATAGAAATTGGTGAAAGTCAAAACTGAGGCTCTCTAACAGCACCCGAAACTTCGTCTGCCCATAATTCATCGTACACGGCTGTGTGTGCATGTACTGCGCCAATCGCTAGTGAAAAAAACAGCAGCGCGCGTGCATTGTACGACGCATTTCGGGCTAACCACGGGCTAACAAAGTTTTGGATTCGCTTAGAAGAGAGTAGGCCCTCTGTTGTCAAAATTAGGGTGTAAACGTACGTAATAAAACGTCTGTTATTTTAAGGCAAGCGAAAACATGGCACTTATTTTTAATTTATGGTTTGAGATTCTAAATAGCCAGTAATTTCATTATTTATTAATATGAACATTGTTTATATAAAAATATGTCAACAAATAACCGTGTCGCGTGGCGGTGAAATAATACTACCGCCCCCTCTCTTCCCTTGGGTGTCTTAAAGGCGACTAACGGACTGAAAACTTCATATACATCTAATAGCATAGAGCGGCAATGGGCTCACCACTTGTCACGCTGAGCACATGTGCAGTCGATATTTGGTTTAAAGTGGACTATGGTAGAGAACTGCTTTTGCTATCCTCATTGCCTAGTCTCTGATTAGTCAGAGAAGTCAGTCCTTAAAAGGGTTAGCCCTTTGGGGATAATAGTCGCGATTATATGTATGAATGTTATCAAATACAAAACTAAAATTAAACACAAATAGGAGGGCATGGAGTGTTAATGATCCGAGGATAATGATGTCAATTATGTGTCGAACGGGCATAATTTATATTGTGGTCATTGTCATAATGTGTATATTACAATCATCTAGAAAAGTTTACACTATAAAAAAACCTAACTTTTGCAGAGATTGCTAATCTGCGATAAAAGCACAGACTATACGTCTGTGGATAAAAGTACATTGTAAAAAATAAAATTATTTCAAATTTCAATATCATTTATTTAATTTAGGCTACAATAATTGAGCTAGTGTTATAAGAAACTCGAGTCTTGGAGACCTATTTAAGGGGATCCTGCACAAAAATGTGAAAGGACAATGGCAAAAATGGACCTGGCTATGGCCACAAATCAATTACATTCCAAAAAATAAGCAGAAAATACAAATAATATTCGTCAAGAACTTCTAGTTCTAGAGAATATAATTAATGCGTAAAAATAATTAACATGAATGGGAAAACTTAATCATAGCTTTTGAACGGTTTTGACCAAAGACAACATATCTTGACGATGATGTCAAGTTCCATTTCACGCGTAGGTCTACGATTTCACGTGCTTGCATGTACACCTTACACTCGTCGAAAAAAAGACTATAGTATTCTACTTGAGTGTGGCGATGACTTTCCGAAAATCGAATTTAACTGCAAGTGATTTTTGCATTCGCATAATTTCCCAATTTTTTATTTTCTGAAAGTTTTTTTTCCGTGTCTTAAAATACATTTAAGTATTTTTAAAACAGTATTTAATTTTATTGCTGAAATTGATATAATAAGTTTAAAAAAAAATGGTTTATTTTCAGACCAAGGAGTCCATAGATTACACAAAATGTACACAAAAACCTTATTTCTATGTTAGTAACAAAAACAATAAAGATTGTTAGTAAAAACCTTCATTCTATGTTAGTAATAATAATAAAAATAAATAATAATTTAATTACCCTTTTCACCGCTTTGCTTGTTTAACATGCAAAGCTGTGAAACGGGCAAAAAATGGAGTATCTAGCCGCTCCGATATCATTTTCAGAACACTGGTAGGCCCATCCCGAATGCGACGGCGAAGGGAGTAGGACTTCTTCCGCATTATTGTGTAGAAGTCATCAGTCCTTGCATCGGCAAACATGCCCGATGCATTGCAGAAACGACGAAGGCCCAACAGTGCTCTAAAAATATTATTATACAACACGCGCAAAGCATTGTAGGCCCTCTGATTAAAATTAAACCATAGTCCGCTACCATAAAAGTTTTGACAGTAGGCTTTAAATAGGGTTAACTTTACCTCTACTGTACAGCGTGAAAACCTATGCCTCAACATATTTCCACGAACCGACAATGCCCTGCGCTCCCTATCAATATCAAAATTGTCATCTAGTCTCAGTCACTACATGACCAAGGTATTTAAACTGGGTAGCACGGCCCAATGGTACTCCGTTCAAAAGTAGCGGAGGTACATTTTCAAGTCTTTTTATATGGTAATAGAGGTATCTAAAGATCATAAATTCGCTCTTTTTCTCATTGTACTTTAGTCCGTGCTCCATGACATAGGTTGTCGTGAAGCGACATTTAAAAAAGAAAAGATGATAAGGATTTAACAAATATTTATAATACAAAATAAAATAAAAAACAGAAAAAAAGTGAAAGAAGAAGTAAATGAGGATGTGGTGAGTATGGAGGTGATGATGGTAAAGATGAAGGTTGATAATATAAAAGTGAAGGGGTAGGTGCAGCTGACGTGGAGGCAGGCGAAGGTGTAGAGGCAAGCGCTGAACTTGGATGCGGGCAGAGGAGACCGGTGCTGCTGAAGGCGCTGCCGTAGCGGCAGACGCTGACACTAGTAGAAACTGCCGCAGAAAAGACAGGTGCAGGCAAGCGAAGGCAGGCAGGCGCCGGTAGGTGCAGGCAGGCTCAGGCAGGCAGGCGCCACCAGGCGCAGCAGGCGATAGTGCAGGCAGGCAGGCGAGACAAGTGCTGCCGTACTGCCGTGAAGGCAGGCGTTGGCGTGGTACAGACGGGCAAAGGTACGCACAATAACTGGAGGCTTAAGTTACTGTACAGACTAGTCCTTCCAAATCAGAAGCTGGAGATGTTACGAGGAGACTAGTCCTTCCAATTCGGAAGTTGGAGATGGTATATGAAGACTAGACCCCTCCAATTCCGAAGCTGTAGATGCTATATGGAGACTAGTCCTTCCAATTAAGAAGCTGGAGATAGTATATGGAGACTAGTCTTTCCAATTCGGAAGCTGGAGATAGTATATGGAGACTAGTCCTTCCAATTCGGAAGCTGGAGATAGTATGCCTAGTCGTCGGATGAACTTTATAAAGAAACCTCGGATTCTGAGTTCTGCATAAATTTCGAAATATTATTTTTAAAACGCTGAAATCTAGATGGCCAAATGTAAAAATGAGAAAGTCTAAAAGGTTTGATTATAATTTGTTGATAAGTTGCATAGCAATGAAGCAAAAATAAGTTGTCAGTTACGTCAAAACGTGACCAAAACACAAAATCCAGTAAATAGAAAACAATTAAGGTGAGATAAATGTAAATATTACAAGGAAAAAGCAAAATAAGATTTTCAAAGTGATCCGAAACTTGTGGGATACGTAAAAGTGTCAAAAAATTGTGTTCGATGTTTCGTGAATTAGGATTTTCGTGATTTAATAAATGTGTTTATTTTAGGAGTTGCGATGTGTGTAGTGAATTGTGTAGTTACTAAATCATTATGTATTGTTGCAGACGCGAAGAAAAATAAAGGCAATGACATGAATAACGCGAGATGAAGCTATGAGAATAACAAGACACCTGGGAGTTACAAAAAGGTTTCACCACATTTCCCCCACGACCCCAGAAAATTTTTGACTCAGAGAAAATTTTGAAAGCATATTTCTAAAGAAACCGTAAAACACAACTTCACATACATACATCGCCTAACAAACAGACATACGTTCTCTTCCAAACTATCATCTGCATACAATGACTACCACTCTAGAAGGGTGTTTTAAAATGACAATTAAGGCTTATTTTAAGAGTTGTCGACCGCTCTATAAGTGGAAAGTTAGACCTAAGGCTTTTTTAGGGAGTAGTCGGCCGCTCCTAACGAAAAAAAAGAAATAAAGAAATGAAAATAAAAATGAAGTTAATTAAGATAAGCTGAGAAAGGTAGGGCTCAAAGCAAGATACCAAAAGTAGCTGAGAGCGGTAGGGCCCAAAGCAAAATACCTTTAGTAGCAGGTACTAGAGTTATAAGGAAGATCAATAGATAGATCTTAAGTAACGTCAAATAACGTTAATATGTGCTTAAGAGCACAGGCTAAGGTAAAGAAAAAAAACATAATGAAACAATAACATTATTTACATTAAAGAAGAATGAGTTAATGGAATGTGAAAGTGATTAAAGGATATATATATATATATATATATATATATATAATTTGGAAAATGATAACGGAAAAGTTAAGATTTAATGTCTTTGATGTGCCATTTGCCAGTCGAACCATTAGGATCTTCCAAAATGTATACTAATGGAGAAAGTTTATTTACAATTTTACATTTAATATATTTAGGGGCAAGCTTAGCACTGAAGTAAGAACCAGCATTTGTGTGAAGAAGTATGAACTTTGTGAAATATAGAAGAGAGGAAACCAGCATTTGACGCGTATATATCACGAGGCAAAAACAGCAATTCCTCAAGGTTTTGAGTTGGAGTATATAAAGAACCACAAGGAATCGTTTCCCTACCGAAGACTACAAAAGATGGAGTAAAACCAGTAATAGTATTAACGCAACTGTTCATTGCAAATTGGACCTTGGGAAGGTAGAGATCCCAGGATCTATGATCTTCTCCCACTAGAGAAGCTAGTGACGTAATAATTGTACGGTTGTATCTTTCTGTCGGATTGACTTGGGGACATCCCCTCTCCTAATTTCACTAAGTTTATTTGTACTGGCACCTCGAGACCAACCGTTAGGTTATGCAAGAAGTGCCAGACGTCCCTGCGCCAGTAGAACACTCGCGCAGGAGACCACCAACGTTAGGTCTTGACGCCAAATTAGTGCCCGCCGCAGCGCGCTCTTCATTCGGTACTCATAAGACTAGTGTCTCAGGAGAGTATCCCCGTGAACACGTGTAGTTCACTGCCTATTGTCCAGATAGGTTACCGGAGCTGTCAAGCTCGCTCACTTCTCGTTGCACGAAGGGCACAACTCGCAGTTGCCACTGCTAGGGTCGTCGACTCTAAAGTCGACTCCCAAGTGTCCACCTTGGTAGCGGAGTAGTAAGCAAACTCACTTCTCGGAACCCATCCGGGCGCCTAGCCAGTTCCCACGTCCTACGCGGCTGGCTGGACCGGAGGCTACGGCATCTAGGAGGCCGCCTCTACTAGTTCTCCAGACTAGTACCGGAGATGTCAACACCAATGTCCAATGAAAACCACCGGACAAAGCTGCCAACTATAAAGGAAACTCACGTTCCCCGCAGGACTTTTCGCTTCTGGCCCCTCAGAGACTGCTACTAGGTCCCGCTCGCTGTGCACGAGTTTGGAAGTCCTGGCACACAATACCAGAACAAACGAACATTCCCAAGCTCTACAGCTAACCACACGCCACTACGAGTCCAACCCATGTCCGGATCACACACTTTAATAAACAATTAATAACCAAAATATGTTGGTTATGTCTTCTAGTCATGGGTAACGGTCCCATTAAATCTAAAGAAATGTAATGGTCGAGCGCAAATTTCTAGTTTGCCCATTGGGCCATACGGAGAATTATTAGGGTGTTTATAAGATAGACAAGTATCACAATTAGAAATTAAATTGGCAATGTCTTTAAACATACCAGGCCAATAATAACGTAGAGAAAGTTTTTTTACGTCTTGAAGGTTCCCAGGTGAGGTTCTTGATTGGAGCCATGGTTAGTTTCAATTATAGTACGTCTTTCTTGAGGTAGAGGAACTTCTTTCCAAATAAAATCATCATTCAGTCTGTCAGGAGAGTGAATGCAAAGGTAAAGTTTGTTATCTCTGATCGTATAGTTTCTGATCGTATAGTTTGGGTATGCATCAGGATTATTACTGCAGCCAAGGAAGGTTTTATTGTAGATTTCCAGTTCACGGTCAGAAGGTGGATCATCCGCAGAGATAGGATGTACGCCTTGGAGTATTGAATCCTCATTTTTACAACCATCTTGAGTCTTGGATCCCGAAAGTAGATCTGGAACAACATTATCTTTGCCTTTCTTGTGTTTCAGGACAAAGTTAAAACACGATAAGCGTAGTGTTCAGCGTACAAGTCTTCCTGAAGGATTGGCTACCTTCTGAAACCATTTTAGTGCAGCATGGTCAGTATATATTATGAATTCTTTACCATTGTCCAGGTAACAACGCCAATGTTCTAAGGCAACTGCCTTATAGTTATTACAGTCAACGTTTCCCTTTCAGTAGTTGAGTAGTTTTGCTGATTTTTATTAAGTGCTTTGCTCATGTAAGCAATCACGACTTCTTTGTCATTCTGTTGTTGAATGAGCATTGCGCCTGTACCATAGTTTGAAGCATCGCAATGTACAGCAAAAGGAAGATTGAAGTCAGGGCAGGCAAGAACAGGAGCAGTTACTAGGGCTTCCTTAAGTTTTTGGAAAGCCGATGCAGCGTCAGAGTTCCATAAAAATTCAGGAACATTCAATCCAAAACAGGTCAGCTTGTTGAGGGGAGAGGCAATAGTGCTGAAGTTCGGGATAAATCTTCGAAACCAACTACAAGTGCCAATAAATGTTCTGACTTCTTTTCTACCAGTAGGCTCGGGATATTCAAGGATAGCTTTAATTTTATCAGGATCAGCTCTTAACCCATGTTCATCCACGACGAATCAAAGATATTTGTTCTTTTCTAAAAAAATTACTTTTCACAAAGTTTATAGTTAAGTTAGCGAAAGAAAGTTTTTCCGTGAACTTTCATCAGCAGAGATATATGCTTATCGAAAGTCTCACTAATTATGACGATGTCATCCAAGTAGCAGAATACTTTATTATCAAAATCTGGAGTAAATAACATGTACATTAGTCGTTGTTGAGTCGCAGGCGAGTTAGTTAGTCCAAAGGGCATGACTTTGAATCTGAACATACTTCTTCCAGGTACAAAGAATGCAGTTTTATCTTTGCCCGCAGAATTAAGAGGTATCTCCCAAAAAGCTTTAGCAATGTCAATGCTTGATAAGTACTTAGCATTCTTGGGATTGTCCAGAATTTCGCTTATAAGTGGTAGACTGTAAGCATCACGACGAGTAACAGAATTAAATTTTCTGCTATCAACACAGAAACGCCATTCGCCATTCTTCTTTGGTGTAATCAGCACTGGAGATAGCCACGGACTTTTGCATTGTTCGATAACATTCCATTGTAGCATCTTGTCCACTTCATTAATTAAGGCCCTTTGTTTTTCAGGTGACAATCTGTAACATCTTTGTTTAATGGGCAGAGAATCAGCAGTGTCAATCTTGTGACATATAAGATGAGTACGTCCAAGTGCTTATTGACAATATATACACACTACACACATAAACAACATTATACATATACAACATTAGACAAAAGAACAAACATTAGAATCTGCCGCCCTACCTTTTTAATTAATTTACCGTTTTCTCTAGTCATTTTAATTCATTTAAGTAATTTAAATTATTTATTTTATTTTAATTGTATTACATTTATTTTAACCGTCAATTTTAATTTTAATTCAATTCCAATTTTAATTTTATTCATTAATTCATAATCTATTTCATTTTTTATTCAATTTTAATTTTTTATTTACATTTTATTCAATTTCAACTTAATTTTAATTACTCTAGTCAATAGTTAGGCAGATTATTTGTTTCGTCCGTCCCCTTTTACAACTTATACAAATTTTTTAAACTTGTTTTGTGTTATTTTTAGTGTGTATTTTGATATTTTTAACCTGTGTGTTATTTAATTTATTATTAATAGACTTTTACCACTTTATTTTTAACGTGTTTTTTACAACTTTTACAAATTTAATTTTAATCTGTTAATTTATTTTGTCCGACCTAATTTATTCTGTCCGTCCTTAAATTATTTTGTCCGTCCATAAATTATTTGATTTTATTTTAATATAGCTACCAAGAACCCAACACGCCCGTCAAAGGTAAACAGCAAGGAAATTTCCTTAGTTTACCAATCTCCACCACAGAAGACGAAGTCGAAAACAGCAACGACCAGGACAATTGAACTGGAACTGACGCATCTTCTCCCGGGAATGACGATCAATGACATCAAACAAAACGCCAAGAAGGCACAAGGACGCACCATGAAGGCACTGCAAACGAGCACAGGGCATCGTTCAGTGACCAAGGACGACAAGACCACCATCATAAAAGAGACCAACGAGTTGGTAGCGATGGTGGTAGAGTTAGTCGACAGGATAGAGGGCATGGAAAAAAGCACCGAACCAAAGACTGGAACAAGTAAGGCTGTCCACATGCAGAAAGTAAAGGACAGCACAGAGTTTGAATTGGATACCGGGAGAAGATTAGAGAGAATAGAGAAATTACTAGCGGAAAACAAAGCAGTTACCAAACGATGCGAGAGACTGCAGGATAATAACTCCAATAAAATCGCAGAAAAGATAAAAGACTTGGCCAAGGATCTCGGAAACAGGGAAAAGCCGCAGAAGGCAACGTACGCAGGAGTGACCGCGGAAGGACGGTCAAGGGCCACACCCAAAACACTCCACTCTCTCATAGTGGCGTCTTCCGACGAGAAACTGACCAGCGACCAAGTAATGGAAGCGGTCAAGAAGACAGCGGAAACTAGCGCCGATGGAGAGTGGATCAAAGTTCAGAGAGTGAGAAAAGCGAAGGACCAAAAAATCGTCGGTGTGGTACGGAGAAAGATGCTGAGATCCTCAGCAAAAGACTGCAAAGGGACAGCACGCTGAAAATAGAAAAGGCCAAGAACAAGAATCCGCTAGTAATAGTGAGATATATAAGGGGAGACAAAAAAAAGGAACAGGTTGAGGAAGCTATAAGCTTTTTTTGGGCGGTAGGCGTAAAACAGACAACAATCACTTCTATAGTTAATTTATTATTTAAATTAAAATATTCTGTTTTAAATTGTTATTTTTAGCAGTAACTATTCCTTTTGGTTTATATTTCATCATATATTGTGAAAAACACTGTGTGATGAACATTTAAGAAATTGGCCTACACTAACCTGCCATCACTTCATTCACCACTACACTTTCTAAAGTTGACACACTTCACTTGCTCCAATTATCAACAATGACTAGTGTTGCGGCAGTCCTCGAAACACAGAAGTCCTTGGAATCCACCTTGATGCAGAGAATGAAGGAATTTGAAGTGCAGCTCAAGGCATCATCATCCTCATCAGATGGTACAAATATGGCGCAATTGCATGGTGAGTTCAAATCCTTTAAAGACCTTGTTTGGAACATACTCTCACTCCTGAGGCAGCAGATTGGTGTTGTCATTAAGATACTTGACCAAAACGAGGCACGGTTTCGAAGTAAACATCTTCTCCTCTGTGGCGTTCCGGAGAAACCTGGTGAGAGTTTGTTGTCTATTGCTGCAACAATACTTCAGAAGCACCTAGGCACCATGGATGCAACATCATCTTCCATCAAATCATGTTACCGGCTAGGAATCTCAAGAGAGGGACGTTCTCGTCCTGTGGTTGTACGCTTTGCTGACCGTGCTTTGCGTTCTACCGTATGGAAGAGCAAGACCAAGCTAAAGGGCACTTCTTTAGTTTTGAGAGAATTCCTAACCAAGACACGTGAAGCTGTGTTCTACGCTGCCCGGGCTCACTTTGGAATATCTAATGTATGGACAAGTGATGGAAACATTTCCATTAAAACTCCGGATGGAAACCGACTACGAGTCTGTTGCGAGGAAGAGCTGGCTGCGGCTGTGAACCAGTTCCCTGCAAAGGCATCCACTAGCGAAGGAATGCCTGCGGGCGGTCCTTTGGCGTTCATCTCCAGGCCGATTCAAAATAGATCCAAGCGCAATGTTAAGGCCGCAAAATAGTGAGTTACATTGCTTGTTATAAATTCTTTCTTGCTTAGTGCTTAGTATCTTTAATATCCTTTAACATCTAAATAGCTTGCTGTTTGACTGATTTTTTTAAGTCGGATTCTTATTGTATAACTTAACTGAACTTTATTGTATTTGCCTATTAAGTTGTAGTGTTTTTATCTTATAACACATTATCTGTTTATTTTCTATTTTTTTTGTGTCTACTGATTGTTAACATTTTAACCGGCAGAATGTGCAGGTATTTATAAATTGTAAATTACTGTTATAAATTCGATATTATTCGATATTTTAAAGGAAGTGTATAGAGTGCCACAAGCGGCACTGTATCTCCATCGGTTAGGGAACCGTAAGTTTTGCGGTAGGTATAATAGTGACGCCGCCTAAGCTGCCGTAAAGTTTTTGTTAGTTAACAGAAATACTAGCTGCCCTACTCCTGTAGGTCACGTGATAGGTTAAGAATTTAAGACAATCGCGAAGCGCAGCGTAGCGATTGTCTTGAATTTCGAGGTTATTTTTTTTATTAGACAACAGAAATCTAGCTCCATACAAAAATGTCTTTTGAATATAAGCCGTCTGAACTGAACATTATGACAAAATAAAAAATATGTTACGGTTCCAGAACCGATTGAGATACAATGCCGCTTGTGGCACTCTATACGCTTCGTACTAGGATGCCGTTAAATTACGGCATCGTAACCGATCGTACTATGTTGCCGCTTGTGGCACTCTATTCACTGCCTACACTTTGTACTAGGATGCCGTTATTACGGCATCGTAACCGATCGTACTAGAATGCCGCTTGTGGCACTCTATCCACAGCCTATTTTAAATAGAATTTGAGTGTGTGTATTAAATATTATTTATTTTATTATTTTATATTAAATATATAGGTACATTTTTATGTCTGATTGTAGCAATTATGATTCTGCGGACGATGCTAACTCTTCGTACTACTCTCTTGACGCCTCCTCTGTGGATTTGGATGATCTTGGCACTGTCCTTGCGCGCGAACTTAGCTCCTTCCCTGACAGCCTAAAGATTTGCCACATCAACGCCCAGAGTATTCCATGCCATTACACAGACCTTCTGAAACCTTTTCTACGAACACAGCTCAGGCTGTTCTGGTTTCCGAAAGCTGGCTCAAACCCTGCCTAAATTCAGTGTCCTACTATCTTCCTGGTTATGACTTTTACGCAACGACCGTGTGGGCAAGGGTGGCGGTGGGGTTGCCATTTACCTATCAAATGGCATCCCCTATAAGCTGTTGGCTTCTTCCTCATCCATGTATGGCTGTATGGAATACTTAGTTCTTGAACTGAACATCAAAGGTACCAAAGTGCTTCTAGGTGTCGTTTACTGCCCCCCCCCCACTATTTCTTATCTCTCCGAATTGGAATCTCTCTTGGAAACACATTTTACGGCTTACGAACATCGCATAATCATGGGGGATTTAAATACGGACCTATTAAAAAAGGATAGCCACTCGCGTCAGTTTCAATCCTTGGTCGCGTCTGTGAATCTTTCCATTCTACCTCTTGGTCCTACACATCACAACCTCAACACAGACGATTCATGGATTGACCATTTAATCACTTCATCTACTGATCGCGTCCTTAAGCATGGTCAACTGCTGGCTCCAGGCTTTTCCAAGCATGATCTAATTTTTATGGCGTATAAAGTCAAACCCCCTAAGAATAGGCCCACGTTCGTGCGCATGCGTAATTTCTCAAAGTTTAACGTTGAGAAACTTGAAGAGGTCGCGAATGCCATCGATTGGTCACCGATTTTTAGTGCGGTTTCTGTGAATGACATGTTAACCTCCTTTAACGCCACGGTTCTGGGGTTGTTTGACGCCCTCGCTCCCATTAGGAGTGTCAGGCTTAGGCGGCCACCCGCTCCTTGGATTACTCCCCTAGTGCGTATGTCGATGAAGAGACGCAACAAAGCTTTTCGTATCTACAAGCGATGCCGAACTGATTTTAACTGGGAGTCTTTCAAACATGCCAGAAACAGATGCAACCAGATCATAAGAGGAACCAAGCGCCGTTACATTCACCAAAATCTATCTATTTCTAATCCTGCTGACATGTGGAAATTTCTTAATTCCCTTGGTATTGGCAAGACCCCTGTACGTCATTCACCTTCCTTTCCTTTAGATGATCTCAATCGCCATTTCTCATCTTCCAAATCCTTTCTGATACTGTAAAATTTCTTACTATATCTAGTATTACTTCCTCTGCTCCGTTATCAACTCATCTTTTCTCTTTCACTCCTCTGACAGAGGATGAACTACGCAAAATAATAGTGTCTATCAAGTCCAAGGCGATGGGATTTGACAACATAAGTAGGACGATGATCACTCCAGTACTTTCCTGTTTCCTTCCTATACTTACCTTTATTTTCAATCATTCCCTTTCCACCGGTGTTTTTCCTGCCGTTTGACGCAGTGGCTTAACCATTCCACTTCCCAAAGTATCCAACCCCAGCTCTCTCAGTCAATTTAGACCCATCTCTATTTTATCATCTCTCTAAGGTTCTTGAAGCTGCTGTCCACAAACAACTTTCCTCTTTTGTCTTTCGTACCAATATTCTCTCTTCTTTTCAATCTGGGTTCCGGCCTGGTCACAGTACAACTACTGCTCTTCTCAAAGTTATCGAAGACATACGCGATGGGATGGAGAATTCACGTCTTACTGTGTAGTTTTAATTGATTTCTCTAACGCATTCAACGCAGTGGACCATGATATTCTCCTCTCTCTCCTCTCTCTTTATAGCTGCTCCTCCACCGCACTTCTATGGTTTACCTCTTATCTTCTGGGGCGCCAACAAGCGGTGCGAGTCAACCAGTTGGTCTCCAACTGGTTTGACTTGTCTGCTGGTGTACCCCAGGGCGGCGTGCTCACACCTCTTCTCTTCTCCTTGTTTATTAATTCTCTTACATCTATTATTTCCTCCTCTTATCACTGACAGATGGCGTACAGATGACTGTACGCTGACGACCTGCAGTTATGCACAGAGTGATCTGCGTAACCTCGACAATGCTATAGCACTCCTTAACCAAAATCTGAATAGGATGCGTGGATGGTCGGATAGTTTTGGGATATCTGTTAACCCAGACAAGTGTCAGGCCATAATTATTGGCAGTTCTCGCCAGCTCTCACGACTCAATTTGAGTTCTACTCCGGCTCTGACATATAATGGCGTTGCAATCCCATATGCTACATCTGTGAGGAACTTTGGGCTTGTCCTCGACTGCAGCATGGGTTGGGAGGGTCAAATCCAAAATATTAGTCGTAAAGTACATGGGACTCTCGGCGCACTTTACAAACTACGAAACTTCATACCACCCAGCACTAGAGTTATGCTCGTACGAGCTCTTGTTCATCCGCTTCTTGATTATGCTGATGTTTGTTTGTCCGATATTAATCAAATCTTTCTCAACAAATTGGATCGTCTTCTTAACAGTACTATACGCTTTGTCTTCGGTCTACGTAAATACGACCACATCTCTGACTTCCGAAACCAACTTGAGTGGCTACCCATTCGTGAGCGTAGGAACTTAAGGTTGGTTTGCCTTCTTTTTAATATCCTTTTTGATCCACGCGTCCCGGTTTATCTTAAATCTCGTTTTCAATTCTTGGGTGCTTCACACCAACGCCATCTTCGCTCCAGCACTAATCTGCTACTCCAAACTCCTTCTCATAGCTCTAATTTTGTTTCTAACTCTTTTACTCTCACGGCTATTCGACTCTGGAATGCACTGCCTTTTAATGTGAGAGATGTTTCTAACAAGGTTGCCTTCAATAGTTTAGCGCGTGAGTACTTTCTCAAATCCATTACAGCATAAGTTACTAGTGTTTATATTTATCTTATATAGTATAATATGTATTTGTATAGTTATATATATTTTGTGTATAATGTATGTATGTATATTTAGGCTAGTTAAGTGTTTCTTTTTTTTCCTTATTTAAATTGTTATTCTCGGAATTTTAATGTCACCGCCTACAAAAATTTATGTACATCTACTCTGGTTGACTGTTAGAGAATGCCTTATGGCACTAAGTCCGCCGTTTGTTGTATTTTTGGCAATAAAGTTTAAATAAATAAATAAGAAGGATGGCAGGAAGGCATAAAACCAAAGATGGGAAAGACGACATAGAAGTCATATATGAAAAGAGACGAGAAATCCGCACGTGGCACACATGGTGGTCAAAGTGGCCCCAGCAATTTGGCAGCAGCTGACAGAGGCGGGGACTCTTCAGCTACAATGGGGAGTCTCCAGAGTAGAGGATCAGTCCCCGCAAATCACGTGCTCCCGCTGCTTGGGCTACGGCCATATCAAGCGGGTCTGTCAGGAGCAGCTGGACAGCTGCAGCCACTGTGGAGGTAACCACTTGTACGCCACGTGCATGGAGAAACTGAGTCCCCCCTCCCCGCTGCCTTAACTGCGAGAGAGCCGGCTTGGAAGATAAGTCCCACAATACCTTTAACGAGGTATGCGCGATAAGGGCTAAGTGGGACAGGCTGGCCAGAGCTAAGGTAGCTTACAGATGCTAAGGGCATGGCGTCGGTTCCAGCAAACAAGACATACGAGGTAGTACAGGCAAACCTCCAACGGAGCAACAACGCGACCTCAGAACTGCTGGCAGAGATAGCCAGCAGGAAAATTTGCTTTGCACTAATTCAGGAGCCGTACGTAGGTAACAAAGATGTAATGAGCGATGTGTCCGGTGCGCTGATCGTCCAGGCGGCACATGAGGTTGGGAAAAATAATAAAGCCGCCATCATAATAAACAATAAAAATATAAACATCACATATTTTCCCAACCTCACAACTGCCAACTTAGTAGCGGCTAAGTTGGCAACTGCCGAATGGACGATCGGAGTAATCTCATATTACTTCGAACCGGACACGGACATCGAAACCTACATACGGCTCCTGAAAAAGATGGTTGGGGAATTAGGTTGCGAAAAGCTCATAGTTGGAGGGGATGCAAATGCCTGGAGTGAGTGGGGAAGTGATAGGAGTAAAATTAGGGGTGCAGAATTAGTAGGATTGTTTTTAGAGTTTGGCTTAGAAATAATGAATGAAGGGAACACTCCAACTTTTGATACCTGGCGAGGAGGAAGAAGATATAAGAGCTCAGTGGATGCAACGTGCTGCTCAGACGACATGGCCAAATTAGTACAAGACTGGAGAGTAGAAGAGGGTATGACGACCTCGGACCACAACGCCATTATTTTTAAAATTAATTTGGAAGAAATAAAGGAGATAAAAGATACAAAGACAACAAGAAAGTATAAAACAAACAAGACTGATTGGAGCAAGTTAAGAAGAATGAAGGTAGAATTTGAGAAGAGGAAGTTAAATGTAGAAGAGATAGAGAAAATAAAGGAAGTGAGCGAATTAGAAGGAAAAGTAGGGGAATATATAGAAAGTATAGAGGTAAGTTGTGAGAAGATATTGAAAAGAAAAAAGGTGAAAAAGCAAATAAAGTTGGCGTGGTGGTCTGAGGAGTTACGAGGAAATGAAAAAAGAAAAGAATAGAAAGAAAAGGAGAATAAAATGGGCGGCGCCAAAACGTTTGGCACATGTCGTCGAGCAGTACGTAGAAGCAAAACAAAGATATCAGGTAGAAATGGAAAAGGCCAGGATCAGGAGTTGGAAGGAGTTCTGTGAGAAGCAAAAGAGGGAAACGATGTGGGAGGGCATATACAGGGTAATAGGCAAAACTAAGAAGGCATATGTAGACCTGCCGATAGCTAGGGATGGCAAGAACACCAGCCCAAAGGAGTCGGTGCGTATCATGGCTGAGAGCTTTTAGCCGGAGGATACCGAATTGGGGGAGAACGAGGATCACAAAGAAGTGAGAAGAAGGGCAGCCGAAGCGAATGAGGGTAACAAAGATGATCTTTGCAACCCTCCTTTCGTAAAGGCTGAACTTCTGCACGCGGTGACCTCGTTCAACCCTAAAAAGGCCCCGGATAATGATGGCTTCACAGCTGACATATGCGCAGCAGCCATAAATACCGACTCCAAATTATCCCTAGCTATCTTCAACAAATGCCTTGAGCTCTCCCACTTCCCCAAGCCCTGGAAGGTAGCAACCATTATCTTGCTAAGAAAGCCCAACAAGGAAGATTACACGCACCCCAAATCGTACAGACCAATAGGGCTCCTGGCAATTTTAGGCAAAATTCTCGAAAAACTTTTAATTAAACGTATCAGATGGTATGTGCTGCCCAAATTGAACCCCAGTCAATACGGGTTTGTGCCACAACGCAGTACCGAAGACTCCCTCTATGATATGGTCCGGCGAATCAGACAAAATCTGGTCGAGAAGAAGATTATGGTTCTGATTTCGGGGCGTGGTGGCCCCAAATTAGATGTCAATTAAAAGAAAAAGAATGCCCGATAAATCAGCGGAGGCTTGTTGACAGTTATTTAGAAGATAGGAAGGTGACGGTGAAATATGCAGGGGAACAATATAGCAAGAACACCAACAAGGGCTGCGTCCAAGGTTCCATCGGCCCTTGTTTTGGAACCTCATTTTAGATCCCCTGCTAAATGAGCTTATTCTGTGTATTGTATGGACGAACATTATACCACCTTACGTAAGTAAGCCAGACTATTATTTTTGCATCAACACCCATCACATACACCTACACCCACAACTGGTGACCCCGAACGAACACTTTTTGAAGATAGTGAATTTGCAACAATGAGTGACAGCAGTGATTCGGCAAAATCTGCGGCATCGCACGCCAGCCGACGTCACACACGAGAACGCGTTTCCACTGCACCATCCGACATTTGCCGTGTCGGTGTACGAGTGCCGCCGTTTTGGCCTGAAGAACCAGAGATATGGTTTGCCCAGATTGAAGACCGTCGCCTTGTTAGCGGCTTGCAATTTGTCACCTTTCTTGAATATCGGTACTACAACTGCATCTTTCCAATCATCTGGCAAGCGACCAGCCTCCAATGAATTGCTCATTATTTTTGCTACGTTTTCTGCGAGAGTATGTGAGCATTTTTTTAATAGAATCGATGGTATACCATCCGGACCAGATGATGTAGTGTCTTTAAGGGCCAAAAGATGTTTACGTATTACTTCTGTGGATAATGTTTGTATCGAACAAAACGGCCAATTCGTGCGCCCGCATAAAGCAGCTACAGCGGAGCTTTAAAAATATAGTGACAGACGGCTGTCAGTGTCAGTGTGACACACACACACGTTGGAAAATTGGTTAGGTTAGGAACCGATACCGCGGGGTCGTGTAAAGATTTTGGTTGTAATTGATAATTTGTTGTGAGGGGCACGCATAAGTTGATTCGGGGGGGGGGGGCCGTAATAATTAACAACCAGTGAAACAGTGTAGAACATAAATTAGTACCAGGGCGGGCTGGTTAAAATCAGTTATTGGTTTGGTCGACACGTGGAGTGATTGGTGCAAGTGGTACGTATTTTTCTGGGGTTGAGAGCTCTCAGGGGTAGCCACGGGACGCTTAGGGCCTTCCACCCACCACAGCAGCCAGAGCAGTCACCGGGGAGGCGAGCTACTATCACCACGGCAGCCGGCGGCCGGCGAGTCCCCGGGACCTCCGCAAACAGCGCGGCGGACGAGAGGAAGACTAGTACGTAAGTCGTTTTAGTTTAATTATAATTTAAGTTTAGTTATTATATCTTTAAGTCGAGAGGGTGCGGTCTACAGGTCCCGGAACAGGACCTCGGAACCAGGCCTTCTCTGGTAGCAGAGACTCGCTATTAGGGAAGTCAGTCGATGATCTCTCTGGACCAAACATCTTGGGGTACCCAGAGCATTGATTGACCTCTCTAAACTAAACAATGTTATTTCTTCTTTTGAGTTGGCAACCCTACCCAAATTGATATTCGGTAATTGACCATCAGGTTCCCTGACAAAGCTTCGTTCAAATTGATCTGCAAACACTTCTGATATTTTTGCGAGTCTACTACAAGGTTATTTGTTTCACCTCTTAGAACAGTAGGTACGAGTATACAAATTTTTAAATTAAGCTGCTTGCGAATATATCCATAAAAGGATTTATGACCAGCGTTCACAACTTTTCACTCAAAACAAGTCCTTCTACTTCTGGTTAATTTAGTTATAGTATTATTGACTTTTCGGTAGTCAGCATAGAGTGATAAGTAGGAGGGTGATATTTTGCTATAAAATTAAATCCAGTAGGGATTCTTCATTGTTACGCTTTCTAGTGATCTGAGACGATGTCATTCAAAGAATGATGGCGGGCAATACGGCCAGCGCTCCGTGCACAGGACAGCCCGTGGTGTCCGAGGGTGTCTACCGGTGCGCCACAACGACATTGACGGGGGACGATACTGGGGGCGCCAAGACGCAGGGCAGTAGCTAGGCGAAAAGTACTGCGGTCTAGCAAAGTACCCGTGTTCAATGAGGGTAGTGCCTGCAACCAAAGACCCGACTCCCATCTCCCTACAGCTAAAAGGCGGGCACGCTCTGCGGAACTAGAAGACGTGTTGACAAGGTTATTTCGGAACAGTTCGCAGAGGGGCCCGTCACCATGGTTCCAGATTTGTTTTGATTTTTGATGATTCAAAGAGAGATTTAAGGATATAAATATATACAGTTGCATCACAATACATTTATGAAAATCTTAGATATAATGTGGAGATTGTTGGAGTGCCTGAGTCCAAGGATGAGGTCACTATAGATGTTACAAGAAAAATATTGAATTGCATCGGAGTCCCAATTGAGCCAAGAAATATCGAGTTCGCACACCGTGTTCAGCCGCGACGAGCTACAAGTGCAAAGAAGGGGCGTGCTATAGTAGTTCGGCTTAGTGATCGTGCTGTAAGAGACCGAATTATCGCTACTGCCCGTAAAAGACGCAATATGTCTGCTAATGAGATGGGTTTTGGCGGGGAAAATGGTTACGTTTATATTAATGAACACTTAACAATAGAAAATAAGGCCTTATTTTCTTTATGTAAGGCAAGGGCTAAAGAGTTAAACTATAAGTATGTGTGGACAAAAAACTGCCGAATTTTTATGCGCAGAAACGATACATCCCCGCCAATACCAGTCTCTTCTACTCTAGATCTCGAAAAGATTGCGTAAGTTATAAACTTTTATGTATATGTTGTGTTTTCTCTTTGTTTAAGTTGTTGTCATTTAGTTTATTCCACAATAGTGCACACATGTTAATGTTCAACTCAAACCATATTTACCACAAGTTACTGTGTATTAATATAATGTATTTAATATTACAGTTACACCCTGCATACCATAATTCCCATTGTTACCTGTATGAGTGTCGACGTCGCTTCTTATTATTTTATGTTAAGGCTGGTACTATACCTATTACTAGGGCTAGGGAACCTGAATATGTTAATTTTATATATTCTATTATATTTGTGTATGTATTCCATTTATTTTATCAGTATCATTACTTTTGTATCAAACATTAATGGGAACCGTAAAACACAGAAAGCTTAAATTTTTCTATCAAATTGTTAGGGGATTACGGACAAAAACCAACACCTTCTATAAAAATGTACTTTTGTCAGATTGCGACATAGCTATAATCACTGAGACGTGGTTGTGCGACGGACTACTGGATAGTGAGTTGTGTGACAATCGATATAATGTGTATCGCCGTGACCGCGGTTCGTTGGGCGGTGGAGTGATGGCGTTATGTGCCTCACACCTCGAGGTACGCTCTCGTTTGGAGTGGCAGGAGTCTGAACTCGAATGCATTTGGCTAACAATCTCGAGGCGATCACTCGGCTGCACTGGTGATCTACACCTAGCAGTTGTATACATACCACCAAATAGTGACACTTCTCTACGGCTTCGACGGTTCATTGAAATTTTGGATCAGGTTTCTTCCAATAATTCAGCCGACCTAATCATGATTGCGGGAGATTTTAATTTGCCGTGCATCGATTGGAGCTCAGGTGAACCACTCATAATAAAGAAAGGATCTATAGAATTACAAGTAAGTTCTATAGAACTTCTTAACTTAACTTCATTTCTCGGACTTACGCAAGTCAATCTTCTAAAGAATCAACATAATAGTACCCTGGATCTTGTATTTTCAAACTTTTCAATCGAGATACAACAATCTGATTTCCCATTAGTCAAGGAAGATAGTTATCATCCCTCTTTACAAATGCATACTATTGACATTTATATAGCTCCACTTAAACTAAGTCACGCATTATGTATCAATTTAGACGAGCTGATTACAATAAAATCAATGAGGGATTGGGTAATCATGATTGGTCATTCATATAAGAAGTGGCGGATCTCGAGTTGGTGGTTGCAGAATTCTACAGTGTTCTAATGCAACTTATTGAGGAATTTGTGCCTAAAGTTCACATCTCTGGTATTCACCTGTATCCTATCCGGTACAGCAGAGGTCTTATCAACCTTATAAGAGAAAAGGCCAGACTGCATAAAAATTGGAAACGTCATGGGAATCCATTGGACTACCTCGAATTTGCCAGACTAAGAACTAAAATGAAGGCACTGCAGCAATCTTGCTTTAAAGACTATTTAGAAAACTCCCAAAAGAGAATTAAATCAAACCCCAAAGCTTTCTGGTCTTACGTAAAGTCTCAAAGAAATAACCACTCTAATTATCCTAACTCTATGATCCATGACGATAAAACATTTAATGATCAGTTTGATATCTGCAATGCCTTCAACGATTTTTTCGAGAAGAACTTGAGAGAACCTGCCTCTCACTATCCCAGCCCTTCTATCAACATGACTGATAAGTCCGATAATATTATACATAAAATAGAAATCACTACGTCATACATCGAGAAGTTACTTAAAAAACTTGACATATTGAAAGGAGCGGGTAGTGATAAAATTCCTCCATCCTTTTTCTTTTTTTGCTCCGAGTCACTAGCGGTACCAATAGCTTTAATTTTCAACATTAATGTCTCAATACAGATTACTTTCCAAACATATGGAAAACTGCTCACATTGTTCCTATTCATAAGAAGGGAAGCAAATCCCTTGTACAAAACTATCGTCCCATATCCATCCTTAATGTACTAAGTAAATTATTGGAACAAGTTGTTCATAACCATTTGTACCCAGTAGTTTCTTCATTAATACCACAAGAACAACACGGTTTCTTTAAAAATCGATCTACCAATACGAATTTAGCTATATTTACGAATGACGTGTTAAACGCGATGGACGGTGCTTGTCAAGTGGACGTTATCTACACGGATTTTGAGAAGGATGACCGCGTGGACCACATTATACTTCTCAAGAAACTTGGAGAACTTGGAATAAAAGGTAGCCTGTATAGATGGTTCGAATCGTATTTACGTAATAGGCGTCAAGCTGTGGTGTTGGGTGAATATCGTTCCAATTATGTTACAATTCTGTCGGGCGTGCCGCAGGGGTCTATATTAGGGCCGTTGCTATATGCTTGTTATTTGCACGATGTTAAAAAGTGTTTTAGGTTTGCAAATTTTTTAATGTACGCTGATGATACAAAAGTGTATATAAAAATCAAAGATGTTAGGGATTGTCACAATATGCAGGATGACCTAAATAGGCTGAGCGCATATTACACTGAAAATAGAATTAACATTAATGTCAGTAAATGCTCTTCCATTTCCTTTACTCGTAAAATAAAACCGCTCAAGTTTAAATACAGAATAAATAATTGTATGATTACAGAAACAAAACAAATTAGAGATTTAGGAATCCTACTTGATTCAAAATTAACATTCGCAGATCACATAGATAATATAGCAACTAAAGCTTTTAAGAACCTTGGATTTATTTTACGAGTGAGCAGACCCTTCTCTGATATATATTGCTTAAAAATGCTTTACAACACTTATGTCAGGAGCGTTCTTGAGTATTGCAGCAGTGTCTGGAACCCTCAATACATCATATACACACAAAGATTGGAAAAAATACAAACTAAGTTTTTAAGACACTTGTGTTATCGTGACCGTTATATTTACTCTAACTATGAGGATTCTTGTAAATTCTACCACCCAATGACGCTCGAGAATAGACGTTGTCTTCAGGATATGACCTTTTTGTACAAAATATGTAATGGTGGGATTGATAGCCTTGACTTGGTAACAAAAACGATAAACTTGTGTGTTCCAAAGATACGAACCAGGCACACAAAACTCTTCAGCTGCAAGCTCACTCGTAGTAATTACGCCCAACATTCTGTCATACGTCGCCTACAGAAGAAATACAATGATGAGTTCTCTTCTGCGGACTTATTTTGTTCATCATTACAATCTTTAATACCAATATTCTTACCAATTGAAACGTCACCGTATTTCCAATATTTATTTTTATTTATTATCTGGTGGGTATATTTATATTTATTTCGTTTAAATTTAGATTTATTATTATTATTTTTTTAAATAATATTATGTTCATCTAATTAAATTATCTGTATACATTTTTCATATTACACATGTGTGCACACTTGTTAGTTTCGCCTGACGACATTCGATCATTTGTCGTTTATTAAAAAGTTTATCTACAAATGGAAAATCCGTCATTTGCTGTATGTTTTGAACTTAAACTGTGTTATATATTTTTTGTAACAAGAGCTGTGGATTTTGAATAAATCGTAAAAAAAATATATATACATAAAATGTTGAAATATTTTCATAAAACTGTGATATTCACAATTTAAACACTAGAAGTAAGAACAAATTAGCAATAAGTACCTTATACTAGGCTCCAAAAAAAAAAATTATTTTAAAGGTCTGTGTTTATGATTGTACAACAATTGATATTGATTTATATTCAGAAATTAGATCTTAATAAATTTAAAATGAAAATCAAAGAAAAGCTTTATAAAATGGCTTATTATAAAGTGTCAGATTTCACAGAAGACAAAACAGCTTGGGTCTGTGATGAATGCTTCAAGTACCTACTCCAACAGCTATTTCTAAATGTCTATAATTAATTAATACATTGTATTGTTCAATTCATTATTTTTGCAATTCATATTTTGTATATGACCTGGTAACAACATATTTTTTTGTAAATGTTGTTTCTTCTGTGCGCTGTGGTTTCTTGCCACAGTTAAAAAATTATGTCTTGATTGAATGGGTGGTAGTTTAAAAAGATTTGGATGATTCAAAGTACTTATCAATTGAGTTTATTAAATAAATATATTTTGAGTTAGACGCAAAATTATGAAAAAAAGAAAAAATTCCTTACTACAATAAAGTTTAATAACAACTAACGGCATTTTTCAACAAACCAAGAAATTGGCAAAACAAAAATCTACTAATCAGACTCAATTGATCTATGATTAGTGCATATCACAGAACAATGTCACTCATCCCTCATGAATGCGAGTGCTATCAGTAGATTTTCAAGGTAAATTATTAACAGTCACCGATGTAGTATAGTCATTCATGTATGACATGACATGTCATGTTATATTACATTGTTAAAACAAAAAACAAAACAATGTTTCAGACACACTTTTACAAGGTTGTTCGTAAAAAAGGTTTACTACCCATTGAGTTATAATGTACTACGTACTAGAGAAGACGTCCCATACAATAAATGTGCACAGCTACAATGATACTTGTACCGGTAAAAATCTTAAAAAATGGTACACGAATTTAGGAAAGTGGGGGGTGGAGGGGAGGAGGGGCGGTCTAGGGGTACCTCCTAGTGTCATTCCCACTTACAGGAGATACATAGTTAGGGATATATAAGCATTTGTTCTCATTAAAACTAACCTTAAAATGTGTAAAAAAGGTCATTAAAGATGGTTAGGAGGAGGGGAAAAGACATAGGAGAGGGGGGAATCCCCACCCCCTAACCATCAAGAGCTATAAAACATTTTTTTGGATGGAGCTACATTTCTGTTGTCTAATAAAAAAAATAACCTCGAAATTTAAGACCTAAGAACCTATCTCTTGACCTACAGGAGTAGGGCAGCTAGTATTTCTGTTGTCTATAAAATAAAAATAAAACACCAAGAATTACACTTTATAAACTTGCTGTAGGTATTGCTGTTAACAATTCTTCGTATGGGTCTTTTTTCGGAGACTCCTTAATTTTTTTTTTTTAATTATAAATCATTTATTCAAGTAACAAGACTCATCACATTTCACATATTAATACATTGTCAGTCACATTATTCAAATTTATAAGATTAGGTACATATGATTCATACAATTATTAATTACTTAATTATTCGAAAATTCCATAATACATACATTCAATTATAATTAAATTAATTCATGTCATATCATATCATGTCAGTTATTATACAATATACAAATGTTCAGACAGTCCAACTACAGTGCGAAATGTGCAGTTTGCAACAATAGTTAATGTAGGGATTGTCGAGCCTGTCAGCAAGTGCGGCCAGCATACTGTTGGAGCTCCCTCTCACACGCCGCACCATCGAGGCGGCTCGTTTGCGCATAGTGGTGTGAAAACAATCTACACGCGCTTCTGCGAACATTGTAGACGCACTGCAAAACCGGGGGAGACCCAACAGCATCCTGAACGCATTATTGAACTGGACTCGAAGGGCGCTGTAGGTCTTCTGCGTGTAGTCAGTCCACAGGCTGCACGTGTAAAAAGAGGTGCAGTAAGCTCGAAAGAGAGTAATCTTTACCCCAGTGGAAAATCTCGCAAACCTACGAATTACCATATTCGCTCTGACCGACAGCGCCCTCCGCTCCCGCTCAATATCAGCATCATCCTTCAGCGCGGGCGTCACTAGGTGACCTAAATATCTAAACTGATTTACCCTCATTACCGGCGTTCCGTTTAGTAATAACGGTGGCATTTCAGTCACTTTCTGTGAGCCACTCTGAAAGACCATACACTGACTCTTCTTGCTGTTGTACAGCAGACCATGATCAGCCGCATAGACCTCGCATATACTCATCAGCTTTCTTAGTCCACAGACCGAGGCGCTCAGCAGCACCATATCGTCCGCGTAGCTGATGTTATTAAAACATACGCCATCTATGTGACAACCTATATGTTGCCTGCTGAGCGCCTCAATCAGACCGTTAACGTAGAGGCTAAAAATGGTAGGAGATGACAACCCCCCCTGTCTCACTCCACATTCCAGCCTGTACGGATCCGACATCTTGCCCGCCCACTTCACGTTATTATCTTGATTCGCGTACCAATACTGAAAGATATTTATAAGTTCATCCGGCATATTGGATTCTCTCATTTTCTTCCACAGTATGTCATATGACACAAGGTCGAAGGCCTTCGAGAGGTCGAGGAAACAGGCGTAGACAGGTGTTTTTCTTGCAGTGTAGTATTTGACAGCACTCTTCATACACAATATCGCACTTTCCGTAGACAGTCCCGGTCGAAACCCAAATTGTCTGTCATTTAAGTGCAGATAACTATTTAATTGTGCACTAAGTATGCTGTCAAACACCTTAGCAACTATTGTGGCAAGAGAGATTGGCCTATAGTTAGACATGTCTGACAAGTCACCGGCCTTATTTTTCACCACTGGGACCACCACAGTCCTCATCATGTCGGCGGGGAGGTATGAATGAGACAAGCAAAGACTGTAAAGCATAGCTAAAACCCTATAAATATGAGGACCAGCGTACTGCACATGTTCTACACTCAATCCATCATGTCCAGGAGATTTTCCTTTTGAAATTGATTTTACTGCCCTCATTACCTCGCTGGCCGTTATTCTGATATTAACATGTTTATCATTAACTCTCCCAGATAATGGTAACGATGACGGTCCCAACGGTGATTTTACAATAAAACTGTTTTTAAATTTATTTGCAATATCTTCCGGATCACTACCACCACAGTCACCGGCAGACCAGGCCTATTCGTCAGACGATTTGTGTTCTTCCAGAACCCACTGAAATCCTTCTTACAATGTTTAGCGGCGAGTATATTCATCTTTAATTGGTCTTGATGGTTTTGACACCACTTCAGACGCGACTTAAAAATTTTCTTACTCTCACACATGTTTTTATAAATATGACCCGTGCTCGGACGTCCGCACAACAGCCATTCCTGAAAACACGCCCTGGCCTCCCTGTGACTGCCACTTACATGCTTATTCCAGCCTACAATTGTTTTAGGCCGGCTACGCTTACACTGCCCACGCTCGCTTCCCCTCCCTACCATAGCGGCCTGTGATAAGGCAGACACAATGTCAGAGTACAGTTTATCAATAATCAATTTATGAGTCGGCTCATTGCAGTTCCTATCCGCACAGTTTACAAACTCAGTTGGAAAATCAATCATTCTCAGCCGTAGATGACATTCATAACGATAATGTGAAATTTGGTCTAATGTTCTTTCTCCCCACCCTATATTACTAACAGATGCCTCATAATTACTTTTTATAGGAGTCAAACACCCCAAATCACACTCACAAATAATAGGAAAGTGATCTGACCATAATATATCATACTTTACATAAACATTGCACACAGATACCGCGGCCGACTGTGACATCACACAATGATCTAACCATCGCTTCGATCCACACGCTGGATCTATGTATGTAAAAGTATCGGATGTCAATCCCAACCTTATTATGTCAAAAACTACCCATTTATACTCGTCACATATATTGTTTAATTCCTTAAAAAATAATTCACCTGGATGAGCATTATAATCCCCTAATACATAAATAGGTTCGTTACTATAGTCATTACTAATCGCACTTACAGTACTCATGCAGTCCGTGAACGTCGCTAAGTTGACCGATTTATTAACCGGCATGTATACGCACACCACTATAAACGGGCTCGCAGCCGTATCAACACGAATAGCACTCACTCGCGGATTATCACAACTTATTACCGTAACGGTAGGAAAGACACTGGTATTCCATAGTAACGCCGTGCCTCCGTACGGTCGGCCACGCAATAATCCCTCCGTTGTGTCAACAGCTGATGTTCCCGTACAACTAAATCTGCTATCTATGCTATTCAGAAACGGTAGTTCATTTGGAAGTAGCCAGGTTTCCTGAAGTGCTATAATTGCACATTCGTCACATAAGCGTGTAATATCGCTCACCGCCCTTTTTACATTTTTACAATTGTAGCTGGCAAACTTGTAGGTCGTACTATTCATTGGTGGAGAACAAAGGGCCGTTATCTGACGTCATCGCGCCAGCTCGTCTATTTTTAAAATGTATAAAACGATAAAATGTTTACTAGAAAAAAAATCAACCAGTCTCGGGAAGCTCCAGAAGAGCAGTGGACCGGCAATCCTAAGGTCGTGGGTTCGAATCCCACTCGAGCTTCCCGAGACTGGTTGATTTTTTTCTAGTAAACATTTTATCCTATATCTTATAGCATTATGAATGCAAAATTTAAACAATGAAGATGTATAAAACGTCTGAATATTATCCCTTCAGGCCATATTTTTTCATCTAAAAACAAGGATAATTTAGACATCGGTACAAAGAATTTGTATGCTTTGTGATCTAAAACTTTCTTCGTATTGATTTTTTCTAGCAATACTTTCTCCTGCGTTTTCGCCTTTATATAATCAACGATATCGGTCTCCACAGTTTCATTATGTACGTTTGTGATGAAAATAGGCATTTTCTTCTCTGCCGCTTTAAACGACGACACTGACACTTTTGCTTTACCCGATTCGCCTAAATATCTGTACTTTGGCTTTCTTTTACGATAATTTACCTTTTGCCAGTCGCTACTGTCTTCCTTCTGGTGCTGTGACAATTTAATTGACTGTGAACACAGTTTTGCCTGTTCATCCTGCACCTGTTTTGGTAAAGCCGCCTGCGATGTTTGTTTTGACGACCTAGCTCGAGCTGTGATCGGAGATAGTGGAGATAACGGTGCAATTTGCGCGTCACTGCTACGCTCACAGCTGATCGAAGCCACTGCCACCACCCCCTCCGTCGTCTTTCCCGCATCGTTCACTGTAGGTACCGGTGAAACCTTTTCGCCAAAAATTGCGTCGTCATTTTGGTTTGTTTTTGGTACTAATGACGTCTCCGAATTAATTATTTTACTAATGTTGTAATCATTATTTTGAGATTGATGTAATTCTTGTTCATCAGATGTATCGTAGTGGCTTAGGGTTAGTCCGACCGGGCCACTCTCGAGATTCCAAGCTCCACGTCTCATGTTAACGTAGGTATTAGGATTTAAAGACGGTGGTAAAGATGCGTTTTTGAGATTATCTACGTATGATCGCAATTCCTCGACTTGTTTCACAGTAGCATAAGTATTCTTAACCTCTTCAATCTCGGCGTTTAATCTTGTCAAATCTTTTAATAGTTTCGTGCAGTCAAGGTGATCAAATAGAATGGGGGGTAGTCTTTCTAGTTCCCTCGCCACAAAGACTGGAATTATATCCGGATCCGTACACTTTAACAAACGAATAATGTCATCTAAGTCTCTTTCCTCCTTTCCTTTCCTTTTTCTTACAATCTTGCGCTGATCCGTTGGAAGAGATTCAAATAGTAACAATTTTGATTTAAGTACTAATTTCACTTGTCGTAAACGCGGACACACAGATTCGTTTTAACGTTTCTTCGTCAATAACTGATATTTTATTTTGCACATAGGCAAGTAATTCGTCAATGACGATATTACAGGCCACACATTTTAGCGTATTCGCCATTTTACGAGATGCGTCGACGCACTATGTACGATCGTATAGCAACACACGGCCGATGTTGACCGCGGCGCGCGGGTGACTGGTGGTGGTGGTGGTGACTGGTCCTTAGAAAATGCAAATGTGCATTAGAATCTCTGATTTAATACTCGTTTTATACAAATTCGTGCACCATTTTTTAAGATCCAAGCCCTAGTACCTACCGTGGTGCGGGGCTTACCTAGTTGTCATAGAAATGTCTAAGCGCGCAGATGCGACACACTGTTCGTTCATACAGTTTTATTACCGAGTTGTAAAGACTAACATGTTAATTTTTATATTTATTGATGGTTGTTAATTGTAATATTGAAATGAAAATAAGTAAATTAATGCCAAAAATTAAAGTAAGTAAATAATTTAGTTAAAACATTTCATAATAATAATAATCTTTATCATTATTTTAGAAAAATATTTATTCAAGTATGTAGGTACATATAAAAATATTACTGAGTTTCAAATATTCAGATGCTTAAAATTTTCAAGCATTATTGAGATGAGATTAAAAATCGTATTTCAGTCCTGCCCGCTTCATCTGAATTACTTATTTTACGAATATTAGTTTAATTACTCACAGCACAAAGTAAAATATAAAAGTCACATTCCAATTTTATATTTTAAATCTCACATAAAGCGTTAAAAGTGTCACTTCTGCACAAAACAGAAATATTGTTACTTTATGCATTTCACCGAAACATGGTCCGCCGCTTCATGTGTCGGCGGTTTGATAAAATAATTAGTCAAAAGCATGTTACATTGATAATTTTATAGGGTTGACTTTTGAATCGAGTCGCCTGAATTTGAAGAAACTAACACTGTGGGGGGGGGTCTAAGGGGTTCTTAAATAAAGGTTTATTAACATTTTAGCTGCCGCCGTTGCGTTAAAATATTTAAAAAACCACTTGAAAGTTTTGTCAAAATCGGCTATAATCAGGAAAAATAACACGTTTTTAGGTTATACAGTACCTACCATAGTAACAGAACCGAAGCGGGGGGACGGGGGGCTCGGGGGGCGAAGCCCCCCGCCATGAAAAAAGTCTCAAGAGTTAATTTGGTAACGTTAGGTTAGCATGTTGACCAAAAACGCGCGAGCCGAGCGAGCGAAGCGAGCGTGCCGCGGGAGCGGCCGGCGAAGTGCCAGAAACGACATTTTTGTAAATTTCCATATTTAAAAAAAATTTACCTACTTAACTTAAAAAATACATGTCTGTGGCAGGAGGGGTAAGTGGGGGGGGGGGGGGGGGGGGCACTCCTTATTCCTCCCCTCCCTTCCCACACCAATTATGGCGACTCATTTCAAAAGTTTTACTACAATACATAACCTCAAAATACAAAAATTAACATAACTTATAAACTACTTGTTGGGGGGTAAGTGGGGTTACACCCCCCCCCTCCCCTACTTTCTCCTGCCCCACCTTACCCCCGATTCAGGCAACTCGATTCAAAAGTTTTACCATTTTATACGTATTTCCAGGTGAAAAGTGATTCCCTTGGTTTTATTTGTATTTTCTGAGTTGTTTAAACAGAACCTTAGCACACATAAAGGCATATTTTAATAAAATAGAACACAGAATACACACGTATTGTTGCGTCTAGCGCCTGCCACAGACTACTACAGTTGGTACAAACAATCTAGTTGAGACGTCTTCTCTAGTACGTAGTAGGTAATTATAACCAGTGATCGGCGTAGGTAGTGCCATTTGGGGTCAATGAACTAGAATGTTAGTGTTAATATGGATACGCCCCGAGAATCCCGGGATCCGCGAAAATATTTTCCTAAATGTTGATGTATTAATTATTTAACGTAGGTAGAGCAATCTGAGATCAATGAGATTGAATTTTAGTGTTAATATACGAGTAGACATGCCTCGCAATTTCCGTAAATGTTTCCTTAATGACAATGTCTTTATTAGGTAATTTAAGTTAAAAAAAAATGTATCTACAACGGGAAAGATCTTGGCCTTCATCTGACCTGATGATAAGTGAAGATAAGGCCGAAGGTGGGAGCGACCTTCACCCGGACTCCTCAATCACAAAGGCACTGTCTATCATACCTCTAATTGCCGAAACAGAACAATGCTTTTAACATTGTTGTTATGGCGACAAGCTTAAAATACGAGTCGAGTATTATTAGAACGACTAACTCATTTCCGACATAACCTGGGGTCCTTTTTATAAACGTGAGAATTGTAAATTATTACCTAATTCGGAAGACATTGTCAATGCGATGAAAAGCAATATATACTTCTTAGACAATATTCCATATGTACTAAGTACATAATATGGAATATTGTCTAAGACCACAATATTTATTTAACCCGCGAGGACTCGCGCTGGGTCTAAAAGACCCACAGCTGTGCCAATTTAGTCACAATTTCTTAAATATTTGTTATTTCGCGGCGCCATTTTAAGTATCTTCAAACTACTGGTCTCAAAGGTTTTGCGCTTGATTTGATAAAGTCTTATCTCAGTTCTAGAACACAAACTGTCGATATCAATGGAACTAAGTCGTCTGGTTCTCATGTAAAAATGGGAGTTCCACAAGGGTCAATCCTAGGGCCTTTCTTATTTTTGATATATATTAATGACCTGCCATTCTTTGTAGAAAACTTCTGTGATATTGTATTGTTTACAGATGATACTTCACTCATTTTTAATGTGACTAGGTCTAAGAAAAATTATGACGATGTTAACACTGCTCTCTCAGAGGTACTCAGTTGGTTTACTGTTAATAATTTACAGCTAAATGCTAAAAAAACCAAATGTATTAATTTTACACTACCAAATGTAAAGACCGAACAAACTGATGTAAGGATAAACGGTGATAAATTAGATTTGGTAGACTCGACTGTTTTTCTAGGGATAACCCTTGATTCAAAACTTTAATGGAATCCTCATATATCGAAATTGGCCGGCAAACTCAGTTCTGCTGCTTACGCCATTAGAAAAATTGATTTGAAACTGCTAAAACGGTTTACTTTAGTTATTTTCACAGTGTCATGTCATATGGCGCCCTACTGTGGGGAACAGCGGCTGATGTTGAAACTATATTCATTTTACAGAAACGGGCAATAAGAACCATCTATAGACTAAGCTCACGAACTTCTCTTAGAGATATTTTTAAAGAAGTTGGTGTTCTTACAGCTGCATCTCAATATATTTATAATTGTATAGTTTTTGTGCGTTGCAATATTAACTCATTCACTAAACACGGTGACGTACACAATTTCAATACTAGAAATAAGTCAAAACTTATGATGCCCCTGTTCAGGTTACAGAAGGTTCTCGGCTCTTTCTTGGGGCAAGGTATACACTATTATAATAAAATACCAAGTACTGTACTAGAATTACCTTTAGATAAGTTTAAAAATCATGTAAAATCTTGTTTACTTAAGAAAGGTTATTATACAGTTAAGGAATATTTAGAAGACAAAACAGCCTGGTAATGATAAAATAATCACATTATATTTTAAAGTTTATTTTCTTTGTAACTAACTCATTTTACCCTGGTATGATAGCCTTTTATCAGCAGTGTCTTACGGACAATAGGTACCTACTCAAAACTTTGTTGCGTTGCCTAAATGTTTTCTTGCTTGCTTCATTGGAGTTGCTCGAGTGTGTCATGCTCTCTCAAAGTGTCTCTGCGGTGGTGGCATGTGCGTCGGGTAGTTACGTTCCCTAAAACATGGTTGAGCGAAGCGATGGCTGATTCACATGCCATACTCGTGAACGGGTGCCGCCTGTGGAGGCTGGGGGGTTACTCTTGAACGCAAACTTAATCTTAATACAATTCCAATGCGTTTAAAATGTATCAATATTGGGATAAGTAAAGTTAATTCCGGAACGCTATCTCGATAATAATTTGTTCAATCAATTTCCACGCAATTTAATTTCAATGCGGCGCTATTGTCGTTTACAAAAGTGCCATTTGACATTTTTTAGATTTGTGATTGGAAATTGATTAATGCAATTGTGTTTCAAGAGTAAGCCTACTGGTCTGCTCTTGCTAACTTATTTTTATTATTAGTATATTAGTAGCTGTTGTAGTCTTACTTTTATTTTTCTGTACTGTAAGACATTGATTTCATTGATTATTTTATATTGATGAATACCTGAACTTTTTATTTTTATTAATATATTTTTTTTTTTTATGTCCTTGTAGTTGTTTTATGTTTTTATTATTGTAATGGAAAGTGCCCTTCTATGATAGGGAGGGCATTTTTCAATTCTAATTGACGCTGTAAAAGAAAGGGAGAAAAGAAATGCCCTTGCTGAGTTTCTTGCCGGTTCTTCTCAGTATAAGGCTCCCGCCCCATAGTTAGACTTACGAACCGATGGCATAATGACATTCATAAGTGCTGTAATCTAAACATGGCCTAACCTGAATAAATGATATTGAATCTTGAATCTACATTATAAGCTACCACCAGGCCCCACACCGCTCCGTTTCCGCTAGGCGTTTGCGCTGGAAGGACGCGTAAAGTAAGTTTGGGTCGATTCGACCCACATGCGATGGTTTACGTCAGTGTTAATTTCAAAGTAGTGTTTTTTTAATATTGGTGTTTTTATGAACAGAATGTCGCGAAACGCGTAGCCGACTCTTTTAAAAATCGAGGACATTTTGGGGGAAGGAGATATTTCAGAAGGTGACTACTCAGGAGGAAGAAAATAAACCTAGAAATGGACTGCGATAATTCAGATTTTTGACCAAGTGTAGAAGATAATTACTCTGAAACACCTACGGTTTACGTCGGTTGACTTGGTGCAAATACCTGATTTAAGTGTACGTTTCACTTTTATATAATCGCCAAGGTTATTACATTCATGGCAAGGACAAGATCACACAGTGGCATATCCATGAACCACTGAGAGCTGTAAGGACAAGGCGACATAATATTGTTACAGAAGCATGCGTGAAGCTACATATTCGGAGGCACCCATGGGTTGTTGGAGTATGATGTTTCCCGACAGCTTTTTCGAGAAGATTGTTACTGCATTGCTGTTACTGAACTGCTGTTACTGAACTGCTGTTCCTAACCTACCTAAGCACATTCGTACCCGGATATCTGTAATACTCGTTGGTGAAGAAAGCACACAGTCAGCCAGTAGAAGGCCCCGCACTTGGCATTCGCGGGATGTATATGCCCCACAAAGAAGGACAGAAAGACAAAAACATCTTGTGAATATTGCAGAGGGTCTATATGTCGTGAACACACTATCTTTTTGTGTAAAAGGTGTGACGAAGATCACAGGAAGTAGTCAGATTAGCCATAGTTGCGTTATAGTTGCCTTATAAAAAGAATGTAATTTTGTTTATCTCTATTTTAAAAATAGTCCTATAAAAGTGGATTGTTATTTCGTTTATTTAGAGTATAATATTTTGTTTATTGATAATTAAAAGTTATTTTGCATGTTTGTTAACCTTCGGAAGGTAACAGGGGTGACACGTCACCCCATCCAGCGACATAGTACCTAATATTTTCTTAACTATCTTTTTTCTCGCTCTCGCATTTCACGTATTCTTTGGTCACGACGCATGCCCTCAGTTACCGCTGCGCATCGGCAGCGACGAGACGTGGATTCGATATTACAGGTATGTACGGGGTGATGCGTCACCCCTGTTACTGTTTACGTTTGTGTTTTTTGGACGGATGAAATTTTGTATTATTGTTTCTTTCAGCACAAAATGGCTTTCCCATCAGAAAAAGAACTTGCGGAGTTTGTAAATAATGTGGCAAATAGTTTCTCTGATACGGACGACCCTTCAGAGGGTGAAGAATCTTCAGAAAGTGAAGATAATTGCTCCGTGCGGTCTGAAGAGGATGATGTCATTTCTGGCGGTGATGAAGACGACATTCCTTTGTCGCAGTTACGAGGTACCATCTTGCGGGGTAAAAACAAGCATCTATGGTCATCAGAGCCAACCTCATGCAGCAGTACACCTCTTCGTAATATTGTAAACATTCAACGAAGAACATACAGTTTTGAATCAGAGAAAGAAGTATTCATGTCATTGTTTTCGAAACCATTGGAAATAACGGTAACCTATACGAACCAGGAAATTGAGAAACGAGCAAGTAAGTACAAAGATTGGCGTTTTGTACACAAAATAGACGCAATTGAAATGGAGGCTTTTATTGGTCTGTTATTATTTAGTGCCATAAACAAAGACAATAGAAAAAGTGTACCTGACATGTGGTCTCCCTTCAGCACACCACTTTATAAATCTATCATGTCTAAATTGTGTTTAATTAATTTTTTGTCTTATGTTTTTCTATTATGTTTGCCAAAAACTGATTGCGATGTAAAATTTAGTTATTACCTTGTGATATTAAGAGTAATTAAAAGTATTTTTTTAATTAAATCTGGTTTTATTTACCTATAAATTTAATGGGGTGACTTATCACCCCTGTTACTATTTGAGCATGCAAAAATTATGTTACCTTCCAAAGGTGAGAAAACAGAAAATTTCTATCTTTTTGTTCCTACTGCCAAAAATTAAGAAACTTTTTGAACTCAGCTTGAAAGTAGTTTTTATTAATATGTTATTTGATAATAAATGTACAAAAAATATTAAAATGTATTTTTGTTAACACTTATCCATTCTGTTATAAAACAATGCTTGAAAGTATTTGGGTTCACATTAGTAAAGAGATTTAAAATCTGGGTCTTTTAGACCCACATGCGACCGTCCTCGATAGAAAATAAGGTGCGAGTCCTCGCGGGTTAAATATACTGAAAATCAAACAACATTCATTTATGTTTATAAAATCAACAGCATTTGGGCATAGAATAAAAAGATTTCCCGGGATTTAGAAGGCATATCCATATTAAGATAACAGTCAGTAAATCCCGAGAATAGCACTACCTACGCCAATCACTGATTATAACTCAATGTTAATACCACTACTTTTTTAACATTCAATTTCTATTGCTAAAAAATATGGAGGAGTATAGATGGCAATAAAAGAAATATAGCAATAACATAGGTACAGTAATTTAACATTCATACACACAAAAAAACATTAGGTAAAATCAGAAGCTTGTTTCATAATTATTGAAACCATAGGAGCAACTTACTTGGAAAATATGGGCAGCGAAATCTCTAATACCACATGGATTTAACTTTGTAGTCTCATCTGTGCAATAATTATCCAAGTAGAACCAGTGAGCCTGCTCAATTTGAAAACAAATTCGCACCATGTTATCTCTATCTTCAGGCGGAAGATTTATAATGAAGCGGCTGAAAATATAAATACAGTAAAAGTGTATCATGTCATGAGTTTACATCTTATTTACCTACCTACAATAATAACATCATACTTATTTACTACAAACAAGTGAAACTTACCTGCACAAATCATCTAGAATATAAATAGGTATAGAATGTTTAGCATGGTTGGAACTAGGCGCCGTTGAACTCATATTTGGAATATGTAGTCTTTTTCAATTGGTTTAATCTTAACGTTTCAAAACTCGACCAAATTAAAAAATGAAAATGAAACCAAAACTGCTGAATTGCTGAAATTGAATGCAATGCAGTGAGAATTTTGATTTTGACATTACGATGATTACTTTTTTAATTATATATTTGTTCCGTGAAGGAACAGGCTAAGGTCTGAGACCATACTGCCTAGTCATCAGTTTTTCTATTTCTTCTTTTCCCTTGATGATAATGAGTGGTGATTTAGATGATGAATGATAAATGATGTTCCCGAAACCCCTTGAGTCCTCAGTAAAGATGTGGGACATAACTGAGGTCTCACGCGGACTTCTTGAGAGAATTTGAAAAGTGATGTTGCCACGGATGTTGCACTGTTTTGTTTCATTTGCCAACACTCATGCACGTTCACAAACACTTAACGGTTAATAATCCACTATTATTTCACATTAATGTTCGAAAAAACACAAATTTTAGAAAATAAAACAAAAATGCAGACATGATGCTTCACTTTCCCGCCAAGAAGTCCCTTAGGATGATTACCCCAGAACAATAAGGAGGAGGAAAGGACCGTGTCGGTGAAACTCTCAGAAAAATAATATTGTTCTGAGGTGAAACTGTGCAAAGTTTTACATGGAGCCAGCGACACTTGGCTCCAAACAAATCGCTGTCATTATTTTACCTACCAAATAATTATTTGTTTTTTTAGTTGGCTAGGTGTACATATTATTCCGGTGGGCTTAATTGAACAATGAGTTGTTCAGTCAAACATTGCAGTAATAGAAGTGAGTGGCAAGTGCCTGGAATATCGTTTCTTACGTAAGTTTTGTTAATCTGGTTTCGTGATGATTATTAGCAATTTACCATGCAATATTTGATTTGATTCTATTCAAAATGCTAATAAATGTTTGCAAATCTCTAATTCTAGTCTTAAATATGTGTGCTTTTGGTTTAATACGGAAATTTCATAAAAATATTTCAACATAACAACGTAGGATGGATGCCACATTGAGGAAGGCAAAGGGAAGATCTTCCTCCGAGCTGGGAGTTATAGCTCGGGGACCGAGGTCCTACGGGTGTTAGTTGGAGGTGCTATGTATAGCGAAGGAGGTGGTGAAACTTCGCTACCGCGATGCAGGCTTCCCATACTATTTTATGTCGCAGTATGGAGATGTCGTTCAGTTGGTTTCTGTTGACACGGTTGGGAATGTGTTGCTTTGTGTCGGACTATGTGCGGCGTCATGCAGGTAGGTGGCGCCGCCACACACCTGGGGCCCAAGTCTGCTAATTTACGAATGGCATAATTGAATCGCAATTGGATCGCATTGTAATTGTTTGACACATTTGGTATTCTCTTACTCATTTAAGAATACCAAATGTGTCAAACAATTACAATGCGATACAATTGCGATTCAATTATGCCATTCGTAAATTAGCAGACTTAGGCCCCTGTACTTTTTACCTTTCCTATCTATTCGAGCGTTAGACTGAGCGTGGTAGAAAATACTAAACTTAATTTTAAGGTTTTTGGACTCACGAGAATCAAGCCAGCCTAGCGTAAATTAACGTTTATTTTCTATTTATTTTAGATTTCCAAAGGATGAAACAGTCAAAAAAATGATGAAAGAGATATAAAAATAAAGAAAAATAAAATCTTAGCGAAATCAAGAAGTAAGTACCTATCACAAATTATAAAGTGTGTCGCTTCTGAGATTTTGGTGTCAAAACTTGCATTTTTTTATTATTTCATATATTTTTCCCATAACATCAAAATTTTTGTTTGTTTTTAACTTCTCTATTGGTTTTATCAGTGACCGCGATTACGTAAAATTCTCCTTTATTTTAGTACATATGAATTTTCGTTATTTCACAAAGTTAAGATGAAGTATTTATGTTACAGGTTGTTTAATTGTGCAGTAGTTGCAGTACTAAAGAAACATTAGAACCAAAGCAGCAATGCATCTTTTTCACTTAAATAATTTTGACTTTGTCAGATTGATACTTATCTAAAAAATGCGATTAAAAGTTAAACTTACGTTAAAATTAATGTTAGAAAGAAACAATTTAGGCCACGGATTGTTTCATAAATAAGAGTCATTATAATTTGGCTTCACGTGTTATTTTATTTCATATTGTATAAAATTTTTCAAAGATTGATTGATATTTGATCCACAATTAGAGATGGGCGGTGGGTATTTACCCGATGGGTATTTACCGGGTAAATTCCGAATTTGGGTATTTACACGGGTACTTACCGGGTAAAAACCCAAAACATGGGTAAAAACAATAAGCACGTTGTGGTTTAGTAGTATTTTTTCTTTTCGTCTTACTTTCTACAGAGTTACTTATTAAAACGTGTTACTTATGTTAATTACTTAATTGATGAGCGCACGCGCGCGCGTGCGTTCAGTCGGGGCCGATGTGGTGAAAGAGGCCGATGCCGATGCAGCTCAGCCTTTTGATGCGCTGCTGTGGGGCGGGAGGGGGCGGCGGCAGACTCCCCGCGTCCCCGCTTGATTAAGGCGGTCTTCCACATCTCTGCTTAGCTACGTTGGCGTAGACATCCTGGGAGGCCCGGGGCAGGAGCAGCAGAAGCCGCAGCAGCTGGTGATGATGATGATGAATCCCTTCCTGGTCTTCATCATAAAAGGCAGGCAGGCAGGTAGTGCACGTCTCTCGATGCTTATGTTATGCTTGTTATGAAGTCGGCGACCCTATTGTGGCGCCTTTCTTTTATGTTTGTAGTCCAGCAGCAGAACACGCAGGAGCTGGTGAAGATGATGAAATTCTTTCCTGGTCTGTAGCTCGGACAGGTACTCGCTTTTCCATCTTCTCCATCTTTTCTTTCTTCTCCATAAGGCTTCTCTTAGGTTTTCAATCAGCTGGTATCGATTTCGGATGCTTCTGTCCGTAGCAGCAGGGGGCGCTGGTAGTGACGTCAGCGGCCGCCCGACGAGGAAGTGCCCTGGGGTAAGAGGAGAAAAGTCGCTGGGATTACTGGATAAAGGAGTAAGGGGTCGGGAGTTGAGTACCGCTTCGATTTGCGTGCAAAGTGTACTCAGCTCCTCGAACGTTAAACTAGAATTAACTATGACATGTTATAAGTGATGTTTTGCACTTTTACGCCGCTTTCCCAAAGCCCACCGAATGTAGGGCAATAATGGGGATTGAAATGAATTTAGTGCCTTCTGCTGCAAACTCATAGATAGAATTTATGCCTGGTTTTAACTCTTTAGCTAACTCATTAATTGCACCAACAAAATTAGTACCGTTATCACAATGAATTTGAGTAGGTTTTCCTCTACGCGAAATGAATCTGAGAAGACACGAAATAAAGGCGTTAGTGCTAAATATATTTTTTATTATGTATAAATCTTCTTATATAAGCAACTATTCTTATTAATTTAAATGAACTCTAATACGTAGGTAAGTTATGGTTACCCTATGGTTGACTGGTAAAGAATGCCTCAGGCATTAAGTCAGCCATGTAATGTTATGTTGCAAAAGTTAAAATAAATAAATAAGTTATCAGAAAGATTTTTGTCACACCTTTTTAATGTCAGGTGGTACTGGTTCTAACTGAACAACAATGAATGCTTAGATAAGGATTAAAAATATTTGAAGGTAAAAAATATCCGATATTATGCTTGCGGATTGTTGTTATTTTATTTAGTTAAATATCAAGTTAAAGTTAAAGGTAAAAAGTATCTGATATTATGCTTGCGGATTTTAGTTAAATAACTAGTAAAAATAAAAGGTATCCGAAATAATGCTTGCGGATTTTTGTTAAATAACTAGAGATTTAGATTCAAACCTGCCATCAGGTAAGTGACAGGTATTTTTAATGAAATGTTTTTCGCAATGCTCTTTTGGCGACATGGTCAATTTTGAAGGTGGAATTTCCTTAAGCCTCCAAAACTGAGAAACTTCTTCACTGATTTCGGCAGTGAAATTACAGTGAACCATTTTTGTTTACTGTTTCTTATGCATGTTTAGTGGGCCGGCTACAATCCAGCCCAATTGAGTTTTTTGTATGATAGGCATGTTACGACCTAAAGATATCTTTTCAGGACACAAGATATCAAAGAATACCTCAGCACCCAATAGCAAATCAATGTCTGAAGGCTGACAGAAATGAGGGTCGGTCAATTGAATATTTTTAGGCAGATTCAATTGATTTATGTTCACCGACATATTAGGTATTTGACCAGTAATTTGAGGTATGATCAAACAATTTAGGTTTAAATTAAATGAATTTGACAAGGATGAAATGCTTACGTTACATTCTTCAGAAATAGGTAATTGAATGCCGTTAATGCCTGAAATATTAGTTATGAAATCAGGATTACGATTAACTACACCAATTTTATGTTTTAAGTTTTCTGTCATGAATGAGGATTGACTGCCAGCATCAAGTAAGGCGCGAGCAACGTACGTTTGGTTATTTTCAGGATTGGTGACTTTCACTAAAGCAGTACCAAGAAGAACCTGACTATGAGATTGCACTGAAAGAGTTTTACGAGAAACATGTGAGCTGGATGAAGCTGCATGTTCAGAGGGCCTAGTCAATTGGCAAACAAATTAAACGCTACGAAATCTTCGCTACGATAAACCGAATGTATGGGATTGACATAAGCAAAAGTTACCTACGACGTAAAATTTACGCTAAAATAGACCTAATTGACAGTTTGACAAGCCAAGAATCGCTAATCTAGCGATCACTCAAACATTGAAGATAAAAATTCACACAAAATGGCGATTGTTTGATCAGCTGATGAAGGAATAGTTGTGTTGTGTTGAAAGTTTTGTTTAAAATGCTCTTTTTAGGGCTATTGTGGACTGCGATAATCAAGTGCTCAGGCGCTAAGGAAGAAATGTTTCCTTACGTTACTTGGAGCAAATTAACGAAATCGAGTTTGTTGTACTTGTGAATAGTTCTCGGAGTTCTCGTTTACGAACTTTCAAATATCTAACTAAGGTCTGCCGGGAATTGCATGCTGATATAGTTGTTGCGATGTGAGTGACCAAATAAATGTGTGTCATGCAACATTTTCCGCAACGAAGAGCAAGTCGCTGCATAACAATTTGTAGGGGCTCTCAAACCATACAAACATTTGGGCCAAATAAATCCACCTAAGTACCTTTAATCATGACAAGAAAGGTCAAGAATAAGACAACAGTAAGGGACTTTTTGTAAAAATATTAAATGTTACCTATCCATAATGTCCATTTATCAATTTATAACTTAGATTGCCTATTTGTTTTACAGGTTCCAATGAAGATTTAATTTGCCAGGTAGCCAAGGCTCTAAGTGTAGTAAGGTGTACCTATTGACTATACCCTATAAATCTTATACAGACAAGCATCTTTCTTAATAGGAAAAGATATCAGTCCTTACGTTCAAACGGTAAGTTTTAATAAATAAATTATTACTTACATAATAAAGGTAAGTATTATGCCTATTATTATATTGGGATTTACCAGGAAATGTCAGTTTTGTTAAAATTGCTAGAATAAAGAGTATTGACATAAAGATAAAACTATTTTATGTGGTTTTGCAGATTTGAGACGACGATTCAAAAATCTTAAATGTTACCTCATAATTTGGAGGATGGACTTCCTCAGAATGGTGAACAAACATGGTTATTTGGTAAAAAACAATATCAAGCAATTTTTTATAATACATAGGTACTTACCTACTAACTTTTTATCTATGACAATTTTCTATAAGTAAGTATATTTTTCTAATTTCTTAGGAGATTCTGGATACCTTCAAAAAGCATGGTTAATGATAATAACAACAATATTTAATGCTGCATCAGACTCACAAGAAAGGAGGGGTGTGTACCACATGTCATATCCAACAATGAAACTGCATTGAACATGGATTTGGCATCGTTGAATTTAGTTATTTATATGACTTTTTCTTGTGGAGCTCTAATGTTGACAACGTTTTTATTCTACAAAAAGGAGCAGTCTGTGCCATAAATATATTTATCCATAAAATAGTAATTTGGTTTATTTGATAAGGAAGGAAGTATAAAGTTAATTTAGTTCTAAGTTTATTGTGCTTTTTTTAAAAAGATTTACTTATGTACAAAAAAACAGTACCTTCGTTGACAACATTTTTATTTACCACTCACTCTTGGATTTTTTTTGACACTTTTTTGACAGTAACTGTCAACGTCAAATTAGACAGAATGGAGCATAGACTATGCGATATTGTGCGATAACAATACATAAGATGAACCACAGAACCGAAATAACCAAACTTGTTCATACTAAAGTAGTCCGTAAGACTATGAAAACACGGTACAAAGTCAAGTGTGTTTTTGTAGGTGCGGTCTCATGCGACCGCTTGGGGTTTGAGGGGTTAAGAAAAGGAACAGTGTGCCATAAATATATTTAACCCATAAAATAGTGATTTGGTTTATATGATGGGGAAAAATTAAGTATAAAGTTAATTTAGTTCTAAGTTTATTGTACTTTATTAAAAAGATTTACTTAGGTAGGTATTAAAAAACAGTACCTTCGTATACACACAATTGGCATTTATTTTTATACACATATAGTTTTAATGTCAATAAGAGAAAGTGAAGCCTCATATTTAATAAACTTTGACTTTGAGAGAGTTAGGTAAGGAAATAAGAATATATTAAGAAATACAACATTAATGTTATTTTTTACTTGATATTTGATTTTACTTGCAGTAGGTACCTATAGAAAATGTTTAAGTACCTACTTATATCAATTTCTACTAGTCATAACATTAAGCTATTGAAGTTGTACTTGATTCATTATCAACATACAAAAGTAATTATATGTATAAACTTGCATTATTATTATCCGATTATTAAATCTGGTGGGTTCTATTGTGTTTGTTATAATATTGTTTTTTCTTTAAATAGGTGGCTTAACATAAGGTGGCTTGTTATACATATAATACAAATTAAGTTCCATATCTAGCATACTCTGTAATAGTTTAGTTATTATCAATTTGGCGATTGTGAAGTAATCGATTGTAATTGTTGCTTGAGTTTGTAATGTTACTATCACATTTTTATTTGTGTGAATCTGTAAATGGTTTGCTGTTTCACATTTTCAGTGTTATACTTTTTATAGAACTGTCGATTCACCTGTGAATATAAAATAAATAAATAAAACTAATTGTTTTTAAATTATTTTTGGTAAATATATACTACCTACTAACTTTATATTGTTCCAATTTCTTAGGAGATTCTGGATACCTTCAAAAAGCATGGTTAATCATAATAACACCAATATTTAATGCTGCATCAGGCTCACAATAAAGAAGGGATGTGTACCACATGTCGTATCCAACAATGAAACTGCATTAAACATGGCTTAAAGTTGTACTTGATTCATTATCAACATACTAGGGTAATTATATAAAATTAATTGTATTAAAATTATTTTTGGTAAACATATAAATAATCCTATGTTTTATTTCGAAACATTATCAACCAACTCATAATGAATGGCAGTGAAATAAATAAATATTTTAACTTGTCGCGTAGAGACCACGATCATGTCATTGTGTCTGTGAAGGCGTATATTTAATAAATGATTTCACTTTTAATTTCAATTATTTTCGGTACCTACCGCTATAAATAAGTAACAATGAAACAATCCTATATTAAGGCGATGTTGTCTTCATCGTCATCCTATGAACGTCCTGAACGTTCCCACATGAACGACAGCACTAAGGCAGACTGGGCTATAACAGGCTTAAGCCCTGAGCCAATACAACCGCAGTGTGCTTTACGTGCCTTCCAAAGCACGGAGGAGCTCGAGACGCTTTTTATTTGGTTACCCATCCTTTAGCTCGGTAATATGAAAGTTGCGTAACTAACTGGCAAGATCACAAACCGGTGCGGCGCGGGCGGGGACTTTTTGCATTAGTTGAACCTCGAGCATTACCTTTCAAGTAACAGTAAGTACATTGCTTCGCTAGTTTGCATATTTTAAAATTAGTTTTAATTTAACTAGCAAAACCATGTACTTGGAATGTTTTTTATTTTATTTTATTTAGGACAATAATCAATTAGAAAAGTAATGTGATAGGTGTTGTAGTTAGACAACTAAACCCGAAAGCCTTAGCCGCTACGCCATAGAGTTACTTTAGGCGATGTACTCATACAAGATGCAAACGTTTTAATCACTACCTAATAGGTACTCGCATCTAAGATCAAACTGTTTAAATGTTCGCGCGGTTTGTAACATTTAGTGTTATCACTTATTTCATTACAGACGGACGTCAAGTTGTTAATATTTGAGAAATTCTTGGCAGCAAGCGTTTGCTTGTGGTCTTCAGTCTTAATTTATTTATATTATAAGCTGAAAAATGGGTTTGGTCTCATATCAATATCATATTATGGTAGGTAAGTCACTCGTCATCATTATAAGTACTTATTTACAAACGTGCTTGTCTGGCGAACTTCCGGCGAAAAAAGCGATTGATTCATTTTTCAAATTGTCTCAAGGAGTCTACCCGAATTTCTTAGTAAAGTGACATTCAATTCACTAAAACTCAAAAGGATCGGTGTGGTTACTACCTATTTATTAATCTTATGTTAGCGTTACATTATCATCAAACAAAAAAATACTAAGACAAGCCTGTATGTTCTATATCCCTTAGCTTATCGATATCGATGTAGCCTAGCGAATTTGATGAGCGATTTTGACGCTGTCACCGGTCGAGCGTTTGCCAGTTGACTAGGCCCTCAGAGGGCCTAGTCAACTGGCAAACAAAATTAAAAGTCAAATCATTTATTAAATATACGCCTTCACAGACACAATGACATGATCGTGGTCTCTACGCGACAAGTTAAAATATTTATTTATTTTACATTATTTATTTCACTGCCATTCATTATGAGTTGGTTGATAATGTTTCGAAATAAAACATAGGATTATTTATATGTTTACCAAAAATAATTTTAAAACAATTAATTTTATATAATTACCCTAGTATGTTGATAATGAATCAAGTACAACTTTAAGCCATGTTTAATGCAGTTTCATTGTTGGATACGACATGTGGTACACATCCCTTCTTTATTGTGAGCCTGATGCAGCATTAAATATTGGTGTTATTATGATTAACCATGCTTTTTGAAGGTATCCAGAATCTCCTAAGAAATTGGAACAATATACTTACTTATAGAAAATTGTCATACTTACATAAAAAGTTAGTAGGTAGGTAGTATATATTTACCAAAAATAATTTAAAAACAATTAGTTTTATTTATTTATTTTATATTCACAAGTGAATCGACAGTTCTATAAAAAGTATAACACTGAAAATGTGAAACAGCAAACCATTTACAGATTCACACAAATAAAAATGTGATAGTAACATTACAAACTCAAGCAACAATTACAATCGATTACTTCACAATCGCCAAATTGATAATAACTAAACTATTACAGAGTATGCTAGATATGGAACTTAATTTGTATTATATGTATACAAGCCACCTTATGTTAAGCCACCTATTTAAAGAAAAAACAATATTATAACAAACACAATAGAACCCACCAGATTTAATAATCGGATAATAATAATGCAAGTTTATACATATAATTACCTTTGTATGTTGATAATGAATCAAGTACAACTTCAATAGCTTAATGTTATGACTAGTAGAAATTGATATAAGTAGGTACTTAAACATTTTCTATAGGTACCTACTGCAAGTAAAATCAAATATCAAGTAAAAAATAACATTAATGTTGTATTTCTTAATATATTCTTATTTCCTTACCTAACTCTCTCAAAGTCAAAGTTTATTAAATATGAGGCTTCACTTTCTCTTATTGACATTAAAACTATATGTGTATAAAAATAAATGCCAATTGTGTGTTTATGAAGGTACTGTTTTTTAGTAGTACCTACCTAAGTAAATCTTTTTAATAAAGTACAATAAACTTAGAACTAAATTAACTTTATACTTAATTTTTCCCCGTCATATAAACCAAATCACTATTTTATGGGTTAAATATATTTATGGCACACTGTTCCTTTTCTTAAAATAAAAATGTTGTCAACGAAGGTATTGTTTTTTTGTACATAAGTAAATCTTTTTAAATAAAGCACAATAAACTTAGAACTAAATTAACTATATTTATGGCACAGACTGCTCCTTTTTGTAGAATAAAAACGTTGACAACATTAGAGCTCCACAAAAAAATCATATAAATAACTAAATTCAACGATGCCAAAGCCATGTTCAATGCAGTTTCATTGTTGGATATGACATGTGGTCCACACCCTTCCTTTCTTGTGAGTCTGATGCAGCATTAAATATTGTTGTTATTATCATTAACCATGCTTTTTGAAGGTATCCAGAATCTCCTAAGAAATTAGAACAATATACTTACTTATAGAAAATTGTCATAGATAAAAAGTTAGTAGGTAAGTACCTATGTATTATACAAAATTGCTTGATATTGTTTTTTACCAAATAACCATGTTTGTTCAACATTCTGAGGAAGTCCATCCTCCAAATTATGAGGTAACATTTAAGATTTTTGAATCGTCGTCTCAAATCTGCAAAACCACATAAAATAGTTTTATCTTTATGTCAATACTCTTTATTCTAGCAATTTTAACAAAACTGACATTTCCTGGTAAATCCCAATATAATAATAGGCATAATACTTACCTTTATTATGTAAGTAATAATTTATTTATTAAAACTTACCGTTTGAACGTAAGGACTGATATCTTTTCCTATTAAGAAAGATGCTTGTCTGTATAAGATTTATAGGATATAGTCAATAGGTACACCTTACTACACTTAGAGCCTTGGTTTAATACTCTAAGCTACCTGGCAAATTAAATCTTCATTGGAACCTGTAAAACAAATAGGCAATCTAAGTTATAAATTGATAAATGGACATTATGGATAGGTTACATTTAATATTTATACAAAAAGTCCCTTACTGTTGTCTTAATCTTGACCTTTCTTGTCATGATTAAAGGTACTTAGGTGGATTTATTTGGCCCAAATGTTTGTATGGTTTGAGAGCCCCTACAAATTGTTATGCAGCGACTTGCTCTTCGTTGCGGAAAATGTTGCATGACACACATTTATTTGGTCACTCACATCGCAACAACTATATCAGCACGCAATTCCCGGCAGACCTTAGCTAAATATTTGAAAGTTCGTAAACGAGAACTCTGAGAACTATTCACAAGTACAACAAACTCGATTTCGTTACTTTGCTCCAAGTAACGTAGGGAAACATTTCTTCCTTAGCGCCTGAGCACTTGATTATCGCAGTCCACAATAGCCCTAAAAAGAGCATTTTAAACAAAACTTTCAACACAACACAACTATTCCTTCATCAGCTGATCAAACAATCGCCATTTTGTGTGAATTTTTCTCTTCAATGTTTGAGTGATCGCTAGATTAGCGATTCTTGGCTTGTCAAACTGTCAATTAGGTCTATTTTAGCGTAAATTTTACGTCGTAGGTAACTTTTGCTTATGTCAATCCCATACATTCGGTTTATCGTAGCGAAGATTTCGTAGCGTTTCATTTGTTTGCCAATTGACTAGGCCCTCAGATGGATTAGATATATTTTCAATTTTATGCGTTATAGTATTATGTTTTTTATTACATAACCGAGACGTACCAAGACGACATGTATTTGGTTCATGGCCCCTTCGCAAACAGTTCAGACAAAGTTTAAGTTTTATGACTTCACTCATTTTATTTTCATGTGATAAAGATTTGAATGTTTCACAATCTATTAGTCTGTGTGTTTGGTTGCAGAGGGGACATGAGACAGAATAAGTGGCTTTAGAATTATTCCTGGAATTACTATAAGAAACAGAAGTAAGAAAGGATCTATTCTTTCATATTTAATTGAATGTTTTGGTACAAATAATGAATATTATCTTGATTGTTGACTAAACTAGTAATAATAAAAATATAATTATTTGGTAAAACTTTTGAATCGAGTCGCCTGAATTGGGGGGAGGGATGGGTAGGAGGAGGTAGGGTGAGGAGTACTCCCCCATTACCCCCCACCCCCTGCTGCAGACAAGTAGTATAATTAAGTTATGTTATTTTTTGTATTTGAGGTTATGTAACAATTGAGGTTGAGGGAGTGGAGAAGGGCGACCCCCCATTTAGGTGGCGAAAGGGGAGAGAGTATATAAAAAACGTCGCACGTACAAAAACGTCTTTTCTGGCGTTTCTCCGGCCGCTCCCGCGGTACGCTCGCTTCGTTCGCTTGGCTCGCGCGTTTTTGGTCAACATACTAACCTAACTTAACCTAATTAACTCTTTAGACTTTTGTCATGGCAGGGGCCTTCGCCCCCCGAGCTCCCCCCACGCGGCGCGCGAGAGAAGGAGCGTAGAGAGGGATTCATTAGTAGAATTCTGAACGTAGCGAGGGATTCAAAGTACGTCGCCCGAGCCAAAAATATAATTTGCGCCCGAGTAATACACTCTACTTTTCATCACCCACTATGAGAAAAAAATATTTTGATTAGGCTCATCAAAATAATAGTACAAAAAGTGCGGCGCACTTATAAAGAGGATTAAAAACTCATTATTGCCCGCTAAAAGTTTCTTATAGAAAACACCACCTTTGGGTGCACTTAAATGCGCAGCAAGTCGTCCTTTTCGAATAGATGGAATGAAAAAATGGTTTTATTTCTACTTTCTTGGGGTTTAAAAAACGGAAATAAAAAATTATTGCTCCTGATTGAAAAAACTTACCCGACACCCTAAACACTGACGATTTGCGCGGGGGAGGGGGGTGGGGGACAGAAAAAGTCGCGTCCGCCATCATGGATCTAGAATTAAATGTTGTATTCGACATCGGCACCGCTGAAAAACATGGAAATGATACCCATATTGATTTTACATAAAAAAGTATCGTCCGCCATCTTGGATCTCGAAATAGATGTTGTATTCGAAATTGAGCCCTGATAAACATGGAGATGATACCCATATTGATTTTATATATAAAAGTCACGTCCGCCATCTTGGATCTCGAAATAGATGATGTATTCGAAATCAGCACCGCTGATAAACATGGAAATGATACCCATAATGATTTAACATAAAAAGTCACGTCCGCCATCTTGGATCTCGTAATGTTGTATTCAAAATCGGCACCCTCGAAAACCATCAAAATAATATCCATATTGATTTTATATCAAAAACTTGCGTCCACCATTTTTGATCTCGATTTTAATAGCTAATTAAATCTTGCCTAAATATTAGGGAATTCTAAAATGGCGTTTATCCATATAAAAAACATTTAAAAAGACTTTACGCATCGCAAAGCATGATATGCATTAAATATTACATTTCAATTCTCATAAAAAAAAAATACTACACACGTTTAATACAATGCGCCACTCCTGACGCGTACTGTGTCCCCAGTGGAGTGTATGGACAGCCCTAGTTGCGCCGCGCCCCGCCCGCCCGCCCCGCACACCCCTCACGATTGCCCTGTCTAGACGTGCCCGTTGGCGGACTGTAAAGTCGAGTCCGCTGCGCCAGATTTTGAACAGAACATTGTTCGAAAACATAAATTACTCAATGGGCCACATTATTACTCAATGGGCCACGCCCCTTATTTATGTTTTCGAACAATGTTCTGTTCAAAAATCTGGCGCAGCAGACCCGCCTTAAGAATTAATAGAATGTAATGGTACTATTATAACCTAAAAAGTGTCATTTGTCGTGTTTATGGCCGATTTTAACAAAATTTTCAAGTGGTTTTTTTAATATCGGCTTTAAACTAACGCTATTACACAAGGGTCAGCAGAATAAAGGACAAACTAACTCATGATGATGACACAAATAAATACTATAAAATAAAATAAAGTATCGATAAACACTGTTTAAAATAACTGAAGATTATTATATTGACTACATTACACGATTTAGGTAAAAAATACATAAAATGTTAAAGATATTTGCCATATCTTGATTTTACCCATGAAATGGGTATTTACCCGCGTTTTTACCCGTTTTGGGTATTTACCGAGAATTTACCGGGTAAAATCCCATCTCTATCCACAATACATTGTTGTTGATTTTATATTTTCGATTCTTTTATCCTAACCGTTCTACATCGGACTCAAAAATGAGAGGTGTTATGTCGAGAGGTCGAGACGTGTTATTTGTTGGTAACATTTACCCATATTTAGGGAGTGACAACTGTGAGCTGGCAACATTTTAGTAACGCACACATAGGCGCCATTTTTTTGCATGTGTAAAAATTTTGCACATCGAAGTTGACTCTATAGTTACCTATCTCAATGTCCAGACTAGTGCCGGAGATGTCAACACCAATGTCCAATGAGAACCACCGGACAAAGCTGCCAACTTAAGCGGAAACTCACGTTCCCAGCAGGACTTTTCGCTTGTGGCCCCGCAGAGACCGCTACTAGGCCCCGCTCGCTGTGCACGAGTTTGGAAGTCCTGGCACACAATACCAGGACAAACGAACATTCCCAAGCTCTACAGCTAACCACAAGCCACTACGAGTCCAACCCACGTCTGGATTCCCGCCGGAGGCACCGGTTAAGGCACAACCAGTAGGGAGCATGGAACCGGGACCCCGTAGTACCCCTGAGCAACACAACTGGACCCGTAGTTCCAGTTACGAACTTTTTCAGACGCTACGCTAGTGCGGCGTCGCGCGCGTGCCATGTTTCCAACAACCATACAATACGACTGTGCGTGCGGCCCTGCGCGTGTGGCGTTTTTCCTCTGCCATACGGCAGTGCGGCCCCACACGCCCGGCGTGTGAGCGCCGAAATATAGGGTTAATTTTTTAAAAACTACAGTAAGATTGGCATGTAAATATATTTATTAACTTTATAAGTACTACAAAAATTAAAACACGATTCGCGCGTATCCCGCACAGGCGTGGCGTCAGCACTTCGCACGCCGCGCATGTTTTGCCTCACAGACAGCTAGCATAGAAAATATTCGAAAACGCCTCGCTTAAAGCGCTGGACTGGCGTGGCGTAGCGTCAGCGCTTCACACGCCCTGCGTGTTTTGCCGCACAGCTGTCATAGAAAAATCTCGTACACGCCTGGCGTGTGCGGGCCGCACTGACGTCGCGTTGTGAAAACACATAGTGCTTGTTTTTATAGCTAAAGTTACAACACTAGTAGTTTTACGTAAATCTCACAAAATTACCTGTCGCTGCCGCCAAAGACGCTTTGAAGCGTTCGCTAGTGTGTAGTGTCACCAAAAGATCGATATTTAAAAATATTATCATCAAAATCATCTGTAATTTTACTACTTTCTTGTTATGGTCTTTAATATTTCATAGTATTAATAGAATTAACATGTTTTAAAAAATACCGTTGTAGTGAAATCTTAATAAGGTCAGTGTGGGGAAGTGTAACTAGGGGGCAAGTGTGGATCCCCTTTAAATTTCGAAAACTATTTGAGCTTTTGTTGGCAGCGACATCTGTTGTTGTGATTAAAACACAGTTTACTCAATTTTAATGTAGATGGCAATGTCTTAAAGTTGTTGCCATTTTGAAATCTGACACATTTTTTAAGATGAACTCGAGTTATCACGTGCTTTTTCAATCGATAAAAATTTTGGTGATTTTTGAAGAATTTGTTTATTTTTTGCCAATAAGCACTTTTATACTAACCAAACTTTCTATTACCTACTCTTGTAATTTCGTTGGAATCGTTGATAATAAGAGAATTATGTCCACTTAAAAATGTTTACCTAAAAATTAAATGGCTGGGGAAGTGTGCCTACTTTGCATGAGGCAAGTGTATCTATATCACATCTGGGCCCTGATTCTGTATCGCAATCTATAGATTCCACACCTAAACCTTACCGCGGACAAACGTCAAACGCATACGTTTTTGAGAAGATATCGTAACTTTTTAAGGAATTAACGTGGTTTTGAAACAAGGAATTTTTACAGAATAAGGGCCCTGTATGTTACACTTGCCTCAAGTCAGGGGTTACAAACATTTTGTTTGAAATTACTGATAGGTAATTTCTAATTGCATAATGCTTAAAAATGTAATAAGTACTTAAAGGAGCAATTTTCTATGAAATCTGGGCGTAAAACCAACAGAAATGTTACTTGTTAGGACTTATTACTAGAAACGATTTTCTCGTATATAACTACTCTATGTGACATAAAACACGATTATTAATTCGGTAATTATACCTCTTTTTCTCACTTATTCTGTTTTAAATAATTAGAAGGTAATGTTTATGTACGTAGCCAACAGCAAAACCGCGGGAAACTAATAATTGTTCCATAAAAAAGTACCGATACCCACTGGATAAATGTAAATTAATTTATTTTAATTATTTAATAATAATAAAAAGTAAAGTCCCACATCTTTACTGAGGACTCAAGGGGTTTGGGGGAATATCATTTATCATTCATCATCTTAATCACCACTCATTATCATCACGGAAAAAAAAGAAATAAAAAACTAATGACTAGGCAGTATGGTCTCAGACCTTAGCCTGTTTCCGGAACAAATAAATTAAAAAAACAATCAAATCAAAAGTGACACCAAAATAATTTGACTGGCAATCGAATTAAAGTTGTGTGGTATTAAAATGAAATAATATACCTAGTCTAGGCTTAAGAAATTGTGCAAAAATGGATATCACGCCATTATTTCGGGCTTGCATAAAGACCGTGAAAACACGGAATAAAGCCTTTGGAATTCAAAGTCCTGTAAGCGAAGACAAGCAACGTATATTGAGAACAAAACCTAAAACGGGCTTCATGACTGCTGCAAAGGATATAACGTCCCAAATTACAAGGTTGAGGGATTTTCTGCTGGAGCACAGGGAAAGATACTTGAGTTTTTTTAATAATGTGAAAGGTGATGAAATGACGGAATCAGAAAGAGATCAAATAGATACTGGAGCTCAGAGAATCATTAACACATGTTCTCACTTACTGAAGGAGTTTCGAAACGACAATCGCAAACTATCCGTCTCGCATCAACTGCGCGACTACATGGATGGAGTTATAGATTTAATAGATATGTATTTAAAAGCTGTCTGTAAAATTCATAGTGAACTTAAAGCATTGCGTGTGAAGCGCGCTTTGGACATCCGCAAGTTGGCGCGGCTGGAACAGCCTCAGATGAAATCTAACATTCCTAATCCGTTTATCGTTGAGAAAGAGAAAGAAAACGACAAAGAGAACGAGGTTTTAGAAGTAGAAGAAACGGACACTGCCAAAAGAAAATTAGATTTAACAGAAAATGAGGTTGCTGTTATATCAGATGAAGGGCAGCTGAGTGCTGAAGAACTGCAGATGTTTGAGTCTGAGAATGTGCAGCTGCTAAATGATTTGAACACCATGACAGAGGAAGTGCGACAAATTGAGAGCAAAGTCCTCCATATTGCAGAACTACAGGAGATTTTTACTGAAAAGGTTTTTTATTTATTTAGTATTTCATTTAAATAACATACTCTATCTGAACGGCATAAGTAAAGTATGGAGTAAAAAAATTGTAAACATTGTACTAACATTATTTAAATATATTTCAGATATTACAACAAGAGCAAGATATTGACCGCATCTCAACAACAGTTGTGGGTGCAACAGAAAATGTTAAAGATGCCAATGAGCAGATTAAACAAGCTATTCAAAGGAATGCTGGTCTTCGAGTCTACATTCTGTTCTTCTTAATAGTCATGTCATTCACCCTTCTGTTTTTAGATTGGTACAATGATTAAATGATAAATCATTGCGGTTTGGTTTGAATGTTTTACTGGTAGGTAACCAGGTAGCATAGGTAGTCATCATTCAATAATAACAATAAAAGTGCCTCAAACTTGATACTTCAAACATTCACCTGTTTAATTTTTAATTGCAAGTCACTGGTGCTTAGCTAGAGCCATTTCTCTGCTAATATTTTGTTACTCCACCATGGCAAACGACGCACATGTGAGGGTGTAGACATAAATACCTTAAATGTGCACTAGTCAATCAATTACATGAAAATTTTAATATCTATACATAATGAAATAGACTTTTTGATTGAAATAAATCAAAAACATTTCTAACTACTTTTAAATTCCTTAATTATTATTAATCATCATCAACTTTGTGGTCAATGTGAGGCCCAATTACTATACCGCATCTTAACTAGAATGCAAAGAGTGTATTATTTTACATTTATTTTACAAAAAGATATCTTGCTTCACCTTCACATAAAATCCCTAAAAACGGCTATATGGGCTAAATCCCTTTACCATTGTGAAATTGAGAGGACACTTCATTCAATAATCAATTTGTCTTGTCAAAAATGTTATTTTATGACTTCTTGGCGGGAAAGTGAAGCGTCATGTCTGCAGTTTTGTATTATTTTCTATAATTTATGTTTTGTCGAATACTAATGTGAAATAATGGTGGATTATTACTGTTAAGAGTTCGTGAACATGCATGAGTGTAGCAAATAAAATAAAACAGTGCAACATCACTTTTCGAATTCTCTCAAGAAGTCCGTGAGTGTGAGACCTCAATAAAGTCCCACAGGGTTAGAGGGGTTTTGTTGTCTTTGGTTTATGTTTTGTCAAGAATAGATGTCTGTCATAAAAAATAAATTACATTAATACTGCATTTATTGCTTTTTAACTGGTTATGGGCCCAGAGGCTTAAATATTGCAGGAAAACCGTGTTGTAATGCTATTATAAACGAAAACGACTTGTAACGTCGTATTGCGACCGGGTGCTACACAGCAAAAATAAAAGACCAAGAAAATGGGGATGTCACTTTCGTCTACAACAGTGAATAAATTAACTGGTGAGAACTGGTCAACGTGGAAATTTGAGACACAAATAATTTTAAATGGCCAGGGATTATATGAAATTGTGTCGGGTGAAAAACTAAAACCAGTATCAAAACCGGAATCACTAGACGAGATGATCACATGGGTCCGGAACGATGCCAAAGCACAAACCATTATCGTCACCCGTATGGAGCCAGGTCCACAAGTCCATATTCTATCTTGTGAGACCGCATATGATATGTGGACGAAACTGAAGTCTGTTTATGACAAAGAATCCACTGTCAGCATTCATCTTCTACAACAACATTTCTTTACAATGCAATTCCACGAGGGCACTGTATCCGACTTCTTGTCGAAACTAGAAGATATCCGTGTCAAGCATAAACAAGCAGGAGAAGCCATTTCAGATAAAATGACTATAACCAAGATCCTCATGTCACTTCCCGAGCAGTACAAATATTTCCGATCTGCATGGGAGTCTGTACTGAGTGAGAAGCAAACGTTAGATGAACTGACATCACGACTCCTACTTGAAGAGGAGCGAAATAAAAGTAGCATTGAACAAGATGTGGCGATCGCATTCATCACTCATGGAAGTACTGCTAGCAAGTGCTTAACATGTGGCAAAGCAGGGCATATAAAGAAAGACTGTTTTAAAAACAAAACCTGCGAATTTTGCAAGAAACCGGGTCATATATCCAAGTACTGTTTCTTCAGGAAAAACAATAAAGATAAGAAGCAAGTGAGTCCTATTGCTCTAGTGGCAACTGAATTGAATCAAATAGAAGACTTCTGGTATATGGACAGCGGATGTTCACAACATATGACTCGAAGAAATGATATAATGTGTGACTATAAAGAGCTTCAAGACCATCCAGTACAGATGGAAAATGGGACAACTATAAACGCTATGGGTATTGGCAATGTGAGATTAGAAGCATTTGATGGACAGAAGTGGCAAATAGTTGAGCTGAAACAGGATCTCTATGTACCGAATCTCAAGGTAAATCTATTTTCTGCTGCTAGTTGTCTAGATAAAGGTCTGCAAATGGTCTCAGATAATAACCTTTGCAAGTTTGTTAAAAACAATAAAATTGTCACTCTAGCCTGTCGTGAAGGTCGATTGTTTAAAATGATGTTCAAAATGTCATCACAACCGTCACAACAAACTATGGCGTTGTCAAGCAAGTCTGACAAAGTTGAAGTATGTTAATAAATGTGAAATAATGTTATATCATCAGAAATTTGCCCACCAAAACTTCGTTCATACAAAAAGAATACTCCAATACAACAATGTTAAAATCACATGTACAAAGCAGCACTTCTGCTCAGCTTGTATTGAAGGCAAACATTCGAAAACTCCGGCCTATTCAAGTATCAATAAGACAAGCTTTCGAGGAGAAATTGTACATGCAGATCTACGAGTATGTGGACCCTTGGAGAAAGAGTCCATTGGAGGTTCGCACTACTTTCTCTTATTAAAAGATGATTTTTCTCGGTTCCGCACTGTTTACTTTATCAAACATAAGAGCGAAGTTATACCAAACATAAAAATATACCTCGCGCAGAGTGATAATGAGGGTAATCGGTGAAAACTCTTCGCACGGACGGAGGAGGTGAATTTCTTAACAAAAATATGAAAGAACTCTTAGAATCAAAAGGAATCAATTTCAATCGCATACACGCCAGTTCAAAATGGTAAAATTGAACGCGAAATGCGCACTGTAATGGAGGCCGCTCGCACGATGATGAAAGCAAGCCAAGTTAACAAGAATCTGTGGGCGGAAGCTCTAAATACGGCCGTGTATGTTATTAATCGGGCAGGGACGAGTCCTGAAGAAGGTAAAACCTCCTATGAACTTTTCTATGGAAAAAAGTTTGATGTTACCCATCTGAAGTACATTTTCGGCACAGAAATGTGGGCTCATGTCCCGAAACAAAAAAGGAAGAAGCTCGATAGCAAGAATAAGAAAGGGATGTTTGTGGGATATGGTGAGAACACAAAAGGCTACAAAATTTATTATCCAGAAAGCAATACCTTCTCAATTGAAAGAGAGGTGAAAGTATCACCTACTATGTTAATGGAAAGCTCTGTGGCAGATGAAGTACACAATATCCCAGTGTTGCTTGAGCTCACCGACACTGAATCAAATAAACCAACAACAAGCTTAGTAACTGACAGTGTTCAAGAATCTGAAGACGAGTTCGTTGATACTTGTGAAGTAATATCGTTGGAAGAAGTAATAGAAGACCCTAATAGTTCAGTTGCTGGTTCTAACACTAGGTCTCTACGTCCTAGAAATACGCTGAGGCCACCTCTCGGTCTACAAGACTATGATACGTCCTACTTCACACTCCTAGATACAGCAGAGCCGACGTCTCTGAAAGAAGCGCAGACGTCTCCAAATGCCTGTAAATGGGAGGAGGCAATGAAGGCTGAAATGAAAGCTCTTACTGAAAATGACACTTGGTCGTTTGTTGAAAAACCTGATAATAAGAATATGATTATAGACACTAAGTGGGAGGAGGTGGAGGCCGGTGTCTGAGAGTGAAGTTGAAAAAAATATCCTTTCTATCAAGTCCAATGCAGAAGGAATGGACGGAGTCAGCCGGCGTATGATTCAGCATGGCTGGTATCATTCCCATTCTCTGCCACATCTTCAACTTCTCGCTTAACACCGGAACTTTCCCAAACTGCTGGCGTCAGGCTGTAGTCATCCCTATTCCTAAAACCTCAAATCCTTCTGTTACGGCGAAAGGCGTTCGCAGTAACAGCGACGTAATAAAGGTTGTGGGCTGGGTAGGTATGGATAGTGAAGTACTTACAGGGATGATGAGTCACAGGAACCGGGAGACGAGCTGACCACGAGCGGCGAGGTAGGTTGGTTTCCTGGCGCACAGTCACTACACTAAACAATAGGCATTCAGGCGTTCTCTTCACTTAAGGTTCAGGGTCACTATATACTTCCACGGTCAGGCTGTTGCGTGCGCGCGCGGTAGCTAGCTAGCTGCCGAGTGGCGCGGTCTGCTCACGAAGCGAGCGGCCGCGGGTCGCGCAGCGGTGGCGCCGCGGCAGATAGGCGGACGCGGTCGTCAACAACCGCTGAGTCAACCACTTTACAGCTGGCGGTATGATTTGAATGGGCGTCCCGGCTTTGGCGGGAACATCCTCCGGGGCCCAGGGTGGGCTCATCCAATGGGAGCCTGGCGATCCGGAATACAGGCCTCCGAAGATGTCCATTCGCGGTGTCCAGGTCTACCACCCGCACGACGCCATCCTTCCCAGGCAGGGTGCGAGCAATGCGCCCCAGTCTCCATTGGAGGGCAGGCAGGTTGTCCTCCTTGATGAGGACAACCTCGCGGAGGACGAGCTCGCCAACTCGGGGAGGGGAGAATGGGGACAACCATTTGGAGCGGGTTTGGAGGGTATGAAGGTAGGACTGGGTCCACAGCGTCCAGAAGCGCTGGGAAAGGGCCTGTACCATCTGGAATCGCCTACGTGTGGAGATCGGCCTATCTTCCACGGATAGTTCGGGAAGGGCCGTTAGTGGGCGGCCTATAAGGAAATGTCCGGCTGTAAGCGGCTCAAAGTGTGAAGGATCAGACGAAAGTGGGCAGAGAGGTCTTGAGTTAAGGACCGCTTCGATTCGAGCTAAAAGTGTGGAGAATTCCTCGAATGTGAGGTGTTGTTCGCCAATTACGCGATATAAAAGTTGCTTTGTTGATTTTACGTTATCTCATGTAACGCACCGAACCATGGTCCCTTAGGGACGTTCAACAACCAAGTAATGTGCTGACCAGCGAGCTTGTGCGCAATCGTGTCATTATTCAAGGCAAGAAAGTTTTGTACTTCAATGAGCTGATTTCTAGCGCCTACATAATTTGTACCGCAGTCCGAGCGGATGAGAACCGGGGCACCGCGGCGTGCTATAAAACGCTGTAACGCCGCGAGGAACGCTTCCGTGCTGAGGTCCGAGACCGGTTCCAAATGAACCGCCTTAGTGGAGAGGCATACGAATATACAAAAGTACGCTTTTAAGAGTTTAACATTACGTAGGGTACTAGATTTAACGAGGAATGGGCCGGCAAAATCGGTCGTGACTAGACTAAATACTGGCTGAGGCGTAACTCTATCGGCTGGCAGGTCGGCCATGAAGGGCGCTTGCGGCTGGGCCCGGCATCGAAAGCATCTAATGCATTTAAAGACTCGGTGTCTAATAATACGGCGCGCGGACAATATCCAAAATTGTTGGCGTAGGATAGCGTGTAAAGTGTCAGCGCCAGGGTGGCAGTGTATTTTGTGGTAGTGGTCAATGATGAGGTCTACAAGTGGGCTAGAGCTGGGAAGTATGAGCGGATGCTGCGCGTCATATCGGATAGACGCATGGGATAGTCGTCCGCCAACTCTAAGGAGCTCTAAGGAGCTCATCTTTAATAAGAGGTGACAGTCGCTGGAGTCTGACGGAGCAGATTTTGCCAGTTTGAAGGCGGTGAATGTCTTCCGCAAACTCATTGTGCTGAACACTGCGCACCCAGTAAAGTAGGGCATCTCTTCGTTCACTGACGTACAAGGGGCCTGAGCGTCGCGAATCTGGGTGGTGTCTGCAGTTGTGCAGAAAGCGTTTTAGACAAGCTGTCACTCCGACGAGCTTGTCTAGTGAACTGAACCGAGTGAGCAGGTCAAAGTCAAGACCGGGCACTGTGACCAGTGACGGGACGTGTTTGGGCTTAAGGCCGGGCAGGGCGTGATGGCCCAGAGCATCGCAGGCCAAGACTCACAAGGCTGTCTAAGCCACGTGGGAGACCACCATAAGTCGTGGGCTGACAGGGATTGCGCAGACATCCCTCTGCTTGCGCAATCTGCCGGGTTGAGCTCGGAAGGTACGTGTTGCCAGGTACATTCTGGTGAGCCTGAGCTGATTTTGACTACCCTGTTGGCTTCAAAGGGTTGAAGACGGTGAGGCGGTGTATTGAGCCAGGCCAGGACTATCGTACTGTCTGACCAACATATGTGTTGTTGTATACTGATATGGGCCGATAACTGAACCGACACACGGATCATGAGCTGGGAGAGTAAAGTGGCGGCCGACAACTCTAACTTGGGGATTGTGAGGCGATTCTTGATTGGTGCGACTCGCGACTTGGCGACAATCAAGTGTACTAAAGTATCTCCGGAGGCATCGAGCTCATGGAGATAAACCACGGCGGCAAACCCGGCTTCAGAGGCATCTGCAAACCCGTGAAGCGAGTATGCAGCTGAGCCTTTGTTTGCACAAACGTGCCGAGGGAAGCGAATGCTAGACAACAGCGGCAGATCCTCTGAGATGTGGTGCCACTCCGTTTGTACTTCAGAGGGAGTGGGCTCATCCCATTCCAGCTTCAGTAGCCACAATTGCTGAAGCAGCAGCTTTGCGCGGAAGATAACGGGAGAAACCCAGCCGTTTGGGTCATAAAGTGAGGCTACGGTGCTTAAAATAGACCGCTTTGTGACATGTGTGATGGGGGGCAGAGAGATGCGGTAGGTGAACTCGTCTGACTGAGGGCTCTACTGTATACCCAAGACCTTAATGGACGTGGACTCTGGGTTCATGTCGAAGTCCTTGGGCATGTCGCATTGGTTGTCGGGAAATCTCTCGAGCAGCTTAGGCGAGTTAGATGTCCACTTACTGAGCTGAAAGCCGCCTAGGTCTAGCAGACTTATCAACTCGTCCTGGAGTGCTTGGGCGGATTCAACTGTGTCATGACCACACAAGATGTCATCAACGAAGATAGACTTGCGAAGAACCTGAGCGGCTTCAGGGTAGCGATGGCCTTCATCATCAGCCAGCTGAAGCAGAGTGCGGATTGCATGGTATGGGCTTGATCTTAAGCCGTACGTGACTGTATTGAGGGCGTAGGTGAGCAGAGGGTGATCTGGTGAGGACCGCCATAGTATCAGCTGATACCGTCTCTGGTCTGGGGCAACCAGCACATTTCTGAACATCCTCTGGATGTCAGTGCTGAAAACGACTGGATGCGTTCTGAAGGACATGATGATTTCCACAATGTCCTGTATGTAGGCATTCATTTATGCTGACACCATTGGAGCTTTTGCAGCTACCATCAAAAACAATGCGCAGCTTGTCCGACCCTGACTTAAATACGCCATGGTGAGGGACGTAGAAGTGAGGTTTATGGGCGAATGTATTTGGGTGACAGGGAGCCATGTGCCCTAAGTCGATGTATTCGGCAATAAAGTCGACGTATTTAGAACGCAGAGACGGGTTCGCCATTAGCTTCTTCTCAATATTGAGGAATCTGCGCAATGCGATAGGGTGAGTTTTACCTAGTTGAGGGGCGTCCTTTAGAAAGGGCAGAGCGACCGTATATCTGCCTGAGGGATCGCGTGTAGTGGTAGAGCGGAAGATTTCCTCGCATTGTTCCTCCAGGGGATCATTATGAGTGTGAGATTGAGGGAGGGGCTCCTCAGACTCCCAGAACCTTTCCAGACTCTGACGTATGTCCTGGGCTGATTCAGCTGAGTCTGGTTGTGAGCTAACGACGTGAGCTGAGTTGACCTGCTGCGCCGGCTGCGCATACAAGTCCTCAATGGGTCCTATCAACGCGAAGTCGAAAATCGTGCCGAAGGCTATGGGCTTGCCCGGGCCCAACGAGACCTTAGTCCCGTCCAACACCTGGCCAAGAACGTCCGACCCCAATAAGAGGTCGATCGGGGCTGGTGTGTGGTAAAGCTGGTCAGCCAATGGCACGGGTGGCTGGCCTAGTACGTGGGAAATGTTTGGTACCTTCTCTAAGGGGAGGTAGCCAATGACGTTTTTTAAAATGTGAGCTGTGGCAGTGATTGTAGGAGTATCATTGTGAGTGGGTCGGCATACTATTGTTATTGCCGCCTTTGACTCATGTTTGTGCTGATTCCCAACTCCTGTAATTTTTAAAGAAGTGGGTTTTGATGGCAGGTTCAAAAGTCGTGCCATGCGTGACGTTATTAATGTCAGCATACTGCCACAGTCCAATAAAGCTCTGGCTGTGTGAAGATGGCCATGTACGTCCGCGACTCTTAGTGAGACGGTTGGCAACAAAATCGGTGTGCCAGTGGGCACAGAAGGTGAGTGAGCTGATTGAGTATCAGCCGAAATTGTATGAGCTGAGTATGCATCAGCTGTGTGGGCATGGGTTGACTGGGCATGGGCTAAAGGGGCATGGGCTAAAAGGGCATGGTCTGAATTTACTTCTTCGCTAGGGTGCTCCGTGATAGTTGGGAGTCATAATTGCTGGCGGCGTTCGCGGGGCCTACCTGGCGAACCGGACCTGGGCGAACTGGCTCTGTGAGCAGAGCTGGGTTGCGCCTGTTTGGCATGTGCGGGTTCGTGCCGCCTGCTGTTTCTGGGGCGCTCCCTCGAGTGCTCCCTCAGCTGTGGTGGGGGTACAGACGAATGAGCTGAGTGCGTTGGGTCGTCTGGTCGATGTAGGGACGTGTGGTGGCTGGAGCTCCCACAGTCCTTGCATGCCCCCCTTGACCTGCACTCGCTCTCGTAGTGAGGGCCGAGATAACGCTGGCAGCGCTCGCGTGCCTGTACAAAGTCCCAACGGCCCTGCGTTGGCTGGGCATTGTACTATCTGCACGTCATGAGCCTATGTCCCCTAGTGGCACAATAGGGACAGTAGGACGTCGAGCGTGAGGAAGAGGACGAGGACGATGATGAGGAGCAGCTTTGCTGGAAGGCCGAGTAGACGGGGAAGGGCTGACTGCGAGCCGGGGAGGTGGATGGGCGGTGACGCATTTGCTGCGCTGGGCGGAACGGTTAGTGAGAAGGCTGTCATAGGCGCGGTGAGGCGATGGAGCTGAGGAACGGCCACGGTAATGGTCGGGTTGTTGCTGAGCCATCTGAGCATAAGTGCGATGGGGCAACTGAGGAGGCGCGCGGCTACAAGAAGGGCCGGGCTGGGGCTGAATGGGTTGAGCCATGGCTATGTTGGAGAACTCTGTCTCCACACAGCGCGCGTGCTCCTCGAGGTAGGAGATAAGGTCCCTTAACGTGGGCAGGGTGTTACTAGACCCGTGCTCGCCCTTGAGCTTCCGCACCACTATTGACACAAACACGTAATCGTCTCCTATGGGCAAATCTAAATTGTTGAGGGCACACTGAGCCGATATGAGCGGCGTGAGGAACAGTGTGTGGATGTTCGAGCGCGTATGGATGCTTGGCAGCCCCAGGATGATGTCCACAAAACTATCAATGAGAACCCGGCGGTTCTCGTACCGCTTGGTGAGGATGTCCATGGCCACGGCAAAATTCTCATTGGTGACCTTTAGGTGGGACACCATGCTTAATGCCTCACCGCTGAGGCTTGAGAAGAGATAGTGGAGCTTGACTGCTTCCGACAAGGGCGCCATGTCTTCAGTCAAACTCCTGAATAGTGCAATAAAGGAGGGCCAGTCCTCCACTTTTGAGCTGAACCTGGGCAGCGCTATCTTGGGAAGGACGGCTGTAGGCGTATTGACGCCGAAACTGGGCTGAGCGCTATGGGTTGGGGATGACGTGGAAGAGGGTGATCCTCCCTAGCCATAAGTATCCCCAGGTACGCCCCGGAGGCCTTTGTGTGGTTCTCAGTGTACGTCCTTTCAATCTCCTCGTCCAAGTTCTCCTCGTCGAGAATGCTGTAGTACAATGAGTCCAGCTTGTCCTTCACGCCCTGTATCTGTGCGAAACGCACGTTGAATTCCGTTATGGAATGTTTGGTGTCGCCAGCAATGATCCTTGATCCCACCTCTAGGAGCTGGTGTATAGCCTTGGCGGCCGCCCTAAATATCGCGGCTTGTGACTTGGTCGGCATCGCGATGAATGAAAGGAGACAAAAAACTAATAATAAAAATAAAAAAAAACAAATTTAAAGGCAGTAAAAAGGACAACACCCTGTATATATTCTATAGTTGGGCTGGACGTATTTGTTTACTAAGGTAATGGCAAATGGGCCAAAATTAACGCAACAATAAAGAAAGCAAAACTAAGTTGGGACGCCTTGTATATGGCCCACTGGTGGGCAAACGCATGTGTATGTGTATGTCTTATTGAACGCGCGTACGTAATTTAGCCGACCGCAAAACAAAAAACAAACAAAACAACAAAAAAAAATCACGTTATCCGTAGCCCACTATTGGGCAAGGCGCTCACAGTCGGGCAGACCTGTAGCGGACACTAGCGCGAAGAATGAGTCGGTCGCAAAAAAAAAAAAAAACAAATAATAAAAACTTAATTAAAAATATTGGGACACTCTGTCTGTGTCCCACAAGTGGGCAAACGTGTATAGAAGCACTATGCTCATGTGGTGAGCACGCACAAAACTAAGCCGATTGCAAAGGCAAAAATTAAAAACAAAAAAATATATCAAATTAACACGAGCGAAAAAATAAAGCACGCTACTTGGCACGCGTGGTGAGCATGCACGAGATCTGAGCCGATGTAAAACGACAAGAACATAAACAATTCATTAAAAAATAAAACGCGAAAAATAACAATACCATCTCTCGTCATAATACCATACGTAACGTAATAATTTAACTACTAAGTTACCGAACAATGTATCATTAGACAACGATCGTATAGGTCCCTACACATAGATCTGTGACAAGACAATCGGATGCATACACGAAATCAACATTAAAACAACGTGCAGAAATAATTGCGTTAAAATAATTTTGAATGTTGTGTTGTCGTAATCCTCACACAAATGTTTCACGACTACCCGACGAAATTTTTATTGGGGCAGGGTAAAGTTACGTGGACAAATGAATTTAGAAATGATGGCACGAATTCGATATAAGATTTAGAAATAGAATAAGATTATGGGCGGAAACAATTATTTTTAGCGGACTGTATTAAAATTGAAAATTAAAACAAAGTTAGTTTCTGATTAGGGCTGAACCTTAGCGGTTATTCCGCGCTCGATTGGACCAAAATGTTACGGCGAAAGGCGTTCGCAGTAACAGCGACGTAATAAAGGTTGTGGGCTGGGTAGGTATGGATAGTGAAGTACTTACAGGGATGATGAGTCACAGGAACCGGGAGACGAGCTGACCACGGGCGGCGAGGTAGGTTGGTTTCCTGGCGCACAGTCACTACACTAAACAATAGGCATTCAGGCGTTCTCTTCACTTAAGGTTCAGGGTCACTATATACTTCCACGGTCAGGCTGTTGCGTGCGCGCGCGGTAGCTAGCTAGCTGCCGAGTGGCGCGGTCTGCTCACGAAGCGAGCGGCCGCGGGTCGCGCAGCTGTGGCGCCGCGGCAGATAGGCGGACGCGGTCGTCAACAATCGCTGAGTCAACCACCTTACAGCTGGCGGTATGATTTGAATGGGCGTCCCGGCTTTGGCGGGAACACCTTCTCTTCCCTCTCATTTTCGACCTATTTCCAATCTTCCGTTTCTTTCCAAAGTTCTCGAGCGCCTGGTCCTTTACCAGATCAGTGTGTTTGTTAACGCAAACCATTTACTGAGCCTCTACCAGTCGGGTTTCCGCCCTGGGCACAGCACTGTGACTGCTTTGACGGAGTTGACGGACGATATGCGTGAGGGTATGTCGAATCAACAGCTCATAACTTTGGTTCTTTTAGACTTCAGCAACGCATTCAACACTGTTGATCTCGATATACTCTTGGCAATGCTGACGAGTGTTCTTGGGTCGGTCTCTGTGGTTGAGTGGTTCCGCAGCTATCTTGCGAACCGTAGGCAGTCTGTCCGGATTGATGATAGTCTGTCTGATCCCTGCGACGTTACTGCTGGTGTGCCACAGGGCGGCGTCCTTTCCCCCTTCCTTTTCTCTATCTTTATCAACTTCCTTACTCCTCTCCTGTCATGCCAGTATCACCTTTACGCTGACGACCTACAAATCTACTCCCGTGCTCCCATCGAGGACGTTGACGACATGATTGCTAAACTTAATGTTGAACTTGCGACTATACATGAATGGAGTCGAACCCATGGCCTCTTGGTCAATCCTCACAAGTCGCAGGCGATCATTATTGGTGGGTCGAAGCAGATTGCCCGACTCAAGCACGTCAATGTTCCCCCACTCCTATTAAATTCTGTTCCCCTTCCCTTCAGTGATGTTGTCAAGAACCTTGGTGTTCTCTTCGACAGTACGTTGTCCTGGGCGCCTAATATTGCAGAGGTTAGTAGGAAGATGTTTGCCGCCGCTGGTTCGTTGCGGAGATGGAGAAATCTGCTTCCTGTGAGGACCAAGATCGAGCTTGCGCAATCTCTCCTCTTGCCAATTCTGGACTACGCTGATGCCTGCTCCATTGACCTCAATGAGGTTTTTTTGGATAAGCTGCAGCGACTACAGAATCTGTGCATAAGGTTTATATATGGCCTGCGCAAGTTCGATCATGTGTCTGAATACAGGACAGAACTCGGGTGGCTTCCTATCAGACTGCGACGCGAGGAGCATGTTCTGGTCGTCTTGTATAACGGCTGTATGACCCTCGCACCCCTCCTTACCTTAAGGAACGTTTCCAATTTCTCGGTACGGATCACAAGCGTGAACTCAGGTCTAAGGCTGACAACTTTCTGAAACAGCGCCTGACTCGCTCTGAACACTTCAGAGACTCCTTCTCAGTTAAGGCTGTCAGCCTATGGAACAAACTCCCATCTGAAGTTCGTCACTCGAAGTCACTTGCTTCATTCAAAGCCAAACTGCATTCGCATCTTTTGGCTAGGTCCTAGTATGCAACAACCGTTATTATATTTTAAGTATTTTATTATATTACTAGTATAATATATGTATACAAATATATATTTATCTAATTAATTTTTGAATGATATTAAGTATTTGAATTCTGTTTTTATTTTTTTTTTATTTTTATCTCATATTTGATTCTTCTGGTGCACTGCCTGTCGCTCTTTTTTTTTGATGTCCTATACCTCAAAGGTTGTCTGGAAGAGATCGCTTTAAGCGATAAGACCGCCTTTGCCCACATTAGCTTTTTTCTTTTTTAATGCTTACTGTTTGTACCTTTCTTTATTTTTGTGTGTGCAATAAAGCGTTGTATCTATCTATCTATCTATCTAATGCCCGATCTACACGTATTAAGTAATTTAGTAGTTAACTAAATTTTAACTAAATATTAAGTGATTAAGTGCATGTAAACACAGAATTTAGTAGCAAGTTGCAAGTTAAAATTTACTTAACAACTAAAGAGCTAAATTAGAATTCTGTCTATTTTTCGGTTAAGTTGGTGGGCGGGGCTTGTCACTTGAGTGCACTATGCAATAATGGTGGATTATTAACTGTTATGTGTTCGTGAATGTGCATGAGTGTTGGCAAATAAAACAAAACTGTGCAACATCACTTTTCAAATTCTCTCAAGAAGTCCGTGTGAGATCTCAATAAAGTCCCACAGCTTTATTGAGTCTGAAGGGTTTTGGGTTTGGTTAATTTACCATTAAACGATCATTTATCACTCATTTTCATTATCATCTACTTTATGCAAAAAAATATTCACTTTAATATCTTACTTGACACTGCCTAAATGTGCTGACCATACGAAGCCATTATTTAAGCACAGAATTTACGACTTCATCACGTTGTTGATCGTCCATCTTGAGTGAACTAAAGAGCTTATCTACTTAAATACGTATGGACACCTACTTAAATTTAAGTCACTTAAAATTTAGTTAAAATTTAGTTTACTACTAAACTACTTAATACGTGTCAATTAGCCATAAGTGAGTTTTCAAAATTAAACGAAATAAAGATAATGAAATCGATTTGTATAAAGCTAGATTAGTCACTAGAGGTTTTATAAAGAAAGGGTCATGGGCCGTTTACACGTATTAAGTTGTCAAGTAGGTAACTAAATTTTAAGTTAATTTTAACTTAATTTTAAGTTGTCGATCGTTTACACTTGTATTTACTTAAGCACTCTTTAGTGCATACGGCGTTACGGCGGCGACACATCGCGGCAAGACCGGCTCTCGTCACACACCAGACTTCACGACTTCACTAAATTGTTGCGTCCACACGTCAACTAAATGACAATTTAGTAGAAGCCACGCCTACCGGGGAATGCAAGCGGTGCGGGAGGGGCGGTTACTTACTCAAAAAATAGACTCGATTCTATTCTACTTGTTTACTTGCCCATCGTTTACTTACCACTTGCTACTAAAGAGCTTATAAGTGACTGTTTACACGCAAGAATTTAGTTAAAATTAACTTAAAATTAAGTTTAACTTAATACGTGTAAACGGCTCTTTAGGTTATGTGGGTCGACCCATTACCGGGTCCATGGGTAAATTTAATTCCCCGTGGTCCAATGGCACTAGGGATTACATTAGGAGAATATTTCGACTTCGATTATATTGATATTAAATTAATTACAACCATGAACTTTAACTTAAGATTACCTATGTATTATTATGTACATACATCCTACTGCATATAGCGGCGATGGGCTCATCAAAATAATACTACCTACCCCTTTCTTCACTTGCGTGTCGTAAAAGGCGACTAACGGACTAAAGACTGCACATACATCATCACTTCCTTACTTACTTAGTAAGTATATTTTTTTTTGTTTATTATACTTACTTAATTACTTACTTTTTATTTTTTTCATTTTTGTAATTAATTTAATATCGATATAATCGAAGTCGAAATATTCATCCAAATGTAATCCCAAGTGCCATGGGACTACGGGTAATTAAAATTACCCGTGGACCCGGTAATGGGTCGACCCACCCGGACCACGGGTAAAGACTCGTTAGATAGAGAGCTACGTAAATATTTTTTAAACATCTTTAGATTGAGGGTGGGACAGATCCAGCATTCAAAATATGAGAAATTTACTATCATAATATGTATTGTGTGATTTTGGTATGAACTTTATCTTATGCCGGCACTTCACATGGCGTATCGTGTTCGCGTATTTGCATTATTTGTCCGAACACGGCAATGTGTAGATGGCCTATTTGAATATATTTGCACAAATAAGGCAAACAACGCAAATAGCGAATATGCGTTTCCGTCCACTTGTCGGTTTTTCATCACACATCAAAGGAATCAAATACGGCAAATATTTGCGTCGGCCGTCCACACTTGGTTCTGTTCAGAAGCGCGCGTGCGGCTGTCCTGTTCAGATGTGTTCAGTTTTTTATACTTTATTTATTTATTTATTTATTTAGATGTACAATACAAATTACAATCAAGTAAATGTTACATTAAAAAACAATTAATAAATCTGGATTGCAATTCAAAACAATGTACATTCAGAAAAATATAATATTTAAACAATGATCACAGAGCATTAAAATAAAAGAACAAACGTCCATTACAGTTGCAATATTCTGTACCGGGACTTGTGGAGCGTTAGGTGCAGACGGCACGTAAGCGGTATCACCCTGTGAACCATTGTCAGAAGGTCTGGACATTCCTATTTCCTTATTCTTAAATACTAAACGAGGAGGACGGAGAAGAGGAATTTTGGGGAAAATTCAAGGAAAATGCTACTCGGTACTCACAACGTCAGTAATAGTGCTGTCAGCCTCAAAAGTTTATAGGTTTTGTTCCTACTTAAGACGGCGACGCCATGACTTTGTATAATTATTTAAATAATGCAAACCAATGGATAACGATAGCAGGAGGTAGTACGCCTCAAAATGTCATGTTGTTGTTAGGAAAATTGACCGGCAAGGCAGCTATTATTGTATCTATGATAGAGCATAACTTTAATTGGGCTTCTGTCGAAGCAACTTTAAAGAAAGAATGCGGAGATAACAGAGAATATAATACGTTTTTAATGGAATTGTCCAATTTAAAAAGAAAATGTTTATATAAAGATTTTATTTTTGAATTAAATCAAAAATTATTTTATATAAGAAGTAAGCTAAACGATAAATATAACAACCAACTCTTAGTTGATGAAGTAATGGAACCTTATATAAACACAGCACAAAATACATTAAGGAATAGTTTACCTTACCATGACCAGATATATGTCAGTAACTGAAGTTTCAACGAAACGGTGCAAAGAATATTACAGTTGGAAGCTGAAGGAAGATTTGATAGTATTAAACAAAAATTTTCAAACATTTTGCCACCACCACGTGTAATTAATCAACCAATGGCTTATCCTCCTACACAACAAAATCCAAGATATTTTAATTATCCACCATACCCTAAAAATAATAATTTTAAACAATTTGCCCCTCAACAAAATTACGCTACACAATATAATAAACCCATCATGTTTTCTAATCCCAACAACAACAATGTGTTTAATCAACCTAAACATCCCTATTTTAATCAGCAACAAAATAATAATTATAATCAGCATTCTAATTATAAACCCCAACCAAGTTACAATCAACAACCGAATAATTATAATAAAAATAAATACGTAGATCATAATAAACAACCATTAGACGTATCTATGAGAACTGCGCCACAGTTAAGGCCAGGCCAAATCAATTTAGGTAGAGGAATGGTAGCTGAAGAAGTTTTCCACGTTTAAGAAGATCAAAATAACGACGATTACTCTCAATATTTACAGGACTATCAGGAATATGAATATTATAAAAACTTACCTCAAAATAACGAATGTGCTGACGATCAAAATAATGAACAACAGCATCACGATCAAAATTTTCAAATTGGTCAAAAACAAAACGACCCATCATAGAATATAATCATGTAAAATCTTATCTTCCTTATTTTGAAACAGAGAATCCTAAATTAAAAGTTTTAATTGACACAGGCAGTCAACGTTCTTTTATTACAAGTCACGTACAACAAAAATATTTCAATGAATATTGGAAGCCTGAAAAGTTTGTAGTGCGAACATCGCATGGGGTAACATCTCATAATGGTACAATAGAAAGTCCATTCTGGTGCAATTATTTTGGTAAAGATAAAGGATCATTAAAATTTTATATATACAATTTTAGTGAAAAGTATGACATCTTAATGGGTACTGATATGATTGAACAAATTAACGCGAAAATAGATTTAAAGGAACGAAAATTAAGTATGCCTGAATGTGAAATACTTATTTTTCATATGACCGACGATAATAACTTAAACATAGAAGAATTATGTTCAACTTATAAAGACTTATTTTCGGAAGATGTTACAAACAGTGCTACAAACAAAATAAAGCATCATATTGGTTTAATAGATGACGAGCCAGTTTATCAAAGACCAGTTCGCTTGCCACAAACTCAACAACAAGAAATTAGAAAACAAATAAATAAATTATTAGATGGAAAAATTATAAGACAATCCGAGTCACCATGGGCATCAGCTGTTCATTTAGTTCCAAAAAAAATAGACCAATCTGATATACAAAAATGGAGAATGGTAGTAGATTACAGGCGTCTAAATGAAAAAACGAAGTCGGATAAATTCCCATTGCCTAATATAGAAGATTTGTTTTCCAAATTACAAGGCAACACATATTTTACGACTTTGGACTTGACTTCAGGTTACCATCAGATTTTAATGGACGATTGTTCTATAGAGGCAACTGCATTCAGTACTTTAGACGGCCATTACGATTTCTTGCGTATGTCGTTCAGTCTAAAGTATGCGCTTGCTACGTTTCAACGAATGATGAACAGTATATTAAAACATGAAATAGAAAGAGATATTTGTTTAGTTTACTTAGATGACATTATTGTATGTTCAGATAATAAACAAAATCATATAAATAAATTACAGCAAGTTTTTGAATCATTAAGGAAGGCAAATTTAAAAATAAATATTAATAAATGTGTTTTTATGAAAAAGGAAATAGAATTTTCTGGGCACATACTAAACAAAGACGGACTTAAACCAAACCAAAAGAAGATAGAGTCTATTCAAAAATTTCCAATACCAAAAACGGTCAAAGAAATTCGAGCATTTTTAGGCTTAGTTGGTTATTATAGGAAGTTCATACCTAATTTGAGTAAGATAGTTAAACCTTTGACTGAAGCGACTAAAAAGAATGCCATAATTGACATACAAAATAAAAAATATATTGAATCTATTGAAGCATGTAAGCATCTATTAACAAATGCGCCAATATTAGCATTCCCCGATTTTAATAAAACATTTGTAATCACAACGGATGCATCGGATATAGCATTAGGAGCTGTGCTTAGTCAAAACAATCACCCGATCGCTTATGCGTCGCGCACATTATCAAGTACTGAGCAAAAATATAATACTACAGAAAAAGAGTTACTAGGAGCATTATGGGCAATAGGACAATTTAGACCTTATGTCTATGGTAGACAGTTTATTTTAAGAACTGATCATAAAGCTCTTATTTGGTTGTCAAAGTTAACAGAACCAAATCAAAGATTAACTCGTTGGAAGCTTAAACTTCAAGATTACGATTTTAAGATTGAACATGTAAAAGGAAAAGATAATTACGTAGCTGACGCATTAAGTCGAGTTGAAATATACCATACAGACGGAGACTCATTAGAGGTTAATTTAGAAGAAGATTTGGCTTTGTCTAGCTCAGGTAATAGTTCTGAAATAGTTGATTTAGAACAGGATTTAGCATTATCCAATAGCGTCACCGACAGTTCTATACAAAGTACTGTGCATTCAAATCAAGAAAACAATGACGAAGCTATACCTAGTATACATGCTTATCCTCTGAAACGTTTGAGACGCGTGATCTTCGAAATGTCACCGTTTGAAAAAGCTAAAAGGGAAAACGGTATATGGTACTTTTATATACCACCTAATCAAGAAGAAAATACTATTAAGAAATTTATGTTAGAATATTTGGGAAGTGAAAAATATGCATTTATCATACCTAATGATGAGTTATATTATAAGGTGTCCGAAACATATAGAAAGCATTTTGATTGTACAAAACTTAAACCTACCAGATATACTAAATTATTGATAGAAGTAGATAACAAGGAAAGGAAGAACAATTAAAGCTAATTAAAGAGTATCATCTCTACGAAAATAGACACGCAGGAATAGATAGCGTGAATAAACAATTAAAAGAACAATATGACTGGCCAAATATGCGGAAACAAATAAAGAAATATATTCTAAAATGTGAATTATGTAAAAAGGAAAAATATAATAGGCATCCTAATGTCACTTTATCTTTAGAAACAGAAACTCCTCATGAACCTATGGATATATGGCATATAGATTTTATGTCATTAGAACGACAATGGTATTTAACGATAATAGATAAATTTTCAAAGTATGCTGTTATAAAACCAACAGAAAAGAGTCGAGTATACGACACACTGTCAGAAATATTTGCACTCAAAGTCAAAGTCAAAGTCAAATTATTTATTCAATGTAAACCTTTACAGGCACTTATTGACGTCAATACTAATAATAATAAAAAAACAGTTAACTAACTTATAGTTAAGACTTAATAACTAATCTAACGAGCTATTATAGTCTGTGCCAGGCAAATGCGCATTGCTACCCCCAGTACCACTGCACGCCGAAACAGAATCGCGTCGAACCGAAATATAAGCCGTGGTCATAGAATTGTGTAATATGATTTCCAATTATCGTATTGATACTGTGGTAAGTAATATAAATTGGAGAGTTTTTGAAGTAAAATAAAGTAGCGGCTGAAATGAGTTTTGGAAAACATTAGTACCTAACCTAGTAATAAGGTTGACATTTTTAATCATTCAAATATCTTTTTTTATAAAAACTTAAGCATAAAAAAACGTCAAAAATTAATAAGTATAAACTTGTGTGTTTTAAAATTGTTTCGTTTTTCGTCTTGGTACCAGCACAGAATAACTAATACTACTACCGTACAGAAGGTTAACCCTCCAACGACCCCCACGCGAAACTGAAACCTATCTCGTGACCCGAGCGTTCATATTCCGATAGGCACAGCCGACTCGATATCGATTTGACGTCTGTCAGGAGCGCAGGGTTTACGCGCGCGCGTAGGGATTACGAGTTAAGAGGAAACACCACGCCGACGCGGCACCCAAAACTCCCACACAAAACACAGAAAAACGACGCCCCGCAGCCCCCTTTAAAGAAAGAGACCCTTCACGTCCGTATGCTTGATTCCTTTGCATTAAGTCATTTATTTGTTATAACCAGGAGCCTTCAAAATGAAGCGAAATCACTTCGTTTTAAGGCGTCTTCAGAAACATTAAGTAACTTGTTTAAAAAAAAAATCAAACATACAGACACAGAAAACCTCCTCCCCCAAACGACGCTTAAATAAAAATTGGTCCACCTCTGAAGGAGGAAACAGGGGACCACGAAACGCCGCTCCCCCGCGCCCCGCATGAGAATCCCGAACGCCACGCCGACGCAGTGTTTCTTCTCAAGGCTAGATAGATCGCGCTTTAAGTTTTTTCAAACCATCTGAGACATAGAAAATAATGGTTTAAATTCCGGAAAAAAAAAACTATGTATTAGTTAAGGATCCAATCTAGGTATTCAAAGTCTCATTCAGTTACAAAATCCAATAAACATCACTCGATAAAAAAAAAAAAAATTGTAATGTTTTTTCAATATTATGACTAAGCTACTGATAGATAGATAGATAGATAGATAGATAGATAAAAACTTTATTTACTGCTAAAAGACACACACGTGTTGGTACACAAAATCACAATAAAAAACAGTACAAAAAAAAGAAGATTATAAATATGTGTGTGTGTGCCGCTGCAGCAAAAGGGTGGCAGCTCATCGTCATATTCGCTAGCCGCGAATCGCTGGTTTTCAGCTACAACCGTGAGTGTAAACGCGAGTACGTGTACCAACGTTAGAAAAAAAATCAAAACTATAACTAAAAATTAAATACTAAATATTAAACTTAAATAACCTGTGATGATTGTGCCTATTTGCTTGCCTAAATTGCAGCTGAGATGAGATATACCTAATAAATAAGTGGTAGATTTAGATCAATCACACTCAACCACATTCACATCACCATCAATCGAACCAGACCCGCACCGACGCCACGTCCCCAACCCAACCTCCACCACCCCCACCACTCCCCATCCCCGATCCTACGGGGGCAAACCAACATCGCGTCGCGTCGCGTCGGCCATATTCACTTCCGATCCAGACTGCCTACGCGACACGACGCGACACCGGTTCACCCCCACAGGACCGAGGACAAAAAATGACGAGGGTAGCAGAAGCAGAAGCAGGCTAGGGACGCAGCATCGGCACAAGTCCAACTCGATCGACAGTGATGCGAATGCAACCGAATACGACCGATCCAAATCCACCAAATAAGATATAAAATTATTTTAAAATATAATATATGTACATGCATACATATATATACACACATACAATACATTCATACACACTATCCACATATATAGATACGATACTGATACTTTACATTTAATTTTTGTACTCAACGAAAGACAAATAATTCGCATATAAATTAGCAGAGAATCCTATATATAAAGTCTATAAATATAGGCAATAAAACCTATAAAACGCGCCGCTTCGCTGTTATACCCGTCCCGTACCGTCGTACCATCGAGAGAGCGAGAGAGAAGCCGCGAGAGAGAAATACCTGGCCTTAAGCGACGACGCGCGACGTGGAGCGTGAGAGCCGAGCGGCAACCTTTACTGTCATACGCCTAGGCGGCCTTCCTGGGAGGCACGCCGGCCGAACGTACCTAAACTGCAGCACCCCACTGGTACAAATGGGGTAAATGACCCTTCATGCACATCTAGCTGGCACAGACCATAACCTACTCTACCTACCTAATCTACCTACCAAAACCAATCTAACACCAGTTCGGATTTTGGGAGAGCCTTCGACCGAGAAGAGCTGGCAAGAAACTCAGGAGGCCTTACTTTTTTCTCCCTCTAAGTAACAATGTTACTTTACAGTGTCATAGATCTAATTAAGTAGGTACAAATTATTAAACATAATTAAGTACAATTTGTACGCATCAATAAAATTAATAATAACTAAACTAAATAATTTCAACAATTCATAATAATTGAATGAAAGAATAGTTAATAATAGACTAAAAATACTAATAATAAACACTAGTACAGAGTAGACTTATTTCCATGCATTTTTGTCTGCAACATAGTCATTGATCTTATAATAAGCTTTCGCAATTAACACACGTTTAATGTGCGTTTTGAATTTGTTGTCTGTCAATGCAGTGATGTCGTCAGGTATTTTGTTATAAAAACGAATTGAGTTGCATAAAAAAGATTTACTACTTTTGCTAAGTCTGAACTTCGGAGCACACAGTTTGTTCCTGGGTGTAGATTTTTACGAGCGTACATAATATTTACAAATATGTACAAGGACGGTAAAGTAATGATATCTATATCTTTAAATAATTCCTTCAACGAATCACGTGCTTTTAACTGATATATAAACCGAACTGCTCTTTTCTGGAGAATGAAAATTCTACTAACGTCTGCTGCCGTTCCCCATAGTAGTAATCCATATGACATAACGCTATGGAAATAAGCAAAATAAACCAGCCTAGCAGTAGACTGATTTGTAATTTTTCTTATATTTTTAACAGCAAAAGCAGCCGAACTGAGCCTCTTTGCTAGACCCTCGATATGAGAACCCCACTGTAATTTAGAGTCTATCCTAATACCAAGAAAAGACGTTTCATTAACAATTTCTAACGTTTCCGAATCTAATTAATAATAATAATAATAATAATAATAATAATATGTTTATTTTCTGTAACAATATTTTGTTTTACATTCATAGGGACAGGAGTCTCCTTTTAAGCTAAGCCTGTACCAGGAGATACCGCTCTTCCATAGCAATGGCTATCTTATTTAATAATTATATTTATACATTTTATTTAATAAAGATTAGTAATTAAAATTAAAATTAGTAGTTATGTGTGTGGTTCTGTCTTTACGTGCGCATGTGTAAATATGTGTGTGTGTATGTGTGTGTGGGGGTGTGTGTGTGCGTGTATGAGTTTTTGTGTGCGCGCGTTTGTATGTTTATATGTATGTGTGTTGGTGTGTGTGTATGATTGCCTATGCGTCCATGATCATCTGTGTTTGGTGTATGCTACGAATTTTGTTTGATTTGATTTATTTATCTATTTTGTTTGGATAGTGTTATACATAGTTTAATTGCTATTTATTTAAAAGTAATTCCGTATCTTCATAATTCAATAGTTTAAGCCATCTAGTAATAGTAGATTTATTTTCTTTTACTAGATTAGTATATATTTCTAACTGCTTGTTTAATTTGTTGTATAATATCGCAGATCGCTTATCATATTGCATGCTAGCCATTGATGTTTTTGTTATGGGAATTTCTGCTACGATATCTTTTCTCCTTTTTGTTATTTTATTTTTATCAAAAGGCAGTTCTTTATGTTTTTTAGAACAATCTGCAATATATACAACTTTCTCACCGATAACAGGTCTGTAATCTGGTATAACTCTTCTGTTGGAAATCTCCTTTTTTTTAAATACATTATTTTTATTAATGCTCTTTGTGCTCGCTCTGTTTCAATGAACTTTGTCTTTGCCGCCCCACCCCAAATTGGGATGCAATATGTCAAAACGGATTGAGCCAGAGCGACATATATTTCGGTGAGAAGGTTCCTAGATGTTTTATTAGGATCTGTGATTATTTTTTTAGGTACTACGTGTCTTAATGATTTAAAAATCCAATTTAGTTTTCGAACTCTGGCACTAACATATTCCAAATGATTGTACCAGGAGAGTCTTTGGTCTATGACAACGCCCAATGTTAATAATAGGACAGTCACAGTTTTTTGTCGCAAGGTCAAAACATTTGTGTATTTTTAGGCTGTACTCATCACTTGGTTGTTTCTGATCGTAAATAGAAAAACATATGTAATTGGTTTTAGAGTAATTTAGGGACAGGAGATGGTCTTTTAGCCATTTAGCGATCTGAGCAACTCCAGTTTCTGCTACATTCCTCACATGGTCCCACGAATCACCAGTGAAGACTACAGCTGTGTCGTCAGCATAGGAGAAGATATTTGCATTTTCTATATTTAGACGGCAGATACCATTAATGTAGATTAGGAACAGCGTAGGACCCAGTACGCTACCCTGGGGGACGCCATAGGTCACATCTGTGTCCTCACTGATATAGTTCTCTAGTTTAACCTTTTGAATCCTGTTAGAAAGGTAATCTTTAAAAAGAGCTAAGGGAACCTCTCTTATTCCGACATTTTCCAACTTTTTCAACAGGATGGGGATAGAGACGGTGTCAAATGCTTTTTTGATATCTAGAAATACAGCTAGACACTTTTTCTTTTTATCAAGTTTTTGTACTACCAGCGAGCTTAGAGCAGTTACTGCATCTTCTGTTGATTTGCCTTGTCTAAATCCGAACTGTGAATGAGATAAAACATTGAATTGATTAAGGTATTTTTGGAGTCGGACATTTAACAATTTTTCAATTATTTTGGATATCGCAGGTAGTACCGATATGGGTCTGTAATTGCTGACATCGTCTCTATCCCCCCCCTTGTATACCGGAGTAATCATGGAACTTTGAGAGGATTAGGGAAGATGCCTTTATTGAAACAAAGGTTAACCAAATGCGCCAAAATAGGTACCACTTCCTTGTTTACAAATTTAAGATATTTAGTTGAAATATTATCACAACCCGTTGCACTGTCTGATTTCAGATTCATAAGTGTTTTCTCAACCTCCTCAGGATCAGTGTCTAGAAGGACAAAAGAATTGGACTGGGGTGTTTGGTCAACAAAGGAACGTTTGGTATTGTTCTCAGTATTAGATTGAATCTGCTCGGCCAGTTGTTTGCCGATGTTGACAAAGTAGTTGTTAACACAATTTGTTGATTCAATTGGGGATGGTTTAATATTCAATAGCTCCATATAAGTGTTGTTAGTTTTGTGTAAATAGTTTATATCTTTTATATTTTTCCAAAGTAACTTATTATTTTTAATAGAATTTGCAAGTAAATCGCTTTCATATTTTCTTTTCAGTTTTTTTATTAGATTGTTACAAAAGTTTCTATATCGCGTGTACGTTATTTTTAAGATGTCATTATATGGATCGTTTTTCAGTTTTATTTGCATTTTATTTCTGTTATTTATGCATTTTAAAATACCAGTTGTAATCCACGGTTTTAATATCCGGCGACTCTTGGGAATTTTTGTAACGATAGTATTTTTCTCTATGGACTATGTTAATTTTTCTAAAAGCGTTCTTATCACTAGGTCGGGATCTTCGCTTAATAGTAGAGTTTCAAGATTTTGTTTTTGTAAATAAAGTTGCGCCTTTTCATAATCGTTTTTTTATATATTTTTTTTACAATTAACTTATTTTTCTGTTTAGACAAGGCTAAGAAAGTTGTGAAATGATCTGTTATTGTGGTACGTAAAACTGCAATAAATGGGGAGATGTTCTTTTTATTTACATTCAGCATAAAATGGTCTAAACAATTTTCCTCTCTGGTGGGTAACGTGTGACCAGCAAGAATACCATAAAAAGATAACATTTCAAGATAACTTATTCTACTTCTATAGTCTTGAGCGGTTTCAGTAGGCCTAGAATTAATTTTTATGTTTATATCCCCTGCTATTATAATATTATTTTGTGTACTTAATGCCTCTAAATGGGTATTTAATGAATTTAAAAAGCTATCTGTATTAACAGTAGATGGAGAACGATATATACACAAAACTATACTATTACATAGTTCTACTTGTAGACAAGAAGCATTGGAAAGTTTTATTTCTTTTACCAGTCATTTTATAGATTTTTTTACGTAAACTACCACACCATCATTTTGATTTAATTGACATGTAGTTGCGTAAACGTTGTAACTAATTAAGTAATGGGCGATTTTCCGAGATCAAAAAAAAAAAAGAAATTGGTTCGTAAATGACTTCATAGATGGCGCTTAGCATAGATTAGTATGGCGCTTAGTAAAAGGCGGGTCCATGAAGAACACGTGTATGGCTACGTAATATTTATTCCATTCCAAAATATAAATAGGTCCTGGAGATCCTGAATAAAAATTTGTAAGTACCTACTATGTTTTTATTTTTTTGGTTTATAACAGCCCTTAGGTAGGAACGGGTCGGCTTTCATAAAACGCCATCTATCGAGTATTTTTGAACTAATTTTTATTTTTTAATTTGGGCTGTCAGAAAATCGCCCATTGCGGTATGGGCTTGTTAGCGTTTAGTCTACATTCCGTTAAAATGATTAAATCAGTATCAAAGCTAAGATTCGACAATGTGAGTGTAAAGTCATCAAAGTTGCAGTATATACTTCGTATGTTTTGTGATATTATGGTTAAATCCCCTTTATTTATCTTAATGTACAGTCACGAGCACCAATATGTATACACTTTGACTCTTATTTCATTGTGTTAAGAGTTACAATTGTTTACATATTTTTGCTCGTGACTGTACTTGACCAGCTCTGAGGTATCACATTCTATACTACGTGCTATTTCTATTTTGTCTATTTCGTTCAGAGTCTGTAGAGTTGTATCACCCATTTAAAATTATATTGGTTTCGAACATTGTAGCAAAATTATTATAACATTTGAGCGTAATATATGGTATTGTGAACACATGTATAGGTTTAAACCCTTCTGTAGGTAATAGAGTAATTTTGTTTTTGATCCTAATTATAATTGAATGTAGTTTATGCGTGTAGCATGTATTATTGATTTTATGTTTTTGATTTGTGTAGTAAGATTTTTGTTTAATGTAGGTGTGTATGTTATGTAGTAAGTTAATATTTGCAGAATTAATAAAAAAACATGAAAAGTTTAAGTTGTAAAGTTTCAGCAATAACATTATTAGCTTATCAAGTACACTAGTATATGCGACATAAATGTTATTTCGCCAACAGTAAAAATTGATTAATACGACTAGTCACTTTTCCTCTAGCAGGTGATGTATCTGTTCTTCACTTCTAATTGTTATTATCGGCGCGAACGTTCGTCTCTCCTTATAAATACTTTCCCATATGCTGTCCAGCAAAACTTATAGTTTTTAGATTTCGCTAGGTCTCGAGCGAGAAAGTGTAGACGAGAGCCTGTGTAAGGTGCTCCGAAAGGAAGATTGGTGTGTCTTCGTGTGTCTTGAAGCCGAGATGCTTGCTGCAAAGTTTATTTTTGTGTTTGATATTAAAAGCTTTGCCCATCTTTAGTATGTTAGTCTTTAGTATACTAGACCCGGTTTCTACTACAATTGGTGTATTATGTTGTCTTGAGTTTTTTCCCCGTACTCTAAAGATATCCTTTATATCTGATTTTTCAATTTGACAGTCGATGCTCCGGCAGAGACACATAACCATTTCAATCAGGTTTTCACTGTTTTCACTGTTCAGTTTTGGTACATTTTTTATTTCAAAGCTGCTTTTACGGCACCCAATTTGTAGATCTTCGATTTTGTTCTCTAACACAGTAATATACCTCTTATCTTCCTTTCTCTGTTCTTCTAGCATCGCAATTTTAGATTTAAACTCCTCATTTTGGGCCGTCAGGTATGTGATAGAGTTTTCTATGTTATAATTAGTTTGTTGAATTTCTTTCAATGTTGAGTTAAGTTGTTGAAACTCATTTCCCTGATTGTTAATAAATAGTGCCATCATTTTCTTCATTTCCTCCTTAAATTCAGTAAGTTGTTCAGCAACCGAGTCCTCCATGTCCTCCCTAGATCTTTTACTCCTTTTAAAAACATAGCTAGGAGGAGTTTTTACATCTGTTTTACTGTGTGTCAACTTGTTTAATTCCGTGTCTGATGCAGACTTATCCAATTCCGAAGCCATTGTATACCAGGTAAACAGAAAGTATGAGGAGGTAGTGTGTACAAGCTTTCAAAGAAAACCGGGTATGCGTAGGCGGAGCTCCTACAGCTATTCAAAGATGGCGGAATGCGTAGGCGGAGCTTTGTTGCTAACCCAAGATGGCCGATCTGTAGTGGGCACGGTTTCGGCTTTGGTGGGGATGCTTAGAACCGGTTCAGTCGGCGCTTGTGGCGAATTAAAGTGTGGCCTGGTACTAGGCAAACATGCACGCTCCGGTAAGAATAAGATTGTAGGTTTCTTACGTCATAGAGAGGCGGGCCGGTGCAGTTCACAGCGTAGCGAGTTACCAGGCAAGCATGAGGCGGCAGGTCAGTAGCGGTGCGCCTAGTATAGCAAGTATTGTAATGTATGATACCTTCTTGATCTTCTGCAGTCCTATTTTTGTGTATGAATTTAATTTCACTAAAAGTTTATTAATTTGAAAAATAAAATAATTACGGTTCGATGGGCACGTCTACACCTTACGGCGGTCCGGGGGAAGAGGAATTCAATATTTAAATGACTGAGCCGTGTATTAGGTGGAGAAAATTTAAGAAATTTAGTTTTATTAGCATTCAGTGCTAAGTTATTAACAGAAAACCATTGTGATACTCTGTTAAGTGTTTCGTTAATTTTTCCTTCTCCAATCTTTGGGTCTTTCCTATCTAAAGAAAATATTAAAGAAGTGTCGTCAGCGAATAACGCTATTTCCGACATTTCCTTAACCATGAATGGAAGGTCATTAAGATAAACAAGAAACAGAAAGGGACCGAGAATAGATCCCTGGGGTACCCCCATTTTGACTATCGAACCTCCTGATACTACATTATTTATACCTACTTTCTGACTTCTATTGTGCAGATAAGATTTTATTAATTTTAGTGCATTACCACGAACGCCATATTGAAATAATTTACCAACTAAAGTTAAATGATCAACACAATCAAAGGCTTTAGAGAGGTCGCAGAAAATACCTACTGTATCCTGCGAAGATTCCTAAGTGTCAAGTATGTTTTTGACCAGTTTTGCTCCAGCATCTATAGTTGACCGTCCTTTCGTGAAACCAAACTGATCACTGTGTAAAATTTTATTCATTCTAAAGTGTGCATTCATTTGCGTATAGATTATAGATTCGAAAATTTTACTAAGTGCCGGCAGAACAGAAACCGGTCTATAGTTAGCAGCGTTAAATTTATCACCTGATTTATAAATGGGAGTTACTTTACTATTTTTCATTAAATCTGGAAATAAACCTACTTCGATACATTTATTAAATATTCCTGCTAAAAACGGTGACATTACTTCTATAATAGGCTCCAAAACTGTCACAGAGAGACCCCATAAATCTTCCGTTCTTTTCTTATTCAAGCTTTTGTACGTTTTTATTATGTCTAAATATGTTATATCTCTAAAATTAAAGATCGGTACTTTTTTATTAAAATTAAGTTTTAATAAACTTTGTGCTACAGTAGAGGACGATTCTAAATGTCTAGTTGTTTCAATAGGTATATTTGCCAATATAAAAGGAATCAAAAATGTCAGCAACTTTAAGATTATCTTTAATAAGCTCATCATTCAACTTAAGCAGAAAGCCTAACTCATTTTTACTCACTTTGCCAGTCTCTGAATTAATAATTTTCCAAGTAGTCTTGACTTTATCTTTAGACTTTATAATTTTGTTGCTAATAAATTTAGACTTTGCAATAAAACATACATTTTTAAATATTTTGGAATATCGTCTAACATAATCATGAAAAGCTGGATTAGAATTGAAAGATTTCTTGTCAAGAAAATCCCTACTTTTTCTTATTCCCTTCGTAGCCCAGTCACTAAACACTGTCTTTTCCTTTACAGTAACTTTTTTTTTTGTACATATTTTGTCAAATTCTTTAGTAATCACACCAAATAATTTATTGTAATATTTATTTGGTTCATTAACATTGCAATCAAATAACGAGTCTCTCAATAATTTTATCTTTAAATATTGCAGATCTACTACAAGTTAAGGGCCTATAAGTAATTACTTTATTTTTCGACAATTTTTCCTTGCAAAATAACTCTATCTTTTGAGCTTTATGGTCAGAGGGTACCCCATTTATCAGTTCCTTGCTTTTGATTTTACAATTTACAAAAATATTATCAATACATGTCTCTGATTGAGGTGTAATTCGAGTTGGCTCATTGAAAACATAATCTAAGTCATAACATTTTAGCAATGAAATAAAGTTTTCCTTATCCCCAGACTCAGCAAGTAAATCTATGTTAAAATTTCCACATACAACAATGGATTTATTGCAGGCAAATATCTTGTCAAGTAAATTTTCTAATATTCTAATGAAAGACATAAAATTGCCTGAAGGCGGTCGATAAATACATACTATAAGAAAAGCGTCTATCTCTGCACTAGCTATCTCGCAAACGCGTTCAACGGAATAACTTACTATATCTTTTCGTTCTTTACATTTAATGGAGTCTTTGACCAGAATTATGCAACCGCCCCCCATAGCAGAGTTTCTGTTGAACACACTAGCGACTTTACAATTATTTACTGAAAAGCACATAGTTTCAGATTTCAACCAGGTTTTTGTTAAACATAATATGTCCACATTATATTTGTCTAGCATTAATTCAACATGTAATATTTTGCCAGAGAAGCGATTTACATTTTGGTGAACTAAAGTAAAATTATTATTACACTTCTCTTTAGTCAACCTTACATTCCTAAAAAAGAGTTTGCCTCAGTGCCTTTAGTGGTACTACTATTGGTCACTGTCTTGTCATTGCATTCTTTGTTGATATTATTTGCTAATAGAGTAGCTATATTATGTTTACATCTCGGACCAAATATTTTGGTCCGAGGTTTACATCGTCTAGACAGATCACAGACAATATGTCTGTGAGACAGATACATATTATCTTTATTCAAGAAAAAGTTTTTAATAAATAAATTGCTATCAAATAGCTGGAAGTCACCACTGTGACGACTGATCATGTGATGTAACATATTGTTAAGTTTATAAATTTTATTATTTTGATTGTCATTCAATGACTTTGAATATGGAAACGTACACCATGTTAGTTTCTTACATTCTATCTGGCTTAATCTCGTAAAGCTGTCAACAATATGTTTTGTTTGCAAGGCTAAACTGTCCCCTACAAGCAGAACTATTGAAGTATTACTGTTTACATTTGCAGAACATACCTCTGTTACAATCTGTTGCAGCGTTGCCCCAGGCATACATTTATTCAACACAGAACCTCTTGTATGGTTATTCAAAATAGAGCCAAAGTCCTTCCCAATCTCATCAGTGAAAACTAGGGTGTGGGCAGAATTTCTTATTTCTTCGTGGTATTGAGGCTGGTCAATAGCAACCTCAGGCAACGCTACAACTGAACAGTTGAAGGGGAACTGAGAGTCCGATGTCGGGGCAGAGTGGTCAGGTGTATAAAAGTTGTCACAAGGACATGTCGAAGACTCAGACCTTTCTGTGCCGATTTCCTGCTTTTCCAATACTGGACCCCCAGTATTATAAGAGTGGTCAGCAACACAACAAGTACGCTTTTTATTTAGGGATTCAAATCGCTCAGCATTATAGTTGCACATATCAACCATGTCATTTGCAGCAACAATCTGATAATTTAGGTGTTTATGTGACAGATCGCTTATATTGTCATACATACTTTTCAGTGACCTTTCTAAGTTATCAATTTTATTAATTATGATATGTGAGTCGCTGTCATGTTTATCATTCCTATCAATTGTGCTATTACTATACAATTTCAACTTATTTAATAATTGAATCCTTTCCTTCCTAAGTGACATATGCTTCTGTAAATGATTTTGCCTATTGGAACTAGTTTTTGGGTCACTTTCACTGATAGGAGCACCCAATAAAATAATACATGATGGTGAGCAATCATTATGCAGTGAGTTAATAAACGAACTTTTCCAAACCTATAATATAATAAACCATACAACATCGCCACAACATCATAAATCAAATTCGGATGTAGAAAGGTTGCATAGCACAATTCAAGAATTATATCGTTTACAACGCGAGTCAGATCTCGAGCAAAATCAAAAGATCATTTACATTACACATGCATACAACAACACCATGCATAGTACAATAGGTATAACACCCTTTGAAGTTCACTTTGGACGTAAACCTAAACTTCGTAGTTTTGACAACCTAAGATTAATAATTCAACGTTAAACGGCACAACAAAAACAATTTTCTACGGAATTAAACAAAAATATCCATAATTTAATAAAAAAAAACAAAAAGATAAACGAAATGAAAGGATTAATAAAAATATAAAACCTATAAAAAACTTTAAACCAGGCGACACAATATATTTAAAAAATAGCAAAGCAGAAAGGCATAAAACGAATTCTAGATTCCTAGGTCCTTTTAAAATTGTAAGTTTGGAATCAAACAATAGATATAAATTAAGTAATGGGCGAAGTTATCATATCGAAGAACTTATTGTTACAGAATCATCAGTGTCCTCGGATACAAGTTCGGACCATTAGATTCAAAGGAACATTTATTGATAGTGAATATGAAACCCACCCGTATTATTGAAGAAAGATGGACGATAATTCATAAGTTAGATATAAAATCTATAATTGATAGTAAAGTATTGCTTGATAATTTATTTAGTAAGGCAATACCTTTAGCCACATCAAACGATGTTAAGCACATTTATTTTAGAATTAATATTATATTGGATCATTTAAAGGAAATCTGTAATCATTTATCTTTACAAAGTAGAGTTAAGAGAGGTTTAATTAATGGTTTAGGATCTATAATTAAGGCTATTACTGGAAATTTAGATGAAAATGATTTTAGAACAATACAAAAAGACTTAGAAACTATAAAAATTGCTTATAATAAACAAATATCCGTAACCGACGATTCTTTGGAAGAATTTAATAGTCAAATCCAGAAATTAACTGATGTTCAAAATAACTTAAATAAAAAATTTGAAACTCTATCTAATAGTAGAGAACAACAGAGAATGGCTTTAGGTTTGTTATTTCAAGCACAAACTTTACAAGATTTGGCTGAAAGATTAACAACAGCAATAACTTTTTCTGAACACAATATGTATCATTATAGTATATTGCAATCTCATGTATTACAAAACACATTAAAATATGATAGATAAAAAAGTTATGATTTCTGACAATATAAATGAAATTAAACCATTCATTAATGTAAAAAGTAAGATTATAGATAATATTGTATACTTTATTTTAAACATACCTCTAGTTAAGCCACAAGTTTATGCTACTAGAAAAATTGTACCTATAATCCAAAATGTTCCCACCTGTACCTATCCTATAATGCGAAAGGTAATACTAGCCCACAATAACCAAGAAGTTCACGAAGTCCAAGATTGCATCGAGCTTCAGGAGTTAATTTGTAAAGGAAGCATTTTACAAAACAGTGACAGCTGTGAAACAGAAATATTGTTAAATAAAAGTACTAAAAGTTGTAGTACCGTTCCAGTAAAATGCCCAAGGGAAGAGATACAAGAAATTTCTCCAGATTCAATATACATTTTTCTGAATAAAACGACAGAAGTCAAAATAAAATGTAACAAGGACGAAGAAACAATGTGGATACAAGGAGCTTATCTTTTGAATGGAGAGAACTGTGAAGTTAGTATTTCGGGAATAAAGAGATTTCAAACTAGAGAATCAAACGAAAAGATTATAGTAACCAAACTAATTATTGAAAATAAAGAAAATGTACCTGAAATGAAGTTAACCTATGATTCCGCCAAAATTTCATCCAAATTGAAACAACTTAAACAAATTCAAGAGTTAGAAACACAGACTCAACATAATTTTATTCAATATGGTTGGATGGGTATTTTGTCTATACTGATAATAATTTGTGCTTGTTGGAATTGTCTTCGTGCCAGGGTTTGGTCAAAACCAAGGACTTCGAAATTGGAGGGGGATAGTCAACCTACTCAAAGCATGGAAGGAAATATAAAAAAACGAACTTAATAAATAAAACCATTACAGACATTCCGACATCCAATACATCGAACCTGATCGCTGTATTGAATTCGCCAGACATAATGGGTAATAATAACGGAACAAAGGGTAATGAAGGATCGATTAGCAACCCGCGACACATTATCATAACACCTTGGACCACCAAGTTGGAGAAGCACCCACCACTTGACTGTATTCAACTAGTATATAAGCCCATTGTACTGTCAATGAGGGACATTCACTAACCTGCCTTACTTGTGCTAAGTGCATTATGCTCTAAAGCATAATAAATTGTAAATATAGTTAAGATTTTTATATTATTAAATTTCATTTAAACAAACAGTCGGCGAAATAATTTAACTTGTGTTTCGAAAATGCACCAATTATGACTCTAAAGTAAACCAAATGCAAGGGTTCTCTTACCACATATCAATATGCAAATATACTTAATTATTTAGTATATTTCAATTATTTTTCCGAACAATCTAATAACTGACGCAAAGACGCCATGTTCAGGTGAAGAAAGAGAGAGCAATCTATTGGAAGGAGCTGCTGACATAGATTAGTTAGTGCAGAATCGAATATTAATATTGACTTAAATGCCTACAATTAAAGACCTTCGTTTTGTAAAGCTATCTATTGTATGTAATGGACTAACATAATAAACATGAAAATAGTTTCACTGAATTGACTATTTGGCTGTTGTAACAATAAAATATGAAATATGTCGATTATGGCAGTTTATAATTTAACGATAATTATCCAACTGTTTTTTTGTAAATATTTTATTATTACAAAATAAATTTGCGATTATTTGTCTGTGGATTACAAGACCAGAAACACGGGCCATGATTGAGCTTCGTGTGACACCACATTTCAAAAAATAAACAATAATTATCTTTTAGGTTTCAAGATAAATGTTTATTGTGGTGTGACGTCACAGACATTTAGCCAAATGTCACATGACCAACCGTTTCCGCAGAAACGAACAGAATTTTTAAATGAATAAAGAAGAATGTCTTTTTCTATTAAATAAAGATTTTTGAAAAAAAAAAATATTGTACGTGGTATCAATGATATTATTATAATAACTATAATTATCATTGCGTGGTATAAAATAAGCGTTTGTAATTTTCAAAATACTTTTCCAAAAACTGTCAAGTAGCCAATTTGTTTTTCTACTATATATCATACATTACTGATGATTAAGGATTATTAATGTTTTTTCTTTTAATGATTTAGGTTTCTGAGTGATTAGGTCAGTTCGTGAACAAATATCTCATTTAAATGAAAAGTCTCATTTCATTTTGCTAGCAATGAAGACGTAGAGAAATTAAAGTGCCGCATTTTAAAAAACGTTTGTATTCTTATGTTTTGACTCATTTTTCAAACAATCATCAGACACCCATTTTCAATCATCGATTACATCTCATTAAAACCATAATTGATAAATACATAAATATTCGTCGCTATTCTGCACATAAAAATAAACCCGAAATACAAAAACTTTCTAAAAGACAATATAGAAATAAATTAAATCTTTTTGAAGGTTTTTAAAATATGTATTTTATTTCGTTACTTTTATTATTAATTATTTCATTGTTCAAATTTCTAATAAATATGATTTACTTTTGTAAGAAGTTTTATTTCTTACCTATGTACAGACTTTTCAATCAAGTGTCCACTCTACGACCGACAGTATTACCTTTATCTATGCTCTACGACTAAATGTTACTTTAACCAGTCTCGTGCGTGTGGAGAGCCGGTCTTGCCGCGTTGCATATCTACTTGTCAGTGTGTGTAGTTTTGGATTGCTCGGAACAGATTTTATACGCAAATTACTCGGACCAAATATCACAATGGACAGAGTCTTTGGATTTTTAGCATGTCCGTCTTTTGTTAGTGTGCAGCTTTCTATCTGTACATGTATGCGTGACTAAGGATGTGACATATCGATATAATCATTTTAATGTGGTGTGTACCTAGTTCGTTATTATAATTGGGGGTTAAAGTTACTCACGTTCGTAGGTTTACCCTTTAGACCCTACACGTGGCCCCTGGGTGGTGCTAAATGAGTGACACTGACTGAGTGGTAGAGCCACGCTGCGTTGCAGCACGCATTGGGCCGGCTCGCCCGGCGCAAAATACCACCCTCTCCTAAGGGTCTTACCAGACCAATCGATCGATCGTCGATCGACGGCATCGATCAATGTCAATCGAAGTTGATCGACTGGTCTGGTAGCTTTAATCTATCGACGGATACCGTTTGACTAACCAATCGATCGACAACGGTCGGTACAGGGGGTACAGTAATAGTAACTTAGTAGAATATTTGTTTTTTTTCCTAAAAATAACCTAAAATAACCTCAAAATAAAATTATCTTGAAAACTATGCATTTTCGCACTTTGGCTCCCCCGCCCCCCCTTTTTCGGTATTGCTTAATCTAAAGTGCTTCCCAAGGTATTTGGGGGAAATATAATTTAGTATTTAAACGTTCATATTATCATCACCCATTATCATCAACCTTAAGCATAATCAATGAACTCTATTATTACGACTAGTATCCATGGGTACGAAATAAATTTAAAAAAAAAGTGAAGCGGCCGGCGCGTCTAATCAAACAGCTCGATCTAACACCCAATCCATTCTACCGGTCGATTGTCGATAGACATCGATCGATTGGTCTGGTAGAAACTATCGATCGACGTCGACTAATTCATTTTACCATCGATCGATGTCGTCGATCGACCATCAATCGCTAGGTCTGGTAGATACTATCGATCGACGTCGACTAATCCATTCCACCATCGATCGATGGATTGGTCTGGTAACACCCTAATCTCCGGCGTGAAATAATAGCCCTTGGTGCTGTTGTGTTTCGATCGGCCAGTGAGGGTTCCGGAGGCCTTCCCCCCCCCCCCCCTCTCACAATTCCTATTCCTTTCTAAAACCTATTCCTTCCTTAAAGGCCGGCAACGCATCTGCGATTCCTCTGGTGTAGCGGGTGTTTATGGGCGGCGGAGATTACTCTCCATCAGGTGACCCGCCTGCTCGTTTGCCTCCTTCTATTATAACAAAGAAATAAAAAATAATAATTTGTGTAGTAAAGTGAAGAGCAATACTTTTTACTATTCATATTCCCGCCCATATTATTGTAAGGTTCATTTTAAATTATTTGCATAATTCAATTTTAGTCTATTCGTAAATCTATAGAACGATTGACAATCTATGATTTGACACATGTCATGCGTCGGGGTCTCGGGGGGGAAAAGTAGGGCGACAGTCGGTGACTCGGTGAGTGAGGCATTCTCGGCTGGGCGCTTGTACTGGAGGGACTAGTAATGTAGCCGAAACGGACGGATGACGGGAGTACTGGTTGTATATTGAAGAAGAATAAATGCTATCTGATATTGGCTACGTGTTTTACTACATTATTAAGATTCAAATTTGAACTACGACTGTAAAATTTTTACTGTAAAAAAAGATGTTTCAAAATGTTTGGAACAGAGCCTTGGATATTTTGTAGGCTCCCAGTTATCACGTCTAATAGCTTTAACCCATTCAAGTCTTATTTCCGGGCATTTTGGGAACCTAAAAAAAGAATAATAAAAAGAATATTAGTAATATTGATAAAGCTTCGATACACAAATACGTACATCACTAATCTTTATGCCAAAAACAAAGCCTTTAAATTACATTTAATTAAGGTTTAAAACCTGATCCTTATGAAAAGTGTACGATATAGTATGATTTAGAATTAGCAAAAATTAATGCTTTGCCGTTTTAATTATAAAAAAACTCATAGTAAAGCATACATATTATGAGAAATCAATAACGTATGAAATGATAATTCCTGGTCTTTCACACCTCCTTTCGTTGTTCTTGACGAACAATAAACAGACAGAGACAGACATTATGTCAATTGTATATTACACAAATAACACAAACACTAAGATTTCTTAATATTTCACTATTATTTCGCACAATCCAGCAATGTTTTGACCTAGTAGTCGGTCATGAAATGACACGTCTCACACCGACAGTGCGTCGCTGCCAAACGTACATTCACTATCTCTTTTACTCATATCACACTACAGTCATACAGACAGAGATACAAATACTTTACTTTGATACACGTATGTAAGAGCGGCAACGTCGTAAGACTCTGTCCATGTAATATTTGGTCCGAGGCAAATTACTATGAACGTAACGTATCTATAGTTTATAATATCATTGGCTTTAGGATAGTAAACAAATTTTGGAAAAGTCGATTATTTCTTTTGAAAATAAAAAAAATCAAAAATATCTATGTTTTATACGAAGATCTAATTAGGACTTAATAGACGCGGAAAATTAAGGGCTTTAGGATAGTTTATACAAATTTTGGAAAAATCAATAATTTAAAAAAACAATTTTTTCTCTTTTTTTATTAATCTATAATCATCCGATGAATTTGAGAGTGCTTGCAGTGATATGTCTACATCATCTGATACTGATGATCTTTCTCTTGATGTCAAGCTACGATCAATATTCCACAATAAATCCAACTACCTCAACCTAGTGCATATCAACGCGCAGAGTGTCCCTGCACATAATATCACTGACTTAAATGTGTCATTTAACAATGGGCTAGTAGATGGAATTTTGTTTTCCGAATCCTGGCTCAAACCGTCTCTTCCGTCCCTCTTTACGCTAAATGGGTATAAGCTATTCCGTAACGACAGAGTTGGAGCTGGGGGTGGTGGTGTATGTATCTACATTAAAGACCACATACCATGCTCTGTCGTCAGTCAGTCTCCGAGTACTTACAATGGATCATTGGAGTACTTATTCTTAAAGCTTAGTTTACATCATACTAGTATTTTAGTAGGGGCTGCTCATAGCCCTAGCATCAATGTTAACTATTTTGACTCTTTTGATACCACTCTTGAATCCCTTAGCTCTTCTTACGAACATGTAATATTGATGGGTGATCTTAATACTTGTTTATTAAAGGATAACTCTCGCTCGTCCCGTCTTAATTCCATTGTAACTTCTGTCAACTTTGTGTTGCTTCCACTCACTGCCACCCATCATTCTCCTAATTGTCAGCCATCTCTCTTAGATGTACAGATAGTTTCAAAACCAGATTCTGTCCTTTTACATCACAGACATAAGTGGTCTGTGTTTTACATAGACAAACTACTGCTCTATTCTCCTACCACGACCTCCTCTATTTATCTTATCGTGTACGTGCCCCCAAATCCAAAACCAAAGTAATTTTCCGACGTAGTTTTGGTGGTATCTGTGTGGATCGCTTGAGAGAAAGCTTTTCTAGGGTGGACTGGTCTGGCTTGTTTGTGGCTGACTCTGTAAATGAGAAGGTTACAATACTGAACAAACAGTTAACACAACTGTTTGATTTGTATGCTCCACTCAGGCCAGTGCGCGTTAAGCATCTACCTGCACCTTGGCTGACACCTGCGATAAAGAAAACTATGCAGCGTAGGGATAAGGCCAAATCAAAATTAAAAGATTTCCAAGTAATGACAACATACTCACCTACAAAAGGCTACGTAATCTCTGCAATCGACTTTGCCGGGATGCTAAGCGACGCTACATCCACACTGCGATAGATGGTTTACCTCCGGATCAAACTTGGAGATTTTTAAAATCCCTCCGCGTTGGTAGGGATCGCATCAGTTCAGTGGATTTACCTGATGTTAACCAGCTTAACAGCCATTTTACGAGTTCACCAATTACTCTTGATGACTCCATCAAGGCGGACACGCTTTTTTATTTAGAATCATAGACTCGGCCTGACTGTGAGCCTTTCTCATTCCGTGAAGTCTCTGAGGGGGAGGTTAAGAAGAATATCCTATCCATAACTTCCAAGGCCGTGGGTGAAGATGGTATTTGTCGTAATATGCTGATGCCTATCTTGGAAAATGTTGTACCTATAATCACACATATTTTAAACCATTCACTGGCAACCAACGTCTTCCCTTCTGATTGGAAGTTAGCCCACGTCATTCCCATTCCTAAGTCGGCTTCCCCTACCGCTTTCTCTGAATTCCGTCCTATTTCTATCCTACCAATCCTGCCCAAAGTCCTGGAAAGCGCTGTTCAGAAACAACTATTTTCATATGTATCTAAGCACAGCTAATAGGCCCGTACCAATCTGGTTTCCGCCCTGGCCATAGCACAGTAACAGCCTTGTTAAATGTCACAGACGATATCCGCCACGCCATGGACAACCGGTTGTTTACGATTCTTATTCTACTGGATTTCAGCAGTGCTTTCAATTCTGTTGACCATGACATCATTCTTGCCATTCTCCATTCTCTTAACCTTACCCCTGCGGTGATCGAGTGGTTCTCGGACTATCTACGCAATCGCTGCCAGAGGATCAGGAGTGGAGACTCGCTCTCGGATTGGGCTCCCCTTACAGCGGGAGTGCCGCAAGGTGGGGTACTTTCACCTCTCCTCTTTTCAATCTTTATTAATGAGCTCGCTAAAGTTCTATCTTGTCCGTACCACCTTTATGCGGATGACTTACAGAATTATAGGCATTTCGATGAATCCCATACTCACACTACAATCGAAAAAATTAATAAGGATCTTCTCGCGGTGAAGGCTTGGGCGGGTGCTTTTGGATTGCTGGTGAACCCTACCAAATCACAAGCTATTATTATTGGTAGCAATAGGCTGTACGACAGGTCAGATCTAGATGGACTCCCCAAGGTTACGTATGATGGAGTAAATCTTGCTTATGCACAGAAAACAAAAAATCTTGGCCTCGTTATTGATCGCACTCTGCCCTGGAGATCACAGGTAAATGAAGTAAGTAGGCGCATGCATTATTCCTATCATTCTCTCAAGCGACTCCAGTTTTTCCTACCATACAACACCAAAATTATGCTCGCTCAGTCCCTTCTTCTCCTTCTTTGTTATTTAGATGCGACTGAAGAGCTGCTTAACAAACTGGAGCGCCTGCAAAATTTGGCCATTCGATTTATATTCGGTTTGCGAAAATATGACCATATTTCAGAGTTCCGGTCTAGGTTAAAGTGGCTCCCTATACGCCTTCGCCGAGATATGCACATCCCTTGCATATGCTCCCTCATTACCTACGTTCCCGCTTCACCCCCTTACCAGCTTCTTCCCGCCCCAAACGTTAATTCCAAATTTTTCCAAAATTCCTTCACTGTATAAGCAGCTAGATTGTGGAACAAACTACCGGCTAACATTCGTGAGAGGTCATCGGTAGAATCGTTCAAACACCATCTTAAAGAGCACTACCTATTAAACTTAAGTGATAATCAGTAACATAGTATATGTATAAGTAATCTTATATGTGTATGTGTGTTTATTTATATAAATATATTTAATTTATGTATGTATATAACTTTAGCGCAATCAGTCTCGCATATTTAATTTTTATTACCACAGCTAGGGTTGGCTGGAAGAGATCTCTTCTAGAGATAAGCTCACCCTTGTATATGTCCTGTATAACATGGGTCTTTATGTAATTTATTTGTGATATAAAGTATTATTATAATAGCTAGGTTCATTTTTAATGCCCTTTCAAGTCGTGTAGAGCACGAGATCTGTGAATTTTTTAGTTTAGTTTATCTGCTGCGGTGCGGGCTGCGGACTACAGAAACTGTATTTTATTTTAACTTGATTTTATTTAATTTCATTTTATTAAAACTATAATAATTAAATAGGCATCTTATTTCCGTTGCCGTTTTTTTAAAATATCGTAGGTACCTATCCAAGCAAGTTTAGGTATACACACGTTTTTTCGTATCTCAACGGACTGATTAGTGGGTGGATCCTACAACATTCGATATCAACAATCTACCGTTGATTATTTATAGAATTTCAGTTTTTCTAAATTAATTTTAGCTGCAAATAATGAGTACACGATTATATTAACTAGGTAAGAAACAATTACATGTGTTATCTCACTCTTTAAAAAAATTAGCTTATAAATGTCATTCAGACGCTTGAAGCCAACTGGGCTCTATTAACTTAATTATAAAAACAAAACTACTACTAGAACCAAAAAATAAAAAAAATCTACTGTGACTTGATGAATGTCGCATTAAGTTAATAGATGTAATAATTTAAAATAATTAATATTTTGGAAAATAATTCAATTTAAAGTTTTGTCACCTGAAAATTTTTAAAGGGAATTGATCAGTTTGTTAGGGTGCTTTGGCCTGGCGTGGACATTAACTATATTATTAAATTAATTCCTATTTAAATATTTCACACCTAAAAGAAAATAAATAACATAACAAAGTTGCAGCAAATTGTACAAACATGCCATATATAGCATGCTGCGTAATATTGTGATTTTATTACTAAAACTTTAAAAAAAATATTATTTCTTTCTAAAATAAGTTAAGTAAGAAAGAGATACTTAAAAATCTAATTAGCGGATAAAATAAAACAACATTAATTCGTTTATTATGGTTTTATTTAGAATCGTATGTAATTAAAATATTGTCTAGAAACTGGGCAGGTGGTGTAATAAGTATTATATTCGTGCCTTGCCTAGCTTAAATACCACATTATTGTCATAACGTGAGCACAGCACAACCCACCGTTCTTCGGCCTGCCAGGCAAACTAATTAGTTAATTACAGTGAAATTATTATAAAATCTGTACCAAACCACTTGATCAGTAAAAGTTCTTAACAAAAAAAACATTTTCTAATTTCAGTAGGTACTAGAAATCGATTATTCATTAATAAAACTAATGTTATCGTATTAGCGTTCGTGTGGGAACCCAAAATTGGGCTTGCATTGCAAGGCTGCAACTGCAACGTCTGCAACTATAAAATGGCGGTGCTTTGTGCGTGCAATCGGCGAGAATACTTTTTATTACAACTTTATTTAAAGAACACTTTCCTGCGATAAGTGTTGCGCCAAAAATTATTAATGAATTTATTATATTTATTCGTAACAATACTTTTTACTGAGCAACTTGTTCAAAAAAGGCTGAAATTGGCGATTCCCTTTATGTTTGAACGTGCCGTGACCTGCCGAAACCTCACTAAACACCCGCCCACCGACCTGCCTTCATTCGTCGACCGTGATCACTGGGGACTGGGAGAAAGACGTTTGATATTGATATTTTTTTAACCAACTTTCGCTCGCAACATTTTGTCACTACTTTATGTCATTCTGTTTGAACGTTTAACAAGTAAATTCTAATTTATGCATTTATTAGACCCGTGCCGTGGTGCCCAACGATAAATGTGTGGCGTTTTACATATTAACTTCTTATTTAGTAAAAATTTTACTTTAACATTGCTCGTCTTGTCATTACGCTCTTAGTCATTACGTTCAAAAGCCAAAGAAATAAAAGCTTATTTTTTTATTTTATAATCAGATTACGAACCAGTACTTAAGTGTTTTTGAAACTAAGTACTTTACGAATTAAAAATTCTCTTGATCTCGAAGATGCTACGGATTTTGGAATATTTTTTTATTGGGTAAATGTAAATCAAAGTTGTAATTATACTCGTGCTTCGTCCTCAAGATTAGTAACATTCAGGTATTATATGACACAATGTAGTAACGCGGTAGTGACACCACCTCAGCACTAAAGTTGAGAAAATAGGGAGTGTAAGATAAAAAATAATTTATTTTGTACTAGCAACACTATAGGATTTCATTTGGCGCCATAATATCTGTCATCATAATGCTTGCCGCGCTCTGGCACCACTGCTAGGCCTCATTCGCAATTTAGTGCTCATCCACTTCACACGTTTTTTCGCAATCATGCCGAAACGGTCGTCGGAAACTAGTTTAGAGTCAATTGTAAAAAAATTAGAGAAGGAGGTTAAACGCTCGCGGCGTAATAAAAATACTTTATCGATAAGTTCTTCATCGTCTTCTAGTCGATCATCCAGCTCATCATCTAATTCGTCGAGAGCTTCCACACCTGGGGCCCAAGTCTGCTAATTTACGAATGGCATAATTGAATCGCAATTGTATCGCAATTGTATCGCATTGTAATTATTTGACACATTTGGTATTCGTAAATGAGTAAGAGAATACCAAATGTGTCAAACAATTACAATGCGATCCAATTGCGATTCAATTATGCCATTCGTAAATTAGCAGACTTGGGCCCCTGATATTCAGGAGAATTGTAACAGTAAGTGCCCACAATTACGTTGTTTTTTTTTCTCTCTCCATTAGTGCACTAAACAACTTACTTATAAACTTGCATCAGAGTAGTCTGAGGGACTAACTCGTAGCAAGTGTCTTTCAATTCTAATATAAGTAACGATTGTTTTTTCATGCACAGAGTAGTCTTTGGGACTATCTTGACGCATGCTGTTAATCGATTGCATCAGAGTAGTTTTTGAGGGACTATCTCGACGCAATTACTGTCTGATTAAAATTTAAACGTGCATCAGAGTAGTCTCGACGCTCGGTGTGGCTGAAAAATAATATGAATATTGGGGCTATCCCGCCGCAATGTCTGAAAATCCTTTATGGTTCGGAAACCAAAAAATTTGCACATAATCTTAATGGTTCATATTTTACTGGTTAGAAGGAAGAATAAAAATAAATTTAAAAACATTTTCTCTTCTTTTTTCACAACTACCCGCAATTATTATTTTTCCCTTTATCAATATTACTACCGTTTCTGTTTTAAATAAACGATAGCAAAGTCTAAAAGACCGTTAAATATTGTTTTAGGCCTTGAAACAAATCAGAACTCAGCGGAGCAAGTTGAAACTATTGATTTGGAGACTGGCACTAACGAGATACCTCAAAATATAGACATCGCAGAAGTTCCTCAAGATGTCGAAACTGGCCCTAGTGGTCTTTCGTCCACTTCTGATGTAGACATCTTAAACATTTTGGGCGAAGATCCGTCGTTAGTCGTCGAATACGGAACTAAAATTAACAAAGACTTGGCAACTAGATTCAATCATATAGCCACTTCCGGCTTAAGCAAAGATGCTCGGAAAGAGCTACTCAAAAAGTACCTAGTGCCGGAAAATTGTGTAAACATAGCCGCACCACAGCTTAATGCTGAAATAAAAGCCGCTGTTACCGAACAAGTCACCAAAAAGAGACAAGGCCATTAAGTCCAGACAAAAACAGATTGCAGCTGGCATTTCATGTCTAAGCAAAGTAATATCAGATCAGCTTAGTGCTTCTGAGAAAAACACCGAGTTAATTAAAGAACTCATGAATATTGGCCGAATATTTTGTGATATTCAGCATTCAGAATCCGAAGCAAGACGGAACTTCTGTCTATATTCAGTAAAAAAGGACTTAAAAGACCAATTGTCAATTACAAAAATAGATAAATATTTGTTTGGAAACAATTTGATTGAAACCTTGAAAACCGCAAAGGCAGTTACAAAATCCAGTACAGACCTCAAGTTGGATATTTCTAAGAAACCAAAGAGTTCAACGTCTGCAAACGTACCAAACAAGCATTTAAACTGGAAGGCGAGGGCTCCAGTTCGCAGGCAGCCACCGGGCCCGTCGCCACGCTTCCAGCTGCCAGCAGCTCGCAACGCACCACCGCCTCGCCGCGGGATGTCGTCAATGAATTACTTACATCGGCCAGCCCCGAACCAACAACATCAGTAAACTCGGTACGTTACGCCGGCAGGCTTGCGCTTTTTTATAAACAATGGTCGATTATAACATGTGATCGTAACATTTTATCATGGATTAATGGTTACAATTAAAATTTGAACGTCCAGTTCAACAATCTCATTTACCGGCTGTAACTAACTTCGCAGACTCGGAACAAATTCATGTAAAAGTAACAATCAATAACTTAGTTTCTGTTGGAGCCATATCTAAATGCGAACCGTGTTCTGATCAATACATATCTCGCATATTTTTAGTACCGAAACCAAATGGCGGGAAAAGATTAATATTAAATCTTAAAAGCTTAAATAAATTCATGAAATCACAACATTTTAAATTAGAGGATATTCGAACAGTTCTCAAACTTTTATATCTAAAGACTCTTTTATTGCTATTTTAGATTTAAAAGATGCCTACTTTTTAATTAAAATTCATCCGGAATCTCGATAGTACCTTCGATTTTTTGTAAACAATAATTTGTATGAATTCAATGTTCTTCCATTTGGTATCCGTACAGCTCCATTTATATTTACAAAACTGATGAAACCAGTGGTCAAATTGTTACGTTCTTTGGGATATATCTCATCAAATTACTTAGATGACTTCTTTTTGACAGGAATTACACATACAGATTGTTTAAAAAATATTGAAATCACTCAGTCTGTTTTAAAAGCCTTAGGGTTTATTATTAATGAAGAAAAAAGTGAAAAAATACCCTCAAAGAACTGTCGTTATTTAGGTTTTATAATAGACACGCATAAATGGCAAATTACATTACCTCCGGAAAAGAGAATTCATATTAAAATAGAAATTGGGAACCTTAGAAAATGGTTTAAAATAAGAACATTCGCGCAATTAATAGGTTTATTAATATCTGCCTGTCCTGCGATTGAATATGGTTAGCTGCATACAAAAGAATTAGAACGATGTAAGTTTCTTCATTTATTAGGTCATAATGAGTATGATAAATACATGACTTTACCACAATCCTTGCATCTCGATTTTGATTGGTGGACAAGTGTAATTGATCATTCCGTACATAGAATTAGAAATGATAGTTACATGTTAGAAATATTCTCTGACGCCTCAACAACGGGGTGGGGGGCAGCATGTAACGAACAAACAGCTTGTGGTCGTTGGACTAATAGTGAAAAGAAATTACACATCAATCAACTCGAATTACTAGCAGCCTACTTTGCTCTTAAGATATTTGGAAAAAAATTTACAATTGTCAAATATTGCTTAGAGTAGATAATACTACTGCAGTCAGCTATATAAATCGCATGGGAGGTATCCAGTTCCCACATCTAAATTCAGTCACAAAAGCTATATGGGACTGGTGTGAAGAGCGAAAAATATTTATAGTTGCTTCATACATTAAATCCTCAGAAAATGTTATAGCCGACAAAGAGTCTAGACGTACCCATCCAGATTAAGAATGGGAGCTTACAAATTTTGGTTAACAAAAATTAATAAATAATCTAGGAAACCCTGAAATTGATTTATTTGCTAACCGCATCAATAAGAAGTGCGATAGGTATGTCTCTTTACATCCAGATCCCGAGGCCATTGCTTGCGATTCCTTTACTTTAGACTGGTCTAGGAAGTTCTTTTATGCCTTCCAACCAGTGGCAGTCATACTTAAATCCCTGAGGAAAATAATTTCCGATAGTGCCAAAGGTATTATGGTTGTGCCAGCCCTGGTATCCTCTATTTTACAAATTACTTGTTTCAGACGTAATAAAGCTTCAGCATTATGATGTTGTCATACCTTCTTCCAGCAGCCAGAACATGCAAGCTCACACTACCCTGGTTGCCGGAGTTTTGTCCGGACAGCACCATTGCAACGCTGCATCCCAGAGTCTGCATTAGATATCATCTTAGCATCACTGTCCGAGAATACCTTACAGCAATACGATGTCTGCTTCAAACGATGGTATACATTTTGCAATGAAAATAATATAAGCATATACAACCCATCCATTCCAATTGTAATAGATTTCCTTACAAAGATTTTTAATGATGGAGGTCAGTACGGTACTATCAATAGCCACAGATCTGCACTTTCGCTATTAATAGGTAACATGTCAGATGATGATAGAATTATAAGATTTTGTAAAGGTGTATATAAATTAAGACCTCCATTGCCACGTTATAATGTTACGTGGGATCCAAGTACAGTCTTGAACTATTTAGCTGCTCTTTATCCTAATGAAAGTTTAAGCCTTGAACAATTGTCCAAAAAATGCATTACACTACTTGCGCTCGTTACGGCGCATAGAGTACAAACATTATCAAAAATAAAATGTGATCAAATAATTTATCAAAATGATAAAGTAATAATTAAAATATCAGATTTAGGCAAAAATCAACCCACACTTTATTTACCTTTTTATAATCAACGTCCAGAGATATGTCCCGCTAAAACCCTTAAGGTCTACATAGAAAAGACTTAAGAAATTAGGAAAATTAATCAATTATTCATTAGCTTTCGCAAACCGCATAACTGTGTGTCTACTCAGACTCTCAGTCGTTGGATTAAGTGTACACTCAAAGATAGCGGAATAGACGTGTCCATCTTTTCTTTCCATAGTACACGACATGCCGCTACGTCAGCAGCGCATAAGCTGGGCGTAAATTTAGACCTTATTAGAAAAACGGCTGGATGGAGCGGCAATTCCTCTATCTTTGCTAAATTTTATAATAGACCTCTTCTTGAATGTAATGATTACGTCTCGTAAGCGAGGGCTGTATGTTCGTTATAAACTGATTGATATTAATAAATATAGTTATTATTAATAAAGTGTATTAGTTTTGATATTCCCTCGAAATTCTCTAAACATCTACATTGTGTCATATAATACCTGAATGTTACTAATCTTGAGGACGAAGCACGAGTATAATTTATGATTAAAGGAACTTACTTGTGCGTGAAGTTCTATCATAATTATACGAAGTGCTTCGTCCGAAGAGATTAGTAAAACCCACCCACCCATTGCTGGGCCCTTGGTTTTCTCGGAATTATCAAAATGCTCTGAACTTAATGAGGCCTAGCAGTGGTGCCAGAGCGCGGCAAGCATTATGATGACAGATATTATGGCGCTAAATGAAATCCTATAGTGTTGCTAGTACAAAATAAATTATTTTTTATCTTACACTCCATATTTTCTCAACTTTAGTGCTGAGGTGGTGTCACTACCGCGTTACTACATTGTGTCGTATAATACCTGAATGTTACTAATCTCTTCGGACGAAGCACTTCGTATAATTATGATAGAACTTCACGTACAGGTAAGTTCGTTTAATCATAAATTTATGTTCCTAAGTAGCACCTAATTATTCCTTGCTTTTTATATTGCAGTTAATACATAATTGTAACCTATTATATCTAAGAGGCAAAGTATTTTTACTGTTCTGTTACTATAAAAAATTAAAGCCTTGTTAATTCTACGAAGCATATTGTTGTTTATTTTGTTTCGTGTTGTATTTTTGTTTCGAGTTGTATTTTTGTTTCGAGTTGTATTTTTGATTCGAGTTGTATTTTTGCTCCGAGTTTTCTTTGTTATGAATTTATCTTCCAGTATATTATGTTTTGAGTAGTATTTGTGTTTGAGTTTATCTTTAAGTAGATTTTAGAGGACCAAGAACCTTACGGCGGCGTAGTTATCTTGCATTAACCCTGAGCATGGTCTCCTGATGAGACTGAAACTGATCGGCCTATCCGACGAAATCGTACGTATTATTATAATAATGCCTAAAAATATTTTGTTAAGGTTATTCAAACTGACTTTTAATATGGAGTACTAAGGTACCTAATTACTATTGTTATTTTTTTTATTGATTACGAAGTATTGATATACTTACTTAGTTACTTTTTTTAATTAAGTTTGTATAATTCTTAAAAGATAAATAAGATAATTACAAGAATTAACACCTACAGGTATTCATAAAGTTTTATAAGTGCTTGTACTATCGCATTGGATTTTTTTTCTGTAATGGTAGTATTAAGTTTTGTTGTTTCAAATAAATAAATAAATAAATAAATAATACCTACCTATTGCCACTAAATACCTTCATTCCTATACTGCAATCTTAGATTAAAACAAAAAGGGAAGATACGGCATGCTCCTACTTGTAGTCATTCAAAATATAGTCCTACCAATGATATTATACAGCGTGTTTCTTATAAGGTGTCAAGCCGATGTATAGTGATAGGGAACTACCATACCTATATCCATTGGACCCACATGTATGTTCTACGATTTTTTGTAGTTTACGAGTTATAATTTTTTTTCGTTATTTTATGATTCAACGACGAGACGGCTCTAAAAAGATTATATCTTTTTTTGGGTCGACTTTTCTATGATGTTTTTTTTTAAACAATGCCTATTGATTGCACTTTTAGTAGTAAAAATAAAAAAATCTCCTTCCTCATTTTAACCTATAGTACTAAAATTTTGATCCTAACTTTAAAAATTGGGTTAATCAGAACAGAATGGAATTTTCAACTTCGATAAAAAAAATTAAAAAACATTTTCCATAGTTTCTGACTAGTCTCAAAAACTGCCCAACCAAATATGCTTTTATACTAATACAAAAAAAGATGTACTAAAAGGGACTTTTTTACTGAAATCGGTCGTTGAACGTGGTAGATCGGAAATTGTGTAATTTGCATCTATACTAATATTATAAAGAGGAAAGATTTGATTGTTTGTTTGTATTGAATAGGGTCCGAAGCTACTATACCGATTTAAAAAATTCTTTCACCGTTGGGAAGCTACACTATCTCCGGGTGACATAGGCTACAATATATTTTCAAAAAAATTAGGGATCCTTACTAAAACTCAAATAAATTCCTTACATCGTGTGCGCTACGAAAACTATTGATGATAGAACAAATGCGATTTAGGCGTCGTCACTGGGGTACACGAGGGGAGTCATTTTGAAAATTTGTCACGGGGTCCACGCGAACGTAGTCGTCGGCGGTCTGCTAGTACATTATAATTTCTTAGTATCTTTGCATATTCTTGTCTATCAGGAGATTAATTATCCCTTTACGTTTAAGAAGAACTCAGTTGATACTAATAACATACATTTCATACCTACTACTATCCTCAAAATTACCATTAATAATGAGAGAGCCAAAATAAAACTCAAAATGCAATAAAAAATTAATATGTTCAATACCAATTTCAACACCAAACTCAAAAGGCGGCACCGCCGTGACGACGCCTACATCGCATTTGTTCTATAATCAATAGTTTTCGTAGTGTACGCGATGTAAGGAATTTATTAGAGTTTTAGTAAGGATCCCTAAATTTTTTGGAGATATATTGTAACCTATGTCACTCGGAGAGAGTGTAGCTTCCCAACGGTGAAAGAATTTTTTAAATCAGTCTAGTAGTTTTTGAGCCCATTCAATACAAACAAACAATCAAATCTTTCCTCTTTATAATATTAGTATAGATGAAAATTACACAATTTCCGATCTACCACGTTCATCGACCGATTTCAGCAAAAAAAGTCCCATTTAGTACATTTTTTTTTGTATTAGTATAAAAGCATATTTGGTTGGGCAGTTTTTGAGATTCAAGATTCAAGATTCAAGATTCAATATCATTTATTCAGGTTAGGCCATGTTTAGATTACAGCACTTATGAATGTCATTATGCCATCGGTTCGTAAGTCTAACTATGGGGCGGGAGCCTTGTACTGAGAAGAACCGGCAAGAAACTCAGCAAGGGCATTTCCTTTCTCCCTTTCTTTTACAGCGTCAATTAGAGTTGAAAAATGCCCTCCCTATCATAGAAGGGCACTTTCCATTACAATAATAAAAACATAAAACAACTACAAGGACATAAAAATAAAAAATATATTAATAAAAATAAAAAGTTCAGCTATTCATCAATATAAAATAATTAATGTAATCAATGTCTTACAGTACAGAAAAATAAAAGTAAGACTACAACAGCTACTAATATACTAATAATAAAAATAAGTTAGCAAGAGCAGACCAGCCTCCACAGGCGGCACCCGTTCACGAGTATGACATGTGAATCAGCCATCGCTTCGCTCAACCATGTTTTAGGGAACGTAACGACCCGACGCACATGCCACCACCGCAGAGACACTTTGAGAGAGCATGACACACTCGAGCAACTCCAATGAAGCAAGCAAGAAAACATTTAGGCAACGCAACAAAGTTTTGAGTAGGTACCTATTGTCTGTAAGACACTGCTGATAGAAGGCTATCATACCAGGGTAAAATGAGTTAGTTACAAAGAAAATGGACTTTAAAATATAATGTGATTATTTTATCATTACCAGGCTGTTTTGTCTTCTAAATATTCCTTAACTGTATAATAACCTTTCTTAAGTAAACAAGATTTTACATGATTTTTAAACTTATTTATAGGTAATTCTAGTACAGTACTTGGTATTTTATTATAATAGTGTATACCTTGCCCCAAGAAAGAGCCGAGAACCTTCTGTAACCTGAACAGGGGCATCATAAGTTTTAACTTATTTCTAATATTGAAATTGTGTACGTCACCGTGTTTAGTGAATGAGTTAATATTGCAACGCACAAAAACTATACAGTTATAAATATATTGAGATGCAGCTGTAAGAACACCAACTTCTTTAAAAATATCTCTTAGAGAAGTTCGTGAGCTTAGTCTATAAATGGTTCTTATTGCCCGTTTCTGTAAAATGAATATAGTTTCAGCATCAGCCGCTGTTCCCCACAGTAGGGCGCCATATGACATGACACTGTGAAAATAACTAAAGTAAACCGTTTTAGCAGTTTCGACGTCGGTTAATTGTCTAATTTTTCTAATGGTGTAAGCAGCAGAACTGAGTTTGCCGGCCAATTTCGATATATGAGGATTCCATTGAAGTTTTGAGTCAAGGGTTATCCCTAGAAAAACAGTTTAGTCTACCAAATCTAATTTATCACCGTTTATCCTTACATCAGTTTGTTCGGTCTTAACATTTGGTAGTGTAAAATTAATACATTTGTTTTTTTTAGCATTTAAGTGTAAATTATTAGAGACTAGTCAGAAACTATGGAAAAAGTTTTTTAATTTTTTTATCGAAGTTGAAAATTCCATTCTGTTCTGATTAACCCAATTTTTAAAGTTAGGATCAAAATTTTAGTACTATAGGTTAAAGTTAGGAAGGAGATTTTTTTACTACTAAAAGTGCAATCAAAGGCATTGTTTTAAAAAAAAACATCATAGAAAAGTCGACCCAAAAAAAGATATAATTTTTTTAGAGACGTCTCGTCTTTGAATCATAAAATAACGAAACAAAATTATAACTCGTAAACTACAAAAAATCGTAGAACATACATGGGGGTCCAATGGATAGGTATGGTAGGTCCCTATCACCATACATCGGCTTGACACCTTACAAGAAACACGCTGTATACAACAGATATGTTATAAGCGCGCGCGATGTGAAGACTCAAATACGTCCTAATTGGGACGTCTTGTGTTTAGTCTGCGTCGAGCATAGTCGTGGGTCGTTGTCGAATTTAATGACGACGAAACGCAACCGTATTTTCTGGAACGAAAACTAGTCCTCGAAACGGTCTTCGTTCGCAACTGGTTTCATTGTATGGGGACGGGCAACGGATGCCGACGCAGGACGCGGGCGAACGAGAGAAACGTAAACTCATCTCGAAGACGAGTAAAATGGTTGCAGAATGAGAACTTTCGGTAACTTAACGTTTTTCGTTTGATTATAATAGATTTTTTTTTAATTTAAATACATTAACTTTCCTTTATATTTACTACGAAGTAATTATTATAGTCATACTTATCACACACAAACTAAAAAAATGTAAACATTTTACATTTTTTTATGTATCTAGTATGAATATAATAATTACTGCGTTAAGTAATTATTATTAATAATAATTATTATATTTAAATTTATATTAAAAAATAATATTTATAATTATTAATAATTATTATTACTTATCGCAGTATATATTATATTGATACTTATCACACGCAAACTAAAAAAATGTAAACAAAAACTGTCACCCACGCGAGCCGCGTGAGCGAGCGTCGCGACTCGTTGCCATTTAATATACCTATTACATTTTTGCCAAACAACCTTACACTCTATATCAACGACGTTAAGATACACAGCAATGACTACCGCGTTGCGAACGAGACGAAATATCCAAAAAAATAAGTTGCATTTCACGATATTCGACTGTATTGAGGTACTAATAAAGATTATTTTATAATATCAAAAACCAAAACGAACGGATCGAGCGACGACGTTGCAATAATGATCTCATTACGTTCTAAGCTCTATCTTCATAAACTTTAAGTACAAATTCGCTTCAAACAATCCGAGGACCAGTTGCACGACGAAGACTGCTTTAGAATGAAACGTAAAACGGTTCTATCGTCGCGGAACACAAAACGGTCTTTTAAAACGGTTCGTCTTTGCAACGACCATGCCTAGTCGAGCATAATCACGAGCGTGTCGCACCGTAGTTCCTGTGTCCTTACCAAAATAAATCAAAAATGCCATCTGTGTGTTTCGGAAGTGCACCAATTATGACTCTAAAGTAAACAAAATACAAGGGTTCTCTTACCACATATCAATATGCAAATATACTTGATTATTTAGTATATTTCAATAATTTTTCCGAACAATCTAATAACTGACGCAAAGACGCCATGTTCAGGTGAAGAAAGAGAGAGCAATCTAGTTTTGACGCTAGAGCCATAAAGATGCGTGCGCTGCGGACATAGATTAGTTAGTGCAGAATCGAATATTAATATTGACTTAAATGCCTACAATTAAAGACTAGTTGTTCTTTATTTTTACTTCGTTTTGTAAAGCTATCTATTGTATGTAATGGACTAATATAATGAACATTAAAATAGTTTCACTGAATTGGCTATTTGGCTGTTGTAACAATAAAATATGAAATATGTCGATTATGGCAGTTTATAATTTAACGATAATTATCCAATAGTTTTTTTTGTAAATATTTTATTATTACAAAATAAATTTGCGATTATTTGTATGTGGATTACAAGACCAGAAACACGGGCCATGATTGAGCTTCGTGTGACGCCACATTTCACAAAATAAACAAAAACTATCTTTTAAGTTTCAAGATAAATTATTATTGTGGTGTGACGTCACAGACATTTAGCCAAATGTCACATGACCAACCGTTTCCGCAGAAACTTTAAATAAATAAAGAAAAATGTCTTTTTCTATTAAATAAAGCTTTTTGAAAAAAAAAATTGTACGTGGTATCAATGATATTATTATAACTATAATATCATTGCGTGGTATAAAATAAGCGTTTGTAATTTTCAAAATACTTTTCCGAAAACTGTCAAGTAGTCAGGCGTCGACAAAGGGCAACTGGCTCCAACTCGCGCCATACGTATTAAAAAGAAACTACTTACTAGATCTCGTTCAAACCAATTTTCTGTGAAAGTTTGCATGGTAATGTACATTATATAGTTTTTTAGTTTTATCATTCTCTTATTTTAGAAGTTACATGGGGGGACACACATTTTACCACTTTGGAAGTATCTCTCGCGCAAACTATTCAGTTTAGAAAAAAATGATACTAGAAACCTCAATATCATTTTTGAAGACCTATGCATAGATATACCACACGTATGGGTTTGATGAAAAAAAAATTTGAGTTTCAGTTCTATGTATGGGGAATCCCCAAAATTGATTTTTTTTTCTATTTTTGTGTGAAAATCTTAATGCGGTTCACAGAATACATCTACATACCAAGTTTCAACAGTATAGTTCTTATAGTTTCGGAAATAAGTGGCTGTGACATACGGACGGACAGACAGACATGACGAATCTATAAGGGTTCCGTTTTTTGCCATTTAGCTACGGAACCCTAAAAATAAGCGTGGCATTATTAATGCTTCAGGTATACTTTATTTATTATGTAATGAACTGATTAAGAATGAAATCGTTGCAAGATGTAATATATATTGATAACTTTTCATTCATGTTTCAGGTCACGAAAAATTTCGGAGTTGTTGTTATTGTTTGTCGAAATGTTGGCTACATTTCGACAAACATTAACATGAAATTACAAATTACTTTTTATATCTAATATTTCATACAAAATAAATAAATAACACAAAGACGATGTTAATATTACTGCCCCAAATAATTTTTTTTTTATATATATAAAGCAGGCAAACGAGCAGGCGGGTCCACCTGATGAAGAGCAATCACCGCCGCCCATAGACACCCGCAAAACCAGAGGAAAGCTTCCTTTCTTAAAGCCGACCTTTAAGAAAGGAATAGGGTTAAGGAAGGAATAGGAATTGTGAGGGGGGGGGGGGGAAAGGGGCCTCCGGAACTCCTACTGGCCGGACGGAACACAACAGCATCAAGTACCATTATTTCACGCCGGATATTCGTGAGAGGGTTGTATTACGCCGGGCGAGCCGGCCCAATGATTGCTGCAACGCAGCGTGGCTCTACCACTCAGTCAGTGTCACTCATTTAGCACCACCCAGGGGTCACGTGTAGGGTCTCAAGGGTAAACCTACATACACAGATACACACGTTAGACGTATATTTTTAACTGGTGGTTAAAAATTTGTACTTTTTGTATTGTCGATTCCGGGTTGTGAAGTTTCTTAAAACCGGCCAAGTGCGAGTCAGTATTAGTAATAAGTTCCCGTTTTCACCCTTTGATTAACCAAACACGATACAATTTGACCCAGTAAATGAGATGACTTTGCACTTTTTCGCGCTTCCGGACCACCTACTTTTCCCCCAATTAAAACGCCTGGCATTGTTATATTCGAATTAAATATATAATTAGCTATTATATGACACCAAACTCAGAGCTCTATAAATTGCACACCTTCAATTGAATTTACAACCCTTCTTAGGCGGGTGTCGCGAGCGGCGCGAGTTGGAGCCAGTTGCCCTTGGTCGTCGCCTGGCGGGGTGATCGACTGAATATTCGCGCCTGTATTTTTGCACACACGTTTCTGAAGGTCCACTCTAATGAAAAAGTATGGGCCCAACCCTCTATAAATGAGTCGACGATAGCACTTTTTCCCGCACCTTGGATGCCACGTGGCACTACTTTCCCCCAATTAAAACGCCTGGCAATGTTATATTCGAATTAAATATATAATTAGCTATTATATCACACCAAACTCAGATCTCTATAAATTGTATACCTTCAGTTGATTTTACAACCCCTTTGTTGCCCATCCACTCTCGCACCCACCGCTGAAAAGCTACCAGGCGCTCGAATTAATTAATAATGATAGTATGGCATACTAACTAGAGGGATTTCGTTGCTCTATAAATTGTAAACCTATTTCCGTAGCTAGCTCTCCGTCTAGCGCGAGACAAAGCGGTAAGTTTCAACGTCAGCGCGAGGGAGGCAGCGAGTAGCGCGTTGCATCTCGGTCGCTTCGCAACAGACAGACGAGTACGTACGACCGATTCCGACGCCACTGCGGAGTAGCGTCTTTCTCTTTTTCACACAGTAGAATATGCGCAATAGTGCGATGTAGCCTGTTCGCTCGGCAAATTGTGACTGAAGTGAAATTGTGCCTTTAGGCCTAATTTTGGCGGCTCACTCACGAGACGCTAATGCCGTATCTTCCATTTTTGTTTTGATCTAAGACTGCAATATGAAAATGTCATTACACTCCTGTATGTCATCATTACATTCACGGCAATAAATAATATTTTGTTGATTACTCAAAATCTACAAGAGAGAACATGCTCCAAATACTTGTAAAAAGCTGTCAGTAAGGTAGACTATAGAATGTATCCCAAAAGATTGATTTTATAGAGAAATTCCCGTGGTAGATAAAAAATGCATTAAAAAAAATATTTTTGTGAGATCCACCCTAGTAATTGTCAATAGGGATGCGCGATCGATCCGGGTCGTCGTTCCGATTTTTTTGATCGTAATGGATTGTGACGTGACGATCCGATCCATGGATCGGACCGCATTCCGTCGATCCGATCTTCAGGAAATCGATTCGGATCGGATGCACATAAGTCAGACATGATTAATTTTAGATCTTCATTTGGTAAACCCATGTAAACCTTGTAAATAATTATGCATGTGACTGGATACACACATTTTATGCTTATATAAACATACCACTCAACATCCGATTATAACAATTTAACAGCTATATCAAACTAGTCGCAAAGGTTGCCCCCAAAATCAAAATGTAAACAAAGATAGAACACGTTTGTAACAAATAAAACTTAAGTATGTACCCAATTTTTTTTAAACAAACCGCTTTTTATGCATAGGTACGATCCATCTTTCAAGTTTTGTATCGTTCGGCAAAAAATCGTATGACCTCGACCCGGTTCGAAAATCGCTGAATCGATCGTATGCTGCCGATCCGATCTCACAAAGAATCGGATCGGATCGGCGCATCCTTAATTGTCAATTGTCATGTCTTTTGTCATTGTGATGTCAAATTAGTTGAGGTTGTGTTTGCTTGGGTTTTCCGTTTTTCATGGTTTTTCTTTATTTTTATACATTTTTAAAGTAAATGTTCAATGTAAACCGTGATTATATCATCTATTATATATTAAATTTCTTGATCTTGTTTCCGTGTTAATGCTGTTCAAAAATACTATCCAATTTACATTAATTTGCCGGCGTCTAACAGTCGTTGAAATAATAGGTATTGCAGCTGGTAAATTCTCCACAAAGGAAAATAGCAAAACAATGGAAGCTGTTAAAACAATGAAAGACCTAGGTTATGCCTTTAACGGTGGTAAGGCTATTTTATTCTTCAAGAATATTTGTATTACTTTTGGAATAAATATTACTACTGCTTTTCTATCTTAATAAAAATAAATAAATAAAACTTTCCTACAATCACACCAATTATCTAGCCCAAGAGAAGCTTTAAAGAAACTCGTTAAATGGTTACTAGACAACGGATAAACATACTTATTATACATAGAAAACACCCAGACCCGAGACAATTTAGAAAAACAATAATTTCTAAATTGACCCGACCGGGGATTGAACCCGGGACCTCAGAGATGGCGACACCATGAAAACCGGTGTACATACCACTCGACCAAGGTGGTCATCTTGTAACTAGTTTAACGTTTAATAAGTTATTTCAGAAGGCCAACTGAGGAAAGTAGAGCCTAATGGCCTGCCAGGTGCTGAACCATTTCAATTTAACATCAGTGACCATCATCAAGAATGTCAGGCTCATTATGAAGAACTAGGCAATGCAATCACAAATTATATCTATCACCTACTTGAAAGAGAACAAAACTTGATTAGGCTGCCTGTGCCGTCAGGCTCTACGCCTGGGGTGGGCACATTTATATTTGTTTCAAAGGACTATGACAAGAAGGATGTATTAATGATTTTAATCAATGGCTCTGGAGCAGTTCGCGCTGGACAGTGGGCCAGATCGTATGTTGTTTGTCTTTGATAATTTAAAAGCATTGTAATATCAGCAAAAAATTATTAATGTTATTAAACAATATATATTTTTCAGACTCATTATAAATGAGGACTTAGATAAAGGTACACAGATACCTTATGTGCAACGAGCTTTAGCCAAAGATTATGGTGTAATGATTTTGAACACTAATGATAATTGTCGAATTGATGGCAAGAAGATCGAACACAGTAGTACTGCTGAGGAACATGCTCGATATGTGTGGGACACGTATGTGTCAGCAGCAAAGGCTTCATCTATTGTTATTGTAGCACACAGTTATGGAGGAGTGGTCACAGCTACACTTGCAGATCAGCTAAATAATGACTTTGGAACTAGAGTTAAGGCTATAGCATTTACAGACTCAGTTCATGCATTTTCACCTTTAAAAATTCCTAAATTCATGAAAGACGTAAGTAGCTTACAATTAGTAATCTCATGAAAACATTAGCTGCCAAATGGATAACTGGTTTATCTAATATTTTATACTTTTAGATTACAAGAAACTGGATATCTTCTTCAGCACCTTTAGACACTCCAATGAAAACACCTGAATTTGATTGCCCTAGAGTATCAGCAGGTAAATAAGAATAAAGTAGTTAAGTTTACATCATACATTTATTTTTAATGTACATTGAATTTCTTTGTTACAGGTCATCCTAAACATGAGATGTCATCCTGTGCATGTATAGATTCTGCTTTTAGATTCATTGAGGAAAAGCTTAATGAAAACTAGTCACAATTACATAAAATAAATCAAAAAATGTTGGTTAAGAATGACACAAAACATTATTGTTTAATTATTTTATTAGTAACATAAAATAGATTCTATTCTCATAAATGAATTTTACTTCTTTCCTTTTGAATGATGTTTCATCCAGTACTTGATATCTTGCTTGTCTGCTCTTACACCTAGGACTGCTGATTTAGAGTTTACGTCTTTCATAACAAATGGTGAGAAGCCAGCCATGTAGTCTGAATCCATAGCATTTGTTTTATTTCTAGCCAATTTGGTAGCAAATCTTTTATGAATATGTTGGTCTTCAGTGAGAATCGGATATTGGAAGTGCTGTCCACCTTTAGGTGTAGGCAAACTGAACCTCTTTCCTCTGGCTGTCAGAGGTTTACGGCCATTGATGTGTATGTGTTGGTTTCCTTCATCATCAATGGTGACACCCACTTTTTTGAGTGTGGAGTGACCACACTTAGGACAAAACAATTTAGTCATAACACTTGTGGTCTTAAAGCATGTTGTGCACCGAAAAATAAATGTTCGTAGCTGTTTTATTATCCGACCATCAATTGCTGTAACATTCAGGCCAATCTGTTTTAACACATTTTGCATTGCAAAATCAGATGTTATGCAGGCAACTTCTACTTCTTTTTCTTCAAACTCTCCAGAATCTATTTCCTTTTTCTTTTGTGCAAGATTTCTAGGTGTTATCCATTCCCCTCCATCACTGTCTGACTCGTCTTCACTACTATCATCGCTATCATCTTCTGAATCCACTTTGACCATTACATTTTCAATTTCTTCATCTTTTAGATCTATATTTTGTATTTGTACAGCAATATCTTGTGTTTCTTTATCATCATTATTTTGAATGTTTACTTCTTGTATGGGGACTGAAGGTTCATTTTGAGTTCTATTTTTTTGTGTCTCATCTGACTCCAGTGGCTTATCTGAGTTCTGATTATCTGCGAGTTCAATATTTTGAGTGTGGTTGTTGTTTTCGGAGTGAGGATTAAAACCAGCTAATCCAGTTACTTTGAGAGTCCTTTGCATAGTTGGTTCAGATTTGAGATGTTTGGTACCCATCATCTTCTCCTTTTCAAGTTGATAAGTCAGGGCCATTACCTTAATGTCAGTCGCTGAAAGACTTGTGTAGTCTCCAGTCTTCTTTGAGAAATCTGTGATAAATTTAACATTCTCTGTAAAAACGTCTTTGACTATTAAATCATACGGTAATACAACAAGTTTTCTCCTTTGCCTGTTGTTTGTGATCTCATCTATTACTTCTTGTATCGTGTATACACTCTCAGCCATATCCTGCAAGTTTGCTGCATTTATAAAAGCCGTTGTATCCACAACTAAATGTTTAATTTTCCGCGACATTTTAGTTACCGATAGAAACGATAAAATTGATAAATTAAAAATTTATCGGAAAACCGCACGTGTCTAAATATTTTGACACTGACACTGATTTGATTATTGATTTTTTTTTTTTTTTTTTTTATATTTGTTCCATGAAGGAACAGGCTAAGGTCTGAGCCATACTGCCTAGTCATTAGTTTTTTATTTGTTTTTTTCCCTTGATGATAATGAGTGGTGATTAAGATGAATGATAAATGATGTTCCCCAAACCCCTTGAGTTCTCAGTAAAGATGTGGGACTTTACTGAGGTCTCACGCGAACTACTTGAGAGAATTTGAAAGTGATGTTGCACTGTTTTGTTTCATTTGCCAACACTCATGCACGTTCAAAACACTTAACGGTTAATAATCCACTATTATTTCACATTAATGTTCGAAAAAACACAAATTTTGGAAAATAAAACAAAACTGAAGACATGACGCTTCACTTTCCCGCCAAGAAGTCCTGATTATTGAGCTTTTTTTATATATATTTTGTTCCGTAAAGGAACAGGCTAAGATCAAAGACCATACTGCCTAGTCATTAGTTTTTTATTTCTTTTTTTCCCTTAATGATAATGAGTGGTGATTAAGATGTTGAATGATAAATGATGTTCCCCAAACCCCTTGAGTCTTCAGTAAAAATGTGGGACTTTACTGAGGTCTCACACGGACTTCTTGAGAGAATTTGAAAAGTGCTGTTGCACTGTTTTGTTTCATTTGCCAACACTCATGTACGTTCACAAACACTTAACGGTTAATAATCCACTATTATTTCACATTAATGTACGAAAAAACACAAAATTTAGAAAATAAAACCAAACTGCAGACATGACGCTTCACTTTCCCGCCAAGAAGTTCGACGTTTTTTTATATATTTTTTTTATTTGTTTCGATAAGGAACAGGCTAAGGTCTGAGACCATACTGCCTAGTCATTAGTTTTTTTTCTTTTTTTTCCTTGAAGATAATGAGTGGTGATTAAGATGATGAATGATAAATAATGTTCCCCAAACCCCTTGAGTCCTCAGTAAAGATGTGGGACTTTACTGAGGTCTCACGCGGACTTCTTGAGAGAATTTGAAAAGTGATGTTGCACTGTTTTGTTTCATTTGCCAACACTCATGTACGTTCACAAACACTTAACGGTATGTTTTTTTTTTTAGGTATCGAAAGAACACAAATTTTAGAAAATAAAACAAAACTGCAGACATGACGCTTCACTTTAAGAATAGAATAGAATAATTTATTAACCATATAACTCGGAACGTTATACGAGGCAAGTCCATGATACATCATCGTTACAATACATACAATAAATAAAAAACACAATTAAATTAAATTAAAAATAGTACTATGAAATGAACTATGTAATGAAATTATTAAAATTAGTCGGTAAAAATGTCAAATTTAAAGTATTAAAAATATAACATAAACCAAAATGGATTATTGATCAGTCATAAATTAAAATTTATTTTTACAGTACAATATTATAATACTTAATAAATAAAATAAAAAAATAAAAAATTTGGTGGTTTCTATTGCAGTTTTAAAAATAATTTAATAAACTAAAATGATAATTATGTAAATCTATATAAAATTTCCTAATATAAGAACGAGGATTCATTAAGACGCATAGCCGTGAACTCGTTAATTGAATAAAATGGGTTTGAAACAAAAAAATGCTTTATCTTATTTTTGAACTGATTTTGGCTAAGTTCAGTAATTGCTAATGGTAATTGATTGTACATAACTATCTTGTTGCATATTCCTTGTTTCCTTTCCTTACCTTTCCCGCCAAGAAGTCCTGATTATTGAGCTTTGATTTTCATGATTCTAAAATTCAGTGACAAAGGAATCGAGCTCACAGAGCTAGAACTTCGGTTTTACTTTATGTTAAATAAAAAACAGACTTTTGAAATATGAAAAATACAGTTGTAAAACAGCAATTGCCACTTGTTTAGGCAGTTCTTATTATTATCCTAGGGTCTAGACAAATGGCCAACGCTCACCCCGTGTGTATTCGTAATTAGTCGTACAATGCGCACGAGCTACTGTATTTTTACTAGAAATTGACACAGTACACAGCACAGCAGTGTAAGTGTACGAAGAATTAAGGCGGGTCTCCTGCGACACTGTTTTGTGTTTTCTAACACCTAACATCAAACAAATATGGGCGTGGCCTACGTACATATTTTGACATAATTTTGTAAGATGTTTGATGTTAGGTGTTAGAAAACACAAAACAGTGTCGCAGGAGACCCGGCTTCATGATTAGACAGTGCGTGAGCGTACTTGCCACTTGTCTAGGGGGGCTTATTTGCATTTTTAAATATAAGGTGACTGCTAGAAACCGCAAGAAACTTCAAGGGCTGGTCAGGTCAAGTGTTTTAAACATGACAAAAAGAAATTCGTGTTTTTTTTTTCAACATCATATCATATTCAATAGCAATATCTTAAGAAAAATTAAATGTACCTACGTTGACGGGTCAATGGCCGCCCGTCTGTTGATCCTTTATGTTACTCTATGGTTGATCCGTCCGCGTCAGTACCTACTTTGAGGAGTCAACCAACGGCCGGCCGGCCGCTGCTCGCGGGTTAAATAATCGTTATTTTTAATTGTTTTCATTTTATTTTTCTTATTTTATTGCTTTAATAAATTAGATACTCGAAGACTATCCAATTAAAATTCATAAAATGAATTATTTAATTAAACATGATAAAAACACAAATTTCTTTTTTGTCATTTTTGTCTGACCAGCCCTTGAAGTTCCTTGCGGTTTCTAGCAGTCATCTATTATGGCGTCACTTCACTTGGCGTATCGTGTTCGTGTGGCGATATCGTTGTGTTTGCCCAAATAATCTGGCACATCGCTTGGCGTCAAACAAGCCTTCCACACATGGCCTATACGGGCAAACAACGCAAATATTCACCATATTTGCTTGTTCACAAACAAATTGAATGCAACAGTGATGGACGTGTCAGTGGCAGCAGCTTATTATATTTATCTGAATGCGGCTAGCCAACACCTGTTTTTTTATTGTGCAGGGTTCTCCTAAGTTATTTTGAATATCGATTAATGCAACGTGTTCGGTTTTTGTTTTTAGGAGTGGCATTTTTGGGGTCCCAAACACTGGGATGCATTTGGTATAATTCCAAAAATCGCAATACGGTTTCGTTTGTCCAATCCATTTTACTATGTTTACGTATAAAAAACTGAACACGTCTGAACAGGACAGCCGCACGCGCGCTTCTGAACAGAACCAAGTGTGGACGGCCGACGCAAATATTTGCCGTATTTGATTCCTTTGATGTGTGATCAAAAACCGACAAGTGGACGGAAACGCATATTCGCTATTTGCGTTGTTTGCCTTAATCGTGCAAATAAAGCAAATATATTCAAATAGGCCGCCTACACATTGCCGTGTTCGGACAAATAATGCAAATACGCGAACACGATACGCCATGTGAAGTGCCGGCATTAAATTAGAGAAGCAATCTTGACTTGAACAAGGCAATAAGGCACAAAACAGACGGTTCATAGACTTAGTTAAATATGTTCATAGAGAAGGAAGCGTTCTACGGAAAAGGAAGTACTTACCTATCTGTTTGATTGACGGACTAAAAGTCATTCAGTTTTTTTTACCAGTTTTTGTCTATGTAAACAAAATAAAGTCCTCGTAGGATTATTTATGTTTAATAATATTTACAATAGAATTTAGTAGAAAATTCAGGATGAGTTCGAAAAAGGGTAAACGTAATTTAGGAAATAAGCATTTCCCGATAGCTGAGTCTGTGAGTATAGCGCTGAAGATCCAATTGGACAAGTTCCTCGTTGACGAAAATGAGACTGAACTGAAGTTTCCGACTTTCTTGTCGGCTCAGGAGCGCGGTTTTATCCATGAGACCGTCGCTAAGCTTGGCCTGAAGTCTAAGTCGCGAGGGAAAGGTAATACTTGAACTGAACCACTGGCATACTTAGCTTCTCCCAGCAATCAGGTCAAATCTTAAATGCATATTACAATAAATAGATTCATGATGTTATCTTTTTGTTTTTAGTTTACATAAACTGATACTTAATTACAAACAAATGCCATACATAGTTTTTCTCTAATAGAATAATATTGTGCAATAGAATTTTTTTTGTCTTTCATTATGAGTTTATTACACCACCTTATATAGGCTAAAGAATCGGCTAATATGCCAAGCATAGTATTTTAAAAATAACTAAATCACAACACTACCTCTACCACTCTGCAAATGAAGATATTTAAAAAATTTGCAAATGAAAAGCTTTTTTGCGCTTGATTAGTTTCTTTACCCATGAGTGTATATAGAATGCTATGTACCAATCATTTTGTATTTTTACAGGAGTTAATCGCTATCTTACCATTTACAAACGTTTGGGCTCCACAATAATTCAGAATGATGCCAAACTGATATTGGACTCAAACATGAGATGCACCATAGCTGAGTTATTCAATGCCTTCCCTATCACCAGCAAGGAAAAGGATGACTTGAGTTGTTGTCCCGAGAAAGAGAGAAGTCCTCAGTTAGCTCACAAAACATTGGGACAGTTGAACAATGGGGTTGCTCAGGTTAGGTGATTCCACTGACATAGTATTGGGAAATCTTTTAGTTTCATAGTATTTGTATTTGCTTGAAAATATCATTATCTAATTATCATGTTCCTAATACATACATACATATATAGTTTCACGACTATTATCCCCAAAGGGGGTAGTCAGAGACTAGGCAATGGGGACTGCAGAAGCAGGCCATCTAGCTAGCTAGTAATTAGCACTACCATGTGATGAAATATATCTCTCGAGTGTCGGCCTGCCGACTATCGCCAAAGACAATTAAAATTCAATTTGACTTTTGCGCGACGTTCGAGACGTTGCTCGCGATGCTCGAGAGGATAACAAAGTGTTTTATGTTACTTAAATAATTTACACACAAAAGTTTTATCTCACATTCTAGATTTCAAAAGCTTATTCATACTTTTGATAGTGTTGTGAAACAAGTACTAGATAAAACTGCCTATACTGATTGATGGTGTCTGTATTGTGAAGAATTTTTCTTCTATTAGAAATACAATAAAATATACTTACTGTGTAACATATTATCTTATTTAATTGCAAATAGAAAATAATTTTAATGTGTTTTCAGGTACCAAATACTACATACAACCCTGACTTAGTTAAGTTCAGGGAGAAGTTACCAGTTTACGAGCAAAAGCAAGAGCTGATCAATGCCATCACACATAATCAGGTAAATTTAAAACAACATTCAGTCATAATCAAATTTAGTAAAAATAGCATCATTTTACAAACTTATATAATTTTATTTGTTTCTATATTTGCTTTATTAGCATTATTTATGTAAAATCTTGAATATCTTGATTTATGAATATTTAAAATACATGCTGTCGTATATTACAGATTATAGTTGCATAGTTGTTGCATCGTTGCACTTTGCAGGATGTTGTGTACTCTTACTTGTCTTGTAACTTCTGTTGAAACTCGTTACTTGCAACTTGCAATAAAACTTGATCACATACACACATTAGGGTTCCTCTCAAAATCATTGTTGCTTAGAATAGAATTAACTTTAAGATTAGATATACAGTAAAAGCTCCTTATTCGCTATTCGCGGATTTAAAAAATGCGACCCAATTCCTATATTCGCGGCTAAAAATTTCTTTATTCGCGGATCTAATTGATCGCGCCGCCTTAGCACTGCCGCCTCTTGTCAAAGGATGCGGCACCCCGCTACCGACACTACCCAATATTCTTTGTAAATGCCGTCAAATGGACTAATAAAAAAGTAAAATAGATCTTATTACAACTTTGCCTAAAGAATGTTGTCAAATGATATCGCCGTGGACTTTGGTATAGCCGCCTTCGCCGCGATCGGTGTTTTTGAGAATGTAAACAAACAGAATGAAAGCAACATTTTGTCACCTAGGAACGTATCCCATATAATCCCATATAAATTACCATTCCGTATTCACTGTTACTGTATTCGCGACATATTTTTGGAACATATACTATAAACTAAGCCAAATTGTGTTACTTCAAATTGTTGACGTTGACTGGAGACCTGGGATACATAGATACTATTATTTATTCTGTGTCTGCTGCCCCACTCTCTAAGCGCATCTGTAACCTCGTTGGCCTGTAATCATAATCATAATCAATTGTTTATTTGCTAGAATACATACATAGAATAAAGTTCTTAAAAATTAGTTCAAGACAATGTATTCAGCCTGCATGCAGGCGTGCAAATATTACATAGTTAATTTGAAATTACATTAATGTTTATTATATATATTTTTTAGGATAATTATTATAATTATATTCAAATTTACCTTTAGTAGATCAATATTATTATTATTACGTAGTATTAATTAATTATTTATTAAAATTTAAGTATTCATGAAGGCTATAAAAACAATTCTGCATTAACCAATTACTTAGCTTTTTGTTAAACACATTTGCTTTGAGCACTTTCAGTTCTTCAGGTAATTTGTTATAAACTACTATAGACATATTATAAATATTTCTCATATAAATATCCCTATGGCATGGAGGTTGATATAGTAGGTTTTCAATTTTTTTTCTTTAATTAGACATACACTGGCAGAAATTGCTACCCTAGCAATAAGGCCGCCTTTTGTAAAACTGATCTTTAATCGTGTAATGTTTTATTTTATTTAGTTCAATAAAGTATTTTTTATTTATACATACACTGCTGTGCCAATCGTTAGTGTAAAAAAACAGCAGCGCGTGCGCTTTGTACGGCGATTTACGGGCCAACGAAGTTTCGGATCTGCTTAGGGCGTTCGCTACGATAAGCGGGTCCCGCGCGCGGGCCCATACAAAAGTACTCCGTCGCATGCCCTTCTGTGCATTCGGGATCTTTTATGCATTCTTCAATTTTATTGATCATTCGTCAGGTGATAATAGTGGCGGGCGCGACCGGCTGCGGCAAGACTACGCAGCTACCCCAGATAGTGCTGGACCACTGCCAGGAGCTGAAGCAGCCCGCGCGCGTCTACTGCACGCAGCCGCGACGCATCTCCGCCGTGTCCGTCGCCGAAAGGGTGAGTATACATGTCATTAATGTTTTTATATATGTTAGCGTTTTATTAACGCTTTAATATACTTAGGTAAAATTTTTAACACTGAAAAAAGACGACAACCTCAGGCGCGAATCGAACCACGCACCATCCGCATTTCGGGCGGCTGCCCTAACCAATTGGCTACTGAGATCTAGTTTTCACCCGTCGAAATTAGTCAGTGCTTAATGCTTATGTTTTTTAGTCAACATTGCTTCATCAAATCTTAGAAGAATATATGTCATGTCGTTAGAAAATGTAAGAATTTACTGAAATCTCGCACAGATTTCTTGAAGTATTTGAATAGTGCACTGTTTTTTTTTATTTGACAGCACTCAGTGCTCGGCTAGACTGCACTTGGGGCGCGGAGGCGGCGCGGGTGCGGGGTATACTGTCCGTAGTCGAGCGCGCGCGGTTAGGTCGGAATGGTTTGAGGTATCCGCGCTCCGCGTGATTGCCTGCGTACTCACTGCGGCCACTTGTATGTACGCGTTATGCCGCCCGCGCCGCTCCTCGCGCCCGCCCGCGCCCACTATGGACACCCAATAATAATATATAATAATTATGTTTGAGTAAGTCGCGCTGCGCCCGCATTCGCACTCTGGTCGAGCACTCATGCACGTTCACGAACACTACAGTTCGTTCGCGTTAAGAATGCAGTGACATCATACATGTCTGTAAAAATAAAAGTGGTTCGGTAATTCATAGCGGAGAAAGAAAAGTAATTTATTAACTTTTTAAGTACTTTAAACAGTGTGTTTTAAATAGACTCTGGACATTACAGTACAAAAAACAGCTTCTGCATGCGGTGTGTCCGAGAGAACAGTTCATAACATTAAATTTAAAAAAATAATTACAAAAAAACATTGTCAAGGTAATAAAATTTATTATACAGGGTGTCCCAGAAATCAAAGTCAAGCCGAAAATGGGCAATAGGCCAAGTCGTGTTAGTTATTAGAAAAATATGAAAAAAAAATCTTGGTCATGTACTTCCCAATAAGTCCTTATAATTTGAGAAGTACAAGACCAAGATTTTTTTTCATCTTTTTCTAATTACTAACACGACTTGGCCTATTGCCCATTTTCGGCTTGACTTTGATTTCTGAGACACTTGTATACTTATTGAAAAAATCAGAATAAAGTCATTAATTAATGACTTCACTTTGATTTTAGACAGTTGAGTGTATTTTTTATGAATTCATTAAAATTAATCTTTTTGTTCGTTCATAATACAAACAATTTATATTCAAAAAATATAATTTGTTTGTATTATGAACACCACGGTGAATACACAATTTACCCTGCAGTTGCACTGATGACGTCACTGCATTCTTAGGGATGAATAATATTAGACCGGGCCGTGCACGGGGCGTGCCCCGTCCGTCCCGGACGGCGCACTGTTTTGAGACGTTGCATACATTTTGTATGAAGCAGTTCATATTACACCGTGCATGATCCGTATCCCGTCCGGGCCCGGATGGGACACGGCCCGCTCTAATATAAGTACAAAATGTGTGCAACGTCTCAAATCAGTGCCCCGCCCGGCCCACGCACACGGCACGCCCCGTGCACGGCCCGCTCTAATATAATTCATCCCTTAACGCGAACGTAGTATGAGCGGTTAATAATCCACCATTATTTTACAACCCCTCAAACCCCAAGCGGTCGCATGAGACCGCACCTACAAAAACACACTTGACTTTGTACCGTGTTTTCATAGACTTACAGACTACTTTAGTATGAACAAGTTTGGTTATTTCGGTTCTGTGGTTTATCTTAAGTATTGTTATCGCACAATATCGCATAGTCTATGCTCCATTCTGTCAAATTTGACGTTGACAGTTACTGTCAAAAAAAATCCAAGAGTGAGTGGTACATTCGACAAAACGCAAAGGACAATGCCCACGGCCCATACATTTGAAAACCTGACAATGAGTCAGCTTGTATAAAATGATCTTGGTAACAAAAGGTAATCTATTACATTACTGTTTATTGATCTAAATTATTATGTTTTTGTAAAAAGCCAGGGTTAGGCGAGAGACAGATTAAAATAACAATTTTAAGATTGGGGTTTTAAATCATTTTTGTTTCAATTAATCATCCACAACACATATTGATTATTAAATAAAAAGCATATAATCAATACTATAAGTTCATGAGTTTCATTAAACTAATAATAACGAATTAGACCTCCTCAGACAACTGTGACAGAAAAAGCTGAAAACTGAGAAGTCAGAAATACGTTTCGTTTTAACCTTGCAGCCGTACGATCAATTCTTAATGATGAATTATTGTGTTAATAGTTATTCATAAAACGTTAAACGTATTTAATTCCATGACAAACATTTTAAAAAAAGGAGAACTAGAATATAGTTTTATAAACACCAAATTAATTTATATTTTAACGTTAACAGTTAAGAGGCAGAACAAAACGTTTTAAGTGGAAGAGTGCGTTCAAATACCTAGAATTGGTATTACTGTATTTTTCCTGACTTCAAAGGGAAACTATGATAGCATGATTAGATTTAGTGCTCGGCCAGACTGCACGCGCGGGCGCGGCGCGACGTACAAACATATGCCCCGCGACGCGTACCCACTATAGACACTCAAATAAGAATACATATGTTTGAGTACGCCGCGCCGCGCCCTTCGCGGGCAGTCTGGCCGAGCACTTAGTGAATTTTAAGCAATTTTTGCCAATAGGATGTATATTTGATTTGCTAGCCGTTCGTCAGGTGTCCTTAACGCAGTTCGTCCATATAGCTATTCGTCCATATAGCTATTCGTCCAAATCGCTATTCGTTCATATTGCTATTCATCCATATCGCTATCCGCCCATGCGTAGTTAACACGTCCATAAATTGTTACAACTTCGGATTAATAAAAAGAAAATTTCACTCAACTTAAATATAGCTCATGGAATTCAAATATTTAATATTATTCAAATAAATTTCAATTCATTAAAATTATATTTTTCATTAATTCAACAGAAAAATATTTTGATATTATTAACATCATGCTCTAATTGCATATTTATTACTAATGTTTATTTTATCTTACTAATATAATGGGCTTAGATGTTTATAAATCTCTAAAAATCAATTGCCGAAATGTTTGTTATACGCGCATCACTTTAGAACGGCTGCACCTATTTGGCTCATTTTTTTTGTTGTGTCGTATTTGTTACGACAAGGTTTGTGTAAAATAAAATGTTTAAAAAAAGTACCTACGGAAACAGAAAAAGGGGGTTGCCTTAAACCTCAACACGTATCGCCAAGGGGTGGGGGGGTTTAAAAAATGCTAAAAAAACATCACGTGATTAATGGACGGCCCCTAAAAGTTCTGAGACCTCGAGCTAGAAGATGCATCGTGGATATAATTTTTACTTGTAAATTTGACAGACATTATTAGACCGATTTGTAAGCCGTTCGTCCTACACGCATTTAGTCCAATACGCAGTACGGTCATGGTGCGTGTTGAACGAAGTGCGTGTTGGGCGTAATGCGTGTTGGACGAAAAGCTTATTCGACATAAGATAAAATATGCTTTATTGTACTAACATACTGCGTATAGGACCAAATGCGTGTTCGACAAAATGCGTGATGGACGAAATGAGACAGAAAATTCCATTTGGACGAATCGCTTGTTGGACCATCACTATCAAACCGTATATTTATACATTCTCAAAACAATACAGGTCCAAAATGGGCATTGTCCTTTCTTTCCCACATTCTCGCAAGAAGTTCTCCTTTAAATGTTCACAAAAGATACCGGTTTATAGTACAGAGTATCGTGTTCCGTCAGGTGGCGTACGAGCGCATGGAGAAGATCGGCCAGTCGGTGGGCTACCAGATCCGGCTGGAGTCGCGCGTCAGCCCGCGCACCGTGCTCACCTACTGCACCAACGGCGTGCTGCTGCGCACGCTCATGGGCGGCGACTCCTCGCTCACCGGTCAGCGGTCACCCATCACTGTCCACACCACACCACAATATAGGGCCTCTCTTATAAACACTGTTTAACCATTATTTCGTTAAACTTTTGTCTCTTTTGTGCTAAAGACGTAATGATTGATGATGCAGTTTTAGATTTTATCAGTATACAGGGTTAATTTTGGAAACCCCGCCAAATTTTTTCATGTGGTCCTATAGCAGCAGTACAACCAGATAATGAAATGAAAAAAAAATAATATTTTTTTACATTTTTATCTCAACTCTTCCATATGAAAATTAAAATTAATGTCACCTAGCGCGCGGCCGCCTCGTTATCAAAGCGCATGCGCTTGACCGCTATTATTCACCCCGTGCACCAATGACGGCGCGCCGTCGCTTTGCCCGCGAGGGTGAGCGCACGCATCTAGAAATATAGGATTTAAAAAGCAGGCAAAAAATTTATAAAAAAAAGCATTCATTATTTTTACGTCAATTATTTAATTATTACTTTTTACCCGATATTTACTTTTGGCGGAGGGTCCCAAATTAACCCTGTATGTAGTATTTATGTCGGTTCCGATTGCTCGAACACAGTGTCGTAGAAGAAAAACGACTACGTCAACAATACGAAGTAATTTGTAAAGCACTAAAACGTCACAAAGGACATAATTTTTTTTGGTACTTAAATAAAAGAAAATTAACTGCAACAATTTATATACTTCCTTGTCCAAGAGACTAAATGCTATCATTCTGTATATTTTTTAGATTTTTAATTACCTTCGATAAAGAATACTGTATTTTGATAAGTTTTGTATGTTTCTGAACGAAAGTTCCGGTTTTTATATATGTTAATTAACGCAGGGTTATTAAGTAGGTAAGTCTATGAGGTCTATGGTAATGTAGAAACGATATCGTTATCACAGTTATCTTTTTCGCACTTAGGCTGATTTCACAGTCACGCGTTTGATCAGCGCCGGCCACGCGCGCGCTTACAATTATTATTACACTACATAGTAGTTGCGCGTTTGAACTGCGTGCGTTACTATGAAACGCAACTACTATCTGATCAAACGCGTGACTGTGAAATCAGCCTAAGGCTGATTTCACTATTATTTAGCAACGATACACACAACGAAAGCGCGGCCGGGAATCGTCTGGCGGCTGACAGTCTGACATCTGTCTGCGATGCGTATTGACATATAAAACGTCAGACAAGCGTCACTTTTTCATTTTTAATTACATGAAGTGTCACAATCCTCCTATTAATGTTGCCATTTTCGAGTAGAAATCAATGTTGGTTTATAATTTATTTAAAAAACGGAGGTCTTTAAATTAATAATAAGGTCTTAAATATGTTGATAATAATGTATTCTTCAAGTATTTATACAATGGCGTCAAGTTAAAAGACTTTGGAATTTAGTATCAAGCCCCCTAGTAAAAAAATTATGTCCTTTGTAGATACAACATTCAGAATGTTCTGATCGTTTAAACATGGCCGCGTGGTCGAAATGTGGAGAACCGCGGCCACGCAGTTCTCTTAAACGGAGCTTAGTAGTAGTGGAGGTCTCATTCTTTTTGCTAATCGCTGATACGATTTCGAAGAATAAAAATTACGTTACGTACCAAATCATAAAATACAATATCTGAATTTAAAGTTGCACAATTATACTTTGAATTATTATACAATGATTAAAAATAGCAGTTGGAGCGCTTGTTGAAAACATGTTGTAGAGGTAGTCTAATCTAAAACTAAAAGCCCCTCCACTAAACGTCGTTTCAAGATGTGAGAGGAAATATGTTTTTTTTAATTTTTTTAATTAAGGTAAACAAACAGCATAATAATAATTCTTAAAGATAAAAAGTAGTGGGTATGATAATGGTATGATGAGTAACAACTATAACTATTGAGGAAACAATTGTACGTATAGACTTATAATATTATAAAATTTTATAATGTTATGAATTAATAGTACTTGTTACTTATATATTCAGGCTTCATAAATAGACAGTGTATTCACACAAGGTAAATTTAATTGAAATACTCTTAAAAAAGGCAAACCAGTAAAAACCAAATGTTAAAAGAGTAATAATACTATGCATTACAAAGACATTTTTGAATTTATGAAAACTGAGTACGAATGTGTCAATTTCTTGGTAATTTTTATTGTACTGTTCACACACTCTAATAATGAAGCGATTTTTAGCATAATTGGAACAACATAATGGCAAATGGCATGTGGCAAAGTTTTAGTGAATCTTAGACCAGGTCTTGGGCATCGATATAAAATTTTGCTCGTTAAATAAGGCAATTCAACTAGATTATTAATAATCTTATACAAGAAAATTCGATCTCTTCGCTGTAACAAGGATGCAATTTTATCCGTAACAACTTCCAGGAATCTATATTTTAAACGGTTAATAAATTTGTTTTGTACTTTTTCAACAGATTCAATATAGCAAAAGTAAAGAGGATTCCAAACAGTGGACGCATACTCTAAAATAGATCTGACAAATGCATTATACAACAAAATCAAAGTGCGTTCTTAAAATCAGTGGCTTGCCGAAAAATAAAATCTAACATTTTAAAAGCCTCTGCGGTTATTTTACTAATATGTAACGCAAATAGTAACCCATTGTCTAAGATAGCACCCAAGTCTCTTATTTCAGACATCCTATTTAGGTCTTTATTTTGAAGTTTGTTCTTATATAATATGGGATTCTTTTTCCAGCTATATGTCACAATGCAACATTTATCTATATTCAAATGTAACTTATTTGCAGTGTATTTGTGCGCTCGGCGCTTTTGCTGTGTACTTTAGCTCTCCCGCCCACAAATAGGTCAACTCATCGTGCATCTATACACCTACTTTGCGTGAACATTAGAGGGGCGTTAAGTTTTAGATTAGACGATCTCTAACCTCGCACTCGCCGGCAGGTGTGACGCACATCTTCGTGGACGAGGTGCACGAGCGCGACAAGTTCAGCGACTTCCTGCTGATCGCGCTGCGCGACGCGCTGCCGAGGTTCAAGGAACTCAAGCTGATACTCATGTCGGCCACCATGGACACGCCCATATTCTCCAGGTAACGACCAAGAATCAAGAATCAATGTCATTAGGCTATAATCTCGCACGTAGCCTTAGCTACCTAATAAATGTCTTAGCTAATTAATGACGCTATGTACAATAAATATTATCTCATATAAAATAAAGTTGATTTATAAAACAATAATTAATAATACTCATCGTTACTTCAACTCGCAATCACCCACTGCTGGCTATAGGCCTCCTTTATTTTGTGCCCGATTTTTTTAAATTTATATTATGACCATGGATACTAGTCTTTCAGTCGTAATATAAGAGTTCATTGATTATGCTTAAACTGATGATTATCAGTGATGATAATATGAACCTGTAACGCTAAATGATATTCCCCCAAACCCCATGAGTTCCAGTAAAGATGTGGGACTTTATGGAGATCTCGCACGAACTTCTTGACAGAACTTGAAAATTGATGTTGCACTGTTTTGTTTTATTTATAACAGTAAATTATCCACCATTATTTCACATTAATATTCGACAAAACACAAATTATAGGAAATAAAACAAAACTGCAGACATGACGCTTCACTTTCCCGCCAAGAAGTGTGTTCTGTGCCGATCTTATAAAAGTGTTGCCAGCGACCCTGACGATATTATCATTATTATACCTTGTCATTTTTCAATATAGACATTAGTCGCCTAACTCAACCCAACGTGCTTTCAGACGTCCCCGATTTCATCGGCACTCTTGTCAAAGATTTGCTCCATTGGCTATCATCGCGTATTGGCAGGTGTCAAATATTTTCAAAAAAAATTAGATAAAATATGGTGCAAAATGCTGAGCTGTGCTGGCAGCGGCACATTAATAGAATACTACCGCCTCAACCCTTCCTATAAGTGTCGTAAAAGGCGACTAACGGACCAAAGACTGCACATACATCCAAATTCCAACTGCACAGAGCGGCGATGGGCTCACTCACCACCTGTCACGCTAAGCATATTATGTTAAGTAAGCATATTATGTTAAGTATGTCAATTTTAAAGTTCCTAGAGTCTCCTCGCGTTCTAAAAGTACTTTTTATTATACTCCTTGTTCTACAAATTAAGCTAGAAACATTTTTATTAGACGTTCTTACGACGATAACTTAAAAGATGTTGACATTTTTTCTTCATCGATATCAATGTTCAAACAAAAAATAGTGATATCATATTTAATAGACAACTATAAATGAAATTATTTTTTAAATGGTTCGTCTTTGTTTTTTATAACTTTGTTTTTCGTTTTGGATAGGCGCTAAGGTCCTTTGTGCAAACTGAAATGTTCTTTTTGTTATATTTAATGGAACTACCTGCCCACGGAGCAAAAACAAAGAGGAGGTGTTGCAATCAATCAGAGATGGGCGTAATCAACTACTTTTTTAATCAGATTAAAGTAGTCGTGATTACTTTTAATCATGATTGAACTTGTAATCCTCAATCTTGATTACAGTAGTCAGTAATCTAAATTACATGATTATTCTTAACTAAGTTTAAGTATATGAATTATGGTTTAGGAATTAATGAATATAATTTATATTTTATTGAGTTGCCATTAATTATCACAATTTGTATGCATCTACAAATTGAGTGGTTGGCTTTATGTACTATAAATTATACCTACTACCACAGTGTTACTATATTGACGACCTCCGTGGTCGAGTTGTTTGTACACCGGTTTTCATGGTGTCGCCATCTCTGAGGTCCCGGGTTTGATCCCCGGTCGGGTCAATTTAGAAAATATTTTTTTTCTAAATTGTCGCGGGTCTGGGTGTTTTCTATGTGTAATATGTATGTATTTAAGTATTTTATGTATGTTTATCCGTTGTCTAGTAACCATTTAACAAGTTTCTTATAGAAGCTTTTCTTGGGCTAGATAATTGGTGTGAGTGTAGAAAAGTTTATTTATTTATTTTATTTTATTTATTTTTACATACAGTGGGGCAACGCGTTTGATGTGGGGCGATGCATGCCGCCGCCCGCGTAGGTATCCACGCGGTCGTTCGCCGATATGCAAGGGTTGTCACAAAATTCGAAATCAAATAATCGTTTAATTTTTATAAAATAATTATTTATTATCGATATTGTAATGCTTATTTTACATTTGAACAAATGAACATGTAACAGAAAATATACAATCTCTGCTCACAAGAATAGAATAAAAAATAAAATAAAAAAACTTTCCTACACTCACACCAATTATCCAGCCCAAGAAAAGCTTCGTTATGAAACTCGTTAAATGGTTACTAGACAACGGATAAACATAATTAAAATACTTAAATACATACTTATTATACACAGAAAACCCCCAGACCCGAGAACAATTTAGAAAAACAATAGATTCTAAATTGACCCGACCGGGGATCGAACCCGGGACCTCAGAGATGGCGACACTATGAAAACCGGTGTACAAACCACTCGACTAAGGAGTTAGTCGTCGTTCAAATAGAATAGAATAGAATTTCTTTATTGCGTGTAAGCTGCATTCATTATTTGTTATATTATTATAGTTGTTCAACACCTACATCAAAAAAAATTGTAATCGGGGCGATGACAACCAGGACCGACGTCGGCTTTCGTGCTCTGCAGTGATAAATATATAGGGAACTTTAAAAAACTTAGTATTGCCCAGGGTCGAACCTAAGACGAACCGAAGACGCGGGACCCAATACCTACCACCAGGCTTCACGGCTTAGTAGCACGTTGGTATGCTAACTTATTACCCGTCTGCGGCGAAGCCAAAAAAGTAGGGTTTGTGTTTGACTTGTATGTATGCCCGTTTTAATGTTCTCTATTACCTAATAAACGGCTGAACCAATTTTGATTAGTTGTTAAATTCGTCTTTATTGTTCGAGTGTCAAGTTAGTATATCAAATAAATAAAAAAAATAGCGGATTTGTTTTGCCAGCCAAGTTAATTCATCTAACAATTAACGATTTAAAGTTAATTACGACTTTACTCACTTCAATTTCTCAAGCCCATATTGCAATGTCTGGAAAGCAACATTTACTTTAAATAATAATAAGTAGAAAAAAATAATGATGATTTATTGCTATACAATATGTTCTTTTATTTTTTAACGTTCCGACTGTTGGTTTTATTAATCAATCATAAGTCATCAGTAATCAAGATTACGATTACAGATTAATAATCATTAATCACCGATATGATTACATTTTTTGATTGATGATTCATTTCTGTAATCTGTAATCATGATTGAAGATTACATATTATTGTAATCGTAATCCGTAATCATTAATCTGATTACTTTTTGCCCAAGACTGCAATCAATGTAGTCCAGCAACTATCAATGTAGTCCTGACGTCACACCGTAGTTGAGCTACTTACGACCAGGTGTCGCTTTCGTCAGTACAACTCTCGTGGACTGGCGAATTGGTTGTTCGTGGCTTATTCAGTCTTCTAAAGAATTATAAAAAAATCTCGACCCGAACTTTTTGTTAACATGAAGTGCTGTGTTGGATCGTGTAGTAGTTACACGGATAAAAAGAGATTAAACGGAATAAACATATCTTTCCACTCGTAAGTAATATTTAAATTAAATTGATAATTTATTTCGTCTAGAATGTTCGGTGATTACCACACCACACTATTGGCAAGCACCGAAAATACTTGACAATCTCAGGGCTATGTTAAGGCTCGCGTCCACTAGGCTCGCCAAGCAGAGTCGAATCGAATCGCCGAAAGTTGCGCCCTATCTTTGTTTGAATAAAAAGGAGCACGCCGTTTCCTTTTTCCTATATTCTCCTCTTCTTCATTAAAAGGTATTTGTAATAAAAACATCTTTTAATCCGAAATGTACATGACGCAAAAACGACCTAATATGATGAAGTGTTGCGATGAATTAGCAATTCGATTCGATTCTTCAGAGATGAACTAGGAATAAATGCGACTCGCTTCGATTCGACTCGTTTCGACTGTAGTCGACGGAAGTTAGGTACCTAGTACATACAATCGACGTGATGTACTTTTATAAAAAAGATATTTTGTATTGTGTAATAAATAATATTCCAGATTCCCGTCGAATGAGTGTTTAAAAAAGAAATGGATCGACAACATAAATAGAAAAGATTGGTTTCCGACCAAATACACTAAGGTGTGCTCGTTGCATTTTGATGCTAATAATTTCATATCCATCAAAAAGGGTTATAGAAAATTGCAAGAGGGAGCGTGCCCAAATTTGACAACAAGGAATAAGGTTTGTTATAATTGAAAGTTCATAATACTTATGTAATATTTTAAGTTATTAAAGAGAGAATGATAGAAGTCTTTTGTCGTGTGTGTTCAAATTCTGCCTCATAATATCATAATTAAGCCGGTTTTAAAGAATTGATGTCCGTATGAAACTATGTCTCAATGTTTTTCTTTCAAGGTTGTTTTGAAAGTGTATTCTATTTTTTGCAGGATAGAATGAGAACACCAGAACCATGTGCTCTTGGTAATTTTTTGGTATTCAATGATACACCAAGAAAAAAAAATTAAAAGAAGAAATTGCACGGTTGAGAGCAAAAAAAAAGATGCATTAAAAATACGACGCCTACAAGCAAACGTCCTACGTTTAAAGAAAAAGGTATTGTTACAATATAAATGGTATATTTTGTGGGTTACCTACAATTGGGTGTGATTTCATTATTGGAAAACTTTTCATGATGTTTATTTATTATTTATGTATCAATGAGTATGCAGTGTTCATTAGCCTAAAGAGATAGACAAGAACGTCCATACAAACCATTTGTTCCAATTCGTAGAGCGTGTCAAGATGGCGGATGCTGTCAGCCGAGTTGTTGTAAACTCAGAACAATAACTAAAGCATAGAAACCACGCTAAAAGACGAGCTAGACAACAGCTATCTTACTCATATGACTTCATTTAATTTTGTAACGAGAGTGAATGAAACCTCTAATCCACATTCGTTTCTATTTTTTTTAGGTTGTCACAAGGTAAATGTTATTGGATGTCTTTAGAACACCATCAGATTAAATGTGTCGTTATTTTCTTTTTGTTGCTGTGTAAATAAGTGGCAACGTAACTTGGTTACATTATAATGACGGATTTTTTTCAAGCTAAGTTGTAGCTCCTCAGATAAATTTAATTATTTGCAAGGTATTCTTCCGAAGAAACCTATAAACTAGCCATAGCATTGTTAGTGATATATATGCGTTACGTGTGACAAAATGTCTTGTGTGATTGAGGGTTGTAAATCCCTTATAATAAGAAAAAAAAATTAAGAGACAAAAACCTTTTATCGGTAAGCTCAGACTGTTTTCGTTTTACCTAAACATAATTAATGGCATAAATCTATTAAAACACACTAATAGTTTGTCTAAATAGTCATCGTGTCCAGTTCTGTGCTGATATAAGGCATTTAACAATGAAATTTTGTTCAAATGTTGAAGGTTATGTTTTTTCGCCTAGTGACGTGCATTTCTATATCGATAAATCAGTATTTTGTGTAAGTGGTTAGCACATCTATCTTTAAATTATGATATATGTATACGCCTCATTTACAACTTGTTTTACTCTTAACATGATATTAATAATTTATAACTTTAAAAGTTACCTATTGATAATTTAAAAAATATGCATAAATGAATGGTCTTTATTGATTACTACTACTACCATTTATCTGCATTTTCACTAATTTTAAAAATTCTACATTTTGGTTACAGGTTTCCAAAAAATGATGATATAAATAAAGAATGGCTACGGCCGGCGTGTAAGAAGACTAAATTGGATATGGAATAAACGCAGTCATATATGTTCTAAACATTTTACGATCAATCAATCATGAACAATGTCTGCGACACATTTGTACCAACAAGCATTTTGAGCAATCTTGTTAATCATTCTCTAAAACAAAGTTTCGATGACAATCACAGAATCCTATTGATAAAAGCCGTACCTAAGTTATATTTGACAATACGAATACCAAACTGGAATTACAGGAATGTGCGCTTCGTGACAAATTATAAAGCTTTTTAACCAAAACCTTCTTATTTAAGAGGCAGTGATTTAATAAAAATGTTTTAAATGTTTATTTATAAGTTTTTTATTTCCTTAGTAATCCTTCATATTTATATTTTCCTCGTATCAATTTTCAGATTTACTTTCAAAGCATAAAGTTTAATATCCATCTAGTTAATTTGACAGATAAGGGTAGGCCGATGTGACACTGCTGTACCTACAGTGATTCAATATAATATTGTAGGTGTTTTTCTTGTGCACCATAATGTAGGTTTTGAAAATTGGTCCGATTTAGTTTATATCGTTTCCAAGGCAAGCGAAAAAGCCGACAATGACCGAATTATTATGTTAGCGTCGAGAAGACAGGATTTGTATCGCTCTCCATACACATTCTGTCATTCTGTATCATTTTCTCGTGGAAGTGCATTTTGTGAGTAATGTAGTGCGTGTAGTGAAACGTAACGAAATATACAGAATGACAATAGTGCATGGAAAGCAAATACAAACTCTGTCTCCTCGATGCTAACATAATACTTCGGCCATTGACGGCGCGCTTATCCTTTGCCTTCATATTTATTTACATGTTCAATATTTAGTTTTATTTTTGTCGATATAAAATGCCGAGAAATGACGTCCCTAGTGTGGAATAAACTAATGACCACCTACACTAATTAGGACAAGTCAATCATTCTCCATCTCTTTCTAACTCATTAGCATGACTCGTAATTAGAAGAAGGATAAATATATGTCTTTGCTTGCTATTTTAGCGTGGTTTCTATGCTTGTTATTGTTCTGAGGTTGTAAACGTCTAGGAGTACACTTTGTCATGAAATAAAGACTTGTTTTCGCCGCTCCGCACGCGCGCAAGCCGTGTGAATGTCAAAGTCACACTAAAGCAAGGTGCCGAGTCGACTCCGCAGATGAGTGGAACATAGTGCGTGTTCGGAAGGGCCTATCTAGTGTAACGTATATATCGCTGGCAGTGTTCACTTTGATATGCAGTTGGGAGTAATAAATAAATAAGAATAAAAAACATAGGTATGTGATGGGGATGGCATATCATAGGTACTCTTAGCTTTACAAAAAAATTACGCGTTTGAAGTGTATCTTGTGGTACCTAGTGATAAAAAAATGCTTTTTCGACGACCTCCCTGGTCGAGTGGTTTGTACGCCGGTTTTCATGGTGTCGCCATCTCTGAGGTCCCGGGTTCGATCCCCGGTCGGGTCAATTTAGAAATTATTGTTTTTCTAAATTTTCTCGGGTCTGGGTGTTTTCTATGTATAATAAGTATGTATTTAAGTATTTTAAGTATGTTTATCCGTTGTCTAGTAACCATTTAACGAGTTTCTTCGAAGCTTCTCTTGGGCTTGATAATTGGTGTGACTGTAGGAAAGTTAAATTTTTTTTTTTTTTTTAACTATGCTATTTACTAATTATTAGTTGGTGTTGTCTTTGGTTTTTATGGTTATTATTATCAACCAGCTTTTTCAAATTTGACGATTTTCGTTATTAAACGTGGCATGGTGGAATTGGGGGATGTTGGTGTTAAGATTATTGGTAATAAAAAATAACATCACTCGCTTACTACTAATTTATTTGTATTTACAGGTTATGACTATGAAATCTTTGATCTCAGACCTGGAGCGAAAAAATTTAGTTAACGCTGAGGAGTCTGAAATCCTGACGTCCATGTGAGAGATTTAATGGGACGCCAGATTAATAAAGCTAAAAAAGCGCCTCTCACAAAAAAATATTCTCCCGTTTTAAGAATGTTTGCTTTGACCCTTCATTATTACTCGCCAAAGGCATATTCTTATGTACGACAAACTTTTGACACTTGTTTACCCCATCCACGAACCATTTCAAAATGGTACGAAAATGTTAATGGAGAAGCGGGATTCACAACAGAATCGTTTGAGGTCTTAAAACAAAAGTCAGCAAAATCTCAAGAAAAATTACTTTGCAGTTTAATGATGGACGAAGTTGCAATAAAAAAACACATTGAATGGGACGGTAATAAATGTCACGGATATGTCGATCTAGGCTTAAATGTCTCTCAAAATGACAACTCCCAAGAGGCAACTCAAGCTCTTGTCATGCTACTAGTGTGTTTAAAGGAACGGTGGAAAATACCAGTCGGATTTTTTTCTTCATTCTATGACTGGTGAACAGCGCGCTTCATTAGTAAAACAAAGCCTTTACAAGTGTCACGACTCAGGAGTGGAAGTTGTCTCTCTAACAATGGATGGTTGTGCAGCAAACATAGCAATGGCTAAAAAGTTAGGATGCTGCTTCGTACCCGCAGAATTGAAAACCACATTTAAACATCCGATTGTTCACTACGATGTAGCTGTACTTTTAGATGCTTGCCACATGTTAAAATTAATAATAAATGCATTTGAGGCAAAATACACACATCAAAAGTGTCTAGGGATCAACATATATTTTTGCAATAACTTTTCTCCTGATTGATATTAATTAAAATTTTCTTTAAGGATTCATCAAATAAAGTGTTTTCGTTTGTCTACAGTAACGATAAACCAAGTCACCTTTGCATTAATAAAGAAATTTGCCATTTTCCTAATAAAGGGATTTTTGACATTTGAACCACTAACATTAAAGTTCGAAAAAAAGACTGAAATAACAGTTTTCTTTAAAATTTTATTGGGTAACTTAAACAATTAATAATCCGTGTTTCTACCGCGAACACTAACAACACAAGAACATCGGTTTGGCATACTCAAAATGAGTTCATCCAAATCACGCTGTGGAATGGCCGCCCATGTTCGTTGCAACAACAAAAAAAGGTCTTCTTGCGACTGGATACCCTCCATATTCGGCAGAGCTCTTCTCTGTAGCATATCCCATGCATGCTCAATCGGGTTCAAGTCTGGCGACTGAGCAGGCCAGGGCATGACATTGATGTTAGCTGCGGCGAGAGTCTGTCTTACAACTCTTGCGGTGTGCGGTCGTGCATTATCATGCATTAACTGAAATAAGGGACCGATTTGCACTTGTAGAGGAACGATGACGTCTGATACAATCGTCTCAGCATAAATTTGAGCGTTGAGGTTGCCTCTGATCCAAATCAACTCAGTTCTTCCGCCGATCCAAATACCCGCCCATACCATGATGGTTCCACCACTATAAGGATGGACTTCCTGGCAGGATTTTAATCGCTGTTGGCGTCCAGGGGTTCTCCAGTGTCGTATACGTCTTGTATCCGGTCTCATACCAAAACGAGACTCATCAGAAAAGCACACGAAACGCCATTGTTCTTCTGCCTAATTTCTGTGTTCAAGAGCCCATTGATATCGACTCCTACGATTGTGCATTGCTATAGGTGGTACCCTTAGCGGTCTTCGGGAATGAAGGTTCACTTCATGCAAGCGGTTTCTGACTGTTTGGTCGCTAATTAAGTTCCCTGAAGAGTGATGAAGCCTCACGGCTAACATCATGGCGGTTATTGTTGGAGCTCTTCGAGTTGTGATTTGAATGTATCGGTCTTGTCTCCGTGTGGTGCAGCGATACCGTCCTCCATGGCGCTCAGCCACGGTACCAGTGCTTCGGTAACGTGTCCAAAGTCGACTGATAACACTCTGACTTGTATTCAGAGCTAAAGCCACAGTACGTTGCCGGGAACCAGCTTCTATCATTCCCACGGCTCTGAGCATTTCTTCCCTGCTTAAATGACGTCGCCGCTCCATAATAACGTTGGTTTTAATCAGTAGTAGGGAAACAGTAGCACTAATAATGTCTTCAATGCGTTGTATGTTTTTATAGGGAAAATATTGACAGCTGATTTTCATCTTTTACTAGAAATTGATTGAAAGTTCCTGTTTCAAATTATGAAATGCACCAAAAAGGATCCATATAAATTTATAAAATCATAAATTTATTACAAAGCCACATCTCAATCTCAAGAAATCCGCATAAAAATGCTTGATCCCTAGACACTTTTGATGTGTGTAGTTATTTGTTATACAAGATTGCAAAGTTGCTTTTTAACCGCGTGCTCAATTTTGATGACCGAGCAAGCGAAGGATTCTAAAATTGAATCACGAGTGCAGCGAGTGATTCAAACATTAGAATCCTGAGCGTTAGCGAGGGAATATACGCGTAACTTTTCATCCCACCTCAGCGAGGAAATGACCATTTGCGCATTATTAACAGTTTCAGTCAATTCTGTTGGCGTCAAGCAAACTTCCTCGTCGCTAGAATCACTCATTTTAGTTTTTTCACTTGTTTTCAAGTTTCTTGTTTTTAATATAAGGTTTAACAATGACGTGAAAAAATGCCGCGTAAAGAACCGCGTACAAAGCAAATTGAAAAAAGAACACCAAGAAGGTCCCGAGTCTGAGTTTTTAACAAATTAAAAAAAAGTTGTATGATATATTCGGCACCATAGAGGTAGCAGTAAATAGGTTTAATGTTTTTTTTAATTCACAAACTTAGTGCACACGATGTTCTAAATTCAATTTTCTTTATCCTCTAGAGAATAAAAACGGCTTTTCCATTCAGATATTGAAGATTAAAAATACTCTTTCCGAGATGGTGGGATGAAAAAGATATTTGTTGACTACCAAGGCAATGAGATTAGTTGGTACTATCTAACGCTGCTTAACGAATATCAAAAATCAGAGGGGTTGAATGTAGCAAACAAACTAAAGGACTCGCATATCGGATTTCACCGCCAAAAAATGAAAGTGAAACTTGCAAGCCAGCTATTTAGTAACAGCGTAGCGGATGGTCTTGCAGTTTGTGAAAAGAGTGATAGAAGATTTTTAGGTGTACAGTCTACTATCTTTTTTATACGCCTAATAAATAACTTATTTGACATTATGAATTCGAGAAACATGTGCCAATACGAATACAAAAAACCTCTCTTTGCAAAAAACATAATACAAACAAAAGAGTTTCTCATTTTTGCCAAGAATTACCTAATGCATTTAACAGTGAAAGGTGAACACAATACCATTATCAATACAAATAGGAAGACTGGTTTTGTTGGTTTCTTAACTTGCATAGACAGTACAATTTATTTTTATATGCGTTTAGTCGAAACAGAAAAGAAATTGATATATTTGACAACACATAAATTATCACAAGATCACTTGGAATTATTTTTTGGCATTATTCGAGCTCATGGCCGAACCAATAACAATCCTACGGTCCGTCAGTTCAAAGCGGCATACAAGAAAATCCTTGTAAATACGGAATTAAAAGACTCATTCAAATCATTATATGTTTTTAAATGGTATACATGCATTGGTTATTTATTATTATAGCTTTATTTTAATACCTACTTATTATATAATTATTACATTGTTTATAGTGTTATGCATGCGAAACATCATTTACATCTACATACAATTTTTGAAAGAGCGTAAGTGACTATAAGAGCGAGTTTGACCTGGTTTAGGTACTAAAGTGTTATACAAAATGTATCAAATTGATGCTTTGATCAATAAAGATTATTATTATTATTATGCTCTTTATTTAAAATATAATCTTAAATACAATTTTTTACAATATTTTATTTAAAAAAAACATATTTACTTTGTTGTGTCTGTGCAAATACTCTCCGTTAGCAAGATGAGAACAACCGGAAATAATATGTCGGAGTGATTCTCCAGGACGGCGGCATGCCCGACAGATGTCGACCGTACCGTCCTTTATTTATTATTATTATTATTATAATGGTAACTGCATTCCTTTAGAAGACATACATGTCCTTAATATGTCATCGATCGAAAAATTAATGCATCTGCAGACAGATCGCGAATCTTACAAGTAGCAGACAAAGACGAGGGAGATTTGGAAGATGATTCCATTCCTGATGATGTTTTGATTGAATTTGAGGAATAACTACATTTCACTGTAGGTAACAATTTACGTCGTCAAATGGTAACATACATTTCAGGGTATGTGATAAAATTCATATCAAAACGAGTTAAATGTGAAATGTGTCTGACTGTTCTTTATGCTGACAACGTCAAAGAAGATCATTATTTAATCAACATAAAAAATATAGGAGGCCTAATTTTTCCTTCTGAAGATGTTATTAAAATTTGTTTAAACACAGAGTGCAGTATAAGAACATTTAAGTCACAGACAGACCTCTTAACAATATATTAACTCTTAAAAATAACATCCCATACATTGAAGACCCTAATTGGACAAAATTGTTTTGAAACGTTAAACGATCATATAAAGGAGCAGTCGCCGTTAAATAATCACATCACACTCTTGTGCAAATGTATTTGCGAAAAATATATTGATATACGTTTTAAATATTTTGCGACGTGTAAAACGTTAGAGATACCAAAAGACAGCAACTTAATAAAACTGTACTTTTTACGGGAGATTAATTTTCAACCTTTGTGTTTTTTATTAAATAAAATAAAAGCAAGGTACTATCTCATGTAGTATTTATTATACCATTTTATTTAAGTACTATTTTTTATTTTAAAAAGCAAAAAACATATAATGGGACTTCCGTGTGCGGACGCAACTGGCAGGACGCTAGGCACCAGGCGGCGCTAACCTTAATCCGGCTCCTTAAGCACACGTTACGACATACACGACATCTAGTGAAATATAGCAGAACTTTTATGACAACTCTGCTAACTCGTAAATTAGGTAAGTACTTGCTTTGGCTACTGGCCACTAGATGGTTTTCTCCTATTTGGACTCCCCCCGCAACCCGCGCAGCTGAGACACTATTATTATATGAAAAAAGTTGTTACAACACCTCTTTGTTTTTGCTCCGTGTACCTGCCCCTGTATCGGCTAAAAAATATGAATATGGACATGGGCTTCATTTGACATTTAAAGCCCATAATATGCCGATATAAGGACAAAATATGGGCTTCAAATATGCCGATATAAGGACAAAATATGGGCTTCGAATTTCAAATGAAGCCCATGTCCATATCCATATTTTATAGCCGATAGACCCGCTGGTCTGTTTATAATTGTTTTGTAAATGTTATTATTGTGTATGACTGTATATTTTCCTAAATAAATAATATTAAAAAAAATGTGCGGTTATCATTTGGTGTGCCGCGGAGTGTGGAGGGGACTGCTTCTGCGGTCCTCATTGCCTGGTCTCTGACTAACCCTATGGGGATAAATAGTCGTGAGTATATATAAGATGACTGCTTGAAACCGCTAGAAACTTCAAGGACTGGTCAGGTCAAGTGTTTTAAACATGACAAAATTGACAAAAAAGGAATTCGTGTTTTTTCATTGGTACTTATCACCCAGCTGACGGAGGCAACGGCCGGCCGGCCGGCCGTCTGTTGACCCGTCAACGTAGATACTTATCGCCCAGCTGATGCGGACGGGTCAACAGACGGTCGTTTGCTTTAAAATAAATTAGATACTCAAAGACTATCCAATTAAAATTCACAAAATGAATTATTTAATTAAAAATTTAAAAAACTATTTTTTTGTCATGTTGAAAACACTTGACCCGACTAGCCCTTGAAGTTTCTTGCGGTTTCTAGCAGTCACCTTATATATGTATGATGAATGTCCTCCTTGCAGATACTTCAACAACTGCCCGGTGGTGACGATCCCGGGCCGCTTACATGAGGTGCAGCGGTTTTACCTGGAAGACATCTTACGCCTGACGCAGTACAAGACCAAGAAGATGGCGCAGGTGGAGCGCGAGCTTAAAGCCAAGCTCAAGGCGGGCGGCGGCAGCTACTGGACGCATATGGAGGGTGAGCTAAACAAAATTAAACTTTTTTTGTATTCCTTTTTCTTAGCCTGTTTTGTCTTCCTGCTAAGCAAACGCCACCCATCGAGCCACCTTTTTTATTTCTTTTAGATAACTTGCATCTATTGCAACCCATGTAGAGTTTCATTGAAACTTGTTTAATGTGTAAATAAATACTTAAAATCTTTTTTTTTTGTAAATTTTATTTAATGTAATCTGAACATCTATTAATTTAGTTACTAATTTAGTCCAGTCGATCCTGTACCTGACTTCATTTTGGATCCAGTCAATACTGGATTAGGCTCTTTTTTCTGGAGGCCATATAGGTACTTTAATATAGTTGTGGTCATATAATTAGGAACGGTTAGTATTCAATTCAATTTTATGAAATCTAGTTCAAATAACTTTGCACTGATTTATTATCAATTACTATTAATCACGTAAAAATGAATTCACGACTAAAGTTCCAAGTCTGAATATTAAACAAATCGAATAAACTTTTATTGTTTTGAGACAATAACCAAACAAGACGTCAACATCGCCGCGAGATAGTTTTGTTAATTTAGCATTTTTATATTCAATTTATCATATTAAATCAGTGTACGAGCAGCACTCAATCAGAGCGGTTTGATTTCATCATCCCCGAAACCCTCTCAGCATATCAACCCCAAAGTGTGGAGAACCCCCACAAATCTCCTACAAAGTATTAACCCTAACATTAATTTATTTTTACAAAATGTAACTAGCAATAAGACTATGCTTTGTTGGAGAAATAAAGTATTATTATTATTATTATTTTCGCCTGGCAGGAAATATGACGTGTCATATTCTGCCTTGAAATTGGAATTAACTTTTCTTGATGACTATACACACCATTTAAAAATAGAACTATTAAAAAATAAAAGTGAAGTTTATGAGTATATAAGAAATTACATAGAAGAGAGTGAAAGAATATATGAAAAGAAAGTATCAGTTATAAGATGTGATAATGGGGGTGAGTATCGCTCGCATCACCTTAAAACATGGTGTTTTAACAAAAGTATTATTCTTGACTACACTATACCACACTCAGTTAAATGGCAAAGCAGAGAGAATAAACCGCACACTGTTGGAAAAAGTAAGAGCTTCATTATGTGATTCTACCTTACCCAAAGAGATGTAAATCTTTCCTACAATCACACCAATTATCTAGCCCAAGAGAAGCTTCGAAGAAACTCGTCAAATGGTTACTAGACAACGGATAAACACACTTAAAATACTTAAATACATACTTATTATACATAGAAAACACCCAGACCCGAGACAATTTAGAAAAATAATAATTTCTAAATTGACCCGACCGGGGATCGAACCCGGGACCTCAGAGATGGCGACACCATGAAAACCGGCGTACAAACCACTCGACCAAGGAGGTCGACAAATGTCGATGTGGGGTGAAGCTGCTCGTACTGCCGCATATTTATTAAAGAAAGAAAGAAAGAAAGAAAAAACATTTATTTGGGACACAACAGGTAATTTACAAACAAAAATAAAATTAAAAAACATACAGAAAACGTCCCAAAACGGATTCCGACTCAGCAAAATGCTGGCCTTGCGATCAGCGCTGATCTTCCGTCGGAACCGGTTCGGTGATGCTGCGATGGGCAACGTGTACAAAATAAAAACAATTACAAAAATTAAAAACAAAACAAGACTTTAAATTAAAACATGAACTCTTAACTAGTAGCTGTATACAGCAAACCCCTTCGCCTTATTAAAAAAAATTACAGATAATTAAAAAAAAATATAAAAAAAACTACAACAAAGAGGAAAAAGAATTATTAGACGTGTGTCCAACATGAAAATTCACAAAATAATAAATACACCTTGTAATGTAGTGAGACAGAATACAAATATAGTTACAGATATGAAATAAATGGATAGAATTTTGAAAAAGAGTGAAACACAAACATTTATCAGAATTTAACAAGTACGGTACCATCATAGTGCTTTTGACAATTAATGTGATAGCCAGCACAACACAAATTCATGACAACAACACAAGACGCCTCACAACCAAACAGGACATACTAACAAGGTAAGGGTTTTATGACAATGCGCTCGTATCTTGTAGCAAAAACTCTTGTGAACTCTGAAAGTTGCTTAGAAACAATTTTAGTTTATGCCTAAAACCGTTTTTGCTTTGCAGGTCCCTAATCGGTGGAGGAATATTGTTCCAGCATTTTGTCGCTGCATAACGGAAACTTCCTCGGAAAGCAGCAGATGCGTGATGTGGAGTTGACAGCTGTAAAGCATGTCGTCGGACCCCATAAGGCTTACGGTTCGAAACCCAAGACAACTTGTTATATAAATAAGCAGGAGCTTGATCCTTTACAATATTGAACATTACACAAGCCAAATGGAGCTTACGGCGGTGACGCATCTTCAACATACAGTGTTTATTTAGAAATGGAGTCACATGGGCCCTTAACGGAATAGTGAAGCAGAAACGAGCACAGGCATTTTGCACTCTTTGAATAAGTTTTTGAGTCTTCACAAGTAGACGAGGTCCATAAACAGTATCCATGTAATTAAGCTTAGACAGAACCAAAGACTCCACTAGCTGGATACGCAACTCTTCACTTAGGTAACGTCTAACCTTATATAGCACTCTTAGTTTATAAAAACAATTTCGGATAGAATTTCCAATATGATTTTCGAAACGTAGGTTGCAGTCCATTTTAAGGCCTAAATTTCGTGCCTCATAAACTCTTTCAATGGGTTCATTTTTTAGTTTGACTGGCACTAGAGAATTTATTTTACCTAACTGATGTTTGGTCCCAAAGATCATGTATTTAGTCTTAGAAGAGTTCAACAAGAGGCAATTGGAATCAGACCAATGGGCAATTCTGGAAAGATCCTCATTAATTTTAACCAAAGCTTGGTCAATATCCTCTGGTTTGAAAGATATATAAATCTGGGTGTCATCTGCATATATATGATATTTGCAATGTTTAATATGCATTGAAATATCTGCTGAGTATAAAATAAAAAGAATTGGACCTAAAATTGAACCCTGAGGTACACCTCTATTTATGGCCACCTTTTCAGATTCCATAGAGGAACCATTGATTGAGCTCAATTTCACAAACTGGTAACGATTGCTGAGGTAGCTATGAAATCACCGAAGGGCCTGATTATCGAATCCGTAGTAACTTAGTTTTGACATAAGAAGATTTATATTTAAAGATTCAAATGCTCTAGAAAAATCCAATAAAACCAGCAAAGTACACATGCCTTGATCTTGTGCATGCAGTATGGAATCAGTTACATCTAGTAGAGCAGTTGTGGTACCACGCCCCTTCCTAAAACCGGACTGTAGTTCTGGTAAAATTTTATTCTTTTCAAGAAAAACATTTAATTGGTTGCAGACAGCCCTCTCGAGGATTTTAGACATACAGGGCAGTACACTAATAGGCCTCAGGTCCTTTAAATCCACTGGGTTTGCTACCTTAGGCAGTGGAAGCACAATAGCCAGTTTCCATAAGTCAGGGTATGTTTGGGTAGTAATTGACAAATTTATAATATCCTTGATGCAGTCAATAGTGTATGGAAAAGTCATAATGAGCATATCCAGACTGATTGAATCACACCCCATTGCGTTAGATTTTAAACTTTGAATTATTTTAATTATTTGATCCAAACCAATAGGTTTTAAATTGAAAACTGAATCCGAAAATCTGTTGTACTCAAAAAAGGTCAGATGTGAGATCGGAACATCTGGGCTACCTGGTATATTCAAAAAATAATTATTAATAATATCAGGATCATTGAAAAATAAGGGTAAATCATTCTTTTTCTCGGGCAAAATTGTATTTTTGAGATTTTTCCATAGTAATTTAGGGTTGTGAATTTTGCTATTAACGTTATGTTTAAAATAAGCAGCTTTTTCGTGAAATAGGGCTTGATTTACCATGGATTTTAAGGTTTTATAGTATACAATGGTACTATTTGGTCTCTGTCTGTGGAAGTCGGCTAGAGCACTATCGCGCAACTTCATCATGCGCTTGACTGTGTCTGTGATCCAAGGCAGGTTGCGATACCTGACCATGATAGACTTTTTAGGTGCATGGAGATCAAACAAAGCCATAATGCATTGATTAAAAACGCCCACCATGTCATTGACGCACTCCATTCTGGATATGATATCCCATCTTATATTTTGCAAATCATTATTAAAGTTGTCTGCACAAATGCTGTTTATTGGCCTATAATTAATCACTCGAGGTGAAAGTTTTTCACGCTTAATATTAAACTCGCACACCACCAGGCAGTGACCAGTGAGGCAACCGACATGATCCAAAGTGACCTTTCTTACGTTTAAATCGGTACAAACAACATCGATAAGAGTTTGGCTATTTAAAGTAAAGTGCGTCGGCTCAGATACCAACTGAGAAAGGTTGAAGCATGAAACAAAAGTATTAATTTTAGTGGTATTTGAATCCTGAGCTTGTAACAAATTAATATTAAAATCGCCAAGTAGTATTAGATTATCATAGTTGGGAACTGAACTTATGGTGTCAGAAAGAGCGTCAAAGAATAAATCTATATTCATCCAGTGCGGTCGATATGCAGTGCCAATAATAAGCTTCTTTCCGTTAAGGGTCAGCGCGAGCCACATCTGCTCTACCAACTTGTGCAATGGGTCAACCGGGTGCGGCCAGGTGCGAACACTAACACCGCACCGTATGTAAAATCCGACGCCGCCCCCGCGCTCACGCGAGTGACGCGGACGCGGCATGTGCCGCAGCCGGTACCCCGGCAGTGCAGGCGCCCGCCCCTCCTCCCCTTCCCTGAGCCAAGTTTCGTTAATAGCTAGCACATCTAAGTCATATCGAGAGACTGAAGCGATAAAATTATCGTGATTAGTACCGAGGGAACCTGCATTATACAAACCGATCTTGAAAACTTTATTCGCCATTGAAATATATAAAAATGTAATATAAAATAAAAGAGAACAATATGTTTATAAATGAGCGAGTAATGTGCAAATGATAACAGTTAAGATAAATGAATATTCTGTTATTAGTTTTCAATGGTAAATAAATTAATGATGTGTTTAGATTACATAGATAAAACTTTACTGTTATAAATATAATAATTCTGTCTATACTTGTGTATTTATTTCTCCTTCCCAAATTAGAGCTATAACATAAAATCGCTTCAGGGTTAACAATCTCGTGAAACGGCACCGGTGTCAAAAACACGGTCTATGTCAGAGTCCGACCGGAAACTATGCACCTGCTTCCCATCATCCTGCCGCGCGAAGACCCGTCCTCTCCTGGTCCACGAGTACCTCCACTGGCGCTTACGACATTCCTCGCGGACTCTGTGGAATAGGCGGCGGTTAGTCGCCGTCAGCCGCTCGTTGACGTAGATGCGTCGCGGCGGGCCCGGCAGGCCGACGTCGGCCGCGGTGATATTGCGGCGCACGTGAGCGACGCGCAGCAGCTCGTCCCGCAGCTCGCGGCGCGCCAGCCGCACCACGACGCGGCGAGGGCGCGCCTCTGCGCCGCCCCGCGCCTCCGCACCGCCTTGAGCACCCGCACCGCCCCGCGCCTCCGCTCCGCTCGGCGCCGGCCCAACGCGCTCGGCGAACACAATGTCCCTCGCCTCCAGTTTGACACCCAGCTTGGCGGCCAGCATTGTGACCGTGTGAAGAGGACTAACTCCCTTCTCTTCTGGCAGATGACCAATGTCCAGATCGGACAGCAGCATTTCTTGGTCTCTGCTGTTAAATTCCGCCTTAAGGCCCTCTACAGTTCGGCGTAGCTCAACAACGCCATCCGCCGAGGGCGGCGCCTCCGCCTGCTTTCGCTCGACCGCTTCGAGCCGATGCTCAAAATCACCCATGCGCTCTTCTAATTTCAACAAGGTTGATCGAAATTCCGTAAGAAACTCACGGAATTCGGACATGCTGGCTCTGAGCTCACGGCGCATTGCACTTATCTCCGACTCCTCGCCAGGTAGAGCAGAAGGGACGCCCACTGTGGGCATCTGGGTTGACACGCCGCCACAGACACTTTTTAGGGGGGTGCTGCTGTTATCGCCTTTTCTAATTTTCTTTTTACAATCTGGGCAAACCCAATCTTTAGGGACAACGGTGGCGTCAGGTATTGCTACGCAGCCTTTATGGTAAACACTAGTACAAGTAGTGCAACTAGCGGCACCTGTCGAGGAGATGAACTTTCCGCAGGCCGAGCACTTTGCCATAGCGTTGACGGCTGACGGGATGGTTCGTACACCGGTAGATAGGTGGCGTGTCACGTGGTACGACCGGACCTCGTTAGATGGCGCTACTGACCACGATAGATCAATCGAACGATCTGAGAGGTTGAGATCGACACCAACGGTGTAAGAGTACCCACACAATAATAAAATGTCAATAATTGAGCAGCTGATTTGATTTTATTTTGATGTTAACTACGAGACAATCACAACAGCAGTAGCAACGCGGACACTTTCACATATGCATTAAAGACCGTAGCACACAATGAAGCACATTTCACGACAAACTAGGGATTATATATATTTTTAGTATAAAAAACACGCTAACGCACTACGATCGTGTTGCCGCTCGCAGCGCCACTTTAAACGCCATTAAATAGAACAGCTACTGAGACAACAAAGAAGGTTCCAACAGAAATGTTAACAGGGAATAAACCAGACCTTAGATTATTAAAAAAGTTTGGATGTGAAATGTATATCAAAAATATTTGGCAATTTAAAAAAGCTAGATAATAGAAGTGAAAAGCTGATCTTTATTGGATAATTAAAGAGTGCTTCTTATTTGGCCAAAAAAAATATAGGGGTCGCTACCAGCACATGAAAAATAAAAAAGTATGTTTGAAAATTATTTTATTGAGTTCAAAAAAAGACAAACTAAGTTTATTGAGTTCAAAAAAATACAAATTAAGATAAAAAAGTGTAACTTATGCTAATAACGTACTTTTCTTTGTATCAAGGGTACTTTTGCCTGAAATTTTTCACAACCAGAAGAAGGAATTGTTTTTGTTCTTCGTCGGTGGTAATTAGTTTATTATATTCTTCAATGAATGCTACGCCTCGTTCTGCAATGTCGTTCACCACTCTCATAGCTCGTAGAATTGCTTTCGAAGCTTTGTGGCCTTCATCTTCCTCCCAAAGACGAGGCTCTTTTTGTAAAAATGCAGACGAAATTCCCAGGATTCCAAAAAATCTTAAGGTGTTACTGGACACGAAATCCTCAATATTTCTCTCCACGATGTGTGTTTGCGCGCTTTTATTTGTTTCCTTGTGTGAGAGGGTAGTAGCACCATAAATGGTTATCGGTGTACCGTCCGCACAAACGATTCTCGGCGCGCCCCAGCATTCCTCTGACTGTCATCTGACAGTTGCAAATTCACCGCTGAGTTGAACGCCCGCTCGTTCGCCCGCCGCCGCCGCCCGCCGCTCGCCGCCCGCCGCTCGCCGCCCGCCGCACTCTCCGCCCGCGCGAGTCCTTATCGTTCGCCACCGCCTTAGCTAGCTGCCATAATCCAGGGTGCTGAAGACGCCGATTACCAGGTTAGTGTTGCTGCTTATTTTACGCAGGGGAACACTTGAAGGCCGTAACCGCCGCCCTTGGCTTCCTTCGTTCAAACTGCCCCTTATATTTATTTATATATGTGATAACCGCCCCCGCTCATACAGTCCACTGCGCCTAGCATTATTTACCCGCCCTCCAGTAAAACGGAGACACCAATGTGACTTAAATCAAAAATTCGCTTGGGTTTATAGTCTGGACCTTCCGCATTCAGTGCATTCAGTGCAATCACCATTTTTTGTTTGCTTTAAAGAGAAACTTCGTCATTTAAAAAAGCAAGCGCAACAAGTTCTTCGGACAGATACCACAAATGCCCCAGGAATTTCGTTATAGCCTTTTATGACATAGCTTTGTTTATATTTTCAATTTTTTAAGATTTTTTAACAGCCACAAGTCATTTCTTGGTGCTGAAGTTGCCACGGGAGCTTGGAACCAGCATCTTACATAAATCGTAACAACGAAAACGCAAATTTCTGTAATCGCTTTTAGTTCCCTTTTTGTCAGTTTAAACTGGTATCTAAACATAAAAAGCTTGAGGCAATAAATTGCTTTTGCCATCCATCGCGCGCGATAAAGACCTGCTGGAGCTCTGAATGTATCCCTTTATTAGGCACACCTCCCAAAATTATTAACGTAAGTTTCAACAGTGCCTTGTAATCGTCCCGTGGCTGATAATCATTTAGCTGTTTTTCAGCGAAAGAAATTGTGCTGCTTGCTACATTTTCTACGCATCTTAAAGCGTCAGGGTCTGAAGAAACTGTAGTGAACTTATTCTGGTCAATGTTAGGCCAAGCAGCTCTAATTCGTTTGAAGATCAATATTTCTGGTCCACTTGATGGACCTAGTGCTTGAACTACGATTGCTTCTAGCATTATTTCCATTATATGGTGACGACAGGCCAACCAAAGAGCATATTTTTCCATTTTCTGCTCTAACAGAATGCAAGCACCTCCTCTTAAACCAGTGTTGACTGCAGTGGTGTCAAAGCAAAAGCATTTTATTTTGTCGCTCATGTTCCAAAAAAGAATAGTGTCATAAACAGCTGAAGCACACACCTCCCCAGTCCCATGACTGACTTTAGGAACTGCTAAAAGTTGATCCACACCCTGTCCTGACACTAAAATGGGAAGGCGATCCACTGTTTCGTGTCCTGTAATGTCTTCGATTAGTTTGCCGTCCCAATGAACAGTAAGAGGCATACTTGGATTAAATTCTTTTTTTAAGGCTTCCGCTACCATTTGCCTTTGCTTCATACGCTGGCGACGAATTGAGGATGAATTTATCTGAGGGATCAGTACCTGCACTTTTGAGCGTTGATGTCAAAACAACAGTTGCTTTGCTGTCACTTATTTTAGCAAAGTCGCGGCTTGCGGATAAGCGTTCATCAAAAATGTTCTTTCTGCCGCGTTTGCGTTTAGGCGGGGGTTCTAAATCTGCCGTCGAAGGTCCTGCCATCACTGAAATTTCTGACGTTGAACTGCACTTTTCTACCATGGATTCAGTGTAGCTTTTGTCTCGATCTAAAAAACGTTGAAGGCGAGCGTTTTTCTCATCTTCTTTCGCTATTTTTTTTAAATGAACTTTGTCCTTTCCGCCTATTGTTCCTGGGCGTCCCCTTTCTCTCTGCTTAATTAAAAATAGTCTATCTTCCTCAATGGTGATCTTGTTTAGATCATCAGCGTGTGCTATGTCAAACAGGTCTTCCAAACTATCTTGCCACTTCTTTTCTTTATTTTGTAAACCTTCAGACCGTTTGGGTTTATTTTCTTTATTTTTTTTCAACTTTTGCCATTCACCAAACTTGTTTTCTATCTTCTTTATAACATCTTTCAATTTAGTTGGAATGGAATGTAGGATTTTTTTTTACGTTAAACGTACACTGTACGATTAAGAAGGAATTTGTTGGGTTAAAAATGTTGCGGACTACATTTAGCCACTTATCAAATTTTTACTCATATAGCGAATATTACATAGGATTTTTGGAGCGATTACTTAATGCACAAAATCGCGGAAAAACGGCCTCAAGTGAAAAAAAAAAGTGATTCACCAGGACAATGCGCCGTGTCACAAGTCCATGATAACGAGGCCAAACTAAACGAATAGGGCTTCAAATTACTTCCTCATCCACCGTATTGTCCAGATCTGGCCCCCAGTGATTACTGGTTGTTTGCAGAATTATTTTTTTTTATATCAAATACTTAAACTTTGTTTTAGTATTTAGTCCCAGGACTTATTGAACCGTTACATACTTGAACTTGTAGAAATAAACTTGAAGTATGATACTTTAAGTTTATTTCTAACAGTTATTGTTGATTTTTTTGCCCGTTCGCCCATTATGCCCGTCCCAGAAAAAAATCCTAGATCCGCACTCGACGTCCGGCTGTTATATATTTTAAAAAAATACGTCAATTTAACTACGAACTACAACTTGTCTTAACTTCCCCCGAATACCCTAGTCTACTAAATAATCGCACTTTTAGACCTCTGAATTCTGTACAAACAAGTTTTGCTCAAGGACTTCCTTATTTCATGCTTCCCTACTGTACAGTTTAGCAACTGCACAATATACATAGGTAGAGTCAAATTACTGTTTCGTACGTATCAGCACTTACCGCCACAATGTAATTTAATTGCTATTTATAGCCAGTAAAGCGAAAGCCACTAACTAACAAACATATTTACTGTAATTTTTAACTTTGTGATTTTAAATAAAACTATAAACCAGTGACGCCGTTTAACTCAACTAACTAACATCTTAAGACTGTAGGGCAGAAACCCTACACCTACATTTATAAAAACGTTACCAAGGTTCTTAATATTAAAACCTGCACAGTCAATAAAGTCAAACGCAAAGTAATTAACTGGTTGTTCAGTCTATCTTATGAGAAAACTAAAAATTTCTTGAGATTCTGTCCTAGACTAGCCATTAATATAATAAAAGTTAAAAAAAAATGTATTTAAAGCTTCTTTTTCATATTTTTTGCTTTTAACTGCTATATTTTTGTAATTAATTGTTGTCGATAAAGTATTTTATATTGTTAACATGGTTGTAAGGCCCCCATAGGTCAGGTATACCCTAGTGTAGGGACCACTAATATCTCTGCCTTTTATTAGTATTTATGTCTCTCATTAGTATTTATTTGAAAAAATAAACTTATTTCTATTCATTTAAATTGGTTGTAATATTTTTTTGCCGTCGTAGGCCAAAAGCAGACCGCGAACGAGTCTGCCAGCCCCGCCGCCGCTGCCGCCGCCGACGACCCGCAGCTGCAGGCCGACATGGACGACTTCCTCGACGAGTGCTTCAAGGAGGGCAGCCTGGTATGACGCACTACTCGTTTAACAGATATTTTTTATTAGTGAAATTGATTCTTTTCTCGATTCTGAACAAACAAACTTTAGGCATTGCGCAATCTCATTAACACGTACTTATACTTTATTTTTTGTGTGTTAGTTAACACTGATTTGTTTGTTAGTAATGTTATATTCCTTCGTTAATAAAGTTCGTATTGTCGCAGGACTCGTTCTGTCAGATCCTGTACATGTACCTGTCGGAGGGTGCGCGCGTCGACTGCGCGCACTCGCGCTCCCGGCGCACCGGACTCATGGCCGCCGCGGCCCACGGGCTCAAGGAGACCGCCGCCAACATACTGCACATCGGTACGCACGCAAACACGCATACTGCTCATATACACTGCTCATGCACATGGGCTGATTCATTTGTAAAATATTTCTTTCTCCACTAGGCGCTGACGCGACGCTAAAAGACCTAGATGGAAAAACAGCGTACGACTACGCCATTACGGGCGGGCACAGCGAGTGCGCGCAGCTGCTGGCCACCTTCCAGCCCGCCGCGCCCGCCGCCGCCGACGACGACGACTTCCTGCTCGACGTTTACCACCATTCCGCGCCCGAGGAGCTCGTCGACCACCACCTCATGCACCACCTCGTCAAGCACATCCACCTCACCATGCCCAAGGGCGCCATCCTAGTGTTCATGCCGGGCTACGACGACATCGTCGCCCTCCGCGACCTCGTGCAGACCGACGCCGAAATGGCCGCCCTCAAATTCCAGACCTTCACCCTCCACAGCAACATGCAGACGATGGACCAGAAGAAGGTGTTCAACCCGCTCCCGACCGCCCGCAAGATCATTATAGCCACGAATATTGCGGAGACCTCGATCACCATAGACGACGTCGTGTACGTGGTGGACTCGTGCAAGGTGAAGGAGAAGTACTACGAGTCGGCGGGCGGCGTGTGCTCGCTGCAGCGCGTGTGGGCGGCGCGCGCGGGGCTGGCGCAGCGGGCGGGGCGCGCGGGCCGGCTGCGGCCTGGCCGCGCCTACCACTTGTGCAGCCGCCGCCGCGCCCAAGCGCTGCCGGCGCAGCCGCTGCCCGAGATGCTGCGCGTGCCGCTGCAGGAGCTGTGCCTGCACACCAAGCTGCTGGCGCCCGGCAACACGCCCATCGCCGACTTCCTGGCGCGCGCGCTCGAGCCGCCCTCCTTCCTGGCGGTGCGCAACGCCGTGGCGCTGCTCAAGACCATCGGCGCGCTCACGCCCACCGAGGACCTCACCGAGATCGGCCAGCACCTGCTCGACCTCACCGTCGAGCCGAAGCTCGGAAAGATGCTGCTGTACGCCTGCGTCATGAAGTGCCTCGACCCGATCCTGACGATCGTCTGCTGCCTCGCGAACAAGGAGCCGTTCCAGATCTCGACGAACCCGGAGAGCCGCAAGCGCGGCGCGGCGGCGCGGCGCGAGTTCGCCGCCGACAGCTTCTCGGACCACATGGCGCTGCTGCGCGCCTTCCAGGCCTGGCAGGCCGCGCGCGCCGCCGGCGCCGAGCGCGGCTTCTGCGCCAGGCACCTCATCTGCGGCGCCACCATGGAGATGGTGGTGGGCCACCGCGCGCAGCTGCTGGCCCAGCTGCGCGCGCTCGGGCTCGTCAAGGCGCGCGGCTCCGGCGATATCAAGGACGTCAACCTCAACTCGGAGCGCTGGTGCGTGGCCAAGGCCGTGCTGGTGAGCGGCCTGTACCCGTCGTTGGCGCGTGTGGACCGCGCGGCCGGCGCGCTGCGCACCGCGCGGGAGGCGCGCGTGGCGCTGCACCCCGCCAGCACGCTGCGGCACGGCGGCGGCGGCGGCAGCGGCGGCGGCCCGCACGCGCTGCCCGCCGACTGGCTGGCCTTCGAGGAGATCTCGCGCGCCGGCCGATTCTGCTTCATCCGCTGCAACACCCTGGTGACGCCGCTGACGGTGGCGCTGCTGGCGGGCCCGCTGCGGCTGCCGGCGGCGGCGCTGGCGCAGCGCGCCAACCCGCCGGGGCTGTCCAGCGACAGCGACAGCGACGCCGGCGGCGCCGCGCCCGACACCGCCACGCTGGCCATCGACGACTGGACCGCCTTCACGGCCGACGCCTCCGACGCCATCGGGGTGTACTACTTGAGGCAAAAATTGAGCGCTCTAGTAGTGCGTCGGATGACGAACCCGGCGAAGCCGACGACGCCTTTGGACGAGCAGATATTGAGCGCGGTGGTCCATGTGCTAGGAGCCGAGGAGAGGAACGTGGGTTTGGGTCAGCCCCCGGGAGTCGGGCAGAGGCCGAAGCCTCTGACGGTGGAAGCGCCCGGGTGGAGACTTCGGCCGGACGAAGAGAAGCACGGCGGCGACTTTGCGGCTGCGTTCGGGTTCCGGCGGCCGGCGTGGCGGTCCGGCGCGGTGTCGCCGGAAGCGGCCGACACGCGATACTTTATAGTGCGAGCCGATGACCCGCACGCCGTAGAGACGGCGCAGACCACCGGAGTGTATCCCTTCGCGCCGAACACGGCTAAGAAACTGCAAAAAGCGAAACAGGTGATGCTCCATTATGATTTTATTTCATTCTTCCATATATTCTTGAACATGGGTTGATATGTAATTTGAAGTGACTTAAATGTTAAAATTTAAATTCATTTAGTACCTGTTCATCATTTGAATAGAGATTCTAAAGTATAAGTGTATAGTTTGAAAAAACTAGAATGCTTTTATCATATTGAATAAAGAAGCTGTTACAAATTCATAATTTTAAATAGATGGTATTGGGGAACCTGGATTTAGTATGATCGATCACGCTCCTACTAACAGTGGTAGTAACGCACCCTCGGTTGGCAGGAGAGCGCGCGCGTGGTGGTGTTCTTCAGCTGCTTCAACGCCGGCAAGCTGTTGGGCAGCGCCGCCCTCAGCGACACGGGCCTGGACTGGATCCACGCGCACCACACGCCGCACCACATGATCAGGTAACGCGACACATGCTGCTCTAGGACTGGATCCACACGCACCACACGCCGCACCACATGATCAGGTAACGCGACACATGCTGCTCTAGGACTGGATCCACACGCACCACACGCCGCACCACATGATCAGGTAACGCGACACATGCTGCTCTAGGACTGGATCCACACGCACCACACGCCGCACCACATGATCAGGTAACGCGACACATGCTGCTCTAGGACTGGATCCACACGCACCACACGCCGCACCACATGATCAGGTAACGCGACACATGCTGCTCTAGGACTGGATCCACACGCACCACACGCCGCACCACATGATCAGGTAACGCGACACATGCTGCTCTAGGACTGGATCCACACGCACCACACGCCGCACCACATGATCAGGTAACGCGACACATGCTGCTCTAGGACTGGATCCACACGCACCACACGCCGCACCACATGATCAGGTAACGCGACACATGCTGCTCTAGGACTGGATCCACACGCACCACACGCCGCACCACATGATCAGGTAACGCGACACATGCTGCTCTAGGACTGGATCCACACGCACCACACGCCGCACCACATGATCAGGTAACGCGACACATGCTGCTCTAGGACTGGATCCACACGCACCACACGCCGCACCACATGATCAGGTAACGCGACACATGCTGCTCTAGGACTGGATCCACACGCACCACACGCCGCACCACATGATCAGGTAACGCGACACATGCTGCTCTAGGACTGGATCCACACGCACCACACGCCGCACCACATGATCAGGTAACGCGACACATGCTGCTCTAGGACTGGATCCACACGCACCACACGCCGCACCACATGATCAGGTAACGCGACACATGCTGCTCTAGGACTGGATCCACACGCACCACACGCCGCACCACATGATCAGGTAACGCGACACATGCTGCTCTAGGACTGGATCCACACGCACCACACGCCGCACCACATGATCAGGTAACGCGACACATGCTGCTCTAGGACTGGATCCACACGCACCACACGCCGCACCACATGATCAGGTAACGCGACACATGCTGCTCTAGGACTGGATCCACACGCACCACACGCCGCACCACATGATCAGGTAACGCGACACATGCTGCTCTAGGACTGGATCCACACGCACCACACGCCGCACCACATGATCAGGTAACGCGACACATGCTGCTCTAGGACTGGATCCACACGCACCACACGCCGCACCACATGATCAGGTAACGCGACACATGCTGCTCTAGGACTGGATCCACACGCACCACACGCCGCACCACATGATCAGGTAACGCGACACATGCTGCTCTAGGACTGGATCCACACGCACCACACGCCGCACCACATGATCAGGTAACGCGACACATGCTGCTCTAGGACTGGATCCACACGCACCACATGATCAGGTAACGCGACACATGCTGCTCTAGGACTGGATCCACACGCACCACACGCCGCACCACATGATCAGGTAACGCGACACATGCTGCTCTAGGACTGGATCCACACGCACCACACGCCGCACCACATGATCAGGTAACGCGACACATGCTGCTCTAGGACTGGATCCACACGCACCACACGCCGCACCACATGATCAGGTAACGCGACACATGCTGCTCTAGGACTGGATCCACACGCACCACACGCCGCACCACATGATCAGGTAACGCGACACATGCTGCTCTAGGACTGGATCCACACGCACCACACGCCGCACCACATGATCAGGTAACGCGACACATGCTGCTCTAGGACTGGATCCACACGCACCACACGCCGCACCACATGATCAGGTAACGCGACACATGCTGCTCTAGGACTGGATCCACACGCACCACACGCCGCACCACATGATCAGGTAACGCGACACATGCTGCTCTAGGACTGGATCCACACGCACCACACGCCGCACCACATGATCAGGTAACGCGACACATGCTGCTCTAGGACTGGATCCACACGCACCACACGCCGCACCACATGATCAGGTAACGCGACACATGCTGCTCTAGGACTGGATCCACACGCACCACACGCCGCACCACATGATCAGGTAACGCGACACATGCTGCTCTAGGACTGGATCCACACGCACCACATGATCAGGTAACGCGACACATGCTGCTCTAGGACTGGATCCACACGCACCACACGCCGCACCACATGATCAGGTAACGTGACACATGCTGCTCTAGGACTGGATCCACACGCACCACACGCCGCACCACATGATCAGGTAACGTGACACATGCTGCTCTAGGACTGGATCCACACGCACCACACGCCGCACCACATGATCAGGTAACGCGACACATGCTGCTCTAGGACTGGATCCACACGCACCACACGCCGCACCACATGATCAGGTAACGCGACACATGCTGCTCTAGGACTGGATCCACACGCACCACACGCCGCACCACATGATCAGGTAACGCGACACATGCTGCTCTAGGACTGGATCCACACGCACCACACGCCGCACCACATGATCAGGTAACGCGACACATGCTGCTCTAGGACTGGATCCACACGCACCACACGCCGCACCACATGATCAGGTAACGCGACACATGCTGCTCTAGGACTGGATCCACACGCACCACACGCCGCACCACATGATCAGGTAACGCGACACATGCTGCTCTAGGACTGGATCCACACGCACCACACGCCGCACCACATGATCAGGTAACGCGACACATGCTGCTCTAGGACTGGATCCACACGCACCACACGCCGCACCACATGATCAGGTAACGCGACACATGCTGCTCTAGGACTGGATCCACACGCACCACATGATCAGGTAACGCGACACATGCTGCTCTAGGACTGGATCCACACGCACCACACGCCGCACCACATGATCAGGTAACGCGACACATGCTGCTCTAGGACTGGATCCACACGCACCACATGATCAGGTAACGCGACACATGCTGCTCTAGGACTGGATCCACACGCACCACATGATCAGGTAACGCGACACATGCTGCTCTAGGACTGAATCCACACGCACCACACGCCGCACCACATGATCATGTAACGCGACACATGCTGCTCTAGGACTGGATCCACACGCACCACACGCCGTACCACATGATCAGGTTATGCGACACATGGTACTCTAGGACTGGATCCACGCACACCACACGCCGCACCACATGATCAGGTAACGCGACACATGCTGCTTGTTGCCGCGTGAGGCGCGTGCAACATACGACGAGGTTCAGGAGATAGGCGGGAAAGGCTTACCTGGAGTCCCGATCGACTAGGCACCGAATGTCGTCCGCCGAGTAGGCACGCGCAAAGCGTTCGCGGGCGTTAAGGGCGAGCTGATCTGGCTAGAGCGGTAGTCCACACACTTCACTTGTTTCACTTCATATAGGGCGAGGGCGTTAAGGGCGAGCTGATTGCACTAGCTCTTGGCGTCACTGTTCACTTCACATAGGACGAGGGCGTCTGGGCTGAGTTCAGGGGCGCGGTTCGGATGCGCGGCGCGCGTGGGTTTGCTTTGAAGCCTGCTAACACACTGATTCGGCGGCCGCGCGATGCGCGCGGTCCAAAAACCTCGTTCGGTACAGGCGTCAGAATCCCCGTGCGACGAAGATACGCACTCTAGTTGGCCGACGAAGGGGCGGCAGCGATTGGTCGTTGCGTTGGCGCAAACACTGCACTAGGACTGGATCCACACGCACCACATGATCAGGTAACGCGACACATGCTGCTCTAGGACTGGATCCACGCGCACCATACGCCGCACCACATGATCAGGTAACGCGACACATGCTGCTCTAGGACTGGATCCACACGCACCACACGCCGTACCATATGATCAGGTTTTGCGACACATGCTACTCTAGGACTGGATCCACGCACACCACACGCCGCACCACATGATCAGTTCGAAGTGTTAGATAAAAAGTCGAAGTAAGATTTATTGAATATTTTACAGTAAATTTTCAAATAAAGCGTAACCGTCTCTTCCTTGACATTGATGAGAACAGTACTCCATGTGAGGTCTAACTTAGACTTTGTACAACTGTAAAAGCTGGTTAGACGTGAAGTACTGTCTCGCTTTCCTAAGAACTCCTAATTTCTTGGATGCCATCTTTGCTTTGTCCTCTAGATACTTGCGGAACTGTACATTACTTGATAATATGTCAACACCAAGGATCCCAATGCTGCTTGAGATGTTAAGTGGAGTGCTCTGGAACTGTGGTGCTGCGACAAATGGATCTTTTTTGGCGGTGAACACGCAAACCTGTGTCTTGGAGTGGTTGAACTGAACTAAGTTCGATTCACCTCATTTTGAGACCCGTTCCAGGGAGTTCTTAACTTTGGGTACAAGTTTCAGCCGATTCTCCTGTGTGAAAGTCCGAGGCACATTAGGTCTCCCGATGTACAGGCCGTCGCCCGTGCTGTCATCCGCATAGCAATGCAGTATGCATCAATGTTAGCCTATCATTGATATGCAGCAGAAACAGCGTGGGAGACCGAGCCCTGGGGAACGCCAGCATTTGTGGGCATGGCATCAGAGCAGCAACCGTCGACAGCGACCTTAATGCTGCGCCCACATAGAAAGCTAGCGACCCATTTAAATAGTCCCTCGGGTATTCCGTATGTATGATGGTAACTTCGCGAGAAGCGCTCTGTGTCAGACCCTATCGAATGCCTTTGCAATGTCTAAGCTAACCGCTAGAGCTCAACTGAACTCTCTATGGCCTCTGCCCAACGGTGTGTGAGATATACCAGATGATCACCCGTTGACCGCCCATGACGGAAGGCGTATTTGCGGTCGGAAATCAACTGGTGATCCTCGAGATATCCTAGGAGCTGCTTGTTAATGATGCGCTCCATGACCTTTGAGAGGAGGGATGTGATTTCTATGTGCCTGCAGTTCCAAGGGTCTGATTGATCTCCTTTTTTAGGAATCGGATGCACAAGAATTAACTTGTACGAAGGCGGAACACTATGTACTTGGTAGGACAATCGACATAGGCGTGCTATTACTGGTGTCAACTCGGGAGCGCACATTTTCATTACAACTGCAGGTACACCGTCAGGCCCACTCGACTTTCGGATATCTAGTGCAGAGAGTTCACGTTTAATGCCTTTTGTGTAAAGCAAATCTTTGGCATAGAAATTTTTTGCCGCAGGATGTTTGGTGACATAGTTCCCTTATCATCCAAAGTCGAGTTTGAGGCGAAGAAGCCTTCCCAAAATTTCGGCTTTCTCTTTTGCACTATGGCTCAAATCAGTTTCAGATGTACGCAGCAGCCTTGACGAGTGACCAGAGGGCACGTGATCCGGAGTAGACATGGGCGCCGCCGTGGCTCGCCGCCGCCGTTAAGGTATGGCGCGCCGCCGCCGCCGCCGACTGCTCAAAATTTCGCGCCGACTAGACTGCTCCAATGTGTAGGCTCTTGTAACATAATCTCAGTTTATTCTTTACTCATGTGGGCCGTGCGGGCGCCGCGCGGGGCGTTGGCATAGTATCTTAGAAATGTTGGGGAGTATGGCACACTGCTGTAACTGTCCCCGGAACCCCGTCAGCTTTCTTTGCCTGGGCTGATGCTGGAGCGCGCAAATTACGTAGGCCACGATTTAATCACATCGGCCCCATCGGTGTTCAACATGCTTCGCACCTACTTGGAAATACCTTTATTCCCACGGAGAACTTTGAGTACCTCCCCGCCGCGGTCATGAAGCTCTCCCATAGAGGGGTCGGCTATAGGTAATACAAATGGGTGCGAAACATTTGGAAATACCTTTATTTCCACCGCTGATAAAGCCTGACGGCTCACTTGCCCACACTGCAGCTGAGAAGGTATACTTGTTTGCCACTCTTTTTGCAAAGAACAAAGAAGAAAGAAAGATCCACCAAAGTTTCCTATAGCCGACCTCTCCATGGGAGAACCTCACATCCGCAGCAAAGAGGTACTCAAAGCTCTCCGTACTCTAACGTGATAAGGCTAGTGGTCCCGATAGAATACCGGCCATTTCCTACGTAACTGTGCACCTAACTTGTCTACTGTTCTAACACGCCTGTATCGCCTCTCACTTGAGACTGGTCTAGTTCCTCAGTCGTGGAAGCTGGCTAATGTGCAGCCTGTGCCCAAAAAAGGTAGCCGTGCCGATCCATCTTACTGTAAGACGATTTCAGTCAAGTCCATACTCTGCAAGATTATGGAACGTGTACTGGACTCTCGACTGCTGGCATACCGTGCGATTTCCTCAGTGACTGCCAGTTCGGATTTCGCCTATTATAGATCTGGGAATTTGGAACTCAATGGCGCATTGGACCTAGAAATAGTGGACAACTTTATATACCTGGGTTCCAACATCAGTACCGATGGTTTGTGCGAGAACGAAGTGCGCAGGAGAATTGGCATGGCTAAAAGCGCCTTGTCTCAGCTTGCAAAAATGTGGAGAGATCGCAATATTTCCGTAAAAACCAAAACCTGGTACGGAATCTTGTCTTCTCGATCTTTTATACGGCGCTGAGACTTGGCTGCTTAGCTTTAGCTGCAGACCGCAAACGCATTGACGCTTTTGAGATGTGGTGCTGGAGAAAGATGCTCTGTATTCCTTGGACAGCATTTCGGACTAACGTCTCTATATTGCGAGAACTCAAAATCTCGTCGCGGCTGTCATCCTCGGATATCTAAGCAGAATTCTCGAATACTTCGGTCACATTGCAAGGAAAGACGGTGACAACCTCGGGAAGCTCATCGTGACCGGCAAAGTAGACGGGAAACGGCCTCGAGGACGCAGCCAAATACGTTGGTCTGACCAGATCCGCCCACTCTTAACCCTTCAGTTCACAACGCCCTTCAAACCGCCAGAGACAGAAACAGATGGAGGAAAAAAATCATAAGAGAGAAAGTGATGCAGAAGGGAGGTCACGACCCTCAGCATTGAGGAACACGACGCAAGGAGGAACTTCATTATCAATTTTACCTACTTAGTGACTTTTCGCTGTACGACGACGATATAATGTTTTGTTGTTTAAATCTTTATGAAGTGTTGGTTTTATTAATCACTCTTATTTTTACCTTTAACTATATAACCAAAAACGACTTTAAAAATCCCACGCCGCCGGCTTCACGCCGCCGCCGAGCATATTTTTAAGGCGCGCCGCCGCTGGTTTTTTTTTACTTGGCGCCCATGTCTAATCCGGAGGGATACTTGGTCAAACGATTACCAATTTTGCTGATGTGGTCAACTTTTGCCTTAGCGATTGCTCTTTTGTTGGATCTTGAGGCGGCATTGTACTTCTTCCTGAGTGTTGGCTTCCACCGCCAGCCGCAGGCAAGGCAGCAAAATCCCTTTCTCTGTTCAAACCAACCACAGCCGGGAGTGCAAGTCTTTACCGCGAAACACGGCGTCTAGGATGGCACATTTAAGTGGCCTCGCCTAGTCTTAATCTAGTTTTAATATCAATATTGTCACTTACTGCCAGTGGTCCAACAGCATCTTCAGGAGGGCGGAGAAGAGAGATCGCTCTCTCTCTATGAAGACCCGGTGCGTCGGTGATGGCCCGTCCAAAGGCTATACAGTTAGAAGGAACACTGGCTGGCACTTACACGATATGTACAGGGGGCCCTATTTCAGGCCGCCAAGAACCACCTGAGTTACACCTAACTCACTAAACGCGGAGTTGTTCACACGACAAAACTACCGCGGCGTCCAAAGACTCGATCGCGTCTTTCAAAATGGCGGCACTTCACTACTTTACTACAAACGACCGCGGAGTCCAAATGCGCCAGCGCGACTGCTTACTAGTCACTTAGTCACCTGACGTAATGGCTCAAGGGACTAACTGGGAACATACGGGAGCGCTAAGCACCTACCAACAAGACTACCGCCCAGTCAGCCGAAACGTACGCGCGCGTCTGGTAAAGGCTCGAACGCAACTTCACTACAAAACGCGGAGTGTCTCACACGACACTACAAACGACCGCGGAGTCCAAATGCGCCAGCGTGACTCCCCAAAAGGCGGAAGTGTTTCACACGACTTTAAAAACGCCCGCTATCCCCGAAGGCTCGAACGCGACTGCGTAGGCGCTGCTATGCGCCTTTCAAGCCGGGGAACCAAGGTCAACGTCGGTTCCCGACATCCCCCTGACCCGGACCGTCACAAACGGTACGCTAATCCACGGATAACCGGGAGAGAGTGGTAACCGCTCACTCTACAAAGCACCGTATCAAGTTCCTCAAACGTAAGGACGGTGTCCCCTATTACGCGACGAAGGTGGGTCTTGACAGTCTTTACATATACATCAAAGATCCCTTCCCAGTGCGGACAAGCTGGAGAACTACACTTCCAGATTATCCCACATCGGGATAGGGTGGTTCCAATGTCTAGAAGATTTCCCGATAACATAGTGTGCACGTCAGTTAAATAATTGTTCGCACCTAATCAATGACGGCAATCCCCTGCGGGAAACCAATTTACTACGAATGGCAATAAATGCGTCAGTAGATAACTCACAAACCACTTCTAAGTGGACAGCCTTGGTTGACGGACACACAAACAAATACGCTTTATAACTCTACAAACTATAATATTAATTTTCCGTAACGCGATCTGCAGACAAATCTCCCATTTGGGGCTGCATTGTAGTAGCTCTTAGCCGGTAACACGGTAGGCATCGAAAACATAATATCGCGTATGGTCCGTCTAGCTGACAAATACAAAATTCACGCTACAAAACGTCGAGCATTGCGTTGCTGCCGGTGTGATAGACATGGGCGCGGAGCCGACAAAAACTACTCCAATTTTTCCCGTGCGCGCTTTCAAAAGCGCGCAATGTGAAAGAAAGTAGTGCTTCACCGAGCGCCATTCTACGCGCGATACGACATGTGACTCAACTACTTATGCTCCCGTATAAAGTTAATATACTTTGTCCGGAAGACCGAATCGTACGCTCATGCGGCGTTCTAATGACGCTAGTCTTTTATACGCTAGCATACCGGAGGACGACCAGCAAAAGTTTAGTCGAGTAAATAGTCGCCCAGAGCGGAGTCGACCAGTGTTAGTCTGGTAACAATACGCACTCCTTTTGCTCTGGGTCAATTCGCGGCGTGGAGGGGGTTATTCCACTTGCCAAAACTTCTGAACAACGTCAGAAAGGGTAGCCCCTACAACGAGAGCGGTATCCTCACTATTCGGGGATGAGACTCTGTTCACTGGTCCCATAACCACATACCCGAAAACCGTCTCGACGGCAACCAGACCGCCCGGCTGAAGGACACGTTTATCGTTCAACAACAATCGCCCTAGTAAGTCTGCTCCCAACACAACGTCAACCGACCCCGGGGTGCTGAACTTAGTGTCCGCTAACGCAAACTTAGACGTCAATGCCAAAATAGATGGGTCTAATTCTACGAACGGTTGCCTACCAACTACTGTGTCCAAAACAATCGCCGAGGTTGTTATACTCGGGTTGGGCGATAAAACGGGGGTGAAAGTGAACGTTACCTCCCCTAGCGGTCTAGGTACTTTCAAATATGCCAATACCCCGAACACCTTCCTGGTTAGGCCTAATTGGGAGGCCCAACTTGCCAACCAACCACGATAAGCAGACATCTCGGAATCCAAAAGAGCTCGGACTTTCATCAAGTTGCCATTCAGTCCCCTAACCAACACAGAGGCCGTAGGGAGCAGAACGGTCTCTAGAGGGGTTGCGGTTGGCGATTGGATGGCCGTAAATTGTTAATTTGTAATAAAACGAACCTCCTGAAGGAGGGGGTCGCTGATATTTAGCAAGGGGGTCCCACTCTGGCGAATAGCGTCGACGACGCTATTCGCCACGCGAACGTTCGCGACGTCCCGCCACCGGTGACGCGGACCTAACACGGGGGTTTTTTGTAGTGGCACCGTACTTATCAACCGGCTTTAATTGGTCCCGCGGTGGAGAGTTCCTAGGGCCCCCGCCCGTACGGGGTGCATGCCGTCCCTGGGAACATCCATATCTAGGTAACCACCTCTAGGCTGAGTGTGGTATTTATTAGCCAGAGCCAGTACGGGGTGTCTCCGGAGCTCGTGAGCGCGCGAAATCGCTCTGACCCGCATCACTCCCCTGGGTCGGCTCAATACCTACGTTGCTCCGGTTCATACACAACGAGGGATGGTGATTGCCCTTTCAATAACCACAGGGATGTGGTTGGGTACATTCTCGCTGTAGGTGCGGACCCAAACAAAAGTAACACCATCCCCTTTGACGAGCTATGGCCCTACGACCCGGGAGGCGTTGCTCCAAGAATTTCCTACAACGGGCCGTCTGATGCCCTGGGTCGCTGCAATATTCACGATGCGCGGTCTCGTGGACCGCGGAATATCGCTTATACGGTCGAGGTTGTTCCTGTCGTCCCGACCTGAAGGGTCTCCCACCCGAAGGTGTCTGGGGATCACGAACCCTTACCCAAGAGGGGCTAACCACATCGGAGTTGTCCGCTAATCGGCACTCATCCTCCATGAACTTAAGGAGGTCCTTGAAGGGCGGCAAGTATGTGGAGCTATCCCCACCATATTGTTGCTCAAAGCGCACCTTCAAGTTGTCGGACAACTTCGCAAGCACGATGTGTAGCAACAAAAATAACCACTCTTCAACCGGCAGCTTTAAACTGCGAAGAGCATTAACGGCGTCAAGAAGCGGATTTAAAATCTCAACTCGTAAGCGCATTATATTTGTGACTCAGGGGAGGGCCAATATCATCGCGACGTGTGCGTCAGCGAGCCTCCTCACATTTTGGTATCGCCGAGTCACGATATCCATGGCTACCTTATAGTTCTCATCCGTGGGCGCTAGGTGCTGGACCTGTTCGCGAGCCTCCCCGTCCAAAACGGTGAGAAGATGGGCGAGCTTTTGTCCCGCGGTAAAATCCTCCCTTGCATCGACGAGGCTATTAAATAAATTAGAAAAGCCCTCCCATTCGTCGAGCCTCCCAGAAAAACGACGGAGGTGTAGGGGTGGTAGTCGTGACCACAGAGCGGGCATAGACTTGCTCGCTGATTTGGAGTGGTCAGTTTCCATTTCCCTGCCCGCGTGTAGAGGGCGTGCGACCTCAGCAATGTGAACTGATAATTCGTAGCATTGGTCAACGTCATTTTCCACCGCCTTGAGAATGTCTTGATCACGGTCAACACATCTCTCTAGGAACAAAGCGTACTGTTCTGTTCATCTACCACCGCCATGCGAATTGGGAGATCCACAAGTCTGTTCAGTAATGCTTGTCTTCTGTCATGTCTGTCCACCAAGGCTGCAGCGGTCGAAAGCCAGCGCAATTCGGCTGTTATCTTGGCCTTGCACAACAGATCCGTCATTGTAACAAATAGATATTTACGTCTGGGTATATACCTTACTTAGTAATTATAACTCACAATTAATATCGGAGACGCAAAATTAATCAGTATAAGAACTTAACATACTACTTAACATAACATAACAACTATTTAGTTAACACTAAGTTACTGTAACTCGCTAAAAGGACTTATTATTTCATCTGAGATAACTCGATTCGAAATCACCAATATTACAAAATACAAAATCTTATAGATTAAAGTTACCGAGTAAACAAACAAATTATTTTTCGAAGCAATTATTTCAATATGAACCTTATTTACCAAGCGATGTCTATATCCAATTAATAGACAATAGAATTCTTATCTTTGATCTCGCTCGCAATACAAAGAAAGTCCCCAGAAATAAATCAGCAATAGTATGGTAGAGTACCAAAGAAAACCACAGCTTATCTAGATGTACATAAGGTTCAACGCCATAATACAATTAACAATGTTTATGAGCAAACATATGGTCAGCTCGTCCGAACAAACAATTTTTTTCTGTTTTAGAACCGTATCTCCGTATCGTTAATAAACAACGAACCCTATCTAAATGAGTATACGATATAATATGCACCGTAATACAATTTCTTAATAGCTATACGTAAACAAGTCGAACAAAAGACTTCTGATCTATCCGATCTCGACAACAATAATATTCGCCAGGCGCAATTAGCAAACGGCGCCGCGGTGGCGCCTGGCCGTCTCTGTACGCGAGATAGTCTCGCTCGGGAGCGCAGGCGCAGCGCACGCGCGCAGCTCTTAATTAACAATTATGAACCTATGCACTATTTACGTAATCTAAATCATCAACTAGACATTGGAATTCACTACACAGAATAAGCGTTATACAAATCCCAAACGTGCTATCCGTGACTAATTAACTCTTTTAATTGTAACGAATGATTCTACAATAAATTATAACGAATGACACGTATATACTCTCTGACTAACAAAGCGTGTCTCAAAGCAGAGATATGTATAAATGGAGCCGCGATCTTATCTACCGTAGATAGCGAACTGGGCTCTGCGACCAAATTTTTTTTTTTAACTAACGTGGAATTGAACTCGAAACTACGCTCTGAAGCTACCAGATGTTGGCTTCCACGGCCAGCCGCAGGCAAGGCAGCAAAATCCCTTGCCCTGTTAAAACCAACCACAGCCGGGAGTGGAAGTCTTTACCGCGAAACACGGCGTCTAGGATGGCACGTTTAAGTGGCCTCGCCTAGTCTTAATCTAGTTTTAATATCAATATTTTCACTTACTGCCAGTGGTCCAACAGCATCCTCAGCAGGGCGGAGAAGAGAGAGCGCTCTCTCTCTCTCTCTATGAAGACCCGGTACGTCGGTAATGGCCCGTCCAAAGGCTATTCAGTTAGAAGGAACACTGGCTGGCACTTACACGATAAGTACAGGGGGCCCTATTTCAGGCCGCCAAGAACCACCTGAGTTACGCCTAACTCTCACTAAACGCGGAGTTGCTCACACGACAAAACTACCGCGGCGTCCAAAGGCTCGATCGCGTCTTTCAAAATGGCGGCACTTAACTACTTTACTACAAACGCGGAATGTCTCACATGACACTACAAACGACCGCGGAGTCCAAATGCGCCAGCGCGACTGCTCACTAGTCACTTAGTCACCTGACGTAATGGCTCAAGGGACTAACTGGGAACATACGGGAGCGCTAAGCACCTACCAACAAGACTACCGCCCAGTCAGCCGAAAAGTACGCGCGCGTCTGGTAAAGGCTCGAACGCAACTTCACTACAAAACGCGGAGTGTCTCACACGACACTACAAACGGCCGCGGAGTCCAAATGCGCCAGCGCGACTCTTCAAAAGGCGGAAGTGTTTCACACGACACTAAAAACGCCCGCTATCCCCGAACTTATGATTTGTTAAACCTAATTTGCTAAATGCCAAAATGTCAAGTAGACTAATTTAGAAATAAGACTTTATTTCGTATTGTTAAATATAGTTCGTATATAAATAAAAATTATTAAGATATGTAGGTACCTAAGTACTTAGGTACATTAATATTGAACAATTATTAAATTGTTTTAAGATTTATGTGATTGTGTGGAGCAAGAGACTTTTTTCAAGTCGATTTTTTTATTATAAAACAATTTGATTTAACCGTGTGTAGTTCCGATACTAGTATCGGAATTCGAATACTAAGATCCAGTGTCGGAAATCAGCATTGATACTGAAAACTTTCCGATATTACATGCCCTAGGATTCACATGCACCACACGCCGCACCACATGATCAGGTAACGCGACACATGCTACTCTAATACTGGATCCACACGCACCACATGATCAGGTTATGCGACACATGCTACACTAGGACTGGATCCACGCGCAGTACACGCCGCACCACATGATCAGGTAACGGGACACATGCTGCTCTAGGACTGGATCCACACGCACCTGACGCCGTACCACATGATCAGGTAACGCGACACATGCTACTCTAGGACTGTATCCACTATTCCACACGCACCACACGCCGTACCACATGATCAGGTTATGCGACATGCTACTCTAGGACTGGATCCACGCGCACTACACGCCGCACCACATGATCAGGTAACGAGACACATGCTACTCTAGGACTGGATCCATACGCCACGCACCATATGATCAGGTAGCGCGACACATGCTGCTCTTGGACTGGATCCACATACACCACATGATCAGGTAACGCGACACATTCTACTCTAGGACTAGATCCACACGCACCACATGACCAGGTAACGCGACTCATGCTACTCTAGGACTGGATCCACACGCACCACATTATCAGGTAGCGCGACACATGCTGCTCTAGGACTGGATCCACAGCCACGACATGATCAGGTAGCATGACACATGCTGCTCTAGGATTGGATCTACTCGCAACACACGTCGCACCACGTGATCAGGTAAAGCGACACATGCTGCTCTAGGACTTGATCCGCCAAAAAACTGACCAGGAAAGCAGACCGCACCATCAGATGGGATTATTAAATGCTGAGGAGAGAGATATTTGATGTCATAACAAGTATTATGTGGTTTTCATTCATGCAGACTTTTCTCTGTAGTTTTCTAGTCGGCCGAGAAATGGTTTTCTTTCTTTCGATGTTCAAAGAGTGTGTCTCCTCAGGCACGTATCCAACTCGCTGGCGGGCGGCGCGCGCGTGTCAGGCGCCAGGGACGGCACCGAGATTTGCGCGGGGGCGGGGCGAGCTCTGTTAGCCGTGAGCCCCCCGCACGCGCCGCCCCACGCCCCCCCGCACGCGCCCCCCCACGCCCCCCCGCACGCCGCGCACGCCCCCCCGCCCCGCCGCCGCGCGCCCCGCCCCATACACAAACACGAGCCCTGACCTCAGGCGCGTGTCACGCCGATACATCCCAACTTGTTCGCGAAAACCAAGTAGACGGTTTACGATCTCAGAACACCCTGGATGTCGTTTGTCTTATGGTTTGGTTGTAAAGTCGACTAGTGATGGCGAAGTGTCAATAACTTGTTTAAATATATTTTTTTAAAACAGTGTATTTTTTCAACGTTTCATTAGCTTACTGTCGTACTCGGAGATGTCCATTTTTATGACTTTTAAATATCTTTCGTCTCTATACTAGACTTAATTGTCATTAAAAGTTAATTGAGGTCTCTGTGTACGGCTGTTAGTGTCTTGAAGTATAAATTTAAATAAAATAAATACGCCGTTTTGGATGTATTGCTAGATTTTGATTCATGCAGTTGTTATTAAGCTGTTTGACGGTTGTACAAAATATGTGAAAATTTTATTGTGTTCATAAATACATACTTTTACAATAAAATTTAGTTACGCGGTATTAAAACTTGACCATCGATATAAAGTGTCAGAAACCATCGCGCCACTCAATATTGAGTTTCGTATCGAGTGGTTATATTTTAATTATTAACTTGTATGATGTTCGTTTTGAAGTTGTTCACAAATAAAACATTTTTAACTCATAATAGCGCCAATAAACTTTACTTAACCTCTTAAACAGTATTCATATACATGCGAGCAATACAAATAGGGTATTATTGGGTACTATTGATCAATATCTATTACTATTGATGATTGATGGGGAAGAATAAAATTGCACTGACTATTTGGGGTTTCCCCATATTATCCCGTTTAAATTGCTCGCTCTCTATATCAGTTTTAAAATACTTTTAATTAAAACAAGTCACTGTTTTATCACTAGTTATAATACGTGTACCTAATTAGGCACACACGCCATCAGATCAACCTTTCCAAATTGTAAAATTTCTCTAATCTATATTGATGCTTATTACCAAAGCATAAAGTTCAAAATGTATTGTAGAAATTTGACATTTTGTAGTAGGTTTATCTGCTGACGTCTGTACAAGAGCGTATTGGTTCGCTTAAAATTGTATGTAAAAATGTTTAGATGAAATTTATCTAGCCGAAATATTAATATTTATAGCAAAAATTATAAAATGTACGTAGACGCATTTAAAGTTATTTCTAAATCTAATATGCTCTATGTCTAGCTAGACTGATATGATAATTATATAGAAATGACATTAGTGTAGAAGTATTGATGCCCCACGTCTATAGATTTTTACCGCTGGCTTTATCGCGCGTTAGACTACATAGTTACAACGATATATCACTCCCTAACTCAAATATCGACCTAACTTAAAATTTTCCTATTTTTAAACTAAATTGTAAACTCTGCTCTTTAAAGTCGATATTTCACTTAATTAAAGTTTTGAGTTCCGTCTATATTTTACTAAGAATATGTGTATAGTTACGACGGTATGTTGTTTTTTTTTCAAAACAATTTTATTAGACCTACTTTCGACTAGGCTAATTTATTATTTTTTTGTAATTTCCGACGTTGCGGAATGTTTGCGCGATGTGGTCTTAAGCCCGATCAGCGGGTCTATCGGCTAAAAAATATAGATATGGACATGGGCTTCATTTGGCATTTGTAAGCCCATATTTTGTCCTTATATGGGCATATTATGGGCTTCAAATGACAAATGAAGCCCATGTCCATATTCATATTTTTTAGCTGATAGGGTAGGTGGTTAGGTTTACCTAAATCATAATTATCTCATCTTATCTCAATAGCACTTTAACCCATCGATATCTTTTGCGCAACCCCCTCAATTCACTCTTTCTTCCTCAGTGAAAATGACTGACGGCGAAAAGTCTAAAGTATTCTAGCTTCCTTTAGAATGTTCTCAGAAGGAACCTAGCAAGATAGGCACATTGGCACAGTAAGTGCTGTATGGACTCCGTTTTTGTTTAGCTGTTTGTTTATTGTTGCATTTTGTCAATTCTAAATAATCTAATATGTAAAGGCGATTCTTTCAATCAACCTTTAGTACTCTTTTCTTTCAGACCAGTTTTGCCTAGTTAAAATTAGTTTAGACTAAATAGATTTTCACAGTATGTATACACTTTTTATAGATTGTATGTAACCTATTTTTGCAGTAAATGGAACAACTGTATATATAATATGAATATAAATATGTATGTTGACTGTAAACGCAAATAAAATATGTACGTATATGTATACTAAATAAAACAAAATATTTAATGTATATACATTGAATGAATGAATGTAGCAAAAGCTTAGGGTTAGATTTTGCCCTACATATTTTATGAAGTGGACGCCGCACATTGAATGAATGAATGTAGCAAAAGCTTAGGGTTAGATTTTGCCCTACATATTTTATGAAGTGGACGCCGCACATTGCAGATTATATTTTTCAATATGTTGCGACAACACTTTTAAATTATTGTTACGAATTATTGTTGGTGATTAAATAATTAGTAATTACTATTTACTCAGTGCAGTTTAAAGCTTTATGTGTCTGCAGTGTAATTTAAAGGTAGAGATCGTCTAATCTAAAACTGAACGCTCTTCAATTTGTTTGTGCTCACATGCAAAGTAGGTGTATAGACGCAAGATTAATGAACCTATTTGTCAAAGTGCACAGCAAAACGCACACACATGTAAAGTATGTAGTGCAAAAAATATTTTCTCTCCCATCTTGAAACAATAACGTTTAGTGAGGGGCGTTCAGTTTTAGATTAGACGATCTCTACGACTTCGATGACGGCTGCAGACTGCAGCTGTACGCAAGCGGGCTTACGGGGCTTCGATTCTGCTGTTTCGGAATTTGGTGTTTTGATATAATTATGAACAGTCGTGTCTCGGGTGGGCCGATATTAACATTTGGATTATTAGAAAACATCACAATCATTCCGTTCGTTTAATAGCAGAATCGAGACCTTTCGCCGGTCGGACAGCAGTTGCAGTTTGAACTCTGCAGTATGCAGCTGCCGCCGTATATATATCGTACCTTAACTTTCAAGACAATAGGACAATTTCTAAGTTGGTGTTTAACAAAGTATGTGACAGAATTCTGTCACTGTGTAGTTATGTTAATTGTTTGTTTGTTACCCGCAATTAATGCATTTACGCTAACTGGTAGTTGTAGTTTAACAAGTTCCAATAGTACAAAATTGTATGTAAAACCATCATAATAAATTGTGCGCTCTGATTGCCCTATATAAAATAAATAATTGGCATGTTGTTTCTTAACTTAAATTATCAAAGTACTTTTAATATTATGCAATAATTATTTTTGATTTCGTGTATATTGAAGTAGATAGATAATACTGATTTTTTAAATGAAGTTTTAAAGGATGTTTTATTGAAGTGTATTAATTGTGTAGTTTTTAAGAAGAGTGTGCACGAGGTACCTGCTTTGCGTAGACCTTATCTTGTTGTAATATGATCTATTTTTACATGTATTCGCTTGAATGCTGCAAAACTTCTATAAAAAGTCCTTTAGCACTTGTATTACTTAGATAGATGATGCTTCTAAAAATTTATTTTATAGAATATCTTAGTGAAAGTTTTAATGGAATATTTGCATGAAAGAAAATAAATATAAAGTGTGTTTTTACAGAAATTGTACACACATTGTAACAAACTTTTTGAAATGTGATATGTCAGTACCAAACATAATAATGTTTGGTTCCTTGAAATTAGAGATCTCTCTATTGTTTCTTTGTGATTTTTGCGTTTTATATTTCGTTGTAGTTTGTAACCTCCCGTGTTGAATGTTCTCACAGAATAAGAAAGTGTTATGTCATTACTACCGCAATCGAAGACCTCAATAGGTGTATTACGATTACGTAGTATCTAAATTTTTTTATTGCAGAAAGGTACTTACGGGCTTGTTATAAAAGGTAATTTTCCATGAAGAATCATAGATGCTAAGTAATCGTTAGAGCGGTTTCGCACTACGGCCGATCGGAATCCGATCTGAACCCGTGAAAATACGGTCCAGAGTAGTCGTAGAACTATTTCTTAGTACTTTACGCACTTGATCTCTGACTTCCGTCATCCGACTTCTTTTCGTCATCCGTGAATCTCCGTATCAGTAATCGGACTAGTACGTAAGCAATATCCGAATTCGGTCCGAGTTTTCTACATCCGTATTTTCACGGTTTTGGATCGGAAGTAGTGCGAAACCACTCTTACAGCAATTTGACGTTATATTAATTTTAGTATAATAGCAAACGTTTTTCCCCCAAGGGATAAAAACCATATATTTCATGTCTGTGCCGTCGGCTTGACCTGTGAGATTACCTCCTTCGATTTTCCCTTGTAATACTTGTGTGTATGGTTCCTCGCGCCGTTTAGCCGCGATCGGCACGGAAGCGCTATGCACGTCCTGAGATTGTGAAGTCGTCAAGGGCTTACTTGGTCAAGCCTAGGCAAGACATGAAATATATCGTTTATATCGTTATATATCGTTCTGTGCCATCGGCTTGACCTGTGACAAGTTTTTGTATTCTGACGACGCGAGAATAGCGTACTGTGACAGTATTATTAATGTTGTTTTGGAGGTATTCAATCAGCTGTGGGATCTGCTCATCCCCTCCGATGTACATGTCGTCTATTCTTTTCTCACAGCTACAAGGGTTATAGTGTAGATGTACAATCTTAGGGGGCAGACCAGTTAGTGTTGTGGCAACTTGAGCTGCAGCGTATCCGGTATGCACTACACCCTGAAAGTGTATGTTGTGATTATCTTTCCCCCTAGATAATTTTCCCAGTGTATCTGTACTCACAATAATTCGACCTAAAATTAGAAGGGAATCCTCCGCATCTCATGCTTAGTAATGTTGTCATGCAATCGGTGAGTAAGCGAGCCTCCGCTACTGACCCCAGCTGCCATGATTAGAGTTTCATGATCTAAATTCGTCCCGAGTTTTTGCAACTAATCGAAGCAACTTGTCCATTGATGATCCCTCTATGACACACCATGTGATCCCAGTTGGCACGCGCGCTTTGCGGCTTCTAGGGATCTAGACCCTTTTGGGAGCTGCAAAACCTTCCCTGTGACATTTTCTCTTGTTTTTGATCCAACATAATGAGGATGATACTCGAGGATATTCGAGGATCTGTTAGCTCGTCATCTCTGGCAAGGATTACGTACTCTGTGCTTCCTTGACAAGTCGTGTAAGATGGATTTGCATCTATGCATATTTTGAATTGATGACAAGGGTGAGGCATTGTGATCGCTTCTTTAGGGGTTTAGCCAATTAGAATCTTCCATGGCTTTTGGCCTGCCTAACTAACAGGGTCGGACAAGTCTCCTCTTATTACTGGGCACTGTCGGATCAGTATGATTAATTTTCGAAGAAATGTTAGGAGCTCATAGTCTGTTCTATGAACCATCCGACTCAGGGTTTGAGACTCAGAGGTCTCTGACCCATCTCTATCTGAATACTAATCATTTCTTGATCTGCTGTTCACTCGACTTCTTGGTTTGGTTGGTAAAGAGCTTCTTGGTTGTTCGAGTGCTGGAAAATGTACGTGCAAAATTTCTCTTTGCCCCGAAAACAGATAGAGCGCTTATTTCTTGGAAGAATCGGAGATATCAGGGCTTATGAGCTAGTAAACATCGGTAAAAAGAATCCTTTTGCTCCCGAGAGCTGCAGGCCATCATGGATTTCAAGTCCTGGTTTTTTGGATATGTTTCACGAATTTTTCAAGTTGTGATCTATGTCCGGTCGATAAAGAGGCTGGCTTTTTAATATTTAAAATGCAAGGTTTTTCAATTAACAACCTTAACTCGCCCTCTCCAATTTAAACTTCTCATTCTCTCATTCTCCAAGTAATTCCAGATCTGAAGAGCGGTCTTGTCCACCTGCCAGTAAGTCTAGGATAGTTGTGTAGCTCACTAGTGGTAGCCGCTTTGTCACTTGAGCTAAGTAAACCCCATCTACTATTATATCATTCCCATATATGAGGACGTTATTCGACGTCATGGATTCATCGGTCTTCACCACTAGTCCTACTTTTGAGTGCATCTCCTCTAGGGTTACATTATATGAAATGAAATTTTTTTGTCATCTCACAACATTTTTTTTGGAATGGATACCCTGCATGCTTGGTTGTCCCCTTGACCTACAATTTAAGCTCTGATCTCTGTCTTAGCCTCTACTAAGAGAATAATCACTATAATAGTTAAGGTCCAGAGCTTCTGCATTATCCCCTCAAAACCTTCTCTATGATTTCTCCACTGAGTCGACGATTCTGGGATTTTCGTCGGGCCCAATTCTGTTTCATTACTCTTAAGAGAATTAAGAGGGGATGCAAGAGCAATTGTGCATCTAAAAAAGAATTCATGCCCGAAATTAAAAAAATTAGGTGTTCCAAATAAACCATCCAAATTGTTGCATAGGTACCTGATTTGTTGATAACTCACTTCAATGTAAGTTCCGACTTTTGAAATCGATAGCTTTGATTAGATATAAAACGCCCTCTCCAACATCATCTGAGGTTGTGGTAAAGTTCAACAAACGGTTATTTCTCACCGCTTCTGACATAGTCATAGTCAGTTGGGGGAAGAAAGGGAAGATTTGTTTTGAAATTTTCTGCTCGGTTGCGCAGAAGTACAGTCTCATCTCTAGAATCATCATTGCGAACAATCTAGGATCAGTCTTTAGCTCTCGCTCTTTTGCATGAAAAATCACTATAAACCACTCTGGTGGGAATGGGATTTTCGTAGAACTAATTAAATCACATATTTCTTCTATATTGAGGGCCGCGATAGCCATCACCTGTTTCAACAGCCTCCTACTAGTTTTTTGAGGTATTGGACGGTACTTCAATATGTCTGGGTCGTAAGTTATAGCAGGATCTAGGAATTCGGGAGCTAGAGATTTATCGTCCAGCATCTGTGTATAATCAACAAAATAATTCATCTTGTGCTCTTTACACAGAGTCACATCCCCCCACTCTAATGGTGAAATCTGTGATGTGAACAGATTTAGATATGTTATGTTAGTATCTATCAGCTTACGCAAGGTCAGGTTCTTGATAGCAACTGTATTGTCTGATTATACACCCAGTTATCTTTTTCATTACCTTTTGAGAAACAGGAGATCTCGATTTGACAATCTTTATGACCTTCTGGCAACCTGCTTCTTCATCTACAGATGGATGACCGAAGTGTCTAAACATTCCATACACCTCAGCAAGCTGATGGTTGTCAAGCTAGAGCGACATCAGGAGATATATATAGCCCTATATTATGCTATAGCCCATATATAGCCCTACGGTATACCCGTATTGTGAGAGATCTGTCTTTTTTGCGGGGCCTCTGCTTGCAGTATATCAAGGAACTTCTCTCTTCCTAGATATGGGTCATTTTCCTTGATGAGCATCAGCTAGGTTTTACGACCCGAAAGGCTGGATTGCTCCAGTCGTGGTTAACGCAAAGAAGTTTATACAGCTAGAACTTGTCTCTTAGTAATCAGCTCCTTAGATTCTGGTAGGTCTACCGTGTTAACAAAATTGTCAGTATCTTTGTACCAACCCACTTCTAAAATCTAAGCTCTTCATCTTGCTGATATTTGTCTAGTTTTTTTTATTACGTTCTTGCAGTTGCTATTCCATTTTTGAAGTTCGAATCATGATGGATTCTTAATGCTTCATCTTCTGTATCATCTCACACAACTAGGTCATCTATATAATAATCTTGTTCGCTAATTTGTAATGGTTATTAATTGTTCTCCTCTAAATCAGCCAGTCGCTGCAATGATTTAACTGCAAAGTACGGCGCGCATGCAGTGCCGAACGTCAGGCGTAAAAGCTTGAGGTGTTGTATGGGTTCTGATCCATCTGAGGTGAATCGTCACACGATTCTTTGATAATCAGTATCCTCAGCACCAGCAGCTACACACACCATTCTGTACATTGTATGTAGTGTAGCATGAAAGTAGTATGAATAGCTCTCTTCTGGTTGGAAGGGAAGCTTTTGGTGAAATCCATCATCATATCCATTATTGCTGGTTTTTTCGAGTTTGTCCAGACGAGTAGGAGATCGTGCCTTTCTAGAAGAAGTTATCTTAGACGGGATTGATACAATACATCATCTTCTGATTGGTCAGTTTGTGCTGATATTTCCTTGCTTGCTGCTTCTCTGCTTTTAAGAAGCTTTTTCATGTCAGCGATTGCTGCTATCACTAACTGATTTTAGACATAGGATAGATAATGAGACCAACGCTCAAAGGCCACTCCAGCTGTTTGAGTTTTATGTCTCTGTAGATCCTCTCAGGCAGGGATGTGCAATCTGTCGAGAAGGCGTTAGCTAATCCGACAGTAGGAATGGCGAATCTTATTTTGTTCAAAATTTGTTGATGTATTTCGCTCCTTAGCAGGTCTTTCTTCTTGACGATTTTTACTTTCCATTCAGTCCATCCAGTTGGTAGATGGGCACTGATGAGTTTTGTCAGTCTACCCAAAATGGCGTTGTCTCCGAGGTCGTCTGCTTCCCAAGTGAGTAGGGACTGGAGCGTAGACATTTCTGCCGACGAGGCCACATAAAACAATAAAACAAAGCAAACTAGCGTTTTGTTGTAACCGGACATTTTATAGCATATCTGCAAAAATATTTTGAATTGACCCGTATAGGTCGCAGCACCAACCGGTGCGGCCCGCCGGATCGACCCGAACTTCCCACGTTATTTATCTGTGTGGCTCACGGGATCGACCCTTACGGCTCGCAGGATCGACCCTTACGGCTCGCAGAATCAACCCATACGGCTCGCAGGATCGACCCGTACGGCTCACGGGATCGACCCGCACGGTCACGGGATCGACCCGTAGGCTCGCAGGTTCGCCTTATAAGGTTCGTGGCACGTAAGTAATCTGAGCTGAGTGGCATGCAGATTATAACCGAACACACGATTACCAGCTTCCTTGAAGAGGGGAAGTAGGTAAGTAGGTACCTATATCTATTTTTATAGTTACTCAGTTCCGTTAGATGCCGAGTTTAAAATAGGACTAAAGTAATCGTATAAAATATTGAAATGATAGTGTGTATTTTTGTAACTACATAAACAAAATATTAAATCGCAACTTTACAAGCACTTACCAATACAATTAAATGTCAACTTCCCATAAAACAAGGTTAATCCGTATTATAACAAACAATACTGACGATCACTATGTATTTCTAGGGTCTCAAACGAACACACGTTAAAAACTAATATGACACCCGTGTAATACGTGGTCAATCTCAAGGTACTACTGACGAGCATCGCGCTCCCGCTACCGCCCGCGCCAAAGAGTAGAGTTGTAAATAGGCCCGCGCACTGGACGGCCGGCAGCGCGAGGAACCATAGACACAAGTATTACAAGGGAACATCGAAGGAGGTAATCTCACAGGTCAAGCCGACGGCACAGACTATGAAATATTGCGTTATTGAATGAGTGCTTAATTCTTTGCCGTGGAACGTTGTTCCTCTCGAAATAAGTGTAATATTGGACACAGCTGTATATTCTATCAGCTGTTATAACACAATAATGAAGTATCAGTGGTTTAAAAATAAACCGAAAATAAGTATTACAAGGGAACATCGAAGGAGGTAATCTCACAGGTCAAGCCGACGGCACAGACTATGAAATATTGCGTTATTGAATGAGTGCTTAATTCTTTGCCGTGGAACGTTGTTCCTCTCGAAATAAGTGTAATATTGGACACAGCTGTATATTCTATCAGCTGTTATAACACAATAATGAAGTATCAGTGGTTTAAAAATAAACCGAAAATAAAGAACTTTTTCGATTATGTGTGAGAATTTTAGATTGTAGACTTTGATCCATCGATCATCTAAACACTAGATACAATAGTGTTATAAAAAATACGTTCGAGAAAGTGAAAATGGTTCCAATTATTCTATACAATTTTGTTTCCAAATAATCATACTAATTTTGATACTCTGCTCCATCATCTCCACAATAAGTATTATACGGCAATGTCAAATGATAACAGACAGCAATCCAACGCTCCCTCTTGTTTGGAGCATTAATTCGAGGCGACACTTTATAATTGTGTATGTAGTGTTTAGATGATCAAAGCTTCGATCAAATATAAAAGCTAGATACACAATCCCATATTAAATCGTAGCGGAATAGTGGCAGCGTTGACATATACATTTAAAATAGGTATGTGTGATTAGCCGCGTCCACACCGGCTGAGCACGGCTCGCGAGCCATTTGGCTCGGACTTCCTGCTCGCGAGCCGTGGCACCCGAGGCTTTGAAAGGTTGCGGGCGGGCCCCGCGAGCCATAGTGAGCCAGTGCCAGGGCCGGTGTGGACGCGGCTATTTAGAACAAATAGCAATTTTCGAAGGAGCTCTTCGTCATGTCATGTCACAGAATAAGTACTACGTGTCATGTTGACATTTAGCTCGCGCACTACCAAACGAATTGCGTAGGTACAATGGCGGACTCCGTCGCTTTACCAGTCTAAAGGTCAATATCTCTTGCACACCGCGTCGTCTATTTGGTACGGGCACGCACCCGGGCGGCCGGTGCGCTTCATACGAATATCGCTGCAAAGTGGTAAAGCGACGGTGTCCCCGACCGTAGCTAAACATATGTTGTGATATCACCAAGTACTATTTGAGTGCCGTTTTGAGAGCGTTGTTTGTGCATCTAGTTTTATATAATTATGATCGAAGATTGTAGGACAACTTTTACTCCGTAAACTGGACGACATAGCGACAGCGTGCGCGCGCGATTTCAAATGCATATATTTGTTTTAAGTTGTTCTCGATGGCAGCTGCGAACGAGTCACTGAGAGAACTGTTTTCCAGTTTATGGCTTAAATACGTACGACGACTGTAATAACAAGTTAAGGTTAATGTTTAGTGAAGCGTGGATGTCGAAATGAAACCTAAGATCAAGTTGGAAGATGCAACTTTACTTATGGGCCAGTGAGAACCCAAAACCTTAGGTTGTTAAAGAGTGTTAAAAGTTTTAAATGTTTTTTTTACGGAGTGTATGTAACAAACAATACTAAGCGAAGTCGTTTCGTTTTTAATAAACTACTTTAAAAAAACATTAGTTTTTTTTATATTTCCACATGATTTGTATTATTCTGCGGTTATTATTTTGTCAAATTCCAGTCACCGTCAAAATGTTTGAAACACTGTCGCGGACGAAAATTGCTATGTATGTAACAAGAATTTTAACAATCACTGTCAACTTTTTGATTCAAACTAAACTACACACTCATTAGATTACACTTGACCATAGTGGCGTTTTGAACACCTTGATGATTATGAAATAATAACTAGCGGCCCGCCCGTGACACATTTCCAAAAATATCCTTCATACAAACCTTGTCGTGACAATTACAAACAAAAAAAAGAATTAGCCGATAGGATGTGTTCCTACCTAGCACGGCCCCCCGAGCTAGGCACGAAAACTAATGGCAATGCTTCAGATGCTCAATGTAACTCTAGAATTTATCAACAGAATTCAATGTACCTCAACGTTTTGACAGAAATTACGATAAAATGCCTGATCTTCCCAGCTGAGCCCTCGGCTGTATAACACTCGAAATACATAAAAAAAATATACTGATCTAATGTACCTCCCAATTTATGTATTAAATTCCAGAAATTCTTATTAGAACAGAAGATATTCAGCTTTAAAATTTTGTCTTCCTAGCGGGGCCCTCTGTAATCAAAGTGAATACGAATAAAAAAGGTATACCATTTTTATGTTTTTCCAATGTACCTCTTAGTTCTTCGCAATTTACCAAATTTAGATACAAAATTATGAGTGCTAGGTAGGAACACATCCAGATAGGTGCAGCCGTCCTCAAGTGATGCGCGTGCAAACATTTCGGCAATTGATTTTTACTAATAAAGATAAAGACAACAGAGTTGGAAAATGTGTAAATAAGACCTATATGTTGCATGCACATTTTCTGTCGGTTTATTTTATTTAGCCCAAAGGTGGATACTCGCATCCAATTGAAACACATAGATCACTTAAAAATATTTATTGCCAACGTAGCGCTGACGTTTCAACATTTTGTACTTAACTATGTCACACACTGCGCTCAGCGCATACATTGCGGACAGATCCTTTCTTCAAAGCGGCTTCACTTCACACCCCTATTCAATACTGCAGTTTTGTTTCTGTTATTCTCCATTGAGTACTAAATGTAGTACCATAATAGTTTCATTCTTTTACTTAAAAATCGTAACATGTAAACCACTTGGAAACAAATTAAAGTTTTATCTGTAGTCTACTTGGATGTTCAATGTATGATGTGCTGACATTCCGCGTAAAAAATTAGGGCGGCATTGGTTTCGATCTTGCTTGGTCGGCTGGGATTGAGATCCAAAAAATTGGGAAGGGTTTTCACTTGATGGCCACATGATAATAACCTTTTCTTTATTGCCAGTTGTTTGAAAGTTTTCGCTTCAAGGTGCTCTTCTAAATGTGTTCCAAACGGCTCGCAAGTGACGTGCCTTTGAGCGGCAGTTACTTGAGGATAACCTTCTTGGTCTCTGCTGCTATACTTGCGTAAAAAAAATCTTATTGATATCTTGCCAGTTTTTCCAAGGTTTCCACGAAGCAGCCTTCAGGACTGCTCTCTTCATGTTCCTCTACCAGGTCGCAAGTGAGGTGGCGGCTTCGGGCAGCTACTTGAGTATGACCTTCTGCTCGATGTTGTCCAGCTGCTGCGGCGTCTGCAGCTGCTGCAGCGTGAGCAGCGACACGCCGAGCTGGTCCTCGCGCGTGAACGGCTGCGCCATCTGCCGCAGCCAGCGCTTGCAGATCTGCAAGCCGACAGGGAAGGTCGTCAGAGGGCGCAGCGGCTCAAACTCAAAATATCAATTAACTCTATTAATAAGTACATAAAAAAATGTTTACGCTCCCACATCTTGACCAAGACAAGTATTCTTTTGAAACTCGTTAATATGGTAAGATAACGGATAAATACACATAAACATAGAAAAAATTGGTTGCCTGTAAAGTCGGTATACGGGCGAAAGTTTTACGTGACAACGACTTTGAGTGGTAAAATAATTTTAATGTGAATATTCATTCGTATAGTAGGAAGAAGGATGAAATAATATGGAAGGGACGCGTGCCTTTCACTTTTTATGTCTGTCTCTCTCGCTCTTAGGCGGGCTAACCATGCCCGAGTGGAAGGGACGCGTGCCTCTCACTCGCTCTCATTGTGAGCGCATAACGTGAGCGGAGCGTAACGCAGTTTCTTGAAGTGTCACCCGGCAAACCAATTTATAAGACGTTGTCACGTCAAAACACACCGACCCGAAAACGATTTATCTCTAAATTGACCCGACCGGGAATTGAACTCGGTACCTCAGAGATGGCGCGACGCCAGACTCGGCGCGCTAACCGTTCGACCACGGTCGTCAAATCGTTCATTTGAATCGTCCAAAGGGCGTCTAAGCGCCCCTGTACACGACGCCGCCACTGCGCCGCCGCACCTCTGCAGCCCGGGGCGCACACAAGCGGCGTCGGGCGCGGCGGCTGTTTGGCGCCCGCTCATTCGTGGTTCATAATTTGAAACATGAATGAGCGGGCGCCTCGCCGCCGCCGCTTGTGCCTGCCCCGGGCCTACACCGGATACGTGACGCGTAGAGCCCGCAACCGCGCCGCGTGCCCGCATCATGTATCGGCGACGTATCCACAGTTAGAGACGCGGTGGCGGCATCGTGTACAGGAGCACTAAGGCGTACGGTTTGTGATATTGCCAGTAAAGCAACTTTCGTAATGCCGAGTCACGGGATAGATAGGTAGATAGATAGATAAACACTTTATTGGATATACACAAGGACCTCACATGACGTAAACTGGATAGGTGACAATATTGATAACATTTATTGTTTTTTGAAAGAAAGACACCATTATAAGATTTTTTCCTCGTGAATCTCAAAAAAAAAGTAAAAATTTGAGACTAGATATTTGCAAATACAAACGTCAATTATTTTTGTTTAAAAACATTCTTTATCTAATTAGGCCGTAGTTAAATATAGATGTTACCTGCACCGCCTCCTCCGTGCTGAGGTTGCAGAGCGAGTCCTTGAGGTGCTCCTGTATCCAGCGCGGCAGCTTGGAGCGCTTGTCGGCGCGGCTGAAGCGCTTGTCCGCGAATATCATTATGCCGTAGTCCGTCTTACCCCTGTACAAACATTAATACTACCATAAAAAAATGTAGTAACTAAAACTTAAAGATCAATAACATTACATTTTTTTTATTCTACAACGGGTAAGTGCTTTGCCTTCACATCTCACCTGATGGTAAGTGACGATAAGGCCGAACTAGCTATCTTCAATAATGCTATAAACAACGTTGTTATGGCGACAGACTTGGATAAGATGGTGGTAGATAGCCAGGCGGACTTAACAGCCCTACCACCAACCAAACCGGGCACACAAAGATGTACCCCCCGCTGCGAATTGAACCCGGGACCTCTGGGTCTGAGACCGGTGGCTTAGCCTCTAGACCACAGAGGCGATTGAACTGAATTATAAAGTAAAGTAGCCGTAGCCCTGTGTTGGTGGCTCTGCTTTCTCCTTCTACACCACGCAAGTGATTCTTAGTCGGTCCTCACTGATAGAAAGATTAATAAGAAAGATGGTTTTAGATATGATTTTTTTTTAAATACTATGCCCGGCAAATGACCCCACTTCACCTGATGTTAAGTGGATATGAAGTCCAGGCGCGAGGACAACTGGTGCAGCGTAAGAGACATAGCATCAGTCACCCTCACTCTGCCGGCCCACAAAGTGCTTCTTCACGCCTCGTTTGAAGGACCCTATGTCATAGGTTGGAGGGAATACGTGTGCTGGTAGACTATTCCATCTCGGAAGTGCGGCAAAGACACGTGTCACCAAATTTCTTTGTGCGTGATGGAATATTAGAGACTATAAATTGGTGACTCCGGAGAGCAGCACGCGTACTCCTATGGAGGAAGGGAGAAGGAGGGATGAGGTCAAAGAGTTCTTCAGAGCACTCGCCATGGTATAAACGTAAAAGACGCTGAGTGACGCAATATCTCTACGCAATTGCAAAGGCTCGAGAGTTTTAGTGACCTCCGCATTGCCGATAATGCGCACAGCGCGGCGCTGCAATCTGTCCAAGGCATCGAGAAGGTACTTTGCGGAGCCGTCCCAAAGGTGAGAGCAATACTCCACGCAAGACCGCACCTGTGTCTTGTATAATAGACACAACTAATCAGGCGTGAAGAATCGCCGCACCTTGTTCAGGACACCGAGTTTACGTGAGGCATTTTTAATCACGGTTTCGATGTAGTCCTTTTGGGTTCAGATCACAGCGGATATCCATACCCAGCATGTTAATACTGCTCTGCAGACCTAGAGATGTACTCCGAAGAGAGGGAAGGGGAAGGAATGGCGACTTTTTCGCTGTGAACGCGCACAACTGTGTTTTCTTGGCACTGAACTCCACCAGATTATCGGAGCCCCATTGAGAAATGAGGTCCAATACCCGATCGAGCTCAATGACAAGATTTGCTCGACTCATTTCGGTGTCTACCCGCCCAGTCGTTGGGTGACCGTTATATCCCCCATGCACTGTGCTATCATCTGCATAGCAATTAATGTTTCCAAGAGGAAGCATGTCATTGATATGCAGAAGGAACAGCGTGGGGGATAGAACGGAGCCTTGGGGAACACCAGCGTTCACTGACATGAACCGCGAAGCGCATCCATCCGAAAGGACACGGATTCTACGCTCATGCAGGAAACTAGCAATCCAGGTACAGAACTGAGCGGGCAAACCGTATGCCGGGAGCTTGGAGAGAAGAGCTTTGTGCCAGACCCGATCATAAGCCTTGGCTATGTCAAGGCTAACTGCCAGTGACTCGCCACGCTTGTCAATAGCCCCCATATTGACGATCGTGAATTAGGGAGTGATCTTCTAGGTATCGAATAAGCTGTTTGTTCAATATTCGTTCTAGGATCTTGCACAACACTGAAGTTACGGCTATAGGGCGGTAATTAGTCGGATCTGACCGATCTCCTTTTTTAGGGATCGGTTGCACATTAGCTTCTCTCCAAGATTCCGGCACACAACCCGAAGAGAGCGAGAGACGGTACAGACGCGTTAACACAGGGGACAACTCCGCTGCACACATTTTCAGGACTATTGCTAGGATGCCATCAGGACCGTTAGCTTTCCGGACATCGATTGACTGCAGCTCCGCACGGACATCACACTGCCTGATTTTAATATCAGACATTGTGTGGCCACAGTGAGGAATTGAGGGTGGCTGTGCATTACAGTCATCGATCCGGGAGTTAGCCGCAAAGAGTTTTGCCGGGAGATCGACCTTATCCTGCGGCTTGTGAGCTAAAGTTCCGTCAGGACATCTCAGTGGTGGCAGCGAGGGTTGGCAGAAGTTGGATTGCACGGCTTTGGCCAGACGCCAGTAGCTACGGCTGCCCGTAGGATGCGTCAGGAGTTCTTGGCCTACTAGGCATCCGCTCTAATGTAGGCCCTCTTACACGACTTGGCGGCATTATTATAGGCTGCTTTTAGCGAGCGAGTTTCGGGATCCCCACGAGCTCTACTTCTGATCCAAGCGCGGTATGCCGTCTGTTTGCTCTCAACAGCGCTGGCACACTCGCGATTGAACCAGCGGTTGCGTCTGCCTTTGCTGATGACATAGGAGGGTGGAATATAGTATTCCATTCCTAATACTATCTCATCAGCAACGGCAGTGGCGCTAGCGGTCGGTTCCTTCCCACTAAAGCAGCCCTGCCTCCAAGGGACGGATGCAAAATAACTCCCGCATACCGTCCCAGTCTGACGCGTAGTGCCAAATCTGGCGTTTCGAAACCGCTGTTGGCGGGCGCGATGCCAAGGGCACTGTGCTGGATATCAAGCAGTGATCCGAGGAACCTAAAGGAGCTCGAATCTCCACCCGGTATCCAGCTGGGCGACTCGTCAGCAGAAGGTCGAGTAAGGAGGGCGCATGGCCAACTATGTCTGGGATCCTGGTGGGCTGGTTCACCAGTTGCGTCAGGTCATGCGTGAAAGCGAATGCGTGGGCAGTTCTACCAGCATGGTCTGTTTTGGAGGAACCTAACCACAACTTATGGTGGGCGTTGAAGTCCCCCAAAAACACCAGTTCCGCCGATGGAAACCGCTCCTGCGCATCATCTGCTACCCGACTAAGATGTTCAATTAGTCGAGTTGTCTCCATGTCGCCGTTATGGGATCGGTAGACGCAAACGTAGACACGGCAATGAGAGCCTAAGTCGACGTGTACCACTAGGAGGGAGAAGGAAGGGTCCTCCAGACAGCGCAGACGGCGACAGCAAACATCCGCCCGAACGAATAAGCAAACTCCGGCTTTGGCTTTGAAGAATTCTTCAAGCACAAAGCCGGGATAGTTCAGGTAGGTGGTGTCAGCTGGGCGGATTATTTGCGTCTCTGTCAGGAACAACATTGCTGGCCGTGCCGTCTCAAGATGGTGGTGGACGGCATTGAGGTTTGCATGGAGTCCGCGGATGTTAGAGAATTCCACCTCAATCGGTAAGGTTGTGGTGGGGGTGTGCACCGCTGTAGTACCAGTTTTGTTGTTAGGCGCTGTCATTTTAGGAGTGGAAAGAGAGAGGTGTGAATCAAGAAAATGATGCCGCGATGCGAATGGTCAAAGTGTGGTGGCCTGTTTCCCCAGGAATTTGCCCACAGACGAGTATTATTAACCTGCCGAACGGAAGGGCCCCCGAACCCCCCCGGGAATGGCCGCCGGGACCCCACCTTCCGGTCACCAACCGGCACGACGGACCACCCCGAGATTATGCGTGGCATGGTGAGGCAGCCTCACGAGCTGGTTAGGCTCGCTTGGGCCCCTGTACTGTGCCACGGGCGGCCAGCGGGACAACCGTTTCTACGGGTCTCCCTGGTCGGCAGGTTAACGAAGTCCTCCTGGCACTGGTTTGACGGAAGCCTCCACAGACCAAATACATCGCAGCATCATCCTCTCGAGCTCTGGTTATACGCTGGCTGATCCCGAAACGCGACCGACAAGCAGTCACTTGACGGGTTTTACACCATGCGTACGGTGGTCACCAACCAGACGGGTCAAGCCCTACCACCAGTGGAGCAGATCATCGCTCGAAAGAGTCCGTTAGTCGCTTCTTACGACACCCACCGGACAGAGAGAGGGGAATTCCATTTGTATGTTTTGTTGGAGAGTGTTCTGAAGAACTGTTTGATTTAATCCCGCCCTCTCCTTTCCTGTCCCGGACTACACGTGCTGGTCTTAGGAACCACCATCATACTGTGCAGAATATCAGCACTCGTACCAAAAAATTTGGCAAGTCGTTCCTCTGTAAGACCATTCGGCTTTGGAATTCTTTGCCGGCGCATGTGTTTTCCAGCTCCTACAGTCCCGGCTCTTTTAAGCGGGGCGTGAAACGGCATTTATGCAGGCCGTCATGAATGGGTGCGCTTGTTACCGTGCATGTTGCTCTCATTATTTTGGACTGCATCGGCTGCTTACCATCAGGCAGGATGTAGTCACTATGACGTGTCACATAAAAAAAAAACTGTGTCGCGTAGCGGCAGGCCTGGCGCACTCCGCGCTTTAGCGATGCGACCATCGCGTGATCACGCCATAGCAAAAACTGGGTGTTCTAATAGAACGCGAATACGCGATCACGATTTATGACCGCTCGACACACAGTTTGCGACGCGACGCGACGCGATCATCGCGCGAACTTCAGTTAGGACACCTATTCATCATTAATAGGTTAGATCGCGCGTTCGCACGAACGAAGTTCGCGAGAATAGATTTTTAAACATTTTAGTCGCGCGAATGCATCGCGCGATCGCCTATTAGGACACTTATTCTAGATCAATATGTTTGATCGTCGACTCGTACGATGGTCGCATCGCTTACTCGCGCGTGTATTAGGACAATGCCTCAAGCTACAAGTAGCCGACCGGACGGACGCCCGCGAACACCCTGCAGTCGTTAGAAGAGATAAGAGCTACGCGATAGTACGCGATAGAAAGAGAGCCAACTTCTAGGTGAATTTAACTGTAGGTATGGGAGCGGTGTGCGACCTGAATTGCACTTTATTGTGTCTTAGCAAGATTCGCTATTTATTTAAATGACTCTGCGGAGTGAATCTTCTGTGCATGCACTATTATGTATTCTATGGTAGCAGCTCATTAAACGAATACTACAACCCCCCTCTTCCTTTGGGTGTAGCAAAAGGCGACTAACGGACTAAAGACTGCACATACATCCAGCTGCATAGAGCGGCGATGGGATCACCACCTGTCACGCTGAGCACATGTGCTGTCGCTATTTGGTGAAAAGTGGATTATGGTAGAGGACTGCTTTTGTTGTCCTCATTGCCTAGTCTCTGACTAACCCTTCGGGGATAATAGTCGTGAATATATGTATGTCTAATTTCAATGATGAAGGCCTTTTCCCAGCAGTGAGAGAGTATGTTGGCTATCTATACTTTTCTTTTTTATTAGTACCACCTGTAGTTGTATGCACATTCATCATCATGAGCCTCTATTTGTCCACTGCTGGACATAGGCCTCTCCAAGAGCATTCCACTGAGCACGATCCGCGGCTACTCTCATCCAGCTCTTGCCAGCCACCTTGCGATCGTCGGTACACCTTGTCTAAGGGAGTCCTATGCTATTGTAATAGTGAGATGTGTAATAGTGTAAATATAGTGTAGATAGAGAGAGAGAGAGAGAGAGAGAGAGAGAGGGGTAGAGAGAGAAAGAGAGAGAGACATTTATGATAGGTCACCTCAGCACTCTGCCGACGCACTGCGCCGCGTGCCGCATCGCGTCAAATGTCAGGAAGTCGTTTTCACGGATCTGTTTTACAAAATAGAAAGTTGGCTTTGATTATTACATTCAGAAAACATACTAACGCTAGTACGATAATAACAAGAAACACGAGCTCATCATGCGTAATAATTGCATAACATATAATTGGAAGTTTTTTTTTACCTTTAACTTTTTAAATTTATTTTAGGAGCTTTTTGCGATTAGCGCATTTAATCCACTGACTGTTTTGTCGAGTATTTTTTTTGCGTATTAGGTTTATTCGTTATCTAGTGTAACTATGAAAACAGTTTTCAAAAGAAGTATAACAAGGGCTAGATATTAACAGGAATAGGATAACCACTTGATTGCTTCGCGGTACTATAGCACCGCGAACAAAAGACGGTCGTTTGTCGCGCGGTGCTACAGGACCGGGCCCATCGCTCTTCGATTTCTACCCATTCGGCAGGTTTTTCTATATACAGCCACACCTTTTGGGTAATGTTGGACTTCTTGGCGGGAAAGTGAAGCGTCATGTCTGTAGTTTTGTCTTATTTTCTAAAATGTGTATTGTCGAATATTAATATGAAATAATGGTGGATTATTAACCGTTATGTGTTCGTGAACGTGCATGAGTGTTGGCAAATAAAACAAAACAGTGCAACATCACTTTTCAAATTTTCTCAAGAAGTCCGTGTGAGATTCAGTAAAGTCCCACATCTTTACTGGAACTCAAGGGATTTGGGGGGAATATCATTTAGCTTATTATCATCACTCATTCCATATGCATGCATATGCATAATAAATGAACTCTTTTATTTCCACTGAAAGACTATAGTATCCATGGTGAAGAAACAAATTATCAAAAAAAAAAAAATTGGGCAATGTTGAATATGAATTTGGCAACACTAATATATCAAAAAAAAGTAGAAGAGGCCTGTGATTGGTTGAAGAAATAATTTTGAAGAATTTATGTCAGTTCACGCCATACTTTTTTTTTGTGTGTGAAGTGGTTTGTTTTGATACTAAGCCTATTGAATTGCTTCCAAATCATAAAAAGTTTAATGGGATATTATTCTACTTTTAAATAATGTAAAAAAACACTAGTTATCGATTTAGATTTCATACTATAAATCAATTCCTATTACAAGTCGGAATTTTCTCTTTAGCAAAATTCTCAAAATTCTCGCGGGTCATAAAAACGGTTTTAACGCAGCTGTTCAAGTGCACTACGGTAACGCAAAAGTGCGTGACAAACAAGGTAAAATGAGCGCCGGCCGCGAAACAAACGAGTGGATAAGAGAAGGAAAAGTTTGTGTGAAAGTAGGAAAGTTCAAAGATAACGAAACGATAAAAAATTACTACATCAGGTGGGAATAGGGTTGCCAGATGTCCGGTATTTAAGCGTACAGTCCGGTATTTTCGAGGCCTGTCCGCTAAAAATAACTGGTGGGTACTACTGGTCACAAGCGCCTAGAAAAATAGGCATATAAAATCCCCCAAACGCAAAACTCGCGCGCGCTCCTCGCTCGCTGTCTGTATCTGCGTCTACTTTAAGTCTGCGTTAAGTTAGCATAGTCTTGGCGGCGACCACAATTTTATGACTGCATTATATTTTGTTACTAATTTAGTTGATTTATTAATAAATAAAAAGTATTAGTATAAAAACCCATATTGTGTTCGACCCAGCTTAACCCCCCCCCCCCCCCCCCCGTTTGGGGTTGTCCGGAATTGTTTTGCGACTCACCTACAACCTGCAACTCTAGGTGGGAATGTAGCCCGCGCCCGCCGCGGTCCGCGAGGCCGCGAGGTAGTCATTTGTTTTCAACGTTTCGTTACCTTCGAGTTTATTTTAGCGTTATCAAGGCAAACCAGGAAAGTTATTTAAAAAAAACCATAACACATGTAGTACAATTACTGCCGTACTCAGAGACGTCAATTATGCCGCGAGGGCAGAACAGCGAGACAGAACAGTGGGCAGCACAGTACTGCTACTGTTAGAACGCACAGCCGTGCGATTCTCTAAGCTAAAGCCTTGATAGCTGCGGCTGCCGCAGCGCTGACTAAATCGCTCTGTCTCTTTTATATTCATAGAATTGGAAAGAGACAGCAGATCACAGCCATGCGCGCAGCGTCTATGTGTCGCTTAGAGAATCGCATAGCTGAACAGTACTGTCTTCAACTGTCTTGACAGTAACCAATTCACCTGGGTGCATTAACGCAGGTGAATTAAGTAAACGACGGGGAACAGCTAATAGCCCGCCGGTCTATGTTTTTCGGGGCAGTTGTTTTGATTTTACAATGGCACTTCCTAAATTATCAATGGATTTACATATAAAACTCATTAGACTTTACAACGAAAAAGGGTGTTTATGGCAAAGTGACTATATTTATTTCATTCGTTACAATTTCAATTAGTTCATCCACAACTATTTGTACTGCAACTTTGAGTAACTGTTTGTAAATGTTGCCGTTGTCGTCGTCGACGCTCCATCGCTACGCCAACTGACTGTCCTAAATTTAAACGCCACTGTCCTTCTAAACTGTTCTGCCCTCGTATGAAACCGGCATTAAGTTTAACAGGAAGAGGCCTAATTGTCATTAAAACTTAGTTGACGTCTCTGATTACGGCAGTTTGTAAATGTTACAAAAATGAATAAAATGGTTTGTAAATGTTACAAAAATAAAATAAAATGCATTGCGTACCTGAAACTGATCCCGCAAGTAATCCAACCTGGCGCGCAGTATCCGGCTCTGCGTGAACACGTAGGGGATGCCGAACATGAGCACGGCGCGGCCCAGGTGGTGCTCGAAGTCCACGCCCTCCGACACCTTGCCGCGCGCCACCGACAGCAGCACGCCGCCGCGCCCGCTCTCGCACGCCTGCGCCACCACAGTAATACCATCAGTGTTGCCAGGTCCATTTTTATAAAATGCGACTAGAAGAAATCAGGAGATGTATGGGGAAATATTTCAAAAATCAGTAGATGCAATTTTATAGAATAAAAAAATGTTGAGCTTTCAAATAACATACCTACCTAACATTTTATTAAGGTTTATATAATGTCCTTGAGATACATTTTACTATTATGCTTGCTTAACATTTCAGGGCTTATATTAAAATCGTTACAAATTGAATTTTTCAAAAGAATTTTAGTAGGTACTTATACAAAATTCCAGAAATTACTTCGGTAAACATTTTTTTATTATTTTTATGCGTTTGAAGTAATACCCATAACTTAAATAAAGATGTATCGCTTTCTCCACGACTCCTAATATTTAATTTAGCTTCACGTAATCACTAGCGGGGCGTCTGTAAACCGGTTTATTTTGCTGTCTGTGGAGCAAGATTTAAGTTTCAATATTCAACTATGTGTCCATCACATTAAGGTCTATTTATGATGACAATTTTGTAGTGGCAACCTAACCATGACAATTTTGTGTTTCATTTCACGCAGGTTCTTTATTACTTTCATGTTTTAAAGTGAGTAAAGCTATTATCTAAAAAAAATCAGTAGAATGTCAGTTAAAATCAGTAGATCAGTAGAATTCTGGGAAAATCAGTAGATCCCCCGAAAAATCAAGAGATCTGGCATCGCTGAATACCATACAACCCGCGTAAAAGAACATATAGCCGACGTCAAGCATAGACGCAAAAATAAGTCTGCAGTGTGTGAACATGCTCTCGAGGGACCCAACCATTACATCAGATTTGACAAACCTCAAATACTCGCCAAGGAACAACGATTCATCCCAAGGATGATACGCGAGGCTATTGAAATTAAAAAACATCGTAATTTCAATAGAGAGGATGGTTGGAATTTACCACCTGCCTGGGACCCCATCATACAGGTCATCAAATCCCAGCCCCAACAGCAACACATTGCCAGACCTAAAAATATTGTTAGCTCGTATTGTGTAAACTTGAACGCACCCGGTTAAATATAAAAATTATTGACGGTAGGCAAATAACTTCTAACTATGAGACGACCAACACCTCAGTCTCCCTGCGACCACGGACCCTGTAAAGGGTTCGAAACGTCAGGATAATATAAAAACTATATAAATAGTAAATTAAACGCGAGTTAATCCGTAAAAAAGTGTTTCATTTCAATACCATACATACAAACTATAACCACAACTATATCAGGGGGATGACACTGCGCAGTTTAGGTAGTTCGGCCGGCGCGCCTCCCAGGCAGGCGTGGCAGGCGTATGGCACTTAAGTCGCGTATCCACTAGAGGCAGCCTCAGGCCGAGCGGCTGCCTCATCCCGAGGCGGCGCAAGTGGGGACGGTGCCTCAATCTGCGGCACGCCGCGTCCTGAGGCAAATTCGTCGCCGCGTGCCGAGCCATAATATTGTGTGGGTTTTTTGGCGCGCTCAAAAGCGCCTCTGTCCGAGGCGTGCGCTTAGTGGAGACGTTTGTGCGTGTGCTCGGTACGCGGCAAAATGGATAAAGATATGTATTGAAGGTTATACGTTATACGAAAACCACAGACATTAATTGTGGAATCCAACTTCACCACATCATTATAATAAACAATTTAAAGAAGATTGCGAAGCCGTTTCCGAAGTTTAAAAAAAGATGACCTCGCTATGTGGATCTTTTCGGAGGGAAAAATCTCGGCATAAACACTTTGTTTATACCGAAATGCTCATCACGGGATATAATTCCTTAATCCACCATCGATGTTTTTGTTTCTGACGTTGCATCCTTTTGTAGTGACTAAATACTACTAATGCTGCAGCGACTTTACGTGCGTCAACCATAATAGTGGTCAATGATGAACTGAGAAAATCGTGGCTCGGGTTGGGGCTTGCCGCTCGATACGATATTATGTAGGCTCAAGTGGAAATGCATGAACATTCCTCAGCCCGCGGCACGCTCAGGTGAGGCAGCTCGACACGAGGCTGCGCAAGTGGATACGAAGCTTAAGGCATTGTTCACACCAAACGGATTGTCCGCCGCAGACTGTCAGTATGCGATATACACGTCTGAACTCTTTGATGTTTCTCGAATGAATTGTGCCCGCGGCGCAGCAATCTAATACGTGCTAATACGCTGTTACGTTCGGCTACGTAGCCAATCCACGTCCGCCGTGCATAGACGCGTAGTTCAAAAATCGGTCACCGAGTCAGCGGCTACGCACTACGTAATAGCGTATAAGTAGTCCGTTCGGTGTAAACGAGAAGTTAAATATATATGGAAAAACGATAAACTGCGTAACGCGCGCTCACGGTCCGCGGCGGATAATCCGTTCGGTGTGAACGACGCCTAAAGGTTGCCGCTCGCGACGCACGCTCCAGGTCGCGCGTCGTGGCTTAACTCGTAATCGTACCCAAATATATATCAACCATACGCTCCTGACGTCAAATCGTTCGAGTCAGCGTTGCTAAACGGAATATGAACGCTAAGTGCTTGGCCACGTAGACGGGCTAGGCGCGGTTGCGGGTGGCGGCGGCGGTTGGCTAATTGAACAAATGTATGGGAATGTATAAAGCATGCCACGACGCGCGGGCGGCGGGCTAGAGCGGATGCGGCTGGCGGCGGCGGTGGCGGGCGAGGCGGGCGGGTGGGAACAATGCTATGGGCTAGTTTGCGCCTGGCCACGGTGCACAGCGGTTTCTCGGGCGGTTGAAACGGGCTAGCGCGGGAAGGATCGAGCGAAACAATATTTTTTAGACGAATCTACGAGCGGTGGGACTTTATTATGGACACTTATGGACTACAAAAATGGAATAAAAATATCTAGTGTTAATCCCGCTAACTCACTAATTTATCAAGCTTGGATGCTGCATGCAAGCACCGCCCTCCCGCCCGCAATGTATGCACATGCAAAAGGAGCGATGGAAGCTAAATAAGGCATGCAAACCGAAACCCGAAGGGGTTTCGGTTTGCATTGCAACACTAGATATTTTTATTCCATTTTTGTATATCATGGATTTCCGCAAAGTAACGCCTGATTCTATTAATTAACTTATGGACTACTTCAATATGTTGAAGTATAATTAATCAAAAGTTTCAATACTCATTATTAGTGTACTCATAAAATTTGTCCGGATACTTCCGATAATCTGCATAAAGATTCAAAAACTCTCCACATTTATGACGATCTTCATGTCATCGATCTTCATGAAGAGAGGGGGTGCTAGTATTTTTCCGACACCCAAGGGAAGAGAGGGGGTGCTAGTATTTTTCCGACACCCAAGGGAAGAGAGGGGGTGCTAGTATTTTTCCGACACCCAAGGGAAGAGAGGGGGTGCTAGTATTTTTCCGACACCCAAGGGAAGAGAGGGGGTGCTAGTATTTTTCCGACACCCAAGGGAAGAGAGGGGGTGCTAGTATTTTTCCGACACCCAAGGGAAGAGAGGGGGTGCTAGTATTTTTCCGACACCCAAGGGAAGAGAGGGGGTGCTAGTATTTTTCCGACACCCAAGGGAAGAGAGGGGGTGCTAGTATTTTTCCGACACCCAAGGGAAGAGAGGGGGTGCTAGTATTTTTCCGACACCCAAGGGAAGAGAGGGGGTGCTAGTATTTTTTCACCGCTACGCGACACGGTTATTATCACTTTTTACTAAAGAATTATTTTTTTTCTAAAAGGTACACTGACAGCTTACTGTCATTACAAGATCATACAAAAATATTCCACAAGATAAAACTAGACAATAACCCAAAATTAGCGTACACAGCATGCCAATTATTTCTACATTTTTTTTGTTATTAACTTAACTTAAAATATATCTACTAATTTAGTTTATTACTGTTATCCTAAATTACAAAATTTATACAATAAGTGGGGTTGAGGGCGTTTCATCACATAATATTATGTCCGAGATCACCCTCTTCAACCTCGAAAAGCTGCTGTTAAAGACGTCTATATCCTTATAAACACGATGTAATTCGTTATAGGTGCGGCACATTCTGACAATAGGATTATAAAAGGATGTATTGTTTTTATAAGCCTGAATCAAGAACGTATCCGGGCAACGCGACCTACGCCTGGTATTAATGTCAATCAAGGAGAGCAGCTCAGGCGAATCAAAGGAGGAATGCACTATTTTATTATTAATTTATTATTATTAATGTAACCGGGTCGCGTAACGGTGAAAGAATACTAATAAATAAATAAATAAATCTTTCCTACAATCACATGAATTATCTAGCCCAAGAGAAGCTTCGAAGAAACTCGTTAAATGGTTACTAGACAACGGATAAGCATACTTAAAATACTTAAATACATACTTATTATACATAGAAAACACCCAGACACGAGACAATTCAGAAAAACAATAATTTCTAAATTGACCCGACCGGGGATCGAACCCGGGACCTCAGAGATGGCGACACCATGAAAACCGGTGTACAAACCACTCGACCAAGGAGGTCGTCTAGCTATACTACCACCCCCTCTCTTCCCTTGGGTGTCGTAAAAGGCGACTAACGGACTAAAGACTGCACATACATCCAATAGCACACAGCGGCGTTTGCTGCCCACCTGTTACGCTGAGTAGGTAACATGTACAGTCGCTATTTGGTAAAAGTGGACTATGGTACAGAACTACTTTTGCTGTCCTTATTACCTAGTCTCTGACTAACCCTTCGGGGATAATAGTCGTGATTATATGTATGTATGTATTATTAATATTTACAAAGGCCACTTTGTTTTTATTGGGTGCGTTTTAAGCCTTGCTTTAGATTTTTTTTATTACATACGCGTTGCCAACCTTTAAAGCTTACCTTGATGTAATTAATGAGCGCAAAGCTAGTCTCGGCAGAGTCTTGCGTTTCTATAAACAACAGCTTGTGCTTCTGTAGACTCGCCACTACGCCTGAAATAACGATATCATTGAACTAATTGAAATCAAAGAATCTATTTAACTGTAACGGCAAAACCAATATGGACTCTGTCGCAAAGAAAATGGTGTCAAATAAATCTTAAACAATTATTTTACCAAAAGGTTCGAGTTTGAGACTCGTGGGTGGTTATATAATTGCATGGTTTCATTTGCTCATGCACGCACGTTCACAAACATTTAATGGTTAATAATTCACCATTATTTCACATGATGATAGATGTCACTGAGTGATGAACTGACTGTTGAACATAGTGTTCCTCAAGGGAGCATAATAGGACCCTTGCTATTTCTAGCTCATATTAACAAATGCCTCCTTTCCCTTCCCAAAAATCGGAAAAATAATATTTTACGCCGACGACACAGCTCTGCTCTTCTGCGCGGACTTTTTGAAGTTCGAACTAGCTCAATCTGGTTTTAACAGTCACTTAGTGGCTTAGTAGTAACTAACTCACACTACATAGACAAAACAAAATACTTATATGACTTTTTCGTTTTTTAAATTATTATCTTATATTACTAACATTCATCAAAATCGATCGTCGTGTGACGTCACGCACCTTGGTCGTACCAGGCGCCGACGACGCTCTCCAGGTACATGTAGGACGTGAAGAAACACACCACGCCGTCCGGCACGGACGCCGCTATCTGACGCGACACAAACATTTACAATCAAATTCCAAATTACAATGATTTCATCAATTCAGGCTACATTCATAGAGTTTCCATGAAAGTCTCTACGCCATCGGTTCGTAACTATTTTTTGACATGTAAAAAAGGAGGCAAACGAGGCAGGTCACCGTCCCCCTTACTCTTGAAACCGATCCCAATCGATGGAGATTGGTATTGTGAAGTTTCGTACTACTACGTTACGACACCAGCGCTAAATTGGATTCATATTGCGCGGATATTGAGTGAAAAAATACAAAACTCAATGGCATTTAGTTCACCTAATATGAATCCAAATTAGCGCTGGTGTCGTAACTCAAAAGTACGAAATTTCACAATACCAATCTCGATCGATCGGGATCGGTTTCAAGAGTAAGGGGGCTGGTGGGAAGGTATCATCGCCGCCCACGGACACCCGTGAAACCAGAGGAATCGCAGATGCGTTGTCAGCCTTAAGAGGATTTACGCATTTCCCATACAAACTTCCAAGTCGAAATTTTTAAAAACCATTAAGCCAATTACAATGAAACTTTGCATGCTAAAGTAACATACAGAGATCTAAACAGTTTGTTGAAAACATTTAAAAAAAAAGTTTAAATAACTGAGTTAATGCGATTTTAAACTTTCTATAGTGGATTTTTAAATCGCAATAACTCAGCAAAATAAACGTTTTAAAAAAATGTTTTCAACAAACTATTTTGATCCCTGTAATTTACTTTAGTATGCAATGTCTCATTAAAATTAGCTTATTGGTTTGTATGGGAAACCGAAATGCGTAAACCCTCTTAAGAAAAAGTAGTGCCATTGGGGAATGAGTAGGTATTGTGGAGCCTCCTCCACAGATGGGCCTCCGCTACTTTCACTCACCGGACGAAACACAAAGGCCATAAGGCCAACAGCAAAGAGAGCCATTGTTTCACGCCGATATTTCGTGTTACGCCGCGCGAGCCGGCACAATTCGTGCTGCAACGCAGCGTCGCTCTACCACTCACAATTTTTATTCAAATTCCAAACTATTCACTAATTCAATTAAGGCTACAATCATTGAGCATTTATTCATTTATGAATGAGTTTAGGGCATTGTTTTCTGTTTTTCAACAGAGTCAAATAAAAATTGCAAAATGTATCATTAGTTATCACTTTTCATTAAAAAATATAAACATATAAATTACTAGCGGATCCTCGCGGTTTTACGCGCGTGGTACTCGTTCCCGTGGGAATATCAGGATAAAAAATAGCCTTTGTCACTTGGGAAGAATGTAGCTACCTTATGGTAAAAGAATTTTCTAAATAGGTCCAGTAGTTTCAGAGCCTATTCAATTGAAACAAACCAATTTTTCCTCTTTATAATATTAGTATAGACAAAAGACAAGCACAACAACATACAAAAGTATATCTATTAAGTATCAATTATCGTAGTCGGCGTATAAGCGTGTCACTGCTAGGCACAGGACTCCCCCCATAACCTGCCACGCTGGCCCATTGCGGTGGGTTAAATGTTGTATTTATGTGTATAGCTTACCTCAACCAACAGCTGTCCATAATTCCTTATGACCGCGACGTCTTCCCTCGACTCGTATTTGGAGGAAATCGCGACTTGGTCGCTTCCTTTCGATACTATCTAAAAATTACTGCATTAGTTAATTTCCCCAAGAATTTTAAAAAAAAGTACAACAATTTTTTTAATTTTTTTTTTTTATACTAAGCCCGGCAAATGACCCCACTCCACCTGATGTTAAGTGGAAATGAGGTCCAGGCGCGAGGACAACTGGTGCAGCGTAAGAGACGTAGCATCAGTCATCCTCACTCTGCCGGCCCACAAAGTGCTTCTTCACGCCTCGTTTGAAGGACCCTATGTCATAGGTAGGAGGGAATACGTGTGCTGGTAGACTATTCCATCTTTTGGAAGTGCGGCAAAGAAACGAGTCACCAAATTTCTTTGTGCGAGATGGAATGTTAGAGACTGTAAATTGGTGACTCCGCAGAGCAGCACGCGTACTCCTATGGAGGAAGGGAGAAGGAGGGATGAGGTCAAAGAGTTCTTCAGAGCACTCGCCATGGTATAAACGGTAAAAGACGCTAAGTGACGCAATATCTCTACGCAATTGCAAAGGCTCGAGAGTTTTAGTGACCTCTGCATTGCCGATCATGTTTCTACAAAAGAAGTAGTACACCAGTGACATTGATCTTGTTAAATAGGCATTTCACAACAACGATACATCAGCGATACAAAAACAACAACAACAACAATCGAGACAACTAACACAAAAAGGCTTATCGTGTCTAAATACAACTTTTTATTTTTATTGAAAACAACATTAAAATTTTGAAGTGTTACTTTGCACTGCAATTGCAGTTCTCTCATGTACCGTTTCTGTACAAACTGTGTCCGTGAATTAAGTTTATTTATGGTGACTCATCTGGTCTGGTCTGGTCACCATGGATAGTATGCAAGGGCGGGCGACTCGCCATGGTTTAGTTGGTGGTAGAGCTTAAGTCCGCCTCGCTAGCTATTACCATCTTATCTAAAGTCAAGCGCCATAATTGTGTTCCGACAGCACCTTCGTCTCTCACCTGATGGTACCGACCTTTATCGTTATCGTCACTTACCACTAGGTGAGAGTAGTACTAGTAATACTAGTAGTAGTAGTACTAGTAATAAAATATAAAAGTACAGAATGCAAGGGCGGGCGACTCACCATGGGCAGTATGCAAGGGCGGGCGAGCGTCATGGTGAACGAGCTCATGACGACCGGGTTGAAGTCCAGTATCTTGGGGTACATGTCGAGTGGCGACAGAGTGCCCGACGTGATCACCACGGACTGGAAGCGCGCGAACACTGGACGCATCGCGATCGATGAGTCCATGCAGCTGTTGGGGCGGGGGGAAAGCAATGTTGAAACATTGATCAGTCAGAAACGATGTAAAGTACACGCTCTTAACGGGAATAGGTCGACTTAACCTGTAACCCTGTATACTCAATCAAGTATTCAAAATATCTTATCTGACGCATTACTAAGTGAAATACGGAAAACATCCCGAAGCTTAACTCGTCTAAGTGTTAAGACATCAACAACGATTACAGACAGCGATTATTCTGTGAGTGACATTCAGAATCTCCTATCCTCCTCCTATAACGATGATGCTATTGTAATCACTATTCCTGAACAATAATCATGGATCATAATTATTTTTTTTATAATCGGCAAATTACTCCACTCCACCTGATGTTACATGGAAATGGAGTCCAAGTGCACCGGTTATTACTATTGCGTGTGGCAAAAGGCGTGCGAATACGCGCCTTTTTTTCCAAGAAAAACTATTAGGCTGCATACTCGTAGGTCTTGTTTAAAACAACAGTATGCAAAACGATTGACCCATTTTAAATAGATTTGAGATATCTACCCTACTAATTTGATGCAACACCACATTTTATGTAATGCTAACCTATTTATAAACAATTTGTATTTGTATAATATTTGTAACGCCTATATATAAAACCAAGGTCCACTTACGAGAAGTGCAGTATCGGATTGGACACGGTGGGCGTCCTGTCATCGAAGGGCTCGATGATGATGGTGAAGCCCTTCGTATACGTGGCGACCAGCGTTGCGAGGTGCGTGACCAGCGTAAGTGCTCCAAAGTGCGAGGGGTCCGCGATCTGTAGCGTGCGCATCAGGGACGAAAGCCGCGTGGCGCAGAAGCGCAGCGGCTTCCGCTCGATACACACGCGGGACGCTACGTCCTTGAGGAAGCCTGGCGTAACACTAACACTGTTACAAATAAACAAAAAATAAGCTTCGAATAGTTATTCCGTATTTTGTTCCTGTCATGTAAACGTAATTTCTAATTAGAGTAAAAGAGACAAAACACGAAATAACTATTCTGACCTTATTCTCTGTTTATAACCGAGATAAAAGGTGGTTTGTTAATATTGTTTTTCAACACACTAGCTCGTAAAGTGGCTCTTATTTCACCGATTTCAGCATCGTAATGTAGCTTATTACGCACTATTGTGGTAATGTAGTTTAAACATTGAATCTCAACATACGAGTTTTTATAACTAGAATTTATTTTAAAAGGCATACATTTTTGTGAATATTATTAACAATTTTGATTAAAATATGAATAAATAAACTGTTTTAGATAAATAAACACGTTAATTCACGAGTAATTTCACCAAATTATTTATTTAGTCAACAAATTAACCTTAATTCGTAACATTATTGTTTAGTTAATTATAATTATTTTTAATATCTATAGGCTGTTTGGCTGTTGTCCTTTGCCCTAATAGATATTATTTTTACTTGCGCGCGAGAAACAGCGTTTGTAATAAAATTTGTCGTCTCTTTCACATACCTATATTTTGTTGATTCAAACAGCGGCTTCTTGTACAATATTACTTTGCAAGTTTAAAAATAAAAATGTCTAGTTCTAGTACTGCAGAACTAAATTTACAGTCTACAAATATTAAGCCGCCGGAAATATCATGTGAAGCACAAAATATTATTGACAGCCGACTATTAATTACCATGTAAGTCCAAAGAGAAATATATGTTGGCTTACCAAAGATTTATACTAGAAAAACCACAAAAACACGCAGTCATATTTAAAAAATGTGTTTTTCTCACAAGTGTGTTGAAAAACGTCGCATGAAACGCGTGCGCATTGGTAATTACAATCCTCGGCTCCATTAGGCCCTTGCATTCGGCTCGGGCTCATAACCCGCCTAAATTGTAATGACTATAATACTAAGCTCATTATTAATAATAAGCTCTCTCACTGTGTATAATAAAAACTTTTTACTGAATCAGCAATCGAGCATACGGCCCGTCTGATGTAAATGGACTTCGAAACCCTCTAGCTAGGGATAGTAATTTCATTAGAGTTCCTTGGAAACTATTATACAACAATACTAAATGGTAGCTTTGGCCACAAAAAACTCACCAGCGGGCGAGTCCTGCACCACGTGTTGTATCCGCAGGCGCGTCTTGAGGTACTCGATGAAGCGTTTGAGGAAGGATAGGAAATGCTCAGCGTTCCTTATGTTGCCGGGGACCACCTCTGAGGGGCAAACGGGCGAATTTAAACAACATTTAAAGTAGTCATCAACAATGCAACATCATACAGTGTTCGTTTTCGAATAGCTTTTATGGCTAACAACATTTAAAACTATAAAGAATACAGAAAAATGTGCCAAAATAAGTGGGGGGGGGGGGGGTCGATTTCTATGAAATATAAAAATACTAGTCCTGATAATACAACTAATGTTGTGAGAATGCGTGACGCGTGTGTGTGAGGGTGTGTTGCAAGTTGGGTAGCAAGGGAAGGCCGAGGTATGTACAATGTGTCACACTATCAAGTATAGTGTGACAAATCAACTTAAAATATTTTTATTGAAGGAGACTTTTTTGAAAAGCACTTTAGTGTGTATGGTGTATTTGTTGTGAGTGGGTGTGTAAGGTGCGTTTGGTGTGTGTTGTATATTTATTTTATAAAAGAAGCAGGCAAACGAGCAGGCGGGTCACCTGATGGAGAGTAATCACCGCCGCCCATGGACACACGCAAAACCAGAGAAATCACAGACGCGTTGCCGGCCTTCAAGGAAGGAATAGGCTCGTTTCTTGAAGATTCCTAATTCGTAACGGTCCGGAAATTCCGCCGCCGAGAGATAGTTCCACAACACAGTAGTTAAGGGGAAGTAAGTAAGTAAGTAATTCTTTATTTCCAATTTTACAAAAGTAATTTACAAGCCCCCACACTAGACATCGCCTGGCCTGTGGGGGAAAAAGTAATTGTATAGCGAGTACGTGAGTAAAGTTTAGGACCATTTTCTGTCATCAATTTCATTGCAATCATAGGCACTTTATTTCTTACCCTATGTATATTTATTTTAATTGTATTTATATGTAATATATTATTGTACTATTATTAGTAGGTATATAAGTATTCTATTCTTACTATATTATATTGTAATTAGGTACTAAGTAAGTATAAGTATTGTTTGTAATATTAGAAATTAGATAGTTTGCACTTTTGTTGCATCCTTTCATATATCAAACTCCCATTCCACATTAGGTTGGCTGGAAGAGATCTCTTTTAGAGATAAGTCCACCGTTGCTCACTATTGTCTGTAAATTATTTTCTGTATGTGTTTTCAGTGCATTGCAATAATAGTAGATTATTAACCAAGGGGATAAAGCAGTGTCTTCTGTCGCGGGTGACGATTTAAATCGCGAGCGTAACGAAGGACTCGAGGTTTACTCCCGAGCGTAGCGAGGGTGTTACAAACTTAAATCACGAGCGAAGCGAGGGATTTAAGAAGAGTCCTGAGTGTAGCGAGGGATTTAAGTTCACCCAAGACTAAGACAGCTTTACCACCGAGGAAAATACTCTACTTTTCGTACCATTTGCGAAAAAATTAACACAATAATAATATGAGATAAGCATTTATTAAAAATAATGACAATTAAAAGTAAAAGTAACCATTCGAAACATTGATCCAATTATTGATAGAGAGAGTTACATTTTTGTTTGGTACATTTATTGTTGATGAGTTGATTTGTAATTTTTTTTTTATTTGATTTATTTCCTTTTTCAAAAAGATGTATAATGCTTTATATACAAACTCAATGGTGTAAACACAGATGTAGTTCAGTATAAATTTCGGTAAGTATTCCAAATTTAAATCACATTCTCCTTGTATTGAACAAAACGGCCAATTCGTGCGCCCCCGCTGTAGTTTTAAAAATATTGGACAGACGGCTGTCAGCGCGCGAGAGATTTGGGGTTCTCACGTTAGAACAGACATCATTTGCGAGGCCGTGTAAAAGTAAATTGATAATTTGATGTGAGGGGCACACATTGTTTGATTCGGGGGTCCGTAATAATTAAAAACAGTGTGGGGCACATTAGTTAATTTAAAACCAGGGCGGTCTAGCTAAAGGCTAGTTAAAAACAGTTGTTTGGTTGGAGTGTGACACGTGGAGTGATATTGTGCATCGGTGGTGTGTATTTCTCTTGGGTTTGTCAGCGCTGACGGGGTAGACGACGGGTATTAGGGCCCTTCCACCCACCACAGCAGCAGCCAGAGACAGTCGCTGGGGAGGCGAGCTACCATCACCACCGCAGCCAGCAGCGGCCGGGCGGCAAGTCATCGGGACCTCCGCGAACAGCGCGGCGGACTGCACCGGGCTGAGCGGCGTGTCTCAAGGGAAGACTAGTACGTAAGTCGTTTTCGTTTAATTATAAGTACCTAGTCATTTAAGTTTAGTATTAATTAAAACGGTAGCAGAGACTCGCTATTAGGGAAGTCAGTCGATGACCTCTCTGGACCACATATTATGAGGTGGGCAGAGCGCATGGTTAGTTGACTGAGCTCCCTAAAGCATACATTTTTTGGTAGCAGAGCGTGGTTTTATCTACGGACCTGAATTAGATAATACTTAGAATAGTTTTAGCGTTAAGATAAGTTGCAACCGCATATTACATTTGCATTCAGAATGCAATGTTGTAATATGTAGCTTTTGTTGCTCAATAATTACTTGCTTAATAGTGCAATGTAAACATTTGGTTTTTGATTATGCATTTAGAATGTGTTGAGTTAGGGTTAACTGTTGGTTGTATTAAAATCATATCACAGTACAGTACAGTGCTGGCTTTGAATTTATTGGGGTTAATAATTGTCCTGTAATTGTCAGACAAGAAAGTTGTACTTACTGATTAAACTGTTTTGCGGCAGTTCATTGTTGCTTTGTTGTTTAACTTTAATTTAGAATTAGTCTCGCTAGGGTGATGTTAATTGTTGCATTTGTTTTGCAAACGGAATGTTAAGATTCTAGCGGTTTGCAAATAATTAAACATTCTATTTGCATCTTGGGGTTTTGAAACCTAATTTCAACATAGTCAAGCTGCGGCAGCGTTAAAATTCTGATTTTGTAAGGATTCGTTTGGAAACTTAATTAGGAATTTAAAGTTAAAACATTGGAAATTTTGGTACTTTGATTTGGTTTGTTGTTTCATTTTGAAAACATATTTAAATATTGTAGGCATTTGATTCACAATATTTGTAGTTTGGTTGTCTAGCGATTGCAAAGCTGTAGACACATATATTAATATTGCAGTTATGTTACATTATAAATTGTTTGTTTACATAGTAAATTTGGCCTATTTATAATTAAGTAACATTTTGTTTATTGTAGTTTTCTTTGGTAAACTAATTTGAGTTCCATTCATTTGTAACATTTGTTTGGTAAATGATTTGTTTACATAGTGGCGTATATTAAGGAGCATTTTTATTTTAATTTTTTCTTTGGAAATAAATTCAGGTTTGATTCACTTGTTTATCCTATGTAATATCAGTTTATGCACATCTTGTTTTGTTGGTGCCTTCAGTTTTGAAAACCCATTTTAGATGTATTACATTGATTGAAATTTGGTTGGTTTATGCGTAGCGCCTATGTTATAATAATTGTTGGTGCGCTTCTCGTTGAAAACCCGTTTAAGTTTTTTTGTACTTATTAATTTTAGTTGTTGCTACATTGTAACTAGAAGGATATGTAGGCAATATTGCCTTGTTTTTGTGCTATTGTTGGACATAGAATCTCATCTCTCTTGTATTTGTTTTTTGATGAAAACGCGATGGCGGAGGCAGTCTTGGCGACGCAGCTGCGTTGATTCGTTACCACGCAAGGTCTGCTGTCTCGGAGGGGCTGCGACGATGTCATCCTCGAGCGAGCCGAGCAGTTAAGGCAGCGGGTGTCTTCGGTTGAGACCGCCATGGTAGTTTTGTCGAAGACTGCTCCACCGTTCAACAAAGAGGTATGGTCGGCATATGAAAATGATTTTGCCCAAATAATGGAAATTAATGATAATGTCGTCCAGGCGGCCTGCGACATTAAAAGGCGACGGATAGGGGATGTCCAGCCATCCACACCGCCACCAATGGGAGGGCCCAGGATACCTGATAGGCTTCCTACACATCAGTTAGGAAGTTTGGGTGGCGAAGTGGAAGAAGGATCATTGGTAGACGCACACGCGCGCCAATTGTTGTCGCTACCTAAGGTAGCCAATCGGGCGGACTTAACGACGCAGCTGTTGACGCCAGTCACAGTTGCGTGTACCGCGTTGCGACAGTTAGGTTTGCCAGTAGCCGAGTGGTCGCTGCTACTGGTACACATTGTGTTGGACAAGCTACCAACAAGGGGGGGCTACTCTGCCGGGATTTGAGGAACTTTTAAGGTTCCTCGGCGATGAGGCGGGGGTCGTAGCGACCTCCCAGCCTGACCTGCCGCCATCAGAGGCGCAGGTTTCAACGGGACGCCAGGCGAATCCCACGGTACAGCCGCAGCCAGGACACACTACAGCGCGGCTGGCGGCGCTGACTGCAGCAGCCGACATGGACCCGGCTTGTACACAGTGCGGCCAAACGGGTCATGCTACGACGCGGTTCCAGGACCGACAAGGGCTGCCTGTAATTACGAGGCGGCGTATGGCAAGGCGCAGCGGCCTTTGCTTTGGCTATAGGTCTCAACGCCGCATTGCATTTGGTGGACCACACCATTTATTATTGTTGTGTGTCAACAGGTCGGGAGCGGCTTCACCGACCACACAACAGCGGTGGCAGCGTTACACGGGCAGGGGTGCTCCAGGGCGGAGCACACATCTACCAGCGGACTGGAGGCCCAGTCATGCGCGAGGCGCGCCCCCACACCGGAAGGTGAACCATGCACAGGCGCGCAAACCCGCGCCTGCAGGTTACCATGCAGCCGGCCCGTGTGCGATTTGGGTATCACACGGGCGATGGCCCGACGGTGACACGAAGGAGGGACCCCTCTTTGCACCGCGCTCTGTGCGCGCTTGCGTGAAGCGGCGCGATCTAGCAGCCACAGCGGTTCTCGCCGCCACAGCGGTTATCGCCGCTGCTCTATGAGCACCCGCGGTTATAGTACCACCCGCGGTATCACAAGGGCGGGGGCCTTCTTTGGGAATGGGAGAACCGGGCAGGCCACAGCTAGCCTGCCCCCTTTGCGAGAGCAAAACCACGGACGGTTTTGCTTTCTACTACGGCGGCCGCGGTTGGTAGATTTTAAAGAAACCTTAAATTTGAAATTTGTTGGTAGATTTTAAAGAAAATTAAATTTGAAACTTTAATTTTGGGCGACACTGTTTGGTGGCATGCTTACTGGGAGTTTGACGGGGCTAACACAAGTCACCCTCTCCTCGGTACATGTATCTATGTTGAGAATGTCAATTTCGGTAACGGTAATAAATTTACCATTGTAGGTTAACAGCCTTTTACCGATTCGCCCGCAGAGATAACGGCACAGACATTGGTCTAGATCGGGCAGACCCACACCTTGTCACCTGGCCCAATTGACCTACTCTTGGGCTCGGGCGTACTAGGACGGATCCGACTAGGCACCCAGACAGCTCTGGGTCGCTCTACACTGCTGGCAGTGCCAACTATTTTGTTTTTTGTTTCTATTATGTACACAGTTTGACGTCTCGACTCCGCATAGTCTAGAGTCATTGTGTTTGTGTCTCTTTCCATAACTATGCACAAGTTTGGAAAATTGAGAAACTTCCCATGAGCCTTTCAATAGGCCAGTACGTCACGGTTGACGTCTGTTGGATGTGTTACCGGGTAACCTAATTTGTAATTTTGAATATTGTTTGTTCAAAGAGCTTTATTTGTGTAGTGCTCTTTCGGTGTTTATTTTGTCATAGTGGACGTCTTCACCCGTGCAGCCGTAGACGGGGGGTCTGCCTTGTGAGTCTTGGCCTGCGATGCCCTTAGCTCTGGGCCATCACGCCTTGCCCGACCTTAAGCCCAAACACATCCCGTCGCTGGTCACAGTGCCTGGTCTTGACTTTGACCTCCTCACTCGGTTCAGCTCACTAGACAAGCTCGTCGGAGTGACAGCTTGTCTAAAACGCTTTCTGCACAACTGCAGACATCACCCAGATTCGCGACGCTCAGGCCCCTTGTACGTCAGTGAACGAAGAGAGGCCCTACTTTACTGGGTGCGCAGTGTTCAGCATAATGAGTTTGCGGAAGACATTCACCGCCTTCAAACTGGCAAAATCTGCTCCGTCAGACTCCAGCGACTGTCACCTCTTATTAAAGATGAGCTCCTTAAAGTTGGCGGACGACTGTCCCATGCGTCTATCCGATATGACGCGCAGCATCCGCTCATACTTCCCAGCTCTAGCCCACTTGTAGACCTCATCATTGACCACTACCACAAAATACACTGCCACCCTGGCGCTGACACTTTACACGCTATCCTACGCCAACAATTTTGGATATTGTCCGCGCGCCGTATTATTAGACACCGAGTCTTTAAATGCATTAGATGCTTTCGATGCCGGGCCCAGCCGCAAGCGCCCTTCATGGCCGACCTGCCAGCCGATAGAGTTACGCCTCAGCCAGTATTTAGTCAAGTCCACCGATCACACCGAGTCACGACCGATTTTGCCGGCCCATTCCTCGTTAAATCTAGTACCCTACGTAATGTTAAACTCTTAAAAGCGTACTTTTGTATATTCGTGTGCCTCTCCACTAAGGTGGTTCATTTGGAACCGGTCTCGGACCTCAGCACGGAAGCGTTCCTCGCGGCATTACAGCGTTTTATAGCACGCCGCGGTGCCCCGGTTCTCATCCGCTCGGACTGCGGTACAAATTATGTAGGCGCTAGAAATCAGCTCATTGAAGTACAAAACTTTCTTGCCTCGAATAATGACACGATTGTGCACAAGCTAGCTGGTCAGCACATTACTTGGTTGATGAACGTCCCTAAGGGACCATGGTTCGGTGCATTACATGAGATCAACGTAAAATCAACAAAGCAACTTTTATATCGCGTAATTGGCGAACAACACCTCACATTCGAGGAATTCTCCACACTTTTAGCACGAATCGAAGCCGTCCTTAACTCTAGACCTCTCTGCCCACTTTCGTCTGATCCTTCAGACTTTGAGCCGCTTACAGCCGGACATTTCATTATAGGCCACCCACTAACGGCCCTTCCCGAACTATCCGTGGAAGATACGCCGATTTCCACACGTAGGCGATTCCAAATGGTACAGGCCCTTTCCCAGCGCTTCTGGACGCTGTGGACCCAGTCCTACCTTCACACCCTACAAACCCGCTCCAAATGGTTGTCCCCATCCTCCCCTCCCCGAGTTGGCGAGCTCGTCCTCATTAAGGAGGATAACCTGCCTGCCCTCCAATGGAGACTGGGGCGCATTGCTCGCACCTTGCCTGGGAAAGATGGCGTCGTGCGGGTGGTAGACCTGGACACCGCGAATGGACATCTTCCTGTATTCCGGATCGCCAGGCTCCCATTGGATGAGCCCACCCTGGGCCCCGGAGGATGTTCCCGCCAAGGCCGGGACGCCCATTCAAATGATACCGCCATCTGTATGGCGGTTGACTCAACGGTTGTTGACGACCGCGTCCGCCGGCCTGCCGCGGCGCCACCGCTGCGCGACTCGCGGCCGCTCGCCCCGTAAGCAGACCGCGAGAGTTCGTCGCCATCTATCTACCGCGCGCGCACGCAACAGCTGATCGCGATACGTACGGACGACACGCGCCCTGATATCGCCGTTGACTGCCCTTAATGATACTGCCTGTGAATATAGTGCCTGTGATTAGGTGAAAGAACTGTGCGCTGTGACGCGACCATCAAATCGCCTACATCGCTGCCCGTCAGCTCGCCTCCTGTCTCCTGCCTCATCATCCCAGGTAAGCCTTCCGGCCTACCCACCTTCTTTACTCTGCTGTATTTGGCGGTCTCTTCTGACCCGCGAATACAACAACAGATTAAAAATGACTATTGTTATGTTCGCTTTTTGTGGCATAGAATGTCACTTTTTTGAGCAAGTGGTACGATAAAGAATATTATACACTAGCAGACCACCGACGACTTCGTTCGCGTGGACCCCGTACCCCGTGACAAATTTTCAAAATGACTCCCCTCCCGTACCCCAGCGACGACGCCTACATTGCATTTGTTCTATCATCAATAGTTTTCGTAGCGCACACGATGTAAGAAATAGATTAGAGTTTTAGTAAGGATCCCTAATTTTTTTGAAAATATATAACTTATAGCCCCTGTCACCCGGAGATATTGTAGCTTCCCAACGGTGAAAGAATCTTTTAAATCTGTCTAGTAGTTTCGGAGCCTATTCAATACAAACAAACAATCAAATCTTTCCTCTTTATAATATTAGTATAGATTACGTGTGCGTGCGCGTGTGGTGTGTGACACTCACCGTCGAGCACCTCGTCGGGCAGCACGGGGTTGCCGAGGTAGGCGTCGGCGTCGCGCGCGGCGGCGGCGTCGCGCAGCCCCGCCACCAGCTGCTCGTACTCGGCCGTCAGCCGCGCCGCGTCCTCCGCGCGGATCCTGATCATAAGTACTAATACAATATACCTCATCTAGGGGTGCACTACGATAAATCACAAGTGGAAACAAACAATTCTGTGGTGTGTACTGTTACAATAATAATAGATTAATGTTTTTATATTTTAGCGTTGAATTAACGCTTAAATATACTTAAATAAATTTTAAACACTGAAAAAAGACGACAACCTCAGGCGGGAATCGAACCACGCACCTTCCGCATTCCGGGCGGCTGCCTTAACCACTTGGCTACCGAGGTCTGGTTTTCAACCGTCGAAATTTGTTGTTGTCGAAAAATGTTTTTCATAAGCATCAAGCACTGACAAATTTCGAAAGCATCAAGCACTGACAAATTTCGACGGTTGAAAGCCAGACCTCGGTAGCCAAGTGGTTAAGGCAGCCGCCCGGAATGCGGAAGGTGCGTGGCTCGATTCCCGCCTGAGGTTGTTGTCTTTTTTCAGTGTTTAAAATTTATATTTAAGCGTTAATTCAACGCTAAAATATAAAAACATTAATCTATAAACGCAGCTTCATGTTAACCGAATGTTCAAATATTAATAAAAATATTTCTTTCGGATCTCAGAGGTGAAAACTTCTAAGATTTGACGAAGCAATGTTGACTAAAAAACATAAGCATCAAGCACTGACAAATTTCGACGGTTGAAAGCCAGACCTCGGTAGCCAAGTGGTTAAGGCAGCCGCCCGGAATGCGGAAGGTGCGTGGTTCGATTCCCGCCTGAGGTTGTCGTCTTTTTTCAGTGTTTAAAATTTATTTAATAATAATATACTTTTATTTCACTATATTGATTTTAACCCCTGAGTCTTGGATTTTTTTTGACAAATTTGACAGAATCGAGCATAGACTATGCGATATTTTGCGATAACAATACATAAGATGAACCACAGCACCGAAATAACCAAACTTGTTCATACCAAAGTAGTCTGTAAGTCTATGAAAACACGGTACAAAGTCAAGTGTGTTTTTGTAGGTGCGGTCTCGTTGGTGATTTTTTTTATTAAGCCTATTTTGTCCCGCTACTGAGCAAAGGCCTCCCCCAAACCCTTCCACGCATCTGAATTGATGGTGACTTTATGAAAACAAAATGGTTTTCAGTTTTTTTTTTGTCTTAGCAGTTAGCTAGTCATTTTATAACATAGTTTAAATCTTCCTCAGAATAAAATTGATCTGATGGACCTTATTATAAGAATTTTAATTTAGTGAAAGAATACTACCACCCCCTCTTTACCCATGGGTGTCGTAAAAGGCGATTAACGCACTAAAGACTATACATCCAACAGCACGGGGCGGCGATTGGCTCACCACCTATCACGCTGAGCACATGTGCAGTCGCTATTTGGTGAATAGTGGACTTGGCTAACCCTTCGGGGATAATAGTCGTGTTTATATGTAAAACAAAGGAAGAAAGATGGAAAAGTAAGAATAAATATTAGAGATGTATTATTGTGACAGTCTGGTCTATCACTAGATCTCTAGAACTTACTCTGCCACTGTTTTCTCCAGCTGCTGCAGTGCCGTCGTGCTCTTGTCTATGGTCCGCCGCGTGATCTTTACGCTGAGTGAGTCTATGCACACATTGTCTATGTTGTGGGCCTCGTCAAACACCACCACTGCCTCCTTATTCAACTCTTTGGACACAACCTCCGCAATTTTTGGGTCCAAGAGGTAATGATATGAGTAAACTACAATTTCTGCATGGATTATCTGTGGGAAAAAAGTTAATCATATTTCAATTAAGAAAAATAATGTAATTTTTTTTTAAATATGTGTAAGAAAAATGAGGAACTTGTTTACAACTTCATTACACCTTGAAGGCTTATACTATTTGTAATAATAGTTTGTGGAAACATTTATTTATTTATTTATTCATTACACTTGTAAACTTACAGATTAAAAATCCAAGTTGCCTACAAGTTTAGACTATGAAACACATACATAATTAGGATCAAGTTAACCTTCGTCAGAGTCAGAACATTGCATAATAACATAACATGACTTGTTTAGTATGTGTGTATGTCGTATTAAGTATGTAATTTTTCAACAATTTCTTGATAATCTGCAATTGTCAAGTTAATCTCTAAGAAGTTCTCTAATTTGCATTTTTTCTTTTCACAACTTATCTGGTGTCAGGTAAAAGGATATCACTTTAAAAAAAATACTTACAGCAAATCTTGCTAGGAAGTACGGACACCAATTCCTATCAGCTCCATATTGTTTCATATCATCCATTGTGTACACCCCAAATGGTAACATGGACTCTTTGCCTTCACGATTGAAGCCTTCGTAGAACTGGCCTGTATGACACAGTAAATTAAATTAATTTTAAAATACATTAGGTAAAACAGTTGTATTTAAAAATAGAAAAAAAAATTCCAATTATCTTAATTATCAATGTACAATTACTCCTTTTAATAATATTTTTTAGTTATTATATTATATTTTTTAAGGTTTTTAGTTTTAGGTTCATTGTTCTTATAAATAAATAAATTATATATGTTTATATCTTAAAAAAAAAATAACTAAAACTTAAGGTATTAAAATGTTAACATGCCATTCGTAATATTGAATTTTTTGAATAAATAACCCTTAAATAAACTCAAAGATAATAAAACTTTGAAAATAATTCCTGAGGTAACTAGTTATTATATTTGAGTTTACTTGCCATATTACTATACCTTTACAGACAACATTAACAAATAGAGATTATGATTGGTAACAATAGCAAGATTCTTACAAGTAGGTACAGAGCTGTCTCGCTCATGTCGTTCTCGTATGTAACTTGCAGTGAGAGCGTGGCATTTGCCATCCACTAATTTACCCTCTCGTTCCCTTGACACCTACAATAAACAATTTGTAAATACTCTAGTTATCATGAACCAAATTAACAATTTATCATACAAAACTAAAATTGAAATGTTCTTACATCTGGGTGTATGCACAAATTTTTTCTTGAACTCAACACAACCCCAGTTAGGCTAGGCTTTTCTCCTTGGCTTTTCTCATAGTATTTAAATAAGTTTTTGAGCTCCTCCAAGACCTTCTCAATCTCAGGCACTGTACGTGAACAGTAAATAAGCTTTCTGAAACCAAATTTTTATGAGAATATTGAAAATTTGTAATGAAAAATCTGAAATTTGGTACTTATTAAACCCACCAATAGCAAATATTACAATTTTATATTTTCTTTACCTTACATGGTGGGGATTTTGTATCATGTATGCAACAATTAGTGATAGAAGTGATATAGTTTTTCCAGTTCCCGAAGGCATTTCAAGCAATCCATGGCCCTGCAAAATGTAACTATGTTATCCTAAGTACAATTTGAAGGATATTTTGTTCGATACCTGTGTTGAAGTAGGTACGCCAACTAACCTTAGCATCTAATGCCCGTTTTAATTCCAGCATATATGCATACTGCTCTGGATAAATGTAATCGTATGGAAAGTATACAAGGAGACCATCAACAGTTAACCTAGAAAAGCAAAAAAAAAAATGAGATACACGATCTATTTAAACATGAAGGTAGATAATTAATTTATGGCCATAATTCCTACATTGAAATACAATAACACAATAAGAGAAATAGAAGATAATAAAAAATTTATAACATCCTTAAATAATTATTTAATAGATAAATGCTTTTATAATCTTAATGAATATTATACTAACGTGTCATAAGTAACACCTATTAATAAATTTTGTTTTTTCTTTGTTTAACTATATATAAATTATATCTAAGTTGTTATACCCTTGCAGGGTTCATGTGTTGATCTTCACCTGTTTTTAACACCTCTTATGTACCACATGTGTAAGCAATAAAGAATTATTATTATTATTATTATAACATTGTACTTACTTCATTTTAGAACAACGATTATTTCCAAACAATAACAAAAATGAAGCCGAAAAAGCAAGCACAAGCAATGACATATGAATTGACACTTGACACACCACCACACCACACAGTGACGTGTCCATGTCTACAGCTTCCTCATTCGATATAGAGAAATTCTAAGCATGCCATATTTTTGTGCATATTATGTGCAATCAAACGTTTCAGTCCTAATTTTTGTGCCACCACAACTTCGTTACTATGAGTTGTTTTATGTGTGTAAGCTGGAGACACGTGTCACCAGCTCGCACACGCCCGTTAAGACAAACCAGTGAGGTTAGGGTTTTGGACTATAGCTAGAAATTTTGTGCATAATTTGTGCACTAGGAACAAAAAAAACTAACCATCACACTCAAATACTGTTGAAACTACGATCATAAAACTGTGTGCGAGCTGGAGACACGGGTCTTCAGCTCGCACAGCTGTATCTTCGTAATTGTTCAAGCTACGGTTATGAATTATACCTCAAAATTTTGTGCAGAATTTGTGCATAAGGCACAAAAATTTTCAAAACTTTAACTCAAAAGGTTTTTGAGCTACGAACCGATAAGTATGTGTAAGCTGGTGACACGTAACACGGGCTAACACATGGTGAATTATTGTAACTGTATAAGATAGCGCTTCGTTTTAAAGATCAAATAATACGTTATAATTTGTGCACACACGAGGCAAAATTTCAAATCTCTGGGCCTCTTACTTTATAAATTATAAGCCAAAAACTGTATTCCCGCCAAAAAATTCAAAATAATGGCTCGGAAGCGGCTAAACGCGCGCCGACCGCGCCGTTGCCGTTCCGTGCGCTACACTATTGCAATCGAGTTTGAACTTGAGAGCTAGCTTAATTTAGTGTCATTTTAATTTGCGCTCTCGATCGTTTCGTTTCTATACCGAGAATTTTAGACTAGGAGACTGCTGATATAGGAAATTGGTTAATTTAAAATAAAAGCAGTCTATTTTATTTATGAATGTTCATAAAATATCGCTATGCTTAGTTTTAAATATTTACAATAACCTCATTAATATGATAAGTAGTGATAAAATTAGTCTGCCTGTATGTTTTTATTACCACGTTTTTATTAGGTAGCTTTCTCGTTTATTTGTTTATTTATTTGTCGACAAATGCAAACGATTTTATACTAGCTTCCCGATGAGCTAGACTTGCAACTTTGAACATAGGTCAGAACAGGATGACAATGCAATATTATGGTGTCATTGAGCTGATCTGATGATTCAGCCGGAAGAAGGCCACAGGATCTCTGTAAGAAAACCATGAAACCCCATTCAGGCTCATTTGATTAGTTTTGATGAGCACTCTGACGGGAGACGACTAGACGAGGTCCATGGTCTGATGATGAACCCGAAGGAAGGCCACAGGAACTCAGTATTGAAACCATGCAACCCCATCAAGTTTGGGCTCGTTTGATTCATCTTGAAGAATACTCTGTTAGAAAGAAGGGTCCAGGGTCTGATGATGGAGCCAGAAGAAGGCCACAGGAACTCGGTATTGAAACCATGCAACCCCATCGAGTTTGGGCTCGTTTGAATCGTCTTGACGAGTACTCTGTTGGGAAATAGTGTTTAGGGTTTGATGATGAAGCCGGAAAAAGCCCACAGGAACTCTATAATAAAACCATGCTACCCCAACGAGTTCGGGGTCGTTTGAATCGCATTGACGAGTACTTTATCGAGAAATAGTGTTCAGGGTCTGATGATGGAGCCGGAAAAAGGACACAGGAACTTTATAATAATACCACACAACCCCATCGAGTTTGCGCTCGTTTGATTCGTCTTGACAACTACTCCCATAGGAGATGAAGAATTTTTAGTTATGGCACGTTAACTAAAAAACAGTTACTACGCTACGATAACTAAACCATCAACCATTCTGACAAGGGGTCGGTCAGCCATCAACACATAGAAGAATTGGTAACTTGCAAACTTTTTAACTTGTAAATAGAAAAAGTAAGAATTACTTACTACTGGTAAAATAAAAAATTGAAATAGCTTTATTAAAAATAATAAAAGTATCTTTTTTTTCGTTATCTGTGGATTGGGTTTGAAATAGGTACATATAAAATTTAACATCTACCTACTTACTAGCATTTGAAAATAACTTTAGGTACTTACTCATAAGATAACAAAGGTACGCCTACTATTGAATCTAGGTGATCTACTGCGGATGGACAACATCTACATAAAGAAGCCATAACTGGAGGTTAGTATAGGTAAGCAGCAGAACGATTTACAATAATGAAAAAAAAGGCCGGCGCACAGGAAGATGCGCGTAATAAAATGCCCGCTTGCAAAGTGTTAAACTATAGCTACATAAATTTAATATCGGTGATAACAGTATCGACCATATCTACGGACTATTAAAAATTCATGCAATATCGTGTTTTTTTCCACTATATAGTTTCAGAACGCATCGAACGTTTCTAATAATTTTATTTTATTAAACTTTTACAAGCACATTTGTTTGTTAAAAACTACAGATTAATGATAACTCAATAAATATCAGGGATACGGTACAATATTCTTGAATTCGATCACGTACAATATAGTGATCTCAACGCACACCGCATTCCTGACGCGTATTGATGCAATAAATACGTTTCAGTAACCTTATATGATTTGTATCGCCTACTCCTAATTTTATCGTAAAAAATGGAAGAGGTGATTGGGCTTTATTACATGTCGGCAAATAATTACTATTTATTGAATCTTTATTATTTTTATTAATTCGTAATATTGTATTACTTTTAATACTTTATCGTTACTCCAATCCATAATTATCGAAACAGAACAATATCGATAGTCGTATTTGCAACACGTTCACACCTCTAGTTGTCTAGCAGTCAACTAAAGTGTGCGAAGGAAATGTGGCCGCACGAACATTATCGCGACAAAATCCTTGATGTGCGGCAATTTACCAACAGCGCGGCGTGTCAACGCCATGATACAACGCGCTAACGCGAAGTGTTTGGCCAGACGTGTCGCGAAAACGCAAATCTTCGCGCTAGCGCGATAATGTGGCCCTAGCATTACATTGGGATGCCCCAGCAGACTAATCGCAAAGTCATCGATCACCATAGAGTACATTTATTTTTATTTATTTATTTACATTTAACCATGGGAAGTAATACAATCTAATATTAAAATAAATTACTTTCAATGGTTAAAATTTATTCTGTGACGGTCGATAGCGATTAGGTGCTGGAAAGCATCCGTTCTTTATCGAATTAGGCTCAAGTATTCAACCATTTTGTCGTTCTGCACTCCTACATAATGTTTATCATTATGCCAAATCTAATTATTTAATTGTCTCAACAACAAAAAATAACTAAGACATTCGTGTGTGAGATATCTAAAATAAAAAGTAGGGTAGGTTATTAGGTACCTGCCTATAGTAAAACTAAATTAATCGCGTCGCGCATCGCTTTAACAGACGGCTCCTAGTCTAAAAGTGGCAATAGTGTAGCGCACGGAACGGCAACGGCGCGGTCGGCGCGCGTTTAGCCGCTTCCGAGCCATTATTTTGAATGTTTTGGCGGGAAAACAGTTTTTGGCTTATAATTTATAAAGTAAGAGGCCCAGAGATTTGAAATTTTGCCTCGTGTGTGCACAAATTATAACGTATTATTTGATCTTTAAAACGAAGCGCTATCTTATACAGTTACAATAATTCACCATGTGTTAGCCCGTGTTACGTGTCACCAGCTTACACATACTTATCGGTTCGTAGCTCAAAAACCTTTTGAGTTAAAGTTTTGAAAATTTTTGTGCCTTATGCACAAATTCGGCACAAAATTTTGAGGTATAATTCATAACCGTAGCTTGAACAATTACGAAGATACAGCTGTGCGAGCTGGAGACCCGTGTCCCCAGCTCGCACACAGTTTTATGATCGTAGTTTCAACAGTATTTGAGTGTGATGGTTAGTTTTTTTTGTTCCTAGTGCACAAATTATGCACAAAATTTCTAGCTATAGTCCAAAACCCTAACCTCACTGGTTTGTCTTAACGGGCGTGTGCGAGCTGGTGACACGTGTCTCCAGCTTACACACATAAAACAACTCATAGTAACGAAGTTGTGGTGGCACAAAAATTAGGACTGAAACGGTTGATTGCACATAATATGCACAAAAATATGGCATGCTTAGAATTTCTCTATGTCGAATGAGGAAGCTGTAGACATGGACACCACAGTGACACACACAATTTGATCCCGTTGTGGTTTTTTTTTTTTGACTAATTTGACTAATTTTAATGGTTTGACTGCGTTTATGCCAGATATCACTAAATATTTTTTAAATGGAACAAACTTGTGTTTATGTTTGACATTTCAAGGTGCGTGTACAAAGATAGTCATACCTAACACTTTAAGGCTCGTATTCTAAAACCAAACTCACACTCAAATCTCTGCTTGGGTACAGTTAGAAAGGGATGGGGCTATTCATCGCATATTTCGCCATCCCTTTCTAACTGTACTCAAGCAGAAATTTGAGTGTGAGTTTGGTTTTAGAATACGAGCCTAAGAGTAGCAAATAGTTTCTCTTTTTTTTTTTCTTACATGGATATAAAATGGTTGAGTTAGCTAACGATATGATGATGATAAAATGGATGAGTCTGATACTCAGCAACCCAAAATGTGTCTTGCCCTCCGAACTCCGATGGAAGATTTCGCCATTTGTCATTCACGAAGGCCCACCTCCCCATCATCTTTTCTTTCCAGCGATATTTAGGGCGACCTACTGGGCGTCGACGAGATCATCCGCTCCAAACCCGGCGACAGTATTACCTTTATCTATGCCCGGCTCCCTTGATGACTGTACACGAGTGTTTTCTAGAACAAATAAATAACAAAAATCTTCTCGTGGTTTATGTTATGTTCAATACAACTTTACGGGCTTCTGATTCTAGGACTGTTACAAATTCTTTCACCTTATGTTATAATGGTTTCTCCCAGTAAGGCTAATTCTTCCGCGTAGGTACTTCCTTTTGCCTCCCATTTATATGGGTCCAAATTCTTTTCTATTTTGTCTTCCAAATATTAGAACGTAGTAAGTGGACATGTTAAAAAGTTAGGTTAGGTTAGGTATAACTAGCAACCAGCAATAGGGGTCAACGGTCAAGGTTGAAGCGATGATGATTTAATAATTAACCTTAAATTATGTACTTACCTATTAGAAATATTTTTATTTTTTACCATAATTTAGGATGACCATAGATTAGGATAATCTATGAAGGAGCTCGTTGGCGCAGTAGCGAATTATACGTTTGGTTTTCGATTTTGCCACTTCGGTTCGGTAGCTGTTGGTCCCGGTTGTTGTCGTACGTAAGGTGGCAGTCATTAAGGGATGATTTATATAAGAGCGGGCCGTGCACAGGGCGTGTCCCGTCCGGCCCGGACGGATCATGCACGGTGTAATATGAACTGCTTTATACAAAATGTATGCAACGTCTCAAATCAGTGGCGCCGTCCGGGTCCCGTCCGGGTTCGGACGGGACACGCCCCGTGCACGGCCCGCTCTAATATAAATCATCCCTTAAAGTTTTAAAACCCGCCAACCTGCATTGGGCGAGCGTGGTGGTGGCTATTTATGGCCCGATGTCCCCATGTGCTGTTGTCCATGTGGGAAGGCCTGTGTCCAGTAGTGGGGCATGACGAACTATAAATTACAAATCAGTCCAATATATTTAATAGGGTTGTGGTTGTTAAGAGGTTATCGCCTTTTATATTGCCTTGCTTCCGCCTCTGCACACCGTCTGATTTCGCGGATAAACGAAGCTAATGGAAGCTAGCATGAAGCATGCCACGCTGCTCGACTTGCCGCTGCGACGGCCGCCTTGTGGCGTGCTTCATACAGTTGCTGCTGCTGCTGATGCTGGGAGCGGGCGAGGTCGTGGCCACAAGAGCGTCGCCAGACCGCTAGGAATAATAGTGTTCTGTGGTTGCCAGCCGGTGGAACAGGGAGGGGGCAAGCCGATGTATATGAAGGAGGCGATTGAACAAGAACGCGGTACAAAGTCCCAATGTGTAAACTCCACGAACTCTTCACTGAAGAAGGTACATAGAGGCGTGCCTAAGGTTTCAGAGTAGGGCAATATTTTTTTCTTCTGATTTTTAACACTTACGTAATTACGGTTTTTTTAACCTCTAGCTGCCCCTGCTGCAATACGTCCAATTCAAACAGACATTAATGAGCGATTCATTGGACCCATTCCTGAGATTTAAATAGGGAATAAAATTGTAAAGCCTTGTCCAATCTTCTTTTTTTCTACCTGGAGATCCCCTGTCCTACGCCCAACCGCATCATGCTGGTAGAAAAATTTACCTATTTAAAACACAGCCAAGTAGCACTTAAGCTTCACCTAAATAGATAGTTAAAAATATAAGTTTACTTACTTGATAACATTATTATTCCGTCACCTTTGATCTTTGTTTAACTAAACGATAACGTGAAGTGATACATAGCAATAGCCTTAGTTCGCATTATCTGTCTAGTTTGTTATTATTGATCTATTATACTTTATTGCTGAAGCTGGCTGGCTTCAGTTGTATATTAACATCGAGGTGAAATGGTGAGAATAGTTGTGTTAGGAGCCGGCATAAACGGGCTGGCGTGTGCTGTTAAAATTCAGGATCATTACAAAGATGCAGAAGTAAGAACCAATTGTATACTTAGGGTGGATTCGACCAAACTGGAATAAGACTTACTCCGAGATTAGTCTATACAAATTCGGCGCTTAATCTAGGTATAAGACCTTATTCCAGTTTGGTCGAATCCACAAACTTTCGCGTTCAATTATAAATTAGGGATTAGCGTTAGCTACTTATAAAGGCATTCACGCATACCTTTTTATACCGTTAAAATTAAATCCTCTCTAAGACTTAAGAATCAATAATTGTATCTAGATATTTACGCGTTTTTACAATTATATTTAAGATACGAAAGTAATGGGACACTTTTTCTATAGTTTAAAGTTTTTCCTAAGCAGCCAAGTGGCTATAGCGGTCACCAAAGTACCTACGCCGCCATAATTAGGCTATCTTTTGCAATTAACTAAACGTTTCATAACTACATTACCCAATACCTGGTTAGTACCTACCACAGAACCAACAGAACAGAAGAGAGTCTTCTGTTCTGTGCCCGGTACGGATTATAAACGGAAATGTACGGAATATCCAATTGCATAGTAATTTAAGCTGTTTAAATATGTTTATTAATAAAAATACTTATACCTAATTTATGTTTTACAGGTGGTGTTGCTTTCACATGAATTTTCACCAAATACAACAGGCGATGGCTCTGGTGGTCTGTGGCGGCCATACATCTGCGGATCAACCCCTCAGCACCTCATCACGTAATACCAACTGTTTATTCAAGTTTAAAGAGAATACGATTTTTACGGCCTGCGGGCCGATCGCCGTAATTTTATGACGCATTAGTCGAGTGTACGTGCAGTTCACGCATACGTGAAGTACACGTTAAACGCAAACAACAATTGGTATTGCCCTAAAATAAAACTACGCGTCATCGTCACCTGCACTGCACGTCAACTGCACCTACGCGTGAAACCAGTGTGTGTTGCCGTACGCAAGTTTTAATAATTCTATATCGATTATTCGTTATGTAATCGATTATGTCTATGAATAAAGTTGTTGTTACAGGGCTACATCACGCCTAATAACCTAGGATCTAAGTTTAAACACAAACATAACACTTGATTTTGTTCTAAGCATAGTAAAAATGGTATTAAAACGGAAATATTGAACACAAAATATGGATCTATGGATGTATCCCTTTGCATACCCTCCCTTAGAAAAAAGCACTGTTGGTCCTGATTGACAGTTGGGTTGACGTTAGGTTTAAATATTAAAATAGGTGTCCAATCATTTGACAAAAAACAAATGCCAAATTTACATTTGAAAAATAACATTTGACTAAATAATACTTGATAAATGTATCATTTTACAAACTATTGTTTAATAAACTACTCATTAGACAATATACCTATTTACTAAAAAAAAAAATATTATGCTAAAACATTATTTCACAAATTGATTATTTTATAAACATGTTAGTTGGCAAAACAATGTAAAGCATAAATAACATTTAACAAATACTAGCTGCCCTACTCCTGTAGGTCACGTGATAGGTTAGATATTTAAGACAATCGCGAAGCGCAGCGTAGCGATTGTCTTAAATTTCGAGGTTATTTTTTTTATTAGACAACAGAAATACTAGCTGCCCTACTCCTAAATAAATAAATTGAAATTGCTTACATCCTTGCTTATATAATATATCATACCTAATATACCATACTTTTTGTAAAATCACCAATTTGGCAAACGAATTATTTAGTCAAGTGAATATTATTAAAATAAGATTTTAACAGTAGATATATTTTCTAAGAAAAACATTTGCGAAATCTGTGTTATGTCAAATGATTCTTTTTAAAGTAATATGTTTGCGAAAAGAAAGTTTGTCAAATGATTAGTTTCAAACGTTGTTTGTTAAATTATCTTTTGTCATACGTTTTTTGTTAAACAATAGTAAACCATTAAAATAATTGAATTTATTTGTATTTCGCTCGGAGTTATTTTACTTGATAAGGTAAGGTATTGTGTAACTATTGTTAAAGTAAGTTGGCGTTTAATTGGTTTGCCGGCAGTAGTTACAAAGATAATATGAGATTATGAGAAGTTTTTACTTTGTAGATTTACGGTTCAATTTTTGATGGCGACACCCAGAAAAGAAATCGTCTCTGAGACAAATTGAGGTATTGGTGGAGTTTCTCGAGAACCACCGGGATCTCGCCATTGGCGTTTCTCGCAGTTTGCTTTTTCTGTGTTGGGTTTGCTTTACTAATACACAACTCATTATACAATGTGATACTTTTTGCTTTCCATGTTTATAAATTATTTGTGTATTTTTGTTTATTTCATGGTCAATCTGTGTTCGCTAGCATAAAATTGAAGAGGTATTTACTGAGCATTTTTTTTGTGATAAATTTTATGTGTTCATTTGCTTTATATTAACTAAAATGCAGAGGCCACTAAAGAGCTTCCACAATCCATGCGGTTAGAAAAGGTAAACTATCCTTATCAGTCAGGGATGCGAAAAGAAAAAGAGCTTTTGAGATGTGAAGATAGAATCATCATCATCATCATCATCAGCCTATAAACGTCCCACTGCTGGGCACATGCCTACCACGTGGTCAATGGTACGTGGGGATATTGGGCCATAACCCACCACGCTGGCCCAATGCGTTTTGGTGGGTTTTAACGACTGTCATCTTACGACAACAACCCGGGATCAACGGCTTAACGTGCCTTCCGAAGCACGAGATCTTTTTAATTTGGTCATCCACCCAGCGACCCGGCATTGGCAAAGTGCTTAGCGTGCAAGATCGCAAGCCGAACGCGCTAGCCGCTGCGCCATCGAACTCAACTAACGAGTGAAGGTAGAATACTGCTGTTTAAAAATGTATATTTTGCTTATAGAATAAACGTTGCTGCTGTCGTCGTTCTGATGATGAGCTAACTAAGGACTTCCCCTAATATAAGTACCTATGTGTAGAATTTAAGGATTTGAGATATTGCGACAATAATAAACAATTTTTTATTAAATTTTATATTTGTTTTTATTACATAAGGTTTCTCTCGTTCCAAAGCCTTTGAATAAGAGCCTGTTGGACTGTCCTCCCCTACATTAACTCGATATTTACACGCCTATCAATATTTTGTGGTACTTGAGCCACTCTTCTTAACTCTGCCTCAGCAGCCACCCTGCGGACTTGATTTAAAGCCTCACGCTTGCGTTCTTGTAAATTAAGTTGAGGAGCAGGAATTTGAGCACGTAGAGCCATGTTGTGCAGCACAGCACATGCATTCACGATTCGCCCAGCAAATACTGGATCGTAGTGAAGCATCCTCACAGACAACAAACATCTAAAAAATAAGATTTACATTCACAGCTAAACAGATTTGGATGAAGCATAGTATGTAAATTTATTTATGTAAGATGGAGCACGCGCTTGATCAACAAATAAGCTACTTCATATCTCGATCCATCGAGTGGTTACTGTGGGAGAAACAAAATTATGCTACAATCCCAAATCTTCTTGATCTGCCAAATCCAACAATTGCCAACGCAAATGGTTCATGCTCAAATTTTGTGCCTGAAAAATTAAGTAGATAGGTATGACATTATAAGTTAGGTAAGTACATTACTCGGTAATTGTGTATGATGCTGTTTTTTTACTATATATCTGTAGGAAATTACATAAAAGTTACTAACAAGATTTGCAAAGTTAACAATCCATACACTTCTGCAATGCGTTACCAACACTCGATGAACACTGCAAAGTGACATTTCATTTGACATTTATGAAACGTCTAAATTTAGCGCGATACCGTTTTTGTGCGATACAAAACACGCGTAAGTGAGGTTCTAATATGACAATACGGCGGTGCGCTGCGTTGAGGTGAGCGTGACGTGTGCGTCATTATTTAATTACGGCAATACGAAATCAAACGTTATGACGCAAACGCAGTCAAGACGCGCTGCATAACATTACGGCGATCGGCCCGCTGGCCTTCGATCACGTAGGTACTTATAAGGGTCCTAGTTGGCTCTCACACACACACAACACACATTTTTTTTGTTACTAAAGGTACTTACCTACTGTTTCATTGTTTTTTTTGTCCTATTTTTGTTACATGTAGGTAACTACCAACTGTATGTGATTTGTTTGATAGTCAATACCTAAATGTCTACTTACTTACTTAAAACAAAAACAATGTGATCGAAATTCGGAGCGTCTGGCAATTTCTGGCCACAGATAAAGGTATTATGGTTCTGGCGTGGACATAAAGCATTATCATCAAAAGCTTTTATTTGTTTTACAGAAAATGGGGATCCGTAACGTTCAGGCTATTACATGAACTTTGGTTACAAGGAGGATTTAACGTATGCTTAATACCAGTCTATTATTTTAATTCAAAACCTACTAAGGCAGAAAAGCCAGAATGGGCTGACGCAGTGTTCGGATATGAAAGACTAAATGAATCTCAGTTAGATTACTTTAATAAGTTGTACAACTCTAAATACAGGTGAGATATATAACTACATTATAATATAAGTGTATAATATTCAAGTTTTTATACGGTTTAGTTAATCACTGGAAAGCTACTTAAAATACTCGTAGATAGTTGTAAAAAGTTTATGCAGAGCAGTCGCGGACCTCCGGAAATAAAATATTGTTAAAATTTAAAAGCATACAAGTTGACAGAGACGGAGCGTAGGTATAACGGCGCCGCCGGCGGCGGCTGGACGGCCTTATTGCTAACTTAACTATTAAAACTAATTTAGGTATAAGTAATCTAAAAACTTTAACTTATTTTTAGTTCTGGGGCACGATTCACTACGTTCGTCGCCCATCCAGAGACATTGCTAAAACATTTTATGGAGAGATTTCAAAGTAAGAACGGTAAAGTGTTGACAGGCCAAGTGACCTCCCTGAGGGACCCTTTGTTGTCGAGTTACGATGTGGTAGTCAATTGCACCGGCCTCGGAGCCAGGGATATTGTTCATGATGAGGCAGTGATTCCAGTAAGAGGACAAATAATTAAGGTATTTAAATTATGTGTGATAAAAATTATTTAAGTAGATACCTGTATAATAGAACTCACAACAATGTTTTTGACACTAATGCAGAATTCACAAAATATTCTCGTATCAACATAATACTCATTATCTTTGAATAGATCTTATATATTATAAGATCTATCCGAAATTTGGTCTTATGAGTCGGATATGAGGTAGTAAACGTTTGTAAATTGTTCAATTATTTTAGATTGTTTAATTTATGTATTTTTTAGGTAACAGCGCCGTGGCTTAACCAAGTTACTATGGATGATGATGAAGGCTATTATATTATACCCAAGTGAGTGTGTGGCATTGTTAGGGCCTAGTTCTAGTTTGATTCACTAATTGACCAATAAATTGCAACTCAACTCGTTTGTAAGAGAGCTTATTGTATAACTTTAGCACCTATCGCAACACCTTTCAAGTAGAAGTAGGTACATTCCTTCGCTAGTTTGATTACTAATTTATATTTAGTTTTAGTTAAGCAAAGCTAATATGTTAATTAGCTCCCCGGAGGCGGTGCTTCAATTCAATGCCATCAGAACTCGCACGTGACTGAATGGTAAAAAGAATCTCACTATACTTGGGTCCAATTTGATAAAGAATGTAGGTAGGTACAGTTAATCCAAGTCTCAAATCCGGGTCCGCCGGTAGTCATTGCCTCAGACTATTTTGGTTTAAAAGCAATATATATTTTCATAACATTACTTCATCAATACCTGTATTCTGTGACATATGTACCAGAATACAGGTGTTCTGTGGTATGGACACCAATCTAACCTACTTTAATAATAGTCATCGTTTTCAGCTTTGAAACGTGCGTGATGGGAGGCACACATCAGGAAAATGATTTTAACAGAAATGTTGACAAAAAGGATGCAGAGTTCATTGTAAAAGGATGCGGCGGACTGATACCGGGACTTAAGGTTTTCTATTTTATTTTAATCCACAACGGTGAAGCCGCCAATGAATGATAGAAAGAGATGGTCAAGGATTTGGGGTGTCTTTTCCCAGCGGTGGGACGAAGTAGGTTAAATTAACACATTAACAAAAACCTTTACCTATATTACTTAGGTATGTATCATGTAAATATGCTGGCGAGCTGTGTGGCGGCTCATATTAATAGAACTATCAATCAACCCATCTCTTCCTTGGGGCGTAGTTAGTCGACTAACGGACTAAAGAATGCTCATACAAACAGCATAAAGCGGCGATGGGCTCACCACCTGTCACGCTGAGCACATGTGCAGTTGACATTAAGTGAAACGTGGACTGTGGCAGTGGACTGCTTTTGCGGTGTGTTGACTAACCCTTTGGGGATAGTAGTCGTGACTGTATGTTTATAAACATACTATATAGACTAAAGTCAAGGAAGTTCCCGGTCAACTATTTTCCCGCGCTATTTGCTTGCACACTATCTACGCGACCGCTGCTGTATACAGGGTTAATCTTGCACCCCCCGCCAAAAGTAAATATGGGATAAAAAAGTGATAATAAAATGTTTGACGTTTATGTATATTATTAAAAATAATGAATGTTTTCTTATTTTAATAACAATTTGTCTGCTTTTCATATCCTATAGTTCTAAGCGACGGCGCGCTGTGATTGGTGCACGGGGTGAATAATAGCGGGCACGCGCATGCGCTTGGATAACCGCGGTAGGCCGCGCGCTAGGTGACAATAATTTAAAATTTAAGTAGGACCTGTAGAGGTTCCCCCCTCGCAGCAGCACGTCGACCCATTGGGATCTTTTGTGCAACCCCGTCCTGTTTCCTCAGTGAAAACGACTGCCATAAGTTTAGCAATGTTTCTGAGGGCGAAGAGCCTAAAATCTTCTGGTTTCCGGTAACCCTGTATACGTACGTGGTCCGAAAGTGGTGGACCGGAAAGTCCTCGACCGCATGCATATGTGTGTATGATGAATTGCTATTTGTACCGCAGCACGCTGCCTTCGTCATCCAATGGACAGGGCTGCGGCCATAGTTGACGACGACACGTCAGCGTAGCTACATCAAAGACACCAAGAAACATTTTTTTTTTAAAGATTATTATTAATGTGCACTTAAGAGGGTTTACGCATTTTCCATACAAACTTCCAAGTCGAAATTTTTAAAAACCATTAAGCCAATTTTAATTAAACTTTGCATGCTAAAGTAACATACAGAGATCTAAATAGTTTGTTGAAAACATTTTGAAAAAACGTTTAAATAACAGAGTTAATGCGATTTTAAACTTTCTATAGCGGACTTTAAATTGCAATAACTCAGCTAAATGAACCTTTTTAAAAAATGTTTTCAACAAACTATTTAGATCCTTGTATTTTGCTTTAGCATGCAGTTTTATTAAAATTGGCTAATTGGTTTTTAAAAATTTCGACTTGGAAGTTTGTATGGGAAACCGAAATGCGTAAACCCTCTTAACACATTAATAATAGTCCTGTTAACCCTTTAACGAGCAGAGCATGAAAAATATTCATTGGTTTTCGAACTTATCCATAAAGTTCAAAATATGGTGTCAATATATTGCACACTGCCCTTTAAAGGGTTACCCCATCCCGTAATCTAAAATGTCTGTGTAGGAGTCTGTGTCACGTTAGCAGTCTAACGGAGCCATGGGGATTGAACCACGATTTCTCGCATCTATCAGCTCGGCTACAGTCGCCTCTAATATTTAATACGGGTAATCGATTGAAGTAGAAAACTATTCGGTCGTTTAGGCGCAGAATGTCCAATTCGCAAAATGTCCAGCGGTCGCAAAAATGTATGTATGATGAAGTGCTATCTGTACCGCAGCACGCTGCCGTCGTCACCCAATGGACGGGGCTGCGGCCCGGGCGCCGCGCCGTGCGGCTGGAGCCCGAGCGCGCGCGCGGGCAGCTCGTCGTGCACAACTACGGCCACGGTGACGCGCACACACGCCCTTACTCATTCATTACTACAGGCGAAATGCCCTACAACCTCATTTGTTGATTAATACAGGCGAAATGCCCTACAACCTCATTTGTTAATTAATACAGGCGAAATGCCCTACAACCTCATTTGTTGATTAATACAGGCGAAATGCCCAACCTTATTTATTGATTAATACAAGCGAAATGAGCATAAACACCTTCGACCACATATAAAAAGGAGAACCGGTACTTTCCATAGATAAAAATGCTTATTTTGTATACAATTGAATTTGGTCATAAAGTAAAGCTAATATTATTTGCTACCTAAACCAAGTATTGTCTTATTTCATCGAATCGCGGATAAGAATTATTAAGTTATTAATATTTTTTAATATGAAAACACTGAGTCTTTAAAATGCAGACATGTTACTTTAAAAATGTCTAACATGGCTGCACAAACGAGGCATAAACCATAAATCTTTTTCTCTTAAAAAAGTGCAATGTCAACGATGCTGCCAAGTCATGTTTGATTTGACAGCTAGCGGCTGTACAACTGTCATTTGTTGACAGATATTGCCAGACAGATAAAAAAATTAAAAAAGTATACAACTGAAGCATAAAACGCCGGGTCTCCTTTGATGCACAATCAACGTTCTAAAAACGTCTGCACAAAAAGAGTTTACCTGGCGAGATGTTTAGGAACTCATTTCGTTAGGTAGTGTGCGAGCCATTCCAATCAAATAAACTTTTAAATTTTGTAGGTGGGAGCGGATTTACGCTGTTTTGGGGCTGCGCCGATACTGTCCTCGAGATCCTGAAGGAGGAACTAAAACAAGACGATTTACAAAAGTCAAAACTTTAATAAGTACACTTCTTTGATAAATTAGTGTAGAAACAACAACAATAAAATAACATTTTATCAAAATTTCAACATAACGATAAAAAAATATTGGCATTTTAAACATAACGATACTAAAATATTGGCATTTTTATTGCAAATCAACTTAAATATACAGTAAAGCGTTTGGAAACAAAAATAGAATTGAGCCAGATTCGATTACGCACCTTCGACCTCTCGCGCCATTATATCTAACGGATATTACGGATATCGTTGTTGTGAAATATTTAAAACATAATTAAATAAGTATAAATTGTAAAAGAGATTCATAAAAATGAATGCTTTTTCGAAATGTTTACACAATAATCTTATAATATGTGTGTATAAAAAAATATAAAAGGCCTTGAACCTGTTCTAAGTTCTTATTATTTAACATTTGGTTATTTTACAACGTTTCCTCGTTTTATAATCACTATTTTGATAATTTAAATAAAAATATAATACCGAATTCCAATAAAAAAAATATGTTTACGTAAAATACCGAGATTTAGTAACTTAGTTTAGTTGATCTATGTGTTTTCCTAAAGAAGTTTGTTTATTATATTGTACCGATGTGTATAAATGCACATTTTTTTTTACATAACACTTTGTGCCATGTGTGAGTACCTTTTAAATATCATGTACACATATTCTATGTGGTGTAATGCCGGTTTCACACGAGGGCAGAACAGTAAGGCAGGACAGTGGGCAGCACAGTAATGCTACTGTTTGAACGCACAGGACAATACTATTCTGCCTTGGTTACTGTCAAGACAGTACTTTTCTGTGCGTTCAAACAGTAGCAGTGCTGTGCTGCCCAACGTTCCGCCTCATTGTTCTGCCCTCGTGTGAAACCGGCATAAAGCAAAAAGAACCGAAAGCGCTCATACACACGAACGGCATTTTGCCGACGACGTGACTGCTCGGCCGACGGTGACGGAAACTGTAGTAACTGCCGCTCGTGTGCCAGAGCCCTAAGGTAGTTATTGTAATGATTGTTATTGCTTACTTAAGAAATTAGACAGTAAAGCGGTCAACATTTCTTGAACTTTTTGACGACGTCATATATGTCGGTCCTTCGCTGCACCCTTATCGGGATCTGAGTTCGAACTTCTTCCACGACGCTTGAGTCTGTTAACAAAACATATGCGATTTATACATTTAGCAAAAAAAAAAAACTTATTAATGAGCGGAGTTTGATAGAACATACATACATATAATCACAACTACTATCCCCGAAGGGTTAGTCAGAGACTAGGCAATGAGGACAGCAAAAGCAGTCCACTGCCATAATCCACTTTTCACCAAATAGCAACTGCACATGTGCTCAGCGTGACAGGTGGTGAGCCCATCCCCGCTTTATACTGTTGGATGTATGTGCACTCTCGAGCCCGTTAGTCGCCTGTAGTATTTTTCACCGCTACGCGATACGGTTGATAGAACTATAAAAAAACTATGTCGATATACAGGTTGATATATATTTTTTTTTATTTATTAATTTATTATCAGGCAACAAAGTTACAATATAACAGGCCCATAGATACATACCTTAAAAACTAACATATACATAGCTTATAAACATTTATTGTTAGTATAATAATTTAAAACTATGTTAGTAATTTACATAGCACTGGCTTGTGCTGTTTCGGTGGTGGTAGGCAATCTCCCGCGGAAACGCCGGTACACCACGCCCTTCGGCCAAAAGTCCTCCTTCATAAAGGTGTCGTCCAGCTTAGCTGTTGGGACTCGCACCACAAATGCCTTAAAACTGACATTATGTCGCGATTCCAGCGGCTCCACCCTCAGAAGGAAGTTGGTCTTTGTCTTAATGCACTCAACCACATCCTGCACTGTGATGGTGTGGTGCAGGCGCGACAGGTACATCGGCGTAGTCGGCGTCGCAGCACGCAGCAGGAACTGGGGCCCTGTCAGTGCGGTACCGCAACGGTTCTGATTCGGCCGGTGATGGCGTGCCCTCTTCCTTTGGACCTTGACGAAACCGTCGTCGTCTCGTTCCACGGCGGCATGCTTTGACACTCTCTGAGCGCTTAGGTTGGAAGCAGCAACAGAGGCGTAGTCACGTCGGCTGGGCTTCGTTTGGATGGTGACAGGCTCAGGCTCAGCTGTCACGTGCGACACCGCGGGCGAAGGCGCGGGGCGGGTGGACGGCGGAGGCGGCGCGAGGGGCGCGACGACAGCGGGTTGCACGGCACGGGGGGCCGGCGACTGCAGGGCGCGGGGGGCCGGCGACTGCAGGGCGCGGGGGGCCGGCGTGCGCGCGGGGGCAACGGCTGCGTCAGCGTTGCACGGCGACGAGGTCGGCGTCGAAAATGCTGACTCGAAACTCAGCCGCGGCGCGTTGACGAATGCACCGCGCCGCGTGTTGACGTTTGAGTCATCGACTGACCTACTTACTGCGAGTGATGCGCGCAAACTATCCACTTCCTTGCGCAACTCACTCACAGTATTCTGTGATGCTTCGAACTTTAGCACCACGTCCGCCAAGCCCGCCCTTAAGGTCACAATGTCCTTCAGCAAGCAGGTTACGTCGACGTGGTCGAACGTGACGGGAGGGAGCTTGTTTAGGTCCCTCGCCACAAACGTCGGCACGTTTAAAAAGGGTCAGCAACTTTACTATTACTAACCCACCAACCCGCATTGGGCCAGCGTGGTGGGTATTATTTGAAATCTCATGTGCCGTTTTCCATGCGAAAAGGCCTATGCCCAGTACTCCTTCAGCACCTTATCCCTAAAAGCGGCTGCGTCACTCACCCGCAGTAGCCATGGGCGTGCCGGGCTCATGCTGCAGCTGCCACACGAGTGTGCCCCACGGGTCCACCAGCAGCGAGTGTCCCCACGCCACAAACTCGCGGGGCTAACCAGCAGCGCTACCCACAGCTGGTTGTCGATAGTAGGTATACGCATGTCACACCAGCGCTACCCTCTTAGTAAACTTGTACATATCGTACATACCCTTACATAGATATTCATCTACTTATCTATCTAGTTAGCCGGTAACATCCACTGCTGAGTAAAGGCCTCTCCTTGTTTTCTTGAAGGTCCGCTTTAGTCAACAAAAATTAATCAAAATACACAAAATTAAAATTATATTATTATCTTGTGCTAGCCGGATCTACTACTCACTTACCACCTTCACAATATCGTCCAACCAGCTGGCGAGTGGTCTATATCGAGGCCTTGTCCACCAATCGATGATTGCCTTGATACATAGACCATTCAGTCTACTCACCCACAGTAGCCATGAGCATGCCGGGCTTGTACTGCAGTTGCTTTACGATTGTGCCCCACGAGTCCACCAGCAGCGAGTCTGTCGTAATATATAGATAATATCAGCATCCAGTCTACTCACCCACAGTAGCCATGGGCGTGCCGGGCTCATGCTGCAGCTGCCCCACGACTGTGCCCCACGTGTCCACCAGCAGAGTGTCCCCACGCCATATATCCCGTGGTGTCGTCTCTCGCAGGGCTAACCAGCGCCACCCACAGCTGAGATCGTATACGCATGTCACACCACATACTTACATAGATATCAATCAATCTATCTGTCTAACCAGCTGGTAACGTCCATTGTTGGTTAAAGGCCTCTTCTTTTTTACGCCACTCCTTGCGATATCCTGCTAGCCGAATCCACTGTTCTTCTACCACCCTGACAATATAGTCTTACCGTTACCAGTGGGAAGGTGGTCTGCCTCGAGGCCGCTGCATGTGTCTTGGCCACCATTCGATGATTGCTTTGATACATAGGTAATATAACACACTTTAATATTAGCATTCTGTTATGTCTACTCACCCACAGTAGCCATGAGAGTGCCGGGCTCATCCTGCAGTTGCCCCACGACTGTGCCCCACGGGTCCACCAGCAGCGAGTGCCCCCACGCCACATATCCCGCGGCTTCGTCCCTCGCGGGGCTGACCAGCGCCACCCACAGCTGATTGTCGTTGGCGCGGCCGCGGCCCAGCAGCTCCCAGTGCTTCGGGCCGGTGGTCATGTTGAACGCGCCCGGGTAGATTAGTAGGGAACAGCCTGGGGTTCAAGGAAAATCTGCTCATACATATTATGCAATTGATGAACTATGGCTAAAATATGTTCCGATGCTAAGTGCTCGGCCAGACTGCACGCGCGGGCGCGGCGCGACGTACAAATATATGCCAAGGGATAAGCAAATTTTGCTACGCCGGGTCACTGTCACTGGATAGTTGACCAAATAAACTTAACAAAAAAGATTTTGACCTCCTCTGTGCTTCGGAAAGCAAGTGAAGCCATAGGTCCAGGTTATCGTCGTAACATAGTGTTCAAGAATGAATCAATTTACTGTAGCAGCACTAGTCACACGTCAACCATACTCTACGCGCCAACCTCCATGAAGTTTTTAACCTTTTGAGCGTCAAAGTCGTCTATAATTGACCAGCACTTGCGGGCCCTCTGCGCCAACGACATCTATAGTTGACAAAAAACCCGGCTTACAAAAATATTAAATAAATGTGTTGAAAAACTATTACTGGTATTTTTTTCTACATTCGGCAATAAAGAATATGAGTATAAAAACAAGTCTCTTATAGCCATAAGAACTGAGAAATATTGAACTATAAAACATGGATTTTTATCTAAGCAAATACTATGTCCAACACGCCAAAGTCGTCTACTCTTGACCGCTAGTGCTGTACTGCGGAAGGTAGTTTTATTGTAAATTACCTATTCAAAATTCAACTAAAACGTGTTATTTTCTTTTATTATTATTGCTATTTTAATAAAATGAAATGTAAGAAAAATAACACTACCATAGCGTATCGTAGCTCAGCTACATGAATAAAGAATCGTCAAATCAACTTCACCTAATACATCCAATATGGCAACTCTGGCGCATCCCTAGCGCGTCATCAATAATCAGTTCTCTGGGCGCCGTGGTCACGGATAGACGATAGCCTGATGACGTCATAAGCGCATAGTGAGGAAAGTAGTGCAGTGCAACATGAGCGATTCAATTGAACTTCTTCGCATTTTGGAAGGCGTCGATGATGACGATGAATTTTCGGAATAAGATTCAATTATTGAAGAAGATTTAGAGGTAAGTAAGTGTATGCAAATACTTAAAAAATTAAACTTTATTTCTGTTATTATACTATACTAGACTTTAAATATATTATTATTTATGTTAACAATTGTTTTATTACATTTTGTTTAATTGAATGTAATGTAAGTAATTATAATTAATATTCGAAACAAAATAACTCCTTGCAACTCTTGTAAGCCTAGGTTAATTCGCTAATTAGAGTGTAATACGTAATATCGACGCACGAAATCGCGACACAACATAGGAATTTTGTTTGTAATCGTTTTATGCGAATAAATGGAAGTTGCTTATACAACTTTTATCTGTTTTTACACTATACATCACTCGTAGGTACATAGAAATCTCGAGTTTTCGATCGTGAAAGTTAAGTAATGTTCGCCGAGGTCGCCAAGAGGATGGGTGACCGTAAGTTCATAAAATCTCGAGGTTTTCGATCGCGAAAGTTAAGCAATGTTCGCCGAGGTCGCCAAAGGGATGGGTGACCGTAGGTTCATAAAATCTCGAGGTTTTCGATCGCGAAAGTTAAGCAATGTTCGCCGAGGTCGCCAAAGGGATGGGTGACCGTAGGTTCATAAAATCTCGAGGTTTTCGATCGCGAAAGTTAAGCAATGTTCGCCGAGGACGCTTACTGGTCACCCATCAATTACTCGACCTGCGCAAATTTGCTTAACTTTTGTGACTGTAAAGAGAACGTCATCCACTGCGTCATCGAGTCTCTTTATGGCATTAGCTATTTTGCGGCAACATAACTATTGCGGGTAGATTAATTTTATTTTTACTTAGGGCAGCGGTAGGTACCGTCATCTACTATGGATCATATGCATACAACACGTGTGCACGGTGATATAATTAAAATTACAAAGCTAACTAGAAAGTTAGCTTTGTAATTTAATAATAAATAAAAAATGAATCACAATTATATTATATTAATATATTATATTATATTGTTTACTAAAATATGTTTGTTTTTATATAAAAAAATATTTTTGTACTGTTTTGCACCGGTTAAAATTGACACTTTCTATGTATGTTTTTTTATATCCCATGGTTAATACCAAGTAGGTACCTTCTCAGTTTGGTTTATATAGATAATTTTTTTTTTTTATTTATTTGGGTCAAAAAACAGTGTACGCAATAATGTTTACGATAACAACTTATTGTAATAAGATATGTCATTGTGACACCCTCATTATTAACCACGACAGTATTAAATAAGAGGAGAATGTTAAGAGATGCTGCTATACTCGTACATTAAAGAAAAAAAATATATTGAAAATAACAAACTAACTAGGTACCGATTATGGAGAAAACTAATAAAAAATTAAAATATTAAAGAAAAAAAAACAAAACAAGACATTACAATATTCATGTGATTAATGTGACATCTAATATTTCTTCTAATTGTTTCTTAAATGCACTAACAGGTGTGGAGAATATATCAATGGAGTTGAAGTTAGTGTTGTATGAATCCGTAATTCTATGCAAAGGTGAGCGTTTGTCTGCGTTTGTTCTAGAGAGACTGGTGGCAAACAGACGAGTTACATTTCGGCTATGTGTTCTGTAGGGGACTCTATAACATAATTTATTGTTAAGATCAACACAATCGTATCGGCTGTGACACAAATCGTAAAGAAACATTGTTTCAAGTTGCAAACGTCTTGATTTTAGGGTTAACAGTTCATAAGTAGTTAATAATTCGTTATATGTCAAAGATCTTTGATAACATTTATAATCCATAACTCTTAAATACCGTTTTTGAACAGACTCAAGTGCATCAACATATTTATTGTAAAAGGGGTTCCACACAGACACGGCGTATTCAAGCTGTGAGCGGATCAGTGATTTATATAAACATAAGTAGGTAGAGGGTTGAGTAAAGTTAGTGGTGGAACGCATTGTAAATCCATACATTTTGTACGCCCTACTAATGATATTATTCACATGTATATCTAAATGCAATTTCTTATCAAGTTCCACTCCAAGGTCCCTTATTTGTTCAACGGATTCAATATGAACTCCACAAAGCTTATAGCGAAATTAATATATTTTTTTAGTAAATGTAATAGATTTGCACTTATTTAAACTTAATGTTGGTTTATTTATCGAACAGTAATCTGTAAATGCGTCTAAGTCTCTCTGAAAGTTCACGTGGTCTTCTGCAGTGTCTATAGTGTGATAAACTTTAAGATCATCAGCATATAATAAATAATTACAAAATTTGAAGCAGCTACTTATGTCATTGATGACAATGATGAACAACAAGGGGCCCGAAACCGAGCCTTGCGGAACTCCAGAGCTTACAGGACTCGAAACCCTTGACCACAACCTTTTGATTTGAACTAGCGCCATAGGTTTCCACGTATACCGTTAAATGCAAGTTTTTCTAAAAGCAGTTTATGATCTACGCGATCGAATGCTTTACGAATATCTGTGTACACACTGTCTGTTTGTTTGTTTGCCTCCATCCCTTCAAAGAGGTAAGACGTATAAATTATAAGGTTTGTAGTTGTGGAGCGCTGTTTCATAAAACCATGCTGTTGTTTAATTATGATATTATGCAGCGCAGGATAAATGATGTTGTGTACCAGTTTCTCGACCAGCTTCGAAAGTGCAGAGAGTATAGAAATTGGGCGGTAATTTTCCACATCACTGATTGAACCACCCTTGTGTACTGGGACTATCCGCGCAGTTTTCCAAACCTCTGGAAAAACACCTTCCCGTAAACAGCAGTTAAATATATGTTGTAGGGGACAGCTTAAAGTATCTGCCGTTCGTTTAAAAACAACGGCGGGAGTTCATCAATTCCTGCACCTTTAGAGATATCTAGCGCGCATAGCTCTTTGGTAATCGATTCTTTTTTGATTTGTATATCGTGTATGTTTAAAAAAATGCTAGTGTTTGTGTCTGGTAAATCCTTTATATCAAAGCTTTCATCCACGTTCGTGGGTTCGAATACTGAGTAAAAAAAAGTTGGAGAATAAGTTACATGTGCCAGTTGGTTCACTAGAGGTTATGCCTTTATATGTGACGCTGTTTGGTACTCGTATTTCAGGATTATTTTTGCGGTTTCTAATGTATGTCCATAAATATTTAATATTATCTTTTATGCTATTTTCTACCGATCTCATGTAATGCTTGTAGCTATTTTTACACTCAACCTTAAACCTTTGTCTAAAGATACTAACATTTTCATAATCACTTTGATTCTTATATTTTTTCCAATTTATCCATGCTTTTGTTTTCTTCTTGGCTATGTGGATCAGAGCTGGTGAGAACCAAATTGGAAAACGAGAGATATCATCATGTTTAAATAGATGGCATCGAGATTTGGTTTGTCGCGATTTCGTGCATCGAGATTTGGTTTGTCGCAATTTGTCGCGCTAATGGGCATCGAGATAGTGTTTCTAAATTACGTATTACACTCCGCTAATTACCTACATTTTTAAAGTTTTTGTTTTCGAGTTTAAAATAACCAATATCAACTTAAAAATCATAACAAAGGTTTTTCTAAGGCGAGCCGCAATTTTAGTTCGTAACGGTTGCGAAAAAAAGGACGAAATCACTATAAAGATGTTTAGGTATCATCTCGACATCACGCGAGCGGATAATTCTCAATGTGTTTGGTATATTTTTATAATTCAACGATAGTTAAAGTACATATAGCTTATAATATAATAGCGTAATATTCTTTACAGAAATAAATCTCTAAAACCATAGTTCAACATAATCAATCCTTTAAAAAAAAATAGGTAAGTAACCGTGAGTAAGCATTAAGTCTAAAATAGCGGGAAAGTAGGTATATCGACTTGCTAACTTTCGGCATTACGCTCGTTCCGAAAAGTATTGTGAGTAGACTAAAAACGATATATTGATAAGGATTTAAGATCTAAAATAGCGTATCAGCAGGCCCGTGTCACTACGTAATTCGATCGATTTATATACCTACACGCTCGGTCCGCGCGCGGAGACAATTTAGTCGAGTGTCACGCACGCACTACGCAGAAAGCGACCGACGCGGCATCGGCAGTTTGTTTCACGTTAACTTTATTTTCGCAAGTGGATAGTTCACAGGATGGTGAAACAAAAGCGTTACTGTTCTGCATTCGGATGCACTAACACGAAATTTAAAGATAAGGATTTAACCTTTCACAAAATCTGTTGCCGTCTGCACTTACTTAATATAAGCAAAGCACATAGTAAGACATAGTAACATAAGTAAATACAACAGAGTATTAATACGGATAGTTGGGCGGTGAAAAGGTTAATCGATGTCTTTCTAGGTACGATTTCGAAATTGATACATTACGTGCGACTCGGGTACATCTCTATGGAAGAGGCATTATAGGATGGCCAGCTGCGCCGTTGTCGTCCAGTCGTGACAATGAAGACATCACTATAGAGAATAGTGCTGTGGTTTACCACCATTTTATTTTCAATGCTATGCTTTTATTTATGTACTAAGTACATATTTACAAAGAGTGGAAGATGGCATAAGAATAAATTAAACATCCCAGATTATAAGTAGTCATTTATTGCATATAAAAACAACAAAAACAGGTCGCCGTGTGTTACCATTTTATCGACTCTTGGCAGCACTATATTTTTCGTAGGTATTTTTGTCTATTTTATGCTCTGGCATGCAGGACACAGGAATGCGTTTATGGCGTGGCGCCCAAAAGGTTAATGCCAACCTCATTACGCATCACTTATGCGTCTATGGTTTTTACCGCGCTTTTTTGTATGTAATTCTGAACAATAGAAAAGTATTTTACAAATCCACCGATTTTAATTTGCCTAATAAAGCCAGACCCCCTACATGGTCCTTCGAGCCGGATTATACTTTCAGCTGATTTAATATTGAAGAAAACAGTTTGCATAACAATTTGGAACAGTGAGCGCAGTTATTGAATTGGGGATTGCGCGCGCTTGTTTATGAGTGGTCGCGAGTTCAAAGAAGAAAAGTAATTAATTTGTGAACCCAACACTCTAATCAGGTATTATTAGGGGTTTAGGCCCATTAGGGCTAATTCTCATTATGGAAACCGATTCGCTAATGGACTACTTCTCATTATGGCCACTTCTCAATTTGGCTACTTCTCACTTGGGCTATTTCTCATTAGGGCTACTTCTCATTAGGGCTACTTCTGATTAGGGCTACTTCTCATTAGGGCTACTTCTCAAAATTTGGGAATGTTTATTGAAATAAGTACTGTCTTTATGTATATAAACATGTTTATTCATTTGTAAGAGGTCAATGACATTATTTTAAGAATAAATCAACATTAATTGAACCAATGTAATAGGTAAGTATACAATATTATAAGTATTACTTTTTGTAATTACTTTAGTCTGGTTTGAAACTAACATTTATTTATTTATAACATACACAAATCAATAGTTAAAGGATAGGTGAACATTACTAGGTGTCACTTCTTTTAATTACTTTAATTTCAATAAAATCAACATAAATCCACACAATATAAACAAACAATATTAATTAGGTATATATTTATATAAGCATAAATCAACACAATAATTACTAATCAGTATTAATTAGTTTCCTTTATAGAAGAAGCTGGTAATAAGTCATTTTCTTTAAAAATGTATTAACTGTTATTTGACCATTTTTTAGTTTCGTAAGTACCTTTTTATACTTTTTGTCGAAATTAATGTACTTGTTATGCCGTTTATTTTTTGCTTTGATATGGCTGTTCTTGAGTTTGGAGTCAAAATGGTTGGTTTCTTTTCAGAGTTTCTGTAAGAATAAAAATAAACATGGACGCTTGGGAATTTTCACATTTATCTGATGGTGCCACCCCTCAAAGCGTTGGTAGTGCGGTGGCATTGTCCAGAGCAACTAAGAAGCGCAGGGTTCATTCTTGGATACCACTGTTTTGCAAAGTATTTTAAAAACGTTTCAAACAATGGTAACAACGATTCATTTTCAATAATCTCTGTTAGTTTTTCGCAACCCTCTGGAATATTTTCTGCGGGTAAAAGTGGTAAAATAGCTATTTTTCTTATAATCTGTCTTGTTTCTCTTCTTTTAGTCAAATTTAATTAAAAGAAGTGACACCTAGTAATGGTTTACCTATCCTTTAACTATTGATTTGTGTATGTTATAAACAAATAAATGTTAGTTTCAAACCAGACTAAAGTAATAATACTTATAATATTGTATACTTACCTATTACATTGGTTCAATTAATGTTGATTTATTCTTAAAATAATGTCATTGGTCTCTTATGAATTAATAAACATGTTTATATACATAAAGACAGTACTTATTTCAATAAACATTCCCAAAATTTGAGAAGTAGCCATAATGAGAAGTAGCCCTAATGAGAAATAGCCCTAATGAAAAGTAGCCCTAATGAGAAGTAGCCCTAATGAGAAGTAGCCCTAATGAGAAGTAGCCCAAGTGAGAAGTAGCCAAAATGAGAAGTAGCCATAATGAGAAGTAGTCCATTAGCGAGTCGGTTGCCATAATGAGAATTAGCCCTAATGCGCCTAAACCTTATAAGGTATATTAGAAAGTTGTTAAAAGTTTAGTAACATTTATTCTGAATTTTTTGTAACGGAAAAACTCCTATTGTTAATGCAGTCATAGCAGTCGTTTTTACCTGCATTGGGCCAGGATAGTGGGTTATGGCCAAACTATGTGCTGTTGTCCATGTGACACCTGTTCACACCAGTAACACGTTTACAGGCTGATGATAACATACATATAATCACGAGTGTTATCCCCGAAGGGTTAGTCAGAGACCAAGCGATGAGGACAGCTAAAGCAGTCCTCTACCATAGACCACTTTTCACCAAATAGCGACTGCACATTTGCATTTCCTGTCAGCGTGACAGGTGGTGAGCCCATCGCCGCTATATGCTGTTAGATGTATGTGCAGTCTTTAGTCCGTTAGTCGCCTAGACACCCAAGGGAAGAGGGGGTGGTAGTATTCTTTCACCGCTACGCGACACGGTTACGACTGATGATAAAGGCGTAAAAGACAAGAATCTAAATTCATTTGATCCCGATACCTTCCTGCGCCATGAGGTGCGCCATCTCGTTGAAGCGCAGGTCGTAGCAGATGCCGAGCCCGATCTTCAGGCCGCAGTAGGCGAAGGTCGTGACCTGGTCGCCGGGGGACAGCACCTCGGACTCTTTAAACGTGATCTTGCCAGGGATGTCTATGTCGAATAAGTGCATCTGGAACAAGTTGGTTTCGTTTAGATGGTTTTTTTGGTTGACTGAAACTATTCCTTTACCTGTCCCATGAATCATATTATAAAATAGCCTGTCTGATGAAAAACTACATCTCATGGATGCTTGCACACCTGTGCCGCACCTGTGTCTTGTATAATAGACACAACTGATCAGGCGTGAAGAATCGCCGCACCTTGTTCAGGACACCGAGTTTACGTGAGACATTTTTAATCACGGTTTCGATGTAGTCCTTTTGGTTCAGATCGCAGCGGATATTCATACCGAGCATGTTAATACTGCTCTGCAGGCCTAGAGGTGTACCCTGAAGAGTGGAAGGGGAAGGAATGGCGACTTTTTCGCTGTGAACGCGCACACCTGTGTTTTCTTGGCATTGAACTCCACCAGATTATCGGAGCCCCATTTAGAAATGAGGTCCAACACCCGATCGAGCTCAATGACAAGATTTGCTCGCTTCATTTCGGTGTCTACCCGCCCAGCCGTTGGGTGCCCGTTATATCCCCCATGCACTGTGCTATCATCTGCATAGCAATGAATGTTTCCAAGAGGAAGCATTGATATGCAGAAGGAACAGCGTGGGGGATAGAACGGAGGCTTGGGGAACACCAGCGTTCACTGACATGAGCAGCGAAGCGCATCCATCCGAAAGGACACGGATTCTACGCTCATGCAGGAAGCTAGCAATCCAGGTACAGAAGTGAGCGGGCAAACCGTATGCCGGGAGCTTGGAGAGAAGAGCTTTGTGCCAGACCCGATCAAAAGCCTTGGCTATGTCAAGGCTAACTGCCAGTGACTCGCCACGCTTGTCAATAGCCTCACCCCAGAGATGTGTGACGTACGCTAGAAGATCACCCGTTGACCGTTTTGGCCGGAACCCATATTGACGATCGTGAATTAGGGAGTGATCTTCTAGGTATCGAATAAGCTGTTTGTTCAATATTCGTACTAGGATCTTACACAACACTGAAGTTACGGCTATAGGGCGGTAATTAGTCGGATCTGACCGATCTCCTTTATTAGGGATCGGTTGCACATTAGCTTCTCTCCAAGGTTCCGGCACACAACCCGAAGAGAGCGAGAGACGGTACCGACGCGTTAACACAGGGGACAACTCCGCTGCACACATTTTCAGGACTATTGCTGGGATGCCATCAGGACCGTTAGCTTTCCGGACATCGATTGACTGCAGTTCCGCACGGACATCACACTGCCTGATTTTAATATCAGACATTGTGTGGCCACAGTGAGGAATTGAGGGTGGCTGTGCATTACAGTCATCGATCCGGGAGTTAGCCGCAAAGAGTTTGGCCGGGAGATCGACCTTATCCTGCGGCTTGTGAGCTAAAGTTCCGTCAGGACATCTCAGTAGTGGCAGCGAGGGTTGGCAGAAGTTGGATTGAGGCTTTGGCCAGACGCCAGTAGCTACGGCTGCCCGTAGGATGCGTCAGGAGTTCTTGGCCTACTCGTGCAACGCGCTGGGCATCCGCTCTAATGTAGGCCCTCTTACACGACTTGGTGGCATTATTATAGGCTGCTTTTAGCGAGCGAGTTTCGGGATCCCCGTGAGCTTTACTTCTGATCCAAGCGCGGTATGCCGTCTGTTTGCTCTCAACAGCGCTGGCACACTCGCGATTGAACCAGCGGTTGCGTCTGCCTTTGCTGATGACATAGGAGTGTGGAATATAGTATTCCATTCCTAATACTATCTCATCAGCAACGGCAGTGGCGCTAGCAGTCGGGTCCTTCCCACTAAAGCAGCGCTGCCTCCAAGGGACGGATGCAAAATACTCCCGCATACCGTCCCAGTCTGCCGACGCGTAGTGCCAAATCTGGCGTTTCGAAACCGCTGTTGGCGGGCGCGATGCCAAGGGCACTGTGCTGGATATCAAGCAGTGATCCGAGGAACCTAAAGGAGCTCGAATCTCCACCCGGTATCCAGCTGGGCGACTCGTCAGCAGAAGGTCGAGTAAGGAGGGCGCATGGCCAACTATGTCTGGGATCCTGGTGGGCTGGTTCACCAGTTGCGTCAGGTCATGCGTGAGAGCGTATGCGTGGGCAGTTCTACCAGCATGGTCTGTTTTGGAGGAACCTAACCACAACTCATGGTGGGCGTTGAAGTCCCCCAAAAACACCAGTTCCGCCGATGGAAACCGCTCCTGCGCATCATCTGCTACCCGACTAAGATGTTCAATTAGTCGAGTTGATTTGTGCAAAATCCTGCTACGGGAGAGACCTATATGTCCAGCAGTTGATTATTATGGACTGTGATGTTTCCTAGTATACCACAGTGCATGTGTTGTTGAGCATTTGGCCGCAGCGCTCGGGTAAGGTGCCTCCCACCACGCATACGCAATAATAGTCTATGGATAGTGCGGCAATAGTGAAAACATCAATAGGACTATCGATCGTATCGATAGCGATAGCGCAAGATGTTGCAATAGTATTGATAACTTGCAATAGTATCGGTAGTATCGATAGTATTACGCCTTGATAGTCACAACGCTATCGATACTATCGATACTATTTTCATTCATGACGTGTTTACTATCGATGCTATCTATAGTATCGATACTATCGATAGTTATGTATTTTGCAATACTATTGCATGTTTACGTTTGGTATAATGGTCAGTTGCCAGTACAATGAGTAACAAGTTACGGGAAAATTAATAGTTTGAACACAAAAATCAAGTGTAATTCTTTGAGACACAAACAGAATTGTTTGATTACAGATAATAATTATATTGTTATTAAACCTTACAAAACCTTACAACACTATCGAAAAATAAACAACTATTGATAGTCCAAAACAATCGATACTATCAAAAGGATCGATAGTAAACTAGTCCCGGATAAAAATAGTATCGATAGTAATCGACTTAGGGATCTTCAAGAAACGAGCCTATCCCTTCCTTATGGGGCCTTAGGCGGCGAAAAATTGTCTGTTTTCAATTAACTGTTATTCAAAATATTTTAGATATGTATTTCGCACTGAAATTTTCAAAGTGTATTACAGAGCGTATGTGTGAGGGGATGAACGAAGCCAAAACACGAATGGAAACATTTGGCTCGATTGAAAAAATCCTGAAGATACCTCTAAAATTTCATATAAATGCACATTACGCCCGTGTTTTACAATAATAATTCCAATACAATAATAAACACATTTCGATTTCTTGACTGTTTTGTATTTTCAAAAAACTAAACATTTTTATTAACTTTTTACGCAACACCCGCGAGGCACAGCGCAACATCCAAATTTTCGCTGACCGCCCTTTTAAAAGCCGGCAACGCGTCTGCGATTCCTCTGGTTTTGCGGGTGTCCATGGGCGGCGGTGATTACTTTCCATCAGGTGACCCGCTTGATCGTTGGCCTCCTTCTTTTAAGTATATAAAAAAAGTAAACTCGTCACCGATGAAAATATTGTCAATACTATCGATACTGTTGCAAGTGATCGATAGTATCACCACATTTTTTGCTATCGATACAAGCAATAGAATCGACTGTCCTATCGATATTCTAACTGATTTTCGAGGTCAACTATTGATAGTGGTACACTATAGTCTGTTCATTTTAGCTTGATACGTATGACAGGTGTCAAATTGTCATGCCTAGGGTTGCGACAATAGAGACGTAATTGAATCAAATGATAAAGTTATAAATTGAAAATCATTATCTGTCGTTAATCGTTTTTTGCTTCAAAATGTAATTTTGGATGCTATTTAGATCACTTAATTTTTAGAAATACATAATAATAATATGTAAATAAAATTCGTGAATTTTGAATGTTTGAATAATTAACAAATTCTTAATTATGTATTGGTGTACAACCTAAATCATCACTGTAATTACTAGAGTGAGTATGAGTATGAGTGACTATGAGTGAGAGTACCTTGTGAATAGTACGAATAAATATGGTTACGTACAAGTATAGCTGCAGTATCAAAATCGACTATTTGTGTAACATTCCTTTTTTTGTTAGGTGTCGATAATTTATTTTCTTCGGTGGTTGCCGTACTCGTAGATTCATCATCATATTTTTCTTTCGGGATGCGAGACACTGTAGCACGCCCTATACCAAGAGCATCCGCAATGCGATCAACCACTTGCTTTAAGGGTAGTAGAGGACCTTTGTTTGGGCTCTCACGCTCGAAATAATTTCGCAAGCGTACTACAAACTCACGACTTTCGCTGTTTAAAACAGTCTTTTTTATTGAAAATCAATTGAACTTAAATTGATTTACTAACCCAACACAAGTATTTTTTTGTATTGGAATGATCTTGTGAAGGGGTACGTTTTTTATTGTAATGTTTAAAAATTGTGTTAAATGTGTGTTATGTGAGTTTATTGGGATAAAACCTAATCTAACGTACAATAAATAGTCACAAAAAGTAATTGTAGTATGTTATGTGATGGATTATAAAAAATAATATTATTTAAATGTTGTCAAATAAGTTCATACGCTTTTACAAAGTTACGTCGTCGTTTTGATGATACCTGTCATAAGTATCAAGCTATATTGAACAAACTATAATACGCACGCACGCCTCGGCCGCGGCCCGCTTTATATCACAAACGCGCCTGCCTAGCGTGGAGATTATGCCAAAATCCTTCCACGGGAGAGGCCTATATGTCCAGCAGTTGATTATTATGGGCTGTGATGATTCCTAGTTTACCTTTCGATGCGTCGCCAGCAGCTTCCCGCATTCATCCCACACGGTGCATGTGTTGTAGAGTTTTTTGCCGCAGCGCTCGGGTAAGGTGCCCCCCACCACGCACACGCCCGCCTCGGCCGCGGCCCGCGACAGCGCGCGGCAAGTCGCGCCGCCGGGCACTTCTTCCGCGTACTCCTCGAAGAACTCTGTAAACATACGATGTTGAGAGTACTCGATATACAAACTGTGGATTTATTGTGTAACTTCAACAGCTATTGTAATACCTTTCATAGGTTTGTTAACTGCCGTAAAGTCCAGACAGAATGGTTATTCAATTGTTAGTAAGTTTTCTCACAGACAAGTGGATATGCCTATTTTCCTAGAAATTTAGTCTAGTCTATAAGTACATTGTTTTGCTAGTTTACAGGTGTAGTATTACAGGCTTACCTTTTAATGCTTTAGCAATAAGTGATGAAGTTAAAAAATAATAATTAACCTTTGGTTGGGCTAAGTTTGCGCCTCGGTGGATTTATAATGCATTATATTATAGTACCTATATAGGCACAAAAATTGTCAATCATTAAAATTAGTTTCATGGAATTTTTACCAACATTGTTTCCTGGATATTTCACATTAAAACTTTTTACTAGCTACTTTTTGCAACTGCATAGCTGAACTTTTGCAGATAGCTAAACATCAGTGTGATCTCATTGTCGCCAGGCCCAAAGTCTAGCTTATAATATTTCAGCAAAATATGTTTGCAACTTCAGGATTTAAATATGAGTAGTTTCAAAAAAAGGTGTTGATAAATTGTTCTCCTAATTAGAAAAAAATTTCCTCATCAGAGACAGCTCGAGCTCTTTACAAAATGGCACTCTTCATAATCATAGAGTATCGTAATTTAAGTTAGCATTACTCAACTATGATTCACCTATGACGGAGATGTTTTCTGTACAGAAAAATCTTGCTTTAAAAAAAATAATCATAAAATGAAATTATAAATAAGAAAATTAAGGTCTAGCACACACTGGTCCCATAAGGTGAATTGAAGCACTCGGGGAGAGCTACCAATTGAGCGCCTTTCTCCTTCGCCTTTTGGATCTCCTGTACTGCTGACGAAACATTCTTGGCCTTATCAGGACCCACTGCCAACTGGACTAAGGCTATCTTCAACCCTGAAAATTAATTTCAATCAATATGGAATTAAAATTTTGTTAGACATAGCTCTAGATTAAGCTTGACAGGGAGAAATCAATCAAAATATTATATGATAGCAATGGTAAATGGTACATCTTTGACAAGCAATGTTATGTATATTTTAGAATAAACTACTTATATAAATTGCCACAAATGAATGTAATATACATACAGACATAGTTGCTTTTTATAAATATATTAAATGCCAAATAATAACAGTAATATCTCATTATGAAAAAAGAAAAATATATTGAGTGATACAAAAGTAGAGATAAAATGATCATTGGTATCCAGATTCTCCTAATTTAATTAAATTATAGTTAAATCATTGGCAAAACTATGTCAAATTTCAAAATACCATTTTAGAGATTTCCGCATCGGGATACCATAATGCAGTAAGGGTCTAATCTTATCAGAGGCTTAGGGAAACCTTGAGAAATGGAACAAAGTGAACAAGACAGTGGGTTTCCTGAGTGGTAGAGCCACGCTGCGTTGCAGCACGCATTGGGCCGGCTCGCCCGGCGTAATACCACCCTCTCACGAATATTCGGCGTGAAATAACGGCACTTCGTGCTGTTGTGTTTCGTCCGACCAGTGAGGGTTCCGGAGGCCTATTCCACCCCCCCCCCCCCTCCCAATTCCTATTCCTTCCTTGAACCTATTCCTCCCTTAAAGGCCGGCAACGCATCTGCGATTCCTCTGGTTTTGTGGGTGTCCATGGGCGGCGGTGATTACTTTCCATCGGGTGACCCGCTTGCTCGTTTTTTTATTTGGTATTTTTTAATAATTTTTACCAATTTATAATTTAAAAAAGGTGAAAGCATAATACTAGAATCTAGAAGTTAAATAAATAAGGATGGCTTAACATTATCATATAACAAGTAACAATAAATGATTAAAGCAAAACTTAAAGATAAAGCAAATAAGACAGCGAGAACAAGCAATATTAGATAAAGGTCTGTCATTATGCAGTGATAAGAGGTGAACTGTATGAAGCAAGATAGTTTCTTAGCACAGAAATAATAATGCTGATGATTTTAATATGTTTATTAAGAGTATAGTTATCAAGTTTATGAAAGTTTTGGCGGATTTAAAGAATTAATGCGAGATGATAACTTAGCAAAAAGTTATCTGAATGATTACTGAAGGTTATTAATTAATATGATGCAAAAATTAATACTTAATGCCTTTTTTTAATAATACGACCTGGTTATAGTTTGTTTATTTTTTTATGTCTTAAGATTATACTGGACATGTTAATAGATAGGTCGAATATACGGTTATTTAGGTACCGGTTGATTGTAAAATAGTAGTATGGCCCGCTAATGCAGAGAACAAGAAGTGAGAAAGGCTAACAATAATTAAACACATTTAGAATACTATACCAATACGAATAACAACGGGTTTCTTTAAAAACCGCGGATGAGTCGCATCTACTGAAGTTTCACAGTCGCTCATTTTGGACAGACACAAACGGTAAATCTAGTAGTAATGTTTACCTCTTTTGAGCATGGTTTCTGAACAGAAACCACGGAAAACTGTCTGCTAAAAGTTTTATCACAATCACAGGTTATCAACGCAAAAACAACGGAAACAACCGAGACGAAAAGTTTGTTTTGTTCTCCTGTCAAACAAAAGGATAAAGCAAATGGATTTAACTTATACAGCCTTCGCTTATGTTGCTGTATTGTAAAATTGTCAATATTAAATTAATCAAAATCTTAGAGTACTATAGATTAGGTCCATAAATTATTAATTAACTAGCAACCCGCCCCTGCTTCGCAAGGGTGCAATGCTGTGATAATAAATATAGGTACTAAATTAGTTAAAATAAAATCAAGAAGAAAAGTAAATAATAAAGGCATATTTGATATTTTTATTTTTTACATTTGGATAAAAATCAAATAAGTACTTACTTAACAAAAAAAATATTTTTCATCAAAGCATAAGTTAATTAGGTAGGTATCTTACCTTAAAATACAGGCTGTCTTAAGATATAATAATATGGTCATGGTAATACACTAACTGCCGTACTTAGAGACATCAATTAAGTTTTAGTGACAATTAAGTCTCTTACTGTCACTTTCTTATGTATAGTGCTAAATAGAGAAGGAAAGACATTTAATTGTCATTTAAACTTAATTGACGTCTCTGAGTATGGCAGTAAGAGGATGTAAGTTTAGTAATACATATCACCAGTATCCCAAATCACACCCATGTATATTTTCACAATTTTCAATAGATAACGAACTGTGAATTTTTCAAAACTCTCATTTTGAATACTTTTTCAGTTATTGAGATATTTCAGTGAAAATAAAATATGGGGCACATGCGAGATGTATCTTATTACAGGCCCATAAAAAAAAGCCTTTCCTTATTTATCAGTGCCTAAAAAGCTATCAGGCAACAATTTTTCAAAAGTTCATAGGTTGGCAAACTATTGGAAATCGCAAAACATAAACAGGGGTGATTTGGGTGCCCCTAAAGCGGCTGTACCTCTGGGCTTTGCCTTGACCCTATTTCTTGGGACATCCTGTATAAATAGTAATAGTATTTTATGGTTTGAGTCTGTACCAAACCATGAAAATAAATATTTTGACTAGCTAAGCTACTTGCCACTTTCTCTATTATAGTCAATTATACAATGTCACAGTATACACACCTAGGCCTTTTTTTGTAATACTTTAATGATGCGACCACTAAATTATAAATTAACTAATAAGGATCAGTATTATGAATATTAAATATATAATTATGAGTTTGGGTGGCTGAAATAAAAATGCGTTTTTCTTAATAGAAAATTTAATTTATTATTTAATATTTTAAACAAATATTGAAGCAGTCATGTGATAAACTTATGATAAAACTATTAATAACTATATTTTATTATAATTTAAGGTTCCACGGGTTGCTTATTACTAAAAATGTAATATCTTACAAGTTACAGTATAAGGACTCGATGCGAGTCAATAGAAAAATGATAACTACGGGGACGTATGAGTAATCGTTTCTCAAATACTAAGAATGCATAATTACCAAGACAATAGGCGGATATAAAAAGAAGAATTGTAGGAAGATAGGTACCTATCTATCTCTTTTCCACATGAGATAGACAATCTTTTGCACCACAGCTGCTTACGTCTTACGTTTTCAGATCTATTACAGTACTTCTCAGGGCTTAAATACGTTAAGCAGGCGCGAGCTTCTTTGTACGCATCGGAAAGAAAAATAACCTCTTATTGATGTGTTGTATCACCAAAGACTAAATATATTACTAGTAGATACAGATCTTTTCTTATTCAGATAGTTTTCTTATTAGAAAACGTAAGCGGACTGGCAGTGATGTAACTGTCGAGAGTGAAATACGTGTGTGTTGGGATTAATATATTTTGTAGTAGACCTATAAAGGCACTTTACTGCAACCACGAGGCTGCAGAGGCGGTCGAACTTGTAAGGAGTCTGCTAAAAGTAGGGTGACCAAATAGAGAAAACAAGGGTAGGTTGCCGTGGGCATTAACTGGAGCTTGCCGTTTATGGTCCCGAACAGAGAACGGATGGTAAGTAAGGTTCCTAGTGGGTAGGCTTCTCTTTGTACCGTCGAGCTTTTCGTGGCTAAACGGAGGGTAGAATAATCTTACATAACGCGAGGTCATTTTTTATTTTAGTATTTTTCCTACTTCTAGAGGTAGGCAGGCGCGGGCACAGTACATGAGGTGCGCGTCCATCAATACACGTAATGTGCGGACTTCAGTACATGAAGTGCGCAGTCATCGACACACGAAGTGCGCGAGCATCAATACATGAAGTGCTCGGTCATCAGTACATGAAGTGCGCGTTGGCGTCGCGCGCGCGGCCGCGGCGCTCAAGGCGCGCGCGCGATACGTAGGGCGCGGGCTGCTTGAGGTGCACGGTGCGCACGTGCAGTTTGCGGCTGTTGGACTGCCCGAACGCTTTGCCGCATACCTCGCACTCGTATGGCTTAACGCCCGTGTGGCTCTGCAACAATGGACACGGCGACCCATCACATACTACATACAATCCAGAAGCTACCCGGTCGACCACATTTCGGCGAAATTTGCTTGCGCTAAATTTCAACCGCATGTACGTATAGTACCGTGCGCATAGATCGTAAACAAGCGAATATCGCCGAAAAGTTCTAGACATTTTTGCAGTTTGAGTATTTATCTACATATTTGTTTTGCCATAAATTACATAAGCCAGCACTTTAACCTACCACAAAATGTAATGTAGTTTCAATACATATTGAACTTTGTCACAGCCTTGTTATTAATAAACGTTGATTAAAGTTACACTTAGGATTAAATTGACGCTGTCTCTATCTGTCTTAACAAAAACGAGACAGCGTCACTTTAAACCGAGGCGTAACATTTGGCCTTTTTAATTAATAAGACGGTAAGGGTATAACGATCAATATCGATTAGAGAAATTTAACAGTTTTGGATAGATTGATTTGCTGGCATGTACATATTTAATATTTTAGCACTTACCCGGAAGTGCCTATCCAGTGCGCCCTTGCACTTGAACGCCTTAAAGCAGACGGAGCACGGGTACGGCCTTGTGTCGGAGTGCGTGCGCTCGTGCATCAGCAGGTTGGTGCGGTTGAAGAACGCTTTAGGGCACTGCGAGCACTTGAACGCGCGCTCCTCTTGATGCGTGCGCTTGTGGTACACGAGGAACGCATTGCCCTAAGGACAATTGGTGTTGGTTATAAATACGGAGCCGTGTCACGTGGCGGCTCACTAAAAGAATACTACCACCCCTTCTCTTCCCTTGTGTGTCGTAAAAGGCAACTAACGGACTAAAGACTGCACGTACATCCAACAGCATAGAGCGACGATGGGCTCACCACCTGTCACGCTGAGCTCATGTGCAGTTACTATTTAGTGAAACGTGGATTATGGCAGAGGACTGTTTTTGCGGTCCCCGGGCCTAGTCTCTGACTAACCCTTTGGGGTTAATAGTCGTGAATCTATGTATAAATACAGAATAAAAAAGTTAAAAAAACACCTTTTTTGGGCCGAGCTCGGCAGTGTCGCCCATCTCCTGGAATTCCAGGATTGCGTAGTTAGTTACCTTACCTAGCCTAGCTGTCGGAAATTCGGGATGCATGCGGCAAACGTTCCGTTCAAACTCATTTGAGCTTGGCAGCTTTATAGCCTACGTCTGTTAGGCTCGTTTTAGAGAAGAGGGTAGTATAACGCAACCTTAGTAGAATATTTAAAAAATATATATATATATATTTTATAATATTTCCTGCCAAGATTCTTGGCAAGAAAGTGAAGCATCATGTTTGCAGTTATATTTTATTTATGAACTGCTTATAACGCGCGAGGCGACAGTACATGAAATGCGCGGCCATCAGTACATGAAGTGCGCAACCATCATTACATGAAGTGTGCGACCATCAGTGCAGGAAGTGCGCGGCCATCAGTACATAAAGTGCGCGGCCATCAGTACATAAAGTGCGCTGCCATCAATACATGAAGTGCGCGACCATCAGTACATTCAGTGCGCGAGGGGGAAGATCATAAGATTTGGTGTTACATACTATTATCTATCCTACCGGACACCGGCTGAATCTGATCACAGCAAAAGCCATTCAAATCAAAATCATCAGCCTATAAACGTCCCACTGGTAGGCACAGGCCTTCCCACATGGGGTGGTTGGGCCAAAACCCACCACGTTGACCCAATGCGGGTTAGTGGGTTTTAATGACTGTCATCTTTCGGGGACAACCGGAACCAACGGCTTGACGTGCCTTCCGAAGCACGGAGGAGCTCGAAATGTTTTTAATTTGATCACCCATTCAGCGACCCGGCGGCATGGCATTGCGAAAGTTGCTTAGCGGGAAAGATCGCAAGCTGAAGGCGCTAGCTGCTGCGCCATCGAGCAAATAAAGCTTTGTGCGCATTTTGTGGGGGGGGGGGGAGGGGGGGGGGGGTACTCACCCGGAAGCTCTTGCCGCATACGTCGCACACGTAGTCCTTCTGTATGGGGTAGTTCTTGTCAGGGTGCGCGCGCCGGAAGTGCGCCCAGTACTGCCGCGCGTTGCACATCTCCTCCGAACACTGCGCGTAATAATAAATTAATAACATGGTTTTTTATTAGTTACAGTTTATTAATGTAAAAAAATATCTTTACATTTTAAGTGAATAAAGCTTTGATCAACAATACCAACTAGATAAGGCGTCACGTACACAATTAAGGCTAAATACTGTCCACGTGAATAAATACTTTTTCTTTACTAACGTACTGAGACAAAAGTTATAAAACAGTTTTAAGTTCAACCTAATTACAACTATGGCACCCAGTTATAAAGTCACAAATCTTCTAAGTATTAATACTTAAGGTACAGATAGACATGCTACTAAATAAGTATGCTTATTATAAGCGTGCTCTTTAACTGTATATATTTGCTTGCAAAAAGCATACTCATTTTAAGAATGCCCTTGAATGGGCACGCTCACAAAGCATTGCTAAAAACACACATGCCATTTAATAGCAAGTTTTCTACCAGTGTAGCGTGTTGTGTAGTGAAAAATGGAAAACCAGGTGGCTCTTTGCACAGAATTGAATAAAATTGTCCTTTTTCTTGCAATTCAATCAATGTGTCCAGAAAGTTCTATCAAGAAAGACAAAGAGAAGGAATAGAACGATTTGGGTCCGTAATTGGATAACTAGAAGAGAAAACCTTGGAGCAAGTTCTCGATTAATAGTAGAAGACAGTGGTGATCGCGGATTCCATAGGCATTCATTGCTGCGATATAAAGTTAAATTTTTTAATGTTTATCGTCTCCCAAGCGAGACATTTTTGGCGTGAATCGCAGCGACCTGCTGTGAGATCGCTACTAACATGCTCATAGCAAACCCTGTTCACCAGACGCGCTCAAAGCACGCCCCCCTTCCACCCGTGTAGCAGGTAGCATGCGCGAAAATAGACCGTCGGCGTCGTTCGATTTTTGAGCATGCTCGTAATAAGCGCGCTAATTACTAGCAACGCTTTGACACACATACTACTAAGTATGTAGTAGTAGTGATGATTTACGATCATTCATCACTAACAACGAGCAAAGCAATAATTACTGCAGTCACTTAAAAATGAAAAGACGTCAATAACATTTAGTGGTGAAATCAAACTTAAGGGGCAACAAATAAAGTACTTTTTCCTGTTATTGCCTTGCGAGAAAATAAGAGCTCACTTCTCAAGTGGGCTTTTATTAACCGAGACATATTTTTAGCGCCGACCTGACATCTAGTTGTCTTGTTGATCGAAGGAATAAAGTGATTAATAATAATAATAAGTACAGCCTGTATACTGTCCCCACTGCTGGCAAAGGCCTCCATCATGGAAATCTAGCCATCGCTACAATTGATGGGTATTGGCTTAATCGCCGCGCTTGCCTAATGCGGGGAGGTCATCACAAACCGAGCGCAGCATGGAAAAATCCGAAAACACACTTTGCCCAACCTTTTTCTTTTTATAAAAGATGGAGGCAAACGAGCAAGCGGGTCACCCGATGGTATGCGTTTGTAGCGCCATCTGTTAAGAAGGTGTTTTGCTTCGTGTCGAATAATGTGCGGCGTATGCGGTAGGTGGCGCCGCCACATACATACTTTTTTTTATAGAAGAAGGAGGCAAACGAGCAGGCGGGTCACCCGATGGAGAGTAATCACCGCCGCCCGTGGACACCCGCAAAACCAGAGGAATCGCAGACGCGTTGCCGGCCTTTAAGGACGGAATAGGCTCGTTTCTTGAAGATCCCTAAGCCGTAACGGATTTCGAACTTTTAATTTACGACACCGGCGCTAATTCGGTTTCATATTGCGGGGATATCGAGTGAACTAAATGCAAAACTCAATGCCATTTAGTTCACCCAATGTAAATCCAAAATAGCGCTGGTAAAGTCTGGTCAACGAAAGCTGAACCTCGTAGTTATTTGATTGGCAACACTTTGTCTCTCTATGTGTGTCTATCTGAGGTGTCATGTCGTATGTCAAATTTAAATTTTTCTGAGAAAATTGCAGCTGTGTGAGTGATCCTGTGTTACCCCGTCATGATTTTATTTAATTTGCCGCGTTTTTCCTGGTTCAGCTTTCGTTAGCCAGACATAACTTAAAAGTACGAAACTTTACAATAAACCAAACCCGATCAATCGGGATCAGTTTCAAGAGCAAGGAGGCAGCCTACCCTTTAAGCGGGGCGTGAAATGGCATTTATGCAGGCGCTAGGTCGTCATGAATGGGTGCGCTTGTTACCGTGCTTATTCCACGGTGAGGAGCGCTATCATTATCTTAGACTGCATCGGCTGCTTACCATCAGGCAGGATGTAGTCACCAGAGGGTTAATTTTGGATTCCCCGCCAAAAGTAAATATGGGGTAAAAAAAGGAAAAATTAAATATTTGACGTAAAAAGAATGAATGTTTTCTTTATTTAAATACAATTGTTTGCCTGCTTTTTATATCCTATAGTTCTAGGTGCGTGCGCTAACCCTCGCGGTCAAAGCGACGGCGCGCTGTGATTGGTGCAGGGGGTGAATAATAGCGGGCACGCGCAGCGCGCTAGGTGACAATATTTTTTTTTTTAAAGTAATGTTGAGACAAAAAAAAGGTTTTTTATTTCATTACTTGATTGTACTGCTGCTATAGAATCACGTAAAAAAAATTGGCGGGCGTTCCAAAATTAACCCTGTATGAGGGGCTGTCCATTAATCACGTGAGGCTCGAAAGGGGGGGAGGGGTTCAGCAAAAGTCACGAAATATCACAAGGGGGGGGGGGGGGGGGGCTGTAGTAAGAATTTACGTGTAATTATTTTTTCGTCAAACGCGCGATTTGTGTGTGACCTTGAATCGCCGCGCTGTGTAAATACTATTATTTATTCTGTGGCGCCGTTGCCTAGTTCTAGAATAAAATTAGATTATACCTACTTTATACCTATATTTAAAAATAATATTTTAAAAAATTTAAGATTTTTGTAGGAACTAAAAATACACGTGATTTTGAGTGGGGGGAGGGTTAGTCTTAATCCTCACCACGATCACCAAGGGGGAGGGGGGACTTAAAAAATGCTAAAAAAAAACATCACGTGATTAATGGACGGCCCCTGACGAGTCACATTAAAAAAAAACCGTGTGTACGCACGTGCTCGCACTTGGCGGGGAACGTGCTGAGGCTGGGCTTCTTGCCGTAGTTGCGCGGGCGCGGGCGCGCGTGCTCGCGGCGGTGGTGCACGCGCAGCTCCTCCGCGCTGCCGAACACCGCGCCGCACGCGCGGCACCCGCTCCTATACCGGGGGCGGTTATAGTCAACATGGTATGCGGAATAATAATAATAATAATAAATTCTTTATTCAAAAACTAATTTTACAATATTTTAACTTAATGCTAAACATATAGATACTAATAGAATCAAAAATATACATGTGCCTGGACTAGGATCTTCCTGTTTTCCAGGCAAAGAGAAAGGTTAAGATCTATGCAAAATGAATGGATCACGTCGGGGTAGAGGTGATCGTTATATTAGATAACGATTATATTATAACGTTATAATGATATAATTGGAATGCATAATATTAATTTACGACATTTTCTGCTATTTTTCAATAAGAAATTTTGGTTTGGTTTGGTTTTGTTGTTATTGCTACTGTTTGTATTTTTTAATTTTAAATTTTGTTTATTTTAATCTCGCTTCATATCAGTATGTTGAAATAGGAAATTCTTTACAGCGCGCTGTAAAGAATTTCCTATTTCAACATAGATTTACATTTGCTGTATATACGAGTACCTATAATAGGTGTACATATCAGACCATGGCCTTATATTATTTTTACGCTGTATGTAATATGTATACTGTTGGTTTGTCAAATAAATAAATAAATAAAAATAAGAAATATTTTATCGGTAAACCAACGCCATCTAGTTTCGTCGGTGTGTAAACTTCACGGTAGATTAAACAGTTGCTATTACACGGTAGCGGCTCCTATCGCCTACGAATTGTACTATAAAGCATCACATTAAAAGTTGCTTTTTTAGATAACCTAATTTTGGAATTGTTTTACCGACCCATTCGTTATGTTCGTGTGTCTTTGGTTTGACGTATGAATTATTTATATGGATTCTATGACGTAAGAAATAAGGCCTAATATCGCAAATTGACATAAATATTCAATAAGTACGTTTTTTTACTGCAATTTTTTATCTACTAACAATAATCATACAAATTTAAATCAGCCAAGTGTCACGTGCGGTGCAAACGTGCAAATCGCTTTGTTTTTGTTGTTAATACAAAAGTTATTCTTTGAAAATCAAAAAACATTTAATCAATTAATTTAGAATAGCACATCACAAATAATAATCGCAATCGATCGGCGATTATTATATTAAGTAAAAATATTATTGTAGGTGTTATATTATAGCAGTAAAAATATCATAATATTATAATATTGCATAACGTTATGCTATATTATATGAATATAGCAGATCCGCACACCTCTACGCCGATTACCACTGTAAGGATGCTGAAGGGAAGATCTTCCTCCGAACTGGGTGATATAGCTCGGGGACCGAAGTCCAACGGATGTTAGTTGGAGATGCTATATATAGCGAAAGAGATGGTGTAACTTCGCTACCGCGATGCAAGCTTCCCATACTATTGTATCGTCGTAGTATGGCGACGTCGTTGGTATGCGTTTGTAGCGCCATCTGTTAAGAAGGTGTTTTGCTTCGTGTCGAATAATGTGCGGCGTATGCGGTAGGTGGCGCCGCCACATACATACTTTTTTTTATAGAAGAAGGAGGCAAACGAGCAGGCGGGTCACCCGATGGAGAGTAATCACCGCCGCCCGTGGACACCCGCAAAACCAGAGGAATCGCAGACGCGTTGCCGGCCTTTAAGAAGGAAGGAATAGGTTTAAAAGGAAGGAATAGGAATTGTGGGGGGGCCTCCGGAACCCTCACTGGCCGGACGAAACACAACAGCACCAAGTGCCATTATTTCACGTTTATTCGTGAGAGGGTAGTATTACCCCGGGCGAGCCGGCCCAATGCGTGATGCAAGGCAGCGTGGCTCTACCACTCAGTAAAACTCAACTCAACTTTAACAACGTTCATCAACGTTCAACGTTCGTCAACTTTATAAGGTAGCAGTCAAGGGAGTTCCACGGTAGACTACTTTATGGCGATATTCGGTTGCTCTCCATTCCTAAATCCGTCCGCGCGTGCGCACAGTAGCGCGCGCGTGATAGTGTGCAAGCTAACAGCGCCTATACATCGATATAAAGGTGACTCCCCAAACCAAACATCAGGAATGAGAAGCCACCCTAGAATTCGGAATGTAATGTGCTTAGTTGTGCTTAGTTACATTTTTGATTTTTTTTTATATGTTCGTGGTATTCTGTACGGTACCAACTAAAAATCACAGCGCCGTACTACTTATGAGGGTTTACGCAATTCGGTTTCCCATACAAATTTCCAAGTTGAAATTTTAAAATACCAGTTAATCTATTTTGATGAAACTCGGCATGCTGAAGTAAAATATAGAGATCTAAATAGTTTGTTGAATACATTTTTAAAAAACGTTTATTTTTCTGAGTCATTGTGATTTTAAACTTTTTGTAGAGGACTATAAATCGCAATAACTCAACCAATTAAACGTTTATTAAAAAAGTTTTCAACAAAATATTTAGATCCCTGTATTTGCAAAGTTTCATAATAAATGGCTCATTGGTCTTTAAAAATGTCGACTTGGAAGATTGTATGGGAAACCGAAATGCGTAAACCGCCTTAAATAAAAGAAAATACAAAATAATTTAATTGTGACTCCTCAGCCCGTATACAAGAGCCGTATAATAAGAATGTGCCCACATACATACATACTTTCTAGACTATCCCCAAAAGATTTAGTCAGACACTAAGCAATGAGGACAGCAGAAGCAGTCCAACTGCACATGTGCTCAGCGTGATAGATGGTGAGCCCATCACCGCTCTATGCTGTTGGATGTACGTGCAGTCTTTAGTCCGTAAGTCGCCTTTTACGACACCCAAGGGAACCAACAAACATTCCATGTATTGCACTATTTCATACATTCTATTTTTTAGGTTAATGTGAGCATTTATGTTCAATATTACATAGGTCACTTCCAGCTACTGAGATAAAGAGACAGTGCTAATCATATTGCAACCTTTTTTACTTATGGACTATTAATTGAACTAAAAAGAAAATTACTCGTACTTACTTCAGGTTGGTAGCTTGAATATGTTTTACAGATGTGACCATGTGACGTTTGTACCCTTCCTCCGATATAAACTTAACGTTGCATTCGACGCAGTACGGCCCTTCATCGTTTAAGCTTCCGTTGGCTTGCTTCTCCTGAAAACAAATACCATATTAAAATTATGTGGAAACTAAAAAAAATTAACAAGACAACCTCCACAAGCATACTAAATTATCTAATATACACCCTCATTTTTATTCGTTTTAATGAAATTAAGGATGAGTTCCACCCATGAAACTGAACAACTTTCCCCAAGAAACCTATGTGCAAAAATGACAAAAAAAAAATTGTACCTCCCATACTTGTCGTCAGCTGATTGGACAGTTTTGTATGGGAGGTCGAATTTTTTTTGTCATTTTTGCAATGGTTTTCTTGGGAAAAGTTGTTCAGTTTCATTGGTGGAACTCACCCTTAATTTCATTCAAAGAAGTAAAAATTGAGGATGTATATCATGTTATGTAGACGACCCTCGTGGACTTCGTTTAAGGTTTCGGGTTCAATTTTCAACCGGGCCAATTTAGAAATAACTGAAACTAATCATGAAAAATCTTATTAATCAAGGAATTAATATGTGGCTCTCGGCTACGTTAAGGGTCTTTTTGCACCCGCATGTCACTATAAGGGTGGGACCCAACTCACGGCGACATCCTTGTGCATCATGGTGCGGTGCATGAACCCCAGCTTGTGATGGTAGAGTAGCTATATAGGTTCCTTCAAACGAGGCGTGAAGAGGCACTTTGTTGGCCGGCAAGATGAAGGAGACTAATACTTCGACTTGTCAACGCTGCACCAGACGTCCTCGCGCCTGGACTCCATTTACACTTAGCATCAGGGCCCTTATTCTGTAACGATTCCTTGTTTCAAAACCACGTTAATTCCTTAAAAAGTTACGATATCTTCACAAAAACGAATGCGTTTGAAGTTTGTGCGCGGTAAGGTTTAGGTGTGGAATCTATAGATTGCGATACAGAATCAGGGCCCCAGGTGTAGAAAAGTTATATGCCGTGCTACGTACAAAACACGAGGTGGAGTGGAACCATCTACCGCGCTACGTATAAAAAAGTGTGGGGCCAACTCACAGCGACATCCTTGTGCATCATAGTGCGGTGCATGGTGAGCCCCAGCTTGTGACGTCAGAGTAGCTATAAGGGTGGGGCCTAACTCACCGCTACATCCTTGTGCATCGTGGTGCGGTGTATAGTGAGCCCAGCTTGTGGTGTCAGAGTAGCTGCCAGCTTGTGACGTCAGAGTTATAAGAGTGGGTCCCAACTCACCGCGACGTCCTTGTGCATCATGGTGCGGTGCATGGTGAGCCCCAGCTTGTGACGTCAGAGTAGCTATAAGGGTGGGGCCTAACTCACCGCTACATCCTTGTGCATCGTGGTGCGGTGTATAGTGAGCCCAGCTTGTGGTGTCAGAGTAGCTGCCAGCTTGTGACGTCAGAGTTATAAGAGTGGGTCCCAACTCACCGCGACGTCCTTGTGCATCATGGTGCGGTGCATGGTGAGCCCCAGCTTGTGACGTCAGAGTAGCTATAAGGGTGGGGCCTAACTCACCGCTACATCCTTGTGCATCGTGGTGCGGTGTATAGTGAGCCCAGCTTGTGGTGTCAGAGTAGCTGCCAGCTTGTGACGTCAGAGTTATAAGAGTGGGTCCCAACTCACCGCGACGTCCTTGTGCATCATGGTGCGGTGCATGGTGAGCCCCAGCTTGTGACGTCAGAGTAGCTATAAGGGTGGGGCCTAACTCACCGCTACATCCTTGTGCATCGTGGTGCGGTGTATAGTGAGCCCAGCTTGTGGTGTCAGAGTAGCTGCCAGCTTGTGACGTCAGAGTTATAAGAGTGGGTCCCAACTCACCGCGACGTCCTTGTGCATCATGGTGCGGTGCATGGTGAGCCCCAGCTTGTGACGTCAGAGTAGCTATAAGGGTGGGGCCTAACTCACCGCTACATCCTTGTGCATCGTGGTGCGGTGTATAGTGAGCCCAGCTTGTGGTGTCAGAGTAGCTGCCAGCTTGTGACGTCAGAGTTATAAGAGTGGGTCCCAACTCACCGCGACGTCCTTGTGCATCATGGTGCGGTGCATGGTGAGCCCCAGCTTGTGACGTCAGAGTAGCTATAAGGGTGGGGCCTAACTCACCGCTACATCCTTGTGCATCGTGGTGCGGTGTATAGTGAGCCCAGCTTGTGGTGTCAGAGTAGCTGCCAGCTTGTGACGTCAGAGTTATAAGAGTGGGTCCCAACTCACCGCGACGTCCTTGTGCATCATGGTGCGGTGCATGGTGAGCCCTAGCTTGTGATGTCAGAGTAGTTACCAGCTTGTGACGTCAGAGCTATAAGGGTGGGTCCCAACTCACCGCGACGTCCTTGTGCATCATGGTGCGGTGCATGGTGAGCCCCAGCTTGCTGACGTACGAGTAGCCGCATACGTCGCAGATGAACTCGGACGGGTGCTTGATGCGCACGTGGCTGAGGTACGACGTCCATTTGCTAAGACAGACACCGTTGAGGTATTTATTACAACAGAAGACGACGCTGCGAAGCAACTTTTTGCGTTTTCAAGTTTAATTACTCCGCCCTCTACGCCACACGCGTTGCCTGCTGACATCTAGCTGGTTTTAAAATTTATATTAAAAATTCACAAAAGCGTGCGTCGCATCGACGGACGGCACATTTCTTGTCTAGAATGGCTGCTTTAGTTATAATACCTCAATGCTAAACACAGCCAGGTAATTGACGGATTGGTTCATAAAGAAACTTTTTGACACCACACTGATATTTGGAGACTTGCTTTCAACACCATAGCTAACTAATAAACTCAATGTTTTTTCTAATATCTACATTTGTAAATGCTCGGCGCTCTTGTAAAAAAATTGTCCACACATTTTATATTGAAGGGTATCTTAACAGGTTCACTGTCCAAAATATATAACAATAGGTTAATCAATTGTTATGGACCATAATGTGGGCTGCGAGACATTGAACCGGTTAATTACTTTTTTACTTAGTCAGCATAAAGCTCTAAAAATTTTAGACATCAATTTTCACGACATAAATCAGATAGGTAAGTTTAGATACATTATGCAATTGAAATCGAGCGCGTTCAAAACTCACGTGGACACTTCGTCGCAGTGCTGACACTTGTAGGTGACGCCTTTGTGCCACCGTTGGTGCTGTTTCGCCTGAGTGCTAAAAAAACATGTTTTAACTAATTTCATTTGCTGACATAAATACTACTTCAACCTAACACAAGATGTCAAATTTCTTCAATACATTTTGAACTTTGTCACTATGGTACAAGGATCAATTTCAATTGGGGACATTTGACAGTTTTGATAGGTTGATCTGTAGGCGTGTGTGAAACATCAGCCTATAAACGTCCCGCAAAAGGTTCAGTCGCAGAATGTACCTATCGCATAATGCACTAACAAACACACAAACTAACTAATCGCTACGCTGCGCTTCGCAATTGTCTTAAATTTCTAACCTATCACGTGACCTACAGGAGTAGGGCAGTGGGGTGCATTATGCGATAGATACATTCTGCGAATGAACACCGCAAAGGGGGTACATTACTTTGCTCAGCTGAAACGAATTTTAAAATCATGGAACTCGCGAAGCCTTGTACAGTCGAGGAAGTTCCCGATAGACCGCTTTTCGGCTATATTCGCTTGCGCTATTCCTTGCGCGCGTACTTGCCGTATACAGCGTGCGCGCAGCTAGTGTGCAAGCGACTATCGCCAAAAAGTGGTCGACCGGGAATGATGGCGCCCAGGTTGGGACGCCGACACATCAACGATTGGGAGTGGGAAATAGGACTCACGTGTAAAGGTCTGGATGAATGAACAGCAGGGCAAAAGGGTTGGCTTTTCTTGCTTCCACACTTGTGTGGCGATATGGCGGTCTTCGCTGCGAGCCGACGCGTCTGTGGCGAGCGATGGAATGCGAGCGCGCGCGGAGTATGTGATTTCGACTGTCACTTCTAATGGGCTAGAGGTTGCGCGGAAGGGCAGTCATGTGACCATTCGTTCCTCGCAACCTCACTCGTCGCGGCGTTGGCGCAAACAGGGAACTTCCTCAACTGTACTCGCAGCTGGACAAAATCACTCGCCTAGTGCAAACAAGGCTTAAGTGAAGTAGGCTACACAAAATATGAAAATGGGACTTCTTAGCGGGAAACTGAAGTGACAATATAATCTTTGGGTTCGGATAATTGCTATCGCTAATTGCTTAAATATTATTGAAGCGGCTTCTTAGAAGAATTATTATTATTAACATTAAGGGGTGCCGCGCGAATGCAAAAACTGACGTAAGTCTCTTAATGACCTTCAATCAAAGCGGGTCGGGCGCGGATTTCCTAAATCGCAATTCGTCTGATTTTCTAAATTACCAGTTTCTCGTAATTTAGAAAATCATACGAATTGCGATTTAGGGAAACTTAAACTTGTTGATCCCGGCATCGCTAGATATTTTTAAAAAATCAGTCCTTTCCCTAAGCCAACATTAACTTTAGGTGATGCAATCCGAATGCTTAGGCCGACGGTACGATCCCTAATTATCACTCGTGTTTTTATTTATTATAACGTAAACACTAAGAGATGCGTGGAAGGGTTTGGGGGAGGCCTTTGCTCAGCAGTGGGACAAAATAGGCTAAAAAAAACACTAAGAATACATCCCTCGTACTTGACACTGGCTAAAAGTGCAAACGGCACCATGCCATTATTTATCACAAAAAAAGGTGATAAACTCACGTAGTTTTGGACACGTAGGAGCAGGACTTGCACTTATATTTCTTCTCGTGGGTGCTCGCGTGCTTTTGCAGCGTGCGTTTCGTTTTGAACCGGAACTTGCACACCACGCACTCTATGTCGCCGGATGTCTGTTGATTACAATTTAGGCGTGAGACAGTGGTAAAATCCAGGGAAAAGTCAAAATTATAGTTTATTCGATATAAGCCTTCACAGGGTATTTTTTTATTATTATTTATTCTGGCACGGAACTGTCATTACTTACATTAAAAACACAAATACAAAAAAATACACAAGAATTTATAGACAAAGAGTGCCCAAACTTAATTTTAACTTACTAATATGTAGTTCTAAAACAAAACGTTGAAAGTAGGATACAAAACTCAATTACGTACCTACACCTACCTACATGCATATAATACACATACACATGCATGTACGCATACACCCACATACACACTCTCTCTCTCTCTCACACACACACACACACACACACACACCCACACACGCACAGACACACACACACACCCACACACCCACACAATCTATAAATAATATGTGAAGTCACGAGCGTCAAAATGAAATATAACTCCTATCAATTAGGATTAACTTACAGTGGAATAAAAGTTAAAACTTGTTAAAAGTGTATCGTACTTACATGTTAACGCCCGCGACTGCACAGACACATAGAAAATGTTAACAGAAGCATATTTTAGAACAAGTTCATTAAATTAATTGTGTAAAAAGTTTTGACTTAAAGCTATTCAAAGAATTATTAAATAAATCTATGTTAGAAAACTCAGTATCATACAAAGTAAGGCAGCGGCTAAAGTAGTTATTCCTAGTGTAATTTTTTCGGGATCGAGGTGGTACAAACATTTTAATGGAACGCGAAGAACGTGTTTGGTAAACGTATTCAAGTCAAGACTTATAAAATAGTATTAGTAGTTCGGATTTTGGGAGAGCCTTCAACTGAGAAGAGCTGGCAAGAAACTCATTAGGCATTATTTTTCTACATCGTAGGTAACAAAATTACAGATGTAGGAAATGCAGGTTCTTTCTTCAGTGCGCTCATCTAAGGCACAATATTTTGATCGCCATCTTCGAGGGCCTGGGTTCGATCCATGTTCCGGTCTATTTAGAAATAACTGTTTTTCTAAAGGGTCTGTTGTTTAAATAACAAGTATATTTATCTGTTATCTAACCAATTAAACAAGTTTTATAAGACGCTTAAGCTTAAGCTAACTTGGGCTAGATAATTGGTGTATCTAAGGGTGTTACCAGACCAATCGATCGATCGTCGATCGACGACATCGATCGATGGTGAAATGGATTAGTCGACGTCGATCGATAGTTTCTACCAGACCAATCGATCGATGTCGATCGACATTAGACCGGTAGAATGGATTGGGTGTCAGATCGAGCTGTTTGATTAGACGCGCCGGCCGCTTCACTTTTTTATTTATAAATTTATTTCATGCCCATAGATGCTAGTCGTAATAAAAGAGTTCATTGATTATGCTTAAAGTTGATGATAATGAGTGATGATAATAATTATGAACGTTTAAATGCTAAATGATATTCCCCCCAATGCATTGTTTTCAAGATTTTTTTTTGAGGTTATGTTAGGATATTTATTTAGGTTATTTTTAGGAAAAAAAACAAATATTCTACTAAGTTACCATTACCGTACCCCCTCCATCCCCGTCCCTTCCCCCCTTCCTAGATATTTTTGAATAGAGCTAGTTTTCTGTTGTCTAAAAAAAAATTACCTCAAAATTCATGACAATCGCTACGCAAAAAAAAACAAAAACAAAACCCGCTGCTTAAAATGTCATTTGGACAAAAAAAGCGATCTTTGGCTTAAAAACGGCTGCATCCAGATTCTTCTGCGTTTGCGTCTCCATAATAATGGTACGAGCAACATCGTAATGGCCAAGAACAACGAGTCCTCTTCCGAATACATTTCGTAAGAAACTGATGGAATATAGCCGGGGTTAATCGATCTACGTCGAACGATGGGTTAGACGAACGGTATCCGTCGATCGATTAAAGCTACCACACCTATCGATCAACGTCGACCGACCGTCGTCGATCGATCGGTTAGTCAAACGGTATCCGTCGATCGATTAAAGCTACCAGACCAGTCGATTAACTTCGATCGACGTTGATCGATGATCGAACGATTGGTCTGGTAACACCCTAAGAGTGGAAAAGTTTAAAAATAGGGGTACTAACCGAGTCGTGCTTGCCGACGTGGTGCTTCCACGCCTGCGTGTCGATGAAGCCGCGGAAGCACAGGTTGCACTGGAACGGCGCGTTCTGGTAGTTGCTGGTCTGCTGACGTCTCTGCACCTCTTCAATTTGTTCTTCTAGCTGTTGGTGAATATACACATACTGGATGACTTTTTTTACCGTCGTCAGGAAAATAAACGTGTGAGATAGGTAAATGATATAGGTAACAATAGCATGATCCACTTTAAAAAAAAAGAAATTAACTTAGAATTAGATGGTTATGAGAATAGGTCATTTATAAAAAAATTAAACTTTTTTTAAAGTGGATTCTATCGTCACCTATATCATTTACCTATCTCACACGTTTATTTTCCTGACGGTAAAAAAAGTCATCCAGTATACACTCACGGCTATTTCGCCAGAGACTAGGCAATGAGGACCGCAAGAAGTGCACTGACACAGTTCCATGTTTCACCAAATCCGTGCTTCGGAAGGCACGTTAAGCCGTTGTTGGTCCCGGATGCTATCGCAAGGCGGCATTCGTAAAAACAAGCCACGTCAGAGGCCGGAATGGGCGGCTTGGAAAACTCTGACACCAGACTAACCTATGTGGTAAATCATACGACATGATGATGATGACTAAATAACAACTGCACATCTGCTCAGTGTGACAGGTGGTGAGCTCATCGCCGCTTTATGCTGTTAGATGTATGTGCAGTCTTCAGTACGCTAGTTGCTTTACGACACCCAAGAGTTTCTTGGAATACTACTGTACTGCAGTAGTATTCTTTTAATAATGATGTCGCACTCGTTAAATATGTTGTGAATATAGCACGCCGCCGAATACATCACGCGGAGATGCTTGCGAAACTTGACAGTTCTCGGAAAAATATTAAAAAAATTACAAACGCTTATTTTAAAAAGCTTTATTTAATATAAAAAAAAACATATTTTTCTTTCTTAATTTCAAATTTCGTGCGTAAACGGTTGGTCACGGGACATTTTGCCCTGTGACGTCACACCTCAATAAACAAACAAATTTATCTTGAAACACGACAGATAGTTTTTGTTTAAAAAAAATGTATCCGCGATCGGTTAGAAATGCTGATAGGTTGGTTTTGTCACACATTCCAAAAACTTCAATGTCCAACAAAAGCTGTGTCGCAATGTGTATAAAACTTTATAATAGGTTACCTAAGATAATCACAGAATGTCCATCTATGCCAGTATTTAAGTCGAAATTACGTCTTCTATTTATCAATCATTGTTTTTATAATATAAAGGAATATTTTGATCAGTTTAGATGACATTAATTTCATATTTAATTAATTTACTGCTAGCTCTGATTATAATTATGTAAGTATTGGTTAGGTTATTGTGACATTTTTGATTTTAATTTTAATTTTTATTTAATCTATATTATTCTATTGCATCACATTTAAATTCAATACATTGTTATTACATTCGCATGCCAATTTTGGCGAAACATGTATGTACTGCTTAGAAACCTGACCTCTGTTTACCATGTTTCGTGTGAATAAATTATTTATTTATTTATTTTTTTTGTGAGATGTGACGTCACACGAAGCTTAATCATGGCCGATATTTTCTATGACTGTAGATCATCGGCAGTAGCACAAAACATTAGGAACACTGGAAGTGTTAGTGAGTGAATTATTTAGTACCTGACAAAGGGTTAATTGACTGTTACGTCATCATAACTCACCGACAGCTCTACAATGGTGACGTATTCCTCGAGATTGAAATCCTCTGGGTTGACGCCGCCGGTGTTGTTCGTCCGTCGCTGCTTTTTGCTCTTCTCCTCCAAATTCCCGTTTTTTCTAGGACGCCCTCGTTTCCTCTTTTGCGTCGCCCCCTCAAGTATGGGCAGCAATTCTGTTATGTCTTCTGAAGCCTTGGAGAAGGTATATTTTAGCATATTATTTATAAAATTTAATAGTTTATCATCATCATTATTGAACTGTACGTAACCCGCCAACTGACCTAATGCAGGTTAGTTAGTTTTAACGACTGTCATCTTACGACAACAACTGGAACCAGCGGCACTACGTGCCTTCCGATCCATGGAGTATGGGGTATAAGGAGGGAAATACTTTATCAATAAACGAAAATAAAAGTACCTATCTCATGAAATAATACGTGCCACGTAACTATGCGCGTCTGAAGTTCGTCCTAAATTGAGATTGAGACGTCGCCTCGTGCAACATACTGCGACGCTACTCTCGACTAACTTCGTAAACTTATTAGGCGTATATTGTACAACAGTGAATCTTTAAGCAAAAGTTATATTGGGGTAGCAACCTAAAAACGTATGTAGGTAGCTATTAAAATGGTAGGTACTTAAATAGCCTATTAAGGCTTCGGCAAACCAAACGCGTGTCAGAAGAGCAGGTCAGTAGCAGTGCGGGAGTTGGCACACTGAACGCAGCGGCAGTTTCAAAGCAGTTGCAACGCTGGACCGCGTTTAAACCGCGTTCAGTATGACGGGTTATTAGGCAGGCAGTAGGCTGCAAGATGTCGAACGACACGGACTCGGATGAAGTAGAATTCGTACGTGAAACAAAACAATTTGGGTTCATGATATCAATACAAGAAGAGAAGAATATGGGGAATATCATCGTCTATGCAGGGAGCTGGAAAGTCAAGAGGATAAATTTTTCACATATTTTCGAATGTCGAGAAGTTCTTTTGAATATCTGCATCAATGATTGCAGCTTGAAATAATAAAAATTGATACAAATTATCGATTTTCAATCACATCAAGAGAGAGCGTGTATGTTGTATTTCTATTTGTCTCAAAAATCATACAAACATTTCTTTTTATGCACTATTTCGATTATCTTTTCATTGATATCCATCACAAGTTTGTAAAAAAATACAACAGTCGTCAACCGCTTTCGACGTGCTGCGCTGCACTGCGAACGCCCTGCTCCCAGTGAGCCATGCTAACATGGCTGCTATAGTAATACAATAGCGCGGGCCCGCGCTCGAGCTGCTCTGCGCCGCGAATGCGCTGCTTCTGCCCCGCTCCCGCGCCGCCGCCGCCTTGTTTGTCGTCCGGTGCAGTTGCAGTGCGGCGCGGCGCGGTGCGGAGCAATTCGAGCGCGGGCCCGCATTCAAACAGCGCTGCTACTGTCCCGCGTTTGGTGTGCAGAAGACTCTAGATAACTTCGCGCAGAATTGAAAAACGGCGCCAATTGTACCTATGCTCAAAATGTTTGTTGCGCATGTTATCAAATGCAGATGGTAAATGATTTATTCATTATAATTACATTATGAATTAACCATCCATCATCCAAACATCTTACCTCAACTTCTGCTTTGTGTATCTCTGCCAGCAACTGCTTGTCATCTTCAGACTCTTTCTTTCTACGGCCCCTTTTCTTCTCAGATTTCTTCTTTACTTTCTTGTCTTTATTGCTTTTATGGAACGATAATGGCTCGTCATCATCATCACTGCCAAACTGTGCCGGAAACGGTTCATCAAATGAAAGTTCCTCTTTAATAGTCTCAGGGTCAACGTTAATGTCGTATTTATTATCTATTTCAGGTTCATTTTTTACATTATGTATAACTTCATCTTCATGGGTAAAATAATACACACAGTCTTCGTTTAGACTATGATATTCATGAAGATTAGATACTAATTTTAAATTCAGTCTATTTATATGCTCTAGGCTCTGCAGGGTTATCTGAAAGAGTATTAGAATTATGGAGTTAGAGAGAAAACAACAACTTTAATTTATAAGTACTTGAATACTACCATTGGCCCTTACAATCAATGGTAGTATTTCAAGTAGGTACCTACTCATAAATTAAAATATCTTAATTTTAATAACAAGTTTTGTACCGCCCCAGTAGTGCCCAGGATTTCAAGCAATGCTGCTTGGCCTTTTAAGCATTTCTCTCTGAAGGAATGACATTTTCTGATCAGTGCCGCACACTCGTAACATGCGTATTGTGGTAAGTGTACTGAAGAAAGCTGTCAAATAAACAAATAATTATGATTAGTTATTATTACTAATGAAATGTAATATAAGGTTAGTAATAAGATTAAATCTATTGAATTAAGCATACCTAATTCTTAACTCAACAACAACTTAACTTAAAAAAAACATATTTTACAAATTAAATTGTACCAAATGATTGCTTGTTATCTAGCTACTATCTATATTTTCTTTTATCCTATAATTTTTTTCTTTATTCAATTGGTTAGGTACTCAAAAGGCTAGGTGCAAAAACTTTTATAAGTAATTATTTTTCTGGTTTTGGCTTAACTTTTCAGAAGTGTATTTTTAAATTTAATTTAAAATAAAATGTTTAGGAAACCTATAAGTAAAAAGTTTAGTCGTCAGCAGAATCTACTAAGAAGTTTCGTTGTCTACACGATTTCAGATTTATTTAATTTTTACAAGCTTTTAATAAAAGTAGGCCTATGTAAACAAACTTACACTAGCTCCAACACTGGTCAAAAAATAATGTTCATAAGGGAAACTCTGCAAGTCACACATCCTGACATCGGTAACGAGGCATACTCTACACACTTTTACTTCCTCCATCGTTTATTTTTGTTTAATTTACTCACAAAATTAAACCGAAATTACTATTCATACGTTCGCGGCACATGATAGAGTTATAAATTAATAGAGCTTCTTCTATCAATACAGAGTTCAATTAATCATGTGCGAGTCACTTGGATACTGATTAACCTAATTAAGTTTATGAAATAATTTCTACTATTAAAGTTGTTGCTTAATTACCGACATTTATAAAATTATTAAGTTTTGTGAAAAAATAAAGCGACGAATGAATGTCTATTTTACACAAAATGCCAACAAACAAGCTGCCATGTTGACAATTTGTTTGTTTGACATTACATGACAGAACGTTTCGTTTTTCGTACCATCTATAGTTTATGTACCTACATAAAAATGATCCCTATAAATGAGGAGGTAACTTTCAAAACGTGATTTGTCACAAAAGTAAAACAAAACGAATTATTAATGCCATCTTTCTCTTGCATAAAAACCGCTTGTTTTGTAGAAGAAAAGTTCGATCAAAATGTGAATTCTCATAAGGCGGCTCCACATTAGTGCCGTGAAGCTCCGTAAACAGGCGTGACCGTGAATGTGGACGGTTTTCGCGGGGTTCACGCGCGTTGACACCTTTTCCCCGATCTGACAGGGGAACAGGCGTGATCGCACGCGTATTTTGTCCCGCGACAAAGGGTTCGCGCGGCGTTCACGCGTACAAATCCACATTCACGGCCCCGTGCCAGTTTATCAAAGAGGAAATTAATTAGTTTACTCCAGACCACAGACATCTATTATATGTCTGTGACTCCAGACTATACTTTGATCGGTTACGATGTATTTCAGTCATCCACCATCTTCTTTTTATCCAACGCTTTCTAATAATGTTTTCGACGAATTTTTTTTTTATACTAAGCCCGGCAAATGACCCCACTCCACCTGATGTTAAGTGGAAATGAGGTCCAGGCGCGAGGACAACTGGTGCAGCGTAAGAGACGTAGCATCAGTCATCCTCACTCTGCCGGCCCACAAAGTGCTTCTTCACGCCTCGTTTGAAGGACCCTATGTCATAGGTAGGAGGGAATACGTGTGCTGGTAGACTATTCCATCTTTTGGAAGTGCGGCAAAGAAACGAGTCACCAAATTTCTTTGTGCGTGATGGAATGTTAGAGACTGTAAATTGGTGACTCTGGAGAGCAGCACGCGTACTCCTATGGAGGAAGGGAGAAGGAGGGATGAGGTCAAAGAGTTCTTCAGAGCACTCGCCATGGTATAAACGGTAAAAGACGCTGAGTGACGCAATATCTCTACGCAATTGCAAAGGCTCGAGAGTTTTAGTCACCTCCGCATTGCCGATAATGCGCACAGCGCGGCGCTGCAATCTGTCCAAGGCATCGAGAAGGTACTTTGCGGAGCCGTCCCTAAGGTGAGAGCAATACTCCACGCAAGACCGCACCTGTGTCTTGTATAATAGACACAACTGATCAGGCGTGAAGAATCGCCGCACCTTGTTCAGGACACCGAGTTTACGTGAGGCATTTTTAATCACGGTTTCGATGTAGTCCTTTTGGTTCAGATCGCAGCGGATATCCATACCGAGCATGTTAATACTGCTCTGCAGGCCTAGAGATGTACCCTGAAGAGAGGGAAGGGGAAGGAATGGCGACTTTTTCGCTGTGAACGCGCACACCTGTGTTTTCTTGGCATTGAACTCCACCAGATTATCGGAGCCCCATTTAGAAATGAGGTCTAACACCCGATCGAGCTCAATGACAAGATTTGCTCGCTTCATTTCGGTGTCTACCCGCCCAGCCGTTGGGTGCCCGTTATATCCCCCATGCACTGTGCTATCATCTGCATAGCAATGAATGTTTCCAAGAGGAAGCATGTCATTGATATGCAGAAGGAACAGCGTGGGGGATAGAACGGAGCCTTGGGGAACACCAGCGTTCACTGACATGAACCGCGAAGCGCATCCATCCGAAAGGACACGGATTCTACGCTCATGCAGGAAGCTAGCTATCCAGGTACAGAACTGAGCGGGCAAACCGCATGCCGTATGCTGTTTGTTCAATATTCGTTCTAGGATCTTACACAACACTGAAGTTACGGCTATAGGGCGGTAATTAGTCGGACTGACCGATCTCCTTTTTTAGGGATTAGTTGCACATTAGCTTCTTTCCAAGATTCCGGCACACAACCCGAAGAGAGCGAGAGACGATACAGACGCGTTAACACAGGGGACAACTCCGCTGCACACATTTTCAGAACTATTGCTGGGATGCCATCAGGACCGTTAGCTTTCCGGACATCGATTGACTGCAGTTCCGCACGGACATCACACTGCCTGATTTTAATATCAGACATTGTGTGGCCACAGTGAGGAACTGAGGGTGGCTGTGCATCACAGTCATCGATCCGGGAGTTAGCCGCAAAGAGTTTGACCAGGAGATCGACCTTTTCCTGCGGCTTGTGAGCTAAAGTTCCGTCAAGACATCTCAGTGGTGGCAGCGAGGGTTGGCAGAAGTTGGATTGCACGGATTTGGCCAGACGCCAGTAGCTACGGCTGCCCGTAGGATGCGTCAGGAGTTCTTGGCCTACTCGTGCAACGCGCTGGGCATCCGCTCTAATGTAGGCCCTCTTACACGACTTGGTGGCATTATTATAGGCTGCTTTTAGCGAGCGAGTTTCGGGATCCCCATGAGCTTTACCTCTGATCCAAGCGCGGTATGCCGTCTGTTTGCTCTCAACAGCGCTGGCACACTCGCGATTGAACCAGCGGTTGCGTCTGCCTTTGCTGATGACATAGGAGTGTGGAATATAGTATTCCATTCCTAATACTATCTCATCAGCAACGGCAGTGGCGCTAGCGGTCGGGTCCTTCCCACTAAAGCAGCGCTGCCTCCAAGAGACGGATGCAAAATACTCCCGCATACCGTCCCAGTCTGCCGACGCGTAGTGCCAAATCTGGCGTTTCGAAACCGCTGTTGGCGGGCGCGATGCCAAGGGCACTGTGCTGGATATCAAGCAGTGATCCGAGGAACCTAAAGGAGCTCGAATCTCCACCCGGTATCCAGCTGGGCGACTCGTCAGCAGAAGGTCGAGTAAGGAGGGCGCATGGCCAACTATGTCTGGGATCCTGGTGGGCTGGTTCACCAGTTGCGTCAGGTCATGCGTGAGAGCGAATGCGTGGGCAGTTCTACCAGCATGGTCTGTTTTGGAGGAACCTAACCACAACTCATGGTGGGCGTTGAAGTCCCCCAAAAACACCAGTTCTGCCGATGGAAACCGCTCTTGCGCGTCATCTGCTACCCGACTAAGATGTTCAATTAGTCGAGTTGTCTCCATGTCGCCGTTATGGGATCGGTAGAGGCAGACGTAGACACGGCAATGAGAGCCTAAGTCGACGTGTACCACTAGGAGGGAGAAGGAAGGGTCCTCCAGACAACGCAGACGGCGACAGCAAACATCCGCCCGAACGAATAAGCAAACTCCGGCTTTGGCTTTGAAGGATTCTCAAGCACAAAGCCGGGATAGTTCAGATAGGTGGTGTCAGCTGGGCGGATTATTTGCGTCTCCGTCAGGAACAACATTGCTGGCCGTGCCGTCTCAAGATGGTGGTGGACGGCATTGAGGTTTGCATGGAGTCCGCAGATGTTAGCGAACTCCACCTCAAACGGTAAGTTGTGGTGGGGGTGTGCACCGCTGTAGTACCAGTTTTGTTGTTAGGCGCTGTCATTTTAGGAGTAAAAAGAGAGAGGCGTGAATCGAGAAAATGATGCCGCGATGCGAATGGTCAAAGTGTGGTGGCCTGTTTCCCCAGGAATTTGCCCACAGACGAGTATTATTAACCTACCGAACGGAAGGGCCCCCGAACCCCCCGGGAATGGCCGCCGGGACCCCACCTTCCGGTCACCAACCGGCACGACGGACTACCCCGAGATTATGCGTGGCATGGTGAGGTAGCCTCACGAGCTGGTTAGGCTCGCTTGGCCTGTACTGTGCCACGGCCGGCCAGCGGGACAACCGTTTCTACGGGTCTCCCTGGTCGGCAGGTTAATGAAGTCCTCCTGGCACTGGTTTGACGGAAGCCTCCACAGACCAAATACATCGCAGCATCATCCTCTCGAGCTCTGGTTATACGCTGGCGGATCCCGAAACGCGACCGACAAGCAGTCACTTTACGGGTTTTACACCATGCGTACGGTGGTCACCAACCAGACGGGTCAAGCCCTACCACCAGTGGAGCAGATCATCGCTCGAAAGAGTCCGTTAGTCGCTTCTTACGACACCCACCGGACGGAGAGAGGGGCGGCGATTGGTATTCTTTCTCCGTCACCGCACGGATGAAAAATAGTATGTTGCCACAGCAAACAAAGTTATTGCAGAAGCAGCTTCTACGTCCATTTCGCGGCGGGTTTTAGGAACGATTTTGAGCATCCCGTGAATGTGGAGGGCACTACTTGTGCCGTGAATTCATGGCGCCATAAAATGTTTTGTCCAAACAACCAATCAGACTTCTTGGCCGGAAAGTGAAGCGTCATGTCTGCAGTTTTGTTTTATTTTTTATAATTTGTGTTTTGTCGAATATTAATGTGAAATAATGGTGGAATATTTACTGTTAAGTGTTCGTGATCGTGCATGAGTGTTAGCAAATGAAACAAAACAGTGCAACACCACTTTTCAAGTTCTCTCAAGAAGTCCGTGTGAGACCTCAATAAAGTCACACAGCTTTATTGAGTCTCGAGGGGCTTGGGGGAAAATCATTTACCATTAAACGTTCATTATCACTCATTATCATCCACTTAATGTAAAGAAAATAATAATTACTATTAAGAACTTGACACTGGCTAATTGTGCCGATCGCACGAAGCCATAATTTATTTTATAGCTCAATGGTACTTACCCTCGGACCAAATATTACATGGACAGAGTCTTACAACGTTGCCGCTTTTACATACGTGTATCAAAGTAAAGTATTTGTATCTCTGTCTGTATGACTGTAGTGTGATATGAGTAAAAGAGATAGTGAATGTACGTTTGGCAGCGACACTGTCGGTGTGACGTGTCATTTCATGACCGACTACTGGGTCAAAACCTCAGAACAATAACAAGCAACGCTAAAATAGCAAGCAAAGACATTTATTCATCCTTCTTCCTCTTTCGAGTCATGCTAATGTGTTAGAAAGAGATGGAGAATGTTTGACTTGTCCTAATTTGTGTAGGTGGTCACTAGTTTATTCCGCACTAGGGACGTCATTTCTCGGCATTTTATATCGACAAAAATAAAACTAAATATTGAACATGTAAATAAATATGAAGGCGAAGGATAAGCGCGCCGTCAATGACCGAAGTATTATGCTAGCATCGAGAAGACAGAATTTGTATTGCTTTCCATGCACTATTGTCATTCTGTATATTTCGTTGCGTTTCACTACACGCACTACATTACTGACAAAATGCACTTCCACGAGAAAATGATACAGAATGACAGAAGTGTATGGAGAGCGATACAAATCCTGTCTTCTCGCTCTAACATAATAATTCGGTCATTGTCGGCTTTTTCGCTTGCCTTGGAAACGATATAAACTAAATCGAACAATTTTTTAAAAAACTACGTTATGGTGCACAAGAAAAGCACCTACAATATTATATTGAATCACTGTAGGTACAGCAGCGTCAGATCGACCTACCCAAATCTGTAAAAATATCCTAATCGATATTGAACTCTATGACTTCAGCATTAGGTTGAGATTCAGTTGCAGGTATTTCACAGATTAGTAGGTCGCAGAGTAGGTAGGGTAGGGCGATATGATGCTGCCTGTACAGTCAGCGTCACATCTATCTATTCTTATATATGTAAAATTCTCGCAACCAAATTTCATCATGTAGAGTTCAATATCAATTAGAATATTTTGACCGATTTGGGTAGGTCGATCAGTGGCCGTGTGTACACACACTACTTTACGTTCTATTGTTAGGCCAAAAAATTGTTAACGGTAAAAGTGGTCACTCTTGCCTTCAGCAAGTTTTGCGAGTTAATAACGAGAAGCAGTGTACAGTCAGTGTCACATCGGCCTACCCTTATCTGTCAAATTAACTAGATGGATATTGAACTTTATGCTTTGAAAGTAAATCTGAAAATTGATACGAGGAAAATATAAATATGAAGGATTACTAAGGAAATAAAAAACTTATAAATGAACATTTAAAACGTTTTTATTAAATCACTGCCTCTTAAATAAAAGGTTTTGGTTAAAAAGCTTTATAATTTGTCACGAGGCGCACATTCCTGTAATTCCAGTTTGGTATTCGTATTGTGAAATATAACTTAGGTACGGCTTTTATCAATAGGATCCTGTGATTGTCATCGGAACTTTGTTTTAGAGAATGATTAACAAGATTGCTCAAAATGCTTGTTGGTACAAATGTACCGCAGACATTGTTCATGATTCGATCGTATCGAGATCGAGATCGTAAAATGTTTGGAACATATATGACTGCGTTTATTCCATATCCAATTTAGTCTTCTTACACGCCGGCCGGAGCCATTCTTTATTTATATCATCATTTTTTGGAAACCTGTAACCAAAATGTAGAATTTTTAAAATTAGTGAAAATGCAGATAAATGGTAGTAGTAGTAATCAAGAAGACCATTCACTTATGTATATTTTTTAAATTATCAATAGGTAACTTTTAAAGTTATGAATTATTAATATCATGTTAAAAGTAAAACAAGTTGTAAATGAGGCGTAATAATTTACAAATATCATAATTTAAAGATAGATGTGCCAACCACTTACACAAAATACTTATTTATCGATATAGAAATGCACGTCACTAGGCGAAAAAAAAACATATCCTTCAACATTTGAATAAAATTTCATTGATAATTCTTATATCAGCACATAATTCTTATAAAAGCCTTGATGACTATTTAGACAAAGTATTGGAGTGTTTTAATAGATTAATGCCATTAATTATGTTTAGATAAAACGAAAACAGTCTGAGCTCACCGATAAAAGGTTATTGTCTCTTGATTATTTTCTTTTTTTATTATAAGGGATTTACAACCCTCAATCACACAAATCATTTTGTCACAACGCATATATATCATTAACAATGCTATGGCTAGTTTATAAGTTTCTTCGGAAGAATACCTTGCAAATATTTAAATTTATCTGAGAGGAGCTACAACTTAGCGTGAAAATAATCCGTCATTATAATGTAACCAAGTTAGGTTGCCACTTATTTACAAAGCAACAAATAGAAAATAACGACACATTTAATCTGATGGTGTTATAAAGACATCCAATTACATCCATTTGACATTTACCTTGTGACAATCTAGAAAAAATAGAAACGAATGTGGATTAGAGGTTTCATTCACTCTCGTTACAGAATGAAATGAAGTCATATGAGTAAGATAGCTGTTGTCTAGCTCGTCTTTTAGCGTGGTTTCTATGCTTTAGTTATTGTTCTGAGGTCAAAACATTGTTGGATTGTGCGAAATAATAGTGAAATATTAAGAAATCTTAGTGGTTGTGTTATTTGTGTAATATACAATTGACATAATGACTTGTTCAGCTGTTCATTGTTCGTCAAAAACAACAAAAGGAGGTGTGAAAGACCAGGAATTATCATTTCATACGTTAGTGATTTCTATTAATATGTAAAGTTCAAAGTTCTTTATTGCATTCATGTTGTACATAAACAGGTGTTAAAAAAATAAAATAAAAGAAACAAACATGACCCTGCAAGGGCACAGCAAGTACATAATGTTAATATATTAAATTACATTATTATGTATGCTTTACTATGAGTTTTTAATAATAAAAACGGCAAAGCATTAATTTTTGCTAATTCTAAATCATACTATATCGTACACTATTCATAAGAATTTTAAGCCTTAATTAAATGTAATTTATAGGCTTTGTTTTTGGCACAATGATTAGTGATGTACGTATTTGTGTATCGAAGCTTTATCGATATTACTTACTTAAAAAGGGTTTGTTACGTGAAAACTATTTGTCAGCTTTAGAAGGTCCCAATAAATTCATTGATAAATATAAAAGATAAAGGAGGTCTGATTTATCCAAGCGATGATGTTTATTAATATTAATTTGTAAATTGTGTAAAAAAAAGATTTTACGTAATTCTTTGACTTAAACCCATCATAGCAAAATAGACAGCAAGCATGTATTTAAAATGATCAGGGATGTGATTCTACAGACTATGCACTCCTCAAAATATTAAAATATTTTTCAATGTTTAAATGAACATGTGTTAGATTTTGGATTTTTTGAAGATCATAAATATCTTCTCATAAAATCGATTTGTGAGAAATATTTGCAACTTCGGATTCATTTTGTAATGAAAAATGCTGTAGTTGAAAATAGTGTCAGAAATATGTACCTACACCAAATTAATTTGATTTAAGGGCCATTGACTTTGTTAAGTAAGTATTGTGTTATTTAAAAAAAATGTTTTTCTTTCCCATTGTGTTATGTTTATTTATATCAGACTAGTTGCCCGGTGCCACTATGTTCATTAAATTAATTTTAGGTAAGGGCTTACGTCTTCTGTGTTATTTCAAAATTAGTTTTTTTTCCCATTGTAATATGTTTTAATTATATCAGACTAGCTGCCCGGTGCGACTTCGTTCGCGAGGTTCCCTATCCCTGTTCTAACCCTACCCCTTTCCTACCCTATCCCCTACCCTACTATTTGCAGCGCGCTTTCTGTCAATCGCTGACATTTATGTCAAACAACTGACAGTTATGGCAAACGCTATTAGTTTACACTAGTAAAGATAGTATGGTCGTTATTTTTTCTAAAATTTTCTTTCTTTAGATTAGGTACATCAATAGTTACTAATGTTTACAATCAAGTACATTTTAAGTTTTACAGTCGTAGTTCAAATTTGAATCTTAATAATATGGGCGGGAATATGAATAGTAAAAAGTATTGCTCTTCACTTTACTACACACATTTTTTTTTAATAGAAGGAGACAAACCTGCAGGCGGGTCACCTGATGGAGAGTAATCTCCGCCTCCCTAATAGACACCCGCAACACCAGAGAAAACGCAGATGCGTTGCCGGCCTTTAAGGAAGGAATAGGTTTTAGAAAGGAATAGGAATTGTGAGGGAGGGGGGGGGGGAGGCCTCCGGAACCCTTACTGGCCGAAAGAAGCACAACAGCACCAAGGGCTATTATTTCACGCCGGATATTAGTGAGAGGGTGGTATTACGCCGGGCGAGCAGGGGTCTTAGAAACTTACAATTAATTTAAAAAAGAGACAAATGAAACACTTAACTTAACTGGCACAAATATACATAAGTACATGCATTATACACAAAATATCTATAACTATACACATACATATTATACTTAATATATAATTATATTTTATATAAATATATATATACAAACGACAAAAACATAGTGTAAATCAGCTTAAAACTATTGGACGGATTTCAGAAAGTACTCACGCGCTAAACTCTTGAAGGCAACCTTGTTGGAAGCATTTCTAACGTCAAAAGGCAGTGCATTCCAGAGTCGAATAGCAGTAAGAGTGAAAGATTTAGAAACGAAATTAGTGCTATGAGAAGGAGTTTGGAGTACCCGATTAGTGCTGGAGCGAAGATGGCGTTGGTGTGAAGCACCCAAGAACTGAAAGCGGGATTTAAGATAAACCGGGACGCAACCAACGGGAACCAACCTTAGGTTTCTACGCTCACGAATAGGGAGCCACTTAAGTTGGTTTCGAAAGTCAGAGATGTGGTCGTATTTTCGTAGACCGAAGACAAAGCGTATAGTACTGTTGAGAAGACGATCCAATTTGTTGAGAAAGATTTGAATAATATCGGACAAACAAACATCAGCATAATCAAAAAGCGGATGAACAAGAGCTCGTACGAGCACAACTCTAGTGCTGGGTGGTATAAAGTTTCTTAGTTTGTAAAGTGCGCCAAGAGTCCCATGTACTTTACGACTAATATTTTGGATTTGACCCTCCCAACCCAAGCTGCAGTCAAGGACAAGCCCAAGGTTCTGTTATATCAGAATTAGCTCTGTTTGCCATATTAAATTAAATTGTTGAGTTTCCCATTGCATTTGCGTCAATGCAATAGGAAACCCGAATCGTCATTATAGCTTCAGTTAGTTTTCACATTAGATTGGATTGGACCTCCGTCGGGCATAGACTGTCCATTCTTTTAATAAATAAAATAACGTGTTTCAAATAAAATATCTTTTTTTAAAAAGACTTTCCTGACCCGCCCCGTAACAGTGGTGTCAGAAGTGGGATACCAGTGTTGAAATTCGTTAATATTCGTTGATTCCATTCCACTGGTATTCCATCAACGGGTCGCGTGAAAGATTATCCGTTATAATACTCCGTATCGTCCAGTCCGTCTCCGGAACGTGAGTAACCACTAAGTAACTACGTTTCGTCAAGTTCCCGCTCGTCTCCTGTGGTTGAGTCGCGACAGTCAGCCTTACAGCCGTAAGCCTGCCGACCAGCTTCCGTAGATAGCCGCTGTATCCCGCCGGTGCGTAAGTCGCGCCGCCGCTGCCGCCGTCCCCCTGCTGCTGCCGCCTGCTGGCCGCCGCCGTCGCCGCTGAAGCGACGCTCTGCCATCGCCGCCACGTGCCGGTGCCGCTCACGCCGGGTCACCGCCGCTGGTGGTAGTATTCGCCGCCGTTCCTGCCGCTCCAGTCGCTGGTCGCGTTGCCTGACGCGTAGCGTGCCACGCCGCTCCGATCCTGTGAACGCGCTGCTCCAGTTGCAGAGATGTCCAACTCCTTCGTGATCCTGCTAACTCTGTAAGTGGAACATAATATCATCTGTTACTGCTACAATTTTCTTATAAAGTGTTCTATAAATTGTGTTAGACGATATATCATACTTACCTTATAATATCCTATTTTCCTATGCTATAAATCCTTACCTTATTATTTAATGTGTATCCTTTAAACTTATCTAATTAATAATAACGTAATCCTTTATACTTACCAACCGTGTCCAAATAATACAAGTAAGTACTGTGTCTTTTACTTTCTATTTCTTTTCTATATCATAATGTCTACTGATTCGAAGAAAAGCAGTGCTAGCGCGGAAATCTCATTGAGCGAACAGTTTCCAATAAACGTGTTATGTAATTTTATTAGTCCTTACAAAGGAGACCGCGAAACTCTCACCGCTTTTCTTACAAATTGCCAAAACGCTCTAGATCTAGCATCGTTGAGTCAAAAAGTTTTATTAACGAAATATATTTTATCTCGTTTGGAGGGCAAGGCCCAAATCGCGTGTTCTAATAAAAATTTTGAAGATTTTAATCAATTAAAATGTTTTCTCAAACAAAATTTCGGTGAAAGGAAACATTATAACCATTTACTACTAGATCTACAGTCGTGTAAGCAACAATCAAACGATACCGTTGCACAGTTTGCGCTCCGCGTCGAAGGCTGCCTAACTGATCTGCAGTCTGAAATCTATAATTCCGAATCTCTAAAAAAAGATTTATCCGGGCGTATCGCTATGACAGAAGATCTAGCGCTCTTCTCATTTTCTCTAGGGCTACATCCGCGATTAAGCAATAACGTTAGATGCAGAAGCCCTAAATCTCTCAATGATGCAGTAAATATCGCTCTTGAGGAAGAAAAGATTCAAAATCTTTTATTTAAGACCGTGACTAAGCCTAAATGCAGAATCTGTGGAAAGCTCGGGCATCCAGAATCCGAATGTTTCGCTAAACCAAAGCGGGCGTTTCCGCCACGTGTTTCCTCTGAGCCCCAGCCGTCAACGTCATATAATAATAATTCCGGCTCACACGCTTTCTGCAGGTATTGCAAACATAAGGGTCATGATATTTCACAATGTCGCAAAAGGAAATTCTATAATGCACAGAATTTTAATAATTATAATAAGTCGTCGAATATGCATCACGTTACATACGACCCGCCGCCGACGCTATCGCCGCCGTCACCGACACCTTATCAAGTTTCGTGCGAAAACGTCGAAGAGTCTTACGACGATTTAAACTAAATAATCGGTCTACGAAAACGTGCCGTCGTTTTCCGAGTGATTTAGGCACACGCGCATTTCTAGTTAAGTCTCGTTCAAATAATAAATCTCAACATGCTCCGCCGCGAGTCTCTGTTTCGTTGAGTCCTAGAATTAATAAACCTCGATACTGTCCTCCAGGACCCACTGTTTCGTCGAGTCATACGTATAAAAATAAATCTCAACACGCTCCGCCGCGAGTCCCTGTTTCGTTGAGTCCTAGAAATAATAAACTTCGATACTGTCCCTCGGGACCCACTGTTTCGTCGAGTCCTACGTATGCACAAATAGCTCAACATGCTCCGCCGCGAGTCCCTGTTTCGTTGAGCCCAAAAAATAATAAACCTCGATACTGTCCCTCGGGACCCACTGTTTCGTCGAGTCATACGTATGCACAAATAGCTCAACATGCTCCGCCGCGAGTCCCTGTTTCGTTGAGCCCAAAAAATAATAAACCTCGATACTGTCCTGCGGGACCCGCTGTTTCGTCGAGTCGTACGTATGAACATAATATATCTCAACATGCTCCGCCGCGAGTCCCTGTTTCGTTGAGTCCTAGTAATAACAAACTTCGATACTTTCCTTCGGGAACCGCTGTTTCATCGAATCCTAAATATAATAAACCTCAACACGCTCCACCGCGAGTCCCTATTTCGTTGAGTTCTGAATCTGTAAAACCCAAATATAATCTACCTAGAGTCCCGGTTCCACCGAGTAAAACGTCCCATTTGTCCTCGGGACCCTATGTATCGCACAATCCGGAAAACCGAATCGAGAATAATATAAATATTCCTGTATACGAGATTAATTCGTCATTAAAAAAAATATCCTTGCCACATGTACATCTTAAAACTAGTTTTTCTACGAAACCTCTTCGTTTTCTCTTAGATACGGGCGCAAGTATCAGTCTTGTTAAACGATCAAGCCTAAGCAAAGCACCTGACTTGTCTCGCGAAATTGTTAAAATAAGAGGAATCAATAGCATAGAATCTTGTTCAGAAATCCTTGGCACATTTCAAATGGATATTATCCTAGCCAAGAATACTTATACGTATAAATTTCATATAGTCAACGATGACGTCAGTCTAGAATATGACGGCATCATCGGTAGCGATTTTTTGGGCTATTTCAAGGCCACTATAAACTATGATTTGAATTTAATAAATATTTACGGGCAAAATGTGCATATGAATTATATCCAGCCAACTTATATTATTCCCGCTCGAGCCGAAGCTGTTATCGAGTGCGCGGTATCAAATTACTCGCCCGAACGCTATCAAAACAATGAAGGGTTATTACTAGATCATTCTATAAGCGATGGTGTTTATGTCGCTAACTGTCTCGTTTTTATAAAACCTAATAAAAAAATAAACGTAACTATTTTAAATACTACTAATTCTGAAGTTGAGGTCAAGGACTATGCTGTAAAGTTAACGCCTCTAGAGCCTAAAAACGATATCACTGATTCATCTCAATGCGTAAATTCTATATCTTATACAGCATCCGATAGAATACAGAAGGTATTAAACCTTATTCGTTGCTCTCATTTAAACTCTGAAGAAAAAGAGTCACTTCTCGAGTGTTGCTCACAGTACACCGACATCTTTCATATGGAAGGCGAGCCTTTGTCCTTCACAAACGCGATTGAACATACCATAGACTCGGGAGATGCGCCTCCCACTCACGTAAAATCATATCGCTTTCCCGAATGTCATAAAGAGGAGGTAGACACTCAGATCCGTAAGATGCTCGATCAGAACATTATACGTCCTTCTGTTTCGCCATGGAGCGCCCCAGTATGGGTAGTCCCTAAAAAGATGGACGCTTCTGGTAAAAAGAAGTGGCGAATAGTTATAGACTATCGCCGCCTCAATGACGTCACCGTATCTGAGAGCTATCCTCTGCCTCTTATCACAGACATATTGGACCAATTAGGACACTCCAAATATTTTAGCACCCTGGACCTCTCCAGTGGCTTTCATCAGATCAGGATGAGTCCCAAGGACGCTCCTAAAACAGGTTTCACTGTCAATACCAATTCTAGCACTTCCGGACATTACGAATTTACTAGAATGCCCTTCGGGTTAAAAAATGCTCCTACCACCTTCCAAAAGCTGATGAATACAGCTCTGTCTGGCCTCCAAGGTCTTCACGCTTACGTGTATTTGGATGACGCCATAATCTATAGCCATGACCTCAGAAGTCATATCACAAAACTTACTTTAGTCTTTGATCGATTGAGAAAGTTTAATCTGAAACTACAGCCAGATAAGTGCGAGTTTCTACGGCGCGAAGTCGCCTATCTAGGCCATATAATAACACACAAAGGTGTGTCTCCGAATCCTGACAAAATCAAGGCCGTCTCTCAGTTCCCGACACCTAAAAATCCTAAAGATATAAAGTCTTTCCTAGGTCTAGTCGGATACTATCGTCGTTTTATAAATAACTTTTCTCAAATAACAAAACCATTGACTTCCTTATTAAAAAAGGACGCCACCTTCCAATGGTCTCATAATCAGGAGCAAGCCTTCATCCAATTAAAGGATAAACTAACTTCGGCACCTCTTCTCCAGTATCCTGACTTCAAACAACCTTTTCTTTTGACCACCGACGCGTCTAACTACGCAATAGGCGCTATACTGTCGCAAGGCGAAATAGGCAAAGACAAGCCCGTCTCGTATGCGTCACGCACCTTAAACAAAGCCGAGGGCAACTATTCTACCATAGAAAAGGAGCTCTTAGCCATACTATTCGGTGTAAAGACCTTTCGTCCTTACTTATACGGTCGAACTTTTAAATAATAACAGACCACAAACCACTTGTGTGGCTCTTTAATGTCAAGGATCCAGGCTCCAGGCTTATAAGATGGCGCCTAAAATTAGAAGAGTACGACTATGAGATCGTCTATAAAAAGGGAAAATTAAATGCAAATGCCGATGCATTATCCCGTTTTCCAGTAAACGTCTTAAGCGATGACGATAACACAGACTCCATGTTATGTAATCCGACGCTATTACCAGATAACGAAGACGACTCACATAATTTACCTTCCATATCAGAAACTTACGAACAGTTTCTTCAAATAATAAAACAACCCGGTGTCTCGTTTGACACTGAGATTCAAGAGCACAACGATTCCTTACTTAAGGCGAAGTGCAAACTGATCGCTTATCCAGCATCAGTCGATTTAGATGAGTCCGTGCCTTACTGTCAAGACATCATAGATGCTTGTCCAAATCCGCCGGACATTCGTAGTATTGAACATGATCTGCACACCTATTATTCTACGTCAAACGATAAACATACGTTTACTCATTTATTTGTAAAAGCCAATCACTTTGATGAAACGTCATATAGAGATATTTTTAATCTTCTACGAGATTATCGAGATATGATCAAGTACTGGTACATGGAGGAAAAAGAAATCGCTCTACCAGACTTCACGGATCCATTTACTAAACTATCATTTACTAAGGTCTATAACATTATATCGTTTCTATTTCACAATACTAATATTAAAGTTAACATATACCGCAATTCTATAAAGTATCCTACGCCGGACGAGATCAAACAAATTCTTAAAGATAATCACGACTCTCCTCTCGCCGGTCATCCCGGTATCTCGCGTATGTTAGAGAGAATTAAATCTCAATTTTGGTGGAAAAACATGCGACAAGATATTGAAGATTATGTAAAGAACTGTCGCTCTTGCCAAATCAATAAGCCCTTAAGGCAGACAAATCGGGCTCCTATGATAGTAACTTCCACAGCATCTCGGCCCAACGAAAAAGTTTATCTTGATTTGGTCGTTCCACTTCCGGAAACTCATGAGCACAAATATAAATTCTTACTTACCTTACAAGACGACTTAACCAAATTTTCTCAAGCATATCCTATGCTAACATGCTCTGCTGAAGAAACAGCTAAATTATTTGTAATCTTTATCTCCCATATGGGAATTCCTAAAATGGTCGTCTCAGATCAAGGTACAAATTTTTGCTCAGACGTATTTAAACAACTCGAGAAACTTTTTAGTATAAAACATATATTCGCATCTCCATATCATCCGCAAACGTGCGGTGCCCTAGAAAGGAGTCATTCTACTCTTAAAGAGTATCTTAGATCTTATATCGGTGAAAATCAACACACATGGGATCTTTATATCCCAAGCGCAATGATTGCGTACAACTCTAACGTGCATAGCACTACAGGTTACTCGCCTTTAGAGTTGTTATTCGGTTATAAGCCTTATATACCTACGAGTATCGATACTCTCGACACCAATACATATACAGATTACATCCGAGCTCTTAATCATCGTCTTTATTATAGCCGCCAAAAAGCGCTTCAGAATATTCAAGCCTCTAAAGAAAAATCTAAAAATTATTACGATTCGCACACCTAACCTATAACTTATAGCGTTAATGATTTAGTATATGTACGTTGCAACCATAAGCAAAACAAAGCCTTATCTCCAGTGTGGAAGGGCCCTTTTAAAATAATAAAGCTAAATGGAAAACATACTGTTACCTTACTGATAAACCGTAAGCACGTACGTCATCACTATGACGAGATCAAGCCCGCTAGTGATAGCGCGTCATAACAAACACGTCACATGGCATGACGTCATATTATTACAACTCCTTATCATTTATTTCAGATCGGCGCTGTCTTCGGTCGCGTGCGAATTCGTATCGCCCATAGTCAGTAGTCCCGGGCTTTTCTTCGATAAACTCTTAGATGTTAAGTTTACTAATAGTGACTGGAATGTCGTAGCATATGTAGACATAAGTCATATACAGCCTAATTTAGATAAAATCGAATTTCTATTTGAAAAGTTAAACGTGTTTTGTAACTCATTTACATCTTCTAAGATAGAGACTGATTGTCTCAATTCTTTATCTGCGTTGAGAAATCAACATTTAAATAATGTTAATAAGTTTTCTTCTATTTCATATCTCCTGGTAGATGAAAGGCCAAATAAGCGTTATAAAAGAGCTCTCATCGATTTCGGAGGATCGTTGCTAAAAACTATTTTTGGTACATTAGATTCGGAAGATGCTGTTAAATATTCGAAGGCTATCGAAGATGTACAGACGGATGAGAAGCAGCTGGCTCATCTGATGAAAGATAATATCCACGTAATAAAATCTACTATCACATCTTTCAATAACTCTATATCCAAGGTCGACCAAAATGAGAAACATCTCATTAAAAATATGGAGACCATTCACAGAATCTTAGAGAATGTCTCAAACTCTAATGACAAATTAGAAATCAAATCGCAACTTAGCTCCTTATTGAATTCATTAGAGTCTATAATACTAACTTTATCTTTCGACATTGACGATATTAATAATGCTATTTTATTCGCGAAGCTCAATATTCTGCATCCGACTGTACTTAGCCCGCATCAACTATATAACGAACTAGATAAGCATAGGAATAGACTACCTAGCCATTATGAACTCGCTGTATCCTTAACTCTACAAAATATACATGAACTTATAGATATATCTAAGCTAATATGTTATTATCATTTAAATAGAATTATAATCGTTATTAAGATTCCTTTAGTGCTACCTCAGGTCTATGACCTTTATAACATAGTTCCTTTACCTGTCCCATATGATATATCGAAACCTGACACATTCATTCTCATCGAGCCGTCTAGCTCATACGTAGCAATAACAGCTGATCGCATGTTCTACTCACTGATAAGAGACATAGAGAAGTGCAAACTTATTAGTGACAAGTGTTATGTGTGCGTACTTATAAATGTGTTTTCAGTGATCGCGAATCCTACGTGTGAAACGACTCTATTAAGCGAAGTTGTGAAGAAACTCCCAGATGTGTGTTCTACGAAATTGGTACACGGGTCAATCGATTTATTTCATAAGTTAAGTTTTAACCGATGGCTGTTTGTACAATCAGAGCCAGGGAAATGCCATATCACTTGCAGTAATCGAGATGTAAATTCAGATCTCATCTTGTTCGGAACTGGTATATTGTCATTGCCAAAAAATTGTAAAGCATTTTATAAAACATTACAGTTTACCGCCGTCGGCGAAACTTCAATAGGTAATGTTACTAATAAAATCTCAGATTTTAATATTTTATTAGATGACTGCTGCGAACGGTCGAAAGTAAATAGAACTTTAGAGAAATTACCTTATACTAAGTTAGATAATATTAATAATCTTGATTCATTGTTACATGCTAGCATACATTTAAACTCTTTGGAACAAGACTTAAATAAATTAGAGACTCCTTCTCATTTTGAAACCTATGGTATTCACTATATGTCTCTTAGCTATATATCCAGCTTCCTAATATTAATGTATGTACTATTCAAATATCGTAAAGTATTTTGTAATCGCTCATCATCTTGTTGTATTCAAATTCTACAGAGAGAGAGAGTTGAGATACAGAAAGATCCTGTATCTCAAATGGTCATCTATCGAGATGCACATGTAGAAACATCTGAGGAGGCTGATGTTACAGCAACGCCAACTCCTACTAAAAGAAATATTGTTTTCACTAAAACACATGATCTGTAACAATTTAATCTTTTATTTTAATACTATTTCTATATTTTCTTATGTTATAATCATGGATGCTGCATTCTGTAGCACATACATATCTTTAGATAAATAAGTTTATTATTGTAAGTTTTATTTACTCTTTTGTGATTTTAACCGCTCTGCCAAACGTAAGTCCAATCATAGTTCATCTCGTCTTGGGTTAATCTCTCATCACTTTGAATGGTGATGATCGATCTTAACGGGGGGGTTGTTATATCAGAATTAGCTCTGTTTGCCATATTAAATTAAATTGCTGAGTTTCCCATTGCATTTGCGTCATAATCATGGATGCTGCATTCTGTAGCACATACATATCTTTAGATAAATAAGTTTATTATTGTAAGTTTTATTTACTCTTTTGTGATTTTAACCGCTCTGCCAAACGTAAGTCCAATCATAGTTCATCTCGTCTTGGGTTAATCTCTCATCACTTTGAATGGTGATGATCGATCTTAACGGGGGGGTTGTTATATCAGAATTAGCTCTGTTTGCCATATTAAATTAAATTGCTGAGTTTCCCATTGCATTTGCGTCAATGCAATAGGAAACCCGAATCGTCATTATAGCTTCAGTTAGTTTTCACATTAGATTGGATTGGACCTCCGTCGGGCATAGACTGTCCATTCTTTTAATAAATAAAATAACGTGTTTCAAATAAAATATCTTTTTTTAAAAAGACTTTCCTGACCCGCCCCGTAACAGTTCCTCACAGATGTTGCCACCCTAGGAGGAGAAGCCTCCTTTAGATCTTTCAACGTGTAGATGTAAGGGCAGCGCTGCCATGACAGCAGATGCCGTATGTCTTGCTCTGGAGCGCCATACTCGCACTGGGCAAAGATCAGAGCTGTATAACCCCACCTGGCCATATTCGATCTGCAGCGGCCCACTTGGGTCCGGAGTCGGTTAAGCGACTTCCATATGGGCCACGCTAGTTCATTGCCAGGGGGATGGTTTTCGGAAGGTGCAATGGAGTTAGGTGGTGGGGCACATATTTCCTGCTATGGTTTGCAGCGGGCCTCTCTAGGGTGTTCCGTTACAGCTTTTGTGGACTTCAGGAAGCTCCCAAAACCTTTGAGGCGATTTTGAGGCAGTTGGTGCTCGAACGGAGAGTGCCTGTTGTCGGATTCCTGTTTTTGCTTTTCCAGAGAGCAAGCAACACCTTTGCAAACTTGCGGCGGTGCTATACCAGATAAAGGGTATAGCATGTTAAGGGGAGTGGGTTTAAGACAACCTGTAATTTTTCTGCATGATTCGTTCAAGGCGACGTCTACCTCCATGGCATGAGCGGACCGATGCCACACTGGGCATGCGTATTCGCCCGCCGAGAAGCAGAGTGCCAGCCCTGACGTCCGTAGTACATGAGGTTTGGCACCCCATGAAAAACCGGGATGTGTTTAGGGAAATCAGGAATCGCAGTAACACTATGATTAGGGACACACAGAGACGCCACATTCACCACTCAGTTGAAAATGGAGATTCCGCCAAAGTCTGGTTATCTCAAAAAACTAGGAGTTGGCAAATCTAAGACTAAATCTTTCCTACCTTCGAATGTTGATATTAACACATTAAACACTCATTTATCCTCCTCGGCACCAATGAATGGTAACATTAAGATTCATACTCTAAAAACTCTTTCTTCTTTGTCAACTCCATCTCACTCACCGTTTGTTTTTTCGCAATTTACCTAGTGTGACGTTGAGAAGAGTGTCCTTGCTATTATCTCCAACGCTGTCGGTAGTGACAGCATCAGTCGTAGTATGATCGTCCCTATCATTGATATCCTTACTATTATTACCAAACTCCTTAATAAATCCATCTCATCCTCCGTGTTTCCTCAGGCTTGGAAGGAAGCTAACATTATCCCTCTTTCTAAAAAACCTAAACCAGATTCTTATTCTGATGTTCGCCCTATCTCTTTACTACCATTTCTTTCCAAAGTCCTCGAAAAGCTGGTTCACCAACAGCTTAGTAGATTCCTTTCTTGTAACAACCTAATCAGAGTCACGGATGATGTACAGTCACGACCAAAAATATGTAAACAATTGTAGCTCTTAATACAATGAAATAAGAGTTAAAGTGTATACGTATTGGTGCTCGTGACTATACGTATAGGTATGAAAAATCGAGAGCTTACTGTACTGACTCTGCTAGATTTTAGCAACGCGTTTAACACCGTCGACTTTGATATCTTGCTGGCTATGCTGCACTCTCTCAATGTATCTCTACCGGTGATGCGTGGTTTCGTAGTTACTTGTTTGGACGACGGCAGCGCATTGGTATTGAAGACAAATTTTCTTCATGGTGCGACACTACTGCTGGCATCCCACAAGGTGGCGTTCTGTCTCCTCTCCTATTTTCTATAATTTATATGCTGAGTGAGAGACAATTTAGGTATACCTAGGGGAAGCCAAGAAGAAGGAAGCGCAGAAAATTAAACAACGGTCTTCCACAGTGCTAGCTCGCCTTTTCTTCAACCTGTATATTCACGACCTACCCGAAACCAAAGCCAGGAAGTTAATACATGCCGACGACATTGCATTGGTGGCTCGGAATCGGGAGTTTAGAGAGGCGGAGAGGGACCTGACGGCGGATCTCGAAACCATGTCGAGATTCTTTTTCTTCTGGAGGCTAATGCCTAGTACAACTAAAACGGAGGTTTCTTGTTTCCACCTAAATAACAAACACGCCAATTACCAACCGGCTATCAAATTCGAGGGCAATATTCTCGGATATAACTCCCACCCAAAATACCTTGGCGTCACTCTGGATAGCTCCCTTACTTACAGGGATCATCTCACTAAAACCTCCTTGAAGTTAGCCACACGCAATAACATCCTGCATAAACTTAGTGGTACATCATGGGGCGCATCTGCCGATGTCCTTCGAACAACAGCGTTTGGTCTCGTGTATTCCGCAGCAGAATACTGTGCGCCTGTATGGTGCGGAAGCGCACTAGCGCACAAAGTAGATACGAGACTAAATGATGCAATGAGGCACATCTCTGGCACGATCAAATCCACACCGACTCACTGGCTGCCTGTCAGTTACATTGCCCCACCTCACCTATGAAGAAAACGCGCTCTCGCGAGGGAAGCACAAAAGCTATTTGAACGACCTGATTTGCCAGCCCATCGAAAGTTTACTGAACCGCCACCGCAGCGACTCATATCAAGTCGACCAACAAGCGAAGCTGCTAAAGCACTGAGAGCCGATGATTTCATGCTGGAGCAATCCTGGAGGAACGAGTGGACGGAGGTGACTGTCGGCCATGGATAGAGAATCCGCTGTGTGACTGCGGCCTTGAGGACCAGACTACCCAACATATTGTGGAACGATGTCCAAAGCGCTATTTCCCAGGTGATCCACGGGAACTCTACGACGAACTGACACCAGCAGCTATAGACTGGTTGCGTGACCTGGATGTGGACCTATAATATTAACCAACCTATAATTTATAGCGATACGCCATACGATTAAAGATTAAAATAAATCGATAGAATATCGCTACCGCAACAACACTACTTCAAAGCATATAACAACAGCTTCTAAGCGTCCCGTTAATTTATGTAATTTTTGAAAGAGTTCGCTATGCCCTTTTACTCGGTCATCCACTCTGGCACTCCACCAAGACATATATTGAGCAGGAGTGTGACGATACCAGGGTAAAATTGTGACGAAACTGTTCTTCAAAAAAGGAGATGACACACAACTGAAGAAATATCGTCCAATTTTCCTCCTGAGCCATGTCTATTTAAGCTGTTTTCTTTTTTTAATGTTATTTGGAATCGTCACGCCTAAAAGTTCGATGACTTCCAAAGTTCCAACCACGGGAGCAGGCTGGGTTTCGAAAAGGTCACAGCTCCGTGGACCACATACTGACTTAGTAGTTTAATGATGAGCCTCTATCTATACCTTGCGTATAAGCCTTCGACACCATCGAGACCTAGACAAGTGGCAAACGCTCTCCCCCTGTCTATTCGTCGTACATTGCTGTGTACTGCTGCTGCTGTTCTCTGGCGGGTTTTTATCAGCAACGTTGTTATTCAACAGAGAACTAAAGTTACCAACATCGCTTTCAAAATCAGCACCCTGAAATGGTGGTTGGCTGCACCCTCGGACCAAATATCACAATGGACAGAGTCTTTGGATTTTTAGCATGTCCGACTTTTGTTAGTGTGCAGCTTTCTATATGTACATGTGTGCGTGACTAAGGATGTGACTAGTATATCGATATAATCCCTTTAATGTGGTGTGTACCTAGTTCGTTATTATAATTGGGGGTTAAAGTTACTCACGTCCGTAGGTTTACCCTTTAGACCCTACACGTGACCCCTGGGTGGTGCTAAATGAGTGACACTGACTGAGTGGTAGAGCCACGCTGTGTTGCAGCACGCATTGGGCCGGCTCGCCCGGCGTAAATACCACCCTCTCACTAAGGGTTTTACCAGACCAGAAGTTGATCGACTGGTCTGGTAGCTTTAATATATCGACGGATACCGTTTGACTAACCAATCGATCGACGACGGTCGGTCGACGTTGATCGATTAACCCTGGCTAAATTCCATTAGTTTCTTTCGAAATGTATTCAGAAAAGGACTCGTTGCTCGTACTATTATTACGGAGACGCAAACGCAGAAGAATCTGGATGCGGCCGTTTTTTAAAGCCACGATCGTTTATTTTATCCAAATGACATTTTAAGCAGCGGTTTTTGTTTTTGTTTTTTTTTTTGCGTAGCGATTGTCATGAATTTCTAAGTTATTTTTTTATTACACAATAGAAAGCTAGCTTTATTGAAAAATATCTTGGGGGGGTAGGGGGTAGGGGGATGGAGGGGGTACGGTAATGGTAACTTAGTAGAATATTTGTTTTTTTCCTAAAAATAACCTAAAATAACCTCAAAATAAAAAATATCTTGGAAACTATGCATTTTCGCACTTTGGCTCACTTTGTGGATTTGACATGGAGCCGCCTTTTTCTCCTCCTCATTCTGCAGCGGCGTCCATTTTCAGATGTGATAGTGTCTACCAGACCTATCGATCGACAGGGTTCTACTAAGATAAGTAAAACGACAATATATATATATATACAGAATACAAATTTATTTAAGTCTAGGTGAGGTCTCAGGGTCGGGGTAGGTTAGAGGTTAATTAAGGTAGAACGCCGTAGTAGGGCACTCCCCTGTACTTCTGCTTCAACCGTCGGCTCAAGGCTCCCAAAGCGCGAGACACGGGATAATACTTCCAAGTCCAGCAGGCCCAGGATGTCCAAGATGAACTGAGGTCAATCTCAACCCGTACGGTGTTTCTTTTTAACAAGTCAATGGTTCTAATTAATACTCGGAACGACGACGTCTGATACTGCCACTAGTCTCATTTCCAGTAGGTAATCTTAAAGCACTAGTAAGTACAAGGAGTGAAGGAGTGACCTAGATATTCTCAACTGTTCTGGCTTGAAGTGGCAGTTATAATAAAAGCAGTAACCGTTACAAGATAACTGTAGGCATTTAAAAGCTAATTAGGTACTTATTTTATTAAACAATGTATATAAGTAAGTACCTAATAATTATATTAACACATACTTTATTTACAAACAGCAGTAAAAGAACTACAACACACTTATTCTATTATATATAACACATTATATTAAATGCACAACTTACCCAGTAAGGGATTTTAATCAGGCACTATAAATAACTGCTGAACCGATTAAATCGTAACGCAGTTTAGTCTAATAGTATATCTTAATTACTAGGACAAGGAAAACTTTAAGTAATTATGGTTAACGTTAGTAAGCTTTAAGTTAAAAATCAATAATTTATAGGCGTAAATTACAATACGGTTCGCACTGTAATTTCTTTGGCGCCAAAAGTGACAAAGCGTATTTTTCATGAGGCGCGTGGAAGAAGGAAAAAAGGGCGCAAAGAGTTTTTAATCTCGCGCGCGCTTAAAGCCTTCATGGTAGATGCTTAGGTTTTCTAACTTCGTCGCGTCTGCGCAAAAGAAGTTTTAATGTAACAAAACGTTACAGTCGACTAACCTATTCTATCATCGATCGATGCCGTCGATCGACGATCGATCGATTGGTCTAGTAACACCCTAATATCCGGCGTGAAATAATAGCCCTTGGTAATGTTGTGTTTCGTTCTGCCAGTGAGGGTTCCGGAGGCCTCCCCCCCCCCCCTCACAATTCCTATTCCTTCCTTAAAGGCCGGCAACGCATCTGCAATTCCTCTGGTGTTGCGGGTGTCTATGGGCGGCAGAAATTACTCTCCATCAGGTGACCCGTCTGCTCGTTTGCCTCCTTCTATTATAGCAAAAAAAAAATTGTGTAGTAAAGTGAAGAGCAATACTTTTTACTATTCATATTCCCGCCCATATTATTAAGATTCAAATTTGAACTACGACTGTAAAATTTTTACTGTAAAAAAAGATTTTTCAAAATGTTTGAAACAGAGCCTTGAATATTTTGTAGGCTCCCAGTTATCACGTCTAATAGCTTTACCCATTCACGTCTTATTTCCGGGCATTTTGTAAACCTAAAAAAAGAATTATAAAAAGAATATTAGTAATATCGATAAAGCTTCAATACACAAATACGTACATCACTAATCATTATGCCAAAACAAAGGTTTAAATCCTGATTCTTATGAATAGTATACGATATAGTATGATTTAGAATTAGCAAAAATTAATGCTTTGCCGTTTTAATTATTAAAAATCTCATAGTAAAGCATACATATTATGAGAAATCACTAACGTGTGAAATGATAATTCCTGGTCTTTCACACCTCCTTTTGTTGTTCTTGACGAACAATAAACAGCTGAACAAGACATTATGTCAATTGTATATTACACAAATAACACAAACACTAAGATTTCTTATTATTTCACTATTATTTCGCACAATCCAGCAATGTTTTGACCAAGTAGTCGGTCATGAAATGACACGTTTCACACCGACAGTGCGCCGTTGCCAAACGTACATTCACTATCTCTTCTACTCATATCACACTACAGTCATACAGACAGAGATACAAATACTTTACTTTGATACACGTATGTAAAAGCGGCAACGTCGTAAGACTCTGTCCATGTAATAATTTTGGTCCGAGGCTGCACCCGTTGACTCAGGCATGTCAAAGTCAAAGTCAAAGTCAAAAATATATTTATTCAATAAACACAATTATTATGTACTTTGAATCACAGACATTTGAAACGTCAAAATCTTTTTTAACCTACCACCTATTCAGGACATCATTTTTTAACTGTGGCCAAGAAACCACAGCGCACAGAAGCAACGACATTTACAAAAAAATAAAAATATATCTCGTTACCAGGCTTGTTTTAATCTAAGTTACGAGGTCATAAAATACCTTCTATTATATGTCTGTGTAAAATACAAAATATGAATTTGAATGTAAATAGTTTAATTAAATATGGTGCTTTATTAATTATAGACAATTAGAAATAGCTGTTGGAGTACTTGGAGCATTTCAGATCCAAGCTGTTTTGTCTACTGTGTAATCTGACACTTTGTAATAAGCTTTTCTTTGATTTTCATTTTACATTTATCAAGATCTAATTTCTGAATATCATTTGGTACTTTGTTGTATAATCGTACACACAGACCCTTAAAAGAATTATTTGTTTTATGGAGCCCAGTATAAGGTACTGCTAATTTGTTCTTACTTCTAGTGTTTAATTTGTGAATATCACTGTTTATGCTTATATCATTAAATCTCTCTCTGAGAGAGTCACCACTTCACCAGCCTGTAGGTTATATATTGCTCGAATAGCCCTCTTCTGCAGCACAAAGATAGTTTGAATGTCGGCAGCATTTCCCCACAGTAAAATGCCGTACGACATTACACTATGAAAGTAACTGAAATAAACTTTACTAATCTAGCTGTATCAACGTCAGTTAATGGGCGATTCACCGAGATCAATAAAAAAAAGAAATTGGTTCGTAAATGACTTCATAGATGGCGCTTAGAATAGATTAGTATGGCGCTTAGTAAAAGGCGAGTTCACGAATAGCACGTGTATGGCTGCGTAATATTTATTCCATTCTAAAATAGAAATAGGTCCTGGATGTCTTGAATAAAAATAGGTAAGTACTATTTTTTTTTTTAGGTAGACAAGTAAAAGTGCAGAATTTATTACAGCCCTTGGGTAGATACGGCTCGGCTTTCATAAAACGACATCTATCGAGTGTTTTTGAACTAATTTTTACTTTTTAATTTGGGCTTTCTGAAAATCGCCATTGACGAATCTTCATTACTGCATAAGCTGCACAGCTAAGTCTACTCGACAATTTATTTATATGTGGGGCCCACTGAAGCTTGGCATCCAACGTGATGCCTAGAAACACAATGGTGTCCACAGGATTCACATTCTTATCTTTAATTTGTACACTAGTTATTACCTGCTTAAAATTAGGCAATACAAATCTTATACATTTGGTTTTTCCCTCATTTAATAGCAAGTTATTTACACTAAACCAGTGAACAATCTGTGAGACCGCATTATTCACATCGTCATAATTTGGGTGTCGTCGTTTCACTTTGAATAAAAGTGAAGTATCATCAGCAAACAATAGGTACTATCTCATGACTGTTTTTTACAAAATAAGGTAAGTCATTAATATAAACCAAAAACAAGAATGGACCAAGTATTGAACCTTGCGGAACTCCCATTTGTACCACTGATCCCGGAGATCTTTTACCGTTAATGTCAACCTTCTGAATCCTGATACTCAAGTATGAAATTAGAAGACTCAAAGAAGTATCTCTAATTCCATAGTGGTGAAGCTTCCTGACCAATGTTTCATGTAGAAACACAATCGAAAGCCTTGGATAAATCACAAAATACCCCTAGGGCATCCTGTGAATCCTCTCAGGCATCAAATATTTGAAGTAAAAGCTCAACTCAACTCGTTTTACTAGGGGTCGCTCAACAACTGATGCCGATCAGTTGTTGAGCGACCCCTAGTAAAACCATACTGTTTACAATGTAAAAGTTTATTTGTCTTAAAGTGGAGACCGCAACTAGGCAAACGCAGAGTATTACGCCCTACAGCGCGATTGATGTATGGATGCGAACTGCCCAAGACCCACATAGTTGGCGCCTTAGCGCTCATAGACTTAGCTCAATAGGCTGAAGAAATAAAAGCTGTTAAAATTAGTACTACACAAACAAAAAATCCAATTGGGTCGAAATGCACTGAAATAGGGAAACTTCTTTAGGCCCCACTAGATAAATAGATAATAATGTGGATAAGATACAGAGATAGTTATCTGTCCTTGAAGAAAAGATAGCTATTATAGATGTGAGCACTTTCGTTGTAGCATAAATAAAACAGTGCGCTTATCAAATGAACTTTATTGGTCCCTCGCGATCACCATATTACCATTATCGCCAAAGGATTAGTCAGAGACTAGGCAATGAGGACTGCAAAGGCAGTGCACTGACTAAGTCCCCGTTTCACCGAATAAGTAACAGCTGCACAGCTGAGTCTGAGTAGTCTTTAGTTCGTTGTTCGCCTTTCTACGAGACCCACCCAAGAGAAAAGATGGGTTGAGGTATCCTTTTAATGAACCGTCCCAACTAGCACCGTAGCGCAAAAAAAACCTCTCATATAATTTGTATAAAGGTTCCATTCGAGAATTAAAGTGTTAAGAATACCTGTAAAAGAGGCGTTATAGAGTTCTATTACTCACTTATAATCACGAAAGAGGCCCACGATTATGTGATTACAGGCTTACTAAAGAGTAAGCCTGTAAAACGGTGTCATTGAGGTGCTTAAGTTATAGAAAGCTTGTAGAACAGTGTCATTGAAGTGCTAAAGTTACTGCAGAAGAGCGTTTATTCACTCTCAGCTAGAACCTTTAACGAAGGTAGAAGATAGTTGTAGAAGGGTTATTTGACACACTGATTCTTATTAGTTATCTAAATAAAAGGTCAAGTGAGCATGTTACCTCTACTTGAGTACATTTTTACCATCACGAGAAAATATAAGTGACATTCAAGAAAATGTTGGTCGTAGTCAGGTCCGTGCCCCGTGGTCGTAGTGTGTGAAATAATAAAGTAAGTAATTATAAAGTCATGCATGTTTTGTGAAGTGAAAACAATATGCCATTGTAATTTTACGGTACTTAATGTACCTATACCATATTTCCCATCTCAATTTGAGTGCGATCAGAATTTATTAAGGATTTCAAATGAAACGCTTAATATAAGTGCTTAGATGAATGATTGCTGCTCACTAAAACAATACCTACCTCCTTCTCATAACTGTTTATTCTTACACAATTTTGAACGTATGTTTATCAATAGGTATATTCGTTATTATCTTAACTTATCTCAGTGGGGCCTGCAGAGGGCAAGCGCAGCGAGACCAATCATTAATCTAAGCTTAAGTGAATATAAAATAGACGACTCAATTTCGTAACATTTTTTATCTTTGCTTTATGTCTATTTATGGCTGATTTTTATTAGAGCGGGCCGTGCACGGGACACGGATCATGCACGGTGTAATATGAACTGCTTCATACAAAATGTATGCAACGTCTCAAATCAGTGGCGCCGCCGTCGGGCCCCCACGCCCCGTGCACGGCCATAAAGTACTATCAAAGACATTAAACTATTAAATATCTTTGAGAACTATATATTATGTATGTGCACGGCCCACTCTAATATAAATCATCCCTAATACGATAAATCGATTGGCATGAGTGGAATGACAAAATTAACGTATTTTACTGCGAAATATTGATAATTCCAATAATTTATAGGATAGGTCGCCAATGCAAATGGCGAACTTACATTTGAGACATTCTGTCAAAAAGTTTCGGGAACGGATGATTTGTATTATTTTGTATGATTCCAAATTAAATTTTTTGTTTTTTTGTTGTTGTTAGATTGGCACAACTGTTATCCATTTTGGCGCGGAGTTTGAGTTGCATCCGCTATTTCATTAAATACGCAGTGCTGTTTTCAGTTACATACACACATCAAAAGTGTCTAGGGATCAAGCATTTTTATGCGGATTTCTTGAGATTGAGATGTGGCTTTGTAATAAATTTATGATTTTATAAATTTATATGGATCCTTTTTGGTGCATTTCATAATTTGAAACAGGAACTTTCAATCAATTTCTAGTAAAAGATGAAAATCAGCTGTCAATATTTTCCCTATAAAAACATACAACGCATTGAAGACATTATTAGTGCTACTGTTTCCCTACTACTGATTAAAACCAACGTTATTATGGAGCGGCGACGTCATTTAAGCAGGGAAGTAATGCTCAGAGCCGTGGGAATGATAGAAGCTGGTTCCCGGCAACGTACTGTGGCTTTAGCTCTGAATACAAGTCAGAGTGTTATCAGTCGACTTTGGACACGTTACCGAAGCACTGGTACCGTGGCTGAGCGCCATGGAGGACGGTATCGCTGCACCACACGGAGACAAGACCGATACATTCAAATCACAACTCGAAGAGCTCCAACAATAACCGCCATGATGTTAGCCGTGAGGCTTCATCACTCTTCAGGGAACTTAATTAGCGACCAAACAGTCAGAAACCGCTTGCATGAAGTGAACCTTCATTCCCGAAGACCGCTAAGGGTACCACCTATAGCAATGCACAATCGTAGGATTCGATATCAATGGGCTCTTGAACACAGAAATTGGGCAGAAGAACAATGGCGTTTCGTGTGCTTTTCTGATGAGTCTCGTTTTGGTATGAGACCGGATACAAGACGTATACGACACTGGAGAACCCCTGGACGCCAACAGCGATTAAAATCCTACCAGGAAGTCCATCCTTATAGTGGTGGAACCATCATGGTATGGGCGGGTATTTGGATCGGCGGAAGAACTGAGTTGATTTGGATCAGAGGCAACCACAACGCTCAAATTTATGCTGAGACGATTGTATCAGACGTCATCGTTCCTCTACAAGTGCAAATCGGTCCCTTATTTCAGTTAGTGCATGATAATGCACTTTTGATGTGTGTAGTTTAAATCTAGTATGTATTGCGAATTTCTTAATGGATAAAAACATAGAACAAAGAGTTTGTCTTTTTGGCGTCGCTAATGGAATTTCGTGTTCGGAGTCACTGAAAATGTTACACTTACGGTGATATTATCGACTTTATCAAAAACACGTGCTAATGAGTGGCAAAGCACGCACAAAGCGTTCAAAAGCGGTCGTGATGTGATGGATGATTTGCTTCGCTCTGGTAGGCCATCAATGTCTTCAACTGAAGTTAACATCGCAAAAGTGAAGGAAATGGTAACTGAAAATCCAGTCTCATTCAAGTTTGAGATAGCCGCTGAACTTTCTGTGTCTCACGAGTCGATCCGTACAATTTTAAATAATCACTTGGGTATGAAACATGTTGCCGTTCGGCTAGTCCCAAAATACCTGAATTTTCCCCAAAACCTCAATCGCATAAGAGTCGCTATGGACATGCTACAACGAGTCAAATTCCGACCCAACATTAATGCAACGCATTGTTACTGGTGACGAAACGTGGGTTTACGAGTTTGACATGCAAACTGGTCAACAAGCTTCGGAATGGCGCCTTCCGACTGAACCGAAACCGAAAAAACCACGCCAAAGTCGACTAAAAGTCAAAGTCATGTTGACTGTTTTCTTTGACTATCGCGGTGTTGTGCACTCGGAATTCTTGCCGGAAGGTCAAACGGTAAATAAAGAATATTATTTGAGCTTTATGCGGAGTTTATGAGAGCAAATTCCACGAAAAAGGCCAAATTTGTGGAAAGAAAATTCTTGGATTTAGCACCACGATAATGCGACTTCGCACAAGGCCATCGTGAACAAATTTTTGACCAAAAACTCTACAAATACTATCGGGCAACCACCTTATTCATCAGATATGGCTCCAGCCGACTTCTTTCTTTTTCCTAAACTCAAATTACCACTTCGTGGCACCCGTTTTCATTCGGTAGAAGACCTATAGGAGAATTCGCGGCGAGAACTTAACTCAGTTCCGGAAAAGCGTTTAAAAAATGTTTTGATGATTGGATTATTCGTTGGCGTAAATGTATCGTTTCTGAAGGAGCATACTTTGAAGGCGATAAAATAAATTTGGATGAATAACTAACATTTTGTGTAATAGTGATCTTTTCCCGGTACTTTATTGACAGAGTAGTATACTCACAGTCATCTATTACGCCTTTTTAGATAGAACACTCTTAGCCAAGGCAAGTACGATATTATCTTATTAGTCTATGGTATTATGCAGTCTTCGGTACACTTATCGGTGTCATAATTGTGTCAAATAATTACGCTTACCTTAGCCCAGATAATACTACCGAATAAGCATTTTGCAAACTGACTGAATTAGGGTTCTTTATTGAAATAATAAAAACCTGCAAGTAATACATTTTTATGTAGGTAGGCTATAATTATAATTACCTACCAAAAACTACACAATAGGTAGCTAAAATTCTTCAGGACTTTTTTCTCATAAGATGTCTTTATTAGATTCTAATTTTAAATGTTGTAGTAATTTCGCAGGCTCAGTTTTTAGGATAGTTCAGGCACATTTATATATGTGGTTCGGGTTTCAATATGTTATTCATTATTACAGTCGTACCTAATTTACGATCATTTTCTTACTCGCAGAATAAGTTCAGTTGCTCAGTCCTTTACAAGCGGAAGGCAGAGACAGACGTGATTACGTTGTCAGCGGTTAAGTTTACAAGGTCAGTCATTTCAATAAATACTGCCACTCATCAGCACATAGCCATGCAGTAGTTGCCTAATCTAAGTTGATTGTCGCGTAACATTATAAATTTTGGTACCTAAAACTTATTCTATTTTATTATTATATTGGAGTATACCAATGGATGAAAGTACAGAGCACAGAGAGGAGCCCAGTGAAGAGGAAAATCCTATGCAGTTAGCAAGGCTGTCTCAAATCAGACTACCTAGCAGTAATAATTGAAATATATTTTAATCATTAAAATCATACCAAGTCTCGACAAAGGCTTTTATTGGCTGTAATTCTCATTATTAATAGGAACCAATTCTATGTCCCTTTTTTGTTGAGTAGTTTAGGCATAAAAGAGTAACAAACTCACTTTCGGATTTTTTTACACAAATTTCTTTTGGATCTTTTGGAAGAAATAATTTAAATAATTTAAAATATTACTCACGTAGTCTTCATTTAAAATCGAGAGCAGTAAAAAAGTAAAGTAAAGTTTTTAAAGCAGCCTGGGAAATATTATTTTTAATTTATCACGATTTTAATTTTATTGTGAGGGATGTAATATTTTCAATTTTACTACAATTTTTTTCCTCTTTTTCTTCGTTTTCTGACTCACTAAGCGGGAAGGAATCAAAAAATCCTGATTTATTTTAGCTTCTTCTTTTTGTTGTTGTACGGAACCATCATGCTCGTGTGGAGGCAATACTCGAACTTTACCAATTTTACACGTATCATGACTACTTATTTATGTTTTGGTTTTGTGGCAACTCTTCTGTATTTTACGGTGCAACTAGAAAAATACAGAAGAGTTTTGTTTTTGTCATTCGTACCACTATTGATGGACTACAAAAGAGTACCTACGGCAGGAAGAGCTATTTCCCCCAGGCGCACGCCACAATTCCCGAACCCTTCTCATTAATTGAGATGGGAGGCGCCCGTAGGGGTTCCAATGGCCACTGTATTGGTCGTGTCCACAGTCTAATTTGGGCTGGATGACACAGCGGCAACGATAGCGTGCAAACCCCACTCCATAATGTGCTGCACTAAGAGGTCTTGTGAAGCTCCGGAGTGGTTTAAATTAGTCTAGAGGAAGTTGAGATGGGCCGTACTTAACATTAAGTTTCTTGCAACTCAACCTCCTTGGGCAAATGCCATGGCGCCCTTGAAGTAGCCCTTGTACAAGGAACTGGTGGGGAAGCAGATCCTTCCCCCCATGATATGCCCAGAGGGCAATTTAGCAGTGGCGCAGACTGCGCACCTCATGTCCGCGACACTTTGTGGCTATTTTGACAGCAATTAGCACGTGTCAGTGCGGTCAACTTCGACTGGGCACCGCTGCCGAGTGTGCCCGAGGTTCATGCACTTAAAGCACCTCATTGCCAGCGGTTCCAAAGTCTAGACACGGGCTCCACTTTTTCAGGGACCAACCAGGAGCCGGCCTGACTCCACAATACCCTTAGCGGCCCCCACAGGACACCGGACCAGAACGGAGGCCCCGTTCGTGCCTAGCCCAAAACTGATTTTCCAAGGCGGCGACGACCTCTTCGGCCCGGATGGAATCATACATACTCGATATGGTACAAGGCAATTTGGATATGAGGCTGGTTAAAATTTCCAAATAACCCCATATCAGTTTCCAAAAAGCCCCATTTAAAAAAAGTTATATTATTTGAAATATATTGAAATAGCTTAATAAACTTTATTATAATCCTTTATTTGAATAGTTAAATAAACAATAAAACTTACCACAGTCTTAAAAATATGTTTGCAAATAATAATTCCAACCGAAAGTTTCAACACGAAAATTGTATTACCACCGACAGACTCTCGCTAAATGTAGTTCATAACATCACACGCGCGGTGTTCTTAGTGTTCTTCTCTCTGATTGGTCGAGATTGACAGTTAACGGAGTTACCAGCTGTTAGAGAAAAAAAAAGGTTGCGTTCACGTTTATTATTTTTAATTTGTTTGCGTTCGTTCAAAAATATTATTTTTTTCCAAAAAGCCCCACACCAAATAGCCCCGTTCTACCGGTACTATATTTTAACAATATCTGCACAAGAGAACAATCTATTCCGTTCGTAAACCGATACGTATAATCAATTGACTATTCTTAATTCTTTTATTACTCGAATCTATATTTTTGCCTTTAAGTGTTAACAACGATACGTACACGCTTGTCTAACACTTACTTATTTAAGTACTTACTTATTGTTAAATTGTTTGTTGGTTTTTTAGGGTTCCGTAGCCAAATGGCAAAAAACGGAACCCTTATGGATTCGTCATGTCTGTCTGTCCGTCCGTATGTCACAGCCACTTTTCACACACAGCACACAGGTGTCATAGATAATACATTTAGACTGGTTGTCGTTATGCGACTTTGAGCGGCCGCTCATATAAATGTTTAGGTAGGTAGGGTGCGCATTTTTTCACATAACTTTTTAAGTTCTACTAACGGAAGTCCGCAGGCCCCCCGACCCCTCCCCCCCCCCCTCCCATTTCTTAATCTTAAGTGTGTGTAATAAAAACAAAATTATGAGTTCAAATATTTTCTTAGTTCGGTTAGGTTAGGTTAGGTTAAAAAGAAAATTATGATAATTGTCTGTTACGAAGGAAATAAGTAAAAAAATGATATCTTTTAATTTTTTATATTTTAGCGTTTTATTAGCGCTTAAATATACTTAAGTAAAATTTTAAACACTGAAAAAAGACGTCAACCTCAGGCGGGAAGCCCGCCAGAGGTTGTCGTCTTTTTTCAGTGTTTAAAATTTTACTTAAACGATATCTTTATTATTGAAATTTTGCATTCACAATGCTAACTATATAGATATAGGATAAAATGTTTACTTGAAAATAATCAATATGGAAGAAAAACCTATAACTATATAGCATTGTGAATGCAAAATTTCAATAATAAAGATATTTATAAGCAATTACGTCTTTATCGATTGTTAAATACTTGCAATAGTATTTCTTTCGAATGTGAGGGTAAACTTCACAGTGACGTAATACCGCTGGCTTGCCGCTGCAAGCCGCTTTTTTTTTACGCTTAAATCAAACTACTAGGAAAAATTCAACGAGTCTTCTGGGGTCTCGGTGGCTCAGCTGTTAGAGCAGTGAACCGGCAATCCAAAGGTCGTGGGTTCGAATCCCACTCGAGCTTCCTGAGACTGGTTGATTTTTTTTACATTTTATCCTAAGAAAAAATGAGTTTAAACTTGTGCTTAGTAACGACAGTATTAATAAAAAAAATATGATAACTCTGTTAAGAGTTTCGATAGTAGTAATAAAATCAACACCGACTTTTACACCCACATTTTTTTACATATTCAAACTAGCCTAATTCTTTGAACTGCTCGAGTTTATTATAGCTCATTTACAGTTTATGAACAAAAAAAAGTATGAGGATAAAAATTAGGAAGAGTGATTATTAAGAACACAAATCGGTAGTAAAACAAAAAATAGGAATACTTAATAGTTTTATGTGAGCCAATATGGACCCCTTTAGGTATCATATTGACTTTAGGGTGCAGGAATTGGTTGTAAAAGAGATTTTTTCAAGAGTGCAGTAAGACAAGATTCTATAAGTGTTGGAAAACTCATCAATGCAGTTTTAATATTTAAGGTAAACTTAAATTATACTTATTGCGTTAGGCAAGTAGACTTTAAAGACATTGTAAAAGTAACGGAGTTTTTTTTTATTAATTTGGGAACGAACAGTTACCTACCTACATATTTTTTAATTAAATCGAACAAATTATTACAAAAAAAACCCTAAATTAAACACTTGTATTATATAAGGCAAACAAACAGTACAAAGAATATCAGGCAATATAGATAATACCTATTAAATAAAAAAAAACTGGCCAAATGCGAGTCGGACTCGCCCATGCAGGGTTCCGTGGCAGCAAGTAACATCATATAAAATTTTTTGTAGTTCTTTAAACCCATTATAGCCTAGCGGTGCCGTTTGGCACCCAATTTAATGCGTTCATATTTTCGCGACACTAGCGCGTCTCAGGCGATGAAGGCCGGTGGTTCACCATCGATGCGATACTAGAGACAGATAGGTAATAGTTTAATTACTTCGCATCAACCTGTGCACTTGTTGCGACTAGCATTAGCGTTTATAAGTTAGTATTGTGAAATTATTCGCAAAAATAGATTGCACTCTCAAGAAAGTGGGTCATAATTTATTTATTTTGTGTAATTTAACAATAATGTGCATTCTTTTTTGTTGTTATATTATTGTTGGACTACATGATATTGCAATATTATGAAGATTTGTTGTTATGTTTGGTTTATCGTTCGCGAAGTCATGGGTGCCGTATGGCACCTCTAGGCCGATATGCTGTATGACCAAGGGGATAAAGCAGTGTCTTCTGTCGCGATGACGATTTAAATCGCGAGTGTAACGAAGGACTCGAGGTTTACTCCCGAGCGTAGCGAGGGTGTTAAAAACTTAAATCACGCTCATCATGTGCTCAAGTCTCGGATGCACTATATTGAACCTCCAGAGCCTGCAATCTTATTACTTTTGTATAAATTCATAAAATAAATGCTGCTTGCCTTCTCGTTTAAGGTCAGGTCAAGAGTACCCTAAACCGATGAGCATGTATGAAAAATGTTATGAGAGTAAGTGAAGCAAAGGATGTGTGTAAAGATCGTAGCAAATGTAAATGTGTGGTACCCCTCTGGGAAGCGGCCGTGATGTAGGTATGTATGTATGTATTTATAAATGCTGCTCTTTTTTATTAACTTTGTTCCCGACGGGTGTAGTCGCCGAACAGTTTAGCCGTTGTGCTTCGATGTGGACTGTATGTTCTTCAATAAAACTCGGTTCTTGATTAGTGCTTCTTTATTCTTCAAGGTGGGGTCCGGAGAGCTTACAAATTCTGCTCTGACCGGCCGTGACTTAAACACATTATGGGTTGGCAACTAGCAGCCTTGTGGGACAGCTGCCGGCTCATGTGGGCAGTTTTACATTTTACCATAACTAACTACCCACATGAACCGTCGTAATTTGTGCAGCTGTCCCTTTCGTTCGGACCTCTCTTTTTATCTTAAATTTATTACCTACCCTACGGTATCACTCGTAATCTGGATACCCTACTTATTTATTTTCTTAATTACATTGATATTCCTAACAATAGAAACCTATAATTACGAAAACTAATCTCTTACTTTCCTAACTTTAATTACCTTAGAGAGGCGTAAGGCCCCTGGGCACGTATACCTGGCCCTTACCTTGTCAAAACCATTACCTGTTTAATAACTTTTACCTTTTGTTAAAATGAAACGCAAAAAATTAATTATTTATTATCAAAAAACCTTTACACATATGAGACTTAATCTACTTATGCAAATACACATACCTAAATTTAGCCGTATTATATCTAACTATATAATATCATAAAGTCGAGACTTCTGTCCGTAACAGGCTCCCCCCGGCGCAGCATCCGCGTAGCCTCTTCACTCCATCGGCAGGACAGCCAGTCTCGTCGTCGGTCGTCGGAACGTGTCGCCTTTGGTGCGCACCTCTACGTTGCGTACTTCGTTGTCAGGTCCAGGAAATGTCTTCGTGACGACGCCTCTAGGCCATACATTACGGGGTAGTGTGTTATCCACAATTATGACCACGTCGCCCTCTCGTACGTTGCGTCGCTCGGAGTCGCGCGTGCCGCCGCGCGGTATGAGTAGTGGTAGATACTCGCGCAGCCAGCGTCGCCAGTACTCGTCCGCCAGCGCCTGCGCCGCCCGCCATGTGTTTCGGTCGGCGCGCTCGCACGGCCCAGTGGTGGGCAGGCCGCTCGAGCTACCCAAAAGGAAGTGATTGGGTGTCAGCGCTTCCGGGTCGTCGATGCTCACAGGGACGTGTGTTAGAGGCCGAGCGTTGACAGTGTGCTCGGCTTCGGCTAGTAGCGTCATAAGTACTTCTTCACGCGGTGACTTCTCGTTGAGCGTAGTGCGCAGCGCCGTTTTGACTGTTCTCACCAGCCGTTCCCATGCGCCGCCTTGGTGTGGCGCGCCTGGCGAAATGTAACGCCACTCTGTGCGTTGCGTTAGCGCGTATTCTCGTAGCGCTGGCTCCCATTCTTCGTATGCGGCCTTTAATTCTCGGTCCGCGCCTTTAAAATTCGTAGCGTTGTCACTATATATAACGTGGGGCCATCCCCTCCTGGCCGCCATTCGTCTTAGAGCCATAATCGCTGAGTCGGTAGATAAGCTCGCCGTAAGTTCAATATGCACAGCTCGCGTAGTGAGGCATGTGAATAGCGCCCCCCATCGTTTCTCATGGCGCCGGCCGATAGTCACAGTCATCGGGCCAAAATAATCTAGGCCACAGTTCGTAAAAGGCCGTACAAAAGCTTCCATACGTGCTTTTGGTAAGTCGCCGTGCACCGGCGTCGTAGGTAGCGTCTTTCTCACTTTACAAAATGCACAATTGAACGCCACGGATCTCACAGCCGGCCTCAATCGTAGAACCCAGTATCGTTGCCTTATTTCGTTGACGACGCGCTCATTGTGCGAGTGGTGGGCGCGACGGTGCTCACGTTTAAGTAGCAATTGCGCATACGGGTGGCTGCCGTCCAGTATTACGGGCGTAGTAGCGGGGGCAGACACACCCGCTGCCCTTATTCGCCCTCTTGCTCGTAATACTCCGCCTTCGTCGATGAACACGTCGAGTCGTCGTAGTCTGCTGCCCGCGCGTAGTTTGCGGGATGCTTTGAGGCGGTCGATGTCGTCTGCGAAGCTCTCTCGTTGCGATTCAATGGTTAGTAGGCGCTCGGCCTCGTTGATATGTTCAATTGTCATGTTACTAGCGCGGCGGCGGCATCTCTGAGTGAATAGTAGCACATTCGCCATCGTTCTAACTAAACGCTCGTAGGAAGAGAAGCGTTTAGCGTCTGGCACTACGCTACTATCACTCTGCCACGTGTGCGTGTGCGTCACGCAGTGTTCACTCTCCGCGCTGTGTTCGTTGTTGATGACGTCACTCGTAGGCCATTCGGTTTCGTTTTCGTATAAAAATGCCGGTCCGACAAACCACCGATCATTCTTCGTTTTCATAATCTCACTGCCGCGCGTTACGTCGTCCGCGACATTGTGAGCCGTAGGGACCCATCGCCATTGTGACGGCATCGTCGTTTCTGTGATCTCAGTTAAGCGGTGCGCTACATAGGGGGTGTAACGCACCGTGTCGTTATTTATCCATTTCAACACTGTTTGTGAATCGGTCCAATATACGACTCTCTCAGGTTGCCATCTTTGTTCATTCAATACTGAGCTCGCTAGTCGCGTAGCTATCAACGCCGCTTGCAACTCCATTCTCGGAATACTTTGTTGCTTTATCGGTGCCACTCTGGCCTTAGCAGCGGCGAGTGCGACTTGTATTTCGCCATTTTCACCCTTCATTCTCCAATATACTGCAACGCCGTAAGCGACTTCGCTGGCGTCACAAAAAACATGTAGTTGCTTTCTCGTCACTCCCCCCGTGTGTAGACGCCGGGGTAGACGCAGACTACGTAATGCCCTCAATCCGTTCAACCATTCATGGAACTCGCCGGCCTCGTAATCGGGTAAGACCTCGTCCCATTCTATTTTTAACCGCCATATGCCTTGTAAGATGATCTTCGCTCGTATAGTATAATAACTCAACAGTCCGAGTGGGTCAAATATTGACATAACCGCACTCAGCGCCTCTCGTTTAGTAGGAGCGCGCCTCATTTGCTTCACGTCGTCGTGCACGCGAACCATCTCGGTGTTAAACGCCAACTCGTCTGTAGCAGCGTCCCATAGTAAACCGAGCGTTCTGCCACATTGCTGAAGACTAGCGCCGAGCTGTCGAGGTGATGTGTCACGGCTTTCTGCTGGCAGCTCACGCAACACGCACGGTCCGTTAGAGTTATAACCGGCCAGCGTGAATCCTGCCTGCGCGTGAACCTTCGCGACCTCCTTTATCGTTTCAATCGCTTCTTGCTCGGTGTCGTAGTAGTCGACGTAGTCGTCCATATAATGGTTTCTCGTAATTGCCTCGTATGCGCGCGGATACTCAGCAGCGTGCGTTTCAGCGTTCAAATCTCTCACGCTGTGCGCTAAGAAAGGTGAACTCTTAGCTCCGAATATCATTGACGTCATCTTGTAGCGTGTAGGTGGCTTCGTTCGGTCGGCGCCCCTCCATAGGAACATCTGAGCGGGTTGGTCACCTTTAAATATCTTAACTTGAAGAAACATCTCCCGGATGTCGGCCGTAATTGCGTTAGCTCGTTCGCGAAATCGTAGTAGCAGGCCCGCCAGGTCGCGTAGTAAGTCGGGACCCTCCAAAAGCTCGTCATTCAGACAAACTCCGTTTGCTTCGGCGGCCGCGTCAAAGACAACTCGTAGTTTTCCGGGCTTATTCGGATTTGTTACGGCGAAGTGAGGTAAGTACCATAAATGCGGGCTCATCAAATCGCTCTCGCTACTTTCCTCGGCATAGTGTTTATCAAATAGATTCTCTATTTGATTCGTATAAGCTCGTTTGAATTAGACATGGGCGCCGAGTAAAAAAAATCCAGCGGCGGCGCGCCTTAAAAATATGCTCGGCGGCGGCGTGAAGCCGGCGGCGTGGGATTTTTGAAGTCATTTTTGGTTATGTAATTAAAGATAGAAATAAGAGTGATAAATAAAACCAACACTTCACAAAGATTTCAACAACAAAACATTATATCGTCGCCGTAGAGCGAAAAGTCACTAAGTAATTAAAATTGATAATGGAGTTCCTCCATGCGTCGTGTTCCTCAATGCTGAGTTGTAACGTCCCTTCTGCATCACTTTCTCTCTTATGGTTTTCCTCCATCTGTTTCTGTATCTGGCGGTCTGGAGGGCGCTGTGAACTGAAGAGTTAAGAGTGGTGCGGATCTGGTCAGACCAACGTATTGGGCTGCGTCCTCGAGGCCGTTTCCCATCTTTGCCGATCGCTATGAGCTTCTCGAGTTTGTCACCGTCTTTCCTTGCAATGTGACCGAATTATTCGAGAATTTTGCGTAGACATCCGAGGATGACAGCCGCGAGGAGATTTTGAGTTCTCGCAATATAGAGACGTTAGTCCGAAATGCTGTCCAAGGAATACGGAGCATCTTTCTCCAGCACCACATCTCAAAAGCGTCAATGCGTTTGCGGTCTGCAGCTTTTAGTGTCCAAGTCTCAGCGCCGTATAAAAGATCGAGAAGACACGAGTCCGTACCAGTCTGGTTTTGGTTTTTACGGAAATATTGCGATCTCTCCAGATTTTTGCAAGCTGAGACATGGCGCTCTTAGCCATGCCAATTCTCCTGCGCACTTCCTTCTCGCACGAACCATCGTTACTGATGGAACCCAGGTATATAAAGTTTTCCATTATTTCTAGGTCCAATGCGCCAGTGAGTTCCAACTTCTCAGATCTATAATAGGCGAAATCCGAACTGGTAGTCACTGAGGAGATCATTGGTCTCAAGGTATGCCAGCAGCCGAGAGTTCAGTACACGTTCCGTATTCTTGCAGAGTATGGGCTTGACTGAAATCGTCTTACAGTAAGATGGATCGGCACGGCTACCTTTTTTGGGCGCAGGCTGCACATTAGTCAGCTTCCACGACTGAGGAACTAGACCAGTCTCAAGTGAGAGGCGATACAGGTGTGTTAGAACAGTAGACAAGTTAGGTGCACACTTACGTGGGACTATGGCCGGGATTCTATCAGGACCACTAGCCTTATTCACGTTAGAGTACGGAGAGCTTTGAGTACCTCTTTGCTGCTGATATGAGGTTCTCCCATGGAGAGGTCGGCTATATGCAACTTAGGTGGAACCTTGCTCGCGTCTGCCAGACGTGAGTTCTTTGCAAAAAGAGTGGAATTACCTTCTCAGCTGCAGGTAAGCCGTCAGGCTTTATCACCGGTGGAAATAAAGATATTTCTAAATTTTTCGCACCCGTTTGTATTACCTATAGCTCAGGCTAAGAAAGCTGACGGGGTTCCGGTTACAGTTACAGCAGTGTGCCATACGCCCCAACATTTCTAAGATACTATGTCAACGCGTTGGTGTGGACGTCTTAACGTTAGGCACGTTTGCGAAGTCCCCAAACAAAGGGCGTTCTTCTGATTCTTCTCCCTCTTGATCGGAAATAGGGTCGTCTTCGTCCTCATCGAGCACTTGAGCTGACGCCCCGCGCGGCGCCTGCACGGCCCGTATGAGTAAAGAATAAACTGAGATTATTGTTACAAGCCAGCCAGTTAACCCACCAACCCGCATTGGGCCAGCGTGGTGGGTTATGGCCCAATATACCCACGTGCTATTGTTCACGTGGAAGGCCTGAATGATAATTGTTACAGAGCCTACACATTGGAACAGTCTAGTCGGCGCGAAATTTTGAACAGTCGGCGGCGGCGGCGGCGCGCCATACCTAAACGGCGGCGGCGAGCCACGGCGGCGCCCATGTCTAGTTTGAATTCGTCAGACTTGTCCATCTTCCGTTCTATGGATTTCAATCGTCTCAATGCTGACTCGTAACTTGGCGGCAGCGTGACGTCATCACGTCGCCACGGTAATCTAACTTCGTATTTTCCGTTGACTTTCTTTGTCGTCGTTTTAAACGATTCCATGGCGCGTGCATCACTCGGGCTCACTCGCTCCTTCTTTGTTATTCCCAGTGAGTCAATTTCGAAGTGCTTCTTTACCATAGCATGGAGTTCGTTGTCGGGTAAAAGAGTGCGCGAGATCGTCGCGCACTGCGGCGTGTTTACGTATAACACCGCAGCCGTATTACTCTCCATCAGCACGCTTGACCGTGGCGCTGATCCGTGTATTACCCACCCCAGCTTCGTGAGCGATGCGATCGGTTCGTCTCGCTTGCCCTGTAGCAATCTTCGTGTGACTATGAGATGCCAATTGTCTGCCCCAATCAGTATTCGAGGCTTGACATGTCCGTAGCAGACGTTGCTGTTTGATAACTCTTTCATATGAGTGTATCTCAAACAGTCGTTGTGCACCGTCTGTCCGTTGAGTGATAAATCTTTCATCGTTCTAGCTTTAATGTCGAATTGTCGTTTATTCGTAGTTGCAATTAACTTTAAATTCACCGTCTTGGTTTCGCACGTCGTTTGTGTATTCACGCTTCGTATTTTCAAATCGTTCGCCGGCCCGTCCGCGCCTACGTAGTCCGCCAGGTCTTGGTCGATTAGCGTAACAGTCGACCCCTCGTCGAGCAAGGCGTATGTGTCGATTGACCCCTTTAGTCCCTTGATGGTAACGGGACATACTTTCAGTAACACCTTGGTAGCATCGGTCGAGTGATTAACCGACGCCACCATCTCGGTTTCGTTCGGCCTGGTGCGGTGTTCGTGTAGCAAGGCGTGGTGGGGATGGCGGCAATCATCAACTCCGCACAGATCGCGTTTATCGCATTGTAGGCGACGGTGTTTCTTATTCGCACAACGGAAACACACTCCGCTTTTCTTTATCCATTCCCATCGTTGTTTAACCGTCATGGTTTTAAAGCGATCACAATGCGGCACGTCATGACGTCCTCCACAACGTAGACATTCTTTGTTTATGACGTCATCACTTGTTGCGTATACAGCCGTATTTTTCTTTCGCTCGATTCGTTGTTTCACGTTCGCTCGTGTTTCCGTAATAACGTTCTTTCGCGTAGGGTTGTAGCTCACGTATGCATACTGTAGGGCTCTGTCGGCTTCTCTCATGAGGAAGTGGGATAGCGTGACGATCTCAGGCTCGGCATAGCTTCCGTAGTCAGTTGCGTAGTCGCACCACCTTGAGCGTAGGTGCGGTCCGAGCTTGTCCACCACTTCTCGCGTTAACATTGGATTTCGTAAGTACCCTCTGTTGTCGATATTATCGAGTATGCACACAATGTTCTGCAGTTTGATCGCGAACGTGTTCAACTCACTGGCCGTCGTGCCGGGACGCGGCAGTCTCTTAATGTCGTCCAGCGCTCGATCAATTATTACTTCTGGCCGTCCGAAGCATTGCTCGAGTGTTTTCATAACCACTTCCGGGTCCACGGCCGTATATAAAAGAGCGGACACCGCTTCCTTTGCTTCATCTTTAAGACAGCTTCTTAATCGTGCCAAGTTCTCGGCTTTGCTAAAGTTAAATTGTTTAGTCGTATCGCGCATCGCCGCTTTAAACGGCAACCATTCGGCCGGCGAGCCGCTGAATATAGGCAAATCCAGCGCCTGTCGTGGTACCGGTCGATTATGCATCATTTTCTCTAGTGTAAGTGCGAGCTTAACCATCCCCGTGTCGTCTTTGCTCGTTTGATCACGGTTCGCTGCCTCTTTCACTACGTTTTCGTTTTCAACATATGGCGAATCAGTGAGGTGGCGACCTCTGTCCATCTCACTTGCGCGCGCATCCTTTTGTCTTTGTCGCACATTTCCGACTTTATCTGTGTCGGGCTCATGCACGTTCCGACGCCGATCCAACCATTCATCCACTCTCAGTTGGGCAATATCGGCGGGTAAGCTCTCCGGTTCTAAATCCGTTTCTTCTTCAATAACGGCGATTTCGTATGCAAGTCTCTTCTTAATCATTTCCGTTTCCAATTGTAACTCTCGCCGACGTACTTCGGCGAGCCCCTCCTCCGCTTGAAGTTGCGCTTGTTTTACTCGTGAGGCGACGCTCGTTGTCGATCGTACCGACGGCGGCCCGGCTCTGGGCGCGTCGGGTGGCGGTGCGTCGTCGTTGTGTCTAACTTCCGTAGTGGCGGTGATGCCGCGTTCAGCGGTCTCTTGTTGCGGTTCCATTGGCGTCACAGGTGAGGCAAGGTTTGAGGGTGATGCGGGTGGTCTGTCGAACGTTTGTAGTCCCGTTGTCGTCTCGGCTTGGCTTTGTCTTCGGGTGGTCGGCATCTTCTTTCTTGCTGCCCCTACTCCTAACAATCTCAAACGGGCACGCTATGTGGGGAGCCCGTCCAAGGATGGAGTTCGTGCGGGAGTGGAAAGGTAGGACCTACCCAGCAGAGAGTCGACGTGGACAACGAGGCGCTCGCGAATCGGCTGGAGTGTCCGACAGCTTAGGCAGTGCCTACAGAAAGGACCCCCGCTCCACGACAAACAGTACTGGCGTAGCCGGACTCTTAAGCTTGCCCTAAAAAGGACAAACTGACGACCCCGTCCGATAAGTCGTCCCGCCTTGAACGGCGTTTACTCAGAACGCACACCGTTTGGCACCGTTAGGTGATGTGACGTTTTGAGCCGCGGTCCGCCCGCGTTAGCACTTGTTGCAGAACACAAGTGGTGTGGTTACAATACGTTGGTGGTTACGTTGGTGGTTACGTTGGTGGTCACGTTGGTGGTTACGTAGATCTTCTATCTTCAAATGGACGAAGGCTTCAGTTCTTCAAATCCGGCTCCGAAGGTCCAAAGAAATTGTTCCCGACGGGTGTAGTCGCCGAACAGTTTAGCCGTTGTGCTTCGATGTGGACTGTATGTTCTTCAATAAAACTCGGTTCTTGATTAGTGCTTCTTTATTCTTCAAGGTGGGGTCCGGAGAGCTTACAAATTCTGCTCTGACCGGCCGTGACTTAAACACATTATGGGTTGGCAACTAGCAGCCTTGTGGGACAGCTGCCGGCTCATGTGGGCAGTTTTACATTTTACCATAACTAACTACCCACATGAACCGTCGTAATTTGTGCAGCTGTCCCTTTCGTTCGGACCTCTCTTTTTATCTTAAATTTATTACCTACCCTACGGTATCACTCGTAATCTGGATACCCTACTTATTTATTTTCTTAATTACATTGATATTCCTAACAATAGAAACCTATAATTACGAAAACTAATCTCTTACTTTCCTAACTTTAATTACCTTAGAGAGGCGTAAGGCCCCTGGGCACGTATACCTGGGACTTACCTTGTCAAAACCATTACCTGTTTAATAACTTTTACCTTTTGTTAAAATGAAACGCAAAAAATTAATTATTTATTATCAAAAAACCTTTACACATATGAGACTTAATCTACTTATGCAAATACACATACCTAAATTTAGCCGTATTATATCTAACTATATAATATCATAAAGTCGAGACTTCTGTCCGTAACAAACTTATCTTTATATAAGTACAATAAAACATTAAAATCATAAATAAACGGAAAATATAACTTGCTAACGGTAACATAAAATAAATGTAAAAGAGGCATGTTAGACTACGTATTATGCCTAGCGGTGCCATATGGCACCCATTGTTTTTTTCAGAAGTAATAAATCGATTAAACTTTTAATAATCAAAAACAACTTAGAGGACATATAACAACATATTTATAATAATATATCCAAAAATTATCAGTTTCTGAGAACCTAAAGTAATTCAGGTCATAATGGGTTAATCGATGATTAAAAATAGTGTATTTTTTAAAAATAATTCTTTTATGACGTATTAAAAAAACTACTTATTAGATCTCGTTCAAACCAATTTTCGGTGGAAGTTTGCATGGTAATGTACATCATGTATTTTTTTAGTTTTATTATTCTCTTATTTTAGAAGTTACAGGACACACACACACACACACATACACACACACACACACACACACACACACACACACACACACACACATTTTACCACTTTAGAAGTGTCTCTCGCGCAAACTATTCAGTTTAGAAAAAAATGATATTAGAAACCTCAATATAATTTTTAAAGACCTATCCATAGAATTAGATACCCTACATGGATGGGTTAGATGTAAAAAAAATTATTGCATTTCAGTTCTAAGTATGGGGTACCCCCAAAATTTATTGTTTTTTCTTTTTTTCTGCCGTTCACAGAATACATCTACTTACCAAGTTTCAACAATATAGTTCTTATAATTTCGGAAAAAAGTGGCTGTGACATACGGACGGACAGACAGACATGACGAATCCATAAGGGTTCCGTTTTTTGCCATTTGGCTACGGAACCCTAAAAAACCAACAAACAATTTAACAATAAGTAAGTACTTAAATAAGTAAGTGTTAGACAAGCGTGTACGTATCGTTGTTAACACTTAAAGGCAAAAATATAGATTCGAGTAATAAAAGAATTAAGAATAGTCAATTGATTATACGTATCGGTTTACGAACGGAATAGATTGTTCTCTTGTGCAGATATTGTTAAAATATAGTACCGGTAGAACGGGGCTATTTGGTGTGGGGCTTTTTGGAAAAAAATAATATTTTTGAACGAACGCAAACAAATTAAAAATAATAAACGTGAACGCAACCTTTTTTTTTCTCTAACAGCTGGTAACTCCGTTAACTGTCAATCTCGACCAATCAGAGAGAAGAACACTAAGAACACCGCGCGTGTGATGTTATGAACTACATTTAGCGAGAGTCTGTCGGTGGTAATACAATTTTCGTGTTGAAACTTTCGGTTGGAATTATTATTTGCAAACATATTTTTAAGACTGTGGTAAGTTTTATTGTTTATTTAACTATTCAAATAAAGGATTATAATAAAGTTTATTAAGCTATTTCAATATATTTCAAATAATATAACTTTTTTTAAATGGGGCTTTTTGGAAACTGATATGGGGTTATTTGGAAATTTTAACCAGCCTCATATCCAAATTGCCTTGTACCATATCGAGTATGTATGATTCCATCCGGGCCGAAGAGGTCGTCGCCGCCTTGGAAAATCAGTTTTGGGCTAGGCACGAACGGGGCCTCCGTTCTGGTCCGGTGTCCTGTGGGGGCCGCTAAGGGTATTGTGGAGTCAGGCCGGCTCCTGGTTGGTCCCTGAAAAAGTGGAACCCGTGTCTAGACTTTGGAACCGCTGGCAATGAGGTGCTTTAAGTGCATGAACCTCGGGCACACTCGGCAGCGGTGCCCAGTCGAAGTTGACCGCACTGACACGTGCTAATTGCTGTCAAAATAGCCACAAAGTGTCGCGGACATGAGGTGCGCAGTCTGCGCCACTGCTAAATTGCCCTCTGGGCATATCATGGGGGGAAGGATCTGCTTCCCCACCAGTTCCTTGTACAAGGGCTACTTCAAGGGCGCCATGGCATTTGCCCAAGGAGGTTGAGTTGCAAGAAACTTAATGTTAAGTACGGCCCATCTCAACTTCCTCTAGACTAATTTAAACCACTCCGGAGCTTCACAAGACCTCTTAGTGCAGCACATTATGGAGTGGGGTTTGCACGCTATCGTTGCCGCTGTGTCATCCAGCCCAAATTAGACTGTGGACACGACCAATACAGTGGCCATTGGAACCCCTACGGGCGCCTCCCATCTCAATTAATGAGAAGGGTTCGGGAATTGTGGCGTGCGCCTGGGGGAAATAGCTCTTCCTGCCGTAGGTACTCTTTTGTAGTCCATCAATAGTGGTACGAATGACAAAAACAAAACTCTTCTGTATTTTTCTAGTTGCACCGTAAAATACAGAAGAGTTGCCACAAAACCAAAACATAAATAAGTAGTCATGATACGTGTAAAATTGGTAAAGTTCGAGTATTGCCTCCACACGAGCATGATGGTTCCGTACAACAACAAAAAGAAGAAGCTAAAATAAATCAGGATTTTTTGATTCCTTCCCGCTTAGTGAGTCAGAAAACGAAGAAAAAGAGGAAAAAAATTGTAGTAAAATTGAAAATATTACATCCCTCACAATAAAATTAAAATCGTGATAAATTAAAAATAATATTTCCCAGGCTGCTTTAAAAACTTTACTTTACTTTTTTACTGCTCTTGATTTTAAATGAAGACTACGTGAGTAATATTTTAAATTATTTAAATTATTTCTTCCAAAAGATCCAAAAGAAATTTGTGTAAAAAAATCCGAAAGTGAGTTTGTTACTCTTTCATGCCTAAACTACTCAACAAAAAAGGGACATAGAATTGGTTCCTATTAATAATGAGAATTACAGCCAATAAAAGCCTTTGTCGAGACTTGGTATGATTTTAATGATTAAAATATATTTCAATTATTACTGCTAGGTAGTCTGATTTGAGACAGCCTTGCTAACTGCATAGGATTTTCCTCTTCACTGGGCTCCTCTCTGTGCTCTGTACTTTCATCCATTGGTATACTCCAATATAATAATAAAATAGAATAAGTTTTAGGTACCAAAATTTATAATGTTACGCGACAATCACCTTAGATTAGGCAACTACTGCATGGCTATGTGCTGATGAGTGGCAGTATTTATTGAAATGACTGACCTTGTAAACTTAACCGCTGACAACGTAATCACGTCTGTCTCTGCCTTCCGCTTGTAAAGGACTGAGCAACTGAACTTATTCTGCGAGTAAGAAAATGATCGTAAATTAGGTACGACTGTAATAATGAATAACATATTGAAACCCGAACCACATATATAAATGTGCCTGAACTATCCTAAAAACTGAGCCTGCGAAATTACTACAACATTTAAAATTAGAATCTAATAAAGACATCTTATGAGAAAAAAGTCCTGAAGAATTTTAGCTACCTATTGCAATGATATTATATGTGTAGATACGTTGCCTGCCCTCCGTAGTGACTAGAACAAATCCAGGTAATTGACTGGACCTCATTTAGTCACACGTCAGTCATTGTCACGTCAATACGATCGTTACCGTTATAAGTTTTGTGTTGTTATTTGGATAAAAGGCCTTCCTGTGTATACAGAAATTGTAAAAATTATACTAGAACCATGAAACAAGATTTTTTTTTAAATATCACTCGTAATTATTGTAAAAATAAATTTAAAATAGAAATTTTCATTTAGTGAGGACATTTGCCCTGCTGCCAATTCGATATGCATGAGTGAGACGCGTGTAGTATGTAAGAGAGAGACGTTTCTGTAAGAGTGAAAGAGAGAAAACAATGGCGGCCGAGATGGCGCATAAATTTAATGAGCTCATTGGTCAACTCAACTACCTTAAAGAGTATACAAAAGTTAAAATATATGTTTATCTCTTTAACAATAGACTAATGATATGATTGCATTTATTTTCTTTCCCTTTCGACGTGATTACGTCATAGAAACCATTTCGCCATTTTTAAATGCAATTTGTTCAGGTGTAACTAGTCTATATATTAAAGGTCATTGACCTATTGTGTAGTTTTTGGTAGGTAATTATAATTATAGCCTACCTACATAAAAATGTCTTCAGTCAGTTTGCAAAATGCTTATTCGGTAGTATTATCTGGGCTAAGGTAAGCGTAATTATTTGACACAATTATGACACCGATAAGTGTACCGAAGACTGCATAATACCATAGACTAATAAGATAATATCGTCCTTGCCTTGGCTAAGAGTGTTCTATCTAAAAAGGCGTAATAGATGACTGTGAGTATACTACTCTGTCAATAAAGTACCGGGAAAAGATCACTATTACACAAAATGTTAGTTATTCATCCAAATTTATTTTATCGCCTTCAAAGTATGCTCCTTCAGAAACGATACATTTACGCCAACGAATAATCCAATCATCAAAACATTTTTTAAACGCTTTTCTGGAACTGAGTTCAGTTCTCGCCGCGAATTCTCCTATAGGTCTTCTACCGAATGAAAACGGGTGTCACGAAGTGGTAATTTGAGTTTAGGAAAAAGAAAGAAGTCGGCTGGAGCCATATCTGATGAATAAGGTGGTTGCCCGATAGTATTTGTAGAGTTTTTGGTCAAAAATTTGTTCACGATGGCCTTGTGCGAAGTCGCATTATCGTGGTGCTAAATCCAAGAATTTTCTTTCCACAAATTTGGCCTTTTTCGTCGAATTTGCTCTCATAAACGTCGCATAAAGCTCAAATAATATTCTTTATTTACCGTTTGACCTTCCGGCAAGAATTCCGAGTGCACAACACCGCGATAGTCAAAGAAAACAGTCAACATGACTTTGACTTTTAGTCGACTTTGGCGTGGTTTTTTCGGTTTCGGTTCAGTCGGAAGGCGCCATTCCGAAGTTTGTTGACCAGTTTGCATGTCAAACTCGTAAACCCACGTTTCGTCGCATTAATGTTGGGTCGGATTTTGACTCGTTGTAGCATGTCCATAGCGACTTATATGCGATTGAGGTTTTGAGGAAAATTCAGGTATTTTGGGACTAGCCGAACGGCAACATGTTTCATACCCAAGTGATTATTTAAAATTGTACGGATCGACTCGTGAGACACAGAAAGTTCAGCGGCTATCTCAAACTTGAATGAGACTGGATTTTCAGTCACCATTTCCTTCACTTTTGCGATGTTAACTTCAGTTGAAGACATTGATGGCCTACCAGAGCGAAGCAAATCAACCATCACATCACGACTCGTCGACTCGATCACATCTCGATCGACTCGTGAGACACAGAAAGTTTTGCGAAAGAGTCACGAACTAAGAATGCAAATAAATCATATGTTAAGATTTATGTGACTAGCGGCTAGTAGTTTTATCACAGTTTTTTAACACTCTACCCTCCAAAGATTTTTATTGTTTGTCTTACAAGTCCGTGAATCCAAATAGGGGTCACTGTCTTTTAACTCACAAGTCCGTGCCCCCTATGGGAGTCACGCGAAAACCAGGGAAAAACTCATTGTCATAACATATTTTCCGGGAAAAAAAAAGGTTTCCCCGTGTTTGCAACATACTATCAAATATAATATAATTACCTACCAGTTTTCATTCTCTAGATTTACGTAACCAATAAACGAACGTAGTAATCAACGTTAAACTAAAAAATATTAGAAACTTAATACCTAATTTGTACATTAGCCTAAAATACGCCAACCGTTAATTAATGCTATGCACAGAAAACGACCCAATTTTAATAGCAATAACATATTTTGTTAGGGTGTTACCAGACCAATCGATTGATCGACGATCGACGGCATCGATCAACGTCGATCGAAGTTGATCGAATCGATGGATACCGTTTGACTAACCAATCGATCGATTGACGGTCGGTCGACGTTGATCAATTAACCCCGGCTATATTCTATCAGTTTCTTTCGAAATGTATTCAGAAGAGGACTCGTTGTTCTTGGCCAGTACGATGTTGCTCGTACTATTATTACGAAGAAGTAAACGCAGAAGAATCTGGATGCAGCCGTTTTTTAAAGCCAAAGATCGCTTATTTTATCAAAATGACATTTTAAGCAGCGGTTTTTGTTTTTTTTGCGTGGCGATGGTCATGAATTTCGAGATTATTTTTTTATTAGACAACAGAAAACTAGCTCCATTCAAAAATATCTTGGGGGAGGAAGGGACGGGGATGGAGGGGGTAAGATAATGGTAACTTAGTAGAATATTTGTTTTATTTTTCCTAAAAATAACCTAACATAACCTCAAAATAAAAATATCTTGAAAACTATGCATTTCCGCACTTTGGCTCCCCTCCCCTTCCCCCTCCCCCCTTTTTCGGTGTTGCTAAATTTAAAGTGCTTCTCAAGGGGTTTGGGGAATATCATTTAGCATTTAAACGTTCATATTAGTTTTCATCACTCATTATTATCAACTTTAGGCATAATCAATGAACTCTATTATTATTACGACTAATAGTATCCATGGACACGAAATAAATTTTTTAAAAAGTGAAGCGGCAGGCGTTTCATCAAACAGCTCGATCTAACACCCAATCCATTCTACCGGTCGATTGGCGATCAACATCGATCGATTGATCTGGTAGAAACAATCGATTGACGTCGACTAATCCATTTTACCATCGATCGATGTCGTCGATCGACGATCGATCGATAGGTCTGGTAGACACTATCGATCGACGTCGACTAATCCATTCTACCATCGATCGATGTCGTCGATCGACGATCGATCGATAGGTCTGGTAGACACTATCGATCGACGTCGACTAATCCATTCTACCATCGATCGATGCCGTTGATCGACGATCGATCGATTGATCTGGTAACACCCTTAGATTTTGAAAAATCACAAGCCTCCTATGAATGAACCACATGTTCATTCACTGAATTTTGCTTGTTTTCATGGTCATATATTCAAACTCCCTAATTTTTTAATAAATGCATGAAATTCTACAAAATCTCATGTCTATTAGATAAAGCAACCGTTCTACTATCCTGTAACATAATTTTATTTACAGTAGCACGCATACAACGTCTACAAAGTTAATATCAAAACACTATGACTTACCTGACTTCTTATTACCGGACCCCATACAAACCACAAAACACCATCGAGCGTCTGGTTTGGACCTTCGCCATTTAAGAACTACGGATCACAGATCACTATACTAGTCGGAGATCTCTGGATGATCTGGATGATTTCTGTGTGACTAGTTGACGTAAAAAAGTGTTGCAATTAAAAAAAAAGTGAGTTTAGTTGAAAAATGCGGATTTCATATTTAGAAAGATCGAATATTGTCACATACAGATAGCAAGCAATAAAACAAAGTAATTAACGAAAAGCTGCACTTACTCTCAATTCCCTTATTAAAAGTGGATGTTTCATACTCTTCACACCACGTTACGCCACCATGTTGAAGAAAATGGCCGGCTTTGACAAACAAATTCATTTGATAGGTAGTTATGACAGTAAGCAGCTCTACTATAGGGTTAGTGGTGCTATAACAAAAATGCCTGTTACATTTGTTAACATTTAGGTTTTATTTTTTTATATGTCCATAATTGGTTGTTGTCCATTATTGGTTCCGTCACCCTATCTGTATTATTTTATAAGTAAAGTCGCTAAAAGCTGAGCCGTTTTTGAAAAAGAGGGCAAGGTTAGCTTCTTATTTACCTTGACCGATGTGCATAGGTAGTGTAGATGCAGAAAGTACAGTAGGTAGCTGTATAGACTGTGACCTTGGCGAGTTAAGTCATTTATGATAGGTACCCACAGTAAATTTATATCTGTGTAGGTAGGTACCGTATTTAATATAAAACAAAAGATTTAAAAGAGTGTAAAATCAAAGCAGTTTTAAATATAATCCTAGCTAAATATTAAATGCAAAAGTGAGTTGTTTTCACGCATAAACCGCTATAAACCGACAATGAAAAGTTTTAGTAACCTATCACATAGGCTCTGAAGGCGGTTATGGCACAGTATATATGTAAGTATATAAGCTAAATATAAGCTTTTTATACTGAGGTTATAAACTACTTTCTCCCGCGCTAATCTAACACGAACGAAGCGAACTTTAGAATGGCTGCACCTATTTGGCTATTTTTTTTTGTTGTGTTTTTAAATGTAAGGACATGGTTTGGGTAAAAGAATTTTTGAAATTTTGGCACGGAGTAAGAGGGGGTTAATTGTTTAACATCAACACCTATCGCAATATCTCGCAAAGGTATTATTCTAGTTCGCACAGTAAGTCGAGTGAAGTAAAATTTTTCATTCGTCATACACGGAAAGTAGGTCTGAAGTTGCCTAAGGAGCGGGAGGAAAATACTACTTTTCCTCCCTTGATAGAATCGTTTTTCTGACATGTGTAAGGGCCCTTTCCCACGGAGACATCCCGTTTTTTACAGGTACCATTTTTTGCAGGATGCCGTTGAGGAGTATACGCGTTCTAATGCTAACATTCACACGGACATCCCGTTTGCAGTGTCCCGCAAAAAACCGATCCGTTCGAATTTGCTATTCGGTTTTGTCATTAAACTGGACCCGTAAAAAAAAGGATCCAGTTTGATAACAAGTACTGTTTAATAGAAGTGTTCCCACTAGCAGCTTCCTGCGTACTTTTCTTCAGGGATGATGCTTTTTCTCATATTGGTATCCTTTTTTTTTATTTGGCAACGGGTAAGCGCTTGGCCTTAATCTCACCTGCTAGTAAGTGACGGTAAGGCCAAAGGTGGCAGCGCGCTTCACCCGGAATCCTCAACAACCACTGAGGAACTAGCCCAACTAGCAAAATAAGTACTTAAAACGATCTCAAGACTACTTTTATTGTCACTTATAAGAAACTTGTATCATGCTACAAAGCTGGATTTGGGCGCAGTTATAGGAGCGTTTATTTCTATAACTATCTTATAATCATCTTTTAAAATGTTACTAAACCCTATAATATACTTGACGAAGCGCAATAGCTTCTATAATGATATGAGACTACACAATTACAAGCACAAACGCTCTTGTTAGTATCTGACATAAGTATCTTACTAAAGCAATCTTGTTTTTAATGCACTAGTAATGTACTTAGTTATTAGTAATAAGTATATTTTATTAGAAGTTATCTTTTTTGTTCCTTCGGCTGGTGGTTCCGGTTGTTTTGTGGTAAATACTTAATAAGAACGTATGTTTCTATTACTATTATTTTGTATTATTGTAAAACATTAATTACTAATAATATATTGTCAATATAGTGTATGAACTCGTGGGGAAGTCTTTTTTACTGTAAATGTGTACCGCAATTTAGTTATTTTCACAATCCCCTCCGAAAAATAGCACATTAGTATATGTTGTAAATAAAATATTTCATCAATTCTTATGAATATTCGCCATGTTTTGAAATTGCTCTCCATTAAGTACTTTATAGTATCATTGTAGGTAAATTAGTACTTGTAGCAGTTTCAGTCCAGATAACTCGCCTCCATTTAAAAACAAATTAGGGTTCCCTTGAAATATGCCTGCTAATGCTAATTATAATTCTTTATACCTATTTGTCACTTTTCTCCTGTAACCACCACTCCTTTTCAATCGTTTCCAATCGCTTAAATTCATGTTCAACTTATTTCCTCAAGACGAAGGGTAACAACTGAATCTCAACAAAATGGCTGACGTTTACTAATAAAGTTATTGATCTAGTAGCTTATAAGCTTTTTTGATCAAATAGCGCTCTTATTAAGTACTATTAGATTTAAAAGAGTCTCGAGCAAAACTATACCGGCGCAAACTTATAGTGATCTCAGCTAACTATATTATTATATCATGTTTTCTCACAAAATGCTACTATAGGATCAAAATGTTATTCTAGATTATTTAGTTTTACAGTAAACAAGTATAAGAGACTTATTCCTAAAAGTGTCCTAAAAGAAAATCTTGTAGCTAACTATAAGACTAACTTACAAAGACAAAACCTCTTGAGAATATCTACGTTTCTGAAATGCTATTACTAGTAAAAGTGTCTTAAAGATGTTTTGTAGGTCAGTCTTGTAGCGAACTATAAGACCGAGATATAAAAACGAATGCACTTAAATATGTTAAGGCTTGGCAAATGCTATTATAAGTTAAATAGTCTACCGCAATGTCTTTATAAGAACGTTATTAGTAGTGACAGACTTATAAACTTTCTTTATAGGATTACTTTGCTAGTTGGGAGCTATCTTATCTCGAACTGTCGGAACACAACAATTTTATAAACATCGTTGTTATGGAGACAGACTTATATAAGATGGTGGTAGCTAGCCAGGCGGACTTAACAGCCCTACCACCAACCAAACCGAGCACACAAAGATGTACCCCCCGCTGGGAATCGAACCCAGGACCTCTGGGTCTGAAACCGGTGGCTTATAGCCACTAGACCACAGAGGCGGCTAAATTTTTTGAATTGTTTCTTCACCTTTTCTAAAAGGTTGTAAAACGAAATTATGGACATTCTAAAATAATTACGAAGTTTAGATTCATCTCCTCTCAAATCGCTCATTAGATTACGAAAGACAAACAATCTAGATCGTTGTTTCAGAATTGGGTGTACCCAAAATTTTCTTTTTTTACAATGCGGCTACGATAATACTAATACAATAATATCACAAGCGTGTTCACGTCCATTGAATGCTCTAAGCGTCCATCACGTCTCAATTTCCACAGTCTATTCTGCTACGAGCAGGATGCAATCTTCCGTACCGCAAAAACCGTACCTGCAAAAAACAGGATACTGCCGTGTGAAACTGTGAACACACAAGTGCTTTCTGCGGGATCCAGTAATGAAGTGATCCCGCAGGGACTGCCGTGGGAACGTGGCGTGGCCTATTTGCGACTAATTATTAAACTAATACTAACAACACACGTCTCTTCCCTTGGGTGGCGTAAAAGGCGACTAACGGATCAAAGACTGCACATACGTCCTACAGCATAGAGCGGTGATGGGCTCATCAAAATAATACTACCAACCCCTTTCTTCCCTTCGGTGTCGTAAAAGGCGACTAAGGGACTAAAGACTGCAAATACAACCAACAACATAGAGCGGCGATGGCCTCATCAAAATAATACTGTACCAACCCCACTCTTCTCTTCGGTGTCGTAAAAGGCGACTAACAGACTAAAGACTGTATACAACCAACAGCATAGAGCGGCGATGGCCTCATCAAAATAATACTTCCAACCCCTTTCTCCCCTTGGGTGTTGTAAAAGGCGACTAACGGACTAAATACTGCATACACAACCAACAGCATAGAGCGGCAATGGGCTCATCAAAATAATACTACCAACCCCTCTCTTCCCTTTGGTGTCGTAAAAGGCGACTAACGGAATAAAGACTGCACATGCATCCAACAACATAGAGTGCGATAGTCTTATCAAAATAATACTACCAACCCCTCTCTTCTCCTCGGTGTCGTAAAAGGCGACTAACGGAATAAAGACTGCACATGCATCCAACAACATAGAGTGATAAATAAAAATCAAGCAAATGAATAAAATTAAATCTTTATTGACAGAAAGTGTTAAGTAAGTACTTAGGTACCACATAAGGTTGACAAATGTAGCTTAAACCCCCGACCTCCGCACTAGGCTAAGCCTGTCCTGTGGGAGTTTTATAAATAAAATTTACAGAAAATGTTTAGCGGTACCTAACTACCACCTTAACTACGCGTATACAATCTTTACTATTAGGTACAACAAATGGAGAACACATTTTATAGTTATAGATAGGCTTTAATACAGGGTGGTCCAAGCAAAGGGACCTGTCAGGACAGGAACCGCCAGGAAAAAAATCAGCTGTACACTTAGATTAAAACAAAAAGGGTTTTGTTTTAATCTAAGGCTGTACATCTTTTAATTTTTTGATAACACTTTAAAATGTACGGTAAAGTTTCGGAAACTACTTTTTTCTTTTATTGATTAAATATTTTGTCAACTTAAAAACAGGCAATCAGACTGGTTTTTTTTCTGTAAGAGAAAACTTATTAGGTAAACACCTGCACAAAAAAATTGCAGATACATTATAATCATTAATAAAGTAAAAAAATATATATATTTTGTACATCAAGGCATCAAGGTAGAGATATCTCAAAATTTCAATAAAATAATTTTGTCTGTTTATCGAAATGATCAAGAAATATTGCATTAGTGGTTGCCGAAGTGAATCGTGTGGTGGTTGTGGTGTATCTTTTTACAGGTAAGCCAACAATCAGCATTTATGACATTTTGTGATCGCTAAGGTGACCATGAATTAATTTCCTATCGTACGTTTTAGTTAGGCCTTTATAAAATTATTATTAAAATTTAATATGAAATACTTTTACATTAGATGTTTATTGTCGTAGTTTCCCGAAAAATGAAGATTTGCTAAAAAAAATGGCTCAGTCATATATAAGGTGAATACTAGAAACCGCAAGAAACTTCAAGGGCTAGTCAGGTCAAGTGTTTTAAACATGACAAAAATGACAAAAAAATAATTTGTTTTTTTCATTTTTAATTAAATAATTCATTTTGTGAATTTTAATTGAATAGTCTTTGAGTATATATATATATATTGTTATTGTTGTTTTTATATTATTTTTCTTATTTTATTGCTTTAAAATAAATTAGATACTCGATATTAGATATATAGATATTTTTGTCATTTTTGCCATGTTTAAAACATTTGACCTGACCAGCCCTTGAAGTTTCTTGCGGTTTCTAGCAGTCATCTTATATACCGGTAACGCTAAGAATAACCAAAACCTCAGTTTTATGCAGCCGCTATTTCAAACCAGGAAACTTCAACTCTACTCATTCTCGTACGACATTAAAAACCAACGCTGTCCCATCAATCTTTCCTTACCGCCATCTTTTGATTTTTTAAATTATAATACCGAGAGCTCATGTCGATTTTCTAACGCTCGATCGTAAGCTGGCACTCACTACGACCAACATGTTCCGATAAAAAGTGACATTTGTGACGTTAGCGTAGAGTCGAGTTTAGAAAATGCGGATTTGATACTCACTTTTGACCCGATTTTGTGTGTGTCGAAGTGAGAGATTGATCGTCAGTCGATCTTACGATTAAGCCTTAGAGAATCGCACCCCTTCTTATTTTTATATAAATGTAAGTTTGAATGTTCATTGTATAATTTAACGACATACTTTTTTGTAAATGTCGTTTCTTGTATATGAAGCTGTGGAGTTTTTAGCCTAACAAACTCTTCTTCACTGCTTAAAGAAGCCGTTGTTAGGAGAATTTCGCAAACGCATTATTCAGTTGCAGCGAATTTTAGAATCGCATTTTTTAGCGAAAGCTTTATATAAGTTCCTATTATTTATTATCAGATGAATTTCGCGATCTCCTTTTTTAGCTGCAGTAAATTTCAGAGTAGAATTTTTATTTATGTTCCCATAATTTATTAATAGATGAATTTCGCGATCTCGTTTTTTAGTTGTAGTAAATTTCAGAGTAGGTAGCATTTTTAGCGAAAGCTTTATTTATGTTGGTTTTATTCTATTTATGTAGGTATGTAAGGGCTTCTTTATAAGATAGATTCACTAAAGCTAGCACGAATGGAATGAACAAAAGTAATGTCACCTATCACTGTGTGAGTGCCGCACACTGGAACCCCGTCATACCAGGCGATGCTCCTAAGAGACATTTTTTGAAATATTGGTATTTTGAAAATCTACCCTACATCGAAGTTAAGGAAATAGTGCATCTCGTACGTAAATAACAAATAGTTGTCAGTTACTATTCTATAGTTACACTGTGTTGTAATTGATAAAGTGCTTTGTTTTAGAATTTGCATGGCATTAATACATGCCATATTTACGACAGCCTTTTACGACACCTAAGGGAAGAGATGGAAAGACTGCACAAACTATCCAACAGCATTGAGTGACGATGGGCTCATCAATATAATACTACCAACCCCTCTCTTCCCTTGGGTGTCGTAAAAGCAACTAACGGGTTATTATTGTATTGGATTGTTTTATTTTCTCGCATTCGTAGTGAAAACTAGAGTGTAACACACGGCGCTAAAAACCCATTATAACTCGGTTTCTATTAAATTATATATTTTTAGAAACTAGATTAAATTTCCTATCTGTTGATGTAGCTAACATGCCAAAAAAGAAAAATAAATGAAAGTAATCTTAAATCAAACACAATATTTATGTTTCTTTTTACCGATTCTTTATTTCAAACTTAAATAAAAACTATATTTATGTAATTACATAGTAAAATTTATATTATTTACAAAGGTTGACACATACTTTACATAAATTAGTTACAAAAACAGCGCAAACCTATAAAAACTAAAGCATTTGAACATATTTTGAACAGGTACAAAAATAAGTAACAATAAAAAAGGGCTAACATTTGACCTACTTTGCTGGCTGATAAAGCTATAGCTGTGAAAGATCTTGTAATGTGTTATGTGTTTCCTTACAGTTCTAGATGTATACAATCGAAAACGTGCCACTTTTATTTGTTTAGAATGAATATTGAGACTGTATAGCCCTCAGCAAAAAGCCCTTTTAACAGAATGAAAAAAATAGTGTCCTACAAAAATGGCTATTTCTACAAAAGTATATATTTGTTAATATACTTACTGTTCTAAAAACTAGAATAAATGCCCTTTCTAACATTAAATAATAATTTACAATTTCTATGGTTTTCAAAGTTTATTTACGAAATAAAAATTACAATTATTTCCATACAACCAAAAATCCGTGACGTTGTCATAGTATGGATACGCTTTTCGATCTATTTCAATTTCATGTACGTATACATTTTTTTTATTATAAAAAGTTAATGTTATCAGTTTTTAATTTTTACATTTTAAATGCTATTTACTTGTTATATTCATTAAAATACCTACAAAAAAAATAGTATGTCTCTAACGCGTAAGACTAGAACCGGTTGGGATTACGTGTTAGAGATTTTTGTTTTGTTGGGGGTTAAAGTTACTCGCGTCCGTAGGTTTACACTTGAGACCCTACACGTGACCCCTGGGTGGTGCTAAATGAGTGACACTGACACAAATAATGGCACTCGGTGCTGTTGTGTTTCGTCCGGCCAGTGAGGGTTCCGAAGGCCCCCCCCCCCCCCCCACAACAAAAAAAGAGGTATTTTGTTTGCAAATTCAAAAAGAATTATTCAACATAGACTTTTACAGGCACTTACTAACGGCATAAATTATGTTTGTGAATAATACTACAGATTCACAGCCGTTTTCAAATTGATAAAGAATTATTCAACATAGACTTTTACAGGCACTTTCTGACGACATTAATTATGTTTGTGAATAATATTACAGATTCACAACCGTTTTCAAATTGAAAAAGAATTATTCAACATAGACTTTTAAAGGCACGTACGTCAACGATTTACTCGGAAACGTTATAAATATACTCAACAAATAACAGACAACAGTTCAGTCATAGAAAGTCTTATCAACGTTATGCTTGCACCTTCTAAACAGTCGTAGCGTCGCGTGCCGACCATCGGCACGCGTAGGTATTAGGCTAAAAAGTTATTAAATTCGTGGATTTGGCATAATTTCTGTGCATGATGTATGTTTTAAATAATGATTTATGATATTGTTCACACAATCGATAGGTGTTTTACAAGAAAATAATAAATTTAGAATGCCAATCGTCAATATGAATGCAAAATTTTCAAGTGGTTTCTGGACTTGTTCGTATTTGAAGTTAAAATACATAAAAGCAACTTATTAAATGCACAGTAAACTTTTAATTAAATTAGTTAATTAAACATTATACTTACGTTTTCAGCCTTTTCCTTCTCAAAGTAATACTTAATTTTAGTGAAAACACACACTCTGAATTCCACTGAACACTGAGAAAGTTGCCACGAGATTATCCACTTCATATAATATTTTTTGTCTCTGCACTACTAGCAAAACTGTCAAAATATAGCTATCGCATTCCTACCTAAACAAAATGACGTTCATTAGAAGAGGGTAGACCTATTCGTTTTTAAAATAAAGACCGTCAAATACGACTCGACCAACCTGCCGACCATCGGCACGCGACGCTAACTTGTTTAACAATTTACTATTTCACAACACCTGCTCGACAATGTCAAATTATATGTCATGCAAACCTAACCTAAAATAAGTCAATAAAGACCTGAGGTCTAGCAGGGCAATAATATTATACTGAATTTCATTATGACCCGCTGGTCATTAATGTGATTTGAATTTGGAACATAAATAGAAATCGCATACGAACATTTACTAAAGTTAGTAGGTAGGTGTGCAGTCTTTAGTCCGTAAGTATACGACTTTTACGACACCCAAGGGACGAAAAGGGGTTGGTAGTATTATTTTAATGAGCCCATCGCTGCTCCATGCTGTTGGATGTATGTGCAGACTTTAGCCCGTTAGTCGCTTTTATGACATCCAAGGGAAGAGAGGGCTTGGTAGTAATATTTTGATAAGCCCATCGCCGCTCTATGCTGTTGGATGCATGTGCAGTATTTATTTAGTCCGTTAGTCGCCTTTTACGACACCGAAGGGAAGAGAGGGGTTGGTAGTATTATTTTAATGAGCCCATCGCCGCTCTATACTGATGGATGTATGTGCAGTATTTATTTAGGCCGTTAGTCGCCTTTTACGAAACCGAAGGGAAGATAGGGGTTGGTAGTATTATTTTAATAAACCCATCGCTGCTCTATGCTGTTGGTTGTAAATGTGCAGTCTTTAGTCCGTTAGTCGCCTTTTACGACACCCAAGGGACAAAAAGGGGTTGGTAGTATTAGTTTCATGAGCCCATTGACGCTCTACGCTGATGGATGTGTGTGTAGTTTTTAGCCCGCTAGTCGCTTTTACGACACCCAAGGGACGAGAGGGGTTGGTAGTATTATTTTGATTAGCCCATCGCCGCTCTATGCTGTTGGATGTATGTGCAGTCTTTAGTCCGTTAGTCGCCCTTTACGACACCCATGGGACGAAAGGGGTTGGCAGTATTATTTTGATGAGCCCATCGCCGCTCTATGCTGTAGAATGTATGTGCAGTCTTTAGTCCGTTTGGCTCATTTTAGCTCCTTGCATAACAATGTACTATTGTTTTACTATTGCTTTTTATTGTCTCGTAGATGGTTGGAAAATAGTAGTATTCTCCTCGGGGATGAAGGTGCTTTCGTCTTGGGCGACCTTAAATCCCACGCTGCACTCAGGATTCTTGTTTTAACTCCCTCGCTTTACTCAGGAGTTAACACTAAACACCCTCGCTACGCTCGGGAGTTAATGCTAGAATCCTTCGTTTCGCTCGGGATTCAATACGGGACGCCCGCTACATAAACGGGGCGCCCGCTACATAAGACACTACTTTATCCCCTTGGTGCATAATCTACTATTATGTATATAGGTACCTACGATGCGAATCAATTACAATTTGAAAAATTTTAAACAAATAATATATGAGGCTTATAAAATCAAAGGCAGCTAAGCGCCATACATTCGTAAAATGAGTTAGCTATGGCGCCATCTGCTTTAGTTAGATAAGCACGCTTTGACAACTTCATTTTAATAACAAATGCAGCTAAACTCCATAAAAATTCAATTTGAAAACCGATGTTGGCATCAAAAACAGCTACGTGTCAACCAATAAGGATCAAATACAGCTAGGAGCCACATCGGCCAATCAGAGAACAGCATTTATAATATTCATTATAACCGCCGCCATACATTTCGTGTGCACATTCAGTCCAGTTTTTGGCTAATATTTTGTGGTTTTAGTAAAATAACGTGATTACTTTTGTATTAAAAAACGAGTTTAGATACCAATGGAGGTCCCAGTAATACCAGCAAGTGCGGGCAAGGCTCGTTAAAGAACAAAACACCCAGACAAGTGGAAAGCTAATATAGCTAAGAAAATGAGGTTAGTGATGTGACGATTCGATACTATTCCGATATTATAATATAAAAATTTATTACTCGTTGCAAAGACAAAGTTTTTCTTGGATTATTACAACTAAGTATTACACTATATAAACACTAAGTCGTGTATAGGTAGGTATGTCATTTATATTATAAAATCCGACTTTTCCGTGAGTTTAAAATAGTGCATGATACTCAAGCTCTCTTGTACTATTACAGCCATATAATTTTTGTTTTACAGGTACATGCCAAAGGAAGCACCAGACCGAATAATCTGTACACATAAAAGTACAAAACTAAAATGTTCTACTTTGACAATGCCTGACATTATGAAATTCCACCGCTCTTTTTATTCCACAAGTGAAAAGGGCGTACAAGATGCTTTGATACTGAAGTGCTGTAAAGCCAAAAAGGTAAGAAGAAGGCGTCCTACCAAAAACGAAAGATGGGGTAGAGACTTTAACATCAAGTATCATATTATAAGAGGTCGCCATGAGTTTGTTCCTGTTTGCCAAAAAGCATTTTTGAAAATACTTGGCATTACAAAATATCGTGTAGAGTATGTTTTGAAACATTTATTTTATACAGGAGAGATTGCCAAGGAACGACGGGGGGTAACCGCAAGATAAATAAATATAAAGATCAGAAGGAATCCGTTCGTCAATATCTTATGAAACTAAAATGTATAGAGTCGCATTATTGTCGCTCGGCTACTCAAGAACGCAAATATTTATCTAGTGACTTGAATATTAACAAGCTGTACAAAATGTTTAAAGATGAAAATCCTCAGTCTCCGGTAAAACTATCATACTTTCGCCTTATTTTTAATAGAGAGTTTAATTTGGGGTTCGGTAACCCTAAGACTGACGTCTGCTCAACTTGTATAGAATTAAACGAGAAAATCAAAGGAGAAAACGATCCAGCCAAGAAAAATGAAGTCATGACGTCACTGAGAGTGCATAAATTACGAGCCAAGGCGTTTTTCAAAATGTTGCAGGAAAAAGAAGACGACATGATAACATTTTCCTTTGACTGTCAGAAAAACAGTCCACTACCTCGAATTCCTGACCAGAGTGCATATTACAGTAGACAATTTTACCTGTATAATTTTACTATTGTACAAGGAACCTCTAAAGACAAACTTAATAAGGACACAACCTTCGCCTACACCTGGACAGAAAACGAATTTGGTAAAACAGCTAATCAGATATCATCAGCTGTTTATGATCGATTAAACAAAACTAATTTAGCAGGTATAACCGTCATACGCTTATTTGCCGATGGATGTGGTGGGCAAAACAAAAATAGCATAATGCTAGGTATGCTATCTAAATGGATATTGGACCACGCGACCGTCCAAAAAGTTGAAATAATATTTCCCGTAACCGGACATAGTTTTATGCCTCCGACAGAGTCTTCGGTAACATAGAAAAAGTCATCAAGAAACGAGAAGTAATAATACAACCAGAGGAATATTGCAACGTTATTTCCAGAAATGCGATGGTCACGCATCTAAGGGATATCGAAATATTTGACTTCCAACGCGCCACTCAAAAGGTTTTTAAACCGACAGGGCAATGGCCATTTAAAATATCCCAATGCAAACGATTTATTATAAAAAGATCGAAGACCCCAGGAAATACTCTTATCCGCGGTGAGCTGTTTTATCATTCAGATTTAAGTAAATCTTCAAATGTTTGTAAAACCGGTCAAAAAACAAGCATGCTTCGACCTACCACCATTTCATTGGGAGCACCTGTGACGCGTGCGAAAATAACCGACGTTGACAAATTATTGCAAAAGCATTTTGGATTGGACTGGAAAGAAAGAGACGATTTACAATTTTATTTAGGTATTATTAGAGGGCCAACTTCGGAAGAAAATCAAGATTTGGAAGAAAGTTTGTGCGAAGGAATAGCAGAAGAGTCACTAGATTTAAGAGTGTAATGAAAATAATAGTATGTAGGTAGATTAGTTGATTATTTTAAGAATTTATTAAAATGTGTCAAAACATTGTTGTGTTTACTTTATCGGATTGATATGAACATCACTAATCGAAGCAAATCAAAATGGCGGTTGTCATTATCAAACTCAGCTATATACAGTTACTCCGAATCAAATACAGCTAAGTCCAATAGTGGGGATCAAATACAGCTAAGTGCGATTTTATTATCACTCTGTACTCAAACATGGAAGGAGTTTTATTATTTTTAATTCACATTATGAATAATGTTCTTTATCTTTGTAAATCTAATTTCAAAATATTCAATTCGTCGTTACATTGACAATATTATCGTTTTTTTTTGGTTTCTGAGAAGTTGACCGAATTGGACTTAGCTGCCTTTGATTTTATAAGCCTCATATGGTAATGCACTCAGGTACTCAGGTACCTGACGCGTAATGTCAGAAAGTGCTGGTTCAATAAATGCTCGTTGAATTTTTTTTCAATATTTTCTATAACAATATCATTAATTAATTGCTTTCATAGGAATCAGACGCAACATTGATATTAAATTCAAAATCCATGTCATACTTTTCCAAATATAGCTTTTTACAATATCTTTAACATGCTGACATGTATTTTCCCACATATAAATATCAATCATATCAATTATTTCCTTAATTAAAGCCATTATTGAAGGCAAGTTTTGTCCGACGTTTTTTTTCGCTACGTAACTTTTAAATATTTCCCATATTTCTCCAATAGGATTTAGGTCTGGGTGCTAAGGAGTTAATGTTAGAGCTTCAAAACCTTTCGACCTGATCAGTTCAACGATTGCAAATCTTTTGAACCTCTCTTCATTTTGTAATATTAAATCATAAAGTTCTATTTTTTTTCATCGTTTCTTCATATGGAGTATTGTTTGATCTCAACCATTCTTGCATAACCAATGTTTTTATTTAAATTCGAATTAGGACATTTTTCAGATACAACGTTATGTTATGATAGGAAGCGTTATCCTTAACTATGACAGCATTTTCTGGGAGATTCGGTAGTAGTTGGTTCGTAAGCCATGTATGTATGTATGTTTTCAAAATACATGGTAATCGCCACTGGTTGAGTTTGCTTTATAGTATATTAGGCAAGCATTTGCCTTGAGCATTTGCCTTGAGCCTTGAGATCCGCCAGCGTGAACAATTATCACCCGCATTCCTTTTGATAACTTTTTCTGAAGTGGGGGTACTCCCTTCACGCTTTTCCAGCACCTATTCTGTATGTGTGTCGTGTCAACAAAATAACTTTCATTAGCAAACACAATGTATCAACCTTCATCACGATATTTTTAAATTGTTATTCATAGCCAGATTCCTGCAAAATTTTACGCAACGTTTATATACAGCCGTCTAATTGAATTTTCTCCGATAAAACTTTTTTTAATGTAGGCAATGCTATTATTGTTCTTCGTAGCACCTATATCAATATCATCTAACTTCGATTTCGGACACACCCGTTTTCTTTTTGAGGGCGATTTTAAACATTTTAGTGCCGTGTCGCCGCCCGTGCTTGTGAACGTGCTAGGACCAGCTTGTCTTTCTTCTTTTAATATGTTTGATATAATATGTTCACTATAATAACCAGCAACTTGAGCAGTTCGCCATCTAGCCATCACTAAGCTTAGCAATAATTTATTTTTGCCCGTAAAATAACACATTACATTTTGATTTTTACGTATGACACAAAAAAATTTAGTTCTTAAGAGAAACGAATAAATATCACCTGAGTCCGAAGATTTCGTCCGACCAGTGAGGGTTCCGGAGGCCCCTTCCCCCCCCCTCTCCTCCCAATTCCTATTCCTTCCTTAAACCTATTCCTCCCTTAAAGGCCGGCAACGCGTCTGCGATTCCTCTGGTTTTGCGGGTGTCCATGGGCGGCGGTGATTACTCTCCATCAGGTGACCCCCCTGCTCGTTTGCCTCCCTCTTTTAATAAAAAAAAAAAAAGATGCCTTTTCGTTGACATGCTGACCGTACCTTTGCGGTGGAGGAATTTAGGTACTTATTCTGTAGGGTTCATAGACGCGTGCTTCTACTTTCATGTCTGGCTGGTGACTGGACTGAACCAATAATAATATACAGAGACAGACTGAACGACAAATGAATGACGATGACCTATTTTTGTGTGTGTCTGTCTATCTTTGCATGTGAGCATAAACATATTCGAGGGGTGTTCAGTTAGACGATCTCTACATCTCTACACCCTTTTTTACAAGCTTCTATTTATTCTAGGTCGAAAAACATACACCTCGTTTCTTTACGAGGGTTTACTACAGTCATTGAGGTACAAATAGCTCAATGACTATAGTACAGATAATACAGAGATCTAAATAGTTTGTAGAAAACATAAAAAACGTTTACGTTTAAATTCCAAAGAAAGTTACCAGCTGATTTTCAAAATTCAAATACTCACGTGTCTCGATAAATTCCTCAACTTTTGGTACTATTGCCATCGGGATTTTTCCAAAATCCTCGAAGCTATGGCCAAAAATACGTCTCAGGCGATTTGCATCTAATAAACATTTTTAATTGTAAAAAAAGAGGTTAATTAAAACAGGTAGGTAGGTACACTCGGCGGCACATTAAGTTTAAGGCGGCCAACTTTATAATAGTCAATGCGGGACACTCACCCCTATCTATAACAAGACTGAGGATTAGTTGGTCGTGGTCGAGTGGTTAGCACGCCGGGTCTGGCGTTGCGCCATCTCTGGGGTCCCGGGTTCAATTCCCGGTCGGGTCAATTTAGAGAAAAACTGTTTTTCTAAATTGATTTTGAGCTTGGTTGTTTTTTCTATGTGTATGTATATTTATCCGTTATCTTACCATATTAACGAGTTTCAAAAGAATGCTCATCTTGGTCAAGATTAGCATTCTTAGATAAAAAAATTAAATAGTTATAAAAAGGAAACAAACAACACTACTACTGAATTAACATATATTTTTAAAGTCATATTTTTCACATGAGTTGCATTTTTTTACTGTTTTGGGTTTTGGTTCAAAAAGTCCAAAAAGTTTTCACAGCTGCCCATATTAAATTTTATAAATTAGCATTGCACGTAATGTTTCTACTTTTAGAGACGACTTTTCGGATGTCCTTAAGCTATTCTTTCCGTAGGAGCGTTTGTGTTAGTTAACTTAGTGGATTTTCCACTAAACTGGTGGTTTCGCCCCCTTTTAGTGGCGAAATATTGCTTTTAGTGGTTAGTGGTTTTTCAAGTGAATTAATAGAATTTCATTTTCATTAGGCTGAATGACTCAACCACTTGATGACATGAAAAAAAAAATTTACCGAGTGGTTGAGAAACCACTACTCTTAGTGGAAAATCCACTAAGTTGGCAACATTTAGACGATTCAAAATGATTATTTTAAGCTTACTGATTATAGATATTTTGATTTGATTTGAACACTGCAGGAACAAAGAAAAAAAAGACAGGAATGCCAACATGACGGCATATGAACCACATGAGTAAATTTACTCATGTGATAAGAAATAATTGATGAAACGCACTGTATATACCATAAAGTTACTATACCTAGCGGAATAGAGCAACAAACATGAGCTGTCAAACGAAACCGAAATATGATGGCATTTGTGTGTGTAAAGAATGCGTTCAGTGATTTTACGTCATGTCGTTTTTCACATTAACATCGATATCGATTATATTAATTACTAACAGTAATAGTATTAATAGAACTAAAATAGGATGGGATGGGAAAATATCTACGATTTCACGTAATATCCAAAAAATTCACAAAACCAAAATTCTTAGCGTGCTGATGAGTGCTGACAAACAGTAGCCAAAAACAGTTCTGTGACGTCGCATCACGCATCTCTTTTTATCCCACAGTGTTGTTGCTAGTGACATCCTGCTCGCTCAGCCCTTTGTTGCTCTATTCCGCTACGTATAGTAACTCTATGGTATATACACACACACGCTTGATGAGACGCTGCGGCGCGAATTTTCGATGTGGAACACTTTTATGCGAACGAGACGATGGGAAACGAGAAATGCGGGACATACGGGACGCCTTAGACGATTTCCGGGACTATTTTATTAAATATTGCAATGCGGGATTACAACTGTCATTACGGGACGGTCCCGCAAAATGCGGGACGGTTTGCCGTCTTAATTAAGTTCAACAGGAGTGCTACGAAAACAACTTTTATTACCTACGTACGTACGGTTTAGGGACGATTTATATTAGTGCGGGGCGTGCCCCGTTCGGGCCCGGATGGGAGCACTGATTTGAGACGCTGCATACATTTTGTATTTATATTAGAGCGGGCCGCGTCCCGTCCGGGCCGGACGGGACACGGATCATGCACGGTGTAATATGAACTGCTTCATACAAAATGTATGCAACGTCTCAAATCAGCGGCGTCGCCCGGGCCCCGGACGCGACACGCCCCGTGCACGGCCCGCTCTAATATAAATCATCCATTACTGCTTTAACTCATATTTATACTGTGCCCATACTGACATTAGCTCATATTTATACTGTGTCCATACTGACATAGCTTAAAAACCATAGGTACTTTTATAATTTTATAAAATTAAGGTCAGGTGGGGTAAGAGGAACCCCGGCAAAGAGGAACTAAGTCCATAACTATTAAATTATTCACGCTAATAATATGATCTCTCCATCGATAAAACGGTCTAAGCTTGATAGTTCAAGAATTTGCCGTGAGATGTTGCTACTAGAGGTCTTTAGCAGCGAAAAATACTGACAGCTGTCAGTTGTAAAATCACGAGTTGGACGCTCCATCTTTGTTTCGTTTTTTTGATTGTTAAAAAGGTGTTAAAGATATTTTTTTTTAGTCAAATAGTACCAGAAAGAGGTAAGTTGGACCTTTTATTACTTACTTTAGGCGAGTAACCATGATTAATATGAATTGTATTGCTTTAAAAATCCTAACTTATAAAAACCATGTTGGGGTAAGAGGATCAGTATTAGCGGGGAAAGAGAAACAGTATGTTTCTCTTACCCCGCGCCAGGGATCACAAACCTTTAAATTAGAATGCCGGGTGTTAATAGACCCATAACGAAAACGATAACCACGTATTGTCCCCATCGTTCCTATCATTTTCGTGTATGGGGATTGGGGACCAAATCTGGGAACCTGATAAATAAGGAGTCATTGAGGCTCAAAATATTTTTATTGCATGCGTTTCATCGCCTTTAATGATAACACCCGTTTTTTATTACATTTTAAATATTTAATTAGTATTCATGCATAAATTAAGACAAAAATGAAGTTAAATGTGCATATTCCACATAACACAACTTGCCGGGTTATTTGGGGCACCTGTTTTAAAATGATTCATAGCATAACACAACTTTTTAAATTAGGTATGTCTATCGTATATGTAGGTATAACGCATAAAAGAAGCAGTGTTTAGAAGAAATGGATGATTAAAGGCGAGGGCGAGTACAATAAAATAATGCCCTAATGGAAGCCTGCGTGCGTGTGATATGTTTGTAATAGGGACGAAATAGAAGCAACAGGCAGGATGATTTACATTTAATCAACATCATTGCATTTAATACTTAATCAAAATTTTTTTTTTAATTAGAAATTTCAATGTTTTAAATTAAAATCAAAACAATTAATGGCGTTTTCTTTGTATTTGTTTCATAACTTTCGTTTGGATGTTACATCATTTTTCATGTTCTCTAATTTCTTATTATCTTGAAACATTATAGTTAGTTACTTAAATATTTCGACAACTACTTCTTTCTACCGGATCAGTTGGAAATCTTTATTTTTAAAAATTAAAATGTTTGCTATGTGGTCGAACAGTTGTAAAGGTTACATAATGTGATGACGGCTCATCAATATCCGTGTTTAGTAGTTTACATGAGACGAGAAATATTGAACTTTTTGGGGCACAAACATACACCCGCACTTTCTCAAACATCGTCATCATCATCATCAGCCTAATAACGTCCCACTGCTGGGCACAGGCTTCCCACGTGGACGTAGCACGTGGGGATATTGGGCCATAACCTACCACGCTGGCTCAATGCGTGTTGGTGGGTTTTACCGACTGTCATCTTACGACAACAAACGGGACCAAGGGCTTAACGTGCCTTGCGAAGCACGGAGGAGCTCGAGATGTTTTAAATTTGGTCACCCATCCAGCGACCCGGCATTGCGAAAGTTGCTTAGTGGGCAAGATCGCAAGCCGAACGTGCTAGCCGATGCGCCATCGAGCTCTGAAGCATACAATACCTTCCCCTATATACTTAAACACACACTTCATACATAAATACTTACGTGCCTACATTCCATTCAAACATAATTATTATTTTATTCATTTCGAATATCGATACCATACCATACTTGATGTTAGCTATATAGTCTCTGACTAACGCTTAGGGATAGTAGTTGTGATTATATATATGTACGTAAGATAAGCTTCTCTTGAAAGTCGTTAATATGGTAAGATAACGGAATAAAATAACGGATAAATCAATTTAGAAAAAAAGTTTTCTCTAAATTGATCCGACCGGGAATTATACCCGGGACCTCAGATATGGCGCGACCGACGCCAGACCCGGCGTGCTAACCGCTCGACCAAGGAGGTCGTCGGTACGTGCTTAATAAATTAAATTAAAGTCTCTTCATTCATTACACCACCCACTAGCCATTTTAGTGCGTATTTTTAAGTAAATTACGGACGTGTGCAACGCTTCACTGTTCAAAGGCGAATGAATGATCGGCGATTGTGTGGGCACCTGCGCAAACACCCGGCGCGATTCCCTTTGATGCGTGCCCGAAAAACCGACAAATCACGGGTCGCAGGCGATTGCAGGCGATCATAGACGATGATCGGCGAATACGGCCGAGTATGACCTCCACACAATCGTGCTCGCCCGTAATCGTCTATGATCGGCGATTGTGAAGAGGAGCCATAATATGTTTACAAACATTCGGCATCGAATAAGAACCGTGAAAATTCACGCTCATAAAAATCAGACATCAGTTTAAAAAAAAAAGAAAAACTTTGAAAGCGTTTCAATAATAATTATATTTAATGTATTTACTTTATTTACAACAAGACCATGTATAATTAATACTAACTTACAAGACTGAGTATTTTTTATCATACTTATTACTTAGGGATGTTTTATATTAGAGCGGGCCGTTAGACCGATAGCGCTAGGTTTTGAGGTTTCAAAAATATTAAAATTGTTTGTTTTTCACATATAGTTTCCGGACCTTTTGCCCAACCTAATATATTAGTTTGTGTCGTCCTAGGTACTTGCATAGGTAAAAATTTAAATATTTGTCTCTTCGATCAGTATCGGACGAAAAGAAAATTAGAGATGAAAATTTTACTGTCATGATAATAACGAAGTAGTAACTGATGCACGGCAATTTGTGTCATTTCTGTCCACGAGAATCCTGATATTTAACCAGTATTTATCACGTCGCCCAACTTGCTCTGAAAGAATATTACAATAGGTAAAATAGGTGTTACGCGTTTTAGAGTACTGATATCTGTTGTTCAAAATATTTTGTGTCGAATTCATCCACGACATTTATAGATATTTCATTTTTTTATTAAACAACCCTGTAAAAGCCACAAAAGAAAGTGCAAGTTATTAGAGTTTAAGTATTTTTGATCATTATGGTGTAACAAAACACTATTCATAATTTGTGTCGTTTTTATCCACGAATTCTTATTATTTTAATAAAAACAGACTTCTAAGCACGTGTAGGGCGAGCGCGGGGAAGAGCGCGGGTGCAGGCGGCGGCGCCGGCGCGCGGCGGGCAAAATTCGAAGCGAATCGAAGCGTCATGCTCGCGTCAGGGCCCTATGCCTAATATAAATACAAAATGTATGCAACGTCTCAAATCAGTTCCCCGTAAAGGCCACGCATACGACACGCCCCGTGCACGGCCCGGTCTAATATAATTCATCCCTCAATCTAAAATAATATTGACCCTTATGCTACGGCCACACTATCGCGCTAGTGCGAAGATTCGCGTTGTCGCGACACATCTGGCCAAACACTTCGTCATAATAACGCGATGCATCATCGCGTTATGCTACGGCCACACTATCGCGGTAAAATTCTTGTTCCGTTGTCGCGGTAAAAACTTCATGTTCCGTTGTCGCGATAAAGCTTGGCCACATCATAAAAAACTTCGCGATATTTGATATCGGATTCCTAAACTATAGCTAACATATATTTTAACATCGGTGATATCGTTATCGATCATTTCTACGGACTATTAAAAATTCATGCAATATCGTGTTTTTTCCACTATATAGTTTCAGAACGCAATAGAATAGAATAGAATAGAATAAAACTTTATTGTATTACTGTTACATTTTTGTTTGCTAGGTTACATTGCATTAAAGTAGGAACAGTTACCCTTAACGGGCATACAATAGAATAACACATTCAACGATTCAATAATTTTAAATTAAACAATTCCAATCACATTTCATTAATATGTATACATATTATTATTTATTAATTACTTAATTCATTTATTTATTATTGTACATTGTTAATTATTATTAATAATATAATATTCATGCATGCCTAATTAATTAATTAAGTTTTTAAATCATAATATTCATAAACATTATAAAATGCTTTAAAAATTAGCCACTCTTTCAACCTTCTTGTAAATTTATAATCGGCATGGCACTTTAATTCAATAGGCAATTTATTGTAAATACGTATAGCGGACACATAAGTACTCTTTTCAAAAATCATAGAACTTATTCGCGGTAATTGCAAAGCATCGAAGCGTCTCAAAGGAGCTTGTCTTATTCTTGAATTTGATATTTTTGGAAACAACGACATTTGATTTCTCACGAATTTGCACATTTACAAAATGTATATGCTAGGCAATGTTAAGAGTCCCTTTTCTCTATATGTACTTCGAACACTTTCATCGTTTTGTTTGCTAAAAATTATTCTAATGCAACGTTTTTGAAGTAAAAATGTACTATTCACATTAACTGAATTACCCCAAAATATTATTCCATAAGACAATAATGAATAGACATTTGCGTAGTAAGCATTAAAAGCCACTTCTATAGAGGAAACATCGACCAGCACAGACAGCGCATAGCAGTAACTGTTTATTTTATTATTTACTTTTTCTACATGAAATTTCCAATTTAGGTGAGTATCGAGGATTATACCTACAAACTCTGTGCGTTCCATTTATAACAATATTATTGTGTTCTATGTTAAGTTTAAGTTGTTCCTTTTTGTAGTTTCTTATTTGCAGTATGTTTGTTTTTTGTAAGTTAACTGTTAAATTTAGAGATTTGAGATATAATATTAATTTATTTAATGTCATTTTTATGTCAGATTTATATTCTTCAAAGCATATGTCCTTATCTTTAATGAACAGAAATGATGCATCATCTGCGAACATTACACAAAGATGTTTTGTTACTTTAGGGAGCTGATTAATGTAAACCAAAAACAATAGAGGACCCAAAATACTACCCTGCGGTACTCCCATTAGTATTGTTTGAAGTCCAGATTCAACATTTTGAAGGGTTTTTGTGTGCTTATTTAGAAAAGTTAAGTTTATCTTTTGCTGCCTACTATCAAGATATGATTCAATCAATTTTAATGCGATTCCACGAATGCCAATTTTTTCAAGTTGAGTAATTAGAATAGGGTGTACAACACAGTCAAAAGCACGCGTCATGTCTATAAAAAGAGCCGCACAATGTCTCTTCTTGTCAACTGCTTGCCACACTTCCTGAAGAAAACGATATATTGCCATGGTAGTTGACAGTTTTTTCCTAAACCCATACTGGTTATTTTGTAGTACTTCATGTTTATTAAGAAAATCCAGTATTCTTGAGTATAATATCTTTTCAAATATTTTTGAAAAGGCAAGAAGGAGAGCAATAGGCCTATAATTATCCGCTAAATTTCGAGGACCTTTTTTATGAAGTGGTTTTATCACTGTAATTTTTAAACTGTCAGGAAAGCAGCCTGTCTCTAACATCATGTTGATAATAAATACTAAATGCGTAGCAATAATTTCTATGCAGGACTTGACTACTTGCATTGTTACATCATCATATCCACTGCTCTTCTTATTTTTAAGCGCTTTGACACAACTAACAATTTCACACCTATCGGTAGGCTCAAAAACAAACTACTTATAATAGGGTCACAACTCAGTAGATATTCACGTTGGTTCGAATTCGGATTGTAGTTATTGACGTTATGTGATATAAAATGACTATTTAAAAAATATACAATTTTTGTGGTGTTGTAATTTCGTTGTTATTATTTTTTAGACATTGAATTGATTCCTTTAACATTCTTTTCTGTGATGTGTGTAATCTTATGAGACCCCAAGTGGCTTTAGCTTTGTTTGTGCTTTTTTTAATATATTTTAAATTAGTTTGTCTCTTGGAACAAGTAATGATGCGTTTTAACTTTGTTTTGTATCTTTTATATTCAACAATATTATGATCGTTTCTGTTTAATTGCAGTTTTTTGTGTAGCCGACGTTTATTTCGACTGGAAATCTTTATGCCTTTAGTAACCCAGTTTGGTTTTAGTTTTGATGTCATTTTAACTCGTTCCAAAGGGAAACAGAGATCATAAACTAATTTAATAATTTCCAAAAATGCGTCATAGGCTGCATTAGCATCTTTTTGTTCATAAACATTCCTAAAACTAATTTGTGAAATATATTTATTAAATATGTCCAAATTGTTATCAATATGTCTTCTGTATTCGTACCAGTACTTGCATGTAAAGTTTGGTTTAAAGGGAAATGATATAGTTTGACCAGTGTGGTCCGATATACCGTTGTTTAATACTTTCACATAATATTTTTTTATATTTGTTATAATGTTATCAATACAAGTACTAGATTTTAAGGTGATGCGTGTCGGTTCATTTATTGTACATTTCATATTATAATTAGTTAATAGTGAGATAAATAACCTAGTGTCCTTACTGAGCTCTTGAATGTTAATATTAAAGTCTCCCACTAGTACAACTTTTTTGTTAATTTTCCGTGATTGGCGTAGGGTTTTGAATAGAACTTGATCTAACTTTTGTAAGAAAATGTTGATGTCACTGTTTGGGGGCCTATAAATACAAATTATCGTGAGACTAATGTCAATCAATATTATACCACAGCATTCAAACACTTTGTCAACTGCTATATCACTTAACCAGTCTAGTTTCTTAAACTCCAGAGTGCTTTTAACAAAAATACAGGCACCGCCTCTGCTAGTTTGCCCTCTAGAATAGTGAGATGCTAAACGATAATTATTTATTTTGATACAATCTATGTCGGATGTCCTTATAAAAGTTTCTGTAAAACATAAGATGTCAATTTGTGGAACCATAGTGCTAATATATATTTCTAAGTCGTTATATTTATTTTTTAAACTCATAATATTTTGATGGAAAATTTTAAAGTTGTTATTCGTAGTCAAGAAAAAACTCATCATTTTCAGTCTGAGTAACTACTGATAGTTTATCATCGCGAGTTTTCTTTGCTTTTTTAATGATATTATTTCCTCTTATTGCTTCACGATATGCATTGTATTTGCGGGCATATTCTCTATTTAAAATAGTTTTCAATATGTTTCTACACAAGTCCATGAGTCTAGAGTAAGCATTATAATGTCGGCCATACGTATATCCAACAAAAGTAGCCCACTCAAATTGATTACATAAATACCGGTATGAAGTACATAGTATATGTCTATTCATGTTCACATTTCTAAATATTTGAGATAGAATAACATTAGTATTATCAAGTTTATTCATGTAATAATGCAAATGGCTCTGCAATTCCATAGGGTTCACATCGTTACAACCTCCAATTATAACCACATAGTCCGATTTGGTTAAGTTTTTACAGTAAGATAAGGACGCATCGAATCGATATTGGATTTTGATGTAATATAGGTACTTATAAGTTTCTTTTCAGTCAGTTTAGCTTGTTCTAAATGAGTGAGTGCCTATTAATTCAGTGATAAGGATTTAGTTAAGTAAGTTGAATTTTTCTAAAATAAATTTATGTACCTATCTCTAATAATTTTACTCATTGAACTTTTACAAGCACATTAGTTTCTTAAAAACTACCGATCAATGATAATTCAATAAACATCAGCGATACGGTACAATATTCTTGAATCAGATCACGTACAATATAGATTAGTGATCACAACGTATACCGCATTCCTGAGGCGATACTTAGTGTTTTCCAAAATATATAGTTTCAGCTATGCGATTCTCTAAGCGACACATAGCCGCTGCGCGCATGACTGCGATATGAAAGAGACAGTCATTCATTTCTCAGCGCTGCGGCAGCCGCTGCTACCAAGGCTTTAACTTAGAGAATCGCACTGCAGAACGCATCGATATCGGATTTGAATAGAATAGAATAGAATAAATCTTTATTGCATTACTGTTACATTTTTGTTCGATATTGATGCATTAATTATACGACGACATTTTTGTACGACATTGATGCAATAATTATACTTTTCAGTAACTATATACGATTTGTATCACCCACTCCTAATTTCAACGGAAAAAATGGAAGAGGCGGTTGCGCTTTTTTACATTACACGTCGGCAAAAAAAAATGATAAAATATTAAAAAGCTAAAATCAGTATACATGTCCCAACTCGGAACACCGACCACCGTCTCCAGAGAAAGACAGCCTGATCTGGTACACCGACGGATCCAAAATGGAGTCGGGCACTGGAGCAGGTATCTTTAGCAATGACTTTAAGCACAGTCAGAGTATAGGAAAGTTCGCTTCTGTTTTTCAGGCAGAAACTTTCGCAATTCTCCTGTGCGTTAAAAAGAATCTAGAACTCGCTCCCAAGAAGCGTAACATATTCATCCTGAGCGACAGCCAAGCCGCGCTTGAAACCACGAAAGCCTTAAACAAGTTAGGTAGGCACAACAGGGTGAGGTTGATCTGGGTACGTTGATTTTAACGTACCACATGGGAATCCAAGGCAATGAAATGGCCGATGCACTTACTAGGGAGGCCTCAGGGACCTCATATATTGGTCCTGAGCCGTTTGTGGCACTAGCATCGAGTACCATCAACAAAGCCTTCAAGGACCACATCCAAACCAAGCATAGAACCGAATGGAAAGAGCTACCCGGCATAAGACACTCAAAATCCTTCATAGGCGAAGGCGCCCTAGGACGAAGTAAGATCATATGCGGAGGGGAGATAGCAGAAGGCAGGCCCGATTAATCACTGGTGCCCTGACTGGGCACTGTGCCATAAAACAAATGCTCCACAAAATGCAAATAGCAACAGACAACCTGTGGAGGGGAAACGGAGTCCATGCAGCACCTACTGTGTGACTGCGACTCTTTTGCCAGGAAAAGAATGAATCTTCTGGGATCGGCCTACCCGAAACCAGATGGTTTTAGGCTCTTCTCCCTCAAGGATATTGCCAAGCTTATGGCAATTATCTTCACTGAGGAGGCAGAGTGATAGGACGGGGTTGCACAAATAGGCGGTTTGACGGCCGGGTGGTTTAGTGGACAGCGACAAATGTTTGTGTGGTGAGCACGAGCATTTTGTGAGCGAGCCATGGATGATTATTAGTATTTATGTATGTTTGTGTATCCGTTATTCAGTCACCATAGTTGGGGTTATGCTTAGTTTGGGGCTAAATGATTGGTGTGATAGTTATAATTTTTTTTTGTGATTTGGGTCTTGGGGTAACATGAAACCGGTTCTTATTCGTAATATTTTATTACTTCTAATACTTTATCGTTACTCCAATCCATAATGATCGAAACAGAATAATTTCGATAGTTGTATTTGCAACACGTTCACAGAGTTCACACCTCTAGTTGTCTCGCAGTCAACTCCTCTTAGGTCAACTAAAGTGTGCGAATAAAGTGTAGTTGCACGAAGTTTATCGCGACAAAATTCTTTGATGAGCGGCAATTTACCGACAGCAGCGCGTTAACGCAATGATGCATCGCGCTAAGACGAAGTGTTTGGCCAGACGTGTTGCGACAAAGCGAATCTTCGCGCTAGCGCGATAGTGTGGCCGTAGCATTAACGCGCCGCTGCCGGTTAATTGCCGCACATCAAAGGATTTTGTCGCGATAAATTTCGTGCGGTTGTACTTCCTTCGCACACTTTAGTTGACTGCGAGACAACTAGAGGTGTGAACGTGTTGCAAATACGACTATCAAAATTATTCGGTTTCGATCATTTATGGATTGATTTAGATTGGATAAAGTATTAGAAGTACCGGTTTTATAGATCCCCAAAACCCAAATCAAAAAAAAAATCACAACTGTCACACCAACCATTCAGCCCCAAACTAAGCATAGCCCGAACTATGGTGACTCAATAACGGATAAACAAACATACATAAATACTAATATGCCTCGGTCACACATGCTCGTGCTCACCACACAAGCATTTTTCGCTGACCGCTAGACCACCCGGCCATCAAACCGCCTTTTAAATATTAACTTTTTAATATTTTATCAATTTTAATAAAATAAAAATTGAAGTAAAATAAATGAACTCTCCTAAAAGTTAATTATCACGAACACCTGAAATATCAAAGTGACGGCAAAACAAATAAAACCATAGACCAATCCACAGAATACATAAAATAACTAAAGAATAGTTATTCCAACTATATTCCAAGTTTATTAGGAAGAAATTATAACCTTCCTATTCCCAATTTAAAAACACATTTTAAGAAGTTTTCTTTTGTAAGATAATATTATATTATAAATATTATATAAGTATCAAATATTACAATTAAACTAATATTAAAAACTAGCAAACTTAAGCAAAGTTAATCAATATAAAAGTACTAACTTTGTCCGATTTTTGTGTCATATTTGTGTGATAACATCCACCATCGTCTTTTACTTTCACCCTTGTATTTATTTTGTTCAAATAATAAAGATGCAGTAAATAATTATTTGCCGACATGTAATTAAAATTAGAAGTGGGCGATACAAATCGTGTATAGCATAGTTTAATAATCCGATATCAAATATCGATATATGGCTTTGAACATATTACCCACCACTAGGTAGTTAAATTGCATTATCGCGACAAAGTTCAAGATTATCGCCACGTCGGTCGACGCGAAGTTTTTTTTGATGTGGCTAAGCTTTATTGCGACAACGGAACACGAAGTTTTTATCGCCAAAACGGAACCAGTATTTTCGCCGTCTAGTGTGACCGTAGCATTAGAGCAAAGTATTGTCCACATTGACCATTGCCATTCGTAGGTAATGGGATAGCAGACGCGCTTCGTTCAAAATTAGCACGTCATTGTTGTAATCTCTAGGTACACATTTGTTAATTACGTAACGGAGATAAATAAGAGTTAATCAATACTTAATATGATAGGTATGTAATTTATATGGAAGAAATCGTACCGAACGAACGTGTGTGCGTGCGTATGCCCCCCCGCCCGCTGTCGCCTGCCCGCGTCCGCCCGCGTCAGCCCGCTTAGATTAGATCGCAACAATGCTTTTGTGTTTTATTCATTTAAATATCGTGCATGAAAATGACACAAATTTACAAAGTCGATTTTTCATTCATTTATGATATTGAATATGTGAACTCTAATCATTGTAATATTTTTTTAATGTGTTTGTAGCTTGAAAAAACAAAATGATAAAAAATCTCAAAATTGCGTGGCCTAATTTGGCACAAAATTATTTAATGGGCATATAAAAGTGATCTGAGATAGGAAATAGTTATTTTATCAATTGTAATTTTTTTTTTTGCTCTGTTTTTACATACTGACCCTAAGTCAGTTTGCACTGGACGAAGATGACACAAACTGTGTTTGCACACTCCGCAGGCTATCATAGATATGATACCATAATTATTTTAAACATTAAATTAATTTTGCCACTTCTGCTTTGAATAAAAAGAATCAACCACAAAACATCGGATTGCTGAAAATGCAAGTGACAGATGTGACACAAAACGCAATAATAAGCTTCTTAGGTACGACTGTATCGACAAGCAAGAAAAAAAGTAACTTTAGAATTTTTTAAACTTATGACCCCAAAACAGCCTAGCGCTATCGGTCTACGTGTCCCGTTCGGGCCGGACGGGACACGGACACGGATCATGCACGGTGTAATAAGAACGCTTCATACAAAATGTATGCAACGTCTCAAATCAGTGGCCCCGACTTACTTTTATATTCTGCCACAAATAATGGGAATTCTACATTTTGATACCAGCAACACTACGCATACATGGCCGTTATTATTGTTAAACTTTAAATTTTCATTAAAATTTATCGATATTTACAGATGGAACGTGACTTTTCTTTTCGGAAAGATTTTCCTTTGTAGTTTCGACAGAGTTTCACTGAGCAAACGGTCATATTGCGAACAATTTCACCGAAACGCGAGAGGTAAACACTGCTTGACGGCACAATGACACTGACCGCCAGGAAGAGCGCGATAGGCCATTATTGGCCTATAAATTTTTCTACGTTTTTTACGGCCAGGGTCTATCTTGACAAAATCAAAGGAGATAGGTATACTTTCTAGTTATGCTACAACAATTGCATAACTTAGATAAGGATGTCTTAACAAAAACCTTTAGCACAAAACAAGGCCCTAACTACCACAGAAGGTGCTACACACCCAACTACAAAAAATCACAAACATAACTAATAAGTAATATAATTTAAAGGTCCGCTTCATGTAATAAAAAATCAGTATCAATTCCACATTATTTGGTGCCGTGCGTGTCACGAATCCAATGCACGAATCCTAGGTTCGATCCTCTGATGGGGTGTGCAAGCAAAGAAAAGGACCGGTACCTACCTACTATTAGTTCACAAGAGTCGTCCCTTGCTTTGCTCTAGTCTACCAATGAATTAAATGACCTTTGCGCCTGAAATAATTTAAAGTGTCTACAAAAAAATGTGTTACTATTTACTACAACACAATGCAAAACTATAATAAAGGTTAATATTAGTCCTATCATTAAATTAACATCAATGAATAATAACATCCACAACATCATTTGCACAACACTTACAAAATTAACCTATTAATTTTATTCCGTTATGTGTAAGTGGGTTAAAGATAAAATTCTCAAAAGCTTGATGCGAAAAAGTTAAAAAGCCGTTAGTAAGAAGTACCTATGTGGTTCAGATCCCAACTAGTTATACTTTTATGTAGGTTATAATAGTACTTACGTAAGCTTGTAATTGCATTAAGTACCTACCTACCTACGTTCTCTTTACGTTCAGTTCATAATAAAATACCTAAACATTTGACATCTACTTATTTTAGCTATCGCTGTCTCGCTCTTTCACCCAGGGGATTATTGTTCGAGGAATGCGCGCGTCGGCTAGTCTCGCTACGCGCGAGCGTAAAGGTCAGTATTGCTTGCTCTAAACAACGCATCAACTCTGGTGCCTTGCGTTAAGGTTGAATTTAATGCATTGTTGAAATCACCGAGTGTCTGACTTATACGAAAAGTCTGTAGCGAGACTACTTATAGTGACTACTTTGTAAAAGTACATTCATAAATTATTATTACATTAATTAAGGATTTTTGTTTTTCATTCGTTTTGAGTGGACTTTTATCTCAACATATTTGGTTATTTTTTTAACTATTTTTGCTCAGGTCCTGGGGATATTAGGTGGAGATTTTTCTTTGAAAACTTTGATGAGATGAAAAGTCCTTGAGAAGTAGTCTCGTGGGGAGTGCGGCTACGTCATCACGATAGAACTTTTGTAGGTATGTATGACCGCTAGCAATGACCCGATTGGCCAACAAAGCCTTGTTGGCGGCCATTTTGACGATGCTGAGTCACCAAAAGGTGAAAAATGTACTGAATTAATGCGCACTCCCCACGAGACTACACAACGGTATTGGGCATTTCCCTGAACAGAACACAAAATTTGGGTTTCATGTTCCAAACCTACCACAGCGTGGATAAGTTAATGAGAATTTTTCCTATTTGTGTTAGACTGCTAACTATTGAGAGATATCTACAATGAAGTAAAACAACCGGGAAAATTGTTTTTAAAAGTTCGTGTCAAACAAACTTGATTTTCCATCAGTGGTGAGGTGACCCTCATCGCATGGACATGGTCGAGAGTAAAACGCTTTAGTGCTATACCGCAAATTTTTCTTTCGATTTATTCTCAGTGATAGATAACAATTGAAATTCCGCTAACCTGTCAAAAGTGTGAAGTGTTATGTGAACCCATGTCACGCACGAGCAGTGCGTTTGTTTACGTATTACGTTTATTAGGATCGAAGTGTTCGTAGATCGTTGCCAGGATGTAGTCCTGGGTCGCGATGCGAATAAACACATCTTCAGACGTGGTGTTTTGAAGGTTACCTTGAGAGTGCATAGAGTTCTGCAATCATGACGGAAACTACGATGGTCAAGGTGAAGACTGAGAGGCCGGACGAGGCCGAGATCAGGGAGTTGGCCGCGAAGATGGTGGAAGCAAATAAGGCCAAGGCGCTGGCGGCGTCGGTGGCGGCCGCGCGGCCCCCGCCGGGCACGCTCGCGGGGGCGCCGCCGGGCGCGGGCGGGCAGATGGGCATCCTCAACTTCCTGACTCGCAAGCCGGGAGCGCCCGCTGCCGTCGCCGACACGCGCCCTATGTCTGATGACAAGAAGACGCCGGCGCCCGACGAGGCGAGCTGGAAAGGGCACTTCGGCTGGGACATGCTCGGCAAATGTCACATTCCATACATCTACCGTTCGAGCGAGAAGTACGTCGCTGTGCGGATGGTGGAAATCAAACTGTTAAACAAGTACCTGAACTACCTGCATGCGGATATCTACTCGTGCACCTGCATCAGGAGCTACTACATCACCGAGATCGAAGCTCGGCTCCTAAACGAAATCAACAATAGACATTGTGACGGTCAGTTTGGTCGTGAGCCCTTTACGCAGAAGGATTTAGTAGTGCGGTTATCGGACGCTTATGAATTTTATAATTTCTTGGATGTTTGTTACAATAAGCTGTTGAGGGGCACGACCAACAGCAAAGACAAGTGTGGTTTTATTAGAATAAATAAAGAATCAGTGGTTCCGTATACAGTGAGGGATGGTCAAAAGTTTGTTCCTTTATTCTATTTTGAAGGTGAGACGGACAATTTGAAATTAAAGGCTGATCAGTTAAAAGGCTGGGACCTGTCATATCTTAAATTCTGTTGTAAAGTGCAAGGGATAAGAAATGAGTTGTTCGCTAGTGAAACATGTTCTGTGATCAGTTTATCAGACATTAAAAGTTACTTTCCCCCCGGGACGGAGTTTGAGGAATACTGGCCCAACAAAGTTGTTGATTCACAACTACTCATATCAGCCAAAGGTGAGTAAGCATAATATTATAAGTTTGTTTTTTTCTTTTCTTTCATAATTTAATGTCAAAGATTTGTATTCTTGTTCATAAACTTTAATAATTTAATTTAAGCACATTAAACATAGAAATTCTTAGCGTAGCAGGATGCAGAAAAGAATACAGAATCACATATTTCTTGGCTTAACTATAAACTTTATAATATAGTAATGCCGCGTCCGCACGCTTGGTACTTGCCGCAAACTCTTCTTAACTTGTCTTACTTTCTAACCTATCAAGTGACCTACTACAGGAGTAGGGCAGACATAGATTTTAATCTAACAATTTGTTCAGGAAATAAATTTCATAATATGGTGGTCCCTATAAGACCTCTGCCTGGATAAGGGTTAAATTGTCAATGTAAAATGTGTAATTGTAAAATGTCTTTATTTGACCTCCTTGGTCGAGTGGTTTGTACTACGGTTTTCATGGTGTCGCCATCTCTGAGGTCCCGGGTTCGATCCCCGGTCGGGTCAATTTAGAAACTATTGTTTATCTAAATTGACTATTTGACAGTTGTAACAATAAAATATGAAATATGTCAGAAATGGTATTTTATGATATAACGATAATTATCCAATAGTTTTTTTTTCTCTAATATAAATCATGCCTAATCAATAGCTGAGCCTAATCGGGCATGATAAGATTTGGTCTGGCCCAATGTGGGGTGGTGCAGCAAGGGACAATTAAAACTAAATCAATTTGTGCTTGACGTGACCGCACGTTATGTTCAGATGGAATTCCCAACTGCACAGCATCATTATTTTACGCAAGAGAAGTTTCGAACCCAAGAGAAGTTTCGAAGAAACTCGTTAAATGGTTACTAGACAACGGGTAAACATACTTAAAATACTTAAATACATACTTATTATACATCACACTTATTATACAACACCCAGACCCGAGACAATTTAGAAAAACAATAATGTCTGAATTAACCCGACCGGGGTTCGAACCCGGGACCTCAGAGATAGTGACTGTATTGTTGTGGATTCCAAATTTTGTAACCCTTTAGGCGTGAAATACACAGAAGCGATGTAAGATTTGTACAAATTAGATTAAGGACAAAATGTATAAAAGAGATGCCTCGTAAATCACACAGAAAGGATGCAGCGCGGATTTATCACTTGCAAATAAATTTTGAAGGCAACAAATCCGATTCACATCCGCATCGCAACCGAATCTTACATCGCTTCTGTGTATTTCGCGCCTTATGTAACTTCATTTATCCCAATTGCACAATTACTAAATAATTGTGACATATTTATGAGATTTACTTATCAGTCAATATCAATGGGCAATCGTCATATCAACTAGCTAACAATACTTTGATTATCTATTAAAGTTTAAGGATATTTTTATGAATGAAAATGTTTTGATAGCAGCAGTATGAAGTAATAATGAAAATTATAAAACAAAAGTAAAAATAAAAATATTATGAATGAGAAAAGGAAAAACAGTTTGGAATAATCTTATATTACAATTTGTGTCCAAGCTTTTACAACTCTGTAGTGTTCACAATATGAGGTGTGGGTGTGTAGGAATATAAATACACCTTGTCAACTTATTTTATAATTAAGCATAAGTACAAACATATTATAATCACGACTTTTATCCTGAAGGGTTAATCAGAGACTAGGCAATGAGGACCGCAAAAGCAGTCTCTGCCATAGTCTACTTTTCACCAAATAGCGACTGCACATGTGTTCAGCGTGACAGGTGGTAAGTCCATATATGCTGTTGGATGTATGTGCAGTTTTTAGTCCGTTAGTCGCCTTTTATAACATCTAAGGGAAGAGAGGGGGTGTAGTATTATTTCACCGCTACGCAACACTGTTTATAATTTACATTATATTTTTTTTGTTTACTTGTCACTGCCATTGATTGGTACCCATGACTTGTTAAAGGCCTTTGCCTACATCACAGTACGTGTCAGTATACAAGCTCTATTTTTGTTATTTACTTGTCATCATCAGGCAATGCATGCCAGATGATAATAAATAAATACCGTACAGATTGACATAAGGCCCAACACCAGAGTTTAATACTATGCAGTGTGGAAATATTAAAAAAACTCTACTTTAACATGCCATACTGGTGCCATACCGTAAAACGGATACGCCTCTGGTTCCAGTAAATCTGAAAACACGGTATGCTCGGCTTCCCCTTCTTCCTGAAAGGTTTCGGCTCTGCCCAATCGCTCCTCCTTCCATATGAGGCTACAACTGCCCCTAAAGGGTTTCCTCCGCAGCGCGATCCTAAGTCGTAGTTCAAGCTACTTGGTCCCGCCAGCCCGAAACATAATTGAGATAATAATATTATCCACCAGCATGGAATCGCCCTTGCCCAAGATTTATCATCCCGTCTTTACTGTTCGTTCGGCCGTGGCCAATGAATGCCAAAGGAAATATAATCACTCTCTAGACGCCCTGAGGCTGGTGATGGCTAAGGATTTCCCATCCCCAGTTTCCTCATTGCGCGTTGCGTGGGATTGAGGAAGATAAAGTGGCGCCTCCTTCTACTACGTGTGTGACGGATAGAGTCCGCGTAGATATACTCGCAAGGGTTCTCTTCGGCCTCCTGAAGGAGGCCTTCTTTACTGAAGTAAAGAACATAAAGTACATCCACAACCACTCTGATTGTTAAGCATGTAGGCCATGCTTAACAATCACGCTGCACAATGAGATGTCCTCTCAATTTTACAACTTTTCCTGTTTTAGTCTCAATGTCCACTTGCTCGCGTATCTTAACAGCTCATCAACAGATTTCCGACAGAGTGAGTTAAACCCATTGCTAGTACTTATATTTCTTCCATGACTACCAACAAAGTAATTTATATGATTCAATATAATTATATCCCCCGCAACTCGAATGGGTCAGCTTGCTGTCCCATGGTGCCAAGTGCCAATGCCAACACATGGGACGTTTATTTAAAGGCTGATGATAATTGATATAATTATATTCTTCTTTTGATGATGAGCGATGCTATCGTACTCGTTTTTGTAGGCGTTTCTGGGCCGTCGCGCTCATCACCATCAGCTGAAAGACGTCCACTGCTAGACAAAAGCTTTCTCCAAGGATCTCCACGTCCGTTGTTGTGCTGCACGCATCCATTGTAATCATAATATTTGTTGTCCCACAGGTTCCGTAGCGGGCGGCGGGCAATGGACGCGCGCCCCGCCCGCGCCGCCGCCGGGCGGCGTCGGCGTGAGCATGGGCGGGGCCTCCACGCGCGGGCGGCGCGCCGGCGGGAACGTGCCGCGCCACTCGCCCGGCAACTCCTCCATGCAGATGCCGCACGGAGGCATTTCTGCTGCGGCCGTGCAAGCCCTGGCCAATGGATGGAGCCTGCCCGGCACGCTTACGCAGGCGCAGACGCAGCAGGTGCTACGATTGGCTCAGGTATTGACTTCATACTTTTGCACAAAAGATCCCAATGATGTCACAGTTCAAGCCCTGGCCAACAGCTGCTGGAGCCTGCCCTGCACGCTTACGCAAGCGCAGACGCAGCAGGTGGCTGCGGTTGGCTTAGGTATTGGCTTCATACTTTAGCACAAAAGATCCCAGTGACGTCAAAGTTCAAGCCCTGGCTAACGGCTGGTACCTGCCCGGCACGCTTACGCAAGCGCAGACGCAGCAGATGCTGCGGTTGGCTCAGGTACCTACTTAAGAGCCGTCTTACTACACTGGCGTCTTTCGACGTCGGCATCAGCGCATAGACGCCGGCATGACGCTGACGCTCGAAAGACGCCAGTGTGGGGGGTCTCTAATACTTTTGCACACATATTTAAACGGTGTTTAACGCAAAACTACTAAAGACATCCTACGCAAACTTTTTATACCAGACATTTCGACCGAGTTGTATATTATGATCCAATGGGTTGACGTTCTACTTCAGACGTGGGACAGGAGAGATTTACACCTGATTTTAACAATACATAAAATGCAATAATAAAGGACTTGACTACTGCGAGAGGGAAACCTCGGCGGCAGGCCCCATTTTGACAAGATAACTTAGTTGACGTCCTTGTCGTCATCGTAGTCCCACTCCGAAGCCAACCGTCCGGGCAGAGAATGAATGGTACATGGATTTTAGTGGTCTGGCTTTTATTTCCTCCCGTCTTACCTTTCGTGGGTGGGCAGGGGGAGAGGTTAAAAGGCCTGGTCCGGTGGTTGAATTCTGACCAGAATCAGACTCGATGGCGGCCACCCTAATACTATTATTTCCGCCAAGCATTGTTGTACATTGCTGCGTTCCGGTTTGAAGTGTAACAATCCAGTGAATTAACAGGGCACAGAGCCATCAGAACTGAAGCTTCGGGGTGCGTTTGAAGCCCGCGGTGTCTCGAGCGTCTATGCGCGACTATGGCCACTTTTCACCACGTCTCCCTCCCTTATAACAAAAGGCGTATAGGCGTAATAGGGTTCACCTGAGACAAAAGTTCAATTGTATTAACTGTGACCACCCTCCCATGCAATCCAGCTCATCGCAGGAGAGGGATGAGGGGAGACCCCGAGAAGACCCATGTTCAGAAACTGTAACTCGTTCTGGTCGTGTTGTAAGACCGCCTAGAAGGTGGATTGAGGAAATAGACTGATAAAAAAATTATAGTAACTTAAACTCTATTGACATTGTCATAAGAACTAAGAGAAGGGGTATGTTATCTACATCACTATATAGATTGTGCGTAGTGGTACATCCCTACAGAGCCGCCATATTTTAGAACTTGTGTCTGAGCGGCCGATCACGGACGCTGTACGTCTGTTTTGTAATAATTAATGTGTGACAAATGAATGATGTGGACCTGAAGACAATAGTATCACCCGAACCTCAACATAACAGCAATACAAAGGTCTTAATAGTTCCCCAACACGTAAGCTAATCATTACCTTATCCCGTTTGTAATAAAGTGCACATCGTTGCAGGCGCAAGTGGCGGCGCAAGCGCAGGCGGCGGCGCGGTACAACAACGCCGCGATCGCCGCCGCGGCCGCTGCTGCCATGCCGCAGCACCGCAACCAACACCAGCGGAATGTACAGGTAAAACATTTTACATTAATCTCCATAGAAAATACTGCTATAAATCACGGACGATTAAAAAAAGATGGACTCCGCGTCACTTACACAAAGTGAAGCACCTAAAGTCGCTTGAAATATGCTACATAAGTGATCTTAACTATAAATAAGGGTAACTTAACTGTAAACCAGTAAGTATTATTGTAAATACAGCACACTCTTACACCAAGGCAAGCCGATCGGCCGTCATTGTGATGGCAACCGTCGTCGACTCGTATCCCCGTGATACACATAGTACCAGCATAAAGGTTGCTTCACTTGTTAGTGCCTTATTCCAGTGATTCGGATTTCAGCACGCGTGCGGATCTGCGGATCTATCGGCTAAAAAATATGGATATGGATATGGGACTAGATTTACCTTTAGATAAGTTTAAGAATCATGTAAAATCTTGTTTACTTAGGAAAAGTTATTACACAGTCAAGGAATATTTAGAAGACAAAACAGCCTGGTTATAATAATATATTTACATTGTTTTTTTCTTAATCCATTATCTTTATAACTGATTGTATAACTTGGTAACAACATGTTGTTTTGTAAATGTTGTTACTTCTATATTATTTTAAAGCTTTGGAGTTTCTTGTGCCCGTTCTTCTCCACAGCTAAAAGACTTCCTGAAAGCTGGGTTCCTATGCCTATCTATCCATCCATAAAAAAATAAATTTAGACGATTCAAAATGCTTAATTTAAGCTTACTGAATAAAGATATATTGATTTTGGCTTCATTTTGTCCTTATATGGGCATATTATGGGCTTCAAATGTCAAATGAAGCCCATGTTCATATTCATATTTTTTAGCCGATAGGGTAGGTGGTCCGCGTGCGTGTAAAATCACGCTGCTAGTTGCGCGCAGGACAAAGATTTCGTAGACTGCTGTAGTCTCGTGAGTGTCGCCAGTCAGTGCACTCGTGCAGAGATGAACGTTAAGAAAGTAATTATCTCTCTAACTTTAAAACATTTAAAATTATAAAAAACGGTCAGCCCGCATGCTGATAAAATCCGCAAGCGTGCCGAAATCCGCATCACAGGAAAAGAGCACTTAGTATCGCGGCGCGGAGTGCTTCTTTTTTACTCGTCCATGTTAGAAACGTGTTATTAGAGCTATCGGAGTTTTTAAGCATACTTAGGCTACCTAGCTTCCCGAATGCTGCAGACGCCATGCATGAGGTGACTTGCTCGCCTGGTAGATTGCAGTCTTTCTTACAATATACAGGGTGCTTGGTAATACGAATGTAATCCCGAAACTGGGCCTCAGCTGGGCAAAACAGCTGTTCCATACAAAACTGCAATACCTATTCGACCCAAATGTATGGAACAGATGATTTGTTTTCGCTATTACAGAGTAGCTCCCATACAAATAGTTGTTCTTTGCACTTAAAAGTATGGCCCAGTTGCGGTATTTTAAACATATAACCAAACACCTTCTAAATATAAATATATAGAAGTCTATTTTAGCATAGACTACATAATAGTGCATGTACAGAAGATTCACTCCGCTAAGTAATTTAAATAAATAGTGACTCTTGCTAAGACACAATAAAGTGCAATTCAGGTCGCACACCGCTCCCATACCTACAGTTAAATTCACCTAGAAGTTGGCTCTCTTTCTATCGCGTACTATCGCGTAGCTCTTATCTCTTCTAACGACTGCAGGGTGTTCGCGGGCGTCCGTCCGGTCGGCTACTTGTAGCTTCATACCTAAAGCGCGGAGTGCGCCAGGCCTGATTTTAGTACAATAAACGGCCGAATCCAGAATATGTTTGTCTGAAAATTCATATTTTAGATTAAGCTCCGAAATAGATGAATTCATATTGTTTTACTAAAACACATTGAAACGTTACACTTTGTACAGATCGACTCGCGTTACTTTACAGAATGCAATGGTGACCAACCACGGGCCAAGGACTGCAAAGGTTTCCAAACACCAATAACAGTTATGTAAAATAAACGCAAGTAGATCTGTTTGAAGTGTTTTATTTTATTAATATTTTTTATGTAAGTAATTTATTAACAAATTACAATTTAAATTTATTTTTATTAGAACGAAAGGCATTTTCGGCTTTCAAAGTAAGTGAAAAAAGTGTGTTGATAAATCTGTGCGGGATGGACAGCCACTGTAGTATAGTTGGTAGTGCAACTGGCCCGGTCAGAAAAGTGCAGGTGCAGCAGGTTTGAAACTTGCTTGTGGTGATTTTTTCAACATTTTCAAAAAAATATATATACATATGTTTATTCATCTAATTAAAATTTAAATAATTTGGAAATGTCATTCGGCCATTTATTTGTAGTAATATTATAAAATGGTTTCAATTCGTAAATGTAGAAGAAAATGTAGTTAGAAAAGCAATAACATTTTAATCTAGAACTTTCGATGTGGTTATACATAAATTAGTTATTGTGGTTTCCTGTCGACAAATAAATAAACATGAATCACAGATAAAACTATAGATCGCTTCACATTTTTTTTTGTCACAGTTTAATGATTTCATTTCTGGTTTCCCTTATCATCTTATCTTATCATATACGGATTTCTACCAAATAACGAAGTTGTTTAAGGAATATTCTATATTTACTTGGTTAAGTATGTTAATAATAATAATACCGATACTATTCATTAATTATGAATATATAATAATATATATAATTAGGTATAATTCATTTTCAACCACACACATGCTTAAACTGATAAGGATTGCGTCAATCTTATTATTATTGCGTGTAAATTATTGTATACCATCGTGGTAACATTACAATTTCATTTGCGTCTAACTTGGAAACCATTGATAGTACGGCGCTGCGGTCTTATGCGTAGAAGGCTCACTGTCCACTTGCGAGGGAGGTAAAATATACCCATTTCTTGTGACACAGTTTCTTTTTATTCTTTTACAATATTTATTTTATTATAATATGGTATATTAGGCAAATAGTATTCATCCCACAGCAGGTCTTCTTTATAATAGTTAAAGTAGCGCAGTAACGCGGTATTATCATTCGATCTTTTAGATTAATTTTTATTTGCAGACATACATAGGAAAGAGGTTACTTTGAATGAACTATAACATAAATGACAGCTCCAGTTCCTTAAAGTTGTCTTTCACAGCTATTGTCCTTAAACCTATGGTATATGCTGGTGGTAGTCACACTAGAGACGCTTGGAAAGCTAAGGACTTATTTGAATTTTAATGAGCCATATCAATGTAATATATACTTACTTGATTCAGAAGGACATTCGTACTCAAAACTAGCTGAAAGAAGTTTCTTGCGCCCATTCTTCTTTACAGCTAAAAGATGTCCTAAATAGGTAGTAGAAAAAAAATAAGTTAAGAGTTTTTTACATACATACTTACATAACATATAATCACAACTATTATCCCCGAAGGGTTAGTCAGAGACTAGGTAATGAGGACAGCAAAAGCAGTCCTTTACCATAGTCCTCTTTGCACCGAATAGCGACTGCACATGTGCTCAGCGTGACAAGTGGCGAGTCCGTTAGTCGCCTTTTACGACAGTCAATGGAAGAGGAGGTGGTAGTATTCTCTTACCGCTATGCGACAGTTAATTTAGAATTTTTGACTTTGACTTGTTGCAGCAAACAAAATAGGTAGTAGAAAAAAAATAAGTTAAGAGTTTTTTACATACATACTTACATAACATATAATCACAACTATTATCCCCGAAGGGTTAGTCAGAGACTAGGTAATGAGGACAGCAAAAGCAGTCCTTTACCATAGTCCTCTTTGCACCGAATAGCGACTGCACATGTGCTCAGCGTGACAAGTGGCGAGTCCGTTAGTCGCCTTTTACGACAGTCAATGGAAGAGGAGGTGGTAGTATTCTCTTACCGCTATGCGACAGTTAATTTAGAATTTTTGACTTTGACTTGTTGCAGCAACTCGCTCGGAACTTTTGCGCTCGTGCAACCATTATACGTGAACGTTAATTATGTGTGAACATAGTAGTTTGTATGACAATATGGTACTAAAGTGTTAAGCTACTTCTCAGGCTGACCGGCTTCTAAACTAAGAGTCTACTTGATGACACTTTGTAATATTTACATCCAGCTTTCGATCATATCTTATACAGGGTGTAACAAAATCTATAAGCGAAAGTTTAAGGGCGGTATCTATACATCATTCTGAATACAATGACTAAAAATAGGCTCCAGTTTTATAGTGATTTTTCGAAATTATGCTTTCTAACAAACTAAATAAATTAAAATAATGCACATCATGAAACATGCTGTATCTTTACTAACATGCACGCAAGCGTCAATAAAATGATACGAATAATACGAAATGATAAATCACGCTTCACCCGGAATCCTCGACCACTGAGGAACTGGCTATCTCATCTCAAACTGTCGGACCACAACAATGCTATAAACATCGTTGTTATGGCGACAGACTTAGATAAGATGGTGGTAGCTAGCCAGGCGGACTTAACAGCCCTACCACCAACCAAACGGAGCACACAAAGATGTACCCCCGCTGGGAATCGAACCTCTGGGTCTGAAACCGGTGGCTTAGCCACTAGACCACAGAGGCGATTGAAGTTTAGTGTGCATGTTCGACTATCTTTGTGTGCATGTAGTACAGCTGGACGGGTTTGGAAAGGGTGTATTTTTTGGTGAATTATGATAATGTTTTGTTGATATCTCGGTAACGAGCATGTAGTTTTGGACCAATTTTGGTGAGCGTGCTCAGTGTGATGTATAGATGCTCCCCTTAAACGTTCGCTTATTGATATTGTTAGACCCACGTGCTATTTTTGATTTAGGGAAAATTTAGGTAGTAAGTCAGACCGCCTAATTAATGACATGAGAAAAATATTATTCCGATACTAGCATTTTCGCTTTTTTTCCGCTGCCATACGAAATAATTAAATTATTGCAATGCACTCGGTGTGACTCGGACTAACTTTAAGATACTACCTACGACTCATCGTGAATATCGCGCCTGCCCTCAAAACGGACACGGTCACATCCCTAGTTGAGTGAAACACTTTGTCCTATGCCTGCCTGTTGTTTACTACAACTAAAGGCGTATTTGATGAAAATAAACTATCATTTACGCAACATAGTAAATGGACACACTATGAGCACAAAGGTAAAATTTATCTTAGAAAAATTTATATCTCGTGCATTATGCAATTGATAGAAAACTTTCTTATGTCAAAACCATTACTTTAAGGTAAGGAATCGTTGGTTAAAATTTCCCTAAATCAAAATGAGCACTCAACACAAACAAGATGCACAATCAACACTCCAAAAACGTCAACACAAAAACTGTACCTAGTGATGTCATTCTAGACCTAACTCAACATTTTCATATTTTTAAAGTTAACTCTAAATAAACTCTGATCTTTAAAGTCGATATTGCTTAAATCAAAATTTTGAGATTTGTCTATAATTTGTCTATATTATGTTACTAAGAATGCAAATTGCTTAGGTACGCATATCGTTAGGTACTTCTAAAATACATTAATTATCATCAGCCTATAAACGTCCCACTGCTGGGCACAGGTCTCCCACGTGGACAATAGCACGTGGTTATATTGGGCCATAACCCACCACGCTGGCCCGGGTTGGTTAGGTTTAACGACTGTCATCTTACGACAACAACCGGGACCAACGGCTTAACGTGCCTTCCGAAGCACGGAGGAACTCGAGATGATTTTAATTTGGTCACCCATCCAGCGAGCGCAAGATTTCAAACCGAAAGCGCTAGCCGCTGCGCCATCGAGCTCCTCAAACACATTTAGGGTATATTAAATACTAGCGGCCGCTCGCGGTTTCACCCGCGTGGTTTCTGTTCCCGTGAGAATATCGGGATAAAAGTATCCTATGTGTTAATCCAGGTTATGAACTATCTGTGTGCCGAATTTCATCCAAATCCAATCAGTAGTTTTTACATGAAAGAGTAACAAATATCCATCCATACTTACACACATTCGCGTTTATTATATAGTAGGATTAGTAGGATGTAATGTTAACGCTGCCACTTTTCCGCTATAATTTATTATGGGATTTTGTACCGACTTTTATGTGATCGAAGCCATCCTGCTTAAAGGGCGCTTTCACATACAGGAGTTTAATCGCGGGAGCCGCGTGGCTGTGCGCGCTTCATTTTACAGCGGCTGCAGCGCGGCTAAGTTGCTATCGCTAAGACGCCTATATGTGTGCCCATTTCCTAATGTATGCCCATCAACCAGCATTGAGCGGTTGTACGGTTGGGGTCACCGTCGCTTTACCACTTTGCAGCGATTTTCGTATGAAGCGCACCGCCCGCCCAGGTACGTGCCCGTACTAAATAGACGACGCGGTGTGCAAGTGATTTTGACCTTTAGACTGGTAAAGCGACGGGGTCCGCGATAGTACATGTGGGCCTGTGCTCAGCAATGGGACGTTTATAGGCTTATATGAGTACACATTGATCGTAGAGTAAACCGGGTACAATAGTACCATTGCCAATATTTCCAAACACAAACAACGTTTGCACGTGTGTATAGCGTCACGACACGCGCTCCATGCGTCCCCACTACTGCCCCACCCGCGCACCAGTCGGCGGCGCTAGCGCTGGAAAGCGGACGTGTACACAGGGGATTTTTGTTTTCGGACAGTCACAGTGAGTATTCTCGTTAACTGTTTTAGTCTGTAATTACACACATTTAATTCGGTATGTTATCAAATTATTGCTTTCACTAGTTTATTTAGACTTCAGTCTTTGTAAGAGTGATAAATTATAGATATTCATTGAGAAAATGCCGTGATTTTTAGGTTAATATTCAAACTGTCTACTTGGAACAATTGTATCAGTAACGGTGGGGACAATTGTAGCGGTACAATTAACCCCGTTGTAGAATTAACCCCGATGTTGTATTAGTTTTGACTTATGATTAATTAGAATAAGTTAGAATTACTTATGATGAATGATTTTAATACTTATTTGGACATTTTGCTTTAGATGCCACGGCGAAAACCTAAGTTAACGGATCGAGGCTCTAAAGACATGTTACTTTATGAACAGATTTCAAGAATTAAAAATGGGCGGTCTATTCGGGCTGCAGCGGAGAAGTTTAATCTCTGTCATGTTTCAATTTTAAGATACAAAAGGAAAAATGAAACTAATCCTGATGGAGCCATACGTATGGGATATAATCATGCGACGAAAGTTTTCACTGCAGAACAAGAGCTGCAAATTTCGAAATACTTAATGAAGACTGCTGCCATATACTACGGTCTGACACTAAAAGAAGTTAGAAGACTTGCTTTTGATTTGGCGATCAAATATGACATTAAAAGACCGGAATCTTGGAACCGAAATAGAACGGCGGGTTCGGATTGGTTTTCCGCTTTCATGAAAAGAAATCCTGAACTGTCGATAAGGTGCGCTGAAGCCTCGTTTTCTCGTGCTACCAGTTTTAATAGGACCAAAGAAAATGCATTTTTTGATAATTTGGACAAGCTAATGGAACGTCATAGTTTTGAAGCAAAGGATATATATATAATATGGACGAGACGGGTATATCTACTGTCCAAAAACCGGACCGTATAGTGACAAAAAAGGGATCCCACAAGTAGGAGCACTTACTTCTACTGAACGTGAAACTCTTGTTACTGTGTCAATGGCGGTAAACGCATTGGGGAACGCCCTTCCACCATTCTTCGGTTTCCCACGACAAAGGTATCAAGAACATTTTGTTAGAGATGGTCCACAGGGCTGTGTTGGAGCTGGTAATGCGTCAGGTTGGATGGAAGCAACACAATTTCTGAGGTTCTTAGAACATTTTCAACATCACACTAGATCATCTTGTGAAAACCAAGTGCTGGTCTTCTGGATAACCATCCATCTCATATTACCATCGAAGCGTTAGATTACTGCAAAACTAATGGCATAATGGTTCTGTCATTTCCACCTCACTGCTCTCATAAGCTACAGCCACTTGATCGTTCTGTTCATGGCCCGTTGAAGAAGCACGTAAATACCGCTTGCGACGCGTGGATGAGAAATAACCCAGGACAGACAATTACTATTTATGACATTCCATCCATTGTAGCCACTTCGTTTCCACAGGCATTTACACCTCAAAATATTTTAGCTGGATTCCGGTGCACAGGAATTATGCCCTACACTCGAGAAATTTTCGATGAAACTGATTTTGGCCCTTTGTTCGTGACAGATCGTCCGCTTCCTGATTCGATGGAAGTACAAGAGCCTCTTCGGATAGCTTCTCCACCTATTATTCAACAAATTATACCTCCCCAAGAAGAGTCACACTTAATGTGGGGTCATCATGAACTCATATATTTTTTTCAGTAGTAACTACTTCGTCACCTGAAAATATGCCTGAAGATCTCCCTTTGCCCATTGACCCCTTAGGTATAAATGAGTCCCAACAAACCGCTTCACAATTAGAACAAGAAGTTTCAAATCGAGGATACTCGCCCGAAATCATTCCATCTAGTCCATCCTGCGAAAGAATACCGCTCTGAGAAACTGCGAATACAGCACAACACAACAGACTACCACTCCTTTCCTGCAATCCACCGACATCAGCAACTGAAAATCATCACTTCTCTCCAGAAGTAGTTCGTCCACTACCTAAAGCCCCTCCTCGTAAAACATCTCACCGTGGAAGAAAAAAGGGGAAAACAGCTATATATATGTACCGATACACCGGAAAAGAATATTATATAAAAAGAAGCGGAAGAAGCTGATGAAAAAGAGGGCTAAGCCAGTTAAAATGAACCTCGGAGCTTGTAAAAAGGGAAAAGGTAAAGGAAAAGTAAAACAAAAACTACAGAAAAAAATTACGCAAGGCCTAGTACCTCTAAAGAAGAAGAAGAATGGTTTTGTATTCTGTGTACGGAACCTTATAGTGCCAGTCGCCCTAACGAAATTTGGGTTCAATGCACAGAATGCGGAATGTGGGTACACGAGGAATGTATGCCACAAGAAGCCACTTATGTTTGCCATAACTGCGAGTGTGAGTAAAGATGATTTGTTTCTTTCATATTTTTGATTAAGTGCTAAAAATAAAAACGGTATAATATTAAGTACTCTCTGTCAGGGTCAATTGTACCTACATACAAATAAATAGTTTTTGCTTTTTGTAATTTTAATGATTGATATTAAGATAATTATATACTTAAAAGTAGTGTTTGAGCCAAAGGAATAGTATAATATGTAAGAGTTAACTACTTTTAGATATTGAGGAAGAAAAGTCTGTTTTTTTTTTTACTTTCTTGACTGATTACTTTAAATATTTTGGTTCCTAAAAGCAAAGACTGAAAGTGTATATCTTTGTTTAATAATTATTAATAAAGTCATTATTAATAACACATACAAAAGAGTTTTATTACCAAACATATTTTTGGTACAATTAACCCATACTAGGGGTCTATTGTAACATATGGTATCGTTCTGTTTAGATATGATTTTCATTGATTTTTCGGTACCGTAGGTTTTCTCTAAATACACACATTTGCAGCTTAATAGTTTAAGTATTAATCCTACTAATATTATAAACGCGAAAGTTTGTAAGTATGGATGGATGTTTGTTACTCTTTCACGTAAAAACTGCTGAAAGGATATGGATAAAATTCGGTATACATATAGTTTATAACAGGTTAGAAACTATATGTATGCCGAATTTTATCCAAATTCACGGATTAACACATAGGATACTTTTTATCCCGATATTTCCACGAGAACGGGAACCTCGCGGGTGAAACCGCGAGCGACCGCTAGTATTTAAATAAACAATGAAATATATTTCAGTAGTTTAGTCACTATCAACCAATGTTTCAAAAATGGTACTATTGGCCCCGGTGTACCCTACCGAAATCTGTATACAGTACACTGACTGCAATGTCTATGGACCATTCGATAACATTAACGAAAACGATAATTTGTGCGGCGTTAAAGCAGCGCCTCCTGGTAGCAAACGAGGTGAGTTACAATGTTGCCATACAAATTCTCGTTTTCGCTAACGTGATCGGGTGAAAACCACTCAAACTGATTAGGTTAGCCTACGATTACAATCTAGCTCTAAAAATAATATTTTTTTAAATATTTTTTCAAGTATTTACATACATTTACATACCTTTTCAGTCATTGAAGTATACTATAACTAATGACGACACCGCATACACAAGTTCTTGCGCACAGAACGCTGAGTGTAAGTTTGTAAATGTGCAAACGTTACTATCGCGTTTGAGTTAAGTTTTGACAGATAGATCTTAATGTTAAGTAAATAAGATCGAGAATCGAAACTCTTAACTCAAACGCGATAGTAACGTTTGCACATTTTCAACTTACACTCGGCGTTCTTTGCGAACGCCTCTGTGACTGATTGATCCAAGCGATTGTGGACCTTACGGCCGCTGAACATTGTGCAAAAAATGCTTCGTGGGGTCGTCTCTAGTTTAATTACTAATTGTTGCCAGTAGATTGTGCCCCGCCTGCTTCACTCCCCCAGCTTAGCGGACAGCGAGCCTTAACCATGTTTATGTTTACCGTTCGTTTCAGTTTCCGAACAGTGCAATAACAATGGCGATGGGCCAGCAGCCTCCCCCCCCTCTTGTGAGGAGCTCGGCCAACACGTCGACTATGAAGTGAGCATCTTTCAATCATGTACACCGTCGATCAACGATACAACTAGATGTCAGGTCGGCGCTAAAAATGTGTCTCGGTAAATAAGAGCGCACTTGAGAAGTGAGCACTTATTTTCTCGCAAGGCAATAACAGGAAAAAGTACTTTATTTGTTGCCCGTTAAGGTTGATTTCACCACTAAATGTTATTGACGTCTTTTAATTTTTAAGTGACAGGAGTAATTCATTGCTTTGAAAAAGTATTTTTTATTCACGTGGACAGAGTTTGGCTTTGATTTTGTACGTGACGCGTTATCTAGTTGGTATTGTTGATCGAAGATGTACACACGATCTTGGGAACAGCTATTATTAATTTACTTTTTAAAATTGAACCTTTTTGTTTTAACATACGATTGAGAAGATTTACAAAGTACCTTCAATTAATAATGCCTTAGCTCATTTATTATTTTTTTTATTTCAATCTACACTAAGCCTTTGACTAGTACATCGTTATTCGTAATATATTATTATAATTCGTTGATTTTCAAAGTCATTGCAACTTATGGTGACGTCCATATTGCCAGCATTATGGCTAATGGTTGTGTATTGTTGAAATTATAATACTTAACAGACAAACTAAAATAATAATGACTGTTCCCAGGGAATGATTCGAGATATTCCATTCGCCATTGTCTTACACTGTTTATGTTTATTATTATAATATCTAGAATGCGGAACGGTATTTTTGATAAGTGTTTAATGCGAAACATATCAGCTTCACATTCATAATTTTACAATATCATCATTCGTCATCATACATTAGTATTTATAGTAGTTTTATAATTCAGTCACCATCAATTTGGTTGAAGCTTTTTTAAAAAGTAGATAAAAATAAAATCCTAATAATTGAATAACTTACTTACTGTCGAGTCTTTATTACTACTTATATAAATCTACATTTATTACAGTGAACAACAAAAGAAAAATTAAAAAAAAGAGGGCTTGTTTTTCCTAAATGCCACAATATTTATGACCGTGTGTTACATGGATCGAATTGATGATGACTTGTAATTACTTGTCATTATTTCGTTAGTAGATTCCCCATATAAAATTTTATAAATACCTACAATTTATTTTCCTTAATAAAACTGTTGTTACTCATTGTGGAATTTGCAAATTATTGAATGTGATACGTTTGTTCCGTAGTGTGCCGCCGCAAGTGACTGGGTCAATGAATGGCCACTCAACCTCTCACTCAGTGGACAACCGGAAAAGGCTTACGCCGATACCCGATATCAACATTACTGGCAACCATACGCCGTATAAGGTGAGCGGGCACATGCTTCAAACTTTTTCAGTAGAGACCCCGACACATCAACTTACCACAAAATGTCAAACTTCTTCAATAAATTTTCAACTTTATCGATGGGGTTTATGGATAAATATTGATTGGGGAAATTTGACAGTTTTGAATAGGTTACCCGAAGACACCTGATTCTCGTCTCTGGAAAACAAGCGTTTCAAGAGGCACCAAAGTATCACCAAACCCCCCAGTCCTACCCACAATGCAATTCATGTAGAAGGACTTTGTCGTTCGCTCATCGGCCTACACAGCCATGTTAAAAAGTGCTCCAAGTACACTGCAAACGTCTCAAACAGACTTAAAAGCCAATGATGATGATACAAAAAGAATCCCGTTGCTTGACCGTAGTAAGTACTTTTTTTATAGGATTTCATTAGATCACAAAACGATTTGCTAAAACAATATTTTTTTAGATGTCTTTAACTTGTTTTTGAATATTTATTAGACTATTAGACCTCTATCAGGACAAGTTTTGTTGGGTTAGGTTCCAATGCGCGAGCCAAGCCTAAACGTGCTGCGGCAGCGCCAGAAGAGAACTAACTCATAGAAATTGAATGGGAATACGAATAGCAAACTGTTACGACTATCTCTATTAAATTCTATCATTCCAGTGTTTGTCAACCATTTTTTAAGTTAGGATAAACCAAAAAACTGATAAAATGTTTCGAAGAACCGCAATGTGATGTAATTTTACTTCGGAATATTACTTTGTCGTCTTCAACAACTCTATCGAAGGTATAATCGAGTGTAATCTTACCATCCTCTTGTATGGCAGGTTTAGAAGGTCTAGTAGTACATAATATTTTCTAATATTTATTATCGTCTTCAACAACTCTATCAAAGGTTTAATTGAGTGTACTCTAACTGTACTCTCGTATGGTAGGTTTAGAAAGTTTTCGTAGTGTTTTCTTACATCGATTGTCCTTTTCAACATCTTTATCAGGGTAATATGACCAAAATTATCGAAAGTGTAATTAACACGTTGGCCGCGGCGCCTCTAATAGCGTCTAACCCCGGGAGCGACCCGCTACACGTGTTTCCGCCGCCCAAACGCCAGTGCGGCCCCACACGCGTGGCGTGTTTCCGCCGTCCAAACGCCAGTGCGGCCCCACATGTGTGGCGTGTTCCCACCGCCCAAACGGCAGTGCGGCCCCACACGCGTGGCGTGTTTCCACCGCCCAAACCAAACGCCAGTGCGGCCCCACACGCGTGGCGTGTTTCCACCGCCCAAACCAAACGCCAGTGCGGCCCCACACGCGTGGCGTGTTTCCACCGCCCAAACCAAACGCCAGTGCGGCCCCACACGCGTGGCGTGTTTCCACCGCCCAAACCACACGCGTTGCGTGTTTTCGCCGCCTAAACGGCAGTGCGCCCCACACGCGTAGCGTGTTTCCAACAAAAATTAAAAACACGCCTCGCTGTATCCCGCGCAGGCGTAGCGTCGTCGGTCGGCGCTTCACTCGCCCCGCGTGTTTTGCCGCACTGCTAGCATAGAAAAACACATAGGTCGTGTTTTTAGCAGCCAACGTGTTTGAATGTAATCCAGACTGCTATCGAAGGTATAATCGAGTATAATCTAACTGTCCCCTCGTTCATCAGGTACAAAAAGCGCTCGTGGAGAACACGATGGTGCCGTGCATCAACGCCAAGCCGTACCACTACACGGAGCTGCTGATGACGCTGCCCGACCTCGCGAGCCACTTCTTCCCGCGCGTGTCGCTCGCCACCTGCCGCGCCATGCTCGACGCGCTCGGCCTCACGCTCTACCGCCCCAACGCGTGAGTACACACATTCAATGGTGGATTATTCATTAGTTAATGCGTGACTACATAAGAAAATGTTAAAAATTAAAATGTTTACTAGCCAAGGCACCACTAATGGTTTAAAAAGTAAAATCAAGTGTAGCCTTTTTAAAGGTACTTCTTGTGTCTCTACAAAGTGAAGCGTCATGTCTGCTGCAGTTTTCATTTAAAATAATGAAATAATGGTGGATTAATAACCTTAACCATTTTATTAAGTCTTCGTGAATGTTTATGAATATTGACAAATAAACAAAACAGAAGGGTTCTCTCAAGAAGTCTACGTGAGATCTCAAAGTCCCACATCTTTACTGAAACTCAAGGGGTTTGGGGAATATCATTTAATATTAAACAGTCACATTATCATTCATTTTATCATCTACTTTATGCAGAGGAAATACTATTATCTCTCTCTCTAAGTGAACACTGGCTAAATGTGCTGACCACACCAAACCTTTATTTAAGAAAAAAAAAGGCTTTTAAAGTCTCAAATTGGTGGGAACTAAGAAGTGTATAATTTGATATTAATACTAACAATGCACCATCTCACAATAGGACGCAACTCCAAGTGCTCCGCAACTCGGGCAAGTGCAAATCGGCGGCGGCGGGCGAGAACGGGCTCGCGCTCGTGCAGATCCGCGACGTGATGCAGCACATGCCCCAGTTCAAGTACATGCTGCGCTCCGGGCTGGCGGCCGATGACCCCGCGCACGCCGCGCACCCCTCGCACCCCTCGCACCCCTCGCACGCCGCGCACCCCGCACACCCCGCGCCGCGCCCCGCGCACGCGCCGCCCGCCGCGCACGCCAAGCGCGCGAGGGCCAACTGAGGGCCACAAGCTACACTACTCAAAAACTACATCATTAACTACTTAAACAAAAGACAGTGTGACAGTGAAAATTATCGTATTAGTGAGTGACTTCGAACGCGGACAAAGATCGCGTGAGGAAACACTGAGAGCCGACCGCTGCATTGTTAAAAAAATCTATTATAAATTACTTGAACAAAAGACAGTGCGACAGTGAAAACTAAACAAAAGACAGTGCGACAGTGAAAACTGTTAAAACAGTGAGTGAGTGACTTCGAACGTGGACAATGAGTGCGTGAGGGCCAACTGAACGCCCGCACATAACTAAACCTATAGTATCAATAAATTTAAAACTATTATCGAATGTAGTACATAAGTAACAGTGAGACCAAAGGCATCAGTGTGCCGAGTGCGAGTTCGTTTGAAGTGTAACACACCCTCCACGCTCGCAAAGCGAACTTGAACCAGTATTCCTCGCACAAGACGTTACTAAAGCTATACAATGTATTACTTTAAAAAACAATGAGTGAGTCAAGAGGCAGCAGTTAGCGGTGTTACAGTTCGGGCCCTGTCAGTGTCGACTGCGAGAAGAACTGTGGCTGCGTTTCGTCTCGCACGTTGCCGAGCGGGCGAGACCGGTTCGAGAGGTTTACAAAAATTGCGGCGCCATAGACGACATTGTCTTGCAAATCGACGACGCCATGCAACATGTGCCTCTTTTTAAATATATCGCTATGGGGTTGCGCAGTTTCTGCTACAAAGAGATAAAACGCAATTAAACTTTTAAATGACAAGTTAATGATAACACGAACACTATTTTCACTCACGACAATCCGTTTTGGTACAGGCCAATTCTAGACGTGGCGACAACTGAGCATTTAGGCATTGTTCACACCAAACGGATTGTCGCCGCGGACTGTGAGTATGCTTACTGTCAACCCCAGTGTGAACGTGGACTCAGTCTACAGTATGCGTTCACACCAAACCGACAATACGCTATAGCGTACAATTCGCTGCTTTCGGTGTCGAACTCCGCGACTATCGCGATATCACTCATTGAAGTTGCTCGAACGAATTGTGCCCGCGGTGCAGCAATCTAATACGTGCTAAAACGCTGTTACGTTCGGCTACGTAGCCAATCCGCGTCCGCCGTGCATAGACGCGTAATTCAAAAATCGGCCACCGAGAGTCGGCGACTACGCACTACGTAATAGCGTATAGTCCGTTCGGTATGAACGAGAAGTTAAATGTATATGGAAAAACGATAAACTGCGTAACGCGCGCTCACAGTCCGCAGCGGATAATACGTTTGGTGTGAACAATGCCTTACGCTTCGATAGCATGGTGGGCTTATTAGGTGGACTCTCTGAAAATTAGATAATTATCAGTGAAGGGATCCTTGTAAAAGTGTATTGTATAAATTGCAATGGGTTCTCTTTCGAAAGCACAATTAGCCAATTTGTATTTATAAAGACTTTGAAATAGCAGCGGGCTTCCGAGAAGTGTATTGTGACAAATCAAGTGATCCTTATTGGTGTTAGATACGTTAAGGTGATGGTTAGGGCTTGTTCAGTGGTGATGAAATAAAAACTATCCTAGTATATTATGTCAATTTCTCATGATAATGGATGATACATTATTGTATATTGAAAGATCTAATTTATGTAATCTACGATTAACTATTTAATAGAAGACTGAAATATTATTTAATAATTGTTTCATAAACAAAAGCGGTATAAGTTGTGAATGTTAACATTTTAGTTCTGTAAAGTTTTCTATCAGAATGTATTAAATGCTTCAGAATTTCTTTGAATGTTGTTTTGAAGAATGTACAAGATTTGTAAATATTTACTTTTGTATATTGGCACTGCATTAAAGCAGTTTGTGGTTTTTTAGCAATACATTGGAAAGTGTAATATAAAGTAATTCTTAAAATTTTAGTCTAATGCTAAAAATAAGTATTATTTTGTTAATACGAGATATTTGATAATTGCTCGAATACAATAACAAGAAACGCTTAAAAATCAACATCACAATTTTAATAAGTCTTATACAATCAACAAAATCGTCACAAAATAACATAAGACAGATCCTGGATATGTGTAAACAGAAATGGGAGACAATTGTGTTGGTTTAATAATGTCTTTAAACTAAAGATATGAATGAGTATGAATGGTACAACATCTTTCACAAAAACGATATTTGCTAATATCAAATGGATGTAAATGCTTTGTGATACAAGAAAATGCATTGTTAAATTATTTATTATGGCTTACAGTTTAAAAAACAAATGTTAATTTAATATATAAATAGTATTTTGTTGTAAATGTGGGCAGATTTAAGTATATTACTACCAGTGACAATAGGTTTCTAATTCTAGTTCTCCTTTTTAAGGGATATTGTAATATGCTGGTTCCTATATTTCATGTACCTATATAGACAAAGTCTAAGTAAACTCAATTATTTTAAAGTTTACAAATATTCTATGGTAAAATGTTTTATACAAATTATGTCTTGACTTATCCTCAAATTAAACAATGCCATTTCTTGATTCTATAAAATTTTTCAACTATCGATACATAATAATTTTGAAACTGAATGTTTTTGTAAACTAATATATTATACTTCCCTACCAAGTTTCTTTAAAATGCTAAAGAATGAATCCATTGTATATTTGTAATTAAAGTGGAATGAAATGCTCTTTAAAGTATAATATCACTAAACCACAAAAGTAATAGTTACTTTGCTAATACTAAGACCCAGTATTAACTCTGGATGCAAAACTAATCTTTCTTTTGCTAGGCAATATTTTAATCACAAGCCGTTTTAGTTGCTATAGGACATCTCACAACAGCAACATTGTACCGACTCACCGAAAATCCAAGCAGATGTTCTGCTTTAAATAGAAAAATATAAATTGTGCTTAAAATTTTAAAAATGCATTTAAAAAATCACAGGATGACTTTAAATGTATCAAGAATGTAGACAGTGGAAAATTAATAATTAGACCTTTATAGATATTAAGTTGATAAGATATAAAATTCTTCATATAACATTTTTATAGTGTCCAAAGCCGTGTACATTGTATGTTAATTTATTTATGACATAGCTGTAAGCTACAGGTATGATATAGCAAATATCAGATGTAAATTGCAGTTTTACGCAATAGCTCTTCAAGAAATGTCTATTTGGACTATTTGATTCTGTATTTAAAGAAATTAAAAGGATTCTTTTAATTTGTTTTGTTTTATTCTGATCTTAAAATATCTCTAAGTTTGAGGTGAGCAAGCCTGTGCTTTAATTTAGGCATTCTGCCAGTCCTAACAAACTACTCCCAACGGCTTTTTACGTTTATTATTATTGAATGAAAAAGTAATGGGCGATTTTCCAAAAAAAAAAAAAAGATATTGGTTCTTAATGAAGTCAAAGTCAAAACATATTTATTCAATAAACTCAATCAACAAGCACTTTGAATCGTCCAAATCTTTTTTAACCTACCACCCATTCAGGACATAATTTTTTAACTGTGGTAAAGAATGGGCGCAAGAAACCACAGCGCACAAAAGCAACGACATTTACAAACAAAAAAAGAGTATGCCGTTACCAGGTCAATACAAAATATGAATTTAAAAAATAAAAAAAATGATGCAATACAAAATTACAATACAATGTAGTATCAATTAAATGAAGACAATTAGAAATAGCTGTTGGAGTGCTTGGAGCATTTTAGATCCAAGCTGTTTTGTCTTCTGTGTAATCTGACACTTTATAATAAGCTTTTTTATAAAGCTTTTCTTTGATTTTGATTTTAAATTTATTAAGATCTAATTTATGAATATCATTTGGTATTTGTTGTAAAATCTTATACACAGACCCTTAAAATAATTATTTATTTTATGGAGCCTAGTATAAGGTACTGCTAATTTGTTCTTACTTCTGGTGTTTACATTGTGAATATCACTGTTTTTTGAAATTCCAGTATTTTTATGAACATAAGTAAATCAAATTTTCATAAATGTATTGTGATGCAACTGTCATTATATTTATATTCTTAAATCTCTCTCTGAGAGAGTCGCCAGCCTTTAGGTTATAGATTGCTCGAATAGCCCTCTTCTGAAGCACAAAGATAGTTTGAATGTCGGCAGCATTTCCCCACAGTAAAATGCCGTTCGACATTACACTATGAAAGTAACTGAAATAAACTAATCTAGATGTATCAACGTCAGTTAACTGACGGATCTTCATTACTGCATAAGCTGCAGAGCTAAGTCTATTCGACAATTTAGCTATATGTGGGCCCCACTGAAGCTTGGCATCTAACGTGATGCCTAGAAACACAGTGGTGTCCACAGGATTCACATTCTTATCTTTAATTTGTACACTAGTTGTTACTTGCTTAACATAAGGCAATACAAATCTTACACATTTGGTTTTTCCCTCGTTTAATAGCAAGTTATTTACACTAAACCAGTGAACAATCTTTGAGATCGCATTATTCACATCGTCATAATTTGGGTGTCGTCGTTTCACTTTGAACAAAAGTGAAGTATCATCAGCAAACAATACTATCTCATGACTGTCTTTTACAAAATAAGGTAAGTCATTAATATAAACCAAAAACAAGAATGGACCTAGTATTGAACCCTGCGGAACTCCCATTGTAACCACTGATCCCGGAGATCTTTTACCGTTAATGTCGACCTTCTGAATCCTGTTACTCAAGTATGAGATTAGAAGGCTCAAAGAAGCATCCCTAATTCCATAGTGGTTAAGCTTCCTGACCAAAGTTTCATGTAAAACACAATCGAAAGCCTTGGATAAATCACAAAATACCCCTAGGGCATCCTGTGATTCCTCCCAGGTATCAAATATTTGGATTAAAAGCTCAACACCGGCGTCAGTTGTTGAGCGACCCCTAGTAAAACCATACTGTTTACAATGTAAAAGTTTATTTCTATGAAAATGAATTTGAATTTGGTCTAGCATCAACTTTTCAAAAAATTTTACTAAATGTGGGTAGCACAAAAATAGGTCTAAAATTAGAGGGGTCAGAAGTGCTACCTGATGTAAACAATGGAATTAATTTACTATGTTTCATTAAGTCAGGAAAAACACCACAGTCAATGCATTCGTTAAATATGCAAGCTAAAACTGGAGCTATTGTCATAATTACTGATTTAGCGACATCCACGGAATTACCCCACAGATCAGCAGTTTTCTTTTTATTGAGAGTGTTAAATGTTTTTAATATATCTATAACACAAATTTTTTTAAAACTGAAATTACTTTCACAATCTTTAACATTCTCCTTCAAAACAGATTCAGCTACAGTGGGGGAGGAAATCAAGGCTTTTGTAGTTGAAACTGGAATGTCAGTAAAATTGACCGCATTCAACGCAGAGCTGCTCGAATTGTCGGCGGCGTGGTTATTTCAGGTCGGCTCGATCCACTGGCTCTTCGGAGAGACGTTGCGTCTCTCTGTATATTGTACCGTATATATCATGGGGAGTGTTCTGAGGAATTGTTCGGCTTGATCCCTGCCGCTAATTTCCTTCACCGCACTACACGCAATCGACTGTCATTCCATCCACATCGCCTTGATGGATGGCGGTCTACTACTGTGCGTTTTTCAAGAAATTTCTTGCCTCGAACTACAGTGTTTTGGAACCAGCTCTCGGCGGCGGTATTTCCGGACCGTTACGACTTAGGGATCTTCAAGAAACGAGCCTATTCCTTCCTTAAAGGCCGGCAACGCGCCTGCGATTCCTCTGGTTTTGCGGGTGTCCATGGGCGGCGGTGATTACTTTCCATCAGGTGACCCGCTTGCTCGTTTGCCTCCTTCTGCTATAAAAAAAAAAAAAAAAAAAACCTCTCAAATGCTGCAGCAACATCAGCATCAGAAGTCAAGGTTTTATCATCATTATTACGACTTCTGACCTTTCCTGTTTCACTATTTATAATATTCCATGTCATTTTTATTTTGTCATTACTATTCTTAATCTTAGAACTCAGATAGTTGGCCTTGGCTAATCGGCATACTCTTATAAATAACTTTGAATAATTTTTAACATATAATTTGAAGTCGTCGCTGGTGTTATAGTTGCGTTCACCATAAATTTCATAAAGGCGTTTCCTACTTTTGTGAATACCAATTGTAGCCCATTCATTAAAAGATGCATTACCACTAACCGAGGTCTTTTTTGGAACAAAAGATTTATTAAATTCTGAACAATATATGTTAATAAAATCATTATAAAAGACATCAGGATTGTCATTGTATTCTAAATAATTTAATTTTGTATCTAGATTGCTTTTACAGCGTAAGCGACTTCATAGATGGCTCTTAGCATTTTAGCTGCGTAATATTTATTCCATTCCTAAATAGAAAATTGGGGTTACTTGCTTGCTTAGTGACTAATTTTTTATATGCTTATTGACTTACACGCATTTTGACTTACACGCATATTGACTGACTTACACGCCTATCGACTTACACTCATATTGACTTACAGACACACACACAAGATATATTTAAGTATTTAACACTAGCAGTAAAAATTTGTAGTAAAAGGCCTTTTTAAAAAACAAGCTTTTATTTAAATGCGCTAGAAAGAAAAAAAATACTTTAAAACTTTAACTATCAACTTATAACGTCATTCATTACACAATTTAAATGATATAAAAGGTTGTCGCGAGAGTTATGTAAATACTTACTCGTATTTTCTTAGATTGAAAATTTTAATAGTTAAGAGCCCTATTACAAATTTCAACTCTGCGAGAAAAGGTATTTTAAGCGTCCCGCCCGACAACTCATGGAAGGTCACGAGTCCACCCACAATACTATGTTAAAACTACGACCAAGCGATTTTGATACTTTTCCCAAGTTTATATTTTTTAGTATTTCTATGGAGTAATTTGTTATCGCTATACCCGCACATTTTTAGTGTGCCATGGGTCTAGTATGTGAATATTTGTTAGAAACATTTTTTTTATTTACCTAGTTCTTTATAGCAAAGAACGTTTTTCGTTTTAGATAAAAATTATAGTAGATTAGAATAAAATTAATTACAATTTACATGGGAGTATACAACACCATGAAACAGAACTACCTATTTGCCAAATTTCAATCAAATCGATCGAATGGTTTAGGTGTGAAAAAGCAATAGAAAGGTAGAGTTTTTATTTCACATGCATTATTACGAGTTCAACGAGGTAAGAATCAAAAGAGGCCAAACATTAGTTAGGATTAGAATACTATATGCCTTAATGGCAAGAAATACCTTGCTATATTTGCATTTCTTAACGTAGATGTATATCTTAACTTCTTTACACATTGATACCTTTTTCGACCAATGCTGAACGTAACATAAAAATGTTATATCACTATTTCATCAAAATATAGCTGGCATAATAAATAAGCTTGGTGAGCTGGAAGATTGTCTGAGTGAATTTTTGGAATGTGGTTCTTCAATGGACTTTCTGTGCTTTTCTGAGACTTTTGTACGTTCAGGAGATGAAAGTAATATCTATCTCAAACATTATGAAGTGACTAGTTCATTTTGTCGAAAGAATGAAAAGCGCGGTGGCGTGTGTATCATGTCTCGAATAGGCTTAGAAGGTAAAGCTTTAGAACTTTGCAAGGAAATGGCTGTTGAAAAGGTGTTCGAATGTTGTGGCATTGAAATATCACAAATAAACTGCATTATTATATGCATATATCGAACCCCAATATCAAATGTTAATTTATTTTTACAAAAACTTTAACATCTTTTATTTAAATTATCAAAAAAAAAGAACAAGCGTTTAATCATTACAGGTGACATAACTATAGACATTTTAAAGGTAAATAAAATTTCAATTAACTTACGGGAAATTATCGATAATTTTGGGCTTCACATTCATATAAACGAACCTACAAGGGGAAACTCATGTATTGACCATATTTTTAGCAATATTAAGCGAGCAAACGGCAGAATACATAACTTATTTCTGTCAGATCATAACACAGGGCAGACGCTCACTTTCCCTGGTAAGCTTAGTGACATAGTCAAGAATTGGTATATGATTAAAAGAGACTACTGTGGTGAGAATGTAGATAAATTTGTGGAATGTATTAGTGGCTGGCCGTGGGCTGAAGTCTATGAGAAATTGAAACTTAACGAAGGTTTTGATGTGTTCCATGACACATTTCTACATTTGTATAATTTGTGCTTTCCTGAAATCAGGGTTAAAGTTAGTAGTAACTCATTTTCGCCTAAGTGGATTACAAAGGGCATCAAAAATTCTAGTACCACTAAAAGGAAACTTCGATACCTTTCATATAAATGTAAGTCAGACAGTTCTAGGATGAGATACCAGGAATATACTAAAATTCTTAAAAAATGTATTCTGGCATCGAAAAGAAATCAGAACATAAAGCACATAACAAAAGCAAAAAATAAATGTAGAGCAACATGGGATATATTAAAAAATAAAGTTGACTCAGCAAAATCATGCCTAGAAATTCAATCTTTAAAATTACTGGATAAAGACATTTCAAATTCCTTCTGAAATTGCAACTGCTTTTAATAATTTCTTTACTTCTCTTAAATCAAGCAGTAAGGCTATGCTAAAAGATTGGAAGCCACCTAAATTAAAAACATTAAACTCAAGCATATTTCTAAAACCTTACGCACCCGGGGAAATTACTAAGATTATACATTCTCTACACAACAAAAAAGCAGTTGGATACGATGGCGTCTCTACAAATATCATAAAAGAGTGCGCCAAAGCCATTAGCCCTATTCTAGCACATTTAATAAATATTTCTTTCGAAAGTGACGTTTTCCCAGAACGATTAAAAAGATCTGTAGTTAAGCCTCTGCATAAAAATAATAGTAAAGAAGATATAAGTAACTATAGACCAATAACGTTGATTTCTATTTTTGCCAAAATCTTTGAAAAGGCCATGTATGCTAGATTGCTGGAGTTTATGAACAAATTTAACATCATAAAAGAAGAACAGAACGGTTTTCAGAAAAATAAATCAACCACTTTAGCAGGGTCTTCATTAATTAAAGCAGTTACAAAAAATATAGATGAAAAGAATAGAGTAGCAGTAATCTTTTTGGATATATCGAAGGCCTTCGATCTGGTCAATCATCACAATTTGCTCCAGAAGTGTTACCAATACGGCATTAGAGGTCCAGCTTATGATTGGATACAATCTTATTTGCACAACCGTATGCAATGTGTAGAGATAACACGAGTTGAAAATGATCCTGATACCACTTTACGTGTACATAAGTCAGATTATAAAGTTAATGGCCTTGGTGTCCCACAGGGAAGTATCCTGGGTCCTTTATTATTTTTATTATATATAAATGACCTCCCAAATGTGATCGACCAAAAGTGTGTTCTTTTCGCTGACGATATCTCAATTATTATACCTGACATTAAAAATGATAACTATCCTGACACATCTTATGAAACAATTGTAAATAACACATTAGACAAAGTGATAAAATGGCTAAATTTCAATGATCTTGACATTAATATTTCAAAAACAAAATATATCCAATTTTGCAATTATAGGTCCACAAATAAGTCACTTGACATTAAATACAACGCTACTCCCCTTTCGGAAACTGACGAAATTAAGTTCTTGGGCCTGATGCTAGATAAAAACTGTAATTGGAAAAGTCATATAAATTACGTATTTTTTTTTTTTTTTTATAAAAGAGGGAGGCAAACGAGCTGGCGGGTCACCTGATGGAAAGTAATCACCGCCGCCCATGGACACCCGCAAAACCAGAGGAATCGCAGATGCGTTGCCGGCCTTTAAGGGAGGAATAGGTTTAAGGAAGGAATAGGAGTTGGGAAGAGGGAGGGGGGGAAGGGGCCTCCGGAACCCTCACTGGTCGGACGAAACACAACATCACCAAGTGCCGTTATTTCACGCCGAATATTCGTGAGAGGGTGGTATTACGCCGGGCGAGCCGGCCCAATGCGTGCTGCAACGCAGCGTGGCTCTACCACTCAGTCAGTGTTACTCATTTAGCACCACCCAAGATCACGTGTAGGGTCTCAAGGGTAAACCTACGGACGCGAGCAACTTTAACCCCTAAAAATAGCAACTTTAACCCCTAAAAGTAGTATGTAGCAGATTAAACAGATTCGTCCATGCTCTAAGGCAAACGCGTAAAACAACCAATTATCAAGCAGCACTTACTGCCTATCACGGTTATGTCGCATCAGTGCTCAGGTATGGTCTCTTGCTGTGGGGAAAATCTACTGATATTAAAAGAGCTTTCCTGGTACAAAAAAAATGTATCCGAGCTGTTTGTGGTGTCGAACCACTGACCTCGTGCAGGCCTTTATTTAAACAGTTGGGAACTCTCACCCTAACCTGCTTATATATTTTAGAAGCAGGAAATTTTGTGAGTAGCCATCCTCATCTTTTCAAAAAAATATCTCAGGAAAGCAAATATCAACGCCGAGATGTTACAAAGTTAAGAAATCCTTTATGTAAGGGCTCTCTTTGCGATAGGAACTGCGCTGTTTTTACCGTGAGGATCTATAATCACATTCCAAGGATCATTCGGGAACTGCCGGTGCGCTACTTCAACAAAAAATTAAAAGAATGGCTCCTTGAAAAGTCATTCTATACGTTTGATGAGTTTCTTTCTCAGTAAAGGTATCGCTTTGGGTTGACATTGTGTTATTGTTTACTAACAACTGACTATTGTTACTAACTTTTATAATTATGGTTTTTTTTTATTACTGTTATTTGATTAATTATTATTATTTTACTATCATTATTTTTTATTTAATTTAATTGACCCTAACAAATTTAATCTTTTATTTTAATGTAAGTAATTGAATGTGTCTTAAATATTGAGTCGATTACGATTATTCTGCAATCAACTTAAATTAATTTGCATACTCTTATGGGAGTGGAACATATAGTACATAATAATTCTAACAACTGTAACATACTATGTTCTTGGCAAAAAAAGAATCATTTCATTTCAACGAAATTAATATTAAGAATAATTCAACATCATAATAAGATGATGCAAAAACTAAATTAGAGTTATTAAGAGGCGTACTATGCACACACTATCATTCACACAAACAAACTACTTAAGAACTACAAGATTTATAAAAGAAACCACAAGCCGATTTTGTATCAATCACCTTGTGTTTGTGGCCCCTCCAGGCAATCTTTTAATTCGTTTATTAATATGGATCTAAACTTACGTACAGGATAAGACATGTCAATGTTAACTGCAGGCGAGCGTAACAAGTGACTATATTGTGCTTGCATTCTGTTAATAGAAGATTATTATTAACAAGAACAATAATAAAAGCTTGTTTTAAAAAAGTATTTTTTTCTTTTAATTTTATGTTTAACTTTTTAGTATTATTTTAATAACTTTACATATCAATTAAAACGGTTCACCCATTAAGACAAATCGAACTTGACGCGGTTATGTCGCTTAATTATTGAGTTCAGGTTACAGGAAGGTGGTCATACCACCTTCCTGCTCCATCATCAGACCCTGCTTACCATCTAGCACTAAAGTACTCGTCAAGACGAATCAAACGAGCCCATACTCGATGGGGTTATGTCGTTTAATTACTGAGTTTCTATGGCCATCTTCCAGCTCATCATCAGACCCTGGTTGCCATCTAGCACTCAAGTATTCGTCAAGACGAATCAAACGAGCCGAGACTCGATGGGGTTGCGTCTTTTCTTTACTGAATTCCTATGATCACCTTCCAGCTCCATCATTAGATCATACCCTGGTAACCATCTAAAAACAAAGTACTCGTCAAGACCAATGAAATGAGCCGAAACTCGATGGAGTTGCGTCGTTTCATAACAGAGTTCCCATGACCACCTTCCAGCTCCATCATCAGACCCTGGTTACCATTGAAAGACAAACTACTCGTCAAGACAATTCAAACGAGCCTAAACTAGAAGAGGTTGTGTTGTTTCATTGTGAAGTTTCTATGGCCACCTTCCAGCTCCATCATCAGATTAGCACCATGTCATCATAATATTGCATTGTCACGCGATTTACACATGTATGCAAAATTTCAGCTCAATCGGTAACCGGAAAGTGGATAAAATTTAATTTGCAAGATTTGATGACAAACGGACAGGTGAAGCTAAATAAAAACTTGTAAATTATACTTATGTGATCAAACTTAGTAGTCGCACTATACATGCACTTCCCCTCGATCGATCGATATTGGCGCGAAGAAATTCGACACAGGTCCAACGCTGAGGAGCGCTCGCGCAGTATAGACCGATAGCGCTAGGCTATTTTGGGGTCATAAGTTTAAAAAATTCTAAAGTTACTTTTTTTCTTGCTTGTCGATACAGTCGTACCTAAGAAGCTTATTATTGCGTTTTGTGTCACATCTGTCACTTGCATTTTCAGCAATTCGATGTTTTGTGGTTGATTCTTTTTATTCAAAGCAGAAGTGGCAAAATTAATTTAAAGTTTCAAATAATTATGGTATCATATCTATGATAGCCTGCGGAGTGTGCAAACACAGTTTGTGTCATCTTCGTCCAGTGCAAACTGACTTACGGTCAGTATGTAAAAACAGTGGAAATAAAAAATTACAATTGATAAAATAACTATTTCCTATCTCAGATCACTTTCATAAGCCCATTAAATAATTTTGTGCCAAATTAGGCCACGCAATTTTAAGATTTTTTATTATTTTGTTTTTTCAAGCTACAAACACATAACAAAATATTACAATGATTAGAGTTCACATATTCAATATCATAAATGCATGAAAAATCGACTTTGTAAATTTGTGTCATTTTCAGGCACGATATTTAAATGAATAAGGGTGGATTCGACCAAACTGGAATAAGACTTACTCCGAGATTAGTCTATACAAATTCGGCGTTTAATCCAGGTATAAGACCTTATTCCAGTTTGGTCGAATCCACCCTAAAACACAAAAGCAAATTGTTGTGGTCTGGCGGGCGGACGCGGGCTGACGCGGGCGGACGCGGGCAGGCGACAGCGGGCGGGGGGGCATACACACGCACACACGTTCGTTCGGTACGATTTCTTTCATATAAATTACATACCTATCGTATTAAGTATTATTTATCTCCGCTACGTAAGTAAATAACAAATGTGTACCTACCTATAGAGATTACTATAATGACGTGCTAATTTTGAACGAAGCGCGTCTGCAATCCCATTACCTACGAATGGCAATGGTCAATCAATGTGGTCAATACTTTGCTCTAATGCTACGGCCACACTAGACGGCGAAAATACTGGTTCCGTTTTCGCGATAAAAACTTCGTGTTCCGTTGTCGCGATAAAGCTTAGCCACATCAAAAAAAACTTCGCGACGTTGCGATAATCTTGAACTTTGTCGCGATAATGCAATTTAACTACCTAGTTGTGGGTAATATATTCAAAACCATATATCGATATTTGATATCGGAATATTAAACTATGGTACATAAATTTATTTTAATATCGGTATCGACCATTTCTACGGACTATTAAAACTTCATGCAATATCGTGTTTTTTCTACTATTTAGTTTCAGAACGCTTCGAATCGATATTGAATTTTGATGCAATATAGGTACTTATAAGTTTCTTTTCAATAGATTTAGACGTCAGTTTATCCACGTTCTAAGTGAGTAAGTGCCTATTAAACACTTGACCGTCATTAGAAGCTTATAATATTGAGATAGGCATATCCGTTTCCCGTCGTATTTTCCTTCTCTTTCTTCCGGTATATCGCTGTCTCTCTCGCTCATCCCACTCAGTGGCGTCACCAGGTGGCGCGGTGGGGGAACCAGGAGATTTCACCCCCGTGCCCATTTGTTCATCATTGGCGTAAAATTTCCCGTCGGCGTAACTTGTGCACTACATAGTGATCAAGTGACAAAGAAATAGAATTATTTTTAATTAAACTGCAACACAGTTCTCGTGAGTTTCTACAATACACGTGAGTACTTAGAATAGTTTCCTAACTTAACGGTGTTACCGTTCGCTGAATTTATAGTTTAAACTTATCTGATATATCAAACTTTTTATTTTACCCGCAAGAGATGTAGATACACCTTTTCTTTTAAGATAAGAAAGCATTCGAGTAAAGATAGTATTTTAAAAGTGTTTTTGTGTTTAATACGTGGTATCTACCCTCCAGGCACTTTTTCTTTTTATTTTAGATAAGAAACCGATAATTAGTGCTTACATTAGATAATGAGAAAAATGAATTGTAGCTAAGCGGCTATAGCTGGTCCTTCTAACAATCCCGATCGCATCGGCGAAGGTTGAGTTCGTGTTAGTCGTCATCGTTCAAAGAAGCATGGTCATCGTACCCGCCTTTCATGACGATAACGACAATGTGTCTGCTTTATCGGACGTTAGAGGAAATCTTACAACGATTGTTGCACCTCGCAGGTGTTACCAATACTGACTAAAACAGTTAACAATTTAAATATTCCGTGTAGTGATGTAGATTTGATTTTTGATTTTAAAAGTAAACTAAAAGAGCCAGCTAGGCCTTAAGCACCAATATTCTGATAAATCTTGTGCACCAATAACTTTTGGTATTTTAAAACTAAAAAGATTTTTTTTTTTAAATAATTGTCTGCGCAGTTTACTAGTTGGTCGCAAACATATGATGCCTCTCTTAAAGTCTTATTTTCAGTGGTGATTAGGTTGTAGCCATAGGACTGAAACTATAGATATACGAAAAGAGGATAGGTACTCATAAATGTGTAAAAGACCCTCCAATGCTTGCTACTTTGGATAAGATTCTACCTTCAAACAAACATTTGTTTAATTCTGAACAGATTACAGTTGCATTAGAAAAAATTGACCAATTAGAAAACTTTTTGGCCAGTTATTAAATCTGGTACTGGGAATGCCTCGCAAGCAAAACCTGTACTAACAACAAACGGTTACCTTTCGCAAGGGCAAACTTCTTATAGTGTAGCATCGCGTTGTTCTTCTGGTTCATGGGACAGACACACGCACAGCATTCTGTGAACCGCCCTCGCAGGGCGCTTACCAAAATCAATGTCCTCCGCAAGGACATACTTATGGCAGCCACGAACCATATCGTGGCTTTAATCCGCCCGCCCTCGCAGGGCGCTTACCAAAATTAATGGTTATTACATGAGTGTTCGCGGTTTTGCAAGAAGATGCATATATGTTCATATAATGCTAAATGTACCTTATTTAATTTAATTTGATATTGAATAATATGTTTAATTATTGTAATTGGTATTTAACCGTTTTAATAAAATTAAATAAATAATGTCCTCCGCAAGGGCATGCTTATGCACGAACCATATCGTAGCTATAAACCGCCCTCATAGGGCGCTTACCAAAATGAATGGTAATGTTACTTGAGTGTTTGCGGTTTTTGCGAGAAGATGCATGTATGTTAATGTAATGCTAAATGTCCCTTATTTTATTTGAATTTGAATAATACGTTTAATTGTTGTAAATGGTTATGTAACCGTTTTTAATTAAATTAAATAAATAAATGTCCTCCGCAAGGACAGGCTTATGCCAGCCACGAACCACATTGTGTCTATAAACCGCTCTCGCAGGGCGCTTACCAAAAACTATGTCCTCCGTAAGGACATGCTTATGCCAGCCACGAACCACATTGTGGCTATGGACCGCCCTCGCAGGGCGCTTACCAAAAACAATGTATTCCGCAAGGACATGCTTATGCCAGCCACGAATCACATCGTGGCTATGAACCGCCCTCGCAGGGCGCTTACCAAAATCAATGTCCTCCGTAAGGACATGCTTATACCAGCCACGAACCACATCATGGCTATGAACCGCCCTCGCAGGGCGCTTAACAAAAACAATGACCTCGCAAGGACTTACTTATGCCAGCTACGAACCACATCGTAGCTATAATATAAACAACGGAGGCTGTTCTTACTTTCGATCCCCAGGATCATAGGCTTGGCAGCTCTTTCAATCAGGACAAAAACGTCCATCTTCTCTGTTAACAGAAGTAACAAAAGACTTAGACAATGACGCTTCGAAATTTCGAGCCGGTCAATTTGCCTTTATAGACACCGTTGGGACTAAAAAGGTGCTCCAAGTTTTCTATCATAACACAAAGGTATCGAATACCGTTTTATCTGAAGCCATCGCTCAAGGTTCCAAACGTTACAATCGACAGTTGTTACACGCTTGTATCGGACAAAATGTCTGCAATGCTGACACAGATGAAGGAACATGTTTCTAGAAACAGTAAGTTTCTTTTTCCAAACTTTATTTTAACCCAGTGAGAGCACTCAAGAAAGGTCACTCCATCCAATTTTTAACCTGAAGTCGTTAAATTATTATATGAATTCCGGACTGTGTACGGCCAAGAGACGGGATGTACAAATTACTTTTCTTAGACCTAGGTACTACCATCTATAGCCAAATCCCACAATGGTTTCTTCGTCTGTTCTACAAAGGCGAATTACTAAAAATTATATGCCTTCCATTTGAGATGAGCACGGCAATGTTTTCTTAGACTATTATCTTATAGACATAAAGACCAGATGGTTCTGTCTAGACATGCCAACATTGTAATAGAAACACTTACTTATTTCTTCAAAAAGTCTGTTTGACCGCCCTCGCAGGGCGCTTACCAAAATCAATGTCTTCCGCAAGGACATACTAGGATACATGGAGGAATCACAAGCGTCCATACATACCTACATATACTCACGACTGTTATTCCCGAAGGGTTAGTCAGAGACCAGGCAATGAGGACCGCAAAAGCAGTCCTCTGCCATAGTCTACGTTTCACCAAATGATAACTGCACATGTACGTGACAAGTGATGAGCCTATCGCCGCTCTATACTGTTGGATGTATGTGCAATCTATGGGCCGTTAGTCGCCTTTTACGATACCTAAGAGAAGAAATTGGGCGGTAAAATAGACTCTACCTTACGATGTAGTTAAATGTATTGGTAGCTAAAAATTATTAGAAACACCAATACATATACCTCCATCAACATTCTTTTTGACAACCGTTGCTTCAGGATTGGGGGGCCACAACTCAACAATTCTGCCCTATCGGGAAGGTGGAGTGCATCCGAACAAAGGCTGCACTGCAGTCAAAAAGAAAAGCGGGCTGTTCTAAGTCTTAGAATTACAAGCATCGAACACGAAGCCTGCGACAATTTTATTTTAATCCTCCAAATTGCCAACCAACAAATGACCACCAACCAAATTGTGGTCAAAATTTATTACATTCCAGGGAAATTGAACAGCCATGCAGATCAACTGTCTCGACATAGCCAAGCTCTAGAGTGGCATCTACTGCCAGAATTCACACAAACGATATTCGCGAAGTGGGTCTGGCCAGTAATTGACCTGTTTGTATCCAAGAACGCTCGAGTAGTGGGTAAACTATGCATATTTATCTCAATGATTACGAAGCGATGTTTCACAATGCTTTCAGCCTGAAGTAGAACGCTTCCCTCTGGCTTGGAAATTCGCACCACCTTCCCTCATCCCCCGGGTATGCTAGCACACCTCAACAGGAATTTATCTGATTGTGGTACCCCTTGCTGCCTCATTCACAGTATGGAATTCAAAACATAGACGCCTGGTAGACATAACCACAGGGCTGCCAACCCCCAAGGTTCAAGACATGACGTTGAAATTTAGTGTGCTTAAATGATATATCGTTATGGAACCACAAGCAAATTTCCCTACTCAAGCATCCGGTTATTATAAAAACATATGAGCACTTGTGCTTGGTCCAGTAGTACAGGAAGGGCGTAAGCAGCAGCAGCAGCGCCATCCACACGCGGAACGCGTACCAAATGGGTCCAGTCAGTCCAGTTTTTGGCAGATTTACACTTAATATTTTAAATCTTTCTTACAATACACACTACCATAAATTGTCGTTTCTACTTTATGCAGCGCCCAATTGTATGGAAATCTTAGTGACGAGGTAATAGTTAAACATGTTTTAAAATCAATCTCAATTAAATATTTAAAAACAACAAAACCTCCTTTTTCCAGGTTTTAGTAATATTAGTCTGTAGACCTTTGCAATGTATTTCAAACCTAGGATCAACTAGATTTCAAACAGTTCGTAACACTGCAATATTATTGTCGCATTGCTCCTTTGTTACCTTGCTGTGGACAACAAACATTATTTTGTTCAGGACAATGCAGTAATATTAAGGCGACAGTTTGGGTAAAAAACTGACTTAAGGGACTACAGACAAACAAGCTGGAAATTGCTACTGGTTAAAAGGATCAATAAATATTGTACAAAATGGCTAAACTAATTTATTTAAAACTTCGAGTGGTTCACCTACACCTGTTTCAAGCACTGTGGCAGCTAGATGGATATTACAGCCACACCTGGTTGTGTTTTGCTCCGCTGTAGCATCTACAAACTTGATTGATATGATTTACCCATTGAGGATATACTAACTATTGGTAATAGGAGATTAGTTAATACTTTTCACAAGGTTTATTGTCGTGAAATATTGATTCAGGCATCACGAAGTTTTTCATTTTTTATTTTTACCCTGTAAAGTGATTGAAATCAAATAGTAAACAATATTTATTTCCTAATAATAATGTTCGTTTACATGGTTTACAAGCTAAATTATTTGATTTTTCATCAAAGACTGGCCAATTATTTTCTTACATGACTTAAATTGTAAATAATGAGTACTTAATTAAATCTCTTATTATAACTTTTTGTTTAAACCATAATCATATGATTAACTCTCTCGCACTTATTGTTTTATTTATTTCTCACATTGGCGTTTTCACCAGGCGATAACAAACAGGTCTCAATATTATAAGCTTCTAATGACGGTCAAGTGTTTAATAGACTCGTTTTACCTGAAATAAAACGCATATTAAATACTTACCTCATTAGAAGCTTAGTTTTTATTTCCGCCTGGTGCTTATTGCATATTTCGACGCAATGATGAATAGAGATGGGCGAATACGAATGATTAATTCGCATGATCATTCGAATAACTAACCATTCGAGTTATTCGATTGTAAAATAGCACTATTCGACTAATTCGAATGAAAAAAAATCATTCGAATGATTTATTATTATTCGAATGATTTTTCGCTATTCGATATTTTTTCGATAATTCGCGACAGTGACGCGTCTAATCGTCACTTACTAGTGCGGGTATAAACTGTTACACTGCTTTATTTTGCTTATAGATATGTATAGATTTAGTGTTGGTTTAGTTGCGTAATAAATAAAACAAACAGTAAGTAAGCATAATCGCGGGTAATTATAATTTGTATTAGGTAATGAGATCAAAACTTGGTAATTCTTTCACTTATTAATTAGACTATTGAATTGACACCAACATTAAAAGAATCTTAATAATAAAGAAAAAAAGCTTTTCCAAAAAGCAATCACAATAATTAACACTTATTTACTAACCTAATCATATTGGTAGGTAACTACTAACTAGTGTAGCAAATAGAAAAATAATAATTAATGTGACAAAACATTTTTGTACTGAAAATGGAAATAATGAATTATTAATAAAAAATTAGTTATTCTTCTTCATGACAGTATTTAAAAACAAGATAGAATTTAAATTTTTAGAGCTCAGTCTGTTTCTTCGGCAGTTTTTAACATATCCCGCTTTAGAAAACAACGATTCGGAAGGAACTGATGTTGCTGGCATAGCTAAATATTTGCTTTGTAATTCTTTTAGCTCTATGAAATTACTAGGAAGGAGCGCATTAACAGAAGATACAGGATTATCTTTTCGCGGGATCAATGGTAGGTCTAAATATTGCTTCATCATAATTATTGCCTTTGAAGACGGTGTTTGAACGGCAGTAGCATTGGAAACCGAATTATCAAAATGATCCCAAACCGATACTCCAGGAGTCGTATTTTCTTGAGATCCTTCATGCGAGCATCCTGGTTCTTGAGACGTCGCCGTTGAAGATTGTTCAGTTACCAAATCTGAAAAGAGTAGAGACAGACTGATTTATTAAAAAAATAATAATACGAGAACTTAAAAAGTATGTGAGGATTTTAAATTGGTAGGTAGTTACTATGCAATTATGCATTATCGCCAAAGCAAATTTCATAAATGTAGGTTGTATTAATTTTATTATAAGATAGATGACTACGTAAATTACAAAGGATAATACTTTGTAAGCCTTTTGATATCTAAAAAGAATTCTGTGAAATCTACTATAAATGGTAAATTAGTTTTGAGTTTTATACTTACTTCTATTAATGACCGTCACTAGCTCCTCTTCAACCCAACGTTGACCTTTGTCACCATTATCAATTAATCCGAAGGCTCTCTTCTTGAATCTTGGGTCACAAATACAAGCTTTAGCTACTATTTTATTTGTTTCTAAAGTGCCAATGCGCCGTTGAATACTCTCAGTTAGCTTTATTTGTAAGAGTTTACCCGGCTCCGTATTCAATGTTATAGCCCTCAAGGCAATCTGCAGTCCTCTAACCAGGGGAACTATCATGGACATAGTTGGATATTTTTGGCCTGATAATTCTGTTGTGATTTCCAGAAGAGGCTTTAAGACAACAACGCAATCTTTTAAAATTTCCCACTCCTGAGAGTTCATAAGTTGTGGTGGGTTCAAAATGCTAGCTAGAGCCGCACATAGTGGAAGTTTTACTTCCAACAGTCGTTCAATCATCAGATATTCGCTGTTCCAACGCGTGATTACATCTTGTTTAAGAGCCAACACTAGCAGATTCATTTGTTTCTGGACACCTCTTAATATTTCAGCTGATTTAGTGCTCCGCTTAAAATGTGCAACCAAGTTTCGGCATTCGGCAATTACCATAGTGATGGCTTCGACACCTTTCAAAGATTCATCTACCGAGCGATTTAAAATATGTGCGACGCATGGATGGTGATGCTTGTTTAAGTCATTGATAGCTTTTTTTATATTAGCTCCATTATCAGTGACTACAATTGTTATCTTGTTGAAGATGTCAAATTCTTCGCATATATTTTTGATTGCGATTGCGATATTGTCAGCGGTGTGATCTGTTTTAAGTTCCGTAGTCTTCAAAGCAATGCTATGCATTTCACCATTGTAGACAAAGTGGGATGTTAAACACAAATAAGCAACATTGGTATCAGCCGTCCAAATATCACTCGTCAATGCTATGTGCTGCACTGCGGAAAGCATTTTTTTTACTTTTTTTAAATAAAAATCATACATCTCCGGCATTAGCTTTTCAGAAAGTTTTTTTCTCGATGGCATTTTATAAAGTGGTTGCAATTCATGAACGAATTCCATAAATCCTTCATCTTCATCTCCACCAATGATAAAGGTTGGAAATCTACAGCGATCATTTTCACCAGAGCTGTATTAATTTTATTACTCTTACTTTCAGATAAAGCTTCCTTTGCAGAAAGGTTCAGTTGTACTGTTTTTTTCACCTTACTAGTAGGAGCACCAGTGTCACTAGATGACGATGGATTAGAAGAATCGGTTACAGAAGTAACATTAGATGGACTTGGCGTAGATTCGGCAATGGCATCCTTATGTTTTCTTTTTAAATGGTCACGAAGATTGCTAGTGTTTCCGAAAAATTTAAAAGTTTTTGTGCATATATTACAAGTCACATTTGATTTATCCACCGACTTTATAAAACTATCCCACACATTTGATTGTCTTTTAGACATTTTGATGCACCAAACCAACACACACACACAGTCAAGTTTTGTTTACACTCGCTCCCACTTCAATTTTCAGTTACAAATACAAATTTATGTAGGTAGGTTGTATTTAAAAACAAAAACCACAAAACCAAACAAACAAACTGAAAATAGTGAACTGACAGCAAAAAATGTCTTAATAAAAGCCACACAGCACACTACCTACACCAACACAACATTTTAATATAATTATTCTCTATTTACTAATTTGTTTGTAGTAAGATTGCACTGGTTAAGTAAACGTAAAATAATTCGAATGATCATTCGAATGTTTCATTCGAATGATGAATGATCATTCGATTGGGAGTTCGTAAATCATTCGAATTATTCGATTGTTATTTTTTGGAACAATCGCCCATCGCTATGATGAACAAATGGGCACGGGGGTGAAATCTCCTGGTTCCCCCACCGCGCCACCTGGTGACGCCACTGAGTGGGATGAGCGAGAGAGACAGCGATATACCGGAAGAAAGAGAAGGAAAATACGACGGGAAACGGATATGCCTATCTCAATATTATAAGCTTCTAATGAGGTAAGTATTTAATATGCGTTTTATTTCAGGTAAAACGCGTCTATTAATTAAGAGATAATGATTTACTTAAGTGTTGAGTTTTTCTAAAATAAAATGTAGGTAAATAGGTACTACCTATAATAATTTTATTTCATTAAACATTTACAAGCACAGTTTTTTGTTAAAAACTACCGATCAATGATAATTTCAATAAATATAAGCGATACGGTGCAATATTCTTTAATCGGATCACGTACAATAATATAGTGATCTCAACGCACACCGCATTCCTGACGCGATATAGTGTTTTCCAAAATATATAGATTCAGAACGCATTGATATCGGATTTGACGAAATTGATGCAATAATTATGTTTCAGTAAATATACGATTTGTATCGCCCACTTCTAATTTCAACGGAAAAAATGGAAATGGTTGCGCTTTATTACATGTCGGCAAATAATTATTTACTGTATCTTTATTATTTGAACAAAATAGGTAAAAAAAAAGACGATGGTGGATGTTATCTATCACAAAAATCGGACAAAGTTAGTACTTTTATATTGTTTTATTATGCTTAAGTTTGCTAGTTTTTAATACTAGTTTAATTGTAATATTTGATTATTTGCGCTAAAAACGCTCAAATAAACTTTCTTTTATAATATTTATAATATATTATTTATTATCTTACAAATAAAAACTTTTTAAAATGTGTTTTTAAGTTGGGAATAGGAAGGTTATAATTTCATCCTAATAAACTTGGAAAGAGTTGGAATAACTATTCCCGAGTTATTTTAATTATTCTGTGGATTGGTCTATGGTTTTATTTGTTTTTCCGTCACTTTGATACTTCAAGTGTTCGTGATAATTAACTTTTGTTCATTTTAAAATTATTATTACAACTTAATTCTTCGGGGAATTCATTTGCTTTAATTTTTATTTTTATTAAAATTGATAAAATATTAAAAAGTTAATATTTAAAAGGCGGTTTGATGGCGGTCAGCGATAAATGCTTGTGTGGTGAGCACGAGCATGTGTGACCGAGACATGGATGTTTATTAGCATTTATGTATATTTGATTATCTGTTATTCAGTCAACATAGTTCGGGCTATGCTTAGTTTGGAGCTGCATGATTGGTGCGACAGTTGTGATTTTTTTATGTGATTTGGGTCTTGGGGGTTCCATAAATCCGGTTCTAATTCGTAATATTGTATTACTTCTAATACTTTATCGAATCTAAATCAATCCATAAATTATCGAAACCGAATAATTTCGATAGTCGTATTTGCAACACGTTCTCACCTCTAGTTGTCTCGCAGTCAACTAAAGTGTGCGAAGGAAGTATAACCGCACGAAATTTATCGCGACAAAATCCTTTGATGTGCGGCAATTAACCGACAGCGGCGCGTTAATGCTACGGCCACACTATCGCGCTAGCGCGAAGATTCGCTTTGTCGCAACACGTCTGGCCAAACACTTCGTCTTAGCGCGATGCATCATTGCGTTAACGCGCTGCTGTTGGTAAATTGCCGCTTATCATAGATTTTTGTCGCGATAAAGTTCGTGCAGCTACACTTTATTCGCACACTTTAGTTGACCTAAGAGGAGTTGACTGCGAGACAACTAGAGGTGTGAACTCTGTGAACGTGTTGCAAATACGACTATCGAAATTATTCTGTTTCGATCATTATGGATTGGAGTAACGATAAAGTATTAGAAGTAATAAAAGATTACGAATAAGAACCGGTTTAATGTTACCCCCAAGACACAAATCTCAAAAAGAAATTACAACTGTCACACCAATGATTCAGCCCCAAACTAAGCATAACCCGAACTATGGTGACTGAATAACGGATACACAAACATACATAAATACTAATAATCATCCATGGCTCGCTCACAAAATGCTCGTGCTCACCACACAAACATTTGTCGCTGACCACTAAACCACCCGGCCGTCAAACCGCCTATTTGTGCAACCCCGTCCTATCACTCTGCCTCCTCAGTGAAGAAAATTGCCATAAGCTTGGCAATGTCCTTGAGGGCGAAGAGCCTAAAATCTACTGGTTTCGGATAGGCCGATCCCAGAAGATTCATTCTTTTCCTGGCAAAAGAGTCGCAGTCACACAGTAGGTGCTGCACGGACTCCGTTTCCCCTCCACATACCCTGTACAGGTTGTCTGTTGCTAGTTGCATTTTGTGGAGCATTTGTTTTATGGCACAGTGCCCAGTCAGGGCACCGGTGATTAGTCGGGCCTGCCTTCGCCTATGAAGGATTTTGAGTGTCTTATGCCGGGTAGCTCTTTCCATTCGGTTCTATGCCTGTTTTGGATGTGGTCCTTGAAGGCTTTGTTGATGGTACTCGATGCTAGCCACAAACGGCTCAGGACCAATATATGGGGTCCCTGAGCCCTCCCTAGCAAGTGCATCGGCCATTTCATTGCCTTGGATTCCCATGTGGTACGTTAAAATCTACGTACCCAGATCAACCTCACCCTGTTGTGCCTACCTTAGCTTGTTTAAGGCTTTCGTGGTTTCAAGCACAAGGCTGGAGTAGATTCGAGGCGATATAAGTGACTTGGGAGCGGCTTGGCTGTCGCTCAGGATGAATATGTTACGCTTCTTGGGAGCGAGTTCTAGATTATTTTTAAAGCACAGGAGAATTGCGAAAGTTTCTGCCTGAAAAACAGAAGCGAACTTTCCCTTACTCTGACTGTGCTTAAAGTCATTAAAGATACCTGCTCCAGTGCCTGACTCCATTTTGGATCCGTCGGTGTATGTACCAGATCAGGCTGTCTTTCTCTGGAGACGGTGGTCGGTGTCCCGAGTTGGGACATGTATTCTGAATTTAGCTTTTTATGACTCTGTCTCTTTCATATCGCAGTCATGCGCGCAGCGTCCATGTGTCGCTTAGAGAATCGCATACCTGAAACTATATTTTTGGAAAACACTAAGTATCGTGTCAGAAATACGGTGTGCGTTGAGATCACTTATCTATAGTGTACGTGATTCGATTCAAGAATATTGTACCGTATCGCTAATGTTTATTGAATTATCATTGATCGGTAGTTTTTAACAAACAAATGTGCTTGTAAAAGTTTAATGAATAAAATTATTAGAGGTACATAAATTTATTTTAGAAAAATTTAACTTACTTAACTAAATCCTTATCACTTACCTAATTAATAGGCACTCACTCACTTAGATCAAGGTAAACTGACTGAGTCATCTAAATTTATTGAAAAGAAACTTATAAGTACCTATATTGCATCCAAATCCGATATCGATTCGATGCGTTCTGAAACTATATAGTGGAAAAAACACGATATTGCATGAATTTTTAATAGTCCGTAGAAATGATCGATACCGATATCAAAGATATTAAAATATATGTTAGCTATAGTTTACGAATCCGATATCAAATATCGATATATATATAGTTTCGAATATATTATCCACCACTAGTTGAAATGCACTATCACAATTATCGCGACGTCGTCGCGAAGGTTTTTATGATGTGGCCATGCTTTATCGCGACAACGGAACATGAAGTTTTTACAGCGACAACGGAACAAGAATTTTACCGCGATAGTGTGGCCGTAGCATAACGCGATTATGCATTGCGTTATTATGACGAAGTGTTTGGCCAAACGTGTCACAACAACGCGAATCTTTGCACTAGCGCGAAATTTAGATTGAGGGATAAATTATATTACACCGGGCCGTGCACGGGGCGTGCCGTATGCGTGGCCTGGACGGGGAACTGATTTGAGACGTTGCATACAGCATACATTTTGTATTTATATTATGCTTAGGGCCCTGACGCGAGCATGACGCTTCGATTCGCTACGAATTTTGCCCGCCGCGCGCCGGCGCCGCCGCCCGCGCCCGCGCTCTTCCCCGCGCTCGCCCTTCACGGGCTTGGAAGTCTGTTTTTATTAAAATTATAAGAATTCGTGGATAAAAACGACACAAATTATAAATAGTGTTTTGTTACACCATAATAATCAAAAACACTTAAACTCTAATAACTTGCACTTTCTTTTGTGGCTTTTACAGGGTTTTGTAATAAAAAAATGAAATATCTATAAATATCGTGGATGAATTCGACACAAAATATTTTGAACAACAGATATCAGTACTCTAAAACGCGTAACACCTATTTAACCTATTGTAATATTCTTTCAGAGCTACTTGGGCGACGTGATAAGAACTGGTTAAATATCAGGATTCTCGTGGACAGAAATGACACAAATTGCCTATGTACATCAGTTACTACGAGTACTTCGTTATTATCATGACAGTAAAATTTTCATCTCTAATTTTCTTTTCGTCCAATACTGATCGAAGCGACAAATACCTAAATTTCTACCTATGCAAGTACCTAGGGTGACACAAACTAATATATTAGGTTGGGCAAAAGGTCCGGAAACTATATGTGAAACATAAACAACTTTAATATTTTTGAAACCTCAAAACCTAGCGCTATCGGTCTACAAGCAATACGCAAAATGAACAAGTAAGCGCACGTTCATAAATACACATTTAGACGGGGATTAACGCTAACTACATATTATAGGCATACTACGCATACCTTTTTATACCCGACGTTTCGACCGAGTTGCACCGGTCGTGGTCACGGGCGGACTGGTGTCGCGATGTGCTGCCTCCGCGGCTGAATCTTCGTCCACCGTCACATTTTTTATCCAGCTACCGTCACACACAACACTAACGGTGTCCCTATTACGTACACAGGCCTTATTCTGGTGGTTAGTCGATTGCGAAGTAAAACGAAGTTGTGTTTTTGCAAATACTGGATTCCACGCTGTAGATAGTTTGTGACCGTCTTCGCGATTGAAATTATTAGGATGCTTTTTGATTTCAATCGCTTCACGCACTACCCTTGAATAAAAGTGGCGATCTGTGGAGAGGACTTGCGTTCGATAAAATTCAATCCAGTGATTTGCGCCCTCGGACCAAATATTTGCGCCTCTTTCAAGTAGATGTTCTGCAATCGCTGATTTATTAGACTGGCGGTTTATGTTCTTTGACCCTTTCATGAATTGTCCGCTTTGTCTGGCCTATGTAGGAACTACCACAGCTGCAGTCTATTTTGTAGACGCCTGGTGTTTGCAGTGGCAAAACATCCTTCGGAGTGCCCACGATGTTGTTAACCTTTATGCCTGGAATGTATATGGTCGGTATGGAGTACCCACGTAATATATGGCCGATCTTGTCTGTGACTCCTTTGACATAAGGCATGTAGGCCGGTTGCCTGCTAACCCCGGGATGCTTGTTGCGTTTGATCGGTTTCCGTCGTTGATTCACTTGATATCCGTTTTTCTTAAGTGCCTCCTGAACATAATCCAACTCCCGCTCCAAATGCTCAGGGTCACTGAGGTCAAAAGCTCTGTTCTTGAGTGACGTCACAACGGATTGCTAGTGTCGAGTGTGGTGATGTGAGGCAGCGTGTAGATATCTGTCCGTGTGCGTGGGTTTTCGGTACACACCGTGCGATACGGACCCGTTGGGTCTCACGGTCATCTTAACGTCTAGAAAAGACAAGGACCTGTCCGCCTCCATCTCGTATGTGAACCTCATATGTGGGTGAATGGAGTTGAGATGTTTAATCCATTGATCCACTTCCTGCTTGCTACCTTTAACGACACTAAAGATGTCATCTACATATCTTTTCCAAAGTCGTATGGTCTTAGGCCCGAGACTCAGTGCCTTCTCTTCAAAATGCTCCATCCAGATATTGGCTAGTACCGGGGCGACTGGGCTTCCCATGGCGACACCATCAATCTGTAGGTAATATTGACCTTGGAAAAGAAAATAGTTGCCGTCCAAACAGTGCTCCAGTAGATCAATGTAATTTCGCGGCATTTCATTGTCCCTCAGTTTTTCCCGGACTACGTCCAAACACTCCTTTATTGGAACATTGGTGAACAGAGATTCCACATCAAAGCTCACCATAATGTCTTCCGGTTCCAATATAAGGTCTTTTATAATTTGAACGAAATGGCGTGAATCCTTTACAAAAGGCGGTGTTTTACCCACAAGTGGCTGCAATACTGACGCAACGTGTTTTGCAAGGTCGTAAGTCGGAGATGCAATTTGACTTACGATTGGCCGCAATGGCACGTTGGATTTGTGTATTTTGGGCAGGCCATATAATTTAGGCGGTTGATGTGACTTCGGCCTGTAAAGTGTCTCGTACTCGTCTTCAGTAAATAGGTCCTGGTTGTCATATATCAGAGCTCGTATCTTACGCGTTACTCTGGCCGTAGGGTTGTAATTCATTGGTTTGTACAGTTTTTCATCACGCAGCAAATCCTGTATTTTATGTTTGTAAACACGTTCATAGGCAAAAGGTTTTGAACAACATGCTCATTTTACGTTTTGCACATTCTGAGTAGGTATTGTTCATTTTGCGATTTGTCCATTTTGAGTGTAGTACTCATTTTGCTTTTTTTTACATTATGCTTCGAAGGGATACATGCATGGACAACTTCATCACATGGGGAGGTTGGGCCATAAACTCACCACGCTGGCCCCTAATGCGGGTTGGTGGGTTTAACGCACAGAAATATAGTGGTTTAACGCTATTAATGGGACTCTAAGGTTTAACTACTGTCATCTTTCGACGTTATCCGGGTCCAACGCAAAGAAATAATTCGTTATTATTCTGAGGTCCAACCCGTCCAACCACAGCAATAGATCTATTTCTGTGGGTCCAACATCATCAGCCTATAAACGTCTCACTGCTGGGCACAGGGCTCCCACGTAGACAATAGCACGTGGGGATATTGGGCCATAACCCACCACGCTGGCCCAATGCGGGTTGACTGCCATCTTACGACAGCAACCGGGACCAACGGCTTAACGTAAAATACCTCTGTGGTGGAGTAGTGAACTGAAGTGGTCAATGCAGCCGCCCGGATTGCAAAGGACGTTGGTTTGATGCCTGAATGATGATGATGGTTTCCATCAATTATCATTAACCTGTCGTCAAATAAAAAAAATCTTAGTAGGTTAGGCTGTATGGGCCACAACATTTGCATACCTTAACGCGTAAAGGCTAAATGAAAAAAACTGTCAATAGAAAATTTTATTTGTGATTGTGCTTGGGATTGGGAATTATTTGAGCGTTTGATAATTCTATCGAAGTTTTAGCTAATCAAATAGATGAATTTCGAATGTTTTCACTTGAAAAGTACCTTAGGCTTTTTATCTTAGCGGAGTGGAAGAATTGGCTGGTTATGGGAGCGGACACTGAACTCTTCCTTGGTCATTTCCATTATTGAAATTTTCCATTTACCTAATTATTTGTAAATTAAAAAATTTTTGAACATTATTTTGCTGTTGTATACGCTTTTTTTATAAATTCTCAATTAATCTCTAGTTTTAAGGTTAGGTTAGTAATAAGTTATGTTTTTTTTTTAAGTTTTGTAGTAGGTAGGTCATCAAATAGGTACAATGAGTATTCAAGTCTGTAGGGATCCATCCGATGCTGTGGCTTTATATTTACCACAGCATCTATATTTAAAATCATTTGCAAAGCTAAACATTTCTGTCCAGCTCCCCACCCACAAGGTACATGGCAAGTCAATATCCAATTGGGATTTGATGGAAAAGTTGCGGAAAATGATCCAACCTGACGCCTTTTCCATACTAAAAGTGACGAAGCACAGTTCTGAAGTGATAAGATTTGAAGCAGAATTAGAAAGCCGTGACAAATTGGATAGAGTCCTATCAAGACTGGAAGATAGGATTGTGCAGTTGAACGACTACCCGGAACCATTGAAAGTGAGAGTGTCGGAAGCTAAGTCAGACTTCCCAAGCCGGCATGCTTGGGATTCATTCTTCCGAGATGCAACTGACATGGACGAGATGAAGCCTGGTGAGAGGCCAGACACAGTACACATTACTAACTTACCTATTTCTTGGTTTGTACATGAAAAGGACTTGAATGATGACTCTCCACCATCAGAGAGTCTGTTTAAAAAGATTTTTGAAAAGTATGGTGCGATAAGACAAATTGACGTGCCAGCAGCAGATCCATTTAGGATGCAAATGAAGTCTTCCATGAGGGGTATTACTGTTCCACCGCAGGATGCTCCAGTTTTTTTTGAAGGATACCTTCAATTTAGTGAATATGTAAGTTTTGTGCGTTGCATGGATGCACTGCGAGGTCGGAAGTTGCTTAGAAAGAGAGATGACCTAGCCGAGTGGTGCAGCATTAGAGTGGACTTTGACAAAAGTAAGCACATGACTGATGCAGCTGTGAAGCGCAGAGGCATTGTCCGCGAGAGGCTGGTGGCTCGCCAAAAAGCTAAAGATGAGGAAGAAAGACTAGAAAATGAGAGAACTACCAAAAGAGAAGTTAAAGAAAGGTATGTTTTTTTTTATTATTCTACAACGGGTAAGCGCTTGGCCTTCATCTCACCTGATGGTAAGTGACGATAAGGCCGAAGGTGGAAGCGCGCTTCACCCGGAATCCTCAACCACTGAGGAACTGGCTATCTTATCTCAAACTGTCGGAACACAACAATTTTATAAACATTGTTGTTATGGCGACAGACTTTAGATAAGATATTGGTAGCTAGCCAGGCGGACTCAACAGCAACCAAACCGAGCACACAAAGATGCACCCCCTGCTGGGAATCGAACCCAGGACCTATGGGTCTGAAACCGGTGGCTTAGCCACTAGACCAAAGAGGCGATTATGTATTATGTTATATTATGTTCCATACTAAATTCTTATTTATAATGAGACTCGATGAAGAATGATGAGAATGAGATTTTTATCTGATTATTTATTTCACTCTTTATATTATATTTCGATTGTTATTATTTTACCAGACAAAAGTATGAGCGCACTGAATTAGACAAGCTAGAAAGGATGAGAGAGAGAGAAGAGAGAAGAAAGAAGAAACAGCTGGCCAAGTTGATGGAACAGGACCATTTGGATCTGAACAGCCGCGTGACGGAAGAGCGGCGCAAGCTGTTGAAGGAACAGAAGAAGCTTCAGGCGATACGGCTGCTTGAAGAACTGTACAAAAGGATAGAGGTATACTATTCTCTCATAATTATATCTCAATTGTATAGCAATTGCCTAGTTTCATTATTATTAATAATCTTGTTTACAAATTATCTCCAAACGTTATATTCAGATTATTGAAATGAAAGAAATTGATACCAAAATAAAAAAAAAATAGTATTTAGTTTAAAAAATTTTGTTCCTTGTTGGCACACCATGTATTACTTAAGCATAGTCGTCATTTGATATGTCTGCTCACTAATCCATAACTAAGAATTTTACTGAATTCATGTTTTAAACTTCATTACATAATGTCTAAGCAGTCTCCAGTCCGTTACTCGCCCTATAAAACGCCCAAGATAAGCGATTGGTTAGTAGTATTCTTACTTCCTTTCTTCATCGTATCATCGTCACCTGCTAGACGTATGCTGTTCGCCAGTGAACCTGCTCCAGATCGGCCCTGCGACCGCCTTGATGTCGGTCCAAGGAGTTAGAGTCGATCTCTAAATTGAGTTAATGATATTGAATGTCACATTATTACGTTTCTAGTTACGGCCAGACCTCAAACGCAACGGCCAGAAGCCGGAGCGCTACTACGCGGCGGGCGAGCGCAGCGCGCGCGCGCGCATCGTGGACCGCTTCAAGCGGCTGCAGGAGCAAGCACTGGAGGCACAGAGGGGCCACCTCAAGAGTGCTTTAGACGGTTAGACTAAATCTGTTGCATTATATTTTATAATTATAATTTTATTCCATTAAGTAATAACTTAAGTTAACAATTCATTATGATTTATAATTTTTCACCTTTCATCCCAAAAAAACGATAAATTACCTATAAATTTTAGCTGTTTGTGTCGCTAGGGGAGAGACACACTTGCCCGCTATTTTTTCTCGTACCAGGATACGTATGTTTACACAATTCTATGACCACGGCTTATATTTCGGTTCGACGCGATTCTATTTCGGCGTGCAGTGGTACTGGGGGTAACGATGCGTATTTGTCTGGCACAGACTATAAGCTCGTTAGATTAGTTGTTAAGTCTTAACTATAAGTTAGTTAACTGTTTTTTTATTATTATTTGTATTGACGTCAATAAGTGCCTGTAAAGGTTTACATTGAATAAATAATTTGACTTTGACTTTGACTTTGATATATTATTCCGATGGGCTGCGCTGCTGGGTTAGGGTGTCGCAAAGGGGGTGCAGGACTTAGAAAATTGTCGAGCGGAAATACACTCGTAACTTTTTTTTCACAAACTGACGAAAAACATTGCTATCAAAAAGAGAGAAAAATTTCCAAAAAAAAGTTAATAAAATTGTGAAAAAAAGACTTAAAAAATTTCCAGTTCATTTTTATATGGAGTAGACGACACCGACAGACGATTACGACGACTTAGAAAATTTGCGATATTTTTGTATGGAGTTTGGACTTGTAACAGACTTGCGACAGCTGCTGTGAAAGACCACATAAAGATACAATGGTCCCAATTATTTCTAATCCGAAATTTAATGTGGCTAAGTCACCGGTCATAAGGGCCCCACAGACGATCAGGGGCCCAAGTCTGCTAATTTACGAATGGCATAATTGAATCGCAATTGGATCGCATTGTAATTGTTTGACACATTTGGTATTCTTAAATGAGTAAGAGAATACCAAATGTGTCAAACAATTACAATGCGATCCAATTGCGATTCAATTACGCCATTCGTAAATTAGCAGACTTGGGCCCCAGGTCGCCGGCAGGTATCGACCTGTTAGTGAGTAGTACAACGCACGGGCGGCGGCGGCAGCGGGCGGCTAGTACTAACTGACAGTTCCGCCGCCGCCGCCGCCCGTGCGTTGTACTACTAGCTGACTTAGACTTAGACCCTGAGGTCCCGAGTTCGATTCGGAGGGAGGGTACACCTTTGTGTACTCGATTTGTTTGGCGGTAGGGTTCGTTAGGCACGCCTGGCTAGCCGGTGACCGAAAAACACCAGGTTGTCTGGTTTTGTGGCAGTCAACATGTTAATGTGCCCTCTCACAGCACTTTTTTTTTATCCACTACGGGTAACCACTTGGCGTCATCTCACGTGACGATAAGGCCTGTAGTGTAAACATCATTATATAATAAGCGGCCCGCCCGCGCCTTCGCTCACGCTAACTTAGAAAGACCGTCACAGTTCAGCCATTTAAAAAAATATATCTACAAAATATAAACAAAAACCATCCTCAGTTAACGCTCTGTCTTTTAGTGAAAACCGCATAAAAATCCATTGCGTGGTTTAGGAGAATAGTGCGGTGCCACAGACAGAGGAAAACGGCGACTTTACTTTATAATATGTAATGATGATATGCTATCTATGCTATTGTTTAGGTCGCATAGTGATTCGTTCAGCGTTGGACACGAAGCGGCCGAAGCGCGAACAGTCCGTGAGCTCCACATCGTCCGTCGAGGAGACGGGCCACAAGAAGATCAAGACGGAGAGGCTCAACACGCCAGAGCGAGAAAGGGAGATGCACTATAAAGGTACGCTGTAACATACGCTACATTAGAGAGAGACGCAATATATCTACCAGCACACGTATTCCCTCCTTCATACAACATGGGATCAAAGCGAGGCGTGAATAGGCACTTTGTGGGCCGGCAGAAGGAGGATGACTGATGCTACGTCTGTTACTAGTGTTGCCGAACTAACGATAGTTAGACATCTATATAGTTGACCTCGGAAATCATCTATAATATCAATACTATCGATAGTATTGCTGTGTGTTGTTAGTATTGATGGTTACGGGGCTATTGATACTATTAATAATATCGATACTATCGACAGACCTGTCGATACTATTGCTTTTGCTCAACCATCGATAGTTAGACTATCGATAGTTGACCTCGGAAATCCTACTAATATCATAAACGCGAAAGTTTGTAAGTATGGATGGATGTTTGTTACTCTCTCTCGTAAAAATAACTGAATGGATTTGGATGAAATTCGGCGTACATATAGTTTATAACCTGGATTAACACATAGGATACTTTTTATCCCGATATTCCCACGGGAACGGGAACCACGCGGGTGAAACCGCGAGCGGCCACTAGTCATCTATAATATAGATACTATCAATACTATCGATAGTATTGCTGTGTGTCGATAGTATGGTTACTACTATTGGGGCTATCGATACTATCGATACGCCTATCGATACTATTGCTTTTCCTCAAATATCGATAGTCTATCGATAGACTATCGAGCGGCAACACTATCTGTTACGCTGCACCAGTTGCCCTCGCGCCTGGACTCCTCTTCCACTTAACATCAGGTGAAGTGGAGTCATTTTCCAATATATTTTTTTTAAAAACCGTGTATCGTAGCGATGGCAGAATACTACCACCCCCTCTCTTCCCTTGGGTGTCGTAAAAGGCGACTAACGGACTAAAGACTGCACATACATACAACAGCATAGAGCGGCGATAGGCTCACCGCCTGTCACGCTGAGCACATGTGCAGCCGCTATTTGGTGAAAAGTGGACTGTGGTAGAGGACGACTTTTGCTGTGCTCATTGCCTAGTCTCTGACTAAGTCATCATCATCATCAGCCTATAACGTCCCACTACTGGGCACAGGCCTCCCACGTGGACAATAGCACGTGGGGATATTGGGCCATAACCCACCACGCTGGCCCAATGCGGGTTGGTGGGTTTTCACGACTGCCATCTTACAACAACAACCGGGACCAACGGTTTAACGTGCCTTCTGAAGCACGGAGGAGCTCGAGTTGTTTTTAATTTGGTCACCCATCCAGCGACCTGGCATTGCGAAAATGGCTTAGCGAGCAGGATCGCAAGCCGAACGCGCTAGCCGCTGCGCCATCGAGCTCCTCTAAGTACTGGGGATAATAGTCGTGATTATTATGTAGGTATATGTGGCGAGGACTGGGAGAATTAGAAGACCTGTAACTGAGATAGGTGCTTTATTGTGTTCGACCATGCAGCCGTCGAAAAAGAGAGCGTGTGGCGCTTCGATCAACAATACCAACTAGATAACGCGTCACGTACAAAATCAAAGCTAAATTCTGTCCACGTGAATAAATACTTTTTCAAAGCAATAAATTTACTCCTGTCACTTAAAAATGAAAAGACGTCAATAACATTTAGTGGTGAAATCAACCTTATGTCGCAACAAATAAAGTACTTGTTCCTGTTATTGCCTTGCGAGAAAATAAGAGCTCACTTCTCAAGTGCGCTCTTATTTATCGAGACATTTTTAGTGGCGACTTGGGGCCCAAGTCTTCTAATTTACGAATGGCATAATTGAATCGCAATTACAATGCGATTCAATTGCGATTCAATTATGCCATTCGTAAATTAGCAGACTTGGGCCCCTGACATCTAGTTGTATTGTTGATCGAAGCTGTGGCGGGCGCGCAGGCCCTTAAAAGCTAGTGGATCGGCGCTGGCTACAGTCTACGGTGCATATAGGAATTACAATGTAAACAATGATTTTGGCGCCATCTATCTATAAATGTATGAGACTTGAGTTATTGTAACAATAGTACAGATTGCATTCTTAGGTAAATTCCCTTGTCTACTCTAGATGGCGTTAATATACAACAGTATATAAGGTGACTGCTAGAAACCGCAAGAAACTCCAAGTGCTTGTCAGGTCAAGTGTTTTCAACATGACAAAAATGGTGTCATTGCAGACTAACGTAGGTACTTATCGGCCAGCTGACGCGAGCGGGTCAACGGACGGTCGGCCGCCCGGCCCTTGCCCGCGCGTTGTAAAACATCTTTATTTTTAATTGTTTTCATTTTATTCTTCTTATGTTATTGCTTTACAATAAATTAGATTCTCAAAGTCTATCCAATTAAAATTCACAAAATGAATTATTTAATTACAAATGAAAAAAACACGAATTCCTTTTTTGTCATTTTTGTCATGTTTAAAACACTTGACCTGACCGATCCTTGAAGTTTCTTGCGGTTTCTAGCAGTCACCTTATATTATGTACTTATTTGTTGTAATGCAGCCCTGGTTTGCCCGCAGGCATGTACGGGATGCCGTACGGGTTCGGCTACCCGTTCGGGCCGGTGCCGCCGTTCTACCCGCAAAGTATGAGTATCACTGCTGCACTATTATTCTAATATTATTTATTATTAATAATGTTTAAAGATAGTGAAACGTTGAAAAAAAATACTGCCTCAGTTAAAATCATTTAGATCACTTAGGATGCAAATTCAAAGGTTTGATGAGACGATGTTCCTATAAAAAATATAATTAAAAAGTGTTGAAGAATTTCGACAGGTCTAACTAATACCACGGTGGTGGAGTGGTGGACTCAGCCGCCCGGTATGCGGAGGATGTGGGTTCGCTTCCCAGCTGAGGTAATAATTTTTATCAACGTTTCACTATATTTATGTATTATCAGCGTTATTAACGCAAAAACATCAAATATAAAGGGTTAAAGGTTAAGTCGACCTATATCCTTTAAGAGGGTTTACGCATTTCGGTTTCCCATACAAACTTCCAAGTCGATATTTATAAAAACCTTTAAACAAATTTTTATGAAACTTTGCATGCTTAAGTAAAACACAGGGATCTAAATAGTTTGTTGAAAATATTTTTAAAAAACGTTTATTTAGCTGAGTTATTGCGATTTAAAGTCCACTATAGAAAGTTTAAAATCGCAAGAACTCACTTAAATTACCGTTTTTTAAAAATGTTTTCAACAAACTATTTAGATCCCTGTGTTTTACTTTAGCATGCAAAAAAATTCGTGTTGGAAATTTTTATGGAAAACCGAAATGCGTAAACCCTCTTAAGGGGCTGTAGTTTCCATAATTTCTGACTGATTTGACTAACACCGTAACCCAAACATAACCGTTCTCAAGTTATAGTACTTTGAATTTTTTTTTATAAAAATTGCCGTTTTTTGTCTATTGTCCTCTTTTATTGTGTTTTGTGCCTCTAACTTATTTAGTTTTGGTATTGTTGTGTAGAAGATTAGTTGTTTAATTATTTTGAACACTAAAATTGCAAGTAGTTGTACCAACTGAGTCGTAGTAGATGATGAACAGTATAAAAAAGAAATAAATTCGGAAAAAAATTGTTATTTCTTTCTTCGATATTACAAAAAGTCTATGACAAATGTGCTGCAGATATTCGTAAAAATATCTGCGGTTCCTTAGCTTTCTATGAAGGTATAACAAGCTAGGGTATTATCAGGATTCTCGGAAAAAAACTTTGATAAAAGACTCCCAGGTAGTAATCAAAGTAAAGGTATTACGTTAAGTTACTCCCTGCGCCTATTGTCCTTTATGGAATTTGTACGGTGGTTTGGGGTACGGTGTTCCATAGTCAAATTAGTCAGAAATTATGGAAACTACATCCCCATAAAGGATATAGTTCGATTAATCTTTTTAACCCTGTAGATTATTATTAATGGAAAGCGATCTCTTCCAGGCAACCCTCGCTGTGATGCTAAAGTTAAATTATTTCGGTAAACGTAATACGTACTTAAATTAAATATATTTATATAAATAAATTTGTAGTTGGTGTGACATGAATTTGATACTAAAGTGTTACGCTACGTCCAGACGTACGGTCGGCCTAAGATTACTTTGTAACTATTTAATAGTTACAAAATAATCTTTTTATTAAGTATTGGTATTAATCGGTGTCAAATTAATATTGACGTTTTTAACTTAGTTATTATTACTATGTACACGGGTGTTATTTTACCTAATAGGTATATTATCTCGCAGCTGGGCCGTGCTATAAACTGCAAAGAATAACTATTTGTATGGAAGCAACTCTGAGATAGCAGAAATCAGCTGTTCCTTTCAAAATTGTATACGGGGTGGTGATGACACAACGACAATAAATGAAAATATTGGCTATACTAGTTCATGGAAATAATTTGAAACTATGAAATTAATCTTGGCACTGACTTTTTTTTTTAATTTTTAGTACAAACTAAATATTTTATAACTTAGCTTTGTATGAAACTATGAACTAGTATAGCCAATATTTTCATTTATTGTCGTAGTGTCATCTCCACTTTGTATAATATTTAACCTAAATGTATGGAAAAACTAATTTTTGAGCAATGTCAGAGTTCGCTGCATAGAAATAGTTGTTCTGTGCACTTAAGGGCGTGCAGTCACGACAGTGCTGCCCTATTGATTGTTTCCTTAATTATGATGTAATTAGAACCAAATTCTCAAAAAACGCTCTGTTTGGACTAAAGAAACGTCTTTAGACATTTTTGAGGCGAATATTGTATTTTATGATGTATGTGCAAGTAGCAACTGTTTTGATTATTGCTAATAATGTGGCCACTTAAGGCAGTTGTCCCACCAACGACGAGTAAACAACTAGCTATCGGCTATTTTCTCGCTCAAGAAACGTACAATAGATATACATTCCGTGTGAACAAAAGAGATGCATATACACCGAGGTTTTGTCATTTGGTGGAGCCGAAACCCTACTAATGTTTATCATCAGTAGAAGCTAATTAGCATATAAAACTAAAAATATGAGCCTAAAAAAATCATTAAAAAAATATCAATAAAAAATGTAAGAATCCTTAGCACCGGACGATCTTATGAAAGTCAATGACCAATGGCGATTCAAACGCTCCGCCTACCCCCCGCCACGCCGGGAAAGTTCATAGGGGTCACGGTGTACTAGTAGATAAGGAGAACGTTACTACGCGTTTTCGACAAAAAGTCACTTTTACAACTTTTTTTTTCTTTGCTCGTAAAGCGATTATTATTTCATAAATAGGTACAACACTTTTTTTGTATTATAACGTTTTCGGCTCCAAAACCAATGAAAAATTTCGGTGTATAAATAGTTGATCGCTGACTGTTCACACTGCCCCGGTGAGGACTCGCCCCACTAGTTCGTCGCTGAGCGACAAGAGCTATCAAAGACAATTCTCGCTTAGCGATACTTATACTTACTCTGCGATCAGAACTCACGCGTAGAGACCAACCAGCGGCAGGTGCTTATAGCCCAGCGACAAAACTATCGGAACTACACAGTAGTTTTCCGCTGCTCGCAAACTCGTTTCTAGTTCTTGCTCGACTCGTTTCTCGTTCATTGTCGGCGGTGGGACAACTGCCTAAGGCATTCATAAAAATAGCTGCTACTTCCGCATACATAATAAATACAATTTACGATTTTTAAATATTTAAAGATGTCCGCTCCCGGAGTATTTTTTGTTTACGTGGTTCTAAATTCATCATTATTAGGTAAATGAACATTAGCACACACACTGTGCGCCCTTACTTCTTTACCGGGCACAGCATGTTGAAATTTTAAATTTTACAATAACATGGTTTGTGGGTCTCCTGCAAGTACTGAGCCATAGACCTTTTGCGGTCTCTGTTTTTTTCTTTTGGTAAATAAAGTTTTTTTTTTCAATTGTATCAAGTTCAATATGTGGTGGCCACATATACCACCACTGCATAAATGGGTCAGTTGCGAGATAATATAGCTATAACCACAGAAATAAATTTAAATGGAAGCCGCATGTTAGCTCTATTGTATGAAAACCAATCGTGTCACTTTTTTCAGTGTTAATTTAATAACAAAATTACTCACCGAAAGGAAATCTCGGTTAACCTTTCTTGTACAGTTTTTACAGTTCGATACGAGGCAAGTAGTAATGTTTTTTAAATTCACTTATCCGCCCTTGTGATTCCCGCCCAAAGATGGGAATTTATCATTTTTTTTGGCACTATTTTGACACGCAAAGTACGCATACGGTGCGTAGCGGTGAAAGAATACTACCACCCCTTCTCGTCCCTTGGGTGACGTAAAAGGCGACTAACGGACTAAAGATTGCCAATAACTCCAACAGCTTAAAGAGGCGATGGGCTCACCACCTGTCACGCTGAGCACATGTGCAGTCGCTATTTCGTGAAAAGTGGACTATGGCAGAGGACTGCTTTTGCGATCCTCAATGCCTAGTCTCCGACCAACCCTTCGGGGATAATAGTCGCGATTATACAGGGTTAATTTTGGACACCCCGCCAAATTTTTTTACGTTATCCTATAGCAGCAGCACAACCAAATAATGAAATAAAAACATTTTTTTTTTACATTTTTGTCTCAATTTTTTTTTAGGAAAATTAAAATTATTGTCACCTAGCGCGCGGCCCATCGCGGTTATCGAAATGTGTTCTTACCTAGCACGGCCCCCCGAGCTAGGCACGAAAACTAATGGCAATGCTTCAGATGCTCAATGTAACTAGAATTTATCAACAGAATTCAATGTACCTCAACCGTTTAGACAGAAATTACGATAAAATGCCTGATCTTCCCAGCTGGGCCCGCGGCAGTATAACGCACGAAATAAATAAAAAGATATGCTGATGTACCTCCAATGTACATCCCGATTTATGTATTAAATTCCAGAAATCATAATTAGAACAGAAGATATTCAGCTTTAAAGTTTTGTCTTCCTAGCGGGGCCCTCTGTAATCATAGTGAAAACGAAAAAAAAGTATACCATTTTATGTTTTTCCAATGTAGGTACCTACCTCTTAGTTCTTTGCAATTTACCAAATTTAGATACAAAATTATGATATTGGTAAATAACAGTACAGATAAACTATTCACAGCTACATTACAGCAAATAATACCTGTTGCTGACCTTACCTTACCAAGCGTGTACTGTTAATTGCTAATATCATAATTTTGTATCTAAATTTGGTAAATTGCGAAGAACTACAGAGGTACATTGGTATACTTTTTTTATTCGTATTCACTATGATTACAGAGGGCCCCGCTAGGAAGACATAACTTTAAAGTTTAATATCTTCTGTTCTAATTAGGATTTCTGGAATTTAAAATATACATCGGGAGGTACATTAGATCAGTTTATTTTTTTCTGTATTTCGAGCGTTATACAGCCGAGGGCCCAGCTGGGAAGATCTGAGGGGTTACCTTGAACGCAAACTCAATCTCAATACAATTCCAATGCGATTATTATGTATCGATATTGGTTTAAGTAAAGATATTCCGGAACGCCATCTCGATAATAACTTGTTATATCAATTTCCACGCAATTTAATTCCAATGTGGCGCTATTGTCACTTACAAAAGTGCCATTTGACATTTTTTAGATTTGTGATTGGAGATTGATTAATGCAATTGTGTTTCAAGAGTAAGGCCCCATTCATTTTATCGTAATTTCTATCTTAACGGTTGAGGTACATTGAATTCCGTTGATAAATTCTAGAGTTACATTGAGCATCTGAAGCATTGCCGTTAGTTTTACGTGCCTAGTTCGGGGGGCCGTGCTAGGTAGGAACACATGTTATCGAAGCGCATGCGCGTGACCGCTATTATTCATCCCGTGCACCAATGACAGTGCGCCGTCGTCGGTCGCTTTGATCGCGAGCTTACGCACCTAGGATATAAAAAGACGGCAAAAAAATGTATTTAAAAAAAATAAAAATATTTATTATTTTCACGTCAAATATTTTATTATTACTTTTTTACCCCATATTTACGTTTGGCGGGGGGTCCAAAATTAATCCTGGGCCCTGATTCTGTATCGCAATCTATAGATTCCACACTTAAACCTTACCGCGCACAAACGTCAAACGCATACGTTTTTGGGAAGATATCATAACTTTTTAAGGCATTAACGTGGTTTTGAAACAAGGAATCGTTACTGAATATGGGCCCTGTATGCATTGTATGTAAGTTGTATCCTATTTGGATGTATACCTGTGGCTATAAGCACCCGTCGCGCCCCGGCAGCGTACTTCCCCTTGCGCGGCGCGTGCTTCGGGCCGCCGGGCGAGTACCCGCGGCGGGCGCGCGGCCGGGCGCGCGCGCGCGGCCGCATCTACCGCGCGCCCTACGACCCCTCGCACCACTACTACAGGTGGGTACAGGATATTAAATGGCCTATTACAGCTCGACCTCCTCCTCCTTCTATTATAAAAAATTGGCATTTTACGTAAGTGATTTTTTAGAAGGAGGCAAACGAGCAGGCGGGTCACCTGATGGGGAGTAATCACCGCCGCCCATGGACACCCGCAAACCCAGAGGAATCGCAGACGCGTTGCCGGCCTTTAAGGGAGGAATAGGTTGAAGGAAGGAATAGGAATTGTGAGGGGGAGGGGGAAAAGGGCCTCCGGAACCCTCACTGGCCGGACGAAACACAACAGCACCTAGTGCCATTATTTCACTTCGAATATTCGTGAGAGGGTGGTATTACGCCGGGCGAGCCGGCCTAATGCGTGCTGCAACGCAGCGTGGCTCTACCACTCAGTCAGTGTCACTCATTTAGCAACGCCTAGGGGTCACGTGTAGGGTCTCAAGGGTAAACCTACGGACGCGAGTAATTTTAACCGCTAATTTTCGCCTTTTGTAGTAATTTTGCAGTTGTATTTATCGTTTTTATCGAAATAGGATAATAAATTCATTATAAAATCTTTATTCCTCATGAAGCAACAATTATTCTGGTATAAATTTTGCTCAATAATATTATCATAGATAGGAGAAATTCACAGGTAAAAAATTAAGCGATTTTCGGAGTTTTGGTTTAGAATAACATTTTTTTTTTCTATATTAAACTTAGATTAAAACAAAAAGGGAAGATACGGCGTGCTCCTACTTGTAGTCATTCAAAATATAGTCCTACTCAACTACATAAGCAAACACTCACACACGCACACCTATAAAGTGTAAATCGAGCGAGCGAGACAAAGCGGTATGTTTCAACGTCAGCGCGAGGGAGTCAGCGAGTAGCGCGTTGACGTCTCGGTCTCTTCGCAACAGACGAGTACGTACGACCGATTCCGACGCCACTGCGGAGTAGCGTCTTTCTCTTTTTCACACAGTAGAATATCTGCAATAGGGCGATGTAGCCTGTTCGCTCGGCAAATTGTGACTGAAGTGAAATTGTGCCTTTAGGCCTAATTTTGGCGGCTCACTCACGAGACGCTAATGCCGTATCTTCCCTTTTTGTTTTAATCTAAGAAAATAAATCAATGATATCTTAAAATTCCGAGGCCGCTGCAAACTATACGACTATAATAAAAGATAACATTCTAATTTTATTTTATTTGTTTAGAACTGTAGTTCAATTTAGGAGCTCAAAAAAGTGCCTACGCGTATTTAATGAAAATCTTTCTCTGCAATTTTGGGTTTAATTAGAATATTTTTTTGTAAGTGAATCCTGTATTCTTATGAGAATAAAGTTTTTTTTAAACCCATATAGGGTGTTTATGTGTGGGTAATAGTTAACATGAGTCTATTGGTAGAATAAAACAATAATATTTTAACCTTTCTTGCGAACAACTAATAATGTCAACTATTAGTTGTTCGCAAGAAAGGTTAACTACCACTACTTTTATAACTGTCAATTTCGTTTGCTAAAAACACGGAGTAAAGTTTTTGGAAAAGTACACAAAATTCACTATAATTTACAGATTTACAAACACGAACGAAATAAAAATAAAATTAAAAACCTTGTTAAAACACATTATCAAAAAATACCTAATCAAGTTGTTTATGCGTCATTCTCAAACTTGTTTTAAAAATTCTTTTAGTATTCGCTACAATTTATAAGTATTGGTTTAATCATCTGAAACCTAAACATGGTCTTCGGGTTTGAGTACATTCGCCAAGATCTTCCCCTTCCAACTGCCTCATACACGCTCACCTACTGCATTTTTTTTGTTGAAATAAATATTAGCAATTTAATAACAAGAAAACATTTTAATATAGTGTCAGTTTAAAAAATTATAATTTCATTTCTGTAGTATTAACAAACCTTTAACCGACTAAGTATCGGAACGGGAACATTTGCACATTTTTAGTCACACAGTCAGTTACAGAAACAAAGACGTCCTTACTAATTAATCTTGTGTGTAACATAATGTAACATATAATATAACACTTTCCAGTCAAAACAAGAAAATACCTAACGAGCACGACAACGAGCGCACGCGTTCGCGATCGCGCTCGCGCTCGCGCCGGCGCTCGTACTCGCGTTCGCGGTCGCGATCGCGGCGCCGTTCGCGTTCGCGTTCGCGCTCGCATCGGAGGTCGAGGTCGCGCAGCAGGCGGTCGAGAAGCAGGCGGTCACGTTCTAGAAGCAGAAGATCCAGGTGAGGAATACTCTCAAAAGATTGAAATATCTGAATCTAAATTTTTTTTTTGAAAAATAGGTATATTTAGACAAATTTTTTAATAGAATGTCCACAAGGGTAAGGTTATCTTTAGATAGAATTGTTACCAGCTTAATTTATTAATAATTATTTATTGGTCTGCGGTTATCAAAACTCACTTGTGAGTTGTACAGCTTTTATCAATTATAATTTACTAGCGGCCCGCCCGCGACTTTGTCCCCGTTATCAGCCCGTACCCCGTGTCAAATTTCCGATTTTTTTTCATACAATCTTGTCCTGACTGTTACGAACACAACAAAAAAGAATCAGCTAAATCGGTCGAGCCGTTCTGAATTGATGCGCCTACAAAGATTTCGGCAATTGTTTTTTATTAATATAGATTTCAAATTTAATTACATCAATTAAAAATGTTAACGTTTTTTACGAATGTACGTTTGCTTTATTTTTTAAATAGTATTTATATTCTGAAGTTTCCAACCATGACCCAAGGTTCAGGGTCTGACAGGTAGACTGTCATTGACCAGGGGCCCAAGTCTGCTAATTTACGAATGGCATAATTGAATCGCAATTGGATCGCATTGTAATTGTTTGACACATTTGGTATTCTCATAATCATTTATGAATACCAAATGTGTCAAACAATTACAATGCGATCCAATTGCGATTCAATTATGCCATTCGTAAATTTGCAGATTTGGGCCCCTGGTCATCTCATAATAAATTGTAACTTGCATACCTACTTGTAAATAATTTAAATAATTATCGTTCCTTTTAAGCACCGATTTGAGTAAATTCGTAATTAAGTGTTTTATTTCCAATATCTAGTGTTCGCGTAAACTTCAATATATTCCTAAAACATTTTAAATGTTTATTTCCCAGATCGCATCACAGCCGCTCCCGCTCGCGCTCCCGCAAACGCTCCCGCTCCCGCAGCGCGAGCAAGCCGCGCTCCCCCCGCGCCTCCCCGCGCCCCCGGCCCCGCTCCAAGAGCTGGTCACTCCCTAAAGAGGCGGAGAAAGCTTGGTCGAAGAGCCCTAAGGAAAACGATCAATAAACACTACCTACTTATTTCCAAGTCGTTTTTCTCTTAATTTCGTAACAATGGACTTGGGAAAAATGGAAAAAAAGTTAATTTTTACTTTATAACATTATAGCAGTCTATATTCTAAAACCAATGGTATGAGTTTTGAGGTTTAGTTTAGTTTTCATATTTTAAGTTAAAATGTAAATATTTAAAAAAAAAAAAAACTTTTCCCAGGCTCATTGGGATCAGTCTCCTCTTGAAACCGATTCCGATCGATCGAGATTAGTATAGTAAAGTTTCGTACTTTTGAGTTACTACACCAGAGCTAATTTGGGTTCACATTAATTAGGCAGCTCACACAGACGCGATGCGACTTTCAGAGGCCTGTAATTGATTCGCGGTAAGAGTTTACGAATTCTCTTAATGAAAAGTGAACCTTATCGTGTAGATAAGGTTCACTTTTCATTGAGAAAATTCAGTAAATGGATAAGTTCTATATTGTAAAAGTGCGCGCAGCGTCGCGTCGGGTCTTTGTCTTTACTGATTCTGCTAGCTAGAGCGTTCGAGCGATAGGCAGTACATAATGTCATGATTAGTCTTCTGGTAGTAGTAGTAAAGACTAATATCAAACTATAAAAGAAACAGTAAAGAAAATAAAGTAAGATCTAGATAGTTTTAAATTCTTTCGGTAGGGATATTAATTCTCAATTCTATTTAGAACAAAGCTGTTCTTAGAAATTCTGACTCATTAGCTATAGTTTGCATGGAAAAAGGTGTCCATGTCTACAGCTTCCTCATTCGACATAGAGAAATTCTAAGCATACCATATTTTTGTGCATATTATGTGCAATCAAACGTGTCAGTCCTAATTTTTGTGCCACCACAACTTCGTTACTATGAGTTGTTTTATGTGTGTAAGCTGGAGACACGTGTCACCAGCTCGCACACGCCCGTTAGACAAACCAGTGAGGATAGGGCTTTAGACTATAGCCAGAAATTTTGTGCATAATTTGTGCACTAGGAACAAAAAAAACTAACCATCATACTCAAATACTGTTGAAACTACGATCATAAAACTGTGTGCGAGCTGGAGACACGGGTCTCTGGCTTGCACAGCTGTATCTTCGTAATTGTTTAAGCTACGGTTATGAATTGTACCTCAAAATTTTGTGCCTAATTTGTGCATAAGGCACAAAAATTTTCAAAACTTTAACTCAAAAGGTTTTTGAGCTACGAACCGATAAGTATGTGTAAGCTGGTGACACGTAACACGGGCTAACACATGGTGAATTACTGTAACTGTATAAGATAGTGTTTCGTTTTAAAGATCAACTAATACGTTATAATTTGTGCAAACACGAGGCAAAATTTCAAATCTCTGGGCCTCTTAGTTTAAAAATTATAAGCCAAAAACTGTTTTCCCGCCAAAAAATTCAAAATAATGGCTCGGAAGTGGCTAAGCGCGCCGTTGCCGTTCCGTCCGCTACACGATTGCAATCGAGTTTGAACTTAGAGCTAGCAATATTAAGAGTCATTTTAATTTGCGCTCTCGATTGTTTTAATTTATGCACCGAGAATTTTAGACTAGGAGCCGTTTGTTAAAGCGATGCGCGACGCGACTAATTTAGTTTCACTATAGGTACCTAACTAACCTACCCTACTTTTTATTTTAAGGCCACAGTACTAGTGTTGTTGCAATAGTTATAGTTTCACTATCGATAGTTGACCTTGAAAAATAGTCGATAGCGCGAATAGTCCTTTCGAAAATATCTAAATGCTGCGATACTATCGATAGTGAAAGTTAGGTAATACTATTAAACTTGGTCGATACTATCGACATACGATACTATCAATGGGATCGATACTATCTATAAACTATTGACACGTTTCGATAGTATCGATAGTTTTGCTTTAGTAACTATCGACGAATTTTCGATATTATCAAGTGAGTATTGTAAATCTAATGATATGATGTGATAGATGACCTATGTAGGACCTTCGATAGGACTATTGATAGTATGACTGATTTTCGAGGTCTCGATAGTATCACGATACTATCGATTGACTATCGCTATCGCAACAACACTACCCAGTACACATTGGCGACTTGGCGTATGTTGGCCCATTGTGGGTAATCGCCATTGTGTAGAGGGGGTAAATTGCGCGCCACTATCGATAAATTGCCCGCGACTGTACACCATTACCCCGTCTACACAATGGCTATGGCCAGTAGTGGACCAACATACGCCAATGTGTACTGGGTAGTGTTGTTGCGTAGGATTGTGATACTATCGTGACTTCGAAAATCAGTCATACTATCGATAGTCCTATCGAAACTATCGACCCTTGACAATACTATCGATAGTATCGATTGATAAAAATAAGTAATACTATTGCTAAAGATCAATAGTTTCGATACTATCAAACCAACTTTGGGTGTCCCACAGGGTAGCATATTGGGACCATTACTCTTCATTCTATACATCAATGACCTTCCCAAATGTACGCAATATCCAGTAACACTATTTGTTGATGATATTTCAGTGACAATACACAAAATACCTAACATTAACTATAATGATGAAATAAATAATGTAATTAAAGATATAACAAATTGGCTAGAACATAATGATTTAAAAATTAATACGGGTAAAACAAAGTATGTACAATTTCACAACAAAAATGGAAAAGCTCAACAATTATCAGTACACAACAATAACGATCCCATTGCCATGACTGCATCAGCGACTTTTCTCGGTATTGTGATCGATTCCGAAATCACATGGCAAAATCATATTAAAATTGTATGCCAGAGAATAAACAGGTTTGTGTTCGCTCTGTATCGTCTCTCAAAGTTAGCTAACCTTAAGACAGCTCTGATGGCATACCATGGATACGTTGGTTCTATACTGAGGTATGGGCTGATTCTGTGGGGGAACTCGACACACATTAGTCGTGTTTTCATCCTGCAGAAGAAATGTATAAGATCCATTTGCGATATAGGACAGATGGAATCATGTAGACCTCTCTTTAAAAAGTTAAGAATTCTCACATTACCATCCCTATACATATTTGAAATTTTAACATTTACAAAAAAACATGCCAACCTCTTCACAAAACAAAAGGATGACTGTAATCGTGGTGGTACAAGGAGGAATGGAAGTTATCTGTGCTCCAAGCAGGCACAGCTTGTATTTCGAGAAATTGTCATAGCATGTGCGTTAGACTATTTAATTTACTTCCAAACCACATTCAAAATTTGCAACTTAATGTTTTTAAAAGAATTATTCTCTGTGTTCTAATTGATAACTGTTTTTATGACATAAATGAATTTATAAAATTTTGCCGAGATGGTCACTTTAGACGAATTGTGATCGATTTCTGACATGTTAGATTGACAATAACTATTTATAAATCATTATTAATTTTAAGGTTGACATTATTATTATTCTGACATTCTGCATTTAAGACACCTGCACAATTATATATCATCCATTGGCATTGACATCGTACTGTTCTATTTGATAGTTGAAATGCTTGTAATTTTATGGTTGAGATTGTTACTTATTTGACATTTTGCATTTTTTGACTTTGCTTGTGTAATTGTTTAACATTCATTGACGTTGACATTTTACAGTTTTATTTATTTAAAATGCTATTGTAATTTTGGAATTCTAATTTAATGTGATATTTTATAAGTACTTACTTAATTTAATTGTATGGCGACGAAATGTTTGCATATCGATAAATCGCTAAAACATGTTTGTTCATATTATATTATAAGACCTTAAAATTGTACCATGTTTTGTGCAAATAAATTTATTTATTTATTTATTTATCATTATTTATCGATAGTATCAGCAAAAAACCATTCGATCGATAGTAACAGTTGTTCAACATCGATAGTCAAACATTTTTCGATACCATTGCTTGCTCATAAAAGGTAATATAGCTGGTAATTACGTAGGTCATCTATCACATCATATGATTAGATTTACAATACTCACTCGATAGTATCGAAAATTCGTCGATAGTTTCTAAAGCAAAACTATCGATACTATCGAACCGCGTCGATAGTTAATAGATAGTATCGTATGTCGATAGTATCGATAGAATCGACGCGATTCTGTTTCGGCGTGCAGTGGTACTGGGGGTAGCGATGCGCATTTATCTGGCACAGACTATAGCTCGTTAGATTTGTTGTTAAGTCTTAACTATAACTTAGTTAACTGTTTTTTTATTATTATTAGTATTGACGTCAATAAGTGCCTGTAAAGGTTTACATTGAATAAATAATTTGACTTTGACTTTGACTTTAGAATCAATAGTATCGACCAAGTTCAATAGTATTACCCAATTTTCACCATAGATACTATCGATAGTATCGCAGCATTTCGATAGGACTATTCGCGCTATCGACTATTTTTCAAGATCAACTATCGATAGTGAAACTATCAGTATTGCAACAACACTAGTACTGGGGCCTTAAAATAAAAAGTAGGGTAGGTTAGTTAGGTACCTATAGTGAAACTAAATTAGTCGAGTCGCGCATCGCTTTAACAAACGGCCTTAGATTAAAACAAAAAGGGAAGATACGGCATGCTCCTACTTGTAGTCATTCAAAATATAGTCCTACTCAACTACTTAAGCAAACACTCACACACGCACACCTATAAAGTGTAAATCGAGCGAGCGAGATAAAGCGGTAAGTTTCAACGTCAGCGCGAGGGAGTCAGCGAGTAGCGCGTTGACGTCTCGGTCGCTTCACAACAGACGAGTACGTACGACCGATTCCGACGCCACTGCGGAGTAGCGTCTTTCTCTTTTTCACACAGTAGAATATCCGCAATAGTGCGATGTAGCCTGTTGGCTCGGCAAATTGTGACTGAAGTGAAATTGTGCCTTTAGGCCTAATTTTGGCGGCTCACTCACGAGACGCTAATGCCGTATCTTCCCTTTTTGTTTTAATCTAAGCAAACGGCTCCTAGTCTAAAATTCTCGGTGCATAAATTAAAACAATCGAGAGCGCAAATTAAAATGACTCTAAACATTGTTGGCTCTAAGTTCAAACTCGATTGCAATCGTGTAGCGGACGGAACGGCAACGGCGCGCTTAGCCGCTTCCGAGCCATTATTTTGAATTTTTTGGCGGGAAAACAGTTTTTGGCTTATAATTTTTAAACTAAGAGGCCCAGAGATTTGAAATTTTGCCTCGTGTTTGCACAAATTATAACGTATTAGTTGATCTTTAAAACGAAACGCTATCTTATACAGTTACAATAATTCACCATGTGTTAGCCCGTGTTACGTGTCACCAGCTTACACATACTTATCGGTTCGTAGCTCAAAAACCTTTTGAGTTAAAGTTTTGAAAATTTTTGTGCCTTATGCACAAATTATGCACAAAATTTTGAGGTATAATTCATAACCGTAGCTTAAACAGTTACGAAGATACAGCTGTGCAAGCCAGAGACCCGTGTCTCCAGCTCGCACACAGTTTTATGATCGTAGTTTCAACAGTATTTGAGTATGATGGTTAGTTTTTTTTGTTCCTAGTGCACAAATTATGCACAAAATTTCTGGCTATAGTCTAAAACCCTATCCTCACTGGTTTGTCTTAACGGGCGTGTGCGAGCTGGTGACACGTGTCTCCAGCTTACACACATAAAACAACTCATAGTAACGAAGTTGTGGTGGCACAAAAATTAGGACTGACACGTTTGATTGCACATAATATGCACAAAAAATGGCATGCTTAGAATTTCTCTCTGTTGAATGAGGAAGCTGTAGACATGGACACTGGAAAAAGTTAAAATACCGAGTTGTTCTCGTAATATTACATTCGTCGAATATTGTATTATTTTTAGCAAAATATTACATTCTTAAAATATTTATAAATTACAATCACAGTGAAAAATAAAACTTACTAGCCGACAGCGAACTTCATACCAACAATCAATAAATGTATGCTCGTATTGTTTATTGCGTTTGGGTTTTATTACCCTTCACTTCACTGTGTCGCGTAGCGGTGAAAGACTACTACCACCCCCTCTCTTCCATTGGGTGTCGTAAAAGGCGACTAACGGACTAAAGACTGCACATACATCCAACAGCATATAGCGGCGATGGGCTCACCACCTGTCACACTGAACGCATGTGCAGTCGCTTTTTGGTGAAAAGTGGACTATGATACTGGACTGCTTTTGCTGTCCTCATTGCCTAGTCTCTGACTAACTCTTCGGGGATAATAGTCGTGATTATGTATGTTGTATGTAAGTACACACGGCGTAAAATCAACCTACCCAAAACTATCTACAATCAAATTTGAACTTTACTGTTCGTTTCTGAGGATCAATATTCATTGGAGAAATTTGACAGTTAAGGTTGATCTGACGCCGTGGGTACCTACTTACTTCGCACGCTACTGCAATCCGACTGAAATTACTTTAGATGTGTTGAGATCACAAGCACTTTGTAGAATTCATTTGCCCATATTGCATTGCCTGATAATACGTAATTGGGCTATAAATCTATAGTTATTTATTTTATTTAAGTATTTATTTATTGATCACCAACATACATTAACAAATAAACATTAACAAAAACAGTTATGGTTAAACATAGGATAACTTATATATCGTCCTTGTTATAACATAGACTAATAAGATCGTCCTTGCTTATAAGCTTAATGTTATAGTTATAGGTGAAGACCACATTCGTAAAAGAAGCAACATAGGTAGGTACTTGAAAAATTTATTAAACAGATACAGATTAAACTATTATCAGAACATATTATTGTAATTAAAAAATACAAAAATACCCAAAATTTCCAAATCATAATGTCGAGATATATAATAATCTACTACCTACTTACTCTCTTGAATGATTAATTATCGATAAAAATTAAAGATGTGACTTTCTGAACTTGCGAATGCCATCCGTGAAGAGATCCAAATCTTTGGTCTTGGTCAGGATATTGAACTCTCTGATAAGACGGTTTAAAGGTGCGTGGTGACCAAGATTGGATTTACTAGAGTAATTGACAAGAAGGTACCTAGTACCTGGAAGCGCGAGGGAGTTTTAGGGGTGTTGAAAAAGTCAAAGTTCCTAGCAATTCGGGAGCTTCAAGGGTTCCATTCGCTAACTTGTACAGAAACAATAAGTCATGCAAGCGTCTTCGATCCGAAAGGGATAAAATATTGAAGTGACTTAGTCTTTCATCATATTTTTGAATTGTTTTGCCCAGCTTACACGAGTAAGGTGTCATAAAAATCTCTTCTGGATACATTCCAGTCCCTTTTTATATATTTCGTAAAAAGGATTCCAGACTACACTACATTATTCTTACCCGCACAAATGTGTTGATTAAGAGGATTTTCGTTTTAGGATACCTACCTAAAATCTTTGCAGTTTCGTAGTACAAACCCTAAATTTTTGAAACCCTTGGAGCATATTCCTTAAACCTCAATTAACTATCCAGCCACACTCCAAGGTCTTTAACAGTGTCGACATTAGTTAGAGTATCTCCGTTGATGCTGTATGTAATAGTAATAGGTGTTATTTTGTTTTTTAGAAAAATGCATACACGAACATTTAGAAGCGTTAAGGATCATTCCAGTTTTCTCACACCATTCGATAAGTCTAAATTAATCAGCTTGTTAGACTGGCATCAATAGCCGAATCCGCAACTCTATAAAATTTCAGTCTTTACCCGTGGTCCCGGTGGGTCGACCCATTACCGGGTCCAAGATCATCTGCAAACAATACATAATTAGAATTGACGAAACCCTATATCGTTGATAAATATTATATATTGAACAATAATGGTGCCAAGTGTGATCCCTGAGGAACTCCAGAGTCAACCGAGAAGGGATTCGATGAGAACCGTTGACCTTAGATGTTCTGCCTAGCAAATATGTCCGAAACCATTTTGTTGTTTCTTTAATTTTGTTGTTTTAGCGAAAGGTTTACATGAAATTGTGGTAGCTAACGATCTACAGCCATCACAGCTACATGAAATTTATAAAGTAAATATTATAATAATGAAATAGATAATCATGATAAGACTCCAATAATTAGTTAATTTTTTTAATCTTTCAAGATTATTTATGTAATTATAACTTGTTATCAGAAAAAACCCATTTTTTATGTAGTTATGTTTCCATGTTAGAATAAAATAAATTCACAAATTTATGGAGGTTTCATCGGGCTCATGCTTAGAGCTGGTTGAATGCTTTATGGGCTCATGAGTTAATAAAAAATATATTTTCACTCCTCTTGCTCAAAAAGACCGTCATTGTAGCGTTCTAGAGCGAGGCTAAAATAGCTTTTCCTGCCCTAGGGGATTTTTTTTTTTAAATTTTGGTCCGTCACATAACCATGAGCCTACAAAAACGAAAAAGTATTTAGTCCTAAGTAGAATAATCATGAATAAAAATACTGTTTACATCAACTACTTTTTTGACATAGTTATTTTTCAAATGATTACTGAGTTTATGGTAAAATTAGTAATTATTTGAATCTATGGACAACACAGACCACGCCCACACAGACCACGCCCACACAGACCACGCCCACACAGTCCACGCTTCAGCAAGAAACAACTGCACAGTCTGCACATGTGCTTAGGTGGTGAGCCTTTACCCCGTTAGTCGCTTTTACGACACCCAAGGGAAGAGAGGGGTTGGTAGTATTATTTTGATGAGCCCATCGCCGCTCTATGCTGTTGTATGTATGTGCAGTCTTTAGTCCATTAGTCGCGTTTTACGAGACCCAAGGGAAGGGAGGGGTTGGTAGTATTATTCTGATGAGCCCATCGCCGCTCTATGCTGTGTGATGTATGTGCAGTCTTTAGTCCATTAGTCGCCTTTTACGAGACCCAAGGGAAGGAAGGGGTTGGTAGTATTATTTTGATGAGCCCATCGCCGCTCTATGCTGTTTATGTATGTGCAGTCTTTAGTCCATTAGTCGCCTTTTACGACACCGAAGAGAAGAGAGGGGTTGGTAGTATTATTTTGATGAGGCCATCGTCGCTCTATGCTGTTGGATGTATGTGCAGTCTTTAGTCCGTTAGTTCCCTTTTACGACATCGAAGAAAAGTGAGAGGTTGGTAATATTATTTTGATGAGCCCATCGTTGCTCTATGCTGTTGGATGTATGTGCAGTCTTTAGTCTGTTAGTCGCCTTTTACGACTCCGAAGAGAAGAGAGGGGTTGGTAGTAATATTTTTATGAGCCCATCGCCGCTCTATGCTGTTGGATGTATGTGCAGTCTTTAGTCCGTTAGTCGCCTATTACGACACCCAAGGGAAGAGATGGAAAGACCCATTAAAACTCGGTTTCTATTTACTCCCTCGTATATAATGGGTCATTTTAGCCCCTTGTATAACAACCTACTATTATAAAGGATGTGTGTGTCAGGATCTTAGCAAATGGAAATCCGTGGTCTCCCTCCGGGAAGAGGGCGGGGGGGGGGGGGGGGGAGTACGGGCAGCTGTCCCCCGCCCTACTAGAAATTAAAAAAATACATAATTAGCTGTTAAATATCACAAGAAAATAATATTGCCTTACTGTGAAACCTTAGGCACGCCTCTATGTACAGTGAAGAGGTGGTAGAGTTTACACATTGGGACTTTGCACCGTTCTTATTACAATCGACTCCTTCATATTATAATACAATTAACAGGGGGGGGGGGGTTACAGTTATAACTGTAACCCCCCCCCCCAGGGCCGAATACCGAGTGAACTGCACATAATCTTCTTATCCGTTAAAATAATGATATACCTAAGTGTAGTGACGCGTCTAAGAATGATTTGGTGAATATGCCAGTAAAAACCTCTGTAGTTAATCTGTGAGTTATCATAAGATTAACACAATGACGCGTGTTACAGATAATGAATTAATTTATATTTCGTTATAAGCTAATTAACGAGTTTCAATCATTAGTGTTCCGCTGACTGTAGAAACATGAAGGGCCTTTTGGTATTGTTGTGCGTTTTGGTCGCTGCTCAGGTAAGATTTATTCATCATCATCATCATCAGCCGATGAACATATATATGAACCGACCGCAAAAATTGTGTCTTAGGCGCAGTGAGTGTCGCTACGAAAATTGCTCATAGCTGTATCTTTACAACGATCTAGAAACCTATCTAGATAAGAAACTTATATGCTCGATTGTGAATATAAGTAATAATTAATTATATCCAGATTACTTAATTCAAACAAAAGAACAGTGGTAGTTAATTATAGGCAAGTATTTTTTGAAGTCAAATATCAATTAAATGTAGTAACTGCAGGCATTTCCATTTCGAGAATTCGATCTCAATTATGATTTATTTTGGAATTGAATAACATCAGATACCTACCTACTTTTGGTTGCATAGGGTAGTAGCCAATGATATCATTGGTAGTAATCCTAAATAGTAATTGAGGAATATGAAAAGTCCTGACAAAAAGCCTGACATTTCGATAAAATTCCGGACTTTTTAGTTACAAAATTGAAACATTTCTAACTTTTTATATTTTGTTTATGATTAATGAGATGTTAATAAAGATTAAATAAAGACTTAAGTTGTTGATATTACTTAAAATGTAGCTTTGTTACTCATATTCTAAAATCCGGACAAATTAAAAGAGCCGGTCGAATTCCGGACTAGCGTCATAGAGTCATGGCATTTACAAATGGAAATAAACAAAATTTGTTTGAGTCAACTGCTTACAATCCACTTACATTAAGTATGTTAACAATTTAAACAGTAAGTTAGTAACTAACTTACTGTCTAAATTATAAAGTTTTTTTGTTTGCTTGTGCTTTTGTCTAGGCGGTTTAAAAGGTGGGTTAGTCCTCCCCGAGTGGAGGCTTTAGAGCTGCACTTGGACACATTATTTTTAAATGTTTTCGGGATGTGACCTTCGAGATGTGACGGTAGTCGCTAATCAAAAGATAACAATCACTTGGCGATAGATGGCGCTGCTTGGATTCCATACAATTTGTTGTCCAAATGAACTCGATCGTATAGTGAACTAAACTATCACTAAGTAGGTAGGTACTCAGCCCCACGTCATTTTTTGCGTTTACGAGAGGCTTAACACATACATTTCCACGCGCATCAAAAGATGCGGAACAATTAAAACTCTATTGTGTCTGTATTCACGGCAGACAACAAGTTAATAAACAACCTAAATATACTAAGTAGGTACCTAATCACAATAACGTGGGTACGAGAAGGTACATAGAAAACGATACAGTATGCTGTAACATGGTACCTACACACCCTCTAAGTACATACCTACCTTTACCTGCATAAGATTATATCATAGACATAAAGCTAGAGTCTACATAGTGTCTACAAGTGTCTCTTGCATAAATTCTCAGAAGCTTCAAGTGCATGCACATTGTAGGTATGTTTACCTTTATCTCATCTAGGTAGGGTTACCACCTAGGAATTTGAGAAGTCCTGAAAAAAAGCCTGACATTTCGATAAAAGTCCGGTTTTATTCACAAAATGAAACATTACTTACTCACTTTTTATATTTTGTTTTTAGATAAATGAAAAGTTAATAAAGATTAAAGACTTATTTGATATTACTTAAAATGTAAGTAGTTGTGTTACTCATATTCCAAAATCCGGACAAATTAAAGGGCCGGACACAGTCCCGACTAGAGTCTAAAAGTCCGGAATAATCCGGACGGATGGTAACCCTACATCTAGGTACTCTTCCGGGACCTACTACCTACCGTTTGGAAACAGTACCTAACCACTTTCTAACGATAGACTTTTGCAACGACTCTACTTTTTTGGGTCATGTAAAAAAATGTACCTACCTAATTCTTCACGAATAATTGTTGAAATAATTTTTGACAGTAAAAAGGTAAATTAAGCACTATTTAACTTAGACATTATTGAAAGGAAGTCATTATCTCTGCTTTACAGGTATTAACACGATGTATTACATTAAGGATAAGATAACTATCAGACCTAATTAACGTATTTTTCCGATAAGGGATTAAAATAAATGTTAGTTTTAAGCTACAAAACTGCCTTAACACTTAAGCTCTTAATTATGTGTTTGTTAAATAGCATAACCTACCGACTTATTATATATAATATCCTACCTTTACTTAAAATGTAAACTAAGCCAAGGACTAACGCAAAATACTTATAAGGCATGTGAAGAAAAACTCCCTTCATACTACCTACGTATGAGCTCGAAAACCAATTTAATGAATGAAAATGTTCATCACACTGACAGTTAGACTAGACAACCGATTTTGTTTTTTAAGGTGTATGCGAACACTACACAAAAAATTAAACACTTCTTAACGGATGAACTCGCGTTTATTTAGGTAAGTACTAGGTACATTATAGAGTTTTATTTTAGTCCTGAGTCCTGACGCGTCATGACCTCATGACGTTTCGAACTCTTTACATTACAGGGTCTGTGGTCGCAGGAAGACTCCCTGTTTCATTACAATCGATTTTACTAATACTTACTTACTTTTTTAATTTTAACACTCTTGTCATTTCTTTTCAGGCACGCAGCACTGGCGTTCTATGTAAGTAGAGTACCTGTTTGATTAGAATGTATCTCAGTTATATCAACGCCTCAATATGTGTATTTAGTGGTAAGACCTTAAAACCTGTGGTACGATTTGATTCCCACCGCAGAGATCAGATATAATATGTAATTCCTATTTCTGCCAACAAGCAGCTTTGTTGCGCTCCGGTTTGAAGGCTAAGGCTAGCCTATTTCTTATTTCAAGTTCATGTTTATTATAGAACGTCTTAGGTTAACCTATATACTTAGTTCCTACCTAACTAGGTACGTACTACATAAATTAAAGAGCCTCAGTTTACTGACGACCACTAAGTTTTAGATAACCCCTAATATTTTTAACCGCCTATGTTGCCTAGTGGTTTGGACCAACGGTCTGAGACTCAGAGGTTCCAGGTTCGATTTCCTGGGCTCGTTTGGTGGTAGAGGTTGTTACGTTCGCCTGGCTAGTACCACCATCTTATCTTAAATATATCACCAGAACATCAACAGTCTGTAGTATTGTTGTGTTCCGGCAGTTAGAGGTAAGATAGCCAGTTCCTCAGTGGTTGAGAATTCTTCTTCTTGTATTAATGTGTGAAATGTGATGAGTCTTTTTACTTGAATATTAGATGTCTAATTATAAATATTTATTATATTATCGTCATATCGTCTTATGGCCTTCATCTCTCTGGATCTAAGCCCGGTGGCTTACCAATAGACCACAGAGGCGGTTAAGACATAGAGGCTATCGGTGAAATTAGGCATGAGACTAAAGGCCTGCCTTTTCCCTAGCTGGGCGCGCCAGCAGCTCGTCGGCCGACAACCCCTGGGTAGTGCACCTGCGCGTGGCGGTGTCCACCAGCGGCCTGCTCAACTCCTGCGTCGGATCGCTCATCGACAATAGATGGGTGCTCACCTCCGCCAGCTGCGTCGAAAAGTGAGTGCAAAGAGATAAGATAGCCAGTTTCTCAGTGGTTAAGGATTCTGGGTGAAGCGCGATTCCACCTTCGGCCTTATCGTCACTTACCATCAGGTGAGACGCTTACCCGTTGTGGAATAATAAAAAAGGAGGGATTAGTTGGTGTTAAGACTGACCTTAAGCCCATACTGGCTAGACATCTCCATATTTTATAAGTCTGTCGCCATATAGAGTAAGAGCCGTAAAGATGGACAAGAAGAGCCGAGAATCGGACTCACTGGAATGCTTTGGGAAAGACCTATGTCCAGCGGGTCTATCGGCTAAAAATATGGATATGGACATGGGCTTCATTTGACATTTGAAGCCCATAATATGCCCATATAAGGACAAAATATGGGCTTCAAATAACAAATGAAGCAGGTAGCAAGGGTAGCAGGAGTGGACTGACACGTGATGATTAGGATGATGACGAAATAATTTCCCGTGGGCCACCTTTTTATGTAGGGCTCTACCCGATCCCCTTTCCAATATTTATAGAACGGTGGAATTTACCAAGTTACCATTTACCCACTAAACACAGGAGGACAGCATTTCGAGAAAAGTTGAGGCCGCGGGACCTGTAGTGCGATTCTCTAAGCGCAAACATCCAGCGGCTGCAACAGCGGCGAGCGTACTATTGGTATTCTGCTAAATAATTTTCAACGCTGTTCAACACCAGCTCCGCACGTGATAGGGAATCATTTCTTTGACAATTATTGTAGGTATTGAATCAGTATTCTATAAGTAAAACAGCCTTAACTTTGACCACAACCGTGACTGCAGCATCTATGTGTCGCTTAAAGAATTGCATAGCTGTCCACTAAGGGAATTGAAAGTATTTTTTCTGGTGTTGCAAAAGGAAAGCTTTGGTCGCGGCCGATCCGTCCAGGAAACGCGCTATTTAAGTAGCCAGTTCTTTAACCTATCACAAAACGTCAAATTTGTCACTAGATTACCTGTATTCGCGGGTCAGAAGACACCGCCAAATACAGCAGAGTAAAGAAGGTTAGGCGGGAGGTAGAAAGGAACTTACCGGGAGCAGGCTTGACGAGGTCGCTGGAACCGGGAGACGAGCTGACCACGGGCGGCGAGGTAGGTTGGTTTCCTGGCGCACAGTCACTACACTACACAATAGGCATTCAGGCGTTCTCTTCACTTTAGGTTCAGGAGTCACTATAAACCTTTTCGGTCAGGCTGTTGCGTGCGCGGTAGCTAGCTAGCCGAGTGCCGCCGGCGGCTCACGAAGCCAGCGGCCGCGGGTCGCGCAGCGGTGGCGCCGCGGCAGATAGCCGGACGCGGTCGTCAACAACCGCTGAGTCAACATTTGAATGGGCGTCCCGGCTTTGGCGGGAACATCCTCCGGGGCCCAGGGTGGGCTCATCCAATGGGAGCCTGGCGATCCGGAATACAGGCCTCCGAAGATGTCCATTCGCGGTGTCCAGGTCTACCACCCGCACGACGCCATCCTTCCCAGGCAGGGTGCGAGCAATGCGCCCCAGTCTCCATTGGAGGGCAGGCAGGTTGTCCTCCTTGATGAGGACGAGCTCGCCAACTCGGGGAGGGGAGGATGGGGACAACCATTTGGAGCGGGTTTGGAGGGTATGAAGGTAGGACTGGGTCCACAGCGTCCAGAAGCGCTGGGAAAGGGCCTGTACCATCTGGAATCGCCTACGTGTGGAGATCGGCCTATCTTCCACGGATAGTTCGGGAAGGGCCGTTAGTGGGCGGCCTATAAGGAAATGTCCGGCTGTAAGCGGCTCAAAGTCTGAAGGATCAGACGAAAGTGGGCAGAGAGGTCTAGAGTTAAGGACCGCTTCGATTCGAGCTAAAAGTGTGGAGAATTCCTCGAATGTGAGGTGTTGTTCGCCAATTACGCGATATAAAAGTTGCTTTGTTGATTTTACGTTGATCTCATGTAACGCACCGAACCATGGTCCCTTAGGGACGTTCAACAACCAAGTAATGTGCTGACCATCGAGCTTGTGCGCAATCGTGTCATTATTCAAGGCAAGAAAGTTTTGTACTTCGATGAGCTGATTTCTAGCGCCTACATAATTTGTACCGCAGTCCGAGCGGATGAGAACCGGGGCACCGCGGCGTGCTATAAAACGCTGTAATGCCGCGAGGAACGCTTCCGTGCTGAGGTCCGAGACCGGTTCCAAATGAACCGCCTTAGTCGAGAGGCACACGAATATACAAAAGTACGCTTTTAAGAGTTTAACATTACGTAGGGTACTAGATTTAACGAGGAATGGTCCGGCAAAATCGGTCGTGACTTGACTAAATACTGGCTGAGGCGTAACTCTATCGGCTGGCAGGTCGGCCATGAAGGGCGCTTGCGGCTGGGCCCGGCATCGAAAGCATCTAATGCATTTAAAAATTCGGTGTCTAATAATACGGCGCGCCGACAATATCCAAAATTGTTGGCGTAGGATAGCGTGTAAAGTGTCAGCGCCAGGGTGGCAGTGTATTTTGTGGTAGTGGTCAATGATAAGGTCTACAAGTGGGCTAGAGCTGGGAAGTATGAGCGGATGCTGCGCGTCATATCGGAAAGACGCATGGGACAGTCGTCCACCAACTCTAAGGAGCTCATCTTTAATGAGAGGTGACAGCCGCTGGAGTCTGACGGAGCAGATTTTGCCAGTTTGAAGGCGGTGGATGTCCTCTGCAAACTCATTGTGCTGAACACTGCGCACCCAGTAAAGTAGGGCCTCTCTTCGTTCACTGACGTACAAGGGGCCTGAGCGTCGCGAATCTGGGTGGTGTCTGCAGTAGTGCAGAAAGCGTTTTAGACAAGCTGTCACTCCGACGAGCTTGTCTAGTGAACTGAACCGAGTGAGCAGGTCAAAGTCAAGACCGGGCACTGTGACCAGTGACGGGACGTGTTTGGGCTTAAGGCCGGGCAGGGCGTGATGGCCCAGAGCTAAGGGCATTGCAGGCCAAGACTCACAAGGCTGTCCAAGCCACGTGGGAGACCACCATAGGTCGTGGGCTGACAGGGATTGCGCAGACATCCCTCTGCTTGCGCAATCTGCCGGGTTGAGCTCGGAAGGTACGTGTCGCCAGGTACATTCTGGTGAGCCTGAGCTGATTTTGACTACCCTGTTGGCTTCAAAGGGTTGAAGACGGTGAGGCGGTGTATTGAGCCAGGCCAGGACTATCGTACTGTCTGTACCAACATATGTGTTGTTGTATACTGATATGGGCCGATAACTGAACTGACACACGGATCATGAGCTGGGAGAGTAGAGTGGCGGCCGACAACTCTAACTTGGGGATTGTGAGGCGATTCTTGATTGGTGCGACTCGCGACTTGGCGACAATCAAGTGTACCAAAGTATCTCCGGAGGCATCGATCTCATGGAGGTAAACAACGGCGGCAAACCCGGCTTCAGAGGCATCTGCAAACCCGTGAAGCGAGTATGCAGCTGAGCCTTTGTTTGCACAAATGTGCCGAGGGAAGCGAATGCTAGACAACAGCGGCAGATCCTCTGAGATGTGGTGCCACTCCGTTTGTACTTCAGAGGGAGTGGGCTCATCCCATTCCAGCTTCAGTAGCCACAATTGCTGAAGCAGCAGCTTTGCGCGGAAGATAACGGGAGAAACCCAGCCGTTTGGGTCATAAAGTGAGGCTACGGTGCTTAAAATAGACCGCTTTGTGACATGTGTGATGGGGGGCAGAGAGATGCGGTAGGTGAACTCGTCTGACTGAGGGCTCCACTGTATACCCAAGACCTTAATGGACGTGGACTCTGGGTTCATGTCGAAGTCCTTGGGCATGTCGCATTGGTTGTCGGGAAATCTCTCGAGCAGCTTAGGCGAGTTAGATGTCCACTTACTGAGCTGGAAGCCGCCTAGGTCTAGCAGACTTATCAACTCGTCCTGAAGTGCTTGGGCGGATTCAACTGTGTCATGACCACACAAGATGTCATCAACGAAGATAGACTTGCGAAGAACCTGAGCGGCTCCAGGGTAGCGATGGCCTTCATCATCAGCCAGCTGAAGCAGAGTGCGGATTGCATGGTATGGGCTTGATCTTAAGCCGTAGGTGACTGTATTGAGGGCGTAGGTGAGCAGAGGGTGATCTGGTGAGGACCGCCATAGTATCAGCTGATACCGTCTCTGGTCTGGGGCAACCAGCACATTTCTGAACATCCTCTGAATGTCAGTGCTGAAGACGACTGGATGCGTTCTGAAGTACATGATGATGTCCACAATGTCCTGTTGAAGGGCGGGGCCTGTGTGTAGGCATTCATTTATGCTGACACCATTGGAGCTTTTGCAGCTACCATCAAAAACAATGTGCAGCTTGTCCGACCCTGACTTAAATACGCCATGGTGAGGGATGTAGAAGTGAGGTTTATGGGCGAATGTATTTGGGTGACAGGGAGCCATGTGCCCTAAGTCGATGTATTCGGCCATAAAGTCGACGTATTTAGAACGCAGAGACGGGTTCGCCATTAGCTTCTTCTCAATATTGAGGAATCTGCGTAATGCGATAGGGTGAGTTTTACCTAGTTGAGGGGCGTCCTTTAGAAAGGGCAGAGCGACCGTATATCTGCCTGAGGGATCGCGTGTAGTGGTAGAGCGGAAGATTTCCTCGCATTGTTCCTCCAGGGGATCATTATGAGTGTGAGATTGAGGGAGGGGCTCCTCAGACTCCCAGAACCTTTCCAGACTCTGACGTATGTCCTGGGCTGATTCAGCTGAGTCTGGTTGTGAGCTGACGACGTGAGCTGAGTTAACCTGCTGCGCCGGCTGCGCATACAAGTCCTCAATGGGTCGAAAATCGTGCCGAAGGCTATGGGCTTGCCCGGGCCCAACGAGACCTTAGTCCCGTCCAACACCTGGCCAAGAACGTCCGACCCCAATAAGAGGTCGATCGGGGCTGGTGTGTGGTAAAGCTGGTCAGCCAATGGCACGGGTGGCTGGCCTAGTACGTGGGAAATGTTTGGTACCTTCTCTAAGGGAAGGTAGCCAGTGATGTTTTTTAAAATGTGAGCTGTGGCAGTGATTGTAGGAGTATCATTGTGAGTGGGTCGGCATACTATTGTTATTGCCGCCTTTGACTCATGTTGGTGCCATGCGTGACGTTATTAATGTCAGCATACTGCCACAGTCCAATAAAGCTCTGGCTGTGTGAAGATGGCCATGTACGTCCGCGACTCTTAGTGAGACGGTTGGCAACAAAATCGGTGTGCCAGTGGGCACAGAAGGTGAGTGAGCTGATTGAGTATCAGCCGAAATTGTATGAGCTCAGTATGCATCAGCTGTGTGGGCATGGGTTGACTGGGCATGGGCTAAAGGGACATGGGCTAAATGGGCATGGTCTGAATGGGCATGGTCTTGTTCTGCCTCTTCGCTAGGGTGCTCCGTGATAGTTGGGAGTCATAATTGCTGGCGGCGTTCGCGGGGCCTACCTGGCGAACCGGACCTGGGCGGGCTGGCTCTGTGAGCAGAGCTGGGTTGCACCTGTTTAGCATGTGCGGGTTCGTGCCGCCTGCTGTTTCTGGGACGCTCCCTCGAGTGCTCTCTTAGCTGTGGTGGGGGTATATGTACAGACGAATGAGCTGAGTGCGTTGGGTCGTCTGGTCGATGTAGGGACGTGTGGTGGTTGGAGCTCCCACAGTCCTTGCATGCCCCCCTTGACCTGCACTCGCTCTCGTAGTGAGGGCCGAGACAACGCTGGCAGCGCTCGCGTGCCTGTACAAAGTCCCAACGGCCCTGCGTTGGCTGGGCATTGTACCATCTGCACGTCATGAGCCTATGTCCCCTAGTGGCACAATAGGGGCAGTAGGACGTCGAGCGTGAGGAAGAGGACGAGGACGATGATGAGGAGCAGCTTTGCTGGAAGGCCGAGTAGATGGGGAAGGGCTGACTGCGAGCCGGGGAGGTGGATGGGCGGTAACGCATTTGCTGCGCTGGGCGTGACGGTTGGTGAGTAGGCTGATCATAGGCGCGGTGAGGCGATGGAGCTGAGGAACGGCCACGGTAATGGTCGGGTTGTTGCTGAGCCATCTGAGCATAAGTGCGATGGGGCAACTGAGGAGGCGCGCGGCTACGAGAAGGGCCGGGCTGGGGCTGAATGGGTTGAGCCGTGGCTATGTTGGAGAACTCTGTCTCCACACAGCGCGCGTGCTCCTCGAGGTAGGAGATAAGGTCCCTTAACGTGGGCAGGGTGTTACTAGACCCGTGCCTGCGTTCAAATAGCGTGCGGAGCTCGCCCTTGAGCTTCCGCACCACTATTGACACAAACACGTAATCGTCTCCTATGGGCAAATCTAAATTGTTGAGGGCACACAGAGCCGATATGAGCGGCGTGAGGAACAGTGTGCGGATGTTCGAGCGCGTATGGATGCTTGGCAGCCCCAGGATGATGTCCACAAAACTATCAATGAGAACCCGGCGGTTCTCGTACCGCTTGGTGAGGATGTCCATGGCCACGGCAAAATTTTCATTGGTGACCTTTAGGTGGGACACCATGCTTAATGCCTCACCGCTGAGGCTTGAGAAGAGATAGTGGAGCTTGACTGCTTCCGACAAGGTCGCCATGTCGTCAGTCAAACTCCTGAATAGTGCAATAAAGGAGGGCCAGTCCTCCACTTTTGAGCTGAACCTGGGCAGCGCTATCTTGGGGAGGACGGCTGTAGGCGTATTGACGCCGAAACTGGGCTGAGCGCTATGGGTTGGGGATGACGTGGAAGAGGGTGAGATTTCCTCCCTAGCCATAAGTATCCCCAGGTACGCCCCGGAGGCCTTTGTGTGGTTCTCAGTGTATGTCCTCTCAACCCCCTCGTCCAAGTTCTCCTCGTCGAGAATGCTGTAGTACACTGAGTCCAGCTTGTCCTTCACGCCCTGTATCTGTGCGAAACGCACGTTGAATTCCTTTCTGGAATGTTTGGTGTCGCCAGCAATGATCCTTGATCCCACCTCTAGGAGCTGGTGTATAGCTTTGGCGGCCTCCCTAAATATCGCGGCTTGTGACTTGGTCGGCATCGCGATGAATGAAAGGAGACAAAAAACTAATAAAAAAAAATAAACAAATTTAAAGGCAGTAAAAAGGACAACACCCTGTATATATTCTATAGTTGGGCTGGACGTATTTGTTTACTAATGTAATGGCAATGGTCCAAAATTAACGCAACAATAAAGAAAGCAAAACTAAGTTGGGACGCCTTGTATATGGCCCACGGGTGGGCAAACGCATGTGGATGTGTATGTCTGTGTTTATTGAACGCGCGTACGTAATATTAGCCGACCGCAAAACAAAAAACAAACAAAACAAAAAAAAAAAAAATTACGTTATCCGTAGCCCACTATTGGGCAAGGCGCTCACAGTCGGGCAGACCTGTAGCGGACACTAGCGCGAAGAATGAGTCGGTCGCAAAAAAAATAAAAATAAACGAATAATAAAAACTTAATTTAAAAAATTGGGACACTCTGTCTGTGTCCCACAAGTGGGCAAACGTGTGTAGAAGTACTATGCTCTTGTGGTGAGCACGCACAAGAATGAGCCGATTGCCAAGGCAAAAATTGAAAACAAAAAAATATATAAAATTAACACGAGCGAAAAAATAAAGCACGCTACTTGGCACGCGTGGTGAGCATGCACGAGATCTGAGCCGATTTGACACGACACGAACATAAAAAATTCATTAAAAAATAAAACGGGAAACCATCTCTCGTTATAATACCCTACGTAACGTAATAATTTAACTACTAAGTTACCGAACAATGTATCATTAGACAACGATCGTATAGGTCCCTACACATAGATCTGTGATCAGACAATCGGATGCATACACGAGATCAATATCAAAACAACATGCAGAAATAATTGCGTTAAAATAATCTTGTATATAGCGTAGTCGCAATCCTCACAAATGATTCACGACTACCTGACGAAATTTTTATTGTGGCAGGGTAAAGTTATATGAACAAATGAATTTAGAAATGATGGCACGAATTAGATATAAGATTTAGACATAGAATAAGAATATGGGCGGAAATAATTATCTTTAGCGGACTGTATTAAAATTGAAAATTAAAAGAAAGTTAGGTTCTGGTTACGGGAAGGTCGCCGGTATTTAATATTACCGGTTCGAAGATGACCAAAATGTATTCGCTGGTCAGAAGACACCGACAAATACAGCAGAGTAAAGAAGGTTAGGCGGGAGGTAGAAAGGAACTTACCGGGAGCAGGCTTGACGAGGTCGCTGGAACCGGGAGACGAGCCAACCACGGGCGGCGAGGTAGGTTGGTTTCCTGGCGCACAGTCACTACACTACACAATAGGCATTCAGGCGTTCTCTTCACATTAGGTTCAGGAGTCACTATAAACCTTTTCGGTCAGGTTGTTGCGTGCGCGGCAGCTAGCTAGCCGAGTGCCGCCGGCGGCTCACGAAGCCAGCGGCCGCGGGTCGCGCAGCGGTGGCGCCGCGGCAGATAGCCGGACGCGGTCGTCAACAACCGCTGAGTCAACATTTGAATGGGCGTCCCGGCTTTGGCGGGAACATTACCTATAGGGATCAATATCGATTGATTGAGAAAAAGAATAGTTTTAGATAGGTATGAGCTGCAGAAGTGTACCTCCATAACTTTGTACAATTGTCAGTATTAACTAAACCAATCACCTTTTCTCAGTAACCGCTTCATCTGGCTGCGTTACGGCGCCGAGCAGGTGTTCAGCCCGGCGCTGGTGACGGAGTCCAGCACCGTGCACGTCAACCCCAGCCTCGACCTGGCACTCGTCAGCATCAACCGCTACGTCGAGTTCGAAAGTAAATACATATATAAGATGACTGCTAGAAACCGCAAGAAACTTCAAGGGCTGGTCAGGTTAAGTGTTTTATATATGACAAAAATGACAAAAAAAGAATTCGTGTTTTTTCGTAGGTACTTATCGACCAGCTGACGGGGGCAACGGCCGGCCGGCCGGCCGTCTGTTGACCCGTCAACGTAGGTACTTATCGCCCAGCTGATGCGGACGGGTCAACAGACGGCCGTATGCTTTAAAATAAATTATATACTCAAGACTATCTAATTAAAATAATTAATTATTTAATTAAAAATGAAAAAAACACGAATTCCTTTTTTGTCATGTTTAAAACACTTCACCTGACCAGCCCTTGAAGTTTCTTGCGGTTTCTAGCAGTCACCTTGTATACATAACGACTATTATCCCCGAAGGGATCAGAAGGGTCAGAGACTACTAGGCTATGAGAACCGCAAAAGCAGTCCTTTCCATGGTCAAGGTAAATAAATAAAAATAATAACTTTTCCACTTTCACACTAACTATCTGGCCAAAGTTAAGTTTCAAGAAACATGTTTTGATTGGTTAGATAACGGATAAACATACAAGTACTTGTACCACATAGAAAACATTCAGACCCGAAATCAATTTAGAAAAACAACCCTGGACCCCAGAGATGGCGACGCCAGAACCGGCGTGCTAACTACTTGTCTACGGAGGTCGTCAAGAAGGTCTCCCTCCTACTCTACGACGACACTTAGACTAAGTGACTTAGTTTTAACTCCATAATATTCTACCTAGTTATCCTCTATGAATATTATTTCGGTAAGCTTGATTTTGAATACCAATACCACTTTACGTATTAACGGTTCAACATTATTAAAATAATTACCTATAGGTACAACTACACACGTAAAACCAACGGTATCCCTATTCTGCCCAGGCCAGTAGGCCTTATTCTGGTATTTAGCCGATTGCGAACAAATGTTTTTTGAAAAGCTTCTATAGTAGGTATACTCGTAAATACCAAAAATGTATGTTCCCGCATTACTTCAGAACGGCTGCTCCGCTCCTATTGCTTGATTCTTTTATTGCTGATTGTGATGGTCTGGTTGTCCGGTTTGTATGAAAGGTAATTTTTGGAAAGTCGTCACGGGGACGGGTGCTTCCGCAGACGAAGTCGCGGTTGCGGTCCGCTATAGTTGTAAATCATAATTGTTTAAGTATCAAGTTAGAGCTAATTAATCCAACTTATAGACGAAAGCAGTTGTGTCTGCGGTCACATGTCACAAGACACGCTTATGTCTGCGTGTCTTCTCACACCAGCCTCATTTAGCATACGCCCGGGGGAAATTAAACTATACGCTGCGTATGTATTAAACTGTCACGGCGGCGTGATAACAGATTGAAATCTACTATAGTGATATTAATAAAATCTACTACAATTTCTACGCTCACACCAATTATCTAGCCCAAGTAAGCTTCTTTTAAAACTTGTTGAAAAGGTTAACTAAATAAACATAGAAAACAGTTATTTCTATATTGTCCCGACCCCGGCGGGTACCCGGGATGTACCCGGGCCGCAGAGATGGCGCGACGTCAGAACCGGCAGCGAGCTAACCACAGTATCTACTGTGAGCCTTTCTTCTTTATTAACTCTTTCCTCAACAGCTTGGGTTATGGATGGCCCAATATCTATATATTTGGGAGGGCCTGTGCCCAGCAGTGGGACGTTTATAGGCCGATGATGACGAATATACATTATTAAAGAGCTTGTCCAATATCTGTACTTCGCACAATGCACTCATGTTATAGTTGGTTCCGGCCTTCCATCTCATCGCGCGACAATTAAAACTTGCACTGACTGGTCCATTAATTAAAAAGTTTCGCGGAGCCGGCGCCAGCGCGCCGTGCCATAGAGTGGAACCGAATGCAAAAAGGTCGCAATTTGGAAAAAGTTGTGAGTTTGTCTGGTACCCTGGTCTATGGTAACTTCGCGAAATAATATTCAACGGTTTAAAATATAACGAATTGAGATATTGTGTAGTTTACGGAGTTAAGTACATCTGTTAGAAAGGAATGATTGGTCATTTCAAATTTTGTAACGTTAGGGTTGTCAGAAATCACAACTGTAAGAATTACAAATGTAAATTGGTTTTGTTTGTGTTTCTCAAGTAGGTAGTAAGTATTAAGTACCTAACAGAATTCCATGTCTCGAAACTATTTGTGTAGAGCGTGCTGTCAGCACTAATCCGAAGTTCTCAGTGGACGGTTGTCGTTTTGAAATAAGTAGCAAAATCAAAGTCCAGCTACATGAGATTTTTTTGCAGATTTATTATCGAAAAGTATGGTATGTATTGTACCTATATTAAATGGTATGGTAGGTACTACCAGGGGCACTACATCATTCTTTTCTAATTTGTGTGCGCCTCGGTGGCTGAGTGGCCAAGCGCTCAGCTCGATATTCCCAGGTAAATTCCCAGCAGGTAAATTCAATTCCCAGGTCCAGGTCAAAGTGTGATTTCAAAGTTTGCGATGCATAACCCGGGTTTGTAATCACCAACCCGCATTGGGCAAGCGTGGTGACTAAGCCAATACCAATCAATTGTAGCGATGACTAGATTTCCACGATGGAGGCCTTTGCCCAGCAGTGGGACAGTATACAGGCTGTACTTAACTTTACCAATTTGTGTGCAGACACCATCAATAAGGTGGGCATCGCAGGCAGCAACGCCGCCGCGCCCGCCAGCGCCAACCTCTGCGGCTACGGCGCCAACGACGCTGGTGGTAAGCATTTACTTACTCATACATACACACATAGAGTCGAGGAAGTTCCCGGTCGACCACTTTCCGCGATATTCGCTTGCACACCGTCTACGCGCATAGGGTTACCATTTAGGAATTTGAAAAGTCGTGACAAAAAGCCTGACATTTCGATAAAAGTCCGGACTTTTTAGTCACAACGTGGAAACGTCACAAAATGGAAACATTAACTACTCACTTTTTATGTTTTGTTCTTAGACAAATGAGAAGTTAATAAAGATTAAAGTCTTATTTGAAATTACTTAAAATGTAGTTTTGTTACTCATATTCCAAAATCCGGATAAATTAAAGAGCCGGACATGTCCGGACTAGCGTTGAAAATTCCGAAAGAAACAAATTGTTTTTTTCGACGAAAGAAACGTTCGTTCGTTTTTTACCGTTTTATTTGTTTGTTACATTCTTCGATCAACAATACAACTAGATGTCGAGTCGGCGCTAAAAATGTGTCTCGGTAAATAAGAGCGCACTTGAGAAGTGAGCTCTTATTTTCTCGCAAGGCATAACAGCAAAAAGTACTTTATTTGTTGCCCCATAAGGTTGAGTTCACCACTAAATGTTATTGACGTCTTTTCTTTTTTAAGTGACAGGAGTAATTTATTGCTTTGAAAAAGTATTTATTCACGTGGACCGAATTTTGCTTTGATTCTGTACGTGACGCGTTATCTAGTTGGTATTGTTGATCGAAGGTTTTATTAATAAAAAACATAAAATATTTCATATTTATTTTTTGTTGAAACTTTCGAATAAAACTTGAATAAAAACGAAGGAAATAAAAAAAAAACACAGGAAAATTTCCCGCTTTTTTCATCGCTAGTTCGGACTAATACGGACGAATGGTAACCCTATGCGCACGCTACTGTACGTACGCGCCTTCGGAATGGAGCACATGCAAATATCACTGAAAGTGGTCTACCGAGAACATCTTCAACTGTACTTACCACCACGACGGTAATCCCCAAAGGGTTAGCCAGAGACTAGCCAATGGGGGTTGTTGTACATTCGCCACAAAGTTAGTTTGCCACGTTTTTGTAACTCCATACATTGAAAGTAAATTCGCCACAAGTTTTCATAGTATATCATTTTTGCATAAAGTACCGATAAAAAGAAAAGTTCGTTTTGAGCGCTGGTAATGAAAGGTAGTTATTTTATTCTAAAATTATTGATGTTTTTACTTCACTTATTGTTTGTTTTTTCTGCTGTCTGTGTCGAAAATAAGAGTGTGGCGAATTAATTTGATAAAAATAGAACTGTGGCGAATTTACACATACTTTTTCTGTGGCAAACTAACTTTGTGGCGAATGTACAACAACCCGCCAATGGGGACCTGTCGTAGTCCATTTGTCACCAAATAACAACTGCGTTTGTGCTGCCCGTCGTGATTAGGGTTGCCACCCGTACTCTAAAATAGAGTATTGTCCTCTTTTTCATGTAGGCGTACTTTATAATTTACGATACCAATAAAGTCCGCTAAAATACTCTATTTGCGTAAACCTATTTACGTAACAGACAAATATTTGTTAAATTTCGGAAAGAACAACAAAAAATACGTTTTTGAGGACAAATAAATTAATAGGTACCTACTTAGTTACTCTTTTTTATGCTATGTCCTTTATTTTTGTTCTAACAAAATTAATAATACTTTATTTGTCCTAAAAAAAGTGGCAACCCTAGTCGTGATGTAGGTGGCGCAGTCTTCAGTCCGTTTTACGACACCCAAAAAAGAGATGGGTTGGTAGAGCCGCAACCAAACAGTTATTTACTCATCATCATCGTCATGGAACAGGATCTCAAAAATACCAGAAATTAAAGAGACACTTAAAAATAAACATTTGGCTACTGGTTCATTGACAAAGCTCCTTATTCTAGGAATTATTTGCATGATAAGTCCATGAAATACACAAAATAATACTTTTTTTAAGCTTTACTAGGCATAATAATATCTTATTAAATTCATCTCGAATAATTTACTTTAAAGAAGAATTTACTTAAATACCTATATTTGTTCAAAAATGTGATTTATGGAAATGTGTGGTAGCTGCTGGTGAGAGGCTCTCCTGCTCCGAAGTGTCCGTGGAGGCCCAGGAAGACGGCACCCTCGTCGGCCAGAGCGAAGATCTAGAGACTACTCAGGTAAACACACACACATACGTCACGCCTGCTATGCGATTCTAAACGATGTGCGCATGGCTGTGATCTGCTGTCTCTTTCCAATTCTATGAATATGAAAGAGACATAGTCAATTCTCAGCGCTGCGGCAGCCGCTGCTCCCAAGGCTTTAACTTAGAGAATCGCACTGCTGCTTCCCGGAGGTGTAGGCAGAGACCACAGCTGCCCATCTGAATCTGCTTTGATACCGGTATTCATTATACAGGTTAACCGATGAGTACCGGTAAGTAGGATTATAGTACTACCGGTATTATACAATACAGATATAATACCATTGATATTAGTTTATGTCAATGTATAATACAGTACAGTACTTATACCGCTACTAATACTGGTAAGTACCAAGTAACCAAATTCATTAGTGAGAACGAGAGATACCGAGTAGATAAATAAGTGGCGCTTGGATTGGCTAACTGCACTGCATTATGCTGGATTTACAAGGAGCCAATACTTGAGACAATCCACTAAGCCAGTCCAATATCTGCATCGTGTAAATAGAGACAGTGCACTACATTGGATTGTCCTCAAGCCGTTTTTGCATAGCATTAGCATTGTACTGGCATATTGGATTGTCTCAAGTATTGGCTCCGTGTAAATCCGCCGCAGCCGTAGAGGCCTCCAGTGTACAGAGTACACTGCATATCACGTGACAAACCGGATACTGGTATTTTTGAGGTACTGTACCGGTACTCGTGGAAGAATCGGTATCCAGGAACCGAAATGGTACCGGTACTTACCGATATAATACCGGTATTTTCGGTACCGGTTCCAAGCCCTGTCCTGACACACATCCTTTGCTTTACTTGCTCTCATAACACGTATTTATCTCGGTAAACAGGTACCTATAGAGTATAAGCAAAGGCATTATATTATTATCTAGCCATAGCACAGAATAAATAATAGTACTACGCCATAGTCATAATCTCTCTAATCAAGTAAACTTAATAAATAAGCACTTTCTAAACGTCCAACCACATTGTTTACCTAGGTACAATTAAATAATTTATTCTAAAATAGAAACCACTGTTGGAGGTAGTGAGTACCTATGTAATGTACAGTCAAGAGCAAAAATATGTAAATAATTGTAACTCTTAGTACAATGGAATAAGAGTTAAAGTGTTTATTGGTACTCGTGACTGTACTATTTTTTTATTCGTTTTAATGAAATTAAGGTGAGTTCTACCCATGAAACTAAACAACTTTCCCTAAGTAACCTATGTGCAAAAATTACAAAAAAATATCGACCTCCCATACAAAACTGTCCGATCAGCTGACGACAATAGTATGGCAGGTCAAAATTTTCGTTTTAATGAAATTAAGGGTGAGTTCTACGCATGAAACTGAACAACTTTCCTCAAGAAACCTATGTGCAAAAATGACAAAAAAATAACGACCTTCCATACAAAACTGTCCGATCAGCTGACGTCAATCAATAGTATGGTAGGTCAATATTTTTTTGTCATTTTTGGACATAGGTTTCTTGGGGAAAGTTGTTCAATTTCATGGGTGGAACTCACCCATAATTTCATTAAAACGAATAAAAATTAAGGGTGTATAATAAAAAAGGTACTCACGCTCGGTTGTCATGATTGCAGTTCGACCTCGGAGCCCCGCTCGTGGCAGATGGAGTCCAGTACGGAGTCCTCGTCAAGGCTGGAGAGCAGAGCGGTCAGTACTACATAAGTACAGTCACGAGCAAAAATATGTAAACAATTGTAACTCTTAACACAATGGAATAAGAGTCAAAGTGTACATATACATATTGGTGCTCGTGATTGTTTATACATACACACGTAAGTATACATACATCACGCCCGCTTCCCGGAGGGTTGGGCAGAGATTACAGCTCTCCATTTGCTAAGATCTTGCCACAGCTTCACTCTCTCATAACATTCTTCATACATGCTCGTCGGTTTAGGATACTCTTCGCTTCTCTCTCGCTCTCTCGACGGTACAACGGTAAGGGACGGGTATGACAGCGAAGCGGCACGAATAGGCGCGTTTTAATTTTTTTTTAAAAATTGATAGGTTTAAAAAAAAAAAACGATCGGTTATAATACCTATTATCTATGAACTTCATTTTAATAAATAACTTATAATATCAAATCACTTATTTTAAGAATAAAACCTAGAAAAGAAGATAAAATGACACAAAAATATGTAACTTTGTGAATTTAACCAACTTTATCAAATCGGTATCGGTAACGGTATATTCTACAGAATAAAGTTTCAACAATTTTTCGAAATTTTAGTAGATTTAAATTTTACTGTTTACTACTTCAAAAATTAATTCTAAGAATGTGTTATGTTAATTTTACATTAACACCTAGCCTTAACGAGAACGTCACCCATCTGATAGGTACGATTGCCGAGGTCTTGCTCTATCCCATTTACTCTTACCTCCATATAATAATAACACATAGAACGATAGTCTCGTATTAGAAAACTGTCATGGCGTGAGGCAAGAAAAAAATGGATGTAGGAGTAAGTTATACGCGTACTATCTCGGCGACACGCACACAAGTGTACAAGTAATGTTGCTAGAGGAATCAGATTTGCCCCAAAAGTAAGGAAACTGGAACTGTTGATAGATAGATAAGTTTAGATTATTAGTACTGACGCGGACCGTTTCGGTACCAAGCCAGGGCCCTGATTCTGTATCGCAATCTATAGATTCCACACCTAAACCTTACCGCGCACAAACGTCAAACGCATACGTTTTTGGGAAGATATCGTAACTTTTTAAGGAATTGACGTGGTTTCGAAACAAGGAATCGTTACAGAATAAGGGCCCAGTATGGCTTGGTTTTACTGGCCTCATGTAACGTGCGTGTTCTCGCTTTCTCTGCGCTATTATTCTAAGCTTACCTCATGCACCAGAGTACATTTTACTCCGTTATGAGCGTTTCTTTCTTTCACGACTTTCCTGACTGATAAGTAGTTACAAAGAAAGCAATAAATACATAGACAAATATTAACATTACCTTAGACGTAGGTAATAATTAAAGATCTTATAGACCGATCTCTTACTTAACTCTATTCGTGATAAAATCGTTAAAAAGTTAAAAGCTAAGAAGTCAAGGTACTTCTTAACTTCCACAGTGAGCTCATTCCACGAACATAAAAAAAAACAATTTCTTTACTGTAGGTACCTATTCCTTAGAAACCCCATGCCGTTGATCTATGGAAAACTTTGGCTGGTAGCTCATACTAAAAACACTAAAACACTAATCAATTTTAATTACCTATAGCAAAAAGTAAAGAATTTGGACTGACCGAAACAACCGAGTCAGAGTGGAATTGTTTAAAAACGTTTTGTTGAATTGATCGTATCGGGATTAGGGTTGCCCAACCTAAGAAAAAGAAAGCGGGACGCATAATCATATTTAGCCGGACATTTTAAATTGAAAGCCTAACATATTGGTTATACAAAATAATAAATATAGTATGTTTATTTGTTAACTCGCGCACTTTCGTTCGGTATCTATAAGCGAGCGCGACGAGATTGACCACATTTATTTTAGACATTAGTCTATTTTCAGGCAACAAAGTGACATGTTAACAGGCAACATTAAATAAACTTAACTAAAACATTACTTGTTAGTATGATTTGTTAGCCGTAGGTCCAATACGCAATTCGTCCATTTCGCATTTTGCCATTCGCCTACTACTCAATTCGTCAATAATTTGATTCGACGATTTCGTGAATCGTCATTACGCAGTTCGTCCATTTCGAGATTCGTCTTTATGCAGTTCGTCCATTTCATGAATCGTCATTACGCAGTTTGTCCATTTCGTGGATCGTCATTACGCAGTTCGTCAATGAGGGGCTTAGTCGTAAAACGAATTCGTTAGTTAATCCTGCATGCAGTATGCTTTAAACCAGCCGCTGTTATTTTTAGGGTTCCGTATCCAAGGGTAATGCAGCGTTAGTATTTTTCTGAAGCACTTGCTTGTGCTGTTACTGTGGTGTTTTAAGTCTGACAAAATCCTGACAGGGCCTGTCTTGATATTTGACTGGACATACATACATACACTCACGACTGTTAAAATATATTATAGAATTTCTTTATTGCTTAAACTGTGTAACAAGTTCTTATTATACCGAATTAGTTAGGGACTATATAAGTAGGCAATGAGGACTGCAAAATCAATATCTGTCATAGTCCATGTTTGACCAAATTATAACTGCACTGGTAATCAACGTTTTAGGTGGTTAGCCCATCGCCGCTCTATGCTGTTGGATGTGTGTAATGTGTAATATTTGACTGGACACGACTGTAATAAGCCGTCACGTCACACCTGTTATTATTAATCCTAATTAATGGCTTCGCGTTTAGCATTAAGCCAATTTCAAGTAGTATATATTAAAAAAAATATATTTAGTTTTGTATGGTAGATTGAGTTAAAATGGAGTCTCACAACACGTGTTGTTGCTAAAAGAACACGGGAGAAACTCCACGTCACACCTGGTACCTGACACCTGGCACCTGACACCTGGCACCTGGCACCTGACACCTAGCACCTGACACCTGGCACCTGACACCTGGCATCTGTCACCTGGCAACAGTGGCAACCCTAGTTGGGCGGCATAAAATATACGCACTATTGTCCGATCAGTCGCGAATCGCGATCGCTTGTCCGAATCGGTCTAACAGATAGCTCATATTTTATTGAACGCGCATAGTGATTGAGGGCCCGTCGCGCAGCACATGACTATTCATGGAGCGGGTGTGGTTCGGACCGAACAAAATGGATTGAGCGATGCCCAACTGTGATGACTGTGTCGAGAATGACATACTCGTACTTTATATCGAGTACAAATGACACACTCGTACTTTATATTTATTTACACTGTTTACTAGCTCTCACTCAGATTCAAAGTTAAGTTTAAAGTTGTCTAAAGTCGGACTTATGATTTGTAATCATAATGAGGAATAATATTATTTATCCTCATTACAGTTAACACTTTACATTGTAACTTTGTATAAATAATGACGAAGTTCATTTACGACGTAGATGAACATGCTGGTCTAAGTTAAGAACAGAATAGATTTTAAGTAAGTAGTTATAGATTTTAAGTAGTTAAGTTTTCACGTTTTCGATTACGTTCCTGATACCTACGGTGTTTGACGTGTACATAAATATTCACTAACAAATCCATTGACCCATCGGGTTGCATTGACATTCCAAATTTTTCTACAATAGTTTTTTCCTCCAAATATTTTTGTCAGTATTTGGTTTTAGAAAACCAGCTGTGACATTCAACCAATTTGCTGCTTATTTATTATTTCAAAGTTGTTTTTAACAAAACATGTTAGGTACTAACAAAAAGAAACAATGATACTAATACAAACAGAAGCTTAATCTAAATGCAGTTTATGATAACTGTTTAGCCAGAGTCCAGTTTTTGGGCCGCTGATGTGACATTTGTGGGCTAAGGCTCAAACTCCCTATGTTCCATTGTACGTGTGGGAAGGCCTGAGCCCAGCTGTGGGATGCTTTTATAAGCTGATCGTGATGTGATAAGAAGGAAGACGCTGCAAGTAACTCAGCAATTTAATCTATTTTATTGTTTCCAGTTTTCCTGAACCCCGCTGTAGCCCGTGATTGGATTGAGGCGCAGACTGGCATTGACCTAAGCCCCGAAGAAGAGGAAGATGAAGAAGAAGAAGAAGAGGAGGAGGAGGAGGAAGAAGAAGAGGAGGAGGAGGAAGAAGAAGAGGAGGAAGATGAAGATGGTGATGAAGCTCGCCTTGTTCACTTCGTCAACTAAGCTTTTATTAAGTGGACTTGAAGGGAATTTTCCTAAATATTTTGTGATTTCTGAGATAATTACTAGGTAGTAAGATACTTACTATCGCTCTCACTTACAATATTCACTATCCTTATTGGTCACAACTTAATATGGTGTTGTCGTTAATATCCTACATACATCAACTATTTTAGGGAGAGAAGTCTTAAAGTTTTCGTAATGAGTGTTTTATGAAATAAAAAAATTGTACATAAATAATCGTTTTTTCATGTTGTATCCGTGGGTTTTGCGAGAAATCCATATTCCTTGTCTTCATCATAGAGGGAAACTGTGTAAATATCTCTCAGTTCTCGATTTTAAACTTTCTATAGTGGACTTTTAATTGAAATAACGCAGCAAACTAAATGTAAGTACCTATTCCTTAAATGTTTTATACTACAAACTATTCTGACATTTGTATTTTACTTTAACAATCAAAGTATCATTAAAATTGGCCGACGGGTTCTTAATTTATAGAGGGCTTCTTGAAATTTTGGCGTTTCACGCGAGTTTTTAGTACAAATTACATAAAGAGTTGCCAAACCGCCGCTGACGAATGTTACGACTTGCGATTGCGGTCGGGTGTCGCAGCCCGACGCCCGCAGGGCTGGCACTGCCGCTGTGATTGTTACATACATTTATTATGTATCATACATATCATAAATTCTCTCGACTATTATCCCCACGAGTTAGACAGTGACTAGGCAATGATTACGGCAGAAGCTGACCACGTTTGACCAAATTACAACTGCACATGTGCTCAACGTGACAGGTGGTGAGCCCATCGCCGCTCTATGCAGTTGGATGTATGTGCATTGTGCAGTCTTTAATCCGCTAGTCGCCTATCACGACACTTAAGGCTTACCTTACCTTACCTCTCTTAAGAGGTATTGGTAGCATTCTTTTATTGAGCCGCTATACCACACGGCTCGCATGTTCCCTCTTATTACGAAACTTGGACTAAATTGAAACTTGGTTTATGGCGAACACTGTCTCTATCTGCCTTTATTAACAAAAATGAGACACTAAAAATTGTAACTACAACATACACATACATATACCTATACAACATACACACACCTAATCACGACTATTATCCCCGAAGGGTTAGTCAGAGACTAGGCAAGAGGACCGCAAAAGCAGTCCTCTTCCATAGTCCACTTTTCACCAAATAGCGACAGCACTGTCCTCAGCGTGACTGGTGGTGACCCCATGCCCCATCGCAGCTCTATGCTGTTAGATGTAATAAGAATAAGAATATTATTAGGAATAAGAAAAAAATTATTGACTAAATGTATGTGCAGTCTTTAGCTCGTTAGTCGCCTTTTACGACATCAACTACACGTGTTGTGGAGACTCTATTTTAATTCAAAATAGCGTACAATACTAAATGTACCTACTTTAAAAATATATGAAACTTGAAATAGGCTTGATGCTAAACGCGAAGCTATTAATTAAGTTACAATAATACTGTAGTAAATAAATGTATCAGCCCTAACAAGGACACAGTGTAACATTAGCGGGCAGTAGTGAACTAGTGATGGCCAGTGTCGACGCGGTCAGTGGGCCAACGACCGCCCGCGCGGCCGAAAGATGAATGGCGCAACCACGACCCGAAACAGTTGCATTGCACTGACTTGACAACTGACGGTTTTTTGCTGGACTGTAGCGTAACAGTGAAAATTTCCTGTACGCTGCTATAGTTTCTTGGAAAAACACGTGTAGTGATAGGATGTAGTTGTTCGACATTCATTTAAGGCCAAGCTAATCCGCTTTGAGCTAGCGTGGCGGGTTATGGATGGGCCATTACAGCTCAAATATCCCTTTGTGCTCTTGTCCATGTAGGAAGACTTGTACCCAGCAGTAGGACGTTTAGAAGCTTGTGATGATGATGATTCGTTTAGCGGCGATCGGCTGATACCTAGAAATAAAACAAATGGTAATTTAAATAAACATCTAAGCAGTGGCAATGGCAATCTGGTTATCTGGCTAAGTTTTAGGCCAGATAACCAGAGGACGGTTTCAATTAGGGTTGCCACCTTTTTAAAGGACGAATAAAGAATTTCTCATTTTGTAAGAACAAAAATAAAGCACATAGCATAAAAAAGAGTGTTTATTTATATGTCCTTTAAAACGTATTTTTTGTTGCTCTTTGCGACATTTAACAATATTTGTCTTTTACGCAAATAGTTCTCCGTAAATAGAATATTTTAGCGTATTTTATTGGTGTCGTAGATTATAAAGTACGCCTACATGAAAAAGAGGACAATACTCTATTTAAAAGTACGGGTGGCAACCTTAGTTTCAAATTTTTCGATGCGTTACCCGGGTTTGTGATCAGTTGATCACTAATCCGCATTTGGCAAGCGTGGTAAGCCAATATACCCATCAATCGTAGCGAAGACTTCATTTAAATGGTGCATGCCTTGCCCAGCATTGGGACAAACTACACTGGCCTGCATAAATAAGTATCGCACTTTTAAAATTTGTAATAACTTTTAAAGTAGGACACAAGATTAGCAACACCAAGATATAAAAATGTTACTATTGTATAATTTACTATAGTTTCAAAGAAAACTGATAAAATTGCTATAAATCGTTTTTTATTTTAAATCTCTAACTTCTATAGTTTAGAAAAAAATTTTTTTGAAAGTGTGATACTTATTTTTGCAGGCCAGTGTATCATTTTCATATTTTTATAATTTAAATAGACGTCCTTGACCTCCGACTTCGCTTTTAGAAATAATGTGTAGGTACCTACGAACTGAATTATCAAGTCTATTGACAGGGAGCATTCGCCACCTGTCTGCTGCATAGCATTCGCCATCGTTAATCGAATCGCAACCGTTGCGCCACAAAACTCCGATTGCAACGGAATAAAGACATCTATTTAGACGGCAACTGCGAGTGATTGTAATTTACATGTAAACGCTTCTAAATCATTATCCATTTGTGTGATCACTCGCGCCGTCATTACACGAATGAAGCCATTCTCTAAAGCACTTCAACTTACAGCTGACGGAAGTTCCAAAGGATTAGAATGGGCGCAAATCTCATTAACTTTACATAAGTAAATCGTATATCTGAGGTTGTATTATGTACCTACTTTGATTTCGGCACATTGAGTGTAATATGACTAATAGAACGTGATATATGGCTTTAACTGTACCTATTATTTTTTGACGTGACAACGTCTTAAATTAGGTTGCGGCTGGGAGTCACTTATGAAAAAGTGTAACGCTGGGTAACGTTACGATGAGTCACCGAACGAGAGAGAGGCCCGCCGAATGCCTTGCGTCTCTCTCCCACTCAACTATGATAAATTTGTGCAATTCTTATTTTCATTCAATTCCTTGTTCCTATTGTGCAATTTAATTATATTCATATCAATAAATATTCTACCGAGAAAAAGACGTTGTCACGTAAAATCTTCGCCCGTAAAACCGACTTTACAGGCAAACAATTTTTAATTATTTAATTACCATTTATTAGACAGCAAACATACATAAGGTTCGCCTGATGTGGATTGATTGATTGATTGATTGATTGATTGATACTTTATTGTGAAAACTTTGTGGATATAAGTAATTTGCATTTAATTACATAATAATTATTATTTGTTAAAGTTCATTGCTGTTTTGGAAAAAGTGTTGTCTACAATCACAATGTGTAAACCGCCATTGCTGTATGGTTTTCCATGAATATAATAAAATGAATAGAGTAAAACAATATCCACGAACGGAATCTTGACTTACGTTGTCAGGCGCACTACCGGCTATGCTATCGTGGCTCTATCCATGTTGCCATACTAAACTTGACTAAACTACAGGATGTTCGGTAAGGCTTATAACCCCGCAACAGGGCCATCCTATAAGTACAAAGAACAACTAAGTATTTGTATTGAAAAGCAATTCTGAAAAAAATATTTTATTGAAATGTTTTTTTTCTTTGAATTTTAAAGTTGCACCCATACAAATTGCACGGCCCTTGTGCGGGATTACATTATGGCTATTGCCTATTACCAAAAATCCACTTATATTTATGTTTCGTGTTGTAAAATGTAAAAGTGTTGTCTATTTATGTATACAATAGGTAGATATACCTACATGTTTTTGGTTTGACCTGATTTTTATCTGATGTCTCATACCAAAATCAGCTCTATTCGTTTGTATATCAGGGTTTTAGGACAGCACAATTACGTAATAATACGACTAGGAATTGGTTGTGAAATAGCACGGAAACTTTTACTAGATTTTTTTTAAATAGACTTTATTGTAAATGTAATGTGAGAAGTAGCTCAGTCAGACTGATTCTTAGGGCAAACACAAACGGAAGTCTTTGCGCTCACGTCTACGGAAACTACAGAGAGCAATATGTTGTTTAAGTAATATAAACACTTAGATACGTTTAAAGTTCATGTCTATGTTTAGAGACGCGTGAAGTTTAGGGAACATTCAACTCACTTTTTTACATTAACACTTACACGCAAAAATGTTTAAGAAGAATATTGTTTTAACTTTTCAAATTGATTAATAAAAAAGTGAGTCGAAGAACGTCAAAGAAAATCATTTAATCAATACTAGCAGCGTCCGCGTTTTATTAAATTAGAAACCTTTACATCAAGCCATACTCTCAAACTGTGCCACTTTTTACGTAATGATAATATTAGTACTTACATCAAAGCTCGACATATATATTTTCTATTTAAGAATTGCATCCATTCTGATATTTCCCATGAGTTTTCCAATTAATTGTTTCATACAATTCTTGTTTGTCCTGATAATAACGAACACATCAAAAAAGAAAAGCAAAGTGCAGTTTTAAAGAATTACGCGAACATCACAGACGTGGCGTATACATAAGTACGTTCGGCAACTAATTTTTATTTACAAAGAACATAATAACTAAGCCACAGTATGAAGAGTATACTTAGCCTTCACCGGCACTTATTGACGTCAAACACAAACATTTGGTTTTGATTAAAATACTACAATCTACATGTCCCACGAAGTAGTTAAAATTTTGAGAGAGTAATTAGCATTAAGTAAAAAAAGCATTAACAATTGTGCTATTTACGTTTCGCATAATATCATCTAATACAATTATAATTTTTTCTGATATTTATTTCTAATTGCAGATAACTCTGATATGTCGATAATAACGAAACATTTTTGCTCGGTAAGAGATTGATGAACATTAAAATTAAAGATTTTTACATGAAATTATGTCTAATTTAAAGATTTTTACATGAAATTATGTCTAATTTCATGTAAAAATCTTTAATTTAAATGTTCATCAATCTCTTACCGAGCAAAAATGTTTCGTGCCACAAAGACTTCGTATGCGTCGACCCTACACAAGAATGCTACAAGAAAAATGTAACATCTGGAATATTCCGCTGGGATGGAAGTAAGTGCATACATCTGCAACTACAGAGACGAAATCAAACATAAATTCGAAGTGGAAAAGCTCAGGCGCGCACTAAGGGTCCAGGTAGACAAAACATTCCATTTATCATTACCATCTGCTGCAGGGACTCCGTTTGAGTGGCCTCCCGTGATATTATATTACTAGCTTGCAAAATTTCTGAAGGTGGGTGTGACTTATGGTACCGTTGGGTAAAATAGAAATCCGTCCGTAGGCATTTTGTTGAAGAAATATTTGATGGGCAATATTAGTATTATTAAGAATCGATGATGTTAATATTTTATTGCTACTTGCAAATATACTCTAATAATTCCGCAAATGGGCCTAGCATTTATATGTTTAAATACGGTCCAGTTGTATATTTTACAACTTTAAGAAACAATCCATGCCGTTATTAAAATATACCGACAAGATACGAGTAATAGAAGTGTGTAATTATATTTACTACAACTTTAATGTACAATTGTATGTATTCCTAAATAAACAAAATATAAAAAGATAATATTAAGTATTAAATCGTCGCTGCTAATTTAATAGAATCCAAATCAATAAGGTAAAATGTAAAATAGTTGTTTCTGTTTGTAAATACTGAAAAATTCAGCCTTTACGTAGAAACAAATCAAAATTTAGGCTTTTTGACATTTCCATATAAATTAATGTTGCCGCCCCGCGCCGCGCCGAGCTCGTACATCAGATGAGTCCCGCGACTGCGGCCCTGTTTTTAACTTTCTCTCTTACAGCATCACGCGTTGTGCGCGCCCGTGCCTCAGCCAAACGCATTTGGACTCTTTTATGCGCGCGAGTCAATCGCGGTCATCTCCGTGACGTCGCGGTGCCAAAATTCCAATGGCTGTCAAAATATTAATTTGACAATGTTCAAGTGCGTCCCTGTGTAAGTGTTGACATTACAAGAGAGATTTTTTTAATTATCACGTGTGTTTTAATATTTATTTAAATATAATAATACTTTATAGAATTTTGTTATTTTAAAAAATTCTATTAGAGTTTAATTGTGATATGTGATGGCTGATCGTTTAGCGTTTAGTGTTGTTATCAGTGTAAAATCAAAGAGGAGTGCAAAACTAGCTACAATGTGACCGTTGGCATCTTAATTTAAATATATTTGTTTTTTATAACTTTCTTTCAAAAAAGTGATATCAAATTTCTAAATTCTTAGGCAGTCAACAGTAAAAAAAAAACTCAATGAGTAAAGGCTACATTCAAAGCCTTAATAATTGTAAGTTTAAAAAAAAAACCTCTTTTTGTCCGTATACCTAATGGGCATTTAAAGGACGCAAACGAACGTTTACTGGGTATTTATTAAAAATGCCCAAAATATCCGGTTACCGGTTACCCTATCTCTTTTCTCTCAAGAAACAGTAAAAATTCGAGTGATACTAGATGTATGAACAAAGAACTGAATAATTTGTATAAAAACATTATTTATTGAATTTGGCTTTAGTATAGTGCATTTAAATGTAATCAATTCGGCAGGATCAATAACATACCTTCTAGTTCTAAGTTATATTTTTTTATCTCACAACGAGAAAAGAAAGCGCTTTGCTTTTATCTCTTTGATGATAGGTGACGATAATACCGAAGGCGGAATCGCACTTCCCTGGAATCCGAAAGTAATAAATTACATTCTTCAAACCTCTAATAATATTAATTATTTTTTATCCCGGTTCTCTTGTTACTGGGTACGTCATTTCATTGTTTCCGTGTTCGAATCCTACATTTGATTGTGTTTGTTTTGGTTGGTGGTAGGGATTGTGTTAAGTCCTCATCTTATTAAGTCTGTAGCCGTAATATTATTAGACAATCCAGATCTTTAGAATACTTAATTGTATTAAACACATTTCGATTAACTCCTTGTCCACCTTGTCCACCTGTCCTACCACCAGTACAGACAATGATGAACAAAGGTTTGTTCATCATTGTCTGTACTACATTATGTATGTCATTTCAGTGCAACAGAGAATATATTAATACTCGTCTTTCACGAAAACTCCTAGAAAGCATTAACAAATTAAATTACTATTGTGTCTGGCACCGCAGCTGAACGCTTATGTAGTTATTTATATTTGTTGTGTTCCCACAGTTAGACATAACCAACAGTTAGACATAAGATAACAGCTCATTAATTGAGGATTTCGGGCAAAGTGTGTGTCCACCCTTTAACACTATTAGTTGAGATGAATACCAAACGCTAGCGCAATGCAAATTTAAAACTACTTTCGTTGGCATATAAAGTAGTAAATCATAATTATATATTCTTTCCAGCCTTCAGCTCCTGATCTTTTATTGATATAAAATTGAAAAGACAAAATGATTGGATTCAATCGGTCAGCATCATTGTTGGTGGTCTGGCTGGCATTCGCTTTGCAATACTACACTTTCGGCAATGACCTATTATGGTACATTTTCGCGTGCCCCCTGATCCTAACAGCTGTTTACGCATTGGGAACCTATGACCATGGATACTGGGCAGACAGAGGGATCTTCTCGCCGCCAGCATGGCCGTTTGTGGGCCACATCAAGTCTGTCGTGATGTTCGAGGAGCAAGGAGGCTTGTGTTTCAAGAGGATTTATGACACTTACAAGGACTTGAGGTTTTTGGGTAAGTGATGCTATCTCATACTCTGTTTTATACATTTGTTTGCGGGAGTTTGAGGTTTAGGAAGTTTCGCAATGCGTCAATTGTCCAACAAGCATTTCGTCCAACGTGTATTATTGGTTGAACACGCATTTATTTATTTATAGTAGGTAATAAATAAATTCGTTTGTTTTAATATTATATTATTTATCCCCACGTGCTATTGTCCATGTGGGAGGCCTGTGCCCAGCAGTGGGACGTTAATAGGCTGATGATGATGATGATGATGATACATACCCCTTTTTAAACAAAAATAATAGTCTAGCTTTCACGGTTCATGAGATACAGCCTGGTGACAGACAGACGACGGACAGCGGAGTCTTAGTAATAGCGTCCCGTTTTTACCCTTTGGTACGGAACCCTAAAAATAACAGCGACTGATTTAAAGCCAACTGCAGGATTAATTAACGAATTCGTTTCACGACTAAGCTCTTCATTGACGAACTGCGTAATGACGATTCACGAAATGGACAAACTGCGTAATGACGAATCACGAAATGGATGAACCGCGTAATGACGATTCACGAAATGGTCTAATCAAATTATTGAGGAATTGAGTACCTAGTAAGCGAACGGCAAAATGCGAAATAGACGAATTGCGTATTGGACCTACGGCTAACAAATCCTTGGTCTCGCCATGTGCAGTTCCACGTGGAAAAGCCTGTGCCCCACAGTAGGACATTTATAAGCTAATAATGATTAAACTTAACTTACGTTTCGCTGATATGTCACTTCCTCTATTCCAGGAACGCACCAGTTCTACCAGCGCACCTTGGTAGTCCGTGACCCCGCGCTGATCAAGCGCATGTGCTGCACCGACTTCCAGCACTTCGTAGACCGCGGCTTCTTCTTTAGGGAAGACGTGGATCCACTGGCCGGCTCCGTGCTGTACCTGAGGGGGGCGCGCTGGAAGCGGCTAAGGGCTAAGATATCGCCCATATTCTCGTAAGTCCATAAAAGTATCAAGTTACTTGGCCAGGGCCAGTGTGGTAGATTATGGCCTATCTATCCATGATCTGTTGTAGGAAGGTCTGTGCACAACAGTGTGACGTTTATAGGCTGATGATGATGATGACATAAATGTAACACGCAGCCAATATAGGTACTTTCGTACAGCCACTGCTGTTTTTTATATAAATACATACATACTAATAATCACGATTATCCCCGAAGGGTTAGTCAGAGAGGCAATGAGGACAGCTAAAGCAGTCCTCTACCAAATTCCACTTTTCACCAAATAGCGACTGCACATATGTGCACAACATGTCAGGTGGTGAGCCCATCGCTGCTCTATGCTGTTGGATGTTTGTGTAGTCTTTATAAATTATATAAATAAACCATTGTCTTATCGATCTTTCTATCAGTGAAAACCCCGATCTATTGTGTGGTTTAGAAGGAGAAAGCTGAGCCACAGACACAGGAAAACGGCGCCTTTACTTTATAATATGTAATGATATGTATATTGTTTCAGACCAAATAAACTAAGAGGAATGTTCCCACTGATAGACGACATTACCAAAGAATTTATGATGCGAGTGAAAAAGCTTTGCAATTTGAATAACATACATGCTAAAGACAGCATCAAACAAAACGGCAAAGCTTATAAATCGGAAGAGAATAACAATAAAGCTTTTAGCAAAGTTGAGGAAAATAATAATGATTATAATATAGTAGGGATAAATAATTGTAATGCTGTGGTTGATGCGGAGAAGCTGGTAGGCGGATTCACGGCAGACGCGATTGTGCCTTGTGCATTTGGCCTCAAAAGCAATGTCATGGACAATGAGCAAGACCCTTTCGCTGTGGCTTTGCATGCCTTCTACGAAATGTCGCTGTACAATATATTTGAGAAGTAAGTATTTTCATAAAATACCTTGACGATAACGAAAAATTTAAAAATGGCAACCTCAGTTGGGAACCCCCGTCCTCCGCAATCCGGGCGGCTGCCTAGACCTCTCCACCGCCGAGGTATTGGATAGACCTGTCGAAATTTTAAAATTATAATAATAATAGTTCGTTTTTAAAATGCAACAGACAGAAAATGGGTAAATTTTGCCAGTCACTATGATTGTAGGACATTTTTTTTTTTTTACGGTTAACGGGTATTTACAGAATTTAACTGTTCTGTGGACATTTTAGTCCCGTATTCAATTGCATTGAGCTTTTACATGAAACTCGTGTGTTTAGATCATTTCATTTAGAAAGTGGAGAGTCACCGTATACTTAGTGTTCAAATGCGACATTTAAGCAAGTAATGACTTTTTAAATACGAAATGATTTTTCACTTAACTTGTTAACGTTTCATTACTATAATGTAATGTTCTCACTAAAACGAGTAGAGGCAGTCTTTCAGACGAAACAATTTATGAAAAATGGTCTGAAATGTAATGTTATACTTTAACAGAACTATGCGTCAGTACTGGCCGGCGTTCGTCCTGTTCTTCAGGATGAGGATCATTCCGAAGAGAACGCATGATTTCTTCTACAACATCGTCACACGCGTGCTCAGAGATAGGGAAAACGGTAAGCAAAATATGAATCCTTATGTTTTTATTTTCACAATGGGAAAATTCTTGTGGTTTATAACACTAATGGTAAGTGACGGTAAGGCCGAAGGTGGAAGTGCACTATTCAGTAACGGGCTCTTTCATCTGTAACTGACGGAACACAATGCTACAAATATAATTACTATTCTCAGAAGAAGTCCTGCCACCAAGATAATATGTATCACCTACTGGAATTCGAAACAGTTTACTGTGGATGTGCAGCTAGAGGTCTTATCACAAAACAGTGGTTGATAATCCGACATTGGCGGTTATTAGCTCTTCGATATATGAGTCTTTGGATATATGTGACCATGCAGCCTATTACGAATTTTGCTTACTAATGGTATATGCGTCGGTATTTCAGGGACGCAGGAAAAGCGTGGTGACTTCATCGACATGATGATGGCGCTGCGTAGCGATGACACCAACAACAACAACATCAAGCCTGTCGACGATGACGTCGAGATCAGTGAGTGTTATTTTTAAGAAATTCATATAGACATGGAAAGAGAATGAGAGAAAATGAAGCTAAAAGAGTTAGCAAAGAGTCTTTGAATTGCTTACCTCCCATCGGGCGTGATATTACATAAAATGTTTACTAGAAAAAAAATCAACCAGTCTCAGGAAGCTCGAGTGGGATTCGAACCCACGACCTTTGGATTGCCGGTCCACTTCTCTAACCGCTGAGCTACCGAGACCCAAGAAGACTCGCTGAATTTTTCCTAGTAGATTTGATTACGCTGCAAGCCAGCGGTATTACGTCACTGTGAAGTCTACCCTCGAGTTCGAATCCCACTCGAGCTTCCTGAGACTGGTTGATTTTTTACAGTAAACCTTTTATCCGTTATCTATATATCATTGTGAATGCAAAATTTCAATAATAGTGATATTACATGTTTAGAAAAGATAATTTCATTTGTGTATATTATCTTAGCTTTTGCTATCTCCAGTATATCATTCAATAAAATAAGATTCTGCTAAGAATCCGGCTGGATGGCGACCACCCTAATACCTTTATCTGTCGCCAAATGGCATTGCTTTGCATTGCTGGTACTAGGACCTAGGGCCCTCTGAAATAGAGGCGTTTGCGTTTCGTATTAGGCGAGCAATATGTATAGCTCGTTAGCCGGAACAATCACATTAAATTAAATAAAACACTTAATTACACAAAGAAAGGAAGAAACATCTAACAATTATACTTAAATGATAAAAACACATTCAGCAAAATTATTTTTCACTGCCCCGCAAATCGTGTTTAACATTTCTCGCGCGAGTTATGGTCGGGAAGATTTAGCTCAATGGTTCCATAACTTAACATCACATAACATGCCCACATGCCCGAGTCCCGAAGCGAGGGAGAATTATGATACATTTTAGCCGATTCACAAAATTGAGACCGAAAGAACTTGAAACTCGTTTTAAGTTTTTGTTTTAATGGTGTAATTCGCATTTTTTGCTTGCTGCAAAGTTATATTGTCAGTCTGGGAGACATTATCAAAATTTAAGTTTGTAACCGAGATTGTCATGGCGTCGCGTCGCGAGCATTTTACCGCCACAAATTACGGTGTCAGGGCCTTTAACAGCCATTAAAGTTAAGCGAAATAGGCCCACACTGTTGTGGGACAAATAGCTAATTCAGCATTAGATTCAGAACCTATGTATCTGTTTTAGATTAAATGAAAAATAGTGATTGTACTTTTAAAAAACATGATGATCATCATCATCATGGGTCTTTGCATCTAAAGCTGACGATTTATGATGCAACATTTGACAGACATCGCTTTTGATGGCTAAATAAACCAATGCGAGAGCAGCGTGATCTACCACAAGTCTGACTGAAAAAGTTTGCGGCAGCTGGTACTGTATATTATAGCCTACATACTTTCTACTTCTGGGCAAAGGCCTCCATTATTGAAATCAAGTCATCGCTATCGCTTATTGATGGGTATTATGCTCTTGCCCAATGCGGGTTGATGATCACAAAGCCGTGCTATGTATTACTACAAAGAATAGAGAAATAAAAGAGTTGAATTAATAAACATTGTGTTGTAGCGGACATGGTGATAGCGGCCAACGCGTTCATCATCTTCTTGGGAGGGTTTGAGACGACCTCCGCCACGCTGGCCTTCATGTTCCTGGAGCTGGCTGCTCGAGAGGATCTGCAGCAGCGGCTGAGGCAGGAGGTGGAACGGGTGGCGGAGGCCCACGGGGGGGACGTCCCATACGAGGCACTGCAGGAACTGACGTACATGGACATGGTTATACAAGGTTAGTGTTGACTTTGTTAAACAGCTGGTTTGAGGTGGCATATCCTCATTTGTTATGTTCTTGGAGCTGGTGGCGCCAGAGGACTTGTAGGAGTGGCTGAGGGAGAAGGTAAAGTTTCTTCAAATGGCGCTGCAAGAATTGCCTTACATTACAAGGACATGGGTATAAAAGGCTGGTATTGATTCTAATTTGTTAAACAGTGGATTGATCTTGATTCTTCTTCTGTTTTGCTTGTAGATAGGAAACTTTATGGTAATTACGCGCGAGTGTGATATTGCCGCCACTATTGCATTCAAATTGTAATTGCAACGTTGCTAAAACAAAGATGGAATTACTTAAGAAAAATAGTTAGTAGTAATTGAAGTTGAATGTACTTTTTTTTATAAAATGTGACCCACATTTATTTATTATTATTGGTCCCAATTCTGCTCTCCATTCGATTCGAACAAACGTATATCAGGTTATGTGTAATTTCATTAACACGTTGTACAGTAGTCAAACAGGAGCCAAATGTCCAAAACAGGAACTGGTTATACGATTGTGAAACATAGGTTCCGGTCTATTTGTGTTATTGTATGTGAAACGGCAATAAGATGTTTGCACATTGTGTAGTCTCGTAACAGGTATGTCATCGTGAACACCACTGTCACAGTAATACACTCTTGCTTAGATTAAAACAAAAAGGGAAGATACGGCATGCTCCTACTTGTAGTCATTCAAAATATAGTCCTACTCAACTACTTAAGCAAACACTTACACACGCACACCTAAAAAGTGTAAATCGAGCGAGCGAGACAAAGTGGTAAGTTTCAACGTCAGCGCGAGGGAGTCAGCAGGTAGCGCGTTGACGTCTCGGTCGCTTCGCAACAGACGAGTACGTACGACCGATTCCGACGCCACTGCGGAGTAGCGTCTTTCTCTTTTTCACACAGTAGAATATCTGCAATAGGGCGATGTAGCCTGTTCGCTCGGCAAATTGTGACTGAAGTGAAATTGTGCCTTTAGGTTAGGCCTAATTTTGGCGGCTCACTCACGAGACGCTAATGCCGTATCTTCCCTTTTTGTTTTAATCTAAGCACTCTTGTCAAGAAAGTACCGGGAAAAGATCAATAATGGCGACTATAGCTTTGTTAGATTAGTTGTTAAGTCTTAACTATAAGTTAGTTTACTGTTTTTTTATTATTATTATTATTGACGTCAATAAGTGCCTGTAAAGGTTTACATCGAATAAATATTTTGACTTGACTTGAATACACAAAATGTTAGTTATTCATCAAAATTTATTTTATCGCCTTCAAAGTATGCTCCTACAGAAACAATACACTTACGCCAACGAATAATCCAATCATCAAAACATTTTTTAAATGCTCTTTCTGGAATTGAGTTCAGTTCTCACTCAAATTCTCCTTTATATCTTCTACCGAATGAAAACGTGTGCGGGGTGACACGAAGTGGTAATTTGAGTTTAGGAAAAAGAAAGAAGTCGGCTGGAGCCATATCTGATGAATCAGGTGGTTGCTCGATGGTATTTGTTGAGTTTTTGGTCACAATTTCGTTCACAATGATGGCCTTGTGCGAAGGCGCATTATCGTAGTGCAAAATCCAAGCGTCTGTGTGTCACAGCTATGCTCGCAGCGTCTGTGTGTCGCTTTTGGTAGCAGCGGCTGCAACAGCGGTGAGCGTTGCAGCCGTTTAATAACATTGGTATTCTACTAAATAATTTTCAACGCTGTTCGGCACCTAGCTCCGTACGGCTGTAAGCGGCATGTTATGGAGTCGGTTACCTATCATAAATTCGAAATTTGCCTGTACGAATTTTATTTGGCCGAAAACGTTTCATAATTTATTGTTTTCCATAATTTTCCTTTTACCGAAAACACAATTTACAAAGTTTTGAAATGCCGATTATCGATTGTTATTTTTTTCAATATCTCTATATTTTGAAATCCCACTCAACGTTTGGCCGGAGCTATTAATGCTAGACTATTCATTTTCCAGAAACACGTTTCCAATATGATTAAAATACAACATTTCAAATAATTGAAATCCATAATATCATCGAACAACTTGTAATCATAGTAACGTTTAAGCATGCAAACAAGCATGCAGCATGTAAGCAAGCAAGCTTGGAGCTTGCAAGCAAGCTGCGGCATGCATGCAAGCATGCAGCATGCAAGCAAGCATGCAGCATGCAAACAAGCATGCAGCATCTAAGCTAAGCAAGCAAGCTTGGAGCTTGCAAGGAAGCTGCGGCATGCATGCAAGCAAGCATGCAAGCAAGCATGCAGCATGCAAACAAGCAAGCAGCAAGCAACCAAGCATGAAGTATGCAGCAAGCATGCAGCATGCAACCAAGCATGCAGCAGGCATGGTTTCTGTCACGGCTCCGGCGCTGCGAGGCTCCGGCGGTCCCACGCGAGCTTATCGTCGCAGATGGCTTACGCTCACCACCGCAGCTTCGGCTTGCTGGCCGGCTCTGCCAGCCAGCCTCAGCCGCGGCGGCGCGCGTTAAACCCACCTGCTCCTCAGCTCGCGGGACGCCTCGCCCCTCCGCACCTACGCGGGCTTGAATTACACTCTAGCGTAGGGTAGACAAGACTACGTGGAGTCGGTTTTGCCGCGATTCGTTTCTGTCACTGACTTTTGAAACACAATCTTACCGGAAACATAAAGTATTAACTTTTTAAGACATTTAAGATTATTCACCTAATAATATAAATATAATATGAAAAACAAAAAAAACTAGGTATGAGTGTGATATTTTGGAGGAAAAGTTACTTCGAATTGTAATACTTCTAGATACTAAATTTATTGTAAACAAAACATCTTCCTAAAGAAAAAAAGTAGTTTTGATAATCGGCTAATAGTTTTTCTGGAAAATGAAACGTATGTATGATAAGTTTATGGATTAACAAAATTATGTAAATTGTAATTCGTACAGGAAAATTTCGAATTTATGATAGGTTACCTATGGAGTCACTTCTTTGACATTTCTTGTAGATATAAATCAGTATTCTGTAAATAAAACAGCCGCAACTTTGACCAAAACCGTGACTGCAGAGAACGATGTGACGGCTGTAACATCTGCAATGCGCGCATCGTCTATGTGTCGCTTAGAGAATCGCATAGCTGTACCTAAATGCCGCTTGTGTGTAAGGCTCCCACAAGCTCGTTCTATATTACCGTGTCTTATCCTAACCGTGCAGCCGCGATTTGATTTCGTTCCGTTAATCTGTGCCGCCATCATTAATCTTTGGCATGCAGCACCCCGCGCCCCGAGTTACACGCGACCTCGTACATCAATTAGTGCCTGATTACATTCTGTACCATTATGTGTCGGCTAAAATATTACCTGATGTTATTTTGGATGATGCTCTGCAATAATAATGTGATGAACGTTAACAGTTTTGATTTATCGCGTTACTCACATTTCATTTGACTTTTGTGTTTTATGCGGATGCGGAGGAGATAAACCGTGTCGCGTAGCGGTTAGGGCATGGATACCGGTATACCGATATTTTGACGTGACAACGTCTTAAATTAGGTTGCGGCTGGGAGTCACTTATGAAAAAGTGTAACGCTCGGTAACGTTACGATGAGTCACCGAACGAGAGAGAGGCCCGCCGAATGCCTTGCGTCTCTCTCCCACTCAACTATGTTTTAAATATAATTCTTTGTTTAAATAAATGTTTTAAATTGTTACTATTATTTCATCCTTCTTCCTACTATACGAATGAATATTCACATTAAAATTATTTTACCACTCAAAGTCGTTGTCACGTAAAACTTTCGCCCGTATACCGACTTTACAGGCAACCAATTTTTGACGTGACAACGTCTTAAATTAGGTTGCGGCTGGGAGTCACTTATGAAAAAGTGTAACGCTCGGTAACGTTACGATGAGTCACCGAACGAGAGAGAGGCCCGCCGAATGCCTTGCGTCTCTCTCCCACTCAACTATGTTTTAAATACAATTCTTTGTTTAAATAAATGTTTTAAATTGTTACTATTATTTCATCCTTCTTCCTACTATACGAATGAATATTCACATTAAAATTATTTTACCACTCAAAGTCGTTGTCACGTAAAACTTTCGCCCGTATACCGACTTTACAGGCAACCAATTTTTGACGTGACAACGTCTTAAATTAGGTTGCGGCTGGGAGTCACTTATGAAAAAGTGTAACGCTCGGTAACGTTACGATGAGTCACCGAACGAGAGAGAGGCCCGCCGAATGCCTTGCGTCTCTCTCCCACTCAACTATGTTTTAAATATAATTCTTTGTTTAAATAAATGTTTTAAATTGTTACTATTATTTCATCCTTCTTCCTACTATACGAATGAATATTCACATTAAAATTATTTTACCACTCAAAGTCGTTGTCACGTAAAACTTTCGCCCGTATACCGACTTTACAGGCAACCAATTTTTGACGTGACAACGTCTTAAATTAGGTTGCGGCTGGGAGTCACTTATGAAAAAGTGTAACGCTCGGTAACGTTACGATGAGTCACCGAACGAGAGAGAGGCCCGCCGAATGCCTTGCGTCTCTCTCCCACTCAACTATGTTTTAAATATAATTCTTTGTTTAAATAAATGTTTTAAATTGTTACTATTATTTCATCCTTCTTCCTACTATACGAATGAATATTCACATTAAAATTATTTTACCACTCAAAGTCGTTGTCACGTAAAACTTTCGCCCGTATACCGACTTTACAGGCAACCAATTTTTTTTCTAGTAATCATTTTAGAATACAATTTTTTTTTTTGGTATTTTGATACCGGTAATTAAGGATAAAATACCGTTATTTCGGTATATCGAAAAAAGTGATCTATTTTTGCAAGGATGTTTAAAGACTATGCATAATTCTCGATTTCTATGATTCATAGTGATGTTCATACTGCAGATGAGTTTTATATGTTTTTATATAAGTACCTCTTAAGCATTCCTCCCACAAGCGTTGAATCAGAAAGGGCCTTTTCAGCTACAAGTTACATAAATGTAACAAAATAAGATCATCGCTCAACAACGCAAGTTTGGATGCGTTGTGTTATCTTCGTTCGATTTTCCAACAAACGTGATCTGCCTGATTGATGGACTTGACCTGCCCCTTTTGGTTTTTATCAAAATAATTACTTTTACGGTACCTTCACTTTCAATTTGATTTTGTTTTAAGAATACGTTCGTTGTCATAGTATAAGCTGTGGCTGTGACTAAAAGAAATATACGAAATTTTTGTTACATGTTTTCTTACCATTAGAGAGTAAGACTGATTTTAATACCTAAGTATTTGATTGTGGTATCTGTGCCAATGAAACAATATAAATAATTATTGGTATTATTAATATCAAATAGCGTATATTATTTAATTACCTAAGTATACTTTTGTAACTCATTTTGTGGTTTCTAGGGAGTTGAATAGTTTAGAGTGTTTCTGCCATGTAGCGAAAAAAATGCTTTAATCCCTCTCCGTAAACGAGACTTACTAATCGTTCTTGGATTCATTTAAACAGTAACTGGCAGTATTTAAGAAAATACCGAAAAATACCTAAATTTCGGTATACCGGTATTTGGAATTTCAATAAGTACCGGTATGAAAATCATCCCGGTATTCCATGCCCTAGTAGCGGTGAAAGTGAAAGTCGTAAAAGGCGACTAACGGACTGAGGACTGCTCATACATCCAACGGCATGGAGCGGCGATGGGATCACCACCTGTCACGCTGAGCACATGTGCAGTTGCTATTTGGTGCAAAGTGGACTTTGGTAGGGGACTGCTTTAGCTGTCCTCATTGCCTGGTCTTTGACTAACCCTTCGGGTATATTAGTCGTGATTATATGTGTGTATGCACATGCTCAATCATGGCCGCCCCTTGCCGCCCGTGTTTCGGGTTCAGAACAATAACTAAAGCATTATTGTTCTGAGGTTTCAGGTCTATCCACAGATAATAAATCGCAAATTTATTTTGTAAAAATAAATTATTTACAAATTATTTTATAAAAAAAACTATTGGAATCATAAACTACCATTTCCAACATATTTCATATATTGTTACAACTCTCAAATAGCCAATTATTTGTTGCAATTATTGAATATGTCTTATTTTTTTTTTACTCTCACACCAATTATCTAGCCCAGGTTAAGCTCAAGCTTGTTATTATTGGTTAGCTAATGGATAAACATACTTAATATAAGTACCAAGAAAACACCCAGACTCAAAATCAAATCAGGAAAACAGTTATTTCTAATTGACCCGACCGGGAATTGAACCCGGGACCTCGGACCTCTGGGACCTCAGAGATAGCGAAGCCAGAAACGGCGGGCGTGCTAACCACTCAAACACAGAGCGTCAAAGTATACATTTACTTTACTTTTACAGCGATAATGAATGAGTCCGTTTGTGTGCAGTGTGACCATCTCAAAATTGGCGAATCTGCCCGACACTGGGCAAAAATCTGCCACGTTCCAAATTTCTAAATAAAATTGAAATTATTACCTAAAAAAAAGCTCATCGCCACCTTTTTGTGTACCTACAACTATTCTAATTGTAATATTGAAATTACTACCTAAAAAAAAAGTCGTCGGCAACTTGAAATCTGCCAGATTCTGCTACTTTTTTGAATTACAATTTTACATTATTGAAATGATTGTCTATAAAAAAGCTCGACGTTACATTTCCTTGAAACCTGCCAAATTCTGCCACTTTTTAGAATCGTCAGCATAGTCTCCCACAGTTAAAATTTAAGTGCCAAATCTGCCCAAATGGCAGCAATCTGCCACAAATGGTCACACTGTTTGTGTGTTTCACAGAGACGCTACGCCTGTACCCACCGTTCCCGAGCATCCAGCGCATCTGCACGCGCGCGTACGCCGTGCCCGACGCCGCCGCCGCCGTGGACCCCGGCACCATCGTGCTGTTCCCAACCCTGGGGATACAGCGGGACGAACAGGTGCTAACACCATCATCACTCTCTTATCTTATCTAGTGGGACTTGCAGCGGTCACCCTCTAGCACTAGCAAGTCGACCGATTAAGATCTTTTGGACAGCCCCGTCCTATCACTCTGCTTCGTCAGTGGAAATGACGGCTGCTGGCGTGGACCCCGGCACCATCATCCCTACGCTGGGGATACAGCGGGACGAACTAGTGGTAAGCATCACCACTACGCCCTGGGGCCCTACTGTCACCTCTTATAGCAATATTACTTTAATCTTCTGTTACGGACAGTACGGTTGTTAAAGATAATAAGCTTTTAAGTGTAGAGTTAGTTTAATGGCTCGTATTTTTATTTTTGCTTTAACTTAATAATGGTTAGATAAAAAGTTGTTTTTGTATTGTTTTCTAAGGTTTATGCGAGCACTACACATTGAAATCAAACACGGACCCTGTAAATGGCTCGAAACGTCAGGAAACTAAAAAAACTATGTAATGTAGTAAAATTAAACGCGAGTTAATCCGTGAAAAGTGTTACATTTCATGTTGTTTGTGTTTTGAATATTGTGAGTATTTTTTTAGGGATGGCTTTACGAACTTTCTAGAACGAACATAAAGGATTTTAATGGTCAAGCTATTTGAAAACCAGTAAAATCCCGAGTAAAAAGCATTATGCTTATGAGAATTGCGCACACGTGTAAGGTTATTTGCTGTTATTCGGAGACATTAGCGATTGCCAAAATGCATGCATGCATTTCATGGAAGACCTGAAATAAAATAACAACAAATGTCCCGTTTTGTTATTATTTTGTAAGACAATACATTTATTGTAAGTCGGACTACCAAGGCTCGGGTAATTTTTAATTGTTTATGGTTATTGTTTTTTGAGCGACCTTAATGGTGGGGTGCTGAACCCCATCTGGTCGGGACTCGGGTAGCTCGCCGCTCGCTGCGAGCGAGACCCTTCGCGAACCTTTGGGTCCCTGCCCCCACAACCCGCACGCACGACATAATATTATAAAAGGAGAGCCGAGAAGTCAGTTTTTTCATCCGAAAAGAGTAAGTAACCGTCAGTTCCATTCGAGTCAACCGCTGTCCGCTTTGTTTTAGAAAAAAATGTATGTTATGTCAAATGTTATGTAAATAAAAATCTCTGCTGTAGGAAAATAATAGATCGCTTATTATTCATCACCTATCTCACTATGCGTAGTACTGCTTTTAAAGTAATACCACAGAATAACTAATAGTACGTAATACTTACTGCTTTAAGAGTTGATGGTACTGATCGACTCGATCTCGATCGAATATTGTCGTTTGGTGGCCGCAGTTTTGTGACTAATCTACGGTTTTAAGTACTTACTCCGTACTGGTAGGTATTAGGGCATTCAGCAGACAGCACTTATTACGGTATTAGAGTATTCAGCACTTATTTTTTAAGGTTTCAGATAACATAACTCGGTACTTGTCGTTCGTGGTCCCGAGTCATCCCCATGGCGTAGAATGGATGGTACTAGGTTTTTTTTTATGGGTAGGCCTCCCCTTTCCTTCCCTAGGTCTCGCTGTATGCGTAAGCCATTTAGCCTAGTTAAAAAAGATGTTAGATAACATCGTACCCGTTTAAATGAGACGCTTCTTTACGGATGAAACTCACGTTTATTTACTCATTTTTGAGTTTTATTTAGTCCTGCCTGACGTTTCGAACCCGTTATAGGGTCCGTGGCTACAGGGAGACTGAGGTGTTGGTCGTCTCATGATCAAAAGTTTCTTGCATACCGTCAATAATCGTATCCTTTTTTTTTAGTATTTCGAGCGAGCCGACAGCTTCGAGCCCGACCGCTGGGCGGAGGGCCGGCCGCAGCCGCCGCCGGGCGTCTACATGCCCTTCGGAGATGGGCCCCGGTATTGCGTAGGTAAGTGCACCTTACAGTCAAACACTAATTTTTATTTTATTATTTCAGTAAGGGGTAAGTACTTGGCCTTCATCTCACCTGATGTTACCTGATAAATACCTGTGTGTTTATGATTTTATAGGAATTATTATTGTAAAACACGGTCGTAATGTGCATTTACATCACAGCATGAAATTTTAGAGGTAACTTCAGCATTTTTTTCTATCAAGCCAAATTTCATCGTGTTTTGGCTTCGTTCATCCCCTCACACATAGTGTGGCGATGAATTTCCAAAAATCGAATTTTACTGCAAGCGATTTTTGCATTCGCATAATTTCCCAATCGAATCGTTTCCTGATATTTTTTTTTTCCAGAGGTTGATTTTTTTTAAAAGCTTTTTCTTTTCGCATTATTTCCCAATCTAATCTTTTTCTGGCGGTTTTTTCCGGACGGTGATAACAAAAATATATATTATGAATTTTTTTTAAGCATAGACATAAGATAGGTAAAATTGTATAAAGTAATATTTCAGTGATCACGTAAGCGAATGAGTAAATTACATGAATATTTGAGAATGGATATAAGTATTACTTTAAGTTAAAAAAAATATTCAGAGATTCCACCTCCGGGAAAAAAACGCATAGAAAATAAAAAAAATGGGAAATACTGCGAATGCAAGAATCGCTTGCAGTAAAATTCGATTTTCGGAAATTCATCGCCACACTCCACACATACCTAGGTACGCTCTGTAATACACATTGAAAATTTCAGTGCGAAATATCTAATATATTTTGAAAAATATCTAATAGACAGCCAATTTTTCCGTTTTCACCGCCTAAGGCCTCTTAATACTAATAGTCTAAGATCCGAGAACGACCTTCACCGAGAAGGTTAATGGATGAAAAGTATTTTATATCAAATTTAATATGTTAAATAATATATCGCGAGTGGGTTGGCTGTCAGTCCAGTACCTTTAATGATTAATTTAATATTAAAAAAAATATTTTTTTTAAAATTGTACTGGTTTGGTGTGTGTGTGTTTGTAATGAGCTTATCTTTAAATAAACATAAATTTTATTTATTTTACCAGACGGTTGCAAATTACTAATATTGACTTGCCCCTTTACACCTGCCTATCCAATGTTATGACAGGAAAAAAATAGTCAACCTAACGTTTGCATATTATAGAGGCTTCATACTTTCGATTGGTACCTATGTAATTTATCTATTATCAAAACATCTTAAGTTAATCTTAGTATTTAAAAAAAATATTTTTAAATATTTAATTAATTATATACTGGACTGAAATTTTTCAGCCAACCTCCTCCTCCACAACCTCGCAATATATTTTTTAACACATTAATTTTGATATAAAATACTTTTCATCCATTAACCGCTCGGTGAAGGTCGTTGTATACTCGGATCCTCTACTATAAGACTTAATCTGCGGATAACAATTTGAATTTTCACCAATCGCTGTCACCGCTTCCGTTCACGGCGCGCGGCAGGCGGCAGTGGCGAACCGGCGAGTTATTTATCACCACGAATACGACGGCAAGTTACAAATTAACAATTTATGTTAAGTCGTGCTGTAACCTACCCGTGTCGTATTGTTTTAGTTGTAATGTAATTTAACGCCCGCGTCGTCGCCGCCATCGCCAAGCCACGGGCCTCGGCTTACACATTCCGCTGATGTTTTGAATTTTTCCTCAATTGTTCCACAGTGTCTACAATTGAGGTAGGTAATATAAGTTTTCTTTTTATATAACAGAAGGAGGCAAACGAGCAGGTGGGTCCCCTGATGAAAAGTAATCACCGCCGCCCATGGACACCGCAAAACCAGAGGAATCGCAGGCGCGTTGCCATCCTTTAAGGAAGGAATAGGAATTGTGAGATGGGCGGGGGGGGGGGGGGGGGGGGGCATGGGCCTCCGGGACTCTCACTGGCCGGACGATACACAACAGCACCAAGTGCCATTATTTCACGCCGGATATTCGTGAGAGGGTGGTATTACGCCGAGCGAGCCGGCCCATATGCGTGTTGCAACGCAGCGTGGCTCTACCACCTCAAAAAACCATAACTAGAGCAGCTATTCCATACAAAAAATGTGCTAAGCTAGATGACAGCGGGTAACGCTTGGGGCGTAAGGGGCGGGGCTTAGTTGTCAGGTGTTGTATGTATACCTATGAGCCGCAATTTAGTGTGTAAAAACATACTTCGCGGTATCGTCTCTAGTTATAATAATACCTCAATGGTATCTATACCTTCGAAAGGAGAAGCGGCACTTTCCATAGAAAAAATACTTAACTTGTATAAGTACAATAGAATTTGGTCATAAAGTAAAGCTAATATTATTTGCTACCTAAACCAAGTTTTGTCTTATTTTTATCGAATCGCGGATAAGAGTTGTTTAATTATTAATATTTTTAAATATGGAAACCACAATGGAAACACTAAGTCTTCAAAAAACAGACATGTTCATTTAAAAATTTCTAACGTGGCTGCATAAACCATAATTCTATTGCTTTTAAAAAAGGGAAATGTCAACAATGCCGTCACGCGTTGAGATAGATCTGCTTTAGTGAATATTCTGAGGATAGATCTCAATGCCGTCACGTATGTTTGTTTTGACCTTAGATTAGATAATCAAATGGATTTGCCATACCTACGAAAAAAACGTGTATACCTATTAGGTATAACCGCGTCTAAACATGGCGGCTTAGTGTTGTATACTTATCGACTTCGTCAATTATCTGTCGATAAAACCACCGATGAAGCTTATTGGTTTCGTACTAAAGTCTACTTTGACATTACCTTAGTCATAGTGGGTTTGAAATGTTTTAATCTTAGATTAAAACAAAGGTTTTTAAGGTTTTAATATTTTATCTAAGTATTAGTCGAAATAACATGGTGGAAAGAAATGATGGGCCCTCACTACATTAAATCTTTTAGTAAGCTCAATTCACAGGAACCATTTCTTTATTTTTAACAAGAAATAAAACTGCTTTCAATTTTTTTTTTAAATTTTGCTTGATCATCCTACCCTTCAGGGTAGGATGATCAAGCAAAATTTCAAACCGGCTAAACATAAAAAAAGTAACTCGCCATTTATTGCACTAATCGATAGCATTATTTTTCAGGATAATGTTTCTCTAATAAACATTTAGTCTTTGAAATAAAAGAAAGGTGAACGCTAACATTTATTTTATCTTCAATTGCATACGAAGTATACATGTAAACATGAAAGAAAATTTTAGGAAAACTTTGATTGCAGTTCTGTATCTTTTTAAAATAAAAGAATGTTTCCGATGAGTAAAATGATCTAGCTAAAGGATTTTTAGGCAGTTTCCCTACAGGGCCCGTAATTTTGTGCCATACTGTATATATAATTAACATATTATGGTACATAGGTACCCGTGCAATGGGGATATTGAGAAGGATATGGTTTGGGATAGGTATTGCAAAAAAAAATTTCATACATCCTGTATTTGTTTATTTATATTAATTCGCTTTTCAATATTGTTTAAGGCATCTTTTAAATCTAGTCACTATGAAAAAAGGCCGGCCGGTGTACATAAGCCCCATAGCAACTGGGCAATGTAATTAAAACTGCATAACTAGTCACTTTTCCCGGTCCGTATGAATAATGACCACCCTATTACCCTATTTTATATTTTCCTTGCCAATGATCTCCAACCAAATTCTTTTTTTTATGTTTATTTTGTGGCAGTCTGGAAAAAAAATAATCTTATATTATATCATCAATTAAATCAGCTTTTATTTTCTAAAGTTTCCTATGTTTAGAAGGGGCTTTACCCATTGGTAATATGAAAAAATAAGTTTTACACAAAAAAATGGTCTGAAATACTAAAGTCTGCAACAAATCGACAAAGCGTGCGATGTATCGCACAAGAACATCACTAGTCAAAACAAATAGAATCTGCACAAAACTGAAATACTAACATTTTTAAAAAAGTAAGACAGAATACTTTACTCAAAATAATATCTACTGTTTTTTTTACCACCTATCTAAAGAATTACAAGGCTACTAACAACAGTAAAACACAGATAAATAGCTTACCGGTGAAATGTTAAATTTGGCCGATTTCGGCTTACTTTGAACTACAATATAGTATGCTACACTTATTAGGCATTATGCAGTATTGTTTTTTAACTTTATGTTACCACAATCACAGCACAATCCTAGAAAATTCATAAAACTTAATTTTGTAAACACAGCGAAGTCGTAAGTACCAGCGCGTCACAATATGGCGGACCCGGCACAGGCCTGACGTCATGACAAATGTTGCCATTAGAGCGAAATTGTTGTCTATAGAGTTGGCTTGTTTTTATTGCATACGTTAGACAAAGACGCCATCATGTTTATTATTTCGTCTTTTAAACTATAATATAACTAAGTATCTACATGTTGTTGTAACATTTCCATAGGATTCCTTTTTCTGAGGTTTTGACAGCTATGGAGTGTCATTTGTCAACAACTGTCATTTGTTGATCGATATTGCCAGATAATTAATGAATAACAGATAAAAAAATAAAAACATAAAAAAAATACAACTTAAGCATAAAACGTCTAGTAAGATGTGTTTGAGCAAAAGACATAATACTTAATATGAATTCCTCCAAAGATCTACTTACTAATGATTCCGTAATAAATCCTACTAAAACACTTTTAAAAGCCACACGGAAAAGTGAAATTAAGTATCCAACAAAACCCGCTAAACACCAGTCTGCCACTAAAATAGAATTGACCAATAGCAGAATTATTTTACTTACGACACGTGACCTTAGAACAGCGTGTCACTCACAATTGGGCGTTATTGTTGTCGTCGCGAACAAACAAAGGAACTTCTGATTTTTTATTAAAATTAATATAGGTACCTACATGAATTATCTTCGTTTGTGACAAAGTGCCTTTAAACCCTCCTCTGTATAAGTACTGTGTTGTGTAGCACACATTATAAGCGAAACACATTTAGACCGACTTGAAAATTAAACCCAGACCACCCAGAATGATGTCTGGCAGCTAAGTAGCACATTTGCGTGCTCTACAAAAATGTTGCATTGCATTAACGTAACGCTAAACTTTTATAACTTATCGTTATACTTAACTAAGACAAAAAGTACAATATCACGAATGGACCTGTAACTCTTTATGTCAAAGGCCTAGAGATGGTAATACTTCAAAGTTACGACTTAACAAAACGTTATTGCACCCGCTCCGTTTGAACCAAAATGTTTTCTCATACCAAATAACCTTTGAGCCCTTTGTCATGTAGGTACACGTTACTACCACTACCACATAACACTCATAATTCGTGGTAACATTTAATTCAGAGGCGTCGCGTCGTCGTCGGCACGGAACTGAGTCTTCGGTAGACGAGCGGACAGAAGCCCGGGTATAACGCCAGAAATCGTGGTTCAATCAACTGTGCCATAGCTCCGTTAAACTACTAACGTAAACCCACTCCTACACAGTCATTTAAGATTAACAGAATGGGTGAACAGGACTATATGTGTTAAAGGCATATTATTAATAATCTTTTTCCGACTGCGGAAACGTTGGCGAGACGATCTCGATGCCTTTGTGGGAAACTGGTGGGAAAGCGCCAAGGATAGAGATGCGTGGAAGGGTTTGGGGAGGCCATTGCTCAGCAGTGGGACAAAATAGGCTCAATAAATAATCTTTTAAAAAAATATTTAAGTAATCATCTTCTGATGACCTTTGGTGTTAGAGTGGTTAACTGGTTAGCGCGCTGCTATGCGATTCTCTAAGCGACACATAGACGCTGCGCGCATGGCTGTGATCTGCTGTCTCTTTCCAATTCTATGAATACGAAAGAGACAGAGTCATTCTTAGCACTGCGGCAGCCGCTGCTACCAAGGCTTTATAGAACCGCACTGCTCATTCTGGCGTCGCCGTCGCGCCACCTCTGAGATCCCGGTTGGATCCATTACATAAAACCGTTGTTCTAAATTGATTTCGAGTCTGGGTGTTCTATGTTTATGTACATATCCGTTATCTTTTTAAATATGTTTCAAACAGGCTTAACTTGGGCTAGATAATCGGTGTGACAGTGATGGGAAAGTTATAGTAATATAAGCATTGATACTCAATGAACATAAGTGACTATACTTAGGTAGGTAAGTGAGAAAAAACTTGCACCATAACAGAGCTTCGTTTACGTGCATAGTAACTATTAGGTACTCAATCAATCAGTGGCTTGGTGTGCGGGCGGGACATATTTCCGTTGTGGTGACGTCACCATTATAATAAAAAAACACAAAAAAGGTAGTTAACAAAGACTGATCAGTCCGTGTCTCTGATCACTCTCTGACCGACTAACAATGGCTCATATACATGCTATGGGCTCTCTGTTAGAATACAAATACAATAATTATTCTTAATTTAGGTATTGCATTAAGTTTGAAAAAAAACACAATGGATATTTTTATTTGGTGGTCGTTGGTATCTTGTGCGCGTCATCGGAATTAGCAAACATAACAATAAACACACACGTTAACAATTTGACATGGCGAGGTTACAAATTCAGTTTTTATGCATATCTACTGCAGTGTTTGGGCACAGTAATATTAACGTGGTTTGAGTTGGCCAATGTTTGCGTAAATCTACAACTTATTGTAGAATTATTATTGTAGAACCGTGTTGCGAAGCGTGTTGAGGAGCTCGATGGCGCAGCGGCTAGCGCGTTCGGCTTGCGATCTTGCCCGCTAAGCAACTTTCGCAATGCCGGGTCGCCTGATGGGTGACCAATTAAAAACATCTCGAGCATCCTCCGTCCTTCGGAAGGCACGTTAAGCCGTTGGTCCCGGTTGTTGTCGTAAGATGGCATTCGTTAAGCGCACCAACCCGCATTAGGCCAGCGTGGTGGGTCATGGCCCACATATCTCCATATCTCCACGTGCTATTGTTCACGTGGGAGGCCTGTGCCCAGCAGTGGGACGTTTATAAGCTGATGATGATGATGATGATAATGTTGCGTAGCGGTAAAAGAATACTTCTTTTGAAAATTGTTAACGAATAAGCATACACATAAGTACATAGAAAACACCCACAGTATTTTCTAAATAGACCCGACAGGGAATAGAAGAAAGAACAAGAACCCGGACTCCAGACATGGCGCGGCGCCAGAACCGGTGTGCTAACCACTCAACCACGGAGATGTGGTGAAAAAACCTTGTCATGCATGATTTGAAAACGACATAATTATTTTTAATTTTGTAAATATCGATAAGTCTTTATCAAGATGTGTAGTTTCTTGTGCCTATTCTTCTCGTCAGCAAAAATAGATTTCGCTCCCTAATAGCATTTGCCGTTGACTTCCATTCGCAAACTGTTGGCAGATGGTTAGTTTACTTGCCAACTTAAATTTAAAATAGGCCCAATGGTTATAACTTGCGCAATTTAACCAACGGATAGCCTACCACGGGCCTGATGTTATTTTATTACAGTTGGGCAATTTTTGTAGGGATAAAAGATAAGGTAACACCATTGCGCCAACAAAATAAAACTTTATCTATTACTACCATGTTATTCCTACCAACGGGTAATTACTGTAGGCATTTCAGAAATATAATGTTGGTATTTTGCGAATACGGTACTGAGACCCCGAGGGATGTGATGCAGGGGGAGGGGAGGGTAGGGGAGACGGGCGAGGGGCAGGGGACAAAATTTTAAAAAGTTAGATATTGAGTTCTTTAAATGTATGTAGTTCCGATTTTTCTTCATAGATGGCGATGTAAGCGACACATATGCAGCACACTTTTCAACACATAAAAAGTGTGCGCGGGTTCTTTCTACTAATAAAATATAAAATTAACTTTGATTATTACAAACATAAATATAGATACCAGTTTTTATGTTCTTCAATTTTAGTTCGTCTGATATGAGATTGATTCCCCGATCATTTAGTGATAATAAAGTTTTTTGGTACTCGGTCGGTATGGGTTTCCCTTTAATCGACTTCATTTTTTTCTTGCATTTTTGCAAAGCTTCTTTTTTTATTTCGCTTGATACAACAATGAGGTCCTTCTCTCTAAACATCTTGATTTAACACTTTTACACTGCCAAAGCATCCCGGTCACTTCACACAACGCTAGATTATACTTCCATCTTTATTGTTTCTTCTATAATGAAATTAGAATCCTTTATACCTACAACAAAATTGACGGTCTCGTTGTGATTCCACATAGCGTAAGTCACTTTCTCGCTCTTGGTGCATCTTAAATATAATAAGATGAGCTCAGTCGGTTAGTAATAAATACACTTAAGTAAAATTTTAAACACTGAAAAAGACGACAACCTCAGATCTCTTTCGGACCTCAGATTTTTTTCGGATCTCTGAGGTGAAAACTTCTAAGATTTGATGAACCAATGTTGACTAAAAACATAAGCATCAAGCACTGACAAATTTCGACGGTTGAAAGCCAGACCTCGGTAGCCAAGTGGTTAAGGCAGCCGCCCGGAATGCGGAAGGTGCGTGGTTCGATTCCCGCCTGAGGTTGTCGTCTTTTTTCAGTGTTTAAAATTTTATTTAAGTATATTTAAGCGTTAATAAAAACGCTAAAAATATAAAACATTAATCTATAAACGCAGCTTCATCTTAATCGAATGTTCAAATATTTGTAAAAATATTTCTTTCGGATCTCAGAGGTGAAAACTTCTAAGATTTGATGAACCAATGTTGACTAAAAACATAAGCATCAAGCACTGACAAATTTCGACGGTTGAAAGCCAGACCTCGGTAGCCAAGTGGTTAAGGCAGCCGCCCGGAATGCGGAAGGTGCGTGGTTCGATTCCCGCCTGAGGTTGTCGTCTTTTTTCAGTGTTTAAAATTTTACTTAGTATTTAAGCGTTAATAAAAACGCTAAAAATATAAAACATTAATCTAAGTTCTAAGAACTTAATTTAAGAGATATATTTTAACTTAATTGTTGATATTTATAATAAAATATGGTTATGTCCCACTTTTAGAAGTTTTATTTCATAGCGGAATATAGTAGATGATCTCTTTTATGAACCGTAATTAATGTATTAAAAACAAAATAGTAACAGGCACTTTTAGTTTTTGGTCAGACCGTACCCATAAATAGGTGTTTTCTTTATAATTTTGATGTGGGTTGAGTAAGGAATACATGTGGGTTGAGTAAGGAATTAAAAATTTAAAATATTGCTGTGGGTTGAGTAAGGAATAGAAATGGGTTGAGTAAGGAAAAATTAATTAGTGGGTTGAGTTCATGTGGGTTGAATACGGAACAACCCCGTGGCCCAACTTAATGCCAACAAAAATGCTATTAGGGCTGGTCCTATGTGGGCTTAGAGCATTTGGTTTAATGCTCTAAGTATGCGGGTTGGTATTTTAAGACAACAATCGGAACCGACCGAAAGTTTTTCGTTAGGTCATCCATGAGTAGGATTACCATCCGTCCTGATTACTCTGGACCTGTCCGGATTTTTAGACTCTAGTCCGGCTCTTTATTTGTAAGGATTTTGGAATGAGAGTAACAATGTAGGTAATACAAGTAAGTAATACCTATTAAATAAGTCTTTAATCTTATTGACCTCCTTTTTATCTAAAAACAAAACATGAAAAGTGAGTAATGTTTCCATTTTGTGACTAAAAAGTCCGGAAGTCCGAAATATCGAAATGTCAGGCTTTTTGTCAGGACTTTTCAAATGGTAACCCTACCATGAGTCATTCATGACACGACATTGCTTACCTACCACCTAATTTTCGAGATGTAGTCTCGAATCAAGTTTTGATTTCGATCTCTATCTCGACCATAAAATCTCTTAAATCGACATTGTGTTCAATATTCTCAGTTTTTTGTGATAAATTAATGTTAATTCCTTTAATGCAATCAACTCGGGATGCCTCCCGTTCCACACGTTCCATCCGTTTTTAAACCGGTTGGTAATTTTGCCGCTATTTGACGTTTTGTCGGTTACTTGGGTTACTCGTAGTCGAAATTACGTCTCGACCACTGCCGACCACTCGAAGCAATTCGAGCGGCTCTCCTTCGAGAAATGTCGGGTTCGAGGAGTCCAGAATAACTAAATTGGATTAACACTCCAAAAAAATAGAATTCGAACTACTACATCTCGAAAAATGAGGATTGGTCTGCTGGCCTGCTCGCTTGCCTCCTTCTCACTAAACAATGTTGTTCTTTGTTTTATGCTGTGAACCAGGCCAACACAATACTAAATCCATTAACACTTAGGTAAGTAGGTACTTACTTAAAATCATAATTTATTGTGCCGGCTTCGGCGCAGAACAAAACTTACTAATTATCATTGTAACAGCCATTGTAGCATACTTATATAGAATAATGTTCAAAGAATATAAGTTTATCATTATTTTATTTTAAAGCATACCTTTTTTTAAAACCATAAGTCAATCCAAATCCGACCTCTCCTCAAAGGGGATAGACTGAATATCGGCGCTGAACCTAGTTCAGCATTATGCTGCTGAGTTTGTTCCCATTGCCCACAATAAGGTACATAGTTATAAGTTAGTATTAAGTTTTAGATTGTAATAATTTCTTATTCCTCCTTTGTTACCCATTAAATTGTGGCAATAAATCATTTTTATCTTTTTATCCTACCATTTTATCTTTTATACTAAAGCTTCATCATCAGCCTATAAACGTCCCACTGCTGGGCACAGGCCTACCCACATGGACAACAGCATATTATGGGGAGATTGGGCCTTTACCCACCACGCTGGCCCAAAGCGGGTTGGTGGGTTAAAGTGATGTTTTTATTGACTGTCCAATAAATTAATTAATATCCTCCACAGGGAAGCGCTTCGCGATAATCCAGATGAAGTGTTGCCTCGCAAAGCTGCTGCGTCAGGTGCGCTTCAGTCCCGCACCGGGAAGAGAACCCCGGACCGCGCCGTTCGAGGCCGACCCCCGCTCGCCGCTCACGCTGCACCCACTAGACTCGCGCGTGACAATCAGCCTGTTATGACCTAACTTATCATCATCATCATCAGCCTATACTTGTCATAGGCCTCTCCAAGAGCACGCCACTGAACACGATCCGCGGCTACCCTCATGCAGCTCTTGCCAGCCACCTTGCGAAGATCGTCGCTCCACCAATACTGATAGTTTATCATGATCATTAACAGCTTAAAAACGTCCCACTGCTGGGGTGTTTCCCAATGGATAACAAATGGGCACATTGGGCCGTAACCCACCACAACGCTGGCCTACGTTTGTATGGATGTACCGATGGTTGTATTAATATTATTATTATAATTACTTTTAAGAATTAAACAAATGTTGACGTTGATTTGTTGGTTTGCGTTTTTATTTTACCCACTCACATAATGCTACTACAACATCAGCCTCCCACTGCTGGAGACAGGCCTCCCACTTGATGAACTGCACTCATTGTCTTGGGAGTATGGGCCATAACCTACCGCGCTGATCAACCAAATTATTTATTCTGTGCCAAAGCTCTTAAAAAAATAATGAAAAAAAAAACATACCGCGCTGGCCCAAAGCGGTTTGGGTTTTAACGACTGCCATCTTACGACAACAACCGGGACCAACTTTAGCTTTAGCTTTACGAGCCTTCGGCTTACCTGCGTAACCTACCATAAAAAGGTCTTAAATTGTAGTATTAATTAATATCTACATACGTTATACCTCCTAACACCTGGGGGTGGGAAATAACCTAAAATTACCAAATAATTAATATACGACTTTTTCAAATTATAGAGACTACTTCTGAAAAAAATTTTGAAATTCCTTGAAAAACAAAAAAGTACCAAAAAACTTAGAAAATTTTCGGCCAGAATCTCAAAATTTAGAATCATTTTAAAACTTCAAATTATTAAACTTTAGATCAAAAAACCCCCAAAAAACAAACTTTTGACAAAAATTTTCCTATAAAAAACTCATAAAAAATCGACTTTAAAAAAATAATCAAACCTAACCTAACCCTAACCTAACTGTGACCTAACTTAGAATGGCGCAAGTGCCTAGTCCGCCATTTGAAAAATCCTATCATGAGCACAGGAGGTCCTTTAAAACCGCACTCATGGACTACCTCGGTCGTATAAATCGGGCGGTACAGGAGGGCAAGTCAGTGACGAAAGCCAACAAGCTGGTAATCCTCGACTCTACGGCAAAAATCGAATATTGCATTAATGTTTTCGAGGCGAGAGAAGAGGCCCGCCCGGAGCCCGAGCCCGAACCGGAGTTCTCCTCCACTCAGGAGCACATTAGTGAGGACAGCATAAAGGAGCTAGGCCATAAGCTGGACAACAGCGTGAGCGCCGTAGTCGCGATGCAAAGCGAGGCAGCGGCGGAGATCCGGCAGGAGGTGTCCCAAAAGGTCGAAGAGATGTTGGCGCAGCAGGCGCGTCTCGAAGATCTTGTGCGGCTGACCGCCAATATGGTCACAGCCGCACTGAAAGAGGCTCCTCTTGCCCAGGGTCCGCCGACCGGCGCTCACACTGTCCAGAACGTCCAAGAGGCCATGCTCCCGGGTGCTCTCTCCTATGCTAGTGTAGCTGCCAGGGCTATACCACCTACGCCCAAAACGCACCCCGCAGTCATAATTTCATCTTATGACTGCACTTTGAAGCCTCCGGAGGTGGTATCTCTCTGGAAACAGGAGGTATCATTCCGGAGGCATAAATACGCCCCGGTCAGGATCCAGTCGATACCCAGGGCCAAGCTGAGGGTAGAGTTCGAGGATGGGAAGCAGTGTGCGGAAACTATCGCATGTCACGTCAACAGCAGTAAATTCGCCGCCGAACAGGCGAAGCTACGACCACCTCTGGTCATCCTAAAGGGCATATCCAAGGATGTTGCCCGCGAGGAGATAGAGGAGGTCCTAGTCGCCCAAAACGACATTGCAGTGACCCGCATCTGCTTCCTTACATCTAACCGAAACCCGGCACTGTATAACGCGGTTGTCGAAGTCACCCCCGAGATGCGACTTACCATCTTAGCTCTCGGGAGACTCAACGTGGAACACAGTAGGGTCCACGTTGAGGACTTCAGCCGCTTTATACAGTGTCGGGAGTGCCTTCAGTACGGCCATACGAAGGCAAAATGTAAGTCCGAAAGGAAACCCTGTGCCCATTGCGCCAGTCCGAGCCACCAAATAGCACAATGCCCCAACAAAACTCAGGGGCCAAAGTGCTACAATTGCTCGGCCCATAACATGCGCATGGGCACAAAGGTTGATACCGGCCATAACGCAACAAACACCAGCGAATGTCCCCGTATTCGGTAGATGGTCCTGCGCCTGCAGGGCCAGACCGATTACGGCAATTAGACCATCTACATTACAAAATTACTTAATTATTTATAAATATAGCAAAACCTAAACTTATACTAAAACTTAACAAAATAAACAAATAAAATAAAATAAATTAAGGTGCATTGGGGCAATTACGCAATGAATTTTTACAAGTTGTCTAGAGGTCTATAATTTGGTCAATCACAAAAATAATATAAAGTTTATTACTACCATTGTTTTACGTCTGGTTACATCAAGAAACGTTCTAAAGTACTGAAATATTCGATAAGTAAATATGTGTTTAGATTTTTAAAATAGAGCATTTAAAATGCTAGATAATATTTTTGGTACCGATGGGTAATTCCAAAATAACATGGGGTAATTCTGAAATAACTCAATATTGAGTTTTATTGCACTTGGACAGAAGGTTTGAATTTCTTTTTCATTCACCATTACCCCTAACACAGAATATCATCAATTTTGTTACTAGTGTCGGAGATCTAAGTTCTAACAGTTTTTTATTTCGGAATTACCCTATGAAAGAGCGAGTGGTTCTCAACATTTCATTAAGATTGATATATTATAACATCGTGCACTGGATACATGGTTATAGCCCGTACCATTAAAGAAACTAATATAAAAATAAAATATAATAAAATAAATAAATAAGCGGGCAGCAAGCGTCAGATAACGCTCCCTAGCACTATTAGTCTGCGCAATGGCGCAAGTCTGATGTTCAGTTGGGTTCGTTTCTATAATGGCGCATATTCATACTTTCAAACCCTTTGTTGTGCTGTCTCAGCATTGCATACGAATTCTTAAATTAAATTGAAAATTAAACTAAATCATTTATCAATAATCAACTTTATTGTTTCAGTTACAAGGTAACTATAATTAACCAGTCAAAGATCAAGCGAAATTAAAACTTAAACTAATATTGTTGATGAAGCATGTGGCGTAAATTTTTCCTTCTTTATTACATTCAAAAGTTTAATTTACTTCAGTGCCTACAGATTGAGAGCCACTGCCTATTACTATGAATAAGTTTAAGCGGGGTTATTGTGAAAAAAAATATGTCGGAATAAACCCATGGGGGTAATTGCGCAATATGCAGAAAAGAACGTTGTACTCCTCTTAAATATTAAAAAATAATCACAAAAAACGATAATCTATTGTTTAAACAAACAAGCGTGCACATAACTTACCAGAATCCCGAGAAAAATATGTTGGGGTTAATGCGAAACACCAAAAAATGGCGCGAAAACACTTGTTTGACAAAATTTGTCACCTCACACGTGGCAGTTACACTTAGCGACTCACGATGACTGATGCGCCGAGGAGACTCAATATGGCGTCTGTACTAATGTTGCCAGCATAAAAATATCACTGCAGTTGGTAACAAATTTGAATTTTCTGTATTACCCCATTTTCGGAATTGCCCCAATGCACCTTACCAATAAATTACTTAAACAATTAAAACTAACTTAAATACCTACTAAACATATAACAATAATAACAAAACCTTAATCCAACTTAACTAAATCAAATCATAAAATAAAAAACAACATAAACTAAATTTAACAACAAATTTTAATAAAATAATACGAATAAAATAAACAACATTACCAATAAATTATATAAATGATTAAAACTCACTTAAATACTTAACCTAAAACTATAATAACAAAACTTAAACCCAAACCTAACCTAACAATACAAAACCATAAAATAAATAAATAATATAAACAAATTATTACTAACTTAACTAAACTAAATAAAATAAATAAAACTTAAAATTATAAGTAGATTAGCCTAAACAAACAAAAGAAACTAAAAACGTAATTAAACAATAGACTGGAAAAACTTTAAAATAATTAACCTAAAGCCCACAATTTATAAATTGCATTACTAAATTAAAAATAAAATCATTAAAACTTTAAAACAACTAAACTATTATAAAATAACAAAAAATTTCGAATTTGTAACAAGGAAAATTAACAAAATAAAGATTCTAAATAAAAATTAACATTTTAAATTTTTTTAAAAATAAAATGAAACTTACACCTTAAACCCTAATATGAAATCAAATCATACTGCACCTAAAATTCTTTCCTCCCCCTTAGCGCCCCGCAATTCGTTGGGAGTGGACCTTCAGTCCACCTCAATAAAAAGGACATTGTCCCATTAGCAAATAAAAAGATAAAACATGAAGAAAATATGCTCTAATCATGTTGGAGCAGCGAGCATTAAAAAAAAAAACACCTGGGCGTATATTATAATGTCTCATTCTACATTTGATAAAACTTGGTAGGTTTATAAATAAACTACAATGGCAAGAAAAACAAGGATAAAAAATATTTTAAGTAACGTTATGCAGTTTAGACGAAAAACAGGTTTTATTAAATTAAGTACCATAGTCGGGTCGGGTCGCCTGATGGGTGACCAATTAAAAACATCTCGAGCTTCCTCCGAGCTTCGGAAGGCACGTTAAGCCGTTGGTCCCGGTTGTTGTTGGTGTGTAAGATTTATTTTATTTTGTTCAGAACACCAACAGCACATAAACAATATATGGATACATTTATATAAATCTACTTAACCATTAACAGGTATTCGCAAATGAAAAAAAAGATGGCAGTCGTTATAACCTACCAACCCGCATTGGGCCAGCGTGGTGGGTTATGGTCCAATATCCCCACGTGCTATTGTTCACGTGGGAGGCCTGTGCCCAGCAGTGGGACGTTTATAGGCTGGTGATGATGATAGTAATCTTAGTAACGATTACTAAGTTTAATTTTTAATGTCTTATTCATAACCCACCAGGGGAGGGGTTAGGAGGTCAATTAAGTAACTAAGTGTATGAGTTCAGCTGTCGTAGAACCAGACAATAGAAATTTAATGGTTAGCAACCTCTGGGAGTCCTCGTGGCAGACAAGGGGATAACCATATTTACTGTAAATATTAACCTTCAATTGGCTAGAAGAGATCTCTTTTAGAGATAAGGACAATTTGCTCTCCATTGTCTGTACATTATTTTCTGTGTTTGTTTTTAATTCATCACTTAGCTCAGCAATAGCTAATTAATCACTTAAATATTTTATCAGTAGCAGTCCAACAAAGCATGCTTTCAATACGATTGTATTTCCAAAGAGCACGTTTAAAAGATTCCTAAGTTTATATGAAACACTCGGCGAGTCAAGTAATCGGAAACCCTTCTCGAGTGGTGTTAGAGTTACGATAAAGGTTTAAAGGTTGCTAGCCGTGTGACGGTTGTTATATGTCCGTACCCATATGGTTACGACACAGTGCATTATCATATCACTCAACTCCAAGAGACCCACAGCTATCTCATATAATGTGAAATGTCAAAGAACTCTAGATAAGGCTTAAACCAAAACTATTAATATGTTAACAGTGAGACCCTAGAGATAAGGTACTAGAGATAAGTTAAAATATTAAGTTGAACTGTCTGTCTTATATCTTTTAACGCTATAATAAATATCCTGCCCCGATAAGGACCCACGCCGCGTCCTTTCCCTCTCCATTCCACATTAAATAGAATATTCCCTTGAAACTACGACATTCTGCATTCTGTATTCTAACTCTGTACTACTAAGACTTCGTAATAAAAAAATTAAAGTTTATTTTTTAAAAATAACAATTTTCTTCTCACCGCGTAACAAATTTGGCGCAGTTGGTAGAATCCCGCGTGATTCAATGCGCAAGAAGACGTTAGACGACGCTACAACGTACCAAAGCATCAGCTCTGTACGGTTCCAAGCGGCGCCAAATGCTGCTCCTGGTAAGTAGCCTGAATAGTTCGCTCATCCTATTTTCTTCCATGCATCCTATTCACATACACTTTAAATATCCACGAACTCATCCAAACTCCTCTTAAAATCTTAGTAATTACTTATAGATATTTCGATTCAATTAATTATATGATCAAAATGAGTCAACAATCGGTTGATAGTTCAAACAACAGCTTGAACATCGGGACATTACTCCAATTAATATCCGAATTTAAAACTGATCCGCCAGGCCATATTTATCGTTTTCATCAGATCTTGTGATGCGGCATTTCAATTAGCTAATCCAGATTAAGACATTTTGCTAGTTTACGCGTTAAATAAAATCTCAGGAATGGGCGCTCCAGACGTTCACTCCCGGAAACTCTCTAAAAGGATTTTGACGACAGCCTGCCGGGTCGCAAAAAATGTGCCGAAGAAACGGCACTGTCGGTTTTTGTAAATGGACTTAATTCTGAGATGGGTATACGATGCTGCGAACTAGTGACTTCAAAACTCTAAACGATGTCGGCCGATTTGCAATGCAAGAGGATAAGATTAGAAAAATGAATAGCGCAAGACATAGCCTCTATAAAACCAGTAACCCCAGTAGGTTACCTATGAGACCAGCAGACATATCTGTATTACGGCCAACAACATCCACTAGGGGGGTTATACCAAATGTCAACCAAACTTCACCACCAACACCACGTCCTTTTACAAGAACCGCTAACACTACTAGATTCATTCCATCAGTTTATGACCCAAACAAAACAATAGGACACATCATTTCAGAATGCCGAAAACGCGCCTACAATAACGCGACAAACCCACTGAGAAAAATGGGGCACTATAAACTATTGTGCATGCACATCTTTTTGACCAATCGTGCAAGCACGTTAAGTTACGCTGCCGACGATGCACATAAAATTATGGTTCCACCGTAATATAGTGACGTCACAACCTTATTTGCAGCTCGCACTATAAAATATAGTGCAAGATATCATAACGTTTAGCCCTAAGAAAGAAAAAATATAGTGCACTGCTCCAAAATACCTAGTTGACGGCATTTTATATTATAATGCATTGCGATTACTTATAGTTCCGTATCATTATACTATTATGTGCGTTTGCACTTTACTTATTGGTGCCTATCAAGTCGTGCACCATAATATTTCGTGCCTGCCCATGATATTATACGATTGCTGGAAGCATGTCTTTACATGCGAGTGCACTAACTATTATATTGCTTCTTTACATTGGCATGATCTTTTTATGTGCTCGAGCATTTTTGTCGCACTATTTAATATCGTGATGGCATGGTTATTTTTCAGGATTAGCACTATACAGGGTGTTTCCCGACGATGAAATAATATATTCTAATTAGTGCTTGGAGAGGTATCCTGAGTCAGGCAAGATTGATAGGTCAAACAAAAAATTCGGTCGTTTTTTTACTTCACATACAAACTAGCGCCCCGTTGGAACTGATAAACAATTTGTATAGGGAGTCGAAAAAAATAATCCGTTTTTTTTTGTTTGACCTATCAATCCTGCCTGATTCAGGATACCTCTCTGAACACTAATTTGAAAATATATTACATTACATTCATTTTAATAGTATCAAATAACCGGCAGTAAAAGTAAACAATATTTGAAGGAGTTACAACTATTGCTTCAATGGCTGCAAAAATGGGCAACTTATGATTCGGTTCATCGAAATCCACAAATACAATGCTGTAGGGTTTCCACTCCACACCTGCTATTTTTACGGATGCAACAAAAGTTATAGGACCCTCCAGGTTAAAACGCATTGCCCAAATGTTTCGTATTGGGCCGAATTTACGTAACATGGCAGGGTAATGAGTAAGAAAATGAAATTAAGGCTTTAGTAGTGACCCCGTGAGCTTCATAAACAAAGAGTTAAATTCAGAGACTAAGCAATTCCATTTATCGGCTGAAAAGTCATAAATTCTAAAAGCTAACAAAATGTCTAATATCTTAAGTAATAAAATGAACAAATCCCAGTTCTCTTCGCCAGTGGGGAATATATCGACCAACGATTAGTCCAAAGTACCTTACCACAGAACTATCATTTCGGAAGCTGAGCATCTTAGCCGGACTCTAGCCCCTTCGAACACTAAACAATTGCTAGGTTTTGAACTTGAATCGGGGCCGTAATTGAATGATATCATGACTTCTTTCAGTATATTAGCCTATAATATGCCATTGCTTACATAAAAGGTTATATGTATGTAAGTCATAACATAGCGACAAACACCTTCCAAGAAATCGTGCATGGCGTCTACTGCTACATTTTCAATCTATCTTGACAAATTTATCTTAACATTGTCATCATCTGAAAGAAAAATTAATTCAATGAAAACATTGTTTTCCGAATAAATTATCAGAATAAATTGGTAAGTGGAGCTGCCGTCGATAGTACTTATTATGATGGTAAAAAATATTTTACAGATATTGTTAATTTGACTTTGGTTTTTAAATAAATACTCAGACATCTAAAAGTTAAATAGTACTCAAGTTACATGCTGTCACTGTCAGTTCCATAAATATAATATAGTATTCAGCAGTAAATTTATGAGAAACTCACCTCTTAACATGCACTGCTTCGTAATCGTTTTGATGGTAGCAACAAAAAAATTGTCTTTCAGGCTTTTAATCTTGTTTTGCCAGTAGCTAATAATTTTAGGGTACCAATTCTTTGCGCGTAGCAAGCCTGTCAGCTGCGGCTGGGTAAAGAGCTTCGAAATCTTTAATGAGGAGTCTCCAGCCTTCAGATCCCTTTAGGACAGGATATGTGTTTAAATATTCTTGAACCTTGCCCGTTTCTTGGTAACATGTATACAGACGAGCTTTAACTGTCTCTGACCACAGTTCATCAATTGTCGGCCAGGGTACGCTCACGATGTCTCCCTTCAGCTGGTCTATATAGCGCTTTTTATTAAATCAACTTCACCTGAAACAAAATTAATAATGAATACAATATAATAAAATAAAGATGTTTTGCCACAACCGACCATTGCATTCTACTTGACTTGACAGTCAAACGTGATAAATCACTATATCATATTGCGTTTCAGTGGTCATGCTAGGAGGCTGAAGATAAATGGGGAAATAATTACTGCAGCGCCCCATAGCAGCTAAACACCATAACACATATCTAAGAACCAACTCTGATAACCTAAAAACCCATTACAGAAAACCGCATCGAAATCAGTTTAGTAGTTTTTGAGAACTTTTCAAGTGCGACTTATCTGGTTGCTGCAGCGCCCTCTGGTGGTCTACCACCATGAAACATGTCTAAGCTGCTCTGAAATGATACCTTTTGAATGCAAAAAACCGCTTCGAAATCGGCCTAGTAGCTTCCGAGGAAAATGCTAACAGACATCCATACAAACAAACAACCTCTAACCCCAAACGCATAATATAATATACCGGTACCGTTCCGTCCGTCGGTCGTGGGTAAAAATAATAGGTACTTATTGCTATCACGATAGAATCGCTATCAGAATCCCAAATTAGGTTTTTTAATCCAAATGTTAAACAAAAGTACGTTTACTTACCTACCTAAATTATTACTTGAAATGAAAGACTTTTATAATAGTAATAGTAAAAAACTATGTAAATAGTAAATTAAACGCGAGTTAATCCGTAAAAAAGTGTTTCATTTCAATGTATAAGTAGTGCTCGGTTAAACCTCAGAAAACAATAAATTATTAGTGTTATAAATCGGTATCGGTGCTACTCACTAGAATTTGGCACTGATAAATATTTTAAATTACACTTTTTATAACGCCGCTAATTATATAGTTTATTAGATTTAAAATTCATGTTTTTTCCATTTAAAACTTAAGCACTTAGGTACTTATTCTTTTTTTTTCAACACTAAGCAGGCAAGTGTCTGACGAAACGAAAAAATAGAAAACTAGGTACTTACTGGCAAAGTGTTCGATGATTTCTTCACCAAAGTCCCATTTTCTTCACCAAAGTTCTCCCATGGGATCCATTACAGAAAAGCACAGCAACTCGCACCGCACGCTCGAGAGGTCACAATGATGAATGAGAGAGATGCGCCTACATGCCCGTTCCCGGACCCCCGTGTTCGACGCATGCACGTAATTTTTAAGTGCATACCTACGCACCATATATTTTAAAACTTACATAATACTTTTTTGTGTTGAGCAATATTTTATTCAACCGGCACGATTCTTTATCGTGCAATAATATGTATGCGCACTGAATTTTAATGATATGCATGCACGTAATCTTTATGTGCATACGCACCGTATATTTTAAAACTGCTTTAATACTTTTTTGTGTTGAGCAATATATTTATCAACCTGGCACGATATTTTAACGTGCAATAATATGTATGCGCACTGAATTTTAATGTTCCTCGGGATTGTTATACTTATTGTGCAAATAATCGAGAATAGCACTATAAAATTTGCTGCATAGTTTGAAATATATACATGCATTGCATCAAATGTAATGATGCAACTCTTTGAACCATAACTTTCTACGCAAAAAACGAAATTTTATGGTGCATTTAAGACGTTGCTAATAATATTGTGCTTTGATCACTATATATTATGATGATATCCACAATTGTACGATAAAAGATAGGCCATGTGTACTTTATATTTTGGTGCGGTTTCTTGCACAATAAAGTTTAATGCCCAGCAGAATACGTGTCATTGTACATTCGTGTCACTATTTAAAGTGTTGCGCACTGTTTTATTAGTGGTAAGCAGGGTATTTTAAAATGATTGCATAATATTTTACTACGTCGACTTCAATCCATTTTTCTCAGTGCCCACAGAGATCTACTATCTCCTCTAACATCCCTATCAATAATTTAAACTCGATTTCAGTCAACGAGGGCAGTTCGTTGACGGACAACGTAGCCCCGCAACACGAGGAGATTTAACACAGATCGAAGAATTACAGATTTCGTCAGACCAGGGGCCCAAGTCTGCTAATTTACGAATGGCATAATTGAATCGCAATTGTATCGCAATTGTGTCGCATTGTAATTGTTTGACACATTTAGTATTCTTAAATGAGTAAGAGAATACCAAATGTGTCAAACAATTACAATGCGATCCAATTGCGATTCAATTATGCCATTCGTAAATTAGCAGACTTGGGCCCAGGGGCCCAATAATTCACAACAACGATCAGAAATCTACGCGCGATATGTCTACGCAAACCAATGCCTTTCTTATCGCGACACACAAAATTAAACGAACTCAATTTCTAAATCATTACAAAATCAATCGAACTCAATTCCAAAATCATCCCAAAATCAAACGAACTCAATTCCTAAATCATCACAAAAATAAAACCAACTCGATATTTAAAACAATATCAAATAAAACAAATTCAATTTCAAATTCAAACAGCATCTCTAAATCAAAGGAAAAATTCACAGATCTCGTGCTCTACACGACTTGAAAGGGCATTGAAAATGAAACTAGCTATTACAGATTATTTATATGTATTTTTTTTATTTAACATTATCGAAATTATCGATTTTTTAAAAATTTGTTTATACTATCCTAAAGCCCTTAATTTTCCACGTCTATTAAGTCCTAATAGATCTTCGTATAAAACAGATTTTTTTGTTTTTTTTTTATTTTCAAAAGAAATAATCGCTTTTCCAAAATTTGTTTAAACTATCCTAAAGCCCTTAATTTTCTTATCTAAATCTAAAACAAAAACCCAGGCATCAAACTTAGAAACCTTTCACATCTCATCCTTAAATATCTCGCCTGACAACTTGCTACATTGCACCTTTCTTAAACAAGGTATACCAATCACGCTAGTTATAGATACAGGGGCCGCCATATCGGTGATTAAGAGTGATAAATTAAAAGGGGCACCTCTCGACACATCGAGTTTCGTATCTATCATAGGCGTATCTGCAAAAACTTCTTCATAACAAACACTAGGCACCGCGACTATTTCCCTAGATCAACTTCCGAATCACAAATTTTATGTATGTGACATTAACATCGAAGCAGACGGCATCATAAGTAACGACTTTATGTCAACAATCAATTCATCCACCACAGACCATGTCCACTAAATACGTCCAGTCAAAAACAATGCGGGTCCGCGATCGAACCTACAGAGTCCGAATTCCCAATCGCATACTTTTAAGACGGCTTTTTACTAGGCATAATTTAATTTAGCAAAATTTCATTACGCATAATTTCGTTTAGCATAACACTTATTTAGTGCGACGATAACTCGGTATAATTTCACTTGGCATACTACGATGATGGCAGTTTTCCATTTGGAATAATTTCATTAGGCATATATTTCTAATGAAATCTTATGGGTGCGTATCATTTCATATAATGATATATAAACAAATTTCAAAGGACATAACGTTCATTCGATATAATTTTTACTTGTTCTAAATACACTTCCTATAACAACATTACGTATATTATTCATTTGATATAACAATCATATTCTCTAACAACTTTTTCTACAAAGCTATATTGGTAGAAAAATTATATTCTATAACTTCATTTGATATAATTTTTGATTATAAATAAAAATAGCATTTTAACCCTAAATTGATTTCAAATATTATCTTAAAAGTTAATATGTTGTGTTTTCGTTATGGTTGTTTTAAAAAAGTCTGTGACAGAAGCTAATCGCGGCAAAACCGACTCCACGTAGACTTGTCTGCCCTACGCTACAGTGTAATTTAAGCTCGCGTGGGACCTCCGGAGTCCTTGCATGCTGCTTGCTTGCTTGCATGCTGCTTACATGCTGCTTTCTTGCTTGCATGCTGCTTATTATGGAAATGAAAAGTATGCTAAAAGAAGATTCTGAATACTGACTTTCTGCGAAATGATGGTTCTGCCTCTTAATATTATGGATATCAAATTTATGTTTAAAGATGATTCTGAATATAAACTTTCTGCGATATGATAATTCTGCCTCTTAATTATTATGGATATTAAATATATGCTAAAAATGATTCTGACTTATAAAGTTATGGGTTTTGAATGTATGATTAATGAGTGTGTGCCAAATAATTTTGTGCCAAATAATTTTCTGCCAAATGAAGTTTATGCTTTCCGCTGTTGTTTATAATAAAATTATGACATAAAAAGTTCTGCGATAAAAGGTAGACCCGTTAAAAATCCGTACAGCACGAGCTCGTGAGCGACATCAAACACGCGCCAACGTGTACCTAAATACGTCGTAAGCGCTTGCCGCAAGCTTCCTTTGATATGTGTTCAAAAACCGACACCGGTCCGGATCAGCGACAAGCTCTTGCAAGCTCATGCAAGCCACGGCAAACACCCCGTTCACACCAAGCGTGTAAACGTACCATGAGAAAATGTTCTCGTGTTGCGCATGCTAGGGCTATGGTTCAATTCCCTGTCGGGTCAATTTAGAAAATACGTATATTTATCCGTTAGCTAGTTCACCATTTGAACAATTTTCAAAAGAAGCTTAAAACTTGTGTTAGCGTATAAAGTAAAAAAAAAAATTTTACAAGGTTGGCAACGCGTGAGCTACGACTACGTCCTTTTTTTCTTTACTTTTCTTACTGTGCTACGTGGTGCTACGGAGGTGCTACCTCATAACAGTTTGTCTATGGCCATAGCTACTACAGCCTTATTACATTAAACCAACTTTAATGCTTTAAGGGCGACTTGCATAACCCTTACTAATTACGATTAACGCTTAAATGTATTTATGTCATCATTTGTCTTTGTCATAGATATGTTTGTAAATAAATTGATAGAGACAATTAATGATAACTTAAATACACATTAAGCGTTAATCGTTTTTAGTAAGTGTTATGCAAGTTTTCTCGGAAATAAATGAATTGAATTGAAGTCGCCCTAAGACTAGCAGCGTAACGGCATAACTATTCGCTTACCGCCAAAGAGGATTTAACCACGGAGCAAAAACATTTGCTCCGTGGATTTAACCACCACACGCGGCGCGGCCGTATTGTTCGTATCACATGGTTCGTATTGTCCGTATGCTGTCGAGTAAGAGTTAATTTCCCCCTGGTGGGTGGTATAAATATTTATTTTATTCATCATCATATTCATCATTCATCATCAGTTGTTACTAATCTATTGTAACAGACCTTAGTCACCGTAGTCCTATACTGATAATGTTATTTCTCATAATAATTATTGTCTTGTTTGTTCATTGTTTATTAAATAATTATGTATACTTTCTTTCTAATTTAAGTAGGTAGTAATGACAGATTCTTAAATTATGTTTTCTTACATTAGATAATGTGTTTGTCAGTTAATTATCACTGATTAATAAGCTAGGGCCGTAGTGTGATCATCAACCCTAATGAACATATTATATAATCACCACTGCTCTTGTACAGAGTCAGTACTAAGACAGTCTTTAACTCTTTAGGCAGTCTTACGTAACGTACATTTTTATTGTTATTAGTCCATACGTTAAATCAAAAGAAAATTAGTCTATGTGTCTCGTTAATAAGTCTTATCAAGTAAAAAGTATAATTATTTAAGTAATTTGGAATCACCAATATTACAATTAGCCACCACTCGTATCATCTTAACTTTTCGTACCTATTACTATTATACTGTACGGAACCAAACGTTTGACGTTTGACGTATCAAGCTTGCCATTGCCAGCTTCCAGTCGCGGTTCGCGTATAGTTTGATTTGCGCTCGGGATAGATAGATGTGTCAGTCAGTCCAGTGTTTGATAAAGTTTAAGACAAGACAAAATTAGCAATACAGACAACTATAGAAATTATATAATAATAATATTAATACCTAAGTACATGAAATTTCATCATAGTATCAATTAACTGTTGTGTTGCATAATAATGAATTACAACAATGAAGTGGCTTTATTGGGAGTTCGAAGAAGACATTTCAACTGATGTACAGGTGAGTTGTAAATTTGTTATCTAAGTACTTACTTACTCGTTTTATATATTATTCAGATGAGTCAGCAAAAAGGTGTTCGGAAAAAAGTACCTTAATAATCATATAAGTTAAAACATTTGTTTTTTATTTAACTATATCCAAAGTATTTGCAGGATTATATGTAAGTATTTGACTTAGTATAATGCAATATTAGACTTTTGGCTTGAAGAATTGACTTACTTACAGCATTTTGCATTTACAAAACAGGCATTCTAATAAATTATTTAATTTTAAATACCTATACTTCTACGTTCTACGTGCTTCTACTTTTAACTGTTATTTTGGGATAGTGGCGTTTTTCCTCAGTTTCGATTTCACCCGAAAATTAAATAATAAATTCTAGTGTCGTTTTCATCCGATAGTGGTTGTACCATCGATCGGTTTCAGGCCCGTTTCCGGGTTCGGTTTCCAGCAGAGATACTTACGTATTATTGTAGGTTCCTACTCGGTTAGGTTTGTGAAAATAGGCTTGCATTAAGTCCGCCTTGCTAGCTACCACCATCATCTCTATGTCTGCCACCATATTGGCATTGTTGATAATGGCAGTTATTAGAATATTGTTTCTCATGCAAAGGCGGAAGCAGGTTAGCGCAACGAATAAAAGATGATTACAGTTCTTAGATTACAAACAGTTTTAATCTAAATTGCAGTTATAATAACGTTTATTAATGTACTTAAGTCTTTGCTTATAGTCAAGCACAAGTCTGCACTAGTCGTGCCCTCCACATTCACGGGATGATCACAATCGTTCGTGAAACCCGCCGCGAAATGGACGTAGAAGCTGCTGCTGCAATAGGTAACTTTGTTTGCTGTGGCAACATACTATTTAGACGTCCAAAACATTATTAGAAAGCGTTGGAAAAAAGAAGATGGTGGATGACTGAAAAATATCGTAACCGATCAAAGTATAGTCTGGAGTAATCTGATTAATTTCCTCTTTGGTAAACTGGCACGGGGCCGTGAATGTGGATTTGTACGCGTGAACGCCGCACAAACCCTTTATCGCGGGACAAAATACGCGCCCGATCACGAGTGTTCCCCGATCAGATCGGGGAACAGGCGTGAACGCGCGTGAACCCCGAGAAAACCGTCCACATTCACGTTCACGGCACTAATGTGGAGCCGCCATAAACCACTCGACCACCGAGGTTCTTAAAAATTATAATGTAGAAATAAAAAACCTTAGAAGTAGATGTAGGTACGTTTTTACATGGCAACATCCGCGTCCTATTTCTCGTCAAGATTCTTCCGCGTCTAAAAACGGGCGCCGCCATATTTAAAAACAAACAGCGTGGGTTTTTTACAGGGGCTGCTTTTAAGTCACTTGCCGGAGACATGCTCTATCGTAATTGCGATCTGACGCTGTGAAAGGCGTGTGGCCGGATAAGAAACTCATGCGTTTTGTTTGTTTACTGTGGCGATGAGTTTTTTAACCGATCTCTGGGCACCCAAGAGACGCTATCTCGGACCAATATTTGGTCCGAGGACGCTATCGTTTGTTGATGACATGCACCCCTAGACAAATGGCAAACACTCCCTGTCTATTCGTTAGAGAGTAGTACATAGGTAGACAAGTTACAGATAATTTAATAGGTACAAGAAGACAATACAGTTAAAAACAGAGCTACAATTTGGCGGTATTATCGCTTTAAGCGATCTCTACCAGTCATTGTAATCGGATGATTCATCCTGCGCCGACACCGAACATTATCCTTTTTAGTATTGTTACTGTATTAGCCAACGGGCGGCGGCGCCATCGCCTACTTTTGTTATTATTTATCTTTGTATAGACGTAAGTACACTTAGTTAAGGTCACTATTGTACATATTGCGTTTCCTCTTATCATAGTTGCCATTGTGCATAGCTTTTAGTTTTTTAATTTGTACTTTTTTAATTTCTTCTTTTGTACCTGCTATTTTTTTAACAAAGAAGATAAATGTCTTATGCCCGTTTTCACCAACACACACTTAAATTTAAGGGACTCCTAACTGGTCTTTAGGGGGCTCTTAGCAAGAATTCCGTTTTCACCAACGTTTAGGTGTCACTTAAAGCCTTAGGTGGTCTCTTAACTTTAGGGGGTCGATATTTCGCCACCTAACGGGTCCCTAACGGTAAGTGTCTGTTTGCGTGGTATTTTTTGAAAGCAATCGTCATTACTTGGTGTGTGTTTGAAGGATTTATTTTGATTTCAATAATGGAGAGTGATTTAAAGCAGTTTTAGAGAGTTTGGAAACTATTGAAGTTGCGGAAGTAGTTTCTAACCCACGATTGAATAGAAGACCTTGTATCCACCGTGACAGAGTCGATAACTTCAAAAGATACGATGATATCAAAGATATTTATTTTTTTATTTTTTATTTGTCTTTGGATGATATGGACTTTTTCATAAGATATCGATTATCAAAACATAGCGTTTTATTTTTAATGGAGAAAAAAGAGCACTTTTTAGAATTTCCAGACGATAAGTAAGTGTACATATATAATGTCGTTGAGCTTAACAAAATAGTATATTTTTCTTGTACTTATGTTGTTACTTAAGATGTTCCAATCCTAAATTTATCATTTATTACAGGAATCAATCTATTCCACATGTAAATCAGCTCCTATGCGCTTTACGATATTTTGCAACTGGGATTTTTTTACTTACTGTGGGGGACCTAAATGCAGCGATTTGTACGTTACATCAGAGTTGAACTTAATTGACGTCTCTGAGTACAGCTGTTACATTAAAAATTTTAATCAATCACATCAAATTATTTAATTTACTTTTATATTTACACAAGGTAATCTCGCGACAACCTTTTATATCATATAAATTGTGTTACGACGTTAAGTTAATAGTAAAACTTTATTTTTTTCTTTTTAGCGCATTTAAATAAAAACTTGTTTTTTTTTACTTTTTAATTATTATTATTTTTTTACTTCTATGTATTGGATTTAGAGTCTTCTAGCACTAAAGTGCTCGAAAAGACAAATCCAACGAATCCAAACTCGATGAGTTTCCGCCATTTCGCGTAGGAGTTCTTATGGCCAACTCCCGACTCCATCATCAGGACCCTGGAAATCATCTAGCACTAAAGTGCTTAAAAAGACAAATCCAATGAACCTAAAGTCAATGCGATTCCGCTGTTTCGTTTAGGAGTTCCTATGGCCACCTCCAGACTCCATCATCAGACCAGCTCAATGGTACCATAACATTGCATTGTCATCGTACTTACATAAGTATACCAAATTTCAGCTCAATCGGTTGAGGAGAACTGGTCTTAAATTCAGTTGCAAGATTTGTCCCACACATACTAACAAACAGGGGAAGTCAAATAAAAGCTTGTAAAAAAAAAGAACTGTCACTTACCTAAGGGACCCCTTACAAGGCAACACTTAGCATGGTGAAAACGAATTTAGGTAAGAGTCACACTTAGGGGGACTCTTAACTTAAGAGTTACTTATGCCCGTTTTCACCAACATACACTTAAATTTAAGGGACTCCTAACTGGTCTTTAGGGGGCTTTTAGCAAGAATTCCGTTTTCACCAACGTTTAGGTGTCACTTAAAGCCTTAGGTGGTCTCTTAACTTTAGGGGGTCGATATTTCGCCCCCTAACGGGTCCCTAACGGTAAGTGTCTGTTTGCGTGGTATTTTTTGAAAGCAATCGTCATTACTTGGTGTGTGTTTGAAGGATTTATTTTGATTTCAATAATGGAGAGTGATTTAAAGCAGTTTTAGAGAGTTTGGAAACTATTGAATTTGCGGAATTAGTTTCTAACCCACGATTGACTAGAAGATCTTGTATCCACCGTGACAGAGTCGATAACTTCAAAAGATACGATGATATCAAAGATATTTATAGTTTAATGTCTTTGGATGATATGGACTTTTTCATAAGATATTGATTATCAAAACATAGCGTTTTATTTTTAATGGAAAAAAGAGCACTTTTTAGAATTTCCAGACGATAAGTAAGTGTACATACATAACGTCGTTGAGCTTAACAAAATAGTATATTTTTCTTGTACTTATGTTGTTACTTAAGATGTTCCAATCCTATATTTATCATTTATTACAGGAATCAATCTGTTCCACATGTAAATCAGCTTTTATGCGCTTTACGATATTTTACAGCTGGGAATTTTTTACTTACTGTGGGGGACCTAAATGCAGCGATATGTACGTTACATCAGAGTTGAACTTAATTGACGTCTCTGAGTACAGCTGTTACATTGAAAATTTTAATCAATCACATCAAATTATTTAATTTACTTTTATATTTACACAAGGGAATCTCGCGACAACCTTTTATATCATATAAATTGTGTAACGACGTTAAGTTAATAGTAAAATTTCCTTTTTTTCTTTTTAGCGCATTTAAATAAAAACTTGTTTTTTATACTTTTTAATTATTATTATTTTTTTACTACTAAGTATTGGATTTAGAGTCTTCTAGCACTAAAGTGCTTGAAAAGACAAATCCAACGAACCCAAACTCGATGAGTTTCCGCCGTTTCGCGTAGGAGTTCCTATGGCCACCTCCCGACTCCATCATCAGGACCCTGGACATCATTTAACACTAAAGTGCTCGAAAAGACAAATCCAACGAACCCAAACTCGATGAGTTTCCGCCGTTTCGTTTAGGAGTTCCTAGGGCCACCTCCCGACTCCATCATCAGGACCCTGGGAATCATCTAGCACTAAAGTGCTTAAAAAGACAAATCCATCGAACCTTAAGTGAATGCGATTCCGCCGTTTCGTTTAGGAGTTCCTATGGCCACTTCCAGACTCCATCATCAGACCAGCTCAATGGTACCATAACATTGCATTGTCTTACATAAGTATACCAAATTTCAGCTCAATCGGTTGAGGAGAACTGGTCTTAAATTCAGTTGCAAGATTTGTCCCACACATTAACAAACAGGGGAAGTCAAATAAAAGCTTGTAAAAAAAAGAGAACTGTCACTTACCTAAGGGACCCCTTACAAGGCAACACCTAACATGGTGAAAACGAATTTAGGTAAGAGTCACACTTAGGGGGACTCTTAACTTAAGAGTTACTTAGTAAGGAATGTGTTAGGGGCTTGTTGGTGAAAACGGGCATTAGTATAAGGAATGTGTTAGGGGCTTGTTGGTGAAAACGGGCATTAGTACCTTTCAAGAATATTCGTCATTATTCGTCACTCATTTTTAGGGTTCCGTAGCCAAATGGCAAAAAACGGAACCCTTATGGATTCGTCATGTTTGTCTGTCCGTCCGCATGTCACAGCCACTTTTTTCCGAAACTGTAAGAACTATACTGTTGAAACTTGGTAAGTAGATGTATTCTGTGAACCGCATTAAGATTTTCACACAACATAGAAAAAAAACAATAAATTTTGGGGGTTCCCCATACTTAGAACTGACACTCAAAATTTTTTTTCACTCATAAAGTCAAATCTATGGTACTGGCTTGCTCAAACTTGCTCTTACCGGCGTTCTCAAAAATCATAAATGTTAAAAAAGGAACGTTTTGTTTGTCGTCAATCAATGAAAACAAAAGGCGGAACGGGGTATGGCCCACGGAGCAAAAACTTGCTCCGTGGGCATCGGTTTTGTTGATAGACTATCTGTCTATACTATTAACAAAACCGATGCAGTACCATTTTGAAACAAATTTGCTTGCACGAGATGACCATAGTTCGTCCGGCCCTTTGTTTATCATTGAAAAGTGACGACGAACCGTTTAAAAAATAGAAATTGTTGGCATGTGGTGGCCATACCCCGTACCGCCTTTTGTTTGCATTGATTAGTGACAAACAAAACGTCCCTTTTTGATTAACATCTTGACTGTCTTCACAGTTTTATGATTTTTGAGTTAATAGATTGATGTTGTAGCAAAAGTTTTAATATGAGGATCAATATCGATTTCAGTTTTGGCACAGAATGGTTGGTCTGCTGGCGTGGGTACTGCAAATTGATTACTTATGTACTTGATTACCTACTGAATGTAACAGCACGTCAGCAAAGAAAATAAACACTACCGTACGTCAGGCTACCTTAAGGGTACGTTCAGATGATGTCATGAGCGCTCAACGCGCGTTTTGCTACTGCGCGTTTAGAACTTTATAAAAACGAGCGTTAGCATGTGTACTCCTAGAATAAAATACTTACATGTAGTTGTAAACGCGCTTTAGCAAAACGCGCGTTGAGCGCTCATCATCTGAACGTACCCTAAAAACGTCGACATTCTGCAATCGAAGATAACTGTTTAACGCCTACCTCTCCGCATAAACTCGAATGTTATAGAAGTTATTTCATTATCAGCCTGTAAACGTCGCACTGCTGGGCTGGTAACATAATCCATTTCGAAGTCGGTTAAAAATAAAATAGTCCCTTGAAACGTCATTGTAGAAGTCATATTATTATGATAAACACAATGATATTATAATATCATTGGATAAACATTATTTGTGCCAACGATACAATACATTATTGCTACTTAATCGAATAGAAGAAGGATTTGCCATTTTACGTTGTGTAAGCACTAAGGTACCTACAGTCGAGTTCAATTAAATCCCCGCATATAGTATAATAATATGCTTTGTATTATTATTATCTATTCATCTTATAATCTTAAGCTATAATTATTACCTATTACGTACTTTAATAAAAACCCAAATTTTCCCACTAATAGGCAAAGGCCTGTTTTCCCTGTTGCCAATATTTACGGTCTGTTGCTTGTGTTGGCCAATCCATAAAATTTGTATTATGTTATTTAATTCCGAGAAGCTCGATGGCGCCTGATTTGCAAACTTATTTATTTATTTTATTTTATTTATTTATTTATCAACAAAAATATAATTACAATATTGGTTAGTAGTATCTTAAAGCCTATGTTAGGTTTGCCTAGATACTACTACTTACTTACGCAATGGCGAGTTACAGAATGGGTGACCAAGTAAAAAAACACCTCCGTGGTGCTTCGGAATGCACAAATACTTACAGCCGTTGTACCCTGGTGTTGGAACCCACGGTCTCTCCTTAGGTCAACGCAGTGTTGGTCGCGTCCTCGTCGTGGTTCTGTTGGTGGTCTATGGCCCAGTCTCACCATGCACTGTTTTACATTAGAGAAGGGGACGTGCCCAGCAGTGGGAAGATTATAGAGGCTGATGATGATGATTAAGTTTATGGTAATATTCCACACGGTAAGAAGACTCGACAATAACCCACAATTAGCGTAAACAGTCATGGTTCTTACGCTAATATAATAACGCACACTACTTTCTTATTTCGTATAGTTTCGGAATAATAAGATATAACCGTGTTGGTAGCGGTGAAATAATACTACCACCCCCTATCTTCCCGTGGGAGTCGTAGAAGGTGACTGAGGGATCAACCTAGAGGATAGGATAGGCAGCAGCATCCTCTGAGATTACCACCGTCATACTGCGATCGCCAACCCGCCTGCCAAGCGTGGCAATTATGGCCACTTCCCCCCTAATAAACGACAGCAACAAACTCCGTCCGTCCGGCCCCTAGTCCCCGGCGGCCCCGCTCGCCCTAGCTACGGTAGCGGCCAAAGCAGCGACGGGGCAGGGGGTGCTAAGAATCTCCGGCAGAGACCTGGCTACCGCCAACAACGAACTTTGGTCCTGGCAACCTACAACACGCGTACACTGCGGACCGACGAGAAAGTTTGCGAATTGGAGGAAGAATAAAGCAAGATACGGTGGAGCATTGTGGGATTATCTGAGATCCGAAGAGATAGTCCTCCCATCACACTTCACACTAATATTATAAAGGCGAAAGTTTGTGAGTGTGTATGTTTGTTACTTCTTCACGTAAAAACTACTAAATGGATTGGGATGAAATTCGGCATACAGATAGTTTATAACCTGGATTAACACATAGGGTACTTTTTATTCCGATATTCCCATGAGAACGGTAACCATACGGGTGAAACCGCGAGCGGCCGCTAGTATAGTATAATCTTGAAGTCTGGTAACTTGCTCTATTTCCGAGAGGGCGAATAACTGTCCCGGGGTGGTGTCGGGTTTATCGTCCACAGCTCTCTCGTGAACAACGTTGTCAAGACCGTAAGTGTGTCGTCCAAGGTAGCGTACCTCATGTTCAGAATAACCAAACGGTATTTATTGAAGGTTATACAGGTTTACGCTCCGACTACGGCACACCCCGACGATGAGGTGGAGGCTACGTATGAGGACATCTCTAGAGCCATACAAGTCTCCAAAGTTCATTACACCGTTGTCATGGGAGACTTTAACGTAAAACTGGGCAAACGAAGCGGCGATGAGCTAAAAGTGGGACGATTTGGAGTTGGCATTCGGAACCACCGGGGCCAACTGCGGACTTTCTTTCTGGAAAGGGAGGGACTCTTCATGATTACCCTTTTTTAGGAAAGCTGAACACCACAAGTGGACCTGGCTAAGTCCCGATGGTGCAACAAAAAATTAGATTGACTTCATCATGTCGACGAGGAAGCAAATATTCAATGATGTCTCTGTGATCAACGCGTTCAAAACTGGCAGTGAGCACCGGTTGGTAAGAGGCACATTGAACATCAATATCAAGCTGGAAAGACGTCGATTAATGAAAACTACGCTCCGTCCTGCACCCATCCAAATCAAAAACTGCAAAATCGCTCTGAATGCCTGAAGGACGTAGTGTAGACGTAGACGATTACTACAACAGGTTTGTGAAAACTGTCCATACGGTTGGCTCTAAGTTCTTCAAAACCCACCGTACAAGAGGACCCAAAAAGATCTCGGACCATACTCTCAAACTTATGGAAGAGCGGCGCGTGATGGTTGTGCGTTCTCCGGATGATTAGTCTCAATTTCGGTGGCTCAATAGGCAGACCTCGAAGTCTTTGACTCGCGACACTCGCCGATTTAATATCGAAAAAAGTGTTCGCAAGAGATATGGGTATTGGGCAGAGCCAACTGACGACGCTGAAAACTGATGACGGCAGAACTTCTAGAACGTCCAGGTCCGAAGTTATGGGAGAGGTCGAGAAGTTCTATGGATAGGTATACACATCAACGCGGCCACCTGTACAAAGCTTAGCTACAGACCCTAGAGCTTTTTTTTTACCCGGTGTAATCCCTGCTTATGGATTCCAGCCTCCAGAAGGGCGACTGGATATGTGGGACTATCCCGTCCCCCTTTCCACGACGTAATCGTCGGGCGAAAGGGAGGGGCTTACCCACTAATCACCGGGGGACCAAACTCCGAAAGCATAAGGCTTGGGGTGGCGGTCACGGGACCTGATCCACGGGGGAATTGACCACAGGGCCACCCCGTCGCCGTGTGTTGGCTTATAACCACTGCATGGCAGCCGTTACGCGCCAACACACGGCGTCTACACGCACGCGGCACTGCAAACCAGCCCCAGTTACGGGGGCAGACACAAAAGACATGGACTGATATGCTCAGCTTTCCCGGGCATGCAGACACAAAAGACATGGACTGACATGCCCAGCTTTCCCGGGCATGCAGACACAACACAACACAGTTCGCCGGACAGACCCTAGAGCTAAGCTAACCCGACACTACACCAAAGATATCCCGGACATCAGCCTGTACGAGATTGGTATGGCTCTCAAGCAGCTTAGGAACAGCAAGACATCGGGTGCTGACGGAATTACGGCTGAGCTTCTGAAAGCAGGCGGTACTCGCACCTCTTCAGAAACTATTTAATTCCGTCGTACTCGGAGGTAGAACGCCAGAAGCGTGGCATGAAAGTGTGGTTGTGTTGTTCTATGATGATGAATCAGAGAATAAGATAGGTGCTTACTTAAAGAAATTATAAAATATTTTGAGATCTTTTATTCGGTATTGTTTTAATTATACTTAGGTACTTTAAAAAGTTACATTAGTACTACGTGCAAAATATTCCAGTATAACTGTACTTAAAACACTTACCCATAATGAAAATTGTTTAAAATAATAATCAAAGAATTTTAAAATGTTTAGTTGATAATTTTTTTTAAAACTCCTACTTATATCTAATATACAATGTAGTCACCGGACACCGATCTCGATATTATGAAACGATAGTCAGCTTAAAGTAAAATGGCTTACTCAAAAGTACTTATTAGAAGGTATAAACCAAAGATTGATGCATAAGCAAAACCACTTAGCTGTCTACACACTTAACTACACAAACGAGGGTGCCGCGACGCCAGTTTCAATATAGACTTTAAACTTGTAACTGCTCACTGGGTTTGAGCTAGGTACTAATAAAGGACAATGATTTAATTATTAGTAATGCAGTGTTTTCAATATAATTTGATAATTACTCAAGCAGCTTTGTGACGTATAATGTATCTGCAGCGTGCTATAATTACGTGATGCTCAAAGGTAAGTGATATCGCTGTGATACAGCGTGTCCAGAAAACGAAAGATAATCCTTTAGCTACGGGTGGGTCACATCACATCATGTCATTATGGCATTATGGAATTTTAGTTTAGTGAAAGTCTCACGGTTTTCGAGATGTCGTTTTTTTTCTTTTTTTTTAAAAATCTTCCCTCGTTTAATTTATTTCGTACCATTTCTACAAATGATAACTTTTTAAAGCCCCATTTTTTTAGTCATAGTTAATTGTTTCATCTAAATCAATATTCTTTTGTTCCTTAGTGAGAAAACCACAAAAAAAAATCTTATGCAAATTTTTCATATAAACCAAATCAAACGGCTGACTTTGATAGCCTGTGATGTAAAAAAATGTACGAGGCAGCTTTAAAACTTTGCTTAGTTAATATTAATTTAAAAACGGTATTTACTGTTTTACTTTCCATTTTTATTAAATTTTTTATGGTAATTTAAATGCACGAAGGTATCAATTTCGGTTTTATTTAAAATAAAAGTTAAGTAAGTATTTAAAATTAAGTTACCTTACAAGTATTATTTCATGATTTGATACCTGTGGACTTTGATTATTTAAGTATAAAGGTAGTCAAAGCCTGTGGACAATGAAATCGTAGAATGGTTAGCTACCCACCTGACATCCTTCCATCAAGTTTTGACCTTGAAATGCGTAGGTTGGCTGCAGTGCTTGCTGGTTGCCAGCGCGTTATCCTCAGAATAATATGGTTTTGATGGTTTCTATGGCGTTATCTTAAAAAAGGGACAGAGTTTAAAGTTAGACAATAAAAGCTTGTACCTGTATACTAGTAGAGAGAGACAGCGGGAGCTGTTTGTATTTTCCTCAGAACAATAACTAAAGCAGTATTTTCGCTAACTAGCAACTTAGATTAAAATTTTGATGTAATCTAAGATTTATTGGTATCCTTCTTGGGCACCACAGACTACATAAGGATACTAACGAAGCAATCGCCGAAATTTTTTCAACGCAAATTATAGACTATAAAATAGACCGCGCAAATGAGTTTCTGCCTATTTATTACGCTTATCTCTGTTCGTATGTATGAAATACTTAATATAATATATTTACTTATTTACATCATAAAATAACCACGTTTTTTGTAAGTTTTTAATCAAAATTAAAGTCCCCGTGGCCTAAAACTTCATGCCTAATCCTATTTAGGTGATGGTACCTAAAGGAATCTAGCCCATGCAGCCTTCGCAGTTATTTGGTTATTTTTCCGCATGAAGATGATCTATATGATGAATGAATAACAATTTTATTAATGACATTGCCCTCAATCCCCTCACTCCTGAATTTGAGTTTCATTATCAATATTTTAGGCCTTCACTTAGTGAGATTTTACTCAAAAACTATTGAAATAATTTGATATGTTAGTTTTCCCTCGTTTTGTTTAACTTACATGATAAGTATGAGGTATGCACAACAGTAATAGGAATCCTAGTTATTAGACAAATTGCACACATGACTCCTCGATTTTACTGCTCGCTCGCCACAGCCACGTGGCTCCGACGGGCGTACCGCGCCGCCGGCCGGAGCAATGTGGCGAGGCGCTGCGGGAGTTGCGGGACTCCGGCGGTCCCCACGCGAGGACGAGGACGCAGAATCGCAGATGGCTTTCGCTCATCACATTATCGTTGTTCTCTTCAGCTAGCTGGTCGCTGCCACTGGCCGGCTATTCAGTTTTTTTTAAATCTAAATTTGTTCCATGAAGGAACAGGCTAAGGTCTGAGCCATACTGCCTAGTCATTAGTTTTTTGTTTGTTTTTTTCCCTTGATGATAATGAGTGGTGATTAAGATGAATGATAAATGATGTTCCCCAAACCCCTTGAGTTCTCAGTAAAGATGTGGGACTTTACTGAGGTCTCACGCGGACTACTTGAGAGAATTTGAAAAGTGATGTTGCACTGTTTTGTTTCATTTGCCAACACTCATGCACGTTCACAAACACGTTCACGTTAATAATCCACTATTATTTCACATTAATATTCGAAAAAACACAAATGTTAGAAAATAAAACAAAACTGCAGACATGACGCTTCACTTTCCCGCCAAGAAGTCCCTATTCAGTTTAATTTTTTAGGTGACGTTGACAGCACTATGACAGCTCTTTTTTTAAAAACTAAATAGGTAAGTGTCAATTTTTCGCGTCAGTGTAAGTAGGTAGGTAGGTAATTCAATCAAACAATATTACAATAGTGCCAACTGCCAAGCTCAATGAATAGTGTAATGAATCTGAATAAAAACTAAATTAATATCAACTATTACAATTTACATTATTCTGCAATGCGTCTGATTTCTATTCTAAAACTTAGCTAAAGTCGAAATAAGTTTTGGCGGGTTTCAGTGTTTTCAAAACATGAGCAAAGATTAGTTTCGTGAAGGTGTTATAAAATGTCTCAAACAGCTGAAGGTAATTTGTCACGTTTATTAAATTTATTTCACTGAATGTCTAAACACACAGCTCGTGCTGGCAATTGAATCCAAGACTGTCCTGGTTATTTCCCAAACTGAAATTAGGATTAGGGATCATAGGCTTATGTTAACTCATACCAAGTAATTTTATTGTTATTTTTATAACTTGTTTTAGTTGGGTAAGTACATTTTGTGATACTTACTGATAATAATAGTAAGCCCTATGCTAGTGCCTTATTAAGTGTTTTATTATAATCAAACTAAATATACCTACACATCCACTTACTTACCATCTTTTGTTTAGTTACATCTATTGGTCTCCCTTGGTCAAATAATATAAATCAGCAGTGACAAAAATTTGAAATAAATGAAATTAAATTCAATACAATTAAATGAAATAGAGATTCAGTTCTTTCTGATATAAAATTAACTAGCTAGGTGTTAAAGGAAAAATATGTTGAACTTATTTAGGTAGTTACTATTTGTTGTTAATAATAATCAATAATCTTTATTAAGTACCTACCATAAAATAAATGTTTCCCAGATACATAGAATACTTAAACTAAATAATGCTGACAGGTAGAAGTAACAAAAAATTAATAACTAAGTCGGTACCTACCTAACTGATGAACCTGATTTATATATTTTTTAATTATAAAAAAATTTATGTGCTACTTACCCTGCCATAGGTAAGTAATTTAAAAGTTATTTAAAATTGTTTTTAAATAATAGAAATAAACACATATCTAATGCTTAAAGAGCCCATGTTTAAATAAAATGTATGAATAAAAAAGAATGATTATCAAGTGCCATGGCAGTCACCGCTTACTAATAAATAAAAATCTACTTACATCTGTTATTCAGATTTTTTTACTCAAAATGAGTATTATTATATTTTTCACTCTTATATTTTCACTCAATATTTACTGATCATATTATCCTTATAAATTTATTCTATTCACATTAAGGTAACCCTATTAAAAATACTATGTTTAAGCTACCAATGTGTAGTTTTCAATCCAGTGTAAACTTCATTTAGTAAAATAGTCAATAATACAATCTGATCTAGACAGCTGAATGAAATAAATCAAAATAATATGGCTGTTCCAAGTAGATGGTTCTGAGTTATAAATAAATAAATACTTAGTTCTGATGAGACCTGGTTCTTGTTGATTTTGTATGTACATAGACAGTTATTCAGCATTCATTAATCATGAATACCTACTTAACAATTTAAATATTTATTTATTTATTTATTTGTTTATTTATTCATTCATTAATTAGCCCTTAAAGTTGTGATGCACATTTATAATATAAATCGTTCCATCTATTTCACTACTTATTTTGACGAATTGACGACCTCTGTGGTCGAGTAGATAGTACGCAGGTTTTGGCGTCGCCATCTCAGGACCCGGGCGCGATTCCCGGGCCGGGTCAATTTATTTTTTATTTTTTTTATTCTGCAACGGGAAATCGCTTGGACTTCATCTCACCTGATGCGAAGTAACGATAAGGCCGAAGGTGGAAGCGCGCTTCACCCGGAATCCTCAACCACTGAGGAACTGGCTATCTTATTTCTATTGTCGGAACACAACAATGCTATAAACATCGTTGTTATGACGACAGACTTAGATAAGATGGTGGTAGCTAGCCAGGCGGACTTAACAGCCCTACCACCAACCAAACACACAAAGATGTACCGCCCACTGGGAATCGAACCCGAGACCTCTGGGTCTGAGACCGGTGGCTTAGCCACTAGACCAGAGGCGGTTAAATATTGAAATAACCGTATTTTCTAAATTGTGTCGGGTCAGGTGTTTTTCAATAGGTACTTACACAGACATGCATATAATCACTACTATTATATTATCCCCAAAGTGTTAGTCAGAGACTAGGCACTGAGAAAAGCAAAGGCAGTCCTCTACCATAGTCCACTTTTCACCAAACAGCGACTGCACTTGTGCTCAGCGTGACAGGTGGTGAGCCCATCGCCCATTTATGCTGTTGGATGTACCTATGTGCAGTCTTTAGTCCGTTAGTCGCCTTTCACGACACCCAAGGGAAGAGAGGGGGGGGGGTAGTATTCTTTCACCGCTATATACGACGCGACACGGTCAGATATGGTGATCCTTTATCTAGTCCACCACTAAAAACTATTCTTCTTTATTTACTTGGATTACCTATAAGATATGCGGATGGGACTACGGGCCCTGCTGTCTGTCTTTTAGGCCGGGTATCCCTTTAACCAACTACCCGGCTATCCCGGGTAGTTGGTTAAAATTAGTTTTAAATTGTTTGAATAAAGCAAAGTGGCGAAGCAATGTACTCATTACTAGTCTAAATTACGCGCCTATTAGTGCGAAAATCCCTTTATCTATAGAGCTCTTCTCTGAGCTATGTGTATTGTGTCTGAGCACTCTGAGCTGAGTCCCCCTGCTCCCCTAGACAAAATAAATGACAAACGCTCACGCTTTCTATTCGTAATTCGTCGCACAATGCGCGAGACGAGTGTCACCGACTATTTACCTGACACCGATCGTAAATAAACCACTTCTCGATAAGCAATCAGAGAACCGCTGCCAGTAATTCACACGATATGGATCACACATGTAAGTACGGAAACACGCACAATCCATTAGACAGGGATACCATAAATACCCTTATAATGTATCGGTCTTTAAAGTTAAAGAGTCCCACAAACGGACCTTTGTGAATTGAGTCTATTAGTTTCAAAAACTGCAATGTCCGTTGTAAGTAATGTCGCGTAATTTATTATTTTTGTATTACGTATTATGGGCGACTGTGGTAATATCGAACTATAGTAGTTTGATTGAAAATATTGTAGTTAATCGAATACTAAACTTAATCAGAAAAAATCTTTACAAACTAGAACAATAACCAGAAAAACATTATGGACATTGCTGACATTGTTACACACGGCTGGACTATGCGCTTTTTGTTGCATAAACAACATGGACTTTGTTGGCTTTGAAACATACCTATCCTAGCCTAGAGTGATTGCACCATTTTGATACTTTTACTTGAAACAACATCAGAGTCCGCATGGCAGATAAGATACCTAGTTCGCCTATCCTATTAATATTATTAGTGAACGTATCCACACGTACGTTTGGATGTTTTACTCAATCACGCAAAAAAGTGAACGGATTTGATTGAAATTTGATACACAGATTATAGGCTAGATAAAAACCACACATTTTTATTCTTAGTTCCATAGGAATTGTTACGCGGACGAAATCACGGGAGGATGCTAATATGTTTAAAATATCAAACAAAACTATTCTTATTGAATAAGATCTTTATTAGAATAGGTACAAAATTGATATCAAATAACAGTAACGGTGATTCTTCTTGTTCTTCACATACCGACTCTTCAAGGGAATCAATATTATCACCCAAATTTTCGTCCGCTATTTCCTGTGATGATGGTACTGTTCTGTTATAATACTCCAAAATCTCTAAATCGCGCCACTTGTCCCCGAAATGAGTAGATAACAATTTATTAACGTCCCTACATTTCAACGGTTTCAACTGTACGCCCTGTGGAATAGCGGTAGGAAAAATCATAGCCGTGTTTTTACCTTTTTTGCAAACGCTTTTATATTGACCTAAATCATTTTTGTAGTGGAGTTCTCCTCTGACGCCAACTATGTCATTGCGTCTACTGGCCCTTTTTAAATAAAACCTTTTGCATTTAGAAAAAGGTACATGCCATTTTGTAGTAATCAATAATAAATCTTTGACGACAGTTTTCCAGTTGCATACTTGAACCGTAGTAGCAACGTTTATGGCGGTAGAATGTTTTTCCACTACATCAAAGTATTCTTCTGGTTTGATTATATTTTCAATTTTCCGTAATTCCTTTTCAATACGCGCAAATACTCTATCCGGCGGAAGAAAAGAGTGCCCCACTACTGGGAATACTACTTCAACCAGATGTATTTGGGCTGGTGCATCTTTTGTTAGCCAACATGAAAGCATTGCGATAAGCATAGAATTCTTGTTTTGACCGGAACACCCGTCGGCCATAAGTCGAACTTGATTACATTCTGGAGGAAAGTATGTATTGCAAAGCCGATGATATACAGAAGAGACTATGAGATTTGCATCTTTTGCGAATTGATCCTCTGTCCAGCAATAACTGTACACATTTTCTTTTGTTAATGCTGATTTGGAGTTGCCTTCCACTACTGTAAAATTGTAAAAGTACAGTTGGCGGGAATAGTACGTACTCTGGTCTGGTATTTTCGGTAGCGGCATGTTTTTCTGGCAATCGAAACTAAGTATCTTTATTTTACGGTTGTCTTCTTTTAACATTTTGAAAAATTCTTTAGCTCGACGTTTGTGCACTGTTTTTTCAGCCATCAGCATAGACTTGTCTCTATCAGTTTGTGCAATTTTTAATTTCTCATTAAGCTGAAGACAAGTATAGCACACGTCGACTCGAGGACTCCCAAAGCCCAAATTAAAACAAGTGTTAAAAATGGCTCGAAAATACAGCCTTTTCACTTTGAGGTTTTCTGGTGCTTTGTCGTTGTATATTTTGGCCATTTTATTAATACTTAGCTCTGGAGGCAAGTACATACGTCTCGTATTGCCACGACAATAATGAGCTTCAGAGCACTTAAATGTCTTTATGAATTTAATGACATTTTCTTTTTTGTCTTTGTATTTGTGGGACTTATGGTCACCTCCGCGTTTTTCTGTAGGAAAATTTCCATGTAGATGATAATTCTTTACTACGTTTTCTACGCGGTATCTTTTGATTTGTAAAACCTGAAGGAATGCTTTTTGGCAAACTTGTATCATTTTCAGTTCTGATCTGCAGTATACCCTATATTTCAGCTGCAAACCTCTAGGTTTGTAATTTTGAGATTCTGATCTTGGACGACGACGTTGTGTTTTTATGCCTTTCACATGTTTCAATATAAATGAGTCTTGTTTTAATTTGTTTTTCAATATATAAAAAGACTCGTGGAATCTACGTATATCCTGGTGTCGAATTTCAGAACATTGTAAGTTTTTGCATTTATGTTTACATGTCGGCTTAACAGGCAAATGTTTTGCGGCGTACCTGAAAAGAATAAAAACAATCCTTTTCATTTACATTTATAATTATGAACAGTGGCCGGACATTCCAGTGTAGTCGTTCCTAAAGTTGCAGAGCTAGCAAAATATCTCATTTATGGTTTCATTATACTGATATAACTGCTATGTAGGATGAAAACAGAAATAAATTTGTTATATTAAGGAATAATATGAAACTAAGATGGAGTACAGACTCTTACAACTTGTTTTGAATAAAAAGTTTGTGAATAAAATAAATAGTTTCGAGCATTATCTCATACAAAACTTTTTTGGGCATCAAGGATAATAAAATATTTATATAAAACACAAAATCAACGGTCTAAACACGATTTCAAAATTATTTATTGATAATAACCGAAAAAAAAAACGACGTTTCAACATCCTTAGACCTTACCTTTGAATAGACCGTAAATGCTGTGTTAAGTAAGTATGAACCACGTAAGTTTGAAAAACAAATAAAATATTTATGTTGTAATAGTTAACCTTATACCTACCTACTTGTATTACGTAACACGATATCCCAATGTTTCAAAAATTTAATAATTTATTAATAAATAGGTAAAAGTGTCAAGACATATTCATCATAGTATACTCACCGTTGTTCTTTAGCTCGATTATTTTTCCAATTTCCAGCATTTACTCGACGTTTCCGTGCCTGTTTATTATCAAGAACTTCAGGGTAACACTCCATGATATAATTTTAATAAATTATATGTCGAATTATTAACTTTTAACATCAATAAATTGAAATTAACCGAGAGCAAACTCAAGCTTGCACACAACAATCCGCCATACTGTAAGACGCGCCGTGATTGGTGGCGGTGGACTATGCGTAATTTGATACAAACAGGAACGGACAATGCTGTTTCTGTAGCAAACGAATAAGTTTAACAATCGTTTTCAATTGGACTAAGCGGATTTAGGTTCATATGACTAATAAAAAAATGATTAATTTTGTCTATAGATTTTTGTACCAAAGCCAACTCATTTTTTACTTTTTATGGACATTGCTGTTTTTGAAACTAATAGACTCAATTCAGACTAAGAGCTCTTTAAATTCTTTTCATAATTACTTTTTTAAATTTAGAACAAGGTACCCTTTGTCACTCTCTAATATGTTTAGTATAATAAGCTTTGTTCGGTTGTAATAGCGTTACTCTGATCATTGTGCTCCTAGTTTAAGGACCTTAGTAATAAAGTTTGCTTTTTTTATCAACTAACGTTTTCATTACATTACCTCGTGCGCTGCTCTGTTTTTCATGGCACAGTACCTACACAGCAGTGTACCTACGACGAATTGCGAACAGACAGGTGAGACCCTTTGCTACTTGTCTAGGGTAGGGTTGCCACCTTTTTTTTAGGACTAATAAAGTATTTTTCATTTTGTTAGAACAAAATGAATAATACGAGTTTTCATTTATTTGTCCATAAAAACCTGTTTTTTGTTGCTCTTTTCGGCATTTAACAAATAGGTATTTGACTTTTACGTAAATAGAGTATTTTAGTGTACTTTATTGGTGTCGTAAATTATAAAGTACGCCTACATGAAAAAGAGGACAATACTCTATTTTAGAGTACAAGTGGCAATGGCAACCCTAGGTAGGGGGGCTGAACGTGAATCGAGCTGCGCAAAATCCATGCGTCACCAATTGTGCAGTGACAAAACGGCAGCCCTCAACCGCATATTATTTTCTTATCTTATTCGGAAGCTGTTTGGTCCAACCAACCGTCTGTCTCTATAAATGTAACATTATGCCTTTCTTTTGTTACAGAAATCATGAACACGCAGGACGACTATGTCATTGACGATGATGACTACGTAGATGACCCTATAACTCTTATAGATTACGAGCAGGCAAGAATTAACGCTCTTTCGCAAGATTTTGGTAAGTAATGTTATATATTTTATATTTTTTTAAGGTACCGATAGACATGCTCATTACTAGCACGAAAGAATGCCACTATTGAGCAATTGCTACTTAGTAGTATGTGTGTCAAAGCGTTGCTAGTAATTAGCATGCTTATTACGTATAGGCTTTTTTTTATAGCAGAAGGGGGCAAACGAGCAAGCGGGTCACCTGATGGAAAGTAATCACCGCCGCCCATGGACACCCACCCGCAAAACCAGAGGAATCGCAGACGCGTTGCCGGCCTTTAAGGAAAGAATAGGCTCGTTTCTTGAAGATCCCTAAGTCGTAAAGGTCCGGAAATACCACCGCCGAGAGCTGGTTCCACAACACTGTAGTTCGAGGCAAGAAATTTCTTGAAAAACGCACAGTAGTAACCGCCATCCATCAAGGTGACGTGGATGAAATGACAGTCGATTGCGTGTAGTGCGGTGAAGGAAATCAGCGGCAGGGAACAAGCCGAACAATTCCTCAGAACACTCCCCATGATATACAATATACAATAATATTATATATATATGATACACGGTACAATATACAGAGAGACGCAACGTCTCTCCGAAGAGCTAGTGGATCGAGCCGACCTGAAATAACCACGTCGTCGACAATTCGAGCAGCTTTGCGTTAAATGCGGTTAATTGGAAGGAGTTGGTATTGGGGTGCTCCAGCCCAAAGATGGGAGCAGTATTCCATATGCTGCCTGACCTGTGCTTTATACAGTTGTAAGCGGTGGGTCGGCGTAAAATACTGCCCCGCTCTATTAAGCACACCCAGCATTTTCGAAGCTAATTTAGCTTTACCGTCCAAACGACCACGAAACTGAACGTCACTCGAAATATCGACGCCAAGGATTCCAATAGTCGGATTGGTATCAAGGGCAGCTTGTAATAAGCATGCTAATAAGTATACTTATTTAGTAGCTTGTCTATCAGTAGTACTCTTCATTTATCCCCTTGTCCTGTCACGATTTCACGCAGCCGCCTATAGCTTACTAAGGGTTGAATTTCTAGTGCGTCTTCTGGTTTTACGCCAGCTGAACTCAATGACAGAAGTGTCCTTTTTGGTCCAGAATAAACTTTGTACGCTTTAACGTGGCGTGGGTTACAAACATGACAGTAAGGGCAAGCTGCCTTTGTGAAAAGTTCTTCGACCTTAACCTTCATTATTTCCAATATTTATGATTAAATATACTGTAGCCGTGTCGCGTGGCGGTGAAAGAATACTACCACCCCCTCTCTTCCCTTGGGTGTCGTAAAAGGCGACTAACGGACTAAAGACTGCACGCATAGAGCGGCGGGCGATGGGCTCACCACCTGTCACGCTGCGCACATTTGCTATTTGCTGAAAAGCGCACTATCTTTTTTTTATAAAAGAAGGAGGCAAACGAGCAATCGGGTCACCTGATGGAGAGCAATCACCGCCGCCCATGGACACCCGCAAAACCAGAGGAATCGCAGGCGCGTTGTCGACCTGACGTATTGACCATAGTAGGGGACTGCTTTATGTCTATGATCTATGACAATACTATACAATAGATTTATTGTCAATCATAGTAAATAAGGTGTTACAGGTGTGTCTAGTACATATGAATCCTGTTGGGTATGACAATTTGAAATGACGGGCAGATGTTAATAGGCAATTAATTATAGTTTATTGATCTTAATGCAAACAGAATGATGTATGAATAACGAAATTTAATTAATTGGAATTAATGGTCTTAATTATATTATAGTTGTTATTATTATTATTATTCTTATTATCATCATTATTATAATATTATTATTATTAGTAAATATTATACATTATAAACATAAGAAAAAGAGATTATAATATTGTCTTAAATAGTTTTATCCATCAAAAATTCGTATAGTGTGTAATAGCTCTTGCTGATTAAAAAGTGTTTTAAATTTTTTATAAAAACCAGCAAGTTCTCCTCGGATTTAAGAGGGTTTACGCATTTCGGTTTCCCATACAAACTTCCAAGTCGAAATTTTTAAAAACCAATAAGCAAATTTTGATTAAACTTTGCATGCTGAAGTAAAACACAGGGATCTAAATAGTTTGTTGAAAACATTTAAAAAAAATGTTTATTTAACTGAGTTACTGCGATGATTAACATTCTATAGTGGACTTTAAATCGCAATAACCCAGCCAAAATAACGTTTTTTAAAAATGTTTTCAACAAACTAACTAAGTGTGTCATGCTCTCTCAAAGTGTCTCTGCGGTGGTGGCATGTGCGTCGGGTCGTTACGTTCCCTAAAACATGGTTGAGCGAAGCGATGGCTGATTCACATGTCATACCTACTCGTGAACGGGTGCCGCCTGTGGAGGCTGGTCTGCTCTTGCTAACTTATTTTTATTATTAGTATATTAGTAGTTGTAGTCTTACTTTTATTTTTCTGTACTGTAAGACATTGATTACATTGATTATTTTATATTGATGAATACCTGAACTTTTTATTTTTATTAATATATTTTTTGTTTTTATGTCCTTGTAGTTGTTTTATGTTTTTATTATTGTAATGGAAAGTGCCCTTCTATGATAGGGAGGGCATTTTTCAATTCTAATTGACGCTGTAAAAGAAAGGGAGAAAAGAAATGCCCTTGCTGAGTCCTTGCAGGGTCCTTCAAACGAGGCGTGAAGAAGCACTTTGTGGGCCGGCAGAGTGAGGATGACTGATGCTACGTCTCTTACGCTGCACCAGTTATCCTCGCGCCTGGACCTCATTTCCACTTAACATCAGGTGGAGTGGGGTCATTTGCCGGGCTTAGTATATAAAAAAAAAAGAAAAAAAAAAGCCCATCGCTGCCGGCAAAGTTTTTTGCCGGTTCTTCTCAGTACAAGGCTCCCGCCCCATAGTTAGACTTACGAACCGATGGCATAATGACATTCATAAGTGCTGTAATCTAAACATGGCCTAACCTGAATAAATGATATTGAATCTTGAATCTTGAATCTCGAACTATTAAGATCCCTGTGTTTTACTTCAGCATGCAAAGTTTCATAAAAATTGGCTTATTGGTTTTTAAAAATTTCGACCTGGAAGTTTGTATGGAAAACCGAAATGCGTAAACCTTCTTAACGTTGTTTGGTATTTTATTGTATATCTTAATTGACGTTGCCAAGGGGTATTTGATTGACTAACCCTTCGAGGGATAATAGTCTTGATTTATCTATGCATACTGTAATAAATCTAGTTATGTTTAGACTACAGTAGGTTGCTTGCCACTATGTATTACTTTTCACATGCAACATTGTATTGCTGTAAGTCAAGCACTTAGGTCAGGTTTCCAAGAACTAACCGCTGACAATCTGACATAGCGAGTTTGTCACGTCGTTCACATAAACATGATGTCATTCAGACGCTAAGTCGGCATTTTAAAGTAATAACCGAACTGTGGATAATGTTTAATTTTAAAACAAAGCCATCAGCTGTCTGTCTGTCTGAACTGTCATCATGAATCGTTTCTAACAAGATAAGCTTATAATTTAGTTTTTTGATGAGCTCGATGGCGCAGCGGTTAACCCACCAAACCGCATTGGGCCAGCCTGATGGGTTATGGCCCATAATATCCCCACGTGTTCTTAGCCCATGTGGGAGTTCTGTGCCCCGTAGTAGCACGGTTAAAGGCTGATGATAATATAATTTAATTACAAAAAAAACAATTCCGCCTATCTTAAACGCAAACGACATATTTTTTATATTGTTTTCTGAGGTTTAAGCGAGCACTACACGAGTCTCCCTGTGACCACGGAACCTGTAAAGGGTTCGAAACGTCAGGATAATATAAAAACTATGTAAATAGTAAATTAAACGCGAGTTAATCCGTAAAAAAGTGTTTCATTTCGACATATTTTTTTGCCATTGATACCTTTTTTCTTATACAACGAAGGCTTGTGTACTTAGTTAGTAATAGGCTCGACGCAGCTAGTGATTCTGGGGGATTTTAATACCCACCACCAAGAATGGTTGTTCCGTACCAGATGACCGACAACGCTGGGAGGGAGGCGCGTAGACTTGCATTATCGCACGATTTCTCCCAGCTTGTAAACTGCGCTACGCGCGTGCCAGATATAGAATCACATACTGCCAACTGCCTGGACCTTCTGCTGACGACTGATCCAGACAAACATTCCATATCGGTATCAGCCCCCTTGGGATCATCCAATCACTGTCTGGTGAAATCTGTATCCGTTTACTCCCCACCTGATCAGGGCCCTAGTGGTATGAGACGGGTGTGGCGATACAAGTCGGCAGACTAGGATGAGATGCGACATTTCTATGCATCCTTTCCTTGGCGGCAATGCTGTTTTTCTTCAGAAGATCCGTCCAAATGCGCTGACGCTGTGACCGAGATCATACTGCGGGGTATAGAATATTACATTCCATATTCCAATGTTCCGTCGGGCAGCAAAAGTCGCCCCTGGTTTAACGCTGACTGTCGCAGTGCCGGAGCGCAGAAACAGTCAGCATTCTTAGCCTGAGCTGATGCTCGAGCGCGCAAATCTTCGGATACCCAGACCCTGAAGAAAGCTTATAACCAAGCCGCCAAGTCCAGTAAAAAAACATTACGTAGGGCACGATTCAGTCACATCGGCCGCATCGGTGTCAAACTTGCTTCGCACCCATCTGGGAGTAGGGCGTTTCGGTCTCTTGCCAAAGCAGCCGAGGCAAATTTTTATCGCCCTTCACTTCCACCGCTGATAAAGCCTGACGGCTCACTTGCCCGTACTGCAGCTGAGATGCCTTCTCGTTTGAACTTGTTTGCCTCTCTTTTGCACTGTACTCTCGTCTGGATGTCGCTAGCAAAGTTCCACCTAAGTTACCTATAGCCGACCCCTCTATGGGAGAACTTCACATCCGCAGCAAAGAGGTATTCAAAGCTCTCCGTACTCTTGACGTGAATAAGGCTGGTGGTCCCGACGGAATCCCGGCGGCGGCGGTTGTCCTACGTAACTGTGCACCTGAGTTGTCTCCCGTTCTAACACTGGTCTAGTTCCTAAGTCGTGGAAGCTAGCTAATGTGCAGCCTGTGCCCAAAAATGGTAGCCGTGCCGATCCATCTAACTATAGGCCGATTACAGTCGCGTCCATACTTTGCAAGATTATGGAACGTGTACTGAGCTCTCGACTGCTGGCATACCTGAGACCAAAGATCTCCTCAATGATCGCCAGTTCGGATTTCGCCGCGGTCGGTCGACCGGAGATCTTCTCGTGTATGCTTAAGATGGGTATCTTTAGAATGAAGCGATCGAGAAACACGGCAAAGCCCTCGCCGTCTCGCTTGATATCTCCAAAGCCTTTGATAGGGTCTGGCAGGCAGCCTAATTAGTAAGCCGCATTTGGAATTTCGGAAGGCCTTTGCATCTGGATCACTGACTTTCTCGGGAAACGCTCAATACCAGTCCTGGTGGATGATCAATCGTCCGACATAATTTAAATTGATTGGATTGATTGGATTAATGGAGTTCCCCAAGGCTCAGTCTTATCTGCGACACTGTTTCTCCTGCATATCAACGACCTTCTGGTACCGGGTACCATTGGGTATGCAGATGATACCACTATAACCAGCAGTTATCTATCGGATGCAAAAGCCACCAAGGTGAAATCCAGTCTTGTCGAGAGTCCCTGGTTAAGCAAACTAATCTGGCACTTCAGGCTGTCTCTGACTGGAGCGTGGAACACAGGCGTGTTTATTTACCGGCAAACGGAGTCCCTTCCAACTGACTCCGACTTACCAGGGCGTTACCGGTGACCGAAAACCTGCAGCTTCTTGGCCTGAATATGTCGTCCAATCTAAACTTTGGTAAGTATATCAAACACGCACGCGTCTTCAAATCAATCAATCTTATAACACTCACTCACACAAAAAACACATACCTTAGTTAGCTATTAGTAAATTAGTAATAAATAAATTATCTTTTTTATCCTAATTTATAATATAATCCTATATAATCCTAATTTATCTTATAACTTTGTTTTTTTATAATGCGTACGCCACCTATTGCTATGGCAGAGCAGGGCCTCCTTCAACAGGTATTATTATTATACTTACTAGGTTGGTCCCAACTTTTGATTATTGTTTGTACTAAATTTGTATGAAATAAACAAATTTTATTTATTTATTTATATCGAGTCCATTGCAAAATGTGCTGCAAAAAATTTAGGCGTCCTCTCAAGGGCAAATCGGTACTTCTCGCCGGATCAACTACTTTTGCTTTATAAAGCGCAGATCCGACCGTGCATGGAGTACTGCTGTCACCTTTGGGATGGTTCTGCTAAGTACCAGCTAGCAGTTTTGAACTCGATCGAAAAGCGTGCTAGGAGGCTCATCGGAGACTTGAAACTAGCTACGACTGAACTTCAGCCTCAGTCATCGGCGCAAAGTTGCTAATTTATCGGTGTTTTACAGAATACAATTTGGAAAGTGTGCGAAGGAACTACACGATCTTGTTCCTCCAGCCCCAAGCCACCATCAGTACACTAGACGCAGGCTTGCCTACCACCCCTACATGGTTACCCCTACCTGTCCGTACCAAGCGTTTTGCTAGTTCGTTTCTTATGCGAACCGCCAAAGAATAGAACGCACTGCCTGCTCATGCGTTTACCGATCACTACAACCTAGGTCTTTTCAAAGCAAGAGTGAATAGGCATCTCCTGGGTATGCATGTAACACCCTAGACTACATCCTGCTCACCAAGCAGGTTGGTGGTTAAATGCTTGCCCAGTCTATTTAAAAAAAAGGCTCAGTGTACTAAACATGTCAGAATTAAATAACATATTCACACACATATAAAATATTATAAATAAAGTTAGATGAGATTCCGGTAGCTAGCCAGACCGAGTTCACAAGCTCTACCATCAACTAAATCAAGTACACAATGATGTACCACCGTACCACCCGTTGGGAATCGAACCCGGGACCTCTGGGTCTAAGACTAGTGGCTTGGCTTCTAGACCAAAGAGGCGGTTAATATTATTCTTTGTCCACAATCCCTCGAAACCTCAAACGGCGACAGACTCCTTTCTCCAACGGATCCCCTCTGCCAAAATTATGGTATTGGGAGACTCAATGCCCACCACGTCGAATGGCTTGGTTTACGCACAAGCACAACTGACCACGCGGGTAGAGCCGTTTATGACTTCGCTTTGGCCTACAGTCTGTCTCAATTGGTAACCGAGCCAACGCGGGTTCTAGATGTGGAGGGCCATGCACCTTCCTTATTGGACCTTCTGCTGACCTCGCACCCAAACGGCTATCAAGATTCTGTTTATGCACCACTAGGCTCATCAGACCATTGTCTGATTCGTAGCACTGTGCCTCTCACAGAAACTTTAAAAACGCAACCAGCGGCCAGCCGTCGGGTCTGGCATTATAGGTCAGAGGACTGGAATGGGATGCGAATTTTCTTTGCGTCCTACCCATGGTGGCGAGTTTACTTCTCGCTGATGATTCTGATGTCGCCGCCGACTCTGTCATTGATGTGATACTGCAGGGAATGGCACTTTTCATTCCAAACTCTGTGGTTCCCATTAGCGACAGGTCGCAACCATGGTTTGGCCACTGCTGCAAAATGGCGTCTTGCCAAAAGCGACAGCATTACAAAGCCTGGGTTAATGCGGTGTCATCTAAGGGTCCAAACACCAGCGTGCTCAGAAAGAGGTACAACTTTGCCGCCAGGTCCTTTAAGAAGGACATTGCCATGGCGAAGTCATCATTCATAGGTAGAATTGGCGAGAGGCTAATGCGTCTTCCTTCGGGTATGCGCCTGTCTTGGTCATTCGCCATAGCTATCTTAGAGAATTTCTGTCAGCCGTCGTTACCACCATTTCACAAGGCCGATGACTGCCTAGCCCATACTGCAAAGGAGAAAGCCAATCTCTTGGGCACTATTTTCGTATTAAACTTGACCGTGGACGATGGGGGAAAACTCTCCACCAACCATACCGCATTGCGCTAGTTCAATGCCAAACGTTCGGTTCCTACAAAGGACAGTTCGTAAGGCTCTTTTTTCCCTTGATATCCATAAGTCGAGTGAGCCTGATGCAGTTCCTCCCATTGTGCTTCGGACGTGTGCTTCTGAGTTGGCTCCGGTTCTAACGCGCCTCTTCCGGCTCTCTTACACTACAGGCGTTGTCCCGAGTTCTTGGAAGACAGCCCTTGTCCACCCGATTCCCAAAAAAGGCGATCGCTCAGATCCGTTCAACTACAGGCCAATAGCCATCACCTCTTTGCTCTCCAAAGTAATGAAGTCCATTACAAACCGCCAGCCCTTGAGGTACCTAGCAGAGAATCAGCTACTAAGTGATCGCCAGTATGGTTTTCGTCGCGGTCGTTCGGCTGGTGATCTTTTAGTGTACCTTACTCACCGATGGGCGGATAATATAGTCGAGGGTAAAGGGGAGGCACTGACATTGGCTTAGACGAAGCGAAAGCGTTTGACAGGGTATGGCATAGGGCTCTTCTGTCTAAACTTCCATCATACGGGCTTCCTGAGAAATTGTTCTCGTGGGTCGCCAGTTTTCTTTCTGGGCGTAGCATCAAAGTTGTGGTCAAAGGTTCGTGCTCTGACATGAAGCCCGTGAATGCTGGAGTCCCGCAAGGGTGTGTTATCCCCTACTCTTTTTCTTCTGCATATCAATGACATGTTGCATAACAACAGCATTCATTGCTATGCAAACGATAGTACTGGGGATACGCTCTACACTGGGAGAGCTAATATTTCTCGGGAAAGGTCATCGTGAGCCGGAATAAACTTGTGACTGACACCGAGAACATGCTAAGTCATGTCTCGAATTGGGGCCGACGTAACCACTAGGTTACGTTCGGCGTCGGCGTCGAAGGGTTAAACTTTTTTTGGAAGGGTTAAAATGGCAGTCCACACCATTTTAACCCTTCCAAAAAAAGTTTGCGCATTTCCCGCGAAAAAAAATCCCTTCGTCGTACCTCTGAACTTTAAGGGAACTCTCCTAAATAGCAACCCTACTATTGGAATCAGTGGCGTCGATATTTCGAGTGACGTTTGGTTTCGGGGTCTTTTGGAAGGCAAAACTAAATTAGCTTCGAAAAAGCTGGATGTGCTGTGCAGCGGGCACAGAGAGCGGGTCACTATTTTACGCCGGCCCACCGCTTACAACTGTGCAAAGTACAGGCCAGGCCGCATATGGAATACTGCTCCTCTCTTTGGGCTGGAGCACCCCTGTAACAACTCCTTCCATTTGACCGCATTCAACGCTGAGCTGATCGAATTGTCGACGACGTGGCTATTTCACGATCCACTGGTCTTTTCGGAGAGACATTGCGTCTCTCTGTATATTGTACCGCATATATCATGGGGAGTGTTCTGAGGAATTGTTTGGCTTGATCCCTGCCGCTGATTTCCTTCACCGCACTACACGCAACCGACTGTCATTTTATCCACGTCACCTTTATGGTTGGCGGTCTACTACATGCGTTTTTCACAAAATTTCTTGCCTCGATCTACAGTGTTGTGGAACCAGCTCTCGGCGGCGGTATTTCCGGATTGTTACGACTTATTGATTTTCAAGCGTCTGCGATTCCTCTGGTTTTGCGGGTGTCCATGGGCGGCGGTGAATACTCTCCATCAGGTGACCCGACTGCTCGTTTGCCTCCTCTTTTATAAAAATAAATAAATAATAAAATAGACCCTGTAATTGAAATCGTTACTACATCACCGTAGTACGGAAAATATTTCCATTCCATCTGACAAGTCCGTGTATTTACTCATGTGCCATGAGTCCGCTATGGTGCGTTTTGCACATTTAGCCAGTGTCAAGTAAAATATATATTTAAATATTTTGCTAATACATAAAGTACTTTGTACCATCTGTAAAAGGTGAAGTAAAGTTTCAGTAAAGTCCCCCTCCCCCTAAAGAGTGTTACTGTAACTCACAGGGTTTAGGGTGACCAGGACAATCACCACTCTTCATTTCTATCGCCATTAAGTGTGTCTACAATAGTGCCGATCGTGGCTGAAACTTTATCTTACACGGAGTCACGGACTTCTTGAGATAATTTGAAAAGTGATGTTGCACTCTTTTGTTTCGTTTGCTGACACTCGTGTACGTTCACGAATACCTAATAGTTATTAGCCCACCATTATATTCGTTAACGTCTCGTCTGTATTTACTACGTAAGTAGTCGAGTTTCGACATACCAAACTCACGATATTCAGAGTTAAAAAAAAAAAAAAATCTGCTGATTCAGACGCGAGACATCAGACTGCCTCTCCTGTCATTGTGTTTCTTCGTGAGAGGAGAGGCTGTCTCGCGCCTGGATCAGCAGAATTTTATTTTTTAGCTCTGAATGTCGTGAGTTTTTATGATTACTTAAATACATTTGAGCGTTAATCGTATTTAGTAAGTGTTATGCAAGTCGCTCTAAGTATCTAGACCTCTTTTTGAAGATGGTAGACACGTTTAAAATATATAAATAATCATAAATAGTTTTGCTATAAAGCTTTTTTTTGACGTATAGGCTCTTAGAGTTACTCTTCAAGACTCTACCTTATTCACTTAATTTCAATTACTATTTTGCGCGAAACTCTTATAAATCACTATAGCTTTGTGACTATCGTATGAAGGTCTTTGCACATACATTACAAAGACAATAAATAGCACATAACATTCCCAATCGTTAGCTGAACGTGCTATCCACTGCATAATCGAGATTCTCAGTTCGTATTCACTATCAAAACATACTCACTACTATTTTAATGAACACTATGTAAACCTTCAGTTATTTCTTTACAGAACCCTACATCGCTGACGAGAGCCATCATAAATCTTTCTATTCAACGTCCATCAGCAACGATTCTTCGTGCAGAAAAAGTCACTTTGTGTTGCCGGTAACTTTTTTTAATAACTCTTCCAACTTAAGACTACTTAGCGATTGTCGACCTTTGGCTATTAAAATTGTAGATTGTAATAAACATCCTTGGTATTATAGAAACTATATAAAAAACCATTATAATCCAATTAAAAACCAAATAAATAGCCAAGAAGATTTACCCAGTACCTTTGAATTTAGCATTGATTTTAATAGAGAAACAGTCATGTCCTTAAATAGAAGTGATGATATGAGTAAGATGAAGACTGATAAAAGTTTACTGTTAAACAACAAAGAAATGTTACGGAAAAAAATTGAACATTTAAAGTGGAGAAAAGACATCGAAATAAAAGTCGCATTTCAAAACAAAAATGTAACAAAAATAGACTTTAAAAAAAATACAGGTCTGGTTGGATTAAAAATAACGCCTCGTATAGAAGTAACTGGGACAGCACTTGATAAAGATACTGCTAAGCAGAATGATCCACTAAAAGATAATAAGACAATTATTGACGTTGATAATTACATATTAGGAGTAGACCAAGCTTTGAATAATGTTGGGACCATCATTATGCCTGTTGATGAAGAAAGTTCCAAAAATGCTATAAAAAAACATGAGAAACCTACTCTTAAGAGTAACATAAATAAAAAAAAGAAAACCAAATTACTGACTGAAAACAAGAGTAAAAACATGAGTGCAAAGAAAAATAAAGAAAAACACCTTAAACATGCACTACAAAAAATAAAAAAACATAAAAATTACGAGTTTAAAGATATAAAATGTAATCTGAAAGAAATTGAACAAAGCTCTGGTGTCTCAATTGTCAAAACAAGTAATGTGAAAGATAAAAAGAAAACCAACAAATATATAAATGACTTGTTAAAAAAAGCGCTGAACGTTATCAAAACTTTGCAACCGATGACTCTTGATAGAGAAGTGGAAAATATCAACAATTCTGTTGCTGAGCTTGACAAAGAAGAACAAAATCAAAATAATAAGTCGCATAACGATATAGTCACAAAAGACAATATAGCAATAAATGAATCTGGGCTAAAATCACCTTTACTACCTTGCAATAAATTAACACCAAAATTGAATTCAGATAAAAGTGAACTCAAGAAGCCGATTGAAAGAAATGAGAGCTTGACTAGTGACCAACCTATCGTTAGCGAAATCCCTAGAAGTATCAGTATTAGCTTAGTAGATCCGCAGAATATAAGGAATGATGACAAACCCTTAATTAAAGAAATCCCTGATAGTATAAGTATCAGTAAGATAGTTTTGCAGAACACAAATAAAGATGACAAAGCCGTTATCACAAAATACCCCAACAGTAACAGTATGACTAAGCTAGATTCACATAATACAAACAATTTTTCAAAGGATACATTGAAAGTTCTAGAAAATAAAAACTGTTTCGTCAGGGATACGCCTAAGAGTCTTCCCCAAAACTCACTTAATGATATCGTTATAAGCAATGTGATATGTGGTGCCAGTAGCGTAGAGCTGAAAAGCTCTGTTAAAGATGATAGTTCTTCTAACAGCTCCGCACCGTCGAGCACCACGAATGATTGTGCTACTGCTATTACGGTGGCAACTCATCGAAATATACCTAAAAAGCATAACGCATCGATAAAGCTGAAAAGCGCTGTTAATGATGACAGTTCTCCTAACAACTCCACACCATCAAACATCATGAATGATTGTGCTACTACTATTACGGTGGGAACTCATCGTAATATACCTAAAAAGCATAACGTATCGATAAAGCTGAAAAGCGCTGTTAATAATGACAGTTCTCCTAACAACTCCGCACCATCAAACATCATGAATGATTGTGCTACTACTATTACGGTGGAAACTCATCAAAATATACCTAAAAACCATAACGTATCGATAATGAAAGACAAAGGCTTACCATCTAATACATGCGTAGGAAAGTCATCCAATATACCAGTTAAAAGTCGATCGGTGAATAATATTAAGGAAGCAAGTACTTCCGAAAAGAAATTTCGTTATAAGCCTCCAAACCAACGCCAATCGTACAATAGAAAAAAGTCGTGGTTAGATCCAAATTTTTACGTGCAAAAGACGTTTAATAATTTAAATTCATTAAGAAATGATGTGAGACCTTCCTATAAAAGAACATCACCTGCTTCTAATGTAGAGTTTGCACATTCTAGTTACTCAAATAATGTAAGTTCCTCACAACATCCGGAACCTTTGATGAGCAAAGTAGTATTTTGGCCATACTGGCGTGAGCCTCCACCACCGCCGCCACCTCTGCCACCGGCGCCACCTCCACCACCCCCACCTCGGCTTCCACAAGAGAGTCAATACAGTAGTCAAAATGTTCCATATCCAGTACAAAATAATAAAGCAGACATTTTAACAGGCAAAGACAGAGCTAATGTTACCGAAAATCCGAACATTAGAATACTCTCTGCTCACAACTCGGCAGATAATACTAAACAAGAAAACATCCACAGTATTAGCACGTTGTCTAATAACAGGCCTGAACACCGAAGTATAAAACAGGTTACCAGCAAATCGGAAATGTATCAGGAATTAGAAAAGGAAATGATGACAATACATAATTACTTTTCTAAAGAGGCACCAATACAAAAGCTAAATGATTTACCTAATATTGGTGGCGACACTAAAAACCCATTGGTACCAGTCTCCAGCACTACATGTCAAAGTCCTAGTAATAAATTAAGGGAATATAGGCCAGTTCCAAAGAAGTTTAAACATTTGTATAAAAACAAGAATAATATATGTGCTCATGATAGCAAAATATTTGCCAATGAAAATAATATGGACAATACCAGTAAAAATAGTTCACTGGTGAATAAAAGTCTTGATATTAAGCATGGAACCACAGCCGATGAATCTTGGTATAAAAGAAATCTTAACAGTAACGGCAATAGGTGCAATGCAAAATACAGTACAAGTACATTAATCGGTACAAAGATTAATCCTTACCGGCACAAGACTTCTGTCTTTAAACCCCAATTAGGATCGTTGTCAAAAATAAATAACGCGAGGACTAGCGTCCAGTTAGAGAATGAAACTACATATGAGAAATTTAAAATTAGTAATGGCTATTCGCCCCCAATATTACCGATACCTACATATCAGAATTCGCTGGAAATGTTATTCCAACCTGATACCGAGCCACAGAAAATACCATTCACAATGTCGAATGAAATAAGAAAAAAACAATTTCACTCGCGTACATCCCTTCCTTACAGCGATAATAATTATTATTTGCCGCCTAAGGCTCGAGCATTTGTATCATCGATACACACCTTAGGCCCTAATGGTGATACAAATGCTCGAAACAAGCTACATTCCAATGATAAACAGAAGATAAACTCGAAGAAGATATCGTTGGAAGAGTACAAGAAAAGAACGTCCAAAATGACACTCCCATTTAAAGGCATAACTAAGAAAGTTAAATCTAGGAAAGACGTTGGCCCCTCAAGAACGGTTAATTTCGAATGTCGAGGCGAACGGTCGAAATCGATTTCTCAAATTGTGAATCATCACCTGGACCAAGACCTTGGATATGATTCTGATTCTACAATAAAACTGTGATGACTGATAAAAATTTTGATTACTTTTCTCTTGGCAAACTGTTTTTGCTGAGTGATAAGGTAAAATGGTATACGTGTAAGTACGTATTATACTGCATTTAGCGTGATTTGGCGTCGTAAACTTAAATTAACTTATTGAGCTAGCTTACCTATAAGTTCCAAATATTAGAATCCAGTGAGTAAATACATAAGAATGGTTTGTTTTAAGTTAATAAATGCCAGTACCATACAGGTATTTATTTGTTATAAGTTATTACTTATAATTATAACAGTTGTTTGTAAACTTGATGCTTAGTTTAACCTCGCTGTATTATAATTTATAGGGCTTGTAAACTATATTGTATTCTTTTGACAATGCGTAGACCCCGCCCCTTATTAAGTTACGAAAGTTATAAACGTTAAATAATATTTATCAATAGTAATACTGTTATCTAAATGACGTATGTATCACCTATTATTTAATGTCAATGAAATACTTATGTTTAACTTTGTTATTTAATGTTTAAGTTTGCACGTGTATTATTGAAAGAGTATCTTTGACCGTGTCGCGTTGTGGTGAAAGATACTACCCCCTCTCGTCCCTTGGGTGTCTTAAAAGGCGACTAACGGACTAAAGATTGCAAATACATCCAGCAGCTTAGAGCGGCGATAATTAGGTTATTATAATGTCGATAAATTCTGTATTTTATCTTAAGGCCCCAGCACACATTGGCGTATGTTGGCCCACTGCCATCGCCATTGTGTAGATCGAATTGCCCGCCTACACAATGGCGTTGGCCGGCAGTGGGCCAACACACGCCAATGTGTACTGGGGCCTTTAGGTAAAAAAGAATAGTCACTATTCGATCGAGTTAACCTAACTACTCTATTGCGACGCCTCAGTGGCCGAGTGGTTAACCGCTTCGCCCGACATCCGGAGGTCCCGGATTCAATTCCTAGGTGAGGAAATTGTGTTTCAAAGGACATCAGGCACATTTGACCCAAAAATGTATAAACTTATCTCTATTATCTGTATGCACTATGTGTCATTATATACCTAAATCAGTATCTACTTTATTTTTAAACTCCTTTATTTGGCTAAAATTAATTAATTAGAAAACAAAACTACGACTATGAAACAGTCATTCTGTGGCCGCCATCACTATTTTTTTGCGTAAGAACAAGGCGCATTGCATCAGTCATGCATCAGATGACAATGACATTGACAGAAGTTGGCTGGATTGGATTACTCGGAGAAATAGTTCTGAAGTTAGAGAAAACTAACTTTTAGATTTTTATTGTTACTAAAGCATAGGCAAATACTTGAAAATGGGTATCGCTTTGATTTGAATGCCATGCCATTTTTGATCTGTCAGCCAGCCTATTGGCTGTCACTGATATTGTCAATCACTGTCATCTGAAGCGTTTGGTTACAACCACACTTAGATTAAACACTTTTTATTTTAATCTAAGCAACTACATGATGAAATGAACAGAATAGAATTCCACACGCTCCATCCGTATCATGTTTGATATTTATGATCTTGGTGTTTAACAAGAAAGCATAATAAATAATTTTAATTTGAATCGGTACGCCCACTTTTACTCAATTTTTTCGAGAACACTATGTTCATTTAGCATATTATAACGAAACGTTTCATTTGAGTTACAAGTGTAGCTATACTAGTGTCAGTGTTACCAACGAAAAAAATATTTCAAACGTGAATATCTCTTCCAATAAAAATCTTTATTAAACTCTGAATAGTTTCCACGATCCACTATTTACATACCTATATTGTGGTACAAACAGAAATGCTATACATTTTTGGGTCTATTGTCAAAGGAATTTGCCTGATGTCCTTTTAGGTGCATAGCCTGGGTTTGTTACCGCCACTACGCTTTTGGCTAGCGTGGTAGCAAAACGAGACTTCGTGGAAGTGGCATGCAAAATTCTCATACAAAACACAGATCTAAAACACGTAGTCTCCTGTTTCATCTTTCGGAACTGAACCAATTTTTAAGTTTTTTTCAGCATCGGCATAGAAAGATTTTCTATGTCTGTATGTTTGATTTTTTTTTAACCAGCCACTTATTGTTTCTACGCCTTAAAACGGAGTGATTTCGCTAAATTTTGAAAGCTCCTGGTTGATAAGTAAATGACTTAATGCAAAAAAATTAAACATACAGACGTAGAAAATCCCTTTCTTTAACCGATGCTGAAAAAAACTTAAAAATTGGTCCAGTTCCGGAAGATGAAACAGGAGACTACGTAACGTCGTTTTTGTGTTTTAGATCTGTGTTTGTATGAGAATTTTGCTTGCCACTTCCACGTAGTGTTGAGTCTTAACTGAGGCGCTGCTTGCCATAAAATGTATTTTTCATTTACGAGATCGGGTGGCAAAAAAACTTCCACTAGGCAATTACGAGTTGAAATGTATGTAAATAACTTTACTATCCTTTAACATTTAAGTTTGTTCTCATAGTACACAATGTTTGTAACGTGCGTCTACTTTCTTAATGTCTCTCGGTAATCAACGTATTTTAAATGCAATTGAAAATTAATTAATTATCCTGTGAGCTGCCGTAAAACTAGAAAAATTTAATTGTTATTTATCGATTTATGGGTTGCTCATAGACGAGACGACTTTACCACATTACATTTATCATCTCATTCTATTTTATGTCTATATAAAAAAAAACCAATTGCTATTAATGTAAGTTCGCGCATCACTTCAGAACGGCAGCACCTATTCGGTTAATTCTTTTTTTTGTTGTGTTTGAAATTGTCAGAAAATGGTTAGAATGAAAAAATAAATTGGATTTTAGTCACTGGTCACCGGGTGTTAACGCGGAGAATTTTGCGGATGGGCCGCTAGTCATGTCTAATAAAATTAATAATTGATTGTATAGTCGATTGAGAGCGTCCGGCCTGCACCAAGTGCAAACAGCAACTGAGAAATCCGACGACACGACACGACCGTCAAAACACGAAGTTTGCCAAGAGATATTAAGATAACAGACGCAGTGTACTGTAGTGAAAGTAAGTTAGGTTTTTTTGTTAGCATGATGTTTCTAACAGATTTTTTAGGATAAAAACTAAGAGCTAAAACGCGTTAGTAAGTTGCTGCATGATTTTCAGTTGAATGGTGAACCCACCAACCCGCATTGGGCCAGCGTGGTGGGTTATGGCCCAATATCCCCACGTGCTATTTGTTCACGTGGGAGGCCTGTGCCCAGCAGTGGGACGTTTATAGGCTGGTGATGATGATGATGAGTGGTTAATACTCTTTTAAGGGCCGATTTTTAACTGTTAGATAAAACTTATTTGTCTGGTAAAGTATTGCACAACTATTTTGAAAATGTATTATCTTAACATGTCTTTTCTTTCATTACAGGTGACAGTTTATTTAGATCGTATTAAGTACTTTATCAGACGGATAGGTTTTATCAGAGGATTGAAAAATCAGCCCATAAAATAGTTAGACCCAGTTTTGCCATACTCTGTTGGTTAGTAAAACATTCTGTTTAATATTTCGATGGTTGTTAGCATTAGACTACACCCAAAATATTAATGGACCGTTTGTGCATTGTGTAACTCGTAAACGTTGATAGTCCATTGAATGATTGAACAGAATGTTTATTTAACTAAGTATAGTGAACTTGAGTTTATAATTACTTACTTATATTTATAAAAAACCAAAGTCTGTAAAGCGTTATTGTTAATAATAATAACCACTCATGTGGTAAAAGTACCATAAACTACATGGTTGTAGCAATGTATTGCAAAATAAAAGACTGCATTTTGTAAACACCTCTTTTATTTGTAACCTTTCATTACTTTCAATCTTTCTTTAAATTTTCTTCTACGTTTTTACCTACCTTAGTTAGTACTACCGCCATAGATAGTTTTTTTTATTTGTTATAGTCACACGCTACGTGTATGATTCGCGCGTTGTCAACCCTGCGCCTAGACAAGTGACAAACGCTTCCTGTCTATTCGTTAGCGTTTTACAATTGTAAATTGGTAGACAAATTTACATGTACGTATACCTAGAGGGTGCTAATTCTATTCAAACGCTACCACAATATAGGTACACGAAGATTTTTATCGGTCTTTTTCCGACCAAGTAAATAAAGGCCATTGCAATAATAATAGTAGTTATACTCGTATTATGTATTCTTTTTATAAATTGGATTTTGTGTTTTTAATTAGTTAACCAAAAGAGTGTATGGTCTTCCTACATTTTTATGAAGTGAAGAAGATACGTCATCGTCGCTGTACCTGTAAAAAAGAGGAGTAGGATGACCATTATTTTATTATTTATAGTTATTAATTTACTTCCCAGACCAAAAAAAATGAAATGTACGCTGACATGTTTTTTTTTATAAATGAAGGAGGTAAATGAGCAGGCGGGTAACCTGATGGAGAGTAATCACCGCCGGCCATGGACACCCACAAAACCAGAGGAATCGCAGACGTGTTGCCGGCCTTTCAGGAAGGAATAGGGTTAAGAAGGGAATAGGAATTGTGTGGGGGGGGGGGGGGGGCTCCGGAACCCTTATTAACTTTTTTGCCATTATTAACTTAGTCGGAATCAGTAGGTCCTGAAAGTCTTCGTGTAAGTATATCAATTATACAATTGAATCAAGAATAATGAAATAATTATGTTACGTAAATAAGCTCTTTAAAGTTTTAAAATTACCAATTTATCGCTAATAAATTGCGAGAGTTGACGTACGTCAAATCCTACCTAGGTGCTAACGAATCCTTAATGTTCTTGACGTCTCAAGAATGTGGCGGTAGCGGTAGGCTCTTGAAGGTGCAATAAATATTTATGAATTGTGGAAAGAAACAACAACTCTAGGACCTCGATGGCGTAGCGGCTAAATCGTTTGGCTTGCGATCTTGACAGCTAAGCAACTTTCGCAATGGCGAGATACAGGACGGGTGACAACATAATAAATCACATATTTTATCAATTTTTTTGTTTTCGATCTTTTGTGAACATTAAAGTTCTTACTATTCTTTTGGTGAAATTTCAAACATATCTGTAGCCGAAATTAAATAAAGCATATTTGAACTTAAAACCAGGGATACACATGGGGGCAAATGTCCCAAGACGTGTGATAAGTGTGATAATAAAATGTGACAAGGCGACATGTCAGGCGTAGCCGGGCGATTTCGCTTGGTAAACCGATAGCGCTAGGCTATTTTGGGGTCATAAGTTTAAAAAATTCTAAAGTTACTTTTTTTTGCTTGTCGATACAGTCGTACCGAAGAAGCCTAATAGTGCGTTTTGTTTCACATCTGTCACTTGCATTTTCAGCAATTCGACGTTTTGTGGTTGATTCTTTTTATTCAAAGCAGAAGTGGCAAAATTAATTTAAAGTTTATAATAATTATGGTATCATATTTAAGATAGCCTGCGGAGTGTGCAAACACAGTTTGTGTCATCTTCGTCCAGTGCAAACTGAATTAGGCTCAGATGTAAAAACATTGCAAACAAAAAATTACAATTGATGAAATAACTATTTCCTATCTCAGATCACTTTCATATGCCCATTAAATAATTTTGTGCCAAATTAAGCCACGCAATAGTAAGATTTATTATTATTTTGCTTTTTCAAGCTACAAAGACATAAAAAAAATATTACAATGATTAGAGTTCACATATTCAATATCATAAATGCATGAAAAATCGACTTTGTAAATTTGTGTCATTTTCATGCACGATATTTAAATGAATAAAACACAAAAGCAAATTGTTGCGGTCTGGCGAACGCGGGCTGACCCGGGTGGACGCGGGCAGGCGACAGCGGGCGGGGGGGCATACGCACGCACACACGTTCGTTCGGCACGATTTTTTTTTTTTTTTTTTTTATAGCAGTAGGAGGCAAACGAGCAAGCGGGTCACCTGATGGAAAGTAATCACCGCCGCCCATGGACACCCGCAAAACCAGAGGAATCGCAGGCGCGTTGCCGGCCTTTAAGGAAGGAATAGGCTCGTTTCTTGAAGATCCCTAAGTCGTAACGGTCCGGAAATACCGCCGCCGAGAGCTGGTTCCACAACACTGTAGTTCGAGGCAAGAAATTTCTTGAAAAACGCACAGTAGTAGACCGCCATCCATCAAGGTGATGTGGATGGAATGACAGTCGATTGCGTGTAGTGCGGTGAAGGAAATTAGCGGCAGGGATCAAGCCGAACAATTCCTCAGAACACTCCCCATGATATATACGGTACAATATACAGAGAGACGCAACGTCTCTCCGAAGAGCCAGTGGATCGAGCCGACCTGAAATAACCACGTCGCCGACAATTCGAGCAGCTTTGCGTTGAATGCGGTCAAATGGAAGGAGTTGGTATTGGGGTGCTCCAGCCCAGAGATGGGAGCAGTATTCCATATGCGGCCTGACCTGTGCTTTATACAGTTGTAAACGGTGGGCCGGCGTGAAATACTGACCCGCTCTATTAAGCACACCCAGCTTTTTCGAAGCTAATTTAGCTTTACCTTCCAAATGACCACGAAACTGAACGTCACTCGAAATATCGACGCCAAGGATTCCAATAATCGGATTGGTATCAAGGGGAGCTCCCTCAAAGTTCAGAGGTACGACGAAGGGATGTTTTTTCGCGGTAAATGCGCAAACTTGTGTTTTGGAGGGGTTAAAGCGGACTAGGTTATGTCGGCCCCAATCCGAGACATGACTTAACATGTTCTCGGTGTCAGTCACAAGTTTATTCCGGCTCTCGATGACGCTTTCCAGAGAAATATTAGCTTGCCCGGTGTAGAGCGTATCCCCAGTACTGTCATCCGCATAGCAATGAATGCTGTTGTTATGCAGCATGTCATTGATATGCAGAAGAAACAAAGTAGGGGACAACACACACCCCTGCGGGACTCCAGCATTCACGGGCTTCATGTCGGAGCACGAACCGTCGACTGCGACTCTGATGCTACGCCCAGTAAGAAAGCTGGCAACCCATGAACACAATTTCTCAGGAAGCCCGTATGATGGAAGTTTAGAGAAAAGAGCCCTGTGCCATACCCTGTCAAAAGCTTTCGCTACGTCCAAGCTAACTGCCAGTGCCTCCCCTTTACTCTCGACTGCCTCCGCCCATCGGTGAGTAAGGTACACTAAAAGATCACCAGCCGATCGACCGCGACGAAAACCATACTGGCGATCACTTAGTAGCTGGTTCTCTTCTAGGTACCTTAAGAGCTGGCGGTTTATAATGGACTCCATTACTTTGGAGAGAAAAGAGGTAATAGCTATTGGCCTGTAGTTAGACGGATCTGAGCGATCGCCTTTTTTTGGAATCGGGTGCACAAGGGCTGTCTTCCAAAAGCTCGGGACGACGCCAGTGGTGTAAGACAGCTGGAAAAGGCGCGTTAGAACTGGTGCCAATTCAGGAGCACACGTCCGAAGCACAATGGGTGGAACTGCATCTGGGCCACTCGCCTTATGGATATCAAGGGAAAAAAGAGCCTTACGAACTGACCTTTGCAGGAACTGAACGTTTGGCATTGTACAAGCGCAATGCGGTATGGTTGGTGGAGAGTTTTCCCCATCGTCCAAGGTCGAGTTTGATGCGAAAAGAGAGCCCAAGAGATCGGCTTTCTCCTTTGCAGTATAGGCCAGGCAGTCATCGGTCTTGTGCAATGGTGGTAGGGACGGCTGACAAAAATTCCCTAAGATAGCTTTGGCGAGAGACCAGAACGCACGCGTCCCCGAAGGAAGACGCACTAGCCTCTCGCCAATTCTTCTTTCTTTTTTGATAGATGATTTCTTTCATTTAAATTACATACCTATCATATTAAGTATTAATTGACTCTTATTTATCTACGCTACGTAATTAACAAATGTGTACCTACCTATAGAGATTACAATAATGACTTGCTAATTTTGAACGGAGCGCGTCTGCAATCCCATTACCTACGAATGGCAATGGTCAATGTGGTCAATACTTTGCTCTGATGCTACGGCCAAAATAGACAGCGAAAATACTGGTTCCGTTTTCGCGATAAAAACTTCGTGTTCCGTTGTCGCGATAAAGCTTAGCCACATCAAAAAAACTTAGCGACCGACGCCGACGTCGCGATAATCTTGAACTTTGTCGCGATAATGCAATTTAATTACCTGTAGGTAATATATTCAAAACCATATATCGATATTTGATATCGGATTATTAAACTATGGTAGGTACATAATTATATTTTAATATCGGTATCGACCATATCAACGGACTATTAAAATATCATGCAATATCGTGTTTTTTACACTATATGGTTTCAGAACGCATCGAATCGATATTGAATTTTGATGCAATATAGGTACTTATAAGTTTCTTTTCAATATTTAGACGACTCAGTCAGTTTACCCACGTTCTAAGTGAGTGAGTGCCTATTAATTAAGAGATAATGATTTTGTTAAGTTGAATTTTTCTAAAATAAAATGTAGGTAGGTAGGTAACTATAATAATTTTATTTCATTAAACATTTACAAGCACAGTTATTTGTTAAAAACTACCGATCAATGATAATTTCAATAAATATAAGCGATACGGTACAATATTCTTTAATCGGATCACGTACCTACAACATAGTGGTCTCAACGCACACCGCATTCCTGACGCGATATAGTGTTTTCCAAAATATATATATAGATTCAGACCGCATCGATATCGGATTTGGCGAAATTGGTGCAATAATTATACGTTTCAGTAACTATACAATTTGTATCGCCCACTTCTAATTTCAACGGAAAAAATGGAAGAGGCGGTTGCGCTTTATTACATGTCGGCAAATAATTATTTTCTGCATCTTTATTATTTGAACAAAATAAATAGAAGGATGAAAATAAAAGACGGTGGTGGATGTTATCTATCTATACACAAAAATCGGACAAAGTTAGTACTTTTATATTGTTTAACATTGCATAAGTTTGCTAGTTTTTAATACTAGTTTAATTGTAATATTTGATTATTTGCTTAGAAATAAAAACTTATTAAGATGTGTTTTAAATTGAGAATAGGAAGGTTATAATTTCTTCCTAATAAACTTGGAAAAGAGTTGGAATAACTATTCGCTAGTTATTTTATGTACTGTATGGATTGGTCTATTTGTTTTATTTGTTTTGCTGTCACTTTGATACTTCAGGTGTTCGTGATAATTAACTTTTGTTCATTTTAAGACTATTATTACCACTTAATTCTTAGGAGAATTCATTTGCTTTAATTTTTATTGTATTAAAATTGATAACATATTAAAAAGTTAATATTTAAAAGGCGGTTTGATGGCCGGGTGGTCTAGCGGTCAGCGCCAAATGCTTGTGTGGTGAGCACGAGCATGTGTGTGACCGAGGCATGGATGTTTATTAGTATTTATGTATGTTTGTTTATTCGTTATTCAGTCACCATAGTTCGGGATATGCTTAGTTTGGGGCTGAATGATTGGTGTGACAGTTGTGATTTTTTTTGTGATTTGGGTCTTGGGGGTTCCATTAAACCGGTTCTAATTAGTAATATTGTATTACTTCTAATACTTTATCAAATCTAAATCAATCCATAAATTATCGAAACCGAATAATTTTGATAGTCGTATTTGCAACACGTTCACACCTCTAGTTGTCTCGCAGTCACCTAAAGTGTGCGAAGGAAGTATAACCGCACGAAATTTATCGCGACAAAATCCTTTGATGTGCGGCAATTAACCGACAGCGGCGCGTTAATGCTACGGCCACACTATTTTCAAGATTCGCTTTGTCGCAACAGGTCTGGCCAAACACTTCGTCTTAGCGCGATGCATCATTGCGTTAACGCGCTGCTGTCGGTAAATTGCCGCTCATCAAAGAATTTTGTCGCGATAAAGTTCGTGCAGCTACACTTTATTCGCACACTTTAGTTGACCTAAGAGGACTGACTGCGAGACAACTAGAGGTGTGAACTCTGTGAACGTGTTGCAAATACGACTATCGAAATGATTCTGTTTCGATCATTATGGATTGGAGTAACGATAAAGTATTAGAAGTAATAAAATATTACGAATAAGAACCGGTTTTATGTTACCCCCAAGACAAAAATCTCAAAAACAAAATCACAACTGTCACACCAATCATTCAGCCCCAAACTAAGCATAACCCGAACTATGGTGACTGAATAACGGATACACAAACATACATAAATACTAATAATCATCCATGGCTCGCTCACAAAATGCTCGTGCTCACCACACAAACATTTGTCGCTGACCACTAAACTAACCGGCCGTCAAACCGCCTATTTGTGCAACCCCGTCCTATCACTCTGCCTCCTCAGTGAAGATAATTGCCATAAGCTTGGCAATGTCCTTGAGGGCGAAGAGCCTAAAATCAACTGGTTTCGGGTAGGCCGATCCCAGAAGATTCATTTATTTTCCTGGCAAAAGAGTCGCAGTCACACAGTAGGTGCTGCATGGACTCCGTTTCCCCTCCACATGCCCTGCACAGGTTGTCTGTTGCTAGTTGCATTTTGTGGAGCATTTGTTTTATGGCACAGTCCCCAGTCAGGGCACCGGTGATTAATCGGGCCTGCCTTCGCCTATGAAGTATTTTGAGTGTCTTATGCCGGGTAGGTCTTTCCATTCGGTTCTATGCCTGTTTTGGATGTAGTCCTTGAAGGCTTTGTTGATGGTACTCGATGCTAGTGCCACAAACGGCTCAGGACCAATATATGGGGTCCCTGAGCCCTCCCTAGCAAGTGCATCGGCCATTTCATTGCCTTGGATTCCCATGTGGTACGTTAAAATCAACGTATCCAGATCAACCTCAGCCTGTTGTGCCTACCTAGCTTGTTTAAGGCTTTATGGTTTCAAGCACAAGGCTGGAGTAGATTCAAGGCGATATAAGTGACTTGGGCGCGGCTTGGCTGTCGCTCAGGATGAATATGTTACGCTTCTTGGGAGCAAGTGCTAGATTCTTTTTAACGCACAGGAGAATTGCGAAGGTTTCTGCCTGAAAAACAGAAGCGAACTTTCCCATACTCTGACTGTGCTTAAAGTCATTGCTAAAGATACCTGCTCCAGTGCCTGACTCCATTTTGGATCCGTCGGTGTACCAGATCAGGCTGTCTTTCTCTGGAGACGGTGGTCGGTGCTCCGAGTTGGGACATGTATATTGAATTTAGCTTTTTATGATTCTGTCTCTTTCATATCGCAGTCATGCGCGCAGCGTCTATGTGTCGCTTAGAGAATCGCATAGCTAAAACTTTATATTTTGGAAAACACTAAGTATCGCGTCAGAAATGCGGTGTGCGTTGAGATCACTCTTCATGGCCGACCTGCCAGCCGATAGAGTTACGCCTCAGCCAGTATTTAGTCAAGTCACGACCGATTTTGCCGGACCATTCCTCGTTAAATCTAGTACCCTACGTAATGTTAAACTCTTAAAAGCGTACTTTTGTATATTCGTGTGCCTCTCGACTAAGGCGGTTCATTTGGAACCGGTCTCGGACCTCAGCACGGAAGCGTTCCTCGCGGCATTACAGCGTTTTATAGCCCGCCGCGGTGCCCCGGTTCTCATCCGCTCGGACTGCGGTACAAATTATGTAGGCGCTAAAAATCAGCTCATCGAAGTACAAAACTTTCTTGCCTTAAACAATGACACGATTGCGCACAGGCTCGCTGGTCAGCACATTACTTGGTTGTTAAACGTCCCTAAGGGACCATGGTTCGGTGCGTTACATGAGATCAACGTAAAATCAACAAAGCAACTTTTATATCGCGTAATTGGCGAACAGCACCTCACATTCGAGGAATTCTCCACACTTTTAGCTCGAATTGAAGCGGTCCTCAACTCAAGACCTCTCTGCCCACTTTCGTCTGATCCTTCAGACTTTGAGCCGCTTACAGCCGGACATTTCCTTATAGGCCGCCCACTAACGGCCCTTCCCGAACTATCCGTGGAAGATAGGCCGATCTCCACACGTAGGCGATTCCAGATGGTACAGGCCCTATCCCAGCGCTTCTGGACGCTGTGGACCCAGTCCTACCTGCATACCCTTCAAACCCGCTCCAAATGGTTGTCCCCATCCTCCCCTCCCCGAGTCGGCGAGCTCGTCCTCATCAAGGAGGACAACCTGCCTGCCCTTCAATGGAGACTGGGGCGCATTACTCGCACCCTGCCTGGGAAGGATGGCGTCGTGCGGGTGGTGGACCTGGACACCGCCAATGGACACCTCCGGAGGCCTGTGTTCAAGATTGCCAGGCTCCCTCTGGATGAGACCACCCCTAGGCCCCGGGAAGATGTTTGCGCCATCGCGCAACGGAATAGAGTACATTTTAGAATGCACTAAGCCGCCATGTTGACGGCCGGCGTCGCGCCAGGGTCAGTAGTCCTTGACAGCTCAAGACGAGATTACGCGTCGCGCGCCATTGAACACAGCCTTCGAAATAAGCAGTACATAGTACATAGCATATGTGTAAGGTTACGCCTAACGAACCGCCCCTAGTGAATAGTTTCGTGTAGTGACTGTGCGCCAGGAAACCAACCAACATCGCCGCCCTCAAGCCTCGCCGCCCGTGGTCAGCTCGTCCACCGGTTCCTGACTCATCACCCCGGTAAGTTCCTTTCCACCTCCCGCCTAACAATCTTTACTCTGCCATCTTTACTCTGCTGTATTCGGCGGTGTCTCCTGACCCGCGAGTACAACGTCGGCGCCAACGGCGCTGGGCAACCGGCAGTGTGCTCCGAGCCTTCAAGGTGAATCCACGCGCGCGCCCGCGCAAGAACTCAGCCCGTGAACAACCACGTGTTCAGTGTTTGTGACTTGAGAGCGCTGTGTTTACCAGCCCAATTACCCTTAAAACGCCTCCGATCAGTGCCTAGTGGAGTGAATTGTGTTGTGTGTTGCTGCCTTCAAGCCCGCGCCCCCGCGCCTGCCTTCAGCTCCAACCAGCTCCAGCCCGAACCAGGTAAGCCCCAGAAATTCCCTTATCTCCTGCCTAACCCTTGTTTCGCCGCTGTTACGGCGAACGCCTTTCGCCGTAACATTTTGGTCCTTCGAGCCGGATACATCCCAGTAACAGTCCACTAAATTAAACCCTACTTTACACACTTCATTTTTTTGCCTCGACTCGTGCCGCCACCCATACACGCCCACACAACACCCACACAATGCACGCCAGCCCAAACACCTCTTACTGCCCTTACTGCAGAACTAGGGGGCACAGACTGATAGCATGCTCCCGCTACAATGCCCAACCGACACAAGGTCGGTGGGACTTTATAAAGGCGCGCGAGCGGTGCCAGAAATGCCTGGGCCCACACTACCCACAGGAATGTAAGTCGGTGAAGGCATGCAGAGTGTGTGGCATCGCAGACCACCACACGTCCCTTCACCGACCGGACGACGCCACACAGCATTACCAGCCGGAATCGGCGGCGCGGTGGCTCCCGCCCGCGCTGCGGGACACTCCGGCAAAGCGACCCAACGACAGAACGCTGCATGTGTCCTCGCATGCACAGCGGTCGCATGAAGGGTCGCAGGAGTAGGTACATGTTACCGTAGACATTCAGCCCCACATTATCAATACAGTCCACTATTATATATATATAGGATAACTATTTCAGCCCATTAACTATTTCATTACATGTTGGTCATTCGACCCGTTAAAATAATATTTACTCATATTTCGTAGTTATCACGTAACTTAATTTTAATTTCTGATTTTTAAATTTTATCGCGTAACATTCCTAATTTCATTACCTTACATGACCCTTTCTGCACGATAGACGTTGCAAAGTGCATTGCGAAATATTATTAACCTACCTACAAAAATAAATTAAGAACGTGTTCCAAGAACAGTGTTCGATTCGTGTTATATTTTTACTTACTAATTAGGTTGCACATATAACTTTAGGTACGTATAACACACCCGCGTCTAGACGACGATATTGTTGTTTTTCCCGTTTTATTTTGTAATGAAATTTTTATGGTCGTGTCGTGTTAAATCGGCTCAGATCTCGTGCATGCTCACCACGCGTGCCAAATAGCGTGCTTTATTTTTTCGCTCGTGTTAATTTTATATTTTTTCTGCTCTTAATTCTTGCCTTGGCAATCGACTCAATCTCGTGAGTGCTCACCACAAGAGCATAGTACTTCTACACACGTGCACCCACACATCAGCCTGCAGCACACAAACACATGTAGTCAGCCCGCACCTATACGGTGCATGACATCAGCACGCGCCCTCTGCGCCCCCGCGCCCCCACGCCTTTGCGTTGACGCGGCCCTTGCGCTTACGCGCCCCCTGCGCTTCTGCGTCCCCGCGCCCCCACGCCTTTGCGTTGACGCGGCCCTTGCGCTTACGCGCCCCCTGCGCTTCTGCGCCCCCGCGCCCCCACGCCTTTTCGTTGACGCGGCCCTTGCGCTTACGCGCCCCCTGCGCTTTTGCGCCCCCGCGCCCCCACGCCTTTGCGTTGACGCGGCCCTTGCGCTTATGTGCCCCACGCGCCCTCTGCGCCCCCGCGCCCCCACGCCTTTGCGTTGACGCGGCCCTTGCGCTTACGCGCCCCCTGCGCTTCTGCGCCCCCGCGCCCCCACGCCTTTGCGTTGAGGCAGCCTTGCGCTTACGCGCCCCCTGCGCTTCTGCGCCCCCGCGCCTCCACGCCTTTGCGTTGACGCGGCCCTTGCGCTTACGCGCCCCCTGCGCTTCTGCGCCCCTGCGCCCCCACGCCTTTGCGTTGACGCGGCCCTTGCGCTTACGCGCCCCACGCGCCCTCTGCGCCCCCGCGCCCCCACGCCTTTGCGCTGACGCGCCCACTGCGCTTCTGCGCCCCCGCGCCCCCACGCCTTTGCGTTGACGCGGCCCTTGCGCTTACGCGCCCCCTGCGCTTCTGCGCCCCCGCGCCCCCACGCCTTTGCGTTGACGCGCCCCCTGCGCCTATGCGCCTTCGGCGCTTCGCGCCCCCGCGCCCCCTGTGCTTCGTGCGCACAGGCATTCAGCCCTCATACAATTATACTCATACAGTCACACATGTGCATTCCTCCCAACTCATCATATACACACCCACTCGACATTAACTCAACACAGCACGAATCGGGGCCGTAGTCCCCCTTTAACTTCCATTCCTTCCCCCCCCCCCCTCCTACCCTCTGGGGCCCGGGAAGATGTTCGCGCCACAGCGCGACGGATAACCGTCTCTGCGCCGGTCAATTAAGGTGCATATTGGTGCAACGAATGTGCAACGAATGATCGGCCAATCACAGCGAGTTGACAATTATACTCGACGAAGCTGTTCGCCCGCGCCAACGGCGCTGGGCAACCGGCAGTGTGCTCCGAGCCTTCAAGGTGAATCCACGCGCGCGCCCGCGCAAGAACTCAGCCCGTGAACAACCACGTGTTCAGTGTTTGTGACTTGAGAGCGCTGTGTTTACCAGCCCAATTACCCTTAAAACGCCTCCGATCAGTGCCTAGTGGAGTGAATTGTGTTGTGTGTTGCTGCCTTCAAGCCCGCGCCCCCGCGCCTGCCTTCAGCTCCAACCAGCTCCAGCCCAAACCAGGTAAGCCCCAGAAATTCCCTTATCTCCTGCCTAACCCTTGTTTCGCCGCTGTTACGGCGAACGCCTTTCGCCGTAACATTTTGTGGTCCTTCGAGCCCGCTCTAGCGCTATGCGCATTCGCCGCAGATGTGAAAGAGAAGAAAGATGAAGCAGCACCTACGCAGAACAAGGACAAGAGACAGACACAAGATGAACTGGTGCCCGCAAATGTTGTGTACAGAATTCCCAGAAAACAGGAGCAGGTCGCACCGGTTGAGGAACTGCAAGAGGACGACAAAATAAGCAGGAACGGCAACGACGAGTACCGCCCATCCACCTCCCCGGCTCGCAGTCAGCCCTTCCCCGTCTACTCGGCCTTCCATCAAAGCTGCTCCTCGTCATCGTCCTCGTCCTCTTCCTCACGCTCGACGCCCTACTGTCCCTATTGTGCCATTAGGGGACATACGCTCATGACGTGCAGCTGGTACAATGCCCAGCCAACACAGGGCCGTTGGGACTTCGTACAGGCACGCGAGCGCTGCCAGCGTTGTCTCGGCCGTCACTACGAGAGCGAGTGCAGGTCAAGGGGGGCATGCAAGAACTGTGGGAGTACGAACCACCACACGTCCCTCCATCGACCAGACGGCCCAACGCACTCAGCTCATTCGTCGTCTGTACATGGGCCCCCACCACAGCTGACAGAGCACTCGAGGGAGCGTCCCAGAAACAGCAGGCGGCACGAACCCGCACATGCCAAACAGGCGCAACCCAGCTCTGCTCACAGAGCCAGCCCGCCCAGGTCCGGTTCGCCAGGTAGGCCCCGCGAACGCCGCCAGCAATTATGACTCCCTACTATCACAGAGCACCCTAGCGAAGAGGTAGATTTAGCCCATGCCCAGTCAACCCATGCCCACACAGCTGATACATACTCAGCTCATACAATTTCAGCTGATACTCAATCAGCTCACTCACCTTCTGTGCCCACTAGCACACCCATTTTGTTGCCAACCGTCTCACTAAGAGTCGCGGACGTACATGACCATCTTCACACAGCTAGAGCTTTATTGGACTGTGGCAGTATGCTGACGTTAATAACGTCACGCATGGCACGACTTTTGAACCTGCCATCAAAACCCACTTCTTTAAAAATTACAGGAGTTGGGAATCAGCACAAACATGAGTCAAAGGCGGCAATAACAATAGTATGCCGACCCACTCACAATGATACTCCTACAATCACTGCCACAGCTCACATTTTAAAAAACGTCACTGGCTACCTTCCCTTAGAGAAGGTACCAAACATTTCCCACGTACTAGGCCAGCCACCCGTGCCATTGGCTGACCAGCTTTACCACACACCAGCCCCGATCGACCTCTTATTGGGGTCGGACGTTCTTGGCCAGGTGTTGGACGGGACTAAGGTCTCGTTGGGCCCGGGCAAGCCCATAGCCTTCGGCACGATTTTCGACTTCGCGTTGATAGGACCCATTGAGGACTTGTATGCGCAGCCGGCGCAGCAGGTTAACTCAGCTCACGTCGTCAGCTCACAACCAGACTCAGCTGAATCAGCCCAGGACATACGTCAGAGTCTGGAAAGGTTCTGGGAGTCTGAGGAGCCCCTCCCTCAATCCCACACTCATAATGATCCCCTGGAGGAACAATGCGAGGAAATCTTCCGCTCTACCACTACACGCGATCCCTCAGGCAGATATACGGTCGCTCTGCCCTTTCTAAAGGACGCCCCTCAACTAGGCAAAACTCACCCTATCGCATTACGCAGATTCCTCAATATTGAGAAGAAGCTAATGGCGAACCCGTCTTTGCGTTCAAAATACGTCGACTTTATGGCCGAATACATCGACTTAGGGCACATGGCTCCCTGTCACCCAAATACATTCGCCCATAAACCGCACTTCTACATCCCTCACCATGGCGTATTTAAGTCAGGGTCGGACAAGCTGCGCATTGTTTTTGATGGTAGCTGCAAAAGCTCCAATGGTGTCAGCATAAATGAATGCCTACACACAGGCCCCGCCCTTCAACAGGACATTGTGGACATCATCATGTCCTTCAGAACGCATCCAGTCGTTTTCAGCACTGACATCCAGAGGATGTTCAGAAATGTGCTGGTTGCCCCAGACCAGAGACGGTATCAGCTGATACTATGGCGGTCCTCACCAGATCACCCTCTGCTCACCTACGCCCTCAATACAGTCACGTACGGCTTAAGATCAAGCCCATATCATGCAATCCGCACCCTGCTCCAGCTGGCTGATGATGAAGGCCGTCGCTACCCTGGAGCCGCTCAGGTTCTTCGCAAGTCTATCTTCGTTGATGACATCTTGTGTGGTCATGACACGGTTGAATCCGCCCAAGCACTTCAGGACGAGTTGATAAGTCTGCTAGACCTAGGCGGCTTTCAGCTCAGTAAGTGGACATCTAACTCGCCTAAGCTGCTCGAGAGATTTCCCGACAACCAATGTGACATGCCCAAGGACTTCGACATGAACCCAGAATCCACGTCCATTAAGGTCTTGGGTATACAGTGGAGCCCTCAGTCAGACGAGTTCACTTACCGCATCTCTCTGCCCCCCATCACACATGTCACAAAGCGGTCTATTTTAAGCACCGTAGCCTCACTTTATGACCCAAACGGCTGGGTTTCGCCCGTTATCTTCCGCGCAAAGCTGCTGCTCCAGCAATTGTGGCTACTGAAGCTGGAATGGGATGAGCCCACTCCCTCTGAAGTACAAACGGAGTGGCACCACATCTCAGAGGATCTACCGCTGTTGGCTAGCATTCGTTTCCCTCGGCACATTTGTGCAAACAAAGGCTCAGCTGCATACTCGCTTCACGGGTTTGCAGATGCCTCTGAAGCCGGGTTTGCCGCCGTTGTTGACCTCCATGAGCTCGATGCCTCCGGAGATACTTTGGTACACTTGATTGTCGCCAAGTCGCGAGTCGCACCAATCAAGAACCGCCTCACAATCCCCAAGTTAGAGTTGTCGGCCGCCACTCTACTCTCCCAGCTCATGATCCGTGTGTCGGTTCAGTTATCGGCCCATATCAGTATACAACAACACATATGTTGGTCAGACAGTACGATAGTCCTGGCCTGGCTCAATACACCGCCTCACCGTCTTCAACCCTTCGAAGCCAACAGGGTAGTCAAAATCAGCTCAGGCTCACCAGAATGTACCTGGCGACACGTACCTTCTGAGCTCAACCCGGCAGATTGCGCAAGCAGAGGAATGTCTGCGCAATCCCTGTCAGCCCACGACCTATGGTGGTCTCCCACGTGGCTTGGACAGCCTTGTGAGTCTTGGCCTGCGATGCCCTTAGCTCTGGGCCATCACGCCCTGCCCGGCCTTAAGCCCAAACACGTCCCGTCGCTGGTCACAGTGCCCGGTCTTGACTTTGACCTGCTCACTCGGTTCAGTTCACTAGACAAGCTCGTCGGAGTGACAGCCTGTCTAAAACGCTTTCTGCACAACTGCAGACACCACCCAGATTCGCGACGCTCAGGCCCCTTGTACGTCAGTGAACGAAGAGAGGCCCTACTTTACTGGGTGCGCAGTGTCCAGCACAATGAGTTTGCGGAGGACATCCACCGCCTTCAAACTGGCAAAATCTGCTCCGTCAGACTCCAGCGGCTGTCACCTCTCATTAAAGATGAGCTCCTTAGAGTTGGTGGACGACTGTCCCATGCGTCTATCCGATATGACGCGCAGCACCCGCTCATACTTCCCAGCTCTAGCCCACTTGTAGACCTTATCATTGACCACTACCACAAAATACACTGCCATCCTGGCGCTGACACTTTACACGCTATCCTACGCCAACAATTTTGGATATTGTCCGCGCGCCGCATCATTAGACACCGAGTTTTTAAATGCATTAGATGCTTTCGATGCCGGGCCCAGCCGCAAGCGCCCTTCATGGCCGACCTGCCAGCCGATAGAGTTACGCCTCAGCCAGTATTTAGTCAAGTCACGACCGATTTTGCCGGACCATTCCTCGTTAAATCTAGTACCCTACGTAATGTTAAACTCTTAAAAGCGTACTTTTGTATATTCGTGTGCCTCTCGACTAAGGCGGTTCATTTGGAACCGGTCTCGGACCTCAGCACGGAAGCGTTCCTCGCGGCATTACAGCGTTTTATAGCACGCCGCGGTGCCCCGGTTCTCATCCGCTCGGACTGCGGTACAAATTATGTAGGCGCTAGAAATCAGCTCATCGAAGTACAAAACTTTCTTGCCTTGAATAATGACACGATTGCGCACAAGCTCGCTGGTCAGCACATTACTTGGTTGTTGAACGTCCCTAAGGGACCATGGTTCGGTGCGTTACATGAGATCAACGTAAAATCAACAAAGCAACTTTTATATCGCGTAATTGGCGAACAACACCTCACATTCGAGGAATTCTCCACACTTTTAGCTCGAATTGAAGCGGTCCTCAACTCAAGACCTCTCTGCCCACTTTCGTCTGATCCTTCAGACTTTGAGCCGCTTACAGCCGGACATTTCCTTATAGGCCGCCCACTAACGGCCCTTCCCGAACTATCCGTGGAAGATAGGCCGATCTCCACACGTAGGCGATTCCAGATGGTACAGGCCCTTTCCCAGCGCTTCTGGACGCTGTGGACCCAGTCCTACCTGCATACCCTTCAAACCCGCTCCAAATGGTTGTCCCCATCCTCCCCTCCCCGAGTCGGCGAGCTCGTCCTCATCAAGGAGGACAACCTGCCTGCCCTTCAATGGAGACTGGGGCGCATTACTCGCACCCTGCCTGGGAAGGATGGCGTCGTGCGGGTGGTGGACCTGGACACCGCCAATGGACACCTCCGGAGGCCTGTGTTCAAGATTGCCAGGCTCCCTCTGGATGAGACCACCCCTGGGCCCCGGGAAGATGTTTGCGCCATCGCGCAACGGAATAGAGTGCATTTTGGAATGCACTAAGCCGCCGCCATGTTGACGGCCGGCGTCGCGCGGGAGTGAGTAGCCCTTGACAGCTCAAGACGAGATTACGCGTCGCGCGCCATTGAACACAGCCTTCGAAATAAGCAGTACATAGTACATAGCATATGTGTAAGGTTACGCCTAACGAACCGCCCCTAGTGAATAGTTTCGTGTAGTGACTGTGCGCCAGGAAACCAACCAACATCGCCGCCCTCAAGCCTCGCCGCCCGTGGTCAGCTCGTCCACCGGTTCCTGACTCATCACCCCGGTAAGTTCCTTTCCACCTCCCGCCTAACCATCTTTACTCTGCCTTCTTTACTCTGCTGTATTCGGCGGTGTTTCCTGACCCGCGAGTACATATATGTTAGCTATAGGTTAGGAATCCGATATCAAATATCGATATATAGTTTCGAATATATTACCCACCACTAGTTGAAATGCATTATCGCGACAAAGTTCACAATTATCGCGACGTCGGCGTCGTCGCGAAGTTTTTTATGATGTGGCCAAGCTTTATCGCGACAACGGAACATGAAGTTTTTACCGCGACTATGGAACAAGAATTTTACCGCGATAGTGTGGCCGTAGCATAACGCGATGATGCATCGCGTTATTATGACGAAGTGTTTGGCCAGACGTGTCGCGACAACGTGAATCTTCGCACTAGCGCGATAGTGTGGCCGTAGCATAAGGGTCAATATTATTTTAGATTGAGGGATGAATTATATTAGACCGGGCCGTGCACGGGGCGTGCCGCGCCGTATGCGTGGCTTCGACGGAGAACTGATTGGAGACGTTGCATACAGCATACATCGTACTAATATTATAAACGCGAAAGTTTGTAAGAATGTATGGATATTTGTTACTAGGTACTTTACGTAAAAACTACTGAATAGATTTGGATGGAATTCGGCATACAGATAGTTTACAACCTGGATTAACACATAGGATATATTTTATCCCGATATTCCCACGGGAACGTACGGCTGGATGTTTGTTACTCTTTCACGTAAAAACTACTGAATGGATTCGAATGAAGTTCGGCATACAGATAGTTTATGACCTGGATTAACACGTAGGATACTTTTTATCTCGATATTCCTACGGGAACGGGCACCACGCGGGTGAAACCGCGAGCGGCCGGTTGTTTTGTATATAAATTAGGGCCTGACGCGAGCATGACGCTTCGATACGCTTCGAATTTTGCGCGCCGTGCGCCGGCGCCGCCGCCCGCGCCCGTGCTCTTCCCCGCGCTCGCCCTACACGTGCTTAGAAGTCTGTTTTTATTAAAATAACAAGAATTCGTGGATTAAAATGACACAAATTATGAATCGTGTTTTGTTACACCATAATAATCAAAAACACTTAAACTCTAATAACTTGCACTTTCTTTTGTGGCTTTTACAGGGTTTTGTAATAAAAAAAATGAAATATCTATAAATGTCGTGGATGAATTCGACACAAAATGTTTTGAACAATAGATATCAGTACTCTAAAACGCGTAACACCTATTTAACCTATTGTAATATTCTTTCAGAGCTAGTTGGGCGACGTAATAAGTACTGGTTAAATATCAGGATTTTCGTGGACAGAAATGACACAAATTGCCTATGTACATCAGTTACTACTTCGTTATTATCATGACAGTAAAATTTTCATCTCTAATTTTCTTTTCGTCCAATACTGATTGAAGCGACAAATACCTAAATTTCTACCTTTGCAAGTACCTAGGATGACACAAACTAATATATTAGGTTGGGCAAAAGGTCCGGAAACTATATGTGAAACATAAACAACTTTAATATTTTTGAAACCTCAAAACCTAGCGCTATCGGTCTATGGGGTGCCCTTCGGTTCGCCTAAAATTGTTTGTCCTAATATGGTTTGGCCAAACCGTTTTGGCCTAAACTTAAAACGTAAAATTATTGTTTCGCCTAAAATTTGTTTTGCCACCATTATAGTTTGGCCTAAGAATTGAAAGGCCTAATTTTAGAATGTCTAATGTAAAATAGCCTAAACTATATTGGCATAACTTTATATTAGCATAACTTTATTTTGGCATAACGATTATTTCGCAAAATTTATAAAAGCTCTAATTTTAGCATATCTAAAATTAAATGTGCCAATAATGTATTGGAATAAAAGCATAGAATTTTATTGAGAAAATAAATTGACAGAAGCGAATCGCTGCAAACCCGACTTCACGTAGTCTGCCCTACCCTAGAGTGCAATATAAGCCCGCGTACTAGCTAAGGAGCAGGTGGGTTGAGCGAAAACCATCTGCGACGAAAAGCTCGCGTGGGACCGCCGGAGCCCCGCAGCGCCGAAGCCGTGACGGAAACTATGCATGCTGCATGCCTGCATGCATGCTGCATGCCTGCTTGCATGCTGCATGCCTGCTTGCACGCTTACATGCTGTATGCCTGCACGCATGCTGCATGCGTGCTTGCATGCTTACATGCTGCATGCCTGCACGCATGCTGCATATCTGCATGCATGCTGCACGCATGTTGTGTTTCTGCTTGCATGCTGCATGTCTGCATGCATGCTGCATGTTTTGCATTTTTAATTTTGTGCGAATTAATATTTAGGAATTGTAAACTTTAGGGATTACGAATTGTTCTGCCAAATGACGCATTTGGTAAATGACAATGTGGCGATAAAAAGTTAGGCAAAGTGAAATTAGGGCAAACACGATTCTGAAGAGGGAAATTAGGCGAAAAAATTTTAGGCTTTTCGTTTGGGTGCCATTGCAAATTAGGCGTACAAAAAATTAGGCGATCCGATAGAGACCCATATTAACTATCTCACTTCGTCGGCATTGGCGGGCTTTCAAACTGACATTGACAACGGAGTTCCCACAGCCGTGTGACGTCATCAAAGTGTTGCCATAATTTGAGAGTGCTCGCATGATGTCGCGACAAGTGTATTCCAGGCTTTACCCATTTTATTTCTGTCTATAAATATCCCTTATTTACTATTAGTTATTCTGTGGTTATACTACGAGTATGTCTGGGTTATACGCAGGGAGGACAGTTAAGCAACTGTGTGTGTATCGGGATTTGGGAAGAACGCCCGCCCGATCTATGTCAGTTTGTATTTTTAAAAGACACGGGACACAATAATACACTTAGGCAATGAAAAATGTAGCTCAATGTTATAAATATAGCAAGTCCAGAAATGATATCGATGTGTGAGTAAGAGTTTTAGTTACCTACGTACTACGTATGAGTATTCACATTTATTTGTTTGGATATAACTTGGTATTTAAAATACATTAATAGCTTAACGACTATTATCCCCAAAGGGTTAGTCAGAGACGAGATTGAAGACCGCAGAAGCAGTTCACTGCCATAGTCCACGTTTCACCGATTAGGCCAATATCCATCAATGGTACAAAGCACAGGTCAGGCCGCATATGGAATACTGTTCCCATCTTTGGGCTGGAGCGCCCCAGTACCAACTCCTCCCATTTGACCGCATTCAAAGAGCTGCTCGAATTGTCGACGACGTGGTTATTTTAGTTTGGCTCGTTCGATCCACTGGCTCTTCGGAGAGACGTTGCGTCTCTCTGAATATTGTACCGCATAGTTTAGGCGCGTTTGGTCCAATTTTCAAAAAAAGGTCCATTTCGCGGTTTGACCAATTTGCGTTTGGTCCAGTTCGTGGTTGGTCCAATTCACGTTTGGTCCAATTCGCAGTTGGTCCAGTTAGCGGTTCGTCCAATTCGCAGTTTTTCCGATTTGTTAGCCGTAGGTCTAATACGCAATTCGTCCATTTGGCATGATTCGACCATTTCGTGAATCGTCATTACGCAGTTCGTCCATTTCGAGATTCGTCTTTATGCAGTTCGTCCATTTCATGAATCGTCATTACGCAGTTCGTCCATTTCGTGAATCGTCATTACGCAGTTCGTCAATGAGGGGCTTAGTCGTAAAACGAATACGTTAATTAATCCTGCATGCAGTATGCTGTAAACCAGCCGCTGTAATTTTTAGGGTTCCGTATCCAAGGGTACATACAACCGGAACCCTATTACTATATTTCTCTATGCCTATGACTAAGACCCCGCTGTCCGTCTGTCAGTCACCAGGCTCTCATGAACCGTGATAGCTAGACAGTTTGGACCTACAGCTAACAAATTGAAATTTTCAGACGATGTAGTTACATATTTCTATTGCCGCTATAACAACAAATACTAAAAACAGAATAAAATAAATATTTAAGGAGGCTCCCATACAACAAACGTGATTTTTTTTGGCCGTTTATTGCAAATAAGCCGCTTTTTTTTCCCTTTTAGTTTAAATTAATAAGTAAAATCATTATTTGTTTTAAATACTGTCTAAAAACTATTGTTTTTGGCGGGCGGTATGTCCGATGCTTATAAACCAAATTATTTGCCATGCGAAACTAGTATCAATCAATAAAGACATTCGTCAGGAAGCACGTGGTTTTTCTACACCCGTTCCGCCAAAGAATTATAGACCTTAACATCGAAGACAAATAAATAACATAACAAACGTATTTATTTATTACTTTAAATAAATGCGTGTTGAACCAAATACGTATTGACGTAATACACGTTGGACGAAATGCCTTTTAGACGAAAAACCTGTTGGACGAAATGCTTGATGGACAAAATGTATATTGGACCAAATACGTGTTGGACGAAATGCGTTATACGAGTCGGACAAAATGAGCGTTGAATGAAATACCATTTGGACGAACTGCGTATTAGACCTACGGCTAATAAATCGTTTTTCCAATTCGCGATCGGTTCAATTTAGTTTTATAGTTTTATTTGTTATAAATAAAACGACATATTGGTACTTGTATGTAACAATACTTTATTATTTATAAAAAAATTATTCATTTCGTGTTACAATTTTATGTCATAATTTAACATGGCATACTTTTACTTATCCTAATAATAGTTAGGCACAATTTTAATTTGGCGTCATTTTTTATATATTTACGTCACATTTTTTTAAAGCGTAACTAGGTACTTTATGCATATAATTGTTAAGATATAGTTATTTACTGTGACACGAAATAATTAAATTTTTAATAAATAATATAGTATACATACAAGTATCAATATGTCGTTTTATTTATAACAAATAATACTATAACACTAAATTGGACCGATCGCGAATTGGAAAAACTGCGAATTGGACAAACCGCTAATTGGACCAACTGCAAATTGGACCAAACGCGAATTGGACCAAACGCGAATTGGACCAACCGCGAATTGGACCAACCGCGAATTGGACCAACCGCGAATTGGACCAACCGCGAATTGGACCTTTTTTGAAAATTGGACCAAACGCGCCTAAACGGTACCGCATATATGTATCATGGGGAGTTTTCTGAGGAATTGTTCTGCTTGATCCCTGCCGCTGATTTCCTTCACCGCACTACATGCAATCGACTGTCATTCCATCTACATCACCTTGATGGATGGTGGTCTACTACTGTGCGTTTTTCACGAAATTTCTTGCCTCAAACTACATTGTTGTGGAACCAGCTCTCGGCGGCGGTATTTCCGGACCGTTATTCATCTTATTCATCTTCAAGAAACGAGCCTATTCCTTCCTTAAAGGCCGGCAGCGCGTCTGCGATTCCTCTGGTTTTGCGGGTGGGTTTGCATTACTCTCCATCAGGTGACACGCTTGCTCGTTTGCCTCCTTCTTTTATAAAAACAAATGGTAGCGAAGACTTGATTTCAATGATGCCGTCCTTTGTCCAATAGTAGGACAGTAGATATAGGCTATACTGAACTAACACTATGCTAACACTGATGTGTAGTTGAGTTTATTTTTGTTAAGGCCCCAGATAAGAGATAGCATTAATCTAAAACCAAGTTTCAAAGTTCACTGTTTGAATAGATATGTGTTTATTTCTTTGGGAATTTAATTAAATGGTCTATTGTGTTGCCAACAAAGGCATTTACTAGTGAAGAGCCACTACGGCAGGACGAATAATATGGCTCTCCTGGAACATGTCTGTGTTGTCGATGAGAGCTGATCTTAGCGATTCTGTACTGATTTCGCAGAATAACGATAAGGATGATTTACTATTCACAATGCCTACAGGTACAATCTTTTGTTATGCCTTTCCTTGTGTATTAATTACTTCATGATTTATTATAACTAGGTACCTATTTACGTTATTGACGTAACGAAATAAGCTCGGGTTGTATTGGCTAATTGTAAATATGACTTGTGAAATATGTAAAAGTCTAATGCACGTTAATTAGGTCAATTCAAAACTGTCGATTTGTCAATAATAAAATAAAAGTAATGTAGCATGCTCGCACAGTTAGCCTACATGTATAAAAAGTACACGACAGTATTTCCAATGTAGATACCTACTTAAATAATAATATACCTACCTATGCCACATCTGCTTTTGAAAATCGCTCCGGCTACCACTTCTATGTCACATCATACGTGAACTCTTGTGCCGGCGGCACGCAAATTAGATTACTATAGCCTACTTCCAGTTGTAACGTCAAACGGGAGTGCACGCTCACAAAGATGCCGTTCTATAAAGCAACATCTTTACGGGATTGCTTCTCAATATCGGAATCAAATAATCCGGTGGCAACAGCACCCTTTAATATCCCGTTCCGTCCAGCGACGCTTGTTTATTGAATATTATTTTTGCGAATGACTACCAAGGACGGGCCGGCCCTCCGATTAATCTGTCTTGCATTCGCCGCTCAAATAAATCTGCCGGGATTACAGTTGAGGCTTTATTAAGTCGAAACTGAGCTACGCTCAATGAAATGGAACGCTGACATTTTTTATCTTGTACTTCGGTGGAGCGAGGCAAATTAGGAACTACTAATCAAAGAGTTTGTCGTTTGCAGTATTTTTTCAGCCATTCTCGTAAAAGATACCTTAGGGCTAGATTCAGTAAAGCTCAAAATCTCAGACGCCTTAACTTATTTCTATTATAAAATATTACTTACATGAGGAAATGGTATCAAAAACGATGATTATTTTCTTTTTTATTTTTTTTTATTTTTGGAAGAGATCTCTTCTAGAGATAAGCTCACCTTTTTATATATGTCCTGTGTATCCTGTGTATAATTATGTAATTTCTTTGTGCAATAAAGGATTATTAAATTAGGTTCTCTCCCAGATTCTAGACTCCACTCTCTCATACCTGTGTATTGCTTGCCTGCTTTTAGTAAATAAAAATACTGATGCAGTCGGGTCGGCAACGCAAGATGAAGACCCATGTTTTTATAGGAGCTGGAAGCGACTGGACTCAATAAGTGTCTACGTCTGCGCAGGGATTTGTTGATTTCATATTAATTATATGTATTAACTGGTAGCTATTACAGTATCCGACACAAGACACCAAAAGTACGTAGGTATCCATCCTCGTTTGCGCAGGCGCCTAACAGACAACTAAATAGAAAAAATATTCTGCTGTTTTCACTCACCGCCGAAGAACTTTAAAATTCATGGACATTTAAATTCGTGGCATCTCGGATTTGCATAGTATCCGGCAAACTAGCGCAAATATAAAAGAGGAAAAAGTTTTGTGTTTTTATTATTATGAAAGCGAGAATACCCAGACAGCTAGGTACCTAGGTACTTAATTAATGAATACGTTGTTGGTATTTGCCTTGGTTAGGTACTGTCAAAAGGTAATAGTTTATTCTGTGGTAATAGTCTACTTTATTTTTATTTATGGCTAAAGTGCGTGGATTTAAAGTAGTTTCTGAAACAATTGAATTATTACTCCAAAGTAATATAAAAATTAAAAAAAGTTATAAATTATGTCTGGGTTTGTTTTGGGTGGTACACTTCATGCAAAATCAAAGGCACTCAAAAATCCAATCAACACAAACCAGACAAATATAACAAGACAAAACAATTTAACATCACACGTTATGCCGGCACTTCACATGGCGTATCGTGTTCGTGTGGCGATATCGTTGTGTTTGCCCAAATAATCTGGCACATCACTTGGCGTCAAACAAGCCATCCACACGTGGACTATACGGGCAAACAACGCACAAATATTCACAATATTTGCTTGTTCACAAACAAATTGAATGCAACAGTGATGGACGTGTCAGTGGCAGCAGCTTATTACATTTACCCACAGACCACTTATCCCATAGACGTCGCTTTCAGCGAGTTTTACTAAAAGATGCAATCGTAAAAATTCAGCGGGGTGCGGGGGTGTAACTCTGGCTGTGATTGGATATTTAAAGGTCAAACTAGTGACACATAACACACCATTATTAAATGTATTCGAAATAGTAATGTGGTAAAAGTCGATATTGATATCGATGGACTTTTTTCGTACTTGATGATTAATATAACGGTGTTAATAAGTTAATAAAACAATTCTTCTTATTTAATAGGTACTAACTTTTATATCAAAACTCAAGTTACGATAGGTGTTATATTTTGTCAATCAATCTGTTTGCCATAATCAGTTTCGGAGTAGTTTAAAAAAATAAATATGTAATGGCCGGTTTTTCAAAGGTCAGGCAAAACTTATTTGGTGGTTAGAGTTAATACAACCATTTTGAAAATGTTTTGTCATAATATCATGTCATTCATTGTTTTACAAGACATTTTTAGATTGGTCGCGTAATATTTTATCAGACGGATAAGTGTAACGGTTAAGACGCTTGTATCTTGGACTGCTAAATGTAAAACATATCTCTAACAAATCGGTATTTGTACTTGGTTGGTTAATTGCTTGATGTTTTATAGTTTTATTATTGGAGAGAAAACTATCGGAGATATGCATATCTGAAGTCGTTGGTATTTCTTGATAATTTTGAATAAAATCCTGCAACAACAAGTATAATGAAAATTTTTAAACGTATCAAAAAAAATAGAAGTTAGATTAGATTAGATCTTTATAGGCTGGTACTTTAAGTGACAAAGAAGATATCATCGATAGTGTATATATGCTGTAAGGTGGTAACTGGCCTCACTGGTGAACAATATGAAGTTGTGGCTGAAGCAAATTCACCTTATGAAAAACCCTAAAACATTAAAATAGGTTAATATGAATATTCACCTAGTCGCATTATATTGAAATGCATATTTAAATTGTAGGTAGTAGGTAAGTACTTCATAGTTAGTTACTAAGCAAATTGAACATAATTACTCACCACAGTTGGAAGCATAAGCGTGGGTTCAGCATTACTAAACAACAGTCGCCGCTTTTTCATTAGTTGATAGCTATCCGCGGCAAAATGTCGTGAGCATATAATGCTATATATATTTGCTTGTAGCTTCTATCCATTTTATTTTCAAGTTTGGGCATTTTGGAAACATTTTACAACAAAAGTTAGTTATCTTTAAATAATAAATTAAAATAAAGAAGTTAAAACAAAAAGTCAGCATTGAATATTTTGATAAAAAGATAATAATAATCTTAAACCAACTAAAACTGATTATACAATGCCAATAACAACCTAAAAAACTTTATTTTTAGTACATACATATACACTAAACCTTCCGTTTGGTTACGAAAACTCGAGGTATAGAAATGATATTTTGCTAGAAATTGCTAAAGTCAACATTTTTTTTTTTTTTTCACTTTATTGGGGTCAACAAACAGTTTTACAATATTTCTTAATTAAGGATTTACAATAACTTAATTTATTAATCGTAAAACCAACACCGTTAACCACGAAATAATCATAAATATTACAAATGAGAGTGTTAATACTTATGCTTAAATATTCGATTTTAATATATAATAGATATTATTAACTTACAAGTTGTTTAATGTACGGTGTTAATTTCATGTAACTTATTTGTAACAGATACTCTATAAGCGTTGGCCTTTACTGAAAATATGTCTATATCTGTAAAGTACTTGTTGTAAATGTCCGTCAGACGCGCTAGCGGTGAGCGTTTACCTGCGTTAGTACGGGATCTAGTTGTGGTGAAAAGCTTAAATTTTCTACAGGTTTGCACGCGCGGTCTGACGGGCCCCTGATAACAGATATTGTTAACTATATCCATACAGTCATACTTGTTGTGGCAAAAATCATACAGCAACATTACTTGTAGTTTTATTCTTCTAGATTTAAGATCAAGCAGTTGATACATTTGCAGTAATTTTGAATGTGATTGTTGACTACGGAAACATTTAAAGTACATGCAACGAAGAAATTTCCTTTGCACTCTCTCAAGATCATCAGAGTATTTATTATAAAACGGGTCCCATATAGCAACGGCGTATTCCAATTGTGAGCGAACTAATGATTTGTATAAATGGATATATGTAGTCGGTCGTTTGAAATCGTTACTGGCACGGATGACAAAACCATACATTTTATAAGCCTTGTTGCAAATGGTTTCAAGATGTTTATCAAGCGTTAACTTCGTATCCAAAATAACACCAAGGTCCCTAATACTGTGTACCCTGTCAAGGTTCATGTCTGACAATAAATAATTAAAATGACTAATCCTTTTTTTTCTAGTAAACCTTATACTTTTACACTTATCCAAACTTAGTTCTAGTTTATTACACTTGCAATACTCCGCTAATCGGTTCAAGTCTTCTTGGAACAAAAGATGGTCATTAGGGTTTTCAATGATACGGTATAGTTTAAGGTCGTCCGCGTATAATAAGAAGTTGCAATTCTTAAAACAGTTGTTAATATCGTTAATAAAGATAATAAAGAGCAATGGACCGATTATTGAACCTTGTGGGACGCCTGAGGTTACAGTTATGGTTTCAGATTCATGACCGTTAATGACCACCCTTTGAGTTCTGTTAGTGATGTATGACTTGAATCATCTCCACAGATTACCGCGGATGCCGTTGAACGCAATTTTTTCTAATAGAATTTTATGATCGACCCGGTCCAAGGCTTTCTTGAAATCTGTATATACCGCATCAGTCTGCTTATTGTCATCTATATTTTGGAATAGTTCAGTTGTGTAAACCACGAGATTAGTAATAGTAGAACGTCCGGTCACAAAGCCATGCTGCTGCGGAATTATGTTATTGTGTATATGTGAATATAGATTGTTATGTATAAGCCTTTCAAAAAGTTTAGCTAAAGTTGACAGTATAGAGATAGGCCTATAATTTGACACATCTCGCTTCGAGCCCCCCTTATAAACAGGAGTAATTCTAGCAGATTTCCAGATGGCCGGACAGACACCATGTTTCAGAGAAATGTTAAACAGAAGATGAATTGGTTTATAAATACTTTTAGCCGTTTTTTTAAGAAAAGTAGTTGGTAGGTTATCTGTACCTTGACCTTTTGTTGTATCTAGTGCTTTAAGTTCTTTAAGTATACTATCAGCTGACAATGTTATATCGCTAATGATAGTGTCTGAATGCGTTTTAAAATTCAGATCATTTATATTATCATGACAATAAGAATCCGGTACATTTGAAGGCTGGTAAACCGAATGGAAGAATCTTGAAAAAAGGTCACATATGTTACCAGGGTTTTCTGCCCTAGAATCCATGTAATATACGCTGTCAGGAATGTCTGTTTGATTTTTTTGATTTTTAATGTAAGTCCAAAAATATTTTACATTGTTTCTAATACTATCTTCCACTTTGTTAATATATTTATTATGACAATTAGCTGCTTCTTTTTTAAACCTATTACGGAACATGGCGAATACGAAATAATCAGACTGATTTTTATATTTTTTCCACTTAATCCAAGCGTTGTTTTTGTTTTTAAAAATATGAATTAGAGATGAACTAAACCAGACAGGAAAATGAGTATTAAATACTGTTTTATACGGAATATGCTTTCTGACTAAGTCATATATCTTTTCATAGAAAGTTTCAACACACACCTCCACACTTTTGTCTTGGAAAAGTTCTTCCCAATTAATTTCTAAGAGTTTACAATTTATATCTTCATAATCAGTGTTATTGTAACAGTATCTAGTCTGTGGTTTACGACATATACACTTGAGCAGGTGATCGAGCGGCAATAGAATATAAAATGGAGGGTGGTGGGCGTCTACGGGAACCAATGAAATAGGTGCATTAAAGATTTTACAATCAGGTATAGTAGTGATACATAAATCAAGTAGCCGGTTGTTAAAATTCTTAAAAATATTTATTTGTGAACAGTTGAATAATGATATAAAGTTCAACAAATGTAAATTAGGTGGCCTTTGGTCATTTACTTGCAAGGGTTTAGTTTGATAGCCCTCCACATGCCAATCGAGACTAGGTAAATTGAAGTCGCCAAATAAACAAAAGTTATTAATATCCATCACCTGTAAATAGTCCCTTATTTTGTCAAAATAAGTTAAGTATACGTCGCAATCAACTCGCGGAGGAATATATACAGCACATATAATGTACTGTTTGTTACCTACGCATAAATTCAACAAAATATTATCGACGATGGGTGGCAGATCGAGAGGCGCGGCGGGGGGAGCCGCCGTACATAATGAAGCACGATGTGAGCGCAGAACCGCCACCAGTGTGCCTCCGCCGTCACGGCGTTCAGTTAGTACACGGCTGCGGTCACATCGATACACAACGTACCTAGAATCTATGAACTCGTTATTGGATATGTCAGGATGCAACCATGTTTCCGTTAGTATAATAACGTCGTAGGTATGTGCAAGGATATTCATATATATTGTGTTAAGTTTTGTTCTCAGTCCGCGACAATTTTGGTAGTATATAGAAAGTGTATTGCTTCTTAATTGACTATCGTATTTTATAACTAACTATAAATAGTATTATTTGAGAAGTATTAATAAAACGGACTGGGGTACACAATATCAAGATAGGATATGTATTATACTCTAACAACTGAGTTACAATTAAAAAACATAAGAAATAATAGTACGTTAAAACATTAGTTGAATTGTTATCAACTGCATGCCAGCAGATAATTTTGTAGGTAAATAGAATTTCGCTGCTTGTGCCAACAATAATTAAACTTGATTTTGCTAGGTAAGTGAAGTTTAAAGTTAAAAGAGGATTGATGTGCCACTTTAATGTGAATAATTGGTGTACCCTGTTTATCCACATTATTTTAATTGTAATGCAATGACTTTTCAAGACAAGTTGACTGATAGATATATGTTTTACGTGAAAGCTTCTTATTGTTATTTTTGAATTTACCAAAATACACCAGCGAATTTGATTTCTTTCTCATAACCGAATAATGTCATAATGGTAACAAAGTTCTAAACTTAATAAAAAATTATCGATATTTGTAACAAATTTATCGTCAAGTTGTAGGTTCTAACTTGGGCAACACTCACCAAAACAGAGGGAGATAGTGCTTTATGCATTTACAACAGAATGAAAGGGACTTTTTTAAAGACATCAACGCGTGCATTTTTCTTAATTTATAATTGAATTTTTACACCAATTTAAAATTTATCCTTTTACGTCATAAAATTGTACTTACCGATGAAATAAAATATTATTTTTTGTAAGCTAGAAGTTTTGCTTCACTTTACACACAATTTAACAGCGCAATACGGCATATTTATATTATTAATAGATTTTTGAATTTTAGCGTGCCGCGGCGCTGTCAAACTATGACTGAATCTAGGTTTGGGGGCGTGTCACTTACATATGCAATGGATTGCATATGTAGTATGAGTGACGTTACCCTCGTATGCGGAGTCTATGGGATAAGTGGTCTGTGCATTTACCTGAATGCGGCTTGCCAATACCTGTTTTTTTATTGTGCAGGGTTCTCCTAAGTTATTTTGAATATCGATCCATGCAACGTTGTCGGTTTTTGTTTTTATGAGAGGCATTTTTGGGGTCCCAAATACTAGGATTCATTTGGTATAATTCCAAAAATCACAATACGGTTTCGTTTGTCCAATCCATTTTACTATATTTACGTATAAAAAACTGAACACGTCTGAACACTACAGCCGCACGCGCGCTTCTTCTGAACAGAACCAAGTGTGGACGGCCGACGCAAATATTTGCCGTATTTGATTCCTTTGATGTGTGATCAAAAACCGACAAGTGGACGGAAACGCATATTCGCTATTTGCGTTGTTTGCCTTATTCGTGCAAATAAAGCAAATATATATATTCAAATAGGCCGTCTACACATTGCCGTGTTCGGACAAATAATGCAAATACGCGAACACGATATGCCAAGTGAAGTGCCGGCATAAGATGATCGAAGCATCACACATATAAAATCTTAATTATGTAAGTACAACCTTTAGTTTTAAGGGGTTACTCGCATAATGACACATTTAGGTAGCCAAACGCACAATGACACATCGTGTCTACGCAAAATGATATACGCAAATTGACACGTCATATTCTTATACGCGAAATGACACACGAGAACGACTACGCGAAATGACATACGCGAATTGACATATATTTCATGATTCTTTTGCACAGAAATCATAAATCATTTATTTGCCGAATATCATGTAGGTACACAACATTGAGATGTAAGACAATGATTTAAGGTATCAACAATATTCTGCCATAAGTATGTAGGCATGCAAATATCCATAATTATAACTACATCAATTGACTTTTTGTCTGAAATTAATTATTAATGTTACCTAGTATCTTTACAATTTATACAAACAATGCAATTAAATTACAATTCATTCAAATGTCATAATTATTAAAAACCAATATTATTGCAAATTAAGAGTTCATGATAATGTCAAAATGTCTTTACAATTTATACAAACAAGACAATTAAATTACAATTCATTAAAATGGCATAATTACTAAAAATCAATATTATTGCAAATGAAGAGTTAATGATAATGTCAAAATGTCTTAACAATTTATACAAACAATACAATTAAATTACAATTCATTAAAATGTCATAATTATTAAAAATTAAATAGATTTGGCCACAGGCTACCTACCTTTTACGGTGGGAAATCAACAGAATTCAACATCTTAGGCGAAGCCGCTTGACGAGAAACTAGTGTTAAATACTTAAATATATCTTATGTGTCAATATGCGTGTAAGTCAAAATGCGTGAAAGTCAATAAGCGTGTAAGAACATTATGCGAGTAACCCGTTTTAAGAAAGAAATACTTTAAAAAAATAAATAAAAATAAAAATAATTTTGAAAATCGGTCCACAATAATAATGACAGAGAAATCGATGAACTTACATAAAAAAACATACAGTGGAACATAGAACCTCCTCCTTTTTTGGAGTCGGTTAACACGTTGGCTGCTGAAATCACTCATTTTTTGTGTAGTCACGTGTAATTTTTAAACGAGTAGAACTACATAATATTATAATACTACCTAGAAGTTCGATGACTTACGACTATATAAGTATATCTCTAAGATCGTAATATAATATAATATCGGTAGTGGCGGTATATTCGGCAGCCCACATCGCTGTTTGCAGAGCGTTTCCTGTTTATTACCCTTGAGAAATATGAAAAATATTGCCTTTCGAAATTACTAAGCTTGATGAGATTACTTCTGGGGTTCGCGAATTTACTATGGGGATAGGTTAGACCTAGGTACATATATCGCTTTAATCCAGAGTTGAAGGTTTTCAGCATTGACCTAAAGAGATAGACAAGAACGTCCATACAAACCATTTGTTCCAATTCTTAGGGCGTGTCAAGATGGCGTCCCAAATAGATAGTCAACTACCAGAGGGGACACAACTTTTGTGTCCCCTCTGTCGACTCCGCAGATGAGTGGAACATAGTGCGTGTTCGGAAGGGCCTATCTAGTGTAACGTATATATCGCTGGTTTTCAGATGGTTTTAGTAAACTCCTCTCTACCAAGGAAACGACGGATAAAAAGCTAGTCTATCAAATTTTTACCGGTGCTTTTAAAATAGAATACACACTTTGCTGCTAAAGTGATCAAACTCATTAGTGATAGATATCTTTTATATTAGATATCTTTAGCATTTAATTTCCAATACAAACTTCCAAGTTCTAAATTTTCAAAAACCAATCAGCCTATTTGAATGAAACTTTGAATGCTAAAGTAAAATACAGAGATCTGAATAGTTTGCAGAAAATATAAAAAAAAAACGTTTATTTACCTAACTGAGTTATTGCGTTACATTTTAAACTTTTTGTAGAGGACTTCACCATAGTAGAATTAAATTCTATTAAGACTTCACCCTCAGCAATCACCGGAATTCATCTCAGCAGATTCTATTTTATACCTGTGCAAAAACATGTTAAAAACAGTGCTATTGGATAGTATTATACAATGTCGCTGTTTAAACACAAACGCGTAGTCAGAAATAGTAATAAGTGCATATTGTACCTGAAAGGTCACGCACGGCATCAGTGCACTCGTTCTGTAGGTACCTAATGTTTACGAGCAACGAATTCAATATTTCGGTAACCCTAGCCAGTCTTTATTGCGTTCTACAGGACGACATAGTTTGGGGGAGAGACATCCTATCCTATTATCCTACTAATATAATAAACGCGAAAGTTTGTAAGTATGGATGGATGTTTGTTACTCTTTCACGTAAAAACTACTGAATGGATTTTTTTTTATTGGCAACGGGTAAGCGCTTGGCCTTCATCTCACCTGACGGTAAGTGACGATAAGGCCGAAGGTGGAAGCGCGCTTCACCCGGAATCCTCAACCGCTGAGGAACTGGCTATCTTATCTCAAACTGCCGGAACACAACAATGCTATAAACATCGTTGTTATGGCGACAGACTTAGATAAGATGGTGGTAGCTAGCCAAGCGGACTTAACAGCCCTACCACCAACCAAACCGAACACACAAAGATGTACCCCCCGCTGGGAATCGAACCCGGGACCTCTGGGTCTGAGACCGGAGGCTTAGCCACTAGACCACAGAGGCGGAGGCGGGAGGGAGGAATAAAAGGAAGACCATGAATTTTAACATTTGATGTGAATTTTTGTTCAGCAAAATGAAAAGCTGACATTGCCGTAAGGACATACAACTGACATTGAAAAAAATACATACATAAATTGATTAATTTTGTATTAAAAATGTTAAAATTCATGGTCTTCCTTTTATTTGTGATGTATGTCCTTCCTTCCTTCCTTTTACATGTTACGTAGCAAAAAATAATCCTTATGATGAAGCCTTTCGATCGGTGTGATAAAGCTACAGTTTGATTATTTTTCTCATATAACCGGTTCGATTCCCGGTTCAACCATGCAATTATTTAAATATCTATGAATGCAGTTAAAATTGTTTTTTTAAATTCAAATAATGTCTTCTTTCAGTAAAATGTTCCATCTACAATATTCAAGGTACTTTCCCTCCATGTGGCATGTCCGTAGCGGCTCACTGAAATTAGGTAGGTACCAACTCCTCTCTTCTCTTGGTTGTCGTAAAACGCGACTAACGGACTAAATACTGCACATAAGTACATCCAACAGCATAGAGCTGCGATGGGCTGTTGTAATTTGGTGAAACGTGGACTATGAATGGCAGTGGACTGCCTCTGCGGTCCTCATTGCCTAGTCTCTGACTAGAACTTGATGAGATGATTGGGCAACAGCTGATTTATTTCTCCAAATATTTCACCGCAACACTACTTGTCTCCTGGTGTACGCACAAATGCAGTCTCCATCACGTAGTCTCGCTGTACGGCGGTACTCATGTACGGCAATATACGAATATGAATTCAGTGTTTCCTTCTTTTGTAGAAGATTCGCATTTGTAATGCATGCTCTTTACCTTCTTCCACTTTCTATGCAACTTTTGAAACGGCAGCAGTGGTATTAGATGTAGACAGGATTCTCTTTTATACGAAGATATTCAAAGTCAAAGTCAAATTATTTATTTAATATAAACCTTAACAGGCACTTATTGACGTCAAAACTAATTTAAAAAAAAAAGTTAACTAACATGTAGTTAAATCTTAACAACTAACTAATCTACTTTACCTACATAACTAATCTACCACAGTTCGGATTTTGGGAGTGTCTTTGACTGAGAAGAAGCTGACAAGAAACACAGGAGGGCTTTCTTTTTTCTCCCTCTAAGTAACAAAAGGTAGGCTGGTTAAGGCAGCCGCCCGGAATGCGGAAGGTGCGTGGTTCGATTCCCGCCTGAGGTTGTCGTCTTTTTTCAGTGTTTAAAATTTTATTTAAAAGGTAGGTACTTCCAGTTTCAGTTCCACTATATTAAGTTTCAATAAATATACTATATTAAGTACAATTTATTAGATATCGACTATAATGAGAATACTTAAAGGTGATTCGTTCGCATTGCTCACGATTAGGGTTGCCACGTTTTTTAGGACGAATAAAGTATTTTTTCAATTTGTTAGAATAAAAATAAAGTTCGTAGCATAAAAAAGTGTATAGGGGTGGCACCAATTATCGGCCATGTCAACTTTTTTTGAACTTTGCTTGTAATTTTTACGTTAATAGCTTTTGCTTTCTTGCAATGCCTTTTTTGGGTAGAGGGATTCTGAAACTCCATTACTACATTCGCAAAATTACGAATCGTTTGTTATTTTTGATAATATAGATGCTTCTTTCCGAGTATGCTGATTTCCCTTATTATCGGCCTCTAACACCTTAATATCCGCCGCCTGTGACCCTAATATCGGCATACCTTTTCTAAGGTGAAGTTAGGTCAATAAAACTACTGACCAAAGTAAAAAATTATATCGTTTTATATTTCAACTCAAGTACAAATCACTTAAGTATTTTTTTTTAACTCTTATACCTATATCATTAATTAGCATTTCTTTAGATCTCAGTCTTAAAAATTAAAATAATTTATGTTATTATAAACAAAAGATCACAATGATTCAACATTATTAAGAAAAAATAAGAAAGGAACTCCAAAAATAAATTATTAATAAATAAAAATAATTACCAAATAAAGTCAACAAAAAACTTAACTTTACTTAAAGTATCTTCAATTTAAATGCTCTAAACAGTGATGGAAAGTAAAATCTGCTTTAGCAACATCAATATGATTTCACCCACGATGAACCGTGCACTTTAAGTGGAACCATTGGGGGCATATGTCGCATTCAATAATTTTTGTCTTCATTTTCTTCGACGTCACTAATTAGTTCTTCTTCACAGCCAGCTCAAAGAATTTTCTTCTTTTCCATTATGTCTTGAGAAGGTAAATCAGTGAGGTCAGTTTCGCGATTGCTGTCCTTTAATAATGTCTTCTTTACTACTTTTGTTTTCTTTAGCTGGTTTATTTTTTTTATTCTCTTTTCCAGTTTTTTTTCTTTCTCTCTCCGCTTTATTCTCTTCAATTCTTTTTTTTCTTTCCTCGCGTTGTTTGAGAATATTTTCCTTTTTATTGTAAAGTTCGAGGGTAGTAGGAAAGTAGGTACCCAATACTTGGTGGCCGTTATTACGCATCGATTCCCTTTATATCGGCCGTAGCTGATAAAAATCGTTTTTTGGCGGCCGACGTTAGTATGTAGACTGATCAAACTGAGCTGTTGTTTCATTTTAAACCTTATTAATGTTACTGCTAACATATAAAATAGCTAAACATATTGTTTAACGTTTTCATGCATTTCCCCAATATCGGCCACCCGGCCGATATTGAGATTTATCAATATTACAGATCCCTAATCTCGACCCCACGATTATTTCATAAAAAAGACAAATAAATGTAAAAACATACTATCTAAACGGTACTATGACTGTTTTTCTTCAAGATCAAATACAATAAAATACCAGTATGTTTAATTCTATTCAAATACTTACCTACGCAATGCGCCGACTCAGGGATTTGACTAAGCAATGCCACCAAACGACACACGTCTGTACCTGCGCGTGCTCTATTGCCAATTAAACGTTCAAATGTTGAGGCACCCGCACCGAAATATGGGAGGATATGCGTATGGATATAGAGTTACTTTTTGCATAAAAACTATTATGATTTAAGGGCTATTTTTATAGTTATGTTTCATTTTCACGAAAAGGCCGATATCAGGAGGGGGCCGATACTAGTAGACTTCACCTATATTTATTTATTTGTCCTTAAAAACGTATTTTTTCTTGCTCTTTGCGACATTTAACAAATACTTATTTGTCTTTTACGTTCATAGAGTATTTTACCGTACTTTATTGGTGTCGTAGATTATAAAGTACGCCTACATGAAAAAGAGGACAAATACTCTATTTTAGAGTGCGGGTGGCAACTCTACTCACGATCCAATAAAGGTTAGTCAGAGACTAGGCAATGATGACCGCAAAAGCATAGCGCACTGTCACACTTCACGGCACACAAAATAATAACTGCACATGTGCTCAGTGTGATAGGTGGTGTGAGCACATCACCGCTTTATGCTGTTGGATGCATAACCGTATCGCGCTATTGCGTAGCGATGAAAGAACGAATCACCTCCTCTCTTCCATCTTCCCTTAGGTGTCGTAAAAAGCAACTAACAGACTAAATAAAGACTGCACATACCTCCAACAGCATAGAGCGGCAATGGGCTGACCACCTGTCACACTGAGCACATGTGTAGTCGCTATTAAGTAAAAAGTGGACTATGGTAGAGGACTGCTTTTGCTGTCCTCATTGCCTAGTCTCTGACTAACCCTTCGGGGATAATAGTCGTGATTATTATGTATGTATGGGCAGCTTCAGTCCGTTAGTCGCCTTTTAATGTGGGTGTCGCCCAAGGAAAGAGAGAGGTTGGTAGTATTTTTAGTGGGCCGCTTTACCATACGGCCATTACGGCTCTCAGATTTAATAAATTATTCTACTGTGTTGAGCTCTGCATAAAGGAAGAGACCTGCTATGTTTCGTAATATTACCTCTGAAGTGTGTTGAAAGATGGTTTGCTATTTATTTTCAAGCGTCGTAATTAAGCAATAATGTTGGTTGGTGCATGTTTCAAAAACCAGTAGGTACATTTGTCTTCACAAAATGCTTTGTGTTTAAAATGCTCCGTTCTGTACGAGTACAACTCGTGGGAATTTTCTATCAGCGCGGCTTGCAGTAGTCCCTCACTGGGTCATACCTAAGTTGACTATGACGACTTGCAACTTGTTCACTGTAAGTTGCACTGAGGTGTTATATATAGAGACAACAACGCTAATAAATTTTTGCCCACTGAGTTATGTTATGGCGTATAGACTGAAAACGCACCGCTATCGATCGTATGACTAGGCTTTTGCAGTGCATAGACCGCAACCCAGTAAGCAAAACATTGCTTCGCGGAATCATCCCTAGTAATAATACCTCAATAAGTAAAATTTTAAACACTGAAAATAGACGACAACCTCAGGCGGGAATCGAACCACGCACTTTCCGCATTCCGGGCGGCTATCTTACCACTTGGCTACCGAGGTCTGGTTTTCACCCGTCGAAATTTGTCAGTGCTTGATGCTTATGTTTTTTAGTCAGCCGCCCGGGATGCGGAAGGTGCGTGGTTCGATTCCCGCATGAGGTTGTCGTCTTTTATCAGTGTTTAAAATTTTACTTAAGTATATTTAAGCGTTAATAAAACGCTAAAATAATAAAAAATAATTAATACCTACCTCAATAGTCATTAACTAAGTTGACTCGCAACTTGTTCACTGTGCGTTGCCGTTTGCCCCAGAACTCAGGGCATTTGCGGCCCAGGCTGCAAACGCCTCATTGGTTGTGAGGGACCTCGTATTAATGAAATTAAGGGTGAGTTCCGCCCATGAAACTGAACAACTTTCCCCAAGAAACCTATGTGCAAAAATGACAAAAAAATGTCGACCTCCCATACTATTTGTCGTCATGCAGTTTGCCCTAGAACTCCGGGCATTTGCACACTGAGTAGCGATGTCAGTGGTTGTGAGTGATCGGAGCGAAGGTGGACCTTGTGGCCACAAATCACAAAGCAAAAAAACTGCTTCGCTTTGTCTCCAGTTATAATAATACTCCAATGGTGCTCTGCAGTTTGCCCCAGTCGGGGCATTTGTAACGCGCACCCCGCGGCGCGCGCCGAATATTAATGCAGCCGGAAACTTTTCGACATCGCGCGACTTGCTCGGAGTTGTTTGCTAACTTCTCGGGACCACAGCAACTTGTGAAGAGCTGTTAATAATAAAAATGCTGATAGAAACTTTAGCTAAGGTACTCGGCCAATCATAACGGGTACCGTTCTGCATGTTTGGTGTTGTCTTAACCATAAGTCAGGAAGAACAATTATTTTAAACTTAGATACAGATGTAACACGACGACCTCCGTGGTTGAGTGGTTAGCGCTCTGAGTCTGGCGTCGCGCCATCTTTGAGGTCCTGGGTTCAATTCCCGGTCGGGTCAATTTAGAGAAAACTGTTTTTCTGAACTGATTTCGGTGTTTTTCTATGTTTATGTATATTTATCCGTTATCTAGTTTAACCATATTAACGAGTTTCAATAGAAGCTTATTTTCGGCTAGATAATTGGTGTGTGCGTTAAATTAAAATGACAAATAAGTACATAGTTCTATTCACTTTTACAAAATGGTTTTTTTTTAGGTATATGTCATTGTCATGCATGATTATAGCAAATGGAAAGGTGCTCTCTTTATCTACCCCTCCGGGAAATGGGCATAGGTAATGTGTTTAATTTTCTATGTTACTAGTGGCAGCCCGCAACTTCGTCTGCGTGAACACCTTGTATTCCGTGACGAATTTACAAAAATAAAATTTTTACACAAACCTTTCCCTGACAATTACAAACACACCAAAAAAATATACCCAATTTGTTGCAGCCGTTATGAAGTGATGCCAGTGATCTTCGATACTCGACGATTTTAGTCTCCAAGCGACTACCGCCATACAAATCCATTGAGGTTCGTACAAGATTCGCGTCGCCGACATTTGTCCCGCAACTCCAATTTGTATGGCGGAGTCGCTTATAGCCTAAAATCGTCGAGTATGGAAGATTTGCGTAGCCTTGTGTACGAAGGGGCTAAACTTTATGTTATCCAATCTCTACGGTGTAAGGTGTAACTATTAGCTTTTAACAGCTACCACCACAGAATCGTACTAATATTATAAACGCGAAAGTTTGTAAGTATGGATGGATGTTTGTTACTCTTTCACGTAAAAACTACTGAATGGATTTGGATGAAATTCGGCATACAGATAGTTTATAACCTGGATTAACACATAGAATACTTTTTAATCCCGATATTCCCACAGGAAAGGGAACCACGCGGGTGAAACCGCGAGCGGCCGCTAGGAAGTAATAGTACTAGGTGTACTACAGGATGTTACTATATTTATCAAGAAGGCAGTAACTGCAAAACAGTGATATCGACACTTATGTTACCGCAATAAACATTTAACTGTGTCGCGTAACGGTGAAAGAATACTACCACCCCCTCTCTTCCCTTAGGTGTCGTTAAAGGCGACTAACGGACTAAAGACTGCACATACATCCAACAGCATAGAGCGGCGATGGGCTCACCACCTGTCACGCTGAGCACATGTGCAGTCGCTATTTGGTGAAAAGTGGACTATGGTAGAGGACTGCTTTTGCTGTCCTCATTGCCATGACTAACCCTTCGGGGATAATAGACGTGATTATGTAGGTATGAATAGTGATTTGAGTAGCTTCTAGCCGTGGTGATTTGTGGTTATGATGAATACCATTTTATGAACACTGGAGATGTAACGAACGAGCCCATATAAACGTGTATACGTATAACGTAACCGTAAGGCGTTATTCGAATAAATACTTGATAATGCATTACTACAACCACAAAATACCACTACGTAGTTACAAGAATAAGTAATTTCCCGTAACTTTCTCGTAGGCGCTCCATTTGAAGTTTGGCCACGAATTGATTACCGATCATGCTATTATATATCTACTTACTAAGTTTCTTGTTAATTGGACTCTGTAATCTGTATTCAGCATTAATTGACTGATTAAAAAATATTTCTGGGCGTAAAGGAATAAGTTACGCGTATTATTAAAATGTAAAAGTACAACCTTTTTAATACATACATACAATAACGACTATTATCCCCGAAGGGTTAGTCAGAGACTAGGCAATGAGGACAGCATAAGCAGTTCTCTACCATAGTCCACTTTTCACCCTATTTGGTGCGACTGCACACGTGCTCAGCGTGACAGGTGGATCGCCGCTCTATGCTGATGGATGTACGTGCAGTCTTTAGTCCGTTAGTCGCCTTTTACGACACCCAAGGGAAGAGAGAGGGTGGTAGTATTCTTTCACCGCTACGCGACGCGGTTAATTTAATAATATAAATATAATAACTACGAAATAGTTAGTACCATAAAGTTAAGACTACCTTCTAGTTGGCATTTGTTAACTTGAAATATAATTAAACTACGTTTAGGATTGCTTTACATAAAAATCAAATGTAGCGATAACTTGATTTCAATTTTCAATGCTGGAGGCCTTTGACCTGGAATCTGGAATTTGCTAAATGTCTTTACAGCTAGTAGCTATTACCACTGTAGTCATCAATAACTCCAGTTCAAGTTATCAATATGTTTACATTAATTTGCTTTCTAGAAGTTAGTGTCAATTTCGCCAGAGCCAATATTACGAGAAACTCGAACAGAAATCTATAGCCTGTTACAATATTCAGATTGCTACTAATCCAGTGAATTACGGAGCGAATGGATGGTTCCATTTAATTGCGAATGAGTTGCCGAATGATTAATTGACCATGGAATAAGTTGAAAAAGTTAATTGGTCTGCTTCAAAACTATTTTACTGTAGTTTGGATTTGAGTTCGTAGCAATTAGGGCAAGAGAGTTTTTGCTTTCGGGTTCGCTTGACGTCATCAGGTAATTGAGGTTAGAAATGTTTGTTTTATGAAACTACCTAGGTTGCTAGAACTATTTGAGTTACACAAAAAAGAAAGAAGTAAAACGTTGAAAAAAAATTACTACGTATTATGACGAATGTAGGACAAGATCAAAGAAATGGTTACGATTTTTTTTGTTGTACTTATAAAAAAATTATATACTTATCTAAAAAAAAATGTACCTTACGAATTTGTGTTTGACATTAACATTTTATCAAAACAGAATGAAAATAAAATCTCACAGATGCACAGACAACACATTTATCAATTTCTACTAATATTCATTGGCAAACTAAAAGATAAGTTTTTATTCCACATCCATCGAACAGCGATACACAATGGACGCGTTAAAATCCTTAAAGGAAACTCATCCTCAAAAGCATTATTTGAAACTAATGTGCCGATTAATTTACTACATAGGTATAGGCGATTGCTGGTACGAAGATACCGTTCGCAGTAAAACCCACAAAGCCTTGTACAGTCTCTGGGCATTCATCATCAACGCCTTTATAATCCTTGGCACAGCCAACGAAGTGCTCGCCAACTTTAGATCCGACTTGGAAATGAAGGAAAAGAACGATCTAGTCCAGTTCACATTTGCACACCCATCGCTATGTGCCAAATACATAATTCTGGTGTTTCAAAAACAACGCGTCCGCGACCTCTTCAAGAGAATGATTGATGGCACTCGCTCTGTGTATTCCTCCGGTGAAGTGGACAGGCAGAGTGTCAGGAAAGCCAAAATGTATTTCGGGTGTTTGGCCGGGGTTGCGTACGGGACTCTGTTCTTTTCGCTCATGGACGGGGTCATGACGCATATTAAGCTGGGTAAGAGTTCATATTTTTGACAATAAGTTTACAGTTATCGCTCATTTGGTAATTCAAATTTATTTAAGACCATTTAAGATACCTGCTGATAGTGGTCTTAAATCGCATAAGCTCAATAAAATAAACGTGTTTTTTATGCTGTCCAGAAAGATCTAGAAAGTTAGTAACTTTCTTGATATGTGTTTGTTTAATCATAGAGAGCTACATTTAAATCAGCTTATAGTTGTATTTATTTTTCATCATCATCATCATCATCATTGGGTACTTACCATCTTCATAATAAAGTTTGTATGTCAATGGAAATTTCTTGCGTTCCTATGAAATAGCTTTTAACCGAGGATAGCCAAGTCCAGTCCACTGTACCACTATACAGGCTCTTAATCTGGCTCAGGGTGTAAAATTTACTCTTATGCTGGTTTTCCGTTTAACTAGGTATTCCTATCCGCACAGAAGTGGTCTTGTACCCTAAAAGATCTGATTCAGGAATTATCGTTGACATCTTGCGCATCTTGGTAGAAGTCCACTGGTGGACTATCGTCACCAACATGCTGCTAGTAGACTGTCTCTCGTTCTTCTCCCTCGTTTGCTTGCGTTACAAATTTAGAATCGTCAAGATGTACTTCGACGACTTGAGGAAGAAAATGTTCAAGAATGAGGGGATTAAAAATAGGATGGCTCTGACTGACGAGTTTCGGACAGATTTTGTTATTGGAATCAAATTGCACGACGATGCGTTGTGGTAAGTGTTTTTATTATAATGGTTAAGGTATAATTGAACGTTAATAAGCAAGAAAACTATTAGAAAGAAAAAAAAATATGAATTTACAGACTCTCCAAATTGTGCTACTTTGAATATAGCTTTGACATTAAAACGGCTCATAATTTATTAAGTTTTTTGCGATAACGCTTATATTATGTTTAACCTAGGTGTGCCCGGCACGTGCAGTACGCCCTCGGGAATATGTACAGCGTCCAGGTGTTCGAGACCATCGCGTTGCTCTTCATGTGCCTCGTCAGACTGGTCGTGAGTAGATAATATCAGTCATCAGGGTGAAGCGCGCTTCCACCTTCGGCCTTTTCTTTACTTACCATCAGGTGAGATGAAGGCTAAGCGCTTAAACGTAAAATCAAGTTTTTTGCCATACATACATATATCACGTCTATGCCCCAAGGGTAGAGGGAGAGACCACATCTTCCGGTAGTAAAAAATTAACGACCTTTCGCAATACAGGCGATAGCTGAGCTGAGCGGCGACGAGCTATCGAGACACTGGTTTCCCCGTTCATTTTTTCTGGTGTCTCAATGTTGTCTTAATTATTTTTGGTGTCATCTATTTTTAAGATATCTCCAAAATATTATAATTATGACTTTACAGAGACTTTCATTTAAATTGACACGCACAAAGGAGTTGACTGAAAGCACACGTATGGTTCCCATTTGCTTATGACATAGGGTCCTTCCCTATGTCATAAGCAGTAAACGAGGTGTGAAGTGGCATTTTGTGGGCCGGCAGAGTGAGAGTGACTGATGCTACGTCTCTTAAGCTGCACCAGTTGTCCTCGCGCCTGCTCGCCACTTCCACTTAACATCAGGTGGAGTGGAGTCACCACGGAGTCACTTGCCTGGTTAAATAAAACAATGCCAAAAATCAAACAACCTTGTAAAAAAATGGAGGCATGCCGTAAAGTCGTCTTAATTGTATTTTTACTGTCCTCGGCCATATCGCAGCACAGTTAACAATTTTATTGTTTTCCATGGACCATTTTTACAATACATATACATAGATACCGGGATAGACTGGGCTTACGAGTTTTAATAGTTAGTTATGTTTATAGCCCAATCTCCCCAAGGGCTGTTGTCCATGTGGGCTGATGATGATGTTTTTTATATTTTTTTCCAGACAAATGAGAGAAACCTGATATTCCTGTTGGCAGTCATGGCGTACATAACATGCCTGATTGTGCTGACCGGGGCTTACTTCACGGCGGCTGGTGATGTTACCTTCGAGGAAAGTATATTTGAATGGGAAGCGGTGATGTTCATGTGGGAAACCCTGAGCTCAGCAGTGAAGTTTTAGGAGACTGGCTATGATGATGGGAACTTTTACAAGTTTGTCTCGTTAGTCATCTGGCACTTCTCGTATTATCTTATTGGTTGGTAGTCGGTGTCAGGGTCATAAGTTGGTAGGAAAAAGAGCTTCATAGCTTCCAGGCATCGGAGATCTGTACGTCCATTTTTCACTACACTTAGTAGCTGACGGCTGCGCCGATTTTTTTCCCAATGAATCCTCCTTATGGATACCGTATACCCAAAAGGGAGGCAAGGTTATGTGGGGCTCCATCCGTCCCCATTTTCACTCTCAAAGCATAATAATCAGGGATGAGAGGGAGGGAAGTTTACCCACTAAACACTGTAGAACGGCAAATTAGAGTAAAGTGGAGGCCACGGCTGCGCCGCCTAAGATAGTAGCTTTAGTCCGTATTGGACTATCAGGTTAAATGACCGGACTTCCCATATGATATTGTTTGTGTGGGAGGAAATATTTAAAGACTGACGATGTTTACGATGGGAACTGTCACGAGATGATCTGGTTGGTCGTCTGTTGGATTATGGCGATGAAGGTCAGATTCCAAGTAGGTCAGATTCCAAGTAAGTCAGATTCCAAGAAGAGTTTCATTGTATGCCTCCAGGCGTCGGAGGTTTCCACTTCCATGGTCCACTGCAGCTGCGAGCCCTGACACAGCAGTGTAAGCATTGGGCTAGCGTGGTGGATGATGGGCTGATCTCCCCACGTGCTGTCGTTTATATGGGAAGCTTGGTAGTAAATGTTTAAAGGTTGGTAAGTATTCCCACGAACTTGTGACCCTCATTCAAAGACGGTTGACTTGAACTTGTGACAGTTCCTTCCTTCTACTATCGTCAGGTTCAAACATTTCACTGCTGAGCTTCCCATTTAAACATCAACACGGTGAGATAGCCCATAATCCCCCACGGTTCTCCATGGTATGTCTCCAGGCGTCTGAGGTCTGCACGTCCATATTCCACTGCGGGTGGGAGCTGGTGACCGCTAGCCGCGAGCTCCGATCGCTGGCAGTCGTGGCCGTTCAGCGCAGCCAGGCGCCCGTCTACATGACAGCCTTCGGGGTCATACGTCTATCGCACCCGAATTTCATTACGGTCAGTCAATAAAGCAAAGGATGTGAGAAATTTGATATTTTTTGCGTTAATAATGCTAATGTACTCGAAGATATTCAAACGTTAAAAAAAATAATTTATGGGTCGATCTCCAGAGGCATTTTTTTTCGTGTCGGGCTGGATAAACCCATTTTAAAATCGAAAAACGTTTTCACAATATTTTTGTATATACAGTTTGGTGTTTAATCTACGTGATACAAGGCTAATATTATGAATAAATTTATTTTAAATATTTAAAAAAAATCTTAAACCCTAAAATCCTGATCGCTCTGGGTTGACCCAACTCCCGATTGAATGAAAAAAATATTCTTTATCTTTTTAATGAGAAGGTTCATATGAAACAACTTATTTAGATTACATAACAAATAGTTAATCTTCATAGTAATAAAATATTTTTAGTTATATTAACAATACTTTTGCCACAATTTGAATTTAAAATCGTGACCGGGCATTTTATCTCATCGCTCTGCGCTGAGGTAAAACATCGCGCTCTTCCCTAGTTACACTCTGTAGACACTCTATTTCCCTCCCGCGGGGCAATGCTAGTAGTGGTCTAACCGCCGAGGAGGATACCTGTGTGCCACGTTCCCGGGCTCCAACATTACGAAGGTAAGTTTATGATTGCTCTGGATTTGGTTTTCGAATTTTATAATTGCTATGGCACGTTATTTAAATTAAACAGTAAGCTTGTGAATGTGTTTGTTATGTGAATTAAGTGATCGTTATGATGTTTTTTATGATACGTAATCACAACTTTCTACTGCTTTTAAATTCGGCTATATTTATGATTTTGTGACTTTTTCTGATCGCTATGGCTGTGATTGCTCTGTCCAAACAGACCAGAGCGATGACATTTTGCATTAATTGTACGTTATAAATTTATTTTAAGTAGTAGTACCGGACTGTAACAATGACAAACGATGAACTATGCATATAACCTTTAATTTAAAACCTTTCCTTGGTTTCTTTGGGTAACCTATTATTATATTGGCATTTAGCTAACCACAACTGTAACCCTTTCTTCTCTAAAATGTAATAGCAACCATTGTTGCAGATTGAAATCATGCCTCGAGATAAATTATCTATTGAAGAAAAACGTCTTATGAAGAAATTGGCTGAGCGTCGTAGAATGGCCAAGATAAAAAATTATCCAGATCTATACGCACAATGGCTTGTAAAGTCAAGAGAGAGTAACCAAAAGAAAAAGCTCTAGGCACAGTACTACCAATAAGTTATTTGACTCCAAGCCAGCAAAAGGTTCGTAGGAAGAAAAGTAGGTAGAGTTCTCGACGATAATATTTAAAAAAAAAGGGATAAGTTACTAGCAACTGATGAGCTCCCAATAAATGAAGAACCTATCTATATATCTGAGAACCGTGATCCTCTTTCAAATGTTCCTCAACCATCTCCAACCTTAAGCACCAAGAATGTAACAAAACATAGAGAGATACTGCAAACTGTAACACAAGATGTTAAAAATGAGTTTAACATTATTAATCGTATAAAAGTTCATTCTCAGACAAGTTCCTGTCTTCCAGAACCTTTAAAGAATACGAAAATTTGTCTTATTTTGATTCACCCGCGTCACCGGTTAGTAGACAAAGAAGAATAACAAGATCTCAGCGGCTATCGCAAGATACTGAACGAACGAACGAACTAACAAGCATTGGCAGTGCTTCCTCCAGCATCTGTCCCGGTAGTCCACAAAGCTCAATTAGCAACATATCACATACGTCTCAAAAAAGTCTAGATATATTCCCTAAACATAAAATATCGTCAGTTCCAAAAAACCTCTCCATGGAAAGGTTTTGAGATTGTTCTTAATAATGATGATCTATCTTGTTCTTTATAAACGTTAGTTTTCTTTAATGACTTTTTAAAAACTAATATTTAATGATCTTTATTATTGAAATTTTGCATTCACAATGCTATAAGTATAAATATAGGATAAAATGTTTACTAGAAAAAAAATTAACCAGTCTCCGGAAGCTCGAGTGGGATTCGAACCCACGACCTTTGAATTGCCGGTCCACTGCTCTGAGGTCGTGGGTTCGAATCCCACTCGAGCTTCCTGAGACTGGTTGATTTTTTTCTAGTAAACATTTTATCCTAATATTTAGTGAGTCTAAGTCATTTTATAACTATAAAATACTGTAGGTATTAATGGTTGATTTCAAAAGGTTTTTAATTTTGTCTCATTTACCTAAAAGTGATTTAATTAAGTCCAAATATATAAAACTAAGCCAAAAGTTGATTTTTATAATTATGTTAATTTGTTATTTTAGCAATTACTTTATATAAAATATTAAGTATTTTGGATATGTATGACTGACAATACCTTTTTCTAAAATAATACATTTCTCTTTGTTTGATATAACATAAAGGAGCTTCACGTTCAAATGAAACTCGGAATCTTCTCTTTAAAACTTGTAATTGTTTAAATATCTCCCAATTATTACAGGAACGGTTTGTATCGTGACACGCAGAAAGATGAAGTGTTAAGACAATTATTTAATTACCTACCTACATCGTACAGAAATAAAATCTCCTATTGGATTCGTTAACTTAAGCTACGGTGTTTTTCACAACTGCTATCTAAAAAGTGATAGGCGCATAGGCCTGAACATCTTCCCGCCCGTTGAAAGGAGACCTTTCAAGCTTCAAATTCTTCTGCCGAGGGCAAAGGACAAAGACGAACCAGGGGTCTACGAACACATCCTTTCGTTGTTTGAATGTCCGCAACACGGGGAATTCCGTCTGATCCAGGGTATAGACGGGATACTCTTCCTAGACGCCAGTTCAATGGAGGAACGTAGTCTTCTTGAAGAACAACCATGTCACCGACGTTCAGCTTGGCCTTATTAACTCTCCATTTCACCCGTTGTTGTAGTTCTGATATATATTCTTTTTGCCATCTCTGCCAGTAGTGCTGTCGTATTTGTTCGAGGCGAGCGTACCTTTGCAGTCTATTCTCGTTGCAATCTTGCAGAGCAGGTAAGGGTAACGTAGTCAGAGGTCTTCCAATGATGAAGTGTCCCGGTGTAAGGGAAAGGAAATCATTGGGAGAGGAAGACAGAGGGCAAATAGGACGGCTGTTCAAAATAGCCTCCACCTGAGCAAATAACGTAGAAATTTCTTCAAACGTTAAGTGACTGTTTCCTAATACTCTTTTTATGTGGTACTTAGCGGACTTAACTCCCGCTTCCCAAATTCCGCCAAAGTGAGGAGCGTAAGCCGGTGAAAAAATAAACTTAATACCGTTCTGACTAGCAAAGTCAGATAGAGGTTCGTCATTTTGCTTTAAAAATTCTCCTATTTCTCTGGCAGCAGCGACAAAGTTTCGACCGTTGTCGCAAAATACTTCCTCTGGTTTTCCTCTGCGAGCGATAAATCTTTTTAGCGTCATAACAAAAGCATCTTTTGAAAGATCACTCACAGCTTCCAGATGGACGCATTTAAAGCGCATGCAAATAAATAAACATAGGTAACATTTTACTAATTTACTACCGCGACCCCTACGATTTAGAATATTGAATGGTCCTGCAAAATCCAAGCCAGTCGACAAAAACGGAAAGTTAGGAGTGATCCTTTGAGATGGTAAAACACCCATTTTAGGACATAATGTCTTTCCACGTATGCGGCGACAGCGCACACACTTATTGACAGTCCGTCTAGCAAGATGTCGTCCATTAACAGGCCACACAGTTTCCCTAACTGTGGCTAATAACAACTGGGGTCCAGCGTGCATACTATTTAAATGTTCATTTTGGAAAATAAGTTTCGTCAAATGGTGAGAAGCATGCAACAAAATAGGATGCCTTTTTTCGTAAGTATAATCTGAGGCTTCAAGACGACCTCCAACTCTAATTAACTTATGTTTATCTATAAAAGGAGACAGAGACAATAACTTTGATTTTGAGCTTAAATCCCTATTCTTAGATAGTAAATCGTATTCAACAGGATAAATTTCCTTCTGAGCAATAGTACAAAGAAAATTGAATGAGTCATTCAATTCTTCTATGCTTAGCTGACCTTTACGTTTATTTGTTTTATTCTTAAGATTGAAAATAAATCGAAACATATATGCATATGTTCTTTGAAGTTTACTTAATTTAGAATAGTTTTCAAAGTTACTTTTTTATCTGAACTTGTAGTTGTAAGATTAGATTTAATTTCAGTCAATGGGGTGCTAATGTTAGATTTTAAAACAGGCCAGTTAGACTCATCTTCTAACAAGAAGCTAGGACCAGACCACCATTGGTTTAGATTAGACTAACTATTTGATTAAAGTCTACACCGCGGGAAATTAAATCTGCAGGATTAGTTGCAGTGGGCACGTAACGCCAATCCGAAGGTCTTGTTCTTTCATTAATTTCTAATATTCGGTTAGCCACAAAAGATTTTAATTTTTTGACATCATGATTGATCCATGCCAACACTGTGGTTGAATCACACCAATGAGTTAATTTATCAGGAACTAATCTTAGTGATTCAGTAACAGAATTGCACAACCTGGAGGCAAGAACAGCGGCAGCCAACTCTAGCCGCGGAATGGTACTAGGTTTTATAGGTGAAACCTTAGATTTAGCACACAATAGTCTCACAGAGACAGCGTTGTTGGCATTTACCGACCGCACATATATGCATGCTCCATAAGCATACTGTGACGCGTCACTGAAAGAATGTAGTTCTACATATACAGGTGAGTCACAAATGACCCATCTTGGTATTTGTAAATTAGACAGACAATTTAGATTTTTGACAAAGTTTAGCCATTCTTGTTTTATTTCATTTGAGACTGGCTGGTCCCAGCCAACCTTTTGCTGCCATAGTTTTTGTAATATTATTTTTGGACGAATTATACAGGGACTTAATATACCCAGTGGATCAAACAATTTGAAAGCATTCGACATTATGAATCTTTTCGTAAGTCGCTCAGTTTCAGGAATTGGTTTTATTGGGAAATGTAAACAATCGCTTGAGGGATCCCACCCAAGTCCGAGAGTACTTGAGGACTCGCTGATAGTTAAATTCTTTAGTGTATCAACATTTGAATCTTCAAAGAGATTTTGTAAGTTACTTCTAAACTTTCTCAAATTGAAGCAACCTGTAAGTAAGGCTGTAGATACAGCTTTCTGTATGTAACGTAGCTCAACATCGCTGTTAGAGCCCGTCACGAGGTCGTCAATATAAAAATCATGCTGTATAATTGTCTTAACCAACTCGTCCACCTGTTCATCTCCGATTTGCTTGATAAACCTTGTACTTAAATAGCTCGCACTTGCGGTACCATAAGTGAGAGTATTAAGCTTTAAGGTTTTAATGGGCTGAGACTCCGTTTCTCTCCATAAAATGAGCTGCAGATTTGTATCATCATCATACCCATCATCATCATCATCATCATTATCATCACCACGTCGTGCACCACCATTTACTAGCACTTGGCGATACATTTTTTCAATATCGCCAGTAAGGAGATATTTATACTGCCTAGCTCGTACTAAGATAGAGAAAAGAGAGTCCTGGACGTTTGGACCCACCATTAAAATATCATTTAATGAAAAGCCGGAGGAGGATGGGGCTGAGCCGTCGAACACAACGCGAAGCTTGGTTGACTCACTATTGCTCTTAAACACGGCATGGTGACTTAAGAAATATGACGGATTTGGCCTTGCCACTTTAGACTCCGTGAGATGACCTAGATCGGCATATTCTTTAATAAAATCAGTGTAATCCACCTTTAACTGAGGATTTCGATGAAACCTTTTTTCCAGGTTTAAAAAACGTCTTTTTGCTAAGGCGTAGGAATCGCCAAGACAGTCGGTTGTATCAGTTAACGGTAACTTAACGCAAAACCTACCAGTACTCAAGCGTACTGTATGAGATGAAAAATGAAGTTCGCATTCCTTATCACCTTTGCTTAAAATATTTTTAGTAGGAACTTCTTCTAACTCCCAAAATTTATTTAGCATGTTTTCTATTTTAGCTTCAGAGTCTTTAGTTGTCAGACTATGATTACATTTTATAGTAGATGATTTATTTTGAACTATAGAACCCACCATCAACCATCCCAGTTTTGAATTTCTCAATTTTGTATTGTTAACACCTAGAGAAAGCTCTTTATTTCCTAAGATTTCCCAAAAAATGTCTGCACCAATAAGGATATCAATTGGGCTCGGTTGGTGGAAATTAGGGTCGGCTAATTTAATATTACTTGGCAATTTTAAAGTACTAGGATCTATTGGTGTCTTTGGTAGATCACCTGTTAGTTCATTTAAAATAAAACATGATATATTGCTTGAAAAATTGCTATTTAGAGATTTTATGTAAGTAATGCAACTTTCCTTTACTAAATTAGTACAATTGTTGCCAATACCAATTACCTTTAGTGTTTCAATTTCGATAAGATCTAAACTTAATTTTTTTCTTAATCTTTGAGTCATAAATGATGACTGGCTACCACAATCCAGTAAGGCTCTTACCTTTAATTTTGCACCAGTTTTAGGGTTACATACTTCAATTAAAGCAGTACTTAAAATAACCTGGTTGTTGCTGACATTTAGCTGTCCAGTTTGGCAAACAACTTCAGTACCTTTGTTTGATTCTAAAGCTGGGTTGTGGAGTAGACTATTGTGTCTTTTTTTGCATTCTTTGCAAGGGCCCATCCGACATTCACTGGTGGGATGTCCTTGTCTAAGACAGTTTAGACATAATTTATATTTGGCTACATCGGCTAATCTTTCTTTAACGGATTTAGCCTTGAATGTGGCACAATCATATATTTTATGGTTTTCGTTACAAATTACACACGAAAATACGTTATGTTTTAACTGACTATTACTAGCGCTAGCGAATGATTTAGTATATGCAGATCGTTCTTGCTTAAGATTGGAATTATTATTATTATTATAATGTGTTGCCGGAGGGGTAGAACGTACGCTGTTAGAAAACCCTTTGATGAATTATTTTCGTATTTATTGCGGTTCAATGATTCTAACACGTCTGCGCGATCTATCAAAAACTTATGAAACTGGTCTAAATTAGGCACGTCTGCAAGTGTGTTACGGTATTCTTCCCACTTCATTAATGTACGACTATCAAGCTTAGAGGACAACATGAAAATTATAAGAGTATCCCATTTATCTGTCGGCTGGCCCAAGTTTGCTAAGGCACGTAAATTCTTTGTAACGTGATCTACTAGAAAACGCAAGGACCGCTCCGTTTCGCGACTAATAGAATGTATGTTAAACAAAGAACTCAAGTGGTGATTGATCAACAGTCTCTTGTTATCATACCGCTCGCAGAGTAATTTCCAAGCCTCTGTGTAGTTAGCCGATGACACCTCGAGATTCGATACAATCCTAGCGGCATCGCCTTCTAAATAAGAGATTAAATAATGGAATTTATGAATTGGCTTAATGCGGTTGTTGTTATGTATCAGATTCTCAAAAGTGTCTCGGAACTCCAACCAGCGAAAATAAGTACCATCAAATTTTGCAATTTGGATTTGAGGTAACTTAAAACTAATTTCTTGATGATCGAGAGAACAGTGAGCTTCATGAGCGATTGATGCACGCCTTATGTCGGATTCAGCCTGGCTATATTGTTCTATTAAAGTTTTAGCTGCAGCAATATTATTGATAATATCGCTCTCAATGCTCTCTCGCTCATCAATTTCGGAATCAATATTAGACGAATTCAAAACCTCTATTTCACATTGCAAGTCGTCGAACTTTACTGACAAGGCCTCAAACTTACTAAGTTTTAAATTTAATTCAACTAATGCAATTTTTGAAAGTTCGTCTACATCACTAATAATCTTTAAATATTTTTTAAATTTAGTTATTTGTCCTTTTATTGAGCTACGCTTTATAATTAACTGGCTTAACTTTTCATTAGCAGCGCTTATTGAGGCCTTTTCAGCAGGATTCGACATTATTAATTAATACCAATTCCGTTAACAACCAAAACAAAGTAATAAAAGTAAATTCTCACGCTCCTCAATCTGGTTGAATAGGAAACCGGTTTGGTTACTACGGCCGCTGATAACGCTGATAACGCGCCGCGCCGCGCCGGCGTCGCCCAGCCGTAGGTTGTTACAGCAGCACAGCAGCTGTGCTATGCAGCCGTACGTTCCCACTGGAATAGTCGGCACAATATTTTATTATCGAGATAAAAACATATATTTAATTTATTTATCATTGTAATAGGGACAAGATGAAACGTGACAAAGTTATTAGTTACTTATAAGCGACCAAAAAGGATTTATTTATGAATAAATGAAAGGTTCACCTTAAAGAACAATTTTACTATGATCGAAAATACAACTAACGGTAACAATTAGCATACTGTAACTGGTATGGTAAACTAAAATGCACTTCTATTATAACAGCACAATGTTAAAATTAGTTACTTATTTTACTTATTTTTTTTTTAACAAGGCGGTATTTCAATAGTGCCGTTATGCCTAAGTATGACAATGAATTGCACTCTTATTGCTACTTTTATATAAAAGTTGCTATTATTGTTGACGCTAATTGGTTTAATTAGCTAAGAACTATAAAAATATTTGCTAATTACATGTAGAAACAAAAAAAACAGTCATCCAACGGAAGTTAACTTTTTTATCTTTTCTGAGTAAATAAGTAGTTTAGTGAATAGTTTAGCAAGTGGAGATTATCAGGACAGTAATGTTTAGACGTTTTGGATCTTTGAATAGGAAAATAGGCAATATTTAGGTATTGACTTTAGGGATGGACGGAATGACACTTATCTTTTGATCTCACTCCGGTGGTAAAACTTTTGCTGCTTCACTGCTCCGTATTAGTACTCCGTACAAGTTTGATCTTCATACTGTATTGGTTAAATATTCATTCCATCTATATCCAGTCCAGGTCTTCAATCGCCAACTTATTGCATCATCTTCCAGTTACAATGACGAAATTGCAATCAACTTTCATCAAATTTCTTCTTCTCCTCATGGGCCACCAATTTATGTTTGATATAACATAAAGGAGCTTCACGTTCAAATGAAACTCGGAATCTTCTCTTTAAAACTTGTAATTGTTTAAATATCTCACAATTATTACAGGAACGGTTTGTATCGTGACACGCAGAAAGATGAAGTGTTAAGACAATTATTTAATTACCTACCTACATCGTACAGAAATAAAATCTCCTATTGGATTCGTTAACTTAAGCTACGGTGTTTTTCACAACTGCTATCTAAAAAGTGATAGGCGCATAGGCCTGAACACTCTTACATATAATCTTGTTACACGTCCACTGAATATGACTGAAAACGGCTAAATAAATAATATTTTATCAATATATTTTTTTTTGTTTCACTGATTTCACCATTTATGATCGCTCTGGCACCAATTATGATTGCTCTGGTCGCGAAATTTTTGGATCTTAAATATTTCCATAACTGTTTGTGTAAATTGAAGGCCAATAGTAAAAATGTACTATTTGCATATCATTCTTTTTAATGAGATACATAATTACCATTAAAAATCAATATCTGAAAAGCACCAGAGCGATCACACGAATACGCCCGTTTTGGAGATCGACCCTTATGTTTTCAACGTTTCTAAGTATACAGAGTGGATATGACACTACGACAATAAATGAAAATATTGGCTATACTAGTCCATAGAAATAATTAGAAACTATCTTAATCCTTGCATTCAATTTTTTTTTCATTTTTCATACAAACTAAATATTTTTTAGCTTAACTTTGTATGAAAAATGCAAAAAATAATTTAGTGCTAAGATTCATTTGATAGTTTTAAATGATTTCTATGGACTAGTATAGCCAATATTTTCATTTATTGTCGTAGTGTCAATCCACTCCGTATAAGGCGACTGCTAAAAACCGTAAGAAACTAGGGCTGCTGGTCAGGTCAAGTGTTTTAGACATGACAAAAATGACAAAAAAGAAATTCATACTTTTAAAATTTTTAATTAAATAAATCATTTTGTGAATTACGTTAGTCTGCAATGAGACCCAATTTATTTTCCTATTACGAAATGTGCGTATTTTACTTATGTTACTTAGGTATTGCTTCAATTATTGCTTAAATTAGATACTCAAAGACTATTTAATTAAAATTGCAAAATGAATTATTTAATTAAAAATTTTAAAAGCGCGATATTCTTTTTTTGTCATTTTTGTCATGTCTAAAACACTTGACCTGACCAGCCCTTGAAGTTTCTTGCGGTTTCTAGCAGTCGTCTTATATTTAAAGGTGCAATATCAGGTGCACGAGGCAAGAGTGAAAGGGATAGTTGGAAGGGGAAGAACTCGACAAACGTACTTAGGTCAGATCGGTGATTTTCTCGTTAAAGGTCAGGTTAAGAGTACTTACTCTAAACCGACGAGAGAGACGAGCATGTATGAAGAATGTTATGAGAGTAGGTAAGTGAAGCAAAGGATGTGTGTCACTCCTGGGAAACATGCCTGTGCTGAGAAATATATTGGTATGTTTGTCAATGAAATGAATCTTTTTGGTGCGATACTTTACAAATTAAAAAAAATAACGTAAAACTTTAAAAGTCGTTATAATTAAGTGCCCACCTCGAACTTACATACACATACCCAGTTTTCCAGTTCTTGCACACACACAAATTAGTAAGCACCAAATTTATAATAAATCATGCATTACATTACACATCGTGGATATTTTTAACACTTGTACAATATTTCTGTTCTTTCCTCAGGTGATGCGTTCTTCATATTCATTCTTCGCTGTGATGTATTAGGTAGCCGGGGGCTCCGGAATCGTCGCCGAAAATAGATGTTTAGTAAAAATAGTTATAAAAATGGGTATTTTTATAGAATTTATTTTTTCCAAAACCTCTAGGAAACTGATACAATTAGGTGCTCGATCAACTATTTACCTTTAGATTTTAAAGGCCTCCATTCTAGTAACACTATAAATGGATACCTATTAGCTAAATCACCATGCTTGCCAATCGGCGGGTCGGTGATCGATCACAATGCCGGGCTATTCATCGAAAAATGCGAAATACGCTTTGTCCGACCTGCAATTTGAATCCCGGCCTTCCGGTTTTTAACGGACAGGTTTTTCAGAATAAAAATTAAAAAATTATAAAAAAAACAAAATTCCAAATTATTTATTCAATTTAGGCTACAATAATTGAGCACTTAAGAATGTCGCTGTGCCATCGGTTCGTAAGTCCTAACTATGGGGCGGAAGTCTTGTACTGAGAAGATACGGCAAGAAACTCAGCAAGGGCATTTCTCTCTTTCTTTTACAGCGTCAATACAAATGCGTCAAAAAAAATGTTTTTACACCAATTACACACCAATTATCTAGCCCAAGAGAAGCTTCAAAGAAACTCGTTAAATGGTTACTAGACAACGGATAAACATACATACTTAAAATACTTAAATATATACTTATTATACATAGAAAACACCCAGACCCGAGACAATTTATAAAAACAATAATTTCTAAATTGACCCGACCGGGGATCGAACAAGGTACCTCAGAGATGGCGACACCATGAAAACCGGTGTACAATACACTCGACCAAGGAGGTCGTCAAAATGTATAAAGTAGGTACTCGATCTGCGCTGACTAATCTATCTATCTATATAATACTTATATAAAAATAAATTGTCAAGAATGTATGTACGCGCATCACTTCAGAACGGCTGCACTTTATGCTAATTCTTCTTTGTTAAGTATGTTTGTCATTGTCAGGGCAAGGTTTGTTGAAAAGAAAAAAAATTGGAAATACGTTGCGGGATACGGAGACAAGGGTTCACGCGGATGAAGTCGCGGGTGGGCCCTAGTTTACAATAGAATTAACATTAAAAAATAGAATTAATACCTAATAAAATTTTAAAACAGATTTGTAAAGGTCCATTTACCCATAAAATTTGACCCACAAAATTTGTTTTTCTATCAAGCTCCTCAAACAGAAACTCCGTACCATATTTGTATTTCCCGGGCACTAAGAAAGACTGAAGCGAGCAAGTGAAGTTGTCGCAATTAATTTGGTCAAATTTTTGAGGCCTTTGTAGAAGGATTATTGAGAGCAGATTCGATTGTGCAATATGTCCGGACTTAGGATCAAAATCCGATAGCTGTGGGGTATTAATAAAATATTTGACGACCTCCTTGGTCGAGTGGTTTGTACACCGGTTTTCATGGTGTCGCCATCTCTGAGGTCCCGGGTTCGATCCCCGGTCGGGTCAATTTAGAAATTATTGTTTCTCTAAAATTGTATCGGATCTGGGTGTTTTCTATTTATAATAAGTATGTATTAAAGTATTTTTAATATGTTCATCCGTTGTCTAGTAACCATTTAACGAGTTTCATAACGAAACTACTCTAGATAATTGGTGTGAGTGTAGGAAAGTTCAATTAAATAAGTTAAAATAAATACCCCCATAAAGCAGAGTGTTAAAAGACTTTACTACTTATTTATATTTATTTTTATCCTATCTTATCTAGTGGGGCCAGCAGAGTTCTCCATTTCGCAGCAGCACGTCGACCCATTTAGATCTTTTGTGCAAAAGATATTTATAACAAAGTGCTGACCGGTAAAGATATTAATTTACCGGTCCGCACTTTGTTATTATCTCACCTGATGCTAAGTCATGATAAGACCGAAGATGGAAGAGCACTTCACCCAAAATCATCAACTACGGAGGAAGCACTACAGCTACTGGCTATCTTATGCTCGAACACAACAATGTTATAAACGTTGATGTTATGGCAATATTATGTTATGGTTATATAAGATAGTAGTATTTGTCACGCTGTAACACGAACCAAATCGACAAACATGTATCCCTGCTGAGAATGGATTCCGCGACCTCTGGATCTTAGAGCGGTGGTGTAGACCAAAAAAGACCGCAGAGGCGGCCCGTCTGCTAGAAGACGGCTATGACGACATCACGATGGCCACTGATTATGAAAGCTTGCAGCAACGAAGAAATCACATGCACATGGGTTGACTCTAAATGGCCTGTAATTTCAATAGATCAGTACCAAATCATAGCACAGTAATAAAAAACAAATGCTACTTTGTAAGTTTGTAATAATTTGGGTGTAAGGGAGTAATTCGTCAACTCGCACACTTTTAACTCGCACACATGTGCGAGATGGCACCTTTTGATTTTACCTATTATTTGTGTCGCACATACACACTCACACTCGCACATACGTACAAAGTATAGTCGAATAAAATTTTGTTTTATTTTGTACTCTTAACTCCTGTCTGGTATTAAACATTTAAGGATTATAACTTTTCTAAACCTTTTTGTAATTGACTGTACATGACTACCTCAGATTTGAACAGCTGTTGTGCGAGTTGACGACACAAATAATAGGTAAAATCAAATGGTGTCATCTCGCACATGGTGTGCGAGGTGCGAGTTTAAAGTGTGCGAGTTGACGAATAATCGAATTCTGAGCCGACACCTACCAAAGGCAAAGTGAGGTAAAGTAATGTACAGCCTACATACTTACTGATCCACTGTTGGGAAAAGCCGCTATCATTAAAATCAAGTCTTCACTACAGTTGATACTTAGATATTGGCTGAATCATCACACTTGCCATGTCCGGGTTACCGTTGGTGATCACTGATCAGTGTGATCACAAACCCGAACCCGCGGGTTCTACGCATCGTAAAATACGAAACACACTTTGCATTTCATTTGTTTGTTGAACTTATACGTATTTAAAGGCTTTATTAAAGGCTGCCCTTTCTGTGTACCACACGGATCAAATTGTCCAAAAAATACGTTAGCATTATAGGTTTAGAACAAATCCGGTTATCGTAATACGAATTCCCCTTATCCCCCGTTTGGGATCCTGAGGCCTGGAATAAAACAAACATTAATATGAGGGACTGTATTCATAACTTCCAAAAGGATTACACGTGAGCGGAATCCCATTATAGACGCTTTACTGTAGATTTATTAAAACAACATACGCAGCAAAGTAGAGCGACAACGCATATTTGAATTGAAATCCAACACGACCAACTATTTGGTAGCAAATCACGCACAGTTTTTTCCCCGTAAATAATGTCTTGGTGCGGTTAGCACATTTACTGTAGGACTTCCTTAATTCCATGGTAAAAGACGAATCAATGTAGGTTAGCCTATCAGTGCACCAGTCAACGCGTTATAATCAGCTAATAAGCGCTCATGACTTACGAAAAGTGAGCCGCTTTTCGCCATTATTTTTAACAAACTCGTGGCGGTGAAAGAATACTACCACCCTCTCTCTTCCCTTGGGGGTCGTAAAAGGCGACTAATGGACTAAAGACTGCACATACATCCAACAGCATAGAACGGCGATGGGCACACCACCTGTCACGCTGAGCACATGTGCAGCCGTTATTTGGTGAAAAATCGACTTGGCAGTGGACTGCCTAGCCTCTGCCTAACCCTTCGAGGATGATATTCGTGTATATGAAGTATGTATGTAAACTCGGTTTTTTAAAGATCCTGAAAATTGCTTGAAAGATTACGAAGCTAGTTGTTACTTTCCAACTCCGGTTTTTTGCAAACATCCTAGAACTTTCGCAAACATCAGATTTTTTCAGTGGTTTACTACTTTATGGCGGCTCCACATTAGTGTCGTGAAGCTCCGTAAACAGGCGTGATCGTGAATGTGGACGGTTTTTGCGGGGTTCACGCGCGGTCACGCCTGTTCCTGATCTACCCCCTTACTCTTGAAACCAATCGCTATTGGATCGGATTGGTATTGTGAATTTTCGTACTCCTAAGTTTCGACACCAGAGCTAATATGGATTCATATTGCGTGGATATTGAGTGAAAAAAATACAAAACTCAATGCCATTTAGTTCACCCAATATGAATCCAAATTAGCGCTGGTGTCGTAACTTAAAATTACAAAAATTCGCAATACCAATCCGATCCAATAGCGATCGGTTTCGAGAGTAAGGGGGCTCATCGGGGAACAGGCGTGATCGCGCGCGTATTTTGTCCCGCAACAAAGTGTTCGCGCGGCGTTCACGCGTAACAATCCACATTTACGGCCCCGGCCCCGTGCCAGTTATAAGGAAATTAATAAGTTAACTCTAGACTATACTTTGATCGGTTACGATGTATTTCTATTAATGTTTTGAACGTCTAAATAGTATGTTGCCACAGCAAACAAAGTTATTGCAGCAACAGCTTCTACGTCCATTCAGTGGATTTCATTGGAGGCACAGCTTGCACGGCCTCGATTCTCAAAGAACGCCTCGGAGCTTGGTAAGCCAAGTCGGGTGCAACAAAAGAAGCGGTAGGTTTCGGCGGTTCACGGAACTGTGCCTTGCTAACAAAACCTAGCTCGAGTTGCCTACACTTCTTCTTTAATTCCTCCAGGGTATTGACCGCCAACATTAACAACTGTAACTTATCGCCCTAACCTAAGTCTCTACCTTATTCTACCTTATAATACATACACACATCATCGCCGCTTTTACCTTAACTTAACTTATTATCTAATTCTTAAAACTATTTAACCTAATTTATCTACAATCTAATGGTTGTGTTTGGAGTTTTGTGGAGAGCATAGTGTTTGTATGATGATGAAACCTTAGCATAGCTTAATTCTATTTGCAGTGAATTTCAGTCAAGCAATGTAATATTATAATAAATACTATTTTGGCCAGATCGTCTAGTGAACCCTCCGTTGTTAACCGCATTTAAGTAACTCAAGTTCTTTCGTGAAAGTTTAGTAATTGGCTTATCCCTGTGTTAAATTATTTTCCCCTGACCTAATTACCTACCCGTCTATAAATCATATCATAGATATGTGTAGCCTAGCAATGACTCCGTCTGAACTGTGACCTAAATCCTTCACTGCAGCTGCGGGGAAGATTTGTTACCACTCAAAGATAATCAGATGATAGCTTAGCTTGCAGGTATTATTATTTATTAACAATAGCATGATACATAAGAAGTCTTGTGCAATTTACGTGAAAGTCTTGTGGAAATATATGACATATTTGAGGATACTGGTAATTTAATAGCCCCGCCCCGCTATTAGCATGCTGAACGGCTCATTGTTTAATATCAGCTCTGACCTGATTGACTTTAACTCTAATTAGCCTGTGGCTTTAATTCTTTAAACTGAGAATTTACATCTTTCATCAAAATTTAATTTCGTCTTACATATGAAAGTTATTATTTACTAGTTTCTATATTCAATTATTTCTTTATGAATCAAGAGTTTATCTTAGAGCTTGCTATCATCCAAATATCCTTTTTACATTAAGAACTTAATTATTCAATGCAATAACTTATGTCTTATGATATCACTTATCGATCTTATCGATATCGGTGGGATGCCAGCATCCAATAGGTCACACTTATTTCTCTGATTATTGTGTCTATTATAAAGAGATCACAATGTAACAATATTAACTGACTGTCCTTTTGTCTTATTAGAAAATTAATATTCAGTTCTATAAAGGGTGGATAATTTATTCAAACGCCACTTCAGGCGGTGGCTAAAATAGAATGCTATTAATACAGGTAAAATTACTTTTATTTACTCTTAGTATTTATTATACAGGTCTTATAAAGTTCCAATATAACTACATTGGATTGGCTGCATTGGCAGATTATCACATCTTAAGTTTATTAAAGGATGTTTGATTTATTCAATATCCTACTCCTTTAGGAAGTGAACTTAAATAGAATACTATCATTTGAAGTAAAATTACTTTGGTTCACTCTTAGTGTGTATTATACAGATCTTATAAAGTATCAATATAACTACATTGTATGGGCTGCATCGGCAGATTATCACATCTTAAGTTTATTAAAAGATGTTTAATTTATTCAATATCCTTAACTTTTAGGAAGTGAACTTAAATAGAATACTATCATTTGAAGTAAATTACTTTGGTTTACTCTTTGTGATCATTATACAGATCTTATAAGGTATAAGTACATCTCAAGTTTATTAAAAGATGTTTAATTTATTCAATATCCTTGACTTTTAGGAAGTGAACTTAAGTTAATTATTTTTCCATTAACTTCCACCCCTGTCTCTCAGACTGAGTGGTTAATTTGATAGACTACTAAATCATAGTTAGTATGTTTTTAGTAGGTAGTAAATCAGGTAATTTTCCCTGTTAATAATTGAATCAATTACACTTAGGAGTTATCCTTCACTCACTTTAATAGGTATAAATTAGACTGTACTAGGTATTAGTCTGATTGATTTAGATTGTTCCCATCAAATATTTCAATGTTTCATATTATTAGAGGTAAGTACTTACATAACTTAGGAGGTCTTTGACCATTACCTAAGGTGAATTCAAATGGCATAAGTAGACTGTATTATCAGGCTAATTAGTAGGTTGTTATCAATCAATTATTTCTATGTTTCATATTATTAGAAGTAAGTACATGACTTATAAGGGCTTTAGACCATTAAGACGAACTCAAATGGTATAAGTAGACTGTATTATCAGGCTAATTAGTAGGTTGTTATCAATTAACTATTTCTATGTTTCATAATAGTAGGAGCTCATAGCTTTTAAAGTCTTAAGGTGGATTCGCAGCTTCAACGACCCAACCAAGTTCTAAACTGGTTTTAGTTGTTTAGTAAGTATCAGCTTATATTTTACTAATAGGTATCGGATGTATATTTTTTAATACTTTGGAGAGTGTAGCAATATAAGGCCGTATACAATACGGCCTTATACGGCCCCAGGGAAAGCTAAAAATGCCTGTTTGGTCATTTCAGTATTAGAAATCAAACATCACAGTACAGCTATGCTTATTTGCTATAACTTTTAGTATTTTTCTTGTAATAGGAAACCAGTCTAGACTTTTAGGTATTCCAAAGTAATGATGGTACGAAATTACCATACTTCTGTTAATTATTTAATATGGATAATTAATTGGTAACAACTTTAGGAAAACAATTAGAATTTTATCGGCCTACGGTAACAGATTACATGCCTAGATAGGACCCACATCACTTCATCGTAAATTTTATTTAGCACCGTAACTTAATTATCCCTACCTTATTAGTCTGAATTAATCTAGCCTGGCCCCGCGGCCCACGTACCTAGTTTATGTACGCACAGCGTGCTCACACCGTACTCTCCCCTCACTTCCTCATAACAATTATATAGAAACGCCTACCTATAGACTCCTACAGCTTTCCTCACTTGAAATACCTATATTTTGTCGATCTAACAGTCCCTACTTGTGTACCTTGCAATCTAGGCCCCAGCCACATTTAACTTAATTTCGTGGTGAGTTGTGTAAGCCGAGTCGCCCCTGCAAGCAACAAACTTCTAAATGGACTATCAATCGAGCCAGTATACTCAGAGTGTAAACCTAGCACTACACTGTATGTAAGGAGGCGGGACGGTTTTGGACAGGGTTGTACGTGCCCACCTCCAGCTAATTGGTGTCTGACCTATCTTCAATTTTCACTAGGGAGACAACTGTCTCTCCCCCGTTATTCTCTCGAAGATAGTGTATTATTTAGCGTTTTATCAAATAACGCCGGCATTATTGAATACAGCCAAATGCCTCCAGACCGAAGTCTGTTGAAACCACATTAGTTTTGTTGGCACCGTTACTCGTGTCCACTAATGTGATCCAGAATACTTTATTCTGTTATAGTTATTCGAGTCGCGATAGCAAGAATTTTACTTTAATATTCACTTCTATTTCACAACCAATGTTAGTTAAAATCGCAACTCGAATATCACTTAGCGCGCTAAAAAGGCTCGGACGCTCGTTTTCCCGTATGAGTTTTTACCGCACTCTTAAATCGGACAGCGCCTCCGACGTCTAAAAATTGAATGCCCCCCTAATTTCCCTCCCTTTTCCCAAGCATCTTAACTTTCGCACCACGCGCGCCCAACATCCCTCCCCAACTCTCCGCTTTTCTTCCCTTCAACCAATCGCTAGCTGTTTCCCGATGCGCCTCGCCTTCGCGTCGCTTATTATTTGTTATACGCGAACTTCGCGTTGCGCCACGTGGAGATAACATCCTACCTCTCTTTCTATCTTTTTCCCAACCTCTCGCTCGCTCATTGCCGCCGTTCGCCGCGCAATTCTAAAGTTTTTCCATAATTCAACCAAATCTCGTCAGATAGCCAATATTACATGTTTGAATATCTAAATGTAGCCTTCTATTAACAATTCCCTCTCAATAATCATCCACTTAAGCCAATAATCCTGTATTTTGTGAAATTCTAAAAAGTTCCGTATTCCGACCATAGGTTGTAACGGTACAGAATGAATGGTATCTGTCCGTTAGTAAGGAATGCATGGGAGTAGCACTAAAATAAATATTAATGCGTAGCACCATTAATAATAAGCATGAAAAGGGAATAATAAACTAGTTCAGAATAATGGTCAGTGGTCTAGCGCTTTATCTTTAGTTTGAATTTCGCGGGGACTGCTCTGTGCGTCCCTTGCGACATAGGCGGCGTCTAGCGGAAGTTATTTACGTAAGCTTCGCATAAGGTTGCTAGTTTGACTTCTTTATTTTGAATTTCGCGGGGACTGCTCTGCGCGTCCCTTGCGACATAGGCGGCGTCTAGCGGAAGTCATTTATTTGGGCTTCGCGTAAGGTTGCTAGGTTGACTAGGACCGTATTTTATTTTGAGTTTCGCGGGGACTGCTCTGGGGTCGGCAAAGTGGTTCACCTACGGGCGGACGCCATCTATGGTCGGAATACGGAACTTTTTATAATTTCACAAAATACAGGATTATTGGCTTAAGTGGATGATTATTGAGAGGGAATTGTTAATAGAAGGCTACTTTTAGATATTCAAAGATGTAATATTGGCTATCTGACGAGATTTGGTTAGATTATGGAAAAATTTTAGAATTGCGCGGCGAAAGCGGCAATGAGCGAGCGAGAGGTTGAGAAAAAGACAGAAAGAGAGGTCGGATGATAGCTCCACGTGGCGCGACGCGAAGGCGGGGGGCATCGGGGAAACGGCTAGCGATTGGTGGAAGGGAAGAAAAGTGGACTCGCGCGGGCGTATGTTAGGCGCGCGTGGCGGGAAAGTTAAGATACTTGGGAAAAGAGCGGAAAATTAAGGACATTCAGTTTGGGACGTCAACGGAGCGGTCCAACTTAAGAGTGCGGTACGACTCATACGGGAAAAATAGCGTCCGAGCTTGATAGTGCGCTAAGTGATATTCGAGCTGCGATATTAATTAAGATTTGTGAAATTGAAAGTTATTAATAAAGTAAACTATTGCGATCGCAACTCGAATCCGTTAACAGAATGAAGTATTCTGGGGTACATCGGCGGAAACGAGTCACGGTGACAACAAAACCCTATGTACCTTTCAACAGACTTCGGTCTGGATGATCTTTGATTGTATTTAATAAGATCGGCGTTTTACACTATTACGCTAAACAATACACTATCTTCGACGGAGTAATGGGGGAGAGACAGTTGTCTCCCTAGTGAAAGTTGAAGATAGGTCAGACACCATTTAGCTGGAGGTAGACCCGTATGACCCAGTCCAATCTCGAGTCTATCTCCATACATACAGTGTAGTGATAGGAAAATAACACACTGAGTATACTGGCTCGACTGATAGAACATTTAGGAGTTAGTTGCTTTCAGGGGCAATGCGACTCTCACCACACACCACGAATTTAAATTAAATGAGGCTTGGCCTAGTTTGCAAGGTACACAAGAGGGACTGTTAGTTCGACAAAATATAGGCATTTTCAAGTGAGGAAAGTTGTAGGAATCTATAGGTAGGCGGATATATATATATGGTTAGTTATTAATTCAGACTAATAAGGCAGGGATAATTAAGTTACGGCGCTAAATAAAATTATGATGAAGTGATGTGGGTCCTAGCTAGGCAAGTAATCTGTTACCGCAGGCCGGTAAAATTCTAATTGTTTTCCTAAAGTTGTTACCAATTAATTATTCATTTTAAATAATTAACAGAAGTATGATAATATCGTACCATCATTACTTTGGAGTACCTAAAAGTCTAGACTGGTTTTCTATTACAAGAAAAATACTAAAAAGTTATAGCAAATAAGCTTAGTCGTACTGTGATGTTTGATTTCTAACACTGATATGACCAAACAGGCATTTGTTAGCTTTCCCTGGGATGCAATACGATCTCACATGGCTATACTCTTCAAAGTATGGAAAATTTTACATCCGATACCTTAGCAAAAATAAGCTGATACAAACTGAACAACTAAAACCAGTTTAGAACCTAGGATAAGTCGTTGAAAGAAGACATTGCAAGCTATGAGCTTCTAATAATCTGAAACATAGAAATAATTGATTGATAACAACCAGCTAATTAGCCTGACAATGGTCTACTAATACCATTTGAATAGACCTCTTAAGATATGTAAGTACTTACTTCTAATAATATGAAACATAGAAATATTTGATGAGAACAATCTAATCAATCAGACTAATACCTAGTACAGTCTAATTTATACTTATTAAAGTGAGTAAAAGATAACTTCTAAATGTAATTTATTTAATGATTAACAGGGATAATTAACTACCTACTAAAAAAATATACTGACTATGATTTGGTAGTCTATCAAATTAATCACTCAGTCTGAGAGACAAAGGAAGGAAGTTAATGGAAAAGTAATTAACTTAAGTCTACTTCCTGAAGGTCAAAGATATCTAAAAGTAAATTCATAAGACATAGTTACTGCATTATACAATTAACTTCTTAATGTGAGAAGGATATTTGGATGATAGCCAGCCTTGGGGTAAACACTATTGGTTTATGAGGAATAAATATAATTAAAATGCTAACCTATATTTCCTAATATGAGAGAAAATAAGTCATAAGTTGTGATGACTCTTTATAAGATGAAGTTGGAGTGGCGGGGCCTGAAGGACGAATGCGTTGAATGGCACGATAGGGGGCGAGGATGGAGCTCCTATACTTCCACAAGACTTTTATAATCCCACTAAACCTTTATATAAATTGCACCAGGCTTCTTATGTATCATGCTACTGATAATAAATAATAATACCTACAAGCTAAGCTATCATCTGATTACCTTTGAGTGGTTGCAAATCTTCCCCGCAGCTGCAGTGAAGGATTTAGGTCACAGTTCAGACGGAGTCATTGCTAGGCTACACATATTTATGTTAGGATTTATAGACTGGTAGGTAATTAGGTCAGGAGAAAATAATTTAACACAGGGATAAGCCAATTACTAAACTTTCACGAAAGAACTTGAGTTACTTAAATGCGGTTAACAACGGAGGGTTCACTAGACGATCTGGCCAAAATAGTAGTTATTATAATATTACATTGCTTGACTGAAATTCACTGCAAATAGAATTAAGCTATGCTAAGGTTTCATCATCATACAAACAATACGCACTAAACAAAAACTCCAGACACAACCATTAGATTGTAGATAAATTAGGTTAATTAGTTTTAAGAATTAGATAATAAGTTAAGTTAAGGTAAAGCGGCGATGATGTGTGTATGTATTATAAGCTAGCTAGGCATATAGGTGTGAAAGGCATTAGATTTAGGTTTAGATTTAGGCGTAGCAATTAGTAGAGAGGGGGGGGAGGTTACAATTTGGTAAGCCATGACCAGGATTAGAAAGTTAAGTTATAAATTATCATTAATATAGTTGTATTGGATTTCAGTCAAGCGGTAATACTTTAATTTAGAAGTGGGATTTTTCCCACAAATTGTTGTCGTGTTGCGATGTGTGAGTTTAGAATTGGCTTAATAGGGAATAATTCAATGAAGATTAATTAATTCAGAGATATTGAAGAATTATAATTTGACACTTTTCACAATAAACGTTGTTATCTTCTAAAGTTGATTCATACACTTTGTATTACGGGCTCTTGATAGTGGGTGAATTATAATTTGACACTTTTCACAATAAACGTTGTTATCTTCTAAAGTTGATTCATACACTTTGTATTACGGGTTCGACCAATATTGTAGACAGTCGCAATGAGAGCTGGAGCTAAATTTTGTTGTACGAAATCTGTAACAAAAAGATTCTCAGGTTAGGTTAAAGGTCAAAGGAGATAAAACTATAAAACAATAATGTAATGAGTATTATTTGAAATACAATACCTTTCAGTTATTAACTTTTCCTTCTTTATTTAATGGTGGATTTCGCCAGCATCAGGTACCGTGCGGCTGTTAGACGTTGTTGTTTTCCCAAAGTATCATAAGTGCACGAAGTACATAGATATAGTTATTATCCGGGGGTCTGGAGTATTAAATTTTAAAATTGTTGAGTTATCTGTGAATACTGAAACCTTTAGTAATTGTTTCCTTGAATACTGAAACCAGGTATCCAATTTTTGTTGTTGACGTTAGGAGCTATGGTAACTGTAGTTTTGTTTCTATTCCTGGTGATAGATTTCATATAGGCATAGGCAACTGGTTCATACAGCCTTGTGTTGAGTTATTTTTAGGATCGTAAAAAGTCGATAGGGTGACATAGTTCAACATTTATTGATTTAGAAAGATTTGTAGAATAGGGGGCGGTTTAATTATTATTGCTGTCGGATGGAAAGGCAAGGGGGCGAGATTGGACAGAATTAACCAACTTAATTATTGCTGGATTCAATTTATATTATAGGATGGCGATATGCTGTACAATATTATAAAGTTATGACGCTAACAGCATAATATAAAACTAATAATAATTATATTTTGACTAATAATCGTTGAGCGATTGCGGTTTTTAGTTGATGTGCTATTCCACGTATTATATTTTATTTTGTTGGTTATGTTAGAGAAAAAAAATATAATAATGTACTTGAGTCTCACATCTGAAATCCATAGAGTAGTTAGGCTAGTCAAGGACTATTAAATCATTTGTCTATGGTTGGACCATAGAGACCAATGATTTAGCGACACCATAAACAATCTAGAATTAGGAATGATTATAAAACATGAAGTCATAAAACCAATCGGAGAGGAAACTTCCTTATCGCGTAATCATGTGATTTTGTAATAGCAAGCGGAATCACCTGTTATTTTCCATACCTGTTATTTTTAATACCTGCGATTTTTACATTGAAAGAGATTTTCCTAATATTTATCACGTAGTAGATTGGAATGCAATGACATTGTGGTGGAATTATTATTATGTGACATGTAGATGGGGACAATTGCTCTGCACAAGGAAAATGCCGCTTCATTTAGTTAGTTCGCTAAAATCCTAGGAAAAGTAACATAAAATAGTATTACGGTTCAAAACACACGCGTTGATGAGGAATCGCGATTATAAGTAATAACAAGTAGCAGGGATGTCATGTAGGGGATAGAATCATATGACTATTCATTGCTAGTAGGAATTTTGGGTTAAAAGCAACGTAGTTTGGGATGCATAATATAAACGGATAAATACGTCTAGTAGGCGATAAAAGTCGTTACCGTCTGGAAACAACTATCTAATATCTACTCTGTTGTGGGGAGGTTACCTATTAACGAGGCTAGATGGCGTTGGATTACCAATAAAAGATTTTATTTTGGATGATGGTAAAAGGGTGCGGTCTAATAATAATATGTATAATTGAAATACTCTTGCAGCGTTGTGAGTAGTCGTTACCGGTAATCGTCGCTTCTTACCGTATAGTTGAAATCGTGTTAAATAGTTAATTATGAAGGTTTATAAAGGACTATTATTAGCTTAAGATGAGGTTAATGTACGCAGAGGTAAAGCTCGCTGGGCATAGCTTACTATACCTACTTAACTAATATTATCAGTTGTGAGTTACCTAGAAATATCTAAGTCGGGAGAGCGGTGAAAAGAAAAGACCTTACTACATGACTAATTAGTTAGGATAGGTAGAGATAGATAAATCATTAAATTCACTGGGTTGGATTAGCCTATTAAGAAGAGTATCTTGCACAATTGTCTATCTCCGTTGAACGATTAAGATGTTGAAAAAAAAAAAAATGATATTACTAGTTAAGTGTTGTGTGAGAAAGTGTAGGAAGTATACTAGTGGTAGCATAGCACAGAATAGGGAGTAGTGAGTTTATTCTACTACAAAATATTATATATATTTTATAAATCACATCCAATCAGTACTTGTTACAATACTCAATTACAGTACACAAAGCAAAACATAATCACCCATTTTACAGACAAAAACATTGAATCGGATGCTTGACCGCGTCTACATAAGCCAGCAGCTTTGCTTGTGGGTAAATCGAAAGAGGCACTTGTATAAGAGGCTGGTACTGACTAATCGGGTAGTGCCGAAGGAGAATATTCTGACGCGTATCCCAGACGCTAGCTTTGGTTAGTTGATGGTTCTTCTAGGGCAACCCTGCCGACTTACTAGGGATCATTGACTAGTCGAAGTTTGATTCTACACACACACGACACTAATCTATTATATTTATAAGTACATTAGAACCTGCACTTGGTTATATTTAATTATTGGTTTTATATAAATATATTTGGGCGGAGATACTCTTGTGGGTGAGAAAGTGTAGGAAGTATACTAGTGGTAGCATAGCACAGAATAGGGAGTAGTGAGTTTATTCTACTACAAAATATTATATATATATTTTATAAATCATATCCAATCAGTACTTGTTACAATACTCAATTACAGTACACAAAGCAAAACATAATCACCCATTTTACAGACAAAAACATTGAATCAGATGCTTGACCGCGTCTACATAAGCCAGCAGCTTTGCTTGTGGGTAAATCGAAAGAGGCACTTGTACAAGAGGCTGGTACTGACTAATCGGGTAGTGCCGAAGGAGAATATTCTGACGCGTATCCCAGACGCTAGCTTTGGTTAGTTGATGGTTCTTCTAGGGCAACCATGCCGACTTACTAGGGATCATTGACTAGTCGAAGTTTGATTCTACACACACACGACACTAAAATATTATATTTATAATTATCTTAGAGCCGGCTTTAATTATATTTAATTGAGGAACGGTAGAAATTATATATGCTGAAGAGATGTTAGTAGGAATACGATTGGCGGATTAGTAGAGAAAAAAAAAAAAGAAATGCTTCTCGAGGATACCTGAACGGATGATGGATAATTGTGGAAGGTGGATATTAATTGAGCTTGGGAGCAAAATAGGTGTCGAAAGAAAAATATAATAATAGTGGTAGAGAAAAAGAAAAAATAGTTGACTGGCTTGAAGTCGAGATTTAACTGCTAAATTAACGAGTTATAGCACTGTTACGCTATAGGGATAACAATAGCGTATGTTATCACATCAATTATAAAGGCGAGTTGCGGGCGGATGTCACGTCATAATCATTAGTTAAATCGTTTTATCATTTTAAAAGTTAACACCAGCTACTTATAAAACAGTGATCGATTATATATACCACAATTTTAAGTTGCAGGATAAATTTAAACTCATAGTCCGCAGAAACATTCAAGCCGGAAATAAAGCGATGATATTGCGAGCTGAGAATAAATTTCTTAGTGTAAAATTTATTAATAAGTAAATCCCTGATATTGCGTTATCGAGATTACAATACAAAATCAACTATCACAATTCGAATCATACAAAGTAATTATTTAGATGTTATCTCGCGTCGACAGGTACAAATTTTAATTTAGATGGGTAAAGACATTAGAACTGAAATGGGTTTCGGATGTGTGATGTTCTTAGGACACGTACTGTTTAGTAGCATAATTTAAATTTAGTAAAATCGGCCGTATTGGACATATTTCGTTTTGCGGATATATATATTTAACCGAGATTATCGTGGAGGTAGGTATAGTTCAAAGTTTATTAAACCCGACCTAGAGTCATACATAACCTATCTTTGTATGTCAGAAGAAAATAATAAATTTATTAGTAGTAGATTTTAGAGTCAATAGTAAATTTATTTTCCCGAGGTGCAACCTGAAACCTAGTTCGCACTAGGCCATTCAAATACTTTAACCGGTAATGTTGATTATAATAAATAAAGATGTTCGAGATTTATAATAATATTCTAATACTGCTATATTAAAATTGTTATTATGAAATTAAATAGGGTTGCTTAACAATTGGCAAATAATTATTAACTCAAGAATTTGTTTAGTACAAAGTAAATGTCTACAGGTTTAGAAATGATAGGACGAACGAAACGCGGTTTTGACTTGTGGGAAGGTCAGCGCAGACTGTCACAGCGGGATGATCTTGTTGGTTATTGATTAGAATTGCTAGAATTCTTAAATAATCTAGATTATTGGCATCTAATATGTACGTGATATAATTGTAGATGATTAAAATTAGTGCTAAGGTAGGTTATTGTCGAAGTTATGGCACAACCTTAAAATTGTTAGTTAATGTGAACTGCATGTTGCATCTAGATTGTTTTATACAAACTAATTGATTGGGAGTTTTCACATATGTAGGCCGGGACATTGAGTTGATGAAATAGTGTTATCAAAATATTATTCATCACGGAAAGATAAAGATATTTTATTTGCAAGTGTGAATACAAAAGTTTACTTCGGTTAGTATTATTCGGATCTAGTCTAGTTTTGTGGTAGCGTTTTACCTAGGGTTGTTCTAAATTATAAGTAATTAAATATTAATTGTCTGTTGCTGTCTTCTACGTTAGAGAAGGAACGGAGAAAGATAAGGGGGACTCATTTTGTTATAGTCAGCTGTATGATAGATAATCCTCCTAGTAAATATTTCTTGTGATTGCGGTAGCAACATAGAGTATTTATAGGATGTTTTGTTCATTAACTAATTATCTTCACCGCAGCTGTGGATAGGGATGGCTAAAGTATGTGAACAGGGGTGGAGAAGATAGGTCATTATAAATTAGAATAAATACTTGAATTGCAATATGCCTGACTAAATAGTGCGAAGAGATGGAGTAACTATGTTAGAGAAATTCTCTATTGCATAATATTCGAACTTTTGACATTTTCAATTGTAACTTTAGAATTTTGATTAGAGTATTTAACTAAGCGGGTCCAACGAAGAAGGCATGCTGAAAGCGAGGTCTTTGGTCGTCTATGCACACAATAAAATTATAGATGACACAAGGGAGCATTCTTAATTGGCACTGTTAAATTAGTAAAAGTAGCTTGTTTAGGGTGTTCGAATATTTTTAGTCGCACTGGGCACAAATAGAACTTAGTTAAGCGTGTAGGGTTTATTTTGATTTACCTGGTAAAGTAATTGAATCGAAGTTTCGGAACTGTGCTGTAGAAGTGGGAATTACTCAGCACACAATAAAATTAAGTGGTTTCCATTTAGCTTCATTTCCTAAACTAGCCTTTCTTAAAGTTGCGGAAATTCTGCTGTAAGGTGGTTCCTTTGGGGGCGTCTTGTGAAGTCTAAATCAGGACAATTATACTTGACTAACCTATAGAGAGATAATGTCTTAGGCTGCAGAAACAGAGGCCATTGATGGCATTTCATTTTGGCGTGGTCAGGGGATCTCGTGTTGCTGGGGAATTTTACCATCTGGACGGAAGGCTGAAAAGTAAAGTAGAATGCATAATGAGTAACCAATTAGAGTTACAAACATTCGGGAGATTACCATCTTAATAATGTGTCTTGTGCGAGTATAAAATTAAAAACATCTAATAAAAAAAATAAAAAAATAAAAGGAAACTAGCACTATTGAATCACGCAGTTTGGAATTCAGTAAATACGAGAAGGAACTTACGATATTAATTACCATGAATACTAAGACGAAGTGTCACCTTTAATGACTTATTATTTACCGATTTGACCGATTATTAGTAATATAAAAGGTAGGAAGTTAAGTAGAGTTGTGGGGGCGGATAAGATAGTTACCGGTCTGTTTAATTTAAAAAGAAAATGATATTTTCCAAAGGTATAGGAAAGTAAGGGGATATTGACGTATTATATATTAGCAAATGAGTCTAAATGTTGTCTTTCGTGCATAGTAATAACTAGGGATGAGACATAGTTACTAGATAGGTTTTGGCATAAGTATTTGCTTATACGTATAAGCTCAGTACTTGTCAATTAGTATACAATGTCCAACACGTACCGGGGTATTAACAAGTATTTATCGATGACGCATACATTGACAGTTAGACGGATATACATAGCACACAAACTTCTAATAGATCTGAACTACGGGGTAGCTAGTTCAAAACTCAAGGACGTGTTTCGAGATGCGTACCCCCTTAGAGTGAATGAGTTTTTCCTAAGTATTTACGATCGACAACCTTATTGTAAGGCGTTAAGACCTCTATTTGTATGCACGGTGAGTGGGTGTCACTGCGTACCGGACAGAAGCGAGTCTAGTATTCTATCTCGGTTATTTGCAGGACTAGACATTAGATGTATCTCATCTAAAATAAAGTTATAACTCTTGGGCGATGATGGTATGCCTACTGGTTTTGGTTGTTATGGGGGGGTTTGGTTAAGATTTCTTATCCGCGGAGAGGAAAATAGGTTTCGGTTGAAAGAAGTAGCTAATTAGGGATTGTGGAGGACGCGGGTTCGATCCCTGCCTGAGGTAGACAATTGTTCCGACGTTTCGTTATCTTAGGTAATTATATAAGCTAAGATGAGATTGGTAGCGTTAAAGTATGAAGGAAAGTTTTAATTCAAATTATTAATTATTATTCATTAACCTAGTTGGAACTAAAAGACCATGACGGCGAAGTGGTTGATGCTTCACCCACGAAAGATCCCAGGTTCGATCCCTAGGTTGCAACATTTAGATGCGAAACAAGTTGTAAGAAGAGACGTAAGTTAAAAGAAGGCCATGATGACAGATGTACTTGAAATTATTCTAGGAAAATAATTTAAAGAATAGAATAATTGAATGGTTCGGAAGATGTTATAAACTTACGTCGGAATCGTCATAGAGTTGAAGAGTTTTCGCTAGGGGGCGTTAGTAGACAGAGCAAGAGACTGTTATATTGATTTATATTATAATATGATTTGTTGTTATGATGGTAAACAAAAGGCAAATCATTATTCGGAGGTTGTGTATGATTAAAGAAATGGTAGATGTCTAAGTTATTGGGAAATATTTACCGAGACTAAGTTTACTGGGATTTCGTTTCGAACACGAGAACTGGGTATGCGATTATGATTTTGTGTCAGTTGAATAGAATGAGGGGTGTGGGCTATTTTGCAATAAGAAAGCTTATGGAGGAAGGAGTCATTAGGGATTTGGGGAGGAACTATAAATAGTAGGAATATCTTTGAGGGCTAGGATGACAATGAGGTTGGCAAGGAAGGAGGTGCTATTTTGTACTTAATTAAGTACAGGGTTTAGATATAATTCGCCGCAGATAAGAGTGGTACTTTATCTGCTTAAATTCTATCGGGGGCGGCTGTAACGGTACAGAATGAATGGTATCTGTCCGTTAGTAAGGAATGCATGGGAGTAGCACTAAAATAAATATTAATGCGTAGCACCATTAATAATAAGCATGAAAAGGGAATAATAAACTAGTTCAGAATAATGGTCAGTGGTCTAGCGCTTTATCTTTAGTTTGAATTTCGCGGGGACTGCTCTGTGCGTCCCTTGCGACATAGGCGGCGTCTAGCGGAAGTTATTTACGTAAGCTTCGCATAAGGTTGCTAGTTTGACTTCTTTATTTTGAATTTCGCGGGGACTGCTCTGCGCGTCCCTTGCGACATAGGCGGCGTCTAGCGGAAGTCATTTATTTGGGCTTCGCGTAAGGTTGCTAGGTTGACTAGGACCGTATTTTATTTTGAGTTTCGCGGGGACTGCTCTGGGGTCGGCAAAGTGGTTCACCTACGGGCGGACGCCATCTATGGTCGGAATACGGAACTTTTTATAATTTCACAAAATACAGGATTATTGGCTTAAGTGGATGATTATTGAGAGGGAATTGTTAATAGAAGGCTACTTTTAGATATTCAAAGATGTAATATTGGCTATCTGACGAGATTTGGTTAGATTATGGAAAAATTTTAGAATTGCGCGGCGAAAGCGGCAATGAGCGAGCGAGAGGTTGAGAAAAAGACAGAAAGAGAGGTCGGATGATAGCTCCACGTGGCGCGACGCGAAGGCGGGGGGCATCGGGGAAACGGCTAGCGATTGGTGGAAGGGAAGAAAAGTGGACTCGCGCGGGCGTATGTTAGGCGCGCGTGGCGGGAAAGTTAAGATACTTGGGAAAAGAGCGGAAAATTAAGGACATTCAGTTTGGGACGTCAACGGAGCGGTCCAACTTAAGAGTGCGGTACGACTCATACGGGAAAAATAGCGTCCGAGCTTGATAGTGCGCTAAGTGATATTCGAGCTGCGATATTAATTAAGATTTGTGAAATTGAAAGTTATTAATAAAGTAAACTATTGCGATCGCAACTCGAATCCGTTAACAGAATGAAGTATTCTGGGGTACATCGGCGGAAACGAGTCACGGTGACAACAAAACCCTATGTACCTTTCAACAGACTTCGGTCTGGATGATCTTTGATTGTATTTAATAAGATCGGCGTTTTACACTATTACGCTAAACAATACACTATCTTCGACGGAGTAATGGGGGAGAGACAGTTGTCTCCCTAGTGAAAGTTGAAGATAGGTCAGACACCATTTAGCTGGAGGTAGACCCGTATGACCCAGTCCAATCTCGAGTCTATCTCCATACATACAGTGTAGTGATAGGAAAATAACACACTGAGTATACTGGCTCGACTGATAGAACATTTAGGAGTTAGTTGCTTTCAGGGGCAATGCGACTCTCACCACACACCACGAATTTAAATTAAATGAGGCTTGGCCTAGTTTGCAAGGTACACAAGAGGGACTGTTAGTTCGACAAAATATAGGCATTTTCAAGTGAGGAAAGTTGTAGGAATCTATAGGTAGGCGGATATATATATATGGTTAGTTATTAATTCAGACTAATAAGGCAGGGATAATTAAGTTACGGCGCTAAATAAAATTATGATGAAGTGATGTGGGTCCTAGCTAGGCAAGTAATCTGTTACCGCAGGCCGGTAAAATTCTAATTGTTTTCCTAAAGTTGTTACCAATTAATTATTCATTTTAAATAATTAACAGAAGTATGATAATATCGTACCATCATTACTTTGGAGTACCTAAAAGTCTAGACTGGTTTTCTATTACAAGAAAAATACTAAAAAGTTATAGCAAATAAGCTTAGTCGTACTGTGATGTTTGATTTCTAACACTGATATGACCAAACAGGCATTTGTTAGCTTTCCCTGGGATGCAATACGATCTCACATGGCTATACTCTTCAAAGTATGGAAAATTTTACATCCGATACCTTAGCAAAAATAAGCTGATACAAACTGAACAACTAAAACCAGTTTAGAACCTAGGATAAGTCGTTGAAAGAAGACATTGCAAGCTATGAGCTTCTAATAATCTGAAACATAGAAATAATTGATTGATAACAACCAGCTAATTAGCCTGACAATGGTCTACTAATACCATTTGAATAGACCTCTTAAGATATGTAAGTACTTACTTCTAATAATATGAAACATAGAAATATTTGATGAGAACAATCTAATCAATCAGACTAATACCTAGTACAGTCTAATTTATACTTATTAAAGTGAGTAAAAGATAACTTCTAAATGTAATTTATTTAATGATTAACAGGGATAATTAACTACCTACTAAAAAAATATACTGACTATGATTTGGTAGTCTATCAAATTAATCACTCAGTCTGAGAGACAAAGGAAGGAAGTTAATGGAAAAGTAATTAACTTAAGTCTACTTCCTGAAGGTCAAAGATATCTAAAAGTAAATTCATAAGACATAGTTACTGCATTAAACAATTAACTTCTTAATGTGAGAAGGATATTTGGATGATAGCCAGCCTTGGGGTAAACACTATTGGTTTATGAGGAATAAATATAATTAAAATGCTAACCTATATTTCCTAATATGAGAGAAAATAAGTCATAAGTTGTGATGACTCTTTATAAGATGAAGTTGGAGTGGCGGGGCCTGAAGGACGAATGCGTTGAATGGCACGATAGGGGGCGAGGATGGAGCTCCTATACTTCCACAAGACTTTTATAATCCCACTAAACCTTTATATAAATTGCACCAGGCTTCTTATGTATCATGCTACTGATAATAAATAATAATACCTACAAGCTAAGCTATCATCTGATTACCTTTGAGTGGTTGCAAATCTTCCCCGCAGCTGCAGTGAAGGATTTAGGTCACAGTTCAGACGGAGTCATTGCTAGGCTACACATATTTATGTTAGGATTTATAGACTGGTAGGTAATTAGGTCAGGAGAAAATAATTTAACACAGGGATAAGCCAATTACTAAACTTTCACGAAAGAACTTGAGTTACTTAAATGCGGTTAACAACGGAGGGTTCACTAGACGATCTGGCCAAAATAGTAGTTATTATAATATTACATTGCTTGACTGAAATTCACTGCAAATAGAATTAAGCTATGCTAAGGTTTCATCATCATACAAACAATACGCACTAAACAAAAACTCCAGACACAACCATTAGATTGTAGATAAATTAGGTTAATTAGTTTTAAGAATTAGATAATAAGTTAAGTTAAGGTAAAGCGGCGATGATGTGTGTATGTATTATAAGCTAGCTAGGCATATAGGTGTGAAAGGCATTAGATTTAGGTTTAGATTTAGGCGTAGCAATTAGTAGAGAGGGGGGGGAGGTTACAAGGTGGCGCCCGCCCGTATGTGCACCGGCTTGGAAAACCTCGCAAGGCCACACGGAGCAGTCCCCGCGAAATTCAAACTAAAGATAAAGCCCTGGACCATAGTCAAACTAGCAACCTTACGCGAAGCTCAAGTAAATAACTCACGCTAGACGGCGCCTATGTCGCAAGGGGCACACAGAGCAGTCCCCGCGAAATTCAAACTAAAGATAAAGCCCTAGACCACTGACCATTATTCTGAACTAGTTTATTATTCCCTTTTCATGCTTATTATATTAATGGTGCTACGCATTAATATTTATTTTAGTGCTACTCCCATACATTCCTTACTAACGGACGGACGGTTCAACCTCCAGTACTTTAGGAACCTCTGGTATGGATGCAAACGACGCATGGAAGCTCGCGTTAATATTATCTATCTTTGACAAATGATAGGTAAACTGTTTATCAATGGCCTCATAATCAGAATCAAGTTCAGGTGGGGAAGTTACCCTGCTCAAGCGATGAAAAAGGTGGGAACTTAAAGCCTTTATACGGTTAAATTTTTTAAAATTGGTAGGTTGTTTACTTAAAACTTCGGCGATCTCTGCCAATTTGGCTTTAATTACTTGTAGTTCTACTTTGGGATCCCGAGTAGTTTCCACGATATCGTCTGAACATACTACTTTACTAAGTTCCCTAATCTGAATTTGTAATCCCTCTACCGTTGTCGCCGGTGCTGCGTCTCGAATTCTCCACCTCTAAGAAGTCTTTAAGAAGCAAACCTCCTCGTCTTTAAGAAGCAAATTAAAAGAAATTGGGCGTTCCATTTTGAAATTTAAAAAAAACTAATAAAATAGTTATAAGCTGGCTTCGTCAATAGGCGATTTCAATTTAAGTATACAGTTACAATCCACAGAAAATAGTAATAAACCACCACAAACACAGTATTACAATAATAATACTATCAACGCTTGCATAAAAAAAACACTTGTTTTCAAATAAAATTAGTGTCAATAAAGTTCAAATCATTAATCGCGGTGACACACTTAAAAAATATTTGTAAAAAAAAAGAACGAATAAAAATTTGTTATTAAAAAATAACCTATAAGGTTATAGCATAAGACATAACCACTATCCCTAACCAAAACACACACACATTTAAGATTTTATCCCTTTTGGGGACAAGGAAGAAAATCCCAAACGCAAGCTTCAGTGGGTTGCTTTAAAATAAAACCATAAAATGTTCAACAGCTAAGCAGTATATTGTCAATAAACACACTTAAAACACCCTAAATTTCGTTCAATAACAATAAAATAAAATTATAAATTTTAATCACTACTAATAACTAAAGAGGGGGTTAGTAACAATTTTTCCTTATATTAAATTAGGTAGTAATCATTTACATTACTTTCTAAGGCCGAAAATATAAAAAAAAACTAACAGTCAAAATTGCCCCGACGGGTCAATTTCAAATTGAATTCCAATAAATTTTCTAATAATTTTGTCAACTATACTTTACTGTTTAAATTAATCAAAACCTTATTACAAAGCTATTACGCACCCTAAAACACAAGAAAATCCTATGAGTCAAAAGTGACCCAGCGGGTGGATGATAATTTTAATTTTGAATAAATTTTATAATATTGTTCCTTCTACTACCTAGCCAGCTAGCTAATATTTCAGCGGTAAGAGCTATGGTCGTGGGTGGTTGGGATAAAACCAGTACCGTCCGGAGTATGATGTTAAAATAAAAATTAAATTACTCGGACTATAAAAAATATTAAAGTAAATGTTTTAATCAGATTAACCGTATAAAAACCATCAAACGTTTAAAGCCAAGAAACCAGAGAACCGTGGGGTTATACCGGTATAAAATTAACAATAATAGGTGCCAGCACCGTTCATTTGATCCGAATCTAGAGACGACGTTAACATACAACTTCACAATAATTGTCGAACTCGAAGATCCTCAATGTTTTACAATTTTAACAACGCTTGGTGTAGTTAGATTGTAAAATTAGAATAATTTTTAAGGTGTCAAGACCTTAAGATAAAAAACATTCAGGGATAAAAGATAATAATTATCCATGAATTATAAAAAAAAAAATAGTAATTTTAGTATTTAAAAAACCGTCTACGCCTGCATGTCCGCTAGGCGGTGTCAGCTCGCCTTGCAGCGGGTGGCCGCTGGAATCTCCGACGAAACGGGTCTCGCGTCCAGGCTTTAGGGCCCAGCTCTAAATTCTGGCGGCGAGACGAGCTTCGAGAAGCACCTGGAATTATACGGACAATACGGAGTCTTAGCACTACATTCCACACTTAGGTCAGAACTGTTAAATGATTTTGGTCCCGCAGTCTGCCATCTTAAACCTGAGCTGCTACCTATCAGGTTCAGGGACTCGCTACGTAACTGGTGTGTTACTAGCATCCCTGCGTTGTTGTACTACTATAGACTAACACTAGTTCTATACTATTTAACACCATTTTTTAATTTTAGTGTTTTTTCACATTTAACTAGGACACAAGGCACAACAAGGCTACTATATTCCACTAAACAATGCTAGACTATTGTTGGGTGATGGAGTATCCACTTTCTAAAGAGGTCTGACACGTCCGCCACATGGCTAAGAGCTTTGCGTCGCCTGGCGACAAGGAGTGATTCGGAAACCAACAGAATCGAATTTCTGGATTCTTAGTAATAGATGAGTCTAAGCTATGGGTCAACAGAGCTCAAGGGAAACACCTATGAACAATGATAAAGTAATACTTACGCGCTATGATAAGGCTTATCTCGCACGTGGCGGCCTGGCTGCAAGGCTGTTGCAACGGGTTAGGTGCTCACGGATTCCTGAAAGTAATTAAATCACTGTAGACCAGACCGTCCCAACATTCTCTCTAAAAAACCCTTTTACTTCACTGATATCATTTCACCATAATATCCTACCTCGTTAAAATGATTCTCGCCGCGTCAACAACCTCAGAATGACTCCATTTCGCCGGCCTCGCTTCGCCGGAAGCGTCAACCATAGAAGGCCGTTTTAGAAAATTTCCTCTAATAGTGGTAATATTATGAGCCCCAAGTGACGAAAATAAAGTTAAGAAAAACAACCAAAACGTCAAATAGGACGTTTTCCCAACTTGTCCGGGAATTGAAAGAATTTGTCACCAATCAAACTACATGCATTCTAACAACAAAACACAATGTTTAGTTATGTGAAATCCGTTATTTACTAGGTTTGCGCACAATTTACAGTATCCGTTCTGGCCACACCTGAATTCCATTTTACGCGATTCTCTCTTATTCTATCTTTAATAAAAATGTTTTAGGTCTTGTCATGTTTGAATTTAATTTAATTACCGAAAGTAAACATGTTAATATTAATTTATTTAGTAGTTTATAATCCGAACTGTTTCGGCTACTATTTAATTTAAGTTTTTATGTGAAACGAAAAGCTGACTGCACTTCGCCCCGCCACCGCTAGCTGTTGCTACGGTGGCTGTCATTTCGTCTTTGGCGTTATAGTCGCGTAGCCGGAAAAAAATTACTTTCGATAATTCTAAAACTTTTCGTTTTTGCTGAGTGTATAGATTATGTGGATTGTGAGCTACTTTTAAAAAGTTAGAAGTTGTATGACTGTGCTTTAGGTATGGTTTAGGTATTTCATAATATTTCGTGTAACGTAATGTATATAATATTAAAGTTTGAAATGTTGAGTGTTTCATAATAAAAACTATCTTATCTTTGTGTTCTAAAAAGATTAGAAACATAATATATGTGGAACTATGAAAATCAGAAAATTTAGTCTCTTCTTTATTCTTTTTGTCCTTGAATAAAATTTTAAAATTTATGTAATAATATTTAAGACTTTCAGTGGTTAGTGGTATACATGTTGAACAAAGTTTAGAAAGTTAAGTGGTGTACTTCTTTGATAATTTCATTTTTCTTTCATAACACACGCAATAATAAATTAAAATTGACAGAATCGCTCATACATGGCCTTTGTAATGCTATTTTATACCACACAAAAAATTAGAAACATACATGCAGTGCATTTTGTTTAAATCACGAATAAAATATTTCGCTAACATACGTTTGTTTATGCGGGACGCGGGCGGCTGCGGGCGCGGCGCGGCGGGCAGGCGCGCGCGGGGCGAACGCGGAGCATACCTACTTACACTTTATATGACAGATATTCCACTCTTCACGTCAGACCAGTGTGTGCGTGATGGACGAACATAATACAAGAAGACGTAATGCAGAAAAGTAAAATATGTACCTTAACCTACTTACTTTACATCTTAGCTGACATCAATACAAACAAAACAATAGTAAATGGCAAGTTTTGAATAATTAAGTACAGATCGCGCAATTCTTCTTTCAGATAAGATTATTCTACAATCATCCGAATTGGATGAATGGGATGAAAACGTAAATACGCAATAATACATTAAAATTTACAGAATCGCTCAACATGGCCTTTGTAATGCTATTTTATACCACACAAAAAATAGAAACATACTTACAGTGCATTTTGTTTAAATCACGAATAAATTATTTCACTAAGCAGTAAAGTAAACAAAAATGAGTAATAAAAAATAATAAAATGGATCAGTGAATGTATAATTGAGCAGGAAAATAATTAAATGGGCGGTAAAAATTATTGAATGAGCGGTTACGTGTGGGCTGTAATAAATCGGAATTTGTCGGTAAGAAATCTCAGTCTAAGCAATTCTATAAACAATGAGGTGGTAAAGTAGTTTTCGAGATATAGCGGTGTGACGGACGGACGGACAGAAGGACGAAGTCGCACCATAAGGGTTCCTTTTTACCTTTTTGGTACGGAACCTTAAGAACAGTACTTAAATAGTAATGAAAAGTAAAATTACTTTTGCTTTGACTGAATGAATTAAATAAAACCAATTGTATAATAATAATAGGAACTTTTACCAACCCTGTGGTTGGTCGCTTCCGCCACCCGCGCTAATAAGTTCCGCTCAACTAACGAACATTTACCCCTCTTTTCAATGAATTTGAGTTCGGGCGTCACCGCTCACTATGATCTGCCGAACTATTTATCGAACCGCTCATTCCATCATTTTTACCGCTCATTCAGTTATTGGACTGCTCAATTATTTTTAGAATTGACATTGTATAATAAAATAACCGACTAATTGATTTTTTATTACTGTCCATGTTTTGCTGTCGCAATAATTAATCAACCGCCATTAAATTAAATAAATGTTCAATATGTTTTTCAACTGATCATAATAACATCTCGAATATTTAAATAAAAGCTCGAAAAATTAGTTCCCTATAATATTTATTCAACATATATAGGTCCAACTTTAAGAGAGAGGTCAATCGTCGAATCCAACTCGGCTGGGCAGCGTTCGGTAAGCTACGAAATATCTTCTCGTCCAAAATACCGCAGTGTCTCAAGACGAAAGTCTTCGACCAGTGTGTGTTGCCAGTGATGACATACGGTACCGAAACGTGGTCGCTCACTATGGGCCTTATTAGCAGGCTCAAAGTCACGCAAAGAGCAATGGAGAGGGCTATGCTCGGGGTTTCTCTACGTGATCGAATCAGAAATGAGGAGATTCGTAGACGAACTAAAGTAACCGACATAGCCCAAAGAGTCGCCAAGCTCAAGTGGCAATGGGCAGGGCACATCGCCCGTAGAACCGATGGCCGTTGGGGCAGAACGGTTCTCAAGTGGCGACCGCGCACCGGAAGACGCAGTGTGGGCAGGCCTCCAACAAGGTGGTCCGACGATATGGTGAAGGTCGCGGGTAGCCGCTGGATGCAAGCAGCACAGGACCGGTCGTGGTGGAGATCCTTGGGGGAGGCCTTTGTCCAGCAGTGGACGTCTTCTGGCTGATGATGATGATGATGATGATGAATATATATTACTGTACTACCTATACATGTTTACTTTGAGCACCACCGGTGACACTCCGTGTACGTGAGAGCTCGAGCGCTGGTGACCTTGGCGGAACGTATAAACACTAGGGTTACCGAAATGGAATTTAGACTTGTGCCAAAGAAGACGTATGTATATGTTACATAGTATGTTATGTAATGTAAACCTGTGCAAGGACAATTAAGTAGGAAAGTGAAAGGTAGGTCGTACGGATGATAGGTAAGAAGTAGGTACAGACGGATACGGTACCTACTACCTACCTATACTTCTTAAGATTTTATATTAAATTCTCGTAGGTAGGTAGTATTAGCAGTTACTCCATTAAGTAAGTAACTACTAGGGTTTGCAGTCCCGGTACTGTGGAGTAAACAGAATTCCCGGTACTGCGCTAACTATGGTACCGGGAAAACCGGGAAATTTCGGTATTTTTCGGTACTGAATTTTTTTTAACCCAGATGTAACTAACTTTTGATATATGGATCAATGAGCAAAACAAAATATTACACAAAATGTTTATATTAAAAAATTGTTTTGCTAATTGCTATACTAGCTGTGGCATCACTTTGTCGAATGGAATTGGTTAGAAGTCATCCGAGTGTTTTAAATTTAAAAGAGTCTTTACGCGTGTATCAAGCGGGGCCAGCCTTAATCCAGGGTTTTAAATTAACCCTAGTATCGACCCTTTCTTTATGTACCCTAGTAAGATAAGCTCAATTTAATTTGTTTTTGCATTTACAAACAAAGTTAATCTGTCGTTAATTTATAATCAGAACAAGCTAAAGCCATCACTAGCAGGGTCATGAACTCTGTATGATATACTGCCTACAGTGCAACTCCTGTTTATAAAACTGCGTGCCCTAGTCAGCCACGCCTCCGCCCCCTACCAGGCGCACAGTTTTACAAACAAGAGGTTTTACTGTGACGGCAGCGGGCGGCGAAAATCAAAAACCTTTGACCATGGAGGCACATTTGACACAAACAACCCGCCTGGGTTGTTTGTCGGCAGTCGCTTGGCGGCATTTTTTGTTGGACACATAAGTAGGCAGCTATTTTACTTTCGTGATTCAATAATTAGTATTAAGTAGGTACTTACCTACCTAAGTAATTATTATCAAAGTAATAAAAATATTTTCATTTTACAGTCACATTGTTTCGACTCTAAAGTAGATAGGTACGCTTACCTACGACTAGGTAGGTACCTACATAAGATAGGTCTAGATTAAAATGACTTATTTTTAAAATAACTCAATACAACTAAAGCGAAGCACTTTGAGGTGTAGTCACAGAATAGATAATCGTACTAGGTACTCTTAAGCTGGCCACTGACGATCAGTTTTGCGCATCAGTCCTGGCGTAAAACTGTAGCGTCAGTCGAAATGGTTTTACGCCAACAAGATTTCCCCACTCACTGGCCTCACTCTGGCTCGTCAGTTCTCGGCCGGCCGGTACAATCAATTTTGAACTTTATTGTTAGGTCCTAAGGATCAATATTCATTGGAGAAATTCACTCACTCACGTCACGGTCAGTCGATAAAAAAAATGTTCAACCTAAAAACTGTTTAAAACATTAAAAATACTTAACAAAGTTATCATGTAACAGTAAACAAAACAAATATTGTTACAATTCACTCGAAAATTGGAAACATGCTAACGGATTACATCACGTATTATTTTAGTCGTATTTCGATGTATTTCTTACAACTTATTACCTACTAATCATTAGTCAGAATTATAATTTTCTAATAAACAACAGTACTTACATTAGATAAATCTGATAAAAACAGCACACAAAGATTCACTTCTTGCCGCTTGGGGCTTGAGAGGTAAAGCGAAGCACGTGTAGTCCACTGCACTTCACAGTAAACAGTTTACAAAAGTGGCTCCAACACAGCAAAACACAAGCACAACACCTCAAAACCCGGTTCCCGCATATTCGGCTGGACCTCCGGACTCGTCCCATGAAAGGATCCAGTCTGCTGGAGACGCAAAACCATTTGTCGAAAGCAATCCGCCGATGGCAAGCGTCGCTGCTAAGCTTCTGGTCTGCCGTCGATGAATCTCTCGCGGTACAGTTCACGAGCACCACGGAGACTGCCATTAGCTGCTCCGACACAAAGAATAATTTCGTATTACTCCTGATTACTTAGAAATGCCATATTAATTTAATAGGTAGTCGAATCGAAACCAAACAGCAAAAAAATAACTAAAAGTAGGTATGCACTCTGCAAGCTTTCACAAACAACTGCGAAAAAATTGTAGGCAAACATGCAAACAAACCTACCGTACCGTTGGACGTAGCTATTGTGGGGTGTGCCGCCTACTCCTGGTACTTAGAATTCTGAAAATGTAGTTTGCCCGCTCCCACAAAGGCAGGAAAGTAGGTGTTTATTGCCGGTTCTGGACCACTAAAAACCAGTATAAGTTGACCTGTGTTGTGATAGTGATTGTATGTGAAGAGGGGTCTGGTTATGGTGGTTCTTGTTATTTTTTCCCACGTTCGTTGATAATGTTTTTATATTTCCGTTGATAATGTTGCTGACGTAGTAGGGACGTTGTCAGCGGCGTTTGTTGGTGGTGTGTTGAGGATGAGGTAGTAGGGACGTTGTCAGCGGCGTTTGTTGGTGTGTTGAGGATGACCCACGGCTGCTGGCGGCTGTTGGTGCTACAAGGTTACCGTTGCTGATGAGTGTGGGAACCTTGTTATCATTTGATTGCGTTGGTGTACCAAGGTTGAGGGTTACCGCACGAGTGATAGTGCTGATGACGTAGAGTATGGGAAGCTTGTTATCATTTTTTTGATTGTGTTGTTGCTGAATCAGACGGTGTGTGTGTGTGTTATCTATATGGTAAAGGGAATGTGGGGTGTTTATATAAATAAATGAAAGGTTGACTGGAAATGCGTGTGATGATAACGAGGCATGATATCAGGTTTAAGGTTTTATTAAGAAAAAAATCTATGTTTATAATTTTATCGTTTTATTTGATTGTATCCATTTACAGTTATAAATAACTTAAACTAATGTACATATCATTTTTATTGTAAAAAAATATTACATCACATTTTTTGTGTTGTTGTTACACTATTATTACACAATTGATCTACTTTTTTAGTCATAAATGATTTATTAGTGTATAAAAGAGTGAAATAAAGTTTTTAACGTTTTTTTATTAACAAGACTAGTAAACCTAACGATATAGACTTACAAACGAATTATATTACATGTACATAGATTACAACATTTGTGAAACACTTGATATTTGATAGTTCCCCCAGGCAAGAGTATTTACACCATCAGATTGAATGTGTCTTTTATCATCCTTACCACAAAGAATTTTTTTCTTTATCACTTGAGTGTAGATATCATGATTTTTACTCTTAAAAGTATACATTTTATCATAAAAAGTGTTCTGCTGCTTTAAGCAGTCGTAATAGTTTTGAAAGCTTGTTCTTCTAATAATGGGTGCAGTCACACCTTTATTTTTCATTATACAATATTCACTATCACCATCAAGTGTATAGGCATACATTTTAGATCGTAAACCAATGAAATTTGAAATGATTTTTCCATTGTTTTCATCTTTCATCATTCCCACTACTTTTTTATTAACTAGTGGAAGATTATAAATGTTATCAGAAGGGAAGTCGGATGTGTCAAATTTACTATATATATCAGGTTTAATATCGTTGTAAAAGTTTTCTGTTTTAATTTCATATATATAAAAGAATCAGTATCCGTATACAAAAGGTTAGCTTTCACCCCATATTTAGGTAGTACATAATTGTAATGAAAATCATACATAAGGGATTTACTAAGTTCCAGAACTGTAAATCCTACATATATAGGTTTATCATACATCACCATATCTTTATTCAGTTGAACTGCTACAAAGTTGTCTGTAAAGATGGTAAAACTATGAAAATTAGGTCTCGAGATGTAACGACTCAAGCCATACTCACATTTTGTTTTTAATCTTTTATCATCCCAATGAGTACAGAATTTTACATCAACTCTGTTATCAACGTTTTCCATTGTTTTACCAAAGACAGCGTTATTCATCAGTTTAAATAGATTTTTTTCAAATGTATTCGTTGCCTTAGCCCTCATAGCGGTATTAAGGTCAATATATGGCTTCATCCATGGTGATTGATTGAAAGATAAAATCCTATGAACCTTCGTACAAATTAAACCATTTTTTATACATTGTTGAAGATTATGGTAGTGTATAACATACTTAAACTTGTTTTCGAGTGTGAGTAACAGTTTTTTGTTTTTACCTTCGGGTGGCTTTTTGTTCTCAGGACAAAAGGGATAGTCGTTATGAAGGGTGTGGAGGTGAGGGGGATACTCAAGATCAACTTCAAGTATGTATCCAATGTCTGATGTTAATTCCTGATTGTGGATGTTAAAACTTGTTATTTCAGCTTCGGTGAGCCACTTAAAATTATTAATAGGTAAATATCTTCGCATACTGTCTCCATACAGGTTATTAATGTCTAAATATACAATAAATTTACTCTCCTGAGTTGAATTAAAGTTTTTCATGAATTTGTTGTTAGCGTTAGAGTAGCGTTTTGATGATTGACTGATACCGCCTCTGATCCCCTTTTTGATAAACTGAATCATTTCATAATCAGTTAAAAGTTCTAGCTCTACTTTTGTTTGTTTTAACATTGCGTTCCAAGCGAGAGATGGTGCTGTAAGATATTGACATGGATCCAGTTGGTAGGTTTCCAAACAAACATTACGGAAATTTTCGAAAACCTCCGTAAGAAGTAAAACATCTGTTTTTAGATACAAGTCACAGTATTCACCTAAGGTTTTTATATTAAATTTAGACCATACTTGTTGTGCATGCTGATAGTCCTCCTCGGAGATGTGACAGTCTGTTAATTTGTTATAAAATCTATCTTTTGTTGGTAATTTAGTTTCATTGAGATTTTCCCAACTATTGATATAGTCATAAGGGAAAACACCTTTTCGTGTTAAGAGTTGCATTAACTCATTATGATTTACATCTGTAGTGATGTTATAATATTGTAAAAAGTTTGGTAAAATTTTAAATTGGTTTTGAGATAGATTGCTCACAAGCTTATCTAATGAGGATGCCATGAATTTGAAAGAGTCAATAAATCGTAATGACATTTTGCTTCCCTTAAAGCTTTTACTGAAAGATATATATCTTTCTTTGTTATGTGGGATACAAGTTGTACTACCCTCCATTAAAGCCAGTTCTTTTATAAATAAATGACTATCATATCCACTCAAGTTGTGGAAGAAGACGGGTATAAAACTAGGTAGTTTAAAATTTAGGTTACACGCATTGTGAGCTTTCCCCCTTATTTTTCCAGTTAGATGACAGTGATCAATAACATAATCAGAGGTTAAGGGTTCTTCACAAATACAACATAAGTTAGTAGTGCTTTCAGGTATGCTTCCTACCGGTGGAACAATTATTAACATTTTTTCTTCAATTATCTTCAAATCATTGTGTAAAGATGTAACGAATCTCTGAACACAATCTTTACCACGATGCATTTCAAATTTACACAAGTCTTTGTTATAATTACAATATATATAATAGGCAAAACTACATGGGATATGTTTATGAGTCTGATAAGTTACGTTGGATGTATTACCATTTCTCTTAACAGGACTTAAAATTGATTCAAAGTCTGCGTAGATAACGAATGGTACTTTTAATTTGTGAAGATAATTTTTAAACTTTAAAATCTTTTCGTTTTGTGTAGGGAGTTGTATAAGTTTTTTCCACATCCTATATCAATATGTAACTGAAGCTTACTTGCACTGGGGAAAGATTGTAAACATCCATCACATAGATTTGATTTGTGTTGATGATTACCCTGTTGTCGGCTAATCAAACGAGATAATTTTTTTATATATGCATAATGACTTTTCCTGTTTTGTCCTTCATAGTACAGCAGATTGATATGTTTATAGTCTCTATTAGCAGCTTGTGGAGAAATATACATAGGATAAATACACTTTTTCTTTCCATCAAAACTGTAAACGTATACACTGATTTTATTACATTTTTCAATTTTTTTAATGTTCTTAATTGACACAGGAAACATAACACTTTGAAGGTTTAACACATCCCGGTAGTGCGGATAAGATGATACACGATCTGCATGTTTAGTAGTAGGATAAAGAGCACTAACCACTGCCCAAGCGAAGCATGCGTTATCGTTATTTTTTATATTGATGCATGAGTGCTTTTCTTGAATCCATTTTGGTAGTGGTATGTAGGAAGCGGCACGCAGTGGAGAGTGTTTGTTGATGTTTATCTCAATGAATTCAATCTTCTGTAAGCTCCATCCACTATCTCTCTCTTGAAACTCTTCACTTTTAGTGGATATTATTGAAATTATGTTGTCGTAAAACGTTGCAAAATCAAAACTTTTATCTAAACATACATTAGGGGTATTGAAGGATTTCAAATCACTTATTACTTGATCGTCTTGAATTTTCACGTACGTACTGAATAGTTCCAAGTTCACTTTTACACATTCATGAATATCCAACTCAGTTTTCAAAATATTTTTCAATTGAGATGCTATTTTATGTAAGTACATTTTCGGATCCAATAACTGTCGACATCCGTTTATACGGTATGTGATTAATCTACATTTAAACAGTGAGTTTACAATGTAAGCGTTATAATCAGCATCTCGGTCTTGTGAGCACAACAATTTATGTCTTTTTGTTCTCGAATGTGAAATTAATTGGTTTGATGGAACATCAAAACTACAAAAATCACAATGGTACATGATTGAGGGAATCTGACTGAATGAAAGTAGTCAATGTAAAACTTTTTATATTATTTTTATAGGATGCGGATGTGGTTTGGAGAGTGGGAAAGTTATACATCCAGATTGTTTCAGTAGTGCGATGCAATAGTTCGCTTGCGGTTGGTAACGTTGTGAGTATATTTTAAAATGAATTCACCGATGCACCCCCACTATTCAACAATAGAAGCGAGGCTTGAATCGTTTAAGAATTGGCCTCATACAGGAAGACTAAGATCGGAAGCTCTCGCAGAAGCTGGTTTCTTCTATACTGGTTGTGGGGACAAGACATTATGCTTTTATTGTAATGGTGGGCTGCATGAGTGGGGATTTGAAGATGATCCTTGGATTGAGCACACCCATTTCGATAGATGCTACTATTTAGTAACGATGAAAGGAATTGATTTTATAAGGAAAGTGAAAAATAAAGTTGTATAAAAAAAATAATAAAAACAATATTTTCATATAAAAATCGTTGTTTTATTTGTATATAGTTTACTACAAAACACATTGATTACGATAACGGATACACATTAAGTAAAAATACAGCTGCAAACTGTTTTATTTCGCAATCCACTATTGAGGTACTGTCACAAATACCATCAAGAATAATACTAGCATCAAATAAACTTAGAGGCACTCGCTGTCTAAAGTGTTTCTTGAACAGGTTTATACGATTTTCATATGTTGCTTTTGCTCTCTCCAACGTTTGCAATCGAACGTTCACACACTCCGTCAGCATCTCCAGAGTACACCAATCAACAAAGTCATGCAACATGGATGTAGTTCGATTGCTGATAAGGAGATATGGTGATTGATTCTTTGATGTTATCATCTGTACCACATGAGAAGTAATAGTCTTTGTACTCTCAGCACCTTCACTTTCCTGTACAGTGAAATGTTCTCTTATCTTGCAGGAATTATTCACAATCTCCGTCCAGTCTTGAATTGAGAGTTCAATTTTCCCATTGATGTTGATGTATGGCTCAATCTTTAGATAGGGTTCCGCTTTCAAATAGGTCATTACGTAGAACGGTGGGAGGGGTGGCATTCGCTCCACATTATAATAATTAACATTGAATTTACATTCAAGTTGATTCGAAGGGTGCTGCATCTTTTCTATTTAAAATAGCGTACGTGTGATCTCTACAAGAATTAAAAAATGACTAAACTATCGTCGGTTCACTGAGACACTTTCCGCACATTGCCAGTAAGCATGCTGTACTCAAACAGAGAGTCATTGATTATTAAGCAGTATGCAGTTGTATTAGCGGGTGCGTTTTTCTTAAATTCCAGTTCAACCTTGACATCAATGGCACCTCGCGAATTGTACGACTCGTTCTGATGTGCTGTGTTGATAACGATTAATGGATATTTTGTCTTGTAATGACCCACATTCACCTGTGGTGAAGAAGCACGTTGATAATATGCCTGTTGAAAACTGGTGAAAGCATCGTACAATAATGCAAATGAACCCTTTTCAAAATCAGCTGAAAACGAGTCGTACGGAAAGTATTGAGAGTTTAGGTACACTCGACAATTGTGTAAATTACAATGATCAAACACACTCATATCCTTCATTTCCTCATTTCTTCGAGATGTTTGAAAACCGATGACAATGAAACGTGGCTTCTCCAGCTGTGATGTTGTTTTAATCGTCCACACATGTCTTTGTGTAGATGGTAATAAGGGGTACTCATAGAGCTCCCAAGTGCGGAATGGTATAGAAATAGGTATATCTTGCTCCATATATTTAATAAAACGTATTTTCTCCTTATCCGAGAGTTTTATGATAGGTACACGCCATACCAATCGAGTTATCTTCAAATCGATATGCTTAGTAACATCCTTTGTGATGGCACAGTTGAAATTATTATTGACACGATTTAAGATCAACTCATGCTTTGCGTTCGCAATCACCTTACGATAGTCTTCAGCGAAGCCTAAAAGATGGGAGAGTGGTATAGTGAAGCTAAAATCACCATCTTCGATTGCTTTTATTGTCCCCAAATTCCAACCACAATTCTCCAAAGCGTATTCGTGTTCTCTCGTGTAAGAGAGAACGCCTTTCATAGTACTCGTGACACCACAATTTCTATTACGATCCAACTCCACACCGTTGAGCTCATAACGTACATCTTGGAAGAGGAATGATGGGCCGTTGTTTACAAAAGTGCAGTCTTTATTTATGCTCCCCTCCACTAAAATATGACTTTCACAGGGTAAAACAATCAAATCTTGTCGGTTGATGCAGATACGTATTTCATCATTATTATTGAATGACTCATTGTAAGGGTTGTAGGGATGAACTTCAAAGCTTTCAATTCGATCATCAAAGAGTACCCTCTCTTCGATGTCTAAGACTGTTGATGAGGACATATCTTAAAACCGAGACTCTGCAGAAATTGGATATTTTCTTTTGTCAATCTTTTATCAAATTGTGGTGGTGAAAATATTGATTCCACTCGTGGGAGAGTACCTTGCGTAGGTACCTCACGACTCCGACTAAGAGTACGGACGTTGTTATCCTTAGTTTTATATACAATCATTATTTTATCTTTCTAATATGTAGACGAACAGATACAGTCTCACCTCTAAAATTAACTAAATCCCCCCATTCATTAACAATATTCACCTCCACACGTTGAATGCTAGTTTTTTTAACAGGTAAATAAATTATGTTTGTAGGACACTCTGTAATCTGGAAACCGGGGGGTACTGTCGGTGAAAACTCGTGTATCACATGTGATGACTGATTATTAATAAATGAACCCTCCACAATGTTACACTCCACTCTTATAGTGTTGGTTATCATTATATCTATCGGTTTATCTGAGAAGTATACCATACCACTCTTTAGAACTTTCTGGGAGAATCCGAGTAGTGAACCAATACTGTTTGGTTTTTCGAAATGTATATCACACTTGGGGGAGTATAGCATACACTTGAATGTGTTGCTGTTCGCCTCCATATCAATGAGGTTATCTCCCCCCGGTTGCGATAGTTCTAATATTTTATGATCCAAGTACTTAAAGATGTCATCCACTTCGTATGACCCCTCAGGTATCTCAATAACTTTATCCCCATAATTGAAGAGGTTATTGCTGCTATCCACGTTAGGGATTGAATTGTAACTCTTAAAATAAACCAAAGCACATTCAAAGTTCTCATTATCACTCAATTCTATTGCAGGATGTAAGTTAGCGTATAGGTTAGGTTTGTTACCACTCAACGATATTGTAAATGATGCTGGTGATGACGACATCTCACACGTATGGTTAGGTTAAAAATAAAACAACTTTTTATATCTGTTATTTATATAAAAAACAACATCTTATATTTTCACATAAGGAGTGAGTTTTAAACCAGATCCGTTCTTGTAGGGGTGCATGTAAAACCCTTTCCCACTTTTTTTATTGGCCATTTCAGATATATTTTTAACAGCTGTAGTAACTCCACCCGCCAACGAACCGGCAGCAGCTAAAGCGCTTAGAATCGGTATTAATGGGAGAAAACCACCCTTCTTAGGAATAGGTAGTACGCGAGGTGTTTTCTTCTTTTTCTCAGTAGCCTTATTTACAATACGTTGCCGTCTAACGATTTTAATTGAGTTGACATCAGGTTTCTTCGACTTTTTCTTCTTTTGAATCAACCCCATTCCACGTTTCACTTTAAATTTCATTATTTTATTGACAGCGAAACCCGCTAAACGTTCTGATAATGAGGTGATTCACGCCAGCGCCTCTCTGCAGCGGCTGCCAATTCAGAATCAGCTTTATGTCTCGACTCTAAAGACTGATTTTGCATATAACTTATATCGTGTTTTTTACACGCTTCGTCCAGCAGGTTGATACCCTTATCACCACGAGCTAGTCGTTGTTTAAGCTTCGTACCTGGCCCACAATAGTTGTATCCTGGTATATGTAATTCAAACGGGAGATTGTTTATTAAACTGTTAACAAATCCTCCACCTGTTTTCACCTTCACCTTTCGTACCATACTGGCTGGTTTGGTGTGTGTCATCGTGTTTTAAAATACTCGTTCGCTAATACAACTAGAAACAATAAACGTAAATGTCCACAGTTCTCTGAGAATTCTTTTTGTAAGCATTCATCGCTGTAAAATAACTTCACTTTACGATTGCTCAAAGTAATATATTGCACAAACTCCTTCGGCGGTCTTAGATCTCCATAACTGTCAAAATATACACATACATCACCTTTCTTCACATACGCTACCCAATGAGTTCCATCACCTTTCTGAGAATCTAAGTTTAAGATACCCGTCTCACGATAATTCACCTTTACAGGTAGACTATCTCTCATGAATACACCTCTAAAATACGGTATACGTTCTTTTTCCACACACTTTAATATATCCCTGTCGGTGAGAGCATGGTTAGGTAGGTGTAGTTTTTTCATTTTCAATGAGAATCGTGAGGTGTCTCGAATAACATCCACCCACGCTTGCAGTGATTTTATTAAATTCATTATTTTTAGTCTATTTCGGTTGTTTCCATATTGATCGGTTGGAAAAAACTAATTGATTTATAAGGTATGTTTCCTTATATATACAATACATTAATGTGATGTGGTCGGTATAAACCGAACGTATTTTAAAATGAAACTTTGTAAACAAAACACATGTCTCAAGGTCACTGATTGGAATTTCGATAAGATAGGTAGTTCATCTAAAATGTGTAAGAATGGTACTCTCCTACCTAACAGCATAAGATGTCTCATCTGCGGACCGTCCAATTGTGGGAAAACAAATGTTTTATTATCGTTGCTCCTCGACCCCAACGGTATAAAGTTTTACAACGTGTACCTGTATTCAAAAAGTCTACATCAACCGAAATATGAATTTTTAAGCAAAGTACTAAACGGGGTGGATGATTTGTCTTTCTTTGCATGCAATGATAAAAGTCAAGTTACGCCTCCGGACGAGGCTAAAGAGGACAGCGTGATAATATTTGATGATGTTGCATTAGAAGATCAAGATGCGATACGTCAATACTTTGCCATGGGTCGACACAAAAGATTAGACTGTTTCTATTTATGTCAGACGTACAGCAGGATACCGAAACAGCTGGTGCGTGATAACGCGAATCTGATATTGCTTTTCAAACAAGATGATTTGAACCTTCGACACACTTATGATGATCACGTAAACACTGACATGACGTGGGGGCAGTTCCAAAATATTTGTCGTGATTGTTGGAGTGAAAAGTACTCTTTCTTAGTGATAGACAAAGATAGAAACATAAATAAAGGACGGTATCGTAAGGGGTTTGACCACTTCATCTCATTGTAAATTTATGCTTTATATTTGACAACAATCACCCGATGAACATCATTATAAAATGTCTTCCTCAACCAGTAACATCTTTGGTGATAAGGGTGTAAAACGAATGTTGCTAAAATCCATTGATTCTGTTAAGAAAAAGGTTAAGGCGTTACAATCAGACAAAACTGAGCTGACGAAAACACTTGAAGAGACTTTCAAACCCATCACTAATCCACTCAATGAGTTGGTTTCTGAAGCAAAAAGCCTTCAAAATGAGAACAAAAATGATGAGATGTCACCCTCACCGTCTACGTCAACGTTTACGAAAAAACTTGCAAAATATAGACCGCTAAACATTAAAAAATTCCACCCATCTTCTCCATTAATTTATGACGATAGTAAAAAAATACAAGGAAATTCTAATAGTAGTGGTGATGATGATAACTCTAAGAATTCCACTGATCTTGAAAGTGAAAATATGGAGTATGAGTCTACTCCTATTACTGCTGTGCCAGAACAATCACAAAACCTATCTGACTTGATGCAGACATACCTTCAAAATCTTCATAAAGAAGTAAAAATCCCATTCGGAGCGTATCGTAGAGACAATGACATTTTTATAGGTGGAGAAAAGGTTTATTTTACACCTACCAACAAGTTAAAAATAAAAGAAAAATTTTATACGTTAACACCTGGACTGATGGAGCTAATTTTTCAACAAATGCCAGATCAACGAAAAATCAGCACGACTGATAATGATAACTATATCAGCATTCTGAATACAACTAACGCTCACAGACGTGGTTTCACATCAACGGGTCAAGTGCAGGGTGATAGGAGTTTGAAATATAATAATTACATAAGACAATATGTACTTAAAAGTTCAAAGACCGGAAGCGGTTTGACAGCGATACCTATGAAACAGTTTTATCCTAATACTGATTATGTGTACTGGGATAATGTTAATGAACTTGTTGATCGCTTACGATTGCTTATTGCTTCACAAAGTGCCGGTAACACAGGGCACATAAATGAAATTAACTCTATCATTGAGGAACTGACTGAAGCTGGTGTTATCATAAACAGCTAAACATGCCTAATATATGCATCAGACAGTTCACCTGTTTATCAGTTCACTTTACCTATTCATCAGATCACTTCACCTGTTCATCAGACCAGTTCACTTGTTCATCAGATCAGTTCACCTGTTCATCAGATCAGTTCACCTGTTCATCAGATCAGTTCACCTGTTCATCAGATCAGTTCCCCTGTTCATCAGATCAGTTCACCTGTTCATCAGATCAGTTCGCCTGTTCATCAGATCAGTTCCCCTGTTCATCAGATCAGTTCACCTGTTCATCAGATCAGTTCACCTGTTCATCAGATCAGTTCACCTGCTCATCAGATCGGTTAACTTATGCATCAGGCTCTGATCAGCTCACCTGTTCATTTACTCACTTGTCAGTTCATCTGTTGTATTTTATTATAAACATAATACCCGGGGTGTAAGTCATCATTAACACAATGTCCGTTAACAAGTTTGGACAGTACCTAAAATCGGTAGGAGGTAATGGGAGAGGTCTGAAATCAAATAGACGTGTTATTGACTGTGAAAACAGACGTATTACTCGGGTGAGTCGGGGTATACGTAAAGATGATTGTGTAATCAAAGGTCAGTTGGAAGAAGTAATAAATTTGCTTCTCACAAAAACAAAGGCGAACCGTTCTCATATTTCCACATTAAAAGATAAACTTGAAGCATTGGAAAAGAGATTCATCAACCCTCTTCCCTTATCTACCACACCCACAAAACGTATTACACCATCACCGATACCGACATCAGCTACAGGTCAAGTCAAGAAACTAAATCATGAGTAAAGAAGTGGTAGTCAAAGAAATCCACAAGTATGCTAGAAAGAACTTTCCTCGGAGACGTTTCATTCAAAAAGGGCTTGATGATACTTGGCAGATTGACCTCATCGATATGCAAAACTATTCCAGAGAAAACGTAGGCTTCAAGTACATTTTGCTCTGCATTGATACATTTTCCAAATATATGTCTGTCAAATCTAAAAACGCGTATGACGTTACAAAAGCTATGGAGAAAATTTTATGTGTTGGGAAACGAAAACCGAAAAACATTCAGTCGGATGATGGTAAAGAGTTCTTCAACAGTCAGTTTCAAGCTCTTATGAAAAGCCATAATATTAATCACTATTCTACATATAGCGTTATGAAAGCCTCTATCGCGGAGCGAGCGATAAGGACTCTGAAACATTGGTTGTGGCAGCACTTTAGTTTACAGGGTTCCTATAAATGGACTAAAGATTTAAATAGTATTGTGGAGTGTTACAATTTAAAAAAACACTCTACCATCAGAATGTCACCTGCTGATGTGAATAAGAAGAATTCCAGCATGATTCTTCACAAAGTGTACAACGTGTGTAAAGAGTTCTTCAACAGTCAGTTTCAAGCTCTTATGAAAAGCCATAATATTAATCACTATTCTACATATAGCGTTATGAAAGCCTCTATCGCGGAGCGAGCGATAAGGACTCTGAAACATTGGTTGTGGCAGCACTTTAGTTTACAGGGTTCCTATAAATGGACTAAAGATTTAAATAGTATTGTGGAGTGTTACAATTTAAAAAAACACTCTACCATCAGAATGTCACCTGCTGATGTGAATAAGAAGAATTCCAGCATGATTCTTCACAAAGTGTACAATCATTTGAAAATCAAACCACCTGCTAAATACAAGGTGGGTGAGCATGTGAGAATCAGCAAGTACAAATCTATTTTCAGCAAAGGTTACACTGGTAACTGGAGCACTGAAATATTTCAAATCACAAAGGTGCAAAACACGAATCCTGTAACGTATTTACTTCAAGACGCAAAGCAAGAACCTATCGCAGGCTCTTTCTATGGACAGGAGTTGCAGAGGGTTCGATATCCTGATGTGTATCTCGTTGAGAAGGTTTTGAAAAGGAAAGGTGATAAAGTGCTTGTTAAGTGGCTTGGTATGAATGAACAGAGTTGGATTGATAAGAGTAATGTTATTTAAGTATTCCACTATCAAGCTTGATATAGTAATTAATCTGTTTGTAAAATAAAACTATAATAAAACTATAAACATTTTTTTATTTCATTTTTTCTTATTTAAAAATTAAGCAAACAGGTTATATAATCGCAATGCATACTTAACATTACAAATAAAACTATAATAAAAACTATAAACCTATTTCAAAATTAAAACAAACAGGTTACATAATCGCAATGCATACTTAACATTTCTAAAACACGATGTCTACATTTAAAAAATACAAAAAAATCTAAATAAGCATTTTATATTCCATTATTTTTATTTATAAACTAAACAAACAGGTTATATAATCGCAATGCGTACTTAACATTTCTAAAAAAATGATGTCTACTTAAAAAAAAAAAACAAAAAATACCAAATAAGCATTTATATTCCGTTATTCTTATTTCTAAATTAATCAAACAGGTTATATAATCATAATGCATGTAGAGTCAACACAACATTTTACAAGGATAGATGGGATGATGAGTAAGACCTCAAATAAATCTATATAAGACTAGTTATCCCTCCACCACCTCAATGTAATCTCCCAATACACAGTACATAATATTCATTAATTTTGAAGCGGCTGTTATAGAAAAAGCTATATAACCAAATGACTCTGACTCTACATTTTCAACATATGACACCCAATCATCATAATTAATGTTAGAATCCCCGATAGTATTCTCAATATGTATACATATATCTTCCCACATCTTGAGAAGCAAGTAATAATTATCATCGTTTGTATATAAATACATATCACGAAGTAACTTAGCAACTTGCATATTGATTGAATTGGAAGGGATTGGTCTTTGCCAGCGAGTTAAAAGAGGTGATTTATACATCCAATGGAACACCCACTCACGTTTACACATGTTGAAATATCCCCTGATTTCTTCAAGATTATCATCCTCCATTTCCTCGTTTGCTGCTAAATTAATATTATCCTCATTATCCTCCTGGTTTTGATTATCTGTAAACAAAAAAAATATATAAACTATCATCCTCATAAATTAATAGAAAACTGGTCACCTACAAGAAATGAAAGTATACGGGAACGGTAAAACAACTGAGATTATATACCTAGGATTGGTTTCAACTGCATCATGGAAACCTGAAAATAGAAAAAAAATATTATACTCACTTGAAATTAAACATATCCCTCACAGTTTTCCTTTGGGGAAAAGGTAAATCTGTATGTCTTCCCAATTAGCACACCCCTAATCATACAGTTGCCTGATTTTAAATAGTTTAATAGATCCGATTTCATGTTATTGAATCGCGTTGGGAGCGTTAAATATCCTGAATTTAGAGTCAGAATCGTCTGTAGCTTACTGCTATCGAACTTCGATACTTGTTGGTGGGCGTCTATAATTAGATAAGCCTGATTTTCTATTAAATCAGGTACTTTTAACCACACTTTATCCCCAGTATCATTTAATTTTTGTAATAATGATGTGATTTTATAAAGTTTAATAACTTACAAAGAAAAAAATTAGCAAAACTAGCTGGTCACTAGCAGACAGAAACTATGTATGTGCAACACAATTAATTGCCCCTCCTTTTATATGCCTAGTGAAAAACCGCTAGTTTTGTTCCCATGCGATAATTTACTCACCACAAATAACGTTTTCCCATGCGATAATTTACTTACCGCAAATAACGTTGATAAATATTTTTATTCAACATTCAGTGGAAGTGGTAATGAGCTTAGACATTTCACACGATCATGCCTACCACCATCAACGTTTTCAATCTCACTCCATGCCCAGGATATCATTCTTTGTAAGGCATATCTATACTGCTCACATTCTTCAATATAACTACGATGCTCGGGGTTGCTTGCTACTGCAGCACGAGGAACTCCCCTTTCTGACGATGTTGAAGTAATAGGTACAGCGGTGCTTGTTTCCACCTGCTTAAGCCTATGACTTAGCACCTGTTTATTCACACGTACAGTTACCTCAATACCATCGTCATCTTTTAATATCTGGTAAAACTCCTCCTTGTTCAGCGTTTGTTTAACGGATATATCACGCCAGTAGGTGTTTATTGCCGGTTCTGGACCACTAAAAACCAGTATAAGTTGACCTGTGTTGTGATAGTGATTGTATGTGAAGAGGGGTCTGGTTATGGTGGTTCTTGTTATTTTTTCCCACGTTCGTTGATAATGTTTTTATATTTCCCACGGTTGTTGATAATGTTGCTGACGTAGTAGGGACGTTGTCAGCGGCGTTTGTTGGTGGTGTGTTGAGGATGATGTGGTAGGGACGTTGTCAGCGGCGTTTGTTGGTGTGTTGAGGATGACCCACGGCTGCTGGCGGCTGTTGGTGCTAATGTCAAGGTTACCGTTGCTGATGAGTGTGGGAACCTTGTTATCATTTGATTGCGTTGGTGTACCAAGGTTGAGGGTTACCGCACGAGTGATAGTGCTGATGACGTAGAGTATGGGAAGCTTGTTATCATTTTTTTGATTGTGTTGTTGCTGAATCAGACGGTGTGTGTGTGTGTTATCTATATGGTAAAGGGAATGTGGGGTGTTTATAAAAATAAATGAAAGGTTGACTGGAAATGTGTGTGATGATAACGAGGCATGATATCAGGTTTAAGGTTTTATTAAGAAAAAAATCCATGTTTATAATTTTATCGTTTTATTTGATTGTATCCATTTACAGTTATAAATAACTTAAACTAATGTACATATCATTTTTATTGTAAAAAAATATTACATCACATTTTTTGTGTTGTTGTTACACTATTATTACACAATTGATCTACTTTTTTAGTCATAAATGATTTATTAGTGTATAAAACAGTGAAATAAAGTTTTTAACGTTTTTTTATTAACAAGACTAGTAAACCTAACGATATAGACTTACAAACGAATTATATTACATGTACATAGATTACAACATTTGTGAAACACTTGATATTTGATAGTTCCCCCAGGCAAGAGTATTTACACCATCAGATTGAATGTGTCTTTTATCATCCTTACCACAAAGAATTTTTTTCTTTATCACTTGAGTGTAGATATCATGATTTTTACTCTTAAAAGTATACATTTTATCATAAAAAGTGTTCTGCTGCTTTAAGCAGTCGTAATAGTTTTGAAAGCTTGTTCTTCTAATAATGGGTGCAGTCACACCTTTATTTTTCATTATACAATATTCACTATCACCATCAAGTGTATAGGCATACATTTTAGATCGTAAACCAATGAAATTTGAAATGATTTTTCCATTGTTTTCATCTTTCATCATTCCCACTACTTTTTTATTAACTAGTGGAAGATTATAAATGTTATCAGAAGGGAAGTCGGATGTGTCAAATTTACTATATATATCAGGTTTAATATCGTTGTAAAAGTTTTCTGTTTTAATTTCATATATAAAAGAATCAGTATCCGTATACAAAAGGTTAGCTTTCACCCCATATTTAGGTAGTACATAATTGTAATGAAAATCATACATAAGGGATTTACTAAGTTCCAGAACTGTAAATCCTACATATATAGGTTTATCATACATCACCATATCTTTATTCAGTTGAACTGCTACAAAGTTGTCTGTAAAGATGGTAAAACTATGAAAATTAGGTCTCGAGATGTAACGACTCAAGCCATACTCACATTTTGTTTTTAATCTTTTATCATCCCAATGAGTACAGAATTTTACATCAACTCTGTTATCAACGTTTTCCATTGTTTTACCAAAGACAGCGTTATTCATCAGTTTAAATAGATTTTTTTCAAATGTATTCGTTGCCTTAGCCCTCATAGCGGTATTAAGGTCAATATATGGCTTCATCCATGGTGATTGATTGAAAGATAAAATCCTATGAACCTTCGTACAAATTAAACCATTTTTTATACATTGTTGAAGATTATGGTAGTGTATAACATACTTAAACTTGTTTTCGAGTGTGAGTAACAGTTTTTTGTTTTTACCTTCGGGTGGCTTTTTGTTCTCAGGACAAAAGGGATAGTCGTTATAAAGGGTGTGGAGGTGAGGGGGATACTCAAGATCAACTTCAAGTATGTATCCAATGTCTGATGTTAATTCCTGATTGTGGATGTTAAAACTTGTTATTTCAGCTTCGGTGAGCCACTTAAAATTATTAATAGGTAAATATCTTCGCATACTGTCTCCATACAGGTTATTAATGTCTAAATATACAATAAATTTACTCTCCTGAGTTGAATTAAAGTTTTTCATGAATTTGTTGTTAGCGTTAGAGTAGCGTTTTGATGATTGACTGATACCGCCTCTGATCCCCTTTTTGATAAACTGAATCATTTCATAATCAGTTAAAAGTTCTAGCTCTACTTTTGTTTGTTTTAACATTGCGTTCCAAGCGAGAGATGGTGCTGTAAGATATTGACATGGATCCAGTTGGTAGGTTTCCAAACAAACATTACGGAAATTTTCAAAAACCTCCGTAAGAAGTAAAACATCTGTTTTTAGATACAAGTCACAGTATTCACCTAAGGTTTTTATATTAAATTTAGACCATACTTGTTGTGCATGCTGATAGTCCTCCTCGGAGATGTGACAGTCTGTTAATTTGTTATAAAATCTATCTTTTGTTGGTAATTTAGTTTCATTGAGATTTTCCCAACTATTGATATAGTCATAAGGGAAAACACCTTTTCGTGTTAAGAGTTGCATTAACTCATTATGATTTACATCTGTAGTGATGTTATAATATTGTAAAAAGTTTGGTAAAATTTTAAATTGGTTTTGAGATAGATTGCTCACAAGCTTATCTAATGAGGATGCCATGAATTTGAAAGAGTCAATAAATCGTAATGACATTTTGCTTCCCTTAAAGCTTTTACTGAAAGATATATATCTTTCTTTGTTATGTGGGATACAAGTTGTACTACCCTCCATTAAAGCCAGTTCTTTTATAAATAAATGACTATCATATCCACTCAAGTTGTGGAAGAAGACGGGTATAAAACTAGGTAGTTTAAAATTTAGGTTACACGCATTGTGAGCTTTCCCCCTTATTTTTCCAGTTAGATGACAGTGATCAATAACATAATCAGAGGTTAAGGGTTCTTCACAAATACAACATAAGTTAGTAGTGCTTTCAGGTATGCTTCCTACCGGTGGAACAATTATTAACATTTTTTCTTCAATTATCTTCAAATCATTGTGTAAAGATGTAACGAATCTCTGAACACAATCTTTACCACGATGCATTTCAAATTTACACAAGTCTTTGTTATAATTACAATATATATAATAGGCAAAACTACATGGGATATGTTTATGAGTCTGATAAGTTACGTTGGATGTATTACCATTTCTCTTAACAGGACTTAAAATTGATTCAAAGTCTGCGTAGATAACGAATGGTACTTTTAATTTGTGAAGATAATTTTTAAACTTTAAAATCTTTTCGTTTTGTGTAGGGAGTTGTATAAGTTTTTTCCACATCCTATATCAATATGTAACTGAAGCTTACTTGCACTGGGGAAAGATTGTAAACATCCATCACATAGATTTGATTTGTGTTGATGATTACCCTGTTGTCGGCTAATCAAACGAGATAATTTTTTTATATATGCATAATGACTTTTCCTGTTTTGTCCTTCATAGTACAGCAGATTGATATGTTTATAGTCTCTATTAGCAGCTTGTGGAGAAATATACATAGGATAAATACACTTTTTCTTTCCATCAAAACTGTAAACGTATACACTGATTTTATTACATTTTTCAATTTTTTTAATGTTCTTAATTGACACAGGAAACATAACACTTTGAAGGTTTAACACATCCCGGTAGTGCGGATAAGATGATACACGATCTGCATGTTTAGTAGTAGGATAAAGAGCACTAACCACTGCCCAAGCGAAGCATGCGTTATCGTTATTTTTTATATTGATGCATGAGTGCTTTTCTTGAATCCATTTTGGTAGTGGTATGTAGGAAGCGGCACGCAGTGGAGAGTGTTTGTTGATGTTTATCTCAATGAATTCAATCTTCTGTAAGCTCCATCCACTATCTCTCTCTTGAAACTCTTCACTTTTAGTGGATATTATTGAAATTATGTTGTCGTAAAACGTTGCAAAATCAAAACTTTTATCTAAACATACATTAGGGGTATTGAAGGATTTCAAATCACTTATTACTTGATCGTCTTGAATTTTCACGTACGTACTGAATAGTTCCAAGTTCACTTTTACACATTCATGAATATCCAACTCAGTTTTCAAAATATTTTTCAATTGAGATGCTATTTTATGTAAGTACATTTTCGGATCCAATAACTGTCGACATCCGTTTATACGGTATGTGATTAATCTACATTTAAACAGTGAGTTTACAATGTAAGCGTTATAATCAGCATCTCGGTCTTGTGAGCACAACAATTTATGTCTTTTTGTTCTCGAATGTGAAATTAATTGGTTTGATGGAACATCAAAACTACAAAAATCACAATGGTACATGATTGAGGGAATCTGACTGAATGAAAGTAGTCAATGTAAAACTTTTTATATTATTTTTATAGGATGCGGATGTGGTTTGGAGAGTGGGAAAGTTATACATCCAGATTGTTTCAGTAGTGCGATGCAATAGTTCGCTTGCGGTTGGTAACGTTGTGAGTATATTTTAAAATGAATTCACCGATGCACCCCCACTATTCAACAATAGAAGCGAGGCTTGAATCGTTTAAGAATTGGCCTCATACAGGAAGACTAAGATCGGAAGCTCTCGCAGAAGCTGGTTTCTTCTATACTGGTTGTGGGGACAAGACATTATGCTTTTATTGTAATGGTGGGCTGCATGAGTGGGGATTTGAAGATGATCCTTGGATTGAGCACACCCATTTCGATAGATGCTACTATTTAGTAACGATGAAAGGAATTGATTTTATAAGGAAAGTGAAAAATAAAGTTGTATAAAAAAAATAATAAAAACAATATTTTCATATAAAAATCGTTGTTTTATTTGTATATAGTTTACTACAAAACACATTGATTACGATAACGGATACACATTAAGTAAAAATACAGCTGCAAACTGTTTTATTTCGCAATCCACTATTGAGGTACTGTCACAAATACCATCAAGAATAATACTAGCATCAAATAAACTTAGAGGCACTCGCTGTCTAAAGTGTTTCTTGAACAGGTTTATACGATTTTCATATGTTGCTTTTGCTCTCTCCAACGTTTGCAATCGAACGTTCACACACTCCGTCAGCATCTCCAGAGTACACCAATCAACAAAGTCATGCAACATGGATGTAGTTCGATTGCTGATAAGGAGATATGGTGATTGATTCTTTGATGTTATCATCTGTACCACATGAGAAGTAATAGTCTTTGTACTCTCAGCACCTTCACTTTCCTGTACAGTGAAATGTTCTCTTATCTTGCAGGAATTATTCACAATCTCCGTCCAGTCTTGAATTGAGAGTTCAATTTTCCCATTGATGTTGATGTATGGCTCAATCTTTAGATAGGGTTCCGCTTTCAAATAGGTCATTACGTAGAACGGTGGGAGGGGTGGCATTCGCTCCACATTATAATAATTAACATTGAATTTACATTCAAGTTGATTCGAAGGGTGCTGCATCTTTTCTATTTAAAATAGCGTACGTGTGATCTCTACAAGAATTAAAAAATGACTAAACTATCGTCGGTTCACTGAGACACTTTCCGCACATTGCCAGTAAGCATGCTGTACTCAAACAGAGAGTCATTGATTATTAAGCAGTATGCAGTTGTATTAGCGGGTGCGTTTTTCTTAAATTCCAGTTCAACCTTGACATCAATGGCACCTCGCGAATTGTACGACTCGTTCTGATGTGCTGTGTTGATAACGATTAATGGATATTTTGTCTTGTAATGACCCACATTCACCTGTGGTGAAGAAGCACGTTGATAATATGCCTGTTGAAAACTGGTGAAAGCATCGTACAATAATGCAAATGAACCCTTTTCAAAATCAGCTGAAAACGAGTCGTACGGAAAGTATTGAGAGTTTAGGTACACTCGACAATTGTGTAAATTACAATGATCAAACACACTCATATCCTTCATTTCCTCATTTCTTCGAGATGTTTGAAAACCGATGACAATGAAACGTGGCTTCTCCAGCTGTGATGTTGTTTTAATCGTCCACACATGTCTTTGTGTAGATGGTAATAAGGGGTACTCATAGAGCTCCCAAGTGCGGAATGGTATAGAAATAGGTATATCTTGCTCCATATATTTAATAAAACGTATTTTCTCCTTATCCGAGAGTTTTATGATAGGTACACGCCATACCAATCGAGTTATCTTCAAATCGATATGCTTAGTAACATCCTTTGTGATGGCACAGTTGAAATTATTATTGACACGATTTAAGATCAACTCATGCTTTGCGTTCGCAATCACCTTACGATAGTCTTCAGCGAAGCCTAAAAGATGGGAGAGTGGTATAGTGAAGCTAAAATCACCATCTTCGATTGCTTTTATTGTCCCCAAATTCCAACCACAATTCTCCAAAGCGTATTCGTGTTCTCTCGTGTAAGAGAGAACGCCTTTCATAGTACTCGTGACACCACAATTTCTATTACGATCCAACTCCACACCGTTGAGCTCATAACGTACATCTTGGAAGAGGAATGATGGGCCGTTGTTTACAAAAGTGCAGTCTTTATTTATGCTCCCCTCCACTAAAATATGACTTTCACAGGGTAAAACAATCAAATCTTGTCGGTTGATGCAGATACGTATTTCATCATTATTATTGAATGACTCATTGTAAGGGTTGTAGGGATGAACTTCAAAGCTTTCAATTCGATCATCAAAGAGTACCCTCTCTTCGATGTCTAAGACTGTTGATGAGGACATATCTTAAAACCGAGACTCTGCAGAAATTGGATATTTTCTTTTGTCAATCTTTTATCAAATTGTGGTGGTGAAAATATTGATTCCACTCGTGGGAGAGTACCTTGCGTAGGTACCTCACGACTCCGACTAAGAGTACGGACGTTGTTATCCTTAGTTTTATATACAATCATTATTTTATCTTTCTAATATGTAGACGAACAGATACAGTCTCACCTCTAAAATTAACTAAATCCCCCCATTCATTAACAATATTCACCTCCACACGTTGAATGCTAGTTTTTTTAACAGGTAAATAAATTATGTTTGTAGGACACTCTGTAATCTGGAAACCGGGGGGTACTGTCGGTGAAAACTCGTGTATCACATGTGATGACTGATTATTAATAAATGAACCCTCCACAATGTTACACTCCACTCTTATAGTGTTGGTTATCATTATATCTATCGGTTTATCTGAGAAGTATACCATACCACTCTTTAGAACTTTCTGGGAGAATCCGAGTAGTGAACCAATACTGTTTGGTTTTTCGAAATGTATATCACACTTGGGGGAGTATAGCATACACTTGAATGTGTTGCTGTTCGCCTCCATATCAATGAGGTTATCTCCCCCCGGTTGCGATAGTTCTAATATTTTATGATCCAAGTACTTAAAGATGTCATCCACTTCGTATGACCCCTCAGGTATCTCAATAACTTTATCCCCATAATTGAAGAGGTTATTGCTGCTATCCACGTTAGGGATTGAATTGTAACTCTTAAAATAAACCAAAGCACATTCAAAGTTCTCATTATCACTCAATTCTATTGCAGGATGTAAGTTAGCGTATAGGTTAGGTTTGTTACCACTCAACGATATTGTAAATGATGCTGGTGATGACGACATCTCACACGTATGGTTAGGTTAAAAATAAAACAACTTTTTATATCTGTTATTTATATAAAAAACAACATCTTATATTTTCACATAAGGAGTGAGTTTTAAACCAGATCCGTTCTTGTAGGGGTGCATGTAAAACCCTTTCCCACTTTTTTTATTGGCCATTTCAGATATATTTTTAACAGCTGTAGTAACTCCACCCGCCAACGAACCGGCAGCAGCTAAAGCGCTTAGAATCGGTATTAATGGGAGAAAACCACCCTTCTTAGGAATAGGTAGTACGCGAGGTGTTTTCTTCTTTTTCTCAGTAGCCTTATTTACAATACGTTGCCGTCTAACGATTTTAATTGAGTTGACATCAGGTTTCTTCGACTTTTTCTTCTTTTGAATCAACCCCATTCCACGTTTCACTTTAAATTTCATTATTTTATTGACAGCGAAACCCGCTAAACGTTCTGATAATGAGGTGATTCACGCCAGCGCCTCTCTGCAGCGGCTGCCAATTCAGAATCAGCTTTATGTCTCGACTCTAAAGACTGATTTTGCATATAACTTATATCGTGTTTTTTACACGCTTCGTCCAGCAGGTTGATACCCTTATCACCACGAGCTAGTCGTTGTTTAAGCTTCGTACCTGGCCCACAATAGTTGTATCCTGGTATATGTAATTCAAACGGGAGATTGTTTATTAAACTGTTAACAAATCCTCCACCTGTTTTCACCTTCACCTTTCGTACCATACTGGCTGGTTTGGTGTGTGTCATCGTGTTTTAAAATACTCGTTCGCTAATACAACTAGAAACAATAAACGTAAATGTCCACAGTTCTCTGAGAATTCTTTTTGTAAGCATTCATCGCTGTAAAATAACTTCACTTTACGATTGCTCAAAGTAATATATTGCACAAACTCCTTCGGCGGTCTTAGATCTCCATAACTGTCAAAATATACACATACATCACCTTTCTTCACATACGCTACCCAATGAGTTCCATCACCTTTCTGAGAATCTAAGTTTAAGATACCCGTCTCACGATAATTCACCTTTACAGGTAGACTATCTCTCATGAATACACCTCTAAAATACGGTATACGTTCTTTTTCCACACACTTTAATATATCCCTGTCGGTGAGAGCATGGTTAGGTAGGTGTAGTTTTTTCATTTTCAATGAGAATCGTGAGGTGTCTCGAATAACATCCACCCACGCTTGCAGTGATTTTATTAAATTCATTATTTTTAGTCTATTTCGGTTGTTTCCATATTGATCGGTTGGAAAAAACTAATTGATTTATAAGGTATGTTTCCTTATATATACAATACATTAATGTGATGTGGTCGGTATAAACCGAACGTATTTTAAAATGAAACTTTGTAAACAAAACACATGTCTCAAGGTCACTGATTGGAATTTCGATAAGATAGGTAGTTCATCTAAAATGTGTAAGAATGGTACTCTCCTACCTAACAGCATAAGATGTCTCATCTGCGGACCGTCCAATTGTGGGAAAACAAATGTTTTATTATCGTTGCTCCTCGACCCCAACGGTATAAAGTTTTACAACGTGTACCTGTATTCAAAAAGTCTACATCAACCGAAATATGAATTTTTAAGCAAAGTACTAAACGGGGTGGATGATTTGTCTTTCTTTGCATGCAATGATAAAAGTCAAGTTACGCCTCCGGACGAGGCTAAAGAGGACAGCGTGATAATATTTGATGATGTTGCATTAGAAGATCAAGATGCGATACGTCAATACTTTGCCATGGGTCGACACAAAAGATTAGACTGTTTCTATTTATGTCAGACGTACAGCAGGATACCGAAACAGCTGGTGCGTGATAACGCGAATCTGATATTGCTTTTCAAACAAGATGATTTGAACCTTCGACACACTTATGATGATCACGTAAACACTGACATGACGTGGGGGCAGTTCCAAAATATTTGTCGTGATTGTTGGAGTGAAAAGTACTCTTTCTTAGTGATAGACAAAGATAGAAACATAAATAAAGGACGGTATCGTAAGGGGTTTGACCACTTCATCTCATTGTAAATTTATGCTTTATATTTGACAACAATCACCCGATGAACATCATTATAAAATGTCTTCCTCAACCAGTAACATCTTTGGTGATAAGGGTGTAAAACGAATGTTGCTAAAATCCATTGATTCTGTTAAGAAAAAGGTTAAGGCGTTACAATCAGACAAAACTGAGCTGACGAAAACACTTGAAGAGACTTTCAAACCCATCACTAATCCACTCAATGAGTTGGTTTCTGAAGCAAAAAGCCTTCAAAATGAGAACAAAAATGATGAGATGTCACCCTCACCGTCTACGTCAACGTTTACGAAAAAACTTGCAAAATATAGACCGCTAAACATTAAAAAATTCCACCCATCTTCTCCATTAATTTATGACGATAGTAAAAAAATACAAGGAAATTCTAATAGTAGTGGTGATGATGATAACTCTAAGAATTCCACTGATCTTGAAAGTGAAAATATGGAGTATGAGTCTACTCCTATTACTGCTGTGCCAGAACAATCACAAAACCTATCTGACTTGATGCAGACATACCTTCAAAATCTTCATAAAGAAGTAAAAATCCCATTCGGAGCGTATCGTAGAGACAATGACATTTTTATAGGTGGAGAAAAGGTTTATTTTACACCTACCAACAAGTTAAAAATAAAAGAAAAATTTTATACGTTAACACCTGGACTGATGGAGCTAATTTTTCAACAAATGCCAGATCAACGAAAAATCAGCACGACTGATAATGATAACTATATCAGCATTCTGAATACAACTAACGCTCACAGACGTGGTTTCACATCAACGGGTCAAGTGCAGGGTGATAGGAGTTTGAAATATAATAATTACATAAGACAATATGTACTTAAAAGTTCAAAGACCGGAAGCGGTTTGACAGCGATACCTATGAAACAGTTTTATCCTAACACTGATTATGTGTACTGGGATAATGTTAATGAACTTGTTGATCGCTTACGATTGCTTATTGCTTCACAAAGTGCCGGTAACACAGGGCACATAAATGAAATTAACTCTATCATTGAGGAACTGACTGAAGCTGGTGTTATCATAAACAGCTAAACATGCCTAATATATGCATCAGACAGTTCACCTGTTTATCAGTTCACTTTACCTATTCATCAGATCACTTCACCTGTTCATCAGACCAGTTCACTTGTTCATCAGATCAGTTCACCTGTTCATCAGATCAGTTCACCTGTTCATCAGATCAGTTCACCTGTTCATCAGATCAGTTCCCCTGTTCATCAGATCAGTTCACCTGTTCATCAGATCAGTTCGCCTGTTCATCAGATCAGTTCCCCTGTTCATCAGATCAGTTCACCTGTTCATCAGATCAGTTCACCTGTTCATCAGATCAGTTCACCTGCTCATCAGATCGGTTAACTTATGCATCAGGCTCTGATCAGCTCACCTGTTCATTTACTCACTTGTCAGTTCATCTGTTGTATTTTATTATAAACATAATACCCGGGGTGTAAGTCATCATTAAAACAATGTCCGTTAACAAGTTTGGACAGTACCTAAAATCGGTAGGAGGTAATGGGGGAGGTCTGAAATCAAATAGACGTGTTATTGACTGTGAAAACAGACGTATTACTCGGGTGAGTCGGGGTATACGTAAAGATGATTGTGTAATCAAAGGTCAGTTGGAAGAAGTAATAAATTTGCTTCTCACAAAAACAAAGGCGAACCGTTCTCATATTTCCACATTAAAAGATAAACTTGAAGCATTGGAAAAGAGATTCATCAACCCTCTTCCCTTATCTACCACACCCACAAAACGTATTACACCATCACCGATACCGACATCAGCTACAGGTCAAGTCAAGAAACTAAATCATGAGTAAAGAAGTGGTAGTCAAAGAAATCCACAAGTATGCTAGAAAGAACTTTCCTCGGAGACGTTTCATTCAAAAAGGGCTTGATGATACTTGGCAGATTGACCTCATCGATATGCAAAACTATTCCAGAGAAAACGTAGGCTTCAAGTACATTTTGCTCTGCATTGATACATTTTCCAAATATATGTCTGTCAAATCTAAAAACGCGTATGACGTTACAAAAGCTATGGAGAAAATTTTATGTGTTGGGAAACGAAAACCGAAAAACATTCAGTCGGATGATGGTAAAGAGTTCTTCAACAGTCAGTTTCAAGCTCTTATGAAAAGCCATAATATTAATCACTATTCTACATATAGCGTTATGAAAGCCTCTATCGCGGAGCGAGCGATAAGGACTCTGAAACATTGGTTGTGGCAGCACTTTAGTTTACAGGGTTCCTATAAATGGACTAAAGATTTAAATAGTATTGTGGAGTGTTACAATTTAAAAAAACACTCTACCATCAGAATGTCACCTGCTGATGTGAATAAGAAGAATTCCAGCATGATTCTTCACAAAGTGTACAACGTGTGTAAAGAGTTCTTCAACAGTCAGTTTCAAGCTCTTATGAAAAGCCATAATATTAATCACTATTCTACATATAGCGTTATGAAAGCCTCTATCGCGGAGCGAGCGATAAGGACTCTGAAACATTGGTTGTGGCAGCACTTTAGTTTACAGGGTTCCTATAAATGGACTAAAGATTTAAATAGTATTGTGGAGTGTTACAATTTAAAAAAACACTCTACCATCAGAATGTCACCTGCTGATGTGAATAAGAAGAATTCCAGCATGATTCTTCACAAAGTGTACAATCATTTGAAAATCAAACCACCTGCTAAATACAAGGTGGGTGAGCATGTGAGAATCAGCAAGTACAAATCTATTTTCAGCAAAGGTTACACTGGTAACTGGAGCACTGAAATATTTCAAATCACAAAGGTGCAAAACACGAATCCTGTAACGTATTTACTTCAAGACGCAAAGCAAGAACCTATCGCAGGCTCTTTCTATGGACAGGAGTTGCAGAGGGTTCGATATCCTGATGTGTATCTCGTTGAGAAGGTTTTGAAAAGGAAAGGTGATAAAGTGCTTGTTAAGTGGCTTGGTATGAATGAACAGAGTTGGATTGATAAGAGTAATGTTATTTAAGTATTCCACTATCAAGCTTGATATAGTAATTAATCTGTTTGTAAAATAAAACTATAATAAAACTATAAACATTTTTTTATTTCATTTTTTCTTATTTAAAAATTAAGCAAACAGGTTATATAATCGCAATGCATACTTAACATTACAAATAAAACTATAATAAAAACTATAAACCTATTTCAAAATTAAAACAAACAGGTTACATAATCGCAATGCATACTTAACATTTCTAAAACACGATGTCTACATTTAAAAAATACAAAAAAATCTAAATAAGCATTTTATATTCCATTATTTTTATTTATAAACTAAACAAACAGGTTATATAATCGCAATGCGTACTTAACATTTCTAAAAAAATGATGTCTACTTAAAAAAAAAAAACAAAAAATACCAAATAAGCATTTATATTCCGTTATTCTTATTTCTAAATTAATCAAACAGGTTATATAATCATAATGCATGTAGAGTCAACACAACATTTTACAAGGATAGATGGGATGATGAGTAAGACCTCAAATAAATCTATATAAGACTAGTTATCCCTCCACCACCTCAATGTAATCTCCCAATACACAGTACATAATATTCATTAATTTTGAAGCGGCTGTTATAGAAAAAGCTATATAACCAAATGACTCTGACTCTACATTTTCAACATATGACATCCAATCATCATAATTAATGTTAGAATCCCCGATAGTATTCTCAATATGTATACATATATCTTCCCACATCTTGAGAAGCAAGTAATAATTATCATCGTTTGTATATAAATACATATCACGAAGTAACTTAGCAACTTGCATATTGATTGAATTGGAAGGGATTGGTCTTTGCCAGCGAGTTAAAAGAGGTGATTTATACATCCAATGGAACACCCACTCACGTTTACACATGTTGAAATATCCCCTGATTTCTTCAAGATTATCATCCTCCATTTCCTCGTTTGCTGCTAAATTAATATTATCCTCATTATCCTCCTGGTTTTGATTATCTGTAAACAAAAAAAATATATAAACTATCATCCTCATAAATTAATAGAAAACTGGTCACCTACAAGAAATGAAAGTATACGGGAACGGTAAAACAACTGAGATTATATACCTAGGATTGGTTTCAACTGCATCATGGAAACCTGAAAATAGAAAAAAAATATTATACTCACTTGAAATTAAACATATCCCTCACAGTTTTCCTTTGGGGAAAAGGTAAATCTGTATGTCTTCCCAATTAGCACACCCCTAATCATACAGTTGCCTGATTTTAAATAGTTTAATAGATCCGATTTCATGTTATTGAATCGCGTTGGGAGCGTTAAATATCCTGAATTTAGAGTCAGAATCGTCTGTAGCTTACTGCTATCGAACTTCGATACTTGTTGGTGGGCGTCTATAATTAGATAAGCCTGATTTTCTATTAAATCAGGTACTTTTAACCACACTTTATCCCCAGTATCATTTAATTTTTGTAATAATGATGTGATTTTATAAAGTTTAATAACTTACAAAGAAAAAAATTAGCAAAACTAGCTGGTCACTAGCAGACAGAAACTATGTATGTGCAACACAATTAATTGCCCCTCCTTTTATATGCCTAGTGAAAAACCGCTAGTTTTGTTCCCATGCGATAATTTACTCACCACAAATAACGTTTTCCCATGCGATAATTTACTTACCGCAAATAACGTTGATAAATATTTTTATTCAACATTCAGTGGAAGTGGTAATGAGCTTAGACATTTCACACGATCATGCCTACCACCATCAACGTTTTCAATCTCACTCCATGCCCAGGATATCATTCTTTGTAAGGCATATCTATACTGCTCACATTCTTCAATATAACTACGATGCTCGGGGTTGCTTGCTACTGCAGCACGAGGAACTCCCCTTTCTGACGATGTTGAAGTAATAGGTACAGCGGTGCTTGTTTCCACCTGCTTAAGCCTATGACTTAGCACCTGTTTATTCACACGTACAGTTACCTCAATACCATCGTCATCTTTTAATATCTGGTAAAACTCCTCCTTGTTCAGCGTTTGTTTAACGGATATATCACGCCGTTGTCGACTTTCTTGAGCATCCAACTTAATATACTCTCTTGTAATCTCAATTTTATCGATTAACATTCCATTCGCAATACATATCGGAAAATTATAATAATTGTCTGGAGTTAAGTATATAATTTTTGAATGTGTGCTACTTCCTTTTTGCAATAAAAATACTTTTATATTAGTTCCTTCAGATTGAGTCGTATTATTTAACATCAATTCCACACTCACCAAAAACCATGACTTTGTTACACACAAGTTTAAAAAAACATCTTCCCTGTTCGGTGATATCTGCACCTTTGTTTTATCACCATCTAAAGCTTGAAGATTTAAGTAAACGATCCAAGGCAACAAATTAGATAAATACATTATTTTTAGTCTCTAGGACGAGTGACTGTATGCTAGGATGCTGCCAACACAACTATGATAAATGAATTGTTGCCTAGAACAAGTAATCTCTATCAACCCACCAATATCCTGAATAAATGATAATACACCCACTGACCCCTATTCCTGCATCCTCTGTACTCATTGATTAGTTGCATTGCAACTATTTGATTTTTTCTAGAACTTTACACATATTATTTCAGTTATCCTTAATTAACATTATAAGCTGACATCGAAACCTCAATAACCACAAAAAATGATAACAAGGTTCCCACACTCATCAGCAACGGTAACCTTGTAGCACCAACAGCCGCCAGCAGCCGTGGGTCATCCTCAACACACCAACAAACGCCGCTGACAACGTCCCTACTACCTCATCCTCAACACACCACCAACAAACGCCGCTGACAACGTCCCTACCACGTCATCCTCAACACACCACCAACAAACGCCGCTGACAACGTCCCTACTACGTCAGCAACATTATCAACGGAAATATAAAAACATTATCAACGAACGTGGGAAAAAATAACAAGAACCACCATAACCAGACCCCTCTTCACATACAATCACTATCACAACACAGGTCAACTTATACTGGTTTTTAGTGGTCCAGAACCGGCAATAAACACCCACTCACGCCGTTGTCGACTTTCTTGAGCATCCAACTTAATATACTCTCTTGTAATCTCAATTTTATCGATTAACATTCCATTCGCAATACATATCGGAAAATTATAATAATTGTCTGGAGTTAAGTATATAATTTTTAAATGTGTGCTACTTCCTTTTTGCAATACAAATACTTTTATATTAGTTCCTTCAGATTGAGTCGTATTATTTAACATCAATTCCACACTCACCAAAAACCATGACTTTGTTACACACAAGTTTAAAAAAACATCTTCCCTGTTCGGTGATATCTGCACCTTTGTTTTATCACCATCTAAAGCTTGAAGATTTAAGTAAACGATCCAAGGCAACAAATTAGATAAATACATTATTTTTAGTCTCTAGGACGAGTGACTGTATGCTAGGATGCTGCCAACACAACTATGATAAATGAATTGTTGCCTAGAACAAGTAATCTCTATCAACCCACCAATATCCTGAATAAATGATAATACACCCACTGACCCCTATTCCTGCATCCTCTGTACTCATTGATTAGTTGCATTGCAACTATTTGATTTTTTCTAGAACTTTACACATATTATTTCAGTTATCCTTAATTAACATTATAAGCTGACATCGAAACCTCAATAACCACAAAAAATGATAACAAGGTTCCCACACTCATCAGCAACGGTAACCTTGTAGCACCAACAGCCGCCAGCAGCCGTGGGTCATCCTCAACACACCAACAAACGCCGCTGACAACGTCCCTACTACCTCATCCTCAACACACCACCAACAAACGCCGCTGACAACGTCCCTACTACGTCAGCAACATTATCAACGGAAATATAAAAACATTATCAACGAACGTGGGAAAAAATAACAAGAACCACCATAACCAGACCCCTCTTCACATACAATCACTATCACAACACAGGTCAACTTATACTGGTTTTTAGTGGTCCAGAACCGGCAATAAACACCTACTCAGGAATATGCGCGCACTGTCAACTGCGGTCTCATACGACCGCTTGGGTTTCTAGAAGTTAATACCGCACATAACCCTAGTAGTTTTTAGGGTTCGAAATTTAGACTACAGTTACGAAAACTAGCAATATTTTTAAATTAGTTAAGTTATTCATCAATTCACCACAAAATACTACCAAAGTGTAAACTGGCTTAAGCGCTGCGTATTATTTTTAGGTTTGTTGCCATTAATTTGGTCAATTAGTGATAAAATCTTCCATCACACCTAAGTTTTATTTAGTACGTATGTCACAGATGTTTAAAAATGTTATTCTTATGAACATTATTATTGTAAACAACGAATGTGTTAAGTATTGAAACTATGTGTGATACAACATAGTTAAACTTAGTTAGTTAGTAAAGTTTAACTATGTTGTATCACACTAGTTAGGATTTCGGGAATGCTTACATTTATACCGGGTCAACCAAAGCGGTTAGAAAAATAAAATGAGCTACAGAACCCATTAAGAAGAAAGACGCACGCGCACGCTTTCTTGTGACTCCGCCCATACCAGGAGTGACTCTTAGTATCAATACCGCCATTATGTTAATACCGCCCATACTTTTTAGGGCTCGTAAATTAGACTTTGAGTTAAGAAAACTAGCAATATTTTTTAATTAGTTAAGTCTTTTTTTATCACTGTTCAAATTATTAACATTATTATTTTCTGTTTTTTTAGAGCCGACATAAAAGTTACAATGAAAACTCACATGGTGACAGATTTTTCTGTTTTGTTATTTTTACTGCGTGTAAACGGGTGAGTTTAGTTCAGTGCTGAATGAAACCCGTATTCACAAACATTTACTTGTCTAAGCCTCAGAACAATACTGCTTTAGTTATTGTTCAGCAGTGCGATTCTCTAAGTTAAAGCCTTGGCAGTAGCGGCTGCCGCAGCGCTGAGAATTGACTCTGTCTCTTTCATATTTTGGATTGCACTGCCTACAACTCTTTCTGCCTAGCCCTAAGGTTGACTGGTAGAGAATGCCACTTGGCATTAAGTCCGCCTTTTGTACATTTTGTTTTCTTTGTGCAATAAAGATTAAAATAAAAAATAAATAAATATTCATAGAATCGGAAAGAGACAGCAATCACAGCGTCTATGTGTCGCTTAGAAAATCGCGGTCTAAGCAAAATAGAAATGCTATGCGAAGTAAGACATTTCTCAGTGCGTTTCGTATGACAAGCCTTTCAATTCATGAACAATACTCAGACGACTCTTTACATTTAAGTACATTTAATTTTCTCAAAATCATAAAAGTTTTGGATTCGTACCTCCATACTAATTAACCGTCAAAATTACTTACCTGATAGATAACACATTCTTGACCTGACCTGGTGATAGGAACAGAGAATAATTGACTAAATAAAAGTAGGTAGTCGTAACTTATTTTCTTAGTGAAAAAAATAATAACACGGAACCCTTTAAACTTTATCAAAAATAAATAGTTGAAAGCGGGTGGAGTCAGCACAATAGGCACAAAAATACTAGGGTCACAGCAGAGGCAAAGGAGGAAGTAACACTAGACAGAGTTCATTACTCCAATCAGCTGTTTGATCAGCTGTTTGTTAGTGTTGTCATAATGTCGATAAACTCGTATTATTTTCAAAAGTATGTACTTCCACAATGCCCGAGATATCAAGAAATGTTTTTATGTGTGCCAGCTCACTAAAAGTAACTGATTAGGTACGTGAAATATGGCTGGCCCCGCTTGATACAAGCTGTATACAATGGATTTTTATCATTGGTGTTTTAAGGTGAGTAAATAATATAAATTCGTCCAAGCCGAGACAGTTCAAACGGCGACAGACCTTTCTTCAACGGATCCCCTCGGCCGAGATTGTGGTATTAGGAGACTTCAATGTCCACCACGTCGAATGGCTTGGTTCACTTACAACTGACCACGCGGGTAGAGCCGTTCATGACTTCGCTTTGGTCTACAGTCTGTCCCAATTGCTAACAGAGCCTTCGTGGGTTCCAGATGTGAAGGGCCATGCACCTCTCTTATTGGACCTTCTGCTGACCTCTCACCCAGACGGCTATCAAGTTTCTATTAATGCACCACTAGGCTCATCAGACCACTGTCTGATTCGTAGCACTGTGCTTTTCACAGAAATTTCAAAAACGTCGAGTCTGGCATTATAGGTCAGCGGACTGGGATGCGATGGGAGTTTCTTTGCGTCCTACTACGAGTTTGCTTCTCGCTGGATGATCTTGATGTCGCCGCCGAATTTGTCGTTGATGTGATACTGCAGGGAATGGAACTTTTCAATCCAAACTCTGTGGTTCCCTTTGGCGGCAGGTCCCAACCATGGTTTGGTCGCTGCTGCAAAATGGCGTCTCGCCAAAAGCAACAGCATTACCAAGCCTGGGCTAATGCAGTGTCATCTAAGGATCCAAACACCAGCGTGCTCAGAAAGAGGTACAATATTGCCGCCAGGTCCTTTAAGAGGGACATTGCCAAGGCGAAGTCATCATTCATAAGTGGAATTCGCGAGAGGCTAGTGCGTCTTCGTTCGGGTACGCGTGCGTTCCGGTCTCTCGCCAAAGCTATCTTAGGGATTTTTTGTCAGCTGTCTCTACCACCATTCCACAAGACCGATGACTGTCTGACCCATACTGCAAAGGAGAAAGCCAATTTCTTGGGCACTCTTTTCGCATCAAACTCGACCTTGGACGATGGGAAAAACTCTTCACCAACCATACCGCATTGCGCTTGTTCAATGCCAAACGTCCGGTTCCTACAAAGGTCAGTTCGTAAGGCTCTCTTTCCCTTGATATCCATAAGTCGAGTGGGCCTGGTGCAGTTACTCCCATGAGTTGGCGCTGGTTCTAACGCGCGTTTTCCGGCTCTCTTACACTGCTGACGTTGTCCTGAGCTCTTGGAAGACAGCCCTTTTCCACCTGATTCTCAAAAAAAATCGATTGCTCAGATCCGTTCAACTACAGGCCAATAGCCATCACCTCTTTGCTCTCCAAAGTAATGGAGTCCATTACAAACCGCCAGATCTTAAGTTACCTAAAATAAAACTAACTAATAAGCGATTGCTAGTATGGTTTTCGTCGCGGTTGTTCGGCTGGTGATCTTTTAGTGTACCTTACTCACCGATGAGCGGAGACTGTCGAGAGTAAAGAGGAGGCACTGGCAGATAGCTTGGACGTAGCGAAAGCCTTTGACAGGGTATAGCATAGGGCTCTTATCTCTCTAAACTTCCATCATACTGGCTTCCTGAGTAATTGTGTTCGTGGGTGGCCAGCTTTCTTTCTGGGCGTAGCATCAGAGTCGTAGTCGATGGTTCGTGCTCGTTCGTGCTAAATGCTGGAGTCCCACAGGGGTGTGTGTTAGCCCATACTCTGTTTCTTCTGCATATCAATGACATGTTGTATAACAACAGCATTCATTGCTACGCGGACGTCAGTACGGGAGTAACGTTCTAAACCGGACGAGCTAATATTTCTCGGGAAAGCGTCATCGAGAGCCGGAATAAAGTTGTGACTGACACCAAGAACACGTTAAGTCATGTCTTGAATTGGGGCCGACATAACTTAGTCTACTGTAACCCCTCCAAACTACAAGTTTGCGCATTTACCGCGAAAAAACATCCCTTAGTCGTACCTCTGAACTTTTGAGGGAGCTCTCCTTGATACCAATCCGACTATTGGAATCCTTGTCGTCGATGTTTCGAGTGACGTTCAGTTTCGAGGACATTTGGAAGGTAAAGCTAAATTATCAAACAAAAAAGAAATTATTTAAATGGAATTATCAAATCATTGGAGTGCGATGAGGATGAAACCGTACGGTGTAGGGTACGGGTACATTAGTTACAATTTTTTCCCCAGTAAATAGTACCGGTGACGTACAAAAAGTACCGAAAGTACCGAATTTCCCGGGAAACAAATTCTCAGTACCGGTACTGCGTAAAAAGTCAATTTCCCGGGAAATACCAGGAAAAATCGGTACCGGGAATTCCCAGGAGCAAGCCCTAGTAACTACCAACCTATTTAGGTACTTGTAAATTGTAATAGTATAGGTAGGTACTTAATAATTGTAGGTGACTAGTAGAATTGATATTATAATACATAATTAAGTAAATAGGTACCTACGTACTTACGTAGACATACAGACGCGGGGGGACTTTGTTTTATAATAAGTAGGTAGGTAGTGATGACTGATTTCATGATAATAAGAGTAAGTACCTACTTACCGTACTATAATTTAGGAAATACTTTTGCATACTTACCTGAAGCAATTGATTGAAAGTAGTTGATTAATTGTCAAAAAAAACACGTAAGAGTTGTGGAAAAAACTTTAATCGTATGATGTGGCCCTAGCTAGATATGCAATTCTATTATTATCCATTATTGTACAAATAAATAACATTTACACACACGTTACACAAGACATATACAAGGGTGAGCTTATCTCTAAAAGAGATCTCTTCCAGCCAACCCTAGCTGTAGTTTTAAAAAAAGCAAGTATGCGGGACTAATAAAATGTAAATTTAAATACACACTTAGATAAGACAGACAAATAAATAATTTGATCCGTAACTACATATACTTATTACCTATTTATACATATATAAGCATACCTACATAATATATAAATACATAAATACATAACATATACACAATATATACATATAATAATAAACAACATTAATTTAATAAATTAAGTTACTGATTAATAATAGCGTTGGACAGGTAGTACTCTTTGAGCTTGTGTTTGAACGATTCCACCGATGAGCTGTCACGGATACTGGCAGGCAGTTTATTCCACATTCTGGCTGCATTCACTGTGAACGAATTGTGGAAAAATTTGGAGTTGGATTGAGGATAAAGGAGGGTTCTTGTGTCACAGGAACGTTTAGGCCGGGAAGAGTCTGGTAAGAGGTTAAATCGGGATCGTAGATAATGTGGAAGTTGGGGATAGTTAAGAATTTTGAAAAGGAGGCAAAGGATGTGCATATCTCGGCGTAGTCTAATTGGAAGCCACTTTAACTTTGACCGGAATTCTGAAACATGGTCATACTTACGCAAACCAAATATAAATCGGATTGCCAGGTTTTGCAGTCGTTCCAGTTTGTTAAGTAACTCCTCAGTAGCATCTAAATAGCAAACATCGGCATAGTCGAGAAGAGGGAGCAAAAGGGACTGAGCAAGCATAATTTTGGTATTTTACGGTAAGAAAAACTGAAGTCGCTTGAGGGAATGATAAGAATAGTGCATGCGCCGACTCACCTCATTTACCTGTGATCTCCAAGATAGCGTGTGATCAATAATGATTCCTAGGTTTTTGGTTTTTTCGGCATATGCAAGCTTCACACCATCATACGAGATATCGGGAAGATCATTAAAATCCAATTTGCCGTACAGCCTTTTGCTACCAATAATGATTGTTGCGACTTCGCTGGGTTCACAAGCAATCCAAATGCATCAGCCCAAGTCTTCACCAAGAGAAGATCGTTGTTAATCGCTTCGATAGCGGAGCGTGTGTTGGCTGCATCAAAATGTTTATAAATTTGCAAGTCGTCTGCATATAGGTGGTACGTGGATGAAATTACTTTAGTGAGCTCATTTATAAATAAAGAGAAGAGGAGGGGTGAGAGTACACCACCTTGTGGCACACCCGTAGTCAGCGAAGCCCACTCCGAAAAAGAGTCATCATTCTTGGTTCTCTGGCAACGATTGCAGAGGTAGTCTGAGAACCAAGATATCGCAGCGGGGGTAAAGTTAAGAGAGCGGAGAATGGAAAGAAGGATGTCATGGTCAATAGAGTTGAAGGCACTGCTAAAGTCGAGTAACACAATAATCGTAAACAATCGGTTGTCCATGGCATGGCGAATATCGTCTGTGACGTTTAGCAACGCGGTAACTGTGCTATGGCTAGGACGAAAACCAGATTGGTATGAACTTAATAAGCTATTTTGGGAAACAAATGCACACAGTTGTTTTTGAACAGCACCTTCAAGGACCTTGGAGAGGAATGGAAGGATAGAGATGGGACGGAATTGAGAAAAAGTGTTTGGGGAGGAGCTCTTCGGGATGGGAATAACATGGGCCAATTTCCACTCACTAGGGAAGACGTTGGTTGCTAGCGAAGAATTTATAATGTGAGTGATAATTGGCACCACGTCGTCAAGGATAGGTATAAGCATGTCACGGCAAATGCCATCTTCACCTACAGCTTTGGAAGTTATAGAAAGAATGCTTTTCTTAACCTCCCCCACAGCGACCTCGCGAAATGTGAAAGGCTCGCAGTCAGGACGGGCAGCACTGTCCAGCATGGCAAGCGTGGCGGCTTTGGTAGAATCGGCAACAGTAACTGGTGAGTTAGTAAAATGTTTGTTAAGCAGAGTAAGGTCAGGTAAGTCACCAGAACCGCTGCGATCCCCATCCCTACCCACACCTATGGTCCTATAGTCGATTGTACATCTTAAAAATTACTTTCCTATTATTGTGATTTGTGAACATGACAGGATGATAGATTGATTAACCAAAATGCAAAATAAACAGTTAAGTACTTAATCATTTGCAGTTTTTATTTTTAATTAAGAATATACGTTACATACCTACTCATCCGTTTACGTTACGTATGTATTAATCCCATTCATCCGATTCGGATGATTGTATAATAATCTTATCTAAAAGAAGAATTGCGCGATCTGTACTTAACTACTCAAAACTTGCCATTTGATAATGTTTTGTTTGTATTGATGTCAGCTAAGATGTAAAGTAAGTAAGGTTAAGGTACTTAGTTTACTTTTCTACATTACGTCTTCTTGTATTATGTTCGCCCATCACATACACACTCTTCTGACGTGACGAGTGGAATATCTGTCATATAGAGTGTAAGTAGGTATGCTCCGCGTTCGCCCCGCGCCTGCCCGCCGCGCCGTGCCCGCAGCCGCCCGCGTCCCACATAAACAAGCTGTTACGTAGGTATGTTAGCGAAATATTTTATTAGTGATTTAAACAAAATGCACTGCATGTATGTTTCAAATTTTTTGTGTGGTATAAAATAGTATTACAAAGGCCATGTATGAGCGATTCTGTCAATTTTAATTTATTATTGCGTGTGTTACGAAAGAAAAATGAAGTTATCAAAGAAAACACAAAGATAAGATAGTTTTTATTAAGAAAGACTCAACATTTCAAACTTTAATATTATAAACATTACGTTACACGAAATATTATGAAATACTGGAAAGAGGCGCTCATCGTTCCTATCTACAAAGCGGGAGACAGATCTATGGTCGGTAATTATCTACCCATATCGATTTTGTCTGTTTTCGGTAAGGTATTTGAATCTCTGATTTGTCCAATTATCTCATGGCACGTTAGACACATTTTACTGACCCAGCAACATGGTTTCACTAAAGCGCGATCAACGTCAACAAACCTTGCTTGCTTTGTGTCTAACGTTGTAGATGCGGTTGACCGTGGGACGCCTGTTGACGTCATTTACACTGATTTTAGCAAGGCGTTCGACAGAGTGAATCACAGACTCTTAATTTGCAAGCTATTTCAGTGTGGCATTACTGGTAACATTCTCAGTTGGTGTGAGTCATACCTAGTCGGACGGTCTTCAAAAGTTGTAGTGAATTGTTTCTCATCTGATGCGTTTGTGGCAACATCAGGTGTTCCGCAGGGGTCGCATATAGGTCCCTTATTTTTTAACATTTTTATTAATGATGTAGTTGCTTGTTTTCTGCATTCTCAGATATACCTGTATGCCGATGACCTCAAAATAGTTAAACGGCTTGAACACACTGATGATTGGAGTCTGCTTCAAGAGGACTTGAACCGATTTTCGTTGTGGTGTGAACGTAATGAGATGACACTTAACGCTGAAAAATGTAATTTCATACATTTTTCAAAAAAAATCATCATATTTTCGTGGGTATAGCCTTGGTAGCTGTGTGGTGCGGGAAGTCGAAGTGGTGCGCGATCTTGGCGTTGACATAGACAATAAACTTCGTTTCCACATCCACATTGATAAAGTCGCTAAGAAGGGTTTTAAATTATTAGGTTTTCTTATACGAAATTGTAAGGAATTTAGGCATTCTAACAGTAAAATAGCGGTTTACAATGCCTTGGTGAGGTCATCTCTGGAATACTGCAGAGTCATATGGTCTCCATTCTATGAAGTGCACAAACAACGTTTAGAATCCATTCAGAAGAGATTCATGTGGCACTTGTCTTATCATTGCGGAATGAGGAAGCAACTGCCATCATATAGATCTAGGTTACAATACTTTAAAATGCATAGTCTAGAAAGTCGTCGTAAAATCGCTGATTATATGTTTTTATTTAAAATTTACAACGGCCATATATATAGTCTCGACTTATTAAACATGATTCATCTGAATGTACCCCGCAAACTGCCTCGACCTTCGAGATACTTTCTTTTTTGTGTACTATCTGTCCGATGTCTACCATCAATCCGATTTAGTCCCAATATAATCACTTGTCACGATCGTCAGCAGTGTCTCTTGACGTTGACATGTGTCATCCTATGCATAAATTCAAGTCTGTTGTGTACACATTTTTCACTAATAAACAGTAAAAGAACAAATATTCACATTTACAAGCTCAGAGTAGTAATTTTGCTTTGTTTAAGTCTAGTTTTAAGATACTTTAAAAAATATATATATTTTTTATGATGTTTATGCATGCCGTGGCATCCTTTAATTGGAGCAACATCACTGTAACAGACATAAAGTTTATAATGTAAGAACGTGTTGATGTATGCTTTGTTGGATGTTCTTTTTTAAATAAATAAATACCTAAACCATACCTAAAGCACAGTCCTACAACTTCTAACTTTTTAAAAGTAGCTCACAATCCACATAATCTATACACTCAGCAAAAACGAAAAGTTTTAGAATTATCAAAACTTCTTTATGGAATTTAATGTCCCACGACCGGACTATTATGTCAAATACAAAACGTAAACACAAATTACGTTGATTCCTTTTTATGTCTTGCCAAAACAGATTTCCAAGGGTGTATTAATTGAAAATGCAAAAAAAGTGTGTCTAGTAATGTGTCAGCCAAAGCTACATGTCTATATTATGAAGAAATAATGGGTAAAATTCTAACAAGCTACAATGACTAATGTTTTTGGAAACCCGATAATTTAACATCAATGATTACAGGTAACTATTTTTCAATTATTGCGAACCTTTTTGTAGATTAGCAAAGGCAGACAGGGACCAGAATTTACAACGTAACAGCTGTGGCAACATACTATTTAGACAAAAACATTCTAAGAAAGCTTTGGAAAAAAAGAAATGGTGGATGACTGAAATACATCATAACCGATCAAAGTATAGTCTGGAGTAAACTGATTAATTTCCTTCTTGGTAAACTGGCACTGGGCCATGAATGTGGATTTGTACGCGTGAGCACTGCGCGAACCCTTTTTCGCGGGACAAAATTAGCGCGATCGGGGAACAGCAGAAAGCGCGTAAACCCCGCGAAAACCGTCCACATTCACGTTCACGCCAGTTTACGGAGCTTTACGGCACTAATGTGGAGCCGCCATAATAATATATACCCACGTAAATGAACTGTCCAGTCCGCCACAGTCCAGTCTGCTACAGTTAAAATAACTGCGATTGTGTTGTTTTTCATAATCTCTGTCGTTGCCCTCTTGAATTTTAATCAGGCTTTTATTAATACGTTCAGCTCGACAGCGTAATATAATTTTGCTGTGACAACGTAGCCCAAGGCATAAGATATTGGCGATGGATACATAGCCAAATGAGCAAGTCGCAAAATGTGCAGGCTGCGTAAAATTAGCAAATCGCAAAATGTGCAGATCTTACATTGAGCAGATCGCAAAATGTGCAGATCTCACAATGAGCAAATCGCAAAATGTGCAGATTTCACAATGAGCAGATCGCAAAATGTGCAGGTCTCATATTGAGCAGATCGCAAAATGTGCAAGCGGATCTTATATTGAGCAGGTCGCAAAATGTGTAGATTTTGAAATAGAGCTAATTCAGCCCACGGGGTTACTCGGCGGCAGTCGGAGGGGGTGAGGGAGTGGGGGGAGGCAGGTGGAGGAGCGTGCCCTCCTTAAAGTGGGGACACGCGGAAACTCATAGTTTTGTGATTTAGAAAAATCGAATTAGAAAACAACCGAGTCACATCTTCAAAGTTCTTGAAGAAAGTCATATTTTTGAAAAGTGCCTATTATAAATAAATATTTAAAACATAAATAAAGCACCGTTTGCATGTAGTCGGTAGTAGGTATGCAAAATTGATATGAAACTTAAGTTGTTTTTTAATAATAGGTAGGTATTACTTTATTTTGTTTTAATAGTGTAGAAGTTATTCGGCCATAACCATGATGACAATCGCTTGTTGAAATCGAATAAACTTACCCACGGAAGAGTGATAAAGTAATCAATAGTGTTTCGTTTCGTTTTCTGTAAACGATTGTTATCTTGGCTTAGTCTCCCAGTAAGTATGTTAAGTTTAACTAATTGTAATGTTTTTTTATGATAATAAATATTTAATATTGTTAGGGTTTATTTTTATTATTAAAGATTAGTGTGACCTTTGGTTTTATGAGCAAGAATCAAAAGAATTCAGTCCTTTGGTCGCGAGCTCTAGGAGAAATTTAGAGCTCCCGGTATCCGGATTATATGTGGAAACGTGTAGGTACACTTGTCCTTAACACAGATGGCGCGACTTAGGTAACGCAGTGTGCGTTATAGGCAAACCAAGAGCAAAGGGTACTAACAACCCGAAATACACGGAGCCGCCAAGAAACTTTTCCTCCAGAAAACGGTTAAGTTCAAAACCCATCGGATTACCTCTACTCGCCGTGGATCGGACCTGCGTGTATGAGTATAGTGTAAATAAGTGCACATTTTACGATTTGCTCATATTGCGACCTGCACATTTAACGATTTGCACATTGCACAATTGTAGTTCAACCTGCACCTTCTGCGATTTGCACATATTGCGACCTGCCCCTTATGCGATTTGCTCATATTGCGACCTCCACCTTCTGCGATTTGCACATATTGCGACCTGCCCCTTCTGCGATTTGCTCTTATTGCGACCTGCACCTTCTGCGATTTGCACGTATTGCGACTTGCGCCTTCTGCGAATTGCATTAGTGCACATTTTGCGACTTGCACATTTGGCTATGGATCCCTCACTGTGTGTGCTGTGCTGTGTGTATTAAAAATACTACTAACCCATCTCTTACCTTGGGTGTCGTAAAAGACGACTAACGGACTGAAGACTGCATCCAACAGCATAAAGCGTGGATGGGCCCACCACCTATACCGTTGAGCACATGTCCAGTTGTAATTTGGTGAAACGTGGACTCCACAGTCCACTGCCACAGTGCACTGCTTTTGCAGTTCTCACTACTTAGTCTGTGACTAACCATTTGGGGATAATATTCGTAAGTGTATAGGAGCTCGATGGCGCAGCGGCTAGCGCGTTCGGCTTGCGATCTTGCTCGCTAAGCAACTTTCGGAATGCCGGGTCGCTGGATGGGTGACCAAATTTAAAAACATCTCGAGCTCCTCCGTGCTTCGGAAGGCACGTTAAGCCGTTGGTCCCGGTTATTGTCGTAAGATGGCAGTCGTTAAAACCCACCAACCCGAATTGGGCCAGCGTGGTGGGTTATGGCCCAATATCCCCACGTGCTATTGTTCACGTGGGAGGCCTGTGCCCAGCAGTGGGACGTTTATAGGCTGATGATGATTCGTAAGTGTATATATAAGGTCATATTTTATCAACTGCAAATATTTTGACAAAAAAATCTAATTTTATCAGAGAAATAAGGCCCAAAATTAAAAAAAAAAAGTTTTTAATTTTACCTTTCCTAACAAAAAATCCTTTGATCAAATAAAAAAGGCTCCTTTGAATGAAACTACGGGCACGTGTAAGCGGATTAGGCATTGCGGTCTCTCTGTTTCGGCTCCTTTGAATTTAAACTACCTAAAGTGAGTAAGGGGTGTTTTATTTTACATTTAATCGAAATGTCTTTTTGCGTTTTTCTTGAAAACTAGCGTATAAAAATATAAGGTTTTTCATAAAAATAGTTTATTTATGTTGTGGAATGTATCCTCAAAATATTTGCGGTTGATAAAATGTGACCTTATATACTTACATAGATTCACGACTATTATCCCAAAAGGGTTAGTCAGAGACTAGGCGATGAGGACAGCAGTCCACTGGCCAAAAGTTCACGTCGTACGTCGTACATAGTCCACGTTTCACCAAACACGTATGATGTGTATTAATCAACAATAAAAAACGATTGTGCCTCATCAACCGTAAGGGCCCTATTACATTTCGACTGTGATTTTTGCGTTAAATGGCCAATTTTGGCGTTCTCGATCTCAAAAACAAAAATACATTAACAGTTTTGACTTATTGAATAGTATAGAATAGCTATTGGAATAGTTTATAGCGGCCTCGCTTTTTGTATATTTTGCTTAATTTTTTAATTAAACCCAAAATTTCAGAGAAACATTTTCATAAAATGCGCGAAGGCACTTTTTTGAGCTCATCGAATGACCTACTGTTCTAAACAAATTAAATATTTTTTTAAATTATTGATTTTATATTATAGAAAAAAAATCTTATTTTTAACCAAAAAACTTCGAAAATTGCTTTAAGTTAACTGTGAATTTCTCCTATCTACGACAATATTATTGGACAAAATTTATACTTAAGATTTTATAATAAATTTACTGTCCTATTTCGATAAAACCGATAAATACAACTGCAAAATTACTACAAAATGCAATGCGCCGGCCGTCCGAACACAACTTATTTTCGCAGAGTGGAGATTTGTAATATTAAGCATGAATTTATATATATATATACGATAACAACGATAAATTACAACTGCAAAATTACTACAAAATGCAAAAATGAGCATTTTACGCAAAATCACATTTGAGATGTAAATAGGCCTCATAACTTTTATAAGTGATAATAGCACGTGACTTGTACCACAAGCGGTTTCAGTTTTCGCGCCCACACATCGAGGTAATTATTTTAACTCCGCTTTTGATGTACCATAAATATCATTTATTATTGCAACAAGTGTGCGCTTTGATCGTTTTCGAGACACCTGTCAATCAGCCCGGGAGATCTTGTTTAGTTTAGTTTAGCTTAAGCTCAGCACAGAGTAATCTTAAAATCTTTAAATTAAAGTAAAAAAAAAAAACTTATTGCTCACACAGGGCTCCGAACTTTGAAGAAGGGCAATGAAAGGCTTGTCTCCGGTCGTAAGAAAGAGTTCTTTTTCTCTAGGTTTATTTCCATACAATTTTTCCTTATAATGTGTGGTTTGTTAACAAGTATAGCCATCTGTCCAATACATATGAAGATGAGTAGGTACAGAGGAAAGTCAATAGATGGCGCTACATATATTTAGCGTTAACATTACTGTAAGATCTTCTTGGCACATGATAGCTTAGTTTAATTTATACTGATTGCTTTATGAATTTACTATTATTTTATTTGGAGCTCGGTGGCGCATGTCTGTCGTAGCGGTTAAAAATCGATCGGTTTGTTCGATTTACGATCTTGCCACTTGCCATTCAAACAACTTTTGTAATTGAAATGAAACACTTTTTTACGGATTAACTCGCGTTTAATTGACTATTTACATATTTTTTATATTATCCTGACGTTTCGAACCCTTTAGAGGGTCCGTCCGTGGTCATAGGGAGACTGAGGCGTTGGTCGTCTCGTCTCATAGTTAAAAGTTATTTGCCTAGGTACCGTCAATCATTTTTATATTTAACCAGGTGCGTTCAAGTTTACACAATACGAGCTAACAATATTTATAGGTCTGGCAATGTGCTGTTGGGGCTGGGATTTGATGACCTGTATGATGAGTCCCAGGCAGGTGGTAAATTCCAACCATCGTCTCTATTGAAATTTCGATGTTTTTTTTAAATTCAATAGCCTCGCGTATCATCCTAGGGATGAACTTTTGTAATGTCGGGTCACTGGTTAGGTAACGAAATTAAAATATGTCGAGCTCCTCCGTGCTTCTGAAGTCACGTAAAGCCGTTGGTCCTGGTTGTAGTAAGACGGCAGTCGTTACTAGTACTATTTGCGATTTCCGCCATTAACATTCACTTACGCCATCTTGTCATACGCCCTGGCCCACTTGGGTCGCCTCCAAGATGTCGCGCATTCGTATTGGGATACAGAATCTGAGCGCTGCGTCTAACTTTTAAATTGAAAGATGAATGTTGGTACTGCACTGATTTAATGTCGCCGGTCTGCCAAGAATTTGATGAATTTATAGATGGTGTGTTTGGTGTGTTGTGAATATTTAGTGACAACTTAACATAGGCATTGCAAATTCATTTCCTTAATACCTATGGTTTTAGACGTAAGAAGCCTTCCAAGTTGTCCCTGCTCAGCTAACTACACTGGCCTGCTAAAATAAGTATCACACTTTTAAAATTGCAATATCTTTATAAATACACAAGATATACTTTCGAAACAAAAAGGACTCGAAAAAGAGTTTAATTTTGTACATAAAAACTTCATAGTCGGTAACCTTATTTTAAGAAATGGCTGATAAACACTTTAAAGGCAAAAATACTTCTTTTCGAATTACAATTTTACCATTCATTTTTTGTTTTCAAACTTTTTTCTTGATCGATGAGTCTGTTACAAAAGCTAAGTTAGACAACAGCACATAAACTTATTCATCATGCCTCTTTCACTTGAAGAATGTGCTAGGATCATGACTTTTCTGGAGCTAAGCATCAGTATGCGTCGTATTGCAAGAATGGTGGGTGTGACGTTACGAACGGTCCAGAAGGTGAAGCGAAGGTACGAAGAGACTGGAAACCATTTGAGGAGACCTGGCAATGGCAGACCCAGGTGTACCAGTTCCCGAGAAGACCGTTATATTGTTTCCACTGTGTTGAGATATCGCCACCTAAATGCAGTTGAAGTCCAGCAACAGCTTCTTCAGAGCCGAAGGGACTACATTAGTGACAGTACAGTGAGAAGAAGACTGGCTGAAGCAAACCTGAAACCCCGAAGACCAGCGAGTTGCCCCAAACTCGAGACAGAGCATCGAGTAGCGAGACTGCGATACGCCCGTGAACACATACGGTTGGATCAAGAAGAATGGTCAAGAATTTTGTTTACAGATGAGTCTCGATTCTCACTTTATACTTCTGATGGAAGGCGAAGTGTCTACAGGCAACCTGGTGAGCGATACCTTTAAGCCTGCTTCTCAGAAAGAGTACAGTACGGTGGAGGCAGTGTACATGTATGGGTTGGCATATCTTCAGAAGGTCGCACAGAGTTAGTGGCCATAGAAAATGGCACTCTGACTGGGGAAAGATATGCCCAGGAGATTCTCAATGAGTATGCAGGGCCGTAATTAGTAAATATGGGTGATGGATCGATGCTGATGCATGATAATGCCCGGCCACACGGCTCGGGTCGTACAGGAGTATATTCAGGAGGTTAGTATCAGCGTGATGGCTTGGCCATCAAGAAGTCCTGATCTGAACCCGATTGAGCACGCCTGGGATGAGCTAGGGTAGCTAGTCAGAAGCCGCAGACCACCACCTACCACCCTCAGAGCACTAAAACAGGCCCTGATAGAAGAATGGGAGGATATTATAACTAAACTAAATTCTATAGTTTAGAAAAAAATGAAATTTTAAAAGTGTAATACTTATTTTTGCAGGTCAGTGTATTTTAATAAGTAGCTATTTACTTCAGATTGACCGAGCCCGTCACCGCTTTATGCTGTTAGATGAACAGTCTTCAGTCCGTTATCGCCTTTTTACGAGAACCAAAAGATGAGATGGGTTGGTAGTATTCTTTTTTTACCCGACTGTGCCAGAAGGAAGGTTATGTTTTTCGAGAATAGGTATGTACTCGTATGTTTGTATAATTGTTTGGCACGCTCTGCTATATTATTCTGTGGCTCTGCGGCCTGAACGGCTGGATGGATTTTAGCTTGAGAAAGGAATAGGGTTAAGGAAGGAATAGGAATTGTGGGGGGGGGGGGGGGGGAAAGAGCCTCCGGAACTCTCACTGGCCGGACGAAGCACAGCAGTACCAAGTGCCATTATTTCAAGAAAAATTGTAGCATGCGTCTTGGAAGACGGCCTTTGTCCACCCGATTCCCAAAAAAGGCGATCGCTCAGATCCGTCCAACTACAGGCCAATAGCTATCACCTCTTTACTCTCCAAAGTAATGGAGTCCGTTACAAACCACCAGCTCTTAAGGTACCTACAAAAGAACCAGCTGCTAAGTGATCGCCCGTATGGTTTTCGTCGCGGTCGTTCGGCTGGTGATCTTTTAGTGTACCTTACTCACCGATGGGTGGAGGCAAAGGGGAGGCACTCGCGGTTAGCTTGGACGTAGCGAAAGCCTTTGACAGGGTATGGCATAGGGCTCTTCTCTCTAAACTTCCATCATACGGGCTTCCAGAGAAATTGTGTTCGTGGGTTGCCAGCTTCCTTCTGGGCGTAGGATCAGAGTCGTAGTCGACGGTTCGTGCTCCGACATGAAGCCTGTGAGTGCTGGGGTCCCGCCGGCCCACCGCTTACAACTGTATAAAGCACAGGTCAGGCCGCATGTGGAATACTGCTCCCATCTTTGAGCTGGAGCACAATACCAACTCCTTCCTTTTGACCACATTCAACGCATTGCTGCTCGAATTGTCGACGACGTGGTTATTTCAGGTCGGCTCGATCCATTGGCTCTTCGGAGAGACGTTGCGTCTCTCTGTATATTGTACCGCTTATATCATGGGTAGTGTTCTGAGGAATTGTTCGCCTTGATCCCTGCCGCTGATTTCCTACACCGCACTACACGCAATCGACTGTCATTCCATCCACATCACCTTAATGGATGGCGGTCTACTACTGTGCGTTTTTCACGAAACTTTTTGCCTCGAACTACAGTGTTGTGGACTTAGCTTTCGGCGGCGGTATTTCCGGACCGTTACGACGTAGGGATCTTCAAGAAACGAGCCCATTCTTTTTTTTTTTTTTTTTTTTTTTAAATTTTTGTTTACGCTCACACCAATTATCTAGACTAAGGTGAGTATTCTTGTGAAACTCGTTTATATGGTAAGATAACGGATAAATATACATAAACATAGAAAAAACACCCAGACCCGAAATCTATTTAGAAAAACAGTTTTTCTCTAAATTGACCCGACCGGGGATCGAACCCGGGACCTCAGAGATGGCGACACCATGAAAACCGGTGTACAAACCACTCGACCAAGGAGATCGTCAAATTCCTTCCTTAAAGGCAGGCAACGCGTCTGCGATTCCTCTGGTTTTGCGGGTGTCCATGGGCGGCGGTGATTTTACTTTCGATCAGGTGACCCGCTTGCTCGTTTGCCTCCTTCTGCTATAAAAAAAAGGCGGGACCCATTTTAGAAATTAGTGAATTGTGAGCACATAAGTACCTATATTACCTACCATTGCAGATTACTCCAATCTACTGACTACACGGCTGACTTTCTAGAATGGGCCCCGACTGCTACAATTTTTCTTTGCAACTTTGGCGATTCTAAAGTGAAGTGCAACGACTTTCTTGTTTTAGGGTTTTTCATTTCCAAATTACACAGAAACGCAGTCGGGTTTTTAGTTTTTAAATTACTTTTTTTTAATAATGAGTTGGCGCTGACAGCACACGGCTAGCCTCGTTATGATTGCCCTAACATTAGAGTTATATATAGAGGAAAAGAGTAGCAACACTATGGTAAAATTTGCATGTATGGAAAGTGCTGCCGACAGACGTGTGTTGGGTGAACTAAATTATAAATGGGCCATTTTCAAATTATCTGCAGGTTAATGTAACTTTATTTCTAAAAACAAAAATTTTACAAACTCTCTAAACATTACTTTTTCCTACATCTATGCAGAAAGTAACCATAAAATTTTTATATCCTGTAATTAGCCGCGAAGTTTATAAATAATTTTAAATGTTATATAAAAAATTGAATGTCCTTAGGTGAAAATAAATACCATTATGTTACCAATAAGAAGTATTTTTTAATTTAATAATGAACTAATGAATCACAAATATTTTGGTATCATTATTAAGTACAGCCTTTTATCTCTGAATAACATGCAAAATCACATTTTGTTATTATTGTTAATGTTTATGAAAAATAAATCTTATACAACTATGTTACTTATATCGGTAACAGTGTGGCCACGCAATAAACACACGCACCTCCTCCCACGATTCTTGGTCGACTGACTGGCGTTGCGTCCCTCCCCAGGCCCCGCGAACTATCTATAATGAACTCGGACACCACGCCAATATAACTGCCGCCGGTACAACAGTAGCGCCATCTGCTGTTTTGGGTCGAATTTGCTTTAGTAACAGAGTATAGTTACAAATTTATATGGACAGCGGGACAAACTTTCGAAAAATAGAAAAAAATACATTTTATCACCAACTTGTGTTTTAAATAAGTTAATACGTTTTATCAATATCTGTATTCATAGAACCCATTAATTTAAAAATTTATAAGTGTGGTATAAAAACAAATTAACGATATTTGTACGGCCCTACTGTCTGGGACATAATGATTTTGTATGGAAAACAACTCTGTTTGTGTTTGTGAATGAACATATTGTCACTTTAAACAAAGTACAAAAATATGACATTAGATTATTATTTTTCATTTTCGATGCTTAATATAACTGTTTATTTTGCATTTATTTACTTTACATTTGCAGTATTTTCGTAATTTATCCAAAAAAATTAAACATGGTTAGGGACAAGGTTACCTGCATAGAATTTGAAAATGGCCAAAATATGCCTAGCTATAGCCTATTTTAGAGCTTGTTTCTATAGGGTTATATATAATTAGTTTTGAAGAAATAAAACACAAGATAAATAATTAAAAGGTACCAAAAACGTAACAGTGACGAGAAAAAAGAGTAACAAATATCCAAAAATTCATCAAAAACACAGGGAGAACATCTCAAGAGGCGTATCAATCAACATCCGAAAGTCAGTTGACAATGAAGAACTTTTTTAATTGGATATTTTGAGATAACAACAAAATGGCCGTTTGTTTTTTGCTAAACAGGCACTAGATGTCGTTATCGGCTATGAAAATTACTGTTGTTTGAAGCCCCCCCTGGCCCTGGTTTCCCTTTCCGACGGCCCTGTGTGGTGCACACGTGTCGTAATCCACGGGTGCTTGCAGCGGCTTTGCTCCGCAAATCCCTTCGGAAAACGCTTTCACACCCGAAGAGTAGGTTTCACACCTGACAACTGAAGTGGCTATCTGTAGATACTATTTGTGCGTCGTACGAACGAGAAATTGGTATCGCGTAGTTTTTTTGTAGGTACAACGACTTCATTTGAATCGTCTCTGTGGTCTAGTGATTAGATAACAGGGTTTGATTCCCAGCGGGAGGTATTTTTAATGTTTTTTTTCATGTATTTACAACTCTTTGGCCGAGTGGCTAAGCTCGAGCCGAGACCCATGACCAAAGGTCCGGGGTTCAATTCCCAGGTCGTAGAATCAGAATCAGAAATCATTTATTTGCCTACTTGTGTTTTACATTTATGTGTACTCGTGGTCGGTGGGCCGTGCGAGGGTGAGTCAGCTAGCTTATGTCCAAACAGCCGTGCGATTCTCTAAGCTAAAGCCTTGATAGCTGCGGCTGCCGCAGCGCTGAGAAATGATTCTGTCTCTTTCATATTCATACAATTGGAAAGAGACAGCAGATCACAGCCTGCGCGCAGCGTCTATGTGTCGCTTAGAGAATCGCATAGTTGTACGTGATCCAACTAGGACTAGTTTGATCATGTACGGTTTGCCAGACCATATTTATAAAATTACCGAATGGCGAAGGAATTTGCTGGGAAATTTAACATTTATTGAAGAAAATTCACATATATTCTGATGAAAAACGATTATATTTATCTAAATTTGTTCGAAAATATCTATAAGTAATTATGGCCAACCATTATTCCGTGGCCAACCATCCCATACAAGGAAAAATAGTGTGCGCCAGCCCAGTTATTAGCAACCGGCGCGTTGTCGCGCGCCTACTCTTTGTTGATTTGAGTTTGCTAATCAATAAATGAATAAATAATTTATGCAAGGCTTCAAAAATACCGAACCATTCATACTTCGGTGTTTTTGTCATACCGAACACGCAGTTAAAATACCGAACAGTTCGGTAAAAAACCGAACACATGGCAAGCCTGATCATGTAGTGTCCTAGTTGGATCTATGTAGTTGTGGGTTTGTGTTCAGTAAGTTGATCACATAATCACCGATCCGCTTAATTTGATGATGTGATTACTTGATTTCAATGATGGAGGCCTTTGCCCAGCAGTGGGACAGTATGTAGACTGCTACTACTGTATTACGATACTAAAAATATATTAAATTAATGTTTTATCTTTTATCGTTTTATTAACGCTTAAATATACTTAAGTAAAATTTTAAACACTGAAAAAAGACGACAACCTCAGGCGGGAATCGAACCACGCAGCAGCCGCAGCCGCGGGCAGCCTCCCGGTATTTAATTATAATAGAAAATAGTGTAAAAATACAAAAGTGAAAAAGACAGTGTCGAAATTTTTTTTCCACGAGCAGGATTCGAACCCGCACCCTTCTGGCAATCCTGTCAGGTGCTCTTTTCAGTTAAGCTACCGTTAATGAACGGCCAGAAGGTTCGGGTTCGAATCCTGCTCTTGGAATTTTTTTTTCGATACTGTTTTTTTACCTGACTTCGCCAGAACGAGATATATGTTTTTCGAGAGTATTTATATGTATGTATAAATGTATAATAGTTTGGCACGCTCTGCGGTCTGAACGGCTCGATGGATTTTAGCTTGAGAGGTGTCGTTAGATTCGTATTTCCTGTGAGAGTGACACTGTTTAACAAAAACAAACTAAATGCAATGCAAACATTTTAGCAGTCGGGTCGGGACCCATTCTAGAAAGTTAGCCGTCTAGTCAGTAGATTATAGTAATCTGCAATGTAATATTAATGTGATCTCAATTCACTAAACCTCCATTTCAGGAATGGTCCCGACTGCTACAATTTTTCTTTGCAACTTTGGCGATTCTAATACTTAAGTGCAATCGGGTATGACGACTTTCTTATTTCACTTCACTTTACGTATTTTTACACTATTTTCTAGTAAATAAGAATTCGACCAAACTGGTATAAGACTTACTCCGAGATTAGTCTATACAAATTTGGCGTTTAATCTAGGTATAAGACCTTATTCCAGTTTGGTCGAATCCACCCTTAGTACACCAAAACTGTTGACGAATCACCTTATAACAGTTATTCGGAGGGCTGTTAGCTTTGGAATGCGGGGATTAAGGAGGCGACTTTGTCATCGCCTTATCCTACCCGCATGGATCAACGTCAGATTCGCGCAATAAGTTTCCCCGAAGGCTTCGGCGGAGGCAGGATAATGGGATGGCGCTCTCATCTGCCGGTGCTTACAGAGCTCAAACATTTATGTTTTGAAATGACACGGTAAAGAGGCCTAACATGCAACAATAGCTGCATTCCGTCCCATCAACAAAGTTGGACGTCAAGAATGACTTCTGGCCGAAAGGAGTGATATGAAGACGTTTTCGTGGAAAATACCTGTGTAAATAAGTGCCTACGATACGACAACGAAATGTCTGAAAAAAATGAATTAGCTACTAACATAGTTTAAGTTCTTAAACTTGTATGACACGCGTCGTGTTACGTGTCTAAACGATTTTAATTAATGGGCTCACCACCTGTCACGCTGAGCACATGCGCAGTCGCTATTTGGTGAAAAGTGGACTATGCCTAGTCTCTGACTAACCCTTCGGGGATATAGTAGTGATTATATGTAGGTATGTATGTACTTATGTCAACGCTGCGTCCGCACCATAGATTAATAACTAAAGCATATGAGGATGACAATTGAGTGGGCATTCCGTTTGGTCACCATTCGAATTACATTTGTGTCGCTTTTGAATTCAGTATGGATATATGTCATAAACAGTGACCTATTTTTTTATTTTCGCTAGACATTTAACGTTTTTAGCAACTTATTTTGTCTCTTTTCTTTCAGTTGAAAAAATAGGACAACTTTACGAGTCTCATTTAATTTTGGACTCCTTCTATGTTTTAGTTATTATTCTATGGTCCGCACAGAACGGCGCGTACTGTGAGACTGTCGTTTTTGACCACAAAGGTTGCATTTGCATCGATCAAATTAATGCTGACTGTTCTATAAAACATCATCACGCCGCAGGTACATCGGTACGCCCGCCGAACACGGAGGCTGTAAAATCATAATCGATGGCGCAGCGGCTAAGGCGAGCCGTTTGCGATAGTGACAGTTAAGCAACTTTTGTAATGGCGGGTCACTGGATGGGTGACCACAGTGATGGGTATTGACTTAATCACCACGTTTGGCGAATGCGGGTTGGTGAAAATCAGAAAACACACTTTACCTGACCTGTACATAAAGAAAATAGTTAAATATCCTTTACGTGATACTGGCTAAAATTAAATGTGCAAACCGCACGAAGATGACAACGAAAAAAGAAAAAAAAAGTGAAAAAATCACGTCCACGCAGAAGATTTGTTCACAAAGCTAGCTGTTCCCTAAGTCTATTTGCGTTCCAACAGGCACATATTATGAGGAGGCGAGTCTTTATTGACCCTCAAGTTGTTTGCCGTCGGGTCCAATTCGAGACCAAACATATGTGTTTGTGCCGCTCGTTGAGGTATTATAACTAGAGACGAGATGCATACAAGTTTGCTGCGCACTGAGTTGCGGTGCGGCCCGTGGGCTGTGAAAGCCTTTGATTGTGAGTGATGCAGTGTACTTACATAGTGTTCAAGTAAAACTTTTTAGTTTCACTTTTGTTTTTTATATTTCCATAAATATAAATGTTGCCGTGTTGCGTAGCGGTGAAAGAATACTACCACCTCCTATTTCCCTTTGGGTGTCGTAAAAGGCAACTAACGGACTAAATACTGCACATACATCCAGCATCAAAAGAGCGACGATGGGCTCACCACCTGTCTCGCTGAGCACATGTGCAGTCGCTATTTGGTGAAAAGTAGACTGTGGTAGAAGACTTTTGCGGTCCTCATTGCCTAGTCTCTGACTATACCTTCGGGGATAATAGTCGTGATTATATGTATGTAAATGGTTTTAAATTTTGTTAATTGTTATGATTTGATAACAACATATATTTTTATAAATGTCGTTACTTCTCTTCGATCACATATAAAAAGTAAATGCACAATCAACGCTCTTAAAACGGCCGCACAAGAAGCGTACCTGACAATAGAACATAATATGTTTAGGTATATACACTTTTAAACTTTCGCGTTCCATTATGCACACATATTTAGACGGGATTTAACGCAAAACTACTTATTGCGCGAGTACTCGATACCGACATTATACACTCCAGGCATAAAGGTCAACAACATTGTGGGCTCCCCGAAGGATGTTTTGCCACTTCAAACACCAGGCGTATACAAGATAGACTTCAGCTGCGGTAGTTCCTACATAGGCCAGATAAAACGGACGTACCATGAGAGGGTCAAGGAACATATTGCGGCTGTGAAAAACCGCCAGTCCGACAAATCAGCCGTTGCGGAGCATTTACTTGAAAGAGGTGCGCCTCTTTCAAGTAATAATAAAAAATCACTGGATCGAATTTCATTGTACGCAAGTTTTCTCCACAGATCGCCACTTTTATTCAAGAGTAGTGCGTGAAGCGATTGAAATTAAGAAACATCCGAACAATTTTAATCGGGAAGATGGCCACAAACTATCATCAGCGTGGAATCCAGTGTTTGCAAAAACGCCACTTCGTTTTAATCCGCAATCGGCTAACTACCAAAATAAGGCTTGTATACGGAATAGGGACACCGTTAGTGTTGTGTGTGATGGTAGTTGGATAAATAATGTGATGGTGAATGACGACTCAGCGACGCAAACGGAGGCGATACACCGCGACAGCAGTCCACCCGTGACCACGGCCAGTGCAACTCGGTCGAAACGTCGGGTATAAAAGGTATGTATGTGTAGAATGCCTTTATTAAGTAGTTTTGCGTTAAATCCCGTCTAAATATGTGTGCATAATATGTTTAGTTACGCATTGTCCTTTGGTAGTGTACGTTTTTCTTCGTCTTCTAATTTATTTTTCTTCTAAAGCACATCATTATACGACAAGTGTATACTATGTCAACGCTACCACTTTTCTGCTACGATTTAGTATGAAATTGTGTATCTACATAGTTTTAATATGTGATCGATGTTACTTCTATATAAAGCTGTGGAGTTTCTTACGCCTCCTTTCCACAGTTAAAAAACTTAATGAATGGGTACAGGCAAAGCAGTTTTAGAAAAAGCTTTGATAATTTTTTTTTACTTTGACATTGTGAACCGCAAATCAGGGCGCAAAAAATTTCTTCGCGGTGTTATCTTTGGTTATAATACCTGAATAGTCTCGTTCGTCGCAGGTGATGCGGCCCTGTTTGCACTGGGGCTATCGTGGACGTCTTATTAGACGACTGTCCGTATAAGGGCTCTTAAGTTTGAATTGTTCTTTACGTCTGTTTGTACTTGACAAAAACTGGTTATGTGTGGGAAAGGGAGACTGGTAGGTTGAAAGCCTATCAAGAATACTGGTTGGTGATTGATCACCAGTGATAGGAATAGGCAGACTGTATTTACCGAAAATTCTTGACGAGACATAACATGGAGCTGTTAATACCACCAAATTTGATACCGGTATTTTGTGAATACCGGTATTTTTCAGAAAACTCCGATTTCTGTTTCTATTCAGTACCGATGCAGTGGTTGGAAGTGTTATAAATATACTTTATTTATTTATAATGGTTAAAACGGTTCAAAGTATTGTAAATTGTAGATAGTCGTGAATTTATGTATGTAATGTATGTTTAAACACTTCCAACCACTGGTACTGAGTAGAATAAGAAATAACGGACTTTTCGGGAAATAGCTATATATACAAAATACCGGTATAAAGTTTGGTGGTATTAACAGCTCCATGTTATGTCCCGTCAAGAATTTCAGGTAAATGCAGTCTGCCTATTCCTATCACTGTTCAAGTCAAGTCAAGTCAAATTATTTATTCAATGTAAACCATATATATATAATGTAAAACATAAATGTATTGTAGGCACTTATTGACGTCGATACTAATAAAAAAACAGTTAACTAACTTGTAGTTAAGAGCAATATTACATCTCGACCGCGATTCCCACGTACATTTTACATTTTACGTCCAATTTTGGCGTTCTTGATCTCAGAAACAAAAATACATTAACAATTTTGACTTATTGAATAGTGTAGAATAGCTATTGAGGCACTTTTTTGAGTTGTTCTAAACAAATGAAATAAAAACAACTAGAATATTATCTCTACACGTATAGTTCGTAGCGGCCTCGGAATTTTTAGATATAATTGATTTTATATAAAAAAAATCTTATTCTAAACCAAAAAACATCGAAAATCGCTTTAAGTTACCTGTGAATTTCTCCTATCTATGATAATATTATTGAGCAAAATTTATACCCGAATAATTGTTACTTCATGAGGAATAAGGATTTTATAATGAATTTATCATTGATATGTTTATATTGAAGGTGTCTACACATTCATTCAAATGTACGTTGTCAATAGTAATAAACTAGCTATCACACGCGACGGTTGTTTCACTTATTCGAACACTACAATAATCCTATTTCGATAAAAGCGATAAATACAACTGCAGAATTACTACAAAATGCGATGCGCCGGGCGGCCGTCCGAACTCAGCTTATTCTCGCAGAGTGGAGATTTGTAATCTATGTAAAGCATGAATTTACTATCCTATTTTGACAAAACGATTTACTACAAAATGCGAAAATGGTCACTTCACGCAAAAAATCACAGACGAGATGCAATAGGCCTCTTAAGACATAACAACTAAACTAATTATTCTACTCTACCTACCTAATCTACCTACCTAACTAATCTACCACCAGCTCGGATTTTGGGAGAGCCTTCGACTGAGAAGGCTTTGTTGATCACAAACCCAGGGTATTTATTTACTTATGTGCCCGGGCTACGCATCGAAAAATTTGAAATACCTTCACTATGCCCGGCGACCTGGGAATTGAACCCGGGTCCTCCGGATAACGACCGACCGGATGGCCACACGACCATCGTGGCGTTTAAAAATAAAAAATAGTAAATTCCAAAATTTGTTTTGCCAGACTGCAAGTAAAATATTTATTTTATTTTATTTTATTTAAATAGAGCAACCAACAAGACATACATTAAATAAAAGTAAAGAATACAATTGATTGACTCATAACTAAATGCTGTCTCAATTATAGGTTACCACGGCATGCACAAACAGAACGAAACAGAGTTAAAAAACGTTAGATAAATACTAACTAACTTAATCTAAAAACAAACACATTCAATATTCAAAATAAGCATTTGAGACCATCAATACGAAACATACATTTTAATGTATTAAATTCAACCGACCTAAACTAGACTTAATAGGTGTCCATTATATGACGCCTGAATTTATGTAAACTGTAAGAAAAAATGTCGACATCATTGTTTCTAGAAAAAAGGTTATACTAATATTGATTAAGCATAACTTTCATATACACTCACGAGTCTCACGGTTACTCAGAGACTATTAAGCAATGAGGACCGCAATATCAATCCTCTACCATAGTTCACGTATCACCAAATAACTAATGCACATGTTTTCAGCATTACAGGTGGTAAATCCATCGCCTCGCCGCTCTATGCTGTTTTATTTACGGGCAGTCTTTAGGGTAGACTCGACTAAACTGGAATAAGGTTCTTATATACCTAGCGCCGAAGTTGTAAAGACTAATCTTCGAGTAAGTCTTATTCCAGTTTGGTCGAATCCACCCTTAGTCCGTTAGTCGCCTCTTACGACACTCAAGGGATGTGATATGGGTCGGTAGTATTCTTTTAAGAAGCTGCTACGTTCTCGCCTTTATTGATTAAGCGTTTAATTAAAGTCCTTTAAAAAGGTCAAGGTGAAACTCTACGTGGCATCAGCGAAATCTGGCCTCCTTCGATTAATTACGCAGCAGTCATTAATCTTGGTTGATGCGTCGAAATTTAGGAGAAAATTGTGTCGGACCGCGGAGGATCGGGGCCCGGAGCCCCGGAGCCCCGAGGCCCGGCTTAACACGCGTGACGTCAATCACCGCTGCTTTGTTTAAAGATGAGTTCAAAAAGATGTTAGGAAAGGATAACAGCTGCTCCGTGACGTAACAGCTTTACTTACAGATTTTGTTAATTAAACAAAATTGATAGCTTTTGAGATAATACGCTTAGCTTATAAAAAATGTTAGGTTAGTTAATTCTTATTTATGAAAAAACAAGCGGCCGCTCGCGGTTTCACCCGCGTCGTTCCCATTCCCGTGGGAATAGCGGGATAAAAAGTATCCTATGTGTTAATCCAAGTTATAAACTATCTGTATGCCGAATTTCATCCAAATCCATTGAGTAGTTTTTACGTGAAAGAGTAACAAACATCCATCTATACGTTTCCGTGGAAATATCGGGATAAAAAGTATCCTATGTGTTAATCCAGGTTATAAACTATCTGTATGCCGAATTTCATGCAAATCCATTCAGTAGTTTTTACGTGAAAGAGTAACAAATATCCATACTTACAAACTTTCGCGTTTATAATATTAGTAGGATAATTTAGATTATACATACATATAATCACGACTATTGTCCCCGAAGGGTTAGTCAGAGACTAGGCAATGAGGACAGCAAGAGCAGTCCTCTACCTTAATCCACTTTTCACCAAATACAGACAGGTTTTAGATTATGATTTAGGTTATATTTACTATTATTATTATTTTAATCTGCCGTGTTAAACACCCGTCCCTGAGAGCACGAACTTACCTTGTATACGGTACGTAACGATAGGATATCATAAAATAATAAATAAATGAATAAATAAACTTTCCTACACTCACATCAATTATCTAGCCCAAGAGAAGCTTCGTATGAAACTCGTTAAATGGTTACTAGACAACGGATAAACAAACTTAAAATACTTAAATACATACTTATTATACATAGAAAAAACCCAGACCCGAGACAATTTAGAAAAACAATAATTTCTAAATTGACCCGACCGGGGATCGAACCCGGGACCTCAGAGATGGCGACACCATGAAAACCGGTGTAAAAACCACTCGACTAAGGTCGTCAAATAATAATACGTAAATAGCTTAACGCGAGTTAATCCGTAAAAAGCGTTGGCGTTAAATGTCAATGTGTGATTAAGAGACTTACATACGTTATAATCACGACTATTGTCTCCGAAGGGTTAGTCAGAGACTAGGCAATGAGGACCGCAAAAGCAGTCTTCTGCCATAGTCCACTTTTCACCAAATAGCGACTGCACATGTGCTCAGCATGACAGGTGGTGAGCCCATCACCACTCTATGCTGTTAGAAGTATGTGCAGTCTTTAGTCCGTTAGTCGCCTTTTACGACACCCAAGAGAAGAGAGGGAGTAGTAGTATTCTTTCACCGGTACGCGACGCAGTTATGTAAAAAGCGTTGGCGTTAAATATCAAAGTGTGAGTAAGATGTTGTGATTTTATCATAATTATGTTACAGCGTAGCACTGATAATTAGGGTTAGACCTAGTGGTAGTATAATCTATCAAAAACTAACTCTATTTACATCGACTTAGCACATTTTGAAATAACTTCAATTAAGTATTAAATTCCAGTACACTTACACAGCAAAGTCAAGTATAAACTTCACTTCGAGCTCATAGATAGTATTTAATGTAGGAAGTAGTCGCAGCTTAATATTTTAGAGCGGGGTGGTGTACGGACCAACTTTTATAAATAAAAATCGTCGGAGCCGTAAAAGTTTTCAAATTAGACGAAGTGCTGCGGAGTGGCGACATAGGGGTGTAGCCTCCCGATGTCCCATTGAGGTAGAGCGGTCTCGGGGCTGGCGTGGAGTGCTTTAAAAGGTTGTCTCAATTTTAGCTTGATAACAAAGTCAAAGTCAAGGTCAAATTATTTAATAAACATAAAAGCTCAGATGTCGTAATTCTAGACACTAATTAGCAGTTGCTAACTATTGACTTTCTATCGTTTTTAGTCTTTGTGACGACGTTATCTGGACGCACACCATACCGACATGAGGTGGCGAGGGATAGAGATGTATTATTACGCATTTCGGTTTTCCATACAAACTTCCAAGTCGAAATTTTTGAAAACCAATAAGCCAATTTTTATGAAATTGCATGCTAAAGTAAAACACAGGGATCTAAATAGTTTGTTGAAAACATTAAAAAAAAGCGTTTTTTTTAGCTGAGTTATTGTGATTTAAAGTCCACTATAGAAAGTCAAAAATCGCAATAAATCTGTTAAATAAACATTTTTTTTTTAATGTTTTCAACAAACTAATTAAATCCCCTGTGTTTTCCTTCAGCATGCAGTTTCATCAAAATTGGCTCATAGGTTTATAAAAATTTCGACTTGGAAGTTTGTATGGGAAATCGAAATGCGTAAACTCTCTTAAGGGATTTGAGGAAAGCCTTTACCTAGCAGTAGGACAGTTTAAGCTAGAGAAAAGAAAGCCTTCACAGGCACTTATTGGCGTCAAAGCTATAAAAGCCTCCATAGGTAGGAATCTGTTTACACTCATCACATCACACATTTTCACACACCCTAACACTCTCATTTACACTACTGTCACTTTCTGTCATATCATTTTAAATTGCTTTGGCTTGTTTGTTTGTTTTTTTTATATTATTTTGTTTTAATCAAAGGTTCTTTTTAACTTTTTTTTTATTTTACAAATTGTTTGTATCAGAACCGGAGCTCCATACAAAGTTTAAATCAAGTAAATTCGGCAGATCGCTCTCTGGTTACAGCGTGTCAGGCCTGCGAGCCTTGTGCGGTGACCACTGAAGTTACCTGATACACTCTAGCTCTTAAAAATATGCAAATTCCCTAAATAAGGATTACTGCCATGTGTATATGTATTGTTCTTTGTCAAATAAACGACATTGTTATTATTATTTAGGTTATGGCAGCCACGGATGCAGCGATAGATCTGGCTACTTTCTGGGCCAATCACATATAATAGTTGTTTCTTTGTTGTACGAACCAACGACACGAAAGAAGAAGAATTTAGGTTGACGTCAAAACTTAAATAATATTTAACATAAACTGCTAAATCTCGACGCCACGATGTCTGATTTGATATACGTTTGGCCAGATAACCGGAGGTCCAGGGTTCGATTCCGGATGTTCGGATTTTTCGAAGCCCAGGTTTGCGATCGCTAACCCGAATTTTGGAAGCATGGTGATTAATTTTGAAATTAAACCCTTCATTTGGAGCGATGACTCATCAGAATGAGGCTTTTGCCTAGCAGATGGATAGTATAGGTACTATAGGCAAATCACAAGAAACATTATTTTTTACATCTTATATAATAACCATAAAGTTACTATACCTAGCGGAATAGTAACTTTATGATAATAACTTAAAAACCTAATAGGATTCTGGTAACGCGAATCTAGAATAGGGTTCATCAACTTTTCCACCTAGTTATTACTGTACTACAAGACAGTTAAATTATAAAGTCAAGTTACAGTAATAATACATAGAGCAAACATCCGGATCACCAAGTCGACTCCCGGGGAGATAAGAATTTACAGCCGCTCCAAAGGCGCACTTTAAAAACATGCCGCGAGCTTTAAGATCCACGGAGTTATGAATATAAATGGAAATTCGTGAACTCGCATAGTGACGCGTGGCAAATGGAATTTAAAAACCAACTAGAAATTGGGATTTAGTCTTTCTTGAGATGTGTAGGACAAATACGATAATTCATGATGGCTTTCTTGCACACGACCGATTCTTTGCTGGACCGATATTTTCGGTCCAAAGTCACAGTCAAAGTCAAATGCGTACCACTTAACGTCAAAAGACACTTATAATATTGTTTTCTAAGGTTTACGCGAGTACTACACATTGAAATGAAACACTTTTATGGATCTAACTCGCGTTTATTACATTTCAGGGTTTTTGATTTTAGTCCTGTCGAACTATAAGACCACCAACATCCTAGTCTCCCTGTGACCACGGACCCTGTAAAGGGTTCTAAACGTCAGAACTAACATCAAATCCCTAAAATGTAATAAACGCGAGTTAGATCCGAAAAAAGTGTTTCATTTCAAGACACTTGTAAAAAGTATTGACGACAAAACTATCCACAAGCACTTACACGCGCAATTGGGGAATACACTTTGTAGGGTATCTGCTTCGTTCTTGTGACGCTCTCAAAACGGCCGGGCCGCATAAAAGTACTACCTACCTGTAGTGTAGTTGGTATTGTTAAATTTGCACCAAATTGATAACTAGATTTTAGTTGGAAACATTTATTCTATGGTAATTCTGAAATACATCTTGTTTTTTATTTCTATTGACGACAGACAACTCGAGTCAGTCATGTCAGACAAGAGTACTCTACTTTTATTCTCTAGTACAGAAACATGCAGGTTCTATTCAATCCTTATTTTAACAGGTATGCGTTTTGTTTGGTTGAGTGCGAGCCAAGTGTGAACGCGAAGTGCTCCTTCAAAAATTGTTATTCTGACGCACGTCCGTTATACGTCAAATTGTCAAAGCGGCCACAATTCCGCTACGATTTAGTGTGGGATTGCGTACCTATCTAGTTTTTATCCTCTCGAATGTAGCGGAATGTCCCGCTTGTAATTTACACTCTTGTAATGTCATACTCGCGTAAGTAACGTCACACTCGCGCTATGTCTGTCACACTCGCGCAAAGTCACACTCGCGGAATGTCACACTCTCACTGACATATTATGTGATCGAAGGGTAGGTATCTGTTATCAAAGCTTTTTGTCTCCGTGGCATGGAAGGGATGCGACGGTACAGACGACAGTCAGTCAACCTACCAAAAAATTACAAATATCATGTAAATTTTTAACTTTAACATATTATTATGCGTATAAATATCAACATATATTAGAGAAATTTGAATTAATTGGATGGGTTGCCGTGCAGGCGCGTTTTTTGTTTATTTTACTTCATCTCACCTGAAGGTGGAAGCGCGCTTCACCCGGAATCCTCAACCACTGAGCTATCTTATTTCAAACTGTCGGAAGATAAAAATGCTATAAACATCGTTGTTATGGCGCCATGCGCCAGACTGAGATAAGATGGTGGTAGCTAGCAAGGCGGACTTAACAGCCCTACCACCAACCAACCGAGCACACAAAGATGTACCCCCCGCTGGGATCGAACCCGGGACCTCTGAGTCTGAATCCGGTGGCTTAGCCACTAGACCACAGAGGCGGTGTAAGAGCCTTCCCTTTCTCCGTTGATCTTTTCTAACTAAGCGAAGGAGGGGGAGGATAACCCTATATTACCCGAGGTCACTCTTGGCCTCAGCATTTTACCTTTAAATAAAAAGGTAGGTATCTTTTATCAACAGAAACATTTTGTGCAGCACGAACGCGGAGTGACCGCAGCATTGTTGGGGTGAAACAGTTTTGGCGTCCATTGTAAAAATATTTGCGGCAAAATGAAAATTACGATGATTGTTCACAACAAAGTCAAAAGAGTGTTTAAAATCGGGCACTGATAATCATATAAGGAGCGTTGGGGTAAGTTCGATAAGTTGTAAGGTTTATTTATATATCCAACACATTAAGTATTACCTATCTAATCATCAATCTGGAATTGGTAAGATCGGATGCCCAAAACAAAAATAATAAACAATTTACTGTTCCACGTGACTTTTTTAACAATATAGAATTTTTCAAAAATAATCTTGTAGGACGTATAAGAACGGATATATTGTGGTGAAACCACTTACCTTTTCCACTTCCTAGGTATTATTTCATGTAATCATCTCATATTTTAACTTCGTCTTATATATTTGCTTTTATTTTTCCTCGCTTCTGCAACGATACATAATGTTTTAGTAACTACACACTACACTACACACATCGCAATTCCTTTATCTAAACACATTTACTTACGTGATCTAAATCACGAAACTTCGGACACTATTTTTCGACACTTTTACGTATCCCACAAGTTTCGGATCACTTCGATAATCTTATTATGCGTTTTTCCTTGTAATATTTACATTTATCTCACTTTAATTGTTTTCTATTTACTAAATATTGTATTTTGGTTACGTTTTGAAGTATCGGACAACTTATTTTTGCTTCGTTGCTATGCAACTTATCAACATAATCCAATCAAAACTTTTTGACTTTCTTATTTATACATTTGGCCATCTAGATTTCTCGTTTTAAAAATATTATTTTGAAAATTATGCAGAACTCAGAAACCGAGGTTTCTTTATAAAGTTCAGCCGACGACTAATCATTACATCTCTAGCTTTGGATTCAAAAGGTTTACTCTACTGAGACGATCACCAGCTTCCGAATTGGAAGGTCAAGACTCCTTACTTTCCTCTTCCAAATTGGAAGGACTTGTCTTCAAGTACAAACACCAGCTTCCGAATTGGAAGACTACAGCCTCCAGTCATCGCGTGCGCCTACGCCTGCCTGTGCCTGTCTCGCCTGTCAGCCTGCACCTTCGCCTGCCTGCGCCTGGTGGCGCCTGCCTGCCTGCTCCTTCGCCAGCCTGTGCCTGCTGGCGCCTGCTGCCTGCGCCTGCCTGCGCCTACCTGCGCCTGCCTGCTCCTACCGCCTTTCGGTCCATCTAGTCCACTCTATCAAAATGTCCACCGTATCAAAATGTCCATTGTATCATAATGACCACTTCAAGATGTCCTGTTAGTCAAAATGACCACTGTATCAAAAAGACCACTGTATCAAATTGTCCACTGTATCCGACCGAAGGGAACGTTTACTCTATCAAAATTTGTTATTCGTTTATACAAAAAAAAACATTAAACATGCAACATTTAAGAAACATTTATTAACTTAAACGACTCAAAATTAACACAAGAACATTACTCATTTTACACTTAACCTTAAGGATTCAAAATTAACACAAGAACCTTACTCATTTTACACTTAACCTTAAGGATTCAAAATTAACACAAGAACCTTACTCATTTTACACTTAAACTTAAGGATTCAAAATTAACACAAGAACCTTACTCATTTTACACTTAACTTTTTAACAAATAAAAGACTATCGGAGATTGATTTTACAAAAAACAAGTAGGTATAGTACAAGAGATAGCGATACCCTGTTTGATTCTGGGATGCGACCCTGATTCTATTGTAATTACTTAATATGGAAATCTAGTTAATGTCAATGAAATACCTATGACATGCGTCATTACGATAAAATAATAATTTATCCTCTTTGTACGTGACTTAAGGAGTTTGGATTGTCCAGTAAAAACCTTTTTGTCTCAGAAAAACATAGCTTAAAAATACGCTTTCCGGGGGTTTCTAAGAACTTTGTAACCGAAAGACGAAGAAAGAAAAAGATTATCCGTAAATCGGTATTTTAGACATAAAGATGAGTTTGTTTATTTTAAATATTGAAAATATTTTCGTTTGTTTTTAACGATATTCATTTGTTTTTAACGATATTCATTTGTTTTCAACAATATTCACTGGTATCAGAAAAGTGGTCGCTTTGGAAAATGGCCGGGTTAGTAAATGACGATTTAAGAAAGAGACGAGTTAGAAAAGTCACAAGTTTGAAAAAATGACAAAGTCGTCCTGAAAATCGCTTGCACCATTTTTTTCAAGCACTTTGGATGATCGATCACTTTCTGATAGTCTTTTGTTTTGCCGTCTTTCATTTGTTTTGTCAGCGTTCATTTGTTTGAATTTAAAAATATCGAACTCGTAGACATAACACTGTTGACATTTTATTTATTTATTTTATTTTGTAAAACTGGGCATTTTGACACTGTGGACATGTTGTAAGACTGGGCATTTTGACACTGTGGACATGTTGTAAGACTGGGCATTTTGACACTGTGGACTTTATGATACAATGGACATTTTGATACGGTGGACATTTTGATAGAGTGGACTAGATGGACCGAAAGGTCCTACCGGCGCCTGCCTGTCGGTGCCTGCCTGTCGGCGCCTGCCTGTCGGCGCCTGCCTGTCGGCGTCTGCCTGCCTTCGCTTGCCTTCGCCTACCGGCGCCTGCCTACCGGCGCCTGCCTGTCTTCACTTGCCTGCGCCCTTCGACGTCTGCCAAGTTCAGCGCTTGCCTCCACACCTTCGCTTGCCTCCACGTCAGCTGCACCTACCCCTTCACTACTTATATTATCATCCTACATTTTAACCATCATCACCTCCATACTCACCATCCTCACTCACTTTTTTTAACTTTTGTTTGTTATTTTATTCTGTCTTATAAATATTTGTAAATTTCTTATCATCTTTTCTTTTTTAAATGTCGCTCCCAGAAAATTTTTGACTCAGAGAAAATTTTTAAAGCATATTTCCAAAGAAACCGTAAAACACAACTTCACACAGACATACATCGCCTAACAAACAGACATACGTTCTCTTACATACTATCATCTGCATTCAATAAGGGTGGAGTTCACATTCAATGACTACCACTCCAGAAGGGTGTTTTAAAATGACGATTAGGGCTTATTTTAAGAGTTGTCGACCGCTCTATAAGTGGAAAGTTAGAGCTAAGGCTTTTTTAGGGAGTAGTCAGCCGCTCCTAACAAAAAAAAGGAAAAAAAAGAAATAAAGAAATGAAAATAAAAATGAAGTAAATTAAGATATGCTGAGAGCGGTAGGGCTCAAAGCATAATATTTTAAGGAGCTACGAGCGGTAGGGCTCGAAGCAATAAAGTAACTAAGAACGGTAGGGTTCAAAGCTTGATAACTAAAGTAGGTAGGTACTAAAGTTATAGAGAAGATCAATAGATAGATCTTGAGTAACGTTATAGAACGTTAAAGTGTGCTTAAGAGCACAGACTAAGTTAAAAAAAAAACAAAAAGAAACAAAAACCTTAATGAGCTAATGGAATGAAAATGTGAATGTGATTAAAACATATATTATACCATATTAAATTTGGAAGATGAAGGAGAAGTTAAGATTGAGCTGAATGTAAAGTGCCATCTGCCAGTCGAACAAATAGGGTCTCCAAAAAAAAGTACACAAAGATAAGTTAAAGATTATAAAGATATAAAAAGTTAGAGATATAGAAAAAAATTATAAAGATTAAAAAAAATATATACAGGTAAGAGATAATTTTTTTTTCAAAATTCAATGGCCAAAATTAAAGAAGGCGATATATCTGGAAAAATATAGGTGTGTACCAAGTGAGTTTGGATTTCGGTTATGATGAAACCTAAACCAACGCAAAGTATTATTGGCAAAAATTTCATAACACTGCGTAACTAATATATCTTTACTGAGGCTACGGGCCAAACAGAATTCATTAATATTTTATAGAAAAGACCCAGGACAAGATTTGCCATCAAAGGTGCATCTTTTCAGATCTTTGAAAAGTTGAAGGTTTGGAATAGTTTGAGGAGGTACCTGACAGTAAGGTTGGAGGGGAAGGGCAGCAGGAGTCGTAAGAGCAGGTTCTGGAACGGCTGCTGCGGGATGTTGAAGAGGAGAAATATTTTCAGCTGGAAGAAAGGTATAAGATTCAAATAGTTTTTCTAGAATAAACCATTTGGATTGGAGACTATCAAATGTAGATTTAAGATCCGGGCACAAGTCAATGTCAATACGTTCTAATCGGTAATAAATATGATTTATAAAAGTTTCAACTAATCTTAAATATTTGGAATCACCCTGTAAGAGTTTATCAATTTTAATTTCTAGTAATTCAAGGTAAAGTCTAACTGAGGCAAGTCTTCTTCTTTAAGAATGGAAGAAGTCAAGATTTCGTCAGCTGGCATAACAGCAGATAAGCGAAGAATCTGTTTTTTAAGAAGTAAAACAGTATTTTCTGGTTCCTCTAATCTAATTCTTACTTCATATTCAAGTTCAGACTTGTTTAAAAAGTCAAATTTAGGCGGTCGAGACATTGTTAAAATTAATAAAGATTATGAATATATATACCTTTAGTAAAACTGAAAATAAAAATATTAAATGAAAAGAGTTTAAGTAGGTGAAAGTGTAAAGTACTGTAGAATCACTAGACAAAGTGTTGTTTTAGAATTTAGAGAGAAAAAAATGCGTAGATGGTAAAGAAAAAGAAAGCAAACACAAAAAGAAAATCTCTAGGGAGTGGGTAAAAAGAAAGAAGAGATTAGAATCTAAAAGCTAGTTGGGCGCCAAAATGTCGTGAAGCGACATTTAAAAAAGAAAAGATGATAAGAAATTTACAAATATTTATAAGACAGAATAAAATAACAAACAAAAGTTAAAAAAAGTGAGTGAGGATGGTGAGTATGGAGGTGATGATGGTTAAAATGTAGGATGATAATATAAGTAGTGAAGGGGTAGGTGCAGCTGACGTGGAGGCAGGCGAAGGTGTGGAGGCAAGCGCTGAACTTGGCAGACGTCGAAGGGCGCAGGCAAGTTGAAGACAGGCAGGCGCCGGTAGGCAGGCGCCGGTAGGCGAAGGCAAGCGAAGGCAGGCAGACGCCGACAGGCAGGCGCCGACAGGCAGGCGCCGACAGGCAGGCACCGACAGGCAGGCGCCGGTAGGAGCAGGCAGGCGCAGGTAGGCGCAGGCAGGCGCAGGCAGCAGGCGCCAGCAGGCACAGGCTGGCGAAGGTGCAGGCAGGCAGGCGCCACCAGGCGCAGGCAGGCGAAGGTGCAGGCTGACAGGCGAGACAGGCACAGGCAGGCGTAGGCGCACGCGATGACTGGAGGCTGTAGTCTTCTAATTCGGAAGCTGGTGTTTGTACTTGAAGACAAGTCCTTCCAATTTGGAAGAGGAAAGTAAGGAGTCTTGACCTTCCAATTCGGAAGCTGGTGATCATCTCAGTAGAGTAAACCTTTTGAATCCAAAGCTAGAGATGTAATGATTAGTCGTCGGCTGAACTTTATAAAGAAACCTCGGTTTCTGAGTTCTGCATAATTTTCAAAATAATATTTTTAAAACGAGAAATCTAGATGGCCAAATGTATAAATAAGAAAGTCAAAAAGTTTTGATTGGATTATGTTGATAAGTTGCATAGCAACGAAGCAAAAATAAGTTGTCCGATACTTCAAAACGTAACCAAAATACAATATTTAGTAAATAGAAAACAATTAAAGTGAGATAAATGTAAATATTACAAGGAAAAACGCATAATAAGATTATCGAAGTGATCCGAAACTTGTGGGATACGTAAAAGTGTCGAAAAATAGTGTCCGAAGTTTCGTGATTTAGATCACGTAAGTAAATGTGTTTAGATAAAGGAATTGCGATGTGTGTAGTGTAGTGTGTAGTTACTAAAACATTATGTATCGTTGCAGAAGCGAGGAAAAATAAAAGCAAATATATAAGACGAAGTTAAAATATGAGATGATTACATGAAATAATACCTAGGAAGTGGAAAAGGTAAGTGGTTTCACCACAATATTCTATAATGGCGATTTTAGAAGGTGTCCGGTCTTTCCCCATGAACATCCGATCTTTCCCTAGGTTTTAAAATTTTATTCGTATTTTAAACACTAGAAAAATAGTAGTTATTTCGTTTATAACTGTATAAAACACATTCTATCTTATAGCCTGTTTAGTAACAATAAATTTTCACTTTAATTTATTGTGCTAACTAATGTAACTCTCGAGAAAATAAATTTTGCCAACATCTTCCGAATATAACTAAAAACCGTACGAACTTACCCCAACGCACCTTACACATACATTTTACGACTATTATCCCCAAAGGAGGCTGTAACCGATGGGATCGCTGATGTGAGGATGAAGAGAGAAATGAATAAGACGTACTATGTTCACAACCGTGTTTCGATAGCAAGCGTGCGGTCGGCGCCGGAGGTATATGAGCACTACTGACGTGGTGACGAACGGACCGAGAGTCCTTTGTACGTAGCAAAATACCGTCAACAAGAATATTAAAAATTAGGTAGGTACCTACCGCACAGTTGCCGCCGATACAATGGCAGATTTATTTAATCATCAAACGTTTACACATTTAAGTATTTCTTATATAGGTGTATGTATGTACGTATATAATATCTATTTAATTATTTAATTACATTATTTTACATTTTAATCGCAGCAGTGTGGCCATCGTCAACATCCTCCCTAGTGTTACGCAAGTGACACTCATCAACGAAGGTAAGTGGAGCCACACGTGTGACCGGTCGTTTGAACAACCCTGTTTTAGTTTTAATGTCAACTACTCTTACCCGGTTATCTGCCCCGGTATAAGTGCGTTCCACAATGCCTTTTGGCCACGTATTTCTAGGTGAAGCTGGATCGACAATAACAACAAAGTCGCCTACTTTTAGCTGCACCCCTTCACTGATCCATTTGCTCCTAGGAATCAGCGCCGGTAAGACTTCCTTCATCCACCTACTCCAAAATAAATCTATGAGCCGCTGCGCAATCCGCCATTGACGTCGGAGATACAAGTCACTGTCATTAAAAACGCCAGGCGATGGCAGTGGAAAGAAGGAAGTGCCACCAGCGCTGGAGCCACAAAGTAAAAAATGGTTTGGAGTCAGAGCTTCTTCAGTTGAAGGGTCTACCGACACATGAGTGAGAGGTCTACTATTTATCATATTTTCTACCTCGGCAAGGACAGTAGCAAGTACTTCTTCCCTAGGGGCCCTGTCTTTAAGAACGATCTTTAGAGCTGTCTTTACGCTGCGAATAAGGCGTTCCCACGCTCCCCCCATATGTGGACTAGCCGGAGGTATAAATCGCCAGTCCACTCCGTAGTTAACAGCCTGGGATACGACTGTCTCTCTATCTAGATCTTTGATGGCCAGCTTTAGCTCGGTTGCTGCACCTCGCATGTTGGTACCATTATCGGACATAAGTATTTGTGGCCATCCACGTCTCGCAGCCATTCTGCGGAGAGCCATAATTAAAGAGTCTGCTGTGAGGCTGGGCACGATTTCGATGTGGACTGCGCGTACCGTCAGGCAAGTGAAGAGCACACCGTATCTTTTAGGCCGCTGCCTAGCCACTGAAACCTCCACAGGACCGAATACATCTAATCCACACACTGTAAATGCCCTCTGGTGATGCATAAGACGCGCCTCAGGTAGATCATCCATGCGTGGCGGAATAGGATTGGCCTTTCTTATGCGACAGACAAGGTAGCGATGGGCGATTGTTACTAAAAAAACAATCGAATGAATCGATAATTGTACTACCATGTATTCGATTGTCGATTCATTCGTCCTAACTTAGAAACAATCGAATAAAAATTGACGATCAATTGTTACTAAAAATATTCGAATGAATCGATACAATTGTACTAGTATCTCTATCATGCGTTCGATTGTCGATTCATTCGTCCTAACCTAAAAAAATCGAATAAAAATTGATGATTGATTGTTACTAAAAAATATTCGAATGAATATATATTCGAAATTAGATAAGTAGATAAATTAATAAGACTACAAGTTACATTTCAAAGATTTTCAAAGCTAATTTTCTCCGAAATCATACCTACCATTCACTAAGTTTGTGGTTGTAGGTAGGTATATGCAATTTGTATGTACGTGTGTGTGGTTAGGTATCCTAGTAGGTATACCTAACTCTAGGAACATATGCGCAGTTTACCTAATAACAATATTGAATAATAACGATTTTTATTCGAACACAATTAACTGTCGATTGTTTTTATAACAACTGCGTTATTATTACTAATAATCAACTACTAATGATTTTGATTCGGACACTTTCGATTGTCGATTGTAACAATCGCGTAGTTACTAACAATCACTCAGCGATTAAATAAGTAGTAACGATTTTCATTCGTACACAATCGACTGTCGATTGTTTTTATAACAATTGCGCAATTACTAATAATCGACTAGTTATGATTTTCATTCGAATAATTTCGATTGTTTTAACAATCGAATAATTCGATTTTATTTAGTAACAATCGCCCATCGCTAAGACAAGGCACCGGGACGACACTGTACGTACTGTAGGCCTAAGATTGACAATCCAGTATGTTTGTCTAAGTTCGTTAACGACCATCTCATTGTTCGAATGAGCAGCCTTTATGTGATACTGCTTAACAATTAATCGAGCAACATGGTTACGACCGTCTAATATTATTGGACATTTTACCTGAGGGCCTAGTCAATTGGCAAACAAATTAAACGCTACGAAATCTTCGCTACGATAAACCGAATGTATGGGATTGACATAAGCAAAAGTTACCTACGACGTAAAATTTACGCTAAAATAGACCTAATTGACAGTTTGACGAGCCAAGAATGCCAAATGCCAAGCCAATTTCTTAGGAGATTCTGGATACCTTCAAAAAGCATGGTTAATCATAATAACACCAATATTTAATGCTGCATCATGCTCACAATAAAGAAGGGATGTGTACCACATGTCGTATCCAACAATGAAACTGCATTAAACATGGCTTAAAGTTGTACTTGATTCATTATCAACATACTAGGGTAATTATATAAAATTAATTGTTTTAAAATTATTTTTGGTAAACATATAAATAATCCTATGTTTTATTTCGAAACATTATCAACCAACTCATAATGAATGGCAGTGAAATAAATAATGTAAAATAAATAAATATTTTAACTTGTCGCGTAGAGACCACGATCATGTCATTGTGTCTGTGAAGGCGTATATTTAATAAATGATTTGACTTTTAATTTCAATTATTTTCGGTACCTACCGCTATAAATAAGTAACAATGAAACAATCCTATATTAAGGCGATGTTGTCTTCATCGTCATCCTATGAACGTCCTGAACGTTCCCACATGAACGACAGCACTAAGGCAGACTGGGCTATAACAGGCTTAAGCCCTGAGCCAATACAACCGCAGTGTGCTTTACGTGCCTTCCGAAGCACGGAGGAGCTCGAGACGCTTTTTATTTGGTTACCCATCCTTTAGCTTGGTAATGTGAAAGTTGCGTAACTAACTGGCAAGATCACAAACCGGTGCGGCGCGGGCGGGGACTTTTTGCATTAGTTGAACCTCTAGCATTACCTTTCAAGTAACAGTAAGTACATTGCTTCGCTAGTTTGCATATTTTAAAATTAGTTTTAATTTAACTAGCAAAACCATGTACTTGGAATGTTTTTTATTTTATTTTATTTAGGACAATAATCAATTAGAAAAGTAATGTGATAGGTGTTGTAGTTAGACAACTAAACCCAAAAGCCTTAGCCGCTACGCCATAGAGTTACTTTAGGCGATGTACTCATACAAGATGCAAACGTTTTAATCACTACCTAGTGGGTACTCGCATCTAAGATCAAACTGTTTAAATGTTCGCGCGGTTTGTAACATTTAGTGTTATCACTTATTTCATTACAGACGGACGTCAAGTTGTTAATATTTGAGAAATTCTTGGCAGCATGCGTTTGCTTGTGGTCTTCAGTCTTAATTTATTTATATTATAAGCTGAAAAATGGGTTTGGTCTCATATCAATATCATATTATGGTAGGTAAGTCACTCGTCATCATTATAAGTACTTATTTACAAACGTGCTTGCCTGGCGAACTTCCGGCGAAAAAAGCGATTGATTCATTTTTCAAATTGTCTCAAGGAGTCTACCCGAATTTCTTAGTAAAGTGACATTCAATTCACTAAAACTCCTACCTATTTATTAATCTTACATAAGCGTTAGATTATCATCAAACAAAAAAATACTAAGACAAGCCTGTATGTTCTATATCCCTTAGCTTATCGATATCGATGTAGCCTAGCGAATTTGATGAGCGATTTTGACGCTGTCACCGGTCGAGCGTTTGCCAGTTGACTAGGCCCTCTGGCTCGGACCAAATATCACAATGGACAGAGTCTTTGGATTTTTAGCATGTCCGTATTTTGTTAGTGTGCAGCTTTCTATCTGTACATGTGTGCGTGACTAAAGATGTGACTAGTATATCGATATAATCACTTTAATGTGGTGTGTACCTAGTTCGTTATTATAATTGGGGGTTAAAGTTACTCACGTCCGTAGGTTTACCGCTTAGACCCTACACGTGACCCTTGGGTGGTGCTAAATGAGTGACACTGACTGAGTGCTAGAGCCACGCACGCTGCGTTGCAGCACGCCGGGCACGCTGGGCCGGCTCGCCCGGCGTAAATACCAACCTCTCACTAAGGGTGTTACCCGACCAATCGATCGATCGTCGATCGACGGCATCGATCAACGTCGACCAAAGTTGATCGACTGGTCTGGTAGCTTTAATCGATCGACGGATACCTACCGTTTGACTAACCAATCGATCGACGACGGTCGGTCGACGTTGATCGATAGGTGTGGTAGCTTTAATCAATCGACGGATACCGTTCGTCTAACCCATCGATCGACGGTCGGTCGACGTTGATCGATTAACCCTGGCTAAATTCCATCAGCGAAATGTATTCAGAAAAGGACTCGTTGTTCTTGGCCAGTACGATGTTGCTCGTACTATTATTACGGAGACGCAAACGCAGAAGAATCTGGATGCGGCCGTTTTTTAAAGCCAACGATCGCTTATTTTATCCAAATGACATTTTAAGCAGCGGTTTTTGTTTTTGTTTTTTTTTGCGTAGCGATTGTCATGAATTTCGAGGTTAGTAGTTTCGAGGGAGGTAGAGAGGAGGGGGATGGAGGGGGTACGGTAATGGTAACTTAGTAGAATATTTGTTTTTTTTTCCTAAAAATAACCTAAAATAACCTCAAAATAAAAATATCTTAAAAACTATGCATTTTCGCACTTTGGCTCCCCCTCCCCCTCCCCTTCCCCCCTTTTTCGGTGTTGCTTAATCTAAAGTGTGCCGGCCGTTAGGGGAGGAATAGGTTTAAGGAAGGAATAGGAATTGGGAGGAGGGGGGGGGGGGGAAGGGGCCTCCGGAACCCTCACTAGTCGGACGAAACACAACAGCACCAAGTGCCATTATTTCACGCCGAATATTAGAGAGGGTGGTATTACGCCGGGCGAGCCGGCCCAATGCGTGCTGCAATGCAGCGTGGCTCTACCACTCAGAAAAGTGAAGCGGCCGGTGCGTCTAATCAAACAGCTCGATTTAACACCCAATCCATTTTACCGGTCGATTGTCGATCGACGTCGACTAATCCATTCTACCATCGATCGATGCCATCGATCGACGATCGATCGATTGGTCTGGTAACACCCTAATATCCGGCGTGAAATAATAGCCCTTGGTGCTGTTGTGTTTCGTTCGGGCAGTGAGGGTTCCGGAGGCCTCCACCCCCTCGCTCACAATTCCTATTCCTTCCTTAAATGCCGGCAACACATCTGCGATTCCTCTGGTGTTGCGGGTGTCTATGGGCGGCGGAGATTACTCTCCATCAGGTGACCCGCCTGCTCGTTTGCCTCCTTCTATTATAACAAACAAATTAAAAATAATAATTTGTGTAGTAAAGTGAAGAGCAATACTTTTTACTATTCATATTCCCGCCCATATTATTAAGATTCAATTTTGAACTAAGGCTAAAATTTTTACTGTAAAAAAAGATTTTCAAAATGTTTGAAACAGAGCCTTGAATATTTTGTAGGCTCTCAGTTATCACGTCTAATAGCTTTAACCCATTCACGTCTTATTTCCGGGCATTTTGGAAACCTAAAAAAAGAATATTAGTAATATCGATAAAGCTTCGATACACAAATACGTACATCACTAATCATTATGCCAAAAACAAAGCCTTTAAATTACATTTAATTAAGGTTTAAAACCTGATTCTTATGAATAGTGTACGATATAGTATGATTTAGAATTAGCAAAAATTAATGCTTTGCCGTTTTAATTATTAAAAAACTCATAGTAAAGCATACATATTATGAGAAATCACTAACGTATGAAATGATAATTCCTGGTCCCTCACACCTCCTTTTGCTGTTCTTGACGAACAAAAAACAGCAGAACAAGACATTATTTCAATTGTATATTACACAAATAACACAAACACTAAGATTTCTTAATATTTCACTATTATTTCGCACAATCCAGCAATGTTTTGACTTAGTAGTCGGTCATGAAATGACACGTCTCACACCGACAGTGCGTCGTTGCCAAACGTACATTAACTATCTCTTTTACTCATATCACACTACAGTCATACAGACAGAGATACAAATACTTTACTTTGATACACGTATGTAAAAGCGGCAACGTCGTAAGACTCTGTCCATGTAATATTTGGTCCGAGCCCTCTGGTCTGCCACGCCCGACGCCGCATTGATTCGGCCCCCCGCGCATAAAAGCCCATCACTATCAAAAAATGGTGTCAAAGTGCGAATACGACTATCGCGATTTATTTCTTTATTTAATTTTAATAAATTTATTTCTTTATAAAAAGTTAGCCAATTGAGAATAACGTAAAATTAGTACTTCCGCTCGTCTCATAAGTGAAAAATCAATTTGTTGTGACCTATTACCCTTACATTTTTCAATGAACAACAGAACAGCAGCAGTACTACGCAACAGACGCAACCAACTAGAAAAGCGAGCTGGTTCGGGAACAGGTAAGTAACAAACATTGTCATTACTGTAAAGTGTGTAATAATGTATCGTGTTCATTTTTTTCTGTTTTAGGTGCAGATTCGGGTTCCTGGGGCCACAGCTCATGAGAAGAACGAAGAAATGAGGGTCCAGTGAACCACTCACAGCTGGTGTGCAACGCACCACAGTCTGCGCGAAGCTTCGTCGCGAGATCTGCTATGTTCAAATATGTAGGCACGTAACGCCAGTCGCTAACATCACTCAACTGATCGATTTCCCTGAGCCTATTTGCGACGAGTACTTTGTGATTTTTCGTGTCGTTTCTTATCCAATTTAAAACTGTAGTCGAGTCAGTCCAGTAAAAAATATGTGTGTACCTTAATCCGTGTTTTTTTTAATTGTGTCCGCTAACCTACATCCCAGCAACGCTGCTTGTAACTCTAATTTAGGTATAGTACCTAATCGCAGGCTTAATTGGCGCGACACGGCTTTTACTAGCTATGAATGAAATATGCACATCGTTATCAGTTTGTTTACGCCAGTAAGCAACGGCTGCGTAGGCGCAGGGCGATGCGTCACAGAAGATGTGCAGTTCTAAGGCTGTCTCGCTCGCACCAGGCTCCGCGATTGCACTCTTGCCCTGAACGTCCTGCCTATTATCCAGGGAGCACTTAGGTTATATAGTCTTTGCTATTATCACTATGCAAAGAATAATCATTTGACTTTGAACCTTCAATCGTTGGTGCAAAGTACCATCTAGAAATGCGAATATTTGCAATATTTTTTAATTGAATTAACCATTTACGGAATGATGTAGGACAAATTTTCAGGTATTTCCTGATCCCAACCTAATTTAATTTTCCAAGCTTGTTGAATGTATATTTTTGACTGGATAGTAAATGGTGCAAGAAAACCGTGCACATCAAAAATTGACATAATAATGCTTAACATTTCACGCTTTGTAGGCTTACGTGTGAAATTTAAAACTTCTGTAGGAATACGTTTTAAAGAAACGTCGAATGCAAACGTATCACTGCATGGGTACCACAACAAACCTAAAGTGCGTTCAGGTTGATTTTCTAAATTGATCTTTATGGCCTTATCACTTAAGACATTTTTCGGAATGTGTTTCAAAACGTTAGGTGAATTACTCATCCAGTTACGCATCTCAAAACCTCCCTGCTTATGAATGAACGATACGTCGCGTATTATTTGTATAGCAGTGACATCATCAGCAAAGCTATCTATATAGTCATCTACATATTGGCTTGTTTGTATTGCACCAACCGCATCAGGATAAGATGTTTTAAATCGCTCGGTATTTTTATTTTGGCAAATGTATTGGGCAATAAACGGCGAACAATTGGCGCCAAAAATCAAAGACGACATGACATATCTTTGTGGATTTTCCATTTTATCATCAGAATTTCGCCAAAGAAATCGGAATGCATGGCAATCATCATCATTAATTGCTATTCTTAAAAACATGTCTTTTATATCTCCAACAATACCTACAGGTTGCTCTCTAAACCTAAACATTATACCTAACAATGACACTTTATAAATCTGGACCCTGCAATAAAAAATCATTAAGTGAGTATCCCCTTTTTTTTTTTTTTTTTTTTTTTTTTACCCGGTGTAATCCCTGCTTATGGATTCCAGCCTCCAGAAGGGAGACTGGATATGTGGGACTCTCCCGTCCCCCTTTCCACGGCGGAAACGCCGGGCGAGAGGGAGGGGCCTACCCACTAATCACCGGGGGGCTAAACTCCGAGAGCGTAAGGCTTTGAGTGGCGGACACGGGACCTGATCCACTAGGGCAATGACCACGCGAAGCCACCCCGTCGCCGTGTGCTAACCTATAACCGCCCAGCAGCAGTTACGCGCCAGCACACGGCGACTACGCGCGCGAGGCACAACACAACAACCGCCCATAGAGGAGGGCACACACACAAAGTGGACCGACATGCCCAGTTTCCCAGGCATGCGGACCAAACGACAACAAACATTCGCTGGACACAAATCAGACACCCTTCCAATTTGCTAGTGCAGGGTTCCTCATGGGTCGCCCCGAGACTGCCTGATGACATGGCGACCGCGAACTGGTCATCCGGTCATCCTGCCTCTCGTCATTGCATCCCCTGAGGAAGTCACCGCACCAGCCACACACACAAACACAATGAATCATCCATAATCACTGACACGACACGAGCACAAGAATTTCACCCATCAGACCCACCAGGCACCCGGGGTGGTATAATTAAATATACCCATGCCTGTGCCCGGCGTCTGGATCACAAACCTAAAACAACATGGACATACACAAACATTAACCTACGCACTCACCCCACACATTCACAACCTCACACCTACACGGCACCCCTAGCTGACGCCGGCGTCCGGGCCTGTCGGCACCTCCGCCACGTCCATGGGCGCATTCTGCTCATCCAGTCTTAGTGGGGGGGGCCCCCAGTAGGGGCTCCTATCCACGGGGGCGCCTTCGCCCTGGTGATGGGGGGCCTGCAGGTCCTTCCCCCCAGCTGGTGTTCACTGGGGAGGCCCGCCTCCCTACACACGGCACAACTTGGCCTGTCCACCTCGCACTCCGCGGCCCGGTGCCCTGGTGCACTGCACCTGTAGCACAGGGCGCTCCGGTCCACCTTCGACTCGCAGGTGTAACTGGTGTGGCCTGCGCCGTAACACCTATAACAGCGTACGGGGAGCCTCTCTAGCGCTACCACCCGTACCTGTATCCATCCAACCGTCAGATGCCCCGCCTCCGCCAACATTTTGGCCTGCCCCACCGGGAGCCCGATCACCACGGAATTAGTCCCCCAGGGGCCGGACCGAACCGCTCCCATGGAGACCTCCTCCTTCCTGCCGCCCGTTTTAAGGACAATGGCCTCTACCACCCTTTCAGGGTTCACCCCCTCACTTAGGCCGAACAGCCGGAGCTCGGCCTTGCAGACAGGCCTGCGTATCTCCGCCTCCTCCGCGAGCACCTCTCGGAGCCTGTTCGCTAGCGCGTCGGCTTTAGACGCGCTAGTCATTCCCGGCACTTCCAATTTCCGGCCCCCCGCCGCCGTATTTCTCATACGGACGGCCTCTATGCCCAGGTCCCGGAGATCAATCGCCCCAATGGCCTTCTCCAACACTGCCGTATAGGTCGTCCCCGCGGCCACGGCTTCGGGCTTCAGGGTGACTGTAACTACCGAGGACCGCGGCGGCACGAGTTTCGCCGTGGCAGTCACCCTTCCGGCCACCTTCCTATTTGGCGCCTCAGTACCCATGGCAAGGGCCCGGGCAGCCGCATTCGCGGCCTTCCTGGCCTTTCTCCTCGCGGAGTTCGAGAGGCTGGTCTGCCACCCGACCGCTGTCACGTCGATAGCTGCCTCCCGAGATGGGGGGGCCACTGGCACTTGCGGAGTCTTCCTGCCGGGTGCCCATTGGGCCAGCGCCGGATACTCCTCTACTGGGATGGTCCCCGGGGCCACTTCCACGGGGTAGGCATGGGGGGCGCTGAAGGGTCCAGCAGCCGCCTTGGCGTAGCTCGCCCTAGCCCCATCGTGCGCCAGTGGCGGCTTCGTTGGGGGCTCGCGTGGGAGGCGTTTCTCCAGCGCGTCAATCTTGGCGCCAATCACGCCTCCCAAGGACTCCAAAATGTCCTGCCTGAGGCCCTCCATCACCTCTTTTCTGAGGCTCTCCATCACCTCCTTTCTGAGGCCCTCCATCACCTCACCTCTCAGGCAACCCAGCATATCCCTTTTCAGGCCCTCCACAGCAGCCTTAAGGGGGGCAACGGCCTCCTTCTTTGCCTCTGCGGTTTTCTGACGGGGCTGTGACCTCTCCCCTTGCGTCATCCGCATCTCCAGCTCCTCTTTCTCATGACGCACATCGCACAGCGCGTCCTTGAGGTCCTCATTGTATTTCCTCAGGCGGCTCATCTCCTCGGGCACGCCCATGGAAAACAGCTTCTCGAGGATCCCCATAACACTATACAGGGTCCCTAGGCCGACATTAATGTCGCGGAGCAGCGTCCCTTTTATGTTGCCGGAGATATGCGCCGCGTGGTGGACCTCAGCCACACACTCCTGGGCTATCTCCAGCAGCTCCTCCTTGGACTTATCCTCCAGGTAGCCCTTTATGTCCCTCAATTCAGGCTCTGTCGGCATCAACAGTCTGGCAGCGGTTTTCGCCAACTCTTCCAACCTCTTCTCGGACCTCGGCTTTAGGGCAGTGGATCTCCTCGGTTCACGAGCACTCTTCTTCTTGGGTGCCGGGGCCTTCCTTGGCTCCTCTTCCTGCTCGGACTCATACTCCATCGAAGGGTCCCTAATAGCCCTTTTGGCCGCGGCAATCCCGACCGAGGTGCCCAGTTTCTCCACTCTTTGGCTACCTACAAGCTGGTCTATGGCTACCCTTTTAGCCTCACCGCCCGGGACCTTCTTCCCCAACCTGATGGATCCCTCCGGACTGTCGCTCGAATCGACCCTGGAGTCGACAAGAGGGCGCTTCCTGCACTCCTCCACTACGGCGTGCACCTTTTGCACCAACTCGCAGTCCCCTTCGGACCCCCCCTCCGATTCGGAGTCAAGCAGCACCGGCTTCCCAGCCAACCTCCTGCTCGACCGTGTTCCCTCCTTACTCCGCGAACCCTTCCGCCCGTCGCAGGCCCACCACCCACGGCAGACCTAGTACAAGGCTCTGCCGTGGCGTCAGAAGATTTGGTTTTAGGTTCGTTCATGACTAATCCCACGAGCATGGGGCAAAAACGGACCACCCGCGCAGAGGCCCCTGTACGCGGGCTACCCTAGGTACTCCAGAGGTCGGGTGGTATCTGGAGGTTTGTGACAGGTTTTCTCCCGGGTTTTAGAGTCTTGCCTGACGTGGCCGGCCGGTTAAGGCAGGCCCTCGGTCCCCTCCCCAACAGCTCCCCCACAGACGCCTCGAGTGGGCTCATCGCTGCGGTTCGGGGATTACGATGCTCAGGGGCTGGCGTGAGGCCCCTGGTACACCCCTTTCGGGGTGCTCCCCTATCCCCCCCATGGTCGCTAGCGGGTGGGCTGTATAGCCGCCCACCAACCCGTCCTAGGACGGGCGCCCGTCGCCGCGTGCCCCAACGACGAAGCCTTTGCATGGCACGGCACCCAGAAGGGGTGCCGGAAAAGCTCCACTCAAAGCCGCTCAGAGTGAGCGGCGAGCGTGCGGCCCAGAGTGGGCACGCACGTGGAGATCCCCCCCGCAGGTCCAAGTGACCCGCTGTGCGGTCCAGAAGGGACGCGCGTTGAAGGGGGTGCGATGCCCAGAAGGGGCACCACCTACTTTATTCGACGCCCAGAAGGGACGCCAGGGATTAGCATAAAGCCCCTTGTCCCACGCTGAACGTGGGCCGAGAGGCCTTACCCCAGGGTGCACCACGAGGAGGTTCCCAAATTTGCACCCCAAGTGAGTATCCCCTAGACTTAGCGGCTGCGTCGTAAACCAACCTCAGCTTTTGTTTATTTGGGTTGTCAACCCCAAAATGTGGCAGGTACCAAACGTGGTGTCCAGAGGACGCAAGCTCATTTTCTGTAACTTTTCGTGCGTAATTATTTATAAATAAATGTTTAATTCTATCGTGATACCGGGCAGCGTAGCCTTCGTCCCTTTTTATTTTACGTTCAACTGATAATAAGCGTTTATACGCTGTAGGGTAGGAGTCTGGCGTCTCAAAGTCGTCGTATTTCCAAGGCAAACTCACGCACCAAGCATTATCTATTAATTCAGAAGTTTTATCTAAAATTTGAAGCGCACGCTACTGATCGGGGTTACGGCGCGGCTTAGTACATACACCTATAGATTCTAATGAGAAGTACATGCAAACTGTGTTATGTAGCTGAATGTCTTTGTCTAAACTATGTTCAGAACAGTTAGAGATAGTAGTGACGGGATGCGATTGTGAGTCAGCTTGTTTAATATTATTTATACTGACTGTAGGTAATTTTAAACCAGTGTCAACGCATTCTCCATTATACGCATTCACACAAACATCGGTACAGTTAATAAATGACATAGAAGTAGCATTGTTTAACCTGCCATGTAAACACCATCCTAGAAGGGTTTTTGTGACGTACGGACCACACTGCTGTTCGCTATCCCTAATACATTCAATAGGAGCCATTAAATGATAATTATCTTGGCCAATTAAGAGCTTTGGTTTTACATTACAATTACACAGGCCTAAATATTCATATTCAGAGTATAACTTACTATCAGAAATACATTGAACAGGTAAGTCTAACTCAGACATTTTACGAGCACACAGATTAAAAACATCACCAGCATTGTTCAAAACATCAAAAGATAAAAGTTCAGTTTCACATACCAATTCGCTATCCCATGCGCTGCGTGCGCGCATAGTTACAGGCTTACCACGCAAGCCGAGCTTATCTGCGACGTCCGATGCCACCAAGGTCACTGTAGCTCCGTCGTCCAGCAGTGCGTGCGTGTGCACACTCTCACCGGTGGGTCCTCGCAGTGTTAGCGGTACTATTTTCAAAAGTACTTGGCGTTGAGACTCGACCGTATGGTTTACTGGCTCATCGGCGGCGGCGGCGGTACTTTCTTCGGCGTTATCAGGTTTCGGCGTAGGCTACGGCCAGTGTAAGAGGCGATGATGCGGCTGCCCGCACCCCTCAATATCGCAATCCCTTGCGGTGCACTCCGACGGCTCATCATGCCGTTTTCCAAGGCATTTATAGCATAGTTTATTCACGCGCGCGAATCGCCAACGATCTTTGCGCAATGCGCGTTGGAATCGAATGCACTTATCCATTGCGTGCAATGGTTTTCTACAAAAGTTACACTTCCGTGGTGACGGCGCAATGGACGTGGTGTGATGCTCGCTGTCGTCATGAAACAATACTGTTTGGTGTTGTTTATTGTAGCTGTAGTGATGAACTTCGTGTTTTCTTTTGTAATCGAATTGATTTTGTATGTAGACAATGCAATTTTTTCAGCTTCTCCGTGCAAAAAATTTGACAACATTTCAAGTTTGGGTAAAATATTGTTTCCTTCGTAACTGTGTAGGTAATCAGCCCACTTGGAAATCAAAGCGGTAGGTAATTTAGACACAACAATAGCTACCTGTTCCGGGCTTCGTAGATAATCACTTTCGTTCATTGATCGCACAGCTGCCACACAGTTATTTATTTTTATAGCGAAGTTCACTATGTCTCCGTGATAATTCTGTGAATCCGTGATAAGTCTTCAATGATATTTTGCGCATTATGTTTTCAGGCCTACCAAATCTGAGCTCAAGAGTGTTCATGATTTCTGTTGGCGAAGTAGCAGTTATGAGCAGTGATGAAGTGGCTTCCTTTGCATCACCGCGGAGGCACTTCCGTAGACGCCACATGTTTTCAGTATCAGAGTAGTTACATAGTTTGTGTTTGCGCCACCGCGCAACGGGAAACAGCCGTCGCTGCGCCGTAATAGAGTGCATATTAGAATGCACTAAGCCGTCGCGCGGCCATGTTAACTAGTCGCCGCCGGCCCGCGCCGCGCAAGAGTTAGTGCATTTCGAGATCTCAGGGCGAAGCCACGCGTCGCTCAGGCCCCGCCCTTCAACCCACGAAGTGAACACATGTGTGCAGTTAAGAGCTAGTGCAATAAGCTCGACCTAAACGCCCTTAACCAGTGCCCCTAGGGAACTGTTTAGTGTAGTGACTACATCGCCGCCCCTCAAGCCTCGCCGCCCGTGGTCAGCTCGCACGACGGTTCCTGACTCATCATCCCTGTAAGTACATCCTTCCTTCAGCCTTTCTGCCTTCAGCCTTTAACTCCGCCGCATGTTGGTGCCTTAAGCGCCAACATTGTTGGTCCAATCGAGCACGGAATACCTCTAAATTTCATGGTCTTTCGACCATAATCAGCCCCGAATCAGCCCTTAACTTTGATTAATTATTTACAGTCCGCTAAAAATAATGTTTCATAATTATATCTATTTCACTTCCTAACATTTATAATTTCATCTCCATACAAAATCTTTTCTGCACGACAGTCGTTGCAAAGTTGACCTACCTACACGAATAAAAATTCGTGTTTCGGGTATCGTGTTCCAAATAAAAGTTCGTACCAGTATCCGATTCGTGCTAACTCCTAGTTAATTTACGCTAACAAGTTTAGTGTTTATGTTGTTGATGTTGATTTTATGGTGTCATACAATTTCTTTGTGATTTGAGCGAGCTAGTGTACTAATTGTGTATTACTTGTACTAATGATGCGTTAGGTTTAGTAGTTAAATTATTGCGTTACGTTTGCGTTTTACGTTTTTCGGTTGCACATATAACTTTGGTTACGTAATAACACACCCGCGTCTAGACGACGATATTGTTGTTTTTCCCGTTTTATTTTTTAAGGAATTTTTTATGTTCTTGTCGTGTTAAATCGGCTCAGATCTCGTGCATGCTCACCACGCGTGCCAAATAGCGTGCTTTATTTTTTCGCTCGTGTTAATTTTATATCTATTTTTTTATTTTTAATTTTTGCCTTTGCGATCGGCTCATTCTTGGTGCGTGCTCACCACATGAGCTTAGTGTGTTTCATTTAGTTTCATCAGTTTTTTTTATATCGCTTACGGCTATTTGCGTGCGTCGCCTTCGCTTCTACACACGTTAAGTTTAATTAAGTTTTTATTATTAGTTTATTTTTATTTTTTTGTTTGCGACTGACTCATTCTTCACGCCAGTGTCGGCAACAGGTCTGCCCGATTGTGAGCGCCTTGCCCAACAGTGGGCTACGGATAACGTGATTCTTTTTGTTTTTGTTGTTTTTGTTTGTTTTTTGCTTGCGGTCGGCTAATGTTACGTACGCGCGTTCAATAAGCATACAGACAGACACAGACACAGACATACCTACACATACACGCGTTTGCCCACCCGTAGGCCATATACAAGGCGCCCCAACTTAGTTTTGCTTTCTTTATTGTTGCGTTAATTTTAGCCCATTTGCCCTTACCTTAGTAAACAAATACCTCCAGCCCAACTATAGAATATATACAGGGTGTTGTTCTTTTTACTGCCTTTAAATTTGTTTAATTTTTTATTTTTTATTATTTTTTTTGTCTCCTTTTATTTGTCGCGATGCCGACCAAGTCACAAGCCGCGATATTTAGGGAGGCCGCCAAAGCTTTACACCAGCTCCTAGAGATGGGATCACTGATCATTGCTGGCGACACCAAACATTCCATAACGGAATTCAACGTGCGTTTCGCACAGATACAGGGCATAAAGGAGAAGCTGGACTCAGTGTATTATAGCATTCTTGACGAGGAGGACCTGGACGAGAAGACCGAGAAGGCATACACTGAGAACCACACAAAAGCCTCCGGGGCGTACATTGGGATTCTTGTGGCTAGGGAGGAAATCTTACCCTCTTCCACGTCATCCCCAACCCATAGCGCTCAGCCCAGTTTCGGCTTCAATACGCCCACAGCCGTCCTCCCCAAGATAGCGCTGCCCAGGTTCAGCTCAAAAGTGGAGGACTGGCCTTCCTTCATTGCGCTGTTTAGGAGTCTGACTGACGACATGGCGACCCTGTCGGACGCAGTCAAGCTCCACTACCTATTCTCATGTCTCAGCGGTGAGGCATTAAGTATGGTGTCCCACTTAAAGGTCACCAATGAAAATTTTGCCGTGGCCATGGACATCCTCACCAAGCGGTACGAGAACCGCCGGGTTCTCATTGATAGTTTTGTGGACATCATCCTGGGGCTGCCAAGCATCCATACGCGCTCGAACATCCGCACACTGTTCCTCACGCCGCTCATATCGGCTCAGTGTGCCCTCAACAATTTAGACTTGCCCATAGGAGACGATTACGTGTTTGTGTCAATAGTGGTGCGGAAGCTCAAGGGCGAGCTCCGCACGCTATTTGAACGCAGGCACGGGTCTAGTAACACCCTGCCCACGTTAAGGGACCTTATCTCCTACCTCGAGGAGCACGCGCGCTGTGTGGAGACAGAGTTCTCCAACATAGCCATGGCTCAACCCATTCAGCCCCAGCCCGGCCCTTCTCGTAGCCGCGCGCCTCCTCAGTTGCCCCATCGCACTTATGCTCAGATGGCTCAGCAACAACCCGACCATTACCGTGGCCGTTCCTCAGCTCCATCGCCTCACCGCGCCCATGAGCAGCCTACTCACCAACCGTTCCGCCCAGCGCAGCAAATGCGTCACCGCCCGTCCACCTCCCCGGCTCGCAGTCAGCCCTTCCCCGTCTACTCGGGCTACCAGCAAAGCTGCTCCTCATCATCGTCATCGTCCTCTTCCTCACGCTCGACGCCCTACTGTCCCTATTGTGCCATTAGGGGACATACGCTCATGACGTGCAGCTGGTACAATGCCCAGCCAACACAGGGCCGTTGGGACTTCGTACAGGCACGCGAGCGCTGCCAGCGTTGTCTCGGCCGTCACTACGAGAGCGAGTGCAGGTCAAGGGGGGCATGCAAGAACTGTGGGAGTACGAACCACCACACGTCCCTCCATCGACCAGACGGCCCAACGCACTCAGCTCATTCGTCGTCTGTACATGTGCCCCCACCACAGCTGACAGAGCACTCGAGGGAGCGTCCCAGAAACAGCAGGCGGCACGAACCCGCACATGCCAAACAGGCGCAACCCAGCTCTGCTCACAGAGCCAGCCCGCCCAGGTCCGGTTCGCCAGGTAGGCCCCGCGAACGCCGCCAGCAATTATGACTCCCTACTATCACAGAGCACCCTAGCGAAGAGGTAGATTTAGCCCATGCCCAGTCAACCCATGCCCACACAGCTGATACATACTCAGCTCATACAATTTCAGCTGATACTCAATCAGCTCACTCACCTTCTGTGCCCACTGGCACACCCATTTTGTTGCCAACCGTCTCACTAAGAGTCGCGGACGTACATGGCCATCTTCACACAGCCAGGGCTTTATTGGACTGTGGCAGTATGCTGACGTTAATAACGTCACGCATGGCACGACTTTTGAACCTGCCATTAAAACCCACTTCTTTAAAAATTACAGGAGTTGGGAATCAGCACAAACATGAGTCAAAGGCGGCAATAACAATAGTATGCCGACCCACTCACAATGATACTCCTACAATTACTGCCACAGCTCACATTTTAAAAAACGTCACTGGCTACCTTCCCTTAGAGAAGGTACCAAACATTTCCCACGTACTAGGCCAGCCACCCGTGCCATTGGCTGACCAGCTTTACCACACACCAGCCCCGATTGACCTCTTATTGGGGTCGGACGTTCTTGGTCAAGTGTTGGACGGGACTAAGGTCTCGTTGGGCCCGGGCAAGCCCATAGCCTTCGGCACGATTTTCGACTTCGCGTTGATAGGACCCATTGAGGACTTGTATGCGCAGCCGGCGCGGCAGGTTAACTCAGCTCACGTCGTCAGCTCACAACCAGACTCAGCTGAATCAGCCCAGGACATACGTCAGAGTCTGGAAAGGTTCTGGGAGTCTGAGGAGCCCCTCCCTCAATCTCACACTCATAATGATCCCCTGGAGGAACAATGCGAGGAAATCTTCCGCTCTACCACTACACGCGATCCCTCAGGCAGATATACGGTTGCTCTGCCCTTTCTAAAGGACGCCCCTCAACTAGGCAAAACTCACCCTATCGCGTTACGCAGATTCCTCAATATTGAGAAGAAGCTAATGGCGAACCCGTCTCTGCGTTCTAAATACGTCGACTTTATGGCCGAATACATCGACTTAGGGCACATGGCTCCCTGTCACCCAAATACATTCGCCCATAAACCTCACTTCTACATCCCTCACCATGGCGTATTTAAGTCAGGGTCGGACAAGCTGCGCATTGTTTTTGATGGTAGCTGCAAAAGCTCCAATGGTGTCAGCATAAATGAATGCCTACACACAGGCCCCGCCCTTCAACAGGACATTGTGGACATCATCATGTCCTTCAGAACGCATCCAGTCGTTTTCAGCACTGACATTCAGAGGATGTTCAGAAATGTGCTGGTTGCCCCAGACCAGAGACGGTATCAGCTGATACTATGGCGGTCCTCACCAGATCACCCTCTGCTCACCTACGCCCTCAATACAGTCACGTACGGCTTAAGATCAAGCCCATATCATGCAATCCGCACCCTGCTCCAGCTGGCTGATGATGAAGGCCATCGCTACCCTGGAGCCGCTCAGGTTCTTCGCAAGTCTATCTTCGTTGATGACATCTTGTGTGGCCATGACACGGTTGAATCCGCCCGAGCACTTCAGGACGAGTTGATAAGTCTGCTAGACCTAGGCGGCTTTCAGCTCAGTAAGTGGACATCTAACTCGCCTAAGCTGCTCGAGAGATTTCCCGACAACCAATGCGACATGCTCAAGGACTTCGACATGAACCCAGAGTCCACGTCCATTAAGGTCTTGGGTATACAGTGGAGCCCTCAGTCAGACGAGTTCACCTACCGCATCTCTCTGCCCCCCATCACACATGTCACAAAGCGGTCTATTTTAAGCACCGTAGCCTCACTTTATGACCCAAACGGCTGGGTTTCGCCCGTTATCTTCCGCGCAAAGCTGCTGCTTCAGCAATTGTGGCTACTGAAGCTGGAATGGGATGAGCCCACTCCCTCTGAAGTACAAACGGAGTGGCACCACATCTCAGAGGATCTGCCGCTGTTGGCTAGCATTCGTTTCCCTCGGCACATATGTGCAAGCAAAGGCTCAGCTGCATACTCGCTTCACGGGTTTGCAGATGCCTCTGAAGCCGGGTTTGCCGCCGTTGTTTACCTCCATGAGCTCGATGCCTCCGGAGATACTTTGGTACACTTGATTGTCGCCAAGTCGCGAGTCGCACCAATCAAGAACCGCCTCACAATCCCCAAGTTAGAGTTGTCGGCCGCCACTCTACTCTCCCAGCTCATGATCCGTGTGTCGGTTCAGTTATCGGCCCATATCAGTATACAACAACACATATGTTGGTCAGACAGTACGATAGTCCTGGCCTGGCTCAATACACCGCCTCACAGTCTTCAACCCTTTGAAGCCAACAGGGTAGTCAAAATCAGCTCAGGCCCACCAGAATGTACCTGGCGACACGTACCTTCTGAGCTCAACCCGGCAGATTGCGCAAGCAGAGGAATGTCTGCGCAATCCATGTCAGCCCACGACCTATGGTGGTCTCCCACGTGGCTTGGACAGCCTTGTGAGTCTTGGCCTGCGATGCCCTTAGCTCTGGGCCATCACGCCCTGCCCGGCCTTAAGCCCAAACACGTCCCGTCACTGGTCACAGTGCCCGGTCTTGACTTTGACCTGCTCACTCGGTTCAGTTCACTAGACAAGCTCGTCGGAGTGACAGCTTGTCTAAAACGCTTTCTGCACAACTGCAGACACCACCCAGATTCGCGACGCTCAGGCCCCTTGTACGTCAGTGAACGAAGAGAGGCCCTACTTTACTGGGTGCGCAGTGTCCAGCACAATGAGTTTGCGGAGGACATCCACCGCCTTCAAACTGGCAAAATCTGCTCCGTCAGACTCCAGCGGCTGTCACCTCTCATTAAAGATGAGCTCCTTAGAGTTGGTGGACGACTGTCCCATGCGTCTATCCGATATGACGCGCAGCACCCGCTCATACTTCCCAGCTCTAGCCCACTTGTAGACCTTATCATTGACCACTACCACATAATACACTGCCATCCTGGCGCTGACACTTTACACGCTATCCTACGCCAACAATTTTGGATATTGTCCGCGCGCCGTATTATTAGACACCGAGTTTTTAAATGCATTAGATGCTTTCGATGCCGGGCCCAGCCGCAAGCGCCCTTCATGGCCGACCTGCCAGCCGATAGAGTTACGCCTCAGCCAGTATTTAGTCAAGTCACGACCGATTTTGCCGGACCATTCCTCGTTAAATCTAGTACCCTACGTAATGTTAAACTCTTAAAAGCGTACTTTTGTATATTCGTGTGCCTCTCGACTAAGGCGGTTCATTTGGAACCGGTCTCGGACCTCAGCACGGAAGCGTTCCTCGCGGCATTACAGCGTTTTATAGCACGCCGCGGTGCCCCGGTTCTCATCCGCTCGGACTGCGGTACAAATTATGTAGGCGCTAGAAATCAGCTCATCGAAGACACGATTGCGCACAAGCTCGCTGGTCAGCACATTACTTGGTTGTTGAACGTCCCTAAGGGACCATGGTTCGGTGCGTTACATGAGATCAACGTAAAATCAACAAAGCAACTTTTATATCGCGTAATTGGCGAACAACACCTCACATTCGAGGAATTCTCCACACTTTTAGCTCGAATTGAAGCGGTCCTCAACTCAAGACCTCTCTGCCCACTTTCGTCTGATCCTTCAGACTTTGAGCCGCTTACAGCCTGACATTTCCTTATAGGCCGCCCACTAACGGCCCTTCCCGAACTATCCGTGGAAGATAGGCCGATCTCCACACGTAGGCGATTCCAGATGGTACAGGCCCTTTCCCAGCGCTTCTGGACGCTGTGGACCCAGTCCTACCTGCATACCCTTCAAACCCGCTCCAAATGGTTGTCCCCATCCTCCCCTCCCCGAGTCGGCGAGCTCGTCCTCATCAAGGAGGACAACCTGCCTGCCCTTCAATGGAGACTGGGGCGCATTACTCGCACCCTGCCTGGGAAGGATGGCGTCGTGCGGGTGGTGGACCTGGACACCGCCAATGGACACCTCCGGAGGCCTGTGTTCAAGATTGCCAGGCTCCCTCTGGATGAGACCACCCCTGGGCCCCGGGAAGATGTTTGCGCCACCGCGCAACGGGAAACAGCCGTCGCTGCGCCGTAATAGAGTGCATATTAGAATGCACTAAGCCGTCGCGCGGCCATGTTAACTAGTCGCCGCCGGCCCGCGCCGCGCAAGAGTTAGTGCATTTCGAGATCTCAGGGCAAAGCCACGCGTCGCTCAGGCCCCGCCCTTCAACCCACGAAGTGAACACATGTGTGCAGTTAAGAGCTAGTGCAATAAGCTCGACCTAAACGCCCTTAACCAGTGCCCCTAGGGAACTGTTTAGTGTAGTGACTACATCGCCGCCCCTCAAGCCTCGCCGCCCGTGGTCAGCTCGCACGACGGTTCCTGACTCATCATCCCTGTAAGTACATCCTTCCTTCAGCCTTCCTGCCTTCAGCCTTTAACTCCGCCGCATGTTGGTGCCTTAAGCGCCAACAGTTTGGTTGACTCGATAAATGCTTCTTTAAAGTGTAGCCACTCCATCGGGTCTCCAAAAATAATGGTAAATCTTTGGATATGGCTAACCTCGTAAGCAGCTGTTGATCAGGATTCTGCGGCCTGGATGACGTAAGGTTGATAGCTTGACGTAGGGCATCAGCTAGGTTTTCTACGTCGCTACTTTTATTTGGCGGGTAGATGCATGCGGCTGGTTGTGGGTCACTATGCTTCACTTGGTTAGAGGTGTGTGATGTTTCTAACCAGCGTTCGACCTTGGACTTAGAGGATCGAGATGCAAGTGACGAGTGTCGTGATTCTGATAGGTCTTCTAAATCGGCCGCTAACTTCTTTTCCAGCAATTCTTTATCAATGCGTGCTTTAGTCTGTACTGCTGCAGCTTCTGCTAGTGCTGCTTGCGCCTTGGCTTCTGCTAGTGCTGTTTGCGCCTTGGCTTCTGCTTGAGCGGTTTCCACCTCCAGTTTAGCCTTGGCCTGCGCTGCTTCGTACTCCAGCTGTTTCCTTCGGGCACGTGAAGATGAGGAAGTTTTCAATGATGCATCTTTCACATTCTTGGTGAAGTTTTCCTGGTGAACATCTGTTTCGCTTTTCACCTCTCTTTGTGCAGACGTTTGAATTCGTCTAGTTGCGCTACGTGTCGAAACACCCGGCGTGCGTGACATTGCAAACGACATTCCTGCTTACAGGTTTTGTTCCTCTTACGTGATCCGCTCGAAGTGACCAGAATGTAACCGATGAGATCGCTGATGTGAGGATGAAGAGAGAAATGAATAAGACGTACTATGTTTGTTCAGAGGAGGGCGCTACTGTGCCACGGTACACTTCGTCTCCGTAATTAAAACTAAAATAATATTGGAAAAAAGTGTTTTTGCTGTGTACAACGTGTTGTATGTTAAGGTTTTTTTTTTGTGATAATTGCAATACATTGAAGACACAAATGGATAATCACTAGAAAAGTGTAAAAACTGACGAAAGTGCCAAACCATAACAACCGTTACATTGTGGATTATTGGGGCGAAGCGGCGGATTCAGTCACTGTTAAACATCCTTCAAGTAAACTAAACTAAAACAAGTGAAGTGCAGAGCAGCTAAGTGCATTTTAATAATATTTTTTATCAACATAACCTTTTTGGTTATAAATCATACGTGAGTTGCACTTTTACGGACCCAGACATACATCCAACGCCATCTATTAGCTTAAGGCCAAATTACTACATTATAGTTAATTAAGCCAACTGCACAGTCGAAGACTCCAATCAATCAACTGATACAAAGGTTCGTTACTAGAGGGAGCCACCTGTGAAAATTTTGATAAAAAAAATAAAAAAAAAATAAAAATAAAGTGGAAATAAAAAGTAAAAAAAAAAAAAACAATTACCTACATACATATATTTAAAAACAAAACAAAACAAAAAAAAAAAAAAAAAAAAAAAAATAAAAAAAAAATAATAATAATTGAAAATCAAACTTTAACATGGAGGAAATTTTGAATGCACTCAAGAAAATTCAGAATGAGCTGGACGAACAAAAAGTGGCAATACAGGAAAGTGGTAAAAATGTTACAGAACAAATATCAAAGAATATAAACAAAATGTTAGAAGACAAATTTTCTATATTGGAGGAAAAACATGATGAATTGAAAGAATTAGTGAAAAACCAGGAGAAAAGAATCTATTTTATGGAGAAACAAGCAAGACAGAGAAATATAATATTTTTTGGTATTGAAGAAACTGAAACATCTTATGAAACTTTAGAGAAAAATATGATCAAGTGGATAGAACATTATTTGGCTGTCAAACTGACCTACAGTGACATACAAGAAATAAAAAGAATTGGAAAGAAAAGCGAAAGATCCCGCCCAATAGTAGTGACTTTCTTAACCGTCGGCTTAAAAATCAAAATATTCAAAAATAAACATGAACTAAAAGATACTCAATACTATATGAAAGAAGATTATCCAAAATATGTGCTAGAAAAAAGGAAAGAGCTACAGGAACAGATGAAACTGGAGAGGGAAAAAGGCAACTCAGCCAAAATCATATATGACAAACTTATAATTTCAAAAACCAGCAATAAAAGAACACTCCCTATATCACCTGAAAATCACACTTTGCCAATAGAGGACAGAAACACACAAGTTAATAAGAAAAATAAATCACAAAAGATTGTACGGTCATCAGTTCAAAAGTCAAATAGTATTACAGAAGGAGTCAGAAAGCCAGGCATGTTAAATTTCCTAATCGATAAAAACACAACAGTAACAAGCAACAAGCAGGACAAAACAGACATAAACACATAGCAACTAAGCCCCTCCTCCTACACAGATCTCATAAACAAAGATATTAAAACAAAAAACAAACATCTTCCAACCCGGCTGGTCACCGTGGAAGAGTATGACCAAAACCCTCCTAACAAAAGTAGCCCGGAAAAAATAATTAATAATATGAAACAATTTCAAAAATTATATGTTGCAACTTATAACGTCAGGACGCTCTCGACATACGACCGCCTATTAGAACTCGAAGAAGCTATAAATGGAATAAAATATGATGTAATAGGAATTTCGGAAATGAGACGACTCGGTAATAAAATAGAAGAGCACGAGAAGTTTATACTCTGCTACATAGGGCACACACCAGGCAAATATGGAGTAGGTTTCATAATAAACAAGTCTCTTAAAAGCAATATAGAGAGGTTTACTGGACTAACAGAACGAGTCGCGTTGTTAAATATGAATTTCCAAGGTTATTGTATCTCCATCATTCAAGTATACGCACCCACTGATGCAGCAAACGAACACAAAATAGACGAATTCTACGAAACAATCGAAAACGCAATGAAAACAGCACATAAAAATATAATACTAATGGGAGATTTTAACGCAAAAGTTGGAGCTCCTAAAAAAGAAGAGTTCTTAGTTATGAAACAATACGGATACGGTGAAAGAAACGGTAGAGGCCAGAGACTTATAGATTTTGCACTGGAACATAAGCTTACAATCATAAACACATGTTTTATGAAAAAACAAAATCGGAGATGGACTTGGCGTTCTCCAAATGGACAATATAAAAACGAGATTGACTACATCCTTTCAAACCAACCAGGATCATTCCAAAACATTGGAGCTTTGAACCTGAACTACTCATCGGACCATAGACTTATTAGAGCAACAGTAAAAATAGTCAAACGAAAGATAAGTAGAGCTAAATTTACGAACACAATGAACAAATTAAAGAGCGACGAAGAGGTAACTAAGTACAAGGAAAACTTAACATCAATGGTATCCGACTTAATAATAGGACAAGAAAATACAGAAATACAAACCTACTACAACAAAATACAAAATGCTATCACCCACAGCTTGGCACACGCCTGTAAAAGGAAAGACGATCAGAATCAACATAAAATATTATCTACGCGCACGGTAACGTTGCTACAAAGAAGAAGAGAATTGCAAAAAACTAAAAACAAGTCCCGATCGATGAAAAATGAACTTTCTGCTCTGTACAAGTTAGTCAATAAATATATAAAAAACGATTACGTAAATTTTCGACTACAAACCTTAGAAAAACATTTACAATACACTGGAAGCGCCAAAAAGGCATTTAAAGAACTCAGAACTTACAAAACTTGGATAGAAGGATTGAGGAAGCTAGGCAAACAAGTATATCAAAGAATTGACATTATCAATGCTGCAACCGAATTCTACGAGAAATTATATAGCGACAGTACCCATACAACCACAATCTTAAATAACAAGCGCGAATACAACAGCGACTGTAACATCAAACCCATAGACGAAAACGAAATTATAGAAGCAATAAAGAGACTAAAACCAGAGAAAAGCCCAGGTTCGGACAACATTACAAATGAAGCGCTAAAAGTGGCTCACATAATATTAGCTAGACCACTATCCGATCTATTTAATCTGATACTACATCATTCACAAACACCTTCGCAATGGTCAGAATCGAACATCATACTCATCTACAAGAAAGGTGACCCAAAGGATATTGCCAACTACAGACCCATAAGTCTTCTACCAAGTCTCTACAAACTTTTCTCCACTATAATAAACACAAGAATCGGTACGACTTTAGAATTAAAACAACCTGTGGAGCAAGCAGGATTTAGAAAAAGATTTTCTACAATTGACCACATTCACACCCTTGAATTAGTTATAGAAAAGTACCAAGAGAAACAAAGACCCCTATATATAGCTTTTATTGACTACAAAAAAGCTTTTGATACGGTATCACACGCAAGTATATGGGAAAGCTTAAAAGAACAAGGAGTAGAAGATATATATATAAAGGTCATTCAAAGTATATACATCAATAATAAAGGGCGAATAAAACTAGAAACCTTAGGTCCAAGCTTCCCTTTGGAAAGGGGAGTAAGACAAGGCGATCCGCTATCCCCAAAGAATCCATTATTAGTAAGATAGATTGGAGCAAAACAGGACTAATTATACAAGGCACCTATCTAAGCCACCTGCGATTCGCAGACGATCTGGTGTTGCTATCAGAGACAGGCTCGGAGCTGGAAAGCATGATTCAATCTCTACATACAAACAGTGTCAAGGTTGGACTTGAAATGAATCTCACGAAAACAATGGCAATGACAAATAGTTGGAAAAGACCTATAACAGTTAATAATAAACCACTGGAATATGCCCAAAACTACATTTATCTAGGAAAGAGAATAAGTTTTGATAGAAACAATAATGAATTAGAAATAGAGAGAAGAGTTCAACTTACATGGAACAAATACTGGAGCCTAAAAGAAATATTTAAAAGCAAAATGCCAACCGCTACTAAAACGAAAGTTTTTAACATGAGTCTTTTACCTTGCTTAACATACGGATGCCAGACTTGGAAATATACTGTCAAAACAAAACACAAAATCAACACCTGTCAACGAGGAATAGAGCGTAGTATGCTTAACATAAAAAAGCTAGATAAAATAAGACACACTAAAATAAGGGCAATAACTAAAGCAAAAAATGCTTCGAATTATACACATAAACTAAAATGGAAGTGGGCAGGCCACGTCGCAAGGCTTGAAGACCAGAGATGGACCGTAAAGGCAACGTTGTGGAATGGCCCACTAGGTAAAAGAGGTAGAGGGAGACCCCTGACACGGTGGGACGAGGATATAAAAAGAATAGCCGGCTCGAACTGGACCCAAGTAGCACAAGACAGAGACAAATGGGCATCTTTGGAGGAGGCCTTTACCCAATCTGGGGTTCTTACAGATTAAAAAATAATATAAGAAGAAGAAAGAAAGCAATCACATTTACTTATTTAGATTCTTATTATTTAAATTTAATTATTACCTAGCATTGTAAACTGTAGGAAATAAAAGGCTTTTTTATTTTTTTTATTTTTTTTATTTATTTATTTATTTATGTTTGTTCACAACCGTATTTCGTTAGCAAGCGTGCGGTCGGCGCCGGAGGTATATGAGCACTACTGACGTGGTGACGGACGGACCGAGAGTCCTTTGTACGTAGCAAAATACCGTCAACAAGAATATTAAAAATTAGGTAGGTACCTACCGCACAGTTGCCGCCGATACAATGGCAGATTTATTTAATCATCAAACGTTTACACATTTAAGTATTTCTTATATAGGTGTATGTATGTACGTATATAATATCTATTTAATTACATCATTTTACATTTTAATCGCAGCAGTGTGGCTATCGTCAACAGAGGCAATGAGGACCGCAGAAGCAGCCCCTACCATAGTTCACGTTTCAACAAATTGCAACTGCACATGTGCTCAGCGTGATAACTATCATCACCTGGTGAGCCCATCGCCATTATGTACTGTTATACTGTTGGATGTATGTGCAGTCTTTAGTCCATTAGTCACCTTTTACGATAACTCGTGGGCCACGACCACCCGCTGTACCCCGCGACAATTTTTTTATATATCAAACTTGTCCCAACAATAATAATTACAAACACAACCAAAAAAAGAAATAACCGAATTGATGCATCCGTTTTTTTTGGAGTGTGCTTGCTGTCGGTCGCAGATGACCTTTACAGCTTAACCGGGCTTGTTTAGGGGCGGCGAGAATCTTACTGGTTCCTCAAGCCGTGAGACCGAAATTCCCCAGAGGTTTTCTGACGGGGGATGGCATCTCGCAAGCGATTCTCCGATCCCCCCAGATTCTCTGGGAGTTCGAGTCGGTTCAAGAGCGAGAAACCCGATGGCGCCTATGGTATCTCGGCTCTGGTTAATCGTGGAGGGGTACGCGAGAACCAGGTACGTTACGAACGTATCCGGTTACAGAGCGAGTGTGAACCGGGTATACCCGGTTCACACTCGCTCTGTAACCGGAGTAGTAGTATGTAGGACTGTAGTAGTATACTACGCACTCTTCATCTACGAGTGCGGTGTCTTGGTCCTAAACTAGTGTGCAAGTTTAGTGTGTCTGGGTGAGAAGTGTCGGGCGGGGGCGCGTTTGCAATCGTTAATGCATCATCAGGGTCGTCTAAAACGTGGCGTGGAAACCTGCGGCGCGGTCTTCTTGGAGGGCGAAAGCTGCAAACATTATAGTTGGCAGCTCCCGCCACCAGAGGGTTCGGATGGTGAAGCGCGTTGTCGAAGTAACGCTGAGAGACGTACTTCATAAAAGATCGGATAGTAGGGAGATCGAGATCGCGATGGAGATCTACGTTGCGTAGGTACCACGGAGCGCCCGTGGCGTCTTGCAAGAAACGGTTTTGAACGGTCTACAACCGGAGCAGAAGAGATTCGCGGCGTGAGCGAATACTACACGCATAGGTGATGATGGGACGCACGCAAACCTTGAAAATTGTCGTCTTATGTCTAAGAGACATTTTGGTGCATCCGTTTAGAAGTGATACCGGACCGAACAAACATTTGTGGCAATGGGCGATTTTCTGACAGCCCAAATTAAAAAGTAAAAATTAGTTCATAAACACTCGATAGATGGCGTTTTATGAAAGCCGAGCCGTACCTACCTAAGGGCTGTAATAAATTCTACATTTTTTTGTGTCTACCAAAACAAAAAAAAAAGTACTTACCCATTATCGATCAGGACATCCAGGACCTAACTATTTCAATTTTGGAATGGAATAAATATTACGCAGCCATACACGTGCTCCTCATGGACTTGCCTTTTACTAAGCGCCATATTAATCTATGCTAAGCGCCATCTATGAAGTGATTACGAACCAATTTTTTTTTTGATCTCGGAAAATCGCCTATTGTTTTTATTAATAGCCCTTTTTCTGTCACGAAGACACCTAGAGGTTGCTTTTGAATATCTATTGTGTCGGTTATTAGGTACGACAGCTGAGCTCCTGAATGAGCCGCCGCCATACAGCTCAATCAGACATTGTACACATTTAACTAGACCACATAATCTGAGGTCCGAAACGTGCGATCCCATTAGCTCAATTCAGTTGCCATCATTATTACGTTAATCACAAAGTTTGACAGCTCTGTAATTAGGACACACTTCCTCGGACAATGCTTTGACCGGTTGGACATGTTGGTTCGAAATCACAACCTTTGGATTAAACCACAGAACAGAAGAAAGAAGTCTTCTGTCCTGTGGATAACCCGTGCAGATGGGTAGGAACCAAATAGAAAGGTTTAAATTTTTTTTGATTGATTTAGGTACACACTGGCCACCTTTTGAAGTACATAGTTATAATAATATATATCTTGTGGAACACGTTACGTATCAGACAAAATAAGCTCTATTCAGTTGCCATTATAATTACGACGGGTGACAAATTAAAATGGCCTGCACAGTCAGTTAATAATTTTAGATAAGTTTAACAGTCGTTCCTGTCAGCCTGTCTGGTGCATCTTGAAAATGTTTTTTTTATTAAGCCATTTTTTTATACACTCAAAAAAGCACTAAAAGACGTCTTTCCTCTGTTAAACCCGCCAGAGACAAGTGGTATTTCTCTAAATTCTATTTTTCTATTGTAAGCAACTTTTTCTGAAAATTCGAGTAGCCGTTTACAGGATATTAAGCTCTGAACTGCACTGTTAGAAATCCCGGGCTAGATTAAAGTTAGAAATGAAATTTTAGACACATGCTGGCTCTTCATGGCTTAGATCTAGGGCACAAAGTTTATAAAAAAACAGTTACTGCACTGTTATTTATAAAATATATGTATAAAATGAATTTCTAACTACATAGAGGAGCAGGATAGCATAGCAGCGTTCGGGTTGTTTAAACAACTTTTTTTTAACAAGTCTCGGGATGGGTGACCAAAATAAAATATTAAGAACTCCTCCGTGCTTCAGTGGTTTCGGTTGTTATCGTAAAAATGGCTGGCTCCGTTCTAAAGACATTAAAATATGCCTTTAAAAAAGTTTTAAACTTGCCTACTTAACACAAGTAAATTATTTAACTCACTCGTGGAAATTTTCTGACACATAAATTGGCGCAACTGTCTACGTCAAATTTGACAGAATCGAGCATAGACTATGCGATATTTTGCGATCACGATGCATAAAATGTACGGTGTACCACAGAACCGAAATAATCAAACTTGTTCATACTAAAGTAGTCTGTAAGTCTATGAATATACGGTACAAAGTCAAGTGTGTTTTTGTAGGTGCGGTCTCATGCGACCGCTTGGGGGCTGAGGGGTTGACTTGGTCAATGATCTTAAGGATTAATGCTAATTACAGGAACTGTTTATTTAGACCGAGAACATTCTCTGTCTACGCCGGGAACTAACGCTAAATGATAAAGCTCGGCTCGGCTAAGTAAATAGCGGGTTTAAATTTCTCGCGTTTCAAAAGCACAGAGTAAAAATGGGGGAATTATCAGCTCAACGCTGGCAGCGCCAAAGGATGTGTCAGACTGCAACGAGTCGGTCGCCGAATGTTTCGGCTCGCAATAGCTGTTTTTTAGCTTCGCTACGGCTTGTGGCCTTCATCGAATCCGAAGTGACGATAAAGATACAGGCGTACTTCACCCGGAATCCTTAACTAATAGGACTGACCATTTTATCTTTAACTGTCGGTATATAAGCAAAGCTATTAACTTTGATTTTTGGTTACAGACTGATAAGATTTCAACTTCTCTGAGGTGTAGTGATTGGATCCCTGATCTCTAATATCTGTAAACAACTAGCAGTTGTCTTTTAGAGCTTTATCCTGTTTAGCGTGTAAGTGTACTCGCGGGATCCTTACCATCGGTCAACCCGCATTTGGCCAGCATGGTGGGTTATGGTCTCTTCCCATGTACCATTGTCCATTTAGCAAGGCCTGTGCCCAGCAGTGCGACGTTATAGAGTAATAATATCACCAGCGTCACATATATCTGTTTTTAGTGGTATATCTCATTATAATGAGTTCAGCTTTTCCCTTATTGGGCAAGCGTGGTGGGTTGTGGCCCAAGTTCTCCATGTGTCTCTCACGTGGAAAGATCTGTGCCCAGGAGTAAGACGTTTATGGGCTGATTACGAGACCTGCGAGGCTCTTTTGGAGTCTCTTGATGGAGAGCAATCACCGCCGCCCATGGATACCCGCAAAACCAAAGGAGTCGCAAATGCGTTGCCGACCTTTAAGCAAGGAATAGGGTTAAGGAAGGAATAGGAATTGTGAGGGGGGCTCCGGAACTCTCACTGTCCGGACGAAACACAACAGCACCAAGTGCCATTATTTCACGCCGGATATTCGTGAGAGGGTGGTATTACGCTGGGCGAGCCGGCCCAATGCGTGCTGCAACGCAGCGTGGCTCTACCACTCAGAAAGTGTCTCTTTGGTACTTTTATTGTTGTAAGTCCAAGTTATTGCATATTGTTATAATTATTATTTCTGTTTAAGTTTTTGTCTGTGTTATGTTCTATTTTATAAGTCAATAAACTTCTTTATATATTTTTTTTATGCATATATTTATAAAAATTGCAATTAAGTTACTCATTTCATTAAATTTAATTAGAATAATACCGTATTCGGCGTTGGCTCGCCGTACCCTGAATCATCCTTAACTCCCGTTATTTACCCGCGCGTTTCCGAACATTCGCATTTTCGTCTAAACTCGGTTATCTGCCCGCGGAAATCCTGGTTTACGCTCTGCAGACTGCGCATCGTACTACTGGCTCTGTATTAAAACTGTTTCTGTAAAAGCCCTTCGTTCTGGAATGCTGTAGACTTATGAATCGTATAAGTATTAAAAAATATAGGTACCTATATTTTTATTAAGTATCAACATTTCACACTGAGGAAGGGCTGGCGGTTTTGACTTTTTCACGTTTCAAAATGTTCATAACAATATACATAAGTTTATTACGTAAAGAAAAAATAAAAGTTTTGTAGAATATTTTCGAGTGCAATAAAAACTGAACCCATTATTTCCATAGGATTTGATATTAGACTTTTCTTATAGAGAGAGAAAGAGAGAGAGAAACATCTATTGACACACAGAAAACAATATAAAAATCCTATTTACTAATTATTTGAACAATCCCGTTAAGCTATCGGGATAAACCAAGACCGGCAAACACCACGTGCCTCTACCTACCTTATCATTTGTTTCTTTTTTGCTGCGGTTATTTTCGAGCGGCGGGAGTTTATATACAAATTGTTTTCATCGCTCTCTTTATAAACGAAAACAGTAAGAGTAAGGGTAATACAGTCGGGTTGTGAATTCAGGGATCGAACCACAGCGAACTTGCTGCCGTCTTCGATGTCGCGTGGTTCCGCGAATTGAGCAAATTTCGCAAAGACCTCAGGAGTTAGCGTTTGCAAATTCATGAGTGATTTCCATTGTTTGGTTCTTTGGATCGCTGCTTAAATTTCTGTTCTCACTAGGGCATCGAACCCAGGTTTACCCGACCGAAAAAACCCGCGTATTTCGGGTTTTCTGGGTCGCAAGAAAACCCGGGTTTGGAAAATCAAAAACCGGGTTTTCGGGTATTTCGAGCTTTTTTACAATCGTTTTCTTGTCGGCAATTATTTGTATCATAAGTATATTTACGCCTTTTCGAAATGATCTCTTTGATTGAACACGGTCAAAAAGTACCTAACTCCATTGTATCTCACTACATACAAGCCTTTGTATGTAATCAAAGATACAAACAAGTTAGTGAAGTTTACTTCTCTCTTAACTTTTTTTTGCACTAGGTACTAATAATTTCTGCTAGACCCAATTAACTACAGTTGTTTTTCTGTGCGAAATAGATTAAATTAATAAAGCAAGTTGCACGTTATTCGTGCGTTTGACTCAGATCAGAAATGACATAAACGGAATGAAAGATGAAGGCAAGATGCGTCGTCGCGTTGTTGACACGCAACGGGAGCGGTGAGCTGCGAGTGACTCCCCCGCCATTTTGTTTCGTCAGTCCTCCTCCCTCTCATCAGAACTCTCCTTTACCCATTTCAGTGGATCTCAGCATTCTTGGCATGGACATCGACCAGGAACTGAATCCAAAATGCTACATCGAGAGTGTTATTTTAATTGCCTCCCGTAAGTTGGGTATTCTCAATAAGGTGAGGCGGTTTTTCACTCCCGAGCAGAGCTGTTTGCTGTACAAGACTCAGGTGCGATGGAGTATGGAGTATTGTTCCCATCTATGGGACGGTCCCTCTAAATGCACTTGATCGACTGCAAAGCCGAGCTACCGCTCGGCAATAATGCGTACCCGCATTATTGGAGATGCTGAGGTAACAGCCTCTTTTGAGGACTTCCAGCTGCGTGTGCGTAGAGACATTGCTTCTCTCAGTGTCTTCTACCTTCTTCTTCTTCTTCTTCTACTTCACACACACACACACACACACACACACACACACACACACCCACATACACACACACACACACACACACACACATACACACACACACACCAATACACACAACATCATCTACGCAGGGGTTTTTGTATTACTTCGATTGTTCTTTTGTTTATCTCTTAGTCCTAATTTTGTTTTATTAAAGTTTAGTATTCTAACGGATTTTAGGTACTTATAACGTCACTGCTATGAAGAGTGGAGCATCCCAAAACAAGTAATATTTTTGCTCAAACGGCTGCTCCATGCATTGCTATAATTTTGTACCCTGTTATCACAATAAAATATTTTTTTATTTTTTTATTTTTTTTTATTTTACCGAAATTACTACGGAGAGTGTTCTGAAGAACTTTTAGATCTAATCCCGCCCTCTCCTTTCCTGTCCCGGACTACACGTGCTGGTCTTAGGAACCTCCATCATACTGTGCAGACTATCAGCACTCGTACCAAAAAAATTGGCAAGTCGTTCCTCTGTAAGACCATTCGGCTAGACGCGTGTGTTTCCCAGCTCCTATAGTCCCGGGTCTTCTAAGCGGGGCGTGAAACAGCATTTATGCAGGCCGTCATCATGAATGGTTGCGCTTGTTACCGTGCTTGTTCCACGGTGAGGAGCGCTCCGTTATTTTGGACTGCATCGGCTGCTTACCATCAGGCAGGATGCAGTCACTATGATGTTTCACATAAAAAAAATCAGTCTTCTTACGCGTTAGTTAGCCACTAGACGAATTTATTGTTAATGATAAGAAAAAAGTTTAATTAAAGTTAAAATAAGTTTTATAATAGTCTTTTGCAGATTTTTAGTTAAGAGAAAAACTGAATATTACTGAAAGACTTAAATTAAAAAATTTATTCTGATTCCAATCTGACTTCATACGAGTAAGTTAGCTAATTAATTTTTGAAGTAGTAAACAGTAAAATTAAAATCTGCGAAAATTATGATATATTGTTGAGGTTTTATTCTGAAGAATATCTCGATGGAAACACGATTTGATAAATTCACAAAGTTACATATTTTTGTGTCATTTTCTCTTCTTTTCTAGGTTTTATTCTTAAAATAAGTGATTTGATACTTTGAGTCATTAACCAAAATGAAGTTCATTGATAACTTGAGGGATTATAACCGATCTTTTTTTTTTATAACATCTATCATTTTTTTAAAATACATATATAACGCGCTTAATCGTGCCGCTCCGCTGTTATACCCGTCCCTTACCGTCGTACCGTCGAGAGAGTGGGTGGATCCTTGCGATACCATAAAGCGATGAAAGGCAATCAAAGTCAAAGTAAAATAGTTTATTCAATATAAGCCTTCACAGGCACTTATTGACGTCGAAAACTAATAAAATTACAGTTGAGAACCAGTTTTAGTCCGTTAGTCGCCTTTACGCCACCCAAGGGAAGAGATGGGTTGGCAGATTCTGCCGCCACATTTGTAAATATATTTCTTGTAAACCTTGCTTCTTGTAAACAAACATGATTTTTACGTTTATACAATCTTTCTGCAATGTAAAATAACTCAGTACCATTTGTAAACACACCGCATATTGATTTGATCGTAACAGAAGCTGCTCAATGATAACCGGGTTACGCGGAAGCCACAATCAATGTCTACTGTCTGCGGGGACAGTGCCTGCAAGCACTAGGCAGCCTCACAGATATAGATATAAATAGAAGCCGCATGTCTACATACTTGACGTGCCAAAAAAGTGTCAAAAGGATGGTAAAAATTCCTTCTCTCGATCGCGTTTGTCAGTACCGGACATAAAGCGGAATTCTATTAAGTACTACTTAGCCGAATCGAACTGTAAAAATTGTGCATAAAGGTTTCCTTTCATCGGTAAGTAAATAAGTTAATAAATTGACACAGAAAAAGTGACACGCATGGCATGGTTTTCATACACAATTTTTATTTATTTATTCGGCAACGGGTAAGCGCTTGGCCTTCATCTCACCTGATGGTAAGTGACGATAAGGCCGAGGGTGGAAGCGCGCTTCACCCGGAATCTTCAACCACTGAGGCACTGGCTATCTTACATCAAACTGTCGGTATACAACAATGCTATAAAACATCGTTGTTATGGCGACAGACTTAGATAAGATGGTGATAGCTAGCCAGGCGGACTTAACATTCCTACCACCAACCAAACCGAGTACACAAAGATGTACCCCCCGCTGGGAATCGAACCCGGGACCTCTGGGTCTGAAACCGGTGGCTTAGCCACTAGACCACAGTGGCGGTTAAAATTAAATTTAAATTGAGCTAACATGCGGCTTCTATATACATCTATTTCTGTGGGTAGCCTAGATATCTAGCGCTACGTGATCTGCATACATCCGAGAATGCTAAAACTGCTCTGTTTGTCAATTAACAAAAGGAACAAAGGTCTGCATGTGTGTAATGTTATTAGCAGTTATTATGGCAAGCTTTTATTAACAGTTCATATATTCACGACTATTATCCCCGAAGGGTTAGTAAGAGACTAGGCAATGAGGACCGCAGAAGCAGTCCTGCCATAGTCCACGTTTCACCAAGTTACAACTGCACATGTGCTCAGCGTGACAGGTGGTGAGCTCATCCTATATTATCAGTGGTTCGGAATACTTAATGTAAATGGAATAAAGAATTCGGTACAATAAATTCATTATTTTTAAGAAAACTAAGCAGCGTCATTCATAAATTGTATACATAGTTAAACTAAATACATCTGTAAATAAAAGTAAAGTATGTCTTAAATACTGTCTCACCGCTGGGTACAGGCTTACATCATTTAAATCAAGTCTTCTCAAACAATCGTTTGCTAATAAAAAAAAACTACGAAAATTACATTAGTCCAATGCGGCTTGCAATGTCGGGATATTTGTGCGCAGAAATACGAGTACATGATAATTGAAACAAAATTGCGGTCCATCTCCCATGTACTTACATTGATAAGTTCTGAGTTCAGTTGTGGGATGGTTGATAATAATAAACGTACCTACCTACAATGCAGGCATTTATATTTAGGCTATACATTTATTACGATCATTACCCTATTCTTTTATTCTCATAACATTCCTCTTAAATGATCGTCAATTTAGGGTATCTACTCTTGACTTGGTACCAGGACTATAGTAACTTTCACGAGAACAGGTCTGAGTACGTTCTCCGAGGTCTTTATCTATTTTTTCCACACCTGATGTTGAGTGATGGATGACCGAAGAGGGAAGCGCACTTTACCCGGAATCCTCAAATACTGAGGAACTGGCTATCTTATCTCTAACTGCTAGGACTGAATAAGCGCCCAGCAACAACTGAGTGACCTTCCCGCGGCCTAGACTTTTCTCGAATTGATGTTCTCCAATGTTTAGTGGGTGGACTTCGCTCCGTCTCATCCCTGATTGCTCCACATAACCCTGCCTCTCTTCTGAGGGTGAGGTATGGTAGTATAGGTAGTGGTGGTATAGGTAGGACCCATATGGCGGATTCATACATACATACATAAAATCACGACCATTATCCCCGAAGGGTTAGTCAGAGACTAGGCAATGAGTCCACTTTTCACCAAATAACGACTGCACATGTGGTCAACGTGGTAGGTGGTGAGCTCATCGCCGTTCTATGCTGTTGGATATATGTGCAGTCTTTAGTCCGTTAGTCGCCTTTTACTACACCCAAGGGAAGAAAGGTGGTGGTATTCTTTCGGTGGCGGAAGGTGGATTCACCAGGTAAAAAAAGGATTTATGAAGCCGTTAAGACTGTTTAAGAGTGGTGGCCTCTTTGATGGGGGTAGCAATGCGCGTTTGTCTGGCACAGACTTAGCTCGTTAGATTAGTTTTTATGTCTTAACTACAAGTTAGTTAACTGTTTTTTATATTATTATTAGTATTGACGTCAATGTAAAGGTTTACATTGAATAAATAATTTGACTTTGACTTTGATGATGATCCCATCATTTTGAACACCAGTGCCGGCGAACATAAAGAGCTACGAACGCCCGTATTTTCATCAGCTCTCCGCGAATGTGTTTTGCGTAGTCGGCAAACACAAACATTTGCCAGAGGGTGTTTCGCACAACTGCCGCTATTAAAAACTGACAAACTTCGGTCCGAAACGTGCTTTGTTCCCCGGTTCGTTTCAATCCAAAGCTTTGCTGGCAAAAAAGTTTGTTCACCAAACCGCAGTGTTTGGAGCATCGCAATAAATCGCGGCTTTGACAATGTGAGAGTGTTAAAAAAATGAAATAGAACGTATGAAAATACGGTATGAATTGTCTGGTGGTAGGATTCTGTCGAGAATCCGATTACCTGACTGACCATCCTCATATACCTATTTGTCTTTCTCTGCAAAACAATATGCCTGTTTCGATTTGAAGGAGAAAAGGAAGATGCAGTAAAATTACAATATCTACACATCTGTGTACCTAGGTATTGTAATTGACCACCTTTTTAACCGCCTATGTGGTCTAGGAGCTAAGGCTAAGTCTTAGACCCTTAGGTCCCGGCATCGTTTCCCAGCAGAGGTACATCTTTGTGTACTTGGTTTGGTTGGTGGTGGGACTTGCTAAGTCCGCTTGGCTAGTTACAACCATCTTACAAAGTCTGGCACTATGACAATTATCAATGCTAAGAGCATTGTTGTGTTCCGACTAATTTAAAATGTAAATATCATTGGTTCCGACATTAGAGAAGCGCGCTTCCACCGTGCGGCCTTATCGTCACTTACTAGAAAGGCGAGATGAAGGCCAGGAGGCTAACTCTCTTTTTCCGAAACGAAATTTGGGCCGATTTTCGTTTGCTATTTATTTGCGCTTTCCATTATTATTGAAATTTTAAACAATTTTCTAATAATTAAAAATCTAAATGCCAAACCTATTTTGTATGAATGAAATTTCGGAACGAATGGAAACCGCTGTGAATAGCAAACGAAAATCAGCCGAAATTTCGTGTAGCGCACAACATCAAACCCCGACCGACTATATAGTATTGTTTCTATTATAAATTAATATTCTATTTAAGGTACACGTGCAGCATGTACCCTGATACCTTGATAACTGTAATAGGATACTCTTCTAAACAATCTGTGCGTATGCGTCACCGAAACATGACTAACATGTGTAGTAGGCTACACATTACTATAAAAACCCTGTTTTTCTCTCAATAAAGAATCACTCAAGAATCGACTTCTGTTGTGTTATTTCGTCTCCCGACGCCACACATTGCATTCGTTTCGGAGAAAGAGAGTAGGCTCCCTGGTAAATAAAAAGAAGACTGGAGCTTCAGGGTCGACAACGCGCGCCCCTTGGTCAGCTCAGCAGTCAGCACCAAGCGTCCATGGGCTGCGGTTGTTACTTTCCATCAGGCGGGCCGTATGCTTGTTTACCAGACATAATACCAAAACATATATTTATTTACATACAAATACAAACATTAATCACGACTATTACCGGAAGGGTACTCAGAGACTATTAGGCAATGAGGACAACAAAAAAGCAGTCCTCTACCATAGTTAACTTTTCCCCAACTATCGACATTTCTATGAGCGACTGCATAAAGTGCTCACCGTGACATGTATGTGACTACCCCTCAGGCCCCAAGCGGTCGCATGAGACCGCACCTACAAAAACACACTTGACTTTGTACCGTGTTTTCATAGACTTACAGTATGAACAAGTTTGATTATTTCGGTTCTGTGGTACATTTTATGTATCGTGATAGCAAAATATCGCATAGTCTATGCTCATCATCATCAGCCTATACTCGTCCACTGCTGGACATAGGCCTCTCCAAGAACACGCCACTGAGCACGATCCGCGGCCACTCTCACAGTCTATGCTCGACTCTGTCAAATTTGACGTTGACAGTTGCGCCAATTTTTTTGTTAGAAAAATTATTGATAAGATTTTATGTACCAAAGATTTTGTTATTATTCTTCTTCGGGGAAGTGGACTAAATCTCACTTCTTGAGAGAAATTAGAAAAGTGACTTTTCACAGGTTTGTTTCAATTGCCAACAACAAAAAACACAAAATTAATAAGTATCTAATTTTTACTTTCCCGCTACAAAGTCATGTGGTTAGTTTACATTCCAATATTTGAGTGGGAACGTTCTATGACACTTAGCTTATACAGGGTGGAAAAAAAGACCGTGGTTGGAGGAAAAGTACCCTTAATATAGATGATAGCAAATTTTACTGAAAGGAAACATTCCATTATTTACAAACAGGATACATTTATTTATTATATTATCATTATTCTAATTCTTGATCTAATTATAACAGAAAAAAAAATCTATACACTAATACAAAATAACTTAAAAACTAAAAACCTATAAATACCTTATAAATAAAAAATATCTCTAAGAGAACCGCTGCCGGGGATCGAACCGGTGAAATGTGAAAAAAATTCCTCCCATCCTGTATTTTATGATAGGTATCAACCGAAAGAGTCATTCTTAAGGATCAATTTTTTTAAACAACATAGTATCTTAAATAAAAGAAAGACCAAGAACAATTTTTTTTTATTGTAAAGCTTACTTACCTGAACCTGCCAATTAATCTTTTTAAAAAAGCATTTGAGGAAGCTATTAAATAATAAAGCATATTACTCGACCACTGAATTAATGAATGACATAATAGTATTATTTTTGAAGTAAAATGATCTCAATTGTTATTTGTCTTAATTCTGAATTTACTGTGGCAGAGTGTACTTATATTGTTTTCTGAGGTTTAAGCGAGCACTACACATTGAAATGAAACACTTTTTACGCGAGTTAATCCGTAAAAAGTGTTTCATTTCAGAGTGTACTTAATTTAAAAATGATTTAATTATTATTACTATTGTTATATCATCATGCAACCGGGCGTTCGTTACTAAATTGTAATGAAGATGAATGATTGGCCTCGGGGTGACAATAATTTGGTCAGTTTTAACGCTACCAAAACACAGGCGTGGCTTTTGGTTCTCGGCGAAAAGGAGTCCTACTTTCCGGGGTGTAGATGTACAATTACCGACAACCTCGTTCTACTCGGCATGAAGTTGACCTCCAATCTTAACTTTGGCGACAAACATCAAAATCAAGGCTCAAACTGCGGCCAAAAAGCTGGGTGTGCTGAATAAAGATATGAGATATTTCACGCTGGGACAGCTTCTAACTCTATATAAAGCACAAGTCCAGTCGTGCATGAAGTATTGCTGGCACCTTTGGGACGGCTCAGCAAAATATCAACTTGCCGCTCTCGACTCGGTGGAACGAAGAGCCAGGTAACTTATAGGTGACGATAAGCTTGTGAAAAGCAAGCTTCACAGTCTCGTTCATCGTCGCTCAGTTGCTTGCTTGTCGGTATTTTACAGGTTGTACTTCGGAGAGTGTGAGAGTGTGCTGTTGAGCTACACGAGCTCATTCCACCGTCCAATTTCTACAATCGGGAGTCCAGACGTACGGCAGGTTACCACCCTTACTTGGTTGATATTCCACTCATACGCACCAAGCGCTATTCGTCTTCATTCATAACGGGTACAGTCAATGTATGGAATTCCCTGCCGGCGTCTGTGTTCCCGAGTGCATATAGCCCCAACATCTTTAAATCCCGAGTGAATAGGCTGCTTCTGGGCAAGCTCGCTCTATCGTCGGCCACTTCTGAATCCTACGGATAAAAATGTGGCCATGAGCAAGCCCATTTATTATAAAAATATATTAGCAAGTAATGATTTTGGACATGTGTAATTCATATTTTATTAATGTTGAATTCATTTTTTAGTATTAATTTTATATTTGGACATATGTAATTTATATTTTATCAATTATGAATTTGTTTACTTACTTATATAATTTTATATAACTTTTAGATATTTGTATACCTTGACGAAGGTGGAAGTGTAGTGAAATTAATAAGTTTAATACCTATGACTTTGTACCTAACCTGCATTTCACAAATAAATATTATTCATTCTATTCTAAAGACAAAATGAGACCCATTTTCACGTATGCACAGACGTATTCTTGGTCTCTCTTTTTTTTTTTGGGATACTATATTGATTAAATAAATTGATCCTTTTGAATGACTCTTTCGGTTGGTATCATAAAATACAGGATGTTTTTTTTTCACATTTCACCGGTTCGTTTCCTGGCTCAAGCAGGTGATTTTTCAAAAATCTTTAAATGCAGCTTTAGTTATTTTTTATTATTGAAATTTTGCATTCACAATGCTATATAGATATAGGATAAAATATTTACTAGAAAAAAAATCAACCAGTCTCAGGAAGCTCGAGTGGGATAAATTAATTATTTTTGCCAAATAAAGGAATATTTCCTTTCAGTAAAATTTGCAATCATCAATATTAGAGTACTTTTCCTCCAACCACGGTCTTTTTTTCCAACCTGTATATAAAAAAACTTCATCTTGGCTGGCAGCGTCTTTCGGGCCATGAAATTCGCGGCCCCCGGGACCGGGCGGTACCCACTAAAACGGCGAGTTTATCGGTCCAATAGCAATTCCTTTGTATGGGGCATGATGGAAGGGCGGGACGGCAAATATAATCCCACAGTTCGCTAGTAGAGAAAGGAATTTCAAAGTTTGGGCAACTGTACGTCAATATTATGTGAGTGTTCCTTTGATGCGGGCGTCGTACCAATTATGAGGTCAATGTGTTAGACATTTATTCTTTACTAGCTTTTGGCCGCAACTTCGCTTGCGTTTATTTTTCTTGGGAAGTACCAGTATATAACCGTATTCAGGGTCACATCTATCTTTATACCAATACTCATTTAAATCGGTTTAGAAATAAGCGAAAAAATTAAACAAACAAACTTACTTTTGCGTTTGTATTAGTAGATAGAATCGTGATCATGGGGAAATTGGCTGGTTTATTGCAAATTGATTATTAATGTTTTGACGGAAAAGCTGTACCTTTCCACTGATGTTACCCCAGGTGCGGTGGCATAACAGTGGCTATGTTTTAAAATCAATTTAAAAAAAGAAATAATGATATTATTAGATAAAAAAATGATGTCGTTCCAGATTTCAGATTTTCGTGTTCTGTTACTCTCGTTTTCCACTGTCATTATTTGTTGTTACCATATAAATTCGTGCTTAAACAAATCTGGTTATTCTACTACAAAATAGCAAGTATATTTGTAACCACAATAGAAAAACAATTATTATTCTGAGGTAACCACGCTAAGTGCATCTAAATTGACGTGACGTTCCCATCATTATTTTTAGTCTGCGAGATCCTGTCACAATGCGCGGGAAATGTCTCAGGCACACAGACAATACGGACAGCTTGCTGCCCCGTCGCCGTTGCTGCAGTACTTTGCATTTTTGCCATTACTTTGAGGGTTTAGTGATCCGCAAGCTACATTCGAAACGGCAATTCAAAAAGATGATTTTTTACTATTTTCTTAAAACACTAACATTTGACACTTAGAAAGCGGCGCCACTAGGCACAATAGAAGTTCTATTTGTTGAGTACTGATCAGTGCGCGGTTGAAAGGTTAAAAACGTTTTTATTTTATGTAATAATGTTCTTTGATTCAGTTCAACAGTTCAGTCGTTTTTTTAAAATTTATTTGGTAGTGATTGAAGAACTCACAATCATCAATATATTCGCAATTAATACAGTTACAAACATAGATAGATAAACTGACATGCTTTGCATTTCTACGGTGCCCCCGAAAATATTTATTATGACATTGATTGTCATAAGCGAGATTCATTTATCGTGCGTCGTCGTCGTCGTGTAACTTCGGGTGCTCAGAATATTAGTTATTATTCTATATGTTCGGGTGCTTGCTGACCCACTCGCTTAGCGTAGCTCTGTCTCGCTCGTTTGTTTTTTTTTTATATACTAAGCCCGGCAAATGACCCCACTCCACCTGATGTTAAGTGGAAATGAGGTCCTGGCGCGAGGACAACTGGTGCAGCGTAAGAGACATTAGCTATCACACTACTAAGAGTATGTGGTTGAGTTGGACTATTTTTTGATTATTAATATACTACTAAGGGCATGCCGTATCTTCCTCTATTGTTTACATATCTATGGTTACAAATAAGAATATTTTTTCCTGACTGAATATTTTAACCATGTCGCGTAGCGGTGAAAGAATTTCTCTCTCTCTTCCCTTGGGTGTCGTAAAAGGCGACTAACGGACTAAATACTGCACATACATCCAACAGCATAGAGCGGCGTTGGGCTCACCACCTGTCACGCTGAGCACATGTGCAGCCGCTATTTGGTGAAAAGTGATTGCCTAGTCTATGACCAACCCTCCGGGGATAATAGTCATGATTGTGTATGTATGTATGTAATACTAGCGGCCGCTCGCGGTTTCACCCGCTTGGTTCCCGTTCCCGTGGGAATATCGGGAAGATCTGTATGCCAAATTTCATCCAAATCCATTCAGTAGTTTTTACGTGAAATGGTAACAAACATCCATCCATACTTACAAACTTTCGCGTTTAAAATATTAGTAGGATGTATGACATTAGAAAGGCAATTATAGCCTAGGATACCGATAGTAAAAAGTAAGTACTTACATACTTATTAAAAAAAAAACTATTTTTTTAAGACTGAGCGCCGTGGGGGTCACCTTTGACCGACAAACAATTTTTCAATTGTGTCTGGTTTTGCGGCAGTCAACGTGTTGTAAATGGAATGTTGGGATCATTTATAAAAATCAAATAATGAGCATTTGACCACAAAAACATCTCTAATTAAGTTAAAAATATGTGAATGGAAACAGTGAAACATATTTACATAATTATGTACAAATCCTATACCTTGAAGCGTTTTCAAACGAATCGACTTTGTTAATTTAGTACTTACCTTACTTAGTACCTTATTTAGTACCTACATAACGACATTGTGCACTACAATATAAGATTTGTTCATAAAGCAGTAGAGTAAATACTACATCAGCCTGTACGGAACCCGCGTGACGTTTTCATTATCGTCTAATGCAGATGAAAGCGGAAGTGCCCGGGGCGCCATTGTGCCAGTATCACACTTCCGGCAGGTGAAGCCCTTCTTTTATACTGCGCGGCACATAAATGTTGAAAGTCATATATATTTTAAGTAACACTATTTGTAGAACGTGGTACATTTATTTATTAATTTAATAAATTGGAGCCGCGTCGCGTAGCGGCTCACTGAAAGAATGCTACCACCCCCTCTCTTCCCTTGGGTGTCGTAAAAGGCGATTAACTGACTAAAGACTGCAAATATCTTTATTATTGAAATTTTGCATTCACAATGATATATAGATATAGGATAAAATGTTTACTAGAAAAAAATCCACCAGTCTCAGGAAGCTCGAGTGGGATTCGAATACGAATCCCACTCACTGAAGACTGCAAATACATCCAACAGCATGGAGCGACAACAATCAATCACTGAAAAAGATACCATGTTTCTAAAGCACTATTTCTCAAAAATATTCACAATTTCACGTAAAATCAGAAAAATTCACAAAATCCAAATTCTCAGTGTGCTGATGAGTGCGGCCAACTGTCAAACAGTAGCCAAAACAGTTCTGTTACGTCACATCAGGAATCTCTTTTTACCTACAGTGTTGTTGGCACTGTAGGATAAAAAGAGATGCCTGATGTGACGTAACAGAACTGCTTGTTGCTAATGACATCCCGCTCGCTCAGCCCTTTGTTGCTCTGTTCCGCTAGGTATACTATACCTAGCGAGATTTATGGGAGAAACGTTGAAATCAGTGCTTTTCTTAATACGCGAGGTTTTACCGTCGTTCATACATGACCATTCATATTAATTTATATATTAAATTGTCTCCTGATATAAAAAACCCTGTGTTGCGTAGCGATGAAAGAATACTACCATCCCTTGGGTGTCGTAAAAGGCGACTAACTGACTAAAGACTGCACATACATCCAACAGCATGGAGCGGCGATGGGCTCACCGCCCGTCACGCTGAGCAAATGTGCAGTCGCTATTTGGTGAAACGTGTACTATGGTAGAGGACTGCTTTTGCGATCCTGATTGCCTAGTCTCTGACAAACCTTCGGGGATAATAGAGACTTGTTTATATTTTATCGATAGTCGTTGGACTTAATAACTGCACCTTATACCTACGCCTAATTCAAAACATTGCAGACTAACGTAGGTACTTATCGCCCAGCTGACAACGCGCACGGGTCAACAGTCGGCCGGCCAGCCGTTCATTGCCCGCGCGTTGTAAATAATCGTTATTTATAATTGTTTTTAATTTTATTTTTCTTATGTTATTGGTTTAAAATTAATTAGATACCCAAAGACCTTCTAATTAAAATTTACAAAATGAATTATTTAATAAAAAATCAAAAAACACGAATTTATTTTTTGTCATTTTTGTCATGTTTAAAACACTTGACCTGACCAGCCCTAGAAGTTTTTTGCGGTTTCTAGCAGTCACCTTATATACGTATCTACAGCTAAGTATAACTATATTAAAAAAGAAAGCTATTAGTAACGCTGACATTATAACAACATTTAATTCTAAAACGAACCGTACCTACAACTACAACAAGCACCGAAAAGGGCGACATAAGTATTAAATTCTACATTTATTGTAAACACCGTTTTTGTAGACTTTTTTTGCAATAAAGACTTCGTATATAAAATAAATAAAATGGCAGTTTGTCAGGTGCTAAAAAGTAAATATATAAAAAACATTAAGGTGCTAAAAAGTTTTGTTTTGACTTACCAATCAATTATTACAGTAAGTATAGATATAATATGTTAAGTGTATGCATAGTAAAAAAAAACCGATATTCAGATTGTGAATATTAAACACTTAACTATAAAAAACGCTCGACCTACAATTGGAACTTATTATTAAAACAACAGTTAAAATTTCTTTATTGTTGAAATTTCGCATTCACAATGCTATATAAATATAGGATAAAATGTTTACTAGAAAAAAAATCAACCAGTCTCAGGAAGCTCGAGTGGGATTCGAACCCACGACCTTTGGATTGCCGGTCCACTGCTCTAACCGCTGAGCTACCGAGACCCCAGAAGACTCGCAAAATTTTTTCTAGTAGTTTGATTTACGCTGCAAGCCAGCGGTATTACGTCACTGTGAAGTCTACCCTCACATTCGAAAGAAATACTATTGCAAGTATTTAACAATCGATAAAGACGTAATTGCTTATAAATTTCTTTATTGTTGAAATTTCGCATTCACAATGCTATATAAATATAGGATAAAATGTTTACTAGAAAAAAAAAAAAAACAGTTAAAAACTAAAAAATGAAGTCCAAACTGTTCCGCAACAACAAAGTTTAAAAAAAATAAAGATGGGATTTATGCTACCGGTTGGTATTGATAACCGTGGGGCTTTTTAGAAAAAAAATAATATTTTTGAACAAACGCATACAAATTAACGTGAACTTACGTTCACGTTAATTTGTTTTTATTCTCTAACATTTGGTAACTCCGTTATCTGTCAATCTCGACCAATCAGAGAAAAGAACACCGCGCGTGTGATGCTAAGAACTATATTTAGCGAGAGTCTGTCAGTTTTGTTCCAAATTAGTTTTTAAGTAAAAATGTTAAACTATATAGTGTTGACTTTTGCATTATTTGTAAATGTTTAAATGTATGTTACCAAATAGCGCCGTCCGTGTTTATATTGAAATAAAAACAGTTTATAAAGATATTTTCTATGTCATTTTGTATGCATAGCAAATAACCCCACCCTGGGGGCTATTTGGAAAGGCACCTTCTTTTTTAAAATAAACCTTACTGATTGTACATTCTATGTTTTTATTTTTGTATTTTTATAGAGTTATATCTGTATTATGCAAAACATACTTCTTTATCTGTTAAAAATTAAAGGAAAAATAAATATTCAAATTTTATCCCTACTTTTTTACCAAATAGCCCCGTTCTATGGTACTTACTGTAGCGTAATCACAAAAATATCTTAGCCAATTTTTACCCATCGGAATAGACGTCAACGGATTTCATCTCAATCGAAATTAACAGCTGAACGTCGAAACGAATGCGCGTAATGACTCCGTGAATTGAAACCTTTTCAGATTGAAAGGAAACATTGTTAAGGCAGAGGACGGACGGGGAAAGTGAGGCATTCCGATCGAAATTGACTGAGCTCAGAGATAGCCAATTATTTTACTTAATCATTAGAGAAATGACTGAAAAATAATTGGCACTGGCAATTTCGACCCCTTTTTTTGCCAGCGGCTGTTGGCGAAAGAGTTGAGAGACAAAGGCTGCGTCGGCAACCACGTTCTATTAATATTATGTGACTATTGCGTGAAAATATGTTTTAATTAATTAACGAACGGTGGTAGGATTCTGTTCATAATCCGATTGGATGGGACCACCCTAATAGTTTACCTTATAGCGAATTCGGCAGATTGTCGAGTATAGCTTACGTGTTTGGTTTGCGATCTTGTAAGTTTAGTAACTTTCACAATGCTAGAGTACTGGATAGGTTACTGAATTCTAATATCTTGATTTAAATTCGTTCCTTGTAAGACGTTCGGGGGTTAATGTTACTCGCGTCCGTAGGTTTACCCTTGAGACCCTACACGTGACCCCTGGGTGGTGCTAAATGAGTGACACTGACTGAGTGGTAAAGCCACGCTGCGTTGCAGCGCGCATTAGGCCGGCTCGCCCGGGGTAATACCACCCTCTCACGAATATCCGGCGTGAAATAATGGCACTTGGTGCTGTTGTGTTTCGTCCGGCCAGTGAGAGTTCCGGAGGTCCCTCCCCCCTTTCCCTCACAATTCCTAATACTTCCTAAACCCTATTCCTTTCTTAAAAGGTCGGCAACGCATCTGCAATTTCTCTAGTTTTGCGGGTGTCCATGGGCGGTGGTGATTGCTCTCCATCAAGTGACCCGCCTGCTCATTTGCCACCTTATTATATATATAAAAATAAAAATAAAAACATGTTAACCCGTTTTGGTCTTTATAGCCCTCCAACCCGCATTGGGCCATTGTCTGGGGCTATGACAGGATTTGCATAAGTGCTGTTGGTTGATTGGGAAGGTTAAGCGTAGCCATGTGACGTTTATAGGTTGACAATGTTTGGGCGTTTTAAAGGAGTCTATAATATCTATAAATGTTGGATAGTTATTCATACATAAGTATATACAATATAATCACGACTGTCAGAGACTAGACAATGAGGACAGCAAGATTGCAGTCCTCTGCCATAGTCCACTTTTTACTAAATAGCGACTGCATATGTGCTCAGCGTGACAGGTGATGAGCCCTTCGCCGCTCTATTCTGTTGGATGTATGTGCAGTCTTTAGTCCGTTAGTCGCCTTTTACGACACCCAAGAGAAGAGAAGGGGTGATAGTATTCTTTCACCGCCACGCGACTCGGTTAGATAGGTATGGTATGCCTTATCTTATGTAGGTACTGCTACTGTATACTTCAAGGAAGAAAGGAAACACTATCTGTGTCAATGATATTTAAATAAAAAGAGGTAGATGCGTTATATGTGCCAAAACTGGCACCATAAAACTATGCTAATTGGCTTACCTTATGCCACCAACAACATTATCTGTCTCGTTTACTCTATAGTCAGTTGTCATGCTATCTTGCTCACACTTTCGTACGAGCTTTTGTCCATTATTGACATCACATTACTACTGACACAACTTATCTACCTTTTTTATTATAATATCATTGATCTGTGTACTTAAAATTAATGCATACGAATTTCAACAATGTTTCATGAAAATGAACTTGTATAAAGCTATGAATTCAGGAACGAGTCTGAAATTTGCCACTATTCTAATAGCTAATGTTATAATGTTTAATTTTTGATTTCTTTTGTTTTTACAATGTCTGCTTTTAAGTTACGATGACACAGCCAGCAGGTGGAGCGAGCTTTAATTAGGTGTATAGCTCTCATTTTATATAATTTGTGATATTGTTATTTATTTAGATATTTTATTTTTATTTATATGTCAATCTCAGGTAATTCGAGCTACCTCTCTATATCTTCAAATAGTAGTGATGATGACAGCTTTGTTAGCATCCCTTCCCTCTCCGATACACTCGAGTGTCAATTCGCTGATGTATCGAAAAATTTTAACGTAATTCATATTAATGCGCAGAGTATTCCGGCTCATCACTCAGACATGCTGGCGTCACTCGACCACAAAAATATTCATGCTGTACTAATCTCCGAGTCTTGGCTTAAACCATGTCTACCTTCTACCTCTTATGCTCTGCCTGGTTTCCATCTTATACGCAATGATCGTACTGGCTCCAGAGGTGGCGGGGTTGCTATATACCTACGTGCTCATATTCCCTACTCCGTAATTAGCACCTCGGCACAACCACCTCCTGCTAACGCCGGCGAGCATTTGTTGGTTGAAGTTGTTCTTGCTCACAATAAAATCCTTCTCGGAGTCTACTACAGTCCTTCTTTGCTTGTAAATTTTTTCAAGTCATTTGAGAAACTACTTGATGACATAATTCCTTCTTACAGCCATTCCATTATAATGGGTGACTTTAATACTTGCCTCCTTAAGAACGATTCTCGTACTTTTTCGCTTCAATCAGTTATTAGTTCTAGCAACTTAAATATTCTCCCTCTGACTGCCACCCATCATTTCCCAAACTCAACTCCATCTCTTCTTGACTTGATTATAGTGTCATCTCCTCAGCATGTTGCGAAGCACGGCCAATGCTCGGCCGACGCCTTCTCGTATCATGATATTTTTGTCCTATAAAGTTCGTCCTCCTAAAGCTAAGCCCAAAGTCATTCTTCAGCGTAATTTTAGTGGTATGAATCAACATGCGTTCCGTGATGATGCTTGTAATATCGATTGGACTCCCGTTACATCCGCTCAGTCTGTTGATGAGCAGGTAAGTATTTTTAACTCGCTCGTAACTAAGTTATATGACAAGCACGCACCGTTTCGAGCCGTTAAGATGAAACATCTTCCTGCGCCATGGCTAACAGACGATTTAAAGATGCTGATGGAAAAGAAAGTAGCAGCAAAAAATAAATTCAAGCTACGACCTAATGACCACAATAGGGAAAAGTATGTCAAATTTCGTAATCGCAGTAATAGGGCGTGTAGAGATGCGCTACGCCGCCACATCCATAACTCAGTAGAAAATGTTGATATGGGTAAAGTTTGGAAATTCCTCAGGTCGCTTGGAATCGGAAAATTAAAACAAAATCCTATTTCTGACAATGTTAACATTAACTCATTGAATCTCCATTTCTCTTCCTCATCACTTATCAGTGATGCCGACAAAGCGACCACTCTACTTAAACTATCTACCATACCAGTTCCCGACTTTTCTCCCTTTGCGTTTGACCAATTATCGGTTTGTGATGTTAAAAGGAGCTTGATGTCAATTACTTCCAATGCGGTAGGTGATGACGGCATTAGCCGCAATATGTTAGTACCCATCCTCGATGTTATCCTTCCCGTCCTCACTTTCCTTTTCAATAGCTCCATCTCAAATGCTGTATTCCCATCCTCTTGGAAAGACGCTCAAATAATTCCTTTGCCTAAAAAAGGTATCCCTAAATCATTTGCTGACTATCGACCTATTTCCATTCTTCCGTTCCTATCCAAAGTCCTTGAGCGTCTTGTCCACAGTCACATTAGTAAGTTCCTTTCTCATCATAGACTTCTAAACCCACTCCAGTCCGGTTTCCGCCCAGGCCACAGCACGGTCACTACGTTAGTTAAGATCACTGACGACATCCGCCTTGGAATGGAAAACGGCCAATTAACTGTGTTAACCTTGCTGGACTTCAGCAATGCCTTTAACACGGTTGACTTTGACATCCTTTTATCTTTGATGCGCTCTCTTAACATATCTCCAACGGTAATTGAGTGGTTTCACAGCTACCTCTATGGGCGCAGGCAGCGGGTTCGCCTTGAGGAGAAGTTCTCTTCGTGGTGTGACTCGAAAGCAGGTGTCCCTCAGGGTGGCGTTTTATCCCCTCTTCTATTTGCTATATTTATCACTTCCATTTCCGAAAACCTTTCTTCTTCCTACCACCTATATGCAGACGATTTGCAGATTTATTGCCAGGCACCACTCAATAATATCGCCGAAGCTATTAAAACTACCAACGCGGACCTGGGACGAATCGTTGCTTGGAGCCGAGCCTTTGGACTCAGGGTCAACCCAGGGAAAACACAAACTATTGTGGTCGGCAGTTCCAGGTTGCTAGCTAAAGTCAACTTGAATGCCCTTCCTAAGGTTGATTTTGATGGAGTGACTATACCTTTTAGTCAAACTGTAACAAATCTGGGTGTGATAATTGATAGTTGCTTGGGTTGGGGGCCGCAGCTGCAAGCTGTAAGCCGTAAGCTTTACGCATCTTCGGCATCTTTAAGAAGACTACGCAACTTTTTACCAACTGCCACTAAAATTGCGCTAGCACAATCTCTGCTGCTTCCCGTTCTAGACTATGCTGACGCCTGCTATCTTGATCTCACGGAGGACCAGCTAAACAAACTTGAGCGCCTTCAAAATCTTTGTATACGTATTTGGCTTGGCTATAATATTCATATTTGGCTTGCGCAAGTATGATCATGTTTCTGAATACCGCGCTAAACTCAAGTGGCTTCCTATTCGTCTTCGCCGGAATACTCACTTCCTCGCCCTTCTTTACAACATACTGTTTAATCCCACCTATCCTTGCTACCTTAAAGAACGTTTTAACTTCCTCCACGCATCCAATTCGCGCTCATTGCGATCATCGGAAAACCTGAGCCTTAAAACCCCTCTGCACGGCACCACCTTTTATGACTGTTCATATACTGTTCAGGCCGTCCGCCTCTGGAACTCGCTTCCAGTTGCGATCAGGCGTGCGCAGTCTGTGAACACTTTTAAAGAGCTCGTGAAAAACTTCTACCTCTCCTTCTAACCTTATCCCGCTGCAAGGCTGCAAATTTCGCTACTCCCTACCTGAGACTATTATGTATAAGTATTGTATATGTATATATTACATTACATACTATGTATGTACTTATGTATGTCTGTTTAAATTTAATTTATTTTTTTGTGTTTAGTAATTAAAAGTTATGAAATCTTTGACATGTTTACACCTCCGATTTTAAAGTGTTTAAATTCTCTCCATCCGACTGGTTGTCTGGAAGAAATCGCTTTATAGCGATAAGACCGCCAAATTGTAACTGTGTAATGTACTTGTTTTTTATGTTTTGTGTTTAATGTAAACTGTTACAATAAAAGTATTATCTATCTATCTATCTATAACTTGTAAGGTCCCAAGAAGAAATTAACTAAAGAATTTGTTCATCGCGGTCCAGATCTGACGGACACTGGTGTGCTTTCACAAAATAGACGAAGCAAAAATATAAAATCTATTATCGCCGAATGAAACTGTTGAAAACTGAATCGATGACAAAAAAATGTTTTACAATTAAGTACATGCTACCTACTTATATAATATTTTTACAAAATATTTGAACGGAGATTTACTTTTATACTACCTAAAAGACATTCTACGCAAACCTTCATGTTCATATGAGTACACCAAAAGTATACTTGTTTGCTGAGCGCCTTGAGATGAAGGCCAAGCGCTTACCCCGTTGCCGAATAAAAAAAAAGTTAATATTTTTTACAAGTGCGTAGATGTAGGCTGATTAGAGAAAGTTGATTTCATCTATCGTCCAAATTATCCGTCGCAATAGGTGGCAGCGATAATAAAATTTCTCATAGTATTGGAATTCCCCATTGATAGCGAGGCACATTATAAGGGACGCGTTATGGATGTCGGAATATTAGTTGGAATGTATGCATACCAGCTGAAGAAGTTTCTTGCATTCCAACGAATGTTCACGATTTCTTAAAAAATATAAAGAATTGGATTTTGTTCTATTTCCTTTAGCAATACGGGTAAGCACCTTTTTCTAATACGGATAAGCACTTGACCGCCAGCTCACCTGTGGTAAGTGACGAATGAGTTGACAGCGCGCTTCTCCCAGAATTCTCAACCACTGAGGAACTTGCTATCTTAGACTCTAGATCGGATGGGGGTAGCTAGCCAGGCGGGCTTAACGAGTCCCACCACTAACCAAACCAAGTCCACAAAGATGTACTCCCCACTGGGATTCGAAACCAGGGAAAACTGGGTCTAAGGCTGCCTGTCCATTGAAGCGGAGCGAGGCTGCGGTGCGGAGAAGCGAAGAAATATTAACCAATAGGATTGGCCACTGGACCGGAGCGAAGATGTAACGCAATCTTATTGGTTAATATTTCTCCGCTTCTCCGCTCCGCAGCCTCTAAGACCGATAGCTTAGCCACTAGACCACAGAGGTGGTTAAAAGTTAACATTAAAAGACGTTTTACTTACATACATACATATGATCACGACTATCCCTGAAGGGTTAGTCAGAGACTAGGTAATGAGGACATCCCCTCTCCTTAATTCACTAAGTTTTATTTGTACTGGCACCTCGAAACCAACCGTTAGGTTATGCAAGAAGTGCCAGACGTCCCTGCGCCAGCGAAATACTCGCGCAGGAGACCATCTGCGTTAGGTCTTGATGCCAAATCAGTGCCCGCTGGAGCGCGCTCAACATTCGGTAGTCATAAGACTAATGTCTCGGGAGAGTTTCCCCGTGAACACGTGTAGTTCACTGCCTATTGTCCAGATAGGTAACCGGAGCTGTCAAGCTCGCTCACTTCTTGTTGCACTCGCAGTTTCCACTGATCGGGTTGTCGACTCTAAAGTCGACTCCCAAGTGTCCACCTTGGTCGCGGAGTAGTAAGCACACTCACTTCTTGGAACCCATCCGGGCGCCTAGCCAGTTCCCACGTCCTACGCGGCTGGCTGGACTGGAGGCTACGGCATCTAGGGGACCGTCAACCACCGGACAAAACTGCCAACTTAAAGGGAAACTCACGTTCCCCGCAGGACTTTTCGCTTCTAGCCCCACAGAGACCGCTACTAAGCCCCGCTCGCTGTGCACGAGTCCTGGCACACAATACCAGGACAAACGAACATAGGTAATGGGGACATCCCCTCTCCATAATTTACTAAGTTTTATTTGTACTGGCACCTCGAGACCAACCGTTAGGTTATTGCAAGAAGTGCCAGACGTCCCTGCGCCAGTAGAACACTCGCGCAGGAAACCATCTGCGTTAGGTCTTGACGCCAAATCAGTGCCCGCCGAAGCGCGCTCTTCATTAGGTACTCATAAGGCTAGTGTCTCGGGAGAGTCTCCCCGTGAACACGTGTAGTTCACTGCCTATTGTCCAGATAGGTAACCGGAGCTGTCAAGCTCGCTCACTTCTTGTTGCACTCGCAGTTTCCACTGATCGGGTTGTCGACTCTAAAGTCGACTCCCAAGTGTCCACCTTGGTAGCGGAGTAGTAAGCACAGTCACTTCTCGGAACCCATCCAGGCGCCTAGCCAGTTCCCACGTCCTACGCGGCTGGCTGGACCGGAGGCTACGGCATCTAGGGGGCCGCCTCTACTAGTTCTCCAGACTAGTACCGGAGATGTCAACACCAATGTCCAATGAGAACCACCGGACTAAGCTGCCAACTATAAGGGAAACTCACGTTCCCCGCAGGACTTTTCGCTTCTGGCCCCTCAGAGACCGCTACTAGGCCCCGCTCGCTGTGCACGAGTTTGGAAGTCCTGGCACACAATACCAGGACAAACGAACATTCCCAAGCTCTGCAGCTAACCACGAGCCACTACGAGTCCAACCCACGTCCGGATTCCGTCGGAGGCGCCGGTCAAGGCACAACCAGCGGGGGGCTTGAACCGGAACCCCGTAGTACCCCTGAAAACACAACCGTACCCGTAGTTCCAGCTGCGATACCCTGTCTATCGGGGTCAGTAGATAGGTAATGAGGACAGCATGACTGTAGTCCTCTGCCATAGTCCACTGTTCATCAAATAACGACAGCACATGTACTCAGCGTGACAGGTGGTGAGCCCATCGCCGCTCAATTCTGTTGGATGTATGTGCAGTCTTTATAAGTCCGTTAGTCACCTTTTACGACACGCAAGGGAAAAGAGGGGGTGGTAGTATTCTTTCACCGCTACGCGACACGATTATAAAAGTCGTTTTAACTCACACTAAAACGAAATATACAAATTCTTTCATATACAATTCCTTTGGTACAAGGCAATTGTCAACCACCATTAATCACACTGTCTCGTTATGACGGTTTAATGCAGAAACAAAAATGGAAGAAGTTAATTAAGCCCGCTAAGTGAGTCAGGAGAGGTGGCGAGCATTTTGCTTACTTTCCTATTTTTATATTTTCCGTGCTCCAAGAAAGAAGACAGCTAAACTAACTTATTAATTTTATAATAATTATAATGTTTTTAATTATAAGTATAAAAATGTTAATTTTGACTTAAACGAGCCTAGTCCTTCCTTAAAGGCCGGCAACGCGTCTGCGGTTCCTCTGGTTTTGCGGGTGGTGTCCATGGGCGGCGGTGATTACTTTCCATCAGGTGACCCGCTTGTTCGTTTGCCTCCTTCTGCTATAAAAAAATAAATAAATAAATAAATACAACATTGACAATTATGTCGACAATTTTGCAATTGTTTCAGATAAAAATAATTAAAAGTAATTCAAGTGAACCCATCTGAAACATGATTTGTCTGACCTGGAAATTGAACCATCCAGGGTTCCCCCTGGAGCGTTAAGGTCACCGAGATAAGTAACAAAAAATATATACCTATATCCAAATAAAATTACTTACTCGTAAGTTTTTCTACAAGCAACTACACGAGTATATCTCTGAAATTGAAAGGCTGTGTTTTCACTTAGACCACAAGTCCGTGCGGCTCAAGGAAACAGCTATTACTGTAAAGTAGGACGTATAAATTAAATAAGTCCCGTCTTATGATTTAAGGTGGCTTAAAGTCGTTGCCTTAATGAAGTAAAGTTTCATTATGTTTATTCACCCGACCTTTACGGCGACGTACACTGTCTTAGAAATTTACCGACACGCACAAGGAACTGTCTATTGCACCTGTCTCAAATTGGGTTATTAATTAAGTAAGCGTAATCTGCAGTATCATGTATAAAGGTAAAGGTTTGCATAAAAATAATAATTTAAGAGCCGGATTTTAACCCATAACCTTCTTTCGTCGTTACTTCTATTGAAGCTGTGAAATTTCTTGCGTCCATTTTACATTCCTTACAGCTAAAAGACGTCCTGAATGGGTAGAAGTATATTAATCTGAATGGGTAGTAAGTATAGTAATAATTATAACTGATTGTATAATTTGGTAACGACATGTTGTTTTGTAAATGTCGTTACTTCTATATTATTTTAAAGCTGTGGAGTTTCTTGTGCCCGTTCTTCTCCACAGCTAAAAGACTTCCTGAATGGGTGAGGTGGGTGGGTGGGTTCCTATGCCTATCCATCCATCCATAAAAAAATAAATTTAGACGATTCAAAATCCTTATTTTAAGCTTACTGAATAAAGATATATTGATTTTAATTTTTGAATACATGTTTAGACGATTGAAATGCACCTTTCAAAAAGTTTATAATTTAGATAAAAGATTTTTGACTTTTACAATTCATACTACCTACTCATATCTCTAATTTTATTCGGGACCAAACTCGGTGCAAATCTTGTGTAGTCACAAAACAGAGAAGCAGAGCCTTCTCTGCTTCTCTATTTTGGGACTTTATGGAACTTTAAGGAAGGAAGGATTGATCCCTTGATACTAAGAGATACTAAGTACATGTTAGTCGACCTCCGTGGTCTAGTGGCTAGCACGTCGGGTCTGGCGTCACATTACGTTTGCTGGCGTCGCGCTATCTCTGAGGCGGGTCATCTCTATTGTTGGCGCTTAAGGCACCAACATGCGACGAGGTTGAAGGCTGAAGGCAGGAAGGCTGAAGGAAGGAATGACTTACCGGGAACAGCTGGTTGATCTGGGGCGATCGGGTGTCGCCGGCAGGTACGGGCGATTGGCGCTAACAGCGCGGGCGTTGCAGCGGGCTTTCGCTGGTGAGGGCGGTAGCACACACACTTCACTTTAGGGCACTGGTCGTAGGCGTTTTAGGGGTAGTTGATCTGGTAAACAAAGCGCTCTTAATTCACATACACTTAACACATGGTGGTTCACGGGCTGAGTTCTTGCGAGCGCGCGCGCGTGGATTCTCTTTGAAAGGTCGGAGCACACTGCCGTTGCCCAGCGCCGGCGGCGCGGGCGAACACTTCGTCGAGTATAATTGTCACCTCGCTGTGATTGGCCGATCATTCGTTGCACATTCGTTGCACCAATATGCACCTTAATTGACCGGCGCAGAGACGGTTATCCGTTGCGCTGTGGCGCGAACATCTGCCCAGGCCCCAGAGGGTAGGAGGGAAGGAATGGAAGTTAAAGGGGGACTACAGCCCCGATTCGTGCTGTGTTGAGTTAATGTCGAGTGGGTGTGTATATGATGAGCTGAGAGGAATGCACGTGTGTGACTGTATGAGTATAATTGTATGAGGGCTGAATGCCTGTGCGCACGAAGCACAGGGGGCGCGGGGGCGCGAAGCGCCGAAGGCGCATAGGCGCACGGGGCGCGTGAGCGCAAAGGCGTGGGGGCGCGGGGGCGCAGAAGCGCAGGCGGCGCGGTGGCGCAGGGGGCGCGTCAACGCAAAGGCGTGGGGGCGCGGGGGCGCAGAAGCGCAGGCGGCGCGTCAACGCAAAGGCGTGGGGGCGCGGGGGCGCAGAAGCGCAGGGGGCGCGTAAGCGCAAGGGCGTGGCGGCGCGGGGGGCGCAGAAGCGCAGGCGGCGCGGGGGCGCAGGGGGCGCGTCAACGCAAAGGCGTGGGGGCGCGGGGGCGCAGAAGCGCAGGCGGCGCGTCAACGCAAAGGCGTGGGGGCGCGGGGGCGCAGAAGCGCAGGGGGCGCGTAAGCGCAAAGGCGTGGGGGCGCGGGGGCGCAGAAGCGCAGGTGGCGCCGGGGCGCAGAAGCGCAGGCGGCGCGTAAACGCAAAGGCGTGGGGGCGCGGGGGGCGCGTCAACGCAAAGGCGTGGGGGCGTGGGGGCGCAGAAGCGCAGGCGGTGCGTCAACGCAAAGGCGTGGGGGCGCAGGGGGCGCGTAAGCGCAAAGGCGTGGGGGCGCGGGGGCGCAGAAGCGCAGGTGGCGCCGGGGCGCAGAAGCGCAGGCGGCGCGTAAACGCAAAGGCGTGGGGGCGCGGGGGGCGCGTCAACGCAAAGGCGTGGGGGCGTGGGGGCGCAGAAGCGCAGGCGGTGCGTCAACGCAAAGGCGTGGGGGCGCGGGGGGCGCGTCAACGCAAAGGTGTGGGGGCGCGGGGGGCGCGTCAACGCAAAGGCGTGGGGGCGCGGGGGCGCAGAAGCGCAGGCGGCGCGTCAACGCAAAGGCGTGGGGGCGCGGGGGCGCAGAAGCGCAGGCGGCGCGGGGGCGCAGAAGCGCAGGCGGCGCGTAAACGCAAAGGCATGGGGGCGCGGGGGGCGCGTCAACGCATAGGCGTGGGGGCGCGGGGGCGCAGAAGCGCAGGCGGCGCGTCAACGCAAAGGCGTGGGGGCGCTGGGGGCGCGTCAACGCGATGTCATGCACCGTATAGGTGCGGGCTGACTACATGTGTTTGTGTGCTGCAGGCTGATGTGTGGGTGCACGTGTGTAGAAGTACTATGCTCTTGTGGTGAGCACGCACGAGATTGAGTCGATTGCCAAGGCAAGAATTAAAAGCAGAAAAAATTTTAAAATTAACACGAGCGAAAAAATAAAGCACGCTATTCGGCACGCGTGGTGAGCATGCACGAGATCCGAGCCGATTTAACACGACACGACCACGACCATAAAAATTTCATTACAAAATAAAACGGAAAAAACAACAATATCGTCGTCTAGACGCGGGTGTGTTATACGTACCTAAAGTTATATGTGCAACCTAATTAGTAAGTAAAAATATAACACGAATCGAACACTGTTCTTGGAACACGTTCTTAATTTATTTTTGTAGGTAGGTTAATAATATTTCGCAATGCACTTTGCAACGTCTATCGTGCAGAAAGGGTCATGTAAGGTAATGAAATTAGGAATGTTACGCGATAAAATTTAAAAATCAGAAATTAAAATTAAGTTACGTGATAACTACGAAATATGAGTAAATATTATTTTAACGGGTCGAATGACCAATATGTAATGAAATAGTTAATGGGCTGAAATAGTTATCCTATACATATATAATAGCGGACTGTATTAATAATGTGGGGCTGAATATCTACGGTAACATGTACCTACTCCTGCGACCCCTGATGCGACCGCTGTGCATGCGCGGACGCATGCAGCGTTCTGTCGGTAGGTCGCTTTGCCGGAGTGTCCCGCAGTTGGGGCGGAAGCCACCGCGCCGCCGATTCCGGCTGGTAATGCTGCGTGGCGTCGTCCGGTCGGTGAAGGGACGTATGGTGGTCGGCGATGCCACACACTCTGCATGCCTTCACCGACTTACATTGGCGTGCATTGTGTGGGTGTTGTGTGGGCGTGTATGGGTGGCGGCACGAGTCGAGGCAAAAAAAATGAAGTGTGTAAGGTAGGGTTTAAAAACTAGTGGACTGTATGTATCCGGCTCGTAGGATCATTAATGTTGGCGCTTAAGGCACCAACATGCGACGAGGTTGAAGGCTGAAGGCAGGAAGGCTGAAGGAAGGAATGACTTACCGGGAACAGCTGGTTGATCTGGGGCGATCGGGTGTCGCCGGCAGGTACGGGCGATTGGCGCTAACAGCGCGGGCGTTGCAGTGGGCTTTCGCTGGTGAGGACGGTAGCACACACACTTCACTTTAGGGCACTGGTCGTAGGCGTTTTAGGGGTAGTTGAGCTGGTAAACAAAGCGCTCTTAATTCACATACACTTAACACATGGTGGTTCACGGGCTGAGTTCTTGCGCGCGCGCGCGCGTGGATTCTCTTTGAAAGGTCGGAGCACACTGCCGTTGCCCAGCGCCGGCGGCGCGGGCGAACACTTCGTCGAGTATAATTACCTCGCTGTGATTGGCCGATCATTCGTTGCACATTCGTTGCACCAATATGCACCTTAATTGACCGGCGCAGAGACGGTTATCCGTTGCGCTGTGGCGCGAACATCTATTCTCGGGTTCAATTCCCAATTTAGACAAACTGTTTTTCTAAATTGACTTCGAGTGTGGGTGTTTTTCTATGTTTATGTACGTATATATAATCTTATTTTTAAAAGAAGCTCATCTTGGGTATTGGTGTGAGCGTAAACAAATGTTATTTTATTTGTTATTGTTATTAGTCGTCCCTGGTCGCTGGATGCGTAACACATCATTGTGCCTAGCAAAAAAGGGAGTTTTACACCCTACCGTTTATACCATGGCGATGGCGATTAACGCTAGAATCAAAATAATGTAATCGTTCTTCCCCCGGTGTACGAGTTACGTACATGTTTTTAGTTATTTAGGTTTTTGATTTGTTCATAGTTTTACTATCACGTAGGCGCTATTCAATATTGCACTTTGGTCGCGAGTTCGCGACCTACATTTTGTACAGTGACATTAGGCCAACCTGGCCGACTGCATACAGAATACAGTTAGTGTTCAATTAGAAGCCAATCGGTTAACTTGGGAGCTTTATTTTGACAACACCTTTTATCCCTTGGACACTCAAACTGACTTTTGCATTTACATTGACATTGACGTAGCTATCCATTACATCCGGTATTTAGACTAGTGTACAGTACACGTCTTTGCGTCCAGATAGCCTTACTTTCTGACATTCTTTTGACAAACTGGGTTGATATTTTTTAATTTAACCAATGAAATTAAAATTTACCATAACAAAATGTGCGTGCATAATTTTGGCATCATTTAAATTTGTTTATTTAGGGTATTTGCACCGTTAGTAAAATTTTTGTGTCAAAAGGGGTTTCCGGTAACAGAGGGGCAACTCTCTTTCTCGGAAACGATATTTCGTTTTCGTTTAGATTTTCGTTTTGATTTTCGATTGCTATTTACAGCAATTTCATTTCATTCATTTTCTTTTCTGAAATGTAATATATATCTAATAATAAAAAAATCTTTTAACACTATACATAAAAACATTCATTCATACGATATAAAGGCAAACGCTGTGTGAGTTTCATCGTTATTTTGGGTAACACCCAATTAAAATAAATTTTACTGAAGAGGTTATTATTGTTATCATGGTCCCTTCCAAAAGGTCAACATAATCATCCTCTTTAAATAAATACATACATATATCCATATCCATATAATCACGACTCTTATCCCCGAAGGGTAAGAGAGACTATAGGCAATGAGGACCGTGAAAGCAGTCCTCTGCCTTAGTCCACTTTTCACCAAATAGCGACTGCACATGTGCTCAGTGTGACAGGTGGTGAGCCCATCGCTGCTCTAAGCTGTTGGATGTATGTAGTCTTTAGTCCGTTAGTCGCCTTTTACTACATTAGTAGAAGCCACTCACTCTTGCCAAAAGAAATTTAATTTAAAATACTTCCAAGGCGTGCTCCAAAATTTAAGACCAAAAGAATTGTTTTAAAGTGAAAGTGAAAGTCTCGTCTGCCACGTGCCTAACGGAGGGGGAATGATAATTTGTCAGCCCAGGAAAGTATTCTTGGAAATAATGAGGCGCAGTCTTAATCATTCCTCTGATTTGCATAGTTTGTAAGTTTTGCCAGAACGAATGGGGCGTAATGAAATGGTCGAAGTGGGGTAAAAGGATTTCTCTAGTAAATTGTGAAAATTTTAAATGACTTAATTTAGTTTTTTATCTTAATTTTTAAAACCTAATCTGCCTAATAGGATAACTTAGAAAGTCAAAATATAACTTAATGGTAACCTAGGAAAAAATCACAATTTTTTTTGTGTCTTACAATGTTTTACATAATAATAAAATGTTATGTGTTTTAATTGAATCATAGACTATTATAATTCTCGAGTGAGATTGTCCGTGGTTGTCATGGCAGGGTCTATGATTAGTAGTTACAAATGATTAAAATAATGCAGGGAGTTTGGGAAAAATAGCAGAGGAACGTTCTAGAAGGCATCAGCGGATATAAAAGGCGGATCGCCACTGAGAGCTTCCCCTGCTGCTCCAGACCTACCTAATAGAACTATTAGTTATTCTGTGCTAATAGTTAATGTACTTGTTGCTGTTAATTTTTTATCTAATTAGTTATAACCCCAGCATAGGTTTCACCAACACGTCTGACCACTTCAAATGCCTGCCACAGAATGCCGCCACTTTCCGCCTTGATTCAATCGGTCATTTCTCCCTACCATTTCTAGACTTTCGTTCGAAACATTTTTAATTTTTAAAAGTCAAATCAGCTTCGTTTTAAAACAGTTTTGTTCTTTTTAATGCTAAATGAATCAGCCAAACAGCCTAACACTACTGTAGAAAATAAAACGCAGCATAACCAAACGCTATTCATTGTATTTTTAATTTCTATGACAGCGGCTGTCAGTTAGTGACACAGACCACTTATCCCATAGACTCCGCATACGAGGGTAACGTCACTCATACTACATATGCAATCCATTGCATATGTAAGTGACACGCCCCCAAACCTAGATTCAGTCATAGTTTGACAGCGCCGCGGCACGCTAAAATTCAAAAATCTATTAATAATATAAATATGCCGTATTGCGCTGTTAAATTGTGTGGAAAGTGAAGCAAAACTTCTAGCTTACAAAAAGATAATATTTCATTTCATCGGTAAGTACAATTTTATGACGTAAAAGAATAAATTTTAAAATGGTGTAAAAATTCAATTATAAATTAAGAAAAATGCACGCGTTGATGTCTTTTAAAAAGTCCCTTTCATTCTGTTGTAAATGCAGAAAGCACTATCTCCCTCTGTTTTGGTGAGTGTTGCCTAAGTTAGAACCTACAACTAGACGATAAATTTGTTACAAATATCGATAATTTTTTATTAAGTTTAGTACTTTGTTTTACCATTATGACATTATTCGGTTATGAGAACGAAATCAAATTCACTGGTGTATTTTGGTAAATTCAAAAATAACAATAAGAAGCTTTCACGTAAAATGTAATGTTGACTTTAGCAATTTCTAGCAAAATATCATTTGTATACCTCGCGTTTTCGTGACCGAACGGAAAGTTTAGTGTATATGTACTAAAAATAAAGTTAAAAAAAACCTAAAAAGGTTGTTATTGGCATTGTATAATCAGTTTTAGTTGGTTTAAAATTATTATTATCTTTTTATCAAAATATTCAATGCTGACTTTTTGTTTTAACTTCTTTATTTTAATTTATTATTTAAAGATAACTAACTTTTGTTGTAAAAGGTTTCCAAAATGCCCTAACTTGAAAATAAAATGGATAGAAGCTACAAGCAAATATAGCGTTATATGCTAACGACATTTTGCCGCGGATAGCTATCAACTAATGAAAAAGCGGCGACTGTTATTTAGTAATGCTGAACCCACGCTTATGCTTCCAACTGTGGTGAGTGAGTGAGCTAAGTAACTAACTATGAAGTACTTACCTACTACCTACAATTTAAATATGCATTTCAATATAATGCGACTAGGTAAATATTCATTTTAACCTTTTTTAATGTTTTAAGGTTTTTCACAAGGTGAATTTGCTTCAGCCACAACTTCATATTGTTCACCAATGAGGCCAGTTACCACCTTACAGCATAGACCATCGATGATATCTTCTTTGTCACTTAAAGTACCAGCCTATAAAGATCTAATCTAATCTAACTTCTATTTTTTTTTGATACGTTTAAAACTTTCATTATACTTGTTGTTGCAGGATTTTACTCAAAATTATCAAGAAATAACAACGACTTCAGATATGCATATCTCCGATAGTTCTCTCTCCAATAATAAAACTATAAAACATCAAGCAATTAACCAACCAAGTACAAATACCGATTTGTTAGAAATATTTTTTACAAGATTTTTTCCAAGATCTTGTATCTTGGAAAAAATCTTAATCGTCTTAATCGTTAAACTTATCCGTCTGATAAAATATTACGCGACCAATCTAAAAATGACTTGTAAAACAATGAATGACATGATATTATGACAAAACATTTTCAAAATGGTTGTATTAACTCTAACCACCAAATAAGTTTTTCCTGACCTTTGAAAAACCGGCCATTACATATTTATTTTTTTAAACTACTCCGAAACTGATTATGGCAAACAGATTGATTGACAAAATATAATAGCTATCTTAACTTGAGTTTTGATATAAAAGTTAGTACCTATTAAATAAGAATAATTGTTTTATTAACTTATTAACACCGTTATATTAATCATCAAGTACGAAAAAAGTCCATCGATATCAATATCGACTCCTACCACATTACTAATTCGAATACATTTGATAATGGTGTGTTACGTGTCACTAGTTTGACCTTTAAATATCCAATCACAGCCAGAGTTACACCCTCGCACCCCGCTGAATTTTTACGATTGCGTCTTTTAGTAAAACTCGCTGAAAGCGACGTCTATGGGATAAGTGGTCTGTGGTTAGTGACTTGTGTGACGTCGCGCGGCGACAAAAGACTGACTTGCAATTTTGGACACGTGAACGCACGTGATTTTGGTTTGGGCGGCCCGTATTATTGCAGTAATTAAGTATAACTGTGTTTATAACATTAGTTAAATCTGTGGCCAGGGTGGCTAATTGTAAACTAGTTACTTGGAAAGTTTCGACGGCGGCCGTCAAGCACGAGGCGTTTGGCCTTTTCTGGTTATGAGACACATGCAGTGTATCTCGTGTTGGATTGTGAACTATTAATAGATAAGTGCACGGTGTTATTGGGCATCGGCTTATTACGGTGCAGTATCACTGCTGGGCAGTGAGCTACGTGCTGCAGCCACGCTAGGACGCGGTTCTACTAAGGTGAAAGATCATCATGTTAGCCAAGGGTTGGTTTAGGGGCTTATCATTCATCACCAGCGTCCAGGGGACGCTTGTCGGGTGCAGTCCAAGGCAGCCGGCGGCGTGGCGAGGACCACCACGCGAGAACGAGCGGAGCAGCAGTCATAAACTGGCATTCACCGTCTCCATTAGATGTAAATCCTTTTACAAAGTAAACTAATTTTAGAATTAAGTAATAAGTGAGAATGTTGTGGTCTAGAGGTTCAGCGATTTGGACCTCTAAATCATAAATTCTCTGGTGGCAGAGCTATGGTCTAAGGAGTCCAGAGGATCTGGGCCTTTAGATCTAAGAGCTACAATATACAGGGGGTTGACTTTTGAATCGAGTCGCCTGAATTTGAAGAAACTAACACTGTGGGGGGGGGGGGGGGGTCTAAGGGGTTCTTAAATAAAGGTTTATCAACATTTTAGCTGCCGCCGTTGCGTTAAATTATAAAAAAACCACTTGAAAAATTACACGTTTTTAGGTTATACAGTACCATAGTAACAGAACCGAAGCGGGGGACGGGGAGGGCGTAGCCCCCTCGCGAGTGGGGCGAGGGGGGCGAAGCCCACTGCCATGAAAAAAGGCTCAAGAGTTAATTAGGTTAGGTTAGGTTAGTATGTTGACCAAAAACGCGCGAGCCGAGCAAGCGAAGCGAGCGTGCCGCGGGAGCGGCCGGCGAAGCGCCAGAAACGACATTTTTGTAAATTTCCATATTTAAAAAAAAAATATTTAACTTAAAAATTACTTTTCTGCGGCAGGAGGGGTAAGTGGGAGGCACTCCTTATTTCTCCCCTCTCCTTCCCCCACCAATTATGGCGACTCGATTCAAAAGTTATACTACGATACATAACCTCAAAATACAAAAATTAACATAACTTTAAAACTACTTGTTGGCGGCAGGGAGGGTAAGTGGGGGTACCCCTACCCCCTCCCCCTACCTTGTCCACTCCCACCCTACCCCCGATTCAGGCGACTCGATTCAAAAGTTTTACCAAAAATATGACAACACATTTCGCCCGACCTGGGAATTGAACCCGGACCACGGACCTCCGGATATAGACCCGGGCGCCACCGAGTTATAATCGGTCAAAACAACAAAAATCATATTTCAATACTTATCTAACCATGTCGCGTAGCGGTGTAAGAATATACTATACCCCCTCTCTACCCTTGGGTGTCGTAAAAGGTGACTAACTGACTAAAGACTGCACATACCGTGCCGATGCTAAATGTTGAAACTGCTTATCTTTCTGACAGTAGTTGTAATAGTAACTACATAAATATAACTAGAATTACACCGGAAGACGTCATGTTCGGAATAAATAAGCTTAAACCTCGTACATCAACAGGACCTGATAATATTCCGTCGACAATACTTAAACAAGCAAAAATGGATTTGTGTTACCCTCTCTGTCATATTTTCAACCTCGCGTTGGAAACTGGAATTTATCCATCTCAGTGGAAACTCTCGGGTACGCCCAATACCGAAAAGTTCAAACAAGTCCGAAGTCGAGGAGCACGGGCCTATAGCGATTTTGTCAGGCCCAGCAAAAGTGTTTGAGGGCGTTATCCATAAATACGTTTTGGCCCAGGTGGAGAAATACCTTAACAATGCCCAACATGGCTTTCGACCAAAGAGATCAGTTGATACCAATCTACTAACTTTGGTTGATTTTATTTCAACCAGGTTGGATAGAAGATCTCAGGTCGATGTTCTGTATTTCGATTTCCGAAAGGCATTTGATAGGATCGACAATGACATACTTCTGAAAAAACTGAGCAATATTGGCGTTTCTCCAAGGCTACTTTGCTTACTTGCGGACTACCTCCGAGATCGCCAACAGTTCGTCAGACTAGGTATCTACTAGTCTCGATCGTACCATACACGCTCCGGGGTAAATCAAGGCTCCATATTAGGGCCTCTTCTTTTCTTACTTATGGTAAATGATCTACCTAAAGAATCTTTTAGAAGGTTGGGTTTCGTCTTAAGAAATGCTCGTGACTTTCATAATCACCACGTACTGCGGCTTATTTACGCTGCATTGGTTCGTAGTAAATTGGAAAGTAGCATGAGCGTTTGGAATCCACACGAAACAACTTACACACTCTTGTTAGAAAAGGTTCAGAAGGCTTTTCTACGTTATCTCTATAAGCGTCTTTATGGATATTACCCGTTCATGTACCCTTCTAAGTTCCTCTTAAGTTGTCTGGGATATAACTCGTTGGAGGTCAGACGGGAGACTCACCAAATTGTAACTATGTGCAAAATCCAACGTAGTATAATTGATGCCCCTGCGTTACACGACGAGCTGTCTCGATTCTATGTCCCTAGTAAGTACCATCGAAGTAGAAAGCACAAGCTGTTTGCAGTGCCAATGTGTCGCACTGTTGCGCACGCCCGCTCTCCTATTCCGCATTCCTGGACAGTAGCCCTGATTGTGATTTGTTTGCGGATGGATGGAAGGTAATATTACTTGAGTGCTTGCGGTTTTGCGAGAAGATGCATGTATGCTAATGAAATGCTAAATGCTACATGTACCTTATTTTATTTAATTTTAATTTTAATAATATGTTTAATTATTGTAATTGGTTATGTAACCGTTTTAATTAAATTAAATTAAAAAAAAATACATCCAACAACGTAGAGCGGCGATGGGCTCACCACCTGTCACGCTAAGCACATGTGCAGTCGCTATTTGGTGTGCCGTGAACTATGGCAGAGCACTGCTTTTGCGGTCCTCATAGCCTAGTCTCTGACTAACCCTTCGGGGATAATAGTCGTGATTATATGTATTATTATTTATATATTGAAATAAAGTAGTTGGAATTTGTGTAGTGTAGAGTAGAAAATATAGGAAAGTAGGATAGGGCACATAAACGTGCCAAGGAAATGTAGGCGTAGAGCCACTGTTCGAATAGGAAGCCGCAGATTTAGACTAAGATTAAGAACGTTTCCGACTTAATCCACGTCGGGGGACAAGAAAAAAAAACCCTTTACACGGTTCGGTATTCACATTGTAATTGTAATAAGCAATGCAAACATATAAAATCACATTAATCACCTACTGGACGCAGGCAATTCCCAAACTTTTTTAATAAGTTCCGAACGAAAGGGGAAACGGATCGGAACTCGTTAGTTCCTGAACTTCGTCATCGCGCACATCGTAAAAGCTGCTTCAATGAATGCTAAGTTTTTAAATATTTAATTGAATAAATAGGAAACCGATCTAAATGAAAATGGGGAGTTAATTAGTTGCTGACTAACTATTGATTTTGTTTAAGAGATCAATTACGGTGACATGCCATGCCCTTCCAACATTAGTTTTCAACGTGTGTATACCAAGGAATTCGACAGATTCATGTTTTTGTTTGGCTTCGGCCTACAGTTGCAAAATGCATATATCTTTGCTAGAACAAATTGTGCATTGTAATGTAGAATAAAATAAAGTCTAAGTAAATCTGAGTGGTAGAGTCACGCTGCGTTGCAGGTTGCAGCATGCATTGGGCCGGCTCGCCCGGCGTAATACCACCCTCTCACGAATATTCGGCGTGAAATAATGGCACTTGGTGCTGTTGTGTTTCGTCCGACCAGTGAGGGTTCCGGAGGCCTCTCCCCCCCTCGCCCATCTTCCCAATTCCTATAGCTATTCCTCCCTTAAAGGCCGGCAACGCGTCTGCGATTCCTCTGATTTTGCGAGTGTCCATGGGCGGCGGTGATTACTCTCAATCAGGTGACCCGCCGGCTCATTTGCCTCCATCTTTTATAAAAAAAACAGTCCAACAGTGAACTGCAGTAAGGTAATGACGATGATAAGTATTCATATACATACATAAATATAACCACGCACGACTATTATCCTATATTAGGCGCCCGGGTCTATATCCGGAGGTCCGTGGTCCGGGTTCAATTCCCAGGTCGGGCGAACTGTGTTGTCATATTTTTGATGCATAGCCCGAGTTTGTGATCACCACCCCGCATTAGGCAACCGTGGTGATTAAGCCAATACCTGTCTATTGTAGCTGTTTGATCTAAAGGCCCAGACCCGCTGGACTCCTTAGACCATAGCTCTGCTACTAGAGAATTTATGATTTAGAGGTCCAAATCGCTGAACCTCTAGACCACAACATTCTCACTTATTACTAACTTAACTCTAAAATTAGTTAACTTTATAAAAGGACTTACATCTAATGGAGACTGTGAATTCCAGTCCCTGACTGCTGTTCTGCTCGTCCTCGCGTGGTGGTCCTCGCCACGCCGCCGGCTGCCTTGGACTGCACCCGAAAAGCGTCCCCTGGACGCTGGTGATGAATGATAAGGCCCTAAACCAACCCATCAGTACTGATAACCCAAACAAATAAGATGATCCTTCACCTTAGTAGAACCGCGTCCTAGCGCGGCTGCAGCACGTAGCCCACTGCCCAGCAGTGATACTGCACCGTAATAAGCCTATGCCCAATAACACTGTGCACTTATCTATTAATAGTTCACAATCCAACACGAGATACACTGCATGTGGCTCATAACCAAAAAAGGCCAAACGCCTCGTGCTTGACGGCCGCCGTCGAAAATTTCCAAGTAACTAGTTTACAATTACCCTGGTCACAGATTTAACTAATGTTATAAACACAGTTATACTTAAGAGGCCCATTAGGTACACCTCGAATGTGATTTTTGCGTAAATTGCCCATTTTCACATTTTGTAGTAATTTTGCAGTTGTATTTATCGTTTTTATCGAAATAGGATAATAAATTTGTGCATAATATTACAAATCTCCATTCTGTGAGCATAAGTTGAATTTGGACGGCCGGTGCATCGCATTTTGTAGTAATTCTGCAGTCGTTTTTATTGTTTTTTTATCGAAATAGGATAATAAATTCATTATGAAATCTTTATTTCTCATGAAGTAACAATTACTGTGGTATAAATTTTGCTAAATAATTTTATCGTACATAAGAGATATTTACAGTTAACTTATAGCAATTTTCGAAGTTTTTTGGTTTAGAATAAGGTTCAATCGATGAACTCAAAAAAGTGCCTTCGCGCACTTTATGAAAATCTTTCTCTGCAATTTTGGGTTTAATTAAAAAGTTAACCAAAATTTACAAAAAGCGAGGTCGCTACGCACTATACCAATGGCTATTCTACACTATTCAATAAATCATAATTGTAAATGTATTTTTGTTTCTGAGATCCATAACGCCAAAATTGGCCATTTTACGCAAAAATCACAGTCGTAATGTAATAGGCCTCTTAATTACTACAATAATACGAGCCGCCCAAACCAAAATCACGTGCGTTCACGTGTCCAAAATTCTAAGTCAGTCTTTTGTCGCCGCGCGACGTCGCACATGTCACTGACAGCCGTTGTCAGAAATTAAAAATACAATGAATAGCGTTTGGTTATGCTGCGTTTTATTTTCTACAGCAGCGATGACTTGATTCCAATGAAGGGGGCCTCTACCCTGCAGAACTCGAGGTTTGCCAACGGGCGATGGAGAGCAGCATCCTAAGAGTAAAATTAACAGACCGCAAAAGAAATACGATACTGCGTTCCAAGACACAAATCACCGATGTAACTCAAAAAGCCGCCATGCTTAAGTCGGACTGGGCTCCTGCCCAGTCCATGTTTGCCGCATGCCTGACGAATTGCGGGCAAAGGCCACTACCGACTGGATCAGACGTGGAGTGATACGACAGCTAGGCCGACCTAGACGCAGGTGGAGGGACGAGCTTGATGCCTATGCAAAGGATTGGCCAGCACAAGCAACAGACCGCGAAAAGTGGAAAGAGGGGAGGGAGGCCTTTGCCCAGCAGTAGGAAAATATAGGCTTATAATAATAATAATAATAATTCTGTCTTATTTCTTCTGCTGAAAATATCGTGCGTGTGACGTTCATCGCAATACTATAAGCAAAAATATATAAATCTACACAAAACCGAACCAAGAACTGCAGAACGAGCCTCATATAGCGTCTCCTAAGAAAGCTGGCCGAGGTAAGTGTTTTTTGCACTATTATGGTAGTTGCCAAGGCAGATTATAGTACCGAAAGCATTGTGTAATTTAATAGATTAATACCAAAACTTAAGTACATACAGTCCACTATCTAAGTGTTTTGTTCACCGGTTTTCACGGTGTCGCCATCTCTGAGGTCCCGGGTACGATCCCCGGTCGGGTCAATTTAGAAATTTATGTTTTCTAAATTGTCTCGGGTCTGGGTGTTTTATGTATGTATTTAAGTATTTTAAGTTTGTTTATCCGTTGACTAGTAACCATTTAATGAGTTTCTTCGAAGCTTCTCTTGGCTATATAATTGGTGTGAGTGTAGGAAAGTTTTATTATTATTTTATTTTATTCCCGTGGTACTTTGCTGCCACATTTTAAGGGTCAGATACAGAAGGCAGCACTCCTTGACACGGCACGTATTGTCAGGAGGTTCCTCACTCTGCAGCCCTAACCACCGATAGCTTGGGTCTATCCCCGCTGCCGGTGGCAAACTAGGTTAAGTTTTTTATAATATTATTGTAAATATGTTTTTTTGTATAAAATATTGTAAAACAAATTACTTAAGATATATTTTAAATAAAGAGAATAATAATAATATCGTTTGGCTTTTTCACTCTTGTTACAAAGCCTCGTCGGCATAATTTTGTTTAAAAATAGATCGATATAAAAACGAATAAATACATCCAGCACAGCGACTTTTAGTTATTCCACACACAAAAAAACTTGCAACTCCACTAATGAACGCGATGAAATATTGATGATCCGTGTGTAGGTAGACGGTGAAAAAGCGATGCAATATTTTAGGCACTAGATTCAAAAACGAATACATTTTATCTCATACAGAGATAATATTACGCACAATACCTATTTGAAAAACCCCATTTTTAGAGTATATCTAAAACTAAACCCTTTATGTATCGGGACGTCAATAAAGAGTAAGTGGGCCCATTAATCTGCTGGGCTGCCCTTTTTATCGGGGCTTTGTAGAACCCTTTACAACTCAATACACAATACTGGAACACATTTGTATTTGAGACATAAATAGCTAAGAAGAATGGTCTATGTAACTGTGGTCTCGTAGAGATTTTGAATGTGCCTCGCGTGAAATCAGTTTGATGAAACTCAGGATATTAGGGTTTGTTCCGTGTGTCTAGTCCGTGTTCAAAGTCAAAGCTAAAGAATTTATTCGACGCAACACATTTTGGCTTATTTTCTAAACTCACACTTTAACCGTGTCGCGTAGGTGAAAGAATACTACCACCCCCTCTCTGCCATTGGGTGTCGTAAAAGGCGACTAACGGACCAAAGACTGCACATATATACAACAGCATAGAGCGGCGATGGGCTCACCACCTGTCACGCTGAGCATATGTTTATTTGGTGAATAGTGGACTAATGGTAGAGGACTGCTTTTGCGGTCCTCATTGCTTAAAGTCTCTGACTAACCTTTGGAGATAATATTCGTGATTATTATATATATGTAGTAGGTACTATAAGTTTGTTACAACGAATAGGACCCAGCTTAGCATAATGTTGCAGTTTTAAAAATAAAAACTGTAACTCCGATTTTCTAAGAGGCGAGTTAAGTTTGTGTAGTGTTGTATGTCTTATTTACTAAGTATATGATCATGTTAAAGTTAACTACCTCCCTACCTAACCTACCAACCTTTTAACTGCGGGCCTCTGTGGTTTAGTGGCTAAACTACCGATCTATTTTATCTTTTTGATTTAACAAGGTAAAATACGCCCTTGTACATACACCGAGGCTAAGGGCGACCACGGGTTATGTGGGGTTATCCTCCCCCTCCTTCGCTTAGTTTGAAAAGATCAACGAAGAAAAGGAAGGCTATAACACCGCCTAGGTGGTCTAGCGGTTAAGCCACCGAGTTCAGAGCAGAGGTCCCGGGTTCGATTTCTAGCGGGTTGCACATCTTTGTGTACTTGGTTTGGTTAGTGGTAGGATTTTCAAGTCCGCCTGGTCAGCTACCACCACCTTGTCTAAAATCTGGCGCCATAACATCAATGTTAAATAGCAATGTTGTGTCCCAATAATTTGGAGATAAGATACTTAGTCAGTTCCTCAGTGGTTGAGGATTCCGGGTGAAGTGATGTACAAGCCTCGAGTCTTTGAGTTCTAAATTTGGAGACTCAAGTCAGATTTGCAGGGATCTGGGAGCTCCATAGGCTCGGAGTCCCGAGTCTAGTTGAGCGCGAGCTTTCTGAGTAACAACTCAAGCCTTTTAAAAGAGCTCGAGTCTTAAAATAAGCTCGAGCTTTCAAGAATAACTCGAGTTTAAAAAAAATACTTGATGCTTCACCCTCAACCAAAGGCTTGAGGCAAGATTTCAGATGATGTATAATTAACTACTATTGTAATCAATCATATTTTATTTCTCATTTACAATTTGAATCACTGTTATTAATGTTTAAATTAACAATAATTGCTTTTTAAGCACACCATTGTTTTGTATTAAAATGCTAACCTTGAAACATCAAATAACTCATCACAACAAAAGACTAGAGATCGAAGAAAGACTCGAACTCAGAAAAAGGCTCGAGCGCAGAAAAAGGCTCGAGTGCAGAAGAAGACTCGAGCTCTAATGTCACGCTCCGAGGCTCACGTAAACTCGGAGTCGTCGCGAGCTTTGTAAACGACTCCGAGCCTTAAGTAAAAGGACTCAGAGAGCTCGAGTCTTGTACACCACGTGAAGCGCGCTTCCACCTTCGGCCCTATCGTCACTTTACATCAGGTGAGAAAAAAACCAAGCCCTTACCCGGAGTGGATAAAAAAAACCTACAAATTGTATGAGAAGAAGGAAGTCAATACCTGTGTGTTTCTAGATGGCATATATTTTGTCAAGATATTTATTAAGATTGCGTAGATAATGTAGCAGTTGTAGGATATCATGTACACTAAGGCGATTATGAAATTTCAAAAAGGAAGAACCTTATTTCATTTTTCTACAATGATTCTCAACCAGTATTTAATTGGTCAAATTCAACGAATTCGTAATGATAGTAATGAATAACGATTCATGTTACTCCGAAATTTCAAACAGTTTGGAACGGTATCCGAAAGCCAAATGCTGAGAGTCTGAGCTACTTGACAGACTTGATTGAGATAATTCTTTTACGACAGATGTCAAGTTTTAGTTTCTGGAGAACTCCTCATACTAATACGAGTTCGAAGGCGTAGCGTATAGCGCTTTAGGGCTGCAATTGTGCAAGTTGAAATACTTTCGCAATGCCTGTATAAAATAAAAGTACAACCTGTATACACTGTCCCACTTCAGGGCAATGGCCTCCATGAATGAAAATTTCATACAAGGAGGCCAGTACATAATTAAACATTATTATACAGGCAGGCAGAAATTACAGTTTTCAATTTTCTACGCTCCTGGCATACTTCTTTTGCTTAAATTAGGTACTCTAATAACATTCTTCATACAATAGTCATTATTGTCGGTTTATGGTACTCTTAAGCTGACCTTTGTTGCCCCCTCTGGTGTTTCATCAGGGATTTCTATAAGGTGACCCCTTAGTTTGTCTGCTTCCTCTTGTATAGCAGTTAACGTGGTTTAAGTCCTAAGTCTTACCAAGTTTATAATAGACAAATCTATTTATTAGGCTTAGCAGGAAAACTGTAAAGGAAAATAAGGGAAGTACCACAAACGAATTGCTCTCATCAATTAGTCGTAACCCTATACTTTTGAGGGCATTAATCAGCCAGCACACTTAGAGCGATTCGCGAAGCCCTTCGAAAACTTACTAATTATGTAATTTGATGTCGGGATTTTGGAAAGCTCTTTAAAGCCTTCTAATATTCATTTAATATTGGCACTGGCTATTAATATCGCAACTGCTGTCTAGCTGTGAGTGACGCAGTTAGTATTGGCGCGTTTGAGGATGAAGAAGGCTGTGACTATGTAGAAAGTGACTTCCAATGATAGGAAGTGCACTTTATAATTTTAATTTGACTCTTTAAAAGAAAGAGAGAAAAAAAATACCTATTTATTGTTTGTTGTCGAAACTGAATAAATTAAATGATTTTGAGTTTTATATGTAGAATTTTGATTGTCTGCTAAGTCTGCCGGCAACCATATTAGGACCACTATTGGTTTGACTTTCTTGCGTCCATACTTCTCTGTAGCTAAAGACGTCTTAAATGTATAGGAGATACAAAATGGACTATTGAAAAGCACTCTTTAAAAAAGAATATTGGCGGAATCTCTTATTTGAAGATACATACATACATGTAAATACGACTATTACCTATCCCCGAAAGGTTAGTCAGAGACTAGGCAACGAGGACCGCAAAAGCAGTCCTCTGCCATAGTCCACTTTTCACCAAATAGCGACTGCACATGTGCTCAGCTCATCGCCGCTCTATGCTGTTGGATGTATGTGCAGTCTTTAGTCCGTTAGTCGCCTTTAACGATACCTAAGGGAAGAGAGGGGGTGGTAGTATTCTTTTACCAATACGCGATACAGTTTAAATGGTATTAATTACTTAAAATAAAAAAGGAGAGCAATTTTAATAACGGTCTCCCGTTATTAGTAATTGCTCTCCTGAGATTCTCTGGGGTCCCGTATTTAATACCGGGTTTGGCTCCTACATTATGATGGTTATAGCACCATCTTAAGGTATGGCTACACATATGGTAATCTAAGTTATGTCGTTGAGTCGTGTTTTTATTTTCTCTTTTACCTTGGGTGTTGTAAAAGGCGACTAACATCTAACGACATAGAGCGTCGATGGGCTCACCACATATCACGCTGAGCACATGTGCATCTTACTTACGTGCACATGTGCTCTGCGTGATAGGTAAATATGTTGTTTGAATGGTTATTCACTGAGAGATTTATGTTTAGATTATAGTTAGCTTCGTCTTCGGATTCCATTGACTAGATCTTGCTCTGAACTTCGTGATGGTCGCCCAAAGAACTTCAACCCTTATCGCATTTTTCATCATTTAGAGTTTGTGTTGAATATAAAGTAAAAATATGACCGCATACACAGCGGAAATACAAAAATACTTTTGTAACATTTTGGAATGGACATAGACGTGCGACTGATCATCTATTCGTAATGAATTTTATTAAACTTTAACAAAATATATTTATGTATAGGTTTTAAACGTTTTTAAGAACTTTGTGAAAAGGTTCGTTGTATATATTAATGTGCCTACTCGACTGTACGTATTACGACGAATCTGGAATACGACCCATCTGGAATACGACGAATCAGGAATACGTCGAATCCGGAACAAATCATAATTATGAAATTAATGTTTCTCGGTTTTCTCTTATACGTGCGCGTCTTACAAATTCCTTAAACCTTTGTTTCTCTTTCTTTGTTTGTGTCGTATACTGATCCTATACTTGTATACGTGTTCCGTGTAGTGAAGACAACTTAGACTGTTAAAAGTTTGATGCGCTCCTGACTTATCATTACATGTTATCAGTAGCCTAATAATAATCAATTTGTATACGTACCGCTGCTGCAAAGGCCAGATTAAGCCATAACACACCACACTAGGCAAGTGCGGGTTGGTAATCACAAACCCGGACTAACCATCGAAAATATGACACACACTCTGCACGTCCGGGAATGGGCTTGGGAATAGTATTTTTTTTTATATTTAGATTATAACTTAATTTTTTTTTCTGTAGCCCTTCAAAATACTTTACAATAATTTTTTAAATATACATAAAAAATGACCACGCGCTATTGTTTTTGTGACAATCAAAATACGCGCGAAACCCGCGGCGTGACGTCATCGGATTCCATTCTCTCGCACTGGTGGCGCGACTCGTGCGATTTCGTTTTATTATTATGTCTGCTCTGAGCCAGTGCAGTTATGCCACAGATTACTTAATAATTTGTCAGCTGACCGCACGGTAAACAAAACATTATGAATTGCATTGCTTGCAGTAAGACTGTTGTGCGTGGAGAATTGTTGATCTGTATGACATGCAGGGGTGCATTCATTTTGGCTGTCTAGGCACCTGACACCTGATTACTTTTTAAAACACCAGACCGAGCTCAAACAGTCGTGGAAGTGTCATTCCTGCGTTAATGTTACTCGACGTCGGAACGATGGCACGCCTGTGCGTAAACGATTTGAGGTGCTACAAGAGGAGGTCGATATGTCATGCGATGAGCTGCAACTTAACACCTTTGCTTCGTCGAATTCGGTCCGTATTGTTGCACAGGAGCAACAAAGGTCGGTGCTGTCTTCCGTCAATAGTACTAACAGTCGAGCATCGTTGCCGAATGAGTCATCCGCAGCTGGAGTTATCACATATGACCAGTTCGCTAATTTACTCGAATCAAAACTCAATAGCCTCAGGTCATCTATCTTAAGTGAAATCAATACTTCAATTAAAAAGGAAATATCGAATGCGATTGATCGAGTCAGATTGGAGTTTACTGAGACCAGTGACTTCTTGGCTGCTGAACAGAAAGACCTGAAAGGTGAAATACAAAATGTGAACAGTAAAGTGATTACTCTTCAGACGGACAGTACTAAAATGCGATCGGAAATGACTGACCTTAAGCGGCGCTTAGCAGTACTGGAAAGGGTTTCTAGAAGCAACAATTTTGAAATCCAGATGTTACTGGAGCGCCAAAGTGAAAATCTTTCCGTTATAGTGAAGAAACTCTGTGACGTTATCAAGGTTCCCATCAGGGACGGTGATCTGCGTGCTGTTCGCAGGGTCGCTAAATTGGACTCCTCATCTAATCGACCCCGTAATATACTAGTCACTCTGCCCTCGGAGCGCCACCGTGATCACATTATGTCTGCCTACAAGAGGTATAATAAGGCCCAGAGAGCTGACCCCTTGAACTCAGTACACCTAGATATTTCTGGAGAAAGAAGAACTATTTACCTATCTGAACACCTGGCTCCTGAGTGTAAAAACCTACATGCAATAGTTAGAAAAGTTGCCAAAGAACGTGGTTTTAAATATGTTTGGGTTAGGTACGGGCGAGTATATATTCGAAGGGATGAGTCACCTACCACTGTAATTAAGGATGTTGCAAGCCTGGATAAGCTGGCTTAAATGTATATTTTTATTTTGTTTTTGATAATTTAATAATTAATTTAAATTTAAATTTAATTATAAATGAATAGCTCTGATATTTGGTACATTTTTGTGTTTTAATATGTTAATTTATTATTAAAATGTGAATAGAATACGTTCAAAGATTGCTGATTTGTTTTTGAATACACTTAATAATAATTATGACATAATTTGCTTAACGGAAACTAACCTTAACTCAGGATTGTTTGATGGTGAGCTGTTTGATCAACGGTATATTGTGTTTCGTAGAGACCGTGAAACAACTTGCATCAAAAAGGTTGAGGGTGGGAGGGTTTTGATTGCTATTCATAAGAAATACAATGTAATAAGGCAGGCGGCTTAGGACAGTTTTGTTGAAGATGTGTGGGTCACTATAGAATTAATATATGTGTTTGTTACTTGCCTCCGGACCTACCACAGAGCGATTTAAGGACTTTTTTGCAAACTCCGAAAGGGTTCTGATGAACGTACAAGATAATTCCGTAATCCTTGTACTTGGAGATTTCAACGTGCCTGAAATGTCGTGGATATCAACGTCTGGTAGGTCTGCATTGACTCCTGGTCCCTCTGTAAGTATAAAGTCTTCCCTGCTTATGAGTACTGTTTCACTCTGTGAACTATCTCAGCTTAACTGTATACCACATAAAAACGGTAGGTTTCTAGACCTGGTCCTAAGTACTTCTGACGTAGTTACTGTGAATGAAGCTCCCAGTAAAGAAATTGAGAAAGAATAATAACCGTATACTTAATTTTAAAAAGTGTGATTACGGCAGTACTAGATATGCGCTTAATGAGATAGACTGGTTAGAGGTTCTTTCTAACAAGGATGTAGACATTGCTGTTGACAGGTTTTACGCGGAGTTGAATACCGTAATTAAAAAACATACTCCTCTGACTACAATTAGGTATAGTGAATTTCCTTCCTGGTACTCACCTTTATTGATAAGGCGTATTAAGGACAAGAAAAATTTCACAAAAGATTTAAGAAATATGGTAACCCAAGGGATTACGATACATTTGCCTCGTTACGGACCACGTGCAAACGCCTTATTAAATCCTGTCACAATTCTTATCTCTCTTTTGTCGAGGATTCTTTGAGAACTAATATAAAATCCTTTTGGAAATGTATCGACAACAAGAAAGGAGCCAGTGGCATACCTCATACCATGACTTATGATAATGCCACGGCAACTGATGGAGAGGCGATTTGTGAACTGTTCTCAAGCTATTTTCATTCTGTCTTCGAATCCCCTACCTGTCTGGATCCTAACCCGAGTGACTGTGACATTGCCTGCAGTAGTAACCTTTCCCATGTTTCATTAACGCATGGTGAGGTTTTTCTTAAGCTTAAGCAGCTTGACCCTGCTAAGGGCGCAGGTCCTGACGGAATTCCATCTAGGTTCTTGAAAGAATGTGCCCTTGAGCTATGCTTTCCTTTGACGCTTGTGTTGAATTTGTCGCTTAAATCTGGCATTTTCCCTTCATCTTGGAAGACTGCACATGTCGTTCCCGTCTTTAAGTCCGGTAATAGATCAGACTGTACCAACTATAGACCGATAAGTATCTTATCAAGCATGGCTAAACTGTTTGAAAGTGTGATCTATGACCACATATACAAACACGTAAAACCTTTTCTTTCCCATACTCAACATGGCTTCATGAAACACAAATCCACAACAACTAATCTTCTTGAATATAAGAATTACCTTTGCTCGGTTTTCGCTGTGGGCGGACAGGTTGATTTAATCTACACGGACGGAAGGCGTTTGATAAGGTCAATCACTTCTTGCTTTGTCGTAAACTCAGTTCGTGGTATGGGTTTCATGGAAGTTTACTGAGATGGGTTTGTTCCTACCTTAGCATGAGAAGTCAGTTGGTTACGCTAAAGGGATATGCATCTGCTGCAATTCCTATTACGTCTGGTGTGCCGCAGGGGTCTCATTTGGGACCACTGCTTTTCTTGATATTCATCAACGATCTCCCTCACCGCTTGGTGTCTCCTTGTCTTTTGTATGCGGATGATCTGAAGATATATGCGACAATTAGAAGTACCAATGATTGTTTCACTCTTCAGCGTGACCTTGACACTATTACTGAATGGTGTCAGTGCAACCAAATGCATTTAAGCATTGATAAGTGTCATATAATTTCTTTTACGAAAAAGAAGAAGCACAAAATTTACTATGACTACTCACTCGATGGTCACTTGTTGCATCGGTCTTCGTTTGTGCGGGATCTTGGTGTTTTGTTTGATCAGCAGCTGACTTTTAGAGATCATTATAACCATATTGTATTGAAAAGTTGTAAAACTCTAGGTTTTGTCGCTAGAGCCACAAAACATTTTAAAAAGAATATGGGTTTCTTGTATCTTTACTACAGTCTTGTCAGATGCAAACTTAAGTACTGTTCTGTGATTTGGTCACCTAACTATGTAACCCACTTAAACATGATAGAGAGTGTTCAAAGGAAATGTCTGAGAATAATATCTTACAGATCAGGCCTTGGCCGCCGTCTAAACTCTTATTCCGATAGACTTCAGTATTTCCAAATTACCTCTTTGTGCGTGCGGCGAAAGCGACAGGATCTCCTCCACTTATACAAAATAGTGCATTCCTTATTTGACTCCCCAAGTTCATTGGCACTTCTCAACTTCAATACTAGAATTCCCTTGCGTAACCGTAAAAAACAGACCTTTATCTTGCAAGTCTATAGGTAGTAAACAAGTAAACTCAGTCGTTTTTCTTATGCACTACGTGAACTCCGGAAATGTACTAACGAGGAGTGCGCGCTTGTGGCGTATCATAGCTACGCTGGGGCGTGGATACGATACGGCGTGGTGCTTTGGGGCAATTCTACTGATTCGTCATCTGTCTATTTTACAGAAGCGTTGCCTCAGAATTATAGCGTTAGCCGGGAGGAGGGACACCTGTAGAATGTTGTTTACTAAGTACCGAGTTCTTACAGTGACAGCAATTTATATATTTGAACTGTGCAAACTAGTTAAAAGACATGCTCAATATTTTACTAGAATTGGAGATAAGCAAGGGCGTTATGTATCACGGCGCCGTGAAAATGATTTAGTCGTACCGCCAGTGCGCCTGGCGTTATATAAAAATAGCTCGTACTATATGGCGGTTAAAGTGTATAACCATCTGCCACATAAATTAAAAGCCCTCAAAGACGGTTTATTTGAGAAAAAATTAAAAGAAATTTTAATAAATAAATCTTTTTACAATATAAAAGAATATTTTGAATGTAAAATAAATTATAAATAAATGTTGACTTTTTACTTTTTTATTGTTTATTGGTTATTTGATTTTATATTTAATTTAGTTTTACGATTCTAAAAATGTTATGTTTTTGTTTATTTTGCTGTAAGTACCTACTACAGACAAATAGGTACTTACCTATTGTGATTTTAATTATTTAAGTTTTTGTTATTAGTTTTTGATTTAGTTTATACCTATTAAGATTTTAATTTATAATGTGTAATACCTACCTAACCTACCTAGTAATAACCAGGTAAGTGCTATAAAACCACAATGCCTTTAAAGGTAAATTTGTAACTACTTACAATTAACACCTGTATAATACGAACAACTTGTTGTGTACCTATAATATTACCAAATTTAAGTGATTAAATGAATATGAATAAAAAAAAAAAATAATACCTCCTTTTATAATCCCGTTGTACGCATGTGCCGTACTTACAATGAGCTGTCGCAGGTTGGTAGTGACCTGGACATTTTTGTGCCGAGCCTCGCCATGTTTTACCGTACTGTCAGAAAGATACTGTCTGAAATTTTATAAATAAGAGGTTTAGATTTACTGTATGTGTTTGTAATCCAATTTAATTTAACTCATTGTAATTTTATTTATTTATTAAAAATTTAATTTAATTTATTGTAATTTAATTTATTGTAATTTAATTTATTGTAATTTGATTTTTTGTAATTTAATTTGATTTATTTATATGGTTTCAGTAACGTTTTAATTTGAGTCTGTACATTACTTGTTTTTATTAATGTTTAATTCTATCGTGGTGACAAGAATGTTTGCGCCAAAAATTTATAATTCTGTGTATACACGTTTTTTGGGTCTCGATCTAGTTTCAATCCATTGTAATTTATTTTTCTACTTTTATTTGATTGTTACCTGTTGTGTGTGCCAATATAATAAATAAATAAATAAATAAATAAATAAATTAATTGTGCAAATAGTTAAGTAATGTAATCGAATGCCCCCCGGGTGCGGGCGGCGAAAGCGGCGGCGGGGGCTATCGGATACGATGACGTCACGTCACGTCAGTCGAGTGCCAGCGAACTAAGTGAGGTAGTAGTGTTTTATTCAATTATTTATGTACAATAACTTTGTAAATACTTCTCGTATCGAATTAAAATAAAAACTATTGGTTTTGGAAAAACAACTTCTATAATAGTATAAAGTAAAAATGAACTTTTTTATTAATTTTTCCCACGTCCATTGAACCCTTGTCTTCCGTATATCGGGTCAAAGGCTTTATCACTGGTCCACCAAAGTGTAATTAAGGTCTTTTTAATTTAAATTTTAATGTTATTTTTTTAAATAATCGCTCGTCTACGCAGTCCTAACCCTAGCGCGGTGGCGGGCGGGTCGTTGCGAACTGCATACAAATCAAATGCGTTTGTCATTCCTTCCTGCCGCCAATAACTCATGCACGAATATCCACTCCCGCGCCCGCGGGCTAAACGCGAAATGTTTGCATGAAATATACGTATATAAAATTGAAAATATTTTATTCGTCGATCTCATTTCAATGCTGAATGGAGTTGTGTCTCGCTCTTAGCCTGTGCCAAGACCGGACGCTGTAAGGGAGCGATACTCGCAGGGTAAAAGATAATAATTATGTAACGTAAAACGTGGTGAATGCAGGGTTGAATCAGGATAAAACTTTGTTAAAAAATTAGCACTGACTTAAACTAGACTCAACAAAGTAAATAATTAATTTCGAGGTCTGTGTGTACGATCTTACAATAATGTACGAGACGATAATAAAACGACTATATTTAATGATTTTTTTTAATTTAGGAAAAGATTTATAAAAATGCGTATTGCAAAATGTCTGACTACAAAAACACATAACTTAACAACTTTAAATGAATAATTTTAATCAACCAACCGACATTGGGCTAACTTTTGGGTTAATCTCGCTATGTGCTGGGAGGCCTGTGCTTAGCAGAGGGACGATAATAGGCCGATAATGACACCTCGCAGTTGGATAAAAAAAAATAAACCTCCTTGACTTCCTTTATAAAAATCTTTTATACTCCATTAAGCGGAAGCTATTGGCTTTTCATCTAATGGTAATTAAGGATAAGATCTTCAATCGATGTATTGAACATTCAATGTTGGATTAAAGTGGACCTTTATAAAATAAGAAGGAGTTCTAGGAAACCGACCTTTTTAATTGAAAACGAAAATAATAACAAAGAACCACTGTTCTATCCTATCATAGGGCAATTCGTAAAGGTCCTGTGTGGCAGGCGGGGAACAACACACAATATACCCGCTTATTGTGTATTGCATCCTTTATCTTTTTTACTTTATTTGTTCGTCCGCGATACGCGGAGCCCTAACGATACGCGACTAAATAGATTTAATAAACCAACCTCGTGGCATCTCCGATGACAAAGGCCTTTGCTCTTCTCTCTTGTACCGTTCGTTCTTGATTTAAATATATATTGTAAGCTTATATAAATATAATAGGCTAAAAACTTAAGTAAGTAGGTATATCCCGTTTATAATAGAAGCTACAAAATAATTAATTAAAAATAAAATCGTGGAAATCATGAAATTTCTGTCAACAGTCAACCGTTCATCATCATTAATTACTTAAAATAAAGTAAAGTCGCTGTTTTCTTTATCTGTGGCACCGCACTATTCTTCTCTTAGAACAATAACTTAAGCATATTGTTCTGAGATTCTTCTTAACCCATTGAGCTATTATTACTACGTATAGAGAAGACACCGCTCACCACTGCTGTGTTCCGTTCAAGTGCACTTGGGCTGCAAATACCTCAGTGATTGCGCGTGATTCAAGCGATGGTGGACCTTGCGGCTGCACCTTAGTTGCGCACAAACTGGCTTCGCAGTGTCTTCTCTAGTTTATTGTACCTCAATGTCTAAACCACAGATAGATGAGCGTTAACTCAGAATAATAACTAAAGCATATTATTTTATGGTAGATGATTTGTACAAAATGACTGAAGTATGACCACAGAATAACTTATAGTACCTACTACTGAAGATGTTTCTAAGTTAGCGCGGACGAAGGCTCGGGCGGGCCGCTAGTACATTATAAATGCTGATTACATATGCTACGTCCCACGATTTTATTTTTATTAGTTTTTTATTATTTTGTATCTTTTAGTATAATAGAGCTAGCTACATCAATTATCTTTCGTTTCAATAAAACCGTTTAACTTAAATTTTAATTTTACGTTTTTTATTTTCAAGTTTTAAGCTTTTTTTATATAATGTACTGTATACTACCGATCAAGCCCTATCATTTGATACAAACTACTCTATCAAGAAAGTACCAGGAAAAGATCAATAATACACAAAATTTAAGTTATTCATCCAAATTTATTTTATCGCCTTCAAAGTATGCTTCTTCAGAAATTATACACTTACGCCAACGAATAATCCAATCATCAAAACATTTTTAAACGCTTTTTCCGGAATTGAGTTCAGTTCTCGCGGCGAATTCACTTTTATGTTTTCTACCAAATGAAAACGGGTGCCACGAAGTGGTAATTTGAGTTGAGTTTAGGAAAAAGAAAGAAGTCGGCTGGAGCCATATCTGGTGAATAAGGTGGTTGCTCGATGGTATTTGTTGAGTTTTTGGTTAAAAATTCATTCACAATGATGGCCTTGTGCGAAGGTGCATTATCTTGGTGCAAAATTTGGCCTCTTTTGTCAAATTTGCTCTCTTAAACTATAATAATAAATATAAAAAATAATATTCTTTATTTACCGTTTGACCTTCCGGCAAGAATTCCGAGTGCACAACACCGCGATAGTCAAAGAAAACAGTCAACATGACTTTGACTTTTGATCGACTTTGGCGTTGTTTCTTCGGTTTCGGTTCAGTCAGAAGGCGCCACACCGAAGCTTGTTGACTAGTTTGTATGTCAAACTCGTAAACCCACGTCTCGTCACCAGTAGGTAACAATGCGTTGCATGAATGTTGGGTCGGAATTGACTCGTTCTAACATGTCCTCTGCGACTCACATGCGATTGAGTTTTTGGAGAAAATTCAGGTCTTTTGGGACTAGCCGAGCGGCAACATGTTTCATACCGGTAATGGTACGGATCGACTCGTGAGACACAGAAAGTTCAGTGGCTATCTCTCTCAAACTTAAATGAGGATTTTCAGTTACCATTTCCTTCACTTTTGCGATGTTAACTTCAGTTGAAGACGTTGATGGCCTACCAGAGCGAAGCAAATCTTCCTCAACGCTTTGTACCACTCAAGCACGTGTTTTTGATAAAGTCGATCAACGTAAGCCTTCTGTAACATTTTCAGTGACTCCGAACACGAAATTCCATTGGCGACGCAAAATTTAAGACAAACTCATTGTTCAATGTTTTTATCCATTATGAAATTCGCAATACACATTAGATATAAACTATCTAAAAACAGCACTGTATTTAATCTAAATAATAGATGCAACTCAAACTCCGCGCCAAAATGGATAACAGTTGTACCAATCCAACAACAAAATAAAAAACAAAAAATTGAATTTGCAATCATAAACAAATCATCCGTTAACGGAACTTTTTTGACAGAATGTATATTGAGGTGGTTGAACAAAAAAATATACTTAATCCACCATTTTGCGGAGGCAGCCATTTTGGATTTGCAATGATACTGAATATACTTAATTGTATTGTCAACAGAACTAAAGGTGTGTACCAAAGTTCAGATCAATCGGTCATTTCACAATTTCAGATCAACAGGAAGGGGGCAAAATTTTAACTACCTACTAAATTTGACCCAGCATCAACATTAACAACATCAACAACATCAAAAACAGGTCAAGCTAAATAGAACCGTTTAAAAATGCGAAACCGTTAAATAAATGCACACGCGGTCACCGACCCCAAAGATCAGAGGATAGAATTTTGACAGCTAACCATCCTTTTTTAATTGTGAGGTAAATTACGAGGCAAAAGGATTCATTTTATGAAAAAAAAAATTGAATAGAAAGAGTTTAGAATAGTGCGGTGGCGACTTATATTATCTACCAACCCGTAATTATATATCTAAGTGTGTAATATTTTGATTAAATTTAATGTTTACTTTCTTTTCTGTAAATTATTATTGTAAGTTTCTACAGTAGTATTGCATAAATCTCATTGTTATCCGAAATATTTTAATTATATTTTTAAAATAAATTTTTACTATTAATTACCTACTCGTATATTCTCAATTATGTTAAGCCCACATTGTCATCCACAAATCGCATAGCATAATCGCTTGTAGAAGAAAATGATGACAGTATAGTACTGATGAAAAGATGAAAATGAAATAGTTGGTTTGTTTTGGCCCTGCGATGAGTTATTTGAAAGTGTACAAGAGTTTACCGTCGTGCCACAGCTGGATATAGTCCATTTAAATCAATATTTTATGGACGAACATTATATTACCTTACGTAAGTAAGCTAGACTATTATTTGTGCATCAACACCCACCACATACACCTACACCACAAGTTATTTGAAAGTGTACAAGAGTTTACCGTCGTGCCACAGCTGGATATAGTCCATTTAAATCAATATTTTCTCCAAGTATACAAAGAGCACGAAGGAATGTCCATGTATCAGGCAGTTCACAGAAAAGGTTACAACATGATGAAGGAAGAGTGTTTGCTGGCAGTAGTAGTGTCCAACAATAAAGAACATTGTTTTTTTCGAGCACAAGTTAATAGTGAGATGACCAAGAGCTTGACATATTTTGTTAGGTTAGCCATTAACCGAGAAGGCCACATTGTCGAAGGCTCTTGCGAATGTATTGCTGGAAAAGGTACCCAAACAGTCTGTAAACATGTTGCTACAGTTTCTTATGCAATATTGTACTTTAGGGAGCATGGAACTTGGCGTATAAGGAAAACATGCACTGATAAAAAACAAACTTGGCACATGCCTAAGAGAAGCAAAATGGATATATCGCCAAAAAAAGCTGAACAACTTAATCTCACAGTGCCTGTGTACAATGTAAAAAAAAGGGAATATTCAATAACATGTGCTATGATCCTAGACCAACTCAATATCGCAATACTTTGTCATTTAATGATAATGTAAGAAATGCTGTAGTAAACTATAATAGTACAAAGAATCGAACACTAGCTCTAAGTGGAGCGTTCACAGCTGCCTCTCTTTCTGGTCTCAGCAATGACCATGAAGATTTGTCCAGGACATTGACACATCAATTTATTTGGAATCGTATTCAAGTAAGTATTTTTTTTGCAAGAAATATACTCGCTAAATTATCAATAATGAATGTCATCCTTTTATTATTACTTTAACATATTAACCCACATTGTCATCCACAAATCGCATAGCATAATCGCTTGTAGAAGAAAATGATGAAAGTATAGTACTGACATAAGCCAACGATGCCACAAGCTGGAATTGAACCAGCACCTTTTTGACATTCGGAGTAAAAAAAGTTCTTAAAACTGTTTTAATTGTTATAATATGTTCGCAATAACATTGCGTTCAATCATGTATGAAAATATTTACCTATATCAAAAGGCTGGTAGTCAAAGCAATCAGTTATGCAATCTCATAGAAAAGTTGTACTCACATTTTCATCGGCAAAGTTATAATAACACCGTTCACCTTGGGCCGTTGCCAAAATAACTCATTAACCAGCGCAGAAGAAAGCAATTAATCCACTTTAACAGCCAGTTGTAAATGGCGAATATAAACTTGTAGCCGCGCCGCCACTCGTAAAGTTCACGAAACAAAGAGTGCTTTTAGCGAAAGCGCTCTGAAAAATGGCTTAACATGACCAACGCAGATGTAGCGCGAAAGGAAGCGGCTTTAGTGTCACTTGGGTGGGCGACCTTTGGATAAGCAACTAGCCACGATAATTGAACCGGTGGTCATAAAGAATGGAATCAGGCGTTACTTTGCGGGGAAATTCTTACGTACAAGTACATATGTACTTAGATTCACAACTAATAAAGGGAAGTCAGAGAAAAGGGAATGTGTACCGCGAAGCAGTCCTCTGCCATAGTCCACGTTTCACCAAATTATAACTGCACATGTGTTCAGCGGGGAAATTCATGGCATACAAAAGTGCAATTAAAATAGGTCATCATTACCATCAGCTTATAAACGTCCCACTGATAGGCACAGGCCTCCAACGTAGACAATAGCACGTGGGGATATTGGGCCATAACCTAACACGCTGGTACAATGCGGGTTGACGGGTTTTAACAACCAGGACCAACACCTAAACGTGCCTTCCGGAGCACGGAGGAGCTCGAGATGTTTTTGATTCGGTTAACCATCCAGCGACCCGGCATTGGAAATGTTGCTTAGCGGGCAAGTTTGCAAGCCGAAGCGCTAGCCCTGCGCCATCGAACCTTCTCTTATTAAAACAGGTATGTAACTCTAATTGCGCTATCTTTTCGTTTATCTAACACGGATGCAGCATGCAAGTACATGCCCTCCCGTCTGCAAATGTCCGGGAGCGTTTTGAATTGATTTTGGTTTCAAACCCATCATGTGCACACACATTGCTCCTCCACGAGCTGTTGACTTGTCGTAAGCTGCGCGCTGACTGAAATGCTCCTAAGCTGGTATCTGGATGCTTCGACCGGACTCAGTCGCCGGTCGCATGTTACCGACATCGCACACCGTAGGAAACTGTAACTGCTGCATGTAGCTGTCACAGCGCTGTACATTTATAAAGAATTTGTTAATGTTGCTTGAGACGGCAACTGACGACTTTTAGATGCCAGTCGTCTAGTACGTCCTGGTTCTTAAATGGTTGCTAAACCTTGCGCGAGGATTTAATCTCCCAATAGCCATTAATTGTCGCTGCCTGAGGTAAACTGATGTGATTATATTGGTGCTTATTTTAATCGCGCACCGCTTAGTTACTTCGCATATCTCTTGAGAGCGATAGATACCAATGGCCGCATAGTTAGCAAACAAATGAAGTACCTGGTGATGACGAAGGACGATGCTTTGAAGCCAAATAAAATTGCCGCTTCCAGTTAGTTTAACTCAAAATGACAGCTGTCTCGTTTTTAATATCGCGACTATAAGTAGGACACACATTCGTCAGAGGCGCATGCTGTGATAACCTAACTGAGGTCTGGAGGCTCTCACGTATGTCCTAAGACCTTTTGTGATTACATTATATCATATTAAGCTATGCTTCGCTAGACAGCGGGCCATAGCCAATTCCTTTGTCTTAAACCCGACACCCCTATATTTGAATTACCATACTTTCAAGTATAGTTCTGTGTTCTAGATTTTGCACAAGTTTTACTATGAGACAATCTCTAAATGATATAAGATAGTCCATTTAATTTTGTTTGGTAATTAATGTATTGAATGAATCTTAGTGAAATTAGTTTTACTGCCGTGCCGCTTGCCGGTTGGGTCGTCGCTATCTATGAGGATCCCGGGTTCAATACCTGGTTGGGTAAATTTTGTAAACTTAATCGTGTCATCCGTAAGTTTATCCGTTATCTAGCTAACCATTAAAAATGCATTTCAATTAAGCTCAAGTTAAGCCAGATTATAAGTGATTATTTATATTGACAAAAAATAGATAACATTTTATTTAAAAAGCTTTTTTTTAACCAACCGTTGTTGCATTTATTATTCCATTACCGATAACGGTTTAAAAAGCGGCTAAAGCAGTAAATGTGGGCTTATAAATATTATTTTGACCATTTTTACACGGCAACGTTCGCAAAGTTTTAGTTCCCATTCGCAAATAAAAGAGTTCGCCATTATTCCGAGTGGGTTCTTTGTCTCTCTGTTTGCTATGCGAATTACACTCGAGTTATGACGTAATTTTGCGTCAGCTAACGCTGCTGGATGTTTTTAAACTTGCTGAATTGGATTTAAGTCTTTGTGGTCTGTAATGATAGCCTACCAAACTGCATGGTTATGGCCTGACTTCTTTTGTGTCCTACGTGCCTAAACACAGTGGATTGGTTCTAGGTTCTAATGACCGATTTTATATTAGGGTTGCCGCAGTGGCTACGAAGAGATGTCGACTAGTGTGTTTTTAAATCTTTCCTCAAATATTTCCAAGTAGCATACCAGTTACCACTTATTATTACCACATAACAGTCAATTAGCATACAAGTTCCATACCTATAAATGTTTAAATATATAATATATATAAATGTGTAAATTTAGTTCGGATGCCAGTTCAAAGAGGTTTGATGAGACAAAATATAAGTAAAAAACGTTGAAGAATTTTGACAAGTCTAATAGTAGAGGATCCGAGTATACAACGACCTTCACCGAGCGGTTAATGGATGAAAAGTATTTTATTTCAAATTTAATGTGTTAAAAAATATATTGCGAGTCATAAAAATTTCAGTCCAGTATATGATTAATTAAATATTTAAAAATATTTTTTTTTTAAATATTGCACTGATTTCGATAATAGATAAATTACATAGGTACCAATCAAAAATATGAAGCCTATAGAAGATGCTAACGTTGGTTCACTATTTTTTTCCTGTCATAACATTGGGTAGGCAGGTGTAAACAGGCAAGTCAATATTAGTAATTTGTAACCGTCTGGTTAAATAAATAAAATGTATGTTTATATAAAGATAAGCTGAAGGGCGTCCCAGCCGATATAATATTATGTCCATGTTCATACTCAGCGGATACATGAATAAAAAGATCTATCCCACATCCGGCGCAGACAGTCAACGATCTGGTAAGCTAGGCGATGGGGTGGGGCCACGAGATGGTGTTTATATCTCTATATAAATAATTCAGTGTTTGGTAATCATCATCATCATCGTCATAGGTCTGTTACATCTCCTGGCTCCTGAGAATGCTCCGTGTAGGGGCGAAATACGTGTCGAGTTTCGGGTTTGCCTTACTTGGCGTCCATCGCTTCTTTTTAATTTACGTTATTGTGCATAAATTGCGGGCGGGAGGGGCGGTACTTGCGTGCGGCATCCGAGCTTGATAATTGGTGCGTTAGCGGGATTAACACTATATGAGATGACTGCTAGAAACCGCAAGAAACTTCAAGGGCTGGTCAAGTCAAGTATTTTAAACGTAGCAAAAATGACGAAAAAGGAATTTGGTTTTTTTTTCATTTTTAATTAAATAATTTGTTTTGTGAATTTTAATTGGATAGTCTTTGAGTATCTAATTTATTTTAAAGCAATAACATAAGGAAAATAAAATAAAAACAATTAAAAATAACGATTATTTACAACGCGTCAATGTAGGTACTAACGCGGACGGGTCAACAGACGGCCGGCCATTGACCCGTCAACGTAGGTACTGGCGCGTACGGGTCAACCCCTTGCCCGCGCGTTGTAAATAATACTTATTTATAATTTTAATTTAATTTTTTAAAAAAAGACTTTTTTTAAGTGTTTAAAATTTTACTTAAGTATATTTAAGCGTTAATAAAACGCTAAAATATAAAACATTAATTTACCTAAGACTTATAAAATAGCATTTTGTCTACATAATGATATGATGCATTACATTAGTGCTGCTTATATGCAATGCAAAATATGAAAGTGATACCATAAACTAAGTATCAAAACTAGTTTACTTAGTTTATTACAAAGGCCTCACCCACATTAAATTAGAGTTTTTGCTACATTCGACGGGTATTGCTTTAATCACCACGCTCAATGTTGGATAAGCCGTATTTCTTCGAGTGCAGTTTTTTAAAAGTAAGATCTTTACAAAACTATACAAGTTTTTATGCAAATAATCCGTTCACCGCGTTTTTACTGGCCGCACTACAATATCTTTGGTTAGTTACCTACCTATGTATAGCAAGCTGGTCTTCATACCGATAACCCGAGATAGAAAACACTCTTCTTTTATGACTCTTATATCCTTTTTCATGTATTATAAATAATTATAATATCAAGAAGCCGTGTGGTATAGCTTGTCACTAAAAGAATACTACCACCCCTCTCTGCCCTTGGGTGTCATAAAAAGCGACTAACGGACTAAATACTGCACATACATCCAACAGCATAGAGCGGCGATGGGCTCACTACCTATGGGCTGAGCACATGTGCAGTTTTAATTTGGTGAAAAGTGGACTATGGCAGAGGACTGCTTCTGCGGCCCTCGTTGCTTAGTCTTTGACTAACCCTGATGAGAGAAGTGGTTTGTATGTATGGTAGAATCGTACCAAATGTAACATTTACAACCCATAAAGGGACAGCTACCTATTTCAAGGACTCCGTTTTTGAACTGTAGTGTCGACTACGCTGGGCCAGTTTTGATAGCCGACCGAAAAGGGGAGGGTGTAGGTTTATAAAATCATACCTGAGCATTTTCGTTTGCCTTCCAGTCAAGGCTGTTCAAATCGAGCTTATTACAGACCTGAGTAAGCAGGACATGCTGCCATGTAAGCAGCATTAAATCGATTTGTAGCTCAAATACAGGAGTCAAAGTTCCTACAGGAGTCAAATATTTCATACGACGTTGCTCAACAAGGCATCAAATTTACTTTTACCCCTCCGCCATACTCTGCTCATTTTAACGGCATAGCTGAAGCCGCCGCCCGTTCATCTAAGCATCACTTAAAACGCTTACTTCAGTTAACGAACTTCACATATGAGGAACTCACTACATGTTTGGCTCAAATAGAAGCTGTCCTTAATTCGCGTCCTATCACTATCACCACTTTCCTCTGATCCTCTTGATTTGACAGCCCTCACTCCTTTTCTTCTTTTTGATTAGACGCTCGCTTAACTCCGTTCCGCACCCGCTCAGGTATCTGACATCAACATCAGCAGACTACCATTGAGTCAGTCAGTCCGTCGTGAATGGGTGCGCTTGTTACCGTGCTTATTCCACAGTGAGGAGCGCTCTCGTTATTCGGAACTGCGTCGGCTGCTTACCATCAGGCAAGATGTAGTTACTATGACGTGTCTCATAAAAAAAAGAAAAAGTTTAACACATCAAGCAACATTTTTGGCAATTGATTATGTCTCTATGCTCCAGCAAAAGACCAAATGGAACACTTTCTCAGAGCAACTGGCAGTCGGAACGCTCGTCCTAATCAAGAAGAAAGGACAGCCGCCGTTGCTTAAGCTAACAAATCCATAAATCTATATTATTATTTTTTATGTGACACGTCATAGTGACTACATCCTGCCTGATGGTAAGCAGCCGATGTAGTCCAAAATAATGAGAGCGCTCCTCACCGTGGAACAAGCACGGTAACAAGTGCACCCATTCATGACGGCCTGCATAAATGCCGTTTCACGCCCCGTTTAAAAGATCCGGGATTATAGGAACTGGGAAACACATGCGCCGGCAGAGAATTCCAAAGCCGAATGGTCTTACAGAGGAACGACTTGCCAAATTTTTTGGTACGAGTGCTGATATTCTGCACAGTATGATGGTGGTTCCTAAGACCAGCACGTGTAGTCCGGGAGAGGAAAGGAGAGGGCGGGATTAGATCAAAAAGTTCTTCAGAACACTCTCTTAAGTAAGTAGGTATGTTTAATATCAAGAAATATTAAATAACAATAAAAATATTAAAGTAATGGCCTATACTCTCTCCTACTGCAAAGCTTCCATCCTTGTCTATGGTCTTGGTATTAGCTTAATCACCACACATGATCACCACGCTTGCCACAAAATTGTCTATTTATCGAACATCCCCTCTCCTAATTTCACTAAGTTTATTTGTACTGGCACCTCGAGACCAACCGTTAGGTTATGCAAGAAGTGCCAGACGTCCCTGCGCCAGTAGAACACTCGCGCAGGAGACCACCAACGTTAGGTCTTGACGCCAAATTAGTGCCCGCCGCAGCGCGCTCTTCATTCGGTACTCATAAGACTAGTGTCTCAGGAGAGTATCCCCGTGAACACGTGTAGTTCACTGCCTATTGTCCAGATAGGTAACCGGAGCTGTCAAGCTCGCTCACTTCTCGTTGCACGAAGGGCACAACTCGCAGTTGCCACTGCTAGGGTCGTCGACTCTAAAGTCGACTCCCAAGTGTCCACCTTGGTAGCGGAGTAGTAAGCACACTCACTTCTCGGAACCCATCCGGGCGCCTAGCCAGTTCCCACGTCCTACGCGGCTGGCTGGACCGGAGTCTACGGCATCTAGGAGGCCGCCTCTACTAGTTCTCCAGACTAGTACCGGAGATGTCAACACCAATGTCCAATGAAAACCACCGGACAAAACTGCCAACTATAAGGGAAACTCACGTTCCCCGCAGGACTTTTCGCTTCTGGCCCCTCAGAGACCGCTACTAGGCCCTGCTCGCTGTGCACGAGTTTGGAAGTCCTGGCACACAATACCAGGACAAACGAACATTCCCAAGCTCTACAGCTAACCACACGCCACTACGAGTCCAACCCATGTCCGGATCCCGCCGGAGGCGCCTGGTTAAAGGCACGACCAGCGGGGGGCTAGAACCGGAACCCCGTAGTACCTCTGAAAACACAACCGGACCCGTAGTTCCAGTTGCGATACCCTATCTATTGAGGTCGGTAGATAGGGACTATTTATCGAACAATATCTATTTATCGAACAATATTAAACACACTTTGCCCGCCCTGGAAATAGAACCTGGGACCTCCGAACATCGGACCGAGCGTTCTTCTTAGACTCAGAGGTCCCGGGTTCAAATCCCAGCGGGGGATACATCTTTGTGTACTTGGATTGGTTGGTTGTAGGTGTTGTTAAGTCCGCCTGGCTAGGATCAGCTGCCTGACCAGCATCTTATCTAAAGTCTGGCGCCATAACGACAACGACAAGCATTCTTGTAGTAAGTTAGCCCGAGTTTATTTAAGCGTTATTATCGCGAAAATCAAATATTACATACATACATACATACATATTATAATCATGACTATTAGCCCCGAAGGGTTAGTCAGAAACTAGGCAATGAGGACAGCAAAAGCAGTCCTCTACCATGGTCCACTTTTCACCAAATAGCGACTGCACATGTGCTCAGCGTGACAGATGGTGAGCCCATCGCCGCTCTATGCTGTTGGAATTATGTGCAGTCTTTAGTACGTTAGTCGCCTTTTACGACACCCAAGGGAAGAGAGGTGTGGTAGTATTAATTCACCGCTACGCGACACAGATAAAATTCAAAGACGTTCAAACATTAAAATTCTTTTTTTTTACATTTAATAAATCAAAGTCGACTACTCTGCTCTACAAACGTCTCGTGTTTTATCTAAGAGCCGAATGCAATTCTTGCTGATTCGCAGGAAACGGACATGACCCGGGGTATGACTTCGACGATGTTTTTGCCCCAGATAGCCAGCTCGGAAATAGTATTTTTAATACTGGTTTAAGGTCCTTTGCTTGAGTAATATGCAGTAATTTTGTTAGATTTAAGTTACGTAAAATAAAGGACACTAGTTAAAAGTCAGAACGGCGGCGCGTGCAGCGGGGCGTGTTTTGAGCGTGCACACTCGACTATTAAATGTGTGGAATTCTCTTTTGGTGTATTTGTAGCAGCGTTTTCAGCGTGTACACGCTGGCTAGAACGCCCCGCTGCACGCGCCGCCGTTCCGAATTTGCGGCCTAAGGCTGAGTGGATACTTTTTCTGTGTTACATCTGTATTTTGTATTTAGAAGGCTAAACAATCTCTAGATACTTTATTCATTCATTCGTATAATAACGACACAATATGCTTTATTATACACCACAGAAACATAATGAAAGGACAAACACATAGTACATACAAGTGGTGGCTTTATCGCTAAAAAGCAATTTCTTCCAGGCAATGTTGGACTGGATAGAAGAAATAGTTAAAATTGAAAGGGCACTCATGGTGTTTGTGTGTTAGTCATAGACTAGGCAATGAGGACAGCAAAAGCAGTTCTCTACCATAGTCCACTTTTCAACAAATAGCGACTGCACATGTGCTCAGCGTGAATGGTGATGAGCCCATCGTCGCTCTATGCTGTTGGTTGTATGTACAGTATTTAGTCCGTTAGTCGCCTTTTACGACACCCAACGGAAGAAAGAATACTACTTACCTACTACTTTATTAATTTTGGGCATTATCCTCTAAAAAGACCAATCCGGATACAGGAGGACCATGCTATAACTCTCTTGTGGCTCTTCACATTCTGCCCTTGAGTTATAGTCAACGACTCAATAGATCGAACTCTTCAAACTCTTATCTTAGCGCCTAAACGTTTGTTGAGTTGCTCTAAAAATATATTTAACTTTGAAGTGAGTAATGGGACACCGAGAGATGTAAAATATTCATTGAAAGTGTTTTAATAAAATATTATTGTACCTTATATTTACCCTATATTTCCAAATTGAAAATGGCTTTGTCCCAATAAGTTGATAGCATTCAAACGATGTTCAACAGTTGAAAGCGGACAAACTTCCGCTCTGTTACTTATGAATGCTAAGCCATTTTTAATGAACCTTCTTCGAGAACTTTGTATAGTTGCGGACAAATACGACGGTTTGTGAAGGAAACTTAAAACAGTCGCACTCCAGCCAACATTTGAATGAGTAAAAGTAATATTTATTTCTTTGTTTATGCTAAGTAGCATGAAGCTTACATTGCAAATTAATCAGAGCATTACTGTTGTGAAGTATACAGCAAATCTTTGCTTTACTCATAATGATTTTAAAGAAGCTAAGCATAGTTTATATTTCGTTACTTTACTTCACGTAATAAAAAAAAATTACATACCTAAATAATAATTACGACTATTATCCCCGAAGGGTTAGTCAGAGACTACGCAATGAGGACCGCAAAAACAGTCCTCCAACATTGTCCACTTTTCACCAAATAGAGACTGCACATGTGCTCAGCGTGACAGGTGGTGAGGACATCGCCACCCTATGCTGTTGGATGTACGTCTAGTCTTTAATCTGTTAGTCGCCTTTTACGACATCCGGTGGTAGTATTCTTTCACCGCTACGAGACACGGTTAAAATATATATTTTTTTAAATTATTGCCATCGTGGCGAAGCACTTGGCCCGCTATCCGGAGGCCCTGAGTTCAGTTTCTCGGTCAGTGTGTTTTAGAGTTCTCGGTGCAATTATATAGAATGTGAAAGATAATACTCGCCGACTCGGTTATATTTTATGTTTAAAAAAATAACATAAGTATATAAAATTAGTCTTTAAACTTTCGCGTTCCATATTAACACAAATTACTTAGTACAAATAAGTATCATGCATACCATTTATTAATGTCGTATCGACCGAGAAACTCTATGGTATGCCAAGCTGTTTAAAATTGTTAAAGCTCAGTGCTTTTGCTCTGAGCTTTAACGATTGCCAATACTGTTATTTGTTTATTGTAAAATAAACAGCGTGTAGAAAAAAAACAAAAGTTGTTTTCATACTTTTTTTGTAACTTTCCAAACATTGACCCACTCAAGAGCCATTGAATGGGCCCCGGATGTTATTCTCCGTTACCGATAAACCAGGTTCTTTCATTACTAAAGCCTTGTCAGTAGCCTTACAAAATTTGTTACGACTTTACGACCCGTTTTAGATAACAAAAACGGGTCCGTTACAATACCGGGGGTCTTTTGGACCCGAAAGAGAGCAAGCAAAATAAAATAATATAAGGTAGCATAACTCTAACAAGAATGGAATAAGATCGGTAGCCGTATGGATAGATACTAGGAATGAATAAGAATTTTTAATATTCTTTTTACAAGCTTTTATATAACTTGCAATGTATGTAAGTATGTCTTGATCGGGTGGAATTATGCAACTCAATTTTTTATGTTTTTTTTCTTAAAAAAAAACTTTCCGACGACGAAAGTCCGACTTTACGATCGCTTTGAGCTGTTAGATGTATGTGCAGTCTTTAGTCCGTTAGTCGCCTTTTACCACACCAAAAGGAAGACATGGTTAAGTAGTATACTTTAATAAAAAGCCGCTACCACACAGCTCTTGAATGAATAATGATATTATCTTCACTAAATAGATCAACGTTTTCAGGAAAACCTAGAGCTATGAGGATAATTAATTTTAATAACGTATACATTAACTAAAGATAAAAATATAAATAATAAGGGCCGATTTTCCAGTCTTTACCCGTGGACCCGGTGGGTCGACCCATTACCGGGTCCAAGGGTAATATTAATTCCCCGTGGTTCCATGGCACTAGGGATTACATTTGGATGAATATTTGGACTTCGATTATATCGATATTAAATTAATTACAACCATGAACTTCAACTTAAGATTATCTATGTATTATTATGTCCATACATCCTACAGCGGCGATGGGCTCATCAAAATAATACTACCTAACTATATACTATATATATAATACTACTAATTGTTGGTTACAATAAGAAAGGTTCTTCACTTGCGTGTCGTAAAAGGCGACTAACGGACTAAAGACTGCACATACATCATCACTTCCTTACTTACTTGGTAAGTATTTTTTTTTGTTTGTTATACTTAATTACTTATTTTTTATATTTTTCATTTTTGTAATTAATTTAATATCGATATAATTGAAGTCGAAATATTCATCCAAATGTAATCCCTAGTGCCATGGGACCACGGGTAATTAAAATTACCCATGGACCCGGTAATGGGTCGACCCACCGGGACCACGGGTAAAGACTCGATTTTTCAACTGTTAGATAAACTTATTTGTCTGTTGTTTTCTCAGAATAATAACTAAAGTATAGAAGGAGTGCTATGACATTTGAGTGGGCACTCCGTTTGGTCACCATTCGAATTACATTTTTTTTTAATATCCATAACGGGTAAGCGCTTGGCTTTCATCTCACCTGATGGTACGTGACAATAAGGCCGAAGGTGGAAGCGCGCTTTACTCGGAATCCTCAACCACTGAGGAAACTGGCTATCTTATCTCAAACTGTCGAAACACAACAACATTTATATAGGTCGCTTTTGAATTCGGCGGTATGATAAATGGTGACTGGTTTTTTTTTCGCTGGACATTTGACGTTTTTGTTAACTTTTTTTCTTTTTTTTCAATGTTTATGGCCCATTTGAAAAAATAGGACAACTAAACGAGTCTCATTTAGACTCCTTCTATGCTTTAGTAATTATTTTATGAGGAATGCTGACTATGACATTTGAGTGTGCACTCCGTTTGACACCAAACAATGCGATATTTTATACATCAATGTGGTCAGTGTACTCAACCGAGTACACTTCTATAAATCGTCACAAATGTCAGCCAATTCAAATATTGATTTCGCTGAACGAGTTCAATTTATGTAAACAATAATATTTCTTATCATATTTAGCATAAAACAACGATATTTGCATATTCAATATAAAAATAACGATAATACAAAGTCTTACCTGTATCATCTTCAGAATCGCGGTTTTAATTGATTCACAGTGATTCCAATTTTGAAACAACCCCTTTTTGTTAAGATATAAAAATTTAATTAAAAATTTTTTTTTTATTTTATTAGCTTTTCGTATTTATTTAAAAGTATAGCCGTACTCAATCGAGTACAGTGACCTTAAATGGGTTAAATTCGGTTGGTGACCATGACTCTGGTATCCAATTTTTTTTCACTTTACATTTGACGTGATTAACAACTTATTTTGTCTCTTTCCTTTCAATGTTTATGGCCCATTTGAAAAAATAGGACCACTATTACTAGTTTCATTTGCATTTGCTTTATAAAAGTAAAAAACAAAAAAAAAAAAAAAAAATTATTATTATTACAAACATTTCGAAAGTCTTTTGTCACCAGTCTTTTGTTTTTTGTGTATTCAGTTTTTATAATATGTGATCGAAGACAATACACACACACTCTTCACACTCTTCTTTTTACTTTTCTGTCAAGAATTTCTGCTAACCACACTCGTTCAACCATACCATAATACACATAAGTTACTAGTCAAACATTGATGATGATGACGTATGAAAACATTAGGTATTTTTTTTGTGACAATAAAATAAATGACAATGGGGCAGTGAGGGCTAATTAAATAACATAATATAACAAAATAAATCAAGACATCGTATTTGACAAACGTGGTGATTAAGTCAAAGCCCATCGAGTGTAGCGAATACTATATTCTAATAATGGAGGCATTTGTATAGAAGTGGCTGTCGCGCTGTTGGAAAAAGGCCTCCAATATGATATATAGGTAGGCTATCACACCTTTAGGCCCATGTCTACAGATTCCCAATTCTACAGATGCTCATATCTACAGATTCCCAATTCTACAGATTTTCATGTCACCAGATTACCAATTCTACAGATTCTCATGTCTATAGACAAATTAAATAATATGTGTCGTCCTTGCTATTAGTATTTTATTTGATTCCACTATTATATACAACACTATCATTACTACTACATTTTGCCACTATTACTATACATAACTATAATATATTACTAATTCCGTATTAAAATTTACCGTGTCTAGTTAAACTTTGTGATTTGTATTGTAAACAAAACGGTTATTTGTAACAATAACAATAAACTTCGCCGGAGAGGGGAGATCCCTTAGGGACGCCGCCGTTGTCACTACAACAACACAATCGATGCTGCGAAGTGTCGTACGATTATTGAGGAAATTGGGATTAACGGTGCAGACTTATTTGATTAATGTCCTGAAGTTTGCATAGTTTTTACTGTAGGTTCCTATATGTTGTACCAAAAAGTTTTCTTTGAAAGGTTTCATTGATTTTATTATTATTATTGAAGTGTTCGGCTTGCGATTTGTTACTCGCATTACGGGCCAAGTGCAAAGAATATATAATTGTTTGTTACCGGAAATGTATGAAATCTAGGAATTTTATACAACTCCTAGGAAATGTACCTATATAATTCCGAAGCTATTTAGGAAATGTGTAAAATATTGTTTTACAAATTATTTAATACGGTGTACTTGGTTAATATCTAAAATCGGGTAATTCCAATAATTACAAATTTCTACCGAACGCGACAGTATTTTTTGGTCTGACTACCCTTACCTAGACGCCATCTTACTCTGCTTCCCTGCTTCAGTTGACTCAGGTCGCTACCCGTAAGTATGCGTGTACATTGTGGTAATATTGTGAGCAAGTGTATTTTCGCGCGTTTTTGCAATTTCGAATTTACCCGAACATTCATATCCTTAAAATTTGATAAGTTAACCATTTCGTTGTTTCTTTGTTAGATAAATTAACATTTTTGACACATTATTATATAGATTCAAGAAAACTGAGCTGAAGTTTTTTGTTTTTTTCGGAATTCGGAATTACCCGATGCAGTTTTTTCATAGTGATCGTCAGTGGTTCTCAATCTTTTGATATTTGAAAGACAGTTTTTTAAATCCTAAGTTTTTTAGAGTTTTGATTGTTTTTGGTTCATACTGCCGTTTGATTATGAAACGACCCATCTGTTTACTGCACGAAAAGTATGTACTTACCTATTTTATATTAATAATTTAGTATCTATGTTTAAAATATATATCGAGGTTTGCTTAAAATATCCTTAAATAAAAATGTTAAACTAATGAGCGCACTCTTTAAAATAAAATTAATTCTAGTCTCGATCGGATTTTATCAGCCAACTTGAGATATACTTAGTATTTATTAAAACTTTGACATAAAATACTTTTCATACATTCAAAGAAGTTAGAGACAAACTGAGCCCACCACGCAACACAGTATGACATATATGCGACACTCAAGTGTGATTTGTATCCAGACAAACTGTCAAGGTTTTTGTGATACAAAATGAATATTTACCTGTATTTTCTTCTTTGTTAATAAAATTAAAAAAAGTTTCAAGGGCTCAGTTTGTCCCTAGCTTGAAGGTCGTTTCTAATTCGAAATCTTTACTTTGTGTTGGGTGGGTATACTTAGTGATCATAAAACTAAAGTTGTAGAATCACACATTTTTTGTCGGGTAATTCTGAAATAAAAATTTCGTCAAAATGTGATTCCATAACCAAATTCTATTCGATTCAATTTTTTTCATGGTAGGATTATTCTGAATGGAAATGGAATGTGAACCTTAAGACACAATTCACTTAAACCTACTTTTATGGGTATTTCGCAATTACCCGAACTAGTTCGGAATTACCTTTGCCGTCTGGATATTTTGTTTTTTAAACACTTAAATTTCCAAACTTAGATGATATTTACAATAGTTTTCAATGCAGTGCTTTATAGCCTGTAAATTCAAGTTCAGGGGAAAACATTAACTGGTATAATAAAGCCCACCCATTTTGATTGGTTGATTAAAACACCTTACATACATAGGTATCCTGGGAAATGTATACATTTCCTAGGAATTGTATATAATTCCAATATCGTATTAGGAAATGTATAAAAAGAATGCTTTCGGTTTAGTAGACTTAATTCACCTGGCTGATATCACCTGGGTGCATTAAGTCTACCAAATAGTATACTTAATTCACCTGCAAATGGGTGAATTAAGTCACTACAGGAAAACGTTAACCTTTAGTAGACTTTATTCACCTATTCCACTAAGTTCTAGTATACAAATGTTTCAAATTGTAGTAAAAATACAAAGTACCTACTTACTTACTTATGTGAATTTCGGAAAAACAAATGAATGTCGGGAAAATAAGTAAAGGTAGGAAAACATTTTCTAGTGATCTGTAGGTAAAAAAAAACAAGTGCGAGCTATTTTCGACCTTTTTGTCATTTGAAATTTGGTTGTATTTTTCCATATTCTCGTTCACTAAACTTTGCTGTTTCATTAAAAACCGATATTTTTAGAAATATTTGTAATGGCGATTAGAAAAAATTAAGTGATCTACCTATGCCTTGAATTTTATTTAATTAAGTTAAGTACTCCTCCGAGAAATAACAGCAGAGATAACTATTATACCTTAGTATATCTTAGTAGTGAGAATATAGCCTTTGTTTATCTTTATTTAGTCGAATTATGTTTGAGCCCACTGATATAGGTAATCTCTATTGATCCTTCTTTGTTTCACTTGATACTTAATAATAGATGGCTGTAAATTCTAAAATTCTTTTAGACAGACAATAATATTTATTTTATCTGGATCTAATACAATCAAGATAATCAAGCTCTCCCATAATGTGTTGCATAGCCTGGGTGCATTAAGTCTACTTAAGGGTGCACTTAAATCACCTGGGTGAATTAAGTATACTATTTGGTAGACTTAATGCACCCAGGTGATATCAGCCAGGTGAATTAAGTCTACTAAACCATGCTTTATGCTTTCTGTAATAAAACACGTTGTTATAATGAGAATAGTCATTTTTATTAAGCCACTCGTTGAGACAATCAGTTAACAATCATACAGAACACAGTAATTATATTTCTGTTCTAGTATTTCTGTTGTCTAATAAAAAAAAACCTCAAAATTTTCTTAGATTTCTAACCTCTATCACGTGACCTACAGGGAGTAGTGCAGCTAGTATCAACCGCTATCCCCGCGTACCCATGGACATCTTAAATGTTTTACATTTTCGATTGCTATTCAGGAAATGTATAGATTTCCTAGGAAATGTGTCTTATATAATATATTTCACACATATCCGAGCCGATTTTAGGAATAACATACATTTCCTAGGAATTGTATGCAATGACGGATAACATACATTTCCGTTAACATATACACTGCCGTGACCAAGCGTGCGCATTTTGACCGCGCGACTCAATTTTCAAAAATAATGACAATAGTTTCTTGTTATAAACGTATTTAGGTACCTACATTTTAAAGGACGTTAAATTATCTTTTATTATTGTTACATTCTACATTTTATTTGCTTTCCCATGATATCGAATGTATGAAAGTGCTCTTGACCCGAATGACTCTACTACTCGTAAGTAGTTTTAAAATTGTGTCATGAGTAACTATTTCTTGTGTAGGTATGTGCAATGAAAGTGTTTATCTATCTCGATAGATAATGTAGATACAAATAAAACAACACTGATTTACTAAAGCTTACAATGCACAATTAATTATTGCATAATAAATCAATAAATAAAATAAAAAGCTGACTCATTTACGGAATCGAAAATGTTTACAGAGTTACTGTTATCAAAAAGGATGAAAAGAAGCAGTTTTAGATTACAGGAAAGTAGCAGTGGGCGAAATAGTTTACAAAGTACTGAACCTTCAATAATCCACTTTTATTCTTATTCAAACTGTAACCAAGATTCGGACTTCGGAAACAATCCATAATTTCAACAGTTTTATATTTTAAAATGTTTAGAATGATTAATTTGTTATTTGAATTTCCGGAATTTCCTAATTTGGGGTAAGATTTTATCACACCTTAATTTACTTACTGTTTAATTAAAACAATGATATCATTTTGTATTTTTCGGAAAATATTTTCCTTTTATTACATACTATCTGGTTTATCTGATGATTAGATTTAAGCATTACGTGCACATTACGTGCGTTTTTTGATACACCCATCCACGTCTGTTAGCCATAATTACAACCACTGAATTAAAAAAAGTTCTAATAGTAGTAATTTTAGTAAGTAGTAGTTTAGTAACATCTTTTAAAACGGGTGCGTAATATTTCATATAATGACATATGAACTAATCAAAGGACATAACGTTCATTGGATATAATTTTTACTTGTTCTAAATACACTTACTATAACAACATTACGTAAATTATTCATTTGATATAATTTTTGCTTATAAATATATAGCATTTTAAACCTAAATTGATTTCAAATATTGTCTTAAAAAGTTAATACGTTGTGTTTTCGTTAAGGTTGTGCTATAAAAGTCAGTGACAGAATCGAATCGCGGCAAAACCGACTCCACGTAGACTTGTCTGCCCTACGTTAGAGTGTAATTTAGGCCCGCGTTGGCGCGGAGGGGCGAGGCGGCCCGCGAGCTGCGACGTTATGCTCGTGTGGGACCGCCGCCGGAGTCTCGCAGCGCCGGAGCCGTGACAGAAACCATGCCTGCTGCATGCCTGCCTGCTTGCTGCTTGCTTGCTTGCATGCTGCTTGCTTGCTTGCATGCTGCTTGCTTGCTTGCATGCTGCTTGCTTATTACATGAATAATATTTTATATTATTACATTATTATATCAAATGTACATTATATCAAATGAAATTATAGAATCTAAAATTATATTAAATTAAGTCAGTTGTTACATCAAATGAAATTATATTATCTGAACGTTAGGTATTTATATCAACCATTACGCACCCCTTTTAAAACTTGTGAGTGTATTGCATACACTTGAATTGAATTAAATTGCGGTGCTATCGTCGTCGTCGACGTTCTAGGACTTTGGATATTCCAGAGGTTGTTTAAATAACACTTCAGAGTGATTTGCAACAGACTAACGTTTTTTTTTTTAATGTTTCAATTGACAGATCACCACATCATAGACTCACGACTATCATCCCCAAAGGGTTAGTCAGACTAGGGAATGAGGACTGCAGAAGCATTCCACTGCCATAGTCCACGTGTTCACCAAATTGCAACTGCACATGTGCTCAGTGTGATAGGTGGTGAGCCCATCGCCGCTCTATGCTGTTGGATGTACGTGCAGTATTTAGTCTGTTAGTCGCCTATTACGACACCCAAGAGAAGGGCAGGGCTTCTTTTAGTAAGCCGCTATACCATACGGCTCCCAGGGACGACAGAAAAATGTATCTAAAACTACGGACTTATTAAAATCGTTATCCAATCCGATCCGTCCTATCCATTTGATTATTAAGATCTTTTGTATCAGTTCCGAAGCGTAGGCCCAAAGCCATCCGTGTCAGAGGTCTGACGAAGCTAATTATGCCTTTTGTGAGACGCTCGGCGGCTCTCGTCTATTTCGGACAAAGGTAGGGGCTTGATTAATTACTTTTGTTTCCTTGAAGCTGTTTGGTGAAAAGAACACTGCTTTAGAAATTGGAGCTGAGAAGGTGGCCGCGTTGCCGTGCGGAAAACGTTAGTGTACTGATTGCCGATAATTTTAACAGATTTTTATAAATGTTATTAAATTTTAACGGTAAATGTTGAGTATTAATTGCAATTTGGAAAATGTTGAAATATTAAAACATTCTGGGTCGGCATTATCTGCATTATCAACTATAAATTTGTGTAAAATGTTAAAAGTATCCGTAACAGTACTCGACCCGGAATGTCAGAAAATAGCGGGTTTCAAACTCGCTCGTGGAATATAGTTCAACACTCTCCAAATAATAAAAAATACATACGTACATAAAATCACTACTATTATCGCCGAAGGGTAAGTCAGAGACTAGGCAATGAGGACAGCAAAAGCACTCCTCTGCCATAGTCCACTTTTCACTAAATAGCGACTGCACATGTGCTCAGCGTGACAGGTGGTGAGCCCATCGCCACTCTATGCTGTTGGATGTATGTGTAGTCTTTAATCTGTTAGTCGCCTTTTACGACACCCGGTGGTAGTATTCTTACACCGCTACGCGACACGGAAAAAAAAATATATATTTAAATTATTGCCATCGTGGCGAAGCACTTGGCCCGCTATCCGGAGGCCCTGAGTTCAGTTCCTCGGTCAGTGTGTTTTGGAGTTCTCGGTGCAAAGCCCGTGTTAGAGTTTATCACTGAGCCGCATTTTATAATTTACTAGCGGCCGCTCGCCGTTTCAACTGCGTAGTTCCCGTTCCCGTGGGAATAGCGGGATCAAAAGTATTCTATGTGTTAATCCAGATTATAAACTATCTGTCTGTTGAATTTCATCCAAATCCATTCAGTAGTTTTTACGTGAAAGAGTAACAAACATCCATCCAACTTTCGCGTTTATAATATTAGTAGGAAGGACTAGCGGCCCGCCCGCGCCTTCATTCGCGCTATCATAAGCTCCCTCTTCACATAGGCAGACGCATCTGCAGACGTCACTTGCGGGTGCGTCTGTCGACGTGTAGGGGGGTGATTTGCGCGTCTGCGGTAGGATACAGAGTCTGCAGAGTCTCCAGACGTTAAATACCTACCACAGACGCGCAAATCACCCCTCTACACGTCGGCAGACGCATCCGCAGGTGAGTACGTCTACTTCAGCTATTTTGTACAAAATTATCTACAAATTATACACAAAAACCATCCTCAGTTATCGTTTTCTATTAAAGAAAACCGCATAAGAAGCCGTTGCGTAATTTAGAAGAATTAAGTGGATCCGCAGAGACAGGAAAACGGAGACTTTACTTAATAATTATTTATTTATTTTATTTATACACAATACAGAGTCTCAACAAAAATTAAAAATAACAATAGCAGCATTTTCTAACATAGGTATGCTTGATCTCCACTATTTCGTGAAAACAGCATGCATAATCGAATACTTACACTACATAAAAAAAACGATAATATTAAACACAGTAATAAAAAACTAATAATAACAGTTCAGATTTAAAAAAATAAAATAAATATAGGTAAATTAATAATCAATTAAAAAAACAAAACTTTATTTCTTAATAAAATAGAAATATAAATGAAATTGGAATTGTAATGATGATGATGATTTAATGACAAGACAACAACAAAACTCCGTATCCTGTTACGGATACACATACAATCAAAACTTAATTTGTTAATAAAATAGAAATATAAATGAAAAAGGAATTGTAATGATGATGATGATTTAATGAGAAGAAAACAACAAAACTCCGTATCCTGTTACGGATACACATACAATGAAAACTTAATTTGTTAATAAAATAGAAATATAAATGAAAAAGGAATTGTAATGATGATGATGATTTAATGAGAAGAAAACAACAAAACTCCGTATCCTGTTACGGATACACATACAATGAAAACTTAATTTGTTAATAAAATAGAAATATAAATGAAATTGGAATTGTAATGATGATGATGATTTAATTAGAAGAAAACAACAAAACTCCGTATCCTGTTACGGATACACATACAATGAAAACTTAATTTGTTAATAAAATAGAAATATAAATGAAATTGGAATTGTAATGATGATGATGATTTAATGAGAAGAAAACAACAAAACTCCGTATCCTGTTACGGATACACATATTATAATCACGACTTTTATCCCCCAAGGGTTAGTCAGAGACTAGGCAATGAGGACATTGAGGACAGCAAAAACAGTCCTCTACCATAGTTCACTTTTTACCAAATAGCGACTGCACATGTGCTCAGCGTGACATGTGGTGAGCCCATCGCCGCTCTATGCTGTTGAATGTAGCGGCGATGGGCTCACCACAGCGCCTTTTACGACACCCAAGGGAAAAGAGGGGGTGGTAGTATTATTTCACTTTTTACGGATTATCTTGCTTTTAATTTACTACATTACGTAGTTTTTTTTTATATTAACGTATCATACGTTTTTTATCCTGACGTTTCGAACCCGTTACAGGGTTCGTGGTCATGGACGGAGGATAATATAAAAAACTACATAATGTAGTAAATTAAACGCGAAATAATAATTAGTAAGAATGATGATATAATTGCCATATTCAACAAGGAAACCAAGTGTCGGTAGCACAATTTGAATTGCAGGTCGCTTAATCCTATTTTAATCGCACGGAAATAAGATAGTACCTACACTTGAGTTTTATCTTAGATTTAAAATCAGCATTATTCGAAGAAAATCAAAGACAAGCTATTTTTATTGTTGTACAATAATATGACATATTTATCGTAAGATAATTTGATAATACGTAGGTGTAAGGTCTACTGATAATCCTATTAGAAAAGATATAATGCTATAACTACTTCGGGAAGAATTAAAAAAAATAATCTTCTTCCTTTAAATCTATTTAAACGCGCTTATAAGACTTATTAACATCCAAATATCTACTTAGTAGCTACTGTTTATTTATTTTTTTATTTATTTTTAGTAATTTTGGTATTGCATTTGTTTGTTTTTATTATTTTTTTATTGGCCTTTTTAATAAAGTAAGTACCGTACTAACACTATTCTTATGTAAAAACAAAAAAAAATTTTTTTTTATAAATGCTTCCATATTTATATTTACTACAGTATAGTAGGTATACTATAAACGCAGGGCACGGTCACATGAGGTATTTATTCATGTGGCACGGTACGCTCCTCCCCGGGTTTCGGCAGAATATCAGTGTTGTGGGCTTGGTTGCAACAAAAAAAAAAATGAGTCGGCGCCCTTTGGTTGACACAACACTATAGGTATACGTTTTTATTGTACCAGGCATGCTTGCTTTTTGATTTATTTTTATTTTTATCTTTTATTTTGTATAACCTTGCATAATTATGTGTTAAGTATATACCAATAAAGTTATTATTCATTCATTATTATTCATTCTTTCAAAGTTGATGAATTTGCACCGGTCTGACAGACAGTGCTACAATAGCATATCCTAGTAGATAGTGCGAGTGACCTTTCTGAGGGTGCAGATTCGAATCCTGCTCGTGGAATATTTTTAACACTTTTCTGAATAACTTTTTTCTGTAAGAAAAAATGCGTAATATGTAGGTACATTAAGCATAGGCAAATTACGAGTATTAAAAATATGCTCATTTTTACCTCTCAACAATATTAGTAAGTACTGAAGAATGGCGGTAAAATAAGTAAAGTATAATAAATACCGTGTCGCGTAGCGGTGAAAGAATACTATCACCCCCACTCTTCCCTTGGGTGTCGTAAAAGGCGACTAACGGACTAAAGACTGCACATACATCCAACAGCGGAGAGCGGCGATGGGCTCACCACCTGTCACGCTGAGAGTAGAAGACTGCTTTTGCGGTCCTCTTTGCATAGTCTCTGATTAACCCTTCGGGGATAATAATCGTGATAATACATATAGTATTATATTTATGTATGTATAATAAATATAATAATAACCCTTTGAAATAACTATAATACAAACGATGGTCTACGAAAGCATCTCATAACTAACTCACTATCATTTCTATTGGGATTTATTTATTTATTTATTTATTTAGACAAACATCTTAAAAGCTTACAGATGAGCCATACAAAGCGCTTAAAAGATTAATTACAAATCAGAATACAACATTGTTATTGAATTAAATCAATTGAAATAGAAATAATTAAAAATGCAATAATTAACAAAAATACAAACAGAAACACAAACAACTAAGTATATGCCAAAAAAAATATGAATGTCACTAGCAACACGAACAAAAACATTTATGTCATTAAATAATGGTCATGTCACAATAATTACAAAATTTATTAATAAGAATTCCTAAACTATCAGCAAATATGTCGAGATTATACAGTCAGAATACAACATTGTTATTGAATTCAATAAATTGAAATTGAAATAATTAAAACATATATAATAAAGATAAACAATGCAATTCCCAGTTGAGAATCGAACATGTCCTCCGAAACCGGAAACCTTACGGCTATACTACTAAGGCGGTTAATTTCAAAATGAGGCTTTCATAGCCGTTAAGAGAAGCCTCGAGGGAGGCACGAGTGTTTTATGTTTATGTTGATACGTGCTTCCGTTTGTCCAGTCATTACGAGCAGTAAAAACACAGACAAGTCTTACACGAAAGGAACAGCTTTTCTAAAACGTCTACTTTAGACTTTTTGTATTAACATGATTTAAAAGTGAAATAGACATTTGTTGGCTTTTGAAATATTATACATACATACATAAACACGGCTATTTATCCCCGAAGGGTAGTTAGAGACTAGGCAATGAGGTCAGCAAAATTTTATTTTGTTTCTTTGTTTACCTAAACTTTACGTTATCTGATAATTGACTGCTTTTACATGTAGTTTGTACATACGCAACAAGTGTTTAAGGGTAAAGTCTGTTTATGAGTATAATAAATCATAAACTTATTCTGTTTTATGTACCAATCCTAATCCTAACTTAATAATAAAAATGCTAAGTTTGTTTGTTTGTTACGCTAAACCGAACCTCTTTTGTCTGTTCTGTGCTCTAATCAAATTTTGATGAATCAAGAATCAATATCATTTATTCAGGTTAGGCCATGTTTAGGTTACTGCATTTATGAATGTCTTTATGCCATGAATGAATTTTGAACAAACAGTTAAATTATATCGAATTCCAAAAAGGCTCTCCAATCGTATAATGTTCCGATTTACTACAACATTCATCACTATCTGCCTATTTTGAAAAATATCAAGAGAATAGGACAAGTCTGACTTCTTTTCTATCAAACTCAAAAGGCTTTACGAAAACTGCCCACTTTTTACTCATTCCGGTCATTCCACACTTTGGTCCTACTTCGTTCCAACGTATGCGAGAAATGAGAGACTTTGCTGAGATCTCACACGGACCTAATGAGAGAATTTTAAAAGTGATGTTGCACTGTTATTTGCAAACACTCTTCATGGTTAGGTAATAATCAATAATAATCCACCATTATTTCACATTAGTATTGGACAAAGCAAAAATTGAAAAAAATATAATTAAAAATATAGCGCTTTACTTTCCTGCCAAAAAGCGCCACTTGGGGTTTTCACTCAATGCGAATACGATATAATCCACCCCCTTTCCAATTTGAAGAAGGATGCATTTATAAAGAATTTCCCCGAGTAATTAATAAAAAAGTTTACGAAGACTTTCCATAGACTGTGACGTTCAAAAAAGTTTGTTCTAAAGTACATTTTTTTTTAATAAACAGCTTTTTAATCAGACGTAGCACCGGGCTCATTAAGTCGAGCACCTGCAATACAACGTGTACTCTGTTGCGTACACATAAGGCACGCAATAAGTAAATGTTTGTATTAAAACAAGGAGATAGCCTCTCAAATGATGAACGCATAAATGGTATCACCGCTTATCAACGATTATCTACCATCGATATGTTTCAGTACAAAGCGGCCACCGCTTGTCAACACATTAACATATAAATTAAACGGATCAAACATTTAAATCATTCGTGTATTTTTTTTATCACGATGCGTGTAGTTTTTGCTTTTGTTGCGCTGTGTTATTTTTCTGCCTGTGTGACGGGCAGGAGCGTGGGTGAGCAGACCGCGTATGGATACCATGAAGCCGTGGGCATTCCTAAAGCCCACGCTTTGTTGACGATCGAATCGTCAAAGATTGTGGGCGGTAACCAGGTGACGTCGGTGACCGCACATCCTCATCAAGTAAGTTGAATGTAGTATACTAACTCAGCTAACAAACTAACTCGAGCTGTGTGATGGCGGCTAATTAATAGAATATTACCGACCCACCTCTTCCCTTGGTCGTAAAAGGCTAATGGACTAAAGACTACACATACATCCAAGAGCATAGAGCGGCGATGGGCTCACCACCTATCACGCTGAGCACACGTGCAGTTGTATTTTGGGGAAACGTGGACTATGACAGTCCCCTGGACTGCTTCTGTGGTCTTCGTTGCCTAGTCTCTGATAAACCGTTTATGGGCTGAACCTATGTACCTATGTATGTTTTTCATCATAAGTAGGTAGTTCTAAACCTATCATCATCATCATCATCAGCCTAACAACGTCCCACTGCTGAGCACAGGCCTCCCACGTGGACAATAACACGTGGGGATATTGAGCCGTAACCGACCACGCTGGCCCAATGCGCGTTGGTGGGTTTTACGACTGTCATCTTACGACAACAACCGGGACCAACGGCTTAATGTGCCTTCCGAAGCACGGGGGAGCTCTAGATGTTTTTAATTTGGTCACCCATCCAGCGACCCGGCATTTGTTGCGAAAGTTGCTTAGCGTACAAGATCGCAAGCTGAACGCACTAGCCGCTGCGCCATCGAGCTCCTAAAAGTATGTTGTAGTTGGAATAAAAAATATTGACAGTGTTATTAAAAGAACACAGTTTAATCGCAAAACGATTGGATTTGTTTTTCTTAAACGCCAATATATTTTAGTATCACCTATCTTTCAAATCAACATGAATCGTTAGAATAGATAACCCTATCTAATATATTCGCGGAGTTCCCCTTACGGACGCATGGATTACCGACTCGGCATAATTATAGCTTTGTCCATAATTGGCTATTTGACAGTTGTAACAATAAAATATGAAATATGTCGGAAATGGTAGGATATGATTTAACGATAATTATCCATTAGTTGTTTTCTATTAAGAGGGTTTACTCATTTTTTGTCATTGTATTCAGAATGATGTATAGATACCGCTCTTAAACGTTCGCTTATTGATTTTGTTAGACCCTGTATATCTTTACGATTTCAGGCTGGCCTAGTGACCTTGCTGACTTCGGGTCACACCTCAATCTGCGGTGGTTCCCTCATCTCCAACACCAGGGTCTTGACAGCGGCTCATTGCTGGTGGGACGGCCAGAGTCAGGCTAGGCAGTTCACAGTGGTTCTCGGCTCGCTTACCATCTTCAGCGGAGGCACTAGGGTCATCAGCGCCGATGTCGTTGTCCACCCCAACTGGAATACTAATGCCGTCATCAACGACATCGCCATTGTGAAAATTGCGAGAGTCAATTTCAACAGTAAGTATGTTAAAAGGATTCATTAATAGATCATCAGTTTATAAATGTCTTACGGCTTAGCTTAGGACTTCCCACTTGGGGAGATCTCATAAATCATATATCTCATAAAATTGCGGGTTGTTGGGGCTTAACAATTGTCAAGCCGGAGTCTATTTGTCTCCAAGACTAGAACCAGGTGATGCAGTTCACCGTGGTCCTCAGCTCGCTGACCATCTTCAGTGGCGGCACTAGGGTCATCAGCTCCGAAGTTGTGGTTCACCCCAAAATGCCGTCACAAACGACATCGATATAATCACGGCTATTATCCCCAAAGTCAGAGACTAGGCAATAAGGACCGCAAAAGCAGTCCTCTGCCACAGTCCACTTTTCACCAAATAGCGACTGCACAGTGCTCAGCGTGACAGGTGGTTAGCCCATCGCCGCTCTAAGCTATTGGATGTATGTGCAGTATTTAGTCAGTTAGTCGCCTTTTACGACACCCAAGGGAAGAGAGGGGGGGGTGGTATTCATTCACCGCCACGCGACACGCTCTCCCTCCATCTGGTAGGAGCGACGTTTTCGTATATTTCTGACGGTATAAAATAAGGTAAATAAGAAAAAGCAGATCCAAATGACATAGACCATAAGATCATCAACAAGTAAAATTATATTTAGTAATCATTCGGTTTTTGTCGTAAGATGACAGTCGTTAAAACCCACCAAACCGCATTGGGCCCGCGTGGTTGGTTATGGCCCATTATCCCCACGTGCTATTGTCCACGTGGGAAGGCCTGTGCCCAGCAGTGAGACGTTTATAGGCTGATGATGATGAATCATTAAAAAAGCTTGTACAAAGAAACAGCATGAGTTACCAGTTTAAAGAGTTACTAACCGGTTATGGTACGTTGTTTTTGCCTGTGGTTTGTTAAACACCACATTTATTAAGAGATTCTCGGCCGAAGTCCACTGCGGCCCAACAAATGTTCCGGATTAGGGATTTATCTCCATTACTAAGCGACGGTCCCTCCGCAGACCCCTGTAAACACTAACGGGTTAATATAAACAGGTTTGATTGGTTTATTACCCTTTCTCTTGGAAACTGTATATCCGAGAGACAACGTATGTATGTATGTATGAGACTCTGTGTTCTGTGTTTTTATTGACAAAAGAAAAACATTAAGGCTAATACATAATAAACTTTATGAAAAAAAATAAACGATAGAACATAGCGCATTTTGAATTAATTAATTATTTATTAATTAATTATTCTATTGTAGCTTCTGAAACTTTTCATTATCTTTATTTTGTTCTTAATTAACTGCTGTTTTACTAACTCAGGGATAAAGTAGATTTAAATAGTGAAGTAATGTTTAACCATATCTACATCCATCCACACACGACTCCTATTCCCAAAAAGTAAGTTTAGAGAATAACCGTGTCGAGTAGCGGTGAAATAATACTACCGCCCTCTCTCTTCCCTTGGGTGTCGCAAAAAGGCGACTAACGGACTAAAGACTCCACAAACTTCCAAAAGCATATAGCGGCGATGGGCTCACCACCTGTTACGCTGAGCACATGTGAAGTCGCTGTTTGGTAAAAAGTGGACTATGGTAGAGGACTGCTTCTGCTGTCCTCATTGCCTAGTCTCTGACTAACCCTTCGGGGATAATAGTCGTGATTGTATGAATGAATGAGAGACTAGGCAACTGCGTAGCCTCTCATTGCAGTAATGAGGTGCCGAACTAGGCACCTCATTGCTGAAAAGGGCGTACACGTAGTGCACTAACACTTTCACCAAAAAACAACTAGCACATGTGCTCAGCACGATAGATAGGGATGAATTATAGACTGAGGCCGTGCACGGGGCGTGCCGTGTGCGTGGCCCGGACGAGAAACTGATTTGAGACGTTATATACATTTTGTATGAAGCAGTTCATATTATACAAGTGCATGATCCGTGTCCCGTCCGGGCACAGACGGGACACGGCCCGCTCTAATATTAGAAAATGTATATGTATTACAAAACGTATGCAACGTCTCAAATCAGTGCCCCGTCCGGGCCACGCACACGGCACGCCCCGTGCATGGCCTGGTCTAATAAAATTCATCCCTTAGTGTATGGATGTAAGAAGCTGTTAGATGTATGAGCAGTCTTCAGTCTGTCAGCCGCCTTTTACGACATCCAAGAGAAGAGATGCATTTATAATCACACTATATTATCCCCGAATGGTTAGTCGTGCCGGTTTCACACGAGGGCAGAACAGTGAGGCAGAACAGTGGGCAGCACAGTACTGCTACTGTTTGAACACACAGAACAGTACTATTATGCCTTGGTTACTGTTAAGACAGTACTTTTCTGTATGTTCAAATAGTTGCAAGCAGTACTGTGCTGCCCACTGTTCTGCCTCACTGTTCTGCCCTCGTGTGAAACCGGCATCAGAGACGGCAATGAGGACAGTTCACTTTTCACCAAATAGCGACTGCACATGGGATGTGCTCAGCGTGACTGGTGGTGAGCCCATCGCCGCTACATGCTGATGGATGTATGTCCAGTCTTTAGTCCATCAGTCGCCTTTTACGACACCCAAGAGAAGAAAGGGGGTGGTAGTGGTAGCAGTATACTTTCACCGATACGCGACACTGTTGTTAGAGAAGACATGGCTTGGTGGAATTATTTTAATAATAACTCTTTTTAGCAACAATATCTGCCTTTTTATTTTATTGATTTATTATTATTATTATGTCCACAGATAACATACAGGCGATCCCTCTGCCCACGCTAGCAGATGCTAACCAGGTTTTCGCAGGTCTGTCGGGAGTTATCACTGGATTTGGAAAGACAAGTGATGGTTAGTAAAAAAATAACATACCTATGGTACTATATCGGGGTCACCGTCGCTTTACCAGCTTGCAGAAGTTTTCGTATGAAGCGCACCGCCCGCCCGGGTACGTGCCCGTACCAAATAAACGATGCGGTGTGCAAGGGATTTTGACCTTTAGCCCCTCAGTCTTGGATTTTTTTTGACAGTTTTTTGACACTAACTGTAAACGTCAAATTTGACAGAATCGAGCGTAGACTATGCTATATTTTGCAATAACAATACATAAGATGAACTACAGAACCGAAATAACCAAACTTGTTCATACTAAAGTAGTCTATAAGTCTATGAATACACAGTACAAAGTCAAGTGTGTTTTTGTAGGTGCGGTCGCATGAGACCGCTTGGGGTTTGAGGGAACTGGTAAAGCGACTGAGTCCGCGATAGTACACACGGCGTCAGATCAACCTACCCAAAACTGTCAAATTTCTATAATCAATTTTGAACTTTATTGTTTGGCTCTAAGGATCAATATTTATTGGAGAAATTTGACAGTTCAGGGTAGGTTGATCTGACGCCGTGTGTACATAGATTTACGACTATTATCCCCAAAGGGTTAGTCAGAGACTAAGCAATGAGGGCCGCAGAAGCAGTCCACTGCCATAGTCCACACGTTTTACCAAATTACAACTGCACATGTGCTCAGCGGTTATAAGTGGTGAGCCTATCGACTATTATTGGCTATTATTTATTTGAAAAACATTTAAGTTTAATGTTTGTAGTGGATGCAAAATTGCCAAAAGGCTCGAAATTGTATAGAAAAAAACCGGCCAAGTGCGAGTCGGACTCGCCCATGAAGGATTCCGTATCAGCAAGTAATATTATTTAAAAGTTCTTGTAGTTCGTTATATCTTTGATCGATGTTTTAATAATAGTGTATTTCTTTTAAATTAATTAATTTATGACGTATAAAAAAAATAATTACTAGATTTTGTTTAAACCAATTTTCGGTGGAAGTTTGCATGGTAATGTACATCATATATATTTTTTAATTTTATCATTCTCTCATTAGTTACATGGGATGGGACACACATTTTACCACTTTGGAAGTGTCTCTCGCGCAAACTATTCAGTTTAGAAAAAAATGGTATTAAAAACCTCAATATTATTTTTGGAGACCAATCCATAGTTTGATGAAAAAAATAATTATGAGTTTCAGTTTTAAGTATGGGGACCCCCAATATTTATTGTTTTTTTTCTATTTCTGTGTGAAAATCTTAATGCGGTTCACAGAATACATCTACGTTACCAAGTTTCAACATTATAGTTCTTATAGTTTCGGAAAAAGTGGCTGTGACATATGGACGGACAGACAGACATGACGAATCCGTTTTTTGCCATTTGGCTGCGGAACCCTAAAAAAGGTTAATAAGGTATAATATGGAATATTTTTCCGGCCGTGTAAGAGGTTCCATATATTGGCTCTAATTACTTTGTCGGCAGCCCCGGCCAGCTTAAGGGACTCGGTCGGACTTAACAAGTTGTGTAATAATAATGGAGAGCACTTGCGCCTTCAGGGCCAGATTCAGTATTCGCCGAAACTCAAATAACCGGAAGGCAATGCTATTTGTAATTTTTCCTTATTAAATGAAGAAATAGCTGTTATTCAGAATAGCTAGATACCATAAATTTGATAGATAGACTTTATTTTTTTTTGTTTTCTATACTATAGTAAAGTACTTTGATCAAAACTATTATTTAGTTTAAAATATGTCTTAATTTTTATAGAAGAAATAATAATGCGTGATATAATACCATTAGGCATCATACCTCACCAGAATATTTGTATACTCGTATATAACAATTAGGAGCTTGTAAGTGTCGCTTATCATTTTGTTACATAATAAAAAGGTATCTTTTTGTATTTACCCAGTCCATACACAAAAAGTTATTTAGTTATGCCTTTTAAATAACTTTAATGACAATAAAAATTGTTTTTTTTCTATAAACATTTTTGTCACATAATGTAATTTGACTGAAAATTTTTCTGGTTAATTAGGCTGGTGTACATCTACATATCCCTTAGTTCGGGTCTGCCTCGGTTTGAATCAGACCCCTAAGGGCAAACAACATAAACCCTTAGCCCAGATTTGTATAGGCAGACATCTGTCTGCGGGAACAAAAGGAAATTAAAGCGGCTCTTTTATATCTGGAACGATATTAGTTTGTGAAAGGCTAAATGGAAGCGATAATTTAATTGAGACTTTTTTTGGTTTCTTTTGTGGAGTAAAATTCAATGGCCTTCCATGGCCTTCCATGAAGCTACTTATCTACCTTACATACCTACCATATTACGATCTAAGGATGGGTATTTTACTTTTAAAACAGTTAAAGGTTCGTATTCTAAAACCAAACTCAAAATCAAATCCATGCTCGAATACAGTTAGAAAGTGATGGCGATATATGCGATGAATAGCACCATCCCTTTCTAACTGTTCTCAAGCAGAGATTTGAGTATAAGTTTGGATTTAGAATACGAGCCTTAATGTGAATCAACATTTTGTTTTAACACAAAATTAGGTAATAAAATGTTTTAAAAGAAAAGATAATTACTAGGAGGTAGAAATTATATTTCGCGGTTTACGGAAGACGTGAGTTTGATTCCTAACTAAAGTAATATTTTTTGGACATAATGTCCTTCTCTAAATATATTTGAGATCTCGGAAATTGAGTCTTACTTTGTTTTAAATGACACGGTATCCATTTTGACCACCAACTTGCTTGTGGAACAGGATATGGTCTAAGGTGTTGCATGCTTACCCAGGAGATGCATGTTCACTCTTGCTTTGAGAAGGTTATTAATGTTAATCAAACATTTTCAGCGCAAACCAGCTTCCCAACAACCACTACCCTCCACCAGAACACCGTCAGCATCATTACCAACGCTGTCTGCCAGCAGAGCTTCTCCATCCCTATCCACAACAGTCACATGTGCACTGGCGGGCAAGGCGGCATAGGCACCTGTGACGGCGACTCTGGTGGACCTATCACGATTATTTGGAAGAACGTTAGGACGCAAGTGAGTAAAATAGACAACGATTATCTTACCAGCAGACCGCATATGGTCAAACATGTCTTACTAAACAAATCTGCGAAGTAGAGTCACATTGCGTTGCAGTGCGAATTGGGCTGACACGCCCGGTGTAATACCACTCTCCCTGGAGGAACGTGAGGACGCAAGTGAGTAAAATAGACACCAATTATCTTACCAGTAGACTAAACAGGTATGGATTTGTAGAGTAATAGGATGCAATCTCCCTCCACAATCGTCACATGTGCAAGCAGCTAAGGGTAACTGTATCATGGACTCTAGTGGACCGATCACGATTATTTGGAATAACGTTAGGACGCAATTGATAAAATACAATTAGCGACTAGAAGACCTTTATAGACTTCTGTGGTCTACTGGTGCAATACCCATCTACAACAGTCACATGACGTGCATTAATGAGCAATGTGGCAAGGACATCTGTGATGGCGACTCTGGTGGACCCATCGCGATTATTTGGAAGAACGTGAGGACGCAAGTGTGTGTCATAGTTGTCATTATCTCTCTCTCTCTCTCTATCTCATGGACAACGATTATCTTACTAGTGGACCACAATGGTAAGGATTTTTGCAGTCATAAGATGCAATCTCTTACAACAATCGTCAAATGGGCAAGGCGACTATGTTACCTTGTACACCCATCACGGTGGTATAAAAGAACGCGAGAACGCAAGTGAGTAAAATAGACAACGATTGTTTTACCAGTGTACAACATAGATAAGGATTTCTGTGGTTATAAGATGGTATCCCCCACCCACAATCGTCACATGTGCATGGGCAAAGAGCCAAGGCTAACTGTGTCATCGACTTTAGTGGTCTCATCACGGTGGTTTGAAAGAACGTAAGGACACAATTGAGTAAAATAGACAACGTTTATCTTACCTGTAGACCACATAGGTCAATCCTTACCTAAAGACATCCGTCTTGAGTCATGGTCATAAGATGCAATCTCCATCAACAATCGTCACATGTGCAAGGAGTCAAAGGTATAAAAAACATTAATCTATAAACGCAGCCTCATCTTAACCGAATGTTCAAATATTTGAAAAAATATTTCTTTCGGATCTCAGAGGTGAAAACTTCTACGATTTGATGAAGCAATGTTGACTAAAAACCTAAGCATCAAGCACTGACAATATTCGACGGGTGAAAAACCAGACCTCTGTAGCCAAGTGGTTAAGGCAGCCGCCCGGAATGCGGAAGGTGCGTGGTTCGATTCCCGCCTGAAAAGACTTTTCAGTGTTTATAAAATTTTACTTGAGTCAAAGGTAATTGTGTCATCGACCCAAGTAGTCCCATCACGGTGGTTTGAAAGAAGGTGAAGTCGCAAGTGAGTAAAATATACAACGATCATCTTACCAATTGAACAGTCATATTATGACGCAAGTGAGTTTATTAGATAACGATTAACAAACTAGTAGACTACAGATAAGGTCAGGACAAACAAAGTAAGGACCTCTGTGGTCTATTGGTGTTATACCTATTGGTTGGGACCGACCGTCCGACTTACCATCCTATCGAAAACTAATTGCTGAAGGACATAACTTGATTTCACCCTTTCTATTGAATTCAGGTCGGCATCGTGTCATTCGGCCTTTCTGAGGGTTGTCAACGCAACATCCCGTCTGTCTACACCAGAGTGACAGCCTTCCTCAATTGGATCAATGCTAATTTGTAAAACACAGAATTAACTAGCACTTACAACTTGCTACATTAGAAGTATTGATCAAAATTGAAAATTTTAATATATTTTTTTTACTTTTGAACCCTTTTTTGTTTTATTTCAGGTACAGTCATAAGCAAAAATATGTAAACAATTGTGTCACTTAATACAATGGAATAAGAGTCAATTGTATGCATATTGGTGCTCGTGACGTACTTTAGGGACTGAATTAAAAATATACTTAATGATTTAGACAAATAAGTTCGCTAGAATCACAAAAAGTTTCATTGTTATTATCTTTATCAAAATTTTAAGTTCTCTGAAATACAAATAGTTAAGAATGTTTAACTTTCGACAGCAAAATCTACGAACGAAGTCATTATTGATACCAATTTAGTTTAGCGGTTATTACAGTGCCTAGTTATAACTGCCCTGGGGGGTTACTCTCGAACGCAAACTCAATCTTAATACAATTCCAATGCGATTAATATGTATCGATTTTGGGATAAGTAAAGACAATTCCGGAACGCCATCTCGATAATAACTTGTTCAATCAATTTCCACGCAATTTAATTCCAATGTGGCGCTATTGTCGCTTACAAAAGTGCCATTAGATATTTTTTAGATTTGTGATTGGATATTGATTAATGCAATTCTGTTTCAAGAGTAGCCTACCTGTTCTAATTGGCTAACAACACATAAAGCTTATTACGACCCTAAACCGCAGCCGTTTTCTTGGACGACTGTACAAGGTTTATAACAATAAAGAAAAAGTGACTGGTTTGTAAAATAAAATCCGTATTTTTTGTTTTATTCAAAAAAAGAAAAGTAAAGTATGTTCTTTAAATACCGACGTAGGTTCCTAGTTTCAGACTTTTCTTAATGGACTGATTTTCATGAATTGATACATACACACAGACATACATATTTACATTACGCCCGCTTCTGGGAGAAGAAGGAAGAGACCATAGATTGCCTTTTTCTGCAACCCTTACACATTTCACTTACTTTCATTTATCTTCACGAATATCCTTAGTCCATCATCAGCTAGATGTAGGTACTTAACAGAGCTCAATAACTTAGTACGGAGCTTAAATTCGCTCAATATAGTAAACTTGCTAACTGCCTAATAAATCATAGACCATAATTACTATACGGGTCACTAAGCAATAACTCTCTGGCTCTGGTATTTGGCATGATCTGTATTATCGATAAGTATACGCACGTAGTAACGGTTTACAATAAAATATTAACTGCCTCTTTGGTCTAGTGCAGCGTTTCCAATTTGCCGGGTCGCGACCCGGTACCGGGCCGTCAAAAGAAAATACCGATAATAAACAATAAAAAATAATACTAAATCGATCGACGCATCGTAAATATTCGTAAGCGGTGAGCGGCGCGCGCCACAATGACAAAAGAGATTGGCTCTAACACACGAGCAGCAGTATGCTGTCGACAGTTACATATAACTGCAGTCGACGTTAGGAGTCGGCAGCTAGCTGTCGACATGTTGTCGGCAAGCTGTTGACGTTTCAACTGTTTGCCGCATGCAGGTCGACAGCTAGCGGCGGACAGGCGACGGCGTCTGCAGTGGCCCCTATCGTCATCAGCTAGCTGTCGACCTGCCTGCGACAAGCAGTTGATACGTTGACAGCTTGCCGACGACAGGTGACGGCGTCTGTCGTCGTCAGCTAACTGTCGACCTGCCTGTGGCAAGCAAATGAAACGTCGACAGTTTGCCGATGACAGGCGACGGCGTCTGCCGTCGTTAGCTAGCTGTCGACCTGCCTGTGGCAAGCAGTTGAAACGTCGACAGCTTGCCGACGACAGGTGACGGCGTCTGCTGTCATCAGCTAGCTGCGGCAAGCAGTTGAAACGTCGACAGCTTGCCGACGACAGGTGACGGCGTCTGCCGTCGTCAGCTAGCTGTCGACCTGCCTGTGGCAAGCAGTTGAAACGTCGACAGCTTGCTGACGACATGTCGACAGCTAGCCGCCGACTCGACAGCTAGCTGCTGACAGGTGACGGCGTCTGCAGTCGCCTCTGCCGTAATCAGCTAGCTGTCGACCTGCCTGCGGCAAGCAGTTGAAACGTCGACAGTTTGCCGACGACAGGTGACGGCTTCTGCCGTCGTCAGCTAGCTGTCGACCTGCCTAAGGCAAGCAGTTGAAACGTCCTCCTAACGTTAGTAAAAAGCAGCAGCTCCATACTTCACACTAAAATTTAGTGACTAAATATCGCCTATTTACTAAAATATGTAGTATTAATGAAACACTTTTACTAGTTAATAAATGAGTATTATTTTACTTAGTGGAACCAGCTTGGGTTTAAAAGTATTAGTGGGTCACGAAGGAGCAGTGTGTGTACTACCGGGCCATGGCTTAATGTTTGGGAAACGCTGGTCTAGTGGATTGACCACCGCTCATAGAAATTATGTACTATTGTACGTAAATATCACTTAATTGATTATTTTAAGCATACTTACATATTTTTAATTTTTAATCACTTACTAATTAATTACTTACTTATTTTATTTTATATTGACCGATTTTAATTGATTTTTAATTTCGTATTTTTAATAACGTCCCACTGCTAGGCACAGGCCTCCCACGTGGACAATAGCATGTGGGGATATGGGCCATAACCCACCACGCTGGCCCAATGCGGGTTGGTGGGTTTTAACGACTTTCATCTTACGACAACAACCGAGACCGACGGCTTAACGTGCCTTCCGAATCACGGAAGCTCGAGATGTTTTTAATTTGGTCACCCATCCAGCGACCCGGCATTGCGAAAGTGGCTTAGCGAGGAAGATCGCAAGTCATCTAGCTCCTAGTAAGTACCTAATTATTTAGTTTTAAGATTAGATTTTATTGCGTTATAAACATTCACCATTGCGTCGTTGTTTGATTCTGGTCAAAATCATGCCACTAGAGTAAAACAAACGCGAGTCTACCGCATAAAGTGTTTAATTTATTTGTATAAATAAACAAACATAAAATAGGAGGGTATAAAGTTTTATCGGTTTATGGCAGTCACTCTCGAGGGCATCATCCCTTTGTTTGTCACATTGTGAAACAGCGGCCATTTTAATTATTGCACTGCTTCGGAGGGTAGCTGTAACTATTTGATCGCTAGCTAAATAACTTAAGATTTTGATGTTTGTTAATGAATGCGCCCTTTCTGATGGTGTTAATGTAATATATAATAAAATGGGAAAAAATCAATCTTCACAGTGACGTAGGTAATACCGGCTGGCTTGCAGCGTAAATCATAAACTACTAGAAAAAATTCAACGAGTCTTCTGGGGTCTCGGTAGCTTAGCGGTTAGAGCAGTGGACCGGCAACTGGTTGATTTTTTCTAGTAAACATTTTATCGTAATATATAGAAGCCAATAAATAGGCTCTTAAAGAATCTTATGTTTTTATTTAATTTTAACGCAAATTTTGTTGCGAATCAATTACAAATTGAAAATACAAGTGCTGAAAAAATTTCAGCGAGTAGGATTCAAACCCGCAACTTCTGGCAATCCGGGATAGGTGTTATTTTTATTAATACTTTATTGCACAAAGAAATAACATTAATACTTACACAAGTTACACAGGACATATACAAAGGTGAGCTTATCTCTAGAAGAGATCTCTTCCAGCCAACCCTAGCTGTGGTGATAAAATTAAATCTGCGGGACTAATTGCGCTATACAAAACATACATAAACTAAACATAATTATATAAATAAACATACACAAAATATATATATATCCAATTACTTATATCTAAACTAAGTTACTGATTATCGATAATGTTAGACAGGTAGTGCTCTTTTAGGTGGTGTTTGAATTATTCTACCGATGACCTCTCACGGATGCTGGCCGGTAGTTTGTTCCACAGTCTAGCTGCATAAACAGTAAAGGAATTGTGGAAAAACTTGGAGTTGGCTTGTGGATAGGAAAGTGTCCTGGTATCACAGGAACGTTTTGGGCGGGAAGATAGATAGATAGATAGATAGATAAACATTTATTGACCAAAAAACAAGTTTAACAAATAGCACAGCACAAAAAACAATAACAACAATAACACAAAATCTTAATTATGAACTTATACATAATAAATACGCAGTGGTCGTATAGGTACGTAACGTGCTGTGCACAACGGATATTATTAATTTTGGTCAATAAGGTGCGTGCCTCAGCATGTGCTGCGGCAGCCCGAGAGCCGCTGCAGCAGCACTGGTATTCTGACCGCACCTTATGAGTGCACGTCGCATTCACTGACCGACATTAAAATATTAATGTAGGTCAGTGCATGCATTACATTATAATAAATAACTAAGAATAAAAGAATAAAAAAAAAGTAGCAACTATAATAAAATTAACAGTGACAGTATATAATATAAAAAACAATAGTGAAGCCACAGTATTAATGCTTATATTTATACTGTGGTGAAGCGGAACAAACCAAGCATTCAACCGATAACTAAGGAGAAAAAAAAAAGCAATTAGTGTATACAAATAAAAAAAAAAAAAGACACACATGATGACACATGACACATGACACATTACACGCTCACTCACTTCTCACTTGCTGCCTGCCACACCTAAATTGTGAAAGATTTTGCCACTTATTAACCTATTGTTTTTACTGTGCGGCAAATAATAAAAAGTTTTAAAATGTGTTTAGGAGAAAGAACTGAGTGTGAATTGTAACGGAGAGTGTACATATAATGGCAAGATTCGCGAGATATGGGGGACATTGGGAGACAACAACAAGGGCCAAAGGAGCGAAAGAAGCGTGCTGGACCAACGCAGAATAAGTAGGCACCAAGCCTGGTAGCCTGGAAGAGGTAGGTAAGTGCGTAAAACGGAATCGTAAATAATGAGGGAGTTGGGGGTAGTGAAGTATTTTGTAAAGGAGGCAAAGGATGTGCGTTGACGGATTGGGAGCCACTTTAACCTCAACCGGAACTCCGAAATATGGTCATATTTTCGTAAGCCGAAAATAAAACGGATGGCCAGGTTTTGCAGGCGCTCCAGTTTGTTAAGCAGCTCCTCAGTTGCATCTAAATAACAAACATCAGCGTAGTCGAGAAGAGGGAGCAGAAGCGACTGAGCAAGCATAATTTTGGTTTTGTAAGGTAAGAAAAACTGCAGTCGCTCGAGAGAATGATAAGAGTAGTGCATGCGTCGACTCACCTCATTCACCTGTGACCTCTAAGACAAAGTTTGGTCAATAATGAGGCCTAGATTTTTGGTTTTAACAGAAAATGCAATATTCACTCCATTATACGTAACCTTGGGGAGTATATTGAGGTCTAGTCTGTCACGCAGCCGGTTGCTACCCAAGATTATTGCCTGTGATTTGGCTGGGTTAACTAGGTGTACAAATGCGTCCGCCCACAACTTCACGGAGAGAAGATCAGTTCAGAGTCAGATTTTCAGAATAAAAAGTTTAGTTCAGAATCAGAGAAGTAATCAGTTGAGCTACCGTGGACTTACCCAGCCCGCTAAAATTAATCAACACTAATTACTTTTTTACTTTGAAAGCCAAAGAAGCCCTTTCAATGTCAACAAAGTACGTTATCAACATTGGATGCGGCTGAGATCTTAAAACATGGTGCACGAATTTGTATAAAACGAGTATTCCACTTTGTTATAAAAAAATCAGAGATTCTAATGCACATTTGCATTTTCTAAGGAGACTCTTAGTTTTCGAAAAAAGACCCATACGAAGAATTGTTAACAGCAATAAAGCATGTTTATAAAGTGTGATAGGTTAGAAATTTAAGTCAATCGCGAAGCGCAGCGTAGCGATGCATGTGATAGGTTAGAAAATTAACATATTGACTGCCGAACACTCGGACCCGAGTGTTCGGCATGCCGTACCACTGGTGCCGCACACTCGGATCCGAGTGACCGTCCCGAATATTTTGTTTGGTTTATTACTTGCTGGTAATGGCCTTTGGCAAACGCGCATCGTTTCGTACGCACACATAGACATGTAATTGAACTTGTAAAAACTTGCGTTGGTTTTGATAAACAGGCTAATACCTGTGTGCGCGAGCGCCGCGTTCACGCGCCTAGTCCGAGGATCCGCACACGCGGATCCGAGTCGCGGCGCGATACGTTTATGTAACGCCGGCACCTGTGGCGCGAGTATTTATTTACTAAAACTACGTGTGTCTGTAGCGCTTTTGCGTGTGTAACGTTTTGTATTAAAAATGGATAGTGAAGCAAGGCCATCCAAGCGTAAAAATTACCTAACCTAATCTACTTTATCGTAATTTTATCTCCAAATCATTAGTTTATTGTTAATGTAACAAATTAATTTGTAACTGTTGTTTTTTATATATTTTATTGTAAAAACATTAATGTATATTGCACTAATTATTGTTTTAAATTTTCATGTCACTCACTGATTAATTCAGAAGTTTTTTGTTGATGACACAAAGAATTTTTGTACTGTTGATTTTTGTGAATCAAAATTAAAATACTTATGGCATTTACTCATATACTTTTTTATTTTAATTAGCAGACAACCAATTTACAAAACAGTTTATAAGAGTACTCAGATCCGAGTGTTTGGCTCCACAGCGCCGACCACTCGGATCCGAGTATCCCCCTTTTTTAAGAGAAATATACAAATACAAAATAGTATTAATTGATATTTAATGAATGCACACATAAAACATTAATATTATCAAAAAAAATAGTGTGGCACCTGGCGGGATTTTTGTATTAAGCTCTTGGCAGTGAACGCGTTAAGATAATCGCGAAGTGCAGTGTAGCGATTGTCTTAAATTTCGAGGTTATTTTTTTATTAAAGAACAGAAATGTAGCTCCATATAAAAATATTTTTTTATAGCTCTTGTTGGATGGGGGGGGGGGGGGGGGGTCCCCCTCTCCATTTGTTTTCCCCCTCCTCCTAACCATCTTCAAGGACCTTTTTTACACTGCTTATATTTCCATAACTAAACTATATATCTCCTGTAAGTGGGAATGACACTGGGGGGTACCACTTCCCACCCCCCCACCTCCCACCCTTAAATTCGTGCCTCATGTTTTAAGATTTTTTACCTTGGGTGCGGATTCGAATTCTGCTCGTGGAAATTTTTTCAGCACTTTTCAATTTGTAATACTTTAAATAATTTTGTTTTTTTTTAAAAAGATAGGTATTAACTATTAATTAGCAAATTGCATGGTAAAGCAGCTACTATTCAGGTAACAAAGGTAAGGGTACATTTACTAACTAACTTTCAATCTTATATTAGAAAGTATAGATTTAACATGTTCAATTTCCATTCCATATTGCCTTTATGCTCGTATGAAATATTTTTCATTTCCTTTATGTGTTTATTTCTTTTGATTGTATAATTATATTTGCATTTAATTACACAAACAGTAGCTACCTAATAATTATGTAAAAACAAGTTTATTGTGATTTCAACTTGACGAAACATACACAAAATGATTACATGCAAATGAGTGAAGCAATATTGCATTTGGTACCCGCACAAACAAAAGCGAAATGCAGCTCACTCATTTTACTAATTAAATTAAACTACAAACACATGGTAGGTATTGTGTACGTGTCATGTACGTAAGCGTTGTACGTGTTTCTGAGAGCACGTGAAGCCGATGGCCTCGGTTGTTTTGATAAATATTGTTAAAATAAAATACTACCATGCACCCCCTCTCTTCCCTTGGGCGTCGTAAAAAGCGACTAAAGGACTGCACATACTTCCAACAGCATAGAGCGGCGATGGGCTCACCACCTGTCACGCTGAGCACATGTGCAGCCGCTGTTTGGTGAAAAGTGTACTATGGAAGAGGACTGCTTTTGCTGTCCTCATTGCCTAGTCTCTGACTAACCCTTCAGGGATGGTGGTCGCGATTATATGTATGTATGTTGTTAAAATTAAAAACCTGCCAGCCAACGTGGTGGGTTATGGCCCAATGTCCCCAATTGTCGTTGGCCATGTGAATAACCGTTTGTGATAAAGCAGTTGGACGTTTATAGGGTGGTGATGATGACGAGACGTGAATAATATCATTTAGCATACATACATATAATCTCGACTATTATCTCCGATGGGTTAGAGAGACTAGGCAATGAGTACAGCAAAAGCAGTCCTCTACCGTAGTCCACTTTTCACCAAATAGCGACTGCACATTTGCTCAGCGTGACAGGTGGTGAGCCCATCACCGCCCTACGCTGTTGGAAATATGTGCGGTCAATAGTCCGTTAGTCGCCTTTTACGACACCCAAGGGAATGGAGGGGATGGAAGTATTCTTTCACCGCTACGCAAAACGGACATCTAGCAATACAAGTATATTGTCACGATTAGATCGTACGTCACGAGCACCAATATGTATACACTTTGGCTCTTATTCCGTTGTATTAAGAGTTACAACTGTTTACATATTTTTGCTCGTGACTGTACTTTATACATAGATTCGGTACACTATTATCCCCAAAAGGTTAGTCAGAGACTAGGCATAAGGACCGCAGAAGCAGTCCACTGCCATAGTCCTCCTTTCACCAAGGTACAACTGCACATGTGCTCAGCGTGACAGGTGGTGAGCTCTAGCTGTAGGATGCATTTAGTGCCCGTGGCCCTACTGCATGGTATATGTAGTCTTTAGAGGGATTAGAAGAAGAAAACATTTTATTAACTTACACACACATTAAAATTGATATAAACTAAAATAACACAGGCAGTAAATATACAGAAAACATAAAAAAACATTAAAAATAACAGATGAATAATAAAAAATATAACGAAGAGTTTGAAGTTAATGGGCCCTGTTTCAGCATTATGCTTCTGTGTCATTCATGGATGTTCAAAATAACACAGAAGCGCTGTTATTCTGACAGCGGATTGGTTTTATTATTTAAGCGAGCCGCTATACCATATGACTCTATATCGTACTTTGCCCTAAGTAAATCCGAAATACACTTCCACAAAAACTGTTCCGACCGCCCAAAGCGGTATGTAAAAATCTGAGATTAACAAATAGAAAGAAGTCAAGAACTCCCAAAGAATTTATTTAGTAAAAAGTATGATAGCAAATTCTTTGTAATTCTGCTGGAAGGCAAATTCCTAAACTTCGACATAAAATGTAACCGTAGCTATTTCGATCCTTAAGTCTGGAAGAACTTTCCTAACGACAGACGGTAGCTTAAGTTGTGAACTTTGCAGCTCAAAATAGTTTAACTACGTTCATTCTTAAACTTTCTGAGGTGTATAAAACTGCGGGATGCAAAGACAGAACAGTAACTATACTTTTATATTTATCTTTATAAATGAAATTTTGCATTCACAATGCTTTATAGATACAGGATAAAATATTTACTAGAAAAAAAATGAACCAGTCTCAGGCACCTCGAATGGGCCGCTGAGCTACCGAGATCCGGGGGGGGGGGGGGGCTCGATTCGAGCTTCCTGAGACTGGTTTTTTGACCTTTTTATTAATTTTTTTAACATTCAGGTTAGGTTGATGTTGCAATGGTGAACGTGAAAAGTGCACTAACCCACATTCCTCAATAGCCTATGCTGGAGCTGGCTATCATATCTCTAACTGTTCCGGAACACAACAATGTTAATGGCCGGCAAATTGGCAGTGACAGTCGGGAAGGGGAACGAAAGATTGCGGTGGCGGGAAAGAAGAGCGCGGGAGGCAGGGCCGCGTACTAAAAACGTCAGTTGTGTGCAGATGTCACCTATCCCCCGTGCCTCGCTCGAATTTGTCAGCTTAAAGTAACATTATTAATAAAGCGACATTTTCGATAATATTTATTTAATGTTTTCTGAGGTTTAAGCGAGTACTACACATTGAAATGAAACACTTTTTTACGGATTAACTCGCGTTTAATTTACTATTTACATAGTTTTTATATTATGCTGACGTTTCGAACCCTTTACAGGGTCCGTGGTCACAGGGAACGCGAGTTAATCCGTAAAAAAGTGTTTCATTTCAATATTTATTTACCTCGACCTCCTTGGTCGAGTGGTTTGTACACCAGTTTTCATGGTGTCGCCATCTCTGAGGCCCCTCCCTGGTTCGATACCAGGTCGGGTCAATTTAGAAATTATTGTTTTTCTAAATTGTCTCGGGTCTGGGTGTTTTCTATGTATAATAAGTATTTATTTAAGTATTTTAAGTATGTTTATCCGTTGTCTAGTAACCATTTAACGAGTTTCTTCGAAGCTTCTCTTGGGCTAGATAATTGGTGTGAGTGTAGGAAAGTTTATTAATTAATTAATTTATTTATTTAAAACAACAAAACTTAATACTATCATTAGTTACAAAATTATATATATAAGCACTTATAAAATTAATGTTTTTTTAAAAAATATATTTTTGACTATAAAACATAAGCATCAAACATTGACAAATTTCAACGGGTGAAAACTAGACCTCGGTAGTCAAGTGGTTAAGGCAGCCGCCCGAAATGCGGAAGGTGCGTGGTTCGATTCCCGCCTGAGGTTGTCGTCGTTTTTACTTAAGTATATTTAAGCGTTAACAAAACGCAAAATAAATCATCCAAAAATTTTACTTATAAAATTTTCTAACCTAACCTATTTACAAGATGGTGGTAGCTAGCTAGGCGGACTTCAAACAAGCCCTACCACCAAGTGCAAACATGTGCATGCCTACCCCCCTCTAGGAATCGAACCCTGTGGGAATGAAGCAGTTAAACTCTAAGCACAAGACTACTTATGAATCAAGCGTGACACTGTTGACTGACATAGCTCCTTTGTGAGCTGCTAAAATGGGTGCCCCTAGCGTTCCAAGTGCTTAATACCGTTTTGTTCACATGTTGGAGACAACCTCAAAAATAGGAAATGTATTTAAAGTTCACAGAGGTAAGTCAAAATTAAATGATTTATTTAATATAAACCGTTACAGGTACTTATTGACGTCAAAAACTACAAATAAAAACAGTTAACTAACATGTAGTTAAATCTTAGCAACTAATCTTACTAACTACCTATCGAACTAATCTACCACCAGTTCGGATTTTGGGAGAGCCTTCGATTAAGAAGAAGCCGGCCAGAAACTCAGAAGCCCTTATTTCTCATGTCGTCACCAAGTCATACAAAAAACATTGAAACAATTACTAATAAGTTATACTCGTGCATGGACTACGAGCATGTTCATATGTTGTAACCCTGTGTAACACATCGGCTCTCGGACAATCATGCATAAGCGACTTGCAACGCTGCAAGCCTATTCTAACTTCATTGCTCTTTTATTTAGGTTATTAACTGTTGCCAACGTCAAAGAGAACGCAAGGAACAGAGAAACAACGTGTAGCGTCGCAATCCACCAGTAGTCGTCGTGGCTGAGCAGTAAAAAAGCCCAACGCACATTTAACTATCTCAAAACTGTCTTTTGGTTCAATAAAAACCACGTGACACCCTTCTAGGCAGCTGTAATCGATTCTGAATCGTGTTCGAGTTCCGAAAAGTGGCCGTTTTATTAATAGCCAATGTACCTTTGAGGGTCAACACTGAGGGAAATAAAAGGAAAAGCCGTTACACAAATCTTATGGGATTTGTTTGCGTAATATGGTGGAGGCTCTGAAAGTGATGTTGTGCTTAGATTTTTCATCGTTGGTTTGGAAAACTTTGGATTCGTTTCTTTCTGTTTAGGAAATGTGACACGAATAATGAATTGAAGATATATCGTATTGCCAGTAACGTTGTTATTGGCACAACTAATACACGTTAAAACCGGCCGTATGCAACGCAATATAATAAAGGGGTATCAATACATGACACTATGAACTTTTACCTGTGCTTTACTAAAGCACACTTAAAATTTAATAAAAACTAGATGCACTATCAACGCTACACAAAAAAAAACACAAAATAAAAACTTATCGATAAGTGGGGTAATGTAAAATCTCCCCGTAGTACTACCAGACAGGATAGTAGTACTACGGGCAAAAAAATTACACGTGGTACTACAGTAAGACCTTTGTATCAGCAGTAGTACAGGTAAGAAGTATTGAATGATAATCAAAATGGATTTAGGCAGCATTGCTCTACAACTCTGGCAATTTATAAATACATCCAAAAAGTCATTAACAATAAAAATTACGCCGTAGGCCTCCTCTTAGATATGAGTAAGGCTTACAATAGTGTTAGTCATGAAGTTTTATTAACTAAATTGTTCCAGTCGGGAATAAGAGGACTTGCCTACGACTGGTTTAAGTCGTAGGTACGAAAAACTTGAAAAACGCTTTTAATGTGTAGAAATATTAAATACAGGCTATATCACGGGGAAAATAAAGCACACAAGATCTGATAGAGTTCTATGCACTGGCTCTATCCCACAGGGTAGCGTACTGGGGTTGACTTTGACTTTGGACTTTGACTTTGAAAACTTAATATCTTTCATCAGAGTATTCAGAATTATTGAAACTCACTTAAATAAGTAGTATTCTGTAATCTATATAATATATAAAAATAAATAGCTGTGCGCTTAGATGAATGATTGGTCTCGCTGCGCTCGACTAGATACCTCCGTCGTACTTGTGAAATGCGGCAACAAATACTACGCCGAAATCGGCGTACCCGAGCCAGTCCCACTGACAGCTGTGTGTGAAGTGTACGTGCTGAATGTTTTATTAAATTTTGGGTATAATTCAAACTAAAATGCCAGTTTGCGTAGTTAAACTGTGTTTTAAAAATAATACTTCAAAAAATAAGAAGGACACTGGGATCACATACCATCAGTAAGTTTCGTATAATTTCGAAATTTCATCTTAAACAATATGAACCATAAACGTCATTCAGTGTTGCCGCTTATACAAGAATAAAGTCCCGTGGTTGAGATTTTTATTATGTGAATTTATCGTTATTGTCTTTTATTATATAGGTAACTATTTCATTTGTCTTACAAAGTTACTATTTACTTATCTAACCTAGTTCTATGTTATTTCATGTTTACTTATCTTTGTGATCTATAATAAGGTGTAAAAATGTTAGCTGACACTATAGCAAGGGGATTCTAAAGATGAAACTGTACAACTTTCCCTAAGGAACATGGGTAGAATTTTTTTTCCCCATGCAAAATACGCAATCAGCTGATTGACTCAAGTATCGAAAAGCTATTTTTTTTTATTTTGACCTATGTTTCTGAAATGTAAACTTTTCGTGTCTGTACTTACATCGAAAATATTTGCGAAGGATATTTTTGAAGGATACGTGAAAATTAGAATCATTTTTGGAATTTTTGTCTTTCTGTTTGTTTGACGCGCATTACACAAAAACAGCTGGACGGATTTTAATGAAACTGAGAACAGGTAATATTATAGGTTTAAGGTTGCTTCACACATATTATCAGTGAAGCCACAGTTCCGACATAGTACCGGCACATGAATGTTTTTCATACATTCTCTATGAACGCATCCCCACTTGTCAGTGAAAATGCTCTCAGTGTCAGTGCCGCCACCGGCAAATCACGGACGTATTCGTTTTGACAAAATTCATAGACAATGTTTGAAAGAATATTTTTCACTGTGCCGGTACACTATTATTTATTCTGTGGTACTGTAATTCATAATTCATATTCATAATTCATAATAATTTATTTGCATTTAACATGGTATAGAAGATGTTACAAAACTATTACAGATCAACATGTTAAGCTAATACAGGTTTAGCATGCAAATTAATGGCTGAGTTAATCTAGGATTTATAAATAACATAAAATATCAAAATACAAACAAGTACAAAATGTTAAATTATACATTATTCAAAAAATTATTAATGTTATAAAAATTATTACTTTTTAAAAATATCAGCAATTTCTTATTAAATAAATTGTCATTCGATTTCTTAATGTCATCAGGTAGTTTATTAAATATACGAACACACAATGCTACACAGCTATTAACAAACTTTGCAGACTTTGGCATGGCTTTATGCACGAGTCTGTGTGGATTTCTTTTTAATCTAGAATTAGATTCGCCTGCTGTTTTAAAAAGCACTTTATGTTTTTTGACAAATAAACATATTTCGTAAATGTATAGCGATGGCAGTGGCAATAAACCAAGTTCTCTGAATATGGGTTCGCAAGACTCGTCAGGGGAGATTCCAGATATAGCCCTTATACATTTTTTTTGGGAAATAAACACCCTGTTAATGTCAGTACTATTACCCCATGCCAAAATCCCGTAACGAAGTATCGAGGCTATATAAGCATGGTAGCACGTGATTGCTGCCTGTTTATTTATAATGCGTTTCACTTCCCTTAGAGCATATACAAATTTGTTAATCCTACTACACAGGCCATCAACGTGTTCTTTCCAATTCAGATGTTGGTCAACTATGACACCTAAAAACTTAATATGGCTAGTTTCTTGTATTTTTGCAATGTCCAAATTAAAATTGTATTGAGAATGTTTTGATTTATTAAATTGTATATATTTTGATTTATTAAGATTAATTTTAAGATTATTAAATTCTAGCCATTGTATTATGATGTCAATTGTATTATTAATGTCTGTCTCGTGATTTTTAATTGATTTGTTGGATTTATCAGATGTCACAATAATTGAAATATCATCGGCGAATAGAATGCATTTATGTTGCGTTATCTTAGAAATATCATTAAGATATAAGACAAATAAAATTGGTCCCAGTACGCTGCCTTGAGGAACGCCGCATTTGATTTCTCTATAGCTGGAGGTGTAGGTAACTAGCTCATTTTTCTCTATTTTGTCAATAAGGACATATTGTTGACGCCCAATTAGATAAGATCGTATCCAATTCTGAGCAAGACCCCGTATGCCGATATTATCTAATTTTTTTATTAAAAGTTCATGAGAAACGAAGTCGAATGCTTTAGACAAATCTAGGAATAATCCTGTGGTGTAGTTGTTATCATTAAGACTGTTGTGTCGGAACTGTGACTTCACTGATTTATGTGAAGCAACCTTAATAAATTAAATATCAAAAAGACAAAACTTGCAAAAATGTGTAAATTCGAAAAGATAAATGTAGCTATCGTAAACTTGTACAAATTAGTGGAATATAATTTTTAATTATTAATAATAAGTTTTAGTATTTCATGAACAGACTGTTCCTTAAAGTAGGTTTAATTAACTATAATTTTGGGGGTCAAAGTTGCTCGCGTCCGTAGGTTTACCCTTGAGACCCTACACGTGATCCCTGGGTGGTGCTAAATGAGTGACACCAACTGAGTGGTAGAGCCACGCTGCGTTGCAGCACACTTTAGGCCGGCTCGCCCGGCGTAATACCACCCTCTCACTAATATTCGGCGTGAAATAATGGCACTTGGTGCTGTTGTGTTTCGTCCGACCAGTGAGGGTTCCGGAGGCCCCTTCCCCCCCCCCCCCTCCTCCCAATTCCTATTCCTTCCTTAAACCTATTCCTCCCTTAAAGGCCGGCAACGCGTCTGCGATTCCTCTGGTTTTGCGGGTGTCCATGGGCGGCGGTGATTACTCTCCATCAGGTGACCCGCCTGCTCGTTTGCCTCCCTCTTATATATAAAAAAAAAAATAAAAAAAATAATATGTAAAATGTGACTAGCGGCCCGCCTGGACTTCGTCCGCATGAATATCCCATACACCCCCACAATCATTTTTCGGGTTAATATATAGCCTATGACCCTCACAAATAACGTAGCTTTATATTGGTAAAAAAAAATTAAAATCGGTTCAGAAGATCTAGAGATTACCCCCTACAACTTCACAAACTCACCAACTTTACCTCTTTATAATATTAGTAATAGAAGTATAGAATATGGTTTTATTTTAAATGTTCGTGTCTACACGACTATTAATTTGTAAATTGGGTAACCTAAATAAGACTGACTTTAAAAAGTTATATGTATAGGTACTAAAAATATATGAAAAAAGTTTGGTAGAATAGAAAAGGAAGCACTATTTTGGTAACACCTTATTTTCCACATGATTTACATGTAAATAAAAAAAAATACAAAAAAATGAGGTCTAATCATTGCTATACATACCTACCATTTTTCTACAGAAGAAAACTACGCCTAACCTACATAATAATATATTCAATTATATTGATACATATTCGCTTTTAATTAATAGGTATTTTTTAAATATTTTCTGAGCTACATTTATAACCAGCAACTTAACTAATACATCACAGCATAAAATATGTTTCCCACATTTTCCCCATTAACTCGGGTGACAGTTGAGCAGCTGGCAACAAATTCTTTACGCACACTTTGTAACTTCCCCACCCCCTCTTACCTCAATCTAAGCCTTTCACACCTATATGCCTAGCTACCTTATAATACATACACACATCCTCGCCGCTTTTACCTTAACTTAACTTATTATCTAATTCTTAAAACTAATTAACCTAATTTATCTACAATCTAATGGTTGTGTCTGGAGTTTTGTTTAGTGCGTATTGTTTGTATGATGATGAAACCTTAGCATAGCTTAATTCTATTTGCAGTGAATTTCAGTCAAGCAATGTAATATTATAATAACTACTATTTTGGCCAGATCGTCTAGTGAACCCTCCGTTGTTAACCGCATTTAAGTAACCCAAGTTCTTTCGTGAAAGTTTAGTAATTGGCTTATCCCTGTGTTAAATTATTTTCTCCTGACCTAATTACCTACCAGTCTATAGATCATAACATAGATATGTGTAGCCTAGCAATGATTCTGTCTGAACTGTGACCTAAATCCTTCACTGCAGCTGCGGGGAAGATTTGTAACCACTCAAAGGTAATCAGATGATAGCTTAGCTTGCAGGTATTATTATTTATTATCAGTAGCATGATACATAAGAAGCCTGGTGCAATTTATATGACATACTAGAGGATTCTGGTAATTTAATAGCCCCGCCCCGCTATTAGCATGCCGATCAGCTCATTGTATTATATCAGCCCTGACCAGATTGAATTTAACTTTAATTATTAGCTTGTGCCTTTAATTCTTTAAAACTGAGAATTTACATCTCTCCTCAAAATTTAATTTCATTTTACATTATGAACTATGTGTTAGCAATTTAAATTCTTATTATTCCACATAAATCAATAGAGTTTATCTCCAGGCTTGCTATCATCCAAATATCCTTTTCACATTAAGAACTTAATTATTCAATGCAATAACTTATGTCTTATGATTTCACTTATTGAACAGAGGTGGAAGGTCAGCATTCTACCGGACACTTATTCCTCTGATTATTGTGTCTATTATAGGAGATCACAATATAACAATATTAGCTTACTGTCCTCTTGTCTTATTAGAAAGTTAATATTCAGTTCTATAAGGGTGGATAATTTATTCAAACGCCACTTCAGGCGGTGGCTAAAATAGAATGCTATTAATACAGGTAAAATTACCTTTATTTACTCTTAGTATTTATTATACTGGTCTTATAAAGTTCCAATATAACTACATTGGATTGTCTGCATTGGCAGATTATCACATCTTAAGTTTATTAAAGGATGTTTAATTCATTCAATATCCTTGACTTTAGGAAGTGAACTTAAATAGAATACTATCATTTGAAGTAAATTACTTTGGGTTATTCTTAGTGTTCATTATACAGATCTTATAAAGTATATGTACATCTCAAGTTTATTGAAAGATGTTTAATTTATTCAATATCCTTGACTTTTAGGAAGTGAACTTAAATAGAATACTATCATTTGAAGTAAATTACTTTGGGTTATTCTTAGTGTTCATTATACAGATCTTATAAGTATAAGTACATCTCAAGTTTATTGAAAGATGTTTAATTTATTCAATATCCTTGACTTTTAGGAAGTGAACTTAAGTTAATTATTTTTCCATTAACTTCCACCCCCTGTCTCTCAGACTGAGTGGTTAATTTGATAGACTACTAAATCATAGTCAGTATACTTTTAGTAGGTAGTAAATTAGGTAGTTAATTATCCCTGTTAATCATTGAATCAATTACATTTAGAAGTTATCTTTTACTCACTTTAATAGATATAAATTAGACTGTACTAGGTATTAGTCTGATTGATTTAGATTGTTACCATCAAATATTTCTATGTTTCACATTATTAGAAATAAGTACTTACATGTCTTAAGAGGTCTCTGACCATTAAGGTGAATTCAAATGGTATTAGTGGATCATTATCAGGCTAATTAGCAGGTTGTTATCAATCAATTATTTCTATGGTTCAGATTATTAGAAGCTCATAGCTGACAATGTCTTCTTTCAACGACTTATCCTAGGTTCTAAACTGGTTTTAGTTGCTTAGTTTGTATCAGCTTATTTTTACTAATAGGTATCGGATGTAAACTTTCCATACTTTGAAGAGTGTAGCAATATGAGATCGTATCGCATCCCAGGGAAAGCTAAAAAATGCCTGTTTGGTCATTTCAGTATTAGAAATCAAACATCACAGTACGGCTATGCTAATTTGCTATAACTTTTAGTATTTTTCTTGTAATAGGAAACCAGTCTAGACTTTTAGGTATTCCAAGTAATGATGGTACAATATTATCATACTTCTGTTAATTATTTAAAATGAATAATTAATTGGTAACAACTTTAGGAAAACAATTAGAATTTTATCGCCCTGCGGTAACAGATTACTTGCCTAGCTAGGACCCACATCACTTCATCATAATTTTATTTAGCGCCGTAACTTAATTATCCCTACCTTATTAGTCTGAATTAATCCGGCCTGGCCTCGCGGCTCAAGCACCCATCCTATGTACGCACTGCGTGCAAATACCTTGCCCTCCCATAACTAACCATATATATATCCGCCTACCTATAGATTCCTACAACTTTCCTCACTTGAAAATGCCTATATTTTGTCGAACTAACAGTCCCTTTTGTGTACCTTGCAATCTAGGCCCAAGCCACATTTAACTTAAATTCGTGATGTGTGGTGAGAGTCGCATTGCCCCTGAAAGCAACTAACTCCTAAATGTTCTATCAGTCGAGCCAGTATACTCAGTGTGTTATTTTCCTATCACTACACTGTATGTACGGAGGTAGACTCGAAATTGGACTGGGTCATACGGGTCTACCTCCAGCTAAATGGTGTCTGACCTATCTTCAACTTTCACTAGGGAGACAACTGTCTCTCCCCCATTACTCCGTCGAAGATAGTGTATTGTTTAGCGTAATGATATAAAACGCCGATCTTATTAAATACAATCAAAGATCATCCAGACCGAAGTCTGTTGAAAGGTACATAGGTTTTCGTTGCCACCGTTACGCGTTTCCGCCGATGTACCCCGGAATACTTCATTCCGTTAACGGATTCGAGTTGCGACCGCAATAGTTTTACTTTATTAATCACTTTCAATTTCACAAATCTTAATTAATATTGCAGCTCGAATATCACTTAGCGCACTATCAAAGCTCGGACACTATTTTTCCCGTAAGAGTAGTACCGCACTCTTAAATTCGACCGCACCGCCGACGTCCCAAAATTGAATGCCCGCTAATTTTCCTCTATCCCCCAAGCATCTTAACTTTCGCGCCACGCGCCCTCAACCTTTTTCCGCGCGAGTCCGCTTTTCTTCCCTTCAACCAATCCCTAGCTGTTTCCCGACGCGCCTCGCCTTCGCGTCGCTCATTATTTGTTATACGCGAACTTCGCGTTGTGCCACGTGGAGATAACATCCGACCTCTCTTTCTATCTTTTTCTCAACCTCTCGCTCATTCATTGCCGCCTTCGCCGCGCAATTCTAAAATTTTTCCATAATCTAACCAAATCTCGTCCGACAGCCAATATTACATCTTTGAATATCTAAATGTAGCCTTCTATTAACAATTCCCTCTCAATAATCCTCCACTTAAGCCAATAATCCTATATTTTGGGAAATTATAAAAAAGTTCCGTATTCCGACCATAGATGGCGTCCGCCCGTAGGTGAACCACTTTGCCGACTCGCAAAGCCCCGTGAAATTCAAAATAAAAATAAAGTCTTAGTCAACCTAGCAACTAAATGACTTCCGCTAGACGGCGCCTATGTCGCAAGGGACGCGCAGAGCAGTTCCCGCGAAATTCAAAATAAAGAAGTCAAACTAGCAACCTTACGCGAAGCTCAAGTAAATAACTCACACTAGACGGCGCCTATGTCGCAAGGAGCACACAGAGCAGTCCCCGCGAAATCCAAACTAAAGATAAAGCGCTAGACCACTGACCATTATTCTGAACTAGTTTATTATTCCCTTTTTTATGCTTATTATATTAATGGTGCTATGCATTAATATTTATTTTAATGCTACTCCCACACATTCCTTACTAACGGACGGATACCATTCATTCTGTACCGTTACAGCCGCCCCCGATAGAATTTAAGCGGATAAAGTACCACTCTTTTCTGCGGCGAATTATATCTTAACCCTGTACTTAATTAAGTACAAAACAGCACGGCCTTCCTTGACAACCTCATTGTCATCCTAGCCCTCTTCCTCAAAGATATTCCTACTTTTTATAGTTCCTTCCCAAATCCCTAATGACTCCTTCCTCAATAAGCATTCTCATTGCAAAAAAGCCCACACCCCTCATTCTATTCAACTGACACAAAATCATAATTGCATACCCAGTTCTCGTGTTCGAAACGAAATCCTAGTAAACTTAGTTTCGGCAAATATTTCCCAATAACTTAGACATCTACCATTTCTCTAATCATACACAACCTCCGAATAATGATTTGCCTTTTGTTTACCATCATAACAACATATCATAATATAATATAAATCAATATAACAGTCTCTTGCGCTGTCTACTAACGCCCCCTAGCGAAAACTCTTCAACTCTATGACGATTCCGACTTAAAGTTTATAACATCTTCCGAACCATTCAATTATTCTATTCTTTAAATTATTTTCCTAGAATAATTTTAAGTACATCTGTCATCATGGCCTTCTTTTAACTTACGTCTTTTCTTACAACTTGTTTCGCATCTAAATGTTGCAACCTAGGGATCGAACCTGGGATCTTTCGTGGGTGAAGCATCAACCACTTCGCCGTCATGGTTTTAGTTCCAACTAGGCTAATGAATAATAATTAATAATTTGAATTAAAACCTTCCTTCATACTTCAACGCTACCAATCTCATCTTAACTTATATAATTACCTAAGATAACGAAACGTCGGAACAATTGTCTACCTCAGGCAGGAATCGAACCCGCGTCCTCCACAATCCCTAATTAGCTACTTCTTTAAACCGAAACCTATTTTCCTCTCCGCGGATAAGAAATCTTAACCAAACCCCCATAACAACCAAAACCAGTAGGCATACCATCATCGCCCAAGAATTATAACTTTATTTTAGATGAGATACATCTAATGTCTAGTCCTGCAAATAACCGAGATAGAATACTAGACTCGCTTCCGTCCGGTACGCAGTGACACCGTGCATACAAATAAAGGTCTTAACGCCTTACAATAAGGTTGTCGATCGTAAATACTTATGGATGTGTCAATATATGCGTCATCGATAAGTACTTGTAAATACTTCGGTACGCGCTGGACATTGTATACTAATTGACAAGTACTGAGCTTATGCGTATAAGCAAATACTTATCCCAAAACCTATCCAATAACTATGTCTCATCCCTAGTTATTACTATGTATGAAAGACAACATTTAGTATCATTTGCTAATATAAAATATGTCAATAACCCTTTAACTTTCCTATACCTTTGAAAATTTTCATTTTCTTATTAAATTAAACACAACGGTAACTATATTATCCGCCCCCACAACTTTACTTAACTTCCTACCTTTTATATAACTAATAACGATCAAATCGGTAAATAGTAAGTCACTAAAGGTGACACTTAGTTTTAGTATTCATGTTAATTTAATATTGTGAGTTCCTTTTCATATTTACTGAATTCCAAACTGCGTGATTCAATAGTGCTAATATATATATTTTTTTAATTTTTTTTTTTTTTGATGATTTTAACTTTACACTCGCACTAGACACATTATTAAGATGGTAATCTCTTGAATGTTTGTAACTCTAATTGGTTACTCCTTAATTACTCTACTCTACTTTCAGCCTTCCGTCCAGATTGTAAAATTCCCCAGTAGCGCGAGTTCCCTGATAACGCTAAAATGAAATGCTATCAATAACCTCATTTCCGCAGCTAACGGTAATACCCCTCTGTTGTTCAGTCAAGCATATTTACCCTGGTCCACACTCCATAAGGCGTCCTCGAATGGAATTACCCTACAGCAGAATTCTCACAACTTTTAGAAAGGCTAGTTTAGGAAATGAAGCTAAATGGAAACCACTTAATTTTATTGTGTGCTGAGTAATTCCCACTTCTACAGCACAGTTCCGAAACTTCGATTCAATTACTTCACCAGGTAAATCAAACAACCCACACGCTTAACTAAGTTCTATTTGTGCCCAGTGCGACTAAAAATATTCGAACACCCTAAACAAGCTACTTTTACTAATTTAACAGTGCCAATTAAGAATGCTCCCTTGTGTCATCTATAATTTTATTGTGTGCATAGACGACTAAAGACCTCGCTTTCAGCATGCCTTCTTCGTTGGACCCGCTTAGTTAAATACTCTAATCAAAATTCTAAAGTTACAATTGAAAATGTCAAAAGTTCGAATATTATGCAATAGAGAATTTCTCTAACATAGTTACTCCACCTCTTCGCACTATTTAGTCAGGCATAATGCAATTCAAGTATTCATTTTAATTTATAATGACCAATCTTCTCCACCTTTGTTCACATATTTTAGCCATCCCTATCCACAGCTGCGGTGAAGATAATCGGTTAATGAACAAAACATCCTATAACCATTCTATGTTACTACCGCCATCACAAGAAATATTTACTAGGAGGATTATCTATCATACAGCTGACTTTAACAAAATGAGTCCCCCTTATCTTTCTCCGTTCCTTCTCTAACGTAGAAGACAGCAACAGACAATTAATATTTAATTACTTATAATTTAGAACAACCCTAGGTAAAATGCTACCACAAAACTAGAATAAAACAGGATAGAACTAACCGAAATAAACTTTTGTATTTACACTTGCAAATAAAAATATCTTTATCTTTCCGTGATGAATGATTTGGATAACACTATTTCATCAACTCAATGTCCCGGCCTACATACCTATGTGAAAACTGCCAATTAATTAGTTTGTTTATAACAATCTAGATGCAACATGTAGTTTACATTAAAACTAACAATTTTAAGGTTGTGTCATAACTTCGACAATAACCTACCTTAGCACTAATTTTAATCATCTACAATTACATCACGTACATATTAGATGCCAATAATCTAGATTATTTAAGAATTCTAGCAATTCATATTAATAAATAACCAACAAGATCATCCCGCTGTGACAGTCTGCGCTGACCTTGCCACAAGTCAAAAACGCGTTTCGTTCGTCCTATCATTCCTAAACCCGTAGACATTTACTTTGTACTAAAACAAATTATTGAGTTAATAATTATTTGTCAATTGTTAAGCAACCCTATTTAATTTCATAATAACAATTTTAATATAGCAGTATTAGAATATTTTTATAAGTTCCGAACATCTATATTTATTATAATCAACATTACCGGTTAAAGTATTTGAATGGCCTAGTGCGAACTAGGTTTCAGGTCTCACCTCAGGAAAATAAATTTACTATTGACTCTAAAATCTACCACTAATAAATTTATTATTTTCTTCTGACATATAAAGATAGGCTATGACTCTAGGTCGGGTTTAATAAACTTTGAACTATGCCTACCTCCACGATAACCTCGGTTAAATATATATATCCGCAAAACGAAATATGTCCAATACGGCCGATTTTACTAAATTTAAATTATGCTACTAAACAGTACGTGTCCTAAGAACGTCACACATCCGAAACCCATTTCAGTTCTAATGTCTTTACCCATCTAAATTAAAATTTGTACCTGTCGACGCGAGACAACATCTAAATAATTACTTTGTATGATTCGAATTGTGATAGTTGATTTTGTATTGTAATCTCGATAACGCAATGTCAGGGATTTACTTATTAATCAATTTTACACTAAGAAATTTATTCTCAGCTCGCAATATCATCGCTTTATTTCCGGCTTGAATGTTTCTGCGGACTATGAGTTTAAAATTATCCTACAACTTAAAATTGTGGTATATAAAATCGATCACTGTTTTATAAGTAGCTTGTGTTAACTTTTAAAATAATAAAACGATTTAACTAATGATTATGACGTGACATCCGCCCGCAACTCGCCTTTATAATTGATGTGATAACATACGCTATTGTTATCCCTATAGCATAACAGTGCTATAACTCGTTAATTTTGCGGTTAAATCTCGACTTCAAGCCAATCAACTATTTCCTTTTCTACTATTATTCTTTCTTTCGATTTATTATTCTTTCTTTACTATTATATTTTTCTTTCGACCCCTATTTTGCTCCCAAGCTCAATTAATATCCACCTTCCACAATTATCCATCATCCGTCAATCTTAGATATCTTCGAGAAGTATTTTTTTTTCTCTCTACTAATTTGCCTATCGTATTCCTACTAACATCTCTTTAGCATGTATAATTTCTACCGTTCCTCAATTAAATATAACCAAGTGCAGGTTCTAACGTACTTATAAATATAATAGATTAGTGTCATGTATGTATAGAATCAAACTTCGACTAGTCAATGATCCCTAGTAAGTCGGCATGGTTGCCCTAGAAGAACCACTAACTAATCAAAGCTAGCGTCTGGGATCACGTCAAGATATTCTCCGTCGGCACTACCCGATTTAGTCAATACCAGCCTCTTGTACAAGTGCCTCTTCTGAGTTACCCACAAGCAAAGCTACTGGCTTATGTAGACGCGGTCAAGCATCTGATTCAATGTTTTTGTCTGTAAAATGGGTGATTATGTTTTGCTTTGAGTACTGTAATTGAGTATTGTAACAAGTACTGATTGGATATGATTTATAAAATATATATAATATTTTGTCGTTGAATATATTCACTACACCCTATCCTGTGCAATGCTACCACTAGTATATTTCCTACACTTCCTCGCACAACACTTAACTAGTAATATCATTTTTTTTTTCAACATCTTAATCGTTCAACGGAGATAGACAATTGTGCAAGGTACCCTTCTTAATAGGCTAATCCAACCCAGTGAATTTAATGATTTATCTATCTCTACCTATCCTAACTAATTAGTCATGTAGTAAGGTCTTTTCTTTTCACCGCTCTCCCGACTTAGATATCTCTAGGTAACTCACAACTGATAATATTAGGTAAGTAGGTATAGTAAGCTGTGCCCAGCGAGCTTTACCTCTGCGTACGTTAACCTCATCTTAAGCTAATAATAATCCTTTATAAATCTTCATAATTAACTATTTATCACGATTTCAACTATACGGTAAGAAGCAATGATTACCGGTAACGACTATTTACAACGCTGCAAGAGTATTACAATTATACATATTATTATTAGACAGCACCCTTTTACCATCATCCAAAATAAAATCTTTTATTGGTAACCCAACGCCATCTAGCCTCGCTAATAGGTAACCTCCCCACAATAGAGTAGATATTAGATAGTTGTTTCCAGACGGTAACGACTTTTATCGCCTACTAGACGTATTTATCCGTTTACATTATGCATCCCAAACTACGTTGCTTTTAAACCAAAATTCCTACTAGCAATGAATAGTCATATGATTCTATCCCCCACATGACATCCCTGCTACTTGTTATTACTTATAATCGCGATTCCTCATCAACGCGTGTATTTTGAACCGTAATACTATTTTATGTTACTTTTCCTAGGATTTTAGCGAACTAACAAAATGAAGCGGCATTTCCCTTGTGCAGAGCAATTGTCCCCATCTACATGTCACATAATAATAATTTCACCACCATGTCATTGCATCCTAATCTACTACATAAAAATCGCAGGTATTAAAATAACAGGTATGGAAGATAACAGGTGATTCCGCTTGCTATAACAAAATCATATGATTACGCGATAAGAAAGTTTCCTCTCCGATTGGTTTTATAACTTCATGTTTTATAATCATTCCTAATTCTAGATTGTTTATGGTCTAGCTAAATCATATGTCTATGGTCCAACCATAGACAAATGATTTAATAGTCCCTGACTAGCCTAAAACTACTCTATGGATTTCAGACGTGAGACTCAAGTACATTATTATATTTTTTCTCTAACATAACTAACAAAATAAATTATAATACGTAGAATAGCACATCAACTAAAAACCGCAATCGCTCAACGATTATTAGTCAAAATATAATTATTATTAATTTTATATTATGCTGTTAGCGTCATAACTTTATAATATTGTACAGCATATCGCCGTCCTATAATATAAATTGAATCCAGCAATAATTAAGTTGGTTAATTCTGTCCAATCTCGCCCCCTTGCCTTCCCATCCGACAGCAATAATAATTAAACCGCCCCCTATTCTACAAATCCTTCTAAATCAATAAATGTTGAACTACGTCACCCTATCGACCTTTTACGATCCTAAAAATAACTCAACACAAGGCTGTATGAACCAGTTGCCTATACCTACATGAAATCTCTCACTAGGAATAAGAAAAACCTAATATTACATTATCGTCAACAATTAACTCCGCGTCCTATCAAAAATTGGATACCTCTAAAGGTTTCAGTATTTACAGATAACTCAACAGTTTTAAAATTTAATACTCCAGACCCCCGGTTATTAACTATATCTATGTACTTCGCGCACTTATGATACTTTGGGAAAACAACAACGCCAACAGCCGCACGGTACCTGATGCTGGCGAAATCCGCCATTAAATAAAGAAGAAAAAGATAATAACTGAAAGGTATTGTATTTCAAATAATACTCATTACATTATTGTTTTGTAGTTTTATCTCCTTTGACCTTTAACCTAACCTGAGAATCTATTTGTTACAGATTTCGTACAACAAGGTTTAACCTACAGCCCACAGCAAGCATTACAAGGATTAATCTTCATTTACTATCAAGAGCCCGTAATACAAAGTGTATGAATCAACTTTAGAAGATAACAACGTTTATTGTGAAAAGTGTCAAATTATAATTCTTCAATATCTCTGAATTAATTAATCTTCATTGAATTATTCCCTACTAAGCCAATTTTAATTTCACGCATCACTACACGACAACAATTTGTGGGAAAAAATCCCACATCTAAATTAAAGTTTTACCGCTTGACTGAAATCCAATACAACTATATTAATGATAAATTATAACTTAACTTTCTGATCCTGGTCACGGCTTACCAAATTGTAACTTCCCCACCCCCTCTTACCTCAATCTAAGCCTTTCACACCTATATGCCTAGCTACCTTATAATACATACACACATCCTCGCCGCTTTTACCTTAACTTAACTTATTATCTAATTCTTAAAACTAATTAACCTAATTTATCTACAATCTAATGGTTGTGTCTGGAGTTTTGTTTAGTGCGTATTGTTTGTATGATGATGAAACCTTAGCATAGCTTAATTCTATTTGCAGTGAATTTCAGTCAAGCAATGTAATATTATAATAACTACTATTTTGACCAGATCGTCTAGTGAACCCTCCGTTGTTAACCGCATTTAAGTAACCCAAGTTCTTTCGTGAAAGTTTAGTAATTGGCTTATCCCTGTGTTAAATTATTTTCTCCTGACCTAATTACCTACCAGTCTTTAGATCATAACATAGATATGTGTAGCCTAGCAATGATTCTGTCTGAACTGTGACCTAAATCCTTCACTGCAGCTGCGGGGAAGATTTGTAACCACTCAAAGGTAATCAGATGATAGCTTAGCTTGCAGGTATTATTATTTATTATCAGTAGCATGATACATAAGAAGCCTGGTGCAATTTATATGACATACTAGAGGATTCTGGTAATTTAATAGCCCCGCCCCGCTATTAGCATGCCGATCAGCTCATTGTATTATATCAGCCCTGACCAGATTGAATTTAACTTTAATTATTAGCTTGTGCCTTTAATTCTTTAAAACTGAGAATTTACATCTCTCTTCAAAATTTAATTTCATTTTACATTATGAACTATGTGTTAGCAATTTAAATTCTTATTATTCCACATAAATCAATAGAGTTTATCTCCAGGCTTGCTATCATCCAAATATCCTTTTCACATTAAGAACTTAATTATTCAATGCAATAACTTATGTCTTATGATTTCACTTATTGAACAGAGGTGGAAGGTCAGCATTCTACCGGACACTTATTCCTCTGATTATTGTGTCTATTATAGGAGATCACAATATAACAATATTAGCTTACTGTCCTCTTGTCTTATTAGAAAGTTAATATTCAGTTCTATAAGGGTGGATAATTTATTCAAACGCCACTTCAGGCGGTGGCTAAAATAGAATGCTATTAATACAGGTAAAATTACCTTTATTTACTCTTAGTATTTATTATACTGGTCTTATAAAGTTCCAATATAACTACATTGGATTGTCTGCATTGGCAGATTATCACATCTTAAGTTTATTAAAGGATGTTTAATTCATTCAATATCCTTGACTTTAGGAAGTGAACTTAAATAGAATACTATCATTTGAAGTAAATTACTTTGGGTTATTCTTAGTGTTCATTATACAGATCTTATAAAGTATATGTACATCTCAAGTTTATTGAAAGATGTTTAATTTATTCAATATCCTTGACTTTTAGGAAGTGAACTTAAATAGAATACTATCATTTGAAGTAAATTACTTTGGGTTATTCTTAGTGTTCATTATACAGATCTTATAAGTATAAGTACATCTCAAGTTTATTGAAAGATGTTTAATTTATTCAATATCCTTGACTTTTAGGAAGTGAACTTAAGTTAATTATTTTTCCATTAACTTCCACCCCCTGTCTCTCAGACTGAGTGGTTAATTTGATAGACTACTAAATCATAGTCAGTATACTTTTAGTAGGTAGTAAATTAGGTAGTTAATTATCCCTGTTAATCATTGAATCAATTACATTTAGAAGTTATCTTTTACTCACTTTAATAGATATAAATTAGACTGTACTAGGTATTAGTCTGATTGATTTAGATTGTTACCATCAAATATTTCTATGTTTCACATTATTAGAAATAAGTACTTACATGTCTTAAGAGGTCTCTGACCATTAAGGTGAATTCAAATGGTATTAGTGGATCATTATCAGGCTAATTAGCAGGTTGTTATCAATCAATTATTTCTATGGTTCAGATTATTAGAAGCTCATAGCTGACAATGTCTTCTTTCAACGACTTATCCTAGGTTCTAAACTGGTTTTAGTTGCTTAGTTTGTATCAGCTTATTTTTACTAATAGGTATCGGATGTAAACTTTCCATACTTTGAAGAGTGTAGCAATATGAGATCGTATCGCATCCCAGGGAAAGCTAAAAAATGCCTGTTTGGTCATTTCAGTATTAGAAATCAAACATCACAGTACGGCTATGCTAATTTGCTATAACTTTTAGTATTTTTCTTGTAATAGGAAACCAGTCTAGACTTTTAGGTATTCCAAGTAATGATGGTACAATATTATCATACTTCTGTTAATTATTTAAAATGAATAATTAATTGGTAACAACTTTAGGAAAACAATTAGAATTTTATCGCCCTGCGGTAACAGATTACTTGCCTAGCTAGGACCCACATCACTTCATCATAATTTTATTTAGCGCCGTAACTTAATTATCCCTACCTTATTAGTCTGAATTAATCCGGCCTGGCCTCGCGGCTCAAGCACCCATCCTATGTACGCACTGCGTGCAAATACCTTGCCCTCCCATAACTAACCATATATATATCCGCCTACCTATAGATTCCTACAACTTTCCTCACTTGAAAATGCCTATATTTTGTCGAACTAACAGTCCCTTTTGTGTACCTTGCAATCTAGGCCCAAGCCACATTTAACTTAAATTCGTGATGTGTGGTGAGAGTCGCATTGCCCCTGAAAGCAACTAACTCCTAAATGTTCTATCAGTCGAGCCAGTATACTCAGTGTGTTATTTTCCTATCACTACACTGTATGTACGGAGGTAGACTCGAAATTGGACTGGGTCATACGGGTCTACCTCCAGCTAAATGGTGTCTGACCTATCTTCAACTTTCACTAGGGAGACAACTGTCTCTCCCCCATTACTCCGTCGAAGATAGTGTATTGTTTAGCGTAATGATATAAAACGCCGATCTTATTAAATACAATCAAAGATCATCCAGACCGAAGTCTGTTGAAAGGTACATAGGTTTTCGTTGCCACCGTTACGCGTTTCCGCCGATGTACCCCGGAATACTTCATTCCGTTAACGGATTCGAGTTGCGACCGCAATAGTTTTACTTTATTAATCACTTTCAATTTCACAAATCTTAATTAATATCGCAGCTCGAATATCACTTAGCGCACTATCAAAGCTCGGACACTATTTTTCCCGTAAGAGTAGTACCGCACTCTTAAATTCGACCGCACCGCCGACGTCCCAAAATTGAATGCCCGCTAATTTTCCTCTATCCCCCAAGCATCTTAACTTTCGCGCCACGCGCCCTCAACCTTTTTCCGCGCGAGTCCGCTTTTCTTCCCTTCAACCAATCCCTAGCTGTTTCCCGACGCGCCTCGCCTTCGCGTCGCTCATTATTTGTTATACGCGAACTTCGCGTTGTGCCACGTGGAGATAACATCCGACCTCTCTTTCTATCTTTTTCTCAACCTCTCGCTCATTCATTGCCGCCTTCGCCGCGCAATTCTAAAATTTTTCCATAATCTAACCAAATCTCGTCCGACAGCCAATATTACATCTTTGAATATCTAAATGTAGCCTTCTATTAACAATTCCCTCTCAATAATCCTCCACTTAAGCCAATAATCCTATATTTTGGGAAATTATAAAAAAGTTCCGTATTCCGACCATAGATGGCGTCCGCCCGTAGGTGAACCACTTTGCCGACTCGCAAAGCCCCGTGAAATTCAAAATAAAAATAAAGTCTTAGTCAACCTAGCAACTAAATGACTTCCGCTAGACGGCGCCTATGTCGCAAGGGACGCGCAGAGCAGTTCCCGCGAAATTCAAAATAAAGAAGTCAAACTAGCAACCTTACGCGAAGCTCAAGTAAATAACTCACACTAGACGGCGCCTATGTCGCAAGGAGCACACAGAGCAGTCCCCGCGAAATCCAAACTAAAGATAAAGCGCTAGACCACTGACCATTATTCTGAACTAGTTTATTATTCCCTTTTTTATGCTTATTATATTAATGGTGCTATGCATTAATATTTATTTTAATGCTACTCCCACACATTCCTTACTAACGGACGGATACCATTCATTCTGTACCGTTACAGCCGCCCCCGATAGAATTTAAGCGGATAAAGTACCACTCTTTTCTGCGGCGAATTATATCTTAACCCTGTACTTAATTAAGTACAAAACAGCACGGCCTTCCTTGACAACCTCATTGTCATCCTAGCCCTCTTCCTCAAAGATATTCCTACTTTTTATAGTTCCTTCCCAAATCCCTAATGACTCCTTCCTCAATAAGCATTCTCATTGCAAAAAAGCCCACACCCCTCATTCTATTCAACTGACACAAAATCATAATTGCATACCCAGTTCTCGTGTTCGAAACGAAATCCTAGTAAACTTAGTTTCGGCAAATATTTCCCAATAACTTAGACATCTACCATTTCTCTAATCATACACAACCTCCGAATAATGATTTGCCTTTTGTTTACCATCATAACAACATATCATAATATAATATAAATCAATATAACAGTCTCTTGCGCTGTCTACTAACGCCCCCTAGCGAAAACTCTTCAACTCTATGACGATTCCGACTTAAAGTTTATAACATCTTCCGAACCATTCAATTATTCTATTCTTTAAATTATTTTCCTAGAATAATTTTAAGTACATCTGTCATCATGGCCTTCTTTTAACTTACGTCTTTTCTTACAACTTGTTTCGCATCTAAATGTTGCAACCTAGGGATCGAACCTGGGATCTTTCGTGGGTGAAGCATCAACCACTTCGCCGTCATGGTTTTAGTTCCAACTAGGCTAATGAATAATAATTAATAATTTGAATTAAAACCTTCCTTCATACTTCAACGCTACCAATCTCATCTTAACTTATATAATTACCTAAGATAACGAAACGTCGGAACAATTGTCTACCTCAGGCAGGAATCGAACCCGCGTCCTCCACAATCCCTAATTAGCTACTTCTTTAAACCGAAACCTATTTTCCTCTCCGCGGATAAGAAATCTTAACCAAACCCCCATAACAACCAAAACCAGTAGGCATACCATCATCGCCCAAGAATTATAACTTTATTTTAGATGAGATACATCTAATGTCTAGTCCTGCAAATAACCGAGATAGAATACTAGACTCGCTTCCGTCCGGTACGCAGTGACACCGTGCATACAAATAAAGGTCTTAACGCCTTACAATAAGGTTGTCGATCGTAAATACTTATGGATGTGTCAATATATGCGTCATCGATAAGTACTTGTAAATACTTCGGTACGCGCTGGACATTGTATACTAATTGACAAGTACTGAGCTTATGCGTATAAGCAAATACTTATCCCAAAACCTATCCAATAACTATGTCTCATCCCTAGTTATTACTATGTATGAAAGACAACATTTAGTATCATTTGCTAATATAAAATATGTCAATAACCCTTTAACTTTCCTATACCTTTGAAAATTTTCATTTTCTTATTAAATTAAACACAACGGTAACTATATTATCCGCCCCCACAACTTTACTTAACTTCCTACCTTTTATATAACTAATAACGATCAAATCGGTAAATAGTAAGTCACTAAAGGTGACACTTAGTTTTAGTATTCATGTTAATTTAATATTGTGAGTTCCTTTTCATATTTACTGAATTCCAAACTGCGTGATTCAATAGTGCTAATATATATATTTTTTTAATTTTTTTTTTTTTTGATGATTTTAACTTTACACTCGCACTAGACACATTATTAAGATGGTAATCTCTTGAATGTTTGTAACTCTAATTGGTTACTCCTTAATTACTCTACTCTACTTTCAGCCTTCCGTCCAGATTGTAAAATTCCCCAGTAGCGCGAGTTCCCTGATAACGCTAAAATGAAATGCTATCAATAACCTCATTTCCGCAGCTAACGGTAATACCCCTCTGTTGTTCAGTCAAGCATATTTACCCTGGTCCACACTCCATAAGGCGTCCTCGAATGGAATTACCCTACAGCAGAATTCTCACAACTTTTAGAAAGGCTAGTTTAGGAAATGAAGCTAAATGGAAACCACTTAATTTTATTGTGTGCTGAGTAATTCCCACTTCTACAGCACAGTTCCGAAACTTCGATTCAATTACTTCACCAGGTAAATCAAACAACCCACACGCTTAACTAAGTTCTATTTGTGCCCAGTGCGACTAAAAATATTCGAACACCCTAAACAAGCTACTTTTACTAATTTAACAGTGCCAATTAAGAATGCTCCCTTGTGTCATCTATAATTTTATTGTGTGCATAGACGACTAAAGACCTCGCTTTCAGCATGCCTTCTTCGTTGGACCCGCTTAGTTAAATACTCTAATCAAAATTCTAAAGTTACAATTGAAAATGTCAAAAGTTCGAATATTATGCAATAGAGAATTTCTCTAACATAGTTACTCCACCTCTTCGCACTATTTAGTCAGGCATAATGCAATTCAAGTATTCATTTTAATTTATAATGACCAATCTTCTCCACCTTTGTTCACATATTTTAGCCATCCCTATCCACAGCTGCGGTGAAGATAATCGGTTAATGAACAAAACATCCTATAACCATTCTATGTTACTACCGCCATCACAAGAAATATTTACTAGGAGGATTATCTATCATACAGCTGACTTTAACAAAATGAGTCCCCCTTATCTTTCTCCGTTCCTTCTCTAACGTAGAAGACAGCAACAGACAATTAATATTTAATTACTTATAATTTAGAACAACCCTAGGTAAAATGCTACCACAAAACTAGAATAAAACAGGATAGAACTAACCGAAATAAACTTTTGTATTTACACTTGCAAATAAAAATATCTTTATCTTTCCGTGATGAATGATTTGGATAACACTATTTCATCAACTCAATGTCCCGGCCTACATACCTATGTGAAAACTGCCAATTAATTAGTTTGTTTATAACAATCTAGATGCAACATGTAGTTTACATTAAAACTAACAATTTTAAGGTTGTGTCATAACTTCGACAATAACCTACCTTAGCACTAATTTTAATCATCTACAATTACATCACGTACATATTAGATGCCAATAATCTAGATTATTTAAGAATTCTAGCAATTCATATTAATAAATAACCAACAAGATCATCCCGCTGTGACAGTCTGCGCTGACCTTGCCACAAGTCAAAAACGCGTTTCGTTCGTCCTATCATTCCTAAACCCGTAGACATTTACTTTGTACTAAAACAAATTATTGAGTTAATAATTATTTGTCAATTGTTAAGCAACCCTATTTAATTTCATAATAACAATTTTAATATAGCAGTATTAGAATATTTTTATAAGTTCCGAACATCTATATTTATTATAATCAACATTACCGGTTAAAGTATTTGAATGGCCTAGTGCGAACTAGGTTTCAGGTCTCACCTCAGGAAAATAAATTTACTATTGACTCTAAAATCTACCACTAATAAATTTATTATTTTCTTCTGACATATAAAGATAGGCTATGACTCTAGGTCGGGTTTAATAAACTTTGAACTATGCCTACCTCCACGATAACCTCGGTTAAATATATATATCCGCAAAACGAAATATGTCCAATACGGCCGATTTTACTAAATTTAAATTATGCTACTAAACAGTACGTGTCCTAAGAACGTCACACATCCGAAACCCATTTCAGTTCTAATGTCTTTACCCATCTAAATTAAAATTTGTACCTGTCGACGCGAGACAACATCTAAATAATTACTTTGTATGATTCGAATTGTGATAGTTGATTTTGTATTGTAATCTCGATAACGCAATGTCAGGGATTTACTTATTAATCAATTTTACACTAAGAAATTTATTCTCAGCTCGCAATATCATCGCTTTATTTCCGGCTTGAATGTTTCTGCGGACTATGAGTTTAAAATTATCCTACAACTTAAAATTGTGGTATATAAAATCGATCACTGTTTTATAAGTAGCTTGTGTTAACTTTTAAAATAATAAAACGATTTAACTAATGATTATGACGTGACATCCGCCCGCAACTCGCCTTTATAATTGATGTGATAACATACGCTATTGTTATCCCTATAGCATAACAGTGCTATAACTCGTTAATTTTGCGGTTAAATCTCGACTTCAAGCCAATCAACTATTTCCTTTTCTACTATTATTCTTTCTTTCGATTTATTATTCTTTCTTTACTATTATATTTTTCTTTCGACCCCTATTTTGCTCCCAAGCTCAATTAATATCCACCTTCCACAATTATCCATCATCCGTCAATCTTAGATATCTTCGAGAAGTATTTTTTTTTCTCTCTACTAATTTGCCTATCGTATTCCTACTAACATCTCTTTAGCATGTATAATTTCTACCGTTCCTCAATTAAATATAACCAAGTGCAGGTTCTAACGTACTTATAAATATAATAGATTAGTGTCATGTATGTATAGAATCAAACTTCGACTAGTCAATGATCCCTAGTAAGTCGGCATGGTTGCCCTAGAAGAACCACTAACTAATCAAAGCTAGCGTCTGGGATCACGTCAAGATATTCTCCGTCGGCACTACCCGATTTAGTCAATACCAGCCTCTTGTACAAGTGCCTCTTCTGAGTTACCCACAAGCAAAGCTACTGGCTTATGTAGACGCGGTCAAGCATCTGATTCAATGTTTTTGTCTGTAAAATGGGTGATTATGTTTTGCTTTGAGTACTGTAATTGAGTATTGTAACAAGTACTGATTGGATATGATTTATAAAATATATATAATATTTTGTCGTTGAATATATTCACTACACCCTATCCTGTGCAATGCTACCACTAGTATATTTCCTACACTTCCTCGCACAACACTTAACTAGTAATATCATTTTTTTTTTCAACATCTTAATCGTTCAACGGAGATAGACAATTGTGCAAGGTACCCTTCTTAATAGGCTAATCCAACCCAGTGAATTTAATGATTTATCTATCTCTACCTATCCTAACTAATTAGTCATGTAGTAAGGTCTTTTCTTTTCACCGCTCTCCCGACTTAGATATCTCTAGGTAACTCACAACTGATAATATTAGGTAAGTAGGTATAGTAAGCTGTGCCCAGCGAGCTTTACCTCTGCGTACGTTAACCTCATCTTAAGCTAATAATAATCCTTTATAAATCTTCATAATTAACTATTTATCACGATTTCAACTATACGGTAAGAAGCAATGATTACCGGTAACGACTATTTACAACGCTGCAAGAGTATTACAATTATACATATTATTATTAGACAGCACCCTTTTACCATCATCCAAAATAAAATCTTTTATTGGTAACCCAACGCCATCTAGCCTCGCTAATAGGTAACCTCCCCACAATAGAGTAGATATTAGATAGTTGTTTCCAGACGGTAACGACTTTTATCGCCTACTAGACGTATTTATCCGTTTACATTATGCATCCCAAACTACGTTGCTTTTAAACCAAAATTCCTACTAGCAATGAATAGTCATATGATTCTATCCCCCACATGACATCCCTGCTACTTGTTATTACTTATAATCGCGATTCCTCATCAACGCGTGTATTTTGAACCGTAATACTATTTTATGTTACTTTTCCTAGGATTTTAGCGAACTAACAAAATGAAGCGGCATTTCCCTTGTGCAGAGCAATTGTCCCCATCTACATGTCACATAATAATAATTTCACCACCATGTCATTGCATCCTAATCTACTACATAAAAATCGCAGGTATTAAAATAACAGGTATGGAAGATAACAGGTGATTCCGCTTGCTATAACAAAATCATATGATTACGCGATAAGAAAGTTTCCTCTCCGATTGGTTTTATAACTTCATGTTTTATAATCATTCCTAATTCTAGATTGTTTATGGTCTAGCTAAATCATATGTCTATGGTCCAACCATAGACAAATGATTTAATAGTCCCTGACTAGCCTAAAACTACTCTATGGATTTCAGACGTGAGACTCAAGTACATTATTATATTTTTTCTCTAACATAACTAACAAAATAAATTATAATACGTAGAATAGCACATCAACTAAAAACCGCAATCGCTCAACGATTATTAGTCAAAATATAATTATTATTAATTTTATATTATGCTGTTAGCGTCATAACTTTATAATATTGTACAGCATATCGCCGTCCTATAATATAAATTGAATCCAGCAATAATTAAGTTGGTTAATTCTGTCCAATCTCGCCCCCTTGCCTTCCCATCCGACAGCAATAATAATTAAACCGCCCCCTATTCTACAAATCCTTCTAAATCAATAAATGTTGAACTACGTCACCCTATCGACCTTTTACGATCCTAAAAATAACTCAACACAAGGCTGTATGAACCAGTTGCCTATACCTACATGAAATCTCTCACTAGGAATAAGAAAAACCTAATATTACATTATCGTCAACAATTAACTCCGCGTCCTATCAAAAATTGGATACCTCTAAAGGTTTCAGTATTTACAGATAACTCAACAGTTTTAAAATTTAATACTCCAGACCCCCGGTTATTAACTATATCTATGTACTTCGCGCACTTATGATACTTTGGGAAAACAACAACGCCAACAGCCGCACGGTACCTGATGCTGGCGAAATCCGCCATTAAATAAAGAAGAAAAAGATAATAACTGAAAGGTATTGTATTTCAAATAATACTCATTACATTATTGTTTTGTAGTTTTATCTCCTTTGACCTTTAACCTAACCTGAGAATCTATTTGTTACAGATTTCGTACAACAAGGTTTAACCTACAGCCCACAGCAAGCATTACAAGGATTAATCTTCATTTACTATCAAGAGCCCGTAATACAAAGTGTATGAATCAACTTTAGAAGATAACAACGTTTATTGTGAAAAGTGTCAAATTATAATTCTTCAATATCTCTGAATTAATTAATCTTCATTGAATTATTCCCTACTAAGCCAATTTTAATTTCACGCATCACTACACGACAACAATTTGTGGGAAAAAATCCCACATCTAAATTAAAGTTTTACCGCTTGACTGAAATCCAATACAACTATATTAATGATAAATTATAACTTAACTTTCTGATCCTGGTCACGGCTTACCAAATTGTAACTTCCCCACCCCCTCTTACCTCAATCTAAGCCTTTCACACCTATATGCCTAGCTACCTTATAATACATACACACATCCTCGCCGCTTTTACCTTAACTTAACTTATTATCTAATTCTTAAAACTAATTAACCTAATTTATCTACAATCTAATGGTTGTGTCTGGAGTTTTGTTTAGTGCGTATTGTTTGTATGATGATGAAACCTTAGCATAGCTTAATTCTATTTGCAGTGAATTTCAGTCAAGCAATGTAATATTATAATAACTACTATTTTGACCAGATCGTCTAGTGAACCCTCCGTTGTTAACCGCATTTAAGTAACCCAAGTTCTTTCGTGAAAGTTTAGTAATTGGCTTATCCCTGTGTTAAATTATTTTCTCCTGACCTAATTACCTACCAGTCTTTAGATCATAACATAGATATGTGTAGCCTAGCAATGATTCTGTCTGAACTGTGACCTAAATCCTTCACTGCAGCTGCGGGGAAGATTTGTAACCACTCAAAGGTAATCAGATGATAGCTTAGCTTGCAGGTATTATTATTTATTATCAGTAGCATGATACATAAGAAGCCTGGTGCAATTTATATGACATACTAGAGGATTCTGGTAATTTAATAGCCCCGCCCCGCTATTAGCATGCCGATCAGCTCATTGTATTATATCAGCCCTGACCAGATTGAATTTAACTTTAATTATTAGCTTGTGCCTTTAATTCTTTAAAACTGAGAATTTACATCTCTCTTCAAAATTTAATTTCATTTTACATTATGAACTATGTGTTAGCAATTTAAATTCTTATTATTCCACATAAATCAATAGAGTTTATCTCCAGGCTTGCTATCATCCAAATATCCTTTTCACATTAAGAACTTAATTATTCAATGCAATAACTTATGTCTTATGATTTCACTTATTGAACAGAGGTGGAAGGTCAGCATTCTACCGGACACTTATTCCTCTGATTATTGTGTCTATTATAGGAGATCACAATATAACAATATTAGCTTACTGTCCTCTTGTCTTATTAGAAAGTTAATATTCAGTTCTATAAGGGTGGATAATTTATTCAAACGCCACTTCAGGCGGTGGCTAAAATAGAATGCTATTAATACAGGTAAAATTACCTTTATTTACTCTTAGTATTTATTATACTGGTCTTATAAAGTTCCAATATAACTACATTGGATTGTCTGCATTGGCAGATTATCACATCTTAAGTTTATTAAAGGATGTTTAATTCATTCAATATCCTTGACTTTAGGAAGTGAACTTAAATAGAATACTATCATTTGAAGTAAATTACTTTGGGTTATTCTTAGTGTTCATTATACAGATCTTATAAAGTATATGTACATCTCAAGTTTATTGAAAGATGTTTAATTTATTCAATATCCTTGACTTTTAGGAAGTGAACTTAAATAGAATACTATCATTTGAAGTAAATTACTTTGGGTTATTCTTAGTGTTCATTATACAGATCTTATAAGTATAAGTACATCTCAAGTTTATTGAAAGATGTTTAATTTATTCAATATCCTTGACTTTTAGGAAGTGAACTTAAGTTAATTATTTTTCCATTAACTTCCACCCCCTGTCTCTCAGACTGAGTGGTTAATTTGATAGACTACTAAATCATAGTCAGTATACTTTTAGTAGGTAGTAAATTAGGTAGTTAATTATCCCTGTTAATCATTGAATCAATTACATTTAGAAGTTATCTTTTACTCACTTTAATAGATATAAATTAGACTGTACTAGGTATTAGTCTGATTGATTTAGATTGTTACCATCAAATATTTCTATGTTTCACATTATTAGAAATAAGTACTTACATGTCTTAAGAGGTCTCTGACCATTAAGGTGAATTCAAATGGTATTAGTGGATCATTATCAGGCTAATTAGCAGGTTGTTATCAATCAATTATTTCTATGGTTCAGATTATTAGAAGCTCATAGCTGACAATGTCTTCTTTCAACGACTTATCCTAGGTTCTAAACTGGTTTTAGTTGCTTAGTTTGTATCAGCTTATTTTTACTAATAGGTATCGGATGTAAACTTTCCATACTTTGAAGAGTGTAGCAATATGAGATCGTATCGCATCCCAGGGAAAGCTAAAAAATGCCTGTTTGGTCATTTCAGTATTAGAAATCAAACATCACAGTACGGCTACGCTAATTTGCTATAACTTTTAGTATTTTTCTTGTAATAGGAAACCAGTCTAGACTTTTAGGTATTCCAAGTAATGATGGTACAATATTATCATACTTCTGTTAATTATTTAAAATGAATAATTAATTGGTAACAACTTTAGGAAAACAATTAGAATTTTATCGCCCTGCGGTAACAGATTACTTGCCTAGCTAGGACCCACATCACTTCATCATAATTTTATTTAGCGCCGTAACTTAATTATCCCTACCTTATTAGTCTGAATTAATCCGGCCTGGCCTCGCGGCTCAAGCACCCATCCTATGTACGCACTGCGTGCAAATACCTTGCCCTCCCATAACTAACCATATATATATCCGCCTACCTATAGATTCCTACAACTTTCCTCACTTGAAAATGCCTATATTTTGTCGAACTAACAGTCCCTTTTGTGTACCTTGCAATCTAGGCCCAAGCCACATTTAACTTAAATTCGTGATGTGTGGTGAGAGTCGCATTGCCCCTGAAAGCAACTAACTCCTAAATGTTCTATCAGTCGAGCCAGTATACTCAGTGTGTTATTTTCCTATCACTACACTGTATGTACGGAGGTAGACTCGAAATTGGACTGGGTCATACGGGTCTACCTCCAGCTAAATGGTGTCTGACCTATCTTCAACTTTCACTAGGGAGACAACTGTCTCTCCCCCATTACTCCGTCGAAGATAGTGTATTGTTTAGCGTAATGATATAAAACGCCGATCTTATTAAATACAATCAAAGATCATCCAGACCGAAGTCTGTTGAAAGGTACATAGGTTTTCGTTGCCACCGTTACGCGTTTCCGCCGATGTACCCCGGAATACTTCATTCCGTTAACGGATTCGAGTTGCGACCGCAATAGTTTTACTTTATTAATCACTTTCAATTTCACAAATCTTAATTAATATCGCAGCTCGAATATCACTTAGCGCACTATCAAAGCTCGGACACTATTTTTCCCGTATGAGTAGTACCGCACTCTTAAATTCGACCGCACCGCCGACGTCCAAAATTGAATGCCCGCTAATTTTCCTCTATCCCCCAAGCATCTTAACTTTCGCGCCACGCGCCCTCAACCTTTTTCCGCGCGAGTCCGCTTTTCTTCCCTTCAACCAATCCCTAGCTGTTTCCCGACGCGCCTCGCCTTCGCGTCGCTCATTATTTGTTATACGCGAACTTCGCGTTGTGCCACGTGGAGATAACATCCGACCTCTCTTTCTATCTTTTTCTCAACCTCTCGCTCACTCATTGCCGCCTTCGCCGCGCAATTCTAAAATTTTTCCATAATCTAACCAAATCTCGTCCGACAGCCAATATTACATCTTTGAATATCTAAATGTAGCCTTCTATTAACAATTCCCTCTCAATAATCCTCCACTTAAGACAATAATCCTATATTTTGGGAAATTATAAAAAAGTTCCGTATTCCGACCATAGATGGCGTCCGCCCGTAGGTGAACCACTTTGCCGACTCGCAAAGCCCCGCGAAATTCAAAATAAAAATAAAGTCCTAGTCAACCTAGCAACTAAATGACTTCCGCTAGACGGCGCCTATGTCGCAAGGGACGCGCAGAGCAGTCCCCGCGAAATTCAAAATAAAGAAGTCAAACTAGCAACCTTATGCGAAGCTCAAGTAAATAACTCACACTAGACGGCGCCTATGTCGCAAGGAGCACACAGAGCAGTCCCCGCGAAATCCAAACTAAAGATAAAGCGCTAGACCACTGACCATTTTTTTTTTTTTTTTTTTTTTAAATTTAAAATGGGTTTGCGTTTGGCCTCAGTCTCGCCTGGTGGTAAGCGATGACGAGGCCGACGGTGGTACACGCTTACCCAGAAAATGCCTATTCACTCTGGCCTTGAAGATACTTAGGTTGTAAGTATCCGGAAACACAGACGCAGGGAGAGCGTTCCACTCCTTAGCGGTGCGTACTAGAAAAGATGCAGCAAACCGCTTCTTACGGATTGTTGGAAAGTCAACGACATGGGGGTGGAAGCCCTCCCGGCGTCTAGTGGTCCGGTGGTAGAAAGTAGAGGGTGGTATCAGGTTATGTAGTTCCTGCGCACACTCGCCAAAATACACCTTATAGAAGACCGATAGACAGGCGACTTTACGCCGATGCTCCAAACTCTGAAGTTTGGTTCCAACGAGCGCATCGTCCCCTATGAGTCTCCTAGCCCTTCGGTCCACTGAGTTCATTGCGTCCAACTGGTACTTGGCAGAGCCATCCCACAGGTGGCAGCAATACTCCATACACGACCGAACTTGTGCTTGATACAAGTGGAGCAGCTGTTCCGGTGTGAAGTATCGCCGAACCTTAAAGAGGATACCAAGTTTTTTGGCAGCAGTTTTTGCTTTCGACTCAATGGAGCTACCAAAGTTGAGGTTAGATGAGAGTTCCATACCTAGGAGCTCGAGATGGTCAGTTATCGGTATCGGTGCATTCAGGAAAGTAGGAGTAAGATTAAATGGACTCCGTTTGGCGGAGAACAGACAAGCCTGTGTTTTGTTGGCGTTGAACTCAACAAGGTTAGCTTCGCCCCAGTCGGACACTGCTTGTAATGTTGAATTCATTCGCTCAACCATGGCCTCTCTAAGTGACTCAGTCTCAGCGACACTGGCGCGGGCACTGGACATATATCGCTCTGTAACAGTGCTGTCGTCTGCGTATCCGAAGATACCTGGGCACAAGAGATCATTAATGTGCAGCAGGAAAAGTGTCGCAGAGAGAACAGACCCCTGAGGTACTCCGGCATTTATAGCCAATAAGTCAGAGGAGCAGCCATCGATGACTACCCTTATTGACCGTTCGCTCAGGAAGTCGGATATCCAGGCACACAGTGCGGCGGGAATTCCGTATGTTGGAAGCTTGCTTTTAAGACTGTCGTGCTAAACCCTGTCAAATGCCTTCGAGATGTCGAGAGAGACAGCGAGTGCTTCGCCGCATTTCTCGATGGCTTCGCCCCACAGGTGTGTGGCATACGCAAGAAGATCACCAGTTGATCGTTCACGGCGAAAACCGTATTGTCGATCACTGAGCAGACTGTTGTCCTCGAGGTACGCCAGGAGCTTGCTGTTTAATACACGTTCCATACTTTTGCAAAGTATGGAGGTGATTGCGATAGGTCTATAATTGGCAGGGTCGGCTCGACTACCTTTTTTGGGCACAGGTTGCACGTTGGCAAGCTTCCAGGACTTAGGAACTTGTACCGTTTTGAGAGAGAGGCGGTACAGGCGTGTCAGTACAGGAGACAACTCGGGCGCACAATTCCGCAAAACCACTGCAGGAATCCCATCGGGACCACTGGCTTTATTCACGTCAAGAGTCCGAAGCGTTTTCAGTACCTCTTTTTGGCGTATACGGATTTCTGACATTACAGAACCGCTTTGAGGTAGCACAGGTGGTGTCTTACTTCCAGAATCGAGACGCGAATGGCTTGCAAATAGAGAAGCAAATAGATTTGCTTTCTCTACCGCAGAGTGGGCCAGAGATCCGTCAGGCTTCACCAATGGTGGCAGAGATGGGCGGCAAAAGTTCGATTCTACCGTTTTAGCCAAGGACCAGAAAGCCTTGCTACCCGATGGGTGAGAGGCGAGTTTGGCTCCAATACGGCTAACACGGTCGAACCGAGTCTTCCTGAGCACCTTTTTGAAGGACTTGGCAGCAGCGTTATAGGCTTTCTTCTTTGCGCTGACATCGGAGGTTTTACGTGCGCGAGCTTCAGCCCAGCTCTGGTACGCCGATTGTTTTACCGCCTCAGCAGTAGCGCAATCAGAGTTGAACCAGCGGGGAGCTCGGCTATCGAGGGATACGTCGGAAAATGGGATAAAGTACTCCATTGCCGTACATATCACCTCAGAGATAGCGTCAGCGCATTTCGATGAGTCGCCAGAAGAGAAGCAAGCTTGCTGCCAAGGATAAGAAGCAAAGAAATGTCGCATCTCATCCCAGTCTGCAGACTTGTATCGCCACATCCGCCTTGTGCCTCTAGGGCTGGGATCGGGTGGGGAGTCTATTTCATTTATTATTTCTATCTTTATTTCTATCTATTTCATTATTCTGAACTAGTTTATTATTCCCTTTTTCATGCTTATTATATTAATGGTGCTATGCATTAATATTTATTTTAATGCTACTCCCACACATTCCTTACTAACGGACGGATACCATTCATTCTGTACCGTTACAGCTTGCATCCTTGCAAATTCTCATAAACACACTACAATAATGAGTTGCCGCATTTACGGAACTGTGGTTTATAGGTAGCGCGGTATCTAGTCGAGCGCAGCGAGACCAATCATTTATCTAAGGCTGTGCGTTTGTCTCGCTAAAACTCAAGAATGGCTGAAATGATTTGGCTAATTTTGAAATATTTATTGAATCTCAGGGAAGCTATGAACGGTGAGAAACATAAGTATAAGTAACGGAAAATGCTAAAAACGACCATTTAATTTTCGAATACAAAATTTTCCTAGCTGTAAAACATTATTATTATTATTCAACTTAATTAATTTCTTCGCGTTTAGCATTAAGCCAATTTCAAGTAGTATATATTTTAAAATTATATTTAGTATTGTACGGTAGATTGAGTTAAAATGGATTCTCACAACACGTGTTGTTGCTAAAAGAACACAGGAGAAACACCCTGTAAAAAAATAGAGGTTTTATGTTTTTTAAAAATAAAAAATGGACACTTGGTTTTCAAATATTTATAGGTGCGTTCAGAAATTTGTCTGTTTCATACTCGGATTTGGTCCGAGGTTTCATAACAGCTGTAGTATGAGGTCCAATCTCTTAGGTCTGTTTTGTTTGGGAAATTTCCCGGACGGAACGACGACGGGGCGGCAATCGTTCATGACGTGAACGTGGTTTTAACGCATACGTACAGTGACAGTGTTGAACGATAGTCGTGCTAGTGCTGAGACCATGATTATTTTAGCAGAAAATGTTTAATTTTAATTCTGAAGAATTAGCAATGATTGCCTTGGCATTCGTCCCACCCCACAACTTTATTGTGTCTCAAGAGGTTAGGGGGAATGTCATTTACCATTAATCGTTATCTTATGTTATCACTCATAATTATCTACTTTAAGCAATTACTTGTTAACTTGACACTGGCTAAATGTGCTGTCCGAAAAATTTTGTACTTAATAAGTTGGGACCATATTATTATTTTTCACAAATATGAAGTAGGTGACACGAAGTTCACCGGGTCTATGGATAGGTCTTCAAAAATGATATTGAGGTTTCTAATATATTTTTTTTAAACTGAATAGTTTACGCGAGAGACACTTCCAAAATGGTAAAATGTGTCCCCCGACTCTACGCTAACGACGACATACAAAGGAAACACGCCCCAGTTCTTATGCTTCTATGCCACATGATCTATGCCATGTAATTTCATTGGATGTGGTTGATCTGGAACGCAAAAATTCTAATACATGTTGCTTGGACGCAGAAATAGATTCTGGGTAGAATCCTACCACCATGTGTGAAATAAGGCAGATAAACGTCTCAAGGGGTTTGTGAAAAGAGCCTCCACTGTCTTTGTATCGACGAATACCATTGAGCACCCCATTTTACCCCAAAGGGTGTCGTAAGAGTCGCCGAAGGGATTATGTAATATGGAAAATGTACAAATAAAATCTAACATCAAAGCAGCGACAGCGGCCCCTCAAACATCTGTCGCGTGAAGTGTACTTAAAGTCGAAGTGTGGCTTTCATTATTTGGGGAAGACACATTATGGTCGTATTATTTGCAGTTTTGTATAAAACAGCTGCGGGTCTATCGGCTAAAAAATATTGATATGAACATGGGCTTCATTTGATATTTGAAGCCCATATTTTGTCCTTATATGGGCTTCAAATGTCGAATGAAGCCCATGTCCATATTCATATTTTTTAGCCGTTATGGTAGCTGGTCTTTTTTTTTGTAATTTCAGAATTATGATTTTGAAAACCGCCCTTCAGACAGACTAAATGACTAATGTTAACTATGTAAAGTATAACACTATGCTATGAAAATATCACCAGATTGAATTAGCAATTCTTCAATAGAAGCGGGTCGCATAGAAACACATTTACTAGATGTGATTTTTTTCTATACGCTTAGGATGCTTTTTTGTTGTTGTTGTACACAAGCTTGTGGATTGTAGTCTTGATTATCAATTATTTGATAATTGGTTAACTGTGACTGTAATTTGTTTTGTAAACTTTTTATGTGACCTTTATTGCTGAAAAAAGTACTCATTTAAAAGAAAGTTAACTCGATTCTCTGTGTAGTTGTGGCGCTGCTGTCGTGATTTTGCCACGCGGCTTTCGCTCGGCTTGAGTTAATAATGTATATATAAATAAAAAAATATTTTCACGAATGTATGTCGCTTCACACTTCAGGACAGCTGCACCATATTTTTTTTGTGTTTGAATTGTCAGAACAAGATTTGTATAACGCGGTTTATGTAAACGAAGTCGCGGGCAGGCCACTAGTGATGCATAAAACACGCGGCCGGATTATTATAATGGCGACTAATCCACGATAACATACATTTAAACACATCAATCACATCTAGCTAAAAGTTAAAAAAACCTTAACTTTTAAACTTAAGATTAAACAACTACCCCAGGTTGCAATTGGACCCAGGCTTACTTCAAAAGATAAAATGTAAAACGGTTGAACCGCGTCGCGTAGCGGTGAAAGAATACTACCTGCCTCTCTCTTCCATTGGGTGTCGTAAAAGGTGACTAACGGATTAAAGACTGCACATACATCTAACAGCATATAGCGGCGATGGGCTCACCACCTGTCACGCTGAGCACATGTGTAGTCGCTATTTGGTGAAAAGTTAACTATGGTAGAGGACTGCTTTTGCGGTCTTTATTGTCTAGTCTCTGACTAACCCTTCGGGGATAATAGCCATGATTATATGTATGTATAAAATATTTTCACATCTAGCTTGGCTCTATCTCCGCGACTGGAATCTCTATGGGCTGCACAAATCTTCGTTATACATTCATGAGGGCTCTTTGACACTTCTCTGTTCCTTTTGTTTTTTCCAATCAGTCGTAATCCTGGGTGCTGGGCAAATAATTTAACGTTACATCGTTAGATGGCGGCAGCGGCGATGGTTTGAGTAGGCGTAGGCGTCGGAAAATATAGGTTGGGAGTCGAGTCGACTGATTGACGTTTTATTTTTTAGTAATTTTCGTCGTTTGCTTGTAAATAATATTTTCAAAACGAGGTAAGTAATTAAATCTCAGGTGGTATTGGTAAGAGTCAATATTTAAACTTCATTGTTAACATCATCATTGCAAACAAACATACTCATCATTGTAAACAAAATTCAAGATAATGTTAAAATAAATATTACATTATTAATATTTAACTGACACTGACAATGCGACGACGCCCGTACGGGAACTAGGGAACAAATAGATGCTCGGGCTTTTTAATCTGTGGCTCGGGGCAGAACAGGAAATGATCTATTGTACCTATGTGAACCGTATTTACTCGAAGATTGAACGACGGGCACTGGTGACGGACGCCCTGTTTCGCACCACGGTTGAACGAGAGCAACCGTATCGCGTAGCGGTGAAAGAGTACTACCACCGCCTCTCTTTCTTTGGGTGTAGTAAAAGGCGACTAACGGACTAAAGACTGCACATACGTCCAACAGCGTAGATCAGCTATGGGATCACCATCTCTCACCCTGAGCAAAAGTGCAGTCGCTATTTGGTTGTTAGAAAAGAGGACTATGGTAGAGGACTGCTTTTGTTGTCCTCATTGTCTAGTCTCTGACTAACCCTTCGGGCATATTAGTCGTGATTATGTTAGTATAATTATGTATGAACGAGGGTTGAGTAGTTGGCAGCTTTTGTGATGGTAGGGCTCACAAATTGAAGACGATGAAAAGGATACCTAATAATGTACCTAACACATGCACACTGTCTCACGTTTTAATTATTTCTTATTTACGCCACTTTTTAGTATCTTCCGTTTTACCTTAACTTTGGGGTAATATGGGAAATTTATTTGATTGGTAATATCAAATAAACTGCCCTTATTGTAAATTATCAATATATTGCAAAGTTGCTAATATCAAAATATTTTTTTATTTAATAAAACTTTTTTGATATGTATTCATTGCAGACAGTCTAAAGACTGTTTGTGACTATAAGAATGATGTTTTGAGATATCTCGTTTTCCTCTGCTGTAGCTTTTACATAAAAATATAAAATTAATGATCAAATAAAATTTATAAACGACATTTTAACTTGCGTAACAAAATGTGTCTATCTCAATATGTTGCTAACAGTACCTAGACTTCTAATCCGTTTGATTTATATGTGACACGTTATCCTCACTAGACGCCTTAGACGGTGAACATTGCTTAGGTCAGAGATTAAGCCTAAATCAAATCCTAATCCTAGCCTGAAATGATCGCTTTGAATCTTCAATCCATTTCTAAGAGCTACCTATATAATAAGGGTTAAAACCCGTATGTGTAGGCGTAAACAATTCTTTCCTCTTAAGGATAATTATATCGTGTTTTTGGTAATAATTGAAAATTGGAAGATTTACAAAGTACTCGAGAAGAGTAGGTATTCAAAGTTAAACTGTTTTACTCGTAAATGTCATATTATTTATTATTATTGTCAGTCTATTTTTTCCCACTGCAGGGCAAAGGCCTCCCCTCCTTCTTTCCACTTTTTTCTGTCTACCGCCACAGTGGTCCAATATGGCTGATATGCGTCCAGCTTGTCACGCCATCTTCGCCTCGGTCTGCCGCGTCGCCTTCTAGCATTGGGAGTTACCCAACGGTAGTGGCCTTGGCCCAAAGTTCCTCTGGCATGCGGTAAACGTGCCCGGCCCAATTCCATTTAAATTAGGCAGATTTTTGAGAGTCCTGAACTTTGGTCCTTGAGCGCAGAATTGAGTTTTTTATACGGTCCGTTAGGCGGACATCCAATATACTGCGCTCCATTGCCCGCTGGCACACCTCGAGTCTAGACCTCTGCTGAGCCGTCAAAGACCATGTTTGAGCACCGTAAGTAAGGATGGGGAGAATGCACACGTCCATGAGTTTGCGCTTTAGGCACAGCGGCAAATTGCCTTTCATCAGATGTTTCATCGACCAATAGCTTCTCCAGGCGTTTTCAGTGCGACGAGTAACCTCTTTATCTTGTCGCGTCTGAAACGAGACTATTTGGCCGAGATACACATACTGATGGACATATTCGATTTCCACCGCATCAACGTATCGTTTGGTCTGTGTACTGTTGGTCATCAATTTGGTCTTCGACATATTCATCGCAAGTCCAACCCCGAGGCTAGCCTGGTTCAGGTCGTCTAGCATGCAGCCTAGTTCTGTAGCTGAGGAGGAGAATAGAACGATGTCATCAGCGAAGCGGAGCGAAATGTCATATATTTGCCTAAAATTATTGAAGAAAAAGTGTGAACATCTGTTTTATACATTGTATGATGTTCACACTAACTTTAGACATCATTTTGTTAAACGGCAGACCGATTTTTTTAAATTAATGACAAGGTTTTCACAGTAAACTAAAAAAAATTAGGCCTTAATCTATTAAAATATTAGTTGTTTTTTCTTTATTTGTTTTGTTTTCTTAACCCTCAGAAGCGTGAAAGAATGCTACCACCCCCTCCCTTCCCTTAGGTGTCATAAAAGGCGACTAACGGACCAAAGACTACACATACGTCTAACAGCATAGAGCGGCGAGGGGTTCACCACTTGTCACGCTGAGCACATGTGCAGTCGCTATTTGGTGAAAAGTGGGCTATGGCAGATGGCAGAGGACTGCTTTTGCTGTCCTCATTGCTTTGTCAGTGATTATATGTAACTATTTATGTTAACCCTCAGAAAACTGTCTCATTAATCCTTTTGATCTGAATCTTTTTTTCCAAGTTTTCCGATATCTAACCGAAGCTAGCATATGACATACATTTACGGGCTTAGCTTTGATTTTTTGCACACCCTATGTTTACAAACAGGAAAAAATATACCATGCGGTCCTATTCCAGCAGACAAACTCAAAATGCTGACGACATTCATCACCACTAAAGACATTTAGAGAGAGTCCCTTATCCCGTGCGTTCATTGGAACGGGACAGAAAAGGAGCTTGTCGATTGGTTGCTTTGTATAATTCTTATAGAAATATACAAAGCAATCAATTTTACGCCAAACTTCGATTTAAACAATTTAATACAAAACAACTTATTCTTTAGAACAATAATATACAATGGATATGAATCGCACACTTTGAGTGATATGAGGTGTTAAAATTATCGAAGAACGTGAGATGTGCAGTGATATATGCCTAAAGTTACTGAAATGGTATAACATAGAGAAGACAAAACCATTACAAAATTCACAGATTTCGCAGTCCCCGGAAGAATCAGACGGAGCATTGAAAATAAATACAAAAATTTACGAAAAACAATTATTTTATTTTGAATACCTAACACATTACAAGTTGATAATAAGATATTTTTTATTGAGATTTACTTCCCTAAAATTACACAACTACATTACCTACTTACAAGTCGAATTATAACATACGAATGTATAGCACTGCACAACACAGGGAATAACATTTTATTTTCTTTTACAACCTAAGTGAAATTCATTCATCGGGCTCCAAGGCACCCGATGAATTTCACTTAGATTTTCGAATTTCCAATTCGAATGCACTTCTTGCCTGCATCCGCATATTTTAACACCATTACCATGACAATCGGTCAATATTCATAGAAGCTACATCACATTTATAGACGAAAATACCCGTTTTTATACAATTCCAAATCTAAAGGGACCATCTACAGGTCACAAACATTGCACAACACAGAGAATAACATTTTCTTTTCTTTTACAACCTAAGTAAAATTCATTCATCGGGCTCGAAAGAGCCCGATGAATTTATTTAGATTTTCGAAATTCCAACTCGAATGAATTTCTCGCCTGCATACACCATTACCATGACGATCGGTCAATAATCATAGAAGCTACATCACTCTTATATACGGGAATACCCCTTTTTTACAATTCTAAATCTAAAGGGACCACCTAAAGGTCACAATTATTAACCAATTTTCAAAATTTATTCACCATTTTGTAGCTAGGTACACTATTACCTTAGGACCGTTTTTAATTTTTTTTCTTAAGTCTGTTTTTTTTCGAAATATTTACAATTTAGCAAACAAACACCCCCAAAAAACCCGTTTAATTTTTATTTTTCAAAATTCCAAAAAACCTGCTGTTTTGCAAAATTCAAACGCGCACACGTGTCTCGATAAATTTTTAAACTCTTGATACTATTTCCATCTCGATCCTCCCAAAATCCTCGGAGCTATGGCCAAAAATACGTGTCAGGCGATTTGCATTTGATAACCATTGTCAATGGTAAAATATATGAATGTCAGCCAACTCCAAAAGATGGAATAGTCTACCAGCACACGTATTCCCTCCTACCTATGACATAGGGTCCTTCAAACGAGGCGTGAAGTGGCACTTTGTTTGAGGGCCGGCAGGGTGAGGGTGACTAGTGCTGCGTTTCTTACACTGCACCAGGTGTCCTCGCGCCTGGACGCCACTTCCACTTAACATCAGGTGAAGTGGGGTCATTTGCCGGGCTAAATATAAAAAGGAACTGAGGTAACACGTAGTACTTCTGAGTTATCGGAGTAAGTATCGCGACTTAAAATTAGTAGGCATTGATAGTTTATTTTCCGATCACTAGCGAGCGCACATGTTTTCAGTCGCGTGTGCGTAAGCGCTAATGTACACACGCCAGCTCAGCAGTCAACCTACTTAAACCTGTCAAATTTCTCTAATCGATATTGTTCTTAGTATACCTCAACCATAAAGTTCAAAATTTATTGACGAAATTGGTAATTTTTTAGTAGGATGACCTCACTGGCGTCTGTACATTACACATACAAGCCGCCCACGTAAGGTAATGTAACGCCACTATTACATTACGATAACATGCAGGTGAGTCGCCAGCTTAACAGATAGGGGTTTAGTTTATAGCTCCTTCAATCATCTAACGAACCGCGAATAGGTCCTCCGTGTGTACTACAACGTGATTTATCTTTGTCTTGCGTACGACCTCATTTCAGAACACGCGTAACACTTTCAAAATGTTATCTGCCTTATTTTAACGTCGTAAGGCTTTAACTCGTACATTAAGTGAAACGCTCACCTTCTTACAGTCGGTACAAACTTTCAAGTTATAAATTTCCTAAATTAATTTATGGAAAAGAGTTGGGTTAACCTTTAGTACAGTAAAGTAATTCTGTGTGTGGAATATCTGGCCTTCCATCGAGCGCGTCCCTAGACAGTTTAAGAGGAATTTCTATTTAAAGTACATTTGGCGTGACAAGATTAGCTAGAATACACATAATGTTGTAGTATTGATCAGAAAATATCATATCTTTAAACAAATCCACCGACCGACGTACATAGTTCCCTTTTTTTGCCCGACGATATTCTACGCTGTATCTTCCCTAATCTTATGTATCAGAAGTCTTCGGTTTTGCAGTTATAGACTGATATTCGCAGCGCGCTTTGCTGGATATAACGGCCCGTCATAATCTGTTCAAAGAATGAACCCCTTAATAACTTGACGGCTCCATAACATAGCGAGCGCGGAAAAGTCTTCATTATGTACAAGCCCAACTAACGTTTGTAAAAGGAAGATAGTTCTTTTATCGTATCGTGCAATTCAACAAAGAAGGCGGATATCCCATCGTTGCATTTGAAAATTGCTCCCATTCACGGCGCACTGCCGCGAGCCAATTTTCCAATTTATACTGCAGACTCCGATGGAATGAGACTGGTAGAGATATTACTTTCTTTTCTTAAGTTCCAACCGAGCAGAGACTGTGATACAGCTAAGATTGAATTTAGAACACCGCAAAGTAGGCCTTACGTATTTCTGAAAGCGTGATTCGGCTTTTTTTTCTATAATAGAAGGAGGCAAACAAGCAGGCAGCTCACCTGATGGAGAGTAATCTCCGCCGCCCATGGACACCTGCAACACCAGAGGAATCGCAGATGCGTTGCCGGCCTTTAAGGAAGGAATAGGAATTGCGTAAGGGGGGGGGGGGGAGGGGCCCCCGGAACCCTCACTGGCCGGACGAAACACAACAGCACCAAGTGCTATTATTTCATGCTGGATATTAGTGAGAGGGTGGTATTACGCCGGGCGAGCCGTCCCAATGCGTGCTGCAACGCAGCGTGGCTCTACCACTCAGTCAGTGTCGCTCATTTAGCACCACCCAGGGGTCACGTGTAGGGTCTCAGGGGTAAACTTTAACCCCCAATTGGGGTATTCCTTGAATCGCACCCATTTCGAAGCGCACCAGACCAAGCGCTCTTAAACTATTCCACCAAGCGCACCGCGCTTCAGAATAGGTAATTAGAATATTATATTTTTATTCCTCTAAGCGCACCAGCAGAGAAAATGTGGAAAGAGATTTAGTAACTAACAGAAAATATCGATAACGAATAACGTACGTTTATTTTTGGAGTATATCCATCTACCTTTTTTTATTTATGTCTCCCTGGTACTTTTAGATCAAAATGACTGTCATGATTCTATTTATTATTGACGTAGTAAGTTGCTTAAGCACCTAGTCTTAGTTTCTATCGACATCAATATTGCAAATCTTTTAATCCTCTTTCTATTTTTTACCGTTGGCGCGCTTCGAGGAATAAAAATATAGTATTTTAATTACCTTTTCTGAAGCGCACCCAACGGGTGCGCTTGGAGGAATAGTTTGGGTGCGCTTGGTCAAGTGCGCTTCAATATAGTGCGCTTCAAGGAATACCCCCCCAATTACCCTTACTCTGAGAATGTCATCACTTCGCTCGCTCGGCTACGGTTAACGAGAAACGCCTGCAGAGAAAATCCTGGCCTAAACGAAATTATATCTACAAGTATATTAGTGCTCATAGTGCCCATAGTGGTCAACTTTATTGTTCAGCCTGTCACAAACAATTTAAAACAAAATTCGATTTTGCAAGTCACATATGGCTCATGATAAGGACTAGGCATGCAGAGAAGGTTCGCCGTAGTAGGGAACGATTAGGAGGACATAATTTTAGTAGGTCGGCCAAGGGCCAAAAAGTTGTCTCTAACCCAAATCTCGTATAGTTTTGTAAATACCTAAATTAGGTATGGATGTGTTCGGGGTGTTCTCCAGATCTCGAAACTGCTTGTTGTATAGTTCTAAAGTGGTGGAGGGGGCAGCAGTGACATCATAAAGATGGCCGCCGACGGTTTTGTTTTCTTTAATTGTGGTGCTATGCGGTCAATTTGCTTGTGCAAGGTGTCATTTTAAAGCTCATTAAATGTACTTTAATCACTTTTTAGACATCTACATATAACGAAAACATTGTATTAACAAAAATATTTTGAATTAATTGAATTTTCGTTACCTACGATGAACTGTTTCTTCATTTTTCTCGGAAACGAGTAACTTTATCTGAATAATAGTTATTATACAAACAGTTATACATAGTTATTATACAAAATATGCAGAATTTCATGAGCTTTCATGATCTGGAGAACACCCCGTACACATCCATTCCTGTTGTAGGTATTTACAAAAATAACATACGAGATTTTGTATTTTCTGCCCATGGCCGGCCTACTAATTATCATTTTGTATTTTCTGCCCATGGCCGGCCTACTAATTATCATTTTGTATTTTCTGCCCATGGCCGGCCTACTAATTATCATTTTGTATTTTCTGCCCATGGCCGGCCTACTAATTATCATTTTGTATTTTCTGCCCATGGCCGGCCTACTAATTATCATTTTGTATTTTCTGCCCATGGCCGGCCTACTAATTATCATTTTGTATTTTCTGCCCATGGCCGGCCTACTAATTATCATTTAATTCAATACGTGTTGCGTAGCGGTAAAAGAATACTAGCACCCCTCTCTTACCTTGGGTGTCGTAAAAGGCGACTAAAGGACTAAAGACTGCACATACAACCAAGCATAGAGCGGCGATGGGCTCACCACCTGTCAAGCTGAGCACATATGCAGTCGCTATTTTGTGAAAGGTAGACTATGGCAGAGGACTGCTTTTGCGGCCCTCATTGAGTAGTCTCTGACTAATCCTTTGGGGATAATAGTCGTGATTATATGTATGTATATCAACATCGTCACGTCAGCATATAACCGTCCCACTGCTGGGCACAGGCCTTCCCACGTAAACAACACATATTGTGATTGGACCATAAACTACCAAGCTGGCGAAAACAACCGGGTCCATCGGTTTTACGTGCCTTCCTTAGCACGGAGGAGCTCGAGATGTTTTTTATTTGGTCACCAATCCAGTGACCCCATATTTCGTAATTTGCAGATGGCAAACCGAACGTATTAATATAACACATTATAATATGTGTAAGAACGTACAAGACCGGACGTATTGATGATCTTTGGTAGAGGCCTTTGTCGAACAGTGGACGTCGTCTTTCAGCTGATGATGATTACTATATGTGTAATGTATCTTTTTGTAGTGGTACTCACAGAAAAGTGTCACGTAGTCCGTAAATCAGACTCGTGGTGCAAAGACCTGTTGGAATGATGACCGTGGGAATATAAAAGACCAGTTGGTAGACGAATAATAGCATAATAGAAACGAAAAATAGAACGAAGTGGAGGCCTACACCAAAATTGGTCGAAGAAGGCTTGAGATGATGATGACTCACAGAACAGAAGAAAGAGGTCTTCTGTTTTGTGGTGGTACTCGTATTGTATGATATAGAAAGTTTTCTGAAGTTACATAGTAAGATTGTCAAGCCCTAAGATGTGTCAGTAGGGTCTTAGGTGCTTTATTGCTTCACTTTATTTATATGCATGTTAAACACAACCCTTACACGTAGGAGCGGCCACAGTGGCATGTCACAATCGACGATCTTGCCTCACATTTTTCGATAACATCGTAACACAAATATGCAGCTTATGGGCAATCTCCAAAATTTTAGTGTCGTCAAGGTCCGATAAGAAAAAACAGCCCACTTATGTTCACGGAGTATCTCGGGCGAAATGACCTTCCTATTTATATTTTCTTTTCTAAGGAAATCTCGCCGGGAATAGCTGTTATGTATGGCCTCGATTTTTCATAGTCTGTATCTGTGGCACGCAATACTCGGTTCAGGCACAGTGTAAAGAGTTACCAGTGTGCTATTTAAACTCAAACACTTACTCAAAATATTTATCCAAATACCTGTAAGATTAATTAAAGCATTAAATTAAATTAATTAATACAAAGTTCTGCTTAAACAGAAGACTAAACAGCTTAGGTTTAAATGTTTCAACCACCTCAACAGCTGTTTCTTTTTTAGAATAAATTGTTTAACTGTTTAAAGATTAATCTGGTAGAGTGTAATTTTCTTGTTTCTTCTATATTTCATTTGTTTATTCTTCTCCACAGCTACCACAGCTAAAAGACGTCCTGAATGTGTGGTAGGTAAAAAATGTTTTTGGACGATTCAAAAGTACATATCTAGGAGATTCTTACGTGTTCTTTTTGAAACAACACGTGTTGAGACTCCATTTTAATTCATACTTTCATACTTAATCATTCGTACAAACTTAGTGTACCTACCTACTTTTAAAAGCTATTCTACCTACTCATTTATTAAATTTACTTGTATAAAAGAGATTTTGCTGTAGCTACTCTTCGTTTTCTACTGTGCCACAGTCCACCCGAGAAAGTTTATAAATGCGTTCACTTTGTTGAAAAATACGTCTTATCTCGAGCCATGATAGCGGATCATGTACGCAGGTAATAACAGTGAGACTGCGGCAGGGTATGGTGACATCATATTTTACATCACTTATGAGGTACTTTGATGATATGCATTATTATGTATACCCTTAATTTTTATTCGTTTAAATGAAATTAAGGGTGAGTTTTACCGATGAAACTGAACAAATTTCTCCAAGAAACCTATGCGTAAAAATGACAAAAAAAATTCGACCTTCCAATCTCCCGTACTATATTGTCGTCAGCTGATTGGACAGTTTTGTATGGGGGTCGAATTTTTTTGTCACTTTTGCACATAGGTTTCTTGGAGAATGTTCTTTGTCTTAAAAGTCCTTTTAAACTAATACAAATTAAGGGTCTATTGTACAGGCGAGGAAGTTCCCTTTCGATCAAATGTGTAAGATTTGTATTTCCTAATGCTAAGCAGGTAGAGTGTACAAATTAAAGATAAGAATGTGAATGCAGTGGACACCACTGTGTTTCTAGGCGTCACGTTAGATGCCAAGCTTCAGTGGGGCCCACATAAGCTAAATAATTGTCAAATAGAATAAGCTCTGCGGCTGCTCTGATGCAGTAATGAAGATCCGTCAGTTAACTGACGTTGATACAGCTAGATTAGTTAATTTCAGATACTTTCATAGTGTAATGTCGTAAGGCATTTTACTGTGGGGAAATGCTGCCGACATTCAAACTATCTTTGTGCTGCAGAAGAGGGCTATTCGAGCAATCTATAACCTAAAGGCTGGTGACTCTCTCAGAGAGAGATTTAAGGATATAAATATAATGACAATTGCATCACAATACATTTATGAAAATCTGATATAATATGTTGCACACATATTTAGACGGGAGTTGCACCGCCCGTGATCACGGCCGGTGCAACTCGGTCAAAACGTCGTGTATAAAAAGGTATGCGTAGAATGCCTTTACTAAGTAGTTTTGCGTTAAATCCCGTCTAAATATGTGGGCATAATGGAACGCGAAAGTTTAAAAACTGATATATGTTCATAAAAATATTGAAATGTTTTCAAAAAACAGTGATATTCACAATTTAAACACTAGAAGTAAGAACAAATTAGCGGTACCTTATACTAGGCTCCATAAAATAAATAATTCTTTTAAGGGTATGTGTGTAAGATTTTACAACAACGTACCAAATGATATTTTGGGGGTCAAAGTTGCTCGCGTCCGTAGTTTTACCCTTGAGACCCTACACGTGATCCCTGGGTGGTGCTAAATGAGTGACACCAACTGAGTGGTAGAGCCACGCTGCGTTGCAGCACACGTTGGGCCGGCTCGCCCGGCGTAATACCACCCTCTCTCTAATATTCGGCGTGAAATAATGGCACTTGGTGCTGTTGTGTTTCGTCCGACCAGTGAGGGTTCCGGAGGCCCCTTCCCCCCCCTCCCCTCCTCCCAATTCCTATTCCTTCCTTAAACCTATTCCTCCCTTAAAGGTCGGCAACGCGTCTGCGATTCCTCTGGTTTTGCGGGTGTCCATGGGCGGCGGTGATTACTCTCCATCAGGTGACCCGCCTGCTCGTTTGCCTCCCTCTTTTATAAAAAAAAAAAAAAATTCAGAAATTAGATCTTAATAAATTAAAAATCAAGATCAAAGAAAAGCTTTATTAAAAAGCTTACTATAAAGTGTCAAATTACACAGAAGACAAAACAGCTTGGATCTGAAATGCTCCAAATACTCCAACAGATATTTCTAATTGTCTATAATTAATTGATTATTACATTATATTACATTACATTATATTGTATTTTTTATTGCATTTATTTTTTAAAATTCATATTTTGACCGGAAACTTCCTCGACTGTACATGGGCCGTGTGTGTAGCAACACTAAATGAATGCTACAAACTCCTCTCTTTCCTTGGGTGTCATAAAAGGCGACTAATGTATCACGTAGCGGGGGACGGAGAGTGTGACACGATGAGGAGAGGAGATAAAGATAACAGCACGATGAGTTCAGACGTATATTATTTGAAATAAATGGTTAGTGATGGATATGAAGCACAATTTAAGCGTTAGTACTGTGCGTAGATTTTCTCGGCCCAGCCGTGATCGCGACGGCCAAGGATCGTACATCATTGATGACTTCCTCAAAGGCCGGCGTACGGCGGGTTCGAAGCGTCGCTTTAGACCCTTGAGGCGTTGATAGTTGATGATGGTGATTCAGATGATGAAAAATAAACACTTTACTTTGTCACACTGATTTTAATAGGTAACAAGATTTAACTACTATAATTTACATGAAATGGCGTCCACGCGCCTTTGAATTTGAAAACCAATGAATGACTATAATGAATATTGAATTGGCATCCACACGCCTTGATGACAAAACCAATGAACAACTGATTTAACTAATATAATTAATATTACATGGACTACACACGCCTTTTATGAGAAAAACAATGCATGGCCAACTGCCATCTTTTATCACATCAAATCATCAAAATCAAAAGTATCAATACTCATTCTAGTGTAACTCATAATACAATTACAAAATGGCGTATCTTTATCTTCAATAAATACGCCCCGTCGAATCTCGACCCTTTGATGAAGGTGATAATTATGATGAATTATTGCAACCACTGAATTTAAATACTGAAACACTCCGAGATTGACTTGATATTCGGTATTTCTCACTGAACTTATAATCTTGACGGCAGCTTAGACGCGAGTTTGCCGGCAATGACCTTGGACGGCAACCGCGTGTTCAGTACCTATAATGCTGCTTATCCCTTCCTGGGTTTAAATGATTCCCGTCCTGGGCTTTTAAACGGTTCTCCTCATGGGCCACCAAAATATTGTGCGTAGATTTTCTCGGCCAGCCGTGATCGCGACGGCCAAGGATCGTACACGTTGATGACTTCCTCAAAGGCTGGCGTACGGCGGGTTCGAAGCGTCGCTTTAGACCCTTGAGGCATTTATAGTTGATGATGGTGATTCAGATGATGAAAAATAAACACTTTACTTTGTCACACTGATTTTAATAGGTAACAAGATTTAACTACTATAATTAACATGAAATGGCGTCCACGCGCCTTTGAATTTGAAAACCAATGAATGACTATAATGAATATTAAATTGGCATCCACACGCCTTGATGACAAAACCAATGAACAACTGATTTAACTAATATAATTAATATTACATGGACTACACACGCCTTTTATGAGAAAAACAATGCATGGCCGACTGCCATCTTTTATCACATCTCTCTACTACTATAAACTAGACAGGTTTTTGATTGAATGACAAGTGATTCTTTTTTTTTTGAACGTAAGATCGATAACGCAAAGGCGTTAAACATTAAGATGATACACAATGAAATATATACAAACATGTTAATTTTCGATTAACATTCCTCCCGCCACCAGGGGGAAATGAACTGAATACTTGAAGTCCTTAATGCGCTCTATTTATAGTAACAATAACACATAATATGACTCATACACATGACTTAACTTTAAGAATGAAAACACTATATATACACAGAAGTGCAATGGTTAACTTTTTTTTTTTTTATAAAAGAGGGAGGCAAACGAGCAGGCGAGTTACCTGATGGAAAGTAATCACCGCCGCCCATGGACACCCGCAAAACCAGAGGAATCGCAGATGCGTTGCCGGCCTTTATGGGAGGAATAGGTTTAAGGAAGGAATAGGAATTGGGAGGGAGGGGGGAGGGAAGGGCCTCCGGAACCCTCACTGGTCGGACGAAACACAACAGCACCAAGTGCCGTTATTTCACGCCGAATATTCATGAGAGGGTGGTATTACGCCGGGCGAGCCGGCCCAATGCGTGCTGCGACGCAGCGTGGCTCTACCACTCAGTCAGTGTTACTCATTTAGCACCACCCAGGGATCACGTGTAGGGTCTCAAGGGTAAACCTACGGACGCGAGCAACTTTAACCCCCAAACTTTCTATTGGTATCGGTAATTTACACAATTTGACCACTGGTATTACAAGCTCTCCGCTTTGAGTCCTTAATTTAACTGATCTAACAATGTGATCTGATCCCTTAAACAATTCAATAACTCTACCCTTTCGCCAGTGAAGAGGGGGTGAGTTCTCGTCAATAATAAGAACTAAGTCGTTGAGCTCTATATTGTTAATATGCTTATACCATTTATTACGTGACTGTAGTGTATTGAGATACTCAACATGCCAGCGCGACCAGATCGTCTGGTACAATTTCTGAATAACTTCAAAACGGGACAATCGCGACATTTTAGTCTCCTTCCAGTGAGCTTCTGGCAAGGCAACTAGTGGCTGACCTATGATGAAATGACCTGGCGTGAGAACCTCTAAATCACTGGGGTCCTCTGACATAGGCACAAGAGGCCGTGAATTAAGTATAGAATCTATTTTAGTAAATAGAGTAGACAGTTCCTCGAAAGTTAAAATGGTATCGCCCACCTCTCTCTTGAGGAGGTTTTTAGCGCTTTTGACTGCAGCCTCAAATAGTCCCCCCATATGGGGCGAGGCAGGAGGATTGAACTCCCAGCGAATGCTCTGTTTTCTGAACTCCTCCTTGAGGATAATCTGGTTGTCCAACAAAAACTGAGTGATCTCCTTTAGATACGAATTAGAACCAGTAAAATTGGTACCTCGGTCCGATCGGATTAGTGAAGGCAGCCCTCGTCGGCTGACAAACCTGGTGAATGACGCGATGAAGGCCTCGATGGTCAATGCAGAGACCACTTCGAGATGAACAGCTTTTGTACCTAAACATACAAAAACACACAGGTAAGCTTTGAGTGATTTCGCATTTCTTAGTAAACTGCTTTTGACTAAGAAAGGTCCAGCAAAGTCAGTCGCTACGCCTGAAAATGGTCGTGCGGCCGTGACTCTATCAGCTGGTAGGTCTGCCATAAATGGTGGCTGAGATGAAGCATTGAACCTGAAACAAACTAAACAATTTCTTATGACCTTTGATACTTGACGTCTGACTGACGTAATCCAATACTCTCGCCGCAGTATAGCAATGAGCGCGTTTGTCGCCGCATGACAATATGACTTGTGATAATATTCTATGAGTAATTGACCCCACCTATGATCCTTAGGTATCAAATATGGATGCCTGGCTCCGTAAGGCAATGTTGATTTCCGTAGTCGACCGCCGACTCGGATAAAGTGATCTTCATCCACGAAGACACTTAATTTCTGTAGCGATTTACAGACCAATTTTCCTTGCTCGATTAATATAATTTCATCTTTATATGAATCCATTTGAATTTTCTTAATCCAATGTCTGGTTGCTTCACGAGTCTCGTCTAATGAGAGTGTAGAGTTAAGATTCCGTCTTTCTTTAGGCAATCTAATATTTCGGCAAAATCTAAGTACCAATGAGGTAATATTGATGAGCTTACTGAACGAGCTGACACGTGATAACAGCGCGTCTTCCCATGGTTCGACAGGGGTAACAAGTTTGACCAATTTCTTGAATCCAGGTAAATCGTAAGGCATAGTAACTGGTAACGCAGGCCACTGTGACTCCTCCTTAAGTAACCAGTCTGGGGACCACCATGAATTGAAATGTATGTGATCTTCAGCCGCCATGCCTCGTGAGGCGACATCTGCAGGGTTTAATTCGGAACGTACATGTCTCCATATCATAGAACGTTTTGAATTTTGAATGTCTTGAACTCTGTTACATTCGAATGTTTGAAGCATGTATGGTTTTGTGTTTAGCCAAGATAACACGATTGTGCTATCTGTTGATGGTGAATGTTTGTAAATAATTTAGACTGCTTCTTCGTATAGCTCCTTTATTTTACGAATTTACGCGTGCGAATTGCCAATGTCGTGCCGCCGCGCAGACCCCACCATCTCTCTCCCGTGCCATCTGTGACGTCACGCGCAAATATTGGTAGCCGGTGGTAGATGCGTAGACACTATCTGACCAAGCATTGATGCTGTCAAATTGAATTGAACTGTCATATGACTCTGATACATGATTCAATAATTAGAACACTAGATGAGCGGCACTGAGTTCCAGTTTTGGTATCGTTTGCTTTGATCTCTGAGCTACTCTTGATTTAGCTATAAGTAAACGTACCATGACATTTCCTGACGCGTCCACGGTCCTGAGGTAGACGCTCGCGGCAAAACCAGTCTCTGCAGCGTCTCCGAATCCGTGAAGTGAATATGAGACAGTCTGTGGCAGTGCAACACATCTAGGTATCTGCAAGTTTGACAAATAATTAAGGTCTTGAATGAGTTCGTCCCACTGACGACATTGACTATTACTGACAGGGTCGTCCCATTTGACTCCATCTGAAAATAGTGTCTAAAGAAATGAAATGAAACCTTGAATCGAAACACAATAGGCGCACAATGTCCACACGGGTCATACAGGCGTGCTATTGTACTAAGGATATGACGCTTAGTAATTGCTTGTCCTAGCGGTACATTGATCTGATATGACATTGAGTCTGATACTGGGTCCCATTGAATACCTAATACTATATTAAAGCTTTTATCGTCAGTATCAAACTCATGGGGCAGCTCGCAGTGTTCCTGCGGCAAAACCTGCAGTAATTCATTGCAATTTGATGACCATTTCCTGAGCTCATATTTGGCGCTTTTCATTAGTGCGATGAGTTCTGATTTGAGGTGTTGAGCCTCTGATAACGAGTCTGCGCCCGTGAGAATATCGTCAACGAAGGTGTCTCGTCTGATGATGGTTGAAGCCGATGATTCCTGATGACTAGCCTCCCAATCATCGGCGAGTTGTAACAATGTTCGAATTGCAATGAATGGACTTGATCGTAGGCCGTAGGTATTAGTATTCAACTCATATACCTGAATTTGGTCAGACGGGTCCTCTCTCCACAAGATGAGCTGGTACTTCCTGTCTTCAGGGTGTATCCAGGTCATTCGAAACATCTGCTTGATGTCGGTCGTGAAGACTATTTGATGCCGTCTGAAATTTAACAATATTTGGGTAATATTATTTTAAAGTGGTGGACCGGTGTGAAGACACTGGTTTAGTGATGTTCCTGTTGATTAACGAGCACTCCCGTCGAATACTACACGGATCTTATCCGTTCTTATCCGAAAGTCCGATTTTGACATATGACCGAGAGTTTCATATTCCTTCATGAATTCTTTGTTACTTGCGAATACTGAATTTTTTGCCATCTTTCTTTCTAAAGATCGCAATCGTTGAATGGCTAAAGCCTTTGATTCACCCAATGGTGGCCTTGTTGAAAGTAATGGTAACCTAACCAAATATTTGCCATCTGGCATACGTTGAGTACTTGAATTATACAACCTTTCACATTCCAAGTAATTCGGATGAACAGCTGGCTTCGAAGGTGGCTGTTCCACCTTCCAAAACTTTTCTAAGACTTCCTCCAGTCTGACTGCATGGAGTCCATAGTCTTCTACTGAAGTGCCTGCCGACTGGTCGGGTGATGTGACCGTCGATGGTGACTGTTGAGTGTGTATCGCTCCCATGATGACGTGACCGAAACATGATCCATAAGCCGCTATCCCTGGAATGTTGGTTGAAATCTTTGAACCATCAAGTACATAATTGAGCACATCTGTACCAAGTATGATATCTACATCTCGAGCTTTATCAAAGTTGCTATCAGCAAGAATAATATTTGATGCCTTTAACTGATTCTTTAATTTAATATCATATGGTGGAATATTTCCTGATAATGTGAACATAACCATTGCCCGGGTACCAACTATTGGTAATTGAGCCCCTACTGGTTTGATTACTATTTTTACAACAGTGCCCGGTGTATTAACTGTTTGATGACCTACTCCATAAAGAATATTACTATTACCCTGTTGGTGCAATTTTAAATGATGAACTAATGATTGTTTGATGATTGAAACACAGGCTCCTGTATCTAACAGGGCCCGGACCTTGACAAATTGACCATCACCTGACCTGACCATTACTATTGCAGTAGGACAAATAGTTATGGAAGTGATGGTCCCATAGATGCACCAACAGTTACCTGATATCATGCCCTATCAGGGCCCATACGTGACCCAAACCTGAGTGAATGAAAGATGGTCTGAGCAAGATGCGCTCTGTCACCGACTCGTGGCCTTGGCTGGTGATGAGCCATGGATTGCACCGGTGGGGCCTCATGATGATGATGTGCTGACGATGGGTCCGCTTCTTCCTGGATCACACTAGTGATATGCACTGGTGATGAGACATGACGCGCTTTTGACGAAGTTGGCGTGTCTCGACCACCTGCGCATTGGGTGATCAGCAGGTTGATTTTGCTGCCGGGGAGCACCGATGTTCTCATCTGCGTTGCAAATGAGTGAGTTATGATCCTGGGAGCCACAATGAGAACACCAGTTCCTATGAGTACAGTCACTTGCATAGTGCTTCCTCAAGCATCGATAGCAGTGTCCCGACTTAGTCGCCCACGACTTACGACCAGATCGTGACAACCGTTGAAAGGCAGGGCATCTATAAAGTGAGTGTCCCTGGGCACTACAAAATGAACATGAAGGCCTCACCTGACGATCTGATGATCCTTGATCTGTTGATGATGACATCACCTGATTGGCCGGATATGCCTTGCCTGATGTCATCCGATGTTGACTTGATCGTGGAGCTGGTGGACGCACCGTTGGTAGTGAAGCCAGAGGTGGTCTCCTGACAGGCTCGGGTGCTGATGCCACTGTCAGCTGCAGTCGGCACTGTTCGTCCAACAACTCCATTAGTTGACTAATGGTAGGCAAAGCATCAGGATTCGTGCCGTAGCGTTCCTCAAACAGTGACCGCAGCTTAACAGGCAGTTTCTGTAATGTTTAATACAATATAACATATGACCACTCTTTGACAGGCTGATCTAGCTTTTCTAACGCCTGAAGGGCTTCTTGAAGAGGATCATAAAATTGTGAACGCAGGTGAGTGACTGATGATGTGATGATAGGTAAATTTACTATCCTACCGATATAAGCATCAAGTAGTAATCTAGTATTCTGATACCTAGACTTAAGTAAATTAAGCGCCACTAAATAATTCTTGTCATCTACCGGCAGCTGTCTGACAATGTGAAGGGCTTCACCTGACAATGACGATCTAAGATAATAATGCTTTTCAGCATCCGACAAATCACGCTCATGAACCAATGAATGAAATAAGTCATAGAATGGAACCCAGTCCATGAGGTTACCGGAAAACTTGGGAAGTTCTATAAGTGGTAATTTGGCCATTACCTGGTTTGATGTGAACTTGTGTGATTTTGAAGTACCAGCGGTTGACTCCGACGACGCCTGGTCCAGTTTTATCAATAGTTTGTTGACCTCCGTGAATTGCACCTCGAACAGCGACATGTCTGATTCAGACACTTCGTCAGTTGAGAAACCCAATAAAGTTTCGTAGGCTAAAACCAAATCTTTATAGTAGGTATTAAAATGCCGTTTTGCCACTGAAGCAGAGACAGACCCAGTTTGTTCGTCGATCGTCGCGGCAAAATCCAACAACATTCTATGATGAGTTCTAAATGAGGGGGGGGTACCGACACATCCAGTGTCGGAGAATCCCCCCCTGAGCGTTCTCGCTCAGGCTGCCCTACGTATTCTGGGGAGGGCAAAAGTTCGCCCGTGCCAAGGCATGCTGCAGGCAGGAGAAAGGCGGGACAATTGGCACCCCCTCCTACGCTTCGCGTGGACTTCTGCAATATCAGGGGAATCCACTCTAATTTGAGCGCCGTCCATTACCACCTCGAGACGGCGAAACCGGCCTTGCTCTTCCTCACCGAGACGCAGATATCCCCCCCTCCTGACATCTCGTACTTGCGCTACCCGGGATACAACCTGGAACATGCATTTGTGCCACGAGCCGGTGTTTGTGCCTATGTCAGGGAGGATATGTGCGTTCGTCGCCTTGGCAATCTTGAAGATAGGGACCTCTCCATCTTATGGCTGCACGTCGACTGCGGACGTCATCCTCGCGTCTACGCGTGCCTGTATAGGTCCCACAGCGGTAACATCGGAACTGACCAACTCATCGAGACCGTCCAAACAGCGACAGACTCCCTTCTCCAACGGATCCCCTCGGCCGAGATTGTGGTATTGGGAGACTTCAATGCCCACCACGTCGAATGGCTTGGTTCACGCACAACTGACCACGCGGGTAGAGCCGTTCATGACTTCGCTTTGGCCTACAGTCTGTCCCAATTGGTAACCGAGCCAACACGGGTTCCAGATGTGGAGGGCCATGCACCTTCTTTATTGGACCTTCTGCTGACCTCGCACCCAGACGGCTATCAAGTTTCTGTTGATGCACCACTAGGCTCATCAGACCACTGTCTGATTCGCAGCACTGTGCCTCTCACAGAAACTTCAAAACCGCAACCAGCGGCTAGCCGTCGAGTCTGGCATTATAGGTCGGCGTACTGGGATGGGATGCGAATCTTCTTTGCGTCCTACCCGTGGTGGCGAGTTTGCTTCTCGCTGGATGATCCTGATGTCGCCGCTGACTCTGTCGTTGATGTGATACTGCAGGGAATGGAACTTTTCATTCCAAACTCTGTGGTTCCCATTGGCGGCAAGTCCCAACCATGGTTTGGTCGTTGCTGCAAAATGGCGTCTCGCCAAAAGCGACAGCATTACCAAGCCTGGGCTAATGCGGTGTCATCAAAGGATCCAAACACCAGTGCGCTCAGAAAGAAGTACAACTTTGCCGCCAGATCCTTTAAGAAGGACATTGCCAAGGCGAAGTCATCATTCATAGGTAGAATTGGCGAGAGGCTAGTGCGTCTTCCTTCGGGGACGCGTGCGTTCTGGTCTCTCGCCAAAGCTATCTTAGGGAATTTTTGTCAGCCGTCCCTACCACCAATGCACAAGACCGATGACTGCCTGGCCTATACTGCAAAGGAGAAAGCCGATCTCTTGGGCTCTCTTTTCGCATCAAACTCGACCTTGGACGATGGGGAAAACTCTCCACCAACCTTACCGCATTGCGCTTGTACAATGCCAAACGTTCAGTTCCTGCAAAGGTCAGTTCGTAAGGCTCTTTTTTCCCTTGATATCCATAAGGCGAGTGGGCCAGATGCAGTTCCACCCATTGTGCTTCGGACGTGTGCTCCTGAATTGGCACCAGTTCTAACGCGCCTTTTCTAGCTCTCTTACACCACTGGCGTCGTCCCGAGCTTTTGGAAGACAGCCCTTGTGCACCCGATTCCAAAAAAAGGCGATCGCTCAGATCCGTCTAACTACAGGCCAATAGCTATTACCTCTTTACTCTCCAAAGTAATGGAGTCCATTATAAACCGCCAGCTCTTAAGGTACCTAGAAGAGAACCAGCTACTAAGTGATCGCCAGTATGGTTTTCGTCGCGGTCGATCGGCTGGTGATCTTTTAGTGTACCTTACTCACCGATGGGCGGAGGCAGTCGAGAGTAAAGGGGAGGCACTGGCAGTTAGCTTGGACGTAGCGAAAGCTTTTGACAGGGTATGGCACAGGGCTCTTTTCTCTAAACTTCCATCATACGGGCTTCCTGAGAAATTGTGTTCATGGGTTGCCAGCTTTCTTACTGGGCGTAGCATCAGAGTCGCAGTCGACGGTTCGTGCTCCGACATGAAGCCCGTGAATGCTGGAGTCCCGCAGGGGTGTGTGTTGTCCCCTACTTTGTTTCTTCTGCATATCAATGACATGCTGCATAACAACAGCATTCATTGCTATGCGGATGACAGTACTGGGGATACGCTCTACACCGGGCGAGCTAATATTTCTCTGGAAAGCGTCATCGAGAGCCGGAATAAACTTGTGACTGACACCGAGAACATGTTAAGTCATGTCTCGGATTGGGGCCGACATAACCTAGTCCGCTTTAACCCCTCCAAAACACAAGTTTGCGCATTTACCGCGAAAAAACATCCCTTCGTCGTACCTCTGAACTTTGAGGGAGCTCCCCTTGATACCAATCCGATTATTGGAATCCTTGGCGTCGATATTTCGAGTGACGTTCAGTTTCGTGGTCATTTGGAAGGTAAAGCTAAATTAGCTTCGAAAAAGCTGGGTGTGCTTAATAGAGCGGGTCAGTATTTCACGCCGGCCCACCGTTTACAACTGTATAAAGCACAGGTCAGGCCGCATATGGAATACTGCTCCCATCTCTGGGCTGGAGCACCCCAATACCAACTCCTTCCATTTGACCGCATTCAACGCAGAGCTGCTCGAATTGTCGGCGACGTGGTTATTTCAGGTCGGCTCGATCCACTGGCTCTTCGGAGAGACGTTGCGTCTCTCTGTATATTGTACCGTATATATCATGGGGAGTGTTCTGAGGAATTGTTCGGCTTGATCCCTGCCGCTAATTTCCTTCACCGCACTACACGCAATCGACTGTCATTCCATCCACATCACCTTGATGGATGGCGGTCTACTACTGTGCGTTTTTCAAGAAATTTCTTGCCTCGAACTACAGTGTTGTGGAACCAGCTCTCGGCGGCGGTATTTCCGGACCGTTACGACTTAGGGATCTTCAAGAAACGAGCCTATTCCTTCCTTAAAGGCCGGCAACGCGCCTGCGATTCCTCTGGTTTTGCGGGTGTCCATGGGCGGCGGTGATTACTTTCCATCAGGTGACCCGCTTGCTCGTTTGCCTCCTTCTGCTATAAAAAAAAAAAAAAAAAACTGATTTCTTGTCCTACGCGAAGCCATGATGACTATCTACTGACTAATGCACGTAATAAACAGTAACACTTGAGATTGAGAAATTTAAAACTAACGAAACATAAATTTAGAATATGTAAACAAACAAGATAACCTAGTTATTTAATTGACAGACACTTGACATGACAGTGACATTGACTGAATGAGTGATTCAATATTCGTAAAGATTGAATGAAGTTAGACCGATTGAGATTGGTTTGATGAGAATGAATGTACTTACATGAATTATTGGCCAATCACAACACAATAACACTAACTTATGAGTCCGTAAGAATGAGTGAACCGCAGCGCGCGCCCTCTTGCGTCGGCTGTCTGTGTTCCCGTTGCGTAGTGTAGCGATGCGATACACAATTACAAAATGGCGTATCTTTATCTTCAATAAATACGCCCCGTCGAATCTCGACCCTTTGATGAAGGTGATAATTATGATGAATTATTACGACCACTGAATTTAAACACTGAAACACTCCGAGATTGACTTGATATTCGGTATTTCACACTGAACTTATAATCTTGACGGCAGCTTAGACGCGAGTTTGCCGGCAATGACCTTGGACGGCAACCGCGTGTCCAGTACCTATAATGCTGCTTATCCCTTCCTGGGTTTAAACGATTCCCGTCCTGGGCTTTTAAACGGTTCCCCTCATGGGCCACCAAAATATTGTGCGTAGATTTTCTCGGCCAGCCGTGATCGCGACGGCCAAGGATCGTACACGTTGATGACTTCCTCAAAGGCCGGCGTACGGCGGGTTCGAAGCCTCGCTTTAGACCCTTGAGGCGTTGATAGTTGATGATGGTGATTCAGATGATGAAAAATAAACACTTTACTTTGTCACACTGATTTTAATAGGTAACAAGATTTAACTACTATAATTAACATGAAATGGCGTCCACGCGCCTTTGAATTTGAAAACCAATGAATGACTATAATGAATATTGAACTGGCATCCACACGCCTTCATGACAAAACCAATGAACAACTGATTTAACTAATATAATTAATATTACATGGCGTACACACGCCTTTTATGAGAAAAACAATGCATGGCCGACTGCCATCTTTTATCACATCTCTCTACTACTATAAACTAGACAGATTTTTGATTGAATGACAAGTGATTCTTTTTTTTTAACGTAAGATCGATAACGCAAAGGCGTTAAACATTAAGATGATACACAATGAAATATATACAAACATGTTAATTTTCGATTAACAAGTACACACACGACTAGGTAAAGGTTTAGGTTATACTTATTATTATTATCAGGACGTATACGTGGAACTGCCTACTTAAAATAATGCACTGTTCGCATTAACAATAATGCGGAAGGAAAACAATAATCAAAAAGAGCTCATTCTAGCTCCGCGGATGAATCTGAACTGAATTTACATCAAAGAGTAGAGCTGTAATGAAAACAGAGGCTAAACAGAGAATGAAAGTAAATATTTGAATTTTAAATTTAAAACTAAATATACAAGAATGTCATTCACAAAGAAGGTCGCAAAAACCAACAAGGCTTTAGTTGCCTTAAATAAGACTTTAAACTATCGCGTTGCATTGCATTAAAACTATTTTAACGGGACCTAACAAAATTAATTTTTGTAAGTAAGTACATATCTACTTACTGCTTACTGCCGTGGTCACAAGCGATCTCTCGCTTGTGACCACGGCCGTAGCATCGCGGCTGAAACGTCAAGCAGTAAGTAGATATGTACTTACTTACAAAAATTAATCGTGTTAGGTCCCGTTAAAATAGTTTTAGTTGCCTTGTTAGAATTGGAATAAGTACTGCATCATCCAACAGCATAGAGCGGCGATGGGCTCTTTCACGCTGAGTACATGTACTGTGGTTATTTGGTGAAACGTGGAGTATGGCAGAGCCATTGCAGTATTGCTTAGTCTCTGACTAACCCTTAGGGGATAATAGTCATGGGTGTACGTAAATTGTATACATACACCCTTAATTTTAGTTAATCTAAAAAAAATAAGAGACCTCCCATACAAAACTGTCCGATTAGCTGACGACAATGGTATGGGAAGTCGAAATTTTTTTGTCATTTTTGCACATAAGTTTCTTGGGGAAAGTTGTTCAGTTTCATGGCTGGAACTCACTCTTATTTTTTTTAGATTAACTAAAATTAAGGGTGTATAATATGTAAACAGTGAAGCTGATCAACTGATACTCCCGTTGAGGCCTGTTTCTGAGGGAAGTTGCATCGCTGAAGACATCACGTATAGATTATGAATAATTATACACACACACCTAAATACATCACGGCCGCTTCCCGGAGGGGTAGGCAGAGTCCACAGATTTCCATTTGTCACGATCCTGAAACACATCCTTTGCTTTCACTTAAGGGGATCCTGCACGAACTTGTGAAAATTTATGTATTTTTAAGTTACTTGTACTATGCGCTGAATTAGTTAAATACATTAAAAGAACTTACGTAAGTTAGCCTGATCATTGCACAAGGTCGTGGCCTTGTTGAAATTTGAAACAAATTCTTTAAACAATAACAAACAATACATAAATCTAATGACTCCTAAAAACATTTTTTTTCGACAACTTTCTTAATTTTACGCATGAAACAATAATTCTTACATGAAAATATTTGTATTGATATTCCGCAGGTCGCCCCCATCTTAAAAAGTAAATTTTTATTTTTAACACAAGTGCGTGATGGTTTTGTACATTTTGCAGAATAAAAACATTGCTCTAATCAAATTACTAGGTCTGAAACTTCAAAGCAGAATTGTTCTAATTTTTAATATCAATATGATTGCTTTGCTTTGAAGTTCATAATGAGACTTATGTCAAGCTTTGCGATCGCGCGGCACCCTCTTAAGGTTGATTCACATATATCAATAAAGTCACATTTCCGTCACCGTGTCCGCTCAGTTCAGTATCAAAGCTTCAGTGTTGCGTCAGTGATTCAATTCACAAATGTCAGTACTGCTTCAGTGAAAACGTGTCCGTCCTCCATTTAGCCGGCAGTGTAGCCAACGGTTAAGCTTGATGCCCAGTTCGACTTCTGAAACCACCAAACATTACCAAATTTTTCTACCAAAAAAAATTACTGAGTAGTCGCCTACTGAAAATTAAATTCTTATAATCCACTAGAAATACCACCAGCCACTAAAAGCAATATTTCGCCACTAAGAGGGGGGTCGAAACCACCCGTTTTAGTAGAAAATCCACTAAGCTGGCAACGCTGTTTGCCGGTGTCAGTGATCCGACAAAAAATATCGTAGTCAACGAATACCGTCCGTGATTGCCGGTGCCGGCAATGACACTGAGAGCACTGTGTCGTCACTAACACTGATAAGTGGGGATACGGTCATAGATAATGTATGAAAGAATATTTTTCACTGTGCCGGTACTGTGTGTGTGTCGTGCACCGAGAAGTGAGCGAGCTTGACAGCTCCGGTTACCTATCTGGACAATAGGCAGTGAACTACACGTGTTCACGGGGAAACTCTCCCGAGACACTAGTCTTATGAGTACCGAATGAAGATCGCGCTTCGGCGGGCACTGATTTGGCGTCAAGACCTAACGCAGATGGTTTCCTGCGCGAGTTTTTTGCTAGCGCAGGGACGTCTGGCACTTCTTGCAATAACCTAACGGTTGGTCTCGAGGTGCCAGTACAAATAAACTTAGTGATGTAAGGAGAGGGGATGTGCCGGTACTGTGCCGAAACTGTGACTTCACTGATATGCTGTGAATTGACCTTTAATCTCAAAACATTCTTCATACATGCAAACAAATACGTCCATTAATTGGCCTCTTTATTGTTGAAATTTTGCATTCACAATGCTATATAGATATAGGATAAAATATTTACTGGAAAAAAATCAACCAGTCTCAGGAAGCTCGAATGGGATTCGAACCCACGACCTTTGAATTGCCGGTCCACTGCTCTAACCGCTGAGCTACCGAGACCCCAGAAGACTCGCTCAATTTTTCCTAGTAGTTTGATTTTTTTTTCTAGTAAATATTTTATCCTATATCTATATAGCATTGTGAATGCAAAATTTCAACAATAAAGATATTTATAAGCAATTACATTTTTATCGATTGTTAAATACTTGCAATAGTATTTCTTTCGACTGTGAAAGGTAATAGCCTGTTTTTTTACCAACGACAAGAACGTTTGGAATGCCACGGCCTATGACGATTTGAGTAAAAAATGTGGCTAGTGTCACAAATGGGCACCAACATTGTACCTAGGTAGCAAGATTAGGAACTTCAGGTTTCGTGGCTTGCCCCAATCTGAAGCCCTAGGCACGCCACTGCTGTGAGGGTAGACTTCACAGTGACGTAATACCGCTGGCTTGCAGCGTAAATCAAACTACTAGGAAAAATTCAGCGAGTCTTTTGGGGTCTCGGTAGGTCAGCGGTTAGAGCAGTGGACCGGGAATCCAAAGGTCGTGGGTTCGAATCCCATTCGAGCTTCCTGAGACTGGTTGATTTTTTTCTAGTAAATATTTTATCCTATTAATTGGCCTGGTCAATCCAGAAATGCGATGATAGCGAGTCACTTTGAGAGAGTGAATTCATTTTACGACATACACTATAATCACGACTATTATCCCCGAAGGGTTAGTCAGAGACAGGCAATAAGGACCGCAAAGCAGTCCTCTGCCATAGTCCACTTTTCACCAAATAGCGACTGCACATCTGCTTACCGTGACAGGTGAGCCCATATCGCCGCTCTATGCTGTTGGATGTATGTGCAGTGTTGAGTCTGTTAGTCGCCTTTTACGACACCCAAGGGAAGAGAGGGGGTGGTAGTACCTATTCTATAGCCGCTACGCAGCACGTCGTTCACGGCACAATTAATTTTACTCAACAATTTAAATAAGTGGTACTATCGACGAACTGCTTAGCTGTGTGTTGTGTTTTGTGTTGCATCAAATAAAGATTTTTTCTATTTTTATTTCTGTTCTGCGTGGCTTGTTACTAGAACCAGTTCCCGGGAGGGAAACGTTTGTTTTGTTCCGCTGCAACAAAATACCAATCCAACTTTCTCCAATGCCTGTGAATGTATTTTCTCATTGTTATACCAGATTTTTAAGGCTGCCCGTTTTGTAGGACCGATAATTGGGCCGAATTTTCTTTTTTTGATTTCTGATTTGATATCTGACCAACTTTTTGTAGGACGTGTGCGTTGCACGTATTGCAATGTACGTTCAATTTTTCTCCAACAAAAATTCGGTCACTGATTATCGTACGTAGGCTTTATACGTATATTTCTGTAAAAGCAATGAAGGTAAACGTATTTTTCCTTTTTTAAACATGGACACACGACAATACCCACAACCGATTTATAATGAGTCAATTTTACATTATCAAGCTTTAATTATTCTGATACCTAATTAACCCTTTGTTCGTTCGAGCGCTTTCGGCCTTCGAACGATGCCCTTCATTATAACATAACATTAATTATAGACCTACACGGGGATGTTATGAATTTGACCTTCGGGCAGGGTCGAGACGTGACTCGGGAGCCAAGTTAACTAATCGTGTGGGGTTAATTCGACCCCCGTCATATGTAAGTCGCGCGATAATTGGTATTGATTGCGAGAAAAGTGAGCTTCAGTTGATAGAAATAGTGGGGTCGATTGGGGCCAAGTGATTGAAGGTGTCGTCCCGACCGACTACCGAGGTCCACCGAGAAGAAACCGGAGTTAATGGATATAACATTTATTATGGTAAAATAACATTTTAAGAAAACACGTGTCTGTAGATTGATTGAGATAAAAAGTTAAACATATACCTTTTGAACTCGAATAGTTCGTTGTTACTTTAAAAATAAATTTTGTCAATATTACAAAAGTTTTTTATGAATAATGACAAATTAGCCAGTTGTATCACCTGATGGTAAACAATCACCGCTACCCATGGACATGTTTTTCAGAAAATGCACAACTAGCAGTAGATCGCTATTCGTCAAGGTCAGCGATAGAAAGACATGCGACAATGGTAGTATAGTTTATTCAACATCATCATCAGCCTATAAACGTCACACTGCTGGGCACAAGCCTCCCACGTGGACAATAGCACGTGGGGATATTGGGCCATAACCCACCACGCTGGCCCAATGCGGGTTGGTGGGTTTTAACGACTGTCATCTTACGACAACAACCGGGACCAACGGCTTAACGTGCCTTCCGAAGCACGGAGGAGCTAGAGAAGTTTTTTTTAATTGATCACCCATCCAGCGACCCGGCATTGCGAAAGTTGCTTAGCGGGCAAGATAGTAAGCCGAACGCGCTAGCCGCTGTGCCATCGAGCTCCTCCGTGTATAGTTTATTACTTAGTTTTTAGTTTACATAAATGTAAATAATGTACAAAATCTGAGAGTAACAGATTTCACCATATTTTTTCACCACACTCCACTCGTACCAGATTCTGTGTAGAAATAAAGAAAGAAAAGTGAAAAAAACTATCAAGAAAAGCCAACTCATAACGAATTCGAAGGATTGGAACTAAAACGATTTGCAAATTGTTTCGTCCAAGTTGGCAGCCCGAGGCGGACGTAACAAGATTCGTCGGACGAAAGTTTCAGACCGACTAGCGTAGCGAGTGCGCCTCGGAACGGATTCGTGTGTTCGAAATAGCACCAATCTGTTCCGAGTTGGGAACTGACGCTCGCCGATACGGGGAATATGGCATCTGTAGTTGAGGAAGAATTTTATTGGGTCCTTGCCGCGAAGTATTTACTGCGCGGCGGTGTGGCTCGATTGACATGCATACATTATTAAGTTTTAAACACGTAAAATGCAAGTTAAGTGCAAGTTGCATGTCAGCATCGCATATTTCTTAATATTTTAGTACTGACTTAGTCTGCTTGAAGACCCGTGTCCCGTGATGGTTTTACCAACTCAGAAAAGTTCTGCGTGTGTGCAAAACAACTTACCGAATTTTTTTCGCAATCAGATGAATTGTATAGCAAAAAACGCAAGACAAACAAAGATACATTATAAACTTGGGTACCTACACGTATAAATAATACTCAATAAGAAAAGAAGCAAACCTTACTATATTTAAAAATGAAAGCTCCATAACTGGACAGTGCTTATATTTTCTTTGTATTTCTGGACAAACTTGATGTTTCGGATATTATTGGATTTCTATCAGTTGAAATAGCAGCTTCATTGAAATAACGGCTTTATTGAGTTCACACGGAAATCAAATGTCATAACAAAACAACAAACCGTTACGTTATTATACCGCGTTGTTCTGAACTCAAATTGTTATTACATGATAGACAAGTAGCCCCCTAGGCTGGTTGGTGTTCAAATGCTTACCCACAAACAAAACAGTAGACTGTTTATTACAATTCGTTGAAACGTAGACCGCTGTTGTATTGAACATAGTATCTTAAGAACATTTCGGCTGAACTTCAATTAGCCGTCTAACGTTGTTTTGTAAAGCAGATAGCATTTATGTAAAACAACGTATTATACAATCGGGCTGCAATATATACGCGACGTTATGTACGATAGCAGAAGGTTGTTTATCCATTACAGCGGCCGTAATAGTTTTCGTCCGGTTCTGACATGTAAACCTATTAAGCCGGCTCCAGACGCTTGCCAAACAACGGCAAACAGCAAACAGCAAACAACAAACACGAACATGTGGACGAGTGTTTGTCTGTATTTGCCTGTTTGTGTTTGTTTTCGCCAGTGTTCGGCATCGGTGTTGGTTTTTCTTCACAAATCAAAGGATGTTCGGCAAACAGTTTGCGATGTCTCCACACGCTTGTTGAGCATCAGTGTTGCGCGCGAGCTTGCTGGCGGCGGACGGTCCGGTTCTCAGCAGTTTTCCGCGCGCAATATTGTGGCAAAGCTAGGAAAATGGCTGATTGGTCTGAGGATACAACTCTATCCTTTTTGGAAGCATACCAAAATGAGCAATGCATTTGGTATACTAAAGATGCAAATCATAAAAATAGATAGAAGGTTACCGATGCGTGGACGCGCCTTAGTTTTTATTGTCATTATGAAGAAAAATATAAAGGATATAAAAAATAAAAATGAAATATTAATATTCTTTCATAGATACCTAATTGGAGTAAAAATTTTTGACTAAAAAACATAAGCATCAAGCACTTATAAATTTCGACGGGTGAAAACCAGACCTCGGTAGCCAAGTGGTTAAGGCAGCCGCCCGGAATGCGGAAGGTGCGTGGTTCGATTCCCGCGTGAGGTTGTCGTCTTTTTCAGTGTTAAAAAATTTTACTTAAATATTTTTAAGCGTTATTAAAACGCTAATTTTAGCGTTTTGATAACGCTTGTTAAGTTTGTATATATTTATATAAAAACATTAATCTATAAATGCAGCTTCGTCTGAACCGAACGTTCAAATATTTGTAAAAATATATCTTTCGGATCTCAGAGGTGAAAACTCTAAGATTTGATGAAACAATGTTGACTAAAAATCATAAGCATCAAGCACTGACAAATTTCGACGGGTGAAAACCAGACCTAGGAAGACAAGTGGTTAAGGCAGCCGCCCAGAATGCGGAAGGTCCGTAGTTCGATTTCCGCCTGAGGTCGTCGTCTTTTTTCAGTGTTTAAAAATTTTACATACTTAAGTATATTTAAGCGTTAATAAAACGCTAAAATATATAATAAACATTGATACATATTTTTTTTATTTAAAATTAAAATAGGTCAACTCGAAACTAATAGCTGCCACAAGTTCGTCGTCCGTCATGTTTGCCTATCCGGAATATACTAGCACGTTCGCCAAGCGTCTGGATGCCTGTTTGTGTTGGGTGTTTGTGGTCGATGTTTGCGACTTTGTTTGTAGTGATCGGTGTTTGCGGCAAACAGCAAGCGTCTGGAGCCGGCTTTACGAAAATAGTAGGTATATACGTTGTAATAGGCAGACTCCTTCATGTTAAAGCCTTAATTACAGACTCCGTGCGTGTTATCTATTTGGTTCGATAAATGGTTTTCGCGCGAAAGTAAAAGCTTGGGTAAAAGTTAACCCAAATGCATTGAATATTACTAAAAGTGGAAAAAGTGGAATTTTTATAAGCAATTATATCCATATTTTAGTACCTAATAGTAAACAATCGATCTAAACTCAAAAATCAAATGCCTTTATATTCATTTAGTTGGTTTATTGCTTATTTAAAATAAATATGAACGCAATAATTATTAGGAACCATAGTAGTAAATAGACCGGACATAATTTTTTACTTCGGTATCTTATCTAGAGTAGAAACTACTAACTCTACTCAGCTAAATATAAAGGGCTGTAGGTACTGTACTTTACGCACAATCGTTTCTCAGTATTCTGTTTTCCACATTTTGACTACGGGGAGAATGTCATCAACTGGCCATACTAAGAAACGATTGTTGGTGTTTTAAAATAGCATAATCCAAGCACTTGTCACGTCGCGGACGAGCGGCGGAGTGACACGATGAGGTAAAGGTTTAAGTTATAACTTATTACTATTATCAGATCTTATGCCTGGAACTGCCTAGTTATAATAATGCACTGTTCGAAATAACAATAATTCGGAAGGAAAACAATAATTAGAAGGAGCTCATTCTAGCTCCGCGGATGAATCTGAACTGCCTTTACATCAAAGAGTAGAGCTATAACGAAAACTGAGGCTAGACAGAGAATGCAAGTAAATATTTGAATTTTAAATTTAAAACTAAATATATAAGAATGTCATTTACAAAAAAGGTCACAAAAACCAACAAGGCTTTAGTTGCCTTGTTACACTCTAGTCCCCAGACAGGCCACCATACGTACATACATATCGATACCTAAAATGTCAAATGTCATAAGGACAAATCGTGACTTTTCAGGAGAGCAGGAAAACGAAATGTATAGAAAAATTAACATAACTTTTTGATTTTTGTAACTATCGATTCGGGGTTAAGGTCATTCTTTGTAATTTTTCGAGCTGAATCGATCATTTAATTTGACCTAAATAGCATAGTTTTCGATAAAGATGCTCTTTAAGAATCTCATTTCCATTACCTTGTACTTTCACCCAAAGGTTTTATAAAATAATTGTCAGCTATGCCGTTAAAGACTGCATTAAACAAGTTCATAATTTTAAACGCATTTTACTTTTTTCCTATAGGCTGTAATTTCGCCTAATAAAAATGTCGTAATTATTTAAGATACCAGTAATCTTGGGTAGTATTTTATCTTTTTTTTGGATCAGTAAGTACTTGTTGATTGTCAGAATTCATCTTATAATCAATAAACAGTTCAATATGGAACCCAATATTTTGATTGTGTAGGTTCGTAACATTCATAATTATTTAATAAAACAAACTAAGTAATTATTTATTACTTATCAACTTAGATGAATGATTGGCCTCGCTGTGCTCGCGCAGCGAGACCAATCATTAATCTAAGCTTGTCAACTTATTAATAACTTGAGCAAGACATTGATAATAACATTCATTAGGTGTACAATTGGAAAACAAGTTTTGTGACAATCAGAATGACTATGCATGTAGGTAGTTCGAACTGGTTATTGTCCTCCGTAGGTACTTAAAAACAGACAATTTACATTACAACAACAACTTATAATATTACATTACAACAACAACTTATAAACATCCAGCCATTGATCGTTAACATTTTAGGTAAAAGCCATCTCATTGTTAAAAAAATTCGAATGCAGAATGTCTGTTAAAAGCTAACAATATTTTAACATAAGTACCTAGTATTATTTAACAATAAATTTTACAATAAAGTAATAAAGTTATTTATTATTTAACACTTAATAGTTATAAAATAATAAACGATGAATAATTTCAACAGCTTTATGGCATCTTTAATTATAATAATTATTCTTTTTTTTTTATAGCAGAAGGAGGCAAACGAGCAAGCGGGTCACCTGATGGAAAGTAATCACCGCTGCCCATAGACACCTGCAAAACCAGAGGAATCGCAGGCGCGTTGCCGGCCTTTAAGGAAGGAGTAGGCTCGTTTTTTGAAGATCCCTAAGTCGTAACGGTCTGGAAATACCGCCGCCGAGAGCTGGTTCCACAACACTGTAGTTCGAGGCAAGAAATTTCTTGAAAAACGCACAGTAGTAGACCGCCATCCATCAAGGTGATGTGGATGGAATGACAGTCGATTGCGTGTAGTGCGGTGAAGGAAATCAGCGGCAGGGATCAAGCTGAACAATTCCTCAGACAACTCCCCATGATATACACGGTACAATATACAGAGAGACGCAACGTCTCTCCGAAGAGCCAGTGGATCGAGCCGTCCTGAATTAACCACGTCGTCGACAATTCGAGCAGCTCTGCGTTGAATGCGGTCAAATGGAAGGAGTTGGTATGGGGGTGCTCCAGCCCAGAGATGGGAGCAGTATTCCATATGCGGCCTGACCTGTGCTTTATACAGTTGTAAACGGTGGGCCGGCGTGTAATACTTACCCGCTCTATTAAGCACACCCAGCTTTTTCGAAGCTAATTTAGCTTTACCTTCCAAATGACCACGAAACTGAACGTCACTCGAAATATCGACGCCAAGGATTCCAATAATCGGATTGGTATCAAGGGGAGCTCCCTCAAAGTTCAGAGGTACGACGAAGGGATGTTTTTTCGCGGTAGATGCGCAAACTTGTGTTTTGGAGGGGTTAAAGCGGACTACGTTGTGTCGGCCCCAATCCGAGACATGACTTAACATGTTCTCGGTGTCAGTCACAAGCTTATTCCGGCTCTCGATGACGCTTTCCAGAGAAATATTAGCTCGCCCGGTGTAGAGCGTATCCCCAGTACTGTCGTCAGCATAGCAATGAATGCTGTTGTTATGCAGCATGTCATTTATATGCAGAAAAAAGAGTAGAGTAGAGTAGGGGATAACACACACCCCTGCGGGACTCCAGCATTCACGGGCTTCAAGTCGGAGCACCAACCGTCGACTGCGACTCTGATGCTACGCCCAGTAAGAAAGCTGGCAACCCATGAACACAATTTCTCAGGAAGCCCGTATGATGGAAGTTTAGAGAGAAGAGCCCTGTGCCATACCCTGTCAAAAGCTTTCGCTACGTCCAAGATAACTGCCAGTGCCTCCCCCTTACTCTTGACTGCCTCCGCCCATCGGTGAGTAAGATACACTAAAAGATCACCAGCCGAACGACCGCGACGAAAACCATACTGGCGATCACTTAGTAGCTGGTTCTCTTCTAGGTACCTTAAGAGCTGGCGGTTTGTAATGGACTCCATTACTTTGAAGAGTAAAGAGGTAATAGCTATTGGCCTGTAGTTGGACGGATCTGAGCGATCGCCTTTTTTTGGAATCGGGTGGACAAGGGCTGTCTTCCAAGAGCTCGGGACAACGCCAGTAGTGTAAGAGAGCCGGAAAAGGCGCGTTAGAACTGGTGCCAATTCAGGAGCACACGTCCGAAGCACAATGGGTGGAACTGCATCTGGCCCACTCGCCTTATGGATATCAAGGGAAAAAAGAGCCTTACGAACTGACCTTTGCAGGAACTGAACGATTGGCATTGTACAAGCGCAATGCGGTATGGTTGGTGGAGAGTTTTCCCCATCGTCCAAGGTCGAGTTTGATGCGAAAAGAGAGCCCAAAAAATCGGCTTTCTCCTTTGCAGTATAGGCCAGGCAGTCATCGGTCTTGTGCAATGGTGGTAGGGACGGTAGACAAAAATTCCCTAAGATAGCTTTGGCGAGAGACCAGAACGCAAGCGTCCCCGAAGGAAGACGCACTAGCCTCTCGCCGATTCTACCTATGAATGATGACTTCGCCTTGGCAATGTCCTTCTTAAAGGATCTGGCGGCAAAGTTGTACTTCTGATCCTTTATCGAACCAAATAGATAACACGCACGGAGTCTGTAATTAAGGCTTTAACATGAAGGAGTCTGCCTATTACAACGTATATACCTACTATTTTCGTAAAGCCGGCTCCAGACGCTTGCTGTTTGCCGCAAACACCGATCACTACAAACAAAGTCGCAAACATCGACCACAAACACCCAACACAAACAGGCATCCAGACGCTTGGCGAACGTGCTAGTATATTCCGGATAGGCAAACATGACGGACGACGAACTTGTGGCAGCTATTAGTTTCGAGTTGACCTATTTTAATTTTAAATAAAAAAAATATGTATCAATGTTTATTATATATTTTAGCGTTTTATTAACGCTTAAATATACTTAAGTATGTAAAATTTTTAAACACTGAAAAAAGACGACGACCTCAGGCGGAAATCGAACTACGGACCTTCCGCATTCTGGGCGGCTGCCTTAACCACTTGTCTTCCTAGGTCTGGTTTTCACCCGTCGAAATTTGTCAGTGCTTGATGCTTATGATTTTTAGTCAACATTGTTTCATCAAATCTTAGAGTTTTCACCTCTGAGATCCGAAAGATATATTTTTACAAATATTTGAACGTTCGGTTCAGACGAAGCTGCATTTATAGATTAATGTTTTTATATAAATATATACAAACTTAACAAGCGTTATCAAAACGCTAAAATTAGCGTTTTAATAACGCTTAAAAATATTTAAGTAAAATTTTTTAACACTGAAAAAGACGACAACCTCACGCGGGAATCGAACCACGCACCTTCCGCATTCCGGGCGGCTGCCTTAACCACTTGGCTACCGAGGTCTGGTTTTCACCCGTCGAAATTTATAAGTGCTTGATGCTTATGTTTTTTAGTCAAAAATTTTTACTCCAATTAGGTATCTATGAAAGAATATTAATATTTCATTTTTATTTTTTATATCCTTTATATTTTTCTTCATAATGACAATAAAAACTAAGGCGCGTCCACGCATCGGTAACCTTCTATCTATTTTTATGATTTGCATCTTTAGTATACCAAATGCATTGCTCATTTTGGTATGCTTCCAAAAAGGATAGAGTTGTATCCTCAGACCAATCAGCCATTTTCCTAGCTTTGCCACAATATTGCGCGCGGAAAACTGCTGAGAACCGGACCGTCCGCCGCCAGCAAGCTCGCGCGCAACACTGATGCTCAACAAGCGTGTGGAGACATCGCAAACTGTTTGCCGAACATCCTTTGATTTGTGAAGAAAAACCAACACCGATGCCGAACACTGGCGAAAACAAACACAAACAGGCAAATACAGACAAACACTCGTCCACATGTTCGTGTTTGTTGTTTGCTGTTTGCTGTTTGCCGTTGTTTGGCAAGCGTCTGGAGCCGGCTTAATAGGTTTACATGTCAGAACCGGACGAAAACTATTACGGCCGCTGTAATGGATAAACAACCTTCTGCTATCGTACATAACGTCGCGTATATATTGCAGCCCGATTGTATAATACGTTGTTTTACATAAATGCTATCTGCTTTACAAAACAACGTTAGACGGCTAATTGAAGTTCAGCCGAAATGTTCTTAAGATACTATGTTCAATACAACAGCGGTCTACGTTTCAACGAATTGTAATAAACAGTCTACTGTTTTGTTTGTGGGTAAGCATTTGAACACCAACCAGCCTAGGGGGCTACTTGTCTATCATGTAATAACAATTTGAGTTCAGAACAACGCGGTATAATAACGTAACGGTTTGTTGTTTTGTTATGACATTTGATTTCCGTGTGAACTCAATAAAGCCGTTATTTCAATGAAGCTGCTATTTCAACTGATAGAAATCCAATAATATCCGAAACATCAAGTTTGTCCAGAAATACAAAGAAAATATAAGCACTGTCCAGTTATGGAGCTTTCATTTTTAAATATAGTAAGGTTTGCTTCTTTTCTTATTGAGTATTATTTATACGTGTAGGTACCCAAGTTTATAATGTATCTTTGTTTGTCTTGCGTTTTTTGCTATACAATTCATCTGATTGCGAAAAAAATTCGGTAAGTTGTTTTGCACACACGCAGAACTTTTCTGAGTTGGTAAAACCATCACGGGACACGGGTCTTCAAGCAGACTAAGTCAGTACTAAAATATTAAGAAATATGCGATGCTGACATGCAACTTGCACTTAACTTGCATTTTACGTGTTTAAAACTTAATAATGTATGCATGTCAATCGAGCCACACCGCCGCGCAGTAAATACTTCGCGGCAAGGACCCAATAAAATTCTTCCTCAACTACAGATGCCATATTCCCCGTATCGGCGAGCGTCAGTTCCCAACTCGGAACAGATTGGTGCTATTTCGAACACACGAATCCGTTCCGAGGCGCACTCGCTACGCTAGTCGGTCTGAAACTTTCGTCCGACGAATCTTGTTACGTCCGCCTCGGGCTGCCAACTTGGACGAAACAATTTGCAAATCGTTTTAGTTCCAATCCTTCGAATTCGTTATGAGTTGGCTTTTCTTGATAGTTTTTTTCACTTTTCTTTCTTTATTTCTACACAGAATCTGGTACGAGTGGAGTGTGGTGAAAAAATATGGTGAAATCTGTTACTCTCAGATTTTGTACATTATTTACATTTATGTAAACTAAAAACTAAGTAATAAACTATACACGGAGGAGCTCGATGGCACAGCGGCTAGCGCGTTTGGCTTACTATCTTGCCCGCTAAGCAACTTTCGCAATGCCGGGTCGCTGGATGGGTGATCAATTAAAAAAAACTTCTCTAGCTCCTCCGTGCTTCGGAAGGCACGTTAAGCCGTTGGTCCCGGTTGTTGTCGTAAGATGACAGTCGTTAAAACCCACCAACCCGCATTGGGCCAGCGTGGTGGGTTATGGCCCAATATCCCCACGTGCTATTGTCCACGTGGGAGGCTTGTGCCCAGCAGTGTGACGTTTATAGGCTGATGATGATGTTGAATAAACTATACTACCATTGTCGCATGTCTTTCTATCGCTGACCTTGACGAATAGCGATCTACTGCTAGTTGTGCATTTTCTGAAAAACATGTCCATGGGTAGCGGTGATTGTTTACCATCAGGTGATACAACTGGCTAATTTGTCATTATTCATAAAAAACTTTTGTAATATTGACAAAATTTATTTTTAAAGTAACAACGAACTATTCGAGTTCAAAAGGTATATGTTTAACTTTTTATCTCAATCAATCTACAGACACGTGTTTTCTTAAAATGTTATTTTACCATAATAAATGTTATATCCATTAACTCCGGTTTCTTCTCGGTGGACCTCGGTAGTCGGTCGGGACGACACCTTCAATCACTTGGCCCCAATCGACCCCACTATTTCTATCAACTGAAGCTCACTTTTCTCGCAATCAATACCAATTATCGCGCGACTTACATATGACGGGGGTCGAATTAACCCCACACGATTAGTTAACTTGGCTCCCGAGTCACGTCTCGACCCTGCCCGAAGGTCAAATTCATAACATCCCCGTGTAGGTCTATAATTAATGTTATGTTATAATGAAGGGCATCGTTCGAAGGCCGAAAGCGCTCGAACGAACAAAGGGTTAATTAGGTATCAGAATAATTAAAGCTTGATAATGTAAAATTGACTCATTATAAATCGGTTGTGGGTATTGTCGTGTGTCCATGTTTAAAAAAGGAAAAATACGTTTACCTTCATTGCTTTTACAGAAATATACGTATAAAGCCTACGTACGATAATCAGTGACCGAATTTTTGTTGGAGAAAAATTGAACGTACATTGCAATACGTGCAACGCACACGTCCTACAAAAAGTTGGTCAGATATCAAATCAGAAATCAAAAAAAGAAAATTCGGCCCAATTATCGGTCCTACAAAACGGGCAGCCTTAAAAATCTGGTATAACAATGAGAAAATACATTCACAGGCATTGGAGAAAGTTGGATTGGTATTTTGTTGCAGCGGAACAAAACAAACGTTTCCCTCCCGGGAACTGGTTCTAGTAACAAGCCACGCAGAACAGAAATAAAAATAGAAAAAATCTTTATTTGATGCAACACAAAACACAACACACAGCTAAGCAGTTCGTCGATAGTACCACTTATTTAAATTGTTGAGTAAAATTAATTGTGCCGTGAACGACGTGCTGCGTAGCGGCTATAGAATAGGTACTACCACCCCCTCTCTTCCCTTGGGTGTCGTAAAAGGCGACTAACAGACTCAACACTGCACATACATCCAACAGCATAGAGCGGCGATATGGGCTCACCTGTCACGGTAAGCAGATGTGCAGTCGCTATTTGGTGAAAAGTGGACTATGGCAGAGGACTGCTTTGCGGTCCTTATTGCCTGTCTCTGACTAACCCTTCGGGGATAATAGTCGTGATTATAGTGTATGTCGTAAAATGAATTCACTCTCTCAAAGTGACTCGCTATCATCGCATTTCTGGATTGACCAGGCCAATTAATAGGATAAAATAATATAATAAAAATTAATATTAATGGGCGCCAGGGTCTGGATGTAGACCCGAATCTGGAGACGATGTCACCATACAACTTCACACAGGTCGAACTCGCAGATCCTCAAATGTTTCACAACTTCCCCAACGCTGGGGGTCGTTGGATGTAAAAGAAAATACTAGGTTAAGGTTTCGAAACCCTAATGTAAAAATATGTTCCTGAATAAAGAACAATTAAACCCAGAGAAGGGGGTACAAAAACCGTCAACGCCTGCTCATCCGCTAGGCGGCGACAGCTCGACTGGCAGCAGGTGGCCGCTGGTGCCCCGAAGAGGCAGGTCTCGCGTCCAGGCTTTAGGGCCCAGCTCTAAATCCTGGCGGCGAGACGGGCCTCTCGAAGCATCTGAAATTATCAACACGGGCACTCTGTGCTGTTGTGTTTCGTCCGGCGAGTGAGGGTTCTGGAGACCCCCCCTCTCACAATTGACATGGCAGCGAACTTTAATTTAGATTTACCCCAGGGGGGTACCGACACGTCCAGTGTCGGAGAATCCCGCTCAGGAGCGTTCTCGCTCAGGCTGCCCTACGTGTTCTGGGGAGGGCAAAAGTCCGCTCGTGCCAAGGCATGCTGCAGGCAGGAGAAAGGCAGGACAATTGGCACCCCCTCCTACGCTTCGTGTGGACTTCTGCAACATCAGGGGAATCCATTCTAACTTGAGCGCCGTCCATTACCACCTCGAGACGGCGAAACCGGCCTCGCTCTTCCTCACCGAGACGCAGATATCCTTCCCTCCTGACATCTCCTACTTGCGCTACCCGGGATACAACCTGGAACATGCATTTGTGCCACGAGCCGCCGGTGTTTGTGCCTATGTCAGGGAGGATATGTGCGTCCGTCGCCTTGGCAATCTTGAAGATAGGGACTTTTCTATCTTATGGCTACACGTCGACTGCGGACGTCATCCTCGCGTCTACGCGTGCCTGTATAGGTCCCACAGCGGTAACATCGGAACTGACCAACTTATCGAGACCGTCCAAGCGGCGACGGACTCCCTTTTTCAACGGACCCCCTCGGCCGAGATTGTGGTATTGGGAGACTTCAATGCCCACCACGTCGAATGGCTTGGTTCACGCACTACTGACCACGCTGGTAGAGCCGTTCATGACTTCGCTTTAGCCTACAGTCTGTCCCAATTGGTAACCGAGCCAACACGGGTTCCAGATGTGGAGGGCCATGCACCTTCTTTATTGGACCTTCTGCTGACCTCGCACCCTGACGGCTATCAAGTCTCTGCTGATGCACCACTAGGCTTATCAGACCACTGTCTGATTCGCAGCACTGTGCCTCTCACAGAAACTTCAAAACCGCAACCAGCGGCTAGCCGTCGAGTCTGGCATTATAGGTCGGCGGACTGGGATGGGATGCAAAGTTTCTTTGCGTACTACCCGTGGTGGCGAGTTTGCTTCTCGCTGGATGATCCTGATGTCGCCGCTGACTTTGTCGTTGATGTGATACTGTAGGGAATGGAACTTTTCATTCCAAACTCTGTGGTTCCCATTGGCGGCAAGTCCCAACCATGGTTTGGTCGTTTCTGCAAAATGGCGTCTCGCCAAAAGCGACAACATTACCAAGCCTGCCAATTGTCCTGCCTTTCTCCTGCCTGCAGCATGCCTTGGCACGAGCGGACTTTTGCCCTCCCCAGAATACGTAGGGCAGCCTGAGCGAGAACGCTCCTGAGCGGGATTCTCCGACACTGGACGTGTCGGTACCCCCCTGGGGTAAATCTAAATTAAAGTTCGCTGCCATGTCAATTGTGAGAGGGGGGGTCTCCAGAACCCTCACTCGCCGGACGAAACACAACAGCACAGAGTGCCCGTGTTGATAATTTCAGATGCTTCGAGAGGCCCGTCTCGCCGCCAGGATTTAGAGCTGGGCCCTAAAGCCTGGACGCGAGACCTGCCTCTTCGGGGCACCAGCGGCCACCTGCTGCCAGTCGAGCTGTCGCCGCCTAGCGGATGAGCAGGCGTTGACGGTTTTTGTACCCCCTACTCTGGGTTTAATTGTTCTTTATTCAGGAACATATTTTTACATTAGGGTTTCGAAACCTTAACCTAGTATTTTCTTTTACATCCAACGACCCCCAGCGTTGGGGAAGTTGTGAAACATTTGAGGATCTGCGAGTTCGACCTGTGTGAAGTTGTATGGTGACATCGTCTCCAGATTCGGGTCTACATCCAGACCCTGGCGCCCATTAATATTAATTTTATATCGGTGTAACCCCACGGTTCTCTAGAGTATCGGCTTTAAACGTGTGAGAGTTTTGATACGGTTAAACGGATTAGAACATTTAATTTAATATTTTTATAGACGGAGTAATTTAATTTTAATTTCAACTTCATACTCCGAACGGTACTGGTGTTATCCCCAACCCCCACGACCATAGCTCGTCCCACTGACATATTAGCTGGCTGGTTAGGTAGTAGTAGGAACAGTATTATAAGATTTATTTGAAATTAAAATTATCACCGACCCGCTTGGTCACTTTTGACTCTTAGGATTTTAGTGTGTTTTAAGGGATGATATAGCTTTGGAATAAGGTTTAGAGTACTTTAAACAGTAAATTATAGTTGGCAAAATTAATAGAAAGTTTGTTGGACTTTCATTTGAGATTGACCCTAGGGTCAATTTCGACTGATAGTTTTTTTTTGTTATTTTCGGCTAAATAAATTAAAAGGAGTAACGTAGATGATTTGTACCTAACATAATATAAGACAAAATTGTGACTAACCCCCCTCTTTTAAATAATAAGAATAAAATAAAATTTATAATTTTATTTTATTGTTGTTGGAAAAAATATTTGTGTGTGTTCTTTTACAATATACTGCCTAGCTGTTGAACATTTTATGGTTTTATTTGATAACAACCCACTGAAGCTTGCGTTTGGGATTTTCTTCCTTTTCCCCAAAAGGGACAAAATCCCAAATGTAACAAGTAATTTAATTTTAATTTCAACTTCATACTCCGAACGGTACTGGTGTTATCCCAACCCCCCACGACCATAGCTCATTCCACTGAAATATTAGCTGGCTGGTTAGGTAGTAGTAGGAACAGTATTATAAAATTTATTTGAAATTAAAATTATCACCGACCCGCTTGGTCACTTTTGACTCTTAGGATTTTAGTGTGTTTTAGGGGGTGATATAGCTTGGTAATAAGATTTAGATTACTTTAACCCTTAGCCACTTACCACTAGTTTTGCTTCCGTAACCACTTACCACCGGTCTAGGAGACCGCGCGCAATAAATGGCTCAATTATGATTAATATTTGAAGTTGGATTAATTTAAATAAAACAGGCAATTCTGAAGTATACTAGTATTTAATGAAAGAAAAAAACACGAAATAAAATCTACCCTATTGGAAATACAACAAAATATCTTCTTAGACTCTAAATTATAACAAAAACTAACGACCTATTTGGAAATTGAGATTAAAAATAATAGAACCTCTAAATTATATATTTTTTAATTATTATCTAAAGTTTACTAATCAAATAACACAAAAAAAACTATTTTAGTGCCACTATTGTTTTTTTTTTAAATAAAATTGCAGCCTAGTGATTTAACATTTTTCGCGGCAGTGAATGTACAACTTAGTAGAGCATTCGAGACATATTAGGGCTTTACATTCGAAATACAGGTACTTCGTCTTGCGTTTTTTCTTTGTGTCACAAGTGGAGCAAGTCTTACGTATTTCCAGCTTATCGCAGCTACCACCTGCAACAGCTGGAGTGTCCGCTTCATTGATTTGGTTGGTGTGTTTTATAATGTTTTCCAGTTTCATCAGTAAAAAACAGATTCCAGATTTCGAGAGGGGTAGAAAAAGCTTTTATAACCGTTCTGTACTCTTGCTTTATTTAAATCTTCTCTTTCTTGTACAATATTATGTTGTAAAGTTCTCGAACGATAATATGGAGGCTCAGACAACCAACGAAAGCGAATTTTGCCAAAAAAAAAGCTTCTTTCTGGGGCGAGATCGCAACTCTGGCAGCGGCACATCTTTGTCTGATGAGGTTTGAACAGACGATACGGAAGGCGTTCTAGTCGGAAGTGAATAAGTTCTTCCAGTTGCTAATGTAGATGCTTCCTTTCCTTCAATTTCAGAATCGGATCCACTGGTTTCTTCTAGGACGTGGTCGTCACCAATATCATCTTCGACATCACTGAAAACTCCATTTACACTGACCTCTTCATCTGACGGAACTTCTTCTAGCCACCTAACAATAAGTTCGTTATCAGCAGCCATTTATTCACTGCAAACGAAAAATTAACGAAAAAAAATAATTACGTAACCACTTACCACCGGTATCACAGACCGCTGACGATGTTCGGGACCTTACCGTGGATAAACGCGGGCACCTATGAAGTCGTTCGGCAGCTCGCGCGGTACTAACGAGAGCGGGGGGAAGGTACATGGACGCACGATAATGGACGATGCGCTCACGCCGAAATATTAACAGAAATTACTTCAACGGTGTCTGAGAGACCGGTGGTAAGTGGTTAAGGGTTAAACAGTAAATTATAGTTGGCAAAATTATTAGAAAGTTTGTTGGACTTTCATTCGAGATTGACCCTAGGGTCAATTTCGACTGATAGTTTTTTTTTTGTTATTTTCGGCTCAATAAATTAAAAGGAGTAACGTAGATGATTAGTACCTAACCTAATAAAATAAAAAGGAAATATTGTGACTAACCCCCTCTTTTAAATAATAAGACTGAAATAAAATTTATAATTTTATTTTATTGTTGTTGGACAAAATTTTAGTGTGTGTCCTTTTACAATATACTGCCTAGCTGTAAAACATTTTATGGTTTTATTTAATAACATCCCACTGACGCTTGCGTTTGGGATTTTCTTCCTTTTCCCCAAAAGGGACAAAATCCCAAATGTAACAGCAGTAAAGCAGGAACTTTCTTTCAAAATAGTTAGACGTGAACACACAACCGATCAAGCTACACAAATCAGTAAGCTTATGATTTAACAATATGACCAAATTGGCATGTATGTGGGAGATTGGCATTTAAATGTAGTTACTATTAATGTTAGCATTGAAAACAAATGTTTGAAGAAAGCAAATTCACCGCAGTAATTAATACGATAAGAAAACACGTGCTTGTCCATTGCCACGCTCCCCACGCCATGCGTCATTAGCGACTTGTTTGTGCTTCAGTATAAAAAGGTCATGCGCTAGCGCCTTCTGGGCATTCTGTACTCAACTGCGGAGCATGACGGAGCTCTGATTGTCGACATGCTATGATGGTGTAACTAAATTATGTATTTTAGTAAATAACTGTGTATGTTACAAGAAATAGTAGTAAGTACCAATTTTCATTATGTAAAATGCCAAATGGCTAATTATTTTAATAAATTGATATTACTGTATTATAATTAACACTAAATGTGTGTATATTATTACTGTCTGGTAAAAAATCTGGTTTTTATGAATATAAATTTATCAAAATCATTACTCTCTTTTCTTAATCTTCCACATGTATATCTACAAAATAGGCTTATTCTAAACTATACTTATATAATACTTTTTTATAAGTTTTACTTTTTTCTTCATCTGTTTCGGGAAGTTTTTTTTTCGCACTTTCAGATGTTGGCAAACTAAAATATTCTGTATGGTATGGTATCGTTTCGGAATTGTCCCGTTAATGCAAAGTTTACGTAAATCGTTTTATTTTACTAGAGATATTATTATTTCTTTTATGTAAAGAGGCTGCAAGTGAATGTTTCGTAGATGTAACAATGCTCTAATGAAGATTTATTGGTTTTTTAATTTTAGTAGTTTTATTTTTTCCTTTGAACCCTTTCGATGTCAACATACCTAAATCAGTCGAAATTTGTTCATAATTTGGTCATAGTATTTTAAGCAAATTATACTGATTTGTGTAGCTTAATCGGTTGTTTGTTCACGTCTAACTATTTTTAAAGAAAGTTCTTGCTTTACTAGGTAGTTTAGGGATATTTTTTTTAAATATTGTTACGGCGAAAGGCTTATTTTTTTTAAATATTGTTTCTTGCTTTACTAGGTAGTTTAGGGATATTTTTTTTAAATATTGTTATTGCTAAGAATAATTTTATTATGAATAAAGATGCCATGAAGATGCGATGAAGATTAGGTATTCATCGTTTATTATTACATAACTATTAAGTGTTAAATAAAAAATAACTTTATTTCATATTATTTTACCCTTTATTTATATAACATTTATTGTTAAATAATACTAGGTATGTTCAAATAATTTTAATGTTTATTGTGCTATAGAAAAATCTTATCTAATTTGTAATTGATTAACTAATTTATAATATGGCATGTCAAATAAAACACATCTACTACTACTACTTTTGAAGACATTCTGCATTCGATTTTTTTAACAGTGAGATGGCTTTTACATAAAATGTTAACGATCATTGGTCCTGCCAATTGGTTTTTAAGTACCTACTGAGGACAATACCCAGTTCGTACATCCTACATGCATAGTCATTCTGTTTTAACTTGTTTTCTAATTGTTTATTGAATGTAATTATCAATGTCTTGCTCAAATTATTAATGACGACCTCCTTGCTCGAGTGGTTTGTACACCGGTTTTCATGGTGTCGCCATCTCTGAGGTCCCGGGTTCGATCCCCGGTCGGGTCAATTTAGAAATTATTGTTTTCTAAATTGTCTCGGGTCTGGGTGTTTCTATGTATAATAAGTATGTATTTAAGTATTTTAAGTATGTTTATCCGTTGTCTAGTAACCATTTAACGAGTTTCTTCGAAGCTTCTCTTGGGCTAGAAAATTGGTGTGATTGTAGAAAAGATTTTTTTTTTTAATAAATTAAATAGTAAAAAATTAGGTTCCGAACTGTTTAATGATTTTAAGTAAATTTTAATAATTTAATTAATTTTAATTAAAAAAAAAATACTAACGTTACTGGTATCTTAAATAATTACCTATGATATTTTTATTAGAAAGAAGAAATTACAGCATAAAGGACAAATTAAAGTGCGTTTGAAATTAAGAAGTCCTTTAAGACCTATAAACTTGTTCAATGCAGTCTTTAATGAGATTCTTAAAGGACATCTATATCGAAAACTATGCTATATAGGTCAAATTAATCTGTATCGATTCAGCTCGAAAAATTACAAAGAATGACCTTTACCCTGAATCGATTGTTTCAAAAATCAAAAAGTTATGTTAATTTTTCTATTAATTTCGTTTTCCTGCTCTCCTGTTGTCCTATAAGACATTTGACATTTTAGGTATCGATGTAGTTAACTATATACATGTCCTCTAAGCACAATAAGTGCGACATCAAAAATGTTAATGTAGGTTGTAAAGACCATTTGAAATTTGAAGTGACCTATAAGAAAGCATACATTATGGGATAGAACTTTAAGTTTACTTACTCTACACTATTTTGTTTTAATACAAAAAATGCAAAAATCGCATATTTTCAACCTTATATATCTCGCTCAATAAATTACATAGTCAAACCTTAATTATACCAATCGATAGAGCTCAAAAAAGGATTAAGGCTGCATTAATAACTCATTTTCGCCAAAATGTCCTTTAAGACGTTTGACATTTTAGGTATCGATATATTCATCCCCGATAATAATCACGACTATTATCCCGGAAAGGTTAGTCAGGCAATGAAGACCGCAAATCTGTCCTCTACCATAGTGCATTTTTCACCAAATAGCGACTGCAAATGTGCCAGCTCAGGTGGTGAGCCCATCGCCGCTCTATGATGTTGGATGTATGTGTCCGTTAGTCGCCTTTTACGACAGCCAAGGGAAGAGAGGGGGTGGTAGTATTCTTTCACCGTACGCCACATGGTTGCCAGGCCACCAAATTCAATAAATAAAGCCAAGCTCTGCATAGATCTGCACGTCGGCGTTTCGCATGCTGTGTGTGTTCTGGACTGCACTTCAGGGACTGCAGGCATAATCAAAAGGCTTCATCATAAGGATTATTTTTTGCTTCATAACATAGTATCACAAATAAAAGGAAGACCATGAATTTTAACATTTGATGTGAAGTTTTGTTCAGAAAAATGAAAAGCTGACATTGCCGTAAGAATATACAACTGTTAATGAAATAAATACATACATAAATTGATTAATTTTGTATTAAAAATGTTAAAATTCATGGTCTTCCTTTTATTTGTGACACTATGTTATTTAGCAAAAAGTAATCCTTATGATGAAGCCTTTCGATCGGTATGATAAAGCTACAGGATTATGATTTTTCTCATGTAACGGGTTCGATTTCCGGTTCAACCATGTATTTATTTAAATATCTATGAATGCAGTTTAAATTGTTTTTTTAAAATCAAATAATGTCTTCTTTCAGTAAAATGTTCCATTTACAATATTCAAGGTACTTTCCCGCCATGTGACATATCCGTGGGACGCCCTGTATATTTATCTAAATTTCAGCGCTGGGCTGCTTTTTAATAAACGTTTGCATAATGAGACTCACATCATGATTCAGTGATGTTAAGTACCTAACACTATTTAACAACATAATATTTGACAGTATATATAATATAAGATATAGATTATTTATTATTCCTCTTTATAACTGACGGTAGTAATATCGAGTTAAGAGATCTATTTAGCAAAAATCTGACGCAAAAGTATTTCAAAAACAATATAAACATCAAGCGGTAAGGCGCGCCCCTTTGCAGATGATAAGATATGGAAGGGAGCTTTGATGTCGCCGGTATTAAAATAATGATATGGCGACGGTTTCATAAAGCTCAGCATTGCAAATGTGACGTAAAGCAATGTATTTTATTTGAATGCTCACGTAGGCACACCTACTTACTTTTAATTAATAATAAAAAGTAAACGTATAAAATATTACTTATAGTGCATGTAAATTTTTGAAATCTTATTAAGGAACCTTGAAACTATATTATAAACAAAGTTAAATACATTACTTTATCCAATCGCTTCTGTGACATTGTGGTTAGACCATATTTTGTTTTTTGTTTACAAACAAACACATTACCATGTAACACGAATAAAATAAAACTATTAAAAATAAACTAAAATAAATCATCGTCATCTTCATTTCAGCCTTTTTCAACGAGTACAATACATAAATACGAAAAACTTAATTTCGAAACTCACAATCACGAATTTCAAAACTCTTAATTTGATAATCCCGAATAACCATTCGAGATCATAAATCTCGAATAACACAATTCCAATACATCACAACTCCTTTTTTGCAAATTCCAAATTACAAAATCCCGAATCTGCGCTTCACGATTGTCTTAAATTTCTAACCTATCACGTGACATACAGGAGTAAGGCAGCTAGTATTTCTGTTGTCTAATAAAAAAAATACCTCGAAATGCAAGACAATCGCTACGCTGAGCTTTGGAATTGTCTTAAATTTTTAAACTATCACGTGATCTACACAGGAGTAGGGCAGCTAATATTTCTGTTGTCCAATAAAAAAAATATGCAATGCAATGAATATGACTGCATTAATCATGCAATCAAGCACCCAGGACAATAGCGACTTGGACGGTTGTTGCCACGACAAAAAAAGAATTGCAATATTTTAAGCAGCAATGAATTTTCGGTAATATGATAATCGGAATTCCGTTTCTCGGACTAAAAACATTTCGGGGTTTTGTTTCTTCAGACTTACGAAAATCGGAAAACTTAAAACTAGAATATTGACGTTCGTGATTTTAAATAATCGTGTATTAAATTTTTCGGAAATATAAAATTCGGAGTTAAAAATTCGGAATTAAGTTTTTCGGAGTTTTAGGGTGTTCCCTTTCTCAACGAAGGCTGTTTTTAGGTTTATAATATCTTTGTTTATCAAACAGTTCCATTTATTATTGTTATGTTTTCTTAATTCTAATTTTATTTTTGTATGATAGTTATTTATTTTTATTTGGAAGTCGAACTAATGTTAATGTAGGATGTGTTTCAGGATCGCAAATGGAAAGCTGTGATCTATTACTTAATATTATGCAAGATGTATGTATTTATAAAATATTCTCTTACTTAGGTAGGTACTTAGTCACTTACATTTTTTTATTTATTCTGCAACGGGTAAGCGCTTGGCCTTCATCTCACCTGATGGTAAGTGACGATAAGGCCGAAGGTGGAAGCGCGCTTCACCCGGAATTCTCATCCACTGAGGAACTGGCTATCTTATGTCTAACTGTCGGAACACTACAATGCTATAAACATCGTTGTTATGGCGACAGACTTAGATAAGATGGTGGTAGCTAGCTAGGCGGACTTTACAGCCCTACCACTAACCAAACCGAGCACACAAAGATGTACCCCCTGCTGGGAATCGAACCCGGGACCTCTGGGTCTGAAACCGGTGTCTTAGCTACTAGACCACGGTGGCGGTTGACATACGAGTACATGACATACATGAAAAATGAAATAATAATCGGGTATCGCAATTACATATAAGACAAACAAACCGCCACTCGCCATTCGCCCTTACGTGTGGCAAAGCCCTAATACTTTTGATGCTGACGTCTCTTTGTCTATTCCAAAATGGTGTGCGAAAATCGAATACCATCTGTATTAATACGTCTTTGAAATTGCGAATACGTGAATGAAATCGAAGTTTCGGCCTCGGGGGCCGCGCCGACTGCGAATTGAAAGTTAATGATCTCGGTCGACCTCCGGCTCATAGGTCGGCGGTTCGATGCTCACTTGTTTTAATATTAACAACCCATTCGGCGGCGCACTGCAGTGTTTTGTTTCAATGTAATAGATGGAAACGCATCTTTTCTTCGTGGCTAAAGCTGAGCTACAGAAAGGTACTTAAATAGGCGCAATCAATATCAATACGAAGAACCAACATCAGAAGTTTCATACATTTAAGTCAAAACAGCTTTGCAATTAGACATACAGGGTGTTTTGTAATAATTGTTAGTGGTAATTTGGGGTTTTTTTGCTTATTTTTATTTTCGCTTTTTGAGGTTGTTCCCACACAAATGAAGTGTTCTTTGCACTTAGTAGGATGGCCCATTTACTGGATTATATCCTCTCGAAGCATGCAGTCTAATACGCATCTTGTCCAATACACGTTTTGTCAAAGGACATAATTTTTTTACTAAGGGGTTTGTACTAAATTCCAAAGTCTTTTAACTTGACGCCAATGTATAAATACTTGAATTATATATATTATTACTAACATATTTATGACCGTATTATTAACTGAAAGACCTCGGCTTTTTATATAAATTAAAAACCAACATTGATTTCTACTTGAACATGGCAACATTAGATTCGGATTGTGACACTTTATGTTATTAAAAATAAAAAAGTGACGCTTGTTTGACGTTTTATATGTCAATAAGCATCGTAGACAGATGTCAAACTGTCACTGTCAGCCGCCAGACTATTCCCGGCCGCACTTTCGTTGACTTGTTGTGTTAGTTAATTAATAGTTGTGTGTATCGTTGCTAAATACTATGTGCGAAAAAGATAACTGTGTTAACGATATCGTTTCTACATTACCGTAGACCCTATAGACACGCCTACTTAATAACCCTACGTTCGTTAACATTAAAAAAATCGGAACGTTCGTTCAGAAACGTACAAAACTTATCAAAATACAGTATTCTTTAACGGAGGTAATTAAAAATCTAATAATATACAGAATGAATTGGTGCAGTTAATTTTTCTTTTATTTTAGTACCAAAAAAAATTTTGGCCTTTGTTGACGTAAGTACCTATTATGTCCAATTCTCAATTTGTCTAAAACGCTGTTTATCCAATTTGCATTCTGCCCCAATAATCGTTTTTCCAAGAAGCCATAATATGTCTAATAAGCATTTTGTACAATACGTACCTATTACCACACCCGTATGTGTTAATATTATAGATATTTATAGCTATAACTCCCTGCTTCCACGCACGCATGATTGAGGTCCAGCCATTCGTGAGTTATGCTGCGTTAAACAAACATGAGGCTTGCATCCTTTATAAAATTATATGTTCATAAAATTCTATAAAAATATTACTAACATCGCACGATGGCTTCTGTATTGGAAATCTGAAGTACCTGCGGAAATATATACATAAACAAATTATGCTTACATTATACATACTTAAAACACTACATGCATTTTGTTTAGATTACATACATACTTACATAGGTATAATCACGACTGTAATCCCCAAAGGTTTAATATAATAGGCAATGAAGTTATGTGCGCCATCTTAGGTTTTCTTTAATTTAGTTAAATTTGGGTTATTTTTTCAAAATTTTAGGTTTTTATCAGTTTAGTTTGGTAAGGTTTGTTTTATTTTTATTTTTGTTGGTTTTTAATTTTTATTAAGTTTTTTTCAATTTCATAATTTTTTGAGTGAATTTCGAAAGAAAAAATATTTTTAGACACGATAATTTGGGACTATTTTATGTGCAATTTATTAAATTTATTTAGTTGGAATGGTTCCAAGTTAGTTGAGTTCGAGTTAGAGGTAGACGATATTGACACTTATTATTACAATGCAATGGTTGCAACCACATTCCTGGGGCCCTACCGTCACCTCTTAGAGCAGTATTACTTAAAGCATAATAATTCAAAGAGAAACAAAATTCGTAAGAGAATTTGAATATTACATTATCTATTTCATATTTTATTTTTAATTTTTATTTGTTCACACCAATGAAATCCTTAAAATGGTTAAACTAGATAATGGACAAATATACATAAACATAGAAAAACACCCAGACCCGAAATCAATTCAGAAAAGCAGTTTTCTCTAAATTGACCCGAAAGGGAATTGAACCCGGGAACTCTGAGATGGCACGACGCCTGACCCGGCGCGCTAACCACTCGACCACGGAGTCCATCGTCTAATGTATTCGAAAAGTTATTAAACTAAAACGCGATCTAAGTCTGACCGTGTTTTGTTGATACCATCCAAGAAACATAAATACTTGAAGTCTTATTGTCACAATAGCACCATACAAATGTTACATACTGAGATAACTATTACAAACGACCTGGAAAACCAGGATGCGTCTGTGAAAATGTTTGCCTCTTCATCTAACTTATTCAACAGTCATTTAAATTTCACCTTTATGACTCAGAAAATAGGGACACAGAGCACGTAGCGTTCCGTTTATCGTGAGCAAAGCGCTGGGTGTGTTTTGTAAAAGTGAATTGTTATTATATCTGTCTATAAAACCTGAGGGACATACATTGCATTTTACAGCACACTTAGCCGACTTGGGTTGCTGAAGAAACTGTAGCGGCATTTGTTTTCTTCCCGCTAAAGATATTGTGTTCCTTTGGCTCTGATTCTATTCAATGAAATGTGGTTGGTTTTGAAATAATCCTGATAAAGCATGGAGTTTTTTGTGTGATGTATGTAATCTGACTAAAAAGGGTTGAAGAGCCCCGCGTGCCGCTCAACGAGCATTGAGCCAGCGTGGTGGGTTTTCTACCCACATGTGTAGAAAGGGCTGTGGCCGGGACCACAAAATACATGATACTAGCGGCCGCTCGCGGTTTCACCCACGTGGTTTCCGCTCCCGTGGGAATATCGGGATAAAAAGTATTCTATATGTTAATCCAGGTTATAAACTATCTGTGTGCCGAATTTCATCTAAATCCATGTAGTAGTTTTTACGTGAAAGAGTAACAAACATCCATCCATACTTACAAACTTTGGCGTTTATAATATTAGTAGGATATATTGATAGCTATATTTTTTTATGTGTTATGTATTGATAGCCAGAGTAACTTAATCTAGAGCTACAGCCGTGCGATTCTCTAAGCTAAAGCCTTGATAGCTGCAGCTGCCGCAGCGCTGACAAATGACTCTGTCTCTTTCATATTCATAGAATTGGAAAGAGACAGCAGATCACAGCCATGCGCGCAGCGTCTATGTGTCGCTTAGAGAATCGCATAGCAGATTTATTTTAATTTTTTTTAGTAAAACTTAAAAAAAACTAAATTTGATCACATATCCACAAAAATACCGTTAATCATGGTCAATCGACCGGGACTCTGACACATTACGATACCACAGGATACTTATGTTAGGTTACCTTTACGTTACACGTGACCTTTCGTTCGCCCGGTATCCACGAGATATTTTTTATTGTGCCGGACAAAATAAATAAAAAAAAAAAAAAAAAAATGATGTCTATTATCTTTACCTACTGAATGATATTACAAAATATGTGTACTTACATATAAAAAAAATCCTGTATTGTCCACGTTTTACCAAATTTCAACTGCACACGTGTTCAGCGTGATAGGTGGTGAGCCCATCACCGATCTATGCTGTTGGATGTATGTGCAGTATTTAGTGTGATGGTCGCCTTTTACGATACCCAAGGCTAGAGAAGGGTTTATTCTTTTAGTGAGTTGAACACACGGCTCCTCCTACTTCATAAAAAAGTCAGTCACATCAGTTCGTAAGTAGGTATAATGTGAGAGAGAACTACACTGAGAAAAACAAGCTAACTACTACGGAGAGTGTTCTGAAGAACTTTTTGATCTAATCCCGCCCTCTCCTTTCCTCTCCCGGACTACACGTGCTGGTCTTAGGAACCACCATCATACTGTACAGACTATCAGTACTCGTACCAAAAAATTTGGCAAGTCGTTCCTCTGTAAGACCATTCGGCTTTGGAATTCTTAGCCGGCGCAAGTGTTTCCCAGCTCCTACAGTCCCGGGTCTCTTAAGCGGGGCGTTAAACGGCATTTATGCAGGCCGTCATGAATGGGTGCGCTCGTTATCGTGCTTATTTCACGGTGGGGAGCGCTCTCATTATTTTGGTCTGCATCGGCTGCTTACCATCAGGCAGGATGCAGTCACTATGACGAGTCATTATATATAAAAAAAAGCTTTTTTTAAAATGTAAACAGTTAAGTTAAATACACATTATGTTAAATACACTAAATGTAAGCACTGTTTGTAATTTGTATAATTATTTTTGTTCAGCGTCACAAGGTTGGACAATTTACTAATAATCTCACAAAACTGCTAAGACGAGACGACAAGAAATTTCAAGGAAAAATCCCTTACGTTCACTTTTTGGCATTTTATTTATGTTGTCATGTTGAAAAGACGACGTTGAAGTTGTTCAAGTACTTACCTACACAGATTCTGTGAGAAGACATTAAAATGAGACTAATTAAATATACCTTACTCGCTGTCCTTTGAAACTTACGCGAACGCTTACGGAAATTATAAAAAATACAAAAAATGCTACACATTGGGTTTTAACCAATTAATCAATCAAAACCAAAAAACATGGACTATAACAGAGGACTTCTTTTGCCTAGTCTCTTTCATGACTTACCCTTTGGGGATAAATAGTATTTAAGTAAGTATTTAATTAATTTATGTATTTAAGTCGTAAATCTATGTATTGAGTTTTATAATTAACAAATTAAAGACTGCCATTTTGAAGGCATAAACCGGGACTGCCGGCTTTAGGTATATGTCTTCCGGTGTACGAAGGAGTTCGAGATGTTTTTAATATGGTGGGAAAATTTCTTGTCTGGCAAGATTGCAAACCTTAGCTGCTGCGCCATCAAACTTCTTCTAATAATTGTTATTGCCGTTTATTTGTTAATCCAATTTAAATTAAGTAAATAATGTCACGAGAAACAAAAACTCATGTGTATTTGCGACTTAGGTACCTATTAAGTCTTTATCTAAAAGATGTCTTACTTAAAGGTTAAAGGACTACATCATACTAATTCGGGTTACAATACTTGATTTGGTTGGTGTTGAGGATTGTAAATTCCGCCTGGCTAAGATGGTGGTAGCCTTTGACTATACGTAATATACCTACATGTCTAGACGGAGCATCGCGGTACAAGCGCTTCTCCGAATCCGCTCAGTTTTTGTATTTATTATTATTATTATATCTTATTTAATGGCTATCGCATGTAGCATTAAGCCAATTTCAAGTGATTTAATTATTTAAAGTATATTTAGTATTATACGGTAGATTGAAATAAAATTGAGTCTCACAACACGTGTTGTTGCTAAAAGAACACGGGAGAAACTCCGGTTTTTGTAAGTATTGAAATTTTGAAGTGTGCGTGACTGCCGCGTATGATTGACACCAGCGCGAATGACCGCCGGGAGGAGCGCGTCAAGCTAGCTGAGTGGCCCGTACATTTTTGGATGTTTTTTTACGGCTAGGTTCTATCTAGACATGTATATAATCAAAGGGTGGTAGCTATCACCATCTAATCTGACGTCTGGCGGCAATGTTAATAGCATTGTTGTGTTTAGATAGTTTAGAGATAAGATAGCCAGCTCCTCAGTCATTGAAATTAGGAAGATTGGGCCATAACTAACCACGGTGGCCCAATGCGGGATGGTGGGTTTATGTGGGCTGGCTCCAATCATTAGTGCGCCTAAAACCGGCCAACTGTGAGTCGGACTCGCCCATAAAGGGTTCCGTAGCAGCAAGTAACATCATATAAAAGTTCATGTAGTTCGTTGTAACTTTGATTGGTGTTTTAATAATAGTGTATATTTTAATTAATTTATGACGTATTAAAAAAACTACTTTACTTTTTAGTTTTATCATTCCCTTATTTTTGAAGTTACAGTTACACACATTTTTCCACTTTGGAAGTGTCTCTCGCGCAAACTTTTCAGTTTAGAAAAAAATGATATTAGAAACCCCAATATCATTTTTGAAGACCTATCCGGATGGATTAGATGTAAAAAAAATAGTTGAGTTTCAGTTCAAAGCATGGAGAACCCCCAAAATTTATTGTTTTTTTCTATTTTTGTGTGAAAATCTTAATGCGGTTCTCAGAATACATCTACTTACTAAGTTTTAACAGTATAGTTCTTATAGTTTCGGGAAAAAGTGGCTGTGACATACGGACGGACAGACAGACAGACGATAACGAATCAATAAGGGTTCCATTTTTTGCCATTTGGCTACGGAACCCAAAAAATGGCGATGCGCTATCGGCAGCCTCCGGCGAATTCGTTTCAAGTTGCGCGGGAAATTAAAACGTCATGACCATTAACACACTCCAGTACTCGTAAATTGTTTAACTTTTCCCATTAAACGGGAACTTCGCACGCGCCTACATAGCTTATTGCCTGAAAGATTGCGCTGAAAATTTTGGGCGGCGAGCGATAATTGAGTCGGCGTTTAGGGGGCGGAATAGTTAAAGGTCATTTGAAACAAAATCAGCCGTCCGCCTTACGAAATTATCATGTGAAAGTAAAAAGGAGGGTAACAAATTTTTTTTTTTTAAGCTTTTATTTAACTTGCAATGTGTGTAATATTGCATAGAGCGGCGATGGCGCAGCGGGGGGAGCTCGATGGCGCAGCGGGTAATAAGCGGGCAACTTTCGTAATGCCAGGTCGCTGGATGGGTGACCAAATTAAAAACATCTCGAGCACCTCCGTGCTTAGGACCGAAAGGTGTACAATTATGAGCTACTGTTCTGTGAGACATCTGAGTTCAAACTAGATTAGTTCCTGATTCGCCGGATTCCCGATTCGCCGGATTCATGTTTCGCCGGATTCTTGTTTCGTCGGAAATATTAATATAGAATAATATCACTTAACTAATGTTAGTTTTACTGAATAATAATGCAGGCTTAAGGAACTCAACCGATTTATTCAGAAATACCTTAAACATAAATTGTACATACGATTTACACGAGCCGACAACCGCCTTCGTCGCTGTCCCGCCAACAAGTGCCGCCAAAAATGGCAATGCCGTTTCATTTCAAATTATGCCTGTCAATGTCATTGTCTGTGCAACTAATGTCTATGACTTTTAATGCCAATATCGTTTCGATTTAAATTAGGCTGAATGCTAGGCTGAATGTCATAGACAATAACACTGTCCGTGCAAATAATGTCTTTGACTTTAATTAACAATCCAATAGTACAGATGGCGACACTTTTTGGTAGGAGCGACGATAACAACCGCCATTCATCCAATTAACAAACTGTCATTGCGTACGAAATAATAGTGATATTATTTGATTTTACTAGAATAAAGAATAATGACAATTATTAAATTTGCACAATTAACAGTCGGCCTTTCCTGACATCTCATTACGACCTCGTAATAGCTGTAAGTAATGCTTTTCATGATAAAATGCAAACATGGATTTTCATAAACCAGTTACCAAAAAGCAAAACTGCTTACAAAAAGCTGCAGCCGCTGCTCCATAAGAAGATCAAAATTAATTTAATTTAGTTTACATCTGATCAGAGGACAAAACAAAACAAGCACTGAAGATTCAATTTCAACAACAAGGATTCGGCCTTCCTGATAACACATTACGGCCTCGTAATAATTTACAGGTAATTGTATTGCTATAATACGTATTGTTAATCACGTAGTACGTTTAGTTTCCACTTTTGTATTTGTTAATTTGTAATAAATATTATAATCTATTGTGTTTTACTTTTATTGCCTTACATATTACTATTATTATAATTACAATATTCGTAGCATAATTACTTATTCTCAACTTCACAAAGAACGATTCATTAAATTAGTTTAACCATAATATTGCAACAAATGTTACTACTTACAGATTGGACACACCAAAACTATCAATTTTATGTATCACTGAGAGTCTAGCTCAGTACTATTATCACTGAGAATCTCGCTCAGAATTATGTAATCATTGAGAATCTCGCTCAGAACTATTTTATCACTGAGAATCTCGCTCAGAACTATGTTACCACTGAGAATCTCGCTCAGGCCAACAGTATCTCTGAGAATCTTGCTCAGGACAATGTTATGAATTATTACCAATATTAACATAATTAATTATTATCATAGTTACCAATGCTATCTCTGAGAATCTTGCTCAGAACAGTGTTATGAATTATTACCAATATTAACATAATTAATTATTATCATAGTTACCAATGCCATTTCTGAGAATCTTGCTCAGAACAATGTTATTTATTATTAGTTCTGCAGGTACATACTTCACCAAAAATAACGGACACACCATGGTAAGACATTTTTTTTTAAATTGTCATATTAAATGTATTTTAAATCAAATCAAATCGCATGCGTGACACATAGTCATGTAAAAAAAAAATCAAAGCGTTTACCAACTAAATGAGTTTATTAATAACAAATATGGTTCTAAAAAAAAAAATAAAGAAATACATAATGATCAGTAATTGATAGAAACACAATAAAATAAAATATAAGAATTAGTAATAGCTAATACTTAACTGATTTAATTTGTTCGATACAATATCTCATTCACTATTTTCTTCATCATCAGATATAGCTTGCACAATAATTTTTTTCATTTTATCTGCGGCTATTACATTATTATACTTTCTACCTCGTTTGTTTAAAGATATTACTCTATAACGATCATTGTCATACACATTAGTAACTTTATAGGGACCAGCATATTTATCAACAAGTTTACCACTAGTTAAACCTTTTTTTATTATCTTTCTTTGAACCTGTACTAAATCTCCTACTTTATAACTAACACTAGGTAATCTTTTTTTGTTTTTTCTTTAGATTTCTTAGAAGATGCAACCATGTTAGATTGGGCTTGAGCTCTTAGCTCAGGTAAATTAGGTACATTGTCATGTTGTTGAGTCATTGGTAAGTCGATATCAAATCTAGGCTTAAAACCGTATACTAATTCGAAGGGACATTTTTGAGTTGTGTTATTTAATGTAGTATTAATACCTCTCTCAACTAAAGGTACCATCTGTTCCCAATCACTATTATTGTCCCCTGTATACGCTGTTAGAGATTGTAAAATTGTACGGTTAAAACGCTCTACTTGACCGTTTGCACGTGGGCAAGCAACAGCATTTAAAATATGTCGAATTTGTTTTGATTTGCAAAAAAATTCAAAATTCTTACTAGTAAAGGCTTTACCTCGATCGGTAATAATACGAGATGGTAAACCAAAAACTCTAATAAGTAAATTCATAGTAGTAACGACGTGCTCTGAACATGTATTTGGTACAGGTTGTAACCAAGTAAATTTACTGAATGCATCTACTATTACAAGCAAATAGGTGTTTGAATTACTCGAAACACAAAAAGGGCCTAAGTGATCTAGGTGCCATGTGTGCCAAGGAATGTTGCCTTTATCGATAGAGTTAAGGAAACCGCGTTGTTTTCCTGCCGGTTTTTTAGCAAATTGGCAAGATATACAACCTTTTACGTATTTGGTGACAAATTTTCTAAGTTTTTCAAACCAATATTGACGCTGAATTATTTCAATTACTTTATTTTCGTTCATGTGACTATTATCATCATGGAACATTTTTGTGAGTCTCCAACGGACTGATTTAGGAATAACAATTTTAAAATCTTGATTTACTTTTTTATGCAATATATTATCACAAACTTTGTAAGAATCTTTATACTCTGAATTTTTAATATTATTAATAATGTTCTGCACTTTTAGATCATCAGTTTGTACTGCAATTATCCAATTTTCTTCAGTAATATGTTGCAATGGCAGAGCACAGCGGCTGAGAGCATCTACATGTTGCATTCTGGCACCAGGCCGATATTGAACTGTGAAATCATAGCTTTGTAACTCTAGCCACCAACGTCCTATCCTTGGGAGCAGATCTTTCTTTGCCCAGGTTGCTCTCAGAGCTTGGCAATCGGAAATGACTACAAAAGGACGACCAAACAGATATACGCGAAATTTTCTGATACTCAGGACAACAGCCATTGCCTCTAACTCATAGGAGTGATATTTTTGTTCGACTGAAGTTGTCTGTTTACTAAAGTAGGCTATAGGTTTAAGATCACCTTGAAGTTGTTTTTGAAACAGAATTCCGCCAACACCGTGGCTTGAGGCGTCTGTGTGAAGCTGGGTTTCAAATTCAGGGTTGTATATAGCAAGAGTTGGTTCAGAAGTTAATGCTAATTTTATGTTCTCGAAAGATTTTTGTTGTTCGTCGCCCCACAGCCATGGTTGGTTTTTTTTGAGTAAAATGGATAAGGGTCGAATCCTATCTGTAAAAGATTTAACGAACCGTCTAAAGTAGCTTGCCAGTCCTATAAATCGTCTTAGTTCATGTAAGTCAGTTGGGGGTCTAAAATCGCTTAAAGCTTGTACTTTATCTGGGGAAGGTTTAATTTCTCCAAATGATATAATGTAGCCTAGGTATTCTAGGCGTGATTTAAAAAGCAACATTTTTCTCTTCGTAAAATTAAACCTGATTTACATGAAAGTTCCAAAATCTTCTCAAGTTGATTTAACCCCTCAGGAACAGTTTTAGAATACAAAAGAATGTCATCGCTATAGGCTGTTGCGAATTCAAATTTAAACTTATCTAGCAAAATATTGATTGTTCTTTGAAAAACAGCCGGAGCATTGGCTAGACCAAATGGCATTCTTTTATATTGGAACTGTCCAAAAGGTGTTACAAAGGCTGTATACCTTTTAATATCAGGGTGCATCCTTATATGATGAAAACCAGCAGCTAAATCCAATTTTGAAAACCATTTTTGATCGTTTAGCCTATCTATTTGATCTTGTATAATAGGAAGAGGATAGCGATCTTTTTTAGTTAACTTGTTTAATTGTCGATAGTCGACACACATTCTAAATTCTCCTGATTTTTTTGGAACAAGTATAATTGGACTTGCATATGGCGAATTGCTAGGCTCTATAATATCTTTGACTAATAAATCCTTGACAATATCTTTAACGATTTCTTGTTCTTTTAATGACATACGATAAGGGCGGTAATAGAATGGTAATTCAGTGGTCAATTCTATCTTCATTTCAACTTCACACTCGCCTATCCTTAATTCAGAATTGTCATTAAAACAATGGTTAAATCTTTGTAATGTGTCTCTAAGAATCAACAAATCATCACCTTCTAAATCAGTATCGAGCTTAATTTCACTTTCATTACAATGACCCCGAGCTATACAACGGGTCGAATAGAGGGTAAGGGGTTGGCACTGTAAGCTGTATACATCTAAATACCCAACACTATCGCAAATTGTTGTTAATTGTTCAGGAATATCAATTTCTTTACTATAAGACCTATGTTCAGAACGTGGGACACGAAAAATACTATTATCGTCGTTATCTTCTGTATAAATTATGATTCTATTTAAACCTTGCACTTGTGGTATCGTGAGGTATTTTGAGCTCAATTTTCATAAGTGGTACCTCATCAACACTAGGAAATTGAAATTCATTATTATTTTCACTTCTTGAGAACGTTAATTTGTCTGATGTTTTAATTATGCAAATACCAGGTAATTCGCTGAAAGCACGACCAACAATCATATCAGTATCTTGGAGACCATCACGAACAACAAGAGCTAGTGTTGTAGCACAGACGCCATCAATATTTAATTGGAGTGAAGATTCACCTTCTGGTGTAATAATTTGACCTCCATAACCTCTAATACTCGTACTACAGTTACTTTTAAATATCAGATTAATTTTTCTAGCCGCTGTTATAGTAATTGTGTTACAAGCACTACCTAAATCAATATACGCTGACAGTTGAAAACCATTAACAAGAGCAATTTTATGATATTTGGAATCGCCTACATCTATTGGGTGAATGTTATACAATTTAGACCTTTTTTCATGATTTTCATTCGGTTTAGCATTGGAGTTTGATTTGAGAGCATTATGTGTTTGAGAATTTTTAAGACTATAACACTCATCACGTTCATGACCGAATTTATCACAGTGAGAACATTTTGTTGAAAATCTACAATCAACTGTTTTGTGACCTAGCTTTTTGCAAAAGTCACAACGTAAATTTTCTTTACATTGGGTGGCAGTATGACCTCTACGGCCACATGTATAACATTTAGGTCTATTGTCAAAAGATTGATTAAGATTAGTCTTAAGAGGTAAGGGATCTATGGCAGCATCAGATAAATAAAGAAGTAAAGCACGTGTATCTCTACAACCCGCACCACGAGCACCTGCCTTTAATAATGGATCGCCTAATGTATAAATTATAACGTCACAAATCATATTATCAGCAAGCTCGCAAGATTTACCCTGTGCTAGTTTTTTATAATAAAAATCTATTACCCGCTCATCTCTTCGTTTGTTGGTTGTCACGAACTCATGTAGCTTGGCAGCGAGTCCTCGGCAAAGTGGAAAGTAGTCAGCAAGGCGCCTCTTCCAGTCTTCCCAAGAAATGTCGATGTCTTGCTGATGTCCAAACCAAAGGAGCGCGTTGCCTTCCAAGTTGCCGGTCATGTAGTAGATTAAAGTTTTCTCGTCCCATCCGTAAATCTTCGCCAGTGACTCCAGCCGATGTAACCATGCGTGAACAGACATTGAATTAGTACTTCCATTAAATTTCGGTACATTTTCTGGTTTCCCGAGAAATCTAAGGTTACTATCGAAGTAGCTTCGTTTATGCATTGGCTCCACTATATTATGTTCATTGTGTAAGTTGACTGCATCCACAGACGGTGGAGGTAGACTACAATTGCTAGCAATGCCTACTGGCAGTAAACCAGCATTCTCAACGTCTATAATTGACGGAGTTTGTGCGGCATAAGTAGCATGTACTTCTACGGGAAGCGATGAAGCCACGTTAGTCATAATCGATGTAGTTGTATTAGTAATAGTGTTTGTCGTACCTGCAGATATGACTGGATCCAGCGTGTTATCTTGAAGTGCCGCATTGGTGGGTAGTTCATCCTGAGATGAATCTTTCTGAATAAGTTGCTCGAGCAAATTTTCTAATCGCTCAATGCGGTCGTTGTTGTTCGGTCGTCGCGAAGTTCGAGGCTTTCACGGTTTCTTGGAGGGCGGAGGCGGTGGCGGCGGCGCTTCTTCATCACTCGATGTCGATAGGATAAGCCGTCCGCGTTTACTCATCGCGGCACGTGGAAGATAATAAACGCGCACTTCTGAACTGTTAGTTTTACTGAATAATAATGCAGGCTTAAGGAACTCAACCGATTTATTCAGAAATACCTTAAACTTAAATTGTACATACGATTTACACGAGAAGACAACCGCCTTCGTCGCTGTCCCGCCAACAAGTGCCGCCAAAAATGGCAATGCCGTTTCATTTCAAATTATGCCTGTCAATGTCATTGTGTGTGCAACTAATGTCTATGACTTTTAATGCCAATATCGTTTCGATTTAAATTAGGCTGAATGCTAGGCTGAATGTCATAGACAATAACACTGTCCGTGCAAATAATGTCTTTGACTTTAATTAACAATCCAATAGTACAGATGGCGACACTTTTTGGTAGGAGCGACGATAACAACCGCCATTCATCCAATTAACAAACTGTCATTGCGTACGAAATAATAGTGATATTATTTGATTTTACTAGAATAAAAAATAATGACAATTATTAAATTTGCACAATTAACACTAAATAAAACATGTACTTAGTTATATTTATTATTGAATGAATTACTATTTTGTTGCCACTATCGGACATAACTTAAATTACCTACTTAGAAATGGGTTCAATTCATTTTTTTTAGTTATGGTGTTTAAATATTCTTTATCTGTTACGTTATTAAACTAAGAACATATTAATATTTTAAATTAATGTAACGATATTCCTTTTATTTCTATACGATATACGATATTTCTATAGTTTTCCTTCACCAACAAAAACTGACGAAACAAGAATCCGGCGAATCAGTAATCCGGCGAATCAGGAACTAATCGTTGGTCCCGGTTGTTGTCGTAAGATGACAGTCGTTAAAACCCACCAACCTGCATTGGGCCAGCGTGGTGGGTTATGGCCCAATATCCCCACGTGCTATTGTCCACGTGGGAGGCCTGTGCCCAGCAGTGGGACGGTTGTAGGCTGATGATGATGATGATCGGCGTTGGGCACCTATCACACTGAGCACATGTGCAGTTATAATTCGGTGTGCCGTGAACTATGGCAGTGGACTTTTTCTGCGTTCCACATTCAAAGTCAAAGTCAAATTATTCATTCAATGTAAAGCTTTTCAGGCACTTATTGACGTCAATACTAATAATAATTTAAAAAAAACAGTTAACTAACTTGTAGTTAAGACTTAACAACTAATCTAACTAACTAACTATAGTCTGTTCCAGACAAACGCGCATCGCTACCCCCAGTACCACTGCACGCCGAAACAGAATCGCGTCGAACCTAAATATAAGCCGTGGCGATAGAATTCTGTGTAAACAAACGTATCTTGGTACGAGACAAAAATGGCGGGCAAGTGTCGCCCCTAGCGACACAAACGGCTAAAACTTATAGGTAATTTCTCGTTTTTTGGGATGAAAGGTGGGGAATGATAAATCATAATGAATTGTTAACTTAAGTTAACACTTCAAGGAATAAATGTGATTTCCATTTATCATATTGATATTGTGGTAGTAGATTACCTAGTCTCCACTGATTCTTTGGGAATCATACGTGTCGAGAGTCACAAAGTGAGTGAAGAATCGTGGATCAGTGTATGTATACTAACTCTGTCGTGAAGGTGGGTGTACAAGCTTGTAATTAACTCGTTAAAATAGATATGTATAATTTAGTATTTAAGAGGGTTTACCCATTTCGGTTTCCCATACAAACTTCCAAGTCGAAATTATTAAAAACCATTTGGTCAATTTCAAAATTTTTAAAAAACGTTTAAATAACTAAGTTAATGCAATTTTAAACTCTTTATAGTGGGCTTTAAATCGCAATAACTTAGCTAAATAAACCTTTTTTAAAAATGTTTTCAACAAACTATTTAGATAGCTGTGTTTTACTTTAGCATGCAAAGTGACATCAATATTGGCTTAACGGTTTTTAAAAATGTCGACTTGGAAGTTTGTATGGGACACCGAAATGCGTAAACCCTCTTAACCATATGTTAGCTTTCCTAATATAAAATAAATAAACAACTTACATAATATTTTTATAATTTATTGTTTTCTGAGGTTTAAGCGAGCACTACACATTGAAATGAAACACTTTTTTACGGATTAACTCGCGTTTAAGTTTCTATTTACTTAGTTTTTTATATTATCCTGACGTTTCGAACCCTTTACTCTTCTAACTAAGAGACGACCAACACCTCAGTCTCCCTGTGACCACGGACCCTCTAAAGGGTTCGAAACGTCAGGATAATATAAAAAACTAAGTAAATAGTAAATTAAACGCGAGTTAATCCGTAAAAAAGTGTGTCATTTCAATTTTTATTATTGAAACTTTCGCATTCATAATGCTATACAGAGTGCTCATTTTGATATAAGGAAATTTTAAACAACGATTCCTTACCTTAAAAAAATGGTTTTGACTTGAGAAAGTTTTCTAGACATCGCATAATGCACGAGATATTAATTTTTCTAAGGTAAATTTGACACTTTGTGCTCTCAGTGTTTCTATATAATACGTTGCGTAACTAGTAGGTAATAAATTTTCATTAAAAATACGCCTCTAGTTGTAGTAAACAACAGGGGGGTTACTCTTGAACGCAAACTCAATCTCAATACAATTCCAAAGCGATTAATATGTATCGATATTGGGATAAGTAAAGATAATTCCGGAACGCCATGTCGATAATAATTTGTACAATCAATTTCCACGCAATTTAATTCCAAAGTGATATATTTTGACATTTTTTAGATTTGTGATTAGAAATTGACTAATGCAATTGTGTTAAGTAAAGTAAGCCTACAGAATAAGACGTGTTTCACTCAACTGGGAATTCAACTAGGAATGTGACCGTGTCCGTTTTGTGGGCGGGCACGATACTCACGATGAGTTGTAGGTGTATCTTAAAGTCAGTCCGAGCCACACCGAGTTCATTGCATTCATTTAATTATTTTGTATGAAAACGGAAAAAAGCGAAAATGCATATATCGGAATAATATATTTCTCATGTCATTAATTAGGCGGTCTGACTTAAAACCTCAATTATCCCTGAATCAAAAAGAGCACGTTGTATAGATATAGGATAAAATGTTTACTAGAAAAAAACAACCAGTCTCAGGAAATCCCACCCCATTCCATTGGCTTTCCTGAGACTGGTTTTATTTTTAAGTAAACATTTTATTCTGACATTATATTTGTGCAGTACTCCTGCTCATGTTCTACAATGTTCCCTGCGAGGGTACCTACACCATATTTCACGGTTGGGCGTTGGAGTGGAACGGCGTCGCTACAGCGCCTGTGATTACTGCGCTCCATTTGACCCATATCTAGGGTTAATTGTGCGCAAAACCTATGCCTGAAGGTGGCGCGGTGGATTTTGGAAAATTTCTAGATTTTTTTATATGGCTACGGTCTGCTCAGAACAGAAGGTAATGGTATAATACGTAGGAGGTCTTTATGCCTAGCAGTAATTAGAGAAGAATAGAATATTAGTAGGCAGATTAGACTAAATAACGAACTTGATGAAGATGTTACTCTTTACTGGTAGAACGATGTAGAAGACATTTTTAAAACAAAAAAATTAATTCTGTTTAAAATTTTAACCGAAATTTTATGTTTTACCATTATTTTATTTTTTTATTTATTTGTTGGATGATCATCCGCCTATAAACGTCCCACTGCTGGGCACAGGCCTTCCCACGTGGAGAATAGCGTTTTAAGGAAATGGGCCTTAGCCCGCCGTGCTCGCCCAATGCCGGTTTGATTAATTTGTTACAAAAGAGAAAACGTTCGTTTATTTTTCTGCGGTTTGATTAATTTGTTACAAAAGAGAAAACGTCCTTTAAGGCTTCGTTTATTTTTTTGTCATTTGGAAAAAAGTTTAAAATAAATGTTTGAGTCCATAGGCCACACAAAAAAATCAGAAGAATATAACGAATTTTTGAATTTACAAATAGCCATATTTTGTACGTTTGACTGCTATTTTGTTACTGCGCCAAGAATTAGGTTAATGAATTTAATTATTTAACTAACTAACTTTGCTGTGGCAAGGCGTTGTGACCTACATTTCGAGTTTATTGTGCGTTGCTGTAAGAGGCTTTAAGCCAATCCGAAGCAGGAATCTGGCGGTGCTTTGTTTCTGGACTTTTCGTATTTTCTAATGTCCACTCCGCATTACTAAGAACATACAAACTACATTGGGAAAGGCGTAGACTTAGTAAGCATGTGATTGCCAATCTGTATTCTATATTTACTGTTACTTATGTCGTGGCCATGTCGTAAAATTGGCCATGAAATGTTCAAAATGTTTTATGAAATGATCATGTTCCAACCTTCGAATAATAACGCATAGAAAGCGAAAACACGCACGATAAATGAGGCCAGTAAAACTAAGCCATACTGGCTTGGTACCGAAACGGTCCGCGTCAGTACTAATAATCTAAACTTATCTATCTATCAACAGTTCCAATTTCCTTACTTTTGGGGCAAATCTGATTCCTCTAGCAACATTACTTGTACACTTGTGTGCGTGTCGCCGAGATAGTACGCGTAACTTACTCCTACATCCATTTTTTTCTTGCCTCACGCCATGAAAGTTTTCTAATACGAGACTATCGTTCCATGCGTTATTATTCTATGGTTCCAACTTAACCTATTCATGAAATGGCCAAGAATTCCATGATATGGCCAACATTACGATATGGCCATGACACATACATGCAGACATACATTCACGACTATAACCACAGAATAACTAATAGTACTACGTACAGAATGTTCACTCTCTAACGACTTTCACGCGAAATTGAAACTTAACCTGTAACCTGTGACCCTCGGGTCACAGGTTAAGTTTCAATTTCGCGTTCATATTTCGTTAAACAACGATTATCAAGAGGGTTAGTCAGAGACTAGGTAATAGACAACAGAAGCAGTCCACTGCCATGGTCAAAGTTTCATCAAATTACAACTGCACATGTGCTCAGCGTGATAGGTGGTGAGCCCATCGCCGCTCTATGCTGTTGGATGTAGGTACATCATAGGCATGCACATAGGTATGTGCAGTCATTAGTCTGTTAGTCGCCTTTGACGACACACAATGAAAGAGATGGGTTGATAGTGTTCTTTTAATGAGTCGCAACCACACAGCTCGGTTGCCCCAAACTACTCTGTTTCGAAGGGTATTTTCTAAACAAATATCATTAATACCAAGCCGTCAAACCAGTTTGCTTGTTCCAGACTGTTATATCGGTCACTCTACATTAATTAAGTGTGTAAATTTAGTGTGTTTAGTGTGTACATTTTTTTTTCTCTTAAATAATGGCTTCGTGCGATCAGCACATTTAGCCAGTGTCAAGTTTTTTAGTAATTATTATTTTAATTTGAAAAATGATGTTGCACTGTTTTGTTTTATTTGCTAACACTAATGCACGTTCACGAACACTTAACAGTAAATAATCCAGAATAAAATGCTTACTAGAAAAAAAATCAGCGGTTTTTTTTCTAGTAAACATTTTATTCTAGATCTATATAGCATTGTGAATGCAAAATTTCAATAATAAAGTAAATAATCCACCATTATTTCACATTAATATTCGACAAAACACATTTTATAGAAAATAAAACAAATCTGCAGACATGACGCTTCACTTTCCCGCCAAGAAGTCTAGTCTCTTCAGTCTCTTGTATGCCTGAAAGTGTTTTTTTTTAATTATATTGAGCCGACAGATGAGCGTTCGACCTAGTGCTTGATGGAACGGGCAGTTAGCTGCAAACAGCAAAAAATATTTTACTGCAGCTTTATATAGAACAGCTTTGTGCTTAAAAAGTAACTTCACACAGTTTCGTTATAATTAAAACTTAAATGAAACATCTCTCGCACAGCCAATTAAAAAGTTTGTTCTGAAATTTTGGATTATGGCCGTTACATAGCCTTTAAATAATTTAATGGATAATTTTATTACCTGGAGCAGCGGAATTCTGAATTCTCCACATGAGAAATAATGGTTTTTGTTGTCTTTTGGTTTTTTACCTTACATTTTTAGGTTATAAATATATAAAATTCATCATATTAGTAACATAAATAGAAACATTTAGACGGGCTGACACAGACGACGACCGGTGCAACACGGTCGCAATATTATTATTTTTTATTTTTTTTATTTTATTGTTTAAGGAAACATACAGATTCATTATTACACATATAAACAATAATTTATAGATAATACAGTAGCATTTAAAGTTTCCACTAATGAATTTAACAAAAGAAATATATTGTTGAAAAAAAGACAACAGTGCGGAAAACAAATGAAAAAACAAGAGAAAACAATTCTTAAATTAAACTTTTGGTTGAAATAAAGAAAATATTTTTTACACCTAAACTTTAAACAACAGAGTTCAAAGTTCAAACAATTATAAAATGATAATATAATTTAAGTAGGTAACAGAGTGTATTAAAATTCGGTTGCTTTTAAAAGGCTACGAAAACGTCCAATACTTTCGTGAAATATGTCGATGTGGTTGAAAGAACTATTGAATTCATTAACGACTCTTATAATATAACTATTGCGTCTATAATTTGTCTTGCACAATGGCGCAAAGAATGTATTTTTGTTACGAGCACTCGGTCTGGAACACCTAAAAAATATTTTACTCAATAAGTAAGATGAGTCTACACAGGAATGAATTAGTTTATACAATAGAATTTGATCTCGATGTGATCGTCGACTTGCCAGGGATTCAAGAGTATCAGTATCGAAAAGGTTAAAGCGATATTTTAGACGTTTTTTAAACTTGTTCTGAATACCTTCCAGTAAGTCTTTATATTTTAAATATAGAGGGTTCCACACGCTGGATGCGTACTCCAATTGCGATCTGACGTACGCATTGTATAATAAGATCAACGTGTTCACATTTTTAAAATCAACACTTTGACGGAAAATGAAACCTAGCAACCTATATGCCTTCCCCACGACTCTATCGATATGTGATTCGAAATATAATCCACTATCAAGCTGAACGCCAAGATCCCTAACCTTTTTAAATCATTAACTCTTTTTAAATCTTTGCCATTTAGTTGATGTTTATAAGTTATAATATTTTTCTTTCTTGTAAATGTAATAATATTGCATTTATCTACATTTAAATGAAGTCTGTTGAGAGCACAATATTCACATAAACGATTAAGATCGCTTTGTAAATTGTCACAATCATTCTGTGATTTAAATCAAATATCGGGTATATAAAAAGGTATGCGTAGGATGCCTATAATAAGTAGTTAGAATTATTATTAGTGTAAATATTATAACATGTATTATTCTGTTCTTAAACTGTTCAGGCCGTTCGTCTCTGGAACTCGCTTCCAGTTGCGATCAGGCATGCGCAGTCTGTGAACACTTTTAAAAAGCTCTTGAAAATCTTCTACCTCTCCTTCTGGCTGCTATTTTCGCTACTCCCTACCTGAGACTATTATGTATAAGTACTGTATATGTATATATTACATTACACACTATGTATGTATGTATGTTTGTTTAAAGTTTTTTTTTGTGATAATTAAAAAGTTATGATAAACTTTGACATGTTTGTACCTCCGATTTTAAAGTGTTTAAGTTCTCTCCATCCGACTGGTTGTCTGGAAGAAATCGCTTTATAGCGATAAGACCGCCAAATTGTAACTGTATAATGTACTTGTTTTTTATGTTTTGTGTTTAATGTAAACTGTTACAATAAAAGTATTATCTATCTATCTATCTATTCTAACTTAAAGGAATACTGTAGTGTTAAAACAAATATTCAATACACTATACATCCCAAATTGAATAATGTCGCTCTAGCTATATTTTTCAACACTATTCTAAATTTAATCTAATTCTAGTACAATTACCTACCTACATAAATTATCTTCAATTTTTTTATACTTAAGCCAACACTTTTGCCGACCTCCGTGTTCGAGTGGTTAGCACGTCGGGTCTGGCGTCGCGCCATCGCTGAGGATCCGGGTTCAATTCCCGATCGGGTCAATTCAGAGAACATCTGTTTTTCTAAATTGATTTCGGGTCTGGGTGTTTTTTCTTCTGGACATCAGAAGCATTTGGTCGGATGTGCAAATCAGCGAAAAATGACTTTTGTACCAACGATATTCAGTTCGTTGAGCTCTTTCTACCCATCTTGGAATCTTATTTCTATCTCATTGTGTTGCTAAGATATCACAGGTGCATAATGTCGTATGTTAGTTCTTATTCTAATACATAGAAGCATAATGGCTTAAGCATTACAATCGTCCTCATACTTCTAAAAAAGTATGCATAATAAGTCGCAAAGATGGTTACACCTTTATGCTTCCATTATAAATTGACCCAGAACGACGTTTTACGAACGATTGTATTTGTATATAAGTCGTTATCCATCGAATTTTGTTTTGTTAACACATTGTATTTATTGATAGGACTTTATGCTCTCACAAATAAAAATAGAATCATAGGCTCAAAGTCACATACGATATTATGCTTTAAAATAATATTTTAAAATTGTTACTACCAGTGGCGATACGATATTATGCCCCGAATAATTTTAATATTAAGTCTATAATTTAAAACGTATGTAAGATAAATGTGGATGCTTTTGGCTCACTGCATTATTTAGGTAACTAATTTCAGATCAGACACACTCGGTGGAGTTCGGGCACGGTCGGTTAAGTCGTAACTATAGACAAACACCGGCCGGCTCGCGCGCTTTTGCGTCAGTAATGTCACATGAGCGCCATTTTTGTTTGGGGTCAAAGCAGTACGCGTTAATTTGCTGTTAAAACTTTGTTTTAAGTTGTGATACAATGCTTAAAAGTATAATAAGTGGATTTTAACTTCCCATCAGCAAAAATACATGTGAAATAACGTGAAAAATGGACGAAGAAAATGAAGTCGTAAGCATAATTTAATTAATATTCTACTAGTTACCAACTTATTTCATACTTTAACAACAATTCAACTTTTGTTGGATTGTTTTAAACTACAATGATTGTTTTTTGTTATAGCATGAGTTTTACCCAGTTAAGGGGCGACATGTAGAAATGGCAGAGCGACTGTATATCGGCCTAAGGGGTCGCGTGTGGTGGTAGAGCGGAAAATTTCCTCACACTGTTCCTCCAAGGGGTCAGTATGAGTGTGAGGTTAAGGTAGGGGTTCTTCAGACTCCCAGAACCGTTCCAGACTCTTACTTACTACTTAATGTCATGGGCTTATTCACTTGAGTCTGGTTGTGAGCTGAGTTAGCATGTTGCGCAGGCTGCGCGTACAAATCCTCAATCTTCTATTAATGCGAAGTCGAAGATCATGCCGAAGGCTATGGGCTTGCCAGGGCTCAACGAGACCTTAGTCCCGTCCAATACCTGACTAAGAACGTCTGACCCAAATAAGAGGTCGATCGGGATTGGTGTGTGGTAGTGCTGATCAGCCAATGGTACGGGTGGCTGGCCTAATTTGTGTGAGATGTTTGGTACCTTCTCCAAGGGAAGGTAATCAGTGACATTCTTTAAAATATGAGCTGTAACTGTAATTGTGGCAGTATCATTTTGCGTGGGGCGACATACTATTGTTATTGCCGCTTTTGACTCATGTGTGTGCTGATATCACAAACATTATAAAGAGCTTAATGGCAGAAAAAGGAGTGGCTTCAGACTGCATAGCCAAAGAATAGATTTATAGAGATAATATTACCACAAAATTCAATTCGAGCTTCAAACTGACTTCAGTAGACTCCTGTGTTGATTGTAATTCGTTTCAAAGGAAAATTTTTGATGTTACTGATCATTTCAAACAGAAAAATAACAACTAATTAAACAAAAAAAAAGAGCATCAGAAACTGGCTGCAAAAAAGTATGGATTGAAGAGGAAGGTCGAGCAAGTTAGGGAAAAAAAATCGTTTTGATGGTTGATATGCAAAAATGTATGGCTATGCCGAGTTTAACGAACTCCAAATCTTTTTATTTAAAATCTTTGACTCAGAAAGCAACGTTGTAACTTGCAACTAACATGATATGGTCGGAAAACATAGGTCCGCGAGGACGAAATGAAGTTGCTTCCTGTTTGGTACGTTGGGCCGAAGAAAACCATGATGTAATCTGGTGCAGAGGGCATAACTATTTGGTTCGACAATTGTGCAAGTCCAAACCGCAATACGATGGTTGCCATGGCCTACATGTGGCTGATGCACAAATTCCTTCATATAAAAGTCATCAATCACAAGTTTATGCTTAAAGGACACACACATAGAGGTCGATCAAGTTCACTCCCAAATCGAAAAAAAAGAAGCAACTCTAAACCATGCAAATTGCAATACCGAGAGATTGGTCGCAATTTATCAGAACTTGTGATGGAAAAAGAAAGTTTCATGTGTTCGGCGCGGAACTATATTAAATTTCATAGATTTTACTATGTTACACAAAGAAACGCGTCTTTCGTTTAACGAAAAAAAAAACAGCGATGGCAATGACATAAAGATATCTGAATGCGTTTGGCTTCAACTGCGAAATGAAAAGCCGGGTATTTTATATTTTAAATATTCTTTTGAAGATGATTTCCCACAAATCTCATTTTTCGAAATCCAGCTAGAAACATCAGCTATCCAAATGATTTGTTTAATGTAAGAAACGTGCAAAAACCAATATTGGAAGCGAAGTATCAGGATATATTAAAACTACTTAACTGACTCTCTGTAGAGTATCGTGCATTCTACGAAAATTTACCTTACCATGACAGAGAGACTGATTTTCTACAGAATGAATAAAACAGGCTCATAAAGATAAAAATAACAGTAATAGTTTTGTTAACGTAAATGTTTAGGTGATGTTGATTATGGACCATTTAACTTGGATCCCTAATGATTGTTCGTTTTTTATCAATAAAGCCAACAAGACTCTGTTGATTATGAGTACTCAGGAATTTTATTTGGCCCTTAAACAGGAGCTTCGGACATGAATTAACGACTAAGTCGTAAATTAGCGCGTTCGGCTTGCGATCTTGCTCGCTAAGCAACTTTCGCAATGCCGGGTCGCAGGATGGGTGACCAAATTTAAAAAAAACATCTCGAGCTTCTCCTTGCTTCGGAAGGCACGTTAAGCCGTTGATCCCGGTTGTTGTCGTAAGATGGCAGTCGTTAAAACCCACCAACCCGCATTGGGCCAGCGCGGTGGGTTATGGCCCAATATCCCCACGTGCTATTGTCCACGTGGGAGGCCTGTGCCCAGTAGTGGGACGTTTATAGGCTGTAGATGATGATGAAACAGGAGCATATATATACGTATTTCAACATGCATTACAAAATGTTATCATTTTCTAGAGGCACAATAAACGTTTACCAGAAACGCGAAAGGGTTATGAAATAAAATTATTAGCATATGTCAGATATATCAGTGGTAGATACTGGGTAATTCATTTTTTGAGAAGCATACAGTCGTATGTCGGAGTTTTTTTAAAAAACCTTATTTTTCTTATTCTTTCTTGTTAAGATGGTAGAAATAAGGTATTTTTACTTATTTAAAATTATATCAAAGAAATAAACAGAATTGCTGATAATATTTTAGAAATCAAATTCAAAATAACACAATTTTCTTTTTGCTCTCCTGTAAAGTTAGCAAAATGGCATATCCGTCATAGTTCGTCCAAAATTTCTCATTGGTAAACATCTGTGTTTGTTTGCTTCGTAAAATTTATTCGATATTGGTGTATAAAACAAAATAGCAGTGTCGAGTGTGTAATATTCGTTCAGCTCGTGAACCCAGCTGTCTAGTGGTGAAATCAATTTTCCATTCCGTGCTGCGGTAGCCGAGTAATAAGTAAAAACATTACAAAAATTTTTAATCGGCCGTTACGTTCCTGACCTACGACAACCCGCCGTGCACTCGCGGTGACGTTGCACCAGTGCTGTGTGAGCGGTGCATCGGTGTTGTGCGAGCGGTGCATCCTATTCTGCGTACCTGCGTTACGGTTTACGGTAGTGTATATTATTCTCTGCCTGCGTTCGTTCGCTATGACGTCACGCGTAATCAGCTGTGCGGGGTGTCGCGGTGTTGTGGTTGTGGCGGAAGATTGCGCTTATATGAGGTGCGCTAATTGTAAGCAGTTTTATGATATTTTATGTGCAAATTTAACGGCTGAGATATTTGATACGCTGTCATCGGAGTATAAGAAGTCGTGGACGTGTTCTGAATGTCGCAGCAAAGTACCAAAGACCGATAACTCGCATACACCCGTAAGCCAGCACTTGTGCCATGATATGAGTATTGTCAGTGACTGCCCGGACCCGGATGTATCGATGCACACCCCTGTCAATAATATCACGGTCCGTACCCGAAAGTGCTACGCGGAAACAGCCAAGCAATACGAGTCTGATAGTCCACAAAACAGCGCCGTGGCATCTGTAATGCAGGAAATGAAGGTAATGCAGGAAGAGTTCCAGGCACGTTTAACCGCGAATATTTGCAGACTACTAACTGATCAGTTCAACACCTTCAAAACTGATATGCTTGACAAAATCACCTATCTAACAAGTCAAATTGATGAATTGAAAATATCATTTAATACCATGAACCAAAAGAACCGTGTATCAACACAAGGTATTGTTTCCGGGACTACGTCGGTGCAGCGCTCTATAGATCTCGGTAGGGATCAAATTAAGCCGAAAGCTCAAGCCAGCCCACAAAAGAAAAAGAGGATTACATCCAGTAAAACCGGCACACCTACCCCTTTTTTGGCTCCGGCTCCGGCTTTGACTCCTGTGACTGTGGCTGACCTTGACGCTGGAGGAAGAAGTAAGAGTCAAGTTGCAACCAAAAATCCGGACTCCGAGTGGGTTGAGGTGAAACGCAAGCACGTTCGTCCCTCGCTGCCCGGCGTACTCCGCGGTACGGCAGCACCAGGAACTACTACGCTGCGCGCGTCTGAGAGGTGGAGGTACCTTCATCTCTATTACGTGCAAGAAGGTACTACAGTGGAGCAGGTACGTGCCCACCTCCAATCCATCTGCGGAAGTGATGTTTGCACTGTTGATGAACTAAAACCTCGCGGGCGTTACTCATCCTTCAAGCTGGGTGTCCCATCTAAGAAGGCCGACGGCGTTATGTCGCCGATTAATTGGGCTGAAGATATCTGCGTAAAACCATGGCGACAGAACTTTCGTGCCAAAAACGCAGCAGATAAAAGTACGTAAACTAGTAATTTGTTATCAAAATGTCCGAGGTTTACGTACTAAAACTAATATCTTTACAAATAATGTGACACAGTGTAATTTTGATTTAGTAGTTTTGACAGAAACTTTCTTAAATAGTTCCATAAAAAACGGCGAATTGTTTGCTTCGAATTACGTAGTAGTGCGCAAAGACCGCTTGGGTGACTCAGGGTGGGGGGGAGTGCTCTTGGCTGTGCGAAACTGCTATTCAATTCACGAGGTAACGGTTATAGACGGACTGAAGCCTGATATGGAACTAATTTTTGCTATTATTAGTGCGAAGCACTTAAAATTTCTATGTTGTGTTGTTTATTTACCGCCTAATTATACTGATGACCAATATCTTTGCGTCTTGACTTGTATAGAAAATGCTATTTTGACATATTCTACCCTTAATGTTGTAATATTAGGTGATTTTAATTTAAACTCCTGTAGCGTTAATGTTAAGACAAATTTTGATTCATTTTGTGACTTTTGCGGGCTACAACAACTAAATAATGTGTATAACAATCGTGGTGGCATGTTGGATCTCGTCTTGGGCGATTTTAAACCTAATCAGATTATAGTGTCCGAGGGTGCTGAACCTCTAGTGCCTATTGATGAGTACCACCCTCCGCTTGAGGTGACTATCCGGTTTCCTTGTGGTGCTCCGGTACTGCCGCCGCCCCTGCCCTCGCCTCCACCCGCCTCACGCTCGGGATCTAACCCTGGCTGGAACTGGCGTAAGGCAGACTTTCAGAGCCTGTACGCGGCGTTAAGTGGTTTGGATTGGTCGGAGTTGTTTATTTTAAAAGATATTGACACAGCAGTAGATTTTTTCTACACTAATCTATATGATTGTGTTAGCCAGTACGTTCCGGCTAAAACCCGCCATATGCGGGACCATAAGTACGTATATCCAAAATGGTATAACGCATATATTATAAATAATATTCGTCAAAAGTATTACCATTTAAAACGGTTTAAGGCTGACGGTAATGAAATTAGTAGAGAATTATTTAAATATTATAGATGGCATGTTAAAAATTTAATTGACAATGCGTATAAGCAGCACTTACATTTGACACAAGGAAAAATTGTTGACGATCCGGCTAAATTTTGGGAATTTATAAAAGATAAGAAGAATGACAGGCGATGTATGGATGTTTATTCGTTTGGTGACGTTGAAGTTGTGGGGCAGGCAGCTGCTGATGCTTTTGCAAACTATTTTAGTTCCGTGTTTCAAAAGGAGGTGCCTTTGTTGAATCCTTTAGAGGCGGCACAAGCCGTGAGCTCGCATGCTGATGCCACTTTGATTTCTATTAGCAAAGTAGACAGATCCGATTTGAAAATGGCGGTGAGGCGGCTCAAACCAAGATCGTCGGGAGGTCCCGATGGCATTCCCGTCTTTTTAGCTAAGGACTGTATATCTTCGCTCGAGGATCCTCTCCTGTATCTCTTTAATCTGTCGCTGGCCCACTCACGGTATCCGGAGTTTTGGAAAGTATCTAGGGTCACTCCGGTTCCTAAAGGTGACCCTAGCAATAACGTTTCAGCTTTTAGGCCCATTGCGGTGCTACCGGTCTTTGCAAAGATATTTGAGACAGTGTTGTGTTCGCGAATTAATGAACAAATTAGAAATCTTCTACATGACAGCCAACATGGTTTTAGGAACGCACGGTCAACTATTACAAATCTTGTGACGCATATTGACTACATTTATTCTGAGTTGGATGCTGGTCGGCAGGTGGATACCGCCTACTTTGACTTTAAAAAGGCTTTCGACCTGGTTGATAATGATGTCCTGCTACGTAAATTGGCGGTATTAGGATTTTCACCAAGGCTGCTCGAGCTTTTTTCAAATTATCTTCGCGATCGACGTCAATTTGTTAGAGTTGGGGGATTTGCCTCAAAAGACTACTACACGAGATCCGGAGTGAGTCAGGGAAGTACCTTGGGTCCATTGCTTTTCCTGATCTTCATCGACGACCTACCCAAAAGCATTAGTGTCTCTAAGTGTCTGCTCTTTGCCGATGACCTTAAATTGAGCCTAGGTGTTGATAACCCATCAGATTGCGATGCTTTGCAAAGGGATATCGACGCGATGAGGGACTGGAGTAGTACAAACCGTCTTCCATTTAATAGCAGTAAATGTAAAATTATTACTTTCACGCGTAAACGCTGCCCACTTAACATAGTTTATAATTTATCTGACGCTCCTCTCGAACGGGTTAGTGACATACGGGACTTAGGATTACAATTGGACTCAAAACTTGACTTTCACAACCATGTGACGACAATATGTAAAAAGGCTAACAAAATGCTGGGCTTTGTTATGCGCACTTCATCGCAGTTCGACAATTTGGGTGTTGCAATGGTACTTTACAATGCCTATATACGAAGTAAACTTGAGTATGGTGCAATAATTTGGGATCCCTACGAAGACAAATATATTCTTATGTTAGAAAGAGTACAACGAAAATTTGCACGCTGGATTTACAAGAAAAAGTATGGATACTATCCTTACCTATATCCATCTTCATTTGTAGCTGGTATGGTCGAGTTGGAGACCCTCAAACTCAGAAGAGTAATGCAGATCATCATGCACTATCTGTCAATTATTCACCACAGAATAGATTGTATACATGTATTGGATAGGGTGCGATTGCTTGCTCCGAAACGGTTGGGGCGGGATGATGGGGGGACGGTTGCGCCGCGGCGGCGTCCCCGCCTTCTATGGTGGCCTCAGACGCGCACCACATTTGCTGCGCACGCACCTACTATTCGTGCATTACGCCTCATTGGGGATATGATCGCCCATGACTATGATATCGACATATTTGCCGACCACCTTAGACAGTTACTTAGGAAAGCCCAATCATTTGTAGATAAATTTTATTAATAGTAAGACTAAAATGATACCTGGATACTGACATTTAATATTTGACCTTATTTTATATTTTATTTATTCTAATTTTGGTTTTTTGTAATTTATTAGTAATAATTGTATTGTGACATTGTATTTTGACTTTTATTTTCCTTTCTTTTATTATAATTTGACATTGTTTTATATTTCAATAATTATTTTAATTTGGAATGTGCTTGACTCTTTGTGTGATTATTGGTAGCTATTGTATTATGTTGTGACATTGTATTTTGACTTTATGACATTCACATTTTTAACTTTTTTTATATTATTTTCCTAATGTATAACATGTTTACTTGTTTGATTATATTTCGGTGATAGATTCTAATTTTAAACTCGACTAGGTTTGTTTGTAATTAGCTTGCTGACGTTTTGGTCTACACTGTAAGTCAGCAAGTACACCTTTTCTTTAAATAAATAATAAATAAATAAATAAATAAATATCCAACCAAATGCTTCTGATGTCGAGCTATGTTTATGTATATTTAGCCGTTATCTTATCGTATTAACGTGTTTCGAAAGAATACTTATTTTGGTCTAGATAATTGGTCTGAGTTAAACAAATTTTGTTTATTTATTTATTGAACACGTCACTGAGGACGTCAACCCCTAAAGTAATCTTCCAAGGTTTTTGTAGATGTACGTCTCAAAATGCTATAGGTAACAAAGGGCTCGGCTGAGTAGCCGTTAGACCCCTCAAAGCATGGCTGGCCGAGCATGGATTGAAGTACACAAATAATATTGGGGATGAGACTTAGTTTGGCCTAAACAACTTTTCGGAGACGCTCTGGAGGCGCTAGGGGGCACGACAGTTTTCGTGAAATATCTTACTCGTGTGAGAATTCAACGTTTTGTTTTTGTATTAAGAAGAAAATGTTGGAACCATTTTTCTTTTGAGAAACCTCGGAAAATAATGGGAATTCCACCTCGTGTTAAGTGGGAAGTGTTGACGTGAGGCTATTACCGGAAAGACCTTATCTCACTTAAGTTAAATAAGGTGGACTCGTAAATTATGGCGCAATATTTTTATTTAAGTACATACGCATACACACTAATTTTATCATTTATTTATTGCACACTAGCGGCCGCTCGCGGTTTCACCCGCGTGATTCCCGTTCCCGTGGGAATATCGGGATAAAAAGTATCCTATGTGTTAATCCAGGTTATAAAGTATCTGTGTGCCGTATTTCATTAAAATCCATTCAGTAGTTTTTACGTGTAAGAGTAACAAACATCCATCAATACTTACAAACTTTCGCGTTTATAATATTAGCAGGATGTTACTTTGCTTTTTATCGGTTGTGAGTAAGAAGGGTTAGTAAGTTACTTGCATAATGACTAATTACGTACACGCATATTGACATACACTCGTTTTGACTTACACGCGTTTAGACCTCTAGAAATGGTCAAAGTCAATCGGAGGGCTATAATCCTATAAACATACCTTAAGCATTATGTATTTTTTTTGTAATTGGACTTCTTAAGAGAGGGGGTGCCGCGCGATCGTAAAAACTGACTTAGGTCTCCTAATGAACTTTAAAGCAAAATCAATCATATTGATATTTATACCTAGAACAATTCTGCTTTGAAGTTTTAGACCTAGTAATTTAATTGGAACAATGTTTTTATTCTGCGAAACGTGCAAAACCATCACGCGCTTGTGTTAAAAATTAAAATTTATTTTTTAAAGAAATGGGTGCCCTGCGTTATAATAAAAATATTTGCATGTAACAATTAAGTATTGTTTTATGCGTAAAATTAAGATTGTTGTCAGAAAAATATGTGTTTAGGAGCCACTAGATTTATGTTCTTATTGTTTGTTAATGTTTAGAGAATTTGTTTAACATCTTAACAAGACCATGACCTTGTGGAATGACCAGGCTAACTTACATAAGTTCTTTTAATGTATTTAACTAATTCAGCGCATAGTAGGTACAAGTGACTTAAAAATACGCAAATTTTCACAATTTCTTGCAGGACACCCTTAATACGTACATACATACGACTATTCCCCCAAGGTTTAGTCAAAAACTAGGCAAATGCACATGTGCCCAGCGTGACAGGTGGTGAACCCATCGCCGCTCATATGCAGTTGTATGTATGTGCAGTCTTTAGTCCGTAAGTCGCCTTTTACGACACCCAACGGTAGGGGGTAGTAGTATTTTTTCACCGCTACGCGAGTCAATGCGACACGGTTAAAGTATATCATCAAAAGAATTAACTCAAATTTTTATTTTTATTTTTTTTATTCTGCAACGGGTAAGCGCTTGGCCTTCATCTCACCTGCTGCTAAGTGACGATAAGGTCGAAGGTGCAAGCGCGCTTCACCCGGAATCCTCAACCACTGAGGAACTGGCTATCTTATCTCAAACTGTCGGAACACAACAATGCTATAAACATCGTTGTTATGATGTTGTATATTTACAAGCAAAGTACTTACCTCACCCCATACTGCGTCGCGAAGGCTATGTTTTCCATCCGTTCGTTTCCCCGCGTTAGTAGAAGATCCCATTGTTACGCTCCCCAAAATTGGCTTAAGCCCCCGTTCAGTAGCATATTCGTTAAAGAAAGAATCTGCCGTAAGGCGGGGGCTCCCAAATTCCGAATCTTTGCACGCACGGGGCGCCGTAGTAAATTGTTATGAAGTGAAATTACTTCAATTCTGATAAAACGTGTCTGACAGTCGAGTTGTCAATTCATTTCGTGCTTGGGAACCTAGCTTATCTTATTTTTGTGGGGCCTGCCAAGGCTATCTAAGTAGCGCTTCGACTTATCGGGGTCGTTTATGAAATCCCATACTTTCAATCTTACTTTCTCAATGAAAATGACAGTCATTAGTTTGGCAACGTCTTTAAGAGTCTGAATTGCGAGAGTGATAGGGATAGCTGGATGGAAGAGGAAGACTTCGGCGAACGTACTTAGATCAGATGGGTGACGTTCTCGTTAAAGGTGATACTGACCCTACGTATGAATTTGAATTGTTCTGGTTATGGATAGGTCTTAGATTAAAACAAAAAAGGAAGATACGGCATTAGCATCTCGTGAGTGAGCCGCCAAAATTAGGCCTAAAGGCACAATTTCACTTCAGTCACAATTTGCCGAGCGAACAGGCTACATCGCCCTATTGCAGATATTCTACTGTGTGAAAAAGAGAAAGACGCTACTCCGCAGTGGTGTCGGAATCGGTCGTACGTACTCGTCTGTTGCGAAGCGACCGAGACGTCAACGCGCTACTCGCTGACTCCCTCGCGCTGACGTTAAAACTTACCGCTTTGTCTCGCTCGCTCGATTTACAGTTATAGGTGTGCGTGTGTGAGTGTTTGCTTAAGTAGTTGAGTAGGACTATATTTTGAATGACTACAAGTAGGAGCATTCCGTATCTTCCCTTTTTGTTTTAATCTAAGGGATAGGTCGATCCGAGGACATTACTTTTTAATCAAAATAGTAACAGTTGCGCAGTTAGTGCTGCTTGGACTCCATCTTTTTTTTCACTTCTTAACAACTTGTGTAAGGCAGCTAGCCCTACACAATCATGCTGTTAAGCTTTTGTTTTAAATGGCGTAGTTTCTGGTCAGAGATCTGATAGTTAATCGGGGCCATCATATTATTTACTCCGTTATAAGCGTAAAGTAAATATTTTTTTTTTACTCTCACACAAATTATCTAGACCAAGATGAGTATTCTTTCGAAACTTGTTAATATGTATACGGATAACGGATAAATATACATAAACATAGAAAAACACCCAGACCCGAAATCAATTTAGAAAAACCGTTTTCTTTAAATAGAACCGTCCGGGAAATGAACCAGGGACCTCAGAGACGGCGCGACGATGGACCCGGGGCATGCTAACCACTCGACCATGGAATAAATGAAATGAATGAGCTTGAAGTGTTTTTATACGAGTTAACCTCTCAGATGTCGCGCGGCTAAACGCTCGTATACCGTTGAGTGTCGAAGCCTTTTCCTGTTGACCTCAAGTGACCTAACCTATGTTACTATTTTGTTTACCTATGATTCTCGTCCGTTTTTTAAGATTTTTACATTTTTATAAACCTAAAAACATTGTCTAACTATTAAAATGAAGTAATAACAAATACATACCCTTTTTACTGCATTTATTGGCATTTTATTTTACCAACGGTCAAAAATTCTTCAATACACAAACTTTGACGACTCAGAAATCATGTAAAACTTACACTAAATCACATAATTTTTAGTTACACACCAAGCTTATACACTTATCATCATAAAACACTTAACACTTTGCACCATACGCATTTGTAAACAAAACTATACATTTATAATACAGCTCAAAGCGCCATTTTTATTCCAAAACTGTTTATAATTTTCACGAACACTTACGTTTCAAATATTTTTACACTATGTAACAAGAGATAAAAGTTCAAGAAAATCACATCAAAACAATCTATACATCTTTCTGTTTAATTTGACACTTAATACTTGTAATTTACTTACGATAAATCATCTAAACATCTTGTTAACAAGCAGTTGCACTGACTGACACTACACAATCTTGTTCACAAATGCGTCACCATTTGTTTTCAACGACCAATACTCACACTTTATCTATGAAGACGATAGCCAATCATATTTTAGTATTCGAGCGCATAGAACACAGAATCGAATGATGTCAAACACTCTTATTGGTTAAACTAAGTTGGAGGTACTAAAAAAATAACCTTAAGACCTTGTCGCTTGCGGGACACCCAGAGTTCCCGCTGACACTCAACGGTACTTTTTTCCTGGGAATACCGGTGTTCCCGCCGACACTCGAGAGGTTAAGCGTGTTGGGTAGCGGTGAAATACTACTGCCACCTCCCTCTTCCCTTGGGTGTAAAGACTGCACATACATCCAACTGCATAGAGCGACGATAGGCTCACCACCTGTCACGCTGAGCACAAGTACAGTCACTATTTGGTGAAAAGTGGACTATGGTAGAGGGCTGCTTTTGCGGTCCTCATTGCCTAGTCTCTGACTAACCTTTAAGGGCTAATAGTTGTGATTATATGTATGTCAATGTATGTATTTCAAGAGTTTAAAAAAGTAAAAATGGAAACCAAGCGACATCAAATTGATTGGAGCATATAATAATAATAATAATAAAAGAAAAAAGCTCTTGTCACCTGTCACATCATTTTTATTTCAAGTAATTTATTTTATTTTGTAACAAGTCTTTTGACAAATTAAAACAGTTTATGAACATATTTATCGAAAAATCCAGCTGAAATTATATCACAAACATATAAATATACCAACCACAATAGTTTTAAAATGACCAAACAGCAATGAAGAAGTTGAACAATGGTGACGTACAATGTCAACACAATATGCCATACAAAGATTGATACCTATACCAATGACCTTTTATAAATAGACTAGTCATACGTGAACCAATTGCATTTAAAAAATGGCGAAATTGTTTCTATGACGTAATACACGTCGAAAGGGAAAGAAAATAAATACAATCATGTTAAGCCTATTGTTAAAAAGAGATAAAAACTATTTATGGTAACCGACCAATTGGCAACAGCGCATTCCCCATTGCACGGCTATCTCGGCTGCCATTGTTTCCTCTCTTTCACTCTTACAGAAAACATAGTACACGCTTCTCGCTCACGCATATCGAATTGGCAACAGCGCAAATGTCATAACTAAATGATAATTTTCTATTTTAAATTCATATTTACAATAATTACAAATGAAATTAAACACTTTTCTTGTCTTTTACTGTTGCAGTATAGTTTTTGTAAGTTCTGTATACACAGGAAGGCATTTTATCTAACAAACAACATAAACATCTTAAAAGGTACAAACATAATGACGTGACACTGACTGACTTGTGACTGAGTGAAGTCCAGGCAATTACCTTGATTTGTCCTTGCCACTACGGAGGCCAGGCAACGTATCTAAACATAAAATATCATTGACCTATACACATTGATATGTATACACTAGATTAGCAATTACCGCGCGAAAGCGTTGCCACCTCACATATGGCCACAGCCATATGCCTAGCTAATGTCATTTCAGTCCTCAGTGTGACGCCGCCCAGGTTGAACCGGACGGAAAATGCGTAAATGCATAGTGAAAGAGTGCGATTAAAGGTCACAGAACCATCATAACTAAAGCGGAATTACTTTCCATACGTATGTACATTGTAAATGTATTGATATTGACGTAAAAACACACAAAAAAATAATGAAATAACAATTATTGTGATTTATGTTCAGTGTTGCCATTAAAAACCTCGTTTTGGTTTCCCACTTTAATGGGAGAAACAAATTAATCAATGGAGGAAGTTGTAACCTCCGATTTTAAATAATAATATGTAATTATATTTTAAGTTTCGTTCAAAAGATTAATGCAATCTTATTGATTTGTAGTATATTTAATCAATTAATAATCTAATAATCATTTTATATTTTCTATTTAATATGATCAATTTTGCAGGGTGCCTAATTATGCAGGACGCCGTGAGAAGAAATATTTAAAACAAGATTATAGCATGAAAACATACAAAAAAGAGACTAAACACAAAACTAATGCTTCATAGCGGAGTTTGATTACTGTTTGTATAAATAAACTACCATTATGGCTAGTGATGGGTTTACGCCCGGGCGTTTTGGGTGCATTGGATAAATGCCCGATAAATGTCTGTATATGCTGAATAAATGTCCATTCACTGCGCAAAAGCTATAAGAGAACATTTTTAATTTTTTTTTCATTAAAATAGTGACATTTTATCATGCAGCATGAGTAAATACCTACATAAAATTAGATTATGACTAGATTATTGACATATAAATTATTTAACTTCTCAAAATGAAAAAATGGAATTATGTTTAGTAATTCAGAACACATTTAACTACTTCTTACTAGCGAAAACGATAGAATTTCGGGGGCAGGAGGATTATTTCATTACTTATTCTTACTTTTATGTATCTAGTAAGCAAGACATGTTATTTAAATATTACTAGCTGTTCCTCGCAACTTTATCTTCGTAAAGTAAATAATAAATAAATAAAGATATTTCAACAATCACACCAATGAGCTAGCCCCAAACTAAGCCGAAGCTTGTACTATGGCGGCTAGTTAACGGATATCCATACTTAAATACATATAAACATCATATTAAAAATATGTCAACGGGATAAATCGCGACACACATTGCAAGCAAATGCCTACTTAGTACTGCTTGACATTCGGCCGCAGCACCGCAAGCAGTAAGTAAGCATTCACTCAGAAAACGCATCGCGTCCTGGGGGGCTATCACGCTAAATAATCTCAACCGAACCACAACTGAAATGTAGTCGTTAGATGTACTTTTATAGTGCTATCGCATTTAACACATACGTTAGCGCTATACGAAGTCGGCTGAACGGTAAAGGTATAGTTTTGGTAATATCGTTGGTGCTTAGTGTGATTGAGGCCCTGTCCTGCTAACATAGTTTCAATTATGTTATTAAAATAGTAGCTTATTAATGGTCAAAAATAATATTAAAATCGATTCAGTAGTTCCCGAGTTTATCAGCTACATGCAAACAAACAAACAAATAATTCCTCTTTATAATAATAGTATTATTTAAATTCATGTATTTTATAAACCAATTGCTTTCAAAAATATTCTATTTTTTTTTCTCATTTTGGGGTAAAATTCATATGACAGGCAACACTGGCCCGCCAGCGCATGACTATGTATCTGTCTTTGTCTAATTTTAGTGACAGCATGGTTCTTGCGACTTGTGTAGATGAGACAGTTATATGTTTACATTAAAATGTTTATTGGTTTCAAAGCTACGTCGTCGCGGTTAAATAGTGGTTACATTTTTTAGGACGCGCGGTAATGAGGTTTGCTTCTCTATTAGTTTAACTCAATGCATATACATTAAACATTACAATCAACATAATCTACGAAAATAAAAATGAAAGCATGATATTAAGAAGAGCAAGACGAAGCGCACGCCCTCCACCATCGCCTGCTCCGCCGACATCAAGCTCCTCGTCTGATGATTTCACCAGAGACGAGTCGAGCAGCGCGAGCAGGCGATCGCCGCCGTCTCCGCCGCCACAACGATCTGCGCGACGTGGACGACCACCGCTGCCGGCACGCTTGGGATCAGTGGGGCAATCTGCCCCGCGTACGACCCCCGCTACCGGTGGTGTAGTGCGCCGCATGCGATGGACTCACCAAATAAATGAGAACTGCATGCGCGCCTACTACAGGGCAACAGAGGGAGGAACTAACCTTACTGCGTATCGTGTTAGGCTGCTGTCTTTGTTTCAGGCTCTTGAACCGACCATAGACGTGTCTGCCCAACGATTGTCGGACCAAGTGCGGGTGATCCAGCGTAACAACTTGCTGGATCAGTCAGCACTTGATCGGCTACGCCTGGAGTCACTACGTCTACGGCTTCTTCTTCGGTGCGGGATCGCCCTGCCCCACAATTACCGGCCGAGGCGCCGGTTTTGGTGGCGCGAGTAGATCCGGTACCCGACGATGAAGATTTCATAAATACGAATGTAAGTACACAGGTGAATGAGCAAATGAGGAGCGCTTTGAACGATGCCATTCTACAGTATCGTGACACGCGTAACTCTAGGCCGCGTATACCTTGTTTGCCCACGAATAGACATAATTTGGCGTTAATGAGGGCCTTAAACGATTTGCTGGTTCCTTATCTTGGAACCAGTGAAAATTTAATTGATACCCACTGGATCCTTTATTGTGGGGCCATCGCGGTGCTCGTGTCAAATTCCAGGATTCTGACCGAGTACCGCGGCGAACCGGGACTGCCCCTGCTTGGCAATTGAAGATCGAGGGGCGTATTAATAGGTTCAGGACACTCATTGCAAAGCTAATTTGCTTCAGAAATGGCAATAATCGGCCTCGCGTCATGCGATTCGTCACACAAGCCTTTGTTGGGACTGATGTTCGTCCGGAAAACTATATGGCTTGTGTGACGGAACGTATTGATTTTCTGAAGCAAAAAGTCTATGCGTGGGCAAACCGTATACGTCGCTACAGAGTGCGTGTGGACCGATACCAACAAAATCGCCTCTTTCAAAGTGACCAAAGAAAAGTATACAGACGTTGGGAAGGAGCTGATCAACGTGTGAGCGACGGGCAGCTACCGGATGTTGATGCCATGACTAATTTCTGGCGCAACATTTGGTCGGTGCCCGTCAAGCACACGGAAGGTAAATGGATGAGTGTTGTCAGTGAGGTGTGTGAACCTATCGAGACCATGCAGCCTATTATTATTAGTACAGCTGACGTAACTTGTGCAATCCGTACGGCCCAAAATTGGAAATGCCCAGGACCGGACGGATTGCAAAACTTCTGGATCAAATGGTTTCGGTGTTCACACGAGTTACTGGCAACGCAATTCCAAGAAGCCATAGATCTCGGCTCACTCCCAAGTTTGTTGACTACTGGTGTCACTTTTCTGCTCCATAAATCAGGTAGTACCACGGAACCGAAAAATTATAGACCCATCACGTGCTTACCTACTTTATACAAGCTCCTTACATCCATTCTGAGAACAAAAATTAACTCGCACATTGTTGCAAACAATATTTTGGACGTGACTCAGAATGGATGTAGGGTTGGGTCCCGTGGTACTAAGGAGCTTCTCCTCATTGACATGACCATATGCCAGAAGGTTCGGCGTGGCAGAGGGACTCTCTCCACAGCCTGGATTGACTACAAGAAGGCCTATGATTTGGTACCGCATACATGGTTGGTGAGGATTTTAGAGTTATATAAAATTGATATAACTTTAAAATCCTTTTTGATGTCATGTATGCGGCAGTGGACCACGGTCTTGCGTCAACCAGGATGTCGAGATAGTGTTTTTGCCACGCAGGATCTTATAAGGATATAGAGCGTGGCATATTCCAGGGCAACAGTCTGAGTTCTTTATGGTTTTGCCTAGCTTTGAATTCTCTCAGTACTTTATTAAAAATTCAAGGTTAGGCTGTCGACTGCGGAGAGGGGGTGAAGTTATGTCGCATTTGTTGTACATGGATGACCTCAAGTTGTTCGCACGAAACCGCCAAGACTTGGTGAAACTGCTGAAAATTACTGAGACTTTCAGCAGTGCCATCAAGATGGAGTTTGGTGTGGATAAGTGTGCGGTTATGCATGTACAGCGTGGGAGAGTAGTAAATTCAACCAATTTACAACTCTCCGAAACGATAAACTTCAGATCTCTCTCCGAAGTTGAAACATATAAATATCTTGGTATGTCACAGTCTTTGGGTGTTGAGAATGGGGACATAAAACAGTCATTACGGCAGCGATTTTTATGCCGCCTGAGAAAAGTACTTAACAGTCTTTTATCAGGTGGCAATAAGACGCGTGCTTTTAATGGCTGGGTTATGCCTCTGCTCACATACTCCTTTGGCATACTAAGATGGACTCAGACCGAATTGGACGCCTTGGATAGAAGAGTCCGTCAAATGCTTACGACTTCCAGAATGCTACACCCGCGCTCATCTGTTATGAGGCTGTACATCCCGCGGAGATGTGGGGGTCGCGGCTTTTTAAATGCCAAGGACCTACATAACCGTGAGGTGTGCAGTCTCAGGGATTATTTCCTTAACAGTGAGTGCGGGATGCATTTGGATGTGGTGGCAGTTGATACACACTTTACGCCGCTCTCCTTGGCAACAGAAAACTGGCGCAAACCAGTGGTGCTAAGCACTCTCGATCGCAAGGACATATGGAAGAGCAAGGTGCTACACTGGCGCTACTATCGGGCTCTAACTGGGCCTGATGTAGATTGGCCTGCCTCGGTGAACTGGCTACGTTTCGGTGACCTCTTTGGGGAAACCGAAGGTTTTGTCTGTGCCATTGAAGATGATGTTATCAAGACGAATAACTACCGGAAATATATTATGAAGGACGGCATCTGTCGGGCATGCCGCCGTCCTGGAGAATCACTCCGACATATTATTTCCGGTTGTTCTCATCTTGCTAACGGAGAGTATTTGCACAGACACAACCAAGTAGCCAGAATAATTCACCAGCAACTTGCTCTTCAATATCGATGGCTTAGAGCACACATGTACTAATTACAAAAACTAGATTTTTCAGGAGAGCATTTTAAAGTTTAAGCATGAATAATACCAGAACTGTGTATGATATGGAATTAAAATTACGTTTATTCATAAGACTTTTTCTTTGGTTCTACAAATAAGTAGATTTCATAACCGAATTACATCAAATTGATAACAAAATCACCTGAATTTCTAGATAATCCCCTCACTTAGTACATTTGAACCCTTAAATTTAGTAATTTGAATGCACGAATGTACTAAGTGGAGCGGGGTCAATATTCTAGTAGGTAAACAGGTACTTATCAAAATTAAAATATTAAAATATTTATTAAATACCACAGAATACCGACTCAAGATATTTTCTGCAGGTTAGAACATAAAATAATAATAATATTATTAAATAGGAAATCAATAAAACATTGCATAGTAGGTAAGTAATAATTTATTAAAGTTCTACAACATTTAATTAATTATTAAGAATAGTATAGGTAGTCGTATAAAAACTTGTAAGTTCTTGACATGGTGCTTTGTTTCTTGTGTACTATGTTCTTATCTTATCTCATCTTAGTAGACCCTACCGAAGATCCCCCTCACTTACAGATATCGTGATCTTTTGTTCAAATTTTGTTGACCTACCTAAATCAGTCTTTCTTAAACACTAACAAAATTAGGAAAGTACTTATTTATTCATTTTAAATCAGTAATTAGTCTTAGAATAAGGTAGGTTATTAATAAAACTCTCATCCTGATTCTTAACTTCATAATCAGATGTTTCAGTGTCAGTGATATTGATATTAGGAATATTTGCAGAACTGGATGGAAAGTCTCTATAGTATTGCCCATAGTCTCATGGGATCACACCATTCTTTAAAGAGTAAGAAGATCTTTTTTCTTACATTGTGAAATGGGGAGCACCAAATTAGTATGCCATTTTCAGGTTTTTTTATGTTACTGAAGTCCATTTCAGTAACATAAAAAAACTTTTTCCTCCATTTTTTGCCTTGCAAATATTGATTTCTTCCAAATCTGAATCGTTTAAGTCGTATTTATAAAATATCGAAGTAGGCGATTCTTTGTTTACCCGAAGCCACTTAATTTTAAACCATTTCAGTCTCATTTTTTATGTTTTTAGTTGTGTAAGTATTTAAAGTTTTTTCAAATGCCTTTATGTCATAGAAATCGTCATGTTTCATAATATTAACATCATAATTTTTTGGTTTGATCGTGGCAAAACCCATTATCAAATATAAAATAGTTAGATTATACTATGAGAGTTTTCGTAAATAATATATTTTGCAATCACCGGTAAGGGGTATAGAAAGAACAGCTTGTAGGTCGAATTTATTTGCATCTGTGTTTAAACATATTTTTTTGTCTTCTTTTTTCATATCCAAAGAGTCTTTTTCGCGTTTTTTGTGTGCATCATATTCTTCATGTAAACTAGCCTTTTCATTTGATCGCTTATACACATTGCAGGTTTTAAAATACTAGTTTTGGCTCATAGAATTGAAAAATCCTGTGGTATATACATAATACGGGAGTTATTTATTTTTCTGGGCAAAAATTTCTCTGTAAATTTTGTACATGCGAGATACGTTCAGATTCAGATCACTATCTAAATATAATTTTTTGGAGTCTTTGCGATAGTAGAAAGACTCAATTCGAGGGTAATGGTCAATATTGCTCTTTTACAAATTTCGTAGCCTAGGGAAGTTATATTTGCGGGAATTTTACCTTTTCGATTGTCAGTGCCAACATAAGAACCTGCATGTCCTCTATATTTGGAACAAATATTAATAATACTTGTGCTAATATCGAACGTGTTACAAAAAATTTTTTGGCAAACACGGTGTTTTCTTATAGATTGGTGAAAAAAGCCAGTATGAACGTGACATTGACCGATTTTTCTTAGTCTTCGTGCATACACGTAAAAAACACGCGCCAAAACGATTATCGAGTGTTCCGTCGGCGAGAGCGAAGTAATGATGGTGGGTTCCATGGCGATGGTAAATAACGACTGCGTCTCTTAAAGTGATGTTGTATATTTACAGTGACTACATTGTGACTAACTTATTATCTAAACCTTACAAGACTATTTATACAGTAATACTACGTAGATGTTGGAGGGAGGATGCCGTGACATATCTTTATCGGATCTGCACGCGTTTAGGAATGTGCTTACAAACTCTTTAACCGATACGTGATGATAATAAATTATGTGGCGACTAAGGCCGCCACAGTACTCCCCCTCTTGAAAAAGGGAATGAAAAAACCATCAGGTCTTCAGCTTGGAGATGCCAGTGGTGCTCTAATCCACGTTAAGTCGTGATGAGCGTGCTCAAGTCTTCATTGACAAAACGAGCGTTCTCCAGTCTACAGTGACTCGAGACGAGCGTGTGCTACCATGTCTGCTGTGAGTCGAGACGTGTGGAGTGCGACAATACTTATTTTGACCGTCGAGTGATGCCGAGGATCCAGGAAGCGTTACGTTGCTGCGATGGAACCTTGAGGCAGGCTGGCAGGCTGAATGCTGCTAAGAGAGCTGTTTCCTTGTATTCTTCGATATATGAACAAAATACTTATCATAGGTATTTACATTTACGTACACGAATATTTTTTATAATTCCTCTCAACATCATAATACTGTTACTAATATAATTTTTTATCACGTTATACCAAGACTATATTATACACACAAATTAAGTGGCAAAGACAAGTACAACTTTAAATTATGCATATTCTTGCAATGAACTTTAAATTACACATTACATGTTAATAATAAATTGAACTATTAGACTTAATAAAATACATAATAACAAAACATAAAAATTAGAATTGACTAAGATTAAACATTAAGTACATAGAGATAAGACATGTTGCATTCAATATAGTATAAGAAAATACGTAAATAACAAAAAATTGAATTAAAATTGACTAAAATCTTATTATTACATTAGTTACCCAAACATGGTTCATTTTTGTGCTTAATTATTCTACTGTATTCTTATTGCACAATCAAAGCATTTTAAACTTGTTGAATATCTTCATTTTGAGAACAACTTCATTATAGCTTCATAATAATCCTCAGACTGGCGTATTCCTTGGCTCTTTGTCAGATAACCGGAGAAATCAATTCGCACTGGAGGTAGCTAGTAGCAATTAAGTGTCTTATGAAGTGTAATAATATCTCATAAAACCATCGACTGGTAAAATAATGCTTCTAAATATCTCTTCCCGTAATTATAAATAACATACCTCAAACCACTTTGTCAGTCGGTAAAAGTGAGGCGGTTAAACGGGTGAATACTCGTTGTATACATATATGCTTATTTTCCTTTGTTTCATTTTTCATAATCGTGATGAATAAGCAACATATTGTGTTCTTTCTGATCTTGACCTTGTGCAAGCGTAGAGTAAACGGCGAAAAGTGCTGCGTCGGAAATTCTTGCGCGTTCGCTGCGCTGCACAATTTATGACATAATGTATGCAGTTATGAAATCGTTAGTTTATTTTATTTCACATTGTTTTTTCTGGGTACCTTATTTCTTTGCCTTGGTCGATGAAACGTTCTTGTTACGATGTGCCGGAAAGGAAGCCAAAGTTGTGGTTGTGAGAGTGATGTTAAATGACGTAGTCGCAGCTCGAAGTGGCACGGCGTAGTGATTTTATCTTGAAGATTTTGTTGTCCTTCGCTGAATAGATGTTGCTGCCATGGTTGATGTGTAGATATTACAAATGACTCACGTGTTCTTTTCGTAGTACTCCGTTGGAAGGTTGTTTGTTGCTTGAGCGGGGTCACCAGTGTTCCGTCGGGCGATGTAGTATGGAAGGTCGGAGTCACCAGTGTTCCGTCTGTCGTATGCGAGGTTGTGGTGGATGGGTTCCATGGTGATGGTAAATAACGACTGCGTCTCTTAAAGTGATGTTGTATATTTACAGTGACTACATTGTGACTAACTTATTATCTAAACCTTACAAGACTATTTATACAGTAATACTACGTAGATGTTGGAGGGAGGATGCCGTGACATATCTTTATCGGATCTGCACGCGTTTAGGAATGTGCTTACAAACTCTTTAACCGATACGTGATGATAATAAATTATGTGGCGACTAAGGCCGCCACACACGCTTAACTTAAAATGTCGTTAGTTGAGCATTTCAAGAAACAAAACAAAAATGAGTTAAGTGTACTAATAGATATGTGATTTTCGATGATATTGTAAACATCTGTACAGTTATTTTTTGTATCATAGCAACTTAGCACATTTGTGCACTTAAAAACAGTTGCAAGCATTAGATTTGTTTTTGTGTTAACTGCATTTACAACATTTGGATTATCTGTAATATGTAAAATTACATATCGTAAATGTACTTAATATTTTTGTGCGTTAACTAGTACCGCGGAAGGGAATCTTAAAATCACTTAAGGAGTTTTCGTAGCAGATAAGTAAAAATAAAGGATTTTAATACTTTTGGACGAAACCGAAGCTTACTTGATACAACCGTGACACTGGGTTTTTGATAGAAAGAGATGGAATATGGACACGTGGGTAAGTGCAAACGGTAAAGCACGTCAATTAATACAGTTGGCAGTCAAAAAGTAAAAATCGCGATTTTTGTAGTTCGTACATTTGTGAACTAAGCCATCGATATGGCCTTGTTGAATCAGAGGTATAAGTACGCACCTGCGCCAGTTCTCGAAAATGGTCATGCAACGCTCTACTGGGATCGCTCTATCATCACGGACAGGACTATTGTCGCCAATAAGCCTGATATCGTGGTGGTCGACCGATCGAAGAGCATAATAATAATAATAATAAACAACAAGTGGCAACCTAGGTTAAGTTATTTATAATATTTTATATTGTAAATAGGTTTTTATATGAAATATTGTTAAAAATTAAACCTTAAGAATTATGTTAAATAAAGAGGATAATAATAATAAACCTTTTTATTTCCTGTTTTACAATAGTTGGTAGTTGCTATTATTACAGTATACAAAAAATTTATTTGTGTTAGTAAGTTAGCTTAGATTATGTTAGTAATATAAGTTTTTTTTTAATTAACAGGAACTCCGGTTTGGGTAGAGGCCTCCTACAAAGATGCCCATTTTTGTCGGTCTTGTGCTATGGAGTACCAGTTTATGCCAGCTGATCTTTTCAGGTAATCTTTCTTCCCAGCGGTCTAAGGGTCTAAGGGATTGGAGCATATACTAACAGGTTAAAGATTTACACGGGTCCTGTTCGCTTTCAGTTTACTTAAACTTAAACTTAAACTTTTCTACACCCATACCAATTATCTAGCCCAAGAGGAGCTTCCTTATGAAACTCGTTAAATGGTTACTAGACAACGGATAAACATACTTAAAATACTTAAATACATACTTATTATACATAGATAATTTAAAAAAACAATAGTTTCTAAATTGACCCGACCGGGGATCGAACCGGGGACCTCAGAGATGGCGACACCATGAAACCCGGTGTACAAACCACTCGACCAAGGAGGTCGTCTCAACTACTACTGATTTTGAGTTCATAACGTTGCAGTTTGCACTAGTCTTTATACCTTACCACGTATTTAACTGCACAACTTTCGAAAAAAATAAAAATATGTCAAATTCCTTTGCCTTGGAAGGTATGCGGAGCCGTGGGTGCCGGTTGACATGGTAAGACAGTCTAATTTTGAATGTTTAGGAACATGAAAAATTATACGCATTATTTTAAAACCGAGTCACGTAGCGGGGAAATAATACTACCATCCCCTCTCTACCCTTGGGTGTAGTAATAGGCGACTAACGGACTAAAGACTGCACATACTTCCAACTGCATAAAGCGGCGATGGGCTCACCATCTGTCACGCTGTGTAATGTACAGTCGCTATATGTTGAAAAGTAGACTATGGTAGAGGGCTGCCTTTGCTGTCCTCATTGCCTAGTCTTTGACTAACCCTTTGGGGATAATAGTCGTTATTATATGACTGACACTGTATGTATTATTTTAAACGACAGTTAATTGGCAGTTCAATATTCATGTCCAGTCTTTTTACATAATAACAATATGTAAAATTAACAGTTTTGGAAGCGAAATGTCTAAAAAATTTGACAGCAGGTGCAATTTGGCGGTAATGGAAAAAAAAATATATCGGAAATGGATAAAAAAAAAAAAAATTGAACGCAGTTCATGATAAATTTTGCGTGCACGACGCATAAAATGTAAATTTTGCGTTCACGACGCAGAAAATGTACACCAGAACCGAAATAATCGACCTTCTCCATACTAAAGTAGTCTCTAAGTGTATCGCAACACTGTACAAAGTCAAGTGGAGAGCGCGGCCTCTAATTAGATTACGATACTTAAATTTTTTTTGGTGGAATTTTTTAGGTCACCGAGATCTAATGTCTGTTATTCCAAAAATCTTTGTTTGCTTCGCTAGCAGCGTTAATGGCACTATGACTTGACAAATACGCAAGTTCAAAGTCATGTTCACAAAATGTATAGAAAAGTGAAACTATAGAAGGTGCGATTACCAAACAATTACCTACTTTGAGAGTGCAAAAAACCGTTATGCGATGTATTATTTTATCAATATAACTATTTAATCTATATTAATAAAAATCAATGTTTGTACGCGCATCACTTCAGAAAGGCTGCACCTATCTGGCTAATTTTGTGTTGTGTTCGCAATAGGCTTGTGTCCACTAAGAATAAATCGGGTGGATTATCGTTTCTAATGTTCAATTATGATTTATAGAAACAAAATATCTAAAATATTCGTTATAAAAATGGGGATTATTAATATTTTAAAAGAAATTTTTCATTATTACTCATTCAGTCATATGACATTAAACGGAAATCAAGAGCCGTGACGACACGCCGTGCAAAATGTCATTTTATTGTTGTGACATTTCTATAGAACAAGCCTCGAACAAAACAGATGTTTGGCAAGGTCAACATGGCAGTCTTAAGCGTTTTTGCGGTAAATTTAAATCGGAATATAAAAACGCAAAATAAATATTGTAAATGATCGTTTTTTTTTAAATAATGTATTTTTGGGATAAAATAGGTAAGCAGGTATCGTTTTAAAATGATTTTAACATTTAGTCAACCTAGCCTATTTGTCAGGACAATGTTTGTGTGAAATAAAAGTTAAGGAAATTTTTCACGGGATACAGGGCCGCTAGTTTTTAATAAATCTCGTCCCATCTCACCATCTCATTTCATTTCTTCTCTTGGGTGTCGTAAAAGACGACTAACGGACTAAAGACTGCACATACATTCATCAGCATAGAGCGGCGATGGACTCACCGCCTGTAACGCTGAGTACATTTGCAGTCGCTATTTGTTGAAAAGTAGACTATGGCAGAGGACTATGCTTTTGTAGTCCTCATTGCCTAGTGTCAGACTAACCCTTTGGGGATAATAGTCTTGATTATTTGTATGTATGTACATTAGTCAGAATAGAGCGATTTTTATTTTCTTTATTAAGAACTTTCAGTACAATTTCCAGCTAAAGTGACGACCTTTGCAGCGTTACCGGGCTTGTTTGGGGGCGACGAGAAACTTAAAGATTCCTCAAGCCGTGATGGTCTATAAAGTATTATCTATGGTCGAAATTCCCCAGAGGGTTTCCGGTGGGGGATGGTATCTCGCCGCAAGCGAGTCGCCGATCCCCCTCCAGAACCTCAGGGGGTTCGAGCCGGTGTAGGGAGGTTTTTTTCGATGCATAGCCCGGGTTCGTATTTAGCATGTGTGGGAATTAAGCCAACACTCATGCACTTCCCACGCCGTTGCCCAGAATTGGTACAGACGGGCTTTACTTTTTACATTGTATAGGTTTTTACACATCATATATTCACGACAAGGGTTATGTAAGCAAATGTAATAGAAGAAGAAAAATGAAATACTTAGATTAGGAAACATAGCGTAAAGTGGTATATAAGATATGTTAGAAAGAGAATAATTATAAGACAGAAAAAAGTGTCTCTTTAAAAACTTGTTTTCCCAATAGTTTACGATCCTACTAATATTATAAACGCGAAAGTTTGTAAGTATGGATGGATATTTGTTACTCTTCCACGTAAAAATTACGGGACGGATTTGGATGAAATTTGGCATAAAGATAGTTTATAACCTGGATTAACACATAGGATACTTTTTATCCCGATATTCCCACGAGAACGGGAACCACGCGGGTGAAACCGCGAGCGGCCGCTAGTTATGAAATAAAGATCGAATGGTTAGATAGACTAGCAAGAGCTGGTGTAGGCGGAACTCCCAACCCATTTTTTTTTTACAAAAGCGTTATGTAGGTAAGTGTAGTATAAGGAATGAAAGTACGAGAAGCATAAAAGCGAGAACTTGAATGAAAAAGAACAAAACAAGCATAGAAGGACTCCGGTATCAAGGAGGAGGTATTAGTTATTAAAAAAAACGTGTTAGAGACTAAGACGGCAATGATGGCCGCAGAAGCAGTCCACGTTTCACCAAATTACAACTGCACATGTGCTCAGCGTGATATGTGGTGAGCACATCCCCGCTCTATGCTGTTGGAAGTATATTATGCTGTCCGTTAGTTGCCTTTAACGACATATAAGGGAAAATAGGTGTTGATAGTTTTTTTTTGTGGCCGCTATGTCACACGGCTTCTTTTTGTTAGTTAAACTTAAATTCATCGTCATCAGCTTATAGGTATACAATGTGATAGGGGTGGTACTTCTAACGATTTGTTAGATCATTTTCACAAAAGCATATTTTTATAGAAGCAAATTTTTGTATCAATTTTTTTCATATTCGTATTTTTTTTTATTCGCGAAATTTAATGTAGCCATTTTTCATAAAGCAATATTTAATGGTCGCGTTTATTTTGATCGCATAAATTACCAGTAGCTTTTTTATTATCTGCAAATATTTTCAGTAACATTTTTTCTTTTACATTGGTTCCTTTATTAGAAAAATTTTCATGCCATCAAAAAATGTGGATTGAGAAAAAATGCTGCTGAAAATATTTGCAGATAATAAAAAAAGCTACTGGTAATTTATGCGATCAAAATAAACGCGACCATAAAATATTGCTTTATGAAAAATCGCTACATTAAATTTTGCGAATAAAAAAAATTACGATTATGAAAAAATGCGATATGAAAACTTGCTACATTAAAATTCGCAAATAAAAAAAATACGAATATGAAAAAAATCAATACAAAAATTTGCTTCTATAAAAATATGCTTTTGTGAAAGTGATCTAACAAATCCTTCTAACCTGTTAAGGGTAAGCACTACATCTAAATTCATCGACAAAAAAAATAATATGGGGGGTCGAACCCCCTCCCCCTATAATTTATGACTATTTTTACTTTATGCGATATCAAAGGTTTCATACGTCGGAGAAACATGAAAAAAATGGCAAACGGTAGCTAATGACACTGGCTAACTAATAAATTACTTTGTTTCGTATGTTTGAGATTATTTTGTTGAGAAAAAAAAACATTACTTAATTATTTTGTGATTTAAAATAACTTTTTTGTTTATATTATTTTTTTTGTCGATGAAATTAGATGTAGTACTTAACAGGTTAGAAGTACCACCCCTTTTTCTTTGTTTTAGTCGGAGAAAATGCTTCTCTGCACTGGCATGGGGCCTCAAGAGGAAAGTGAGACACCCCATGCACTGTCCAGGGCTGGAACCCATATGTCCCCACCCGCCCCTCCTGTAGGGGAAACGGGTGAGTAAGGACATACGGGCCCGACCTGGTAAAAGAACCGACACCTTCCTTCCTAGCGCGGCGCGGCGTCACGGTACCGTGCGGATACGCCCCGCGAGCGCCGCAACGCTACGGACCCAGCTTCTCCTGGGTCCCCTGCCCCAGAGGAGCAGCCTGGTAGGTTCAGGCTGCTCCCAAACGGGAGGAGGGCTAGTGCAATGCAGCCTAGTGCTCCTCAACACTAGGCCGCGGCCCTCCTAGGGGGGGAGGAGGTTGCCCTCGTCCCCCCCCCCCTCCGCTTCTTCCCTGTGTGGGAGAAGTACCACCCCTATCACATTGTATAAACGTCCCACTGCTGGGTACAGGCCTCCCTCGTGGACAATAGCACGTGCGGGCATTGGGCCATAACCCAATGCTGGTTGGTGGGTTTTAACGACAGCCATCTTCACCAACAACCAGGACCAACGGCTTACGTGTCTTCCAAAGTACGGAGGAGCTCGAGATGTTTTTAATTTGGTTACCCATCCAGCAACCCGCCATTGCGAAAGTTGCTTAACGGGCAAGATGGCAAACTGAACGCGTTAACCGCTACGCCATCGAGGTCCTCAAAAACTTTACGTAAGTTCAAACAAAGTGACATACTGAACTGTTGTTTTACGGTACGCTCCGTCTCAGAAGGCGAATTTCCTTGACGATGCTGGCGGAAATTAAGACGTCCGGAAGGTTAGCGAGGTGAACTTTGCAGCGAATGCACGCTGTAGATTAAGAAAAAACTTAAAAATAAACCTACTGTGTTGTGTGGAAAGTTGTATTTTTGTCGACGGCAACAAACCCATTCGTAAAAAATTTTAAGTTTAAATTCACAACTCTATATGGATGGATGGGCATTCTTTTGAAACTCGTTAATATGATAAGACAACGGATAAATTTACACATCGAAAAAACACCGTGACCCCAAATCAATTTAGAAAAACAGTTTTTGACCCGACCGGGAATTGAACCCGGGAATTCAGAGATGGCGCGACGTCAGACCCGGCGTGTTAACCACTCGACCACGGAGGTTGTCAAAATTAAGTTAATGGTTATAAAAAGTTTTAAATCGGTAACCATAATTACCTATTTTTTTTTTCTACTACGAGTAAGCGTTTGGCTTTCATCTCACCTGATGCAGAGAATTGCCTGATGTAAGATGAAAGAGAAGGCGCGCTTTTCCCGGAATTTTCAACCACTGAGGAACTGGCTGATTATTTCATTTATTAACATTGTTGTTATGACGTCAGACTTCAGAGAAGATGGTGGTAACTAGCTAGGCGGACTTAACAAGCGCTACCTCTAACCAAACTAAGTAAACAAAGATGTGCCCCTCACTGGGAATCGAACCACGGGACCTCTGGGTCAAAAACCGGTGGCTTAGTCACTAGGCCCTGTTGTCTAGGTCAGAGGTTAAGTATATAAACTTTACTAAAACTCAAAGGACATAGGGGTCATGTACAACTAATAGCACTTGTTACCCTTCGTTCTCATAATATTACAAGTCGCCAGCCATCACAAATAAAACTGCAGGCAATGTGTATGAGATAGACAACTCCGCCTTACATCAAAAAAAGAACTGAAAAGCCAAAAAAACAGCTAGCGAAAAAACACATAAGTAGGTGCGTAGGTACTTAAAAAACTACGTCCTATAAATGAAGTCCCCCCAAAACCGCATATCACCACCTTGTCACATACTTTGCGGCGCGCCTTTTCGGGCACATTATAAAAAGGCTGGAACTTTTTACGGGGCCATTAGCTAGAGTGTCATTCGGGTCCAACGTTCGGAAAATGTGATTTTTTGCCGATACTGTAGCGGTACCACTGGAACTCGCGCGCGATATAGTTCTCATACTTGGTATCGACGGCGAAATGACAATACATTTTTCGAAAAATTTACTTTCTTATACTCGTATGTTTAAGGTCGGTTTCCGCGTATTTTGATGAAACCATTTATCCTTATTTTTGACGACAACTGGAAAAAAAATGTGGAAATAGCTTATAACTAAATGGAATTATGGGAATTGTGTAAAATATTGTCTTTGTTAGTTAGAAGGTAATGTCACTTCGCCGTCGGTATACTATTCTATGTAAAATCTTCTAACGTTCGTAGGCTAAAGTAACAAGGTGAAAAAAAAGGGTGTAGTAAAAACAATGAGCTATTGTTGCAAACTCATTACTATAAGAATACTACTAACATTCGCAAATGAAGTTTACAAAGCAAATTTTAAGTATAGTACTGTTGTATTCCAAGAGGTAAGATACTATACGAGTATGAACTGTCTTACGGCCTCTGTGGTTGAGCATTCCAAGTGAAAAGCTCTCCCATTTAAATCAAATCAAATCACTGATATATTAAAAGTGTGTACGTAAAAAGCGGAAAGTAAAAGTGAGTAGTAAACAGCGGTATAATCTACGGCTCAGCATTGTGTTACGACGACTCACTGTATTAGCAACGCGATCGCCATGACCATGGCTCGGAACCAATTCAAAATATACCGAATAAAACAGGTTTATTTCGGTCTAGCTCCGAACTTTTCTTGAGAATGCAAATGTTGTAAGAGTTTTACTATAACCTAAATACACCGGTTTGTTCGACGATCGGTTAATGCGTTGAAACTTATGAAGTACTAAACACAACTCCTACGAAAACCGGTATCTAGAACGAAGCCGAAATGAAAAGGTTTTTCGTCAAGTACATAATATTTTGAAAATTTTACCGGTTTCCGAGCCTTGTCATGACACTGGCTGGTTTTCAGACAGAGGCCTGTATAGAGTAGCATTTGTCTTTCTTATGAGCATGGCACGGCAAGGCACAATTGCCTTATTTACGTCACTTACAATCAGTTCATGAACTGTCAAGTAAGTGACGTAAATAAGGCAATTACAAACTTAATGAAAACTATCACGAATCCGTGCTCATATGAAAGACAAGGGAAAGTTGAGAGAACAAGACCACGAGGGAGATCCCCAATGAGATGGTCGGACCAAGTGAAGGCTGCGGTTGGCGCTCCCGTGCACGAATGTGCCCGACTAACGACCAGCAGGCAGAGGTGGCGGGATGTCGTGCGGCGGGTACCTACTGTCTGCTGCCCAACCTACCGGAACGTGATAACCACGACTACTCCGGCAAGAGTGAAGCGACTAAGAAGAAGAAGAAGGAAGACAAATGCTACCTCTTCTAAGAGTTTCGCCGTTGTTAAAAAAATACAAATATTCTAGCTACCACTGCAGTTAGCTAATCAATTAAATAAAGTAAATTGATCGCGCTCATAGTAGAGGGCAGAGGTAGAAAAACTTTTTTGCTGCGGAATAATTTGAGACCGGTTCGTTCCCTTCTTATTTCCGTGATGTTTTTGTCGGGACCGAAGATATACGACTTTTAATTAAATCTTTGTACACAATACTCATTTCGGCTGATATTTTAAACAATGACAATGGTTTTCAATGAAATAATCATTGTTCGCAACGTTATTTTCTTTACAATTCGTAAAATTTTATTTTGTGGAACGCTTTTAATTAAATGTTGTGTACACCAAATCCGATGAATGTTTTATGTTGTATAGAATTATGTAAAGAGAATTATTACTCAAAGCTTAGTTCTTGTCGGTATCCGGATAAACCAGCCTGTTTTTGGATAATTCGAGATGGCAAATTATTTAGACTAGTTTTCATTTGTGCCATGCGGCCTAGCTGTTAGTCCTTTCTCGTACTTACGGAAACTTAGTGTTTGACCGGGATAAATGCAGCCTATGCCGAGCCTATTTTAAGAGGGCTCCTTTCGTCCATTTTCGGCGCTCCTTGTCTATTAAAACGTTTAATGTACACTTAACATAATATTTGTAAAATTACTGTTAGTGCCAAAAAAACTCTTACTATAAAACACGTCATTGTGAGTCTTGTAATTTTAACAAGCTCAGTAAAGAAGCGTATAAGACCCCATTTAAATAGTTGGCCTTAATCCTCGTTTAAATATTTTGTTTCATAAGATATAGTTATAGATCACTAGCTGAGGCTTACGCCAAGAGTTCGCCGTTTCGTAACAATTGAAAATAAAAGTTAAAATTTACTTATTTTATTTTTGATTCAAATCTAAATGACAATGTACGGGTTGGTATATTACGGTAATGCAAATGATCAAAGTTTTGGTATACGACGAAGCCATTATCTAACGAAAATTAAATGCATGAATAATTAAATTAGGATTTCTCAACGCGAGTTTGGATTCAGGAAAAGTTTCATATAAATGACATACGGTTGGCCTCAGAAATAGCTTAACCATGTACCATGTCAAACCAACTTCTGCTTTCATATACCTACATAATGCTTGCACGAGTGCGATCGTTTCATTGGAGTTGGTGTGATTGGTACTATAGTAACCACCTCTGTGGTCTAGTGGTTAAACCACCGATCTACGACCCAGAGGTCTCGGGTTCTATTCCCAGCGGGGAGTAGGGAAAACTACCCAATTATTGGCACTTTAGGCAACACCTTTCAAAAACACCTTAAAGATTTTTCCTACTTTGTTTGTATTTATCGGTTCGGATTAATTTATATTGCATTATAATAAAAATTTCCAGAATTTTTAGTTGTAATAGGCCTATACACTAAGTATATTTTTAACTTTTGTATTGACATTCCGATTATTGGCATGGCAATAAGTTGAAAAATAATAGTTTAATTTGCAAATGTTTAACAGGAACACAGTTAATTTGCACAGAAACCAACAATAAAGGGTACCAATCACAATAAATTATCATAATTAAACAATTAAAACCGAGTGCCAATAATTGAAGGGGTGCCAACGTTCAAGTTACCCTATAATACTATTACTAATACTAATACTTTCTTGGTTTGATTGGTGGTAGGGCTTGTTAAGTCCGCCTGGCTAAATACCACCATATTACCTAAAGTCTGGCGCCGTAACAGCATTGTCAATAGCATTATTCTGTTCCGACAATATTAAGATAAGATATCCAGATATCCAGATAAGATATCAGTGATAGGGGATTCTGTGTGAAGCGCTTCCAACTTGACCTTATCGTCACTACGTTTCCCGAATGGAATGATGAAATGGTGGGAAAACAGTACGTATTTCAGTTTCATCATCATCATCAATAAATTAGAGATGACATTCCCTGACAGAAGAAATCTATCAGTCATATAAGGGAATCATCATTAATTAGTACCCGACATGCTTGATTAATAATATGACCTTTCAATAAATTTCTTTGATTAACGTATTCTGTCAAGGGTGCCACTAATATAACCGATATGATTAAATTATTGATAACAATAATTTGCATTATTAACGCATTTAACTATATGCCTTCGACATTTAACAAACCTGCGAGCGTTTGCAAACGGACGACGCCATTTATATGATGACGTATAACACAATCTGCCGACGACATAACTAACAAGTTTGGTAGTTTTTTTTTGTTAAATATAAATATTATATTCTATTGCACGTTTTCTAATTTTGTAAAGTAGATAAATAAATAAATAAACTTTCCTACACTCACACCAATTATCTAGCCCAAGAGAAGCTTCGTTATGAAACTCGTTAAATGGTTACTAGATCGGATAAACATACTTAAAATATTTAAATACATACTTATACTATACCTAGAAAACACCCAGACCCGAGACAATTCAGAAAAGCAATAGTTTCTAAATTGACCCGACCGGGGATCGAACCCGAGATCTCAGAGATGGCGTCACCATGAAAACCGGTATACAAACCACTCGACCAAGGAGGTAAGATAAGAAGAAGAGAAAGACTTACAGATCTGAAAACTCATATCCACAATAAAGTAGAAAATTAAGATAAGATAAGATGAGCATTTAAATTGTACCACTGCTGGGCAAAGTTTTCATGAAATCAAGTTGGTGTCGTTACGATTGTTGGTCCATCCACAGTACAAACGGGAAATCACAACGCAAATGTCGAAATGAAATTCTAATCGCATCAGAAAGCGGAGAAACAAAATAAAACGGCCTTCGCGTGGACTCTTTGGCGAAGTTTGCAGCCTCTTGGCAGCAGCAGTCAGAGGGCCAGGTCGTGGTGCAATTCAAGGGAAATCGAGTTTGGGGGAAGCCATTCAGTAATAACTGCGTCGCGTAGCGGTGAAAGAATACTACCACCCCCTCTCTTCCCTTGGGTGTCGTAAAAGGCTACTAACGAACTAGAGACTGCACGTACATGTAACAGCATAGAGTGGCGATAGGCTCCCGACCTGTCACGCTGAGCACATGTGCAGTTGCTATTTGGGAAAAGTGGACTATGGTAGAGCACTGCTTTTGCTGTCCTCATCGCCTAGTCTCTGGCTAAACCTTTAGGGGTACCATTATATGTATGTAGTTCAGGTAATCTATTATCATCATCAGTCTAACTCTTAAAATGTTTACTAGAGAAACATCAACCAGTCTCAGGAAGCTCGAGTGGGATTCGATCCTACGACCTTTGGATTGCCGGTCCACTGCTCTAACCGCTGAGCTACGGAGACCCTAGAAGAGTCGCTGAATTTTTCCTAGTATTTTGATTACGCTGCAAGCCAGCGGTATTACGTCACTGTGAAGTCTACCCTCACATTCGAAAGAATTACTATTAATTTTAAAGATTCTTTATTTCTCAAAAAAAAGATAATATATCCCTTACATGAGAAAAGAATTAAGTAATGACGTTAATTAATACAGGCACCGTTCGCGCCGCTGTATCTGTATTACAAACACACATTCATTCTTCATATTGAATAGCGTGTGGACGCGTTGGTTGCTTTTTTGAAATTAATTTAATAATTTTAATTTGTGCGGGAGCCCCGCGCTTCGCCCTATCGATCGCCGAGACTTCGCCCGGACGTCTTCGGAGTCCCCAGAGGTGAGAAAATTGATATTCATTGCGGGCGCGGATCGCCGGATTTGAACCTCGGACCTCTGGGGTAAACACCGGTGTCTTAGCCGTTGGACCACGGGCGCAGGATACGAGGCGCCGAAATTGCGCATCGCTTACTACTGTGCACCGAACAAAAAATTGCTACGCGTAGCGAGCGCTACGAGCACTGGCTACGATTGATACTCATCGAATATGAAACACTGCGCTGCATGCCGAGCCGCCGTAGATGACAAGGGAAGCGATGTGTTAGATTGTTCGCGTTGTAATGCTACTTATCACAATTTGTGCATCCTACCGACTAGCCAACTGGGTGAACAGCTTTCCAAGGCGACCAGCGAGAGTTGGATATGCCCCGAGTGCTTAGGGAAACTACCTAGGACTGACAATTCAAATACTCCAGTTAGATCGTCGTCCGAGCAAGTCACTCGAAATAACAACGTCACTCTTAGGAACAAACCTGCCCCTAAAAAACAAACGAGCGGCAAGTCACCTAGCACGGGCAAGGCGCCTACTGCTGGCCCCGCCGCTGCCGCCTCGGCTTCGACTTCAGCTTCTGATCTTCGAGCGATAATACGAGAGGAAATACAGATTGCGATAAGGGAGTGTCTGGGTAATTTTAGCGCTAAGGTTGAGTCTAGAGTGCAGGCATTGAGCGATCAGCTGAACGATTTTAAGGAATCATTATCCTTCCTCGACGTCCAATTCACCAGCCTAAAATCGGAATTAGCTAGTTACAAGGCCGACTTGCTGGCACTTAAGAAGGAAAACGAAGCTTTGCGCACTACCGTCACTTCTATAGTGGCGAGTAACAATAAACTGGATCTGATTTCCCGTGCCAATAACTTAGAACTTCAATGTGTACCTGAAAAAAAAACGGAAAATGTCATCGATCTGGTAAAGCGCTTAGGAAAGACTGTTAATTATCCAATTAATGACAGTGACATTTTTTACTGTTCGCGCATAGCGAAGAAAAACTCTCAATCTGCCAGGCCGCGGTCTATCCTCGTTAGATTCAGCCATCCACGCATAAGGGACTCCGTTTTGGCCGCGACCATAAAATTCAATAAAAACCACGCAGATAATAAGTTGAACTCTGCACACCTGGGCCTAACCAGCGCTAGTGAAAAAAGGATACCTATATATCGCGGATAATCTGTCTCCTGAAAATAAAGCTCTGCATGCCGCTGCCCGCTCTCGTGCGAAGGAGCTTAACTACAAATTTGTTTGGGTGAGGAGCGGTCATATCTACATGAGGAAAACTGAAACTTCGGAGTACGTCTACATCCGCGACAGAGAATCCTTGGATCGCTTGGTATAAGTTTTGTTTTTAAGGGTAGGGTTAAGGGTATAAGTTTTTTTTATTCTATTGCCAATGTTAAGTAAGCATAAAGCTTGGTTTCAAAGTTAGTTTATATTAATAAATCAAATTGATAATTGTGTTGGCTACAAATATATACACATTATAAAAATATAAAATAGTAAGTACAGTAATATTGTATAAAAAAGTAGTATTATAGGAAAAAAGTTATTAATTGTTGTTTAGTTAATATATGAGAATATATTTTCAAAATGTGAGGGGTTTACGTACAAAAACTTACGAAGTTTTTAAAAATGTCATTTGTTGTGATTATGACGTAATTATCTTTGTCGAGACGTGGTTAAATAACAGCGTCTATGATGCTGAGCTGTTTTCTGATAATTATGTCGTTTTTAGGAGAGATCGGGAGTCTACCGGATTTCACGGTACGAAACAGGGGGGCGGTGTATTAACAGCAGTACACAAACGTCTGAGAGCACAAAGAGTAGTAGAATTTGAAAGCGAATGCGAAGATCTGTGGATCTCAATCGACATTGTGATTAGAAACAAAATCGAAAAGTTATATATTTGCGCTGCTTATCTTCCGCCGCCCATTCAATTAAACATGTTAGAGCATTTTATAGACAATGTCAATCGAATAATGCCCTTACAAAAGTTTTCCTTAATAACAGGTGACTTTAATCAGAATAGTATCATTTGGGATAATAATGTAGGCACTCCGCCAATTAGAACTGGCTTGGTAGCGAACTCCTTTTACGATTTTTTAGCTTTCAATAATCTATTCCAGTGCAATAATGTTTTAAACCATAAAGACAAAATCTTGGACCTCATCTTAACCTCCAATGTTGACGTCGAAAGTTTGAATTGTAGCCGGTCGCCCTTGTGTAACATAGATCCTTACCATCCTCCGCTAGAGTTCGCCATAACTGTATCGGCTTGCTGCCAAAACCTGTCCGAAAAAGCGCTACCCAGACCCAACTTTCATAAAGCGAATTACGACTCAATAAACAATGATCTGGATTCTATTTGCTGGGAGGATGAGTTTGAATCTTGTTCGTCGGTTGATGAGATGGTTAAGGTTTTTTACGGAATTCTCAGAACTAGTATTAGAAAACATGTTCCTCAGTGCGTTGCGAAATCAAATGGCTACCCTCCCTGGTATATTAAGGATCTTATAAAGCTCTTACGTGAGAAAAATAACATGAGAATACGTTTTAAAAAGTATAAAAACCCGTTAGACGGCATAAGTCTGGTGACGATACAGAACAGATGTAAAACCCTAATTAAACTAAGTTATAAGAGATATCTGTCACTCGTGGAACAGTCAATTGCATCTGACCCGAAATATTTTTGGACCTTTCTAAAACAAAAAAGAAGTAAGAGCAACTCTTATCCTTCCAAAATGAGCTATTTCAATGATACAGCCACAAACGGCAATGAAGTCTGCAACCTGTTTGCGAAATTCTTTTCCTCCGTGTATCATTCTGACCAACCCCCACCAAAATCACCCCAGAGCGACAACTTTCTCGCTACAAACAGTAACTATATTCAGGCTCCTGTATTTACTTCCATAGAAATATTTAATAAATTAAAAAGACTTGATCGTCATAAAGGCCCAGGGGCTGACGGAATTCCTTCCAAATTTGTTGTAGAATGCGCTAAAGGTCTTGCTCACCCCTTGGCTATTATTTTTAATAAATCTTTTTCTGCTGGCGTATTTCCTGGACTCTGGAAGGAAGCTCGCATCGTACCCGTGTATAAATCGGGTGATGCATCTGTAGTAGGTAATTATAGGCCGATCTCTATACTACCAGTATTTGGAAAAGTGCTCGAGTCGCTGCTTTGTCGTATTCTGTGCTGGCACGTGAAACATATGATATCTCCAGAACAGCATGGCTTCCTTTCTGGCCGATCCACTGCTACCAACTTAGTGTCCTTTCTTGCTGACGTGGAACGAGCTGTAGACTCGCGCATCTGTGTGGATGTAATCTACACCGATTTTAGCAAGGCATTTGATAGGGTAGACCACACTATTCTCTTACAAAAGCTTTTACACTGTGGCATCGCTGGGAGTCTTCTGTCTTGGTGTGAGTCTTACCTCACTGGTCGGACGTCTAAGGTAGTACTGAATGGTTTCTGTTCAAATGTATTCATGGCAAAATCTGGTGTACCTCAGGGGTCTCACCTGGGTCCAATATTTTTCAATATTTTTATAAACGACATTTCGTCATCTTTTTGGCACTCCAAAATATTTATGTTTGCAGATGACTTGAAGGTGATGAAATCAATAGTAACCGCCCAGGATACTGTCCTGCTACAGGAAGATCTAAACAGATTTATTGAGTGGTGTGTTGACAATCGTATGACTTTGAACGAAGGTAAATGCAATTGCATCCGGTTCACCCGTAACAAAACCTCTCCTCCAGTGGCATATACGATTAATAATACGGTTCTTGAAGAAGTGAGGACTATAAAAGACCTTGGAGTGCATCTGGATGTTAAATTACAATTTCACATTCACATAGACAAAATAGTTACCCATGGTTTTAAGATGTTGGGGTTTGTTCTAAGATGTACAAAGGACTTCAAAAGTCCCACTGCCATTTTAGCTATATATAATAGTCTTGTGAGGTCCGGACTAGAGTACTGTAGTACTGTTTGGTCACCGCAATATGATATTCATATAAAACGTCTCGAAAGTGTTCAGAGAAGGTTTATGTGGCACCTGTCGTTTCGATTCTTCCTCGTCAAAAGTCTCACTTCTTACATGAGTCGCCTTAAACATTTTAAACTTAAGCCGCTAAGGGAAAGGAGACTCCTCCTGGACGACATGTTTCTGTATAAATTAATGCGTGGTGACCTCGATTGTTTAAATCTCCTAGAACAAATCAATATTAACGCACCAAGAAAATTGCCACGCATCAGTAGATTTAATCTATTTTCGGAGCAGCTCTCTAAGAGCAACTTGGGTCAACATTCAACACTTAATAGGCTGCAGCGACATTATAATGTTTTGTCACGATCCAACACTGACATTGACATTTTTCATCTAAGTGTCCACAAATTTAGAAAACTAGTGTCCGAAAGCTACGTAAACCCTGCGTAATTCTTGCTAGAATTTAAAATGAGTTATATTTTTTGCTCTTATAATTGTAAATTGTTAACTTTGTTATTAGGTAAGTACTTGGAAAATTGTGATGCAGTTTTCCTTTTTTTAAATTTATACAAACTCCACATTTGCATGCCGTGGCGGTCAATAATAGAAAGCTGTACTTAGCATTTAAGATAGTATAGTATATTATGTTACATAGATTTTTATTTAGTACAAGTTTTCGCTGACTGTCCTTAATAAATAAATAAATAAAAATAAATAAACAAATATTTCCTCACTTTACTTACACTAAGTATTGTTTATATATTTCATTAATTCACTTCGCAAACATATTGAGCAAGTTTTGCTTTAAATGACTTTAAACATTCAACGCTTTTTAATGATGAAGGTAGTTTATTAAAGAGCTGTGCTCCCTCAAAACTAAACATTCGTTTGCCATAATTGGTTCGTGCTTTGGGTAGAACCAAAAAACTGGCGCGTCTCGTTGCGCGTTTCGATACTCGCTGCGTTATTGCTATTGAGGTGTGGATGGTTTTACTCAATACTTTTCGCAAGAGCATGCAGGTGTGGAATGCAAATAACTGTTTTATATTCATAAGACACGTTTCCATGTAGATCTTAGAGGTAGGTGTGAGGTATGCATAGTGGAATAATAATTTAATTATTTTATTTTGTGCTATTTGTAGTTCTGACAACTTAGCTTTTGAGGCACTGCCCCATATTTCTAATAAATAAATTAAGTGAGACTTTACAAGTGAGTTATAGATATCAAATCTTGCTTTGCGTGGAATACATCGAACTATAGGTCGTAGGGAACTCATCAACGACGATATTTTTTTTTATATGGTTAATATGTATGTTCCATGTCAAGTGGGTGTCAATATGCAAGCCTAGGTATTTCTCGTGTGTTTTTTGTTGTATAGGTATGTTATATATTGTAGGTGGGTTATATAGCGGAATTGATTTGTTTTTTTGCTTTAAAAATTATGTAAGAAGTCTTAGATATGTTAATTGTTAAAAGATTTTGTTGCAACCAAGTGGTGAGAATGTGGAGATCTTGTTGAGCGAGAGAAATTATGCTGTTAATAGATGATCCGAAATGGAATAGGCAAGTGTCATCAGCATATAAGGTCACGTGACCGTGTAATCCGATTTTATCAATGTCATTAATGTAGATAGAAAATAACAAGGGTCCTAATATGGATCCTTGGGAACACCACAGTGTAATGGAAGAGCTTTACTTTGATAATGTTCTATTTTTACAATCTGATGACGATCTTTGAGGTATGAATTAAACATTTTGAGTGCATTATCGTGGATACCTATAATTTCAAGCTTTTTTAGTAGGATTTCATGACTTACGGTATCAAATGCTTTTTTTAGGTAGATAAACACACCCAAGACAATGTTTTTCTATCAATATTGTGTCGTATTTTAGTTACTAAGTCGAGTGTTGCAGCTAACGTGTTACTTTTTGGTCGAAAGCCAAATTGTCTATCGGTAATAAAATTGATCGAATTCAGGTACGTTTCTAAGCGTTCGTGTATTACTTTCTCTAAGATTTTTGATAGCACCGGCAAAACAGAGATCGGACGATAGTTGCCTGGATCTGTTTTTGTTCCCGATTTATAAATTGGTGTCACTTTAGCTAGTTTAAGTGAATTTGGGAAATGACCTTCAGCCAATAAAATGTTAATCGATTCAGTAATGACGTCTGCAATTCATTTTTTGATGCATTTCAAACTTTTGGTACTAATAACATCCATGCCCGTGCTGGAATTCGGATCAAGTCCGTCAATAATGTCTATTATTTCATCAGTTGTACATGGTTTAAATGATAAGAGTTTCGGAGTGTCGTGTATGATGGGTGGTGATGTCTGTTCGTTTTGGATATTGTTGTGAGGGTGTGATAGGATTTTTTTTCGATCCGATAGTAGAAAAATGTTGGTTAAATATGTTACAGATACCTTCAGGATCAGTTATAGTTTCCGTTTCAGATACTAATTTTGAGGGAACACAGCTGTTTTTCATCTTACGATTAGATAGGTGGTTTATGAGGCTCCAGGTCTTCTTGGGATTGCTTTTACAGTCGTGAAATTTGCCGTAATAGTAAACGTCTTTGGTATTTTTGATTAGGTTTGTCACCTCTCTTCTCGTTTGTATGTATGTGTTCTCCAACGTGACATTCTCTGGATCTTGTCTATGTTCAGTACATAATTCATTTCTTCGATTGATTGCGTAGATGATATCTTTGTTTATCCAATCCTTTAGTGGAGGGTTTAGCTTTTTGAGCTTAGTTAGTTTACATTTTTCTGTGTAATTTTTTATTGTTTCTTCTAGCTTGCTGTAGTCTCTGATCTCGTTATCAAATTTGTGGTGCTCGATGGATGTGTATAGTTTTGCATAATCCATAGCTTTATAAGCAATACTTTTAATCGGAGGTGGTTTGTATTTCTTTACTGACAAAAAGCTTTGTTTGTGGTCGGACTATCACATAACGGGAATCACATAAAGCTAAATGAAAAAAGTCATTTTTTTAAATTTGTACTCACGTGATCCAGTATTGCTTTTTTCGTTGCAGTTTCTCTGGTGGCGTATTCCTTATCAATTTTGTTAAGTATTTTGTATCCAGTATCTTTCAAAATGCTTTTATATAGTTTTTTTTTCTTGCTCTTTTCCAATAAATTTATGTTAAAATCTCCAAAAACAAGTGTTCTCTTTCGTTTTTGTAATTGTACCTCGAAGGATCTCCAGGGTAATATACAACACCTACATCAAGGGCGTATTTTTTGAGTTTTATCCAGAGATAGTTATTACCCCCTGAGTAGACTGATTCTGTGATATTGTGATCTAGGTCCTTATGCTCATATATCGATACTCCACCTCCAGTTTTGTCAGTTCTTTAATTGTAGTGATGTGTATAATTAATTAGCTGAAATCTTAGTGCTTGTTCTTCAGTTTTAATCCAAGTCTCTGTTATTAATATTATATGTATTACAGCAGGTATAGAGCGTAATATACATCTTAGTTCATCAAATTTGCCTTTGGAGCATATACTTCGTGCGTTTAAGTAAAATAAATTGAGACGGGATTTGGTAGTCTGGATATCTTTGTAGGTATTAGTTATTTGATAAGTTATTTCGTTGGTGATTGATGGTGCGATTGGTTGAAGTTTTTTGGGTTGATCTTCACGATTCTGGCTACGCCATTAATGTATTTTATTGTAATATTCGACTCATTAGTTTGCTGACGACGAGCCAATTCTTTTTGAAGATTACTCATAAGTTTTTGTTGATATGGGGTTTGATCAGAGTATATTTTGATTCCTGTAGGTAGGTTAGCTTTGTTGCGTAGGAGTTGATTGGCTATGTTTTGACTGCTAAAGCACACTTTGATCCGACGATTTTTGTTGGCATCATATTTACCAATACGGAAAACTTTTATCGGAGGTGGTGAATCTTTTATCATATTCGAAATAAAGTTTGTAACTTTGGTCATATCTAGGGATAGTCGTTCTTTTGCATCAGTAGATTTCTGTTCATCAATACCAGCTAAAATAATATTCTTTCTTCTGTTGTTTTGATCTTGAACCTCATTTATAATTTGTTCATTAGAAAGCATTCCGGAGTTTTCCGTGGATGATGTTGATGGATCAGTATTTTTTACTCTAACGAGATCTGACTCTAGTTCTTTCATTTTCTCTTCACCCTTAGAAATTTTCTGTTCTAGCGATGAAATTAGTGTTTTTATCTGTTTTTGTTCCAGCGAAAGACTTGACATTGATTCTTGAATTTCATTGATCTGTTTTTTAGTTTCAGTAACATTGTTGGTAATTGAGGAAAAATGTAGGTCGTTTGATGATTTCATGTCTGTGAGATAGGTTTTCATTTCTGATACACTGTCCAGAGTCTTCTGATTTATACAGACAAAATTTTTCACTAGTTTGGAGATACGTGCCATATCCAAGCGTAGATCCTGACTGTCATTGTTGCAGAGACATCCGTGGTCATCTGGTTGTTTCCTTTTTCTAAATGTAATCTGTGACTCCATTTTATCACGACCAACAGTGGATAAATCAGGTGTAGAACGACATTCCGAACTCAAAGGTGACTTCATAGGCGAGCGTATAGTGCTCATGACTGCATAAACTTGTCCACAGTTGACTTTATAATGTGCGTGTTCTTGTAGTGGGGTGGCCTGTAGCTACAGCTAGTATATGCACGGTGAAGAACGTAGTAAGGACACGGTATTGATTTGAATGAATTTGATCTTTAACACATGAACAATAGGGTTTCGTTTGCAAAATACACTTTTTGAAATATTTCGTAAAAAATTGACACAAGTCTGCTCCCGACAGCGGCGAACGGCCGAAAAAAAATTATATTATTGCAAGTATTTAACAATCGATTAAGACGTAATTGCTCATAAATTTCTTTATTATTGAAATTTTGCATTCACAATTTTGCAATCGTGGGATCGAATCCCACTCGAGCTACCTGAGACTGGTTGATTTTTTTCTAGTAAACATTTCATCCGTTATCTATATAGCATTGTGAATGCAAAATTTTAATAATAAAGTCTAACCCTTGCCTGTCATAACTCTAAGACGACTCTAAGGAGACTCCTAGAGGTTACTTACAATGTGTCTGGTATTACGGTAGCGATCTCTTAACGTTCTACCTCTTTTCTGGGGAACAGAGCTCTGAAGGATAGACGGATAGCGTAAGGCAGTTCTGCTCGCCACCGGCGGCCAGGAGACGCTCCCTGACCGCAGTCACCACCAACCGGAAGCGCGGCTTGGGGCCGAGGATCGGCATTCTTTGATTATATTTAAGGTTTCTATTTGTAAGTTTAAGTTAGTAATAAAAGTTATGGTTCAACAAGCTCAGAGGTCTGGGCTCCTATATCATATATTTTGTGGTCCCGGCCACAGCCCTTGCCACATGGACAACAGCATATGGGTAGATAACCCACCACGCTGGCCCGATGCACGGAAAGAAATGATTAGTTGGGTTTACCATATTTCAACAAAATTTTAGGGTTAATATACCTTGAGTTTTGTTGAATGAACAAAAACTGTATTGTTGATCAGTTACGGTAATTTGAACTTATTACATATATCTTTTGTTGTTTTAACGTATTTATTTTGTAAATTTAAATTTAAAAATGGTTATTTCAACAACTTGAACAGTAAAATCAACAATTACCTATTGAATTATCCATGAATTGTTACGCCAACATGTACAAAAAGGTAAAAACAACTGTTTTCATAACAACAAAAACTTTTCTGTGAAAACAACAATTTGTTCATGTTGCTTTAACCCATCACTTTGTTAATTTAACTAATGTGTCGCCAACCCGTGCAAAATCAACCTTTTTGTTCTTTCAGTGTGCTCGTTGGTGGATTGTAACGACTGCCGACAACAACCGGGACCAACGTCTTTACGTGCCTTCTGAAGCACGACGGTGTTTTTTATTTGGGCACCTACCCAGTGGCCCGGCATTGCGAAAGTTGTTTAATTGACAAGATCGCAAATCGAACGCCTTACTCATAGCTCTTCTGTAATAATCTGGTAATCTGTACTATCTTGGCGCGGCAGCCCAAGTCCAAAAGTAATGGTGAGCGAATGGTAAATCTCCTTGAATATATTATTTTTATCGTTACTAAGCTGGGGCCTATCTAAAGTGTTCAAAAAATCAACTTTAAGCCGGAAACAAAGGGTAAGTTCTCGTAAACCGAAGATTGTTCTTTTTTTAATATAAAGTTTGCAACCATGCTATGTGGTGTACGTACGACGTAATTTTTAAATTTTGAATTTTGATTTTATTTTTATTCTGAAAATTATTACAAATATTTTTTGAAGGACTCTTTTCTTAATTAATTATTAAAATACCTGTTTTTTTTTCTTAAATTGTCTTTCTTCTTTTTCTAAGAACTCAATCTGGTCCATCAGTCGATTTTTATGGTAGATAATTTATGTTAATGCCGATTAAGCATTTCAATTTGTATTCTGTTTATTTTTTTATTACAATTTGAATTTGTATTTCTCAACCGTTGGTTATTTTTATTGTGTTTAGTATAAAATATGATTTATGTTCTGTTGCCGTGCCTAAAATAAATAAAAAAAATATAATGGTGAAACCTTAAAAAAACCGCCTCGGTGGCCGAGTGGTTTTGCGCTCGGCTCGATCTCCGAAGGTCTCGGGTTAAATTCTCAGGTCAGACAAAGTGTGTTTTCGAAGTTCTCAACGCATAGCCGAGGTTTGTGATCCCAACCCTCGTTTGGCAAGCATCTGAATGGATTTCAATGATGTGTAGGTACCTTTTCCCTGCAGTGAGACATTAAACATGCTGTAGGTACTTTAATTCTTTAAATAAAAAGTTTACATATTTATTTCAAACATTTTAGAACTTTTTATAACGTGTTTTTCCCCCTAGTCCCAAAAATAAACGTCACCATTCTGCAATCTGAGCAGAAGTCTGAGTTTCCAAAAACGATTGGACCATCTCGCTGCCAAGAAAGCGAGCCATAAATTTGTATATCTGTTGTTAAGTTAAACAAAGGAAGAATACCATAAACAGCGCATTCAGCGTCAGTGTGTCTCCTTGCGCCATCGGCTAAGACCGGCCAGTTGGAATCGTTCCAAAGATGACCGATTATGCATATGTACATAGATTAGGCAATGAAGACCGCAGAAGCAGTCCATATGGAATCGCTCCAAAGATGACCGATTATCGTGGTTAAAGGAGGTGTATAAGAAGCCGATACCTGTTCCATTAAAAATGAAAAAACACCACTTTAACTTTTTACTTTTTTCCTAACTGAAATAGTTTTTCTGCTTATTTTCAATTTACTACGCGCGCGCACTACCTTAGTAACGGCATATTACGCGCGAACAACGCCTCCCTTACTCGTGCGTGTAGTACAAGCGAAATGCAGAAAGTTCACTTTTAAAAAAAATGAGTAATAACTCGCGTGTTTTAAAATTTGCTATAACCTTTTTTACCTAAAAGGGATGGATGTAGATCAGTTACTAGTTTACCTCCTTAAACGCGTCCGTCGTCTAACCTGTCACGGTGTACAGTCACGAGCACCAATATGTATACCCTTTGACTCTTATTCCATTGTATTAAGAGTTACAATTGTTTACATATTTTTGCTCGTGACTGTACATACAGAAATATAATCACGACTAATATCCCCGAAGGGTTAGTCAGAGACTAGGCAAGGAGGACTTCAGAAGCAGTCCATTGCTATAGTCCACGTTTCACCAATTACAACTGCACATGTGCTCAGCGTGACAGGTGGTGAGCACATTGCCGCTCTATGCTGTTGGATGTATATGCAGTATTTAGTCCGTTAGTCGCCTTTTACGACACCCAATGGAAGAGTTGGGTCGGTATCTCTTTTTAATGAGCCGCCAAGCTCCTCGACCGATTATAAAATGTATAAAACGTATCCAAGAGGACAATATTTTGTTCCACTTGGTTGGTGGAAAGACTTGTTCTAAATGAAATTAGCAACAATAATGGTAATTGATATAAAACCGTGCAGTTGAGCCGTAACTACTATTTGTAGGCGGGCAACCCTGAAACTACGAAAATAAACAGCTGTTCCATAAAAAATGCAAATACGATTCTAATTGTGTCGCGTAGCGGTAAAAGAATACTACCTACTTACACCTCTCTCCTATTGGGTGTCGTAAAAAGCGACTAAAGGACTAAACACTGCACATACATAGAACAGCATAGAGCGGCGATGGGCTCACCACCTGTCACGCTGAGTACATGTAGAGTCGTTATTTGGTGAAAAGTGGACTATGGTAGAGGACTGCTTTTGCATTCCTCATTGCCTAGTCTCTGACTAACCCTTCGGGGATACTAGTCGTGATTATGTATGTATGTACAATTCGATCGAAATGTATAAAATAGCTGAAAAAATAGCTTCCTATTACCAAACACCGTGCATAAAGAGTAGTTATATTGTTATAATAATAAACAACACACTAACTGTCAATGTTTCCCCTTGCACCAACACCCAAAACCGTCCAGTTGGAGTTCTTCCAACGTTGACCGATAATAAAATCTATAAAACGTGTCCAAGTTTGTTTTCGCGGGCCGAAGCGATTTGGACGATGCCACCGCCATCGCCGGCCATTCCACGGCACGCTAGCGAGATCGCACACGCACGACAGATTGGATGCCTTGTGAAAAGGAGGCTAGCGAGCAGGCGCGTCATTCAAAGGAAAGTAGTCACCGCCGCCTATGAACATCTACTAAGCCAAAGGAGTCGCCTTTGCGTTGCCCGCCTTGAGAAAGAAGTCGCGAGTCACTGCCATTCTGCTAATATTATGTCCGAAATAAGATTGGGTGGTGACTCTCACTCTAATTAGTACCTATATTTTTGCGGCCAAGCAGCATTAGGTTTTTCCCATTGCTGAGTTCCGGTTTGAAAGACACTAGATAAAGTGAAATTACGGGCATAGATAACCGTGTCGCCGGCGATGGGCTCACCACCTGTCACGCTGAGCACATGTGCAGTCGCTATTTGGTGAAAAGTGGACTATGGTAGAGGACTGGCTTTACTTCCTGTACAGGAATAATAGTCGTGATTATGTATATGTATGTTTTTTTATGGTGACGCGTCATAGTGACTACATCCTGCCTGATGGTAAGCAGCCGATGCAGTCCAAAATAACGAGAGCGCTCCTCACCGTGGAACAAGCGCACCCATTCATGCCGGCCTGCATAAATGCCGTTTCACGCCCCGCTTAAAATACTCGGGACTATAGGAGCTGGGAAACACATGCGCCGGCAGAGAATTCCAAAGCCGAACGGTCTTACAGAGAAACGACTTGCCAAATTTTTTGGTACGAGTGCTGATATATTCATATTTTTGCCCGCTATTTTTGTCTAGTACCAGGATACGTTTGTTTACACAATTCTATGACCACGGCTTATATTTCGGTTCGACGCGATTCTGTTTCGGCGTGCAGTGGTACTGGGGGTAGCGATGCGCATTTGTCTGGCACAGACTATAGCTCGTTAGATTAGTTGTTAAGTCTTAACTATAAGTTACTTAACTGTTTTTTTATTATTATTAGTATTGACGTCAATAAGTGCCTGTAAAGGTTTACATTGAATAAATAATTTGACTTTGACTTTGACTTTAACAGTCTGCACAATATGATGGTGGTTCTTAAAGACCAGCACGTGTAGTCCGGGACAGGAAAGAAGAGGGCGGGATAAGATCAAAAAGTTCTTCAGAATCAGAACACTCTCCGTAGTAATTTCGGTAGAAGACACTGAGAGAAGCAATATCTCTACGCTGCTGGAGGTCGTCAAGAGAGGCTGTAACCTCAGCATCTCCAATAATGCGTACCGCTCGCCTTTGCAGTCTATCAAGTGCATCGAGGAAGTATTTAGCGGAGCCGTCACATAGATGGGAACAATACTCCATACTCGATCGCAACTGAGTCTTATACAGCAAACAGCGCTGCTCGGGAGTGAAAAACCGCCTTACCATAATGAGAATACCCAACTTTCGGCAGGCAGTTAAAATAACACTCTCGATGTAGCATTTTGGATTCAGCTCCTGGCCGATGTCCATGCCAAGAATGCTGAGGTCCACTGAAATAGGTAAAGGAGAGTTCTGAAAAGAGGGAGGAGTAAGGAAGGGAGTTATCTTGAACGAGATAACTCCATTCCTTATGTACTGGGCATAGAGGCACAAGAACTAAAGCTCCAGGTTCGGGTGCGTACGCGTGATGCGTTCGGTGACGTCAGCTTGTCGTTGGTGTCAGCTTTCCGCTCGTTTGCCTGCTCAGTAGGGCGAGTAACCCTCTATCGAAATCGAACAGCAAAGTAAATTGAGAAATTAATCCAACAGTAGGTAAAGTAAATCGAGAAATTACATATAAAGTTTTGAACAGCGGCGAGTAGCAGCATCCTAATTTTCGGTAGCACAAATCTCGGAGCGTCACAGATTCGAAAATAATTCGATAGGTGAAGAGGCGCGTTTGTATGAAAATCGACAGCACGAGAGAATCAAAGAGAGGTTTTTTGACGTACCTACGGTGTCGAAAAAATCTGTCACGTAATATCGAAAAAGGTTTCTCTGCATAATCTTTAGTGAGACAGTTGATGTACAGTCATAAGTACCTATCATAAGAAAAAGTCGGTAGTGTGCGCTCTCGCTGAACTAAACGAAAATATTCGTCGATGTGGCTCCCAATGACGGTGCTATTGCCAAATTTGGAATTGCCCTTTTACATTTTGATTGTGGTCTGGCATGTTGTTGTATTTGTTTTAATTTGATGCGGAGATGAGGTTGGGAATTGAATTTCCACGTATAATTGTGTTTCGACTGGCGTTATTGGTCTATTCGAAGATATCATATCGCTTTTATGTGTGTCCTAATCGAATTATTTTACAAAAGAAACAAATAAATATTAACTAAGAACTCGATTCGCTTAATAGCTTTTGTATGTAACCTTAGATTAAAACAAAAAGGGAAGATACGGCATTAGCGTCTCGTGAGTAAGCCGCTAAAATTAGGCCTAAAGGCACAATTTCACTTCAGTCGCAATTTGCCCAGCGTACAGGCTACATCGTACTATTGCGGATATTCTGCTGTGATAAAAAGAGAAAGACGCTACTCCGCAGTGGCGTCGGAATCGGTCGTACGTACTCGTCTGTTGCGAAGCGACCGAGACGTCAACGCGCTACTCGCTGACTCCCTCGCGCTGACGTTGAAACTTACTGCTCTGTCTCGCTCACTCGATTTACACTTTTATAGGTGTGCGTGTGTGAGTGTTTGCATATGTAGTTGAGTAGGACTGTATTTTGATTGACTACAAGTAGGAGCATGCCGTATCTTCCCTTTTTGTTTTAATCTAAGTATGTAACATAAATCTAAGTGTTTTTGCTCCTATTGTCTGTAACATTTTTTAATATAATATTTACTTTATGCTTTAGGTAAGAATAATCATGTCGTGTTAACCTTGTCGCGTAGCGGTGAAAGAATACTAGCACCCCCTCACTTCCCTTGGGTGTCGTAAAAGGCGACTAACGGACTAAAGACTGCACATACATCCAACAGCATCCATAGAGCGGCGATGGCCCAACTACCTGTCACGCTAAGTATATGTGCAGTCGCCACTTGATAAAAGTGAACTACGGCAGAAGACTGATCTTACGGTCCTAATTGCCTAGTCTCTGACTAAGCCTTCGGGGATAATAGTCGTGATTATATGTAGGCACAATCGTATAATGAATACATAATTAAGCTAAATTGAAAATGAAAAATCAATGGCAAAGACTTAGAATACTTAATAGTACCTACGCAAGTGGTGCTTTTTACAACGAAGGAATTAATATTTATTTTTTTATCTACTCCGGGTAAGCCCTTGGCCTTCCTACCACTTGATGGTAAGTTGACGATAGGGCCGTAGGTGGAAGCGCGCTTTACCCCGAATCCTTATCTACTGAGGAACTAGCTATCTTATCCCTAAGTCGAGAGGGCGTGGTTTAAAGGTTCAACGGAACTGGACCTCTGTACCATGCTTTCTCTGGTAGTAGAAATTTGCTGTAGGGAACTCATCGCAGACCTCTCTGTAGCATACATTTTTTGGTAGCAGAGCGTGGACTATCGTACCACAAGAATGCTATTAACATTGTTATTATTGCGACAGACTTTACATTACATGGTGGTAGCTAGCCAGGCGGTTTTAATAAGCCCTACTGCCAACAATTGCTCAAATTGCTAGGTTGTCGTTTGTACCACTTTTGTAACTTTTGTTATTATGACGTATCTGTATTTTGTGAACACAATAAGGTATTCTAAAAAATTGCTATTAATAACAAATGCGATTTTTATTAAAAGCCTTAAATTTTTATTCTAACAAAGGGTTATCATGTAGCATACAGTTTTTTGTTCGCATTCGAACAAAGCAAAGAGCTCACGAGAGTTTTGTGTAACGAGCGTTTAATAAAAGTTTAATTAATGACGTCACTAGTTAGCACAGCCCTAGATTTATGAGTGTGTTCACGACGTCACGGGAAGTTTTATGCGGACGGGGCAATTAATTACGAAGTTGTATATAGAAATATAATTAATTGATTCACTTGGTTTCGGTACAATATAAGGTAGTGATTAGCTTATGTATAATGGATGCCTGACATTTGCTGATCTGGCTTCCTATTTGTTGCCACATTGTTGTAATTGAGTTTTCTGTAACTAGAAAAAGAGCTGTGTGGCATAGGGGCTCACTGAAAAAATACTACCAACTCATCTCCCTTTGGTGTGGTGGCGACTAACGGACTAAACAATGGACAGGCGATGGGCTCGCCACCTACTGCTGCTTTTGCGGTTCTGCTTGAGAAAGAAGCACAAAATTCTTCCGCAGACAAAACATTTGCAGGTAATCAAATCTTTACCACGTAACAGTTGAGCAATAAAATTAATAAATTATCACTGTAATGACGAGGAAAAGCAAATGATGCCATGACAGCGGGGGTTGACGAGATGACAAATGGCCGCATTAACTTAACGAATTGGCGGGAAAAAGCTCCGTGGGATTGCGCGGTTGCTTATTACTGTTAGACTTATTAAATAGATAAACAATCTGGGCGTTGCAATCTCATAATACTCATGTGTTGTAAGCAAACATTTTTGCGTTATGTATTTTAAAGGATCACTGGTTAGTCATCATAAATCAGCCATTAAACTTTCCAAAACCGGAATGATACCTTACTACATGATAAGGTTTTTTGTTTTTTTTTAAAGCGCACCACTCTTGCACAATAGTCACTTTTAGGTATACTGTCAATCTTAAGACAACAACTGGGACTGATGGCTGGACATGTTTACAGTAACTGTTTACTGATAACTAAAAGGTACTTTATAAATGTTGATAAAAAAAATAAATCGTAATTAGAAAAGCGAAAAGCAAATAATCAGCCGGTGGTGGGCGCAATGCTGGGTTGAGGCTGAGACAAATATATTACCGCATTACCATAACAAATCGGCGAGAAGCGGGATTGCGCGGCTGCTTATTAGATAAACTTGCTGAGCGTTGCAATTTCGTTATAAACTCATTTGATGCAAGCAAACATTTTGAATACGTCTTTTAATGGAGCAGTGGTTTGGCAGCAGAAGTCTGCTTATAAACTTCTCTAAACTGAAATGATACCTTTCTACATGAACAAAAGTACATGATAAGGTTTTTTTGATAGCTCACCACTCTTGCCCGGTAGATGAGTTTTCGTCTGTCAATCTTAAGACAACAACCGGGACAGATGGCTCTACATGTTTTTAGTAACCGTTTCCAGATAACCAAAAGGTATTTATGACATAACTGTTAAGCAAAATATAAATAATCAAGATTGCAGTAACTTGGGCGCAAGGCAAATAATCAGCCGGTGGTGGAGCGCAACGCTAGGTTGAGGCGGTGACAAATGGCCGCATTACCGTAACGAAATGGAGGAAAGCGGGATTGCGCGGCTGCTCATTATATAAACTCGCTGAGCGTTGCAATTTCGTAATTTATTTGCTGTAAGCAAACATTTTAAATACTTACGTCTTTTAATGGAGCAGTGGTGTAGCAGCAGAAAAAAGAAATGGTCAAGATCGCAGTAACATGGGCGTAAAGCAAATAATCAGCCGGTGGTGGAGCACGACGCTGGGTTGAGGCGGTGACAAATGGCCGCATTACCATAACGAATTAGCGGGAAGCGGGATTGCGCGACTGCTTATTAGACAAACTCGCTGAGCGTTGCAATTTCGTAATTCATTTGTGGTAAGCAAACATTTTGAATACGTCTTTTAATGGAGCAGTGGTTTGGCAGCAGAAGTCTGCTTATAAACTTCCCTAAAGTGGAATTATACTTTTCTACATGAACAAAAGTACATGATAAGGTTTTTTTGATAGCGCACTACTCTTGCCCAATACGGGGGTAGATAAGTTTTCATCTGTAAATTTTAAGGCAACAACCGGGACAGATAGCTCTATATGTTTGCAGTAACCGTTTACAGATAACCAGAAGGTACTTTATGGCATAACTGTTGAGCAAAAAAGAAATAATCAAGATCGCAGTATGTGACATTGGCGAAAAGCAAATAATCAGCCGGCGGTGGAGCGCGACGCTGGGTTGAGGCGGTGACAAATGGCCGCATTACCGTAACGAATTGGCGGGAAGCGGGATTGCGCGGCTGCTTATTAGATAAACTCGCTGAGCGTTGCGATGTTATTTCGTATTTGTTTTCGGTACATATTTGTTAGCGATAAACTAGGAAAAAATGGCACATCGCTCCTAATTTTTTTTTAATGTGTATGTGCATATACTTCACATTGTACAGTAAAGCTAACGTAAACATAAAGTAAAGTATTGACTGCCGAAAACTTGCAAAAATATAGCAAAAAGACGGTTATTGTTATGGATAACGCATCTTATATCACAATTCTATAAGCGGAGAAGATACTTACTTCAAATATCAAAAACATGTCGATTTATTCAATTCAGTTTCTTTATTTGCATTAAATGTGGTATGGTACATAGTAAGATGGTATAATACATTAAGAGAATCACACATTTAGCCAAAGTGTTGGCATACAAAATTTTTATAATAAAATGTCATTTAAAACATAGGTACACAATATTAATTAAACAAATAGGATTAAAGATTAATAGAAAAAATTACATTGTCATGCTAAGTATTTGATTTGATTTAAGTTGACTTATCTTTATTTTTGTATAGGTCTTTATAGTTGCCATAGATGCAGAACTCACACATCCGCACTTTAACCATGTGTCATATTAACTAAATTGATCTCTAACCGCCTTGTTTGTGTGTTACTGGGCCGGTAAAAGAGCATACGGGGGTGCGATTCTCTAACGCTCGATAAGCTTGTGCTCACGTCGCGTTGACCCATCACCCACGTGTTCCGATCAAAACTGACCTTTGTTTCGTTAGCGTAGAGTCGAATTTAGAGATGAGTTGGTAGTATTATTTTAATGAGTCGCCACCACACTGATCATGATACATACACATAATCACATCTATTATTAACAAAGGGTTAGTCAGAGACTAGGCAATGAGGACAGCAAAAGCAGTCCTCTGCCACTTTTCACAAAATAGCGACTGCACATGTGCTCAGCGTGACAGCTGGTGAGCCCATCGCCCTATGCTGTTTGAATGCATGTGCAGTCTTTTCTCCGTTAGTCATCTTTTACGACACCCATATGGAAGAAAGGGGTGGTAGTATTCTTTCACCGTTACGCGACACGGTTGTACGAAATTAATGTTCTAAGACGTACCACAGCTAATAAACATTGGGAGACCTGGCCATAACTTACCTTTCAAGGAGCACTTGCGTGCCAATCGTCATATTTACATTTAAGGTATGTACCTAATATTTCAGTTAATTAATGTCATTTTTTATTTTGATAATTCTTTAAAAAAGTTCTGCGTAACTGCGTAACTATGTCTTGTTGACAGCTGAATAGGTCATTTTAGTTCGATGTAGTTTTCGAGTAGATGGTAAGTTCGTGTTATTAATGAGAAAGTTTTTTTCGTGATAAGTACTAAAAATGACTCTAACTGCACCTGATGCTTAGTGGAAATGGAGTGAAGGTGCGAAGACAACTGGTGTTGCGTAAAAAAAAGTAGAAGCATCAGTCACCCCTCACCCTGTTGGCCTACAGGGTATCTATTCACCCTGTTCTGTTTAAAGGACCCCATATCAGCAGCTGATTCTTAAGTGTAGCCAAAAAACATTCATACATACCTACACTGATTTATGAAATATGTTCTGGGCCAAACCCCACCTCATCCGCCGTACATCAACCAGGCTCAAAGCGGGCCCATGCACTAATTCCTGGAAGTGAAACGAGCTGGAGATTGCTCTGAACATGGCGCGATACACCTCGCGAGGTTAATTGACTTATTGTGGATCTGACCTGCGCTGCTGTACTCTCCTGGGGTTGGCTTTTGAATCGAGTCGCCTGAATTTGAATGAATTTGTGGGGGGTCGAAGGGGTTCTTAAATAAAGGTTTATTAACATTTGAGCTGCCACCGTTGCGTTAAAATATTTTAAAAAACCACTGAAAGTTTTGTCAAAATCGGCTATAATCATGAAAAATTATACGTTTTTAGGTTAAACAATACCATAGTAACAGAACCGAAGTAGGGGGACGGGGGGGGGGGGGCGCAGTCCGCCCGCGAGGGGAGCTCGTGAAAAAAGTCTAAAGAGTTAATTAGGTTAGGTAGTATGTTGACCAAAAACGCGCGAGCCGAGCATGCCGCGGGAGCAGCCGGCGAAGCGCCAGAAACAAAAAATAATTAATTAACTTAAAAATTTCTTGTCTGCGGCAGAAGGGGTAAGTAGGAAGGTACTCCTCCCTCCTCCCCTCCCCTTCCCCACCAATTAAAAGTTCGATTCAAAAGTTTTACCATGATACATAACCTAAAAATTAACATAACTTAAAAACTACTAGTATGCGGCAGGTAGGGTAAGTGGGGGTACTCCTCCCCTCTCCACTTACCTTTACCACCCCCACTCCACCCCCGATTCAGGCGACTCGATTCAAAAGTTTTACCGTCTCCTGTACGTTGATCCCACGATGAGTAAAAGGGGGCGCGCCCCCCAGACGCCGTCAGACGGCCAACTCACGACCTCACGTGGTAGGTTAGGTTCCACAAACCCAAAATAACCACACTATCGCCCACCGACCAATCTATCAAGGTCAACCGTACTTAGGTGGGGCTCACAAAACTAGCACAATTTTATTGGAATAGATTCAATTCGATTGACCCGATTCGATCAGCTCGCCGGCCTGTTCTCAGGACTCCATACGGCGGTCGAGAATTCGATATTTCGCGGACACGGATCGTGAAGGTCACGATTACAAGCACGCACAATACTCGCGGTAGGTTTTAGCTATTCCTCAAGGTCTGGCGCTGTCCCATATTAAAACGGTGGGAATCCAAAATTCAGCGTACCGTTATCAGACCGCCATCTTTTCCGAACGAGTCACGACATCGACATGACATTGACATTAGGAGATTATTTTTTTATGCAACCTTTTGACAGAGGGGCAAAATAAATCTCCTAAGTCCTCGCAAATCATAAACCTTTCCTAATGTTGAATAACGGACAAACTATTATCTCCTAAGGGTTAGTCAGAGACTAGGCAATGAAAACAGCAAAAGCAGTACTCTACCATTAGTCCACTTTTCACCAAATAGCGACTGCGCACGTGCTCAGAGTGCCAGGTGAGCCTATCGCCGCTATAAACTATTGGATGTATGTGCAGTCTTTAGTCCGTTAGTCGCCTTTTACGACACCCAAGGGAAGAGATGGGGAGGTAGTATTCTTTCATCGCTACGTGACACGGTTTAAAAAAAAACAAAAAAGCAACAAAAATAAAAGTTACTCAAATATTATGAAAGACGACGACGTAACAAATTGCTTCTAAATGAACAGTGACGCAGCGCTCTGCACATTGTTCCAATACACCGAGGTTCTTGTAACCGAACCCTTATAACATATTAGACGGCCGAATAAAACCCTTATGCGAGCGAGGACACCTTTACACGTCATCTAACAACGCTGACTCGGCACAAACGCGCCGACAATGATGTACGTGGGACACAGGATATGACACCAATTTAAAAATTAAAGTCGAAAAAGTTGGCTTTTAAATGTTACACCGGTTACCCTGAGACTAGGCTTGAGACGAACACATATAAAGTTGTTTCACTTGAAGAGTATAAGAGCTGCAGTAGATAAGCTTTAGTTTATAAAGCCCAAATGATGTTTATACGATTGAAACTTTGTCACAAACGAGTTCACATGAATTCAAAAGAACCAAAAGGATTTGATTTAACTTATTTTAGAACTTTCAACTATTGAGAGGGCGCGCGGCTGTATGAAGTCACGTTACAACGTTTTGTGTTTACTATTTGTTCGCATTAGGCGAGTAATTTAGTCGAGAACTAAGTAGCTACTTAGCGAGTATAAAAAATACATTACTTTAGGCATTTTGAAAAGTAAAAACTACTCCGACTATTTTAAAATATCCTCCCAGCGCAGCAATGTATTCGGTATACCACTAAGAGACGAACGTAGTGCGAACCTCAGGCTTAAGAGAGCCTGCAACGGACAACGTAATAGCGATGTAGATGATGAAGTAGCGACCCGTAGCTATAACTTAAATATTACATTTTTGATAGAAAAATCACGAAACGAAATACCATTTTTAATGTTGTTCTTCATTCTCAGCTAATGAAAAACTAGATAACGTCTACGGCCGGGTTCCACTGAGGCGGAGCTGAGCGGAGCGGAGCTGAATTGACCAATCACGATGGTCGAAATCTCCGCTCCACAAGATTTCGAGCATCACGATTGGTCAATTCAGCTCCGCTCCGCTCAGCTCCGCCTCAGTGGAAACGCACCCTACAGCCCGAACACAGCACTTGTTATTGTTGTTTTATCAGTGGACTTAAATTATAGGACAGTGTCAGTAGTATAATGGGACAGGCTAGAAGCCCCCACCGTCAACTAATTGAGAAAGCTTTTTCTATTCCACAACTGGAAGGCGGTTGTATTTCCAGGAAAGTGGCACTGGCTGATTAATTTTTAGCGTTCAGAGTGCTATTTATGGATTCACTGGCGACCACGCCGCGACTTCGTACGTGTGGAGCCCGCCTCGTGACGAATTTCCAAAAATTTCTTTTTACAACCTTATTCTGACAACTACAAATGTAACAGAAAAAAATGGCAAATAGTTGCAGCCGTTCTAAAGTGATGCGCGAACAAACATTCATGGCAATTTTATTTATATAGATTTCATTTTGGTACATTCATTCATAAAATTTATCTATTATCGCTTAAGGGTTAGTGAGAGACTAGGCAAAGAGGACAGCTAAAGCAATCCTCCACGATATTCCACTTTTCACCAAATAGCGACTGTATGTGCAGTCTTTAGTCCGTTGGTCGCCTTTTTGGTACAGTTTAGTTTAATCACTGCTTTGCACAAGCCTACGATTCTCTAAGTGCCACATAGACGCTGCGCGCTTGGCTGTGATCTGCTGTCTCTTTCCAATTCTATGAATATGAAAGAGACAGAGTCATTTCTCAGCGCTGCGGCAGCCGCAGCTATCAAGGCTTTAGCTAAGAGAATCGCACAGCTGGTCCTCCTGGACGACAGCAAATGAGTTTGGGCCATAACCTACCACGCTGGCCCAATGCGGTCAACTATTACGCTGAGCACACGTTCAGTTATTATGTGGTGAGACGTAGACTATGGCAGACTTGGCAGAGACTTTGCGGCCTGCATTGCCTAATGTCCGACTAACCCATGTATTTATTGTAAATGTGTGTGACGCTGAATCAATTACTTTTATTTAGGTAAAATTTTAAACACTGAAAAAAGACGACAACCTCAGGTGGGAATCGAACCACGCACCTTCCGCATTCCGGGCGGCTGCCTTAACCACTTGGCTACCGAGGTCTGGCTTTCAAGCGTCGAAATTTGTCAGTGCTTGATGCTTATGTTTTTAGTCAACATTGCTTTATCAAATCTTAGAAGTTTTCACCTCTGAGATCCGAAAGAAATATTTTTACAAATATTTAAACATTCGGTTAAGATGAAGCTGCGTTTATAGATTAATGTTTTATATTTATGTTTTTTTTTTCAGTGTTTATAATTTTACCTAAGTATATTGAAGTTTTAATAAAACCCTAAAATATAAAACATTAATACTTTAATTTATGTAGACGCGTTTAAGTTTAACTTTGAAGACTCTGTCGCGTCGCGTACCGGTGAAAGAATACTACCACCCTACTACTACCACTTTCCTTAGGTGTCGTAAAAGGTGACTAACGGACTACAGACTGCACATACATCCAACAGCATATAGCAACGATGGGCTCACCACCAGTCACGCTGAGCACATTTGCAGTCGCTATTCGGTGAAAAGTGGACTATGGTGGAGGACTGCTTTTGCGGTCTTCATTGCATAGTCTCTGACTAACCCTTCGGAGATAATAGTCGTGATTTAGGCTAATACTTTAGTTAAAAATGAGTGTCTCACTCAACAACTTTCCACATTTCTTGTCGGAAAACTTGTAGGGTTCTTTCCGTGGGGAGCTGAAACTTTGTATCTACACGACCTACAGCCCGTATGGGCAAGTTTCTAAAGACATTAAATTGTTCTCCTGTAGTTAACTTTATTTTTCTTATATTTATAATGGATTGGTGCGGTTTGCATGATGACAGTTGAAATTATTATTTAATTTATCTTTGCTTACCTAGACTTAGCTTCTAACAGAGTATGTCAAATTTCTAACTTAAGTAGGCAAAATAACAGATAGATTAATTATAAGTTTCGGCCGTTAGACAGTATCAACTATGAGAGATACAGGTTAATATTGTCTTTAACTAGATCATATCGAGTAATGATATTAATGTTTCAGTATGTTTCAGTAAATATGTGACAATATATGTGGAAACAGATTTTATTTTATTTTAATAGGTAGATCAATGACATTCTAGATAAACAACCAAAGACCTATGTAGGTACTCAACTAGCTTATGATCACAATATTACCTACTATATCGAAATTTATCATAATAAATGTCATTCTTAATACTATCCTATACTCTCTCGGACACGGACTTCTTCTGGTGTTGCAGTGCTTTGTTTCATTTGACTAAAGTAAGTGTCGTAACACTTATGTAGGTATCGGTTATAAATCCACTATTTCATTATCACACTAATATTCTACAAATTTTGAAATTTAAGGAGCCTTAGGCGGTGAAAACGGAAAAATTGGCTGTTTTCTATTAGCTGTTATTCATAATTTATTAGATATTTCGCACTGAAATTTTCAATGTGTATTACAGAGCGTATGTGTGAGGGGATGAACGAAGCCAAAATACGACTGGAAACATTCGGCTTGATAGAAAAAAATACTGAAGTTACCTTCAAAATATAAATGTATAAAAATGCACATTACGACCGTGTTTTACAATAATAATTCAATAATTTAAATGATTTTTAAAAAACTAAGTATTTTTATAATCTTTGATAAAAATGTGAATGGCGCTTACAAATTCCTGCAGACCCCGCCCCGCGCAACATCCAAATTTTCGCTGACCGCCTAACCCCCCTTAATACAAAACTAGCTAATATGACGCTTCACTCTTCCGCAAAGAATCCCCAGTTGTATTTATTTGACAAGTTTTGTGTTGTATAGTGTTTTTTTTCTTTTCCTTTACAGTAGATGCTTCTTCGTTCGTATGTCATTATTCATTTTCTTGTTGTTCAAAGGTGACGCAGATGTCAGGTTACAAAGCTTTCATGAATTGAATTGAGGTTATGAAAGGTTGTCTTTTATGATTACTATAATAAGTATATTAAAGTTTAATTAAGAACTTTAGGTACTTGCAGACTTTTTGAAATTAACATTTTTATTACAACATGATAATGTTTTCGTTAAGTCGTCGTTAAGCGCTCTAGCTTGTAATAAAACTTTTCTTCATTGTTTATATTTAAACTCTTTAAATATTTTTAACCTCGTATAAAACCATTACTTTGACAAGCAACGGAACATGGTGTTTCAGCACGATGGAGCTTCGGCTCATTTTGCTCGCAACGTCTCTACGTTCGCTTTCCGCGAAGATGGATCGGCCGTGGGGGACCGGTGCTATGGCCCGCTCGTACTCCGGACCTCACACCCTTGGACTTCTTCTTATAGGGTTATGTTAAGGACAGAGTCTATTTCTCCGATTGCTCAACGGTTTTCGAGATGGCGCAGCGTGTAAGATCGGTGATCGCGTCAATAACACCAACGATGGTGTGAAATGCCACACAAGCCATATCCCGGCGAGCGAGGTTGTACATTGAGCAAGGCGGAGCTCACTTTGAGCCGTTCCTGTAAATTTGACGTTCATGTTGTAAGTTTAAGTTTCTTCGTTAGGTTAGGTCTTTTAAAATCTTCCAAAACTCGACTTGTAATAATTCTACCTAATCGAATTCTGTACTTTTTGTTAGTAAGTATGTCTTTTTATCGTTTCACGAGATAGGTAAAAATGTACATAAACATTCTGCGCAGTTTACCCTTTAATTTTACTGAAATAATATGATTTACACATCAATGAAAAAATATTGGTTTTATTTTTTTTGGAGAGTCATACAGTGATAGTACGGTTCTCAAATAATGTAAATGGACTAGTTATAAGGCACCTTTTAACCCCTATTCGTCTTTACGGGTATTTTTGTAACACCCTGTATAGTGTACATATAATACACATGACTATTATCCACGAAGGGTTAGTCAGAGACTTGGCAATGAGGACAGCAAAAGCAGTCCTCTACCATAGTCCACCTTTCACAAAATAGCGACTGCAAATGTGCTCAGCGTAGCAGGTGATGAACCCATCGCCGCTTTATGCTGTTGGATGTATGTGCACTTTTTAGTCCGTTAGTCGCCGCTTTTACGATACCCAAGGGAAGAGAGGAGGAGGTAATATTATTACAGTTTATATATACAGATTATTACTTTTTCTTGAGAGAGATTCACTAGAAAACTATTGCCAATGGTGTATTACTTTCATAAACAGTAAAAATACTAGATATTTTCACTAAGAATTTATGAATATTTTTTTTACAAAAATTCTTCACCCAATTTGGCACAAGTAAGTACCTATATAAGGCGACTGCTAGAAACCGTAAAGTCTCCTCTACACGTCTACAGATGCGTCCGTGGACATTGGCAGATGCATACGCAGATGAATTTCCACGAGCTGTCCACACGTCTGTAGGTCGATCAGTCTATGTTCATTCTGGGCAGACGCAACTCGCACTCGCACATTCTAGTTCCTATGGCCACCTTCCAGTTCGATCATCAGATCAGCACCATGTCATCATAATATTGCATTGTCACGCGATTAACACAAATTACAAATTAATTGAAATAGGTGCTTAGTTAATTAACTACTATATTGATTTATACGTAGGTAGTATACCTACTTACAACATTTTTATTCTTGTGATATTTATTTTTAGGATTCCACAGACAGTTTTCAGCTTGATATAGCGCCAAACGATTGTTGATTTTATACATGTACTCCTTTATTAAATTTGTCTTTTTGCAGCATTAGTTGGCCCTGGAAGGGAAGGATAAATACTTTTATATAATGCTTCCTTTACAATAGATATTATCTATTAATAAATTGTTTTTTTTTTATATTGTAAATTATAGTCCACTTTGCATGCCGTGGCAACCTGTAAGTAAGATGACACTTAGCTTTAAGTTTATGTTTGTTTCTACAATTGTTGCTTGTATCAGTGTTTGTCTTGTTGGTTGTCCTAATAAATAAATAAAATAAAAATTGATATAGCTCAATAAACCTAAAAGTTTCCGATGAAACTGATGCGTCGGCGACGTGTGCACAGACGCGCCGGACGTTGGCGCCGAATCCCTTTGATGCGTGCCACAAAAACCGACAACAGTCGGATGCGAGGCAGATGCATCGGCAGACGTTAAATACCTACCACAGACGCGCAAATCACCCCCTCTACACGTGAAAAGGGGGCATGAGAAACTTCAAGGGCTGGTCAGGTCAGGTCAAGTCTATTAAACATGACAAAAATGACAAAAAAGAAATTCGTGCATTCATTTTGTGAATTTTCGCTAGATAGTCTTTGGGTATCTAATTTATTTTAAAGCAATAACATAAGAAAAATAAAATGAAAAACAATTTAAAATAACGATTATTAACAACGCGCGGGCAGCAGTCGGTCGTTGACCCAACCGTCTGTTGACCCGTCCGCGTCAGCCGGGCGATAAGTCCCTACGTTAGTCTGCAATGCGACTATTTATTTTCCTATTACGAAATGTGCGTATTTTTCTTATTTTATTGCTTTAAAATAAATTAGGTACTCAAAGACTATCCAATTAAAATTCGCAAAATGAATTATTTAATTAAAAGTTAAAAAAGAGCGAATTTATTTTTTGGCATTTTTGTCATTTTTAATACACTTGACCTGACCAGCCCTTGAAGTTTCTTGTAGTTTCTAGCAGTCGCCTTATATATTATTCAGTTACGAGATTTTTGCTTTTGTTTTGTTATAAGCTTCATGTTAAATAGGTACCTATATTAAATGTGATATTTTTTATATATTTAAATTATACGTACACCTAACTTATGGAATACCTCGGTGGTCCGATATTCGCAGGTCATAGGTTCAAATCCCACGTCTGCCAAAGTGTATTTTAGAAATAACCACTTAAAGCACTGACGACGATTCAAAAGCACTTTAAAAACCTTTAATTTGCTACGATTTTTGAATTTTAATTACAGTTTGATTAAGCCAATCTGTCAATGATAGCGACAATTTCAATGATGTTGATCTAAAAAAGACCTTTGTCTCATTAAATCATTATCTTAGATAGCAAAATGATAATGTAATTCGAAGTTTTGGTTATCACAGCAATTGATGTCGGTTTTTGAACTTAAAAGTCGCAGCGAAAATTTAGAGCGAGATTTGGAGGGCTCTCAGTGGAAATGTTTCAACTCAAAAAAGTACGTACACAATGCCCGTTTGATTTCGAACTTCAAACGACTAACAACGCTTCAAAATAATGAATTTCTTTTTATAACTTCGGTTTCGAATTTTGCATGAAATCACTCGTTAGTGCTTTATGTACCTTTTCTGTAATTTATAGTATTAACGATAATAATTTGTCTTTTTTCAAGTGCTACTTTTGTCATCGTGTAGAGTTTACCGATGACAATTTCGTCAGTTTGAAGACGTAAAAGAAAAATATAGTATGTAGGAAAGTACTCTACTCCTAACTAACATTAGGCGCTAATATAAGAGTTAAAACAGATATATTAAAGAGCTAAACAGATCCTAAGGTCATCAATAAGTGCTATCACTTGGGAGTTATAGCGAGCTATAATTCTACTATACCCCTGGAATGGGCACAAGTTCTTATGGTCTTAGGTTCCACTATGGCGATGTAGTGGAGTTACAGAATGAATTTAAGAGATATAGAAGAGCAATTGTGGAGGTACAGTAGCGGTAACTGAGACTTAAAGCGATGTGAGAGTAGTATTTCAGTGACTACTGACTCCTTAAGCGGTATAGTAGAGCTACACGCTGCTTACTGACACTTTTAGCGCTATAAAAGGAGCAAATGTATGAATATAAACTCCGTAAGGGGTATAGTAAATCTATGATGTATCTTACTTACTGTTTGAGCGGTTAGAGGGTGGCAATAAGGTAAATTGTAACACCTTGAGTTGCAGTATAGATCTACAATAGGAAATTTTAGCGTCTAAGGAATATCATTTTTCACTCTTTTTATAACGTTGTTATAAATTATGAATGACATATTCCTTTCTCAAAAAACCATACATTGGTCTACGAAAATAAATGGCGGAGTTGATAGCAAAAAATTTAACTCATTGTTGAGCTGAATAGTAGAGGATCCGAGTATACAACGACCTTCACCGAGCCGGTTAATGGATGAAAAGTATTTTATATCAAATTTAATGTGTTAAAAAATATATTGCGAGTGGGTTGGCTGAAAAATTTCAGTCCAGTATATGATTAATTAAATATTTAAATATATTTTTTTTAAATATTGCACTTGTTTCGATAATAAATTACATAGGTACCAATCAAAAGCCTATAGAAAATGCAAACATTAGGTTGACTATTTTTTTCGTGTCATAACGTTGGGTAGGCAGGTGTAAACAGGCAAGTCAATATTAGTAATTTGCAACCGTCTGGTTAAATAAATAAAATTTATGTTTATGTAAAGATAAGCTCATTACAAACACACACACAACAAACCAGTGCAATGTAAAAAAAAATATATTAAATTAATCATTAAAGGTACCGGACTGAATTTTTTCAGCCAACCCACTCGCGATATCATAATTAACATATTAAATTTGATATAAAATACTTTTCATCCATTAACCTTCTCGATGAAGGTCGTTCTATACTCGGATCATAGACTAGAAGCAGAATTTTCATTGCGAAATTAAGTAAACTGTGAATATGTGTACATTGTCATATAATTAGCAAATAATTGAAGGGCCTACTATTTGTTGTGTATTTATCTAAAAAATGTTTTGCTTCACATGGAGCAAAACTTTTTTCTACTAAATATGTAACAAAACCTTGCCTATTGACTTAAAAATCTCGTGACCCTGGTATTAGAAGGCTAGACAAATAAATACCTTCATTGTATTATGTTTTCATTTCGTAAGTTTTAAAACGCTTTTTAGAGGAGCTTTGTTAAGACGCCATTTTATGCTTACATGACCGCACACGTGACCACATAGGGGTACGACAGTGGTAACAAACTCAATAATTCAACCTTAAATAATATGGAGGCTGTACTTGTCACTATAAGTTCTATTAATAGGGAGAAATATCCCTACCATTCAGCCCTAAATTATACAAGTGAGTTTTGTATCGTTTTAGGAGTTTGGTGTTATAAATATTTAATGAACACCATTGTAGAGCTAGTAGCGTAAATTGCTCCTTTTGTGCAACTATCAGCGCTCTGAAAGAGTTTGTGGTAGCCTGCTTAGAACTTCAGAAGTTAATAGTTAATGTTAATTTCTTATATGGATCTCATAGTCGTAAGATTCGCTCACAGCCTTAACACAGAAGCTTTGGTCTGTATTGTAGGGATAATAATCGCTGCTCTACGAGTTTAACCTCCATACATTGCTCTTATAAACTTGCTTTGTCACTATAAGCGTTATATTTTATTACTAACACTCTTTTGTCGTCACAAACTATAATTGCAGCTACTACTTTACCTCCATAACACTTTATGTTCTAAAGTAAGCTCTATTTGCAGCCATAATGTTTGTTGGACTATTGATAAATACAAATATTATTTTACTTTATATTACTTAATAAGGTTTTGATATAGATGAGGGATTTTGGGGGTTAAAGTTACTCGCGTCCGTAGGATCACCCTTGAGACTCTACACGTGACCACTAGGTGGGGCTAAATGAGTGACACTGACTGAGTGGTAGAGCCACGCTGCGTTGCAGGACGCATTGGGCTGGCTCGCCCGGGGTAATACCACCCTCTCACGAATATCCGGCGTGAAATAATGGCACTTGGTGCTGTTGTGTTTCGTCCGGCCTGTGAGAGTTCCGGAGCCCCCCCCCTTCACAATTCCTATTCCTGCCTTAACCCTATTCCTTTCTTAAAGGTCGGCAACGCATCTGCGACTCCTCTGGTTTTGCGGGTGTCCATGGGCGGCGGTGATTGCTCTTCATCAGGTGACCCGCCTGCTCGTTTGCCTCCTTCTTATATATAAAAAAGATGGAGTAGAAAAATTTACTTAAAAAATTAAAATAAATAAATTAATTAACATTTAATTTTAAATAAATTTTGTGCTTCAGGTGCACGCTGAATGTCACGAATTTATCTGGTACAAAGCAATGGTACTCGTTGCTGTTGTGTTTCGTTCGGCGAGTTAGAGTAGGTACCTGAAGCCCATCTCCTCCTCCACAAGTCCTACTCTTTCCTCAAGGTCGGCAATGCATCTGCGACTCCTCTGGTTTTGCGGGTGTCCATGGGTGGCAGTAATTACTTCCCATCAGGTGACTCGCCGCCCGGCTAGGGCATAAATATTTGGATTCATTTTTGTCTTTATTTTAAAATTTTTAAAGCCGTATCCAGCAGGTTTGTATCCAGGCTATGCCGCGGTGCCAAAACAAAAGATTCCCACGATTCCAAGTTGAGTCAGGGCTAACACGCAGGCCCGCTTGTAATCGTTTTGCAACTAGGAACGGCTCCAATTGGCTCTTACGTGGAAATCGTAAGAATTACTATTTCGATGGTATGATAGAGAACTTGCAGACAGTTTTTACTTTATACACCCTAATTTTTTTGTTGTTTTAATGAAATTAAGGGTGAGTTCCACCCATGAAACTGAATAACTTTCCCCAAGAAACCTATGTGCAAAAATGGAAAAAACTTTCGAACTCCCATACTATTGTCGTCAGCTGATCGAACAGTTTTTTTTGTATGGGAGGTCGAATTTTTTTTGGCATTTTTGCTGTTTAGTTTCATGGATGGAACTCACCCTTAACTTCATTAAAACGACAAAAAAATGAGGGTGTATAGGTATTATATAGGTTTTTACTCTTACACTACTTGTGTGGTGTGTTCTTTTTAAAAATCTTTAAAAGGGAGGGACGATTTAAAAATTCGTCTTTTACTGAAGACTTGAATAAAAATAACGACCAATTTACAAAAACTTAGTCGAATAAAATGCTATATTAACGATCAACTTGAAGATAATATTATGCTAAAATTGCCAATTCAAAATTGTAAACATAGCAAGGTCATTCCCATACACTCATCATTCTATTCTACAAGCTTATGAGCCACTTGTCTAGACCCTCTAGGTCCGACGCACGCTATTCATTCGGTCCTGATTACACCCGGGTTTCAGGCGAATTGAAAAGCCAACTATACGGTTCCGTATAGTTTGCTTCCTATCTCACATACAGGAGTAAGCCCACTCACTGCTTGCAGCGCTAAAGCACATTTCGGAAATTAACACTGCTTGGGTCGTTCACTTTGGTTAAAGTGAACCAAATGTACAGTGACAGTGATATCGGACCGAGCGTTATGCTCCTTGACCACCGAGGCGGTTAACCCTCTCTAAGGCAGTGGGATATATGGATATTCCCACCATATTTTGAACTTTGTACAATTGCGATAAGGTCGAAAACCAATGGAAAATTTGTACATGCTGTGCCTTTCAAGGGTTACTGTACACACGAAGACTCTTTATCAGTGATCAGGACATAATGACTAAATAAATGATGGCCATTGCAATAATAATAAAACATAAATATCAGTGTTACATTTTTTACGACGACTATAAATCCCCGAAGGATTAGTCAGAGACTATGCAATGAGGTCCGCAAAAGCAGTCCTCTACCATAGTCCACTTTTCATTAAATAGCGACTGCACATGTGCTCCGCGTGACAGGTGGAGAGCCCATCGCCGCTCTATGCTGTTGGATGTATATGCAGTCTTTAGTCCGTTAGTCGCCTTTTACGACACCCAAGTTAAGAGAGGGTAGTAATATTCTTTCACCGCTACGCGACGCTCTTAAATTCATATTAAGCCGCCACTAAACTGCCTCACAGATAACTCAGCGGTTAACGTGGACCAAAGACTGCATATCCAACAGCATAGAGCGGCGATGGGCTCACCACCTGTCAAGCTGAGCACATATGGAATTATCATTTTGGTGAAACGTGGACTGTGACAGGGGACTGCTTTTGCTGTCCTCATTGCCTGTAGCAGTGGCAACTGCGAGTTGTGCCCTTCGTGCAACGAGAAGTGAGCGAGCTTGACAGCTCCAGTTACCTATCTGGACAATATATATAAGGAGAGGGGATGTCCTCATTGCCTGGTCTCTGACTAACCCTTCGGGATGATAGTCTTGGACATATGTACATGTATGTATGTACATTTCTCAGCGTAATTAGGTGAGCCCGTACCCGCTTTATAACACAGCTTAAGCTGTTGAATGTACGTGTAGTCTTCACTCCTTTAGTCGCCTTTTACGACACCTTGTAATAATGAGTCGATACCTAACTGCTTTACGGACAGCTAAGCTTAAATGTCACTTATTCTTATTCTAAGTGGTTAACGTATGTTTCATCATAATCATCAGCCTATAAACGTCCCACTGCTGGGCACAGGCTCTCACGTAGACAATAGCACGTGGAGATGATGGGCCATAACCCACCACGCTGGCCCAATGCGGGTTGGTGGGTTTTAACGACTGTCATCTTACGACAACAACCGGAACCAACCGGCTGTCGTATGTTTAAATAATAATATTGATTAGGACAAAATAATCAGGTTTCGTAACAGCCATGACATTGCCCAATACAAACATATAGGTCGGAACAGTCGATTTGTTGCCAAAGGTCGGAGGAACCATGACAATGTTGCCTCAAATATCCCAACAATTACATTAAGTGTTTGGCTCCTGTCCAAATGTGTAGATGTTACACCATTCAGCGAGACTTAGCTAACGATGGCTGTAGCAAAGCAAATTACTAGAATCAGAATCAAAATGTCAATTTCAACTTGATGAAATAATTTTTAGGGTTCCGTAGGTACCCAAAAGGTTAAATCTGGACCCTATTACTAAGACTCTACTGTCCGTCCGTTCGTCCGTTTGTCTGTCACAAGGCTGTAACTCATGAATCGTGATAGCTAGACAGTTGAAATTTTCACACGTGTGAATTTCTATTGCTATAACAACAAATACTAAAAACAGAATAAAATAAATATTTAAGGGGGGCTCCCATGCAACTAACGTGACTTTGTCTAAAGTTGTATAGAAAATGGTACGGAACCCTTTGTGCGCAAGTCCGACTCGCACTTTGCCGTTTTTTAAACCCTCTGCATACAGAGTTACTTATAAAGTGATTCTGTGTGCGTTGGTTTATGAACAGTCGTAGAATGCGCTACGGATGATAACTGAGATAAATATGTTACTAGCTAGCTTCTTATTATAATACTCTGTTGTCTAAAGATATATCTTTGTACGGATAAATTAACAAAGTTAAACACATTAAATTGTATTAATGTAGTAAAAAAAATATGTACTTATCCTTTGCCCTGGTAACTTAACTAATTAGACGTGCAAAAAAGCGAACGAAATGCATATGTGTTTAAATGATCGAAGCTTGCATCTTGCATCAAAAAAATAAAGGGATTGATCGCTTCGTTCTCCACGCAAAAGGAACGTCTGTTAAAGGCCTTAGCCGTAGCGTTAAAAAGTTCGTAGTCTTTGCCGTAGTCATTGGTTCGTTCGTAGCGGCTACATGCCTATTGTGCTACAGACCGTAGCCTACGGTGCTACATTTTAGCTGTACAGGCTGAGGTGAATTTCTTTAAGGCAGTTGTCCCACCAACGGCGAGTAAACGACTAACTATCTACTATTTTCTCGCTCAAGAAACGTACAATAGATATACATACCGTGTAAACAAAAGAGATGCATATGTAAATAGTTAATCGCTGACTGTTCACACTGCCGGCGAGGACTCGCTCCACTAGTTTGTCGCTGAGCGACAAGAGCTATCAAAGATAATTCTCGCTTAGCGATACTAATTCCAACCAGCGGCAGCGGCGCTTATAGCCATAACTATCGAAACTACACACTCGCTTTCCACTGCTCGCCAACTTGTTTCTAATTCTAGTTCGACTTGCATCTCGTTCATCGTCGGCGGTGGGACAACTGCCTTAATGCTTAGAGATTTGGGTTGGATGGATTTGGCGTTACTTCAATTTATAAACTTTACTAATAATTACTAATAATTACCGCTTAATTAAATACAACTATGCACTATTTAAGCTTGCGTATTTTAAGCGCAGTCGTTAATATCATTTAAATTCTGTAGGTAACGAAATATCAAATCTTTTTCAGTCAAGGAGTTTTGTTTGCATTAATTGTGTCCCAGTTAAAAAATCCAATCAAATTATGGAGCATAGGTATTATTAAGGACTGAATTGTTCGTGTCTATTAAATGCGCGTCATACTTGGTTTTGTTATTATTGTCAGGACCGCGGTGTCCGCGTTCCACCAAGCGGTTTGTATGCTCGTTTGCCGGCTCGGAAACATAAAAAAACAGCAATCGCAGCGTCAAATGTTTTGCATTTTACAGCCTTTCTTATCATACGGCTAAATGGCGCCGCGGCGGCTGCAGAAATCTTTTCATCCGCAAATTGCGCCCCTATTATTTATACACCAATAAGATTTCTTATGCTACATCAAGCGACAAGGCAAAGTGATTCATAAGGCAGTTTCAACCATTAATGTGCGCTTCAGAAATGCTTCTATAACTTCGATAACTAAAGCTACAAAGATGTTCTTACAAATTTTGCGTTATAATGACCCCCGGTTCGTAGTTAATGGCCACTGAGATTCCGCACCGATCCGGTTAAAGGCGGTTTGGTGAACTGAAGCTGTCTCTGTCGTTTTGTAAGCGGAGGTAAGAGAGGGAGCGACGCCTTAAAACCCCCGTATCTGTTTTATGACATTAATATAATCTAATGCGCTTTTAACTGGCTTTTGATACTTCCAAAGTTTATAGTTCTGATAGCGGTGCGGAACAATAAGGCTCGTAAAATAGCACTAGCGCCTATGGTTCAATTAAATTATAATATTCAAAATTTTAGTACTAAGTGCTAATCTTACTTGTTATGTTTATAAGTCCTTTTATTAGTTTGATTTTTAATTTTTTATTAAAAAATAAGTAAGTAACTAATAGGTATAAAAATAATATTAAATATATAATATTACATTGGGTTTATTTTACTTGTATATTAACTGGATTTACACTTTATAATTGGAATACAGCCTTTCAGATTTCAACACTGCTGCATGTCAGCTGCACATATGCCCAGCGTGTCAGGTGGTGAGCCCATCGCCGCTCTATGCGGTTGGATGTATGTGCAGTTTTTAGTCCGTTAGTCGCCTTTTACGACACCCAAGGGAAGATAGTATTCTTGCACCGCTACAGGACACGGTTATGTTGATACGTCAAAATAATATAAAACACGACCCCATTTGGTTCACATTTAAAAATGGTACGTGACATTATCCGTGATTCACAATGGAAGTTTGAACACCTCATAAATTGAATTCGCCAACAAAAGTTTCGGAATAATGCAGCGTACGTGTGAGCTTTTAATTTAAGTGGCCAGACGTTGCACGACGGCACGTACGCGTATGCAGGCTGCATGGCTCTCCTGTGAACCTATCCATTACTAGCGAATTAGCTCTCAATCCTTTTTGTCGGTGACAAATAGCAGCAATAGATTTCGTTTTTATTGATTTATATAACGGTTGAGTCGTGAGGATAGCGGCTCACTGAAATATTACCAACCATTTCCCTTGGGTGTCGTAAAAGGCGACTAACAGGCTAAAGATTTTTATTGACTGATTTGACGTAAGTATATACATAACAGTGTCGTGTTGCGGTGCAAGAATACCACCACCCCCTATCTTCCCTTAGGTATCGTAAAAGGCGACTAACGGACTAACGAGTGCATAAGCAACTAACAGCATAGAGTGGCGATGGGCTCACCACCTGTCACGCTGAGCAAATATGCAGCCGCTATTTGGTGAAAAGTTTACTATAGCAGTGGACTGATTTTGCAGTCCCCTTTGCCTAGTCTCTGACTAACCCTTTGGGGGTAATACCAGGGGGGTATCACTCCGCAGTTTAGGTACGTTCGTTTGGCGCGCCTCCCAGGCAGGCCGCCTAGGCGTATGGCAGTAAAGGTTGCCGCTCGCGACGCACCTAACACCGAGCGCCCGTCCGTCGAGTCGCTAACTCGTAATCCCTGCGCGCGCGCGTAAACCCTACGCTCTGTGACGTCATGACGTCAAATCGATATGGAGTCAGCGTTGCGTAACGGAATATGAACGCGCGGGTCACGCGATAAGTTGTAATTTTGCGTAAAAGTCGTTAGAGAGTGAACCTTCTGTACGTAGTACTATTAGTTATTCTGTGGTAATAGTTGTGAATCTATTTATGTATGTTACGAGCAAAAATATGTAAACAATTGTAACTCTTAATACAATGGAATAAGAGTCAAAGTATATACATATTGGTGAATATGAATACAATAACAATACAATACTCTCGCGTGAATCTTTCCGTTGCTAGAAAATTGCCTCAATCCTTTTTGTCGGTGACAAAATAGCAGTAATAGTTTAGTTTTTTTTCTATTTATTTATATATTGTGTTTGACAATAGGTGAAAAATTCCGCAACTAGACCATCCATTTAAGTTTAAAGAACAACACTGCAATTACTAAAAAAACGGCTGTTAAATACATTTAAGTCGAATAGTATTTCCTGTTCTGTATGGCGACATATTCAGGCTAGAATGTGGTAAGAGGTAACATATATATACTGTATTTTAATGTAAATAAGCGCTTTGCCCTCATCTTAATTACCAGCAAGAGAGAAGAGGTTAAAGATTTATTTTGTAAATATGTAATGTTGACTAAGGTAGCTGTTCAAATTTTTGCGCCCATTTTTCTCCAAAACTAAAGCACTGCGCAAACGTGTACAATTTCGGTTTCCTACACGGGACACTACCGGATACTGAAACCGCGTTTTTAATCAATCAAATCAATTAATCAAAAATTTTGCAAACTTTTTGTATAAGTGCTCAGTCAAAGGTTTACTTGACATACATACAAACACTCCCGATTATTATCTCCAAAGTGTTAGTCAGAGACAAGGGCATGAGGACCGCAAAAGCGGGCACCGTCACAATCCACTTTTCACCAGATGACAACTGCACATATGCTCAGCGTGATAAGTGGTGAGCTCATCGCCGATCTATGATACTGGATTTTTTGCCTTTAGTCCGTTAGACGCCTTTTACGACACACAAGAGAAGAGATGGATTGGTTATATTTTTTAACTTTGAGCCGCTACCTAACTTAAGCCCCGCTCAAGTTCAGCAAGTTTACTTGAATAGAAATATTTTGACTTTGAGTTTGACGAAGATCACTTCATTTCTGGGTAAAGTACCTACATTTCACCCAGTATCATCAGAGAAGAAACAGACAACTGTCACTGTTTTTTGTATCATTCATTCATAAATCACGACTATTATCCCCGAAGGGTTAGTTAGAGACTAGGCAATGAGGACAGCAAAAGCAGTCCTCCAGTTCACTTTTCACTAAATAGCGACTGCACAGGTGCTCAGCGTGACAGGTGGTGAGCCCATCGCCGCTCTAGGCTGTTGGATGTATGTGCAGTCTTTAGTCCGTTAGTCGCCTTTTACGACACCCAAGATAAGAGAGGGGGTGGTAGTATTCTTTCATCGCTACGTAACACGGGGTTTTTTATATCAGGAGACAATTTATTATATAAATTAATATGAATTGGTCATGTATGAATGACGTTGAAACCTCGCGTATACGAAAGCACTGATTACAACAGCGCTTTTCTCCACACACCTTTTTATTCCTTTTTCTAAATGTAAATACACTACGTACAAGAACAAAAGTTGAGCTCATTTTACCGGGGTTAACGGCACATAGCGTGTACTTATGAACATAGTACACGAGTGTATAAAAGGAAGACTCGGAAAAAAATCCTTTTTTTTCCCCCAAAAAATGTATATGGACGTTACGGGAGTGTTTGAGAGTAGTAGGAAATTGGGCTTTCTGACTCACGGTCGTTCAACATAATTGAAGTTTTAGTTTTCAGTCTAAAGTGAATCATTCAACTATAGAGCGCGCTTGAGAGGCGCCTGGCGGCGCCTCTTGTGCGCGTCCTGAGTTGGTTGATTCACTGTAGACTGAAAACTAAAACTTCAATCATGTTGAACGACCGTGAGTCAGAAAGCCCAATTTCCTACTTTTACACTCACAAACTGGATTTATAGAGTGCTTGGTGTGGTAGCTCCATTTATGCAAAGGATGAGATGTCTATTACTGATAGATAGGTAGCTATACCAAGCTGGATTACCTAATGTTGATCATCACCATCATTACTTGAAAATATTCTAGAGCAGTATTACCTAATTTAATAAAGGTGAAATAAATATTTAGGTACCTGAGTATATAAAAATATATTTGATAAGTAGGTAGGTATAAAATGAAAGAAACAAATTTATTTAAAAAAGTTTATTTTCTTCACACCATTTGTTTAAACAAAATACATTTTTTAATGCACACACCCGAGTGTGATACATGCAACTAAATACATCGTTTGACTCTTTATACTTATCATACAAATTAAGTAAACTAGGACAAAACTTATCTTCTAAATTATAAACATTGTTATTTTCGGTTACATCTTTTAACCACTTCACTTTTTCTATTCCCTTAGTATAAATCATTTTGTTTGACAACAGTCGTACAATATGTTCTTTATGATAGGGATATGGTATGAAACCCTCTTTCCAGTAAACTGCTCTGTTTCTCTCAATCCAATTTACCTGTTTCCTCTCTGTTTTGCTTAGCTCGTAATAAGGAAACGGAGGTTTTATAAGAAGAACTTCTAACTGTTTTTTGTTTAGAATAGCAATTTCTTTTAGAATGAATTTATTATCATCTGTTTTAAAACCCTGTACATCTACAATAACCTTCATGATAATTTTCGAACAATTTTACTCAGAGGCTTGTATTCAACCAGACGATCGTTAATAATTAAACAATATGCTGTTGTGTCATCTGGTAAATATTCGGAACATTCAATTTCTACTCGCACATCTACAGGTCCAGTTTTCAAATTATCGTTTTGTCTTGAGCAATCAATGATGAACAAAGGAGCCTTGTTTTTAAAATTATCTAGATTGAGCAATGGGTCTGGTGAAATGTTGTAATACGAGTGACGAAATTTAGTGTATATATCGTATAATATACTATATTTATTCTCATTAAAATTCAAGTTCATAGATTCGTAGGGGTAATATTGCGAATTCAAAAATAATGTAACATTTGTTAATTTACAATGATCAAACTCGGAACAGTCGAGAGTCCTACTATTCTTTCTGTTTGTTTGTAAGCCTAAAATCACAATCATCAAATTTAACTGTTTTTGGTAATACAGGGTATTCATATAAATCCCAGTTTCTGAAAGCAATTTGGATAGGCTTGTCTTTTTCAAGAAGTTTAAGCAATGATAGTTTCTCATAATCCGAAACTTTAATATGTGGAACTCGCCACTGTACTTTTTGTATATTTATTTTAATATGATTGACATCGTCTGGCAAAATGACACTGTTCAATACGCCATGACCTCTGTTTAAAATAAGTTCATGCTTGCAGTTAATTACAATTTTCTTATAATCTTCTGCGAATCCTAATATTTTATCAAGGGGCACAACTGCACTAAAACTATTATTACTCCTAATAGTTCCATTCAAACTCCATCCCCATATAGCTGCAACTTTGCTCTCCCCTTCATTCATTGATATATACGATTTCATACAAGTGGTTATGCCGGCATTTTTGATGCGGTCTATTTCAATACCATTCATCTCATATCTAATATCTTGAAATAGAAATAAAACCGGGTTATTAGTGAGCTTAATACCTTTTTTCATAGGTTTACCGTCTTTATCATAAAGTTGTATATCTCCTTCTATATATATAGCACTCGCCGATGGTAATATGTATATATCCTGTTGATGAATTGGAATTCTTATTTCATCATTTTCATTAAAATTATTATTGTAAGGATTATAAGTATGAATTTCATAGCTTTCAATTGAGTTATCGTATTGAGGTAAATCACTTATTCCAAGAATACTCATGTTTTAAATCCTAGGGCCTGAAGAAATTTTTTATTGACTTTCGTAATTTTTTTAACAGGTTTAACACGTGTGGACACTTTAACACTATGTCGGGTATTGACACGCTTGGTGTTCGTATTCTGAACTTTATAAAAGACTATCATGTTGCTCTACGTAAATGAAGACGCAATTGAATACTTTCTCCTTGGAAATCAATGTAATTTCCGTGTTCATCTAAAAACTTTACACTCAGAGATGATATATTGTTTTTGTTAACTGGTAGATATATAATATTTTTCGGTATTTCTATATATCGGTGACCAGGTGATACGTCCGGCACAAATTCATGTATAATATGTGAGGGCGCGCCGTTATTATACGATCCTTGCACTATATCACATTCAATCCTGATCAAGGATAAAGGCAGAATGTTTACTGGACTTACAGATTCATGCCATTTATTTGCTTCTAACTTTACGTTCTGAAAGCCAAGTAACTGTCCAATGCTGTTATTAACGCTAAAGTCCACTCTTTGAGAACAATAGAAATAACACTTCAACGTATTGTTGTTAGGTTTAATCTTGATTTCACAATCGGTGATATTTGTTTCAAGATATTCCGCAATATCGTAAAGATCGTAAGTTCCGAGAGGTATTTTTAACTGCTTATTATCAGCACCATAAGTAAATATGTTGTTAAGAGCAGTTACATTTGGTATGGAATTTAAAGCGGAAAAGTATAATAATCCACATTCGCATTTTTCCCATAAAGTTAAAGGGGGCTGGAATTGTGATTCCAAGTAGGACTTATCCCCAGTAATGGTTAAAGTAATAGACATTATGTAGTACTAACTAGTTTGAAAGCTTTACTAACTATTTATTTAGGATTTTAGACCAAAAATTTCTAAGAAATTGGAGACATAAATGCCCGCAGTTAAAAGGGTGATTGTTCTGTACATTTTCATTATTATATTTTATATTACTAGTACCGACATAAGAAATGAATTCTTTTGGTGGCTTTAAATTACCATAGCTATCGAAATACATTACACTTTTACAATATTTTGCATAGGCTACCCAGTGAGAACCTGGATTTTTGGAGCTATCAAGATTAATAATACCACATTCTTTTGAAAGTGGATATTTCGGCAATTCATCACGCATATAAACACCTCGAAAGAATGGAATATCTTTAGCATTTTTAATAATATCGATATTGCTCAAAGCTCGATTGGGTAGCCGATTACTTAGTTTTTTTTATTAGAAATAAAAATTCCTAATCCATTATGATGAGGTCTAACTTCTAAACCTTTCCCTATACATAAAGTTTCCATCTTTTCGTTGTGTCGTTTTAGTTCAGAAAAACGTTTTTTAGCTGCTTTAAATTCATTAATAGCCTTAGTAATTGCTGCTGCTCCGCCAGCTAAGCTTCCAACCGCAGACAATCCAGCAAATATAGGTATAAGAGGAAGAACTCCACCAGTTTTTGGAACAGGAATCATGCGAGGTAGTTTTACAATAGAATTTTTCATTGACTCTTTAGCTGCTGCTATTGCTAGCTCAATAGCTATTTTTTTACACTTAGGCTTTAGTTTTTGTAAATGTTTTTTTGTATGAGAAACAATTTTTTTTAAATGTTTCTTCACACCACCTCCACTTTTAAGGGTTTCTTTATTTTCTTCCCTATTTTTTCTCAAACCATAACCTGTGCTAACTTTAGCTAACATAGCTTTATTCACTAAATGAGCTGCAAGCTTTTCTCCTAGACCAGCATTTACAGCATGAGCACGTTTTCGTGCCATTTTCATTAATTTTATATCAGCTTTATGACGACCACTTCATGAAGATGATTTGTTATAAGCTATATCGTGTTCTTTACAGTATTCGTCTAATAAATTAATACCCCTTTCTCTTCAAGCTAGTCTTTTTGCTAGTTTAGTTCCAGGACCACAATAATTATATCCAGGTAAATGAAGTTCAAAAGGTAAATTATTTATAAACCAATTTAGTAGACTGCTATCTACCATAACTCGTATAGAACTAGTTTACTGGAAGAATGTACCTATATTAATATACTATTGAACTATATTTGACTTATTAATCCAACTGTTTTCATTCGAAGGTAAACCCAACCATTTCACAAATACCTTTTTTTCCTTTGTTTTTAATACTTTTTCTATTAAGTATATATTAGGATGCTTTGCTTTCAATAATTCTTGCTCATAAAATGCCCCTAAAATAGCCCGATTTCTTGCATCTTCAATTAAGTATGTTGGTGGAGACGTTTTTTGTACTTTAATAATCTTGAATATTTCTGCTGACCAATTAGGTGTATAACCGTTTTCAAATACTCCTTTGTATTTGCTTATTCTCACAAAATCCTTGACTTTAAACTTGTGTCTCTTCACTATTTTATTTGATAGGTTAGCATACCTATCATGCAATATCTGAACATTATTTTTATTTACTTTTACAGGCTTTAGACCTATAGTTCTATGATAAGTGTGATTATATTCACGAATCACATCATTTAAAGTACCATCATTCCACCTGTAATTACCTTTTAAACTAAATAATTTATACATTTTCGTTTTCAATGTTCTAATAAGTCTTTCTGCAATAGAGGCCTTTTTAACGGAATACGTGGAATAATGTCTGATTTTATATTTCGCAAAAACTTTTTTCAGTTCATCATTATAAAACTCTGTTCCATGATCAGTTTGTAAATTTTTCGGGACACGTCCATTACTGAATAAATCAATAAAAGCATCGCATATATCGTTTTTTGTTTTTCGTTTTAATGGGTAGGCCCATGCATATTTTGAGAATGTATCAATAACTACTAAAATATATTTATAACCATTGTTTTCTTTAGAGACACCTTGCATATCAATTAGATCAGCTTGCCACAAGTCATCAATATCTTTCATAATAACTTTTCGTCGTAGAAAATTCACCCTCACATTTTTATGTATTTCATTAACCACATCGGCTTTACTCATTTTTTGGATTTATTATTTGTACTTTTTTCAAAACTATTTAATTTAATAGTAAACTCATTCAACTTCTTATCAGTTGACTGAATGGCTTTCAAACATTTTTCCAAGGATTTATATAATAACTCTTTGTCTGTTGTATTTTTATTATCTATCTCTTTATAAATATTTTCAATAGATTTATCAACATATTCCTTGTTTGCGCTATCTGTTACGTAAACTGGTAATTTTACATTTCGTATGATTTTATTTTGAGCATCCAAATTGTTATCACTCAAATGTTTTAGAGCACATTCAACTATCATCAAATCTTTTTTAATTCTTTTGTTTTTATGTACATGGTGACCAAATTTGTCGACATTCATATTGAATGTTTATTTGATACTAAATATTATTTTATCGGGTTTTTGGTTTTATTGTTTAATAATATCAGATTCTTTCAATTCTTCAATAATAGATAAAATTTCATTATCATGATTAGTATTACCAGCTTCTTTCGAAGCAATCAGTAATTTTAATCTTTCTATCAACTCATTAGGATCATCCCAGTATACCAAATCAGTATTAGATCTATACGTTTTAAACTTTGGCAAATTTCCACCATGCTTTTCCATGTCGGTATTATGGAATAATGGTTTGATTATGTCACGATATTTAGCGCTTTTATCACCTTTTATTTGTCCATTAGGACGATAATCTCTTCTGTGTGCGTTAGTAATGGAAAGCATATTCTTATATTTAACTTTATCATTTTCAGAAACCAAACTTAAATCGGGTTTCTTAGTTAAAAGCAATTCTTTTAGTCCTTTCGTTTAGCGTTAATTCACAACGTTTACTATCTATAGTAATGAAAAAATTGTTGTCACGACCCGGGGCATTGTCCATTTTAGATAAAATTACTTTTGAGTCACCCATAAACAGATTTTCATTTTGACTTCTTATTCCATATGGAATATTTAGGTTTTCATAAATATCGAATAAATCATCTTTCACTAATGACTTTAGTAAAATATTTTTATCATCATCATCATAAAGATCAGAGCTTTTGTATAAAATGTTTATGTTTTCACTTTCATTATCATGATCATCATCTTTTTTACCAAAAACAGTATTGTAAGAATCTGAATCTTGGAAATCATCACTTGCTGTATTAAAGCTGCGCACTGAATAAGATTTTTCCATATTGTTATGTTGAAAAAGTTTATTATTATTATTATTATTACAGCTTTTTTCAACTAAGGTTTTAATTGGAACGGTCACAGGTTCCAGCAACTTTTTCATAGTTAAGTCAGTTTGATCTTCTTCATTTTTCATTTGTTTAATTTTAGCCTGGATAGAATTAACTGACTTAATTAATTGCTGTTTAATATTTCCCTCCATTATTACCACACAACCATTAATTGTAACAGAAATAAAGATACTAATATTATTATTATCGTTTCAACTGGTTTTTATAAACTATAACTCATAATTTTCATATTGTTACAATGATTTAGTACTTTTCAGAATATTATAAATATGTCAAACTTTTGCCTATATCTTCCTTGTGCTACAGGTCTATCTTTATCAATTATTAAAAAATTGTGCTGAACTTTCCAAATTTCTGAGCACATGTTTTTAAAATAAAGCCAAGTCATGTCAGTATTAACGTGCTCATTGTAAATATGTTTTAGATTAATATCGTCTTGTTTGAAGATTATTAAGAAGTTAGCATTATCACGTATCAATTGTTTTGGTATTTTAGAGTATGTTTGTGACAAATAAAAGCAATCAATATTGTTGTGTCTACCCATGGTAAAATAATTGCGAATATTTGATTGTCGATCACATACAACATCATCAAATATAATGATGGAATTTGGGAGAGCATCTCTAGGGTGAATAACTTCATCATGGTCATTGAATCCAAAAAACTTTACTCCTTCTACTCTTTTTAACACATTTTGTAAAAATCTGTATTTAGGTTGAAAAGTTGTTTTGGAATATAAATAAACATTACGAAACTTCAGACCATTTTCATGTAACAATAAATTTATCATAACATTTGTTTTCCCACAATTTGAAGGACCACAAATTATGCACCGTATTGTATTAGGCAAAAGCTTGCTATGCCTCACATTATGCAATTTGGTATCAACGTTCAAATCATTGACCTCCAACGAAAGAGTTTGCTTAACGAGCTTCATTATGAGTTTATAGGCTGAAAAAATGTGTACATAGTAAGCTAAACAGTCGACCGTCCGGCACACATCTCGTAACGGATGTGTCTGCCAGGAACCACAATTATCCACTACTTATATTTTATTTTCAGCTTTTTAATAGATAGTGAATCTTTTAGTTCTTTGTATAGGTTTAGGAAATATAAAAAATAAATAAAAAGTCTAAAATCAAGGTAAGAATTATATTTTCACTCCTTATACTTAATAATAATAATAAAATTATATAGGTACAAATTTAACAAAATACAAACAATACAACTAACTTAATTTAACATTTAAAATAAAGTATCACAATGACCCCATGGTAAAGTATAAATTTGATTTGAGAGAACTTGTCGTTTATCGTCCTGTCTATTTAACACCAGTTTATTAACTCTCTGTGAATATAATACATGTTTTAAAGATCTAATTAAATTCATACTACATCTTATATTAATATTATTATTCAATGTGTTTTCATAGTGACTTGGTCTCAGTTTCTTAGTTACAGACTTTGATATACCTTTTGCTTTTTTTATCTGAGTTTTTGTACTTTCGATACAATAGAGTTTTGCCCTCAAACCAATAAATTGTTTAATAATATCACCACCCATTTCATCCTTAAAAAGACCTGGTATTTTTGCATTCAAGGCAGGCACACCGTAAACATTATTCTTTTCAAAATTACTAGTATCATAATAAGCAATATGTCTTTTCATTTCAGCATAGAAATCGTTACTATTTATTAAATAAAGTAAACTGTCGGTGTCAGTATAACATAACTTTACATTTTCGTTATACTTCTTTTTAATGAAATTATAATGAAAATGATACATGTGCTGTTTAGCATATTCAAGAACTGAAAACCCTATGTATATTGGTCTATCTAAAATAATCTTTTCTAATTTTAACTGAATTGCAACAAAATTATCTGAAAATATGGATATACTTTTTAAGTTGGGTCTCGAAATTAGTTTTTCTGCCCCAATTATTTTATTTGTTTTATTATTAGTGTCTCTCCATTTTGTAACTAATTTGACGTCTACCTGTTTTCTTCTGTTTTCAATTGTCTTCCCAAAAATAGCGTTATTTAAAAGTTTGAAAAAGTCTTTATCAAATGTGGAAGATGAATTTTGACGCAAATATGTATTTAATTTTATGTATTTAGCTAAAAAACTTTGCTGTCGAAAACTGATCACTCGGTGAATTTTTTTTAATACTAAACCATTTCTCAAACATTCTTTTAAATATACATAATGGATAACGTAATAAAATTTGTCATATAAATTTGCTATAAGTTTTTTAGTTTTGCCACCCGGTGGAATATGTTTTTCCGGTGCAAATGGTAAATCACTATGAATTGAATGTAAATTAGCAGGATAATCCAGATCCACTTCTAAAATGTATCCAAATTCAGCATCATCAGAAATACTTAATATGTTTAAATTCTGAATTTCATTGTCAGATAAAAATCTAAAGTCAGACATAGGCATTTTTTGCATCATAGCATAACCATACAGATTATTACAGTCTAAGTAAATAAGGTAGCTAGATGGTACTGATTCATCATAGTTTGGCATGTATTTATTATTTGCTTTAGCATGTCTAAGCGAGCACTGAGCTAAGCCACCGCGTATTCCTTTCTCTATCATTTCATACATATCTTTATCATCTAGCAAGTCTAATTTAACACCTGTATATAAAAGCATGGCATCCCAGCTTAAGCCTGGAGAAGTAACATAATAAGCTGGGTCGAGTTTATAATACTTAAGACTACTATTTCTAAACTTTTCAAAAATATCACATAGAAGCAACACATCACATTTCAAGTATAAGTCTGTATATTCTCCTAGCGATTCAATGTTAAAGACTTTCCAAATTTTATGTGCGCGAGTATAATCCTCCTCATTAATGTGCTCACCAGTTAAACTATTGTAAAAGTAGTCTCTTTTAGGTAAACTTGTTTCTTCAAATCTTTTACATGAATCCATATAATCATAGGGATATACACCTTTTTGACGAAGTAAATAAAACTGTTCTTTACAATTAAATATTTTTTGTAAATGTTTCAAATCTATATCTGCTAAGTTTTTACTTAAAGTATCTAAACTGGAACTAAGAAACTGAAATGAGTCCAAAAACTTAATTTGAATTGTAGAAGGAGAATTTGTGTTTTTTAAAAATTTTGTAAAAGATAGATACTTTTCTTTACTCTTCGGAATAACTCTGATATCACCATCATATTTAGCTAATTCTTTTATGAACAAATGAGCATCATAGTTTGCTAAATTGTGAAAAATTACTGGCACAAAGGGACATACTTTAAATAATAAGTTGCATTTAGTATGAGCAGCACCTCTGTATACACCGGTTATATGGTCATGATCAACAACTTTATCATTAATTAGTGGTAGTTTACAAATATGACAAATACTTGCATTAAGGTGTTTATATTTTTGTGATTGAGTCATCGGTAACATGGGTTCCTTCTTTCTAAGTATGCTTTCGATATATTTTATATCTTCTATTAGACGTTTTATAAAAACTTCAACACAATCTGATCCTCTATACAGCACAAGTTTATTTAGACTTTCATCATGTGAACAACAAATGTAATATGCAAAACATGAGGGTTGGTGTAATTTATAGGTTTCGGTATTACAACTGTTCTTTTCATGTTTGTTTAATAGTAAACTTTCGAAATCAGCATAAATTACAAAATTAATTTTCTGCTGTCTTTCATAATTTTTGAATTCTAATTTACTATTTTTACTTGGCAAAACTGTTAAAACTTTAGAACAAGTGTGTGAGTTATATTTTACCTGTGTTATAAAAAACTGAAGACAGCTTTCGCATAAGTATGTTTTACCATGATGTTTACTGAATTGTCGTCTAGTAAGTTTTGCCAAGTCTTTTATTAAACAATAATGACCTCTGGATTTCTGTTCAAAATACAATAGGTTAACATGATTTTCTTTTCTATGATTTGTCATGTATAATGGGCCTGTGATATGATTTTTGTTATCTAAACCATAAATACTGACACTAATAGAAGGATTATTTTTTTCGAATAATCTAATATCTGTGAATGATGGTGGGAAATTCAGTCCTTTGATATTTAAAACTGAAGAATAAAACGGATATGAACTTGTTCGATTGACGTTTTTAGTACAAGGAAATAAAGCAGCCACTATACTCCATACAAAACAATGATTGTCATAATTTTTTACATTTAGACAACTTTTAGTACTACTAATTTCTTTAGGTAATTCTAAATAGCTACCACCCTTTAGAGGGGAGTATTTATTAACGTTTATTTCTAAATGATTGACAGAGTTAAAACACCAGCCTGACTCACGGTGCTGAAATTCACTTAATTTATTAATTAATATATTCTGAGTTTTTGAATACAGTTCAGATAAATCAGTATTTCTAAATATGGTCTCATACTTAGCATTGAATGATTTCATTTGGATTTCATCTGATGTAGGTAATTTGAAATTAGCAAATAATTCAAAATTAAGCTTTATGGAACCATGTTTAGACAAATTCATGACTATAAGTTTTTTCACATCATCTGTAATTTTATGTAAAAATTCCTCAGGAGTAGAACAAACATTGTCATCAGAGTTTACTCTATAAGTAACTATTCTCTCTCGAAAAGCTGAAGCTATAATATAAATGTTATCAAAACTAGTTTTCAATAAGCAATTCTTTTTATGTAAATTAGTTCTTAAATGAAATCTGTAAGAGCTTTCTAAAACTTTAATATTACATTCATTACAAATCTTTATTTTATTTTTATTTCTATTTATCTTTTCATTCAAGGCTTTTGGGGGGTATTTGTCTGAAAAAAGTAAAAATGTATTCATTAATATTTGTATTTTAATAAACATCTTAAACATTAATACAATTATAAAACTATTCTATGCTTATAAAATGAAATTAGGTAAACAATAAGTTTATTATATGAATTATTATTGTATTATATTATCTATGATTATAAGTGCTTAATTCAACATAGTGTTCAATAACTCAAGAATTCAGTAAGTTACTTGCTTAATGAATTCTTGAATTATTAAACTATATACAGTTCAATCATTCAAGAATTCAATAAGTAAGTTACCATTAGTTATTACTAAACCAAAATAATATTTCATAAATAATATACACTTATTTATATTATAGCAAAGCATATACCTATATGTCATTGTAAATGCAAAATTCAAAGTACCATATCATTATATAGAAACCTCATGTTCTAATGTATTATGGTTTTGAATGAATTTACCTTTTTATAAGTAAGTATTTTATTTTATTATTTTATTGATTCGGTGTACTAACATAAGTGATCGGACAATCCTTAAAGTTCTTTTTTACTTTTTTTAAAAATTTTACAAAACAACGGTATGCTGGATTGTCGTCATCTATTTTAGTTTTCAACGTTACTACAGCATGACGCCACCTGTTCATAGGTGAAATACTTTCAATTTCACTACACATGTAAAGTTTAAGATCTACAAAACGTGAACCTCTAATATCTGGATTGAATTGTTTGGAAATGCCGTTAGATCCGCGACGACACAAATATGATACAAGCTCATCTTTTTTACCGGCTTTTTGATCTTCATCGGCATCCGAATCGGTCCCCATAATATCTTTCGCAGTGACCTTGGTGGAAGACGTCGCAGCTAGCGGTTGTGCAACACGCTCATTACTCTTCGCCTTATGCTTCTGACACTTCTCCGATTTTTCAGCGTGTTTAGCTCTAGAATTAAAAATGTTTTAGGTTAGTGACTAGTTTTATTATAATATACTAACTTTCCGCCCGCGGTTTCACGTGCGCGCGGTTTACACGAAGTTATCCCCGAGGGAATGAGATAATTTGCCCAGCTAAAAAGTAGCCTATGTGACTCTCCAGCCTACAAACTATAACCCGTGCAAAAATCATGCCAATTCATTGCTCCGTTTTTTCATCGTTCAACAAACACATTTATCATATTATAGTATGGAAGTATAAAAACTTACACAAGAATTACGTATAATTCAACATCTAAAATAATATCGTTCAACGTATAAAAGAGTTTTAAATTAAACTGAGAAAATAGTACTTAAACAATAAATAAACCTTTAACTTTATGGTAAATTATTTAAAATATCAAAGGAAAATTCTATGAACCACAGAAAATGATATAATTATATATTATGGTTACCTTTTATTAGAAGAATGCGAGTGAGTGTTCTTCCTCTTTCGCTCATGTGCTACAGGCTCTAGCACTGGTTGGGGCGCGCGCTCGAGGGAAGACTCCCGGCTGCTTGACGAGCTGCTCGAGCTCGATGAGCTACTGTCGCTCAAGTGCGCTTGTACTTCTTGTTTGCTCGACCTTAATAAAGATTGTTTTAAAATATTAATCACGTTAAAAATATCACAGAAAATGTATAGAGAAAAATCTAGTGACTTATAAAGAACATCTTTGTAAAACTCTATTGAATACTTACATAATTAATCTTCTTGCTTCTTTTAAAACACTTATTTTTTAAAACTGAAGTTATTCTAAATCTCGACAGGTAACGTGAATTACTTAGTAGTAAAATCAGTCACAAAAAATTGCAGCAAATGGCGAGGGGATACAAATTAGGGTCTATAAATAGATTCAGGATGTGCATTAGTGGTGGTTTGTTGTAAGACGAAAGAAACTTACCCGATATGGTACAAGCTGGTGTGTGCGTGCACTTCACGGCGCGTGGTGTATGTCAGCAAATTTCCATATTAGAAAGACAATCAATATCTTTGTAATACTAATATTGTCATGCGGTTTTCCTCGTATTATTAATAAATTTTAAAGGTATGCGATATTAATTTGAACACCCATAAAATAGGTAGCTACCGTATTAACAGATTTATTATTAACATTACTTAACATAACATTTATTAACAGACATAGTAACAGTTTCTATGTAAGTATATAAAATGCTGTAGAAACAATTATGGAATTTACCAGCCCCTGATTACGTAACTCTGTTGCTAACAACTCTCGGTTGTAACCGCAGTTACATTACTGTTTTCAGTGAGATAGTTGTCACATTGGTTCTTACTAAAGCAGCAATGTAACTGCGATTTCTTTTAGATTTGATTGCAACAAAGTTACAAAATCAGGGGAGGAAGGGGTGGGGGGAGGGGCTGTTCATAAGTATTTTATTAGTCTTAAAGTATTGTTGAGTATTGTCGCACGTGTGTCTATCTGTTAAGCAAAACTGAAGATCAAACGACAATGTCGGTAAGTTTAATAAAACTTAAACTAATTTGTAAAAAGCAAGCTAAATTATAACGAGATGCTATAAAATGTTCACCTTTCTTTTTAATATTCACTTCTCAAGTTTACTTATTTCTTTTTAATTTCAGGATACAGAGTCTCTGTTTAATTTTATTCGTCCTAATCAAGTTCAAGCAAATTATGGAAAACAAGTTGGTGAAGGATCAGACGTATCAAGAAAGCGAACCAAAGAAAACGGGACATATTCCTATATTAAAATTCCTGCCATGGGGCGAAAAATTATCAAGTTAGAAATCTATGATGCGGAGCAATTTAACAGTGAGGGGATTTGTAAATGTACTGCTGAAATATGTTGTCAGCATATCGTTCAAAACATTTTCAAGGATGAAATATATAAAGCTGTGCGTGAAATAATTGATAAAATGAGTGAGCAAATATGTAATGAAAATAGCAAGTATTTTTAATATTATTTTATCATCTAAATATTTCCTTAATAAATATTAAGAATGTTTTATCTTTACTCTTTTATTTTTCCTTTATTTATTCTATACAGAACTAAATTACCCATGACTAAGTAGAGAAAAGATAATCATTATTTATAAAATATTATAGTTTTATGCAGAATCGCGGGTTCTGAATTGCAAACTCTTCGAACACAACAGAATAGAAGTTAAGTTTTCAGACTCATAATTGAATAGATCAACATAATATAAGCAGTTATACTATTCACTCTACTCTAACTGAGAGCTAATAGTAGGTTCCATATTTAGGATTCACTACCTACTACAATTTTTTTGTAATACTTAACATATAATTATATACTTACTTACTACAATAATACCTTATTTTCTATAGGTTATGAACAGTATCGTTGATGTTCACCAATAGGGAACCTAACCTAGGTAGTATACTCATCCTATGCTTATGTGAAGCTATCACACTAAACACTCTATAAATCCAGTTTGTGAGTGTAAAAGTAGGAAATTGGGCTTTCTGACTCACGGTCGTTCAACATGATTGAAGTTTTAGTTTTCAGTCTAAGGTGAATCAATCAACTCAGGACGCGCACAAGAGGCGTCGCCAGACGCCTCTCAAGCGCGCTCTATAGTTGAATGATTCACTTTAGACTGAAAACTAAAACTTCAATTATGTTGAACGACCGTGAGTCAGAAAGCCCAATTTCCTACTACTTTTGAGTCCTATGCAAATTGTACTGCGTGCGAAAAGTAAAAAGAGTAAACATTTACTACATACATACTTACATACTTAACTGGTTGCTCAGTCTATCTTATGAGGATACTGAAGGATTTCTTAAGATTCTGTCCTAGGCTAGCCATTAATTTTAATTAAATTAAAAAAAATTTAACCTCTTTTATTGTATTTTGCATTAAACTGTTATATTTTTGTAAATAATAGTCGTCGATAAAGTACTTTTTTATCCTCATCTTTGGGACGGATCCGCCAAGTACTTGCTCGAAGCTTTTGACAGGTTGCAAAGACGTGCTGTCCGTATTATCGGTAACGATGACGTTACGACCAGTCTGGAGCCGTTACAGCTACGTAGGGACATTGCTTCCCTTAGTGCTTTCTACCGCCTTTACCACGGTGAATGCTCTGAGGAGCTCTTTGACCTCATCCCTCCCTCTCCTTTCCTTTCCAGATCGACGCGTGCAGGTCTTAGAAGCCACCCTCATACCGTGCTGACCACCAAGACACGTACCAAAAAATTTGGACAATCGTTCTTTTGCCGAACTGCCCGTATGTGGAATGCGCTTCCCGCACACGTGTTTCCTTCCTCTTTCTCTCCCGGGTTATTTAAGCGGGGCGTGAAAAAGCATTTATGCAGGCCGCCATAGTGAGAGCGTTCGGCATAGCGTGGTAGCGCTGTGATGAACGCTTTCACTTCTTGGGCTTCACTGGCTGCTTTTCATCAGGCAGAGTGAAGCCATTATGGCGTGCCACAATAAAAAAAAAAAAAAAAGGTATACCCTAGTGTGGGGACCACTAGTATCTCTGTAATTATTAGTACTTATTTGAAAAATAAACTTATTACTATTATTACTCATTATTACTTGAAGGAGCTCGATGGCGCAGCGGTTAGCGCGTTCGGCTTGCGATCATGCTCGCTAAGCCACTTTCGCAATGCCGGGTCGCTGGATGGGTGACCAAATTAAAAACATCCGAGCTCCTCCGTGCTTCGGAAGGCACGTTAAGCCGTTGGTCCCGGTTGTTGTCGTAAGATGACAGTCGTTAAAAACCAACCAACCCGCATTGGGCCAGCGTGGTGGGTTATGGCCCAATATCCCCACGTGCTATTGTCCACGTGGGAGGCCTGTGCCCAGTAGTGGGACGTTAATAGGCTGATGATGATGATGATTACCTGAACTCACGACTATTATCCCCGAAGGGGTAGTCAGAGACTAGGCAATGGGGACCGCAAAAGCAGTCCACTGCCATAGTCCACATTTCACCAGTTGCTTAACTGGCAACATCGCAATCCGAACGCCTAGCGACGTGTGCAGTCGCTATTTGGTGAAAAGTGGACTATGGTAGAGGACTGCTTTTGCTGTCCTCATTGCCTAGTCTCTGACTAACCCTTCGGCGATAAAGGGATAATAGTCGTAATTACCTGTATGTATGTATTTAAGAATAAATACTTGTGATAGCGCACATGTTAATACAAGCACTCAGCGTGACAGGTGGTGAGCTCATCGCCACTCTATGCTGTTTGAAGTATGTACAGTCTTTAGTCCGTTAGTCGCCATTTACGACACCTAACGGAAGAGAGGGGGTGGTAGTATTCTTTTACCGCTACGCGACTCGGTTATTTATTCTTAAAACTCGCGTCAAATGGTCATCATTGGTTGTCATCTTCATAATGAAGTTTGTGTCAGTTGACATAATTTCTTGCGGCCTCATGTAGTAGATTTTAACTGAACACTTGTAGCCAAGTTCAGTCCACTGTTTGATTTCGCCAAACCATTTACGTCTCGGACGTCCCGGACCTCGCTTTCCCGGAATTAAGCCTTCGAGGATAAGCCATGAGAACGCATTTATATGCGTTCCCAAGCCTCTCAACTAGATTAAAATGCTCTGGTTTAATCGTTTCTTCTTACACGTGGCGTAATAATCTCGTTACACAGTCACGGACTATGCCACAAACGTACACGTAACCCGATTTAAGCGTCTATTCTTGAAATTAGCCAAGCAGAGAGAAATCTACAAGGCAGCTGTATAATCGGCCAAGATAAGGCGAGACGCCGCACGCCGCGTCATAATTAGTGCCATGGGGCTGTTTGAGCACTTCTATAATATTTAGCGGAAATTAAGCCTATGAGAATTAAGTCGTAGTGTACTTAAGCTTTCGATCAAACATAAAAACTATAGATACGCAATCCCTAAAAGTGTTTTGGGAGAATTGCAATTTTTAAGGAGCTCATCTCATCGCCTTGATGGATGGCGGTCTACTACTATGCGTTTTTCACGAAATTGCTTGCCTCGAACTACAGTGTTGTGAAACCAGCTCTCGACGGCGGTATTTCCGGACCGTTACGACTAGTATTGCCCAAATGCAAGAACAAGACGAGACTTAGCCAGTCTTGGTCTTGGTCTTGCGCCACTGCAGCCAGTCTTGGTCTTAGTCTTGGTATTGCATTCCCAGTCTTGGTCTTGATGATCGTCTTGCAGCAAGAGTCTCGCAAGTCTCGCAATTACTTATTAGCCTATTGCTATTTATTAAACGCTACTTTAGATCTTAGAACAACGTAACAGAGTAGGTACATTTTGAGCTTGAATTAACATAACCATACTAAGATCAACCAAATTAATAAATGTCTAAATATTTAATAAAAAATTCGAAAAATTAACTGACACCGGGTGGGTTTGAATGAACTCACGACCTAAGCGATCCGTGCCGATGCTCTTACTCTAACGAGATTTGCAGTGAACTTATTCGACATGTTTATATATTAGGTAATAATAATAATAGTAAGTACTTAATTACTATAAACCCATTTAGTTAATATTATAATAATTACTTGTAAAAATAAATTATTATGATGTCTACCTATCCTTACCATTATTCAATTACAATATTTCTTACATTATCAGCATAATGTAATCGTGTCTATTCTGAGCACCCGGAAACTTATTTTATTCTTTAGAACATGTACTCTGTGGCGGCAATCAAACAGTGTCAAATTTTGTGCGTGTGCGGCGCGGCGGCGACGATTGTATGCGATATCAATAGCAGCCGCCCGCCGGCGCGTGTATCTTGACCTTGTACTTCCGAATAGGTAAAAAATTTCTTTGACAGGTCAATATCCGACCTTTGATGATGCCGACAATAAGGCGCCGCTCACTATCAAAGTGCCGATGGTCACAACTAGGGATGCACTCTTTTTTATTTTAATGGATATTTTCATTCGCTATGTATGTTTATGGTATTGTTCGTAATAAGTTTAATTTTTTATTTATTTTACAAATGTTTTGCGTCTCATAGAGTCCCTAAGCGTACCTATAGGTACCCCGAATTCGTACACTCCCTGAAACGACACTCAGTCCTAACTGTAAGACGCAAGAGTCTCGCAGGCTTAGTCTTGTTGTTGCTCAAGTCTTGCACGGCTAGTCTTGGTCTTGAAAATGGTAAAATTAGGCGGTCTTGGTCTTGCAAAAATGCAAGAACAAGTCTAAGACTGCAAGACCAAGACCGATTTTGGGCAACACTAGTTACGACTTAGAAATCTTCAACGGGCATATTCCTTCCGGCAACGCGTCTTCGATTCCTCTGGTTTTTCGGGTGTCTATGGGCAGCAGTGATTACTCTCCATCAGGTGACCCGCCTGCTCGTCAGCCTCCTTCTTTTATAAACAAAAAGCTCTTCATTATGTTGACATTAACAAAATTTAGCTCACAAACTACTAAACGGAGGAGTTACCTACTTAAACATCTCGCTAGGTACTTTTTGTGCAGACATTTTGAGATCGTTGATCGTGCATCTATGTTTTAGATGTGATCGATGACCTATGCATACGGTTTTAGGGTTCCGTACCCAAAAGGTAAAAACGGGACCCTATACCACAGTATAATAATGAGTACTACGTACAGTATGGCCACTCCCTGCCTCCCGCTGAATGCCCGCGCCCCCACCCCCGATCAGTTACCTCACAGTTACCGAGCGAATAATAAAAGCATGTCTTATCTCACCCGCACAAGTATGGTACGCGTTCACCTGCACGATCTTATGACTGTGTGCGTAATAGGTTATTACAACGCGTTTGTTTCATACATTTTGTCGCGTGTGTCCGAGGTGTGCTATTACTAAGACTCTACTGTCCCTCCGTCCGTCCGTCCGTGTCTGTCTGTCACCAGGCTGTATCTCATAAACTGTGATAGCTAGACAGTTGAAGTTTTCACACAATGATGTATTTCTGTTGCCGCTATAACAACAAACACTAAAACAGAATAGAATAAATATTTAATGGGGGCTCCCATATAACAAACGTGATATTTTTGCCGTTTATTGCTCGATTATTATTTTGTAGACGTATGAAATGTGGATTTGTAATATATTATTGACGTTTGAATTATATATAATGGTACGGAACCTTTCGTACGCGAGTGTGACTCGCACTTGGCCGATTTTTTGTTACTAAGCCGAAAAATGAGCATACGAACCCGAACACGGTAGAACCTACTATTAGTTATTCTGTGCCCAAACCGCAGCCATGCAGATGGAAGGGGCTACATGTGTTCCGTTGTGTGTGACCCGGCCTCGGTGACGTACTAAATTCAGTGAAAGGAAAGGAAATGTGTACTATCTGGTACAGGAGACACTATATTAAATCGTAAAACGATTCAATCTTCAATTGTCTTAATAAAATAAAATTCGTATAAAATAATAATAAGTACAACAGACTTAGACAAGATAGTAGTTGCAATCCAGGCGAACTTAGAACAAACAACCAACCAAATCGGTTACAATATCTACTACCTGTTGAGAATCAAATCCGTTACCTCTGATGATCTAACCACTACAAAGAGGTTTAATTGTTTCATTAAACAATGTCTAGCGGACATGTTGATGTTTTAAAACAATTGAAAGCAGTTTTAAAGTTTTAACAGTTTTTGCTTCTAGCTAAGCTTTCATGTACAAACTCTGTCGTACATATGTATGTACTCGTATAATGCATACTGTATAAGTGTGTAATAATGTATGCATTATGTGTGTTTGAGGTTTCACTCCGATGTTATCTCTTAGCTGAGCTTATACTCAACGAATTGGGAATGAGACCAACCCTGACAACACTTAAGCAAAATGGCGGAAGATTTTGCAGCACACGTGACGCAATGGTTTCAATCGTTTCTTGCCTAAGACAAAAGAAGAAGTGAAGATTTTTTTTATAAAAATTCATCATCATCATCAGCCAGAAGACGTCCACTGCTGGACAAAGGCCTCCCCCAAGGATCTCCACCACGACCGGTCTTGTGCTGCTTGCATCTAGCGGCTACCTGCGACCTTCACCAGATCAGAGAGATATAAATTAGTAACACATATAGAGACGTATAAAAAACAAAACAAATAAATATAGGTATTACTTCTAACCGCCTCTATAGTGTAAACATCATAAGTATTATTTAAATATGACGCCATAACATGTTCCAAGAACTGTTGTTCCGAAAGTAAGAGATAAGATAGCCAGTTCCTCAGTAGTTGGGGGATCCGCGTAAATGAATAAAATAAAATAGTTCGTGCCTGACTACATCATCTTAGCTACCATCATCTTATGTCAATATTACATGTATGTCAGAAGCATTGTTGTTCTCACAATTATAAATAAACAAGCGACGCGACATCACCCGCTTGGACACCGGTGTTGAGCTTTTAATCCAAATATTTGATACCTGGGAAGAATCACAGGATGCCCTAGGGGTATTTTGTGATTTATCCAAGGCTTTCGATTGTGTTTTACATGAAACTTTGGTCAGGAAGCTTAACCACTATGGAATTAGGGATGCTTCTTTGAGCCTTCTAATTTCATACTTGAGTAACAAGATTCAGAAGGTCGACATTAACGGTAAAAGATCTCCGGGATCAGTGGTTACAATGGGAGTTCCGCAGGGTTCAATACTAGGTCCATTCTTGTTTTTGGTTTATATTAATGACTTACCTTATTTTGTAAAAGACAGTCATGAGATAGTATTGTTTGCTGATGATACTTCACTTTTATTCAAAGTGAAACGACGACACCCAAATTATGACGATGTGAACAATGCGATCTCAAAGATTGTTCACTGGTGTAGTGTAAATAACTTGCTATTAAACGAGGGAAAAACCAAATGTGTAAGATTTGTATTGCCTAATGTTAAGCAAGTAACAACTAGTGTACAAATTAAAGATAAGAATGTGAATCCTGTGGACACCAATGTGTTTCTAGGCATCACGTTAGATGCCAAGCTTCAGTGGGGCCCACATATAGCTAAATTGTCGAATAGACTTAGCTCTGCGGCTTATGCAGTAATGAAGATCCGTCAGTTAACTGACGTTGATACATCCAGATTAGTTTATTTCAGTTACTTTCATAGTGTAATGTCGTACGGCATTTTACAGTGGGGAAATGCTGCCGACATTCAAACGCGAAAGTTTTACGTGACAACGACTTTGAGTGGTAAAATAATTTTAATGTGAATATTCATTCGTATAGTAGGAAGAAGGATGAAATAATATGGAAGGGACGCGTGCCTTTCACTTTTTATGTCTGTCTCTCTCGCTCTTAGGCGGGCTAACCATGCCCGAGTGGAAGGGACGCGTGCCTCTCACTCGCTCTCATTGTGAGCGCATAACGTGAGCGGAGCGTAACGCAGTTTCTTGAAGTGTCACCCGGCAAACCAATTTATAAGACGTTGTCACGTCAAAAGAAGATAAAAACAAAAACAGAAAAAAAAGGCCTGCAAAAAAGCGGGGAGCAAAGCATTTAAAAAAAAAAAAACCTATTTCCATAATCTATCGTGTGCTTTGCGCTGCCTCTTCTCATCTCTCACATGCACACATACACATATACACACACACACACACACACACACGCACGCATGAGCAGATATGTACTTATATGTCGCAGTAAGATAGTTATAGCCGAAATATAGTTATATCCCTTGGGATATAATATATCTCGTAACATAGTTATATGAAAGCAATTCATTACTATCTTACTAGGAATATAATTATATTACGGTTCAAGTTTAGTGATATAATATTACTGGATTAAGTTTAGTGAAATAATTGTAGGAGTGTAGGGCGGGGGGTTCGTTGTGCTTGTGAACGCCGCACGTCGCTCGTCAGTCGGTCGACATGTGGTCGGCATCAATTGCCCTACTCCCGTAGTAGTAGAGGATCCGAGTATACAACGACCTTCACCAAGCGGTTAATGGATGAAAAGTATTTTATATCAAATTTAATGTGTTAAAAAATATATTGCGAGTGGGTTGGCTGAAAAATTTCAGTCCAGTATATGATTAATTAAATATTTAAAAATATTTTTTTTAAATATTGCACTCGTTTTGATAATGGATAAATTACATAGGTACCAATCGAAAGTATGAAACCTATAGAATATGAAAACGTTAAGTTGACTATTTTTTTCTTGTCATAACATTGGGTAGGCAGGTGTAAACAAGCAAGTCAATATTAGTAATTTGCAACCGTCTGGTTAAATAAATAAAATTTATGTTTAATAAAAGATAAGCTCATTACAAACACACACACACCAAACCAGTGCAATGTAAAAAAAAACCTTTTTTTTTTAAATATTAAATTAATCATTAATGGTACTGGACTGACATTTTTCAGCCAACCCACTCGCGATATATTATTTAACATTTTAAATTTGATATAAAATACTTTTCATTCATTATTAACCTTCCCGGTGAAGGTCGTTCTAGTCGGATCTTAGACTATAGGTCACGTGATAGGTTAGAAATTTAAGACAATCGCGAAGCACAGCGTAGTGATTATCTTGAATTTCAAGGTTATTTTTTTTAGACAACAATATCAATACATATGACCTACAGGAGTAGGCCAGCTAGTATTTCTGTCTAATAAAAAAAAATAACTTCGAAATTCAAGTCAATCGCTATCTAAAATTACTAACCTATCACGTGACCTATAATTATTTCACTAAACTTAATCCAGTAATATAATTATATCACTAAACTTGAACCGTATCATAATTATATTATACTATCTTACTAATGAATCGTTTTCGTATACCTATCTTACGGTATATAATTAAATCCCTAAGGATGTAACTATATTACGGCTATAACTGTATCCCTGCGACATATACATATATATTATATTTACATACATCTATTACCCAAACACTCGCACACACATACTCACATAGGTTATCTGTTTCTAATTTGTTTCGGTCTGTTTATAATTTTTTTTTGTTTTCTTTTTGATTATAATTTGTTAAAAACAAACAAACAATGTATAGTTACCTACTATTTGCAGGGGGCCCTGGCGACCTGTACACCAAGGTTTTTTGTATTGAAACTTTTTTCAGGCACCAGTCCCTCACACTTATAGGATGTTATCTTATACTATTAGTTAATAAGCCTTAGCTCTAATAGACCAATTTTGTGGTGGAAAAATAAACAAGTTTAAGAAAAATATATAGATAAAATCACTCCCAATTTGTAGCAGTTAAAGTTTCTGGGTCACTTACCAATGTATGTCAAGCCATGTAAGGAATATCTATTTCACTTCTTTATCACGTCATCTATAACGACCAAAATCTCTCTTACTAGGAAATTTAAGAAAATACTCCGTTCATTGTTTTAATTAAAGTCTTCGGAGTGCAACACAATGTACAAACAAAATAAGACTTGTTGGGGTAATAAGAACGAAGCACTTAGTTGATTTACCCGCTACATCAGAATTACTCCACGGAGGAGTAACGAGTCTCAGTTCAAATGAGTATTTAGTTGCAATTTGCTGCTTGATGTTTTCTATCCGTTTCAATTCTCTTAGGCGCTTATCTTGATGTACGTTCACCGCACATGCACTTTAATTTAGTTGTGATAATCATAAAATTAGTTTACATTACACACAAACACACATAATCACGACTATTATCCCCGAAGGGTTAGTAAGAGACTAGGAAAGTCCACTTTATACCAAATAGCGACTGCACATGTGCTCAGCGTGATAGGTGGTGAGCCCATTGCCGCTCTATGCTGTTGGATGTATGAAATGAAATGAAATGAGTATTCTTTATTGTACACAGATAACATACATGGTTATCATTTTTAAAAGAAGTCGTACAACGGGCGGCCTTATCACTAAGAGCGATATCTTCCAGGCAACCTAGGGATGGCGAAGTTTGGTATGAAAAACAGATGGAGGCGTTGATGTAGTGTACAGTGATTAATGTAAAAATAATATTTAATCATATATATAAACATAAATACATAAAACAAACTAATATATTAAAACAAAAAAAATACAACGATTCATACCCGTATAATATAGATACATACAACATACACAATATACAGGTACGTACCATATGAACATATGACATTCACACAATATCTGCAGATGTCTGATGTATGTGCAGTCTTTAGTCCGTTAGTCGCCTTTTACGACACCCAAGGGGAGAGGGGGGGGGGGGGTAGTATTGGTAGTGTTCTTTCACCACTATGCTACGCGACGCGACATGGTAATAGCATGAGCATAAAGCGGCGATGGCCTCTCCACCTGTCACGCTGAGCACATGTGCAGTCGCTATTTGGTATAAAGTGGACTTTCCTAGTCTCTTACAAACCCTTCGGGGACTATGGCAGTCGACTGCCTCTGAGGTCCTCTTTACCTAGTCTCTGACTAACCCTTTGGGGATAATAATCGTGATTTTAAGTAGGTGTGTATAAAAATGCAGTAAATATACCTAAAATCGGCTTTCATAATATTCTAATACTTAATGATCAACTCTTTTGCAAGAAAACAAACAAGTGCTTCCAAAGCAGAGTTAGTAAAAAACTAAGCGTTCGCACCAACACCCTAAGTCGCCGCGCCGCCATATGACGTCCATATATCATCTTAGGATATTAAAAAGCTGTAATCCATTGAAGCTTTCGTGCGGATAATGCACGCCGAGACAATGTGGCGACGCAGCGTAGGAGCCTGGCTAATGGACGGCATAAATAATGTCGCTCCTAACGTATCTGGGTAAAAACGTAAGCCAATTTTTTTCCACGTATTAAAAAAGATTTTATATGTACCGTCTGAGTAGTAGGAAGGTTGAATGGGTGGTGAATATAGAAAGAAAAAAAGAAAAACATTTATTGACCACACAAACAGTATATAACATTAGAAGAAAGTTAAATAAAAAATTATAACTAAAGTACACAAGTATACACGGGACAAGTAAATAAATATTTTGTGGCCAACTAGACCCCAGTCTCGGCATAGGCTACAGCGACATTTTGTCGCTGCAGCGCTGGTATTCTGGCGGGACCTTGAGGTCGAGACGCACGTAATAATACACGATATTAAAAAAAACAATAACAATAAAACAACATAAATATAAAAAACGAGATAAAAATTAAAATAAAATAAATAATCTTTGTGACAAACATAACAAATAAACGCCTTTGTCTGTTTTCACCCTTACAAGGACCTTATCTTATACGTCTGTGACAAGGACAATGATTAAAAATTATGATTTAAAAATATTTTCTCCTAGAACTTTTACTTTTACTTTGTAATTTAATTTTGAGTTTATAAATTAATAAGGTAATTTTAAGGTAATATTAGTAAGGTAATTTTATAAGTACCTGTTTTAGTTATAGTTATACCTAACGTAGGTACTTCCCGAGCCGGAAATAGTCTGTGTTTCTTATTATAATCTACTTTACGCATGTTGTGCTTGCATCGAGTAGGTTTCAATGTAGTGCAATAAGCTTTATATGTTCTTTTTTCAGTCGTTTATGTGATCATTGTAAACCAGTTTTGTGAGCCTAATAAAAATAAAATTAAAAAGACTTATGTTATATGTATGTCATTGTTTAGCAGAGCTAATGCTAATATTGCTAATTGCATTGCAATATGCCGTTGTGTTAGTTTGTTCGAAGCACATAAAGAGGTTGTGGTCTCTTATCCTACCCCTCCGGGAACGGACTGATGATGATAATAATAACAAAATATAGAACAGAATATTATTATACCGCGTCGCGTTGCGGTAAAAGAATACTACCACCCCCTCTCTTCCTTTGGGTGTTTAAAAGGCGACTAACGGACTAAAGACTGCAACTACATCCATCGGCTTAGAGCGGCGATGGGCTCACCACCTGTCACGTTGAGGACATGTTGGTGAAAAGTGGATTATATGGCAGAGGCCTAGTCTCTGACTAACCCTTCGGGGATTATAATCGTGATTACCAGTCCGTATTGGGTCAAAGTGGTGGGTTATCGCCCATCGCCCCATGAGTTGTTGTCCATGTGAGATGGCCTGTGCCCACCAGCGGGACGTTTATAGGCAGATCATGATGTCAATATGGCAGCCAGCGTGACAGGTTGCCATATGCATAGTAACCTTCGCCAAGGCTCCTTGTGTGTTCAAATTTAATAATCTTTAGCTCCCCGTTGGGAAGGCACGTTAAGCCGTTGGCAATCGGTTGCCGCAAGGTGGCGTTAACACCCACTAACTAAGTAACCCATAGGATCAGCGTTGTGGCTGATAGCTTAATCGCTCCATGTGCCTCTGTATCTCTGTAAAGCCCTGTACGTTTAATGGCAGATTATAGTGCATCATTGTGGAGAGAAGATTCGTGTTTTGTTAGAAGTTTCTGATTGATACGATTAGTGACACAAACCTTTTAGGTATAAAAAAACATATTTCGGTCCTAAATAAAAAAAAATATTGGTTTCAAACCTTTCAGCACGGGCTCGGAAAATGAATCATAATCTTATTTATTTTAAAAATATAGTGTTTTTTAAATGTTTAAAAACAGCACATTCGTCTTTAATATAATTATTTATGTATGAATATACTATTCACGAATTGTTGGTTTGCCGATATAGTTGTTTATAGCAATTAGTGACATAATTATTTTTAAACAGATTAATAAATAATTATTTCAGTAGTTACACAGACGTTAGAAAACCTAATAAAAAAATAAACATTTTCTTTGTCGACAGAAGTAAGTTCGTTAAAAGCATGTCTAGACTGTCCCGTTTTTAGATCGAGATACTATTTCAAGCAGTTCGTGTCTTACATAAAATATCAGACTATGAAAATAAATTTTATTAATTAGTTAATTTAAAAAAATATATGAATTAATATAAAAGTCGATAGGGAACAAGCTTTTTTTCGAACCCTTTGCTGGGTACCGCGTGATCAAATTTAAACCGTTTTGTTTTAAACAAAGGAGTGGAACCGTAAAAAAAGTTATTAATGTTAAACTATGAAGTACAGTCAGCATCAAAAGTAGCTTAGCATATGAAATTTTCAAATGATTGTTACGGTTGAAATGACCAGAATTGTCTGACATAGCTGGTGAGTTAAAAGCACATGACCGTCACTGTAGGTAATTACAGAGAAGTTATTATGAACACAAAAATGTCATATAATTCTGAGATGAGTATGTAAAGACACTTACCTACACGTGACTATTACTTTGCCACCTTGTTTTTGGTCAGTTAATTTTGATGCTGACTGTACAGTTTTACCGTTAAAAAAGTTGCTCTATTTTATTTAAGTGACAGCTTATATCAAATGAAATTAATAAAAGCGTAATATTTCAATGCACCAAATGATTGTGATCAAGATTAGAGGAGCACTGGAGTGCTCTCCGCACAGCCGTAGGAAATGAAATTCCCACCAACTTCAAACACAAAGAATACGTACTGTTACGCCAAGATTTGTAATCTAAACTTTCCACCCTTTTCATGAATTCTGGCTAAATTATGACAAGCACCGGCTCTTTTCTTATCTGAGCCCTGAATTGGACATTCGTGATTTCGGACTTTAAGGGATGTAGAGATTAAATAGTAAGTCCTGTGGACCCAGTGTCCGTTGTTTAAAGTATTTAGAGTGAAATAGAGTTATTAAAAATGACAAGAATTACTTATGAACACACCCATAACTGAACCTTTCTGAAAAGGGCATAATTTTTTTACTATGGGGCTTGGTACTAAATTCCAATATCTTTTAACTTGACGCCAATGTATAAATACTTGAAGAATACATTATTATCAACATATTTATGACCGTATTATTAATTTAAAGGCCCCCGTTTTTTATATAAATTAAAAATCAACATTGATTTCTACTCGAAAATGGCAACATTATATATAGCAGGATTGTGACACTTTCTGTTATTAAAAATGAAAAAGTGACGCTTGTCTGACGTTTTATATATCAATATGCATCGTAGACAGATGTCAGACTGTGACGATTCCCGGCCGCGCTTTCGTTGTGTTAATTGTGTGTATCGTTGCTAAATAATCACATAAAAAAAACCATAAACACATTAAGAAATAAACACATTTAGAAATAAACTCATTAAGAAATAAACAAATTAATGGGTATAGTGCGACATAAAAGAGTAGAAAATAAATGAGGGCGCTGTTGTCGTTAACATAGCAACCCTGATAGGTCGATCAAATTGTTCTTGATACTTGTTTTTATTTAATATTTTTATATAATTGGAAAACATCACTTACACATTGCTCTGATATAAAGGAAGTAGCTAAGGCACTTATGTTATGCACTACACCCAGATCCGAGACCATATAGAAAAGTTGGTTTTCTACATTAACCCAACCGGGAATCGAACCCGGGACCTCAGAGATGGCGACGCCAAGTCCGGGGTGCTCGCCTCTCAGCTAAGGAGGTCGTTAAAATAATTAATTTGAGTAGTTTGTTTGTAGTACTTAATGAAAACTGCCATTGTACTTATAACTTATTTTTATTTAGATATAAAATTAATAAATTAAAGTCCAGATACTCTTCAAGTTTCGCAAATGCTCGCGGCTTCCATCATAGCCAATAAGTTGCCTTAATTGAGCTATTAATTTGCATATTGTTGGTATTTCTTTTTTTAGTGTAAATAAAATCATTTTCTGACGGATTGCACACATATCAAAGTCATCGAGTTCCTTTGTGAGTCGACCCTTTCTGTGTTTAGCGGGAGTCGAAAATTTTTATCCATTTTCGGAGCCTTGTTTAGCTATTCTCCGCACAGTACTTTCAGACACACCTAGAACAATAAAAACATATATGCATAAAAAATAACAAAACCAAAATTGTTCAGTCCTATGGATAGAGTTATAAACATAATTGGTAAAACTTTTGAATCGAGTCGCCTGAATCGGGGTGGGGGTGGTGAAGGTAAGGAGTGGGGGGAGGAGTACCCCCCATTTACCCCCCTGCCGCAAACAAGTAGTTTTTAACTTATGTTAATTTTTTTGTATTTTGAGGTATCATGGTAAAACTTTTGAATCGAGTCTCCTTTATTGGTGGGGGAACGGGAGGGGAGGAGAGAGGAGTACCCCCCACTTACCCCTCCTGTCGCAGACAAGTAATTTATAAGTTATGTTACTTTTTAAAAAATATGAAAATTTACAAAAACCTCATTTCTGGCGCTTCGCCGGCCGCTCCCGCGGCACGCTCGCTTCGCTCGCTCGGCTCGCGCGTTTTGGTCAACATACTTACTAACCTAACCTAATTAACTCTTTAGACTTTTTTCATGGCGGGGGGCTTGGCCCCCCGAGCCCCCCTCGTAGAGGGGCTGCCCCCCCCCCCCCCCCCCCCCCGTACCCACACTTCGGTTCTGTTAATATGGTATTGTATTACCTATAAACGTAATTTTTCGTGACTATAGCCGATTTTGGCAAAACTTTCAAGTGGTTTTTTAAATATTTTAACGCAACAGCGGCAGCTAAAATGTTAATAAACCTTTATTTAAGAACCCCTAAGACCCCCCCACAGTGTTAGTTTCTTCAAATTCAGGCGACTCGATGCAAAAGCCAACCCACATAATTTACTATACTTACCACATTCTACCCCTTAACACTTGATAAAATGTCCCAATAAATTCAAAAGTTCAAGATTCTCGAGTCAAACTATAATTACCAACATTTTTGTTTGTAATATCATAACCCCAAAACTTTTAAAAATATTTAAAAATACTGATTGTTTCACGGAATTTAGCCGATTGCGCATAGGCATATTTTAAATAATTATACTTTCAACATCTTTTATAACTTACTTACCAGTATAATCTGCAGTACGTTGGTAAATATCCTCCAGATTACGTAACAAATTTCCGTATTGAAATTCTGCCAAACTTCGCCAATAAAACCTTATATATTATGTTACGAGAACTGCCACGGATGGTCATAATCATGTTATCAGTGTTTTAAATCCAGGAATGTAGAAATATCACTAAAACAACAATTTATATCGTAACCACGGACAGAGTTGAACAACCACTTGACATTAATGACAGATAATCAATGTTGCCAAAAAATGAGTGGATTTAGTTCTGGATTATTTAATTTCTACTCTTTTATGTCGCACTATACTACAGCAAAATTAATAAGCTTTAATTGCAAAAACGTCAACAGATCTGTTGATTGTATAAGGAAGCTCTGCAAAACAGCTGATATAATAGCCCTTCAAGAAACATGGCTTTTACCGCATGATCTCGCATTCCTGGGCACCATTGATGACGACTTTGCCTAAACGGGAAAATCTTCCGTGGACACATCTGCAGGTATATTACGGGGAAGACCGTATGGGGGTGTAGCCCTTATGTGGAGAAAGAGTGTGTTTCCATCAGTGGTTGTGATTCCATGTGACAGTGTGCGTGTTACTGCTGTGAAGGTATTGCTGCAGGACAGGTCGGTGCTAATTTTTTCTGTTTATATGCCTGTAGACTCAAATGAAAACCTGGTAGATTTTGCGCAGTGTCTTAATGTAATTAATGCGGTAATAGAGTTCACAGTAACAATACCGAATCTGTTATTATGCTAGGTGATTTTAATGCCCACCCCGGGGAATTATTCTGTGAGGAACTTTTGAGTTTCTGTGCCGACCAAAGGTGGACTTGCGTTGATTTAAAATTTTTGCCACCAGACAGATAAACCTTTGTAAGTGAGGCACATGGTTGTCAAAGGTGGCTTGACCATTGTGTCATGACTGATGCAGGGCACTGCTCGTTTCTAAATGTTTGCATTTTATATGATACTTACTGGTCAGATCATTTACCCTTACTGATTGTCTGCGACTTTCATCTCATTAAGCTAAAGAAATTTTTTAATAAATTAGAATATAATTACGTGTTATGGGGTGAACGTGATTCTAGTCAAATATAATTTTATAGTAATTATTGTAATAGTATGCATATAGAAATAGATTTTCCGTCTGAATTAGGCAATTGTAACAATAAAACCTGTAATATTTCAAATCATAAATTAATACTGAATGATATGTATAACAATATCATAAATATACTTTCTGAAGCTGCTAAGAATTCTTGTAAAGCTAAAGCTAACAATAAAAAATGAACATATATTACTGGATGGAACAAGCATGTTAGAAATGCTCATAGGGAGGCCCGGCTTGGTTTTCAAATGTGGGTGCTTCATGGTAGGCCTAGACAGGGGTATATTTTTCAAAAAATGATAAACACAAAAAACATTTTTAAAACAAAGTTAAAGTGGTGTCAAGATAATAAAGACCGTATACGTATGGATATAATTGCATCTCCTCATTCTGACAAAAAGTTCAGTAAATTTTGGAAAGACACCAACAAACTGAATCATAAGGCGGGTTTGCCAGTGAGTGTCGCTGGTGCTCATGAGCCTAAGCACATTGCCAACCTGTTTAAAAAATATTTTAAGGTTGAATCACCATTAAACTGTCAGATGCAGGCGTGCGATACTGAGGCCCACTTAGAACCGGATGTGACTGACGTTCAAACTTTGTTTACTGCGAAGCAAGTTAAAGATGCAATTAAAAACATGTTTAGAGGTAAATCTCCGGGTCATGATGGCCTCATTATCGAGCACCTGCGTTTCGCGGGAGCTCATCTGCCTAGACTCCTGGCCATGCTTTTTTCATTATGTGTAAGTCATTCATTTATTCCGTATGAAATGATGAAGTCCATTGTTGTACCAGTTATTCAAAATAAAACAGGTGATGCTTCCGACATGGGCAACTATAGACCTATCTCGCTAGCTACTATAATAGCTAAGGTTCTGGACAGTTTACTTGAGAAACACATGAATAAACACCTAAATTTGCATGATGCCCAATTTGGTTTTAGAACAGGGCTGTCTACCGAAAGTGCAATTTTGTGTCTCAAGGAAACTGTCAAGTACTATACAGAGAGAAAAACACCAATCTATGCTTGCTTTCTCGATCTTTCAAAAGCTTTCGATTTAGTGTCATACGATGTTCTGTGGCGGAAGCTGATGTCTGAGACTACTTTACCTAAGGAGATAATATCTCTTCTCAAGTATTGGTATGGCAACCAAATAAATTATGTGAAATGGGCAGGGGCTCTCTCAGACGGGTATGCGTTGGATTGTGGGGTGAGACAGGGGGGGATCACTACTCCACTGCTTTTCAACCTATATATGAATAGCTTTATCGTGGGGCTTAGCGGCACCAGGGTCGGTTGTCATGTGGGTGGCGTCAGCGTCAATAACATACCTAAGCTATGCTGATGACATGGTGCTGCTGAGTCCCTCGACAAACGGCTTAAGAATTTTATTGAAAAAATGTGAATCTTATGGGCCACTCCCAGGGACTCAGATATAACACCAGTAAGAGCGAGTTGATGATCTTTAAAACGCGAGAATAAGACCTTAGTTCCGTACCGGTTATACATCTCAATGGCAAACCGTTGAATCGAGTAACTCAATTTAAGTATCTGGGTCATTGAATCACTGAAGACTTGAATGACAACATGGACATAGAGAGGGAACGGAGATCGTTGGCGGTCCGATGCAACATGCTGGCCCGGAGATTTGCGCGAAGTACTGTTGAAGTCAAGATGACATTATTTAAATCATACTGTCAGTCATTTTACTCGTGTGGTCTCTGGGTCGACTTCATGCAGAGGGCTTATAACGCTCTCCGTGTCCAGTACAACAACGCGTTCAGGGTGCTGATGGGGCTGCCGCCGCGATGTAGCGCGTCTGGCATGTTTGCTGAGGCTGGTGTGGACGGTTTCCATGCCATTATGCGTAAACGATGCGCCTCGCTGCTGAGACGCGTGCGCGCCAGCCCCAATGGCATCCTGTGTGCGTTGGCTGACCGGTGGGAATCCCCTCTCCTACAGTACTGGGTGTCACTTCATGTGAAAAAATAGTGTCGACCATTATTTGAATTAATATTTTAACTACTAACATAGGATAAGGCAAATATTGTAACTAACAAAATATGGACTGTACATTTTTAGTCTGAAATAAATGATTATTATTATTATTATCCTCTTTACTTAACATATTTCTTAAGTAAATTTTTATTATTATTATTATTAAATACTATAGTGCGATAAAGATAACTGTGATAACGATATCGTTTCTACATTACCTACTAACCCTGCGTTCGTAAACATTTAAAAAACCGGAACTTTCGTTCAGAAACGTACAAAACTTATCAAAATACAATATTCTTTAACGGAGGTAATTAAAAATCTAAAAAATATACAGAACGATAGCATTTAGTCTCTTGTTCAAGGAAGTATATGAATTGTTGCAGTTAATTTTTCTTTTATTTTAGTGCCAAAAAAAAATTGTCCTTTCTTGATTTTTTAATTTAATATCTGGGGTAGTATATTTTTTCACGTTCCGCTTTTTTCGAATATATCATACACTTTTAAACTTTAGCGTTCTATCATAAACAAACATTTAGACGGGGATTAACGCTAACATAGTCAGCCTGTGACCAAGACCGGTGCAACTCGGTTGAGACGTGGTATATATAAAGTTGTTCGCGTTATTCCCCGTCTAAATGTTTGTTTTCTCGAATAATTATCAGTTGTTACTTCGAAAGGCATCGGTCGTGCATCTTACTTCTTTATATTTTACTTCTGTATAATATTATTTTTTTATTATTGTCTTGTCTACAAGGTCTACAAGACAAATAGTAAAATATTTGTCCAGTAGCTGATACGATGCGAATGCGGTTTATATTCAACCCTTTTTCTATTCACCCCACTCCTCGCCTCTTTTTGAAGAGCATAATCACACCTACACCTGATTCTGGCAGAAATCCAGAGGATTTATTCATTATATTATCTTTCGCTGCTGAATTTAAAAATGGACTATATTTCATCTGAATTTCATACTTTAACTTATCTACTCAACCGTTTGGTCTAGACTCACGTATAATTTAATGCATGTTTGGTAAAAAAAATCTAGTTCATTTTTATACAAAAGATACAGTTTGAGTGGTTTTACATCTATTTTTATAAGTTTCTTTTTATCGCACATGCTACCTTTTGAGCTTCATTTTACCTATTAGTAATTGCTGATAAAGATGAAGATATAACAGCACTTCACCTGAAATTTGCCAAGTAGGCCAGTTTGGTGGGTTATGGCCCAATTTCCCCATTCACTGTGGTTCATGTAGGAAGACCCTGGCCCAGAAGTTTCAGATACTAAATGCTGAATTTACCCATTTTGCCCTCCGAATAATGCAATACCTACATATGACTTTTTAATAAATTAGCAGCAAGTCATAATATAGTTTAAGTTGGTTTGTATGTATGTTATCTGCGAATTGTGTCACTTGTAAATGTATATATATTTTTTTTGGTATGGCAATTACTAAGTTCTTTTTTAAATTATTTTTAATTTATAATGATTCAACTACAGTAAACACTTAATTTGGCCAAAAACATCCTAGACCAGGTTTTTGTTCTTTTGTAACGTTTTTCCATTTTATTTGAATTTTAGTATTTTGATATTAACCAAAACTTTACGTTACCATTGTCTCCCTGTGACCACAGACCTAAAAATAAAATGTAAAATTAAATTAAACTACTTGCATTTAATTTTACAAGTCTACATTTGTAAAGAGTTTCACTTCAAAGTTTCAAACTTCAGAAAATAAAATAAGTCTTGAAATACTTTTAACGAGAGCTAATTTTAGTTATGTGTATTTTTTGCATAATTTTTTTTAATACTAAACACGTCTAATACATACCTACATGACTCAAGCGGCATTTGAAGTTTGCAAACTCCATTCTTGCCGAGGAAGCAGGTAAAGTTTATTCCTTAGTTGGCGAATAAATTAAAATTTGTTTTGGAATTCTTACCGGGTGAGAAATATCTTTGTTTCTTGTTACAACGAATGGAGTTTAACAAGTATTCGCTCTTCGCACACGCCAACAATGCCGCGGAAGTTTGTTTGGCAAATGTTTGTACAATCATTGTTGTACCATATCATTGTTATTTTTCAATGTTGGTACTGAATGCTTCAGCGGTGTTGTTAGAAACTGGTCCTCTCTGGTCTGGCAAACTCGATCACCGGTCCCATACCTCTTGGTCCTGGGTTATATTCCCAGAACGGGTGTATCAATATAATGTTATAGAGTTGTTGTGTTCTAACAGATTAAGGGACCTAGGTCTTTTGCAGTTCAGGATAAAATGTACTAAAATCGGGAAAACAGTTGTACGATGTACCTACCTATATACTATTTGACCTAAATTAGGAGCTGTATTTTTTTGTTTAGTTTTAGATTTGTTCTTAATTCTCAATATTAGAGTTGTTCTCATACATCCTGTAGGATACAGGGTGTATGAGAACAACTAATATTATAAACGCGAAAGTTTGTAAGTATGGATGGATGTTTGTTACTCTTTCACGTAAAAACTACTGAATGGATGGATGAAATTTGGCATACAGATAGTTTATAATCTGGATTAACACATAAGATACTTTATATCCGGATATTCCCAAGAGAACGGGAACCACGCGGGTGAAATCGCGAGCGGCCGCTAGTAGAAAATATACTATTATACACATACTTTTATGGTGCCTTTATTAATAAAGTAATGAACGCAAGAAGTTTTCAGCGTGCGTTTTAAGTAAGTACTTGTATTTAATTTTAACACAAGATTTTCGTAAACTTTCAAAAACAAAAACGAGTCGCCTCCCACACAGTGTGCGTAATTAAGCTCTCATGAAAATTGCAAAGTTCACCACTCAAACTTAGAATAAAAACAGGAGACGATCTACTGCATCGCCTCCAGCGATAAATGTTGAAACGGCTTGGCAGGAGTCTGTTTACTGCCAAACCTCAGGCGCAATAACTGTAAACGGGAAGTACTGACAGCACGTCAGAATACCTTGAAACTTCGAAATTCTGCAACGAATTTAGAACTCTAACACCCCAACAGATAAAGTTGAAAATCGATTAGATTTTTTTTACTGTTTATGTATATATTAAAGTGCTGTCCTATGTACTAACGCAATCGGAGTAAGGGACGCGGCTAAACGCAATCGCGGCTTTTGTTCCGAAAGAGAGCTCGAATAAACCTGCTGGAACAACCTCTTTACCTACAGCGCTTGGTTTTACTGTTGATTACATGATAAGTTCAGTTAGCAAAGAAAGAGGGCTACATCGGCAAATAAACCGCCCGCCATCTGTGCAATTTTCATAACACGTAACCTTCGATCAGATTAAAAACATATTAACGTAATTTAACAACTTGACATACTTAAATTAATTTCAAAAAAGCATATTAGAGTTACAGCTTTCCAGCACTTAATTCAATTCAATTCAATTATTTTTATTTCAGATCTCATAATCCATAAAATATGTTAGTATGTACACTTAAAAACTATATTAGTAAGGGCGCAATTACAACATTAATTTATTTTATTTTAATTTAATTTAAATATTTATTGGATCCACGCATATGTTGCTGGATCCACTGCCAAAATATTGGACAGTCAGGCCTATCCTTTATAACCGCCAGGATACAGCTGGTACTCCCCCGCACTCTTCTTAAAATCGAAGCTGTCCGCTTTCTTAGGCTACTGTGAAAGCGCCTGCTTCCGCGAACATGGCGGATGCACTGCAGTATCTAGGGAGCCTAATCCTCATTGACAGTCCTTTGCGTATAGTCACACCACAGGCTGCAAGTATAAAAAGTCTGACAATATGCTTTAAATAAAGTTATTTTAACTGTTTTCGTACACTTAGCAAACCTGCGGGCGAGCATGTTGCTTCGGACTGCCAATGCTCTCCGTTCTCGCTCTATATCAGCGTTATCTGAGATGGTCTCAGTCACAACGTGCCCTAAAGTATTTGAATTGCGCTACTCTATTTAGCACGGTACCCAGAAGCCTGATTGGTGGTACAGTGGAAGGTGTTTTCCTTCCCGCTTTAAAAATCAACAAGTGGCTTTTGGCAACATTGTAACGAAGGCCATGCCCTGTGGCATACTTCTCACAAACTGCCAACAATTTACGCAATGCGCTCACTGACGGACTCAGGAGGACCATATCATCGGCGTAGCTAATCGAGTTAAACATATGTCAATCGAGCAGCCGAATTCGGCACCCCTAAGTCTTTCAATGAGCTCATTCACATATATATTGAAAAGTGCAGGAGATGTTAGTCCTCCCTGCCTTACCCCGCAATTTAGTACATACTCGTCAGATAATACGCCTGACCATCTGACCTGGTTAATCTGATGACCGTACCAGTATTGAAAGATTGAAACCAGCTCAGCAGGTAGTGATGCGGCTCGTAATTTCGACCATAGCAGTTCGTAATTAACCATGTCAAACGCCTTAGAGAGATCTAAGAAAACTGCGTATACCGGCGTTTTCCGTTGTGTATAGTACTTCACAGTATGCTTCAGCGACAGTATAGCGCTCTCAGTTGAAAGGCCAGGTCTAAAGCCAAACTGTGCATCGTCTATTTTTATGCACTGACTAAACTGTCTCTCAAGCAAGCCGTCAAGCACTTTTGCAAGTACAGTAGCTAATGAAATCTTAAGACTTAAGCGATCGTGCTGTGATATTATTTTATTGAAGACCGACGACGACCTCCTTGGTCGAGTGGTTTGTACACCGGTTTTCATGGTGTCGCCATCTTTGAGGTCCCGGGTTCGATCCCCGGTCGGGTCAATTTAGAAATTATTGTTTTTCTAAATTGTCTCGGGTCTGGGTGTTTTCTATGTATAATAAGTATGTATTTAAGTATTTTAAGTATGTTTATCCGTTGTCTAGTAACCATTTAACGAGTTTCTTCGAAGCTTCTCTTGGGCTAGATAATTGGTGTGATTGTAGGAAAGATTTATTTATTTATTTATTATTTATTTATTTTTGTCATTATTTTAAATGTTGTTATTTTGTTTTATAGTTTTTGTTTATTATACTTGTGTCGTATTGTAACCTTATTTTAATGTTAAAGTAAAACTGTCTACGGCTTGTATCACAACTGTCAATATGTTATTCGTAAGTACATATTTATAAAATTTTACCTCTTATTTTGATTTTGTAGACGTAAACTTAAATTTTAGTTGTTTAAGTTTATGTCTGGAGCTGCGCTTCCCTCTTACTGGTTCCACAGAATACCAACGCCATGGCATGTAAATGTCACGGCATAAGCTGAGTGGCGACTATTTCGGTTGCATAATGCCTTCGTTTTTATATCTATTTTTTTTTATAATAGAAGGAGGCAAACGAGCAGGCGGGTTATCTGATGGAGAGTAATCTCCGCCGCCCATGGACACCCTCGCAACACCAGAGGTCGCAGGATCGCAGATGCGTTGCCGGCCTTTAAAGGAAGGAGTAGGTTTTAGGAAGGAATAGGAATTGTGAGGGGGAGGGGGGCAGGGCCTCCGGAACCCTCACTGGCCGGACGAAACACAACAGCACCAAGTGCTTTTATTTCACGCCGGATATTAGTGAGAGGGTGGTATTACGCCGGGCGAGCCGGCCCAACGCGTACTGCAACGCAGCGTGGCTCTATCACTCAGTCAGTGTGACTCATTTAGCACCACCCAGGGGTCATAAGGGTAAACCTACGGACGCGAGTAACTTTAACCCCCTATTTGTTTAATTGTCCCATTTATGCTCCGAATAAATATTTTTCATTTCATTTCATTTACTTAAAATTATTAAAATGAATAGGTAGGTACCCCATAACATTTAACATTCAATTGTATAAATTATTTTTACCCAAAAAAACGTTTTATCTATATATTAATAAAAATCAATCGCTGAAATGTTTGCACGCGCATCAATACAGAAAGGCTGCACCTATTTGGCTATTTTTTTTGTTGTTTGTTAAAAAAGCACAGAAAAATTTAAAAAACTCTATAATAGTGATTTAGTGAGTGACATAGAAAACAGCAAAGAGGATAAAAGTAATGAAAACAGTTCGAAAATATTCATAATATTCATAATATTTAAATAAAAACAATATTCACGAATTGACTTTGACAGCTTGACATTATAGCTATTAAAAACAATACGCTATTGAACCTAATAAAATTTTAGTGTTAATTTTAAAACGTAAGTAAATCCTTAATAAATTTTAACTTACATTCATTGATTGTTAGGCGGTACGAAGTTCGCCGAGACGTACCTACAACTCTTACTGTAATATTATCATTACTGTGACTGGCTAGTGTGTTAAAAGTTTTTTGAAAACTGGCATTATTGTGTTTTTAAATCTATATTAATAAAAAATGTTTGTACGCGCATCACTTCAGAACGGCTGGACCGTAATTGTGTGAAAGTAAATGTTTGGAGAAATTTCTCCCGTGTTTTTTTAGCAACAACACGTGTAGGTGAGACTCCATTTTATTCCAATCTACCGTACAATTCTAAATGTACTTTATAAATATACACCACTTGAAATTGGCTTAATGCTAAATGCGATGCCATTAATTAAGTTATAATAATCACGTGGTAGGTTAGAAATTTAAGACTGCGCTTCGTGACCTACTGGAGTAGGGCGGCTAGTATTTCTGTTGTCTATCTAATAAAAAATATGTAAGTTTGAACTTATTTAATTATAATAAATATTAGAGATTCTAAAATTAGGGTTTGCAATTTTTAGGCAAAATAATAATAGTGCGAAAACAACTAATAGGAAATTTAGGCAAACATAGTTCGACCATATGAATTTAGAACTAAAAATTTTAGGCAAACCGAAGGGCACCCCGTTCGCACACTACCATACGAAATGCGTACCTAAACGTTTAGGCCTTCAACATTTAGCGAAACCATTTCATTTTATTAAAAAAATAAATATTATTCGATTATTAAATAAATGACTTAATGCAAAAAAATCAAACAAACAGACATAGAAAATCTCTTTCTTTAACCAATGCTGAAAAAGTAATAAAAATTGGTCCAGTTCTGAAGGAGGAAACAGGGGACTACGAAACATCGTTTTTCTGTGTTTTGTATGAGAGTTTTGCATGTCACGTCGACGTTAGTGTTTCTTCGGGCGTTGATTGTGCATGTAGTTATAAAATGTGATGGAAGCACGTAACTTTAAACTATTTTCAATCGATATAGTTGTAGAAAAAAAAGAAATCTAGCATACCATTCACCAAGAAACTATCGCCGACTTGCAAGTAGCATAACTCTTGATATCGAAACGAGGCACCACAATAAAAGTAAAGAAATTTGAATAATCTGTATACACGCAGATGGCACGCTTTACGCGCTGTCGTAAAACCGGCTGGCACCCCGACAGAATATGTCACGCCGTAACCATTTTTATCTCCGTCGCCTTTTACTGACCACCCTTTATTTGGGAGTGCACGTAAAAATTAACGACTTTATTAATTCCAACAACGGCCGAATCTGTCATTTTGTCAGCTCCGTTTTAAACTTGGCGATGTTATGTACTGATTTTAATACCAAGTTGGAAAATAAAGATCTGGACCCGACTGAACCGGTGTAGGACCAACCACGGCAAATCCAACCATCACTTATATAAATGGGGCTTCAGGGAGACGCCACACTGTGAATATGGTCATTTTAACCAAACCCTATCATATATAATCAATGACTGCCCCCTTCATCGTTTCCCAGGTGGTATAACCGAGCTCCACACTATGACGCATGCGGTTGAAACTTGGCTGAGGAGTCTAAAAGTAGACATATGATTCACGCAGAATCAATTGGCAAAATTGATTGCCATAGGCAATAATAATAATATTAAAAATACCAAGTTTTGGTTTGCTACTACGGGTAAGCTCTTGGCCTTCATCTCATCTGATGGTAAGTGACGATAAGGCCGAAGGTGGAAGCGCGCTTTACCCGGAATCCTCAACCAGTGAGGGAGGCAACCGGCTATCTTATCTTAATAGTCCCAATTTACTGGCTTAACTATACTATACCACTTACTCTATGAAGCAAAGGCATGAAATGAAACAACATAAGTGTTTTATTGCCAGCTGTCAAACCGTAAGAGATGATTAATACAATAGTCATAAACATGACTATGTATTCATTAGTTTAACTGCCGCTCTCAGACACGTCAAGTTAATGATGCTTTTCACTTAGCACCTATGAGTATGATTTTTCATTGTAAATGAGTCTCTTGCTAAGCAGTCATTAATGTTAATTCACGTCTGTGGGTGCGGTGATAAGTCTACCTGTGGGAACAGTTTGATACATACAACGAGCTAAAATCCTTAGAAAATTAAGAATAAAATTATTTTTTAGAGTCAATTTACGAGCAAACGAAGACGTATTACAAGGTACAAGTTACACAGAAAAGACATAGAGCCGGAAGGGTCAGAGTTAACTTCAATTACAAGGTAAAATGAAAACTACCGAGACAGACTCACCGCCCAGAACTGACAAGCTTTTGTCCCGTCTCTTGTTTGTTTGTATTTATGAATCAGTTATGTAGCTTCGATTTCCTATATTGCGGACCAGGCAAAATTTGAAAATGTTTCAGTACTTAGTATAATTAAGCGTTTTTTAATTATATTTTAACGGATAAAATGTTTACTAGAAAAAAATCAACCAGTCTCAGGAAGCTCGAGTGGGATTCGAACCCACGACCTTTGGATTGCCGGTCCACTGCTCTAACCGCTGAGCTACCGAGACCCCAGAAGACTCGCTGAATTCTTCCTAGTAGTAGCTTACTGAGACTGGTTGATTTTTTTTCTAGTAAACATTTTATCCGTTATCTATATAGCATTGTGAATGCAAAATTTCAATAATAAAGATATTATATTTTAAGTTGTAAAATTTTGTATGTAAATCTGGACTGGCATAAAATCAAGCTAACTTGTATTTTGGCGTTGCGAAGGCAGCTAAAGCGGTAAAGATTGTTTAATTTCGTCAACACATCTTCAGCCTATAAACGTCTCAATGTTCATCCCACGTGGACAACATCACTGGGTAGATTGAGCCATAACCCTTCACGCTGGTCCTAGTTTTAACGACTGCCGTCTTACATCAAAGGGCCCCACAGACGATCAGGTCGCCGGCAGGCATCGACCTGTCAGTCAGTAGTACAACGGGCGGCGGCGGCGGCGGGTGGCTAGTACAAACTGACGGGCTGATACCTACGGGCCAACTGATCGTGTGTGGGGCCATTCAGTACTAGCCCGCCCGCCACAGCCGCCGCCGCCCATGCGTTGCACCACCAACCGACAGGCCGATACCTGTCGGCGACCTGATCGTCTGTGGGACCCTTTAACCGGGACCAGAGTAGCTCGAGATGCTTTTAGTTTGGTCATCCATCAGTTAGCCGGCATTGCAAAAGTTACATAAATGACGAACTCCTCAGTCGATTGGTCAGAACGCCGGTTCTGACGTCGCGCTATCTCTGAGGGGGCTCTCTAGGCTTCAAATCTCGGTCAGGTCAATTTAGAAAGAGACAAGAAATACTACCAACCTCGTCTCTTTCCTTGGGTATCGGTGTCGTGACTAATGGACTAAAAACTGCACATACATCCAACAGCATAGAGCGGCGGTGGGCTCACCCCCTGTCACACTGAGCACATGTGCAGTTGCTCTTTGATGAAAAGTGGACTATGGCAGAGGATTGCTTTTGCGGTCTACATTGCCTAGTCTCTGACTAACCCTTCGGGGATAATATTTGTCACTATATGTCGATGGCTCCTACGTAAATAATCGTATCCAACAATTTGGCCATTTTCGTGTTGCTATTTGAGACTATGTAATTGGTTGCTATCAATTCCAAAAACAAAAAGTAAAAAATCATAAAACACAAGGATTTTTTTTCACGTAAATAATGTTAGGTAATATATTCATGCCGCGTAAATTGTTGTATCTGACTGTTGCGAGGATATACGCGGGCAGGGCGCGCGCGTCCGTTCGTTTTAATTTTGTTGGGATTTATTTGGTTTTGTTGGTCTTACTTTATATGCTTTTAATAGTGAGTGATTATAATAAAATTAACAACTCGAGACAATACTTACGCGCACAAAAAATCATGTGGTTCGACACAGAAACAAGTCGATATTTTTGAATTATTATCCCTAGAAGAAAACCTGTATGCTATAATTGAAGATGTCATAGAAAACAGATTGATAAGTAAGTAATTTTAATGTTTACTTTAATTTGAATATGATTGACGCTTTATCCTGTTTTTTTCTATATATTTACATAAGATAATGGTGTGTGAATTAAAAAAAATATCGTATGTAACATTTACGATTTTTTACATCGTTAAGAAAATTTTATATTTCATCGCTTGTACCACATACGATTAATTACGTTGTAATTGACAATGTGTCTAATATCGGATTTGACACATACAATTATTTACTATGCGAAATGGCCTTAACGACGTAAAAAATCGTAAATGTTACATACGATATTTTTTTTAATTCAATAAACAACGTGCACAACCGTATCTGTCACATACCTTAGTCTATGTAAAGATATAGAAAAAACAGGATAAAGCGTCAATCGTATTCAAATTAAAGTAAACTATTAAAATTACTTACTTATCAATCTGTTTTCTATGACATTTTCAATTATAGCATACAGGTTTTCTTCTAGGGACAATAATTAAAAAACATCCACTTGTTTCTGTGTCGAACCACATGATTTTTCGACTGACGTGGATAATTTTTTACAATTGTACTGACGTGGTAGTATACGAGACACCATTTCAACAGCAAATATTTTTATAGGATTAAATTTTGCAGCCATTTTATTAATATTTATTAGATTCTTGACAGACTCTTAAATTTTGCAGCCATTTTATTAATTTTTATTAGATTCTTTATTAATATTTATTAGATTCTTGGACAGCGGAACCAAAGGGGCCAACGGTTGGTCGACTTTATGGAGAAGGAGGAACTCTTTTTGATGAACTCTTTCTTCCGGAAGCGACCAACCAGGAAGTGGACGTGGATAAGCCCCGATGGTTCAACCAGAAATGAGATCGACTTCATCATGACGACCAAGAAGCGTATATTCAGTGATGTCTCCGTGATCAGTAGGGTGAAAACCGGTAGCGATCACCGGATTGTTAGAGGCACACTGAATATCAACATCAAGCTCGAGAGGTCACGTCTGGTGAAGTCCACACTCCGTCCTGGCCCTGCCCAGATCCAGAGCCCGGAACACTTTCAACTCGAACTCCAAAATCGCTTCCAGTGCCTAGCCGAGAGCGAAACTGTGGACGAGATCAGCAGCGGGCTTGTGGAAACTGTCCAAGCTGTGGGGTCTAAGTTCTTTAAGACCCCACGCCGGAAAAAGCCTCAAAAGCTCTCAGACGGAACCATTAAGTTAATGGAAGACCGGAAAGAAATGATACTGCAATCTTCAGCTGATATGTCGGAATATGGCAAACTCAATAGACGAATCTCGAAATCTGTGCGACACGACCTGCGCTCCTTTAGTGCTAAATGCATTAGGGACGCAATTGCGCGGAACCAAGGCGCCAAAGTGTTCGCAAAGAATTCGTCTATTGGTCAGAGCCAAATGACTAAGCTGAAGATCGAGGACGGCAGTGTCATTTCGTCGAAGCCGGAGATTCTGAGAGAGCTCGAGAGGTTTTATGGACAGTTGTACACCTCAACACAAGAGCCCGCTGTTGGTACAGCTCAGGACACCAGAGCTAAGTTAACCCGACACTATACCGAAGATATCCCTGACATCAGCCTGTATGAGATTAGTATGGCTCTTAAACAGCTTAAAAACAACAAGGCGCCGGGTGATGACGGAATTACCACTGAACTTCTGCGAGCGGGTGGAAAACCGATACTCGTAGTCCTCCAGAAGTTGTTTAATTCCGTCATGCTCGAAGGTACTACGCCAGAAGCATGGCACAGGAGTGCGGTGGTGCTCTTCTTCAAGAAAGGCGATAACACCTTATTGAAGAATTATAGACCCATCTCACTCCTGAGACATGTGTACAAGCTGTTTTCGAGAGTCATTACGAACCGTCTCGAACGCAGGTTTGACGACTTCCAGCCTCCCGAACAAGCCGGTTTCCGAAAAGGCTTTAGTACCATAGACCACATACATACGCTCCGCCAGATTATACAGAAGACTGAGGAGTATAATCGGCCCTTATGTTTAGCGTTTGTGGACTATGAGAAAGCCTTCGATTCTATCGAAACCTGGGCTGTGTTGCAGTCCCTCCAGCGTTGCCATATCGACTATAGGTATATCGAAGTGTTGAAATGTTTGTATAGAAACGCTACTATGTCGATCCGATTACAAGACGAGAGTACGAAACCAATCCAATTGCAGAAAGGTGTGAGACAGGGAGACGTCATATCTCCGAAACTGTTCACAAATGCGTTGGAGGACGTTTTCAAGCTCTTGAATTGGAACGGATTCGGCATCAACATTAATGGCGAATACATCACTCACCTTCGTTTTGCCGATGATATAGTCATAATGGCGGAGTCGCTGGAGAACCTCAACACCATGCTCAGCGACCTCAATATCGTATCCCAACAGGTGGGTCTTAAAATGAACATGGACAAGACGAAGATCATGTCGAATGTCCATGTTGAACCCGTACCGGTAATTGTTGGGAGCGATACTATCGAAGTTGTCGACCACTACACCTACTTAGGACAGATTGTCCAGTTAGGTAGGTCCAACCTCGACAAAGAGGTCGCCCGGAGAATCCAACTCGGATGGGCAGCGTTCGGGAAATTACGAGATATCTTTGCATCGAAGATTCCGCAGTGCCTAAAGACAAAGGTCTTTAACCAATGTGTGTTGCCGGTGATGACATATGGCACCGAAACGTGGTCCTTAACTGTTGGCCTTTTAGAAAAGCTCAGAGTCACACAGCGAGCAATGGAGAGAGCTATGCTCGGAGTTTCTTTGCGCGATAGAATCCGAAACGAGGATATTCGCCAAAGAACCGGAGTTGCCGACATAGCTCGTAAGATTTGCAAGCTGAAGTGGCAATGGGCAGGCCACATCGCTCGACGAACCGACAACCGTTGGGGAAGAAAGGTTCTCGAGTGGAGACCACGCACTGGAAGACGCAGTGTTGGTAGGCCTCCCACTAGGTGGACCGACGACATCGTGAGAGTCGCAGGCAACCGGTGGATGCGAGTGGCGAGTTGTCGGTCAGGATGGAGGTCAAAGGGGGAGGCCTATGTTCAGCAGTGGACGTCTTCAGGCTGGTGATGATGATGATGATTAGATTCTTAGCCTTTTTATGTCAATTTAACTATAAATAAATTAAAAAACAACTTGTATTTTCAAAATTAAACAAATTTTATTGAATTCTCAAAAATCAGTCTATGAATCTCTACTTAAACATTATGACATAGAGAAAAATACAAAATGAAATTCTTTTTAATTTAACATTAGACATTTTAAAATATAACAATTGTAATAACCAGTCTAGGAAATACGAGATACATTCATTGGTTGACTCTAAAATTATAAAGTTTCAAAATCACTACTTTGTTTGACAATTATCACGTAGGTGGCTTGGAGCACTGAAGGCAGATTGGGTTCAAACAATCATAACAACAATATTTAGTTCTGTTTTTTTATTTTTGTTGGGCAAATAGAACACAGTTGTCCACCACTTAGTGGAACAGGCCGAACTAGTGGTGGTAGAGGGTGGATATCTATATCCTTCATGCGCAGCTCTCTTGGCAATATTTTAATGTATACTCGGGTTTTCATATGATTCAACACTTATCATCAGCCTATTAACGTCCCACTGCTGGGCACAGGCCTCCCACGTAGACAATAGCTAGTGGGGATATTGGGCCATAACCCAACAAGCTGGCCCAATGCGGGTTGGTGGTTTTTAACGACAGCCATCTTAGACAACAACCGGGACCAACGGCTCAACGTGCCTTCCGAAACACGAAGGAGCTCGAGATATTTTTAATTTGGTCACCCATCAGCAAGATCGCAAGCCGAAGGCGCTACCGCTGCGCCATTGAGCTCCTCTTCAACACTAAATCTCTGTAAATTAGATAATAATATAAGTATGTAAACTTTAAGTAAATAGAATAAATTTCTAAAATAACGCGAAATAATACAAAAAAATACCTTATAGTAAGATAAATTAAACTTTTTCACTGATGTGGTAGTTTACGAGACACTATGAAAATATAACCATTTAACTGAGGTGGTAGTATAGCAGACACTTACCTTAATACTGATGTGGTACTCTCGTGGACACCTTCGTCCCGCTACGCACACCTTTGCTCGCTACGACCACTCCCCACGCACTGACTGGCGCGCGAGCTCATCACAGAAAGGTACTAAGAACGGCGGCGCTCAAATTTGAAAATGTACATTTGGTTCGACCTTAGAGCATTCAACCAACATGCTCTAAGGGTTCGACACAGAAACAAGTCGATGTTTTTGAATTATTATCCCTAGAAGAAAACCTGTATGCTATAATTGAAAATGTCATAGAAAACAGATTGATAAGTAAGTAATTTTAATAGTTTACTTTAATTTGAATATGATTGACGCTTTAACCTGTTTTTTTTCTATATATTTACATAAGACTATGGTATGTGACAGATACGGTTGTGCACGTTGTTAATTGAATTAAAAAAAATATCGTATGTATGTCGTTAAGAAAATTTTATATTTAATCGCTTGTACCACATACGATTAATTACGTTGTAATTGACAATGTGTCTAATATCGGATTTGACACATACAATTATTTACTATGCTAAATGGCCTATTGTATCTACAAAATAAGATAGTTTACGTTGCAATTACGGGAAAAAGTGATGTATTAAGTTAATTTTTTTTTATTTCAGTGTTGCCACTACCATCTGGGACTGATTTAGTAAAAATTTCAGGCCTTTCTGAACTTTTAGGAAACAGTTTTTCCGAAACACCACCACTATTGTCGATTTTTCATAATGGTCAATTTCAATTGTAACACTTGAACTTAAAACTTATAGGAAAATAAAAGAGAGAGTTAGTCTTAATCATAGGTACTTATACTTTTAGGGTTCCGTGACAATGCAGTAATTCTACCTTACTTTATTAAGTATGTCCAAAAATCATTTATGGATTGCATAAATGATTTTTGCCCGTACTTTGTTAGTAGGCATTAAACAAAGGCAAACCTAAACCATGATTATCAGTCGGATTTTTCCGGCTGTTCAACACGCTAATACAACGTCAACCTTTTTCATAGACACTCTGTCCCCCAGATCTAAAACTAAAAAGGTTAGAGACGACAAAGGGTAATATTAGTAGGAAATTGATCTGATAAAGAGACAGGTGTTTTAGGAACTGATTATCGAAGTAATCACAATAATCATCTTATATTCCACTGATCGTACACTGAGTGGTTTCAAAAGCAGAGTGCATCAAAAAGGGTGTTAAACAGGGATGTGTTTTGTCACTGTCCCGTGGCTGTTAAATCTATACATAGATAGTTGTTTGCAAAATCTGAAAGATGATGAATGTGGATTAAGAATGAACGAGTTACTGGTCTAATGTATTCTCTGTGCAGATGATCAGGTACTAATTGCATCGTCAGCGATGGACTTACAGGAGGTGGTAACTAGTATGCAAAGATCTGTAAAAGGAAAATGAATGATTTAAAATGAGTGAAGGAATGAAAAGGAATGTAAGTAAGATGAAAGTTATGATGCTTGATAGAGACGTGTGTATGACAGAGTGTGATATTGATTAAAGAAGAAAAAGTGGAGCAAATGAAAGAGTTTGTGTACCTGGGCACGATGTTTACTTTTCATGTAAAGTATGATGGAGATATTGAAAAGTGAGTGAATGCTGGAAGTATAGTGAATGGGGCACTTAACGCCTTTAAGAGCAGCCGGAAAGTATCCCAAAAAAATGACTGGCTGTGCATGGAGGAGTCTAGTGCCGACATTAATATATAGGGAAGTGAAATAGGGTGTGGCAGAAGAAACATGAAAGTCAGTAAGATGGTTTGGATATGTAGAGAGGATGGATAAAAAGGAATAACAAATAAGGAGCATGAGGCAAGAGAGAATGGGATAGTTAGAAGGGGAAGACCTCAGCGGTAACGTTCTCGTTAAAGGTCAGGTCAATAGTACCCTAAACCGACGAGCATGTAAATGAAAAACGTTAAGAGAGTAAGTGAAGCAAAGGATGTTTATCAGGATCGTAGCAAATGGAAAGCTGTGATCTCTGCCTACCCCTCCAGGAAGCAGCCGTGATTTATGTATGTATGTATGTTTGTTAACACATTAACTGCCACAGAACCAGACACAATAAAGTTTAATTGTTTATCGGTCACCGGTGTCTGCCATGGTGCTACGCAATCTCTATAAAAATACTGTATAATATAAGCTAGTTTTGTTCATTTAATTTCTTTAATAAGTTTTAATCATGTACTTAATAATAAAAATAATAATAAAATTTGTTTATTGAACGATAAATGGTTTCAAATATAACATTTTTAAACGATGCTATCCGCTGAAGCTTAAAAACTGTGTAGCAGATAACAACGCCCGCCCCCAAAGAGTATCAGAGGTAGGGCAGTATTTATACATACTGTTTACAATTATTAACCTTTTAAACATAACTAGGTACAATAAAAGTTTGTGTGTGTGAGTGTGCGTGTGTGAGAGTGTGAGTGTGTGTGTGAGTGTGTGTGTGTGTGTTCTATTGCAAGTTTATTCGACGGACTTCATAAGCCCTTCTGTGTCCTCGTAAGAGAGAGTAGAAAGCCAAATGAGGATTCTTTTCTTACATTGCTTTATCGTTAGAGGATAAATACTGATAACTTTATTTATTTTGTTGTATAATGCAGAGCTTATAAAAAAAAAAGTGGCGACTGGCAACAGTGGTACGACGGAATTGTATTTCGCAGATGTTGTCATTTCTGCGCTTAGAGTTTGCTGTTAAAGGGTCGTAGGGGATATTGGAGTGCTTACGTAAGATAGTGTGAAGAATAAACAATTGCCTCACCGTTGGGACTTGAAATAGTGAATACAGGGAAGTGGTAGGGTAAAGACGGGGTTTTTTAGTTAAGACTTTAATGACAGCTCTTTGGGCTCGCTCCAATCTCAACAAACGTGTTTTGCCGGAGCTGTCCCAAGAAGTAATGCAATACGAAAGTACGGATTGAGCTAGAGCATAGTAGACAGTCTTAAGACACCGGAAATCAAGAATGTTTCTTAATTTTTTAAAAACAAACATTAGTTTTCTAATTCTGGGAACAGAGGATTTGATATGAGGTCTCCAGGACATCTCACTGTCAACTATAATACCAAGGTACTTAAGATAAGTAGTCCTATCAATTTGGTCACAACTGCAAGAAACAACGGAGGTATCTTCTAGACATGTATGCGCACAGATAACAAATGAAGGGGGAGGTTGGGAGATACTGTTAGTAGCAAAAGGAAGAAATTTTGTTTTGGCAACGTTAAGAGTAAGGAGGTTGGAATGAAGCCAGCCCATAACAGACCTTAACGCATTTTCAGCAAGAACTTGTACTTCACTCCAACTATAACCATGAATTAGTAGAACTGTACCATCAGCATACGTTATTATTTTACAGTTTGGAATGTTCAGTTTGCACAGGTCATTTATATAGATTAAAAACAAGGTAGGTCCGAGAACACTACCTTGTGGTACACCAAAGTTTAGTGACTCCTCTCCACCTACAAACTGATCTAACTTAACAGACTGCGAGCGATTGATCATATAACTTGATAACATGTCATGTGCAACTCCTCTGATTTCTAATAGTTCTAATTTTTTTAGCAAGATTGGAGCTGAGACAGTGTCAAACGCCTTAGCAAGATCTAAAAAGATGCCGACTGTTTTTAGTTTTTTATCAAAATTTTTGACAACAGTTACTGTAACTTCTAAAACAGCATCTTCGGTAGATCTTTTGGATCTGAAACCAAATTGATTGTCCGAAAGAATATTGTATTTATTTATATATTTTAGAATTAAGATTTTCTCAAATAACTTAGAAATAACAGTAAGGACGGAAATAGGCCTGTAGTTTGAAACATATTCTTTATCTCCAGTTTTATGAATGGGATGCACAATAGCTCTTTTAAAAACAGCGGGGAAAATACCTGATGAGAGACAAAGATTAAATACGTAATTAAATTTAGGAATGAGAATGTGGCTGGCTGCTTTAATGACTGTTGTGGGTATGCCATCCCAGCCAACTGCACACCTGTCTTTAAGTCCAAGAATAGTGCTTTCGATTTCTTCATCGTCTACAGCGAATAAAGCCATCGAATGAGATGTGGATGAAATTATTGGTTGTTGCGTTAACAGATAAGTAGGCGAAGTATTATTTATTCGTGTTTTATTACAATTTATTATGTTTGCTGCTAGATTTGCACCTACATTTGAAAAATAGGAGTTAACTTTGTCAGCAGCTATGATGGGATCAAAAGACAGCTTTAAAAGCTGTCTTTTGATTACTAACCTATTGTTCCTATTGTTGATTTCTTATTAAAGTGCATACCATAATTATGTAGGAATTATATAGGTATGTACAAAATTGGTTATTTAGTGTGCTAGTGCTTTAATGTTTTGTAATATTCTTTGAAATTCTTTAATACTTTTGTAATAGGTACTACTACTCAATTGAAAAATAAAGTTTCTAAGTTATTGCCCTAATATTATTTTTTAATTGCTATTGATAATTAATTGGCTTAACAACTTTTTTTTAAATGTTCATTAATTTAATAAAAATATAAATAATATTTCGTAGTTTTCTTACTGTGTACATAAACCAATATTTAATCTAATTATATAATTGATTTGGTAAGTTTCGTGTTACTAGACCAAATAAAGTAGAAATACTTGGAAATAATAACTCATTTAAACAATTTATTCTACAATAAGATTTAAAAAAAACTATTTTATAGGTTACTAACTATGAGATACTATAGTAACTATAAATTATTTACGTAGTTAAAAATGGTATGTGCTACTTGCGTGTGAATAGAGTAACAAAATATCATCGTATATAATCGTATGCCAAATATATGACATATTTTGCAAATATAATTCAACGTAATTCAGTACTCTGAAGTAGGCGAGTGCCTACCATACTTGGTAGGCACTCGCCTACTAATCGTGCACTGCGTACTATCGGGGACATACTTGCTCAGCACTACGAAATTGACTTGTTTGCCGATGGTCTAGGATATCTTTGTAATCAATTTCGGAAAATTTTATCTGACATTTCTTAATTCCAATTGCAATGTTTGCTTAATTATAATTATTTTAATTCACTTATTATTAAAATTAATTTTATCTATTAGTAAGTTTATTGTTTATTTGACCCAGCTAGACATTTGCTTGAATTATTTTTTATATTTTTTGTGTGATTGGACTTTATTGATATTATTTTATTTTTTGTACTCATGTGTAGTTTTTGAATTATTTTTTTGACATTTATGAATTCACGTTTGACATAATGTAATCTTTAAAATTTTATTAATTCATACTATTGACTTGAATTATTAATTACTTATTACTATATGTTATTGTTTGTTATCCGTAAGTGTTCAGTTAAGAATTTAAATAAGACATTGTTTTGTAAATTATCTTACCTTATAAGCGCTTTGGACTTAAAATTCTGTTAGCTTTTAAGGCATGTTGAATAAATAAATAAATAAGTAAGTTATCGTAAGTGTCACTTAAGATTTTAAAAATATTCAACTACTGATGTAAATAATTGTAACAACATTATTTCGAAAACTAAACCAATTTCAGATTTTCTTTTAGAACCATACTGAGGCGCCATTCGTTATGTACTTAATATGTAAATTTCAAAGTCATAGTACTAAAATTAAAGTAATTATGATTGATAATGTCTTTAAAATGCTCTGGTGTAAAATTACCTTTTTGCACATACGATAATTTACTTAGGAGCCATCGATGTATGTATGTATTACACAACTGGCAAGATCGCAAGCCGAACGCCCTAACCATCAAAGTACACGTATAGTAATAAAATTTTATTCATCGCTGTACGTCGGAAAGTTTCAGCTAAATATTAAACCACCGCGCCGCCGCGCCATCCCGCCAGCTAAGCTAAGAGTTTTTGCTTAATGGTTTTAACTGTGCTTACTCAAGTTACGGACTAACTTGGATCTACTCGGGAAGTGTAATGGGGCGTTGTCGCTCCCTTATTTGCTTTCATGACGTGAATATGGCGGTTCGTTTTATATTGATACGAATACTAATAGGAAAACTGTATTCTTATTTTCTTTATTTGTATTCTACGGATACTAACAGTAACTAATAACTAATAAGTACTTACTTAACGATGGCACAATGGCTTATGCGTTCTGTATGCTAGTTAAGCAACATACCGTGTCGCGTTGCGGTGGAAGAATTCTACCACCCCCTTTCTAGCCTTGGGTGTCGTAAAAGGCGACTAACGGACTAATGACTGCACATTCATCGCTTATGCCTAGTTCGCACCTGTGCTAGTAATTTAGTAGAGTAGAGATACAGTCCTTGGTCACTTTGCTAATTTAAAATAAATTTTCAAATAAGCAAACCAGCGAAGCAATGTACTTCTACTCGACTAAAATACTAGCACAGGTGCGAACTAGGAATTAGAGCGCCGATGTGCTCACCACCTATCACGCTCAGCATATATGCAGTCGCTAATAAGTGAAAAGTGGACTACGGCAGTCCTCTGACTGCTGAACAACTTTTGCATTAGATTGAATCAGGGGATGGGTGACCTAGTTAAAGACACTTCTGATTTTTCCGTCCGGGGAATGCGCTTTGTGAAAGCCGCTATACATTCACGATCATATTCCAAACGCGCTTGCCATAAAACATAAAACGTCGTGCAACTTAACTCTCCGGTCTAGTGTCCAAATGGTTGCCGTCCGAACAAATAAAGTTAATTCTTGACCCAAAACATTGTACCATAAAAAAACATTTATCCTAAAACCAGCTTGTTGTTAACATAATGCCGTTTGAAACTATTTTCTGCTTTAGTTTGATAGCACCCGAAAGAATTATGCGTTGAAGTTTGCAATTTTCCATTTAAATATTGTTGATGAATATCGGTTTAATTGTTATGAATCATTGCAAAATTTTGGGAGTGACGAGTCTAAAAGTTGAGCAAACCTTTTTGGTTTGAATTACGGTCGTTGACTGTAGTGCACTGGCATTTCTGATGGCGTGCTGCCCGAGACTTTATCATTAAGAAATTTTACAAAAGCTCGCCAACGTAATTAATTAAACCAATCGCGTAGGTGGAAACCATAAGCCTTATGATGCGTCAAAGGCAGTAGGTAGCTACGCATTAAGCTTTATAAACTATGAGAGAGCATAAGTTTGCTATCTCTTTTTGCCTTTATCCATTACTATTTTGGTTTTGTTTCGGAATATCATGTTCGCCATAATTATGTAAAATAAAGACAAAAGCTATGATGATAAGTCAAAGTCAAAGTCAAATTATTTATTCAATGTAAACTTTTACAGGCACTTATTGACGTCAATACAAATAATAATAAAAAAACAGTTAACTAACTTATAGTTAAGACTTAACAACTAATCTAACGAGCTTATAGTCTGTGCCAGACAAATGCGCATCGCTACCCCCAGTACCACTGCACGCCGAAACAGAATCGCGTCGAACCGTCCGATATACTATGTCGGTGAAACAGTGTAACTTTTTACATGGATCCAACGACCATTGTAACCAAATAAATCGCTGTCATTAGTTTACCTGCCAATTATTTATTTGTTTTTGTAGTTGCATCATTTTATTTTTTGGTGTACTTATTATTTCGGTAGGTATAAATTAATAATGAGTTGTTCAGTTAAACATCGTAGATAAGAGTCATTATAATTTGGGTTCACGTGTTATTTTATTTTACATTGTATAAAATTTCCCAAAGATTGATGGATATTTGATCCACCATATATTGTTGTTGATTTTATATTTTGGTATCTGGTTTCTAACCATTCTAAATCCGACACAAAAATGAGAGGTGTTAAGTTTTGACGTGGTATTTGTTCTGACATTGTGTAACATTTACCCATATTAATTAGGAAGTGACACTAATGCTGGCAACAGTATTAGTAAACATAGGCGACTATTTTTGTACATGTGTGACAATTTGGCATATCGAAATTACCTCTATAGTTTATCGCCTTGAATGTCGAACGCACGTACCGTAGTGCATAAAAATTTAGTGCCTCCCGTGTCACTTGCACGTACTTGGCTCAGATTGGTTGTTTTATTTTAACTAGTTCGAGTTGTAAAACTTGTATAAGTACTTACAGTCTTGGCTGTCAGTGAATTTTCTATGGTGCGAAAATAAAATTAACATAGCTAGTGAGATTTGGACCAAACAAAATATTATCGAGGCAAAAAGAAAAAAAGTGTTAGGTACTGCAGTTATGATTGGACGTCAGCCATATTGGTGAAAAGTTGTTATCTAATTGTTGTTAACTCGACGTAAAAGATAAGTTTTCGTATGATTCTTACTGGAAACTTAATACAGATTTTGTACAATGCAATAGTTGTGTGATAGTATATTGGCAATTTAGATTAAACGAAAAGCTAGAAATATAATTATTATATTATGTGTTATAAAGTCCTGTAATTTTCTTCATATTAATTGATTGTTTTGTAGTAAATTTGTAGATTTAATTTAGTTCATCAGCAACCTTTTTTAATTTACAGTTACACATATGTACTTTTTATGTCACTATGTACGCGGGCGGGCCCCTTCGGCGCCAAAAATCGTTTTGTGAGTTAATTCAGTGCCACAGTGTTTATGATTCATGTGACCGGTGCGTAGTAATGTAAACTAAAAAGTTATTATGTTAATTGTGTTGTGTGTCGTTTGTTATTGTAGTAGTAATGTAAACTAAAATGTGTTGTGTGCCGTTTATTAATTATTGTAACATACAGGAAAACCAAAGGTAAGATTTAAGAAATATTGAAAACAAAAGAAAATCATTCCAGTGTCACGTACAAAAACTAATACAGAAAAGAATGACACCTCATTCACGCGATAATCTCGTATAGTTATTACGCAATAAATATTTTTCCACAAGCGGCCGCTCGCGGTTACACCCGCGTGGTTCCCGTTCCCGTGACAATATCGGGATAAAAAGTATTCTATGTGTTATTCCAGGTTATAAACTATCTGTATGCCGAATTTCATCTAAATCGATTCAGTAGTTTTTACGTGAAAAAGTAACAAATATCCATACATACTTACAAACTTTCGCGTTTATAATATTAGTAGGATAGTCAAACAATAAAAAAGTGATGTATCGCAAAATACCTGACAGGTAAAGCATTTCATGCATTAGGGGTGGCTAGCTAGCATGTCACGTATTTTAAAGTTCAAAGTATTTTGTACGCGTTGGCATGTAAGTAGCTATAAGTTTTTCAAATCGCAATCGTCAAATAACAGTGCGCTGCGTATTATGTTGGGAGTTTTTTACCAAACAAATTGTTTATTTTTCTGCTACCGATCGACATAATGTCATTTAAACTACAGCAGATGTCACAACAAAAGCCAGTGCCGTCTATTATAGCTATTAATATATGCAGAGACATACGCTACCGCAGCGATATTGACACGATCTGTTGCTTGAAGATAACAAGTTTCCGATACTTTGGTTAATAAAGTCTGTCACTGGAAGTGGCTTTCGCTATTTTTCCTCACATGCCTCCAGGGTGATTCGGGACAACCATAAGCAATCTGTGTTTTACTAGCATGCAAAGTTCCATAATATTGACTCATTGGTTTTTATGAATTTGAATTTGGATAACGGATAAAATGTTTACTAGAAAAAAATCAACCAGTCTCAGGAAGCTCGAGTGGGATTTTACGCTGCAAGCCAGCGGTATTACGTCACTGTGAGTGAAGTCTACCCGCACATTCGAAAGAAATATTATTGCAAGTATTTAACAATCGAAAAAGACGTAATTGCTTATGAATATCTTTATTATTGAAATTTGCTTTCACAATGGTATATAGATAACGGATAAAATGCTTCCTGAGACTGGTTGATTTTTTTCTAGTAAACATTTTATCCGTTATCTATATATAGCATTGTGAATGCAAAATTTCAATAATAAAGATATTGAATTTGGATGTTTGTATGGGAAGCCGATATGCGTAAACACTCTTAAAGCCATGATATAGCCATATTTTAATTTAAATTATGTATTTGATGGAGAATGTTGACTTATGGCCAAACTCTGTTCATTCCATTAATCAAGGTATGTAAATGTTAAGTTTAATAAAAGTTAATAAAGCTTAACCTAGAAACATTAATCTAAGGTTTAACGTGCAACTTTTTTCTCCTTCAGGGCTCGCTTTTCCCGTCCACTTCTGAATGTTTCCCAACCGCCATTTCTTTTCTCCAAACACATATAATTATTTACACTGCCGCACTAAACAACTTTGTATCTGTGACTAGTTCAATGCCAGTTCCAAGCGAGTAATCTCGTGCGACAGTCAGTTGGCTAAGAACTTAATCAGAGCTAATCCGACGGCTCGCGTGTGATCCTGTGGCGCTGTGTGCGGTTAATATAGGTGTCGAGCAATAGTGCCTTATTTGACTGTGACGTTGTTGCTCAACGAGATACAGATTTGGCATTGCGACGTTATTAAACTGGGAATGTCGTTGTTGTTGGAAAGATTACGCCTGTGTATTTTTAATATAATATTTATGTATTTTTTTAGAAGATTGAGTATCAGATGGCAAGAGATATTATGTTTATATTATATTGTGTTTTCTGACATACATTTTTTTTATTAAAATTCCACGCATATTTCACATTATCATTATGCGACTAATGCCCTTATGGATTATTCTTTTTTTTTTTTTAAATTTAAAATGGGTTTGCGTTTGGCCTCAGTCTCGCCTGGTGGTAAGCGATGACGAGGCCGACGGTGGTACACGCTTACCCAGAAAATGCCTATTCACTCTGGCCTTGAAGATTCTCTTTGCATGTTGTCGACGTAAATGTTTATTAATTATTAAAATAACACGATCGATTTATTTTGGTATGACTGAAAGGATTACTTGCCCAAGCAAGTTTCATAACGAGCATTTAATATTATTGAATACATGTCCATTATGCTATGAAGTTAAATACACCTACTACTAAATGAATGTCATACTGAACAATGACCTTTTGGGTGCATTGCATTTATTTCTCATTTGTTTTCTTTTTAATATTTTGTTTAGCTTTGCAATGTGAACCTGTCAAAAACAGAATATATATAATTTTAAATTACATTTTCCACACAGAGTGGTTTCATAATTCAGTGTCCAACTGTTACTTAGAAAAAGTAAAAACAATGTAGAGCCCTTAAGCAAAGGGGCGTGATTGAATTACCAAATTTAATGAATACACTTTTTCAATATTCTACGAGTACTTACTAATCTTTTGTGTGTGTACAAATAAAGCTACTGATTTTCCCATTTAACAACAAACTTATAAAGGCTCCTAGTTGTAGAGCAGTATGTAATTAGAATGTTATGTAGCTTTTAGCCTGCCTAGGATGAGTATAACAATTCATAGTAAGATTTCAATAAGAAGCTCGGCTAAAGTTACCAACCCTACTATGAGATCACTCACTCGCTACTCGCTACTGGCTTGCAATACGGAGAAAATGTCGATATTATTGGAAAACATAATGGACCTTACGTTAAAGTGATTAACAAAGGACGATAACCATTTGCCGTCATTGTAATAAGCCTATTATCATGATCACCACCTGGCCCAGATCGGAGCAAATTTTGAATTTTCAAATTTCCAAATTTTCAGTAACTACATGTAAGTGTTTGTATTGAATTAGTTACTTTATAAAGGGGTATGTGACCTACTTATACGGTAATCTTATTTATGACCGAGTAAGCTGGCTTCCTTAATAATCCAAATACCCAAAAGTTTTGGTGTAATTCAAGCCTAATCGCCATTACGGAGGTAATAAAATTTCAATTACATAGGAACAAACAATGCTCTAAAAATTTCACCCTCGAAAGATAAACGCCACTGTGTACGGTTTGTGTAAACTTATGGTAGGACTACAGAGTGCATTCTAGCTCGGGAGGTAATCTGCGCGCCAACAATGGTGAGCGAGCATTGAGTCTTTACGTGTGCTCTGTGCATTGATGAGACTTTTCTGGGTTTGTAAAAAGAGCTATAAAACTAGAATATTTGTTAAAAAGTCTGAAGGAAAATAGTACTGTCTCACACAAGTGTAAGAGTATAGTATAGGTCCTAATATTGATCCTTGAGACACACTGTAGTTATCTGTTAGTTTTCTAGGAAGAAGTTTCTGTACGACTTAGTGCCCTTAATAACTTTGGATTACCGAAATGTTTATTACAGTTACTACTTTTACATTTTCATACCTAACGAAATCTAATATTTTAAACATCTAATAAATTTTATATAATCGATGTGTATTTTGTTGAACAATGTTACTGGTGTCTTTTTTGTTAATCATTTATTAGAGGTATCATCTATTTTCATAGAAACTCTCTTTTCCTAGATTCTATTTTCTTAGAGACAAAGTCAGTTTTGACCTGTCACGTTCATAGCAGTAGTTTATCTTACGTTTACCACCAGTAGCTTACTTTTAAATCGTGATTATATTTTAAAACAAGATTATATTAAATTACGAATAAAATGTTTACTAGAAAAAATTCAACCAGTCTCAGGAAGATCGAGTGGGATTCGAACCCACGACCTTCGGATTGCCGGTCCACTGCTCTAACCGCTGAGCTACCGAGACCCCAGAAGACTCGTTGAATTTTTCCTAGTAGTTTGATTACGCTGCAAGCCAGCGGTATTTGTGAAGTCTACCCTCACATTCGAAAGAAATACTATTGCAAGTATTTAACAATCGATAAAGACGTATTTGCTTATAAATATCTTTATTATGGAAATTTTGCATACTAACCAGTTAGAGCAGTGGACCGGCAATCCAAAGGTCGTGGGTTCGAATCCCACTCGAGCTTCCTGAGACTGGTTGATTTTTTTCTAGTCAACATTTTATTCGTTATCTATATAGCATTGTGAATGCAAAATTTCAATAATAAAGATATATTAAATTAGTCATTAAATTGTTATAAATCATATCGCAGGTAATAAAAAAACCGAGAGGCAGTTGTTGGCATACGCAAAAACCACGAACCCGCATTGAGCCAGTCGCCTTGGTTTATGGCCCCATTTACCCCATTGTTTTAAATCTATGTGGGAGGATCCCGGCAATTTATGGGCCCATGATCATGATATTATGGCTAGTGGCTCTTAAGTGCAAGTTTAGTGCAAAACTAGTCGATAAATCACCATTTGTTATACTGGACCTTAATGGTCTACACTTTGTTCGAGTTTCCGACTACAGTAACTAACAAATGTACTGGTTTAGGCGATAAATTAACGATTTGCGGTTACTGTGTAATTATGGTTAGCTCATGTTTCCATTTTGGACAGTTCAGACTTGATTTGGAACAAATAAATGGTGTATTTGGATTTGAATAATTTCGTTTACATAGTCAACTTGTAAAAAAGAGTATTGGAGAACATGAAATGATATGAAATGAAATGAAATATTTTTTTGAAATGAAATATTTATTTGCTATAGAGACACGGTTTACAATATTGGTATTCAAAGACATTTGTAAAAGTGCAGGCGTGCTCTGCTGATTCCTCAGCATGCAAAAACTTAAAAATGAAATTAAAACAGGACACCTATGACAAGATCATTATATTAATTGGGGATTATACTTATTTAAATTAAAATAGAAAAATAGAATTCAATTAGCGAATAGATAATACAATAATATAAATTTAAAACAGATTATTATGGTAATTATGATTGTTGCATGTCAAAAAACTCCTTCAAATTATAAAATCCATTGTCAATAAGCCATTTTTTTAACATTCTCATAAATAATGTAGTAGGGTGCCTTCTTATATTAACAGGTATTGCGTTAATATATCCGTATTGGCATTATATGGCAGTTATTCTGAAAAAGAGCACTATTACACCTAGGAACTACCAGTTTGAATAGATCTCTTGGCCGCAGTCGATGATTTTGAACTGGAACCCTGAATAAATCCTTATTATTCCTAACGAAATACCCTACTTCGAGAATACAAAGCGACATTAATGTTAATAATCTATATTTTTTAAACAATGGTCTACAGCTATCTCGAGGGCCTGCACCGCCAATAGCACGCACACATTTTTTTACGCACCTTGCGTAAATGATAAATTAATGAGAGAGGTAATTATTGGTGTGAATTGTTTATTACACAGTTTGAATAAGCGCGTTGGCAGCTCATCTACCCCAACAGACCTCGTATTGCTTAAGGACCTTATGATGCCTGTAACCTCTTTTTCAGTGCACGGCTTTATGAATATGCTAGTTGGTTGATTATCTATTTTGTATAGTGTGCGTGATTCTTCTATGTGCGTTTTCGATTTTTTTGATAAACTTACGTAGTAGTGGTTGAATTTGTCAGCAATTTCATGTGGGTTACTCACTATTTTTCCATCCACCTGGATTGACTCTATTTCAGTACTAGCTCCAACACAATTTGACCTCTTCTTAATAACATCCCAAGAAGCTTTGCATTTATTTTTGGCATTTATTACTAGATTATGATTATAGTTTTTTTGCGTTATAAGTACACATTTTCGCAGTACCTTACTATAGGTCTTGAATGTAGCTTTAGCGTTTTCAGACCCTGTTCTGTAGTAAACTGATATTACTTTACGTTTGATTGCACAAGAAACTTTTATACCTTTACTAATCCATTTTGGTCTGGAGCCAATGGATTTAATTTTTATCCGCTTCTTAGGGAAACAGAGATCAAAAATCAAACATAACTCATCATGGAATAAAGAGAATGCCGTGTTTAAGTTTTCGTCAGCAAAAACTTTATGCCATGAGAGGCTACTTATATAGTTTACAAATTTTTCTAAATTATTATCACTCTGATCTCTAAAACGTTAATACCAAAATTTTGGTTGCAGCTTGTATAATGCAGTGCTAAATGACAGAGTTTGACAGGTATTGTGATCTGATAGATAAGTATGATGAACATTACCATTAGCATCCTCGATATTGCTAGCCAGGTGGTCTATGCATGAATGTCCTCGTGTGGGCACATCAATGTGTAACCTAAGATAAAAGTTATTTAACAAATTTACAAGATTATTGGATATTGTCTCATTTTTTAAGGAGTTAATGTTTAAATCGCCAGCAAGGACTACTTTTTTATTTTTATTTAACAATTTGTGTAGGAGTAGTTCTAATTGATTAAAAAATACTGTAAGATTATTACTATTAGGGATCCTATACAAACACAGAACAATACATCCGTGTGATGGAAGGTCCACCCCACAACACTCAAAACTTTTCTCTACTGAAAGGTCCTTGCAAATCGAGAGCGGCTTAAATTCTATATGCTTGCTTACAAAAATACAAACGCCGCCTCAGCTTTTATTCGATCTACAAAACGCTGCAGCCATATTAAAGTCTTTTAAATGCGCGTTGCTTTCATTTCCTAATTTTAAAAATGTTTCCGAAAAGCACAGGACACTCAAATTTATATTATTATCTTTAAATTTGTCAATGCATAATTCAAGCGCGTCCAGCTTGCTCAAAAGACCTTGAGTGTTCTGATACAATATTGTAAAATTAGTTTTTTCTTTTAAGCGGCCTAATATTGAAGGTTGCATGTAGAGTTTATTGTTACATACGAAAAAACTCATCTTTTTTCTTTGCAATTGGAAAGTAAAAGGGGATCGTTCCATTTTTTACAGATTTTGTGTTTATGAGTCCATGAACTTGTCCTTTTCTCCGCACAAAGAGCGAAACAATATGGAATTGTGCCCTTTTTGTAATATTTGTTATTATAAATAATAAAATTACCTGGATTCTTACACATGACAATTTTTCTGATTTCTTTAACATCTAGGTACTTAGAATCATAGTTTATACAATCAATTATAAAATCAATTCTTTTACAGAGGTCAGCTAGAGAATTACTTTTTCTATTAGGTTTTACAAAATAACATTTTTTTAGAATACTTGCATATGCTCATGAGCTATGACATAATCCACTGGTCTTCCAATTGAGCTACTGAGATGTACGAGTAAGAGTTTTTTATTAGAAACAATTTGGATTAAATTCATTTTCACTACATTTTCTTAGTAAGATAATACGTACCTAATGAAAAGGAATAAGCGTTTTTTTACATGTTTTACATTTATTACGTTGCATTTTGTAATTCCGCAACCGGGTTGACTGGCAGTTTATTAACTGGCAGTTACCCATACTAATAAAAAAGCATACCTACGAACCGTCTCATAACATCATTATATTCATCGTTTCAGACGAAAGGTCTACTGCCAGTAAAACGTCTAATATAATTTAACTTATATGATATCAATAGCAAAACTGCTCAACAACAAATAAATTTAACCTCAAACTATGTAGTATTCTTATTTTACCACTTAATTAACCTTACATCTAATCCAATCAATCTCAAACGCTTTGTTAACTGTAACAACGGACCGCGTCTTCAGCACTATGTTATCCAGCACTTGAATTCTATTCTAGGGTATCCCGCCGCTTGGCAGAATATTTATCGTCAAATTTTACTTCCCAAAAAACTTATCCCACTAGTTTCATTTCCCAGATGAATCTTTGGCTTAAATTACGCATTTTATTCACTTGGTCAAATAATCATTTATTTTGGCAAAGTTTTACTTAGTAAAATTTTATTAATTCAAATATGCATTAGGATTTTAAGCGTCATGGGGGTCAGTGGTGACCGACAAACAATAAAATTTCAATTGTGTCTGGTTTTGTAGCAGCCAACGTGTTAGCAAACGTTTTCTTTTGTCAAATATTATATTCCAAAAAGATGTTTATTCCATACAGGAGTAGGTATACAACGAATCGCGGCATAACCGACTTCACGTAGTGTTGTCTGCCTTACGCTAGAGTGTAATTGAAGCCCGCGTAATAAAATACGCAGCTCCGCCGGCCAGCAAGCCGAAGCTTCAGTGGTGAGCGAAAGCCATCTGCGACGATAAGCTCGCGTGGGACCGCCGGCCGGATCCGCACAGCACTGGAGCCGTGACAAAATTCATAGTTGTGAAATAGGATCTAATTGGCCAAGTTTTTTTGATGCAGTGAATTTGGACTCTTAAGTAAATTGTATGCTATGCAATATTTTTGGAAGAGTATGTTGTGTCAACCCATATTATATTTGACTAAATATAAGTACTTGGTAAAAGGGAAACGTTGCCATATAATTATTTGTTAAACAATAACTTGCCAAAAATAGTTGCTAACTGTGAAATGGCGAAAAGTTGTTTTGACAAATGTTTTTTTGCCAAATGAAAATTTGGAAAAAATAGTTTGGGATGTGATACTTTGGGAAACGTTGTTTGGCCAAACATTAGTAATCCCTATTCTAGACTATGAGCACTCCTTGGATACCAGATAATTAGTTAGCTCAAGCGCTCGTTCGTTCGCTGTACAGCAATAATGACTTGCCTAGTTGAAATGGGAAAAGGATTGTTTTATTTTATTTATTAAAGGTAACTTTAACAAACAAAACATACAGAAAAAATGTTATTAAAATATTAAAACACGAAAAAGATTTAATCTATAAGTGTGGCCCTGATAAAAGTGCTGTTCTTATATAAGTGATATATTTTTCAAAATACTATCTTTGTCAAAATACTGTCTACTTCTGTCGAAATGCGGTCTTCATTGAATCGTTGTCATTTTCAAAGTATTGAAAACTATACGGAAAGTGCCGTTTTATACAATCTGAAAAACGCTGTTGTTCAATTTGAAAAACGGTCTGCCAATAATAAAATAAATAAGGTTGATGAATGGATACTTGAGCTATTTTAAAGGAAGGAAACGGAAGCATTATTGGAAGTAATTATTTAGTTTATAATTATTTTTTTATATAATATTTATAGCATTCGGATTTATAAATACATACATATTTGATTGTACACTTATATATATATTCACATTTATTTATTTATAATGATATGATAAACATTTACTGCATAAAATTCCAAAACTGTTTCTTATTTTCTTTATTTTAGCCTTGTTTATTACAATAGTACATTATATTGAGTACCTCATTAAAATTTAACATAAATACGTCGGGTCGGTCGCGGATTCCCTAAATCGCAATTCGTCTGAATAACTAAATTACCAGTTTCTCACTTCGTACACATCGCAAATCGTCATACATAAGTTATTAGTAATAAGAGATATTACGAGAAAGCGGAGTTTTTTTGTAACTGGCATTTGATGCTTAAAAGGTGACTTCGTTAACTAGAGTTAAGCAATGCAAAAGTACCTATGTACAGTCAGCATCAAAAGTAACTGAACAAAAACAAGGTGGCAAAAGTAATAGTCACGTGTAAGTATGCATACTTATCATTTAACATTTCAGAATAATATGACATTTTTTGTGTTCATAATTATAACTTCTCTGTATTTACCTACAGTGACGGTCATGTACTTTTGACTCAACAGCTATGTCAGACAATTCTGGTCATTTCAACCGTAACAATCATTTGAAAAGAAGAATGGGCAAAACGTCCCCCCTCCTTGTAACACTTACATCTATGCATCAAATAAAAGTACTTGAAAAGTGAAGCAGTTTATTGTATGACAGCAATCTGTCAGGTATGGGAAAAAAAGTTACTGAGAAGAAGAAATTAAAATAATAAATGATAATGTAAAATTTAATTTAATTCGAAACGCCTTGTCGAGTCCTCCGGCGACCGGAGGGCTGGCAGCTACTTTTGCTTAGCCATTCAAAAGGGCAACGCTGTCAGCCATTTGGGGATTTTGCCGCGCGGCAGCGGTTCTTTTAGAGATATTTTTTATTTATAAGGTATTTATAGGTTTTTAGTTTTTAAGTTATTTTGTTTTAGTTCATAGGTTTTTTTTATTTCTGTTATAGTAATAAGTAAATTTAGTAACATCTGTATTAATTATATTATTATTTATAGTATTTAATTAAAAAAGTACAATGTTGATATAAAATTGAAGTCAAGATTTATTCTTGAATTTAAACTCCTCCCTCGCAGATTGCTTTGATTTATATGAGTCGTATAAAATGAAAAAAAAAAAAAATTAAAATGAGGCCTAATTTTCATTCCTTTTTTTTTCCATTGATTCATTCGCTCGTTCATATTTGCTGTCCTTACAACAAAATACACTATTTATTTCGAAACTTACCATGTGGAAACTTACAAGGGGTGGGACGGGTTTCATACAAAAACGCCCATTCTTCTTTCATATGCTAAGCTACTTTTGATGCGTACTACCTAATACAAAATTATTTTCATTTTCATACAAAGTGCTGTATTTATTAAAGTGATATCTTAATCAAAATAACATTGAACCATCAAGGTGTAAAACGAACACATCATGTTGCTCACTTACTTATATTATTGCTGGCATACAAATGATACAGATTTTTATACGTACTTAGATCTTCTAAGAAAAATAAAATACATATGTACCTACTAAAATTATTCCAAGCTATGCATACTTAGAAGTGAGACATTACAATTCTTCGTCAAACCAATCGATCGCCACCATTAAAACATAATCTTGCCTGCCATAAGTAATTGTGTACACAATTGACAGAGGAACAACATTTTAACGTCAACAATGTTTGTTTTGGCTTGCAGCTGTAATTTTCTGAGCGCTCATGTTGTCCTGTCAACAGAAATGAAGGAGGGTTTTTAGTATGTCTACAAGGATTTATATGACAGATATCACTACCTATCAGAATTAAATTCATGGACACAAAGTAAACTGTAGACTAAAGTACACTATTTCCGGTTTCTCGGTGAGGATCACAATCGTGGTCTAAGGTCTAAGTCAGATAATTCGCTAAAGGCTCCTTTTACTCGCTCCGGATACTATAAGTATTCTTTTACTGTCCAAGCTACATTCCTTTGAAACAAGTTACCTTCTGAAATACGTCACTCCAAGTCGTTATCCATTTTTAAATCCAGGCTTCACAAACATCTTTTAGTTTTATCATCTACGAGTAACATGTAATAGTTTATTTAATGTATATTTAGTATATTATATGTCTAGGTATATATGTTTGTGTATGTAAATATATTAGTATTATACGAGTATGTTTCTTCTTTCTCACTTTCTCTATCTCCTTTATATGTCCATAAACTAAAGGTTGTCTGGAAAAGATCGCTCTTAGCGATAAGAACGCCTTTGCCCATACTAGTTTTAAGATTGTGTCATGTGTAACTGTTTCTTGTGTATGTGCAATAAAGTGTATATCTATCTATCTATCTAAACATGAGATTAATTTTATTCAAACAAAATAGCCTAGCGGTTGTGCTAGGTGTATGCTAAAGTGGAATTCGGAGTCTGTTGTCCGCTGTCCCGAACCACCCTGACGACAAGTGATGGGATGGTACAATGAGTTTTAATGGATTAGGGTCCCCCTTCACTCGGGTCCCTGCTGAGGCCTTGGAACCTGGACAGGGAGACGAGCGCTGGGGGGAGAGTCGCCACATAACCCGCGGGCTTCCCCAGGTCCGCTGTGTATGCGTAAATAGGATTTCTCCTTGTATATAAAAAAGGTGCTGTATTTCAGAAAGAGTGGGTTTGAATCCAGCTTGTGGAGATTTTCTTTCTGTCTAAGGCCAGGGGCCCTCTGTCACCTCTTAGATACTTTAATCTTACTATACAAAAGAAGAATGACCAAACCAGCCTATTCGATATCTATTGCGTATTAATCATTCATATATCAAAAATGTTCTCTTAAATTATGATTACTGTTAAAAACGGTTTTCTATAGAACACCGCGTTAAGAGTCAAGTGATAAATAAATGCTGAAGTGAACTAATAGCACTAATAGTCAACATACGATAATAGATTATGTCTATAATCGGCCTATAAGCGCTCAGGAATTGAGTAAAATCGAAATATCCTAAGGTTTACGCAAGCCCAACACAGGAGGAGCTCGATGGCGCAGCGGCTAGCGCGTTCGGCTTGTGATCTTGCTCGCTAAGCAACTTTCGCAATGCCGGGTCGCCTGATGGGTGACCAATTAAAAACACCTCGAGCTTCCTCCGTGCTTCGGAAGGCACGTTAAGCCGTTGGTCCCGGTTGTTGTCGTAAGATGGCAGTCGTTAAAACCCGCCAACACGCATTGGGCCAGCGTGGTGGGTTATGGCTCAAAATCCCCACGTGCTATTGTTCACGTGGGCGACCTGTGCCCAGCAGTGGGACGTTTATAGGCTGGTGATGATGAATACAGCTCTAGGAGTTGACGGCAAGGCCCCTGGTATCTATCAAAATGGAGGTGGACGGAGAGAAGAGGGAGGGAAGTTCCCTAATCCGCCTTTAAGCGCTCAGGAATTGAGTAAAATCGAAATATTGTTTCCTAAGGTTTACGCAAGCACTACACATTGAAATGAAACAGTATAGCCCTATCGCGTAGCGGTGAAAGAATACTACCACCCCCTCTCTTCCCTTGGGTGTCGTAAAAAGCGGCTAACAGACAGACTGCACATACATCCAACTGCATAGAGCGGCGATGGGCTCACCACCTGTCACGCTGAGCACATGTGCAGTCGCTATTTGATGAAAAGTGGACTATGGCAGAGGACTGCGGTCCTAATTGCCTGGTCTCTGACTAACCTTTCTGGGATAATGGTCGTGATTATATTAAAACTTTAAAGATTATATTAAAACAGCTTGGCTCTGAACTGAAATGCTCCAAGTACTCCAAGAGCTATTAAATTGTATATTATTAATTTATAATACCGTATATTTCACATTCAAATTATTATTTTGTAATAAATGACCGGGTAACGACATATCTTTTTTTTTGTAAATGTCGTTGCTTCTGTGCGCTGTGATGGTTTCTTGCGCCCGTTCTTTGCCACAGTTAAAAAATGACGTCCTGAATGGGTGGTAGGTTAAAAATTTGGACGATGGACGATTCAAAGTACTTACTAATTGAGTTTATTGAATAAATATATTTTGAGATTGAGTTTGCGTTTATAATATGTATGTACTCGTATGTATGTACTTTATACGGATCTAACTCGCGTTTATTAGTACTTATTAGAATTTCGTGGTAACTAAAACAAACCCTAAAAAGTGCCTACTAATAAAAGCGTGTTAGATCCGTAAAACTGCAATGTAAACCGTGTTAACGGTGAAAAAGTGAAATAGAATTTTGTTCAGCCAGTAACAAATGACAATATCATTCTCGTGCGCAAAAATGGAATCGATTTAAACGATCAATCAAACTTGTTACCAATCAGGCTCGTGGTAAAAAACCTTTTTAGACATACGATACCTAACGAATATTTTGAATTATGATTTATTAATTTAGAACTAAGGTAGAGCAAGCAAAGAGTAGGTACGCACTTTCACAATTATTATTGCAAACAAAAATTGATGAAATTTCATTTCACAAATGATCTGGGTGAATTCTTTTTTTATAGTTTTCTATTAATCTTTTAAATTGTAAATATTTAAATTTTAATATTAGATGTTACTTTTGTTATTTTTTATAATAATATCTTAATATATTTAACTTTAGTAAGTATCAACACTTTAAAAAAAAGAACTAAGTTTGTGTAAGTAAAATTAAATTCTTAAGTTATCTACCGTACAAAACAAAATATATTTTTTAACAAAAATTAGACTTCTTATTGAAGGACAATGGGCAAAAGTGGTCCAAGAGCTGAGACTAGATCCTCCACTGATGAGACTTGTGGGAAATGAAATTTTATACTTGTCATATGATTCTGGCAAAAGATTATTAAAATACGTCCCGGGATTTTTTTTATAGTCAAGTTAACCTGACTATAAATTATAAGATTTTACGTTATGTGAGGCGCATGTTTGGACATGTTTGTGCCTGTCTAATAAGATCGTTTCTTCGCCCCTAATTGCCCCTCTACCCACTCCTCCTCGCTCCTCCACTTCCGTCAGGTTAACGTGACTATAAAAATAATTCTCGGGACGGATCTTGATAATATTTTGCAAAAATCATATGACAAGTATTGTACTTTCATTTCCAATGAGTCTCATTAGTGGAGGATCAGTCTCATCTTGGACCAAGTTCCAAACATTTTTGCCCATTGTCCTTTTGGTCCTTCTAGTCTAATCATAATACATTTTTAACTAACCTCTATATTAATTAAGAGGTATTTAGGTAAGTGATGATACTGTATCAAACACGTGCTTTCGTATTTTTTGGGCGCGTGCACTCTTTGCTTGTTTTGATTACATGTTTCATTATCTGCCTAAATCTCTTAAAAGGGCGCCATAAACATAATTGGATCAAAAATCCTCACACACAAAGCGAACGACAGTGACTGATGATGAATTTTAATATCAGCCCAGCGTTTGCACCATCATAATTAGGCTCGTAAAAATTAAACACGTGACGCAGTTAGCAGCAACCCTTTATAAAGCGCAAATACACTGCTGCAGTAGCTACGTTCCGGCGACGGCTGAAGTCTTCGATAAACTATTTATAAAAGGCTGACTAAGGTTTGGTTTGTGTTCAAGTCACTGGATGGGTTTTATATCACTTTTCATCACCAATTATAAAATATCTAGAGCACCTCCGTTCTTTGGAAGGCACTTTAGTTCCCGTTGTTGCTGTAAGATGTCAGTGGTCAAAATTAAATAGTGGGTTATGGCCCAATATCCCCATGTCCTGGCCCAGGCCCAGGCCGCCGTGCCTACATGGACTAGGACTGCGCTGGACAGGGAACAGTGGCGTAGGATGGAGGAGGCCTTTGTTCACTATTGGACAGCCCCACAAAATTAAATTAAATGTGTATTTTTAAATTTAAATTTCATTTTAGATTGTAAATTTAAAGTTTAATTCTAAATGTAATTGCTTTAATCTTTATTTTTAGTGATTTAATTAATGAAATATATTATAATTTTGAATGTAATGTAAATTATGAATGTAGTATGTTGGTTGGTGTATATGTGGTGGCAAATAAAGGCTATTATTATTATTTATCCCCATGTCCTATTATCTATGTGGGGAGATTAAAGAAAAAAGAAGACAAAAAAAGTCCTGTGTCCATGCACGCTTTCCTGTTAGCGGTTTCCATGGAAACGTAGCAAGCGTACACAGCGCGCGTCATGATGGACACACGCCTTTATATACGTGTCTTCTTTGCGTGTGTACTTTTACTCGTATAATAACAAAACGATGTTATCGCACGTCATGTGTTACGGACACGTTTCTTATCAAAATGCGTGGAAACATTTTGTTATTATGTCGTGTTGTCAAAGCCTTGTTTGTGCGTCTGATTTAGACCATAAAAAGTGGATTTGTTGCTGTGATTGGAGCGAACGAGTTAAATAATGCACAAATTAAAAAAAAAGTGACATACACTGCAATAACAATAGTTATTTGTTATACAAGAGTGCAAACTTGCTTTTTAACCGCGTGCTCAATTTTGATGACCGAGCAAGCGAAGGATTCTAAAATTGAATCACGAGCGCAGCGAGTGATTCAAAAATTAGAATCCTGAGCGTTACCGAGGGAATCAAAAGAGCACGAGGTGAAAAATCTTTGCACTCGAGTGCAACACGTAACTTTTCATCCCACCTCAACGAGGAAATTACCAACCAAATTAAAAAAGTAGGTACACCAAAAAGGTTCCGAGTCTGAGTTTTTAACAATTTAAAAAGGTCGTATGATAAATATGATGATGTTTTGAATACACATACTAAGTGCACACGATGTCATAAATTCAATTTACTTTGTCCTCTAGCGGGTAAAAACGGCTTTTGCACTCAGATATCGAAGAGTAAAAATACTCTTTCCGAGATGGGGGGATGAAAAAATAATTTATTGTGATTTAAGTAGTTATACAAATAGCTTATACACCGTGACAGGTTAGACGACGGACGCGTTTAAGGAGGTAAACTAATAACGTATCTACATCCCTTTTATGTTAAAAAAGGTTATATAGCAAATATTTAAACACGCGAGTTATTACACATTGTTAAAAAAGTGAACTTTCTGCATTTTGCATGTACTACACGCACGAGTAAGGGAGGCGTTGTTCGCGCTGCGGCGTTAGCTGTGCGTGTGTAGTGTAGGTAATTTGGCGCGCGTAGTAAATTGTAAATAAGCAGAAAAACCATTAAAAAAGTTAAGGTGGTGTTTTTTCATTTTTAATGGAACAGGTATCGGTTTCTTATACACCTCCTTTAACGCGTCCGTTGTCTATCCAGTCACGGTGTATTCTATGTTAACTATTAAATAATATTACAAAGAGATTTAATTTTACACACTATTTAGTTAATAGTCATGATTAGCTCATAGAAAACTTTAATTAGCTAGGTATACGCTCCATGTCACTGTTGTTCTCCATGTCCTGAAACCATCGCAACAGAGAAACTGTCAAAATTACATTACATATAACATACATACAATGACGACTATTATCCCCGAAGGGTTAGTCAGAGACTAGGCAATGAGGACCGCAAAAGCAGTCCTCTACCATAGTTCACTTTTCACCAAATAGCGACTGCACATCAGCGTGACATGTGGTGAGCCCATCGCCGCTCTATGCTGTTGGATGTATGTGCAGTCTTTAGTGCGTAAGTCGCCTTTTACGACACCCAAGTAGGGTTACCATCCGTCCGGATTGGTCCGGACATTTAGACTCTAGTCCGGATTTTGTCCGGCTCTTTATTATGTCCGGATTTTGGAATATGAGTAACAAAACTGCATTTTAAGTACCTAATATCAAATATTATGTCTTTATTCTTAACTTCTCATTTATCTAAAAACGAATAAAAAGTGAGTAATGTTTCCATTTTGTGACTAAAAAGTCCGGACTTTAATCGAAATGTCAGGATTTTTGTCAGGACTTTTCAAATTCGTAAATGGTAACCCTACACTTAATAGAAGAGAATTAAATTAAATTAAATTAAATAATTGTTTATTTTCCACCAGAATGTTACATGTTCCTTAATCTTAACTTAACTAAATCGGAGACATTATTATTAAAACAAACGCATGGAGAAAGCACAAAAATCACAGGAAATAGAAAAAAAAGAAGGGGTGGAAATATTCTTTCATCGCTAAGCGACACGGGAAGCTGCCGAACTGCGCATCCAAAACATTCCTGACGCACTACAATGTCGCGGCAGCCACGGCAACGCCCAAAGTCGTTATTATATTTAACGCGAAGGACGCTGTAAGACACTTTCTATACTTCAATAGCCAGTAAAGAAAGGTTTGCGATTTCCGTACAGAACCGCTGAATATATTGTGGTCAGACATCGAAGCGCGCATTTCCGCACGTCCGCCCCACTCGACATTAAATGCAAAATGTCGCTAATAAAAACGTTTAATATCCGATTCCTAATATACGGCTGGGGCGACGTATCCGTCGTATCCGTTTTCCGTACAGATTTTATATGGAGCGTATCGTTACTTTTTTATGGGATCACGTGAAACGAAACCGTTTTATGTACGTTACGCGCAGCACTCTGATCTTTTAATGTCCCAATTCGTGTTTTGTGTTATGCTATTACAAGATGTTCCTTTTAATGCACACATTTCAAGTATCTAATGCAGCGGGTAAGGTGCGGGCTTGCGACCTTGGCAGCTAAGCAACTTTTGCAATGCCGGGTCACTGGACGGGTGACAGTTCTTCTAGCTAGTAACACTGTTGGTCCCGGTCGTTGTCGGGTTGTTAGGATCTAACGTCTGCCATCGTTTGGCTAGCATATCTTCGATGTTATATGACAAACATACATACATACATAATAATATAACCACGACTATTAATTTGAATTGATTTTCTATTGGACCGTGTTACGTATCGGTGAAATAATACTACCACCCCCTCTCTTCCTTTGGGTGTTGTAAAAGGCGAATAAGGGACTAAAGACTGCACATACATCGAACAGTAAAGAGCGGAGATGCGTTAACCACCTGTCACGCTGAGCACTTGTGCAGCCGCTATCTGGTGAAAAGTGGACTATGGTAGAGGACTGCTTTTGCTGTCCTCATTGCCTAGTCTCTGACTAACCCTTCGGGGATAATAGTTGTGATTTATGTTGGTATGTATGTTTCATACTGACCGCTTACTGACCGACCTTATTCTTATTTGCCGACTCCGTTGAATAAAAAGACAGAAAAAAATTGTTCTTCTTCGCAAGATTGCAAAAGTCAATCCCCACTCGCTCTATATGATAAATCCTACATATTGTATCGTATTACCAAGACCCCATAAGGCGGATTATGGCTGCACATAACAGGGGCTAGTAAGCCGTTTTATGAAGTAATTTATTACTATACATTCTGTTCATTTGTATTCTGTTTGGTTTCACTTGGATCGTGGATAACTCTGTGCACTGTGTGATGTACGGAGCGTAATAAATTACTTTGATATATAGGGATAGACGGTTTTCTATACGGCAGTGGGGTGATTGGAAACTGTGTTGCGTTTGATAATAAATGTTAGTATTGTCAGGCTTTTAGAGCAGCAGTTAGGATATCGAATACTAATATCGAATAAGAATAATAATTTTTAACCGCCTCTGTGGTCTAGTGGCTAAGCCACCGGTTTCAGACCCAGAGGTCCCGGGTTCGATTCCCAGCGGGGGGTACATCTTTGTGTGCTCGGTTTGGTTGGTGGTAGGGCTGTTAAGTCCGCCTGGCTAGCTACCACCATCTTACCTAAGTCTGTCGCCATAACAACGATGTTTATATCATTGTTGTGTTCTGGCAGTTTGAGATACGATAGCCAGTTCCTAAGTGGTTGAGGATTCCGGGTGAAGCGGGCTTCCAGCTTCGGCCTTATCGTCACTTACCATCAGGTGAGATGAAGGCCAAGCGCTTACCCGTTGTCGAATAAAAAAAAAGAAAATATCAATATTAAAGCTCAGCGTCACGACCAGACTTTCGACCGTTTGTCTAAAGATTTGTCCTTAATTACTTTGGCCTTATATATTTTTTTAAATAGATGGGCTTGCTCTTAGCCACATTATTATCCGTAGGATTAAGAAGAGGCCGACGATGTAGCGAGCTTGCCCAGAAGCAGCCTATTCTCTCGGGCTTTAAAGATGTTGGGGCTATATGAGGAGCGTCTGTTCAAAAGGAGATATTCCCACCTTAAAGGAATTATATCGCCTTTTGATTAGAATTTTAGATTATAACTCTTTTTGTTCAGGACGCTTTGTAAATATCTCCTTTTGAACAAGATTAAACTCTTTTCACTCTTTTAAAATTGATATCTTTGACAGATTAAAGAAAAAAATAAACAACGTTTCTTTATAGTTCTTTAAAAATAAGGGTTTTCAGTAGATTTGATATGATCCGGTAAATGATTAAAGATATTTATCACCATAATCACAGTACTTTTGCTTTGCCATACATATTTACCATAATGTTGAATGATACAAACATCATAAGCATATTGAGAGCGTATATTATTTTTGGATTGATTTTTATGACAAAAATGATTTTTATTTTTCCTTACAAATACACAAATTTATAGTGTATAAATACACATTAGAGTTAGATATTTAAAATCTTTAAAAATATTCCTTAATGGTCATCAATTATTAATATTAAACATAGTTCTGAGGCATTTTTTTTGTATCATAAAGGTGGATTTACTATTTACTGAGTTACCACAGAATATTACGCCTTGTTTGCCATCACAAATCAAACAGAAACAGAAATAAAATATCTCATTTTGTACAGATCATTTTGGGACGGTGGTCATTTTGGATGAAATATAACTCCATTTGTTCAAAACATTTTATTGTGTTATTTTTCTGTTAATATTCTTTGGAAATGTCTCCCTTTGATTGAAACTGTGAGTTTGAACGTCGTTTTTCTGTTGGAAATAACGCCTTTTGAAACCAATTTTAAGCATTAAGTTGTGTATTCGAACATAGAAAGCAATAATACCAAAAAAAAACAAAAAAAATGGAAAGTGGATTTATCTCCTTTTGAACAGACGCTCCTCATATGCACTCTGGAACACAGACGCCGGCAGGGAATTCTATACCTTGGCTGTACGCATTATGAATGAAGGCGAATAGCGCTTGGTGCGTATGAGTGGAATATCAACCAAGTAAGGGTGGTAACCCGCCGTACGTCTGGACTACCGATGGTAGACAGGCAGTTCCGCAAGTATTGGTAAGAAACTGATTGAAATGAAATGAAATGAAAATGAATTTATTAGAACACACAGTAACATAATTACAATTGTCATAATTATAAAAGACAAAAGGTCCAAAAAAATGTGTCCTAAAGGGACTCCACTCAGCATTTGTTGCAGTGAGCAAGTCACTACAACGCTGATCTTCCGTGGAGACCGCAGTTGTGCGAATGTGCGCGACGACGCGCTGTACATAATATATTTTTATCTCATATATAATATACTTTTATCTCATTTATAAAACATCCATAAGACCAAATGCCAGTCTCAAAACTGTATGTAAAACAATAATAATATTAACTTTAACTACTGTCGTCCTTTTACATTATCTACTATGTTACATACGTATGTATGATGACAGATTCATGACAGTTGTCCCTAAGGGATAGTCAGAGACGAGAGAGAGAGAGAGAGAGAGAGAGAGAGAGAGAGAGAGAGAGAGCAAAGAGGACAGCAGGAGTATTCATCTGTCACAGTCCACGTTTCACCATATTAAAATTGCACCATGTGCTCGGCCTGATAGATGGTGAACCCATCATCGCTCTAATCTAAGTTGTTGGATGCATGAGCAGTATTTAGGCTGGTAGTCGCCTTTTACGACTTACGACACCCAAGGGAAGATAGGGGTGGGTAGTTATTTTAGTGAGTCGCTATCCACACGGCACCACTTCAATTAATTTTTTTTTTCAGATCTCATAATGTCCAAAAATCCATGTGCGCTTAAAAACTATATTAGTAGAGACGCAATTATAACATTAATTTAAAAAATATATTGGATCCACGCATAACATGTGGCTGGATCCACTGCCAAAATGGACAGTCACGCCTATCCTTTATAACCGTCAGGATGATGTTGGTACTAGCCCACACTCTTCTTAAAATCGAAGCTGTCCTCTTTCTTAGAATACTGTGAAAGTCATCCACCCCTGCATCCACGAACATGGCGGATGCACTGCAGTATATAGGGAGCCTCATCAGCATCCTGAAGGCATTGTTGTATTGAAACTTACTACGTCGCTTTTATCTGATTGGTATGTAGGCAAAGAAGCAGGCCGCCCATGTACATCAGCTTTATCAGGAATGTGGCTTTGACCTGAAATCTTCTCCCCATTTTAAAGAATTCATGTTGTAGCACAATGAACTAATTTCGACAGGCAGCTTATTTCACAATTTGATGGTGCATGTTATGAACGGTCCTCTCAAAGCGAACCGTTCATAAGTTGAGTGACTTATTCATTCCAGGTTCCACCAACCTTGAGTTACTTAATCATAAGATGGCAGTAATAGGCGTTTAGGTTTTGTTTTATTTTAAAGATAACGAAATATTGCAAAGGGAGGGAATCGAACCCGCGTCCATTCCAATCTGGGCAGCTGCGTTGACCACTCACCACCACACCGAGGTATTGGTTAGACCGACGAAATTTTTCAACGCTTTTGACTTTGTGGTTAGTAGTGTAATATTGGGCATTCTAGATCACTTTTCACTCCATTGATCTCACTGACGTTCGATCAATGTCGTTAAAAGTGATCTAGAATGTCCCAATATTACTTTTGAAAATCACTGCCACTCGCTCAGTCAACGTCAAAAAGTGATTTAGATTGTCCAATCGACTTCTCGTGTTTTAGAATGTCTAATCGACTTCTCGTGATCTAGAATCCCATACAACGACTGCGATCTACTTTACACATTTTCAAGGTCTTTCGTTCATAGGATGCAGGAGCTTTTGACAATATGGAATTACAGCACAACTATAAATGAATGTGACTTAGTGAACTCTCAGTACGGAATAAGTGTTGTTTAGACGTAAGCGCCTACACGATTAAAATAGCAATATACCATTAACAGCTACGCTCCTCAGTCTTTCCGAAGGCGCTTGGTCAATTTATTCTATATTGTTTATAATGCCATTTTGTAATATAGTTTCGATTCATCATTGAGATCACATTATTAAACTTAAGTATCCGTCATATACGGTTTTTATTTGCCACCACGCTCCAAGGTGTATCATATAGTTGCATTTGTCAAATTTTATTCCTGACCCATAAGAAAACACTTGTGTATTTTAATCGAATTCATATTTCAATTTCTGTATACAACGACTTCGATCTACTAAACACATTTTCAAGGATTTCGTCTACTGAATGCGAAGGTTTTTGACAATATGGAATAACAGCACAACTTAAACTGGATGGGGCTTCCTGGTCTCCCAGGACTGGATCCCCGAATAAGTTAGTGCTATGAATAACATTTATCAAAGTAGTACCTCGACCCATAGGAAAACACTTGTGTATTTTGATCAGAATCCAGTATGTAATAGTTTAATTTCTGTATACAACGACTTCGATCTACTTAACACATTTTCAAGGATTTCGTCTAATGAATGCGAAGGTTTTTAACAATATGGAATTACAGCACAACTTAAGCTGGATGGGGCTTCCTGGTCTCCCAGGACTGGATCCCCGAATAAGTTGAACTATGAATAACATTTGCTAAAGTTGAACCTCGACCCATAGGAAAACACTTGTGTTTTTAAACCAAACTTCATTTCAGTATACGGTGACTCCGATCTACTCTACACATTTTCAAGGTTTTCAACAATTGGAAGAAAAGGTTTTATGCCGAAACACCTCAACCTCGATCCAAGGAAAACACTTGTGTATTTTGATTAGAATCAGTTGCCAATTGTCATTGTCGACTCTGATCTACTCAACACATTTTCAAGGTTCTCATAAAAAAAACACTTGTATTTTTTGATCTAAGTCAATGCAGACAACTGTGCAGGGAATTGTTAGTTACCTTATTTATATCAATCCCGCAAACAACAACGTATGCAATCACTACACACACACACAAACACACACACATACATTAACTACGAGTTCGACTTTGAAACTTCCCGTTTCAATGCTAACGAAAACAATTTTAATACGGGTTATTCCCAAGCGCCATCAAAAATTTGTTTGGAAAATATAAGAAATCCATACATCAATTCCTATACTCCTCCAAAGACCAAATATTATAAAAGATATTATCGAATCAGAAATGAGGGGATCCGTAGACGAACTAAGGCAGCCGATATAGCCCGAAGAATTGCTAAACATAAGTGGCAGTGGGCAGGGCATATCGCTCGAAGAACCGACGGCCGTTGGGGCAGATCGGAGTGGCAACCGCGCACCGGAAGACGCAGTGTGGGCAGGCCTCCAACAAGGTGGTCCGACGATCTGGTGAAGATTGCAGGTAGCAGCTGGATGCGTGCGGCGCAGGACCGGACGTGGTGGGGATCCTTGGGGGAGGTCTTTGTCCAGCAGTGAACGTCTTTTGGATGATGATGATGATGATGACCATTTTTTATCACGGAGGAGCATGAAAATTAATATATTTGTATTTTTTCTGGGGAGGACTTTGGGCCATTTTGTTGTGGGAGAATGGGAATAACCTCTAACATAAACACAATTAGAAAGATAAAGCTAAGTCTATACTGTTTTAATTGACAAACGCATTAAACATACATTTTCATAATACATACAAACACAAACATCACGGCGTATTCCCACAAGTGGGATAGACAGAGCAACAAGTAACAATTAATTACGTCATGCTGAAGTCACGTTTAGCAACAAGTGATCAGATAGGATTTTCATAACAGTACCTTTCAAATTATGGTTTAACTTATAAAGCAAATGTCGATTTGAATACGTACCCACTAAATATGGTTAGATTTAATTATTGTGGGAATAATATGAGTACATAAACACCGAAGTTATAAAAATAGACTGCCTCACGGTAATCGAACCCGCGTCTCTCGATATCCGAGCGGCTAACTTGTAACATACCGAGACATTTGTTTAATTTAGTACGTACATCAAAATGTTTAACTTTTACCGTCTCATTAATAAAAATGGCCAAATGTTACACCTCGGTTTAAAGTGACGCTGTCTCGTTTTTGTTAAAGAAGACAGATAGAGACAGCGTCAATTTAATCCTAAGTGTAACTTTAATCAACGTTTATTAATGACAGGGTTAGAGTGTGAGGAACTCGATGAGGTACCTAGTGGTGAACTCGATCTGTGATTGTGGTGGTTATGAAACTCTCGTTAAGACGATCATGAGATGAAATGTAATAGTAAATTTCATGCTTAGTGAAAACAGTCCTAATGTTGCACATCCGGACAATCGTCGTCAGCGCTTTATCGAAAGGTTAGCAATTACACAGGAAATGTAAAATACTTTCGCTGCAAGTTTTCGCACTAATCGATAAACTAAATATTTTGCTTAAAATTTAAAAAAAAACAGAGGTTACAAACATTGCTTCAATTTTGTAATTACTTCCTTTCTTGCTACTAATAACACATATTTATTTATAACATTGTAATACTTATTTAATTACTTTTGCTTAAACGTACACTCGTTAAAATATAACAGCTAATGTAGTGGTTAGGTAGGTACTTGACTATAACGCGAAAAAGGCTCAGGCTAATGGTTTGATGAATGCAAGCATTTATGTGTACATCGTATAGGTAACGGTTTGTAGTACAGAAGGTTACGCTACCGATTAAGCTTGCTTTACTTAGATAATGTATGTGTTTATAATAAGCCCAATATGTACCTATTTGGTTTGTAATAAAAGCAATAATAATAAAAAAAAAATTTGGAATTAACAGTTTTTACATACGGTGTTATTCTTGAAAGTAAAAACTAGCACTAATAGTTTAATTGTATACAAGCAAAAAAAAAAAAAAAAGTTGATCACTCCTGCTTAGTAAAATTGCTGTTAAACACTTTTCTCCAATAAATACCCGAAAAATGGTAGTTGTCGTATCAGTGCTTCCTAAGTCAGATCGACCACTAGTACGCCTAAGCTACGCCTAAGTTTTTAATATTTAGTGCTTCGGTACTCTGAAATCGCTACGAGAATCATCCAGAAGATATACACCGAAACAATGTTCGTAAGTTTTAAATATTTTTATTTTTCTATTAGCAATGTTGTGTTTGCTCGACTTCGTATATGTTTTGTAAGGTATGTCAACGGTTGATCCCTTCTGCATCTGCAACCGTTAGCACCGCCAAACCGCAGTGGGTGTGCGTGGTGGGCTATGGTCCGTTCTCTCTATGTCATCATCATCATCATCATCAGCCTATAAACGTCCCACTGCTGGGCAGAGACCTCCCACGTGAATAATAGCACGGGGATATTAAGCCATAACCCACCACGCTGGTCCAATGCGGGTCGGTGGGTTTTAACGACTGTCATCTTACGACAACATCCGGGACCAACGGCTTAACATGCCTTCCGAAGCACGGATCTCTCTCTATGTGTAAAGAAGTTATTAAAGAAGGTCTGTAGAGGAGCAGTGACCTAGACCAGCAAATGTTATTATTTAATCGTACTAGTATTTACTGTCATATGTTAAATGTTAATGTCACTAATATTTATTGTTATTTTAGGTCTGAAAGCAAGCAAGTTAAACGCTCTGCCAAGAAAAGCTGTGTGTTAGCCAATTCATTTGACTCGGACAACGAAAGCATAAGGTAATTTGCGTTGATTACTTTTAAAACCTGTTAATATATTTTATGTTATTTCGTATATCGTCAATATTAATAATTAGTTTTTAATTACATTTCTTATCTTTCTAGCTCTAAGAAGAAATGCCTGTACTCGTCGTCGGTGCCTAAGACTTCAACAACGATTGTGAAAAAACAAGAAGGGTCTAGCTCCGCTTTAGACTGGTTAAATGATTCAGAGTCAGATAACGAAGTTTCGCCGCCTCCACGCAAGACAGACCAGACCTTCGACAGTGTACTAACGCGACGAGTACCAGGCGGGGTAACGCGTCGGACTGCGAAGCTCGACGGTGAACTGGTGGCGGAGCTGCGTCTCTACGACGCTGAGGAGGTGCGTAGCCTCACCGGTCTTGAAAGGTGTGAAAAGGCAATAATTTGGGTTCGACTACAAGGCGAAGCTGAGTCTCCTGAATTGTTGACTATAAAAAAATTCATAAAATTAGCCAAATCAAAATTTACTGAAGAGGGGGTATTCTTTAGTGATAAAAAGAAAAAATAGTCACAGTCAGCTAGGTACTACATATTAACTAGTTACACTCTCTTCGGTAAATTTTGACTTAACTAGTTTTACTTATATATTATATGTGTGTTAGGTTTTATACATTTTACTTAAAAACTACTTTAACCTCTTGTAATTTTTTAACACAGTGAAAACAAAATCATAATGGTTAAGACTATATTCTGTTCAACTTGCAACTTATCCGTTAAAAATAATGCTTTCTCTGCTCATTTAAAAAGTATTTTATAACACATTTGCTCGTAAAGAAGCTCTTATTACACCGATTTCAGTATCGTAATGTAATAAGTTTCGCACTAGTGCGGTAATGTAATTTAACAATTAGTTATCATTTGAATCTATGGACAACATAGGCCTTTAGCCCGTTAGTACCAAGGGAAGAGAGGGTTGGTAGTATTATTTTGATGAGCCCATCGCCGCTCTATGCTGTTGGATGTATGTGCAGTCTTTAGTCCGTTAGTCTCCTTTTACGACACCCAAGGGAAGAGAGGGGTTGGTAGTATTATTTTAATGAGCCCATCGCCGCTCTATGCTGTTGGATGTATGTGCAGTCTTTAGTCTGTTAGTCGCCTTTTACGACACCGAAGGGAAGAGAGGGGTTTGTGGTATTATTTTGATGAGCCCATCGCCGCTCTATGCTGTTGGATGTATATGCAGTATTTAGTCCGTTAGTCGCCTTTTACGACAACCAAGGGAAGAAAGGGGTTGGTAGTATTATTTTGATGAGCCCATCGCCGCTCTATGCTGTTGGATGTATGTGCAATCTTTAGTCCGTTAGTCGCCTTTTCGGACTTTTTTTCCTCACAAATATGTTATAAAACGTCGTATGGCATACGTGCGCTTTGATAATTACAGCCTCTGCTTTCTTGTAGCCCTCGCCTACGGCTCGGGCCAGCAATATCGCCTCGGCTGTAATTTTCATCTTACCGCACTTATATCATAATGTACTATTACACAAAAATAATAGTTCTGTAATTGAGAGCGAGGGTATCGAACAAGTGCATAGCGCTCTTCGCGGTCGCATAGCGTCGTACCGTGTTCAATGCGAGGACGCTGAAGAACGTATGCATGTGTTTGCTCCTGCAGATTTTTTATCGCAATTGCGCCTCCGCGTGAAACTTTTACTCTCAGCCCGAATTGAGGCTTATACAAACCTTAAAGTAAATTTCGAATTGTTTTCTGAATTTTTTCTGCATAAGGATGACTCGATTTCAACGAAATCTTTTGCTACTGAAAACATTATCTTACATAAAAGTTATAATTTTGATGCTATGTATACAAACATTAGCCATAAAATTTGTAAAAAAGTTGAAGAATTTGAGGAAAGAGATAGTGGTTGGGCTTACTTACGAAGCTTGTATCTAGAAGTAAATATAAACAAATATAACCCGTTGAGAGCCTCAGGTTACTTAGATTTACCTAACGCTATAAAAAACAAACGTGCATGTATCAACATTAAAAATTCGGATGATTACTGCTTTTTATGGTGTGTCATGGCATCACTTTTTCCTGCAAAAAATAACGCAAATCGAACCACCGCATATCCGCATTTTGAAAGTGTACTTAAAGTTAAAAATATGACATTTCCAGTAGGGTTCACAGATATAAGAATTTTTGAAAAGAATAATCCCAACATAAGTATTAATGTTTATGGCCTTAAAAATAGCAGTAAGGTTGTTGGACCTCTGTACAAATGCGAATTACGTAAAAGACATCACGTCAACATGCTTTTTCTCGAAAATGGAAAACGTACGCATTACTGTCTAATTAAAGATTTAGCTAAATTACTTCGCAAGCAGTTAACTAAACATCATTCCAAAATATTTTTATGTGAGGATTGTATGATATTTTTTGATAACAATCTTAAACTCGAAGCCCACGTTTGCAGTGGTGTAGCAACAATTTTACCTAATCAAGGAACTCGAATACAATTTGAACATTATGAACGCATGCAAGACATGCCTTTCGTTTTATACGCAGACTTTGAATCTTTGTTAGAGCCAGTTGAACCAAATTCTGAAACAAGTTGCACAACGATTACGCAAAAGCATGTACCAGCTGCATTTGCTTACTACGTTGTATGCTCCTACGACAGCTCCCTTAATAAATATGTGTCTTATCGAGGACCTGACTGTGTGAATAAATTTTTTGATAACCTTCTATCTGATATAACTGTAATTTATAATATTTTGCATTCATCGATCCCTATGTTCTTAACAGATAAAGATAGAACCAATTTTGCTCAAGCTAAAAACTGTTATCTTTGTAACAAAATATTATTTGACGACAAAGTAAAAGATCACTGTCATCTTACTGGACGATATCGTGGTGCAGCTCATTCTTATTGTAATATAAAATATTGTTTGCCTAAGTTCGTTCCCATATTTTTTCATAATTTAGCTGGTTACGACAGTCATCTTTTCATACGACAGTTAGGAGAATTATCAGGTAGGATACAAGTGATTGCAAAAAATAAAGAAAATTACATATCGTTTACCAAATTTTTTCGAATTAGTAACGAAGCTATCATACCTGTTCGTTTTGTCGATTCTTTTAAATTTTTAGGCACAAGCCTAGAGAAGCTAGTTGCAAATTTAAATACAAATGATTTTAAACATCTATCTTTTTTTTTTCCTTCTCAGGAACATTTTAATTTACTTAGACGTAAAGGGGTTTATCCTTACGAATACGTCACTACTTGGAGTTCTTATGATGAAGAAGAAATACCTCCTTATAAATGCTTTTTTAGTAAATTGCACAATTGCAACGTATCAATAGTAGATTATGAACACGCAAAAAGAGTATGGCAAACCTTTGAATTACGGAGCCTTGGAGAATACACTGATTTATATCTTAAGTCAGATGTACTCTTACTAGCGGACGTCTTCGAAAGTTTTCGAAAAACGTGTAAGACGAATTATAAACTGGATCCTTCTTTTTACTTAACAGCACCTAGCCTAAGTTTTGACGCTATGCTATTAAAAACAGATGTTAAATTAGAATTAATAAATGATTTGGAAATAATAAGAATGATACAAAAAGGCATACGCGGTGGTATATGTTTATGTTGTACAAGATATTCGAAAGCCAATAACAAGTACTTACAAACTTATGACCCCGCAAAAAGTGATAACTTCCTTGTTTATATTGATTGTAATAATCTTTATGGTTATGCTATGTGCGCTTATTTACCTCATTCAAATTTTAAGTTATTAAGTGAACTAGAAATTTCAAAAATTGATTTTCATAATATACCCATTGACGGGGACATTGGCTATATACTCGAAGTAGACTTAGAATACCCTTTCCATTTGCATAATTATCATAACGATTTTCCATTCTGTGCTCAAAAATTTGCTCCTCCAGGATCTAAAACTTCGAAATTGATACCAAACTTATACGATAAGTTTTTGTATGTCATTCATTTTTCCCATCTGAAAACATGTCTAAAACATGGTTTATTGCTAAAAAAAATACATAGAGTAATTCAATTCAATCAGAGTCCATACTTAAAACAGTACATTGATATGAACACTGAGTTACGAAAAAAGGCCAAATCTATATTTGAACAAGATTTCTTCAAACTTTTAAATAATAGTATATTTGGTAAAACACTAGAAGACACCGAGAAAAGGGTCAGCGTGAAGTTGGTTAATAAGTGGAATGATGAAAAGAATATAACAAAGAAAAGTTTCGGTGCTGAGCAACTAATAGCTCGACCAAATTTCCATAGTGCTACTATTTTTACAGAAAATTTTATAGCTGTTCAAATGAAACCCGAGACAATTACTTTAGACAAACCCATATATATTGGCTTTTCTGTATTAGAAATATCCAAAAGTCATATGTTTGATTTTCATTACTCTATTATGAAACCTTTTTATCGGGAAAAATTAAAGCTTTGTTATACGGATACTGACAGTTTTCTTTATTCAATAGAAAGCAAAGATTTTTATACAGATTTAAAGTTGAATTTTCTTAGATATTTTGATACTAGTAATTATCCATTAAATAACTGTTACGGTATACCTGGTCTTAACAAAAAAGTACCAGGTCTTTTCAAAGATGAACTAGGTGGAAATTTAATTTCTGAATTTGTTGGTTTACGATCAAAATTATACTGTATAAAAACAGTACAAGAGGAGTTAAAAAGGGCTAAAGGTATACAGAAACAGGTTTTGAAAAACGTACATTTCGAAGATTACAATAACGTATTAAACAAAAATACTTTTTTAAGAAAGAAAAACATAATTTTTAAATCCTTAAAGCATGAAATATTTACCCAAGAACAGAACAAGATAGCTTTGTCAGGTAATGATGACAAACGCGTAATATTAAAAAATAAAATATCTACTATGTCTTGGGGCCACTGGGATTATATATTTTAGCAATTATTTTTTTCACTGTGTTTTTAAATTCTATTATTTAGATATATGACTATGATTTAGATATATTATATTAGAGTTATATTATACTTAAGGCTTGAGAAATAAAAAAATGTATTATTATTTATTACCATTACTAAGATTCATTGGTTGAATTTAAAATAATATTAACTTTTTATAAACTATTGTAACCAGTTTTTCAATATACTTAAGTAGGTACATATAATGAATATTTTGATTTATAAAAATTGTTAAAAAATATGTAAGTTGTTGCTTTTGCTCAGATTCATTTATTGTTTGAATAGGAAATCTAACTTAGATTATGAAATGTAATGTAAAATTTACTCTACCCAGCTGTATTAATATACCTAATAAAATATAAAAGTAACCGACTAACTTGCATTTTTATTTAATTTATTATATATCTTTGTATAATAAAACATTGACGGTAAATAAGTAAGAAAATTCTAACGCAAACAAGTTTGAACAAGTCAAATTCAGAGTAGGTTGTACTCTTCTGATTATAAGGTAATATGAAACCTAATTAATACAAATCAGGTCACGTTATTGGCAAGTTAATCATTCTTTAATAATATCAATTCTTTCTTTTTATTTTGCTGAAATGTCCATTAATTACATGTTTTACTACCTATATTGTCTTGCTGTGTCATCATGTACATTAATATAAATGGGTTTCAAATTAGTTTCAATTTCAATTATTAAAGTGAAGGCGTCAGTAGTCCAGCTAGATAATATCAACATGGTAAGTTTAAATAATTTTGTATGATTATAAATTAATTTTATTTGTGTTGTAATTGTGTCGTTATTTGGTGAAAAGTGGGTTATGGTAAAGGACTGCTTTTGCTGTCCTCCTTGCGTAGTCGCTGACTAACCCTTCGGGGATAATAGTCGTGGTTTTATGTATGTAATAAACTATTTTATTTTATGTTTTAGAATACTCAAGAGAACCTGGTGTCGCTCAGCATCAACAAGGAGTTCGTACAACCGTCATCTCCCACTTTTGAACAGAACGCTCAAGATATGCTCGAGGGATTTACAGAGGAGTATCCGAATTGGAGAGCAGATGAACGGCGAGGCGATTCCCCGCTGTATAACAAGGTGGTGAATAATATCACCAAGAAGAGACTTCGAAAAAGAAGAAGTTATCTGAAGCATTCTCATTCTTACGTGATGAAAAGTACGCCGATTCAAGGTCGTCGATTAATTAAGATTGAAGTGGTGGACTTCGAAACAAATCATACTGATCCATTATTATCTGCGCAGTATGTGGTAACAGAGCATATTGACCCCATAATGGATCAAACAGAGGCTATCATTAGCAATATATCAAAAAAAGTTTGTGGATATAGTTATAGTTTTTAAGAAATTCTAAAATAAATATTATTGAATTGAATACTAAGATCGTTTCATTCACCCTTTTTACTTTTAGTAATTAAACAAAAAGATATTTATACACATTTGATTTATTGAGGAAAATACTTTATTACATTAATAACTCAATTAACATTTAAAGTGTACCACTTTTTTAGACACAGAACATTTTTTAAAGCACACATTTTTTTATGGTACTCACAATTAAATTTATTTACATCTACATGGTAATCACTATATAATTTTAAAAAGTTAGGACAACCTATTTCTTCCAACTCCATTATTTCACAATCTTGACATAGCTCGCGAACCCATATTCCTTTTTCCAATCCCTTTACTAATACCTTCTTACTGCTTAAATACGGAACTATTATTCGTCTAAATTCACGGTAATCAATGAATCCCTGACTCCATTTGAGCCCGCGATTCCTTTCTAACCACCGGATTTGCTTCTTTTCTTCATCTGTTAGGTTTTTAAAAGCATATGGTGGCTTAATTAAGAACGTCTGCGTATGGTTTTTAGTTGCTATTGATAACTCTTTTACAATAAAATTATTTTTCAAATCCTTAAATCCTTGCACATCCACTATAATAGTATCGTTATTCATGATAGCTTTTTCACAATGTTACTCAGTGGTTTATATTCAAATATGCAATCGTTCAGTATAAGGCAGTATGCAGCGGTCTGATCAGGTATCTCTTGATCTGTTTCGATTTCTACTCTTACGTCGATTGATCCCTTCAGCATTTCTTGTTGGCGAGAACAGTCAACAACGAATAAAGGAGCAATATCTTTAAACTCTTTTAAACTCGACAACGGTTCTGATCGACGTCCGTGATAATACTGCTGAAACCTTGCATACTGTTCGTATATTAATAAAAACTTGTTGTCAGAGAAATTTATGTTAAGTCCTTCGTAGGGGTAATATGATGAATTTAAAAACACTCTTACGTCACGAACATTGCAATGGTCGAACTCAGCCATTGACATTTGAGCATTATGTTTTCGGTTTGTTTGTAAGGCAATAATAACAAATCGAGGTTTCTCTGTTTGCGATGAAGTTTTAATAGCCCAAGTATGCTTACGTGTCTTGGGTAGTAACGGATATTCATACAAGTCCCAGTTACGAAACGCTAGTGTAATGGCTCGATCTTTTTCTAAATGCTTTAATAAATTAATTCTCTCTCGATCTGACACTTTAATATGTGGAACACGCCAAACGATTTTATTTATTGTTATATTTTCCACTATTTGCTCTTTACTCAATTTTATTGCATTGACATTTGTGTTGCTCCTCAACAGTACTAACTCATGTTTACAGTTAATTAAAACTTTTTCATAATCTTCTGCAAATCCTAATATTTTATTTAATGGTATGGAGACAGAGAAAACTCCGTTTGTAACATTGGTTATTCCTGCAGGAGACCAACCCCAAACTTTTGCACTTTTGGATTCATTTTCATTCAAAGACAAATAAGACTTCATTGTCGTTGTGATACCTGCATTTTTTATTTTATCTATTTCTATTCCATTTAACTCATATCGAATATCTTGGAATAGAAATAACGCAGGATTGTTTACAAAATGCACACTTGTTACCTTTTCTTTAGTGGTACTGTTATATACATCAGCTTTACCTTCAATATACAAAGTGCTGCGTGACGGCAACACATACAAATCTTGCTGATTGATTGGTATTCTTATTTCATCATTATTGTTGAAACTTGTTACATACGGCTTATACGAATGATATTCAAAACTCTCGATACTGTTATCGTATGACGTTGGCTGAGATATATTTAATATGTTCATTTTAACAAGCCTACTAGCTTTAGAAATTCTTTATTATTTTTAGTAACCTTCTTTTTTAAGTCAAACGGTGTTCTTTTACTTATTGCTCTTTTGGAACTGACTTGAACACCTGATGAGGTAGGGTTTTTATTAAAATTAATCATTTTTTTCTAAAATGTAAATAAAGTTGTACGTCTTCTCCACGTAAATTAATCTGTCTATTATCAGCGTCTAACAACCTAATATTAATTGCACTAATTGAACTTTGATTGACTGGAAAATAGATTAAGTTTTTAGGAATTTCAATAATTCTATAACCGGGTGGTACATTAGGCACAAACTCATAAATAATATGGCTTGCTTTCCCATTCACGAATGATCCGCTAACTACGTCACATTCGATGCGTACGATGGTTGTTGCTAAAATACTGACTGGGTACTGAGACTCACAACTTATATTTGCCTTAATTGTGTCGTTAGCAAAACCTAAAATTCTACCAATGGAATTATTTTTCTCGAAATGAACATCTTCTGAACAAAATATTTTGGTTTTGAGAGTATTATTATTACAAGTCAATTTTAATGCAGTGTTCTTAATGTTGCTTTTTAAAAATTCGCAAATATCTTGAAGTTCATATGATCCTTCAGGAATTTCGATGAACTCATTGATACCGTAATAAAACTTATTGTTCCTTTCGTCTATATTAGGAATAGAATTAAAAGTAGAAAAGTATATAAGTCCGCACTCATATTGCCCACGTAATTCTAAAGTTGGTGAATAGTTAGTTATTAATGAGGCTCCTTGCCCAGTTATGGATACAGTGAAAGACATTTTTATACTGTCAAGTTATTTTAATTGTAACCTATATAAATGATTTTTCCAATACTTTCTTAAAAATAATAAACAAAGATGACCACAGTTTACAGTACCGAAAGATTGATACTGTTTGTAATTATAATTTATGTGCCTATCTTTCAAATATTTTATTAATTCTAATGGAGGTTTTAAGTTACCAAAACTGTTAAAATATTCACAGTAATTATTTTCTTTTACATAGGCTACCCAATGAGTTCCAGGATTTGAAGAACTATCTAAATTAAGAATAGCACACTCAATTTTTCTTGGTTTTGAGGGTAACGTATCTCTCATAAAAACGCCACGAAAATATGGAATATCAACTGAGTGCTTTAATATATCTAAATTAGTAAGTGCTCGTTTGGGTAACCGTTTAATTAGTTTTTTGGAGGTTGCAAGTACAAGCCCGCTCCTTTTTTGTGAGACTTCAAATACAACCCTTTTCCAAGTGCAACAGCTTCCATCATCTTGTTATGTCGTTCTGATTCTTGAAGATTTTTTTGAGCGACCTTGTAATCGTTAACAGCCTTTGTTATACCTGCAGCACCCCCAGCGAGTGAACCAAGAGCTGATAAACCAGCAAAGATTGGTATGAGGGGTAACAACCCACCAGTTTTCGGAACAGGAATGCAGCGTGGGAAGCGTATTCCTTTTATATTAGAAAACACTTTTTTTGCAGCTGCATGCGCATATTTTATAGCCGTGCGGTTATCATTACATTTTATTTTTTTCATTTGCTTTTGAATTTTTTTAACACCTTTCATGAATGACCGCACTCCTGCTCCGGCTTTAAGTTTTGCTTTCATTGCATTTTTTACTATCCATGATGCAATCTTTTCTCCTTTCCCAGCATCTTTCGATTTCAATCTTTTCTTTGCCATATTTAAAAGTTCTAAATCGGCGTTTTGTCTAACGTTCCAATCTTTATTATTGTAAGCAATATCGTGATACAAGCAAGCTTCATCCAATTTATTTATTCCTCGTTCACCTCTTAGTAAGCGTTTTTTAAGTTTTGTTCCTGGACCACAAAACTGATATCCAGGTAAGTGTAACTCGAACGGAATGTTATCTATTAAATTGTTGACAATGCCGCTTCCTTCCTTCATTGATGTTCGTAAAGTGACTGTACAACATAATCAGGCGATATTTATATTAAGTCATTAATAATTTTCTGTCAACCCAACTGTTTTCACCATCACTGAGACCCAACCATTTGACAAAGAGTTTGTTTCCTTTTTTCTTTAAAACTTTTTCAATAAGATATATATCGGGAAATTGGGTTCTTTGCAGTTCGTATCCGTAAAAAGATCCTAAAATGATTTGCTTATGTTTGTCTTCTAAGTGGTATGTGACAGGATTTGTATGGTTAACTTTCACAACGTTGAAGATTTCTGTTGACCAGTTGGGAGTATAACCTTTGTAGAATTCACCTTTGTATTTACTAATCCGAACATGATCACCAACACGGTACTTATTTTTTTTCGTTATGTTATTATTTTGTGATTTGATGATGTTGTACTTTACAGTTGTCTGATTTCTTTTGTCAACATCAATAGGTTTAAATTTTGTTATACGATGAACAGTGTTATTATAGCTTTGTACCACGTTTTTCAAATTTTTATTTATCCACTGGTATTGACCGCATAAGCTAAATAGCTTATAAAGGTGACCTTTTAGCGTTCTAATTACTCTTTCAACAATTGCTGCTTTTTTCACAGAATAAGTGGAATAATGGTTAATGTCATATTTTTTCATCAACTCTTTAAAGTTTTCATTATAAAACTCTTTACCTAAATCTGTTTGCAAATTTTTTGGTTTCCGAGACGAATTCAATAATATATTTTCCATTGCGTTGGTGACATTAATTTTATCTTTACTCTTCAAAGGATTTGTCCAAACGTATTTCGATAAAGTGTCAATAACTACTAAAACATATTTATATCCTTTATTAAATTGTGAATACTTTTGAAAATCCATAAGGTCAGCTTGCCATGAATCATCTACTCCTTTTATAATTGTACATCGGCGAGGAAAATTTCTTCTCGCCGCTCTGTGAATTTCTTCTACTATATCTCTTTTACTCATTTTTGTTTGACTTTGCTTGAATCATACGGTCTATTTCTGTTTTTGAGTAAAACATAGTAGACAAGCGATTGGAAGTAGCTGATTCTAAGTTCTGGATGTAAATTTTTACACGACTATTAACTTTATTTATTTCATTCCTTAGATCTTGTACAGTTTTATCCAAATATGCCTTATTTACAGCTTCATCGTCCTTGTCTGGAGATGATAAACCTTTAAGTTTTGATGATTTTAAGTCGTATTCGCCCGTTTCGCACTTTTTTAACGTATCGTTTATGGTATCGATGTATTCAGATAACCTCAAACGTTTATGAATGTGATGACCGAATTTATCTATATTCATTATAATCTCGAAGCTTTGCTTACTGCGAGTATACTGCTTAATTTTCCCCGTGCTATTTGTTTATATTCCATATTTATGATGCCCGCTTCGCGCAGTTCTTCAATTATTGCAACGATTTCATTATCCAAACCCGTGTTACCAGCAGCTTTTGACGCAAGCAGTAATTTCAATCGTTCTATTAATTCATTTGGATCATCCCAATAAACTAAATCTGTATTTGTTTTAACTTTTTTAAAAAGATTGATACCTTTTCCCTGTGGAGGACTCTCAGTACTAGTAGGTTGTTTAGAGAATTTAAATAATGGTTTTATAATACTCATGTATTTAAACCCTTTATTGCTGTTTATTGGTTTGGCAGGATCAAAGTTACGTCTGTGTGCATTAGTATTGATAAGTAGTAGCTTGTAGTTTTCAAGGTCGTCATCTGTAATAACATCTAGATTTGGTACCTTTTTATATAATAGTTCTTTTAAGCCAAGAGTCTTTTCAAAAGTAATGTTTCCAACTTTAAGAATTCTACCGTCATCATGAACGCGAGTGTTTCCAAGCTCAAGTTTCCCTCGCTCATTTCTAATTCCAAAAGGTATGGCATTAAATACTTCAGATGACGTAGACCATGAGGAAGACTCATCTTGATTTATAATGTTTGGTGATGATTGGAGGGACTTAAAAGAACCTTTACTTACATCATGGTTCTTAAAAGGTGACGTAGTTAGGATTTTGTCTGATTTTTGTGGTGTGTCTTGATATTCCTCTTCATCTACACTATTAGAATCAATATATTCTTCACAAGAAGAATACGACTTCTCGCTTTCATTTTTCCTGTTTTTTTTTGATATGGGATCATAAAGCTTTACTTCCTGTAAGTTCTTTTCATCATTTCTATTCGCTAAAATGTTAAGAGGGTCAACAATAGGTTTAAATATTGTTTCCAGGGTAACATTGTTAGAATTTTTAGCATCGTTTATTAAGTCTACCTTCCTTTTAACAGCTGATGCTGATTTTACAATTTGTTCTTTTAAATCTCTTTCCATTTCAATAAATAGGTTTCCTTTCAGCTTTAAGTCACAAATGAAAGTGATTTTATGGCATAATTACAACTGCTTTTGTACATTAATCTAATTCTATAAACGTATCAAATGTCTTCCTATAACATCCTTTGTTTCGTTCACAATCCTTATTTATTACAAGATAATTGAATGGTTTCTTCCAAACAGTTGAGCACATTTCTCGAAATTGTGACCAAGTCATGTCCGACCCTACGTGTTCATCATATACGTGTTTCAAATTTACATCGTCCTGCTTAAATAATATAATTAGGTTAGAATTGTCCCTAATAAGTTGTTTTGGTACTTTTGTATAAGTTTGATTAATATAAAAACAATCGATATTTTTATGACGTCCCATAGCAAAATAATCTCGGATGTGGTTTTGGTTTTCACAAGCAACATCATCAAATATAATAATCGAGTCAGACAAAGCATCATGTGGACTCAAAACTTCGGTGTTGTCATTATATTTATGATACGATGTACCTGCAACCATATTTAATACTTTTTCTAAAAATATGTATTTAGGTTGATACAAAGATTTTGAATAAACATAAAGGTTGCGGAACCGTGGACCATCTGTATGTAGTAATAAACTAATTACTAAGTTTGTCTTTCCACAATTCGAAGGGCCGCAAACAATACAACGGATACTGTTCGGCAATAAGTTGCCATGACGTTTTAACTCATTTGATGATGGTGGGCAAATGCATTTTAATTTTAATGACTGTTTTTGTTTAACAAATCTCATAGCAGCTGTTTTCTTATTGACCACAGTGTTTCGGGAGTTTCAATAAAATGACTTTGAAGCATAGCGCTTAAACATATATACGAGCGAATGGCAGTGATTTTCAAAAGTAATATTGGGACATTCTAGATCACTTTTTAACGACATTGATCGAACGTCAGTGAGATCAATGGAGGAATATTGGGAATTTTCAAAAGTAATATTGGGACATTCTAGATCACTTTTAACGACATTGATCGAACGTCAGTGAGATCAATGGAGTGAAAAGTGATCTAGAATGCCCAATATTACACTACTGTGGTTTTATAGCAACGTGTCTTATCAAACCTCTTAAAATTTACATTGATCAGAATGAAAATATTTTACAATATTTAAAAATATTTTGTTTTTTGCGGGTTTGATTTCCGCCTGAGGTAGACATTTTATTCAACGTTTCGTTATCTTTGAGTTTATTTTAGCGTTTTTTAACGCAAATAAACAAATATTACGAATCTTGTTTTATTTTATTTGTTATTTTGCAATCACAAAGCTACATTGAAACTGGAGGTGGAGCGGTAGCACCTGAAAAATAACGATTTGATGTAGATGACACTCTCAGCTGCCAAGACATTGGTTTCTTCTTCATTATTTAAGAGGCCTATTACATCTCGAATGTGATTTTTACGTAAAACGCCCATTTTAGCATTTTGTAATAATTTTGCACTAGTATTCATCGTTTTTATCGAAATAGGATAATATAAATTCATGCATAATATTACAAATCTCCACTCTGCGAGAATAAGCTGAGTTCGGACGGCCGGCGCATCATATTTTGTAGTAATTTTGCAGTTCTATTTATTAATTTTATCGAAATAGGATAATAAATTCTTTATAAAATCTTTATTCCTCATTAAGTAACAATCATTTGGATATAAATTTTGCTCAATTATATTATCGTAGATAGGAGAAATTCACAGTTAACTTAAAGCGATTTTCGAATTTTTTTGGTTTAAAATATTTTTTCTATGAATGATTTTTTCTATATAAAATGTCTAAAAATTCCGAGGTCGCTACGCACTATACGGCTAAATAAGAGAAAACATTGTAATTTTTTATTAAAAAATACAGGTAGTTAAATCGATGAGCTCAAAAAAGTGCCTTCGCGCATTTTATGAAAAACTTTCCCTGCAATTTTGGGTTTAATTAAAAAGTTAAGCAAATTTACAAATATTAAATAAGTCAAAACTATAATACAATAATAAAAAAATATTTTCCAAAACACATAGTTACATACATTACTTAGTAATCGCTTTAAGAGACGATTTCCTATTAATTTAATAGGAAAATCACATTTTTAAATATTTGCACACCAATAAACTGGAGGAATGCATTGGCTCAAATGTAATAATAATAAGAACTGTACCTGTACCTGTATTTTCGCAAATAAAGATATTATGATTATAATTAAATGTTTTAATCATAATCATAATACCTTTAGCCTAACCTGGCGGCCTAGCAAGCGCAATACGAGAACTCTTCTCGACCCGCTTTCTCGTGTTTTATTTAAATAAATAAATAAATAAACTTTCCTACACTCACACCAATTATCTAGCCCAAGAGAAGCTTCATTATGAAACTTGTTAGGATGGTTACTAGACAACGGATAAACATACTTAAAATACTTAAACACATACTTATTATACATAGAAAACACCCAGACCCGAGACAATTTTAGAAAAACAATAATTTCTAAATTGACCCGACCGGGGATCGAACCCGGGACCTCAGAGATGGCGACACCATGAAAACCGGTGTACAAACCACTCGACCAAGGAGGTCGTCAAATTTTTCTATATTTAATGTCTATCGACCCTAAAGACACATGGATGCGCTTAGAACTCTACCTAATATGTCAAAAATAGACTTAATAGTAGTTTTTGCATAAACTGCGGTATTTTGGTCTACGAACCTTAACATGACAACTTAAAATCATTTGTGGTCTCTCGTCCGCGACATATCTCATGCTGCGCATGCTAGGCCTACCTACTGGGGGGGACAGAAAACGATTTCCAATGTTATATTTTATTTGCGGCACACATACATTACAAGAAATAGATCTAATTACATAAACAAAAATAAAAATAAAATTAGTGAAAGTTAGCGAACTAAAAATAAAAATTAAATAATGCTAGTGACCTGGTAGAGTTGGGTGATGAAAGTGAGTTTAGGTCGGTATATTGTGGGTGTGTGTGATGTGTGATGGTTATGTAAATATTTATACTGTAATTTGCAAGAGGTTTGCTGCGTCTTGGTAAGACAGCTTTAAAAGCAGTTGGTATACTAAAGATTTTGTATCCCGGACAGTAGAAGATCTAAAATCTAAGAGGTTGGACATTTTGTTGTTTAAATGAGGAAAAATAAAGACGATAAATCGATGCGCAAAAGAGGTTTTCGTAGGTTGGATTGGCATTTTAAGTACTCTTTTTTGAGCATTTCCGCGTATTTAGTGTATGAGATGACTGATTTATGCACTGAAACCACAACTCTCAGTATAAACAACTTTCTCACGGTAAGTACGTCAGCCTCGTCATACAGAGAGGCAGTGGGGTAGCGGAAACTTTTAAAGAGAGCTATTTTTAAGACTGCCCTTTGAGCTCTTTCTAGGACAATAAGTTAGCTTTGCGAGGCGCCATCCCAGGCAAGGATGCAATAATTTATAATAGATTGTTTTATCACTGTTAATGTATTTTTGTTTCTGAGATCAAGAGCGCCAAAATTGGCCATTTTACGCAAAAATCACAGTCGAGATGTAATAGGCCTCTTAATACCGTAGACTTCTTTTGATCTTTAAACATAAAAAAAATATTCCTAACAACGCGACACAACATACAGCGCAACAATTTTCCCCACTTCCCACATAAACAGGGTAAAGTCAACAACTCTTTTCCCAAAAGAAATCATAATAAACCCACGCCTACTTTATTATAAGTTATCAAAAGACGCAATTTATAACTTAACCCTGAGCAAACTTCGGCGGAGGGTTGACCCCAGCTCGCCACAGCCAGTTCAGAGGAAAAATTAGAAAAGTTCCTTGTCATTACTCAAAAAGTACAAAATCTGTCTCGGATACTTATTATTCCTTTATAAATTTATTTTAGTATAATCTGCTAAGTGCTCTGATTTATTAGTCTGTCTACCTTTTAGGATTTACAGTCTTTTAATTTTTATGGAGACAATTTTAGGTTGGCTACTTATGGCCTATAACAGCCTAATTGGTTTTAAGAAATTTGGTAGTTCCTCAGACAGCTGTGACTTGTTTAATCTCGCAGGTTTTCTAGGCACCACGCGAGCGTGTCCTCATATCTTACTAGATTCTTTGAGGCATTCATCGATAAAAGATAATCTAAAGCAAAGGAACTCCACTCGGATTGACCACATCGTGAGGGAGGTAAAAGAGCTCAAAAACATTACTGGTGCAGAGTGCGTATAAACCGCGTTCGTCCTTTAAGATGCTATGATTAAAATATCCATAATATCGAATCTTTTTGTTCAGCCTATCGCCACCCAATGCTGAATGAAGGTCTACGTTTGCACACCATCTTCCTTTGTGGTCAGACATACGAAATCCACTTTTCCAGCGACTTGATTTCAATAATTTATCGAATCATTAACGATAAAATTAACATGGTGCAAGAGTTTTTACAAAATCAAATTGAAGATAAAATGTAGACACACATAAAATTTGCCCTAGAAAACTAGTGATAACAAAAGTAACGAAAACATAGAACGCTAACAAACAATGAAAAAAAAAAACAAAAAAAGCAAAGGTTATTTGAGGTCGAACAGGTCAAAACTCAAACATGGAAATAATATTAGAGGAAGGAACGTAAACCTCTGACATTTTTTTTGGAAATCTTCTTGTATCACACAGGGTCTAAGGCTCATCTTACTTCCCAAGGTCCAAGAGTGCGATGGGCTCACCACCTACCAAGCTAAACACGCGTGCAGTTGTTATTTGCTGAAACGTAGCATTTTAGAGATAAAAGTCGTGAGTGTATCTTTAGTAAAAAAAATCTCAGCCCCAACACCACACTTTCACAATATTGTTATACTGTGAGTTCATTTTCATGAAACGCACTTGAGTGCAAAATTACAAATTAATTTTGGGCCGACTAACACTTCAGTCTCTCTCTGACCACGAAACCTGTAAAGGGTTCGTTACGACAGGATGAAAAGCAAAATATGCTGATCGCATAAAGTGCTTCATTTTAATTATTTAACTACGTCAGCTTCCTGAAAAGTAACAGGCAGCAGATTAATTGTTGCCACACTCATATGTACTTAAATCGTATAACATTGTCAAAAGTTCTGCGTCTGCTATCTGAAACTTATCAGGGAGTTGCGTGTAAGTATGTTTGACTAGTCAAAAGGTTAGCTAGCTTAGGACACAATCTATACAAACCGGTTGGACGGTAACTTTGAAGGCAGTTAATGAAACTTTCAACAAATCCGTAGGGAAAGTGGGTGATAGAATTGATTTTGGTTTGGCAATTTGAAGGGTATTTTGCGAACGATCGTGTGTCGTGGACTTGCGAGAGATTACTTTAAGATGTTAAGGCAATTCGATATTGCATTAAAAAGTATCAGGAAGATACAGATGAATTGAATTAAAGATCCAACGGTGACTGTTCTGACGCTATAGAAAAAAGAGAAACGAGGTTCCAAAGCTGTGGTATTTGTCGACCTCTCCGGAATATAGGAGCTGATTGATCTCTTGCTGAGTTTTTTGCCTGTCTTTTTCAAAGCATCAGTTATATAGATAGATCATTTTACTAAACTGTTAAGCATTTCATTAATATATCTTTGTGTGAATAGGTAACAGTTAATCTGACTATTAACCTTAAAAACGTCCTAACAGCGACACAATAAATTACAAGTAGTACAGTAGTACCTCTTAATAATACAAAATAGATTGTATCCAAAATGGAGTCCAATTTAATCCAAACCTTCAACCCTCAAGATCGAATTATATCGACAACAGAGATCACAATGTACCCTTTTCAATTCAACGACAATTAGGTCACGGCAAGCAACACAGAGATTTGTCCTTTCACCTTAAACATAATAATAGCGACGCGGTGTGCCATATTTATATTCATCACACGCTTTAACCCACCGGCCGCTGCGACAACAGATTGGGCCTATTATGGCCGAACAATATCGTGCGGTCTCCACAAAATTCAATGTCAGCTTAGGGTTAGAAAGGTTTTTTGTAGAGGTCCCAGTCACTATTTTGCGTCCGGTAAGAGCTTTTATGGAGAGATATCGAGATGAAAAATTCAGACGAAATATCTGAGTGTACGGCGCACGCAATACACGTTTGAGTCATTGGCCCTTCATTGGCCCTCTTGAATGGAGGTCGTACGCTTCGATACCTCTCAGTGTATCGAACGATAGGACATAAAATGCATATTGATGCGTAAATAGAGCTACTAGCACACTCTGTAAAGGAATAGCAATGCAAAATGTTACTAGAATATATTGCCTTTCCTACTTCCTTCCGTCCTTGTTGTTTTGTCTTTTTCTTTTTCTTAGTAAAATACTAAGCCCGCCAACGAGTATACGGATGAAAAGTGACTACTGCAGCCCATAGAAGCGCGCAATATCAACGGCATCACGCGCGCGTTGTCGACCCTGAAACATCAGTTCTTATATGCTTATATAATAAATTAATGTCCTGTAAAACTCCAATTTCTATTACTTACCACATTATCAATACGATAATTGGAAATCATATTTAATTTTATTCCATTAAGTTAACAATTCATTATGATTTATTATTTTTCACCTTTTATCCCAAAAAAACGATAATATACCTATAAATTTTAGCCGTTTGTGTCGCTTGGGGAGAGGCACTTGCCCGCTATTTTTTTCTCGTACCAGGATACGTATGTTTACACAATTCTATGCCCACGGCTTATATTTCGGTTCGACGCGATTCTGTTTCGGCGTGTAGTGGTACTGGGGGTAGCGATGCGCATTTGTCTGGCACAGACTATAAGCTCGTTAGATTAGTTGTTAAGTCTTAACTATAAGTTAGTGAACTGTTTTTTTATTATTATTTGTATTGACGTCAATAAGTGCCTGTAAAGGTTTACATTGAATAAATAATTTGACTTTGACTTTGACTTTGTAATTTCACTGGATTAAGTTGTCTCCTTTTAAATCGGAACGCAGCAAAGTAAAACAATGCAATGCAATATTTTCATCAGCTTAAGACAGTCCCACTGCTGTGCACATGTTTTATTCGGAATTCATACGGGTTGCTTTTCAATATCGAACCTTATTGCTATGTATTTAAGGACGCTTTTCGGAAAGTCGTCGAGCACCGTAACTTCGTTTTTAACCAATTTCGCACCACTTTTTCACTAAATAGCGACTGCACATGTGCTCAGCTAGACAGGTGATGAGCCCATCGCCGCATTTATCTGTAACGATTATTTTTTATTACATCGGGTTGCAACCTCTATTCAAAGACTGTTTAGTTTCGAACAAGGATTGTATTTTTGTAGCTGTTACCTGTTTTATAGATCTTTGTATAAAATAAAAAAGATATCGTTACTTTACTACCGTAGTAACAACACCCATCCTGTTCCTCTGCTGAGCAAAGGACACTATCAGCTTTGTCACAGTATTCTTCACGACATCGTGGACCTACTTTTGGTAAGCGTATTAGCTTATTTAGAGATTCATTAAATATTTTTCATTTTTAAGAAGTCGTTTTTGTTTTCCAAGAAAACCAGCTTCCCGCGGTAAGTCAAGAAGATGATAAATTCTATTTATTAACCGCTTCAATTTAGAGTTTAATATTGAGTGACGTGCCGTAGTCACTTATTCCGGCTGAGTACACCGATGTCTTGGGGAAGGTGTTTTTTATTCATCAATTTATGCAAATAATCATTATTCAAATAATGTTTGCGCGGACGGAATACAAAGGAGACCTTGTTGACTTCTTACACCACCGGCAAAAAAATATTATACTTACTTTTGTTTTCATGAACGTTTTATAATGCAAATACCTTATATTTAATGTATTAAGGTGTATATTTACATACCTAATTATGTACCTACCGACATTACTTCCCTATTTCTTAACAAGCAAAGTGGTCAACACCATTAAGAGGAAACACTACGTCGAAGTGCATGCAAAATTCTCATACAAAACACAGAAAAACGACATTACGTAGTGCTCTGTTTCCTCTTTCAGAACTGGACCAATTTTAATTACTTTTTGAGCATCGGTTAAAGAAAGAGATTTTCTATGTCTGTATGTTTGATTTTTTTTTAAATCAGCCACTTAATGTTTCTGAATACGCCTTAAAACCGAGTGATTTTGCTAAATTTTGAAGGCTCTCCTGGTTATTAAATAAAAGAGTAAATGCAAAAATATCAAACAAATAGACATAGAAAATCTCTTTCTTTATCTGATACTGAAAAAGTAATAAAAATTGGTCCAGTTCTGAAGGAGGAAACAGGGGACTACGAAACGCCGTTGTTCTGTTTTTTGTATGAGAATTTTGCATGCCACGTCGACGTAGTGTTTCCTTGCTACGTTATTCAAATTCTAGTTTTTATTCATTATCCCCTCAACCGGCCACGTGTAAACCATACGAACAACATAGCAGCCTATTTTATGTTGAAGAGTTGAAAGTAGAACGTGTTTTTTAAACATAAATCACAATGTACACTCGTACGTTTTCTGCAAATGTAAGCTAAACATAATTTAACATTTTATATTAGTATTGCAATATTAACAATTTCTCTAAATGGCTAGTCCTAACAATACGTACCATTTTTTTTGGTGGCCGTAATGGTGAATTAATAATAATCTTAAATAAAAACACAAACACTGACAAATCACTAACTAAAGTGTTGCTGGAGTATGTTCCAATTTGTATGTTATTCCCGTTTAATATTAAACGATCAAAGCTTTCCAAGTAATAAGTATTCAGGAATGAATTCCGGACAGGTATTCAAATGATAATGTCATCGATTTTACCTTTTTATCACACTTTCACGGAAAAAGGTTTTTAATAATAGATGAGAGGAGAACATCCATGTGTGCTACATTACTGTGGCTCAATGGAGTTTGCTTCCGCTGTCGCTGGTTCGAATAGTCGTCAATAATGAAACACGACACATAATGCTCATACGTAAGTAATATAATATGACTCATGACTATTATCCTCATTTTTTATTGTTATTTTATTTTCCATTAGAAGAAATATCCATTTTCGCAGCCTAGCGGGTTCTCTGGGCAAAAACTGAAAACCAGTGCTTTGCTCTTTGAGAAAAGGTATCACAGAGTTTTCGCCCTTTTGCATCGCTACTACCAAACAACAGGTTATTTAAATGTTTTTTTATTTATATTTAGCCACTGTCACGTCCAAGGTGTAATGGTTTTAGCTATCGAAAATGATAAATGATTCTTTAAGGTTTTAAACAGTGACTTCCAAGTATTATCGACGTATCATCAGTATCATGTCGATATAAAAAAAATATTTTTGTTTTTTGTCTTGGAATCTTTGTTTTTGTCATTTTTGTTATCGCTTTTCGTAATTAACTGTTAACTTATTAAAATACTGCGTTTTCTAAGCATTTGGTACGTATTTTAGGTTTTGATATAGTTTTAGCAATGGTTTAGTTCTAAGCTTTTTTGTCAGCTCGGGTAGTCTCGGTCAGCTTCGGCCAACTTTCTGACAGCTGTCAGAAAGGCTGGACGTGAGACGCTATATTGTATAGGCTGGGATGGTTTCGTGGCTAAGCATGTGTATTTATTTGATGCAAATAAATAATTTATCTATCTATTTATCCCCAAAGAGTTAGTCAGAGACTAGGCAATGAGAACAACTGCACATGTGGTCATCGCTGCTTTAGGTTGTTGGATGTATGTGCATTCTCATGGGGTCCAGCCGTTATACATTGAAAAAATTGTTATTCCGGCTTGCACCCAGCCGCGTTGCCCCGTAGTTTCTGTTTTTGTCATGATTTTTTTTGGACAATTTTCTTGAGTAAATACTGTTGAAAACAAAAGTGTTATGTCTGTAGTCCGTTAGTTGCCTTTAGGAGGAAACACTACGTCGACGTGGCATGCAAAATTCTCATATAAAACACAATAAAACGACGTTTTGTAGTCCCCTGTTGTTTCTTCCTTCAGAACTGGACCAATTTTTATTACTTTTTCAGCATCGGTTAAAAAAAGACTTTATATGTCGGTTATGTTTGATTTTTTTTGCATTAAGTCATTTATTTATTAACCAGGAGCCTTCAAAATTTAGCGAAATCCGTTTTAAGGCGTCTTCAGACACATTAAGTGGCTGGTTTAAATAAAAATCAAACATACTGACATAGAAAATGTCTTTCTTTAACCGATGCTGAAAAAGTAATAAAAATTGGTCCAGTTCTGAAGGAGGAAACAGGGGGCTACGAAACGTCGTTTTTCTGTGCTTTGTATGAGAATTTTGCATGCCACTTCGACGTAGTGTTTCTACTTAACGACACCCAAGGGAAGAGTTGGTACTTAGTATTCTTTTAAAAAGAGCCGCACCTACAGCACCGCCAGCACACTCTTTTCTGTAGTAACTATTTTAACCTCTAGGTATTTCGAAGGTATTTGTTAGTACGGTATTTATTAATTCATTTCATTTATTTATTGCATCACATATGTATGTACATTAGGGTCATAATTTTTTTACCTTTATTGGCCAACTACCTACATGAATTAAATACGTTACGTAATCGTTTTACGTGAATGTTACCGGTAACGATCGACAAACAGAACTGTTTGATAAAATCTACATTAACGCAAGCAAAGCCGCAGACAAAAGCCAGTATAATTATAAAATTTGTCCTTTATGCTTTCCGAAACCAATAATCAGATTGTGATGAAATTTTGGTAAGGTGTTCTGGGAATCCACGCGAGGGTGGCCCAAAAATGTGGCATTGCAACGCCTGCCATGTACAGCTATTTAGAAATAATAATATATTTTATACCGGGGACGTCTGAAGGAAAAAAAGCTGGGGTCCGCATCAAAACGATTAAAGGGACGTGCATAAAAAGGTTGATGGATGTAAGAGAAGCAAGCGAGGTGTGTCAGTAGCGCGCAAAGTGGAGATCTATCGTCTCTGCCTACCCCTGTAGGGACTAAGGCGTGAGTAGGACTACCATCCGTCCGAATTAGTCCGGACATGCCCGGACTTTTAGACTCTAACCCGAATTTGTTAAAGTTACTCGCGTCCGTAGGTTAACCCTTGAGACCCTACACGTGACCCCTGGGCGGTGCTAAATGAGTGACACTGATTGAGTGGTAGAGCCACGCTGCGCTGCAGCACGCATTGGGCCGGCTCGCATGGCGTAATACCACCCTCTCACGAATATCCGGCGTGAAATAATGGCACTTGGTGCTCTTGTGTTTCGTCCGGCCATGAGGGTTCCGGAGGCCCATCCCCCCCCCCCCTCTCACAATTCCTATTCCTTCCTTAACCCTATTCCTTCCTTAAAGAACCGCAACGCGCCTGCGATTCCTCTGGTTTTGTTGGTGTCCATGGGCGGCGGTGATTGCTCTCCATCAGGTGACCAGCCTGCTCGTTTGCCTCCTTCTTTTATATAAAAAAAAACTTTGTCCGGCTCTATAATTTGTCCGGATTTTGAAGTATGAGTAACAAAACTACATTTTAAGTAAAATCAAATAAGTCTTTAATGTTTATTAACTTCTCATTTATCTAAAAACAAAACATAAAAAGTGAGTAATGTTTCCGTTTTGTGACTAAAAATCCGGACTTTTATCGAAATGTCAGGCTTTTTGTCAGGACTTTTCAAATTGCTAAATGGTAACCCTAGGCGTGAGCAATATGTAATGGACGTCCGAAGGCACGCTGGGTTGATGACATCATCAGGGTCACTGCAGCACCTGGATGAGATCGGAACAGAACAGAAGGGACTGGCACATATTAAATGAGGGTTATACCCAGCAGTGGGTGGTTGCTGATATGATGATGATGATTATGAATATATTTCACGATTTTTTATAAAATAAAATACTTACCACTCGAATGTAATACGTAATATCGACGCAAGAAATCACGACAAAACATAGGAATTATGTTTGTAATCGTTTTATGCAAATAAATGGAAGATGCTTGTACAGTTTTTATCTGTTTTTACACTATACATCACTCGTTGGTACATAGAAATCTCGAGTTTTCGATCGTGAAAGTTAAGCAATGTTCGCCGAGGTCGCCAAGGGAATGGGTGACCGTAGGTTCATAAAATCTCAACATTTCTTAACTTTCGCGATCGAAAACCTCGAGATTTTATGAACCTACGGTCACCACGGCGACCTCGGAAAACGTTGCTTAACTTTCACGATCATTTCTATGTACCTACGAATAGATGGAAGATGCTTATACAGATAAAAACTGTATAAGCATCTTCCATTTAAAAAAATGGCATGTTAATATTTTTAAAGGGTCGACAACGCATTCCGCGTGCCTTAGTTATGCTTCTAGTGTTGCAAACGTCTATAGGCTAAGGTAACCGATTATCATCAGGCAGGCCGTATGCCTCATTAGCTTAAAGATGCCTACACAGCCTTTGTTATTAGAAAGTAATCTGGCTCAACATTTATAAACGATGCCATTCCAACGATTGTGTACAAACAAGAAATTCGAGAACACCGCAACCGTGGGACGATAAATCAAATTCGCATAAAACTTTCAAGGAGAAAGCGAGAAAAAGAAAAAAACGTCTACCAGCCTAAACAAAAACAGCCTTCAATAACCCGGATCCACCCCATTGTCCATTTAAAAGCATTTCGTTAAACGCTCGGGTGAATGGTGAAATCAAATAAAACTATTAGCGAAAGTTTTGCCAAGCTACCCACTTTTGTTTATTCGCGAGTCTCTTTCTTGACACCAAATCGATTGGGGCAGCAAATGGCCGCTAATTTATATTGGCTAAATGATTCTCTATTGATACAGAAGTTGCCAGACTCCGGCAAGTTGGCTTTTGTGCCCATATTATTGGGCAAGGCTTTACGCAACTTTTTTTCCACACGCATAGGTACCAATTATCTAACTTCTAAATTAAGCAGAAGATAAATGAGACGATTAAAGAAAAAATAGTTTGTCGACGGAGTCTGTTGAATGCAAACTCATTTGTAAGTATTGGGCATACTTTTTTAAATAAGTACCTAAGTTCTTATAGATTTTTTAATACTAAAAAAAGTAAATACTAGAAAAATAGTTTAATATCTCTTTTCTGTTACATATTTACTTTCAAACTAATCTAGTATTATTAATTAATTATTAATCAATGAAAACAAATACGCCATTCTCGTATTGCTTTTCGCAACTCATGAGCAAACATCTCAGTTCAACAATTTGACACAAATTAATCCGTAAGCTAATATGAAATAATTTGTCTCGAACATAAATTGTTTTGAGTAGGGTCTGAAGGTTGATTGTCACCGATATTAATTTTAATAGCTGTCTTGACCAGCCATGTCCGTCTTGTAAATGAGTCACTTCCTAACTCGCGACGATGAGTTTAACACTTGTCTATCTTGATGATAGTTTCCCGTCACAATAATTATTATGTGTCTATCTATATAGTCTATCTTATCTATCCATCTTTATAGCTAGTTATCTATTTATCTGTTTACCTAACTATGTCTCTATTTATCTATTGTATTTCTTGTAGCGACCGACTTCGGACTAAATATGTCTCCTCTCTGTTACTGTACTCTTAACGGTAATCATAATTATATTATTAACAATTATTATTTAGTCAAAAGGACCAATGGAGCAGCATCTCATCCATTTATCTCGCAAATTTTAGGTGTCAGAGATTACCACTTATATTATGGCGGTGAACGCTCGCTTCACATACCTTATTATAACTGGTCGCGAGGATAATGATCCGCAGGGTTAGAAAAAAGATATCTTATACAGGCAAACACACACGCACATCATCATCATCATCAGCCAGAGGACGTCCACTGCTGGACAAAAGCCTCCCCCAAGGATCACCACCACGACCGGTATTGTGCTGCTTGCATCCAGCGGCTACCCGCGACCTTTACCAGATCGTCGGACCACCTTGTTGGAGGCCTGAACACACTGCGTCTTCCGGTGCGCGGTCGCCACTCGAGAACCGTTCTGCCCCAACGACCATTGGTTCAACGGGCGTTGTGCCCTGCCCATTGCCACTTGAGCTTGGCGACTCTTTAGGCTATGTCGGTTACTTTAATTCTTCTACGAATCTCCTCATTTCTCATCCGATCACGTAGAGAAACCCCGAGCATAGCCCTCTCCATTGCTCTTTGCGTGACTTTGAGCCTGCCTATTAGGCCCTTAGTGAGCGACCACGTTTCAGTACCGTAAGTCATCACTGGCAACACACACCTGGTCGAGGACTTTCGTTTTGAGACACTCGGTATTTTGGACGAGAAGATATTTTCGTAGCTTACCGAACGCTGCCCAGCCGAGTTGGATTCGACGATTGACCTCTTTCTTAAAGTTGGACCTACCTAACTGGACCAGGTATACATATACGCACACACATAGATAATCGCATTCACTCATACACTTGCCCTATTAATATAAATTAAGTAGGACATAACCAGGACATTGTAATTTTAGTAAAAATATAGCCATGTATTATTGCCCGGAGGTAGGCGTTTGTGAAAGCTGACACTACCAAACGTGCACAATCAAATACAATTAACTCATAATTCATTTCATAGTTATTTTATGTAGGTACTTATTCATTGTGTTTACACACAGACTTTAGTAAATTTATTTTTGTTCATTCACCGTGGGCAAATCATTGCAAATGTTTCGTAAGTATCCTAAACCTGTCATTGTATCCAGTGTATTTAGTGCGAATGTTTTTGACAGGTATCCCATCGGCGGGGTCCTGATTCACAATTGTCTTTTTAAGTAGGTATGCTTAGAATAATAACATCAAGAAGATAAGTCCGCACGCCCATTTTGAAGCACTTTTTTTGGAGCCAGATATGGCTCCAAACGCCGAGTTTTCAATGTACACTACGGAGTTACAAGGGTACGTGTGCGTGTCGCCGAGCGCAAGCAAGTAATCGTCACGAAAGTGTGAATCCGTTTAGTGCTTCACTTTTGACAGAGCGCTTGTATGAAGACTATCTTTCTATACGTTATTATTCTAAGTAGGTATGTTATTATTTTATTATTTAGTGTGTCGATAATAAGTGTTTCTTTCTCTCTCTCTCATCGTAGGTACGGAGAACATAATTTTGCCCCATGGTATCTACTATAACATGTTTTCATATCCCTCATCCTGTAGACCTACTATACTCATACAGCTTACTCCGAGCGAACTCATTACGAAAGTCGCGAGTGACTGGGAAAGACACACAGCAGCTATAGTGCAATCAGCCGGTGCAGTATGATGTTTTATGTATGTAAGAAACTAACTTGTTGTTGGCAATGACATGGAATCTAGAGTATAAAGTGAAACATATTCTTGAGCTCATTTTATTTTAATTTTGGCTTGAATGATCTGTAGATAAAATACCATCACTGATTATGAAAAATGGATTTTATTTATTTTGCTAAAAACAGTCAAAATACTACGTATTCTTTGTACATCCGACTTTTATTTAAGTATGTAAAGTGATACTCGTAGATGTACAAAACAGGTTACATCCATAAGAGAACGAACTTAAATCACAAATTGATTCTTAACAACTTAGTAGGTACAATAAAAAACGAGTAAAAACTAAAGAACAATAATTCGTCGTGAATTGAATATACATTTTAAGTTGCGTTGATTGCAAACGTGTATTTTGTTAGAGGCACCTTTTAGTTGTTTGACCTTTATAGTTGAAACTCTAAAAACTAGAGTTGTCTAGGGATTTTTTAGTTACTGAACACAAGAGCACGCCAAAATTCGGTAACCAGTTCGGTCCTAAAAACTACTCTGTGTATACTATGTTTTTTTCACAGAGAAACGTTGAAAAAATTGACTATTTTGGGTAGTTTTATTTTTATTATTATTTCATTACTTAAATTATTTTCTTAACTTTTGTTTAGGTCTAAAGAGTTGGCATAAATGTTTGCGCTTCGCATTTTGTACTACCTGTTGCAAGTTATTTAGCTCTCTTCTTAGAAGCAACTTTTAGTTTTGCCGAGCTCCTCTGTGTTTCGGGATATACGTAAAGGTAAGCTTACACAGGCAATGAAAATTAATCAATTATGAGCAATACTGGACGATTTGTGACGTGACAAAATACCGAGCAATTTACAGCAACAGCAACAAGCATCAATTTGGCAAAATGTTTTGCAACAACAATATTGAGCAATGTGGAGTAACTCCAAGAAACTAACCAATACCACGCAATACTTTCAAAACTATCGCTCGCCATGCCATATATGTAGTGAAACCGCAAAATCAATGAGTGCAAGCGAGACAGAAAAATAAAATTACTATATATCTCCAGACTCACTCAATATTCTGCAATTCGTGTCGACAACATTGAGCAATTGGAATATATGAAGCAATATCGCCAACAATTGCCGCAACTTCTTGAAATTGCTCCACATTGCTCCACTATTTGCTTCAGGTTGATCAATACGTGTTGCCAAGCAATAATTGATCAAAAAATTGCCGGTGTTGTAGTAAATATAAGTGCTAATAATAACTGTAATTAAGAATAAGTAATCATATTTATAGCAAAACAGTTCGTAGATAGTATTTATACTCACTCACTTTTAAAATGCTTTAACAAAGGTTGTATTCGCTACTCCCAAAAACTGAAAATCGCTAGTGATACAACTTTCTGTCATATAAAGTCTGTTCCTCCAAAATTAAATGCACCTCTAAAATATTACGGCTGGCAGCAAACAAAACCGCATTACAATACAAATGAAACATATAACGAGGGACGTTCCAAATTCGAACGGAGACCGCGGAAGAGCAAATGTATACAGCGATACCTTTGCCTCTAAACAAACATTAGCATAACTGCAGCATTAGAAGCGGTCGGCGCCGCGACGACGAGACTAATAAATTTAAAATTCGAACGTCCCGTTGGCATGACTGCCGAACTATAACAACTGTCATGTTTGAACTTAAACTTTGAATCGTGGATTAAGATTACTTATAAACTTTTTACTCAACGCAGCACTGCTTGAAAAAGCCGTGTTATGTTTTCAGGGTTGATTTATGGGTGTGTGTTAGTTTTTTACTCATTCTTACGTCTACTGACTTAAATGTATGTGATATCGCTAGAATCCTTACATAATCCCGAGTAATTTAAAAAAATAAAATTAAAAAACTTTGCTGAAAGGTTTCATTGATTCTTATAAAAAAGCCCAAAAATTTATTAACCATTGTTCACTTATATCCATAATATAGATATATAGGTAACTTAGCTCGTAAGGTTTCAAATGCAAGTGCGAATTGTTTAGATGGTAATTCGCTCTCGCTCGAGTCGACCAATGGCGGATAGATTCGGTATTTTTCCTGTGGTTTCTAGAAACCATTTTAAATTTGCAACTGCAAAGCTTAAAAAAGTTAGTACAATAAAATGAATAGCGGCAATGGCTACCTAGCCAGGGGGATCGTTTGTCGGCAAGTTATTGTTATAGCCGTTGGGATATTAAAACTAGAGACGACATTGCCAAGCAATTTTTGCGCACTGATTTTCGACCGCAAGTACAATCGCTTGGATCCTTAGAATAATAACACTATAGAAACCAATTCGCGCGCCTATTTTAAGCACCTTAGTCGGAGCCATAAATGGCTCCAAACGCCGGACCGCTCCGTAGTGTTCAATGTCAAAGCGCGCCGAACGTGTCTCGCGAAAACAAAAAAAATATGACGGTTTGTGCAGTTAAATTGTGTCACAACACATCTGAAAAACAAAAGAAGTGTAATAACATCACTTTTTACAGGTAAGCTTTCAGTATTTCATAGTATCTTGTAGTTAAATAAGTCAAAATATAAACGTCCTGCAGTGTGATTCTCTAAGTTAAAGCCTCGGTAGCAGCGGCTGCCGCAGCGCTGTCTCTTTCATATTCATAGAATTGGAAAGAGACAGCAGATCACAGCCATGCGCGCAGCAAGTACTCGTCACGCGTGTGTGAATCGGTTTAGTACTTCATTTTTGACAGAGCGCTTGTATGAAGACTATCTTTCTATAGTGTTATTAATCTAAGGCTGGTTTCACAGTCACGCGTTTGACCAGCGCGGCCACACGCGCGCGCTACACTACATAGTAGTTGCGCGTTTGAACTGCGTGATGACTATGAAACGCAACTACAATCTAGTGTAATTGTAAGCGCGCGCGTTTGGCCAGCGCTGGGCAAACGCGTGACTGTGAAACCAGCCTAAGCTTGGATCATTCATAATCACTGAGGTGTTTGGGCCGCTACTCAGTGCGTAAAAAACTTGCTATGCGGTCTCTAGTTATAATACCGCTATGGTTATTGCTGTGAGATTCTTTAACCAGTGTTTATAGCGCTTCGAGATCGCTGCGCTCGACTCTACTGGATTTTGAGGTACGAATGAATGTTTCATACCTAATACCGTGAAAGTCGTTGCACCGATTTGATTCTCTATCTATTTGTTTTTTGACTTGTCTGAAAACTACTTTTCTTCTATATTTATTTTATTGTGAAGAGTCACACCAGTTTACCGTGGCTACTATTCCGTCGAGAACAATAATATTTTAGTTTAATGTATTTTATATATTTTCAGCGTCTTATTAACGCTTAAATATACTTAAGTAAAATTTTTAAACACTGAAAAAGGACGGCAATGTTGACTAAAAAAAACATAAACATCAAGCTCTGAGAAATTTCGACGGGTGAAAACCAGACCTCGGTAGCCAAGTGGTTAAGGCAGCTGCCTGGATTGCGGAAGGTGCGTGGTTCGATACACGCCTGAGGTTGTCGTCTTTTTTCAGTGTTTAAAAATTTTACTTATAAATATTTTAGTTTCCAATTTTTCTGTCGTTCCTCCGAAAATTTTGTTTTTATACTATGTACTGAGACGGCATACTAGGTATACGTCCCGCCGATAGAAAGCGACCATAGACCATGGACGCGCGCGATACCGAGGCCATCCAAGCGTCATTTCTTCTGCCTACTACTACGAGTATACCCTTTACCTATGCCTGTAATTTAATCATCATCATCATAAACGTCTCACCGCTATGCACCTGTGCACCTTCGAACATGGAACTCACTTGTTTTATTACTTCTACCCTTCGATCATAAGCTTTTTACCGAAGATGGTGAACTATTTTATAACAAGCGAATCGCTCGCGACTGCGTCCTCGTGAACATCCCGTATACCGTGATATATATCCAGAAAATCTTTTCAGACAAAGAAACCTCGCACATGGAATTTAGTAATTTAGATAAATATTGAGCAAAAAGATCGTTTCTCACTTGTTTTATTACTTCTACCCTTCGATCATATAAGCTTTTACCGAAGATAGTGAACTATTTATAACAAGCGGATCGCTCGCGACTGCATCCTCGTGAACAGGGTGTTAGGTGGGGGTTAGGGTGGGGGGTATACCGTGACATATTTCCAAAAAAAACCTTTCAGACAAAACTTGCCATAATAATTACAAACAAAAACTAATCATGCTGTACGTGCAGCCGTTCTCAAGTGATGTGCGATCATATTAGATTCGTGACATTTGATTTTAATTTATAATAGAGATAGACAGATTACAAGTCGTTTAAGTGGGTCTATAATGGCTCGCCGAATTTTTTGTAGTCCTGTTGTCAATGGCATGCAAACCTTATGCCTTAATTTTTTTCTCTTAATTTTACTTTTCCTGAATGTGTTAAGCCTATTTTTACTTCGCCTAACTCTTTATCGCCGAATATAAATTTTCCAAATACGACATTAGGCGGTACCAATCATAATCCCTACTATTTACAATTACTAAATTGTTATTCGCACAAAGTTAAAACGCACAAAATGTAAGGTATGCAAGGTAGATTACTGTTGACTAATAAAAAAATAACCTAGAAATTCAAAACAATCACTACGCAGCGCTTCGCGATTGTCTTAAATTTCTAATCTATCACGGACCTACAGGAGTAGGGCAGTAGGTATTTCTGTTGTTTAATAAAAAACAATATTAAAGTTTTGAACTTAAATTATAATAATAAATTAGGGCTTTCAACACTACAGCGTAATCTTCGTAATGCCGAAAGAAGTTATGCCGATACATTTTAATGCATTTAATATTAGGGATTCTAAAATAGGGTTTGCAATATTTAGGCAATACTATAATATTGCGAAAACCACTGTTACGCTAGATTGTTCGTTAAAAGTTGAGGCCAACATAGTTCGGCCACATGAAATTAGAACTAAAAATTTTAGGCGAACCGAAGGGCATTCCGTATATAAGTCCTTAAATTTTTTTACAGTTTTTATCACATTTACCAAATCATGAGGTGATGACATTTACCGAATAATGACCGGTAGTTGTTAATAATAACCACACATATTACATTCACCGTAACATAAACAAAAAAACAAACACACAATACTCCCAGCTTGCAGTGCTCGCCTTAGCTAAGTTCTGTGTAGCAGGTAGGTCCTTTCATAATGCACAACTAGTGCAGTGCCTTGCGTCGTCCAAGTTTCACTTAGGTACCTATTTACCCAGAACTTCCGCATTGTTCATTCCTCGTAATATTACTACGAGTATGTTGGCGTAGTAAAGTATAGGCCACAACCGAGAACAACCGATTTATGTGCCTTCCGAAGCACACTTCGTACGGGCCTTAGGCAGTGAAAACGGAAAAATTGGCTGTTTTCTATTAGCTGTTTTTCTACTAATAATATAAACGCGAAAGTTTGTAAGTATGGATGGATGTTTGTTACTTTTTCACGTAACTACTAAATGGATTTAGATGAAACTCGGCATACAGATAGTTTATAACCTGGATTAACACAGGATACTTTTTATCCCGATAGTCCCACGTGAACGGGAAACAAGCGGGTGAAACCGCGAGCGGCCGCTAGTATAAGATATTTTAAATATTTCGCACTGAAATTTTAAATGTGTATTAAAGAACGTATGCGTGAGGGGATGAACGAAGCCAAAACACGATTGGAAATATTTTGTTCTAAAGAAAAAAAACCTGAAGTTACCTCTAAAATTTCATTTAAATACAAATTACGACCGTGTTTTACAATAATAATTCCTATAAAACAAACAAATAAACACACAAGAAATCGAAAACGTAAATACACCTTTTCGATTTCTTGACTGATAAGGATTTCCAAAAAACTAAACATATTTTTTAACTTTTTGATTACTTTTTGATAATGTGACCCCACCTCGCGCAACACCCGCGGGGCCCCACGCAACATCCGAATTTTCGCGACCGTCTAACCCCCCTTAATACCCATGCTGGCGAAATGCAGGTTGATTACTGCGAATGTGTTTTTAACAGGACAGCCAAAAGTAAAGCACAGCCTGTAGGTATACTATCCCACAGTTGGATAAAGGCCACCATCATTTCAATCAAGTCATCGCCGCAAGTAGGTATTGGGTCACAACACAAGCCAAATGCGGGTAGGTGATCTCAAAACTTGGTTATAGCACAGAATAACTAATAGTACTACCGTACAGAAGGTTCACTTTCTAACGACTTTCACGCGAAATTGAAACTTATCGAGTGACCCGAGTGTTCATATTCCGTTAAGCAACGCTGACTCGATATCGATTTGAAGACATGACGTCACAGAGCGTAAGGTTAACGCGCGCGCGCAGGGATTATGATTACGCGCGACGTGGAGCGTGCGTCGTGAGCGGCGACCTTTACTGCCAATAGGCGGCCTGGATGGGAGGCGCGCCAAACGAACGTACCTAAACTGCGGAGTGCACCCCTAGTTATAGTTCGAAAACTGTAACTGTATGTACCGCACTTGACACTGGCTAAATGTGCAAACCGTACCAAGCCAATAAGTAAGAAAAATAAATTGTCTATTTGAATCAAGGAGCTTATAAGTTCCTTGATGTGAATACAGTGACTCAGTGAGTACTGCACTTAAGTTCAAACTGTTATAACTAGTTTGATTTCTTAATTCTGTCTGCATTCTGCAATAATATGGTTGAATTAATCCGCATCGCTCTAAAGTTCTGAATTTTCTAACCAACTATGCAGGACATTTCTATTACAAGTATCAGTTGGACTGGGAACTTATTCGGTTCAAGAACTATTCGGTGTTGATAAACTTTACGTCTCCTCTCGGGGACAGGGTTACCATCTGACCGGAAAGCCGGTCTTGAACGGATTTTTAGGTATTTGACCGGACTCCGCCCGGATTTCACGTTAGACCGGATTTTTACATACACATCCTCCCGCTGAAGCGACAGGTGCCGCACGCACTGAGCGCGGAACTTGACGGAACGCACCTGTAGACGGCGCCACAGAATAATATTAGTAGACGGCGCGCGCGAATGCGGGCTACCCTCGTACCTACCGCAAATTAGTTGTGTTTGCGTGTCGTACCGTACGAATTGATACAATGGCGACCGCAAACAAAAAACGTTGTTAATTTACGGATGTGCTAAAATTGAAATACCCTTCTTTTACTGAGGGCAGAAAAGACCAAGAAGTGAAGTGCACTATTTGTGATTGTTTTGTATCGATTGGATACAAAGGTGGAGCTGATATAGAAAAACATTTGAAAACGGAAAAGCACCTAAAGAAGAACCGATTGTGCGCCAGTACAAGTAAGATAGATATATTATGTTCGTAACCCAAAAATGTAGCAAGAGTAGTGCTGTTGATGCCACACTTGCTTTTCATGTGGTTAAACACCACCAATCATACAAAAGTATGGACTGTACTTCGCAGTTATTAAAAAAACTATTTAATGATTCCGATTTGGCAAAAACTCTAGCCTGCGCGAGGACTAAAACAGAGGCTATTATTAATAATGTGATTGCGCCGTATACTATCGAAACCCTACTTGAAAAGCTAGAAGAAATTGTGTTTTTTGGGTTGTCAACCGATGCCAGTAACCACAATGCTGATAAAATATTCCCCGATAATAATTCAATATTTTGATTGGAAGACTGGCATGGAAAGCAAAATGCTTGAGTTAACATCCTTGAAAAATGAGACTTCTCTGACTATTGCAAATTATCTACTTGAGACTCTTGAAAAATACAATTTAAAGGGCAAATGTGTTTCTTTTACGGGTGATAATGCTAATGTTAACGTTGGAGGTGTTACAAGAAATGAGGGAAATAACGTTATCACCCATTTGAACCGGAACCTTAAGCAAGAGATAGTGGGTATTGGATGTCCTGCTCATATTCTTCATAATGCAATACGTCACGCCACTGATTTGTTAGACATTGACGTTGAATCGTTAGTGATGAAAATCTTTAATCCTTTTTTGGTATACACTATCTGAACAGAAAAGCTAAAAGAACTGTGCAGCTACATAGATATAAACTATTAAAAACTCCTTTATCACAGCAAGACAAGATGGCTTAGTCCTTTTCCAGCTATAGAAAGGATTCTCAAACTATACGAGCCATTAAAGGAGTTTTTCACAACGTCGGAAAAAGTACCTGTACTGATAAAAAAGTTTTTCGAAATATAAATATAAAAATACCAAAAAAGTCTTACAAAAAGTAAGAGTTTTTTAGTATTTTTATTTGTTCTTATATTGTTGTATTTTTTGTTAAAAATGTGATTAAAAAAAACGTTATTAAGTTACCAAAAAACTCTTACAAAAAGTAAGAGTTTTTTTAATATTTATATATTTTTTTTTTTTTTTTAACTTTTCTACAATCACACCAATTATCTAGCCCAAGAGAAGCTTCGAAGAAACTCGTTAAATGGTTACTAGGCAACGGATAAACATACTTAAAATACTTAAATACATACTTTTATACATAGAAAACACCCAGACCCGAGACAATTTAGAAAACAATAATTTCTAAATTGACCCGACCGGGGATTGAACCCGGGACCTCAGAGATGGCGACACCATGAAAACCGGTGTACAAACCACTCGACCAAGGAGGTCGTCTATTGTTCTTACATTGTTCTATTATTTGTTAAAAATAATAATAAGTGAATAATAAAAATGTTATTAAGTACTATGATTTTCATTGTATACACATGGCCGTTTTTTTTTCAAAATCAGGATTTTTAGACTTGGCAGACAGGATTTTTTATTTCTAGGCCTGGTAACCCTACTCGGGATGAGGCTAGGCGGTGACAACTGGCGCTCGCTGCGGTGAACATCCGAAATATATTAAGTGTTAGATTGCCTAACTTTTACTATAACAAAATTATGTAAATAAAATTGTGGTTGCGTTCGTTACAAAAAAATCTCTATTTTTATTTGTCGGTAGTAATAAGAGTAGTCTCACTTTTTTATATTTGTTTCATCGTTACTGAAAAACATCGTTTACTTATTTGATTTAAATTTATGAGTACTTACCTGTTTTTTTTAATAAGATATTCTTTGGTTAGGGGGTCGCAAAGAGGGTGCAGGACTTAAAAAAATTTCAAACAAAAATTTACTATATTTTCACAAACTGGCTGTAGGTATGACTGCCCTTACTCCCGTAGGTCACGTGATAGGTTATAAATTTAAGACTTCTCTTGAATTTAGAGGTTATTTTTTTATTAGACAACAGAAATCTAGCTCTATACAAAAATTTAAAAAAAAAATTTAATAAACTTGTTAGGAAATTTTTCTCCTTAGTTATCTCTTTTTGATAGCAATGTTTTTCGTCAGATTGTGAAAAAAAATAAAGTATATTCTGAAACTCGTTAATATGGTAAGATAACGGATAAATATATGTCGCAGGGATATGATAAAAACAGAGACTTGGTCAATTTGCTAAGTGATTTGATCAAATCACGAGGATGTTAAAATAACACTATTTTGTCATTTCCCTAAACAAATCTAGGGATTTGAACAAATACCAGAACTGGTTACGTAAATTGACCAAAAACATGACAGGAGTAGGGCAGCTAGTATTTCTGTTGTCTAATAAAAAAAAATAACCTCGAAATTCAAGACAATCGCTACGCTGCGCTTCGCGATTGTCTTAAATTTTTAACCTATCACGTGACCTACAGAAGTAGGACAATTTATGTTCTAGTAGTGTTCAAATCCCTAGATTTGTTTAAGGAAATGATAAAATCGGGTTGTTTAACATTCTCGTGATTTGATCAGATGACTTAGGGAATTGACTAAATCTCTGTTTATATCATATGACTGCGACATATACATAAACATAGAAAAACACCCAGACCCGATATCGATTTAGAAAAACAGTTTTTCTCTAAATTGACCCGACCGGGAATTGCACCCGGGACCTTATAGATGGCGCGACGCCAGACCCGGCGTGCTAACCACCAGACCACGGAGGTCGTTAATTATTATTATTACAGGCTGTACAGTAATAAAATAACAAACGTTGTAAAATATGTAAGTACGTCAGTAAAATCCTTCTTCAGTCACATTTTACCGAAAAGTTGAACTGTTTGATTTATCCAATTTCGTTTTGCGATCTGTCGAAAGCGATTTCACAGAAATATTGGGAACTCGGAACGGCGACATGCCTGCACAGAACTAGTGTCGTCTCTCGCCTTCTATGCTGACACAACTCAAATCTTAATAAAAGAAACAATAGATTCTTCGCCGCTGCTGTTACTTGGCAATAAAGCCGATACTACATTGTTTTAGGCATGTGTGTTTTGTTTATTATGCCACAAAACAGTTTATTGCGGATCTAGGGTGTTTCATTTCCGGCAGTTAACAGTTAAGATAGCCAATTTCAAGTTGAATATTATTAAATACAATATATTACTTCACCTTAACTATTAGTATCACAATGACATAAGCAGTCGTTACTATAAGTAAGCCGCATCTTTGTATGATAGAAACCTCAGAAACGCGTTTTCTAAGAGTGTTTACATATTTCTGTTTTCCAAACAAACTTCCAAATTTATATACCGCACAAACGCGTCTTTTAAGAGAGTTAACACATTTCTGTTTTCCAAACAAACTTCCAAGTTTAATTTTTTAAAAACCTATGAGCATAATGAATCTTAAGTAAAATACAGATATCTAGAATATAAATAGCATGTAAACATTAAATAAACATGTTTATTTGTGTGAGTTATTGCAAATTTAAAATTTCTATAGTAAAATTTTAATCGCAATGTTTTATTCTTAAATGTTTTTAACAAAACCGTTAACCGTGTCGAGTAGGTAGTGAAATAATACTACCACCCCCCCTTTTTATTGTCATTGGATTAAAAGCAATTGAATTTAGAAGTTAGTATGCAAAATCGGAATGCGTTAACCTCTTAGAGGTTTTCCCGATGTGATTGCTGTCCTCCATGTGAGAAGAAGTGGGACATTTATAAGTTCATGATGATGTTGTTATGTAGGTTTTATACTACACAACTCCTTCTATCCTTAAAAGCTAATAAACAGTCAAAGAGGAGAAGCTAGGTACCAACAAATTGCCATATTCACTTTAACACAATCACACACTTTATCGAACAAACTGCTACAGCTTACGGCCGTTACAGTACAAACAGGACCCCAAAAGGAGAGATATGAAAGTGTTCTCCATTAGTACGTCTTACGGTGTGTGGAGGGAGGGGAGTAGGAGGGGGGATGTAGCATTTTTGCAGTTCCATTACGAGGCAAGCCCTTCGATGTTCCACCGCAATTAGTTACAGCCGATGGCGCACGTATGTGTGCGGCCACTGAAACAGCGGTTTTCGATTAAGAACATTTGTTATATATTATTAAAGTTAAAAATGTTTTTAGTTCAGTTCAGAGCTCCAACCCATCTATCCCTTGGGTGTCGTAAGATGCGACTAACAGACTAAAGACTGTACATACACCGATACAAAAAAAATTCGACCTCCCATACAAAACGGTCCGATCAGCTGACAATAACTTATATGATTCGATAGTACTACTATAGGTAAATCGTTCTCCCGCGAGAAAACAACCACTAAAATGTCTCGGTGTATACACGAGATTTTTCGTTGGTTTTGGAGCCGAAACCCTGTTCATGTTTGTCATCAGTAGAAGCTATCTAGCATGTAAAATTAAAAATATATCAATGACCGAGGCGCTTCAAACGCTCCGCCTACCCCCCGCCCCGCCGCCGGCGCTGGTGGCCGGCCGGAAAATTTCATAGGGGTCACGGTGTACTCGTAGATAAGGAGAACGTTACTACGTGTTTTAGACAAAAAGTCACTTTTACAACTTTTTTTACTTAGCTCGTAAAGCGATTATTATTTCATAAATAGGTACAACACTTGTTTTGTATTATAACGTTTTCGGCTAAAAACCAATGAAAAATCTCGGTGTATTTAACAGAATAGAGCGGCGAGAGGCTCACCACCATGCAGTTATAATTTGGTGAAACGTATACTATGGCAGTGGACTGCTTCCGCGGTCCTCATTGCCTCGTCTTTAAACCTAATAAAGCCTAAACCTTTGGGGATGATAGACGTTAATCTATGTATACTTGTACAATTGAGGGAGTTTACGGTCAATCACCTTTTGGCAATATTCGCTTGCGCTCCATTTTATTTATTTATTTATATTTTATTGCACAAAGTCAAGTACAAATGGCGGAATTAATGCTAAAAACATTCTCTACCAGTCCAGTAAAACATTTTGAAAAAGAAGATAGACGGGCACAAAAAGAGATTTTATACTTACCTACTAAAAATCGTAAGATAAGTACACATAAATATAATACTACATAAACTATACACAAATTATATGGGCGCTGATGATGTTATGACTAAGGTTCAATAATACTCGCGAGTCATTCGCTTAAAAGATTGTATGTTGGGAGCTTGGCGAATCTTAAGGGGAAGAGCGTTCCAAAGACGAATTGCGGTAACGGTGAAGGAGTAACCATTTCGACCGCGCGAACTACAGTAGCGTGCGCGTAGATCGTGAGCAGCTATAGCGACACATAGACGTTGCGCGCATGGCTGTGATCTGCTGTCTCTTTCCAATTCTATGAATATGAAAGAGAGAGTCAATTTATATCGTGCACCGGTGCATTTAGGTTTTTATATCGTGCACCGCTTGCAGATGGACGTGCCATCTGCAATTTAATTTTTATTTACACAATAATATTAATTTAAATCTGTGCCAAGTAACGTCCGCGTTAAACTAGGCCAGCGCATGTTAGTCATGCAGATATTGAGAATACTTTGTGTTGTTTTGTTGTTTTATTGAATATTAATTTCAATAATGGATAGTCCCTTCAACCGGAGTTCGAGGACCGGCAGGAGCCCACCACCACTGCCGCAGAAAAGACCAACTGAAGGAGCTGACGGACCAACAAAGATCGAAGCTGTATCGACCCACGAAATTCAGCAATGGCTCTCCTCCATTGAACAGTGCTTGAATGAAATATGCACAATTTCAGGCGAGAGTAAACTGAATACAGAACAAAAACTGAAAATAAGCACCGTCAGCAGAAATGTGATGGGAGGTGTGTCTCAGCTGGCCGTTCAGTATCAATCGCTGAAACAAAAATATATTATAGCCCAAATGACAATTAAGACCTTAACCGATCAGAAGGAGACCTCTACCCAACTTGACGATCAGCTCGAAGTGATAAAAGAATGCATTCGCTCTGCTCCAAAGGCCCAGACACCCAGCATATCTTTCGCAGATGTGGTTAGAACTAGAAATAGTTCTTTAATCCGACCCCCCAGCACCAGTACTATTGCTATTTATCCAGCGAGCAAAGATAAGTCGAGCGAAGAGACTAAGAAGCTCATTCAGACCATCATCAAACCGGAAGAACTTAAATTGCATATCCGAGGGATGAGGAAGATCAAAGGTGGAGGTGTAATAATTAGCGCCGAAGGAAAAGACGACCTCGAGAAGTTAAAGCGTTCTGAAAAGCTTAAGAGTTCAGGTTTGCAAGTGGAAGAGACTACAAAACGTAGGCCTAAAATTATATTGTTAGGTACCCGCCACTACTACTGAGAAGGACCTATTTGAATGTTTATATGAACAAAACATCTCGGACAAGCATCAGCACATGGGACGCGAAAAGTTCCTTAACTCGATAAAACTGAGCCACAAATCAGGTAAAAAAGACGCGGCCTATTGTAACTTTGTACTGGAGCTAACTTCTGACCTTCGAAAAATTATCATTGATCAGGAAAGAGTTTTCATCAATTGGACTTCCTGCCAATAAGGGATTACACATTTGTGACTAGATATTACAAGTGCCAGCAATATGGGCATTCGGCGAAATATTGCCGTGAGACCGAATGTACGTGTGGGCACTGCGGCGGCGTCGGCCACTCAATAAAAGAATGCTCTAAACAACAAGAACCCGCAAACTGTGCTACGTGCCAGCGCTTTAACAAGCCCAGCCACCACAAAACCGGAGATGAACAGTGTCCAGCAAGAAAAATGGCCGAGGCACGATACATGAGTTCAATTGACTATGAGGGCGCCTAGAGCGCCGCACATACAGTTTAATCGCTGCACAAGGGTGGGTAATGTAACTCATGATATTATTAAAGAATTAGACTCTTCATATGAATATGACTCTTTGGTTTGTGAGCCACATACATGTTCGTCGTTTTTATGTAATATTAAGCATAGTCATAATATTTTTATACAAAACATACGTAGCATTAATTGTAACTTTGATGGTATGTTAGCGTTGCTTAGTCAAATCAATGTAGAAATTGACATAATGGTACTGACTGAGTGCTGGTTGTCCACTGTTTCTTGTATTCCTCAATTACCTGGATATGTCTCATACACTACTAACAAAAATAATATTTTAAAAAGTGATGGTGTGACATTGTACATTAAAAGTAATATGAGCAAGGTATATGTTGACGAACCTGACCTAGTAGATGCAAACTGTCTAATTGCAAAAATAAACAATGACATCGCTATTGTTGCTATATATCGTTCTCCCTCTTATCATAATATTTCCAACTTTCTACAATCTTTGAGTGTACTTTTAGAACAATTAACATCATTTAAGAATGTTTTTGTCATGGGCGATTTAAACATCGATATAAAACCCGGAAATATAGATCGTAATTCACCGGAATATTTAACTCAGACAGCCTGTTTAGGTTACTTACCCACTCATTTGCATCCTACTAGAAAAGGTAACTGCTTAGATCACATTTTAGCCAAGACTAACATCCCTTTAAAAACTTTTATACTAACATCCACTTTGACAGATCATAATTCCTTATTGTTGTGTTTGCAACAGCGCTACGATAAGTCTTACGCAAAAGTAAAACGTACGACGCTGCAATATGAGTCAGTGACCCATGACCTAGACAACCTAGACTTGTCTAGTATCTACAACTCGGATGACATTAATAAATCAACCGAATACCTTGTATCGTCTTTAACTAAAATTATTGAGTCTAATACACGCACTGTTTTTCTAACCCGCCGTTATAAAATCATGAAACCTTGGATAACTCCTGGACTTTTACGCTGCATCAAGCATCGTGATAAACTTCACAGAACACTCAATGAAACCCAGACAGTGAAATTAATAAAGTAACCTATTACAGATATCGGAATTATTGTAATAATTTGTTAAAAAAATTAAAGCGACAATATGAAAGGAATCAAATTCAAAATGCGGGTCACGACAAGAAGAAATTATGGAAAGTCATTAAAAACATTACTTACACAACTAAAACCGAACCGCCTGTTCATAAACTCATTGCAAATTCCGCTACACCTGCACATTCCCTAAACAGATTAAACAATTGTAAACATCGGAAAAAACCTAGCTGCAAAAGCGAAATTCAGTCACATGCAGCCGTCTTCCTGTATTGCACTCCCTTCCAAATTACCAGTTTTAAACTCTTTTGCCTTATTCGACACTGACGAAACCGAAATTGAACAAATTATTATGACTTTAAGAAATGACTGTGCCACGGGAATTGATAAAATATCTTGTGCTTTCATAAAAACATTTAAAGATAAACTTACTCCCCCGCTTACACGTCTTTTTAATTTATGCTTTGCGAAAGGAATTTTTCCTAATGTATTGAAGAAGGCCCTCATTCACCCTATTTATAAAAATGGAGATACTAGTTGTATGAATAACTATCGTCCCATAGCCATACTGCCATCAATATCCAAGATCCTAGAAAGACTCATTTATAACAGACTGGTAAAATACTTAGAAAATAACAAACTCTTAGCAGCTACTCAATTTGGTTTTAGAGCAGACAGATCGACTGACGATGCAGTACATCAGCTAACTGACTACATTGTAAGGCGACTGGACTCACAAAAAAAGTGCTTAGTCATATTCCTTGATCTCGCAAAAGCATTTGACACGATTTCAATATCTATACTTCTAGAGAAGTTATATGAACTTGGTATAAGGGGTGTTCCACATAACCTCATCAAAGATTATCTTTCTAATCGGACACAACGTGTAATAATAGATGACACTATGAGTGACGAATTGACTGTTGAATATGGTGTTCCTCAAGGGAGCATAATAGGACCCTTGCTATTTCTCGCATACATTAACGACTTATGCCTCCTTCCCCTTTCTAAAAGCGGAAAAATAATATCTTACTCCGACGACACAGCTCTGCTCTTCAGCGCGGACACTTGGAGTGAGGCGTACGAACTAGCTCAACCTGGATTTAATACAGTCACTCAGTGGCTTAGAAGTAACTTACTGACACTTAACATAGATAAAACAAAATATATGACTTTTTCCAATAATTCACTATCCCAACCTATCCCAAACTCACATTCAATAACAGCCCATCTGTGCAAGGACTCGCCTGACACTTGCTTCTGCCTTAAGCTCAGCAGCACTGACAATATTAAATACCTAGGGGTAATAATTGATAAGTATTTAAAATTTAAACCACATATTGAAGCACTTACATCTAGAGTTAGAAAGTTAATCTATGTCTTTAAAAATCTTCGTCACATTGCATGTGCTAGTCTACTAAAATCAATATATCAAACACTTTGTCAGTCATTATTTGTATACTGTATTACATCATGGGGCGGTGCACACAAAACTATTATGATAAACTTAGAAAGAGCACAGAGAGCAGTTCTAAAAGTCAGCACTTTCCGACCAATACGCTTCCCGACGGCAGAGCTCCTTACTACATGCGATATCCTATCTGTACGCCAGCTGTTTATTTTATTAACAATTACTAAAAAGCACTCAATAATGCTCTATGACCCTGCGCTCGAAACCAGCCGAAGACGTGCAGATATTGTATGCTCTACTGAACCATTTAGAAGATCAAACTCTCACAGATTTTTCTGTCACCTGGGTAATTTTTTGTATAACAGAATAAACTTGTCTCTATGTATTTACTCCATGACCTAAGTAAAATGTAAAAAAACCGTACAAGAGTGGTTAAAAGGTAAAACATATGATGACACAGAGAACTTACTATTAGTTATTACGAAATCGTGAACACCGAGTGAGAAAAATGTTGATTAAGTAGAGCAGTATTTAATATTATAATTGTACTTTCTATTTCCGTATATTTTATAGTATAGCTATTGTGTAAATGATTTATTGTCTAAAAAGCACTAACCTACTTTTATGCATAGATACCTAATACACAGGCAATATTGTTTGCTTAGCTTAGGTATTACATATTATTATAATATACACTAACCCTAATTTCTTAACATAAGTCTTTTGTATCTAGGCTAAGTTTTTATACAGCAATAAATTATCTTATCTTATCTTATCTTAATTCTCAGGGCTGGTCATGTGGGGTAATTCAACCGACATAAATCGTGCCTTCATTCTACAAAAAAACAGTATAAGATCTATTTGCTGTGTAGAGCAGTTAGAATCGTGTAGGCCTCTATTTAAAAAATTAAACATCCTTCCGTTACCTTCACTATACATATTTGAAGTATTAGTATTCGCGAAGAAAAATACGGATCTTTTTGCAAGGAAAAGGGAGAAATGTGGTTTTCGAACAAGATACCCATTTAAACTAACTATACCACCTTCCGCTACAACCTGCTTCACCAGAAATAGTTACAGTATGTGCATTAAGTTATACAATTTACTTCCGGAGCCAATTCAAAATCTACTATTTGCAAAGTTTAAGCGGGTCATTTTTAGAATCCTGGTTGAAAATTGCTTTTACGACACTAATGAATTTATAAGATTCTGCCGTGATGGACATATTAGGAAAATGGCAAATAAATTGTGACCCTTTGTGCTTGTTTCTGTGTTTCAAGCGAATAAATGGTAATTAATAATAATATTTAATAATTATATTTATGCTAATTGAAATGTTTGATTGTCTATTTTCTATTGCTAAAGGTATTTTAAATTAATTATTGATAAAAATAATTATAGGTATATAGAAATTCTATTATTGGACTGAAAGAATGTGTCATTTACACTCGCACTAAATAATTATTTTTTATAATTAGAGAGCTTATTCTGACAAGCCGAAGTGCAACATGTAATCCAGCCTTGTGACCACGCCTGCGCTATTGTTATCAACTGCGTGCGCCGCCGCTGTAGCGCCTGTGGAGCAAGGAGCACCCGATGATTTTTGGCGTTGGTGATCCGTCATATGCCACCTTCCTTCTGTCACAACATATCAAGCTGCCTTTCGTCGCCTCGACGACGGCTCCGCTTCGGCCAATAGTGTAGCGTTGAGTCTACAATTTTTAGTGCTGCTGACGTTTCGCGCCTGCGCCCGCCATACTTAAAGACTGTCAGCCTGTTTTATATTTATTTGTTTACTTTTTTTTAGGGTTTATTAATGTTTGTAGTTACATATTGTAAGTTATAAGTGTTTTCGAATGCAAACTCAAAGCCAAGATGCAGGGACTTCCACTGATAACGCGATCGTGTCTGTAGAAAATCTTGTACAGTGCTTACAATGCCCCCAGGCCCGTCTGTTCAAAAGTGAAAGAGGCCTGCGCATTCACATTGGCAAATGCCACAAACAGGCCACGGCACCGGCTCCAACACCCACGCCACATGCTTCTATCCCCTACTCCACCGCTGCTGATCAACCCTTTTGGCAAACAATATCTGCACTAAAACATTCCGTGCCAGTTTTAAAACGAATACCGCGAGGTGCGAGAGTAGCAGTGTCCAAGAAGCTCGCCGAAACTATTCGCAAGACAGTGCATGAGAACACAAGGCAGGCTTGGGAGCACTTATTAACTTTTCCATACCGCGTCCTGCATGTTTCCAGAGATCCACTCAATAATGCCTCCCTCACTTCTCGTGTTAAGCAAAATTGCATTTCGGACTGCTTAGATGGCAATATTAGTATCTATTCCGCCTCTCCAAATTATAATATTTATAAGTATGTAGAAAACAAGATAAGTGAGGGAGACATTAAGGGGGCAGCGCGGCTCCTTTTTTCTAATGACACGATCGCTCCTGACTGCCCAGAAACCCTCACCGCCTTACGTAGTAAGCACCCCTCATCTACGCATGTACCACTTACACATATTTCTGCGAACTCCACCGCCGTTGACGCCTCAACTACACCTATACAAGCGTTAGTAGATACCGTTCGCGGTGCCATCTTTTCTTTTCTTCCAGGCTCTGCGGGCGGTCTTGACGGCCTCACCCCACAGCACCTTAAAGATCTCACCAGTGGTTGTTGCGGTGAGGCAGGCGATTCCCTGCTTCAGGCGTTGACAAGCCTGTGTAATCTGATGTTGCGGGGTGAGGTAGCACAAGATGTTGTGGATATTTTATACGGAGCAAACCTCTGCGCTCTGAGGAAGAGGGATGGTGGCATTCGCCCCATTGCCATTGGCTCTACTTACCGGCGCCTCACAGCTAAAATTTGTTGCCAATCTGTAAATTTTCTAACCAATTACTTCCAACCGAAGCAGCTAGGTTTTGGCAGCAAAGGAGGCTGTGAGGCAGCTGTCCACTCACTCCGATCATTTTTATTTAATCAGGGCGGTGATGTGGTATTGAAAGACGACGTTAAAAACGCTTTTAACTCTGTCGACAGGGTCGCCATGTTGGATCAAATAAAATCAAAAGCTCCTGCATTATTACCATTCATGATGCAGTGTTATAACAACCCATCCAATCTTTTGTATAAGAAACACCTCATCTCATCTGCCGTAGGATGCCAACAGGGCGACCCTTTGGGCCCAGCTATTTTTAGTCTCGCCATTCACCCGGTCATCGAGCAACTAAATTCAAAATTTAACGTGTGGTATCTAGATGATGGGACTCTAGGCGGCGATGCATCAACTGTCCTTTCGGACCTCCTAATCCTAGTCCGCGAGTTCCAAGCCATTGGTTTGGAGCTTAATTTTGCTAAGTGCGAACTTTTCATAGCGGACAGTTGCGTCGACAGACACGGTATAATATCCAGCTTTAGAGACGTTGCTCCTCTCTTAAAAGTGATAGACGAAAGTTCTCTTCACCTCCTGGGGTCTCCTATTCTAGATGATTCCTTCCAAAATTTTATATCATCAAAATTACAAAATTTTAGTGATACATTAGACCGCCTTTTCAAAATTAATTGTCACATGGCTTTCGCTTTAATTCGCTATTCACTTTTCGTTCCTAAGTTCACGTATGTCTTGCGGTGCTGTCAGCTGTGGAAGTTTCCTGACCTTCTTGCCAGCCTAGATAGCACCATAAAACATACACTGTCTTCCATTTTAAACATTAACTTCAGTGACCGCTCTTGGACCCAAGCATCACTTCCAATTAGATTCGGTGGCCTGGGTATCCGTAAAACTGCTGACGTTTCTCTCCCGGCGTTCTTGTCCTCGGTCCATGCCTCCCTACCACTTACAAATAAAATACTGGACCGAACATCCAATTCCTTTTTGATACCCTACATGGACGAGGCCAAGGCCGCCTGGAGCGCATCTTGCCCGTGTTCTGATCTTCCAAACAACACCTCCTCCCAAAGGCTTTGGGATGGGCCCCTCTGCGAACTGTTGCGAAATAACCTTGTCAACACGTCTTCTAGTTCCGCAGAGCGTGCCCGCCTTTTAGCTGTAGGGAGATGGGAGTCGGGTCTTTGGTTGCAGGCACTACCCTCATCGAACACGGGTACTTTGCTAGACCGCAGCACTTTTCGCCTAGCCACTGCCCTGCGTCTTGGCGCCCCCAGTATTGTCCCCCATCAATGTCGTTGTGGCGCACCGGTAGACACCCTCGGACACCACGGGCTGTCCTGTACACGGAGCGCTGGCCGCATTGCCCGCCATCATTCTTTGAATGACATCGTTCGTCGAGCTCTAGTCACTGCCGGAATTCCGGCCGTACTAGAGCCCGCCGGCCTGGCGCGCGATGATGGCAAGAGGCCGGACGGCATGACCCTGGTACCTTGGAGGGTGGGACGGGCACTGGTGTGGGATGCTACATGTGTCGACACGCTTGCCCCGTCCCATCTTCCAAGTTCATGCATCAATGCTGGCTCGGCTGCAATTAATGCGGAGAACCTCAAACGGCGCAAGTATGAGAATCTGACTGGAGATTTCATATTTGAGCCGTTTGGGGTGGAGACGTTAGGACCGTGGGGTTTGGGTGCCCACCAGCTCTTTAGAGATATTTCTAAAAAACTGGTGGAAGCTACCCGAGACCCCAGAGCCAGCAGCTATCTGGGTCAACGTCTAAGCCTCGCCATCCAGCGCGGCAATGCGGCTAGTATTCTGGGTACTCTGCCTGATGGGGATGATCTGGGTGAATTCTTTTTTTTATAGTTTTCTATTTATCTTTTTAAGTTGTAAATATTTTAATTTTAATATTAGATGTTACCTCTAGTTTATAATTAAAATATACTTATTATGATATATTCTACTAATTCGAATTTATTTTTTATGTTAACCCTTAGCGTGCCAACCAACCCGCTAATGTTTCAACTAAAATATTATGATCAAGATTAAGCATGACAATAAAAAAAAAATTTGCTTATCGATAATTCGGTAAAACATGCAAGTGAATAGAATAGAATAGAATATACATTTATTTTTGGCATCACACGACAAAACACAATACAACAATACAAGTAGGCAAGTACAAACTTTTGCGTCAAAATTGTACATAGTAAAGAATTGTGCACTGGCGTGCGATGCCAAAACTGTGCTCAGCTCAGTATAAGCAGCAAGACCAAGTGATACCTGCTGCACTGATATTCTGCTGAACACAGTCGTGACATCAGATGTGAAGGACAATGAACATAAAAAAACACATTAATAAACATAGAAGTAAATAACAAATTAAAAAAATATTTATAGTTTGTCTCCGCTAACTAATGGTCAATAATGTGGCAAAATCATTGAAAAAGGCATGACAAAACTGATCCCATAAACTATGGTGCCAAATAAAAATAAAAATAATTCAAGTCGCATCCTCTGATTTTATAAAAATGGACCTGGCAACACTGCCAACGTGTCATGTATGACGTCAATGACATGTGATTGTGACGTGGCGTTCAATCTTAACCTAAATCAAAGATTACTTTAATTATAGGTACCTAAATTATTTGTGCATGCATTTAAATGACATAGGTACATCTATCATGACGTGGCATTCATTAGTTCAATACTATTTTGCAAAAAACAACAGAAAGTTTAAAACGGCATTATGGCAAGCAACAATAACCCAATTTCAATTTTATTGAAAGGAGCTAAAAAAATACCAAGCTTAAAAATTCGCCGGCACAGACAGTTCCCTACAGTGCAAATAGGCAGCACAAATGGTCTCAAAGGGGAGTCGAGTGAGGAGAGAGACCCACCCCCAAGTGCAGCATGTATATCCCTTAGGTAAGCATTACCTACTTTTTATTACTTAATTATTACGTCACGAGGATTTTTGCAATTCTAATAAATAAGACTTTAGAGATGTGCTGAATGTTTGTCTTGATTTCAGCGTGCGAATGGGGGCGGCAAGTTGTTCCAGCACTTTGAGGCAGAGTATTTGAATGATCCACGGAATGCTGCGGTCCGGTGTTGTGGAGTTTGTATCATGTAAATAGCTGCTCTCGTGTGATACTTATTATTATTCTTAGCCCAGTTAATTTTATAATATAAGTATTCTGGTGTCTTTGTGTGTATGATGTCAAACAGTAAGGTAGCAAAATGATGCATCCTGCGAGATTGCATTTTTAGTAAATTAGAGTTGTTCAGGAAAGGTGTGACATGCTCTCGGGGTGGTATTGAGAAACAAAAACGTGCACACGCATTCTAAACACGCTGCAACTGTCGCACAGTTCTGGCCAGCAAGCATGAGCCAAACACAGTATCTGCGTAGTTTAGTTTAGAGAGAACTAGCGTCTCACATAATCTTACTCTCATATCTTCTGAAAGAAAGGGTCGATATGTATAAAATACTTTGAGGCGATAGAAACAATTACGTACGGCTTCCTGAATATGTTTTTCAAAGCGTAGGTTAGATTCAAAGATAACCCCAAGGTTTCTTGCCTCTGTAACCATCTCGATAGGTTGATTTACTAACCGTATATAAGGCTGATTCTCTAAAATACGCGAAACCTGCTTGAAAAGTGCTGTAAATATTACATTAAGAACCAAAAATGTACCATGTTTTCTGCAAATAAAAAATCTTTATCTTTATCTTTATCAGCGCTGCGGCAGCCGCTGCTACCAAGGCTTTAACTTAGAGAATTGCACTGCAGATGAATATCGCCGAACAGAGGTCGACCGGGAACTTCCTCGGCTGTATGCGCGTTTCGTGGCCCCAATCTCCTTATCTGACATACTACACACGTCCGTGCCATATCTCATTTCACGTTACCAGATAGGTGCTCCTGTTACAGTGACCCGTTAATTTGAGGTTAGTTATTTCCCTATTAGGGTCGCTTAAATGCTTCACTACATTTTATAGGAGATACCTTTAGAACCTTTAAGCTAGTTAGACGACACTTTAAGTGCTTTAAGCTTGCGAATGGTAAAGAGCCCGATGCTGGTGATTTTTAAACTAATTTGTATGCTGATTCACTAATTACGTTCACATTTAAAACTATATGTTAATTACATTAATAAGTAAGTAAATCATTTATTCAGCTATATCATTAAAAATTACAGACAAGAAAGGACAATGTATGAAAATAATTATTATAATAATAAAAAATAATATTCTAAACAATATAGGTTGGCCGAAAAGGCTAACCAGCTCAGCTATTTAATGTTGCAGCTAGACGCCACAACGCTGATTTTCAGCAGGGCCTTGAGTAGGGGGCGACGTCATAAAAAGTTGCACCTGAGTATAATTTTACAAATAAGAAAGTCAAAAATACAACCCTCAAAATGACAAAATATGTTGAAAAAAAGAAAAATGCGATAGTAAACAAAACAATAACATGAATACAAAACCCTCTTACAAAACAATATAAACTAAAACGAAACTTAACATAAGTTAACAACCACTACCCAAAAATGTTCAACAAAGTAAAAAATATATAATTTATGCGTTTACATTATGTACGAAAAGTTTGAATATACATTTATGTACCTGTATGACCCAATTCCTTTGCCTAATATTAGACAGGGCATGGCAAAAAAGTTGAATGTGAATACAGTTTGTTTACATACAGTAATGAGCGCCTGGTGGCCGAGTGGTCGGCTCGATATCCAGAGGTCCCGGGTTCAATTTCCAAGCATGGTAGCCCGGGTTTGTGATCACTAACCCGCATTTGGCAAGCGTGGTTATAAGCCAATACCCATGTATTTGTAGCGTTGGCTTGAATACAATGATGGAGGCCTTTGCCCAGTAGTGGGACAGTATACTTACAGGCTGTACTTTACTTTTAACATTGAAAATGTTTTTTCGATCGCTCCGGTAGGGCCCCATTTTCGCTGAAAGTGTGTTTGCCCCGTGGTATATAGTGGTTTAGGGCAATTAGGACGTATAAGAGCTCAAAAGACGCAGAATTTGAATGGCTTTCAGATGGTGAAAAAATTTCGTAAAAGTCGAAAACTTTTTTCGAAAATTGAAAAAAACCAAAAAAAAAACCTTGATTTTTAACATCTTCCCACGGAATATCTTCGAAATCTCGTGAACGAGGTCGAAAATCAAAAAACTGAGAGAGATGCCTAGAGATATTGAGACGGGAAACATTTTATGTCTTGTCCTTTTTATGTGGGAGTGATTGGGGGGGGGGGGGGTACGCTCCCCCTTAGCGGCGCGTGGAGCGTCGCCGTGCGGTATTACTCGGGCGTCATAGCCCTGTGGAACTTCGCAGCTTTGAGATACGAAGATCTATAAGGACTTAATAGACGCGGTAAATTAAGGGCTTTAGAATAGTATAAACAAATTTTGAAAAAGCTTTTTTGAAAATAAAAATAATATTTTTTTTCATTAATAATCTATAATAGCTAGGTTCATTTTCAATGCCATTTCAAGTCGTGTAAAGTACGAGATCTGTGAATTTTTTAATGTGAATACCCGAATAAAAAACATCGGATACTCTAAAGTCTAAAGGCAATAGAAACATGACACTAAGGCATTTGTCCCTCCGCCGACGATGAACAAGAAGCGAGTCGAGCTAGAACTAGAAATGAGTTGGCGAGCAGCGGAAAGCGAGTGTGTAGTTCCGTTAGTTTTGTCGCTAGGCCAATAAGCGAGTGTACGAGTGCGGCGGGCGATTACTAGCGCCACTCGCTCGCGGCGGCCGAGCCGAGCGTACAGTCCTCTTGGCGGGAAATGACCGCTGCCGCTGCGCTGGTTGGTCTCTCGGCGTGAGTTCTGATCGCTGAGCGAGTATCGTTATGCGAGAATTATCTTTGATAGCTCTTGTCACTTAGCTACGAACTAGTGAAGCGAGTCTTCGCCGGCAGTGTCAGCGATTAACTATTTATATATGTATCTCTTTTGTTTACACGGAATGTATATCTATTGTACGTTTCTTGAGCGAGAAAATAGCTGATAGTTAGTCGCTTAATCGCCGTTGGTGGAACAACTGACATATTTTTTGCATATTACAACTTTTGGAGTTCGATGGCGCAGCGACTAAGGCGTTCGGTTTTGCAATCTTGAAAGTTAAGCAACCTTCGCAATGGCGAGTCACTGGATGGGTGACAAAAGAAAAACATTTTAGGCCCCTCCGTGCTTCAGGAGGCACGTAAAGCCGTTGGTCCCGGTTGTTGTCGCACTATGGCTGTTGGTAAAACCCACCAAAAGTTATTGGGCCAGCGTGGTGGGTTATATCCCAAACTCACCATGTGTTGTTGTCCCTGTGGAAAGGCCTGTGCCTAGCACTGGGACGTTTATAAACATATAATCACGACCATTATCCCCGAAGTGTAAGAGACTAGGCAATGGCAGCAAAGTCATCTACCATAGTCCACTTTTCACCAAATAACGACGGCACATGTGCTCAGCGTGACAGGTGGTGAGCCCATCGCCGCTCTATGATGTTAGATGTTTGTGCACTCTTTAGTCCCTTAGTCGCCTTTTACGAGACCCAAGGGAAGAGTGGGGGTGGTAGCATTCTTTCACCGCTACGTGACACGGTCAACGCGGAAATTTTAACGAGGAAATTCTTGTGCATGGGCGAACAATGTATAACGTCTTAAGCTCTTGTGTGCTTTTTGAGGCACGCTTAGCCGTTGGTTGTTGTCCTAAAATGGCATTCGTTAATTTTCGAAACCCGTACTGGGGCAATATGTTGTGCTACGGCCCGATATCCGCAGCTCTAGGCCAAAGACGAATTAACGGCCTGAACTTACAAACACTGAGGAACTGAGGAACTGACTTTTTATCTATACTGTTGGAACACAACAATGTCACCAATATTATTGTTAAGACTTGTAGTTAGCTAGCGTTAAGAGGGTTTACGTATTTCGGTTTTCCATACAAACTTCCAAGTCGAAATTTTTAAAAACCAATAAGCCAATTTTAATGAAACTTTGCATGTTATAGCAAAATACAGGGATCTAAATAGTTTGTTGAAAACATTTAAAAAAAAGGTTTATTTAGCTGAGTTATTGCGATTTAAAGTCCACTATAGAAAGTTTAAAATCGCATTAACTCAGTTATTTAAACCTTTTTTTTTAAATATTTTCTACATACTATTTAAATCTCTGTATGTTACTTTAGCATGCAAAGTTTCATTGTAATTGGCTTTATGGTTTTTAAAAATTTCGACTTGGAAGTTTGTATGGGAAACCGAAATGCGTAGACCCTCTTAAACACCGTTATTTTTGTATTTCAAATAGAAAGAACAAGTTAAAATACGAAGTACAGCATACTATTACAATAAAACACTGGCTGTTTATCAGAAATCACTTTAAAGCCTTTTTGCTCATTGATAAGTCTTAAGGAAATGTTTGTGATGTTAAGTTACAATAAAAGTAGTACTTTTTACGGGTGTATTAATTATTTTTACCCTGACGTTTCGAACGAAACGTTAGTATCAACTGTTAATCCGATACTTGACTGCGATCTGTGGACATACTCTATTCTATAGGATATAGTTTATCAAAGGACGTACTCGACACATTTAAACTTGAGCGGTTGGAGAGTGCTCACTGCACTGCACACTCAAAACTCACTGCGTTTCTAAATTCGCTTGCATCTAAAAACAATATCAAAAAACAATAACAAAAGTACAAAAACAAACTGTAAAGAATACGACTGCGTTATTATTTTGGCGATCCAACATGATTGGTAATATGGTAAATGTAGTAAGAATGTGAAACAGTTCGTCCGCCCGGCATGCCCCTGCCGACATTTAGATATTAAATGCCAAGACAAATGTGAATCAGTTATTAATTCATATTCATGAGTCTCCAAAACAAACTAACCAAATTGTTTATTTCAGTACCAAAAGTAGTTTATTTGACGCTTCCGAAACGTATTGCTTCTAAACAAGCAATCGAAAGGGAAAAATATAAATCGAATGATCTTTTGCTCTGCTTTGTCAGCTGATGTCGTAGATACTTCACCGCTCTTCATATAGTGAGACTACACCACGATGTCAACGTAGACAAACGGAGATAAATTAAACTCTATTCCCCTTAAAATAAGATACACGTGAACTGCTAAAGTGTGTTGGTCGGACGTGACCTTTCGTTCGACTCGGTGGAAAATCACAATCATAGCACTGATTTGTGACGTTCAATTCGTGGTTGATTTCGTGGTAACATCCTTTTGATGTCACGAAAAAATATATATACGCCAAGTGAAGATTTTTTTTATTAATATTGTGAGGAATCTCTGTTTGGGAATTCGCCATTGATGTTGGCAGCGTGCCTCTTAAGTTATACAAGGTTGACGAGTATACGGTTAAAACTATTTTGCTGTTTACGTAAAAAATGTTGCGACAAAAATTACGAATCAATGAAAATGAAATTCAAATATTAAGTGTACCATAAATAAAACTAATAAGTAGTGGAACATTATGTAAATATCTGCATGAACAAACTCTACCTATTCTGATCTATGACAATAACAGCCAAATTGTAGAAAGGAATTTTAAATACAAAAATGTTCATGACTTTAAATTTTCCAGCCCCCAGGAAACATCAAAATAATCAAAAATATTTATTCATTTTATTTATAAGGACAACCAACAAAACAATCACATAATTTACAATATTGTGCACATTCATTATACACATTTTTTAGTGACGTCTTAGTTACAGGTTGCTATGACATGCGTTTATTTCATACTATACTTACTTAACTTATACTTAATCCAAATCAAAACAATCAAGCAAGATGAAAAATTAAGTCAACGGCAACCGCACTAGCCCTACGATTAATTAGAGTCTTGGGATCGAGTATCACTCTCATCATGAAACAAAGTCCATGGGCAAGGTTTACAGTATGGTGAGGATGGCCTTATTAAAAACTTCAGACTTACTGAAAATGTTGATGTTGGTACCTTTAGAAATCCTATTGTAAAGAACTTGCATACGGTTTATTGAAGAAAAGTGCCCCAAATTACTCTTATACAGTTTGGTATTAAACAAAGTATATTTAGAAGGACGTGGTAGGTTGCGAGGAGTGTAAAATCTAAGTTTATACAAAAGTTCAGAGCAATCCAGATGATTATTAACTATTCTATGCAAAAATTTTAAATCGGTTGTTTGTATGATGGAAATTCTCTTGCCCTAAGACTCTGAAAAGCTATGCCAAAGAAATCGTTTATTTACAGATTCAACTCTTTTTTATGAACGTCATACATTCGTGTCCACACTAGGCTACAATATTCTAGAATCGACCTGACAACACAATTAAAAACACAAATTTTACGTAGTGGTGATTTAAACTCCTTACAATTTCGCAACACAAATCCAAGCAACCTAAAACTTCTATTAACAATATTGTTTATGTGAACATTGAACCTTAGTCTTTTGTCAATAATGACTCCCAAATAACGGATCTCATCAACCTCCCTCAAAACATGGTCGCACAGTTTATATTAATATTAATATGACAATGTATTTATAGTCGTGCAAGTTTTTTTTTTTTAATCTACAACGGGTAAGCGCTTGGCCTTCATCTCACCTGATGGTAAGTGACGATAAGGCCGAAGGTGGAAGCGCGCTTCACCCGGAATCCTCAACCACTAAGGAATGGCTATCTTATCTCAAACTGTCCGAACACAACAATGCTATAAACATCGTTGTTATGGCGACAGCCTTAGGTAAGATGGTGGTAGCTAGCCAGGCGGACTCAACAGCCCTACCACCGACCAAACCAAGCACACAAAGATGTACCCCCGCTGGGAATCGAACCCGGGCCCTCTGGGTCTGAAACCGGTGGCTTAGCCACTAGACCAAAGAAGCGATTAAAAGTATGTATGTATGTATGACAGTTGACATAAGTCTCATAATGAACTTCAAAGCAAAATCAATCATATTAATATTTAAAATTAGAACATTTCTGCTTTGAAGTTTCAGACTTAGTAATTTGATTAGAGCAATGTTTTTATTCTGCGAAATGTAGGTACAAAACCATCACGCGCTTGTGTTAAAAATTAAAATTTACTTTTTTAAGATGGGGGCGACCTGCGGAATATCAATACAAATATTTTCATGTAAGAATTATTGTTTCATGCTTAAAATTAAGAAAGTTGTCGAAGAAAAATATTTTTAGGAGTCATTAGATTTATGTATTGTTTGTTATTGTTAAAACAATTTGTTTCAAATTTCAACTAGGCCACGACCTTGTGCAATAATCAGGCTAACTTACGTAAGTTATTTCAATGTATTTAACTAATTCAGCGCATAGTACAAGTAACTTAAAAATACGTAAATTTTCACAATTTCGTGCAGGATCCCCTTAAGAGTAACTCGGTTTCGGTAAACCTAACAGAATATATCAGCGAAGTCGTTACTAAATAAAGCGATAGTGTAGCGACGTAGAACTACACCGTGCCTGCCCATAATTCGTCGGAAAATGGGACGTTTTATAAGTCCTTTATCTTTAGTACCGCAAAACATTAGTACCGTGTGACTGGATTTCGGTATTAACTCATGTATTAGTGTGAAGATATTACCAAACTAACGAAGAACTCAATTACAACCATAATAATGAAGTAGGTTTAACGTAAAGGTAACGTTAATAACCGTGTCCCGTAGCGGTGAATGAATACTACCACCCACTCTCTTCCCTTGGGTGTCGTAAAAGGCGACTAGCCGACTAAAGACTGCACATACTTCCAACAGCATAGAGCGGCGATGGGCTCACCACCTGTCACGCTGAGCACTTAATAAAGGAATTTTCACTCCTCTTGCTCAAAAAGACTGTCATTGTAGCGTTCTAGAGCGGGGCTAAAATAGCTTTTCTTGCCCTAGGGGAAAAAGTATCTTTGTTTTAAATTTTAGTCTGTCACATGACAATGAGCCTACAAAAACGAAAAAGTATTTAAGTCTTATGTAGAATAATCATGAATAAAAACTCGACTTATTACTGTAACAACTTTTTTTAGATAGTTATTATTAAAGTTTATGGTAAAATTAGTAATCATTTGAATCTATGGACAACACAGACCACGCTTCAGCAAGACTGCTCATACATCCAACAGCATAGAGCGGCGATGGGCTCATCAAAATAATACTACCAATCCCTCCCTTCCCTTGGGTCTCGTAAAAGGCGACTAATGGACTAAAGACTGCACATACATACAACAGCATAGAGCGGCGATGGGCTCATCAAAATAATACTACCAACCATTCACACACGGCGCTAAAAACCCATTAAAACTCGGTTTCTATTTACTCCCTGGCTAAAGCTCGGAAGTAAAACTACCTCGTATATAATGAGTCATTTTAGCCCCTTGTATAACAATCTACTATTTTGGAACACTAAGTTCATGTCATTATTGTGTCACATTTATTTCATTAATTTTTTTTTTCATTGTATTCATTGACATTTTCGACATAATTTATTTTTGATATTTTTGTTTTTTTTTTTACTTTCAAACATAATAATATATTTTTATGTCATATGCGTGGTACAATTTTATTGTAATAGTTTGTTTTATTATTTAATTTGTGTTTCCGATGCTACAATTGTGATTTTATGCAGTAAAGTTGAATTTAGTAGGTATCCTAAATATTTACATGCTAAGTAATATGGCTAAATAGGTTAAGTCCTATTTTATTAAATTTAGAACATCAAATTGTAAACACCCTATTTAAAGCAAATAAACTGATTTGTATTTGTATTTGTGCAGTCGCTATTTGGTGTAGGGGACTGCTTTTGCTGTCCTCATTGCCTAGTCTCTGACTAACCCTTCGGGGATAATAGTCGTGATTATATGTATGTATGTATCGTTCATATCAAAATGGTAGAACCTCGCTAGGTTGCAGCACGAATTGGTCTGGCTCCTACTCCTTCCTCATTAGAGGAGAAGGAAGGCCTTCTTCTCCTCTGGTTGTGCGGGTGTCCATGGGCGGCGGTGACTGCTTCCCATCAGGTGACCCGTAAGCTTATTGACCTTCTTTTTACGTAAAAAAAAACATCTTATTAACTAACGCCTCGGTGATGACCGACTGTCCTAGGGTTAATTTTCCAGATCGGAAAAATCATCGTCCTTTATCAATCTCTCTAACTCTCTAACAGTGAAAACTACGAAAAAATTATCTTAAAAATTCATGGCAAGGTATAGAAAATTAAAGCGGAGCTACAGACAGGAAACTTTGGACTTTAATAACATGTAATAATACTACTAAGTTAATCATTGGTAAACCTAATAAAAAAACAAAAATATAAAATAATTCTTCTCGAATTGCCTTAATAAACGCCACACCAAATCGAATGGTCCCAAAGATTGTTTTGTAAAATTAAAACCTGCTTCCCCGGATGCGCGGAGTCCATGTTTCTAGGGCATTGGCTACGGTCCAGCCCATTCCTGGACAGTGCTCATACATAAATTACAGATTTCCACAAATGCATTTCCCGGGAACACTGCCATATCGAGTCGTATAAAAGTCTTTCGAGATAACGAAGGTGATAACGGCAGTTATGTTATACAGGGTGTTTCAGGAGAAGATAGACTGAGGGATGACCAACTAGATAAAAAAATGACTTAAGTAAAGCAGACTTTTCCTAAATTTTCGAGTTTTGTTTTAGAATTTAACGCATGGGTTCTGTAACTGGAACTAACATTATTATATTTAAATATGGTAAATTAACTCTTCGAAAGAATAAGAAAAATACCAACTAATTTGTACACACAGTAACAAAAAAATTGCTAAAATAGGAGATTTCGCGAAACATTAAAATAATATAGCTCGAAAATGGTGGTACTTTCACCAAAGTAATTTTTTAATGTAGTTGGTTACCCCTTAGTCTTTTTCTCCATAAGTTTATCACGCTCTTTATGTGACACTCTGTATATAGCGTTCTAGTGTACTTGTATTGTGGATAAAGAGATTCGTTTTTCTATTCGTAATATATAATTAATATTTTCTTTTTTTATAGCATTATTTATTAAGCTTATTTATTTATTTAGCTTTTTATTTGTAATTAATATCAAAACATTGGGCCTTCTTATCCTCAGCTGATGATAAGTGAAGCTAGGTAAGGTTGAAGGTAGAAGAGCACTTGCCTCGGAATACTAACTATAGCGTCTTATTTTAGCTTCAACATTAAAATTTGTATGTTACTTCTTTGTTTTATTTCCAGGGGGGTGTCACTCCGCAGTTTAGGTACGTTCGGCCGGCGCGCCTTTCAGGCAGGCCGCTTAGGCCCATGGCAGTAAAGGTTGCCGCTCGCTACGCACGCTCCACGTCGCGCGTCCTATGTTAACTCGTAATCCCTGCGCGCGCGCGTAAAACCTACGCTCTGTGACGTCATGACGTCAAATCGATATCGAGTCAGCGTTGCTTAACGGAATATGAACGCTCGGGTCACGCAATACGTTTCAATTTCGCATAAAAGTCGTTAGAGAGTGAACCTTCTGTACGTAGTACTAATTTTAATTACTGAAAGACTACTACCACCCCCCCTCTTCCTTGCCTGTCGTAAAAGGCGACTACCGGACCAAACACTGCACATACATCCAACAGCATAAAGCATAGAGCCACGGTAGTGTATATATTCTCTGATAGAGCGGCGATGGGCTTACCACCTGTCACGTTGAGCACATGTGCAGTTGCTAGTTGGTGAAAAGTGGACTATGGTAGAGGACTGCTTTGACTGTTCTCATTTCCTAGTCTCTGACTAACCCTTCTTTTTTTTTTATTTATTCGGTACACAAACAGAATACAACATAGCATGTATAAAAAAATATAACAAGATATGTATCAAGGACAGGTTGTAGTTCCTATGACGTGTGTACACCACATGAGTAATCTTTGACAAGGACACATGAGTAATTTTTGTAATCGTATCAAATGTTTTTTTTTTGTTGTAATGGAAAATGTCCTTCTATGACAGGGAGGGCATGTTCCAACTTGTATTGACGCTCATAATTTGTTTAATTGTATGTTGTATGATTTGGTAACGACATATTGTTTTGTAAATGTCGTTACTTCTATATTATTATAAACCTGTGGAGTTTCTTGCGCCCGTTCTTCTCCACAGTTAAAAGACTTCCTGAATGGGCGGGGTGGGTGGGCGGGTGCCCGTCCATCCTTTAACTTTTGACGATTCAAAATGCTTATTCTAAGTTTACTGAATAAAGAGATATTGATTTGATTTGATAAGGCAAATAATCTCATCCAAATTTGATCCAATACTAATAAAATAAATAAAATATGGGTACATGCATTAATTTTAAAATAGATTTTAAAATATTATAAATAGACATTCGAATACAACACAAAAGCAACTATAAAACGAATTAAAATTTAAAAATTATTTAAGTACATTAACTACTAAAAGTAATATTACTAACATAGTTTTTAAGTCATGTGTAAACTAACAAATTATGGGCAATAACCTGAGATAAATGGATATTATAATTATTATATCTTATTAAAATCAACATAATAAAAATTAAATTTAAAAAGTCTATACATATCAAGTATTTCATTACTCTATTAATTTACTTAGATTAAATTTAAAACTGTTAAGCGACGAACTATAGATGTCAGGCACAATAAAAGGTCCCCTTTCGTTCAGCAATTCATTAAAATCACGGCATATTCTATGTATAGGGTTGTTGAATGATACATTGTTGGCAAGAAGCGGTACACTGAATGGACGCTCCAATCTAGGTAATAGTCGTGATTATGTGTATGTATGTACGATAAACGTTTACTACTGGGCACAAATCTTCCCACATGGACACAGCACATGGGGAGAATAGGTTATCACCCACCATGCTGGCCCAATGCGGGTTAGTGGGTTTGAATGACTGCCACCTTACGGAAACAACCAAGAACAACGGGGTCGGTCGCGGATTCCCTAAATCGCAATTCGTCTGATTATCTAAATTACCAGTTTCTCACTTCGTACACATCGCAAATCGTCTTAGTCGCAAAATGTCTAAATTTTAAAATAAGTATGGATCGGCTCGGGTCGGGCGTAGGTTACCCAAAACCTAATTAATAATAATTCCTAGACCTATAATTCTATTCCTACACACAAATACTTTTAAAAGAGGTTTCATAATTTTACTGGAAAAAGTCGAAATATTAATCAAATATAATTCAGAAAATTAGGTTTTGGGTAATCCACGCCCGACCCGACCCAATCCATACTTATTTTAAAATTTAGACATTTTACGACTAAGACGATTTGCGATGTGTACGAAATGAGAAACTGGTAATTTAGATAACCAGACGAATTGCGATTTAGGGAATCCGCGCCCGACCCGAACAACGTGCCTTCCGAAGCACGGAGGGGCTCTAGATGTTTTTAACTCGGTCACTTTGCACTCAACAGCTTTTTTGCTGCGCCATCGAGTTTCTCTCCCTCCTTCTCTTCATCGAGATTTCTAGAAGACAATATTACTTAAGGTATAGCCAACGGGTGTGTAATGTTTGATATAAATACTTATGGTCTAACGTTCAGATAATATAATTTCATTTGATATAACAAATAACCTAATATAATAAACATTCAATATATTAATAATAATTTTAGATTCTATAATTTCATGAGATATAATGTACTTTTGATATAATAATCAAATGATATAAAACATTACTCGTGTAATAAGCAAGCAGCATGCAAGAAAGCAAGCAACATGCAAGCAAGCATGCAGCAGACATGGAGCATGCAGGCATGCATGCAGCATGCAAGCAGGCATGCAGCATGCAAGCATGCAAGCAGGCATGCAGCATGCAAGCAGGCATGCGGCATGCAAACAGGCATGCATCATGCAGCAGGCATGCATCATGCAGCAGGCATGTTTTCTGTCACGGCTCCGGCGCTGCGGGACTCCGGCGGTCCCACACGAGCTTATCGACGCAGATGGCTTTCGCTCACCTGCTCCTCAGCTCGTGGGGCGCCTCGCCCCTCCGCGCCTACGCGGGATTCAATTACACTCTAGCGTAGGGCAGACAAGTCTACGTGGAGTCGATTTTGCCGCAAATCGTTTCTGTCACTGACTTTTTTTAGCACAACCATAACGAAAACACAACGTATTAACTTTTTAAGACAATATTTGAAATCAATTTAGAGTTCAAATGTTATTTTTATTTTTAAGCAAAAATTATATCAAATGAAGTTATAGAATATGATTATTCTACCATTATAGCTTTATAGAATAAGTTGTTAGAGAATATGAGTATTATATCAAATGAATAATATACGTACTGTTGTTATAGGAAGTGTATTTAGAACAAGTAAAAATTGTATCTAATGAACGTTATGTTCTTTGAAATTAGATAATTTGTCATTATATAAAATGATACGCACCCATAGCCAACATACGGTCTCGCTGCTCAGCAAAGGCCGTCAATAAAGTCATCACTACATTTGATGAGTAGCGGTTGTCACGCTTGCATTTGGGTATGTGATCACTGATCACCAACCTGAGTTACATTTTTTTTTCTTAAATAATGGCTTGGTGCAGTTAGCACATTAAACCAGTGTCAAGTACGTAAAAGAGATAATAGAATTTCTTTGCATAAGGTTATGATAGTGAGTCATACTATTATGGTTCCCCCCAAACCTTGAGTTTAAGTAAAGATGTGGGACTTTACTGATATCTCACACGGACTTTCTGAAGGAATTTGAAAAGTGATGCTGCACTATTTTGTTTTATTTGCCAACACACATACGTATTACGTATACGTGTTAGGAGGTTAAACACCAAAAAACCGAAATAGAGCGGGAATCGAACCAAGACCTTCAAACATCGTACCGAGTGCTTAGCCACATGAGATCAGCTAAATTAATCCATCATAAAACAATAGCGATTCGATTCCTTTTTTCTAATTAAACACAACGCATTTGTCTGCATCAAAGCCTCTAATATTACTGTAACACAAAGCGCACGTCCGTTGGCAAGTGTCATCATAGCGAGCCGGAAGTGAGCGGCGCAGCCTCCGGCGACTTCGTGCCGTTTCCGCTGGCAAATTGTGGGCATTGCCATAAAACTAGGCGGGTTGGCGCAGGAAACCAGACACGACCTATTAAACTCACATTATGGCATGAAAGAAAGTGGCCTGAATGGGGTGACATTGGCACCGATATTAGAACTGTTTGTATGTTAACTGTTAACCTACATATATAATTACATACGTCATTCCCCCTTTTTTCGGAGGAGTGAACTTTTTTCCTCTGCTTTCTTTTTTGATTAAATAGGATCCATCCTATCCACTTATAAATTATTACACATAGAAACTTATAACGTTATAACACTTTAAAAGTTTCGTGTTGCCTTAGGTATTCCACTCTATCGACATGTGTCGCTTCAAAAGTCTGAATAAAGTGCTTAAAATAATTAGTTTGCATAATAAGGCTGTAGGCACGAAATCAGCGGTGGCATCCGAATGATGGCGTCTGCAGAGCAGGAGTCTCACTCCTAACCACATCCGAAACCTCGTTGGTTCGTAATTCACACACTCCTGTGTGTCCTTACTTCCATCAGTTAAAAATCATCATTAAAGTAGGTAATCAATTAGGTAGTTAGTACAAGGCACAGACATAGATCTAAAAGCCGCATGTTAGCTCAATGTATGAAAACCAAATGTGTCACTTTTTTATGTGTTTATTTAATAACGAAATTACTTACCTATCGAAATGAAACTTGTGGATTATCTCGATTTACCTTTCTATAGTTTTTATAGTTCGCACGAGACGCAAGTATTTTTTTTTTAATTCCACTTATGTCCGGTGCTGAGAACTGCTAAATAAAACTTGGTCGAAAGATAGGATTTTACCATCCATAGTAGTACACACAAAGTGCAAATGCACAAAGTAGGTACACATGCAGCTTCTATTTAGATCTATTTCTATGGTACAAGGCATATTTAAACACCTGCAATACGCTTTAAAACCTTTACGCTTTAAAACCTTTATCGAGTACTGTTATATAACAAAATTAAATATTTCAACACATGAATGAAAACAAGAGAAGCGGCCTCACATTTCTATCGCATAGTACGTCCAAAACTTTACTGCAAGCAACATCTTACATTCACGAGTCGCTCCCAAGCAACTTGTCCCGCGTTCCCCAAGCATTTGTTTTAACCCCTAATGAGAAACTCGTGAATATTATTCCACTTCGAAGTTGTCGGTGACATTTTTTCTATTCTTTCGAGACGGAGTTTTTAGGTTAAAAGTTACTAAAAGGTATTCTCGTTTCGAGATAAGTTTTGTCGCTCTTATGTTGAGGTGTAAACTTGTTTGTAGCCCGTTTTCGTTTATTGTGTTGAAGGCAGTAAAACAATTGATACGGATTACACCGCCTTTTGTTTGACATAATTTAAGACCTTTTAGACCCTTGGCAAGGTTATTGGTGGGAGACAAAGGAGACAAGCCGTATCAAAATTAATGGGTTAAACAAGCTCTTGTCCCCATGTATCCATTCCCCACGTGCTGTTGTTAATGTGGGAGGCCTGTATCTAGTTATGGGGACTTTTATGGGCTGATGAAGGTGATCATAATTAACTTATATTATTTATTGCTTTACTCATTCACTCAGACATAAATAACATTGGGTAAGTACTACCTAGTATCGGTAATTTTGCATTTAAAATCAGTGTTTAGGTAGTTATTTAGGTACGTAAGGGTACCTGTTGTACCTAGGCCAGTATGCTGCTAGCTACACCTGTCTATTAATGTTATCTTGTATCGATCAGTCCATCTTCATCAGTGTAAACTAAGAAAAAGTTTAGCGAAAAAAACCACAAAACACCCTCCTTGCGGGCAACAGGCCTGTGTATGTTTATTTAATACAGCCCGTGGCCGCAAGTTTTGGCGGGAACAAAATTAGAAAAGTTCAGACTCGTTGGGCAGAGCACGCGGCCTCCTTTCTAATAAGTATTTAAATATTGAGGCTGTTTTTGGTACTATACCTACCTTCCTTTTTTAAAAATAAGATTAAAGACTTCGGGACCCTTCAATCTGTGTTTTATCGTTGTGGGTAAAGCAACATGTCTTCTTTAAAATATACTCGAATATATAAACTATCTAGCCGTGTGGTGTAAATAATACGAGTACTACCAACGGCGAGAGCGGTGGTGGGCTTACCACATATCACGCTGAGCACATGTGGAGTTGTAATTTGGTAAAAGGTGGACTATGGCAGAGGGCTACTTCTGTGGTCTTCATTGCTGAGTCTCTGACTAACTTATTGGGAATAATAGTTAAGAATCTATGTCTTTGTCGTAAGGGTTCCCTATTTAATCCCGAAAGCCGTTTTACCGATTATCATTTCAACGAAAACAATTAACCGATCACTCAATTGAACGAAGCCTTATTTACATAAAGCTTTAATTTACCGATGTAACGATTCACCGAAAAACCAATTACCGAAGTTTATTTCAGCGACCATGCGTATAACCGACACATTATTTAACCGATGTACCATTTCACCGAATTTTAAGAGTATGTAGGTCAACGCCTCGGTGACCGAGTGGTCAAGTGCTTGGTTTGATAACCGGAGATTCCGGTTTCAATTCCTATGTCGGACAAAGTGCGAGCTTTTGACCGTAAAAAGGATAGGAAACTGTCTTACTGCAGGGTTAAAGCCTCCATCTTTGAAATCAAGTCTTCGCTACAATTGAAGGGTATTGGCTTAATCACCACCATATCATTAATTAGTGATCACAAAACCGGGCTATGAATCGACAAATTCCAAACGCATTTTGTCCGACATGGGAATTGAAACTGGGACGTCCGGTTATCAAACCAAGCACTTGACCACTCGGCCACCGAGGCGTTAACCTACATACTATCAAAATTCGGTGAAATGTTACATCGGTTATATAATGTATCGGTTATATGTATGGTCGCTGAAATAAACTTTGGTAATTTGATTTTCGGTGAATCGTTACATCGGTAAATTAAGGCTTCGTACAAATAAGACATCGTTCAATTGTAAGTAATCGGTTAATAGTTTTCGGTAAAACGGCTTTCGGGATTAAATAGGGAACCCGTATGTAGAAACTATCTATACAACTATAAACGGTTTTATTATAAACGATTGAAAGCTTTGATGTATTGACCAACCTGACGGTAAGTGCTTTCGAAGTAAGTGAAGTCTTGATGAAACGTGGACTGGAAAATATTGTGTTTTCAATCGAGTCGTATGTCTGAGTACCCTTTGCAGAAACATTTATGAGGTAAAATATTTTATTGTTAGTAAAGTCAAGGGCAAGACGAAAAACACTGAAACGTTATCATTTTGAGATGTATAACTTTTCACAGGAGGCACAGTAATTTAGAATTGAGTCTCCCTTAAACCATGGATATTGACCTCATTCTAAAAAGACATTATAAAAAAAGTCATATAACACCAAGAATGTCTTTAAATAACACAAACTGTGATGTCATACTGAGAAAAATTAAGTCATAGGTACTCCAGCCGTGAGAGAGCCGTATCTCATTAAAATAATGCTACCACCTCCTCTCTTCCCTTGGGTGTCTTAAAAGGCGACTAACGGACTAAAGACTGCACATACATCCAACAGCTTAGAGCGGCGATGGGGCTCACCACCGGTAACGCTGAGCACATGTGCAGTCGTAACTTGGTGGTGTGGCAGTGGACTGCTTCTGCGGCCCTCATTGCCTAGTCTCTGAATAATCCTTTGGAGATAATAGCCGTGAATTTATGTACCTATGTATGTACACACGGCGTCAGATCAACCTACCCTAAACTGTCAAATTTCTCCAATGAATATTGATCCTTAGAGCCAAACAATCAAGTTCAAAATTGATTGTAGAAATTTGACAGTTTCGGGTAGGTTGATCTGACGCCGTGTGTACATATTTGTTATATTCCACATCATCAGAAACCACAGATCGCATGAAACAAACAATTAAATTCCTCCTTCTTAGAAAGTGTGAAAAAAAGTTTTTTTGTCTTTTTATTAATATTTTATCGGCCAGTCGTAAACGGATACGATCCCCAATAAAGTATCGACTTACGACGTTTACTATGTTTATCAATACTTTATTTGTGAGCATACAGCCTATTGCTTTTATTGACATAAGCATAAGTATATTAGGTACATACATACATAATTATGGCATAAATAAATGAGAGTAAGCCAATGGTACTCATAAAGCGTTCGCTCGTCAAATCGAAAGCACATTTGTAAGCAGCGCCTTTTTATGGCGCAGGGGGTGAATGCGTTATAGCAAAACTACGTAAGGGTACCAGTTACTCATTAATTAATGATTTCGGGTGGAATGCGGAAAGCCGAAGGTGGAAGATTTGGCTTTATCGACACAACTTCAGTGAAGGATGAAAGCTGTCCATTTGGTTCTATCGGATTTTACCGAAAAATTGATATGTTGAGCACTTTGTAAGATAGCGTATTTTTTTTATTATTTACTTATTTGTCGCCATATTCCTCTTCTATGAAAAGAGTCATTATTATTACCCAAACCTCATAACATAATTTATTACTCACTAATTCGTAGGGCTAACGTTCTTATGGTATTATGTATCAGTTTTGTTACAAGCTTTAATTTGACTTCCCCTGTTTGTTAGTTTGTGTGGGACAAATCTTGCAACTAAATTTAAGATTAGTTCTCCTTACCGATTGAGCTGAAAGGACAATGTTCTGCGCCCATACATTGTTAGCCTAAGAACCAACAATTATGAAATATTCTTTTCGAAATTACATGTAAATAACAGTAAAAACAAATATTTTTGACGGACACTCCCGAGAACCTAAATATCAGGAAAACTTGAGGTTATGTTTAATTACAGAATTTGAGAAGTGATGTTGCACTCTTTTGTTTTATTTGCCAACACTCATGCACGTTCACTAACAAATAAATAATCCATCATTATTTCACATTAATATTCGACAAAACACAAATTAAAGAAAATAAAACAAAACTGCAAACATGACGTTTCACTTTCCCGCCAAGAAGTCTAGACCGTCAACTTTTTTTTTCTCGACTATGGATACTAGTCCTTCAGTCGTATTATTAGAGTTCATTGATCGACTTAAGTCGACTAACGTTTACAGTTTGGAATAAAATGCGATGTATCGTATTCTAATGATGCTTGGAGTATTTGGCACTAAGTATATCGAGTCAGCCATGCATGCATAATATTATAAGGTTTGTTTGTACATATTATAAATATTTTGGTCACAAACCTTTAATTCACTGGCTGAATGCACTGAACTCTCAATACCCAACCCATAATATAAAAATGATACCCAATATTAATGTCTAAAAGTTCTTTTGTGGCGCTGCGAGCGGCAACACGATCGTAGTGCGTTAGCGTGTTTTTTATACTAAAAATATATATAATTCCTAGTTTGTCGTGAAATGTGCTTCATTGTGTGCTACGGTCTTGAATGCATATGTGAAAGTGTCCGCGTTGCTACTGCTGTTGTGATTGTCTCGTAGTTAACATCAAAATAAAATCAAATCAGCTGCTCAATTATTGACATTTTATTATTGTGTGGGTACTCTTACACCGTTGGTGTCGATCTCAACCTCTCAGATCGTTCGATTGATCTATCGTGGTCAGTAGCGCCATCTTACGAGGTCCGGTCGTACCACGTGACACGCCACCTATCTACCGGTGTACGAACCATCTCGTCAGCCGACAACGCTATGGCAAAGTGCTCGGCCTGCGGAAAGTTCATCTCCTCGACAGGTGCCGCTAGTTGCACTACTTGTACTAGTGTTTACCATAAAGGCTGCGTAGCAATACCTGACGCCACCGTTGTCCCTAAAGATTGGGTTTGCCCAGATTGTAAAAAGAAAATTAAAAAAGGCGATAACAGCAGCACCCCCATAAAAGTATCTGTGGCGGCGTGTCAACCTAGATGCCCACAGCGGGCGTCCCTTCTGCTCTACCTGACGAGGAGTCGGAGATAAGTGCAATGCGCCGTGAGCTCAGAGCCAGCATGTCCGAATTCCGTGAGTTTCTTACGGAATTTCGATCAACCTTGTTGAAATTAGAAGAGCGCATGGGTGATTTTGAGCATCGGCTCGAAGCGGTCGAGCGAAAGCAGGCGGAGGCGCCGCCCTCGGGGGATGGCGTTGTTGATCTACGCCGAACTGTAGAGGGCCTTAAGGCGGAACTTAACAGCAGAGACCAAGAAATGCTGCTGTCCGATCTGGACATTGGTCATCTGCCACAAGAGAAGGGAGTTAGTCCTCTTCACACGGTCACAGTGCTGGCCGCCAAGCTGGGTGTCAAACTGGAGGCGAGGGACATTGTGTTCGCCGAGCGCGTTGGGCCGGCGCCGAGCGGAGCGGAGGCGCAGGGCGGTGCGGGTGCTTAAGGCGGTGCGGAGGCGCGGGGCGGCGCAGAGGCGCGCCCTCGCCGCGTCGTGGTGCGGCTGGCGCGCCGCGAGCTGCGGGACGAGCTGCTGCGCGCCGCTCACGTGCGCCGCAATATCACCGCGGCCGACGACGGCCTGCCGGGCCCGCCGCGACGCATCTACGTCAACGAGCGGCTGACGGCGACTAACCGCCGCCTATTCCACAGAGTCCACGAGGAATGTCGTAAACGCCAGTGGAGGTACTCTTGGACCAGGAGAGGACGGGTCTTCGCGCGGCAGGATGATGGGAAGCAGGTGCATAGTTTCGAAACGATTATATGTTATAGCTCTAATTTGGGAAGGGGAAATAAATACACAAGTATAGACAGAATTATTATATTTATAACAGTAAAGTTTTATCTATGTAATCTAAACACATCATTAATTTATATACCATTGAAAACTAATAACAGAATATTCATTTATCTTAACTGCTATCATTTTGCATTTGTGTATTGCTTGCAGATGGACGTGCCATTTGCAATTAATAATTGATTTGCATAAATAATACTAAATAAAAAAATCTGAGTCATTTAACATCCGCGTGAATCTGGGTCAACGTATGTTAGTCATGCAGATGTTGAGTCTAGTGTTGTGAATATTTCTACAAAATGGATAGTCCCTTTAACCGAAGTACCACGACTAGCAGGAGTCCACCACCACTACCTCAGAAAAGACCAACTGAAATAGCTGAAGAACCAACGAAGATTGAAGCCGTCTCAACTCAGGAAATTCAGCAATGGCTCTCTTCTATTGAACAGTGTTTGAATGAGATATGCACTATATCAAGTGAGGGAAAACTAAACACTGAACAAAAGTTGAAAATTAGCTCCATCAGCCGAAATGTGATGGGAGGTGTGTCTCAGCTGGCTGTTCAGTACCAGTCGCTAAAACAAAAATATATATCAGCCCAAACCACCATTAAAACGATGACTGACCAGAAGCAGTCCACCACCCAACTGGACAATCAGCTCGAAGAGATAAAGGAAAGCATACGCTCTGCTCCAAAGGTCCAGCCACCCAGCATATCATTCGCGGACGTGGTCAGAACTAGAAACAGTTCTGTAATGCGACCACCAAGCACCAGTTCCATTGCTATTTATCCAGCTGAAAAGGATAAGTCAAGCGAAGATACGAAAAAGCTTATTCAGACCATAATAAAGCCGGAAGAACTCAAACTGCATATCCGGGGGATGAGGAAGACCAAAGGCGGAGGCGTCATAATCAGCGCAGAAGGAAAAGATGACCTCGAAAAGTTAAAACGCTCTGAAAAACTTAAGACCTCGGGGTTAAAAGTGGAAGAAACTACAAAACGCAGGCCTAAAATTATATTGTTAGGAGTGCCCACCACTACGTCTGAGAAGGAACTTCTTGATTGTCTGTATGAACAAAATATTTCGGAACAGCATCAGCACCTAGAACGAGAAAAATTCCTGAACTCTATAAAACTGAGTCACAAAACAGGTAAAAAGGACGCGGCACTATGTAACTTTGTACTGGAGCTAACTTCTGACCTTCGAAAGATTATCATTGACCAGGAAAGAGTTTTCATCAATTGGACCTCCTTCCCAGTAAGAGATTACACATTTGTGACTAGGTGTTATAAGTGCCAACAATATGGTCATTCGGCGAAATATTGCCGTGAAACGAAATCTACGTGTGGACACTGCGGTTGCGTCGGACACTCAATGAAAGAATGCTCAAAACAGCAAGAACCCGCAAACTGTGCTACGTGCCAGCGCTTTAACAAGCCCAGCCACTACAAAACCGGAGATGAACAGTGTCCAGCAAGAAAAATGGCCGAGGCACGATACATTAGTTCAATTGACTATGAGGGCGCCTAGAGCGCCGCACATACAGTTTAACGCAGCGCAAGGATGGGTAATGTAACTCACGACATTATTAGAGAATTAGACTCTTCATGTGAATCAATAAAATTAAGCATAGTCATAATATTTTTATACAAAATATACGTAGCATTAATTGTAACTTTGACGGTATGTTAGCGGTGCTTAGTCAAATCAATGTAGAAATTGACATAATGGTACTGACTGAGTGCTGGTTGTCTACTGCTACTTGTATTCCTCAATTACCCGGATATGTCTCATACACTACTAACAAAACAAATATTTTAAAAAGTGATGGTGTAACATTGTATATTACAAGTAATATTAACAAGGTAACTGTAGACGAACCTGTAGCCTAATTCACGTAACAAAACTTCAACGACATGCAAGCGAATTGATCGCTGAAGTCACTTTTCGTATTCACGTATCATTCGCACGATTTTGTTTAAGTCGGTTTTGTTTAAGCGTATTCACGTGCATTAATCGAAGTTCGATCGTTGCCTCCGCGGTATTCACCTATTATTTTGACGTTTAGTTTTATCGGATTTCAGCGATTACACGTCAAATTAAACAATTTACAAGTCGTTGGAAAAAATTATAAACATTTCTGCATGTTTTGTTAACAAAAAGTATTTGCAATTATTTGGTAGAACTGTAATGGCAACATTAAATTTAAATAGTTGACAAATCGCCGAGTTGCGTTCCTATCGAGTAATCGTTCTAGCGAAATGACAGGTGAATACGGATTTGTGACTGTTTTTCAATAGGACGACTTCTAAACGTAAACGACATTTCGACTATTACGAAATACGTGAATCAGGCCACTGACCTAGTAGATGCAAACTGTCTAATTGCAAAAATAAACAATGACACCGCTATCGTAGCTATTTATCGTTCTCCCTCTTATCATAATATCTCCAACTTTTTACAATCTTTAAGTGTAGTTTTAGAACAATTATCATCATTTAAGAATGTATTTGTCATGGGTGATTTAAACAGCGATATAAAACCCGGAAATATAGATCGTAATTCACCAGAATATTTAACTCACACAGCCTGTTTAGGTTACCTACCCACTCATTTGCATCCTACTAGAAATAGTAACTGCTTAGATCATATTTTAGCTAAGACAAACATCCATTTAAAAACTTTTATACTAACATCTACTTTGACAGACCATAATTCCTTATTGTTGTGTTTGCAACAGCGCTATGATAAGTCTTACGCAAAAGTAAAACGTACGACGCTTCAATATGAGTCAGTGACACATGACCTAAACAACCTAGACTTGTCTAGTATCTACAACTCGGATGACGTTAATAAATCAACCGAATACCTTGTATCGTCTTTAACTAAAATTATTGAGTCTAATACACGCACTGTTTTTCTAACCCGCCGTTATAAAATCATGAAACCATGGATAACTCCCGGACTTTTACGTTGCATTAAGCATCGTGATAAACTTCACAGAACTCTAAATAAAAACCCTGACAGTGAAATTAATAAAATCACCTATTACGGATATTGGAATTTTTGTAATAATTTGTTAAAAAAGATAAAGCGACAGTATGAAAGGAATCAAATTCAAAATGCGGGTCACGACAAGAAGAAATTATGGAAAGTCATTAAAAACATTACTTACACAACTAAAACCAAACCGCCTGCCCATAAACTCATTGCAAATTCCGCTACGCCTGCACATTCACTAAACAGAGTTAACAATTTCTTTGTCAACATCGGAAAAAACCTAGCTGCAAAGGCGAAAGTCAGTCACATGCAGCCATTTTCCTCGATTGCACCGCCTTCCAAATTACCAGTTTTAAATTCTTTTGCTTTATTCGACACTGACGAAACCGAAATTGAACAAATTATTATGACTTTAAAAAATTACTGTGCTACTGGAATTGATAAAATATCTTATGCATTCATAAAAAAAATTAAAGATAAACTGACTCCCCCGCTTACATATCTTTTTAATTTATGCTTTGCGAAAGGAATCTTTCCTAACGTATTGAAGAAGGCCCTCATTCGCCCTATTTATAAAAATGGAGATAATAGCTGTATGAATAACTATCGTCCCATAGCCATACTGCCATCAATATCCAAGATACTAGAAAGACTCATTTATAAAAGACTTGTAAAATACTTAGAAAATAACAAACTCTTAGCAGCTACTCAATACGGTTTTAGAGCAGACAGATCGACTGACGATGCAGTACACTAGCTCACTGACTATATTGTAAGGCGACTAGACTCACAAAAAAAGTGCTTAGTCATATTCCTTGATCTGGCAAAAGCATTTGACACGATTTCGGTACCTATACTTCTCGAGAAGTTACATGAACTTGGTATAAGGGGTGTCCCATATAACCTTATCAAAGATTATCTCTCTAATCGGACACAACGTGTTATGATAGATGACAGTATAAGTGATGAACTGACTGTTGAATATGGTGTTCCTCAAGGGAGCATAATAGGACCCTTGCTATTTCTCGTTTACATTAACGACTTATGCCTCCTTCCCCTTTCCAAAAGCGGAAAAATAATATCTTACGCCGACGACACAGCACTGCTCTTTAGCGCGGACACTTGGAGTGAGGCGTACGAACTAGCACAGTCTGGATTTAATACAGTCACTCAGTGGCTTAGAAAAAACTTACTGACACTTAACATAGATAAAACAAAATATATGACTTTTTCCTATAATTCACTATCCCAACCTATCCCAAATTCACATTCAATAACAGCACATCTGTGCAAGGACACGCCTGACACTTGCTCTTGCCCTAAGCTCAGTAGCACTGACAATATTAAATACCTGGGGATAATAATTGATAAGTATTTGAAATTTAAATCACATATTGAAGCACTTACATCTAGAGTTAGAAAGTTAATCTACGTCTTTAAAAATATTCGACACGTTGCATGCGGTAGTCTACTAAAATCAATATATCTGACACTTTGTCAGTCATTATTTGTATATTGTATAACATCATGGGGCGGTGCACACAAAACTATTATGATAAACTTAGAAAGAGCACAGAGAGCAGTTCTAAAAGTCAGCACATTCCGACCAATACGCTTCCCGACGGCAGAGCTCCTTACTAAATGCGATGTCCTATCTGTACGCCAGCTGTTCATATTACTAACCATCACTAAAAATCACTCATTAATGCCCTTTAACCCTGCGCTCGAAACCAGTCGAAGACGTGCAGATATTGTCTGTTCTACTGAACGATTCAGAAGAACAAACACGCACAGATTCTTTTGTCATCTGAGTAGTTTTCTGTACAACAGAATAAACTTTTCTCTATGTATTTACTTACCCCTTGAACAAATTACAATGTAAAAAAACTGTACAAGATTGGCTAAAAGGGAAAACATATGATGAGACAGACAACATATTATTAGTAATAACATAATTTTTAAGACCATGTAGAAAATAATGCTAATTAAGTAGAAATAAATAATATTATTCGAATACTTTCAAGTTTCTTGAAATAGTTAGTCATTATTATTGTGTAAATGTTTTATTGTAGAATAAGCACTAACGTTCTGTTACAGATAATACCTAATACACAGGCAATATTGTTTGCTTAGCTTAGGTATTACGTAATACATATTATTAAATACACTAACCTCAATTACTTAACATAAGTCTTTTGTATCTAGGCTAAGTTTATACAGCAATAAAAAATTATCTTATCTTATCTTATTTGCACATTACTCGCTCATTTTTAAACATATTGTTCTCTTTTATTTTATATTACATTTTTATATATTTCAATGGCGAATAAACTTTTCAAGATCGGTTTGTATAATGCAGGTTCCCTCGGTACTAATCACGATAATTTTATCGCTTCAGTTTCTCGATATGACTTAGATGTGCTAGCTATTAACGAAACTTGGCTCAGGGAAGGGGAGGAGGGGCGGGCGCCTGCACTGCCGGGGTACCGGCTGCGGCACATGCCGCGTCCGCGTCACTCGCGTGAGCGCGGGGGCGGCGTCGGATTTTACATACGGCGCGGTGTTAGTGTTCGCACCTGGCCGCACCAGGTTGACCCATTGCACAAGTTGGTAGAGCAGATGTGGCTCGCGCTGACCCTTAAGAGCGTTTACGCCGAGCGCGAGACCTCAAGTTTAGGTTTTTAAGTCCAAATATCACGCACACAGAAGCGAGCTGTGAGCGCGCGCGACTGTGTGTGTAGAATAGGCTAGTTCTGCTCACTGTAGTCAAACTCACTCACTTTGATCCGTTAGATCGAATTTGCTTTTTCGTAATAGGTACTACGATTATTTTTTTTAATATGGGCGTAAGTAATGCATGAAATAAGTAAGTATAATATTATATTGCATGTATTTTTATTAAACTTGCAATGTATGTGTCTTGTTCGGGTGGAATTTTGCAACTCAATTTTGACCCACTTCCCGTTTACTGATTCAGCTGAAAATTTGCATACATGTGTAAATCGCGTGACAATGCAAATTTATGATTGACATGGTGCTGATCTGATGATGGAGATGGAAGGTGGCTATTGAAACTTTGCAATAAAATAGCACAACCTAATCGAGTTTGGGCTCGTTTGAATCGTCTTGACGAGTACTTTGTCTTTCAATGGTAACCAGGGTCTGATGATGGAGCTGGATGGTGGTCATAGGAACTCTGTAATAAAAACGACGCAACCCCATCGAGTTTCTGCTCGTCTCATTTGTCTTGACGAGTACTTTGTTTTTAGATGGTTACCAGGGCCTGATCTGATGATGGAGCTGAAAGGTGGTCGTAGGAACTCATTAAAGAAACAACGCAACCCCATCGAGTCTCGGCTCGTTTGATTCATCTTAACGAGTATTATGGTGCTAGATGGTAACCAGGGTCTGATGATGGAGCTAGAAGATGGCCATAGGAACTGAGTAATTAAACAACATAATAACCCCATCGAGTAAGGGCTCGTTTAATTCGTCTAGACGAGTACTTTGCTGCTAGATGGTAACCAGGGTCTGCTGATGGAGCTGGAAGGTGGCCATAGGAACTCTGTAATAAAACGACACAACCCCATCGTGTTTTGGCACGTCTCATTCGTCTTGACGAGTACTTTGTTTTTAGATAGTTACCAGGGTCTGATCTGATGAAAGAGCTGAAAGGTGGTCATAGGAACTCAGTAAAAAAACGACGTAACCCCATCGAATCTCAGCTTGTTTGATTCGTCTTGACGCGTACTTGTTGTTAGAAAGAAAGAAATTAAAATGTATTTTCATTTCAGGTTATCGAAGATGAGGTTCCACAAACAACAAATAAGGTTGAAGGTCGAAGACTAGTAAATTTTCAATACTTTTTGGACCAAATTAAAATACTTAGTAACCACAATAGAGCCACAGGATGTACAATTGATAATTTACAAGTGGTAAAAGAGCATAAAGTAGGCAGGTAGGTAGGTAGGGGTATTATCTACATTTTTAATGAAGTATAACATTTACCTTTAGATAAGCCTAAGAATCATGTAAAATCTTGTTTACATAAGAAAGGTCAAAGTATATTTAGTTGACAATACAGCCTGGTCATAATTATATTTTCACATTATAGTTTCTTAGTCAATTATTTTTATAACTAATTAATTTTACGCTGGTATGATAGCCTTTAACAGCAGTGTCTTACAGACAAAGGTACCTACTCAAAAATTTATGTTGCGTTTAAAGTAAGTATTGCTCGATATAAAATAAAATAAACAACGTCTTACAGTATCTCTAAAACAAGAAAAAGTAAGACTTTTCAATACTACCAGTAAAAAATAAGATTGCAAGAGCAGACCAGCCTCCACAGGCGGCACCCGTTCACGAGTATGACATGTGAATCAGCCATCGCTTCGTTTAACCATCTTTGAGGGAACGTAACGACCCGACGCACATGCCACCACCGCAGAGACACTTTAAGAGAGCATGACACACTCGAGCAACTCCAACTAAAGTAAGAGAACAATACTTTAAACGCAACAAATTTTGAGTAGGTACCTTTGTCTGTAAGACACTGCTGTTAAAGGCTATCATACCAGCGTAAAATTAATCAGTTATAAAAATAATTGACTAAGAAACTATAATGTGAAAATATAATTATGACCAGGCTGTATTGTCAACTAAATACACTTTGACCTTTCTGATGTAAACAAGATTTTACATGATTCTTAGACTTATCTAAAGGTAAATGTTATACTTTATTAAAAATGTAGATAATAAGCCTACTTTATGCTCTTTTATCACTTGTAAATTATCAATTGTACATCCTGTGGCTCTATTGTGGTTACTAAGTATTTTAATTTGGTCCAAAAAGTATTGAAAATCTACTAGTCTTCGACCTTCAACCTTATTTGTTGTTTGTGGAACCTTAACATCGATAACTTGAAATGAAAATACATTTTAAATTCTTTCTTTCTAGCACCAAACTACTCGTCAAGACGAATCAAACAAGCCGAGACTCGATGGGGTTACGTCGTTTCTTTACTGAGTTCCTATGACTACCTTTCAGCTCCATCATCAGATCAGACCCTGGTAACCATCTAAAAACAAAGTACTCGTCAAGACGAATGAGACGAGCCAAAACTCGATGGGGTTGTGTCGTTTTATTACAGAGTTCCTATGGCCACCTTCCAGCTCCATCAGCAGACCCTGGTTACCATCTAGCAGTAAAGTACTCGTCTAGACGAATTAAACGAGCCCTTACTCGATGGGGTTATTATGTTGTTTAATTACTCAGTTCCTATGGCCATCTTCTAGCTCCATCATCAGACCCTGGTTACCATCTAGCACCATAGTACTCGTCAAGATGAATCAAACCAGCCGAGACTCGATGGGGTTCCGTCGTTTCTTTACTGAGTTTCTATGACCACCTTTTTAGCTCCATCATCAGATCAGACCTTGGTAACCATTTAAAAACAAAGGACTCGTCAAGACGAATGAGACGAGCCGAAATTCGATGGGGTTGCGTCGTTTTATTACAGAGTTCCTATGGCCACCTTCCAGCTCCATCATCAGGCCCTGGTTACCATCTAGCAGAAAAGTACTTGTCTAGACGAATTAAACGAGCCCTTACTCGATGGGGTTATTATGTTGTTTAATTACTCAGTTCCTATGGCCATCTTCCAGCTCCATCATCAGACTCTGGTTACCATCTAGCACCAAAGTACTCGTCAAGATGAATCAAACGAGCCGTGACTCGATGGGGTAGCGTCGTTTCTTCAATGAGTTCCTATCACCACCTTTCAGCTCCATCATCAGATCAGACCTTGGTAACCATTTAAAAACAAAGGACTCGTCAAGACGAATGAGACGAGCCGAAACTCGATGGGGTTGCTTCGTTTTATTACAGAGTTCCTATGACCACCATCCAGCTCCATCATCAGACCCTGGTTACCATTGAAAGACAAACTACTCGTCAAGACGATTCAAACGAGCCCAAACTCGATTAGGTTGTGCTATTTTATTGCAAAGTTTCAATGGCCACCTTCCATCTCCATCATCAGATCAGCACCATCTCAATCATAAAATTGCATTGTCACGCGATTTACACATGTATGCAAATTTTCAGCTCAATCAGTAAACGGGAAGTGGGTCAAAATTGAGTTGCAAAATTCCACCCGAACAAGACATACATACATTGCAAGTTAAATAAAAGCTTGTAATAATTTACTCACCAAAGTACTAAGATTTGCAAATCAAGCTATAAATTTGCACTATCTTCGAACTTACGGAAAGGTCGGCAACCGCGCCGGGCAGAGCGTCGAGCGACGTGACCACTCTCTCAGAGGCCTCGCGGCGGACTGATTTGAAGCGAGTGGAGCGCAGGGTTTTGTAGTAGTTTTAGAGCAGTTTTAAAATATTCATAGAAAAATTATAGAGCTTATTTAGTAAAAACAATTTTGTTAAAATTTTAAATAACACTTTTTTCTATAGTATAAAGCTTTTTTCTTCTAAATTATATTTAGTACATTAGAGAAAACAATCACTTTATCACCTATAATTTCTTTAAAAATTTACAATGTTTGGAATTTTATAGTTTTTGTTAGTAACCAAAATCAAAAAATGTTTTCAACAAACTATTTTGCTGAGGATCTTTCAAATTGAAATAAAAATGTTGTTAGTAGATTTGTTAGTAATTTAAACACATTTTTAAGCTTCGAAGTTGACGCGGAAAGTCAAATTATGAAAACCTCTGTTCAGTTATCGTGTTATAAATTCCAAAATATCCATAAATTTAAAAATGTTTTTAACAAACTATTTCGACTACAAGATCGCCTAATGATATAAGTATTTAACATATTTGTTAAGTAAGTATTAACAGATATTAAGAGGTTTAAAAAGTACAGTTTTTGAGCAAAACGGCGCAAAAGGACGTAAACGCTCTTAACGGAAAGAAGCTTATTATTGGCACTGCATATCGACCGCACTGGATGAATATAGATTTATTCTTTGACGCACTTTCTGACACCATAAGTTCAGTTCCCAACTATGATAATCTAATACTACTTGGCGATTTTAATATTAATTTGTTACAAGCTCAGGATTCAAATACTACTAAAATTAATACTTTTGTTTCATGTTTCTACCTTTCTCAGTTGGTATCTGAGCCGACGCACTTTACTTTAAATAGCCAAACTCTTATCAATGTTGTTTGTTCCGATTTAAACGTAAGAAAAGTCACTTTGGATCATGTCGGTTGCCTCACTGGTCACTGCCTGGTGGTGTGCGAGTTTAATATTAAGCGTGAAAAACTTTCACCTCGAGTGATTAATTATAGGCCAATAAATAACATTTGTGCAGACAACTTTAATAATGATTTGCAAAATATAAGATGGGATATCATATCCAGAATGGAGTGCGTCAATGACATGGTGGGCGTTTTTAATCAATGCATTATGGCTTTGTTTGATCTCCATGCACCTAAAAAGTCTGTCATAGTCAGGTATCGCAACCTGCCTTGGATCACAGACACAGTCAAGCGCATGATGAAGTTGCGCGATAGTGCTCTAGCCGACTTCCACAGACAGAGACCAAATAGTACCAATGTATACTATAAAACCTTAAAATCCATGGTAAATCAAGCCCTATTTCACGAAAAAGCTGCTTATTTTAAACATAACGTTAATAGCAAATTTCACAACCCTAAATTACTATGGAAAAATCTCAAAAATACAATTTTGCCCGAGAAAAAGAATGATTTACCCTTATTTTTCAATGATCCTGATATTATTAATAATTATTTTTTGAATATACCAGGTAACCCAGATGTTCCGATCTCACATCTGACCTTTTTTGAGTACAACAGATTTCCGGATTCAGTTTTCAATTTAAAACCTATTGGTTTCGATCAAATAATTAAAATAATTCAAAGTTTGAAATCTAACGCAATAGGGTGTAATTCAATCAGTCTGGATATGCTCATTATGACTTTTCCATACACTATTGACTGCATCAAGGATATTATAAATTTGTCAATTACTACCCAAACATACCCTGACTTATGGAAACTGGCTTTTGTGCTTCCACTGCCTAAGGTAGCAAACCCAGTGGATTTAAAGGACCTGAGGCCTATTAGTATACTGCCCTGTCTGTCTAAGATCCTCGAGAGGGCTGTCTGCAACCAATTAAATGTTTTTCTTGAAAAGAATAAAATTTTACCAGAACTACAGTCCGGTTTTAGGAAGGGGCGTGGTACCACAACTGCTCTACTAGATGTAACTGATTCCATACTGCATGCGCAACATCAAGGCATGTGTACTTTGCTGGTTTTATTGGATTTTTCTAGGGCATTTGAATCTTTAAATATAAATCTTCTTATGTCAAAACTAAGTTACTACGGATTCGATAATCAGGCCCTTCGGTGGTTTCATAGCTACCTCAGCAATCGTTACCAGTTTGTGAAATTGAGCTCAATCAATGGTTCCTCTATGGAATCTGAAAAGGTGGCCATAAATAGAGGTGTACCTCAGGGTTCAATTTTAGGTCCAATTCTTTTTATTTTGTACTCAGCAGATATTTCAATGCATATTAAACATTGCAAATATCATATATAATATGCAGATGACACCCAGATTTATATATCTTTCAAACCAGAGGATATTGACCAAGCTTTGGTTAAAATTAATGAGGATCTTTCCAGAATTGCCCATTGGTCTGATTCCAATTGCCTTTTGTTGAACTCTTCTAAGACTAAATACATGATCTTTGGGACCAAACATCAGTTAGGTAAAATAAATTCTCCAGTCAAACTAAAAAATGAACCCATTGAAAGAGTTTATGAGGCACGAAATTTAGGCCTTAAAATGGACTGCAACCTACGTTTCAAAAATCATATAGAAAAACAATCCGAAATTGTTTTTATAAACTAAGAGTGCTATATAAGGTTAGACGTTACTTAGGTGAAGAGTTGCGTATCCAGCTAGTGGAGTCTTTGGTTTTGTCTAAGCTTTTTACATGGATACTGTTTATGGACCTCGTCTACTTGTGAAGACTCAAAAACTTATTCAAAGAGTGCAAAATGCCTGTGCTCGTTTCTGCTTCACTATTCCGTTAAGGGCCCATGTGACTCCATTTCTAAATAAACACTGTATGTTGAAGATGCGTCACCGCCGTAAACTCCATTTGGCTTGTGTAATGTTCAATATTGTAAAGTATCAAGCTCCTGCTTATTTATATAACAAGTTGTCTTGGGTTTCGTAAGCGTAAGCCTTATGGGGTCCGACGACATGCTTTACAGCTGTCAACTCCACATCACGCATCTGCTGCTTTCCGAGGAAGTTTCCGTTATGCAGCGACAAAATGCTGGAACAATATTCCTCCACCGATTAGGGACCTGCAAAACAAAAACGGTTTTAGGCATAAACTAAAATTGTTTCTAAGCAACTTTCAGAGTATACAAGAGTTTTTGCTACAAGATACGAGCGCATTGTCATAAAACCCTTACCTTGTTTGTATGTCCTGTTTGGTTGTGAGGCGTCTTGTGTTGTTGTCATGAATTTGTGTTGTGCTGGCTATCACATTAATTGTCAAAAGCACTATGATGGTACCGTACTTGTTAAATTCTGTCAAATGTTTGTGTTTGACTCTTTTTCAAAATTATATCCATTTATTTCATATCTGTACCTATATTTGTATTCTGTCTCACTAACATTACAAGGTATATTTATTATTTTGTGAATTTTCATGTTTTAAGGACACACGTTTATTATTTCTATTTCCTCTTTGTTGTAGTTTTTTTTTTGATTTTTTTTTAATTATTTGTAATTTTTTTTTAATAAGGCGTAGGGGTTTGCTGTATACAGCTACTAGTTAAGTGTTCATGTTTTAATTTAAAGTCTTGTTTTGTTTTTAATTTTTGTAATTGTTTTTATTTTGTACACGTTGCCCATCGCAGCATCACCGAACCGGTTCTGACGGAAGATCAGCGCTGATCGCAAGGCCAGCATTTTGCTGAGTCGCAATCCGTTTTGGGACGTTTTCTGTATGTTTTTTTCTATTTTTGTCTGTGAATTACCTGTTGTGTCCCAAATAAATGTTTTTTCTTTCTTTTCTTTGTTTCTTTATTTCTATTATTGGTTACTTAACTAAAAGTGTCCGCGAATATCTAAATACTGTTAGTTGTCGTAAAAAATAAGCTAAGAATTATCATATATGTCATGTTTGTGTTGGTTCCATAAAGTTACAATACCTAGCGGAATAGAGCAACAAACATGAGCTGTCAAACGAAACCGAAATATAATGGCATTTGTGTGTGTAAAGAATGCGTTCAGTGATTTTACGTCATGCCGCTTTTTACATTAACATCGATATCGATTATATTAATTACTAACAGTAATAGTATTAATAGAACTAAAATAGGATGGGATGGGAAAATATCCACGATTTCACGTAAAATCCAAAAAATTCGCAAAACCCAAATTCTCAGCGTGCTGATAAGTGCTGACAAACAGTAGCCAAAAACAGTTCTGTGACGTCGCATCACGCATCTCTTTTTATCCCACAGTGTTGTTGCTAGTGACATCCTGCTCGCTCAGCCCTTTGTTTCTCTATTCCGCTAGGTACAGTAACTTTATGGTTGGTTCTTAGGCTAAATTCAACAATGTCCTTTGGTATACTAGCACGATGACAATGCAATGTTATGGTACCATTGAGCTGGATAAGACTTTAAACTATCGCGTTGCATTGTATTAAAACTATTTTAACGGGACATAACACGATTAGTTTTTGTAAGTAAGTACAATCTTACTGCTTGACGTTTCGGCCGCGATGCTGCGGCCGTGGTCACAAGCGAAAGTAGATATAAGTAATAGTTAATAGTTTTAACCATTGAGCTAGTTTGATGATGGAATCTGGAGGTGGCCATCGGAACTCCTAAACGAAACGACGGAATCGCATCGAGTTTGGGTTCGTTGGATTTGTCTTTTCGAGCACTTTAGTGCTAGATGATGTCCAGGGTCCTGATGGTGGAGTCGGGAGGTGGCCATAGGAACTCCTAAATGAAATGTCGGAAACTCATCGAGTTTGGGTTCGTTGGATTTGTCATTTTTCTCGCGACAACCTATTATATCATATAAATTGTGTAACGACGTTATAATTTGATGGTAAAAGTTATTAAATCAAAGCTTGTTTTTTTAATAAGTTTTTTTATTTTTTTAATATTTACATCAATAATACCAACAAATCTTGGTTTGACCCAACCGAGAATTTATTTCGGGATCTCAGAGATGGCGACGCTCACGCCCGAACCGGCTAACGAAGTCGTCAATTTCTGATAAGTAAGAAGGCGAAGTTCTTATTACATCAGTGATTGGACATACATACAATGCCCATAGAATCACGGCTATTATCCCCAAAAGGTTAGTCAGAAAGAGACTACTCAATGAGGACAGATGCAGTCTACTGCCATAGTCATTCACCAAATTACAACTGCACATGTGCTCAGCGTGATAGGTGTCACCTATAGCTATATGTCCAGACCGGCCGAGCACGGCTCGCGAGCCGCCACGATCGGACTACCTGGGCGCGAGCTTTGGCCCCCTAGACAAATTTGAAAGGTTGCACTGGCTCACCTTGGCTCGCAAGGCCCGCTCGCTACCTTTCAAATTTGCCTCGGGTGCCACGGACCGCGAGCAGGAAGTCCGAGCGTGATAGCTGGCTCCGAGCGTGGTGGCTCGCGAGCCGTGCTCGGCCGGTCTGGACATGTCTAATTGCCGCTGTATGCTGTAGAAAGTATGTGCAGTATTTAGTCCATTAGTTGTCTTTTACGACACCCCAGGTAAAAGAGGTGTTAGTAGTATTATTTTAGCTAGCCGCTTTACCTCATGGAATTAGGGACGTACTAATAGAATATCACAAAGGTTTTACAAACAAACAGATCACAGCGTTGGCTGTTCAGATTGTTTTTATCTCAAACAAATTGGGTTCCAACATTGTTCAGTAGAGCAAAGAATTAACGGTTCCAGCTGCCTTCACGGGTTCGAGGCTTGACTTATGGCCGCTTCAAATGTAAGATCGTTTATTCATGAGCTTCTCGGGAAAGGGTCATATTTTCTATTTGAAAAGGACACACGCTAGTTATAGTACCATCAAAAGGTACCATCAATCTGGGTGCTTGAAGGTTTTTGATCGGAGAAAAATGAGAGTACTTTATATTATGTATGGCACGTATGTAAATGAACTGTCGGCGCCGCGACCAACCTCTTCGGGTAATGCATGAATAAACAATATCTTTATTTCTTTTGTTTTAAGGGGATCCTGCACGAAATTGTGAAAATTTACGTATTTTTAAGTTACTTGTACTATGCGCTGAATTAGTTAAATACCTACATTAAAAGAACTTACGGACGTTAGCCTGATCATTGCACAAGGTCGTGGCCTTGTTGAAATTTGAAACAAATTCTTTAAACATTATTAAACAATACATAAATCTAACGACTCCTAAAAACATTTTTTTAGACAACTTTCATAATTTTACGCATAAAACAATAATTCTTACATGAAAATATTTGTATTGGTATTTCGCAGGTCACCCCCATCTTAAAAAAGTAAATTTTAAGTTTTAACTCAATCGCGTGATGGTTATGTACATTTCGCAGAATAAAAACATTGCTTTAATTAAATTACTAGGTCGGAAACTTCAAAGCAGAATTATTCTAATTTTAAATATCAATATGATTGATTTTGCTTTGAAGTTCATGAAGAGACTTATATCAAATTTTGCGATCGCGTGACACCACCTTAACGCTCGCTGAATTGACTCTATTGATGCATTTACGTATACCGGATTCCATGCAACTGAAGCCAACTCTAGTCTACTAAAAACTAGACTGTTATAAAGAAGATTTAGTTATTAACCTTGTTGCGTAGCGGTGAAAGAATACTACCACCCTCTCTTACCTTGGGTGTCGTAAAAGGCGACAAACGGACTACAGACTGCACACATATCCAGCAGCATAGAGCGGCGATGGGCTCACCACCTGTCACGCTGAGCACATGTCATGTGCAGTCGCTATTTGGTGAAAAGTGGACTATGATCGAGGACAGCTTTTGCAGTCCTCATTGCCTAGTCTCTGACTAACCCTTCGGGGATAATAGTCGTGATTATAATGTATGTATGTATGGTCACCCATCTAGACATCCGGCAGTGCAAAAGTTGCTTAACTGACAAGATCGCAAACCGTATAGCCGTTGCGCCATCGAGCTATACTATTACAAACACTAAAATTACCCGTAAATTTCGTTTGTTTTAAATCAATACATGAATGTCATCTTTATTATCATTACCAGTTACTAAAAATTGGTCCAGGTTTTTACTTAGTCACTATTTTTTCCTCGAATACGTTTAAATAATGGTTGTTGCGAAACTTCTAAATAAGTAACAATATTATCTGAACAAACCCCGCAGACATTTGGAACTGAGATGTCTGCCAACTTAGAAAGCAATGAGTCATTGTAAAACACGGACAGTCACAGCGAAAGCCTATAGCAGAAAGAAGTTTGCGGAAAATATTTATTTTGTTGAAGACATTCAGTCAAGGGAATGCGTTACGCAGATCAAAACTACGTAAGGATACTAGTTACTCAATAATTAATAATTTCGTATGCTCCATTCTGTCAAATTTGACGTTGACAGTTACTGTAAAAAAAGTGTCAAAAAAAATCCAAGAGTGAGGGGTTAATTCTTGTTGTCTCTGTCCTTTTTTAGATTTTGTTTCTTTAGGTAAGTAAGTAATATTCAACCCATGCGCATATTCTTTTTTGACGAGTAAACACTTTTTCTCATTACTTTTAAACTTAACGTCCAGTTAAGTTGTACGTACCTACCTACTGTATAAATTTGTATCTTGAACTGACGGACCAATTCAGTTAAGTTGTTAATTTAACCGTAGGTACTGAGTGCATTTGTACTTTTACAATGCCGAAACGAGAAACAAATACTTAAAAGCGTGATAAAAAGCCAGACGAATTTATTGTTTCAACGATAAAGTTTTGTTATAGCTTCCCAGGGAACAATTGTTTTAAATCAACAGAAGTGCTGTAGTTTTCAGACGGAACTGTTTAGGAAATCTTTGTTATAACGTTTGTTTTACTACAAAGGTGTTAAAAGCAATCGCTATTACAAATTGAGGGCTTTTAGATGAATGATTTTTTTGAAATTCCAATGGGGACCTAGAACTTTACCTCACTTGTACAGATGAAACTAAAGTTAGAATGACACTGATTGTCATAATGCATGGCATGAACATTGGACCTTTAACTCCGTGGTTTAGAATTTTTCATTCAGTGCAATGTGATTTTGACTATTTTTTGCAAGAAAGACAGCATTGTTACTGGTTTTCGTGTTAAAATCTTTCAAGAAAAAGTGAAAAATCCGAGTGACAATTTGATATTTGCACAAAGATTGTCAATAGTTAATTTACAAACATTCTCAATCGAATTCGGTACTAGTACAAATTATGTAGTAAGTATAGGTATTGGGAAATCCTCTAGTGTTTAAAAATTAAAATAAACACAACTATCCGTGTAGTAATTCACTACTGCTAACACTAAACACTACACAAGCTGCTCCTGTTTTGTAATTGCACACTTCGATTTAGTTCGATGTTTGCTCATGCGCTCGAATGCATGATCGACGTATCAGTGTCATGTTTCCTCGAAAAGACACAAATGACAGTGAAACCGTGAAACCGTTGTGGATTTGTGTTTGCACGCAAAACTGTGAGAGGCCCCACGCGACGAATCGCGTAAGTAATATTTTTTCTAACGTCAACCGTCAAAGAGGATGAAGAGAGGAGGAAGGAAATATATCATGTATCAAAACTACACGTTACCAAGCATGACACGGAGACATTGCCAGAAATCGAAGAAAGAAAAAACATTTTTTTTAATTGTAATTTTCAATTTCTTGCTGCCCATGGCGGATACACCGAAAATTTTAATCTTATTGATCACTTGTATAATTAACATACGCCCAAATCATACAAAAGCAGAATGTACCGTCTACATTCTATGAGAAAAGCAGAATAACCAAACCAGCCTTATTGGATATCTATTGCCTCTTAATCATTGATATATCAAAAATGTTCTCTTAAAAAGGTTTTCTATAGAACGCCGCGTTAAGAGTCAAATGATAAATAAATGCTGAACTGAACTGATAGTCAACATACATTAATAGACGAAGTCTATTCTATGATCTAAAAACTTGTTTTATTCTATTTATCTTTTTTTTAAAGTAGGATCAGTAAGTAAATAGTTAGATACTTAAGCATTTAAATAATTTCATATAAAATGTACAGTGGTCATAACCTAAAAATACCTAAAAAGTCTTAAGCTAAAAATGAAGATAGCTTCAAACTCCCGCATGATATTGTAATGTAATTTTTTCTTCATAATTCAGAGCATTGCTGCTATTGATTACTACTTATTTCATTAAAGAGCTGTGTTACGCTAGCTAGCTAAAAAAATTGCCTAACTTCCATAGTAAAAAGGTAATTCTCCCTTGCGTCCCTTTGATATCCAAAAAAACATCATAATTTTTTTGGTTCAATACACCTCATTTATTTTTTTATGAATTTTTCTTCGTATAAGGTATCATTTTATTTATTATTTATTTTATTTTATTTTATAAATTTTACTAAAGTATACATTTTATTAAATATGTACAGTGTCACAAAAACCAATTTTGGTTTTATCGTACACTGCCAATTCGCCATCTAATACAACTTCTAGTACAAGTTATATAATTATTATTGAATTGCAACATTTTATTGTAGGGTAGTCGTAAGTGCGCAAACTCACGGGTGGATTTTATACCGTTAAAAGTGGACTATTTTATTTATGTTGAGATACATTACTCATGTTACACAAACATACCCACACACGTATACACACACACACGCACGCACACATAACAAACCGTTACCCATGTAAATATTAATAATAAAAAGAATATTTAATTTTGTTATAACTTTAAATAATAATAAAAAAACCGTGTTCTAGAGAGAAAAATATTTCTACTATTTTTAATCTTAAGAGTTTTGGTAGTAAACACAAAAACTATTCTGATTCTGAGTCATAGTTTTATTATAATCTTTATAAAAGGAAATTATCTTTTTAATTTCTTATTATCAACTTGGAAATATTAGAACCCCGGTGACCCCACGCGACGACTTACGTTACAAAAATGTAGCTTCTGGGCGATAGTTAATTACTACGCATGTCAAATGCGGGTGTGATCACATACCCGGGCTATGCACACACACACACACACACACTCTCATACACTAACGCACACCCAAACACGCACACACATGATACTACTCGCCCCCATCTCATACAAATCATAATACACTTTAACAATAGTATTAGTGTCCTTCTTTTTTTTTGTTTATTATTTTTATTTTAGGTTATTTCATTAGCTCTCGGATTTCTTATTGTTTTTGTTAAAATTTATTTCGATGATTTGTTTGTAGTAACTTGTAGATGAATAGCCCTCATGACCCCATTCTCACCTAACAGCTAAGAGAAGTGGGAGTAGCTGAAAACCAGCGCTTACTGGAAGCATCTTCTTGTAAGCATATGCTGAGCCACCTCCAAATGTGTGTAACCTTTTTTTTAAGCATTATATGTTACAGTGTTGTCTATATAGTTAAGTGTTGCATTATTATTTTTTGTGTGAAAAAGCAATAAATTATTATTATTCTTATTATTCTTATACTTATTTTATGCATCGAAAAATCTGAAAACACATTTTGCCCAACCTAGGAATTTAATCTAATTAACGAGCCGAGAGCTTGTCGCAAGAAAAATATTGCATTATTTAAACTCAAGCATTTGCGCAATTAACAATAGCACGGGTACAGCAAAGTGATTTTTTTTTAATAAAAGTAGGAGGCAAACGAGCAGTCGGGTCACCTGATGGAGAGTAATCACCGCCGCCCATGGACACCCGTAAAACCAGAGGATTTGCAGGCGCGTTGCCGTCCTATAAGGAAGGAATAGGAATTGTGAGAGGCAGGGGGGCTCCAGAACCCTCGCTGGCCGGACGAAACACAACAGCACCAAGTGCCATTATTTCACGCCGGATATTCGTGAGAGGGTGGTATTACGCCGGTTGAGCCGGCCCAATGCGTGCTGCAACGCAGCGTGGCTCTACCACTCAGATTTTTGCAAATCAACTGTAGTTGCTACCAGTAGGTAAAGGATTTTTTTTTGTAAATGCGTTCAAAGTTAGTAGGTACTCCAATTATCTAGAGACTAGAAAATTAATTGGTGTGAGCGTAAAAAAAAGATACTAGACTAGACCAAGACAAGTATTTTTTTGAAACTCGTTAATATAGTAAGATAACGGATAAATACATAAAAAACACCCAGACCTGAAATTAATTTAGAAAAACAGTTTTTCTCTAAATTGACCCGACCGGGAATGAAACCCGAATTGTACCCGGAGAATTGAACCTCAGAGATGGCGCAGTGGGGACCACGGATATATAATTTAATTATAAAATTAAAAGTAAACTATTGTATTCTATAATCGAAAAACTTAAGTACTCCTCAGAGGCAAACGGACGCGAGGCATATTCTAACATTGTGTACCTTAAATATCTTGAATTGGGTCCTTTCTCCAAGCAAATTCATTATTCGGGGTCAAACACTAGAGGTCAATAGCGTGTCAGTTTAATTACAAAGCCTTTGCCCAAAGAAAATATATAGGCTGAGACGTTAAGACACGGAAAAACGTTGGCCGCAACCGGGTAAGCTGTTACTTCTAAGCAGTTTTGGATGTTTTTCTTTTTCGGCAAATGTTTTGTTTCGTTATGTTAACAAAAAAAATCAAAAGAAAATCCAGTTTGAAAGAGCAGGATTTTCCTTTGGTTGCCATTGGATATATGAATAGATATTTTTTACGATTAAAGCGGGTCTCCTGTGACACTGTTTCGTGTTTTCTAACACCTATATATATATATATATATAAACATAGAAAAAACACCTAGAACCGAAATCAATTAAGAAAAACCATTTTTTTTCTAAATTGACTCGGCCAGGAGTTGAACCCGGGACCTCAGAGATGGCGCGACGCCAGACCCGGTGTGATAACCGCTCGACCACGGAGGTCATCAAATCCTCGGCCTAGGCCAAATAATCAGCTTAAACGTCCCATTGTTGGGCACTGGCTCTTCTACATCAGCACATGTGCAGATTTGGTATAAAAAAATCCTTAAGTAAAATTTCAAACACTGAAAAAAGACGACAAAAGTCAGGCGGAAATCGAACCACGCACCTTCCGCATTCCGGGTGGCTGCCTAACCACTTGGCTACCGAGGTCTGGTTTTCACTCGTCGAAATTTGTGCTCATGTCTTTTAGTCAACATTGCTTCATCAAATCTTAGAAGTTTTCACCTCTGAGATCCGAAAGAAATATTTGTTGAAATATTTAGTTCAACTTTAATCACGGTCTTATTGGCCGGTATGGTCATGCTTGCAGTTTCGCTTTAATTATATAATTTGTGTTTTAACTGGCACGTCTTTACTATAACCACAGTATATTATATAGTGCTGAAACTCCAGGGCTTTGGAGGTAATATCATTTACCATTAAACATTCACAATATTATTCACTAGCAGTCCGCCGGCGACTTCGTCTGCGTAAACAACCCATATGCCATAACGAATTTCCAAAAAAAATCTTGCATTCAAACCTTGTTCTGAAAATTACAAACATAACAAAAAAGAATTATCCAATTAGTTACGTGCAGCTGTTCTGAATTGATGCGTGAACAAACATTCGTATCAATACTTCCGGGCTGTTTGGAACTAATCTCGAAATACCCCTTACTCAATACGACCTAAGATCTAAAAGACCTTTTCTTATAAGGAATGCAACCCGAATGGACTTACTACCAAAAAGAGCGGTTCTCAATATATACTATTGCCAATAACACTCAATTTCAAATGAACCGAGTTCCATTGAAACTTATTCCCAAACGTCTCATTCCCAAAATACACTAAATTCTAGCATCAAAGCACTCGATTATCATAAAAACTAATTCTCAAAACGTCCTAGTCCCTAAACACACTAAATTCCGTCATATAATACTCTCTAGACAAAATTATCAGTCAAATGTCAACACTATCATAAAGATAATATAGGTTAAGTTTTAGGTAGCAAAAAAAACTTATAAAATGAGCTTTGCCTCTCAATAGACCTGGTGACGTGCGTTTTGGCGAAAAAGGCAGTTTTTTTACAAAACTTGGAAGTTCTGGGTTACACACAGAATGAAGAAATCTGCTAATTTTAGGAAAATTCCTAACTTGATCCGATTCGCCCTGCGAACCGATTCACCTCGGTCTACTATAATCAAACCAATTTGCCTTTCTTAACCCCTTGAGGATCGTAAAACCAGACACAATTGAAAATCGATTGTTTCGCGACCGCCGGCGGTCTTATTTATTTATTTTTATTTATTTATTTATTTATTTCCAAAAAGCACTTGTAATACAATACAGACATGTCCAAAACGCAAAACAAGTTAATTCATTACAAAGTTCACAAAAACAGCACTCCACATAAACTTAATCTAACACAAAAAATATATATCAATAATATCTAATGGAACGATAAACAGCAAATCAATTATAATGTCAAAAAAATAAAAAAGTAAAAAAGTCAGGAAAAAATTAAAATTAAAATTTAAAACAAATACAGTCATGATTTAATGTCAATACATAATCATTAAAATTAAATAAACATAATAACTAGCCAAGAATTAATGAAAGTCAATAAAACACGTCATCCATCCATAATACCCTGAAAACGTGTCAGGAGATGTCTCAAACAATGTGAAAATATATCAATGTCATCGTGCTGCGTGAGAACGTCCCCTATCTGTTTCAACGCGCGATTCGTGGGCGCGTGAGCTACCCGTTCGGTACGTGTAACAGGCCGGACCAGGAGGCGGTGCTTTCGACGCGAGGTCACCGTTCCCGCCTCATCCCGCGGCAGACACCTGGGTACTCTAAATCCAATCTTAGCTAACACTGACGGGCTGTCGAGCTTATGATGCAATACGGATAAATAATGCCTTATCACTGCCATAATTCGCCTGAGTTTAAGGGTTTCCAAATCTACCATACCCGAGACAAACATGGAAGGATACAAGTATGGGTAGTAACCATAACTTTTCTTGTAAAGCCATCGAGCGAATTTACGCTGGACCCTTTCTATCATAACAACATATTTTTCTTGGTACGGATGCCAGACAACCGCAGCGTACTCCAACCTACTACGAACGTATGCATTGTATAACGTTTTTGCCACCCTTACATCTTCAAAATCCAAAGCAGTTCTAATAACAAAGCCTAATGTCTTACTAGCAAGTTTACAGATTGATATCATATGTTGATGAAAGTCTAATTTAGTATCTAATATTAATCCTAGGTCACGTATGTTATTTACTCGATCCAATGGGGCGTCGCATAAATTATAAATTACACTAATTGGGCTACGTTTTAGCGAGAATGTGATAATTTTACATTTACTCTCATTAAAAGGAAGGCGGTTAACCTTACTCCAATTCGATACAACATCAATATCACGTTGCAGAGCCTGAGCATCGGCTTCATTACCAACCCCCAAACTTAATTTTAGGTCATCCGCGAACAGAAGACATTCCGCAGATTCTACATTGTCTGGTAAATCGTTTATAAATATCAAGAATAGCGTTGGCCCGAGAGTGCTACCCTGACTTACTCCAGACCTTGTGTTATAGTCATTTGACTCAAAGCCATCCAATCTTACAAATTGACGTCGGTTACGTAGATAGTCTGAGAAAAACTGGAGAAGTTTTGGAGTGAAACCGAGAATTGCTAATTTCTGTAAAAGAATGTCGTTATCCACCAGATCGAAAGCCTTCCTAAAATCGAAATAGGCGGCATCCACTTGTCGTCCAGCGTCAATTTCTGCAAGGACATAATCTACGTGTTTTACAAGATTTGTATTGGTTGAACGACCTTCCCGAAACCCATGTTGACTATTATGCAGCCTATTGCTAATTTGCCGACTGATATGGAGATTAAGTATCGCTTCGAAAAGTTTCGCTATTAGCGAAAGCACCGCGATAGGTCTAAAAGCCGAAACATCCCTACCCTTTTCTCCCTTCGGAATGGGTGTCACTCTAGACACTTTCCAACTATCAGGATATTTGGCTTGCTTAAGGCACAAATTAAACAAAAATAAAAGGGGTGTCTGAAGTGCCGATACACAATCTTTGACCAGAAACGCCGGAATACCATCAGGACCACCGGCTGATCTTGGCCTAAGACGTCTTACTGCTGACCTCAAGTCTACCTCGTCAACTTCTACTAAAGATATAAAAGTAGCATCTTTAAATGCATTAGCTGCCTGTGCGGCCTCCACAGCGTCTAGTTGGGGCTCTTCATCATGAAATACCGAACCAAAATATTCAGCAAATGCATTAGCTGCAGCCTGACCGGTCACTTTACTACCACGATACGTATATGCGTCAACATGCCGTCTCTCCTTCTTTTTATCCTTAATATATTCCCAGAATCTAACCGGATCGGAAATTATATTTTTTTGTGTTAGTTGGAGGTGCTGGCGATACGCAATATCTATTAGTATTTTTACTCTCCATCTGTAATACTGAAATAACTCCTTATTAAACTCTTTACCCTCTACTTTAAACCTTTTTAGATGGAAGTATTTGTTTTTAATATTAGTTATAATCTCGGCTGTGTACCATTTTGGGTAATTATATTGCTTATTATGTGTAACGCGCTTTCTTTTTGGAACAAACTGGCTAATGACATTATTCAGCTTAACATAGAAAAGCTCTACGGATGAATTTATATCCGTAGAATTTATTAAATCAGACCAATCTAAATCCACCAGCGATGCGTACAGTCCTTGAAAGTCAGCCTTATGCCAATTCCAGCCAGGGCCAGTCTCCACGCACCGAACGGGAGGAGGCGAGGGCTGAGGTAAACTCGCTCCACACGGTAATTTTATTGACACCTCAAGCGACGGATGGTAATCGTCCTCCGCTACAAGAGGGTCCAATCCCATCGAAACTACTACCTGATCAAGCTCGTAGTCACACAGCACTAGATCCAACATACCACCGTACTTATTAACTACATTATTGTTTTGCTTCAAATTACAGAAATCACAAAAGGAATCAAACTGCATTCTTACATTTACACTGCAAGAGTTTAAATTGAAATCCCCAAGAATTAATACATTCATATTAGAATATACACAAACAGCATTCTCGATACATGTCAAAACATTCAAGTATTGTTCATCATTATAGCTAGGGGGTAGGTACACAACACAGCATAAGATCTTTATATTTTTCCAGCTCACGACCGCAAATAATAGTTCTTTATCTGGTGTCAGGCCATCTATATCCGCGATACCCCGAACAGTATAGCAATCCTTCACTGCTAGTAAAACTCCGCCCCAGCCAGCATCGCACATACGGTCCTTACGAATAACAGTAAAGCTCGAAGGAAAGAGTTCGCTGTCGTACACCGAACTAGTCAAGAATGTCTCTGTCAAAGCGATAATGTCAAATTCCGTGCTAATCACATTATTATTAAATAAAGTCGTTTTCGAACGCAAACCACGCACGTTTTGGTAATATATGGACAAATTCTTAAACCGTTGACGTTGATTGTGTGATCCTTTCCTTACGAAAATTCTGGCGCCAAGGTTTAACACATATGCCCTCTGACCAGTTAGCCGGGGACATGACATTTTCCGCGTGTTTAGCCGGCACTCCTAGCTTGAATGACGAGTAATGACCCCGAGAATTTAACGCTTCCACAGAACAGATATCACTCCCACAAAGTGAATTAAGATGAGCCCTCACCTGCTCCACAGTAGTACCCTCCATTACGTAGTACAGATGCAGATATCTCCATTTTTCCGCAGCCCGTAGCGTCGTAGACCCCGGCGCCGCAGTTCCTCGGAGAACTCCGGGTTGTGAGGTTCGTCCCTTCCTCGGTTTCACTTGAACCCACTCACCCTCCCGTGTCTCTTCATCTGTTAAATTATTTACAGAGGTAGAAGCCGATGAACCCACCGTAGAAGTTTTTAGAGTGGGGGTTACAGTAGTTGAGCTTTGTACGTCCTTGATCACAGCGGGAGCGCTCCTGATCTTTTTCTGTTGTGTAGCACGCTTGTCGGTAGTTTCTGAAAGTTTTTGAGTAGAAGGTGTTTTAGTAGAAGGTGCTCTCGGCGTCGATGATGTTAACGGATCTAGTTGTTTTGATTTATCATTTGAAATATCGTTTGTATTATCTTTCATTACCACTAAACGTTCATTCAGCGTTTTCAATATGGACGTCTGAACGCCTTCAATTTTGTTCATAGTAACACCTTGCTGCTGTAAGTCTTTGCATAGCTGCGGAAGTAATGACAACGATCCTTGAAGAATTACTTGCAGCTCCTCTCTAATGATCGATCGCAGAGCCGAACGATCACCACATATGCAGGTCTGTGTCCCTCTTCGCACTGTGACATTTTCAAATTCTAGAATGGAATCATTTGCAGTATCTATGACCGTGTCATTAGCACAACTTGTACTCATTAGTTGCCGGACTGGAGTACTCAAATTGTTAGACTTAGGTATTTTGCTACGGCAGTACGTACATATCCAAGATTGTGCAACATCGCTAGACATAGACTTATACTTTTCAGATGTTAAGCCTGCGCAAAGTAAATCATAGGTGGAGTGACATTTTGCGCAAGTCATGCATATATCGTCCTTAACAGTATTCTGCTTGCATCCCGCACATACTGCCATATTTACACTTTTTGCCTTTTTCCTTCTTTTTAAATTTAAATTTTATGTGGTATGTTGCAATATTTTTGCAACTTTTCACTCCAACTAAACTCCAACTACAACTACACTCCAACTAAACTAAACAGTGACCACAGTTTAGACACGGTACGAACACAGTATAGTACTTCCGTGCAATACCGAGCGTAGTTAGCGGCGACTAATTTCGCCGGCCCACATCCAACGCCCGTAGCCTAACGGATAAGGCGCCGCGTCGCTCGGCGCTCACTCCAACAGTCCGCGGTTCAAACCCCGGGCGGCCGATCACTGCTGCAGGTGTTTATTTGTAGTCAAAATTTTCTCACCACAACGGGGGCTCCGAAGATTGTATGCGGAGTCACAATGAACAACAGGGCGCAGCCCCGGGCTCCACACAAAAACAAAAACAAATAATTAAATCAATCAATTCACACAGAACAGAAACACGTCCACTCGCTCCAGTAGTAGACAAGGTCTTATGATCCTTGACCTATTAATCCATAATCCGACACTTTTAGGCGCAAATTATACAGAGAAGGCGTAAGGCGAAGGCGCGGCGCAGGCACAGAACAACAAAGCGGGTGTGCCTGCGCCGCCGCTTCAGTGTAATTCACAACACGACGCCTTCATACATTTTGTATGAAAACGTTTTGAAGCGGCAAGATGCCTGCGCCGCGCCTTCGCTTTACGCCTTCTCTGTATAATTCGCACCTTCGAGAACTAATCTGGTGCTAAAAGCAATTTTTACACTCAAACCTGCTGAATCAAACATTTAGTGTATTTTGGGACTAGGACGTTTTGAAAATTAGTCATTATGGGAATCGTGTATTTTGATATTTCCATGTGTATACATTTTAGTGTATTTTGGGAATGAGACATTTTGGGAATAAGTTTCAATGGGACTCGGTTCATTTGAAATTCAGTGTTATTGGCAATAGTTTATATTGAGAACCGCTCTTTTTGGTAGTAAGTCCATTCGGTCATTTATTTTTATTTTGAAGAATTTCTTTTTTGTTCTGTTTTTTATTTTTCTAAGTAATTATTGAATAAAAAGTTTACTAGTAAAAAAATCAACCAGACTCAGGCAGCTCTAATGGGATTCGAACCCACGACCTTTGGATTGCCGGTCCACTGCTCTAACCGCTGAGCTACCGAGAACCCAGAAGACTCGCTGAATTCTTCCTAGTAACTTGATTTACGCTGCAAGCCAGCCGTATTACGTCACTGTGAAGTCTACCCTCACAGTCTAAAGAAATACTATTGCAAGTACCTATCTAACAATCGATAAAGACGTAAATTGCTTATAAATAGTAAATATTTTATCCTATATCTATATAGAATTGTGAATGCAAAATTTCAATATTAATATTAATAGTAGATTGTTATACAAGAGGCTAAAATGACCCATTATATACGAGGTAGTTTTACCTCGTACCTCGTTTATAGAAACCGAGTTTTAATGGGTTTTTAACGTCGTGTGTTACACTCTGCTTTTCACTACGAATGCGAGAAAATAAAACAATCCAATACAATATGAATTAGCTTAGGTATTTTATTAAAAATTAACCTTCTAGTTGCTTTTACGATTCCCAAGGAGAGGGATTGGTAGTATTATTTTGATGAGCCCATCGCCGCTCTATGCTGTTGGATAGATGTGCAGTTTTTCTATCTCTTCCCTTGGGTGTCGTAAAAGGCGACTTTGGGACTAAAGACTGTACATACATCCTACAGTATAGAGCGGCGATAAGCTCATCAAAATAATACTACCAACCCCTCTCTTCCCTTGGGTGTCGTAAAAGCGACTAACGGGCTAAAGGCTCACCACCTAAGCACATGTGCAGACTGTGCAGTTGTTTCTTGCTGAAGCGTGGACTGTGTGGGCGTAGTCCTCAGAATAATAACTATTATTCTATGGCGTGGTCTGTATTGTCTATAGATTCAAATGATTACTAATTTTACCATAAACTATAAGTCGAGTCTTTATTCATGATTATTCTACTTAGGACTAAAGACTTTTTCGTTTTTGTAGGCTCATTGTTATGTGACAGACAAAATTTAAAAAAAAAAACTTTTTCCCATATGGCAAGAAAGATAATTATTTAATGTTTACCTAATATTGTTTTGTGCATGTTGTGTCTGCATCAAGTAGAGTATAATGAATGTCATATTTTAATAGTTTACTATAACATTATTAGCGGATTGTATACAGTTTTGTAGACAAAACGAAAAAAAATTACATTACTTTAGAGTACCTACTTACATTATTTACATTATCATCTACTTACTATTTCAATATAATTTTGAACTATATATATCTCTCTTACTTGACACTAGTTTATTTTAAACCGCACCAAGCCATTACATCAGTAAATAAATCTATCACGAACCAGTACTACACTCGTATAGAAAAACCAATCACGAAAAAGGTTTTAAAATCAACTGTACATAATTACATACTCGTACAAAGCTCGAATCTTGCCAATTACGTTTACCTTGTAATTAGGTTTGATATCGGAACTGTAGTTAATACGAGTCGTTTAAGGCGTAAACCCCGCCGTGACGCTCCACTATTGCGTTTACATAACTAAAAATAATAAAAAAAACAAAGCACAATTAACAACACTATTGCCAATCTCACTCCAATTATATAGGACATGTCATAAGGTTGTCAAACTACCACAAAATGTCAAATTTAACTAGACATTTTGTGGTAGTTTGACTTGCTTGCGTCGGTACCTACATAGAATAACCCAGAACCAAGACAATTTGGAAAAAAAACCAGTTTTTTTAAAAGTTACTCGACTGGACTCGAACACAGGGGCCCAAGTCTGCTAATTTACGAATGGCATAATTGAATCGCAATTGGATCGCATTGTAATTGTTTGACACATTTGGTATTCATAAATGAGTAAGAGAATACCAAATGTGTCAAACAATTACAATGCGATACAATTGCGATTCAATTATGCCATTCGTAAATTAGCAGACTTGGGCCCCAGGTCAGACGTCAGAACTGACGGCGTGCTGACCGTTATAATTTTTAATTTGTAATTTTTTACAAATCATTTATATTTTTTATCATTTTTATTAACTTTGCTTTCAAAATCTGTCTAAATGTAAAGTAAAATAAAATATATCTCTTTCGACAGGGAATCCCCTTAAGCCAGCAGCTATAAACAATAGCCATACACTCTGATTTATCGAATGCAAATTGCGGTGGGTGGAATAATAACCGGAACTGACCGGGACTGGCCCAGTTTGTAGGTTGCAATATGCTGCAAGTGCATATTTCGTAGTTAGGTACACACATGCCAGTAAGTAAAAAAGAACGGAGTTATTCGGAAAGACAGCTGAAATGATAAAAGCTTCCATTTTTGCTGATTTTACATTTAAACTTATTTGAAATAGTTGATAATATGTTACCATTTTGATTGTCTATTGTATTTTTCTTGTTTTGTATAATTAATTAACATTATATAACATGTTATGCTCCTGTAGATGTATTGAAATTTAGATGATCGAAGATTGAAATGGAAAATGTAAGCAGTAGAGGAAAAGACGACTGCATGCTGGTGTCCCGTCGAATTATGCTTGCGCTTGTTTTCGATTTTAAATAAATAAATAATCTATATAGATTCTTATGGTTTACAAAAACTGATCTGTGATTGGGAGCTCCGTTTAAGCTCATATGCATCTGTGTTAGGAGATCCCGCTTTTCCATAATAATGATTTACTTACAAAATAGGTTATGATACTGCACCAACATCATCATAATTATAAATTTACATTAATTTATAATTTAGGCATGCAAGAAGAAAGTATCAAAGTGGCAAGTGGGCAAGTGAGTGAGTGTGTGTGTGTGCGTATGTGTGTGAGTGTGTGAGTGTGTGTGTTAGCAGCACATGGCCTCAGTTTCGTCGTAGCTCCAAGTTTTCAGTATATTTTTGAGTGATTTTTTACATGCATGTTTATTCATAGTATATATGTTTAATTTCTTCTAACGACACCCAAGGAAAGAGAGGGGGTGGTAGTACTCTTTCACCGCTACACGACAAGGTTAATATATGGTTTGGTTGTTTTTTTTATCATGAGCTGCTGCCACAATAGCTTCTAACGTATGGAAGTTTTCGATACCATTATACATAGCACTGTTTACACAAAAAAGGTACCAATTTAAAACATAATAGATTTTACATTTTCAACTTACTCAATGATTGTCGCATTCAGAGATCAATCTAGATCAATAAACTTTAATGATTACTAACTTTGTAATTATAATATTTCATTCCAAAACAGCTCTATTATCATAAACCTATAAACCTCCCACAGCTGGGACTGCCTTCCCACACTAACCACATCTCATGGAGAAATCGGGCCGTAACCCACCAAACTAATCTAACACGACTCACGAGTAGGTTAAAAAAAATACTTAGTGCCTACGTCATCAATAGACACTATTTTACAATCCAACTGTGTCGCAATGCGGTGAAAGATACTACCACCGAAGGGGTCCCTGGGGTGTCGTAAAAGGCAACTAATAAACTAAAGACTGCACATACTTCCAACAGCATAGAGCGGCGATGAGCTCACCACATGTCACACTGCGCACATGTGCAGTCGCTTTTTGGTGAAAAGTGGACTATGGTAGAAGACTTTTTTTAATGTGACACGTCATAGTGACTACATCCTGCCTGATGGTAAGCAGCCGATGTAGTCCAAAATAATGAGAGCGCTCCCCACCGTGAAACAAGCACGGTAACAAGCGCACCCATTCATGACGGCCTGCATAAATGCCGTTTCACGCCCCGTTTAAAAGACCCGGGATTATAGGAACTGGGAAATACATGCGCCGGCAGAGAATTCCAAAGCCGAATGGTCTTACAGAGGAACGACTTGCCAAATTGTTTTGGTACGAGTGCTGATATTCTACACAGTATGATGGTGGTTCCTAAGACCAGCACGTGTAGTCCGGGACAGGAAAGGAGAGAGCGGGATTAGATCAAAAAGTTCTTCAGAACACTCTCCGTAGTAATTTCGGTAGAAGACACTGAGAGAAGCAATGTCTCTACGCATCTGGAGGTCCTCAAGAGAGGATGTAACCTCAGCATCTCCAATAATGCGTACCGCTCGCCTTGCAGTCTATCAAGTGCATCGAGGAGGTATTTAGCTTTAGCCGTCCCATAGATGGGAACAATACTCCATACTTGGTCGCACCTGAGTCTTGTACAGCAAACAGCGCTGCTCGGGAGTAAAAAACCGCCTCACCTTATTGAGAATACCCAACTTACGGGAGGCAGTTAAAATAACACTCTCGATGTAGCATTTTGGATTCAGTTCCTGGCCGATGTCCATGCCAAGAATGCTGAGGTCCACTGAAATGGGTGAAGAAGAGCTCTGAAGAGAGGGAGGAGTAAGAAAGGAAGTTATCTTGGACGAGAATGCACAAACCTGGGGTTTTCTGGCATTAAACTCGACCAGGTCTTCAGATCCCCGCTTGGAGACACGATCGAGAGTCAGGTTCAGTTTGGCAACCAGTTCTTGCCTTTTCACCACGATATCAGCTTGCTTTGCCGCAGGATGTCCTATGTACCGCTCATGCACCTTACTGTCATTCGCATAACAATCAATATTGCCCAAAGACAACATGGCATTGATATGCAGAAGAATTTTGCTGTCCTCCTTTCAGTTAGTCTCTGACTAACCCTTCGGGGATAATAGTCGTGATTATATGTATGTATGTATTACAATGCACAGGTGCGAATACGTGCAAAACAGTTATTAATATCACTTGACCTCTCTCAGTACCGTAGTTAGTCAATTAAGTATTAAATAGTTAATTCGCGTTCCCTTTCGAAAAGCACTGCCTTACACCGGGATAATAAGGTGGAGTCCATAAACAATACCGGGCAAACACTGATTTATTGAAGGCAAATTGTTGGCCGCGGCAATAATAGCCGGAAGCGACGTCGTTACCTCAACCCAGCGGCTACTCACCGTAGTAATAACGAAGCCGATGGATACGGCATGCGTAACGTTGATTTTGCTACGTAGCCGTACGTTACGTTACGTTGTATGCTACGGTAGCCGTACGTTACGCTACGTTGTATGCTATGTAGCCGTTCGTTAAGCTACGTTGTATGCTATGTAGCCGTTCTTTAAGCTACGTTGTATGCTATGCTACGTTGTACTTTACGCTACGTTGTATGTCACGCTACATTGTACGCTACGATACGTACGTACGTCGCGTGCGTCGCGACGCCTTACACGCCAACTACCTTAGAACGATCGCGCTTGACATGGTACTAAGTGATAAGCTACTTCTGAGGCTGCCCATACCTTGTTCGTTAAGATACGTTGTACTGTACGTGACGCTACCTTGTAATGTCAACGTTACGTTACGTTACAAAATGTTTTTGGCAGTAACAAAAACTAAGTCACCTTTTATCTATTATAATTAACGGTTAATATCTAATAAAATAAACTTTAGGTACTACAACGTACGAATTAAAAAGATAGTTGCTATTTAATATGATTCCTTTTTTTAACTTAGTGCTAAATTACATCTCTCAGCTCTGTGACAGCCATACGAAGTCCATATTAGCACCACCGGCGTTGTTGTCTCATCCAAACCGTTTCATAGCTCCCACGCTTTCCGGCGGGCCGTAGACCGTTTAACCGCGTTAAGCCTTGTTTACACCGGCCCTGGATCCGCCGCCGTGTAACGACCTGGGATATTGTTATGCACTTCATTTTATGATCTGCCGTAGTGATAAGATTTTTGGATAATGGTATTTTTATGGTGTAACGTTTATTAGCAGTAGATAAAGTGGAAGTTTGTGAGTTAGCTGTTCTAGCGGGTGCTTTAACTAGGGGGGTAAACGTTTTAATCAGTGTTGTTGGTGGTAGAGTTTAGAAAGATCGATAGGTACACAAAACATTTTTAAAACTAAAAACAAGACTTAAAATTAAGATTGTTTGTATTACCGACCAAATATCATAAAATGAGTATGCTAAGGCGCGACATGAGTAGGTACTTGAAACTTCCTGTGTAGTTGCTTAGTACTAGTAGGATAGTCGGTGAATGATAATCACACTCATAAATTGCGAGTAATTAAATGTTATATACATACTGTAAGCCTGCTTATTTATTAGGAGATCCGTAAAATATCCAAATAAAATTGGCCTTGAACCATGTATTTATACTATTTTGAAATGTTGATTGCTTTTACATTAATTATTTATAATAAAATAAAAACAGTTTGATTTTGAAAATAAAAAAGTAAACTCATTCTTAATAATACAGCAGAAGTTAACATTCCAACCCAACATTACCACTTTCCATTTTCTTCTAATAACAATAAAGTACAAAATAATGTAATCTCGCCAACATAAATCATTGTGTTTAGAACGAAATAATTACTTAGGCAGTTATGTTTGCGTAATTATGAATAAACATTTGCGCCAAGGAAATCCTTGAAAGAAATTAAATATCATTACGCCGCCGTTGTTTGTTGAAATATTTAATGGTTAATCGGAGTATCTAATGGGTGGTATTCGACATATTATTTTATGCTAACGAATATATATTTGTTTTACCCTGTTATTTGGGGATTCAAATTTTTTTTAACTCAGTCATTTTAAGTAACACTTAATTAAGTATAATTTTTCTTCACCTTTCCAATTCTAATCATATTTCAAGTACTTGATACTTATTAATTGTAATTCGACTTATCAAAATTTTACTAACAATATTTGTATTTCTTTGATTTTGTAAATTCTTAATAGTTTATGTTTATGGAAAACATCTAAGTTTTCTGTATTTCTGGAAATTAAAATGTTTTTTAACGAACTCACTTTAAGTTAGGTACACTCAATTACTTATTCATTTCTTTTTCGTATTATTTATGCTGATTATATTTTCGTGTACTACTATTAATTGTTTATTTATTTTGATTAAAATGTACCTGCTACGGGCCAGCAGCATCTTAAACTTCAATCTTACAATAAAAACAATAAGAACCACAACTTTTAGTTCGTGTTGTCGAGAATTGAAAGTGTCATTCACCTAAAGCCAGACACTGTCTGTCGCTGTGTTCCGTAAATTCAGTTCCTTTATTCAATAGAAATAAGTGGAGTTAAATTGCATCCTAATGTCGAATAGTTTTATCAGAGAACGGACAATGGAACCATTGGAAATGGAAATTAAACAAAGGCTCTTGTCGATTTTGTCCAGACGCTATTGTGGTTCTGTGAAAGTATCTGTTCCTATTAAGTCCTTACTCTTGGCAGTCGAATTGAATTAGAATTTGAGTTTAAGTAGTAATTTGAACATTTTAACTACAAACTTTAAAAAATTTAGATATATTACACTAAAAATAAAAAAAGAACTATAATGGAAATGACTAAAAATAGTTGAAGAGTAATTTGTGGTGGCGGCTTTACGAGCCCATCTCTTCCCTTTAAAATTCAACTTACGGACTAAATACTGCACACATCCAACAGCATGGAGCGGCTAATGGTTGACCAATAATCACGCTGAGCACATGTGCAGTTGATAATTGGTGCAACGTGATCTGGTGGCAGTGTACTGCTTCTGCAGTTCTCATTGCGTAGTCTCTGTCACACCCTTCGGGGATAATAGTCGTGATTAAAAAATAAAATGGAAATGGGTCCAAAATAAGGATTAAAGAAATAAAAATATTCGTTTTAAAATTAAATAGATACTTACGACTAATTAACCCTAGAAAGATAACCTACGCCGCAGAGGCGCCCGCGCAGCAAACTTATAGTTGTCTCTTTTTATTCTACGCGTGTATTAACTTGTCCTTTTCAGCCAACTTAATCGTCCGCCAGACCTATCACGGTAAGGCTGTTTCTAAACGGTGAGTACCATATTTTTGAAGTTATGAGTTTTTATGCGCTCGCGAGGCGTATGGTTATCTTTTATGTAACTTTTAGTGTTGCTTGTTTCTTTTGATTTATTGATATAAAGTGTTATAAAAACATGTTTTTGTTTTGTTTTTAGGAAATATTATTAGCGTAGACCATGGCAAGAAGAATGGCACTTGCGGAAGACGAAATATGCCTATTATTCGGACCGAGAAGATGAGATTGGTGATACTCAAGAAAGTGATAGCGAAGTAGAAGATCATGAGAGCGAAGATGATGTTCAGAGTGACGTCGAAGATAAGTACATCTATAAAAGTAAAAAAAAGCGATACTGCAGCTACTACACGTCGAAAAAGAAGAGAATGTCAAAAATGAGCTGTGCGAAATGTAAAAAACCTATTTGTGGCGAACACAAAAATGACGTTTGTTCTAACTGCCTCTAAAGCCAATTATACTAAGGTTTTATTGTTTTTTACACTGAATACTCTATAGTCTACTAGTTTATAAGAAATAAACATGTTGATTTATGATAATTTGTAATTATTTGTTCCTATAAACAGAAAACTGCAAATTTTTGTTATTTTCCATAGAGGTTTCGTAATTATAAGTTAAAAATTACTTTAATATCAACTTTATTAAAATAACTGTTTTTTATTTTTAAAACTCTTTCAAACCTTTCACAGTTTTAAATTAGTGATAATAAATATAAATTATTGGAATATATACACGCATTAGAAAAGTGTGCGCCTCTGAAGCGTATGGTTATCTTTTACGTAATATGTAGTATGGTTATCTTTCTAGGGTTAAATAAATGAGATTTTTTTTATAATAGAAGGAGGCAAACGAGCAGGCGGGTCACCTGATGGAGAGTAATCTCCGCCGCCCATGGACACCCGCAACACCAGAGGTATTGCAGATGCGTTGCCGGCCTTTAAGGAAGGAATAGGTTTTAGGAACGAATAGGAATTGTGAGAGGGGGGGGGGGGGGAAGGACCCCCGGTACCCTCACTGGCCGGACGAAACACAACAATACCAAGTGTTATTATTTCACGCCGGATATTAGTGAGAGGGTGGTATTACGCCGGGCGAGCCGGCCCAATGCGTGACGCAACGCAGCGTGGCTCCACCACTCAGTCAGTGTCACTCATTTAGCACCACCCAGGGGTCACGTGTAGGGTCTCAAGGGTAAACCTACGGACGCGAGTAACTTTAACCCCCAAAAATTGATCATGCAATATTATACTATAAAAAATTAATAAAACTAAAAAGATATACGTAAAAATGACTCCTGACTGTGATTGTGTATAAAAATATTTTCGTTTAATAATTATATGTTGGGAGCTCAACAGCGCAGCGGCCAAGTCGTTTGCGATCTCGCCAGTTAAGCAGCTTACGCGATGCATGGTCACTGGATGAGTAATAGAATCAAAAACCCGTTGAGCTCCTCCGTGCTTCGGAAGGCACGTAAAGCCGTTGGTCCCTTTATCATCGTAAAATGGCAGTCATTAAAACCAGCATTGTCTATGTGGGTAGGCCTGTGCCCAGCTGTGGGACGCTTTAACCCCTCAGGCCCGCAAGCGGCCGCATGAGACCGCACCTACAAAAACACACTTGACTCTGTACCGTGTTTTTATAGACTTACATACTACTTTAGTATGAACGAGTTTGGTTATTTCGGTTCTGTGGTACATTTTATGCATTGTTATCGCAATATATCGCATAGTCTATGCTCGATTCTGTCAAATTTAACGTTGACAGTTGCGCCAATTTTAGTGTTAGAAAAGTGCCACGAGTGAGTGGTGTTGACGATATTACAGTTTAACTTCGTAGAACTAGTTATTTTATTATTTCTTTATTTATTAGGTTAGCCAACAATTATTATTACAGGTATACATTGTTTCTTTCTTTCTAACAATACTTTCATAATACAAGGTGGGACGAAAGAAACTATTAGAAGACGCTGTAACATTTGTTAATGGCGCCAAGTGTCAATTCGGTTCTGATATTTGTGAAGTAAACAGACGTAGAATACAAGTCGACAAACCATGAATCGGTTTACTCCTTAGGAACGCGGAATAATTCTAAAGGAAGCATTTCCGGGTTGCTTAATCTCTCGTTTTGGTGATTTGCACTGGCCAAGCACCCGATTTAAGCGTTTCAGACTTCTTTTTATGACGTTTTTTGAAGTCATGGGTTTACGTCAACAAGCCTCAGACTCTTGAAGCCCTGAAGGTGCATATTTGCCAGGAATGTGAGAATCTGTCGCCCGAAGTTATGGCAAGAGTGATGGAAAATGCCATAAAACGGGCCCGTATGGTCATCAACTCTGGCGGTGGCCACTTGGCCGATATCATTTTCTCGACTTAATTGAATAAATTCTAATGGATTAAATAAACATATTTCAAAAGTAACCAAACTGTTTCAATTGAAAAAAAAATACAGAAAAACAACATTGGGTGATTACTTTTGCCGAACCTTGTTTAACAACTTAATGCTACAATTACTTATAGGCTAACACAACATGCAACATACATCAATTTATAAAAACAGTTGGGATCTTTTAACTAAATTAAATTAAATTGGGCACGAAGCTTTTCTAATTGGCTCGTTTCAACAGACTTGTGAAATGATCCAGATTATCAAAGAGACTTTGTACTTGTTGCTTGTTTGAGTAATTTATCTAACAGAAACGGGTAGCATACAATGTGAAAAGACAATACGGGCAAATTTTTTTTATTGTTTGGACGTATTGAATGGAAAGTTTGTGTGTTTTCATTTTTTGTTTTATTTTAATTATTTAATGCAGGTTTGGAAAAAAAATTGAAGTGGTTTATGAACCGTTGTACTATACTACCATTTACGTAAATAATCATAGAACATTTTATCCGACAGTACTACTTTCTAAATTTGATATTGGTTTTCGAAGTTTGATATTGTAAGAAAAGTTTTCTATCTTAATGTGCTTCATTCAACATGATTTTATATTTTATCTGTGATTTAATACTTAGAAAATTGAAATTGTTATTTATGAATAAATCATTCCCAAAAGTTAATGGACATCAGCTGATATAGTTTTAAAACATTTATTTGGTCTCTGCTACTTGATAACATCAATATTATTTACATAAATGAATTTCATGAAACTGTTTTCGAAAGCCTGAATATATTTACACCTTCTGCGATAACTCCATTATTCTGTTAGAGATAAATTGATTACCGGTCAAGGATCATTCGACCGCCGGCGGTTACAAAACAATAGAATTTCAATTGTGTCTGATTTTACGATCCTCAAGGAGTTAAGTTTTTACGGTATTTAAAATTTGGTTTGTTAAAGTAGGTATTTTTTTTTAAATGTTTTTGTTTGCTATGTGAAAAAGCCTGTGTACCTAGTAGTAGGAACGTCCAACAGCATAAAGCGGCGATGGGTTCAGCACCTGTCACGCTGAGCACATATGCAGTCGCTATTTAGTGAAAAGCGGATTACGGCAGAGGACTACTTTTTTGGTCCTCATTACCCAGTTTCTGACTAACGCTTCGGGGATAATAGTCGTTATTATATGTATGTATGTTTGTATGTATAAAAACGACATAGGTTTTCTTTCTCCCCTTTTTACAGAGTGTTTTTAGGCACAAAAATGTTTTGATTTTTAAACATATAATTAGCGATTTGCCAAGATTAGATAATATGTTTTTGTTAAAGTGTGTACTGGGTAAGGTAGGTAGGTAATCGGTGTTGCATGTAAATTTAGGATAAAAGCTCAAGCTGCCGCCACACAGCTCAAGTTGCCGCCACGCAGCTCAATCCAAAGCCACGCAGCTTAAGCCGAAGCCACGCAGCTCAAGACGCCGCCACGCAAATACAAACCGCCGCCACGCAGCTCAAGCCGCCGCCACGCAGCTCAAGCCGAAGCCATGGAGCTCAAGTCGCCCCGCTACACAGCTCAAATATCGCCAACGAATCGTTCGGGGTTGAATGAACAAGCATTTTAACTTAATTAAAATGTTACTTAATACGCAATAAGTCTTTATTAAAAAAATTGAATGAGCCATTAACATGGACTACAATTTTTAAATACAAAAGAACTAAGAAGCAAAATTCACAGTCCTCTTGGCACCTTTTCTCTAGTACAGCATTCAACTACCAATATTCTAAATCACATTAAAAGCGTGCCAGCACCGAATTAATGGAGTTCGAGCGAACGGTGAAAGTAATTGCGAGCACAATCGGGTCACTGGTTCCAATTCAATTAAACTAACGTAACAGACGTATGCAATACGGGCGTGTGTAGCCGTTATGATTCTGCGGCATGTGAACTGATTTAATTCTGGTTAGCGTAAACGTCTTAGAAGTATTTAGGTTAATTAATTTCATAGGTGACTTATTGGAGAGCCGATTATGTGTAGCGGTTCACTAAACAAATACTTGCCAACCCCCCTCTTCCCTTAGGTGTCGTAAAAGGCGACTAACGGAATAAAGACTGCACATACATTCAACAGCATAGAGCGACGATGGGCTCACCTCACCAGCGTAATAGGTATTACGCTGAGCACATGTGCAGTTGTAATGTGGTGAAAATCCACGTTTACTCCACTCCACTCCACTCTATGGGAGAGGACTGCTTCTGCGGCCCTCATTGCCTAGTCTCTGACTAACCCTTTGGAGATATAGTCGGGAATCTATGTATGTATGTATGTATGACTTTTTGGGATATTAGGTCGCCTGTTGAAATACCAGACACAATAGAATTTCTATTGTTATCGAGCTCTAGGAGTCCTTGCCACAGACGAGGGGATATACTCCTTAACACTCACTCCTGGCACTTTTCTAACAAAAAAATTGGCGCCGCAACTGTCAACGTCAAATTTGACAGAATCGAGCATAGACTATGCGATATTTTGCGATAACAATGCATAAGATATGTACCACAGAACCGAAATAACCAAACTTGTTCATACTAAAGTAGTCTGTAAGTCTATGAAAACACGGTACAAAGTCAAGTGTGTTTTTGTAGGTGCGGTCTCATGCGACCGCTTGGGGCCTGAGGGGTTAACAATTAGAACGCGGCGCCATTAGACACAATAGAAATTCTATTCACTAAGCTTCTAATCAGTGCGTGGCTGCAGTAGAAAGGTTAAAGGTGTTTTAAGTTAGGCACGTGTTAAAATTTGGCGAAAATGTAAAAGCATTTGCCACAATGTAAAACAAAACTATGTCTCAAGTTAGACAATTTCTAAAACTAGCTATGCACCTACTCGCTAATAATATAAGAAAGAGATGCAACAATTTTAACGTACTTTTAGCACGTGGATCATTTTAAACACCGTTCTGTGGGGCCTTTATTTATTTATTTATTTAAATTTCATTTGCTCACCACACTTACAGTTAAACCAAAGCGTGCAGAGGCCAGTTAGTAAAATACTTTGTTGTAAACAAAATATTTTAACGAGAATAAAAGGATATCCACAGTGCCCACACGAAGTAGTTTGCTTCAAACTACGTATAATAATTGTATGAATATTGACAATGGAACACGAAAGCATTATTTGTTGTGTTATGAATAAAATAGCCAGCCCCCCATACCTGAAGATTCCTGTTAGAAAACTAATAGTAAATCATAAATCATTTATTGCCAGAAATATGGTACAAAGTGCTGTTATAACAGTTTGTAAGTCTCACATATTTGACTGTCGTACAGCATGCAGAACATAATAAGTAAAAAAAACAAATAATATCAACATAATCATTAGGTAATCATATTCCAGTATAAAATTTTAAGTATTCAATAAAGAATTCAATTAAATTAATTATTATAATATCAAAGCTCACAATGTCAATAAATAAAAATTAAAATAATTATAATAAAAATAATTATATTATTTAAATCACCCAACTAAATAATATAGGCTCAAATAGCCTTGTCCTTAAAAAAATCATTCAGGGAGTAGTAGCACTTGTCTATTAAAAGTTTATGTAGGCGACGCCTGAATAATGAAAGTGGGAGTGCTACTACAAGCTCAGGCAATTTATTATATATTTTTAATGACATGGACATGCTATTTCTAGCACAGATTTTCGTTTTTGATTAGGTAGACATAATCTGTTAAGATATCTGGTATTATAACCACAACATTGTTTTTTTGTTGTATAAAGCTCGGGGTGCATTTTTACAAAGACACATACTTCGAATGTATAAATACTCGTGACTGTCAATAATCCATATGACTTAAACAAAGGCTTGCAGGTAGTTCTTGAGTCAACATCAGCAATGGCTCTCACGCATTGCTTTTGAGCAATGAACACCCTATTAATTTTAACCGAGTTACCCCATACGACTATTCCGTACCTTAAGTTTGAAGCCACGTATCCATGATAAGCTTGCAGTGCAGTTTGTTTATTACTTATTTTTGCCAAGCGCCATAAAGCGTACGCAAACTTATTGATCTTATTACATAATTTTTCAATATGCGGTTTCCATGTACATTTATCATCGAACTCAATTCCCAAAAATGTAGTTTGATTCACTCTTGTGATTTTCTTGTCGTTATAATATTTGTCTAAATTTATTTTGGGAGTTCCTTTAATTATAAATTAAATTAATTTTAATTTATCTATATTTAACATTAAATTATTATTATTGAACCAATTGATAATGTCAGAAACTGTAGAGTTAATTACGTCATTTAAATTTTTATCTGATTTGTTACTTATTACTACAACAATATCATCTGCGTATAATGAACAATGAAAATTAGTAATTTTCGGGAGATCATTAACATAGAGCAAGAAAAGTAGAGGCCCTAATATAGAGCCTTGTGGAACTCCAACTCTATTTAATCTCGTCTTAGTAAAGAACAACTTAGTAAAGAACAACAACAGACCCAGACAGTACGTAGTAACAATATCAATAAGCGAACGTTTAAGGGGAGCATCTAGATTCACACTGAGCATGCTCACCAAATTAGGTCCAAAACTACAAGCTCGTTACCGAGATAATCACCAAAAACATTATCATAATTCACCAAAAAATACACACTTTCCAAACTACACGCACGCAAAGATAGCCGAACATGCACACTAAACTCTGAGCACACTGAGCTATCCTTTTATTGACGCTTGCGTGCGTGTTATGTTTCATGATGTTAGTTTGTTAGAAAACATAACTTTAAAAAATCACTATAAAACTAGAGCCTATTTTTTGTCATTGTATTTAGAATGATATATAGATACCGCCCTTAAACGTTCGCTTATTGATTTTGTTATATACATAACAGCTATGATTCAGTGGGAAGTGAACTAATTGAAGTTTTCGCGTCAGACGACATAGAACGACGTAGCTATTAATTAAATTCGGTGGCGACAGAATATGTTGCTAGTATTCTGACAGTTAGAGCGCTATTGTGTTTGGGAAGTTTAAAAGATGAAGCAAACCTTACCCTATTGTAGATTAAATATCTATAGGTGGCGGGTAACATAAACCTTATACTGTACCGCGTAGTATTATACTCGGTTTGATAGTTTGGTTTAGTTACTTTTGCGATAATTTTCTTAATGTAATTTTCCAAATGATAGAGGAGATAAAATTATTCTAATTTGATCACTAAACTATTTCGCACGTTTGCACGTTTTGGTTACTATTTTGAAAGTTAGCTACCTTTATATACCGTCTCATCGGACAGGTATCCAAAATAAAATATCTAGGGCTTCACCTTCTAAGGCTAGTTGATGAAGTACATTAGAGAAATAACACTGCGTCGCAGTAGTTCTGTCGTATATCTATCACAGCAAGTAGAACTTCTTCATTCCGTTGTGAATTGGTACGCTAACGGCAACCCTGATTCGCTTGCGCACGCTTGTAAGTACGCGCGTCCGGAATGGAGTGCTTAACACGTTGACTCTTTTTTAGTTGTTTCTGTAAGATGGGAGTAATTAAATATCTCCAAATCGCATTATAGGCCAGCCTGCTCAAATATTGGAGCTGTGTGGTTGCGGCTTAATAAAAAGAATACTATCAACCCATTTCTTCTCTTGGGCGTCGAAAAGGCGACTAACGGACTGAAGACTACACTTTTTTTTCCATTGGGTAAGCGCTTGGCCTTCATCTCACCTGATGGTAAGTGACGATAAGACCGAAGGTGGAAGCGCGCTTCATCCGGAATCCTCAACCACTGAGGAACTGGTTATCTTATCTCTAAACTGCCGGAACACAACTAAGTATGCTATAAACATCGTTGTTATGGCGACAGACTTAGATAAGATGGTGGTAGCTAGCCGGGCGAAGTTAACAGCCCTACCACTAACCAAACCAACAACAACAACAACAACATACAATCATCGATTATTATCCCCGAAGGGTGAGTCAGAGACTAGGCAATGAGGACTGCAAAAGCAGTCCTCTACCATAGTCCATTTATCACCAAATAGCGACTGCACATATGCTTTGCGTGACAGGTGGTGAGCTCGTCGCTCTATGATGTTAGAGGTATGTGCAGTCTTTAGTCCGTTAGTCGCCTTTTACGACACCCAAGGGAAGAGAGGGGGTGGTAGTATTCTTTCACCGCTACGCGACACGGTTTCATGTATAAGCTAGAAGATTAACAAGTTAACTGTAACTGCAATAGTTTTGACGTCAATAAATGAAATGAAATGAAATGAAATTAAAATGAAATGAAAAATAATTTATTGGCACATATGTTATTTTACATTTATGACAATATAAATTACATTATATCAATACAGTAACAATATGTATGCCAAAGGCTACCGGCTCAGCTAGATGCAACATAGGCATAATGCCTATGTAGCGCTGGTTTTCAGCCAGTACCATTTTCTCTTAAAGCTGTTATTCGTAATGGGTAGGTACATGCAAAAAAAATACATATATATCCATAAATGCCGAAAAGGCTTATGTCGAAATAACAGTTTGACTTTGCTCGGTTGGGTTATAGTTCAATCTTCCCTTGTACTATGTTCTTAGGGAAGGGAAGACTAGAGGGTGCCGCGCGATCGCAAAACCTGACATAAGTCTCATAGTGAACTTCAAAGCAAAATCAATCTTATTAATATTTCAAATTAGAACTATTCTGCTTTGAAGTTTCAGACCTGGTAATTTTAAATGGGGGCGACCTGCGAAATATCAATACAAATATTTTCATGTAAGAATTATTGTTTCATGCGCAAAATTAAGAAGTCGAAAAAAAATGTTTTTAGGAGTGATTCGATTTATTTATTGTTTGTTATTGTTTAAAGAATTTGTTTCAAACTTCAACAAGGCCACGACTTTGTGCAATGATCAGTCAGGCTAACTTACGTAAGTTCTTTTAATGCATTTAACTAGTTCAGCGCATAGTACAAGTAACTTAAAAATACGTAAATTTTCACAATTCCGTGCAGGATCCCCTTAGCTCCAGCCTTAAATTATTATTGGCCGATGGACTACTAAAAATCCCTTTTAAATTCACGGTTTCAACATTTCCCTTCACGGTTAAGCGTGGTAACATTAAGTTACCCCAATATTATGCTACTGAGTTACTCATACACTTATACGAGAACCGCAGAATTTACCGCTTGTATCACCGTTGTAGCACTTAAGGTTACACCACACTTAGCACACAAGTTAAGTTGCTTCTATCCGACAAAACTAGCGGGTCTCATCTGCAACAAATGTCGTCATTACCTTAACTATCGGAGTAATGAGACTAGGGGCTTAACGCTTAACACATCTTGACACCGACGATCATTTTTCATACAAAAACATCACGGTATTATCTTAGCTTAAAAACAGGGCATAATGTGTTCGTTCGTGACGCGCACTTTGATCCCACGTTTCGGTGATCTCTCATGAAAAAGTATTACGAATATTATGTGTACCCTTAGCTTTTATAGCTATATTTTACAGATCGTGTGTTAGGAGGCCTATTACATCGTGACTATGATTTTTGCGTAAAATGCCCATTTTCGCATTTTGTTGTAATTTTGCAGTTGTATTTATCGTTTTTATCGAATTAAGATAATAAATTCATGCTTAATATAACAAATCTTCACTCTACGAGAATAAGGTGAGTTCGCTTCGGACGGCCGGCGCATCGCATTTTGTACTAATTTTGAAGTTGTTTATTTTATCGTTTTTATCGTAATAGGATAATAAATTGATTATAAAATATTTATTCCTCATGAATTAACAATTATTCTGGTATAATGTTTGCTTAATAATATTTTCGTAGATATGAGAAATTCACAGTTAACCTAAAGCGATTTCCGAAATTTTTGGTTTACAATAATTTTTTCTATTTAAAATCAATGATAATTCTAAAAATTTCGAGGCCGCTACGAAATATACGACTGCATAGGAGATATAACATGCTACTTTTTTATTTCATTTATTTAGAACAGTAGTTAAATCTATGAACTCAAAAAGTGCCTTTGCGCATTTTATGAAAAGCATTCTCTGCAATTTTGGGATTAATTAAAAAGTTAAGCAAAATATACAAAAAGCGAGGCATCTACGAACTATGCTAATAGATTGTACACTATTCAATAAGTCAAAATTGTTAATTTTTTTTAGTTTCTGAAATCAAGAACGACAAAATTGGCCATTTACGCAAAAATTACAGTCGAGATGTAACAGCGGTAATCAGTCGTCAATTTAATTTAATTTATTTTTAAATGTGAAAAGGAGGCAAACTATTAAACGAGTATCCTGATGGGGAGTTATCACCGCCGCTATAGACACCCGCAAAACTAGAGGAGTCACAGATGATATATGCCCATGATTTACTTTATGATCTCCGGCATTATTCATGTTAAGACTGAGCCAAACGGCCAAACGCGTATTAACTGCTAAACCCACCAGTTTTGAAAGTTGCTATCCTAAGGTACTTAACGGTATTTCTTCCCGTACCACTAATACTACTAGTTATCTCCCTAAGGCTCTGTCAGAATATCAGCGCTGCTTCGTCACTCTGCCCAACTTTGAGGAACGTGGCAGCATATTGCTGAGACAGGGTCCTTGTTAGCCTCACACACACTACACTAACCACCCGTTTTTTTTCTGATAAAATAATTATATTATTTAAATCACCCAACTAAATAATATAGGCTCAAATAGCCTTGTCCTTAAAAAAATCATTCACGGAGTAGTAGCACTTGTCTATTAAAAGTTTATGTAGGCGACGCCTGAATAATGAAAGTGGGAGTGCTACTACAAGCTCAGGCAATTTATTATATATTTTTAATGACATGGACATGCTATTTCTAGCACAGATTTTCGTTTTTGATTAGGTAGACATAATCTGTTAAGATATCTGGTATTATAACCACAACATTGTTTTTTTGTTGTATAAAGCTCGGGGTGCATTTTTACAAAGACACATACTTTGAATGTATAAATACTCGTGACTGTCAATAATCCATATGACTTAAACAAAGGCTTGCAGGTAGTTCTTGAGTCAACATCAGCAATGGCTCTCACGCATTGCTTTTGAGCAATGAACACCCTATTAATTTTAACCGAGTTACCCCATACGACTATTCCGTACCTTAAGTTTGAAGCCATGTATCCATGATAAGCTTGCAGTGCAGTTTGTTTATTACTTATTTTTGCCAAGCGCCATAAAGCGTACGCAAACTTATTGATCTTATTACATAATTTTTCAATATGCAGATTCCATGTACATTTATCATCGAACTCAATTCCCAAAAATGTAGTTTGATTCACTCTTGTGATTTTCTTGTCGTTATAATTAATGTCTAAATTTATTTTGGGAGTTCCTTTAATTATAAATTAAATTAATTTAGTTTTATCTATATTTACCATTAAATTATTATTATTGAACCAATTGATAATGTCAGAAACTGTAGAGTTAATTACGTCATTTAATTTTTTATCTGATTTGTTACTTATTACTACAGCAATGTCATCTGCGTATAATGAACAATGAAAATTAGTAATTTTCGGGAGATCATTAACATAGAGCAAGAAAAGTAGAGGCCTTAATATAGAGCCTTGTGGAACTCCAACTCTATTTCATCTCGTCTTAGTAAAGAACAACTTAGTAAAGAACAACAACAGACCCAGACAGTACGTAGTAACAATATCAATAAGCGAACGTTTAAGGGGAGCATCTAGATTCACACTGAGCATGCTCACCAAATTAGGTCCAAACTGAGCTATCCTTTTATTGACGCTTGCGTGCGTGTTATGTTTCATGATGTTAGTTTGTTAGAAAACATAACTTTAAAAAATCACTATAAAACTAGAGCCTATTTTTTGTCATTGTATTTAGAATGATATATAGATACCGCCCTTAAACGTTCGCTTATTGATTTTGTTATATACATAACAGCTATGATTCAGTGGGAAGTAAACTAATTGAAGTTTTCGCGTCAGACGACATAGAACGACGTAGCTATTAATTAAGTTCGGTGGCGACAGAATATGTTTCTAGTATTCTGACAGTTAGAGTGCTATTGTGTTTGGGAAGTTTAAAAGATGAAGCAAACCTTACCCTATTGTAGATTAAATATCTGTTTGCGCCACATCGCAACGAATAACAACCGTCTCTGCGCCGGCAGAATTAGAGTGCATATTGGAATGCACTCCCCCCTTCGCACGGACAGTTGTCGCCGGACGACGCCCGCGCAAAGCAGTGGCCTTTGAGATCTCAAGACGAAATCACGCGTCGCGCGCCCTTGAACTCAGCCTTCGAAATAAAGCAATACCACTAATAGCATATGTGTAAAGTTACGCCTAACGCCTAAAAAACTGCCCTAGTGAATAGTTTCGTGTAGTGACTGTGCGCCAGGAAACCCAACCTACCTCGCCGCCCGTGGTCAGCTCGCCCCCCGGTTCCTGTGACTCATCATCCCTGTAAGTACTTTATTCTCTTATACCTCCTGCCTAACCCTTATTTCGCCGCTGTTACTGCGAACGCCTTTCGCCGTAACAATATCCATAGGTGGCGGGTAACATAAACCTTATACTGTACCGCGTAGTATTATGCTCGGTTTGATAGTTTGGTTTAGTTACTTTTGCGATAATTTTCTTAATGTAATTTTCCAAATGATAGAGGAGATAAAATTATTCTAATTTGATCACTTAACTATTTCGCACGTTTGCACGTTTTGGTTACTATTTTGAAAGTTAGCTACCTTTATATACCGTCTCATCGGACAGGTATCCAAAATAAAATATCTAGGGCTTCACCTTCTAAGGCTAGTTGATGAAGTACATTAGAGAAATAACACTGCGTCGCAGTAGTTCTGTCGTATATCTATCACAGCAAGTAGAACTTCTTCATTCCGTTGTGAATTGGTACGCTAACGGCAACCCTGATTCGCTTGCGCACGCTTGTAAGTACGCGCGTCCGGAATGGAGTGCTTAACACGTTGACTCTTTTTTAGTTGTTTCTGTAAGATGGGAGTAATTAAATATCTCCAAATCGCATTATAGGCCAGCCTGCTCAAATATTGGAGCTGTGTGGTTGCGGCTTAATAAAAAGAATACTATCAACCCATTTCTTCTCTTGGGCGTCGAAAAGGCGACTAACGGACTGAAGACTACACTTTTTTTTCCATTGGGTAAGCGCTTGGCCTTCATCTCACCTGATGGTAAGTGACGATAAGACCGAAGGTGGAAGCGCGCTTCATCCGGAATCCTCAACCACTGAGGAACTGGTTATCTTATCTCTAAACTGCCGGAACACAACTAAGTATGCTATAAACATCGTTGTTATGGCGACAGACTTAGATAAGATGGTGGTAGCTAGCCGGGCGAAGTTAACAGCCCTACCACTAACCAAACCAACAACAACAACAACAACATACAATCATCGATTATTATCCCCGAAGGGTGAGTCAGAGACTAGGCAATGAGGACTGCAAAAGCAGTCCTCTACCATAGTCCATTTATCACCAAATAGCGACTGCACATATGCTTTGCGTGACAGGTGGTGAGCTCGTCGCTCTATGATGTTAGAGGTATGTGCAGTCTTTAGTCCGTTAGTCGCCTTTTACGACACCCAAGGGAAGAGAGGGGGTGGTAGTATTCTTTCACCGCTACGCGACACGGTTTCATGTATAAGCTAGAAGATTAACAAGTTAACTGTAACTGCAATAGTTTTGACGTCAATAAATGAAATGAAATGAAATGAAATTAAAATGAAATGAAAAATAATTTATTGGCACATATGTTATTTTACATTTATGACAATATAAATTACATTATATCAATACAGTAACAATATGTATGCCAAAGGCTACCGGCTCAGCTAGATGCAACATAGGCATAATGCCTATGTAGCGCTGGTTTTCAGCCAGTACCATTTTCTCTTAAAGCTGTTATTCGTAATGGGTAGGTACATGCAAAAAAAATACATATATATCCATAAATGCCGAAAAGGCTTATGTCGAAATAACAGTTTGACTTTGCTCGGTTGGGTTATAGTTCAATCTTCCCTTGTACTATGTTCTTAGGGAAGGGAAGACTAGAGGGTGCCGCGCGATCGCAAAACCTGACATAAGTCTCATAGTGAACTTCAAAGCAAAATCAATCTTATTAATATTTCAAATTAGAACTATTCTGCTTTGAAGTTTCAGACCTGGTAATTTTAAATGGGGGCGACCTGCGAAATATCAATACAAATATTTTCATGTAAGAATTATTGTTTCATGCGCAAAATTAAGAAGTCGAAAAAAAATGTTTTTAGAAGTGATTCGATTTATTTATTGTTTGTTATTGTTTAAAGAATTTGTTTCAAACTTCAACAAGGCCACGACTTTGTGCAATGATCAGTCAGGCTAACTTACGTAAGTTCTTTTAATGCATTTAACTAGTTCAGCGCATAGTACAAGTAACTTAAAAATACGTAAATTTTCACAATTCCGTGCAGGATCCCCTTAGCTCCAGCCTTAAATTATTATTGGCCGATGGACTACTAAAAATCCCTTTTAAATTCACGGTTTCAACATTTCCCTTCGCGGTTAAGCGTGGTAACATTAAGTTACCCCAATATTATGCTACTGAGTTACTCATACACTTATACGAGAACCGCAGAATTTACCGCTGGTATCACCGTTGTAGCACTTAAGGTTACACCACACTTAGCACACAAGTTAAGTTGCTTCTATCCGACAAAACTAGCGGGTCTCATCTGCAACAAATGTCGTCATTACCTTAACTATCGGAGTAATGAGACTAGGGGCTTAACACTTAACACATCTTGACACCGACGATCATTTTTCATACAAAAACATCACGGTATTATCTTAGCTTAAAAACAGGGCATAATGTGTTCGTTCGTGACGCGCACTTTGATCCCACGTTTCGGTGATCTCTCGTGAAAAAGTATTACGAATATTATGTGTACCCTTAGTTTTTATAGCTATATTTTACAGATCGTGTGTTAGGAGGCCTATTACATCGTGACTATGATTTTTGCGTAAAATGCCCATTTTCGCATTTTGTTGTAATTTTGCAGTTGTATTTATCGTTTTTATCGAATTAAGATAATAAATTCATGCTTAATATAACAAATCTTCACTCTACGAGAATAAGGTGAGTTCGCTTCGGACGGCCGGCGCATCGCATTTTGTACTAATTTTGAAGTTGTTTATTTTATCGTTTTTATCGTAATAGGATAATAAATAGATTATAAAATATTTATTCCTCATGAATTAACAATTATTCTGGTATAATGTTTGCTTAATAATATTTTCGTAGATATGAGAAATTCACAGTTAACCTAAAGCGATTTCCGAAATTTTTGGTTTACAATAATTTTTTCTATTTAAAATCAATGATAATTCTAAAAATTTCGAGGCCGCTACGAAATATACGACTGCATAGGAGATAACATGCTACTTTTTTATTTCATTTATTTAGAATAGTAGTTAAATCTATGAACTCAAAAAGTGCCTTTGCGCATTTTATGAAAAGCATTCTCTGCAATTTTGGGATTAATTAAAAAGTTAAGCAAAATATACAAAAAGCGAGGCATCTACGAACTATGCTAATAGATTGTACACTATTCAATAAGTCAAAATTGTTAATTTTTTTTAGTTTCTGAAATCAAGAACGACAAAATTGGCCATTTACGCAAAAATTACAGTCGAGATGTAACAGCGGTAATCAGTCGTCAATTTAATTTAATTTATTGAAAAGGAGGCAAACTAACAAACGAGTATCCTGATGGGGAGTTATCACCGCCGCTATAGACACCCGCAAAACTAGAGGAGTCACAGATGATATATGCCCATGATTTACTTTATGATCTCCGGCATTATTCATGTTAAGACTGAGCCAAACGGCCAAACGCGTATTAACTGCTAAACCCACCAGTTTTGAAAGTTGCTATCCTAAGGTACTTAACGGTATTTCTTCCCGTACCACTAATACTACTAGTTATCTCCCTAAGGCTCTGTCAGAATATCAGCACTGCTTCGTCACTCTGCCCAACTTTGAGGAACGTGGCAGCATATTGCTGAGACAGGGTCCTTGTTGGCCTCACACACACTACACTAACCACCCGTTTTTTTTTCTGTTTTCATATTTTTTTGTTATTTTATAATTTGTACTTAGTTACTGTGTTATTTTGTTTATAATTTTTTTTTTTATCTCCGCTAGGAGTAATAGTGTTCTGTGGTTTTAATGTGCTGTATCTATTGTGTGAATCTGTGTGTGAGCGTCAATAAAAAAAATCTTATTCTTATCAAAATTCTTATTCTTAGTTATGAAATTGTTAAAGGAATACCTCTGTATTTACAAAACATCAACGATTTAAGTCGCACAGTAAAGCTCAATACACCGTCCTAGGGTGACACACAAACGCGGTGGCGAACAAAGCCAGTCGCAAACAAGCCGCGAACGAATTCCACGCCTTGGCCCCACAGCCTTTTTTACGGCGCGTCGGAAATAAAGCTGAGATATACTTCCGCGGATGAAATACGGTGCAAGCTATGAACTTCGGAGGGCACTTTTTGCAGTATATAATGCACTAGCGGCCGCTCGCGGTTTCACTCGTGTGGTTCCCGTTCCCGTATGTATATCGGGATAAAAATAATCATATGTGTTAATCCAGGTTATAAACTATCTGTTTGCCGAATTTCATCCAAATCCATTTAGTAGTTTTTACGTGAAAGAGTAACAAACATCCATCCATACTTACAAAAGTTCGCGTTTATAATACTAGTAGGATTACTCATGCCACTGCTCGCGGGGAGATGCAGATTTGAGTGGGTTTTTCTTTTTTATTCTTCTAATGGTAAGCAATGGGCCTTCATCATGCCGGGTGATGATTAGGTATGCTGGAAGCGCACTCGGTTGGGACAGGGCCGCTTGGAGCTAGACCGCGGTTACAGAAGAGGCGTAGATGGGGAACGCGGGCTTCAAGCACCGCAACTATTTCATAATTCCTCGCTACCACGTCTGACCATCCACTCGGGCGCACGTCACACATACCGCGGTCGTTTACTTTTTACGTTGTTTTATAAAGATGTGAAATAAAAAACAACTTTATATACAGTTCGCCTGCCTTTACTGGACAATAATCCTGATCTACTATAGCCACTACAGTACTTCACCCGGATTCTTCAACTACTGAAGATTTGGCTGTTATATAAATCTAATTATCGGAACACAACAATACTGCGCACATTAATGTTATGACGACATATTTAAGTAAGATGGTGACAGCTAGCCAGGCGGATTTAAAACAAGCCCTACCACAAACCACCCACTGGGAATCAAACCCGGTTCGAGACCGGTCCGGTCAATTAATAGTGCTCTTTTAACTACTTGACCAAAGAGGCGGTTAAATTTACTCACCCCCCGACGGGGGAGTACCCACTCCTGTGGAAGTACAGGAGGGATATGTTGGGGCAACCAGAGTGATCTGGGACCACCATGAGTAATTAACGGAGTTCACCCCAGCACCCGGCTCGCCAGTGGGACAATGGCTGACGACTTTTAGATTATTATTATTAATCTTAATTAATGGCTTTGCGTTTAGCATAAAGCCAATTTCAAGTAGTTTAAATTTAAAAATTATATTTAGCTTTGTACGGTAGATTGAGTTAAAATGGAGTCTCACAACACGTGTTGTTGCTAAAAGAACACGGGTGACAAACCCGACTTTTAGATATTCTCCAGAAAAATCAGAGTGCCTTGTGAGTTTTGCAATGTTTGCGAACAACCGAACAGGCTGTTTTGGCGCCAAAAGACGGACTCCTTATTGCAGAGACAGCATACCGCGTGATTCTTATTTATAAAAATAAATTATCATCCCACAGCTGGGCACTTCCCACATGATCATGGTGAGACCGAACCAAACGCGTAATGAGCCGCATAACGCGCCTGAGATTGGGCCCAGAATTCACCACGCTGGCCCAATGCAGGTTGGCTTGCCAATGAGCTTGGGAACAGTATTTTTATTTTTTTATTTTATTTATCATTTTAACTTAAAATATGACATTAAAAAAATTTCTGTAGCCCTTCAAAATACTTCACAATAATTTTTTAAAGATTCATAAAAATGACCACGCGCTATTGTTCTGTGACAATCAAAATACGCGTGAAACCCGCGGCGTGACGTCATCGAATATGTAATCGGCACCCGTTGGGTGCGGGCGGCGAGGGACTATCGGATAAGATGACGCCACATCCCGTCAGTCGAGTGCCAGCGAACTAAGCGAGGTAGTAGTGTTTTAACGAATTATTTATGTACAATAACTTTGTAAATACTTCTCGTATCAAAGTGAAATAAAAAGTATTGGTTTTAGAATAACGACATTTATAATGGTAAAAATAAAGTAAAAATTAACTTTTTTTCATTTTTCCCAAGTCCATTGGCTACTTGACAGTTTTGGAAAAAGTGTTCAAAAAGTTACAAACGCATATTTTATACCCCATACATTATTTTCTTTCTCGAAAACACCTTTATTTAACAGAAAAAAAACATATATATCTTTATTGATTTATAATTTCGTGCGAAAACGGTTGGTCACGTGACATTTTGCTCTGTGACGTCACATTTCAATAAACATAGAAACTTATCTTGAAACCTGACAGACCGTTTTCGATAATTTTGTGAAATGTGACATCACTGAAGCTCAATCATGGCCGCCCCTTGCCTCCCGTGTTTTGGGTCTTGTAATCCACAGATACAAAATCGCAAATTTATTTTGTAAAAATAAAATATTTACAAATTATGTTAATCAAAAAAACTAAAAACTATTGAATAATTATCGTTAAATCCATAAACTACCATTTCCGACATATTTCATATTTTATTGTTACAACTGTCAAATAGCCAATTATTGGAACGGCTGCGATTTTACGACAACAAACGAAAAACTAAATTTGCCGCAAATCGAACGATTCAGCCGCTGCGCCATCGAGCTCCTCAACTCAAATGGTCAAGTCAAACTTAACTAAACAATTAATGGATTTAAAGTAGCCAAAATAAATTAATTGCTGTTATTCACTACTCGCTCACATTATCTGAAATAAGTATAGTTAATCGCCTCGATTTTCACCAGGAATCGCGGCTTCAATTACAATACAAACTATAGTTTAAACTATTATATATGATAAAATAATATAGTACATAATGTAGTTATTACAATTTAATTTGTATTTACTTATGCGAACAGGAAATGGGAAATAAAACCATTTTTACGGATCAACCAGAAAAATTAACTCGCATTTAACATGTAATAAGTTGACTATTATTTATTTTAGACTGTTAGTCTGAAATAATATTAATGAACGATTCAAAAACAATTTTTTTTGTACTTTGACTGTGAGTAGACAAAACAAACAAAACAGTCACTCCATTTATTGGTCAGGTCATAGCGGTCAACACTGACTTTTTCTAAAAAAACCTGAGCTAAGTTAGAAACATCGGAATCAAACTTTTCCCCTTCCTTAGCTCCTGTATTGCACCACAGAGGTATCCTCCGAAGAATAGAAGATAGAATCACACAATGTTTCCGCATTTTCGTATTTTAGGACGACGCAACAAAACTCTTAAATTCAAAACAAAAATGCGACAAGGATTGTTTAACACTACTCGTGGAGCCATGTTTGTTAACGAGTTGTTTAGATTTCATTTAAAATTCTAATTCTTTCTATTTGTTACTGATTTTTTTTTATGTTAGAATAGCTTTATATTATTTGATTGTTTGAGTTAAAATACGCTCAAATAAACTCAAAGATAACGAAACGTTGAAAAAAAATGTCTGAATTTTTTTTTTAATTTTTGATAGCAATGTTTTTCGTCAGTTTGTTAAAGAAAATGAGAGTGTATTTTTTATCCACCCCCTATGCAGATCGTATAAATGAGTTATTGTGTAATTTTGAGTTTTTAACTAAAGACACTGTAAATTAAACAAACTAAAAAACTAACGAAATAAACTAGCTACTTCATTAACTACTGGTTTTATTTACTGTGCAAAGTTGTACGTAACCGATGGTTTCAAATATAGAAATATAATTCTTTGTACGAAACTGGTTCCGTACAAAGATCATTTTTTCGTCATTACTTACGTAACTGGTTACGAATCTACGGTTACGTAGACGGCCGAAGGGCCGAAGGGATTTCGTTGAGTTAGAATAGTTCTTTAGAATCAGTTCACAGTAAAATGAAATGTAACCGAATGTTCAAATATTTGTAAAAATATTTCTTTCGGATCTCAGAGGTGAAAACTTCCAAGATTTGATGAAGCAATGTTGACTAAAAACAAAAGCATCAAGCACTGACAAATTTCGACGGGTGAAAACTAGACCTCGGTAGGAAAGTGGTTAATGCAGCCGCCCGGAGTGCGGAAGGTGCGTGGTTCGATTCCCAGCTGAGGTTGTCGTCTTTATTCAGTATTTAAAAAGGACCATGGGGGATTTTGTATGAACCCTGTCCCCACCCTACAACAGTCATGGGATACGTGTCAATTTGTTCATTGGGATCCAAAGAAGCCTAAAGTACCTGTGTTCGTTGCAAAAAGTATTGGGTTTATTTATAATAAAAAAAAACTTTTATTGTTTTCTTGCTTTAGGTGGAGTTGCTCGAGTGTGTCATGCTCTCTCAAAGTGTCTCTGCGGTGGTGGCATGTGCGTCGGGTCGTTACGTTCCCTAAAACATGGTTGAGCGAAGCGATGGCTGATTCACATGTCATACTCGTGAAAGAATGCCGCCTGTGGAGTCTGGTCTGCTCTTGCAATCTAATTTTGTGTAAATTTGTGAATAATTTTGTTGGAAAAAAAATATATTCGAAAACAATATATTTTTTTATAACCTAAATCCGACTTATTTGAAGAATGTCGCCATAGTAAAAAAAAAATAACGACGTATAGTAACGACTCTCCAAAAGAATACTACCAACCCCTCTATTACACCCAACAGCATAGAGCAGGGATGGCCACACCAATTTGATGGAAAGTGGACTATGGTAGAGGACTGCTTATGCGGTCCTCATTGCATAGTCTCTGATTAGTTGGAGACTAGGCAATGAGGACCGCCTCTCTACCATATAGTCCACACACACAGGCAGGTGGTGAGCCCCTCGCCGCTATATGATGTTGGAAGTATGAGCAGTGTTTCTGGAGTTGTTCAATGAAACTAAGTTCGGATATATGCGCACTGTATTATAATACAGTATAATGCATTATAATGCAAGGTGACTATTATTACAATAAATAGGCATAGATTTACGGAGACCAAGAACTGTTCGGTGGTGTGGTTTGGAGGGAAGTGGCGCCATCGCAGTAGTGCTCGGCTAGGACGCAGTGGCAGGGAGCTTGATGATTCACGCGGTGGCCGGAATCGAAAAATGACCATATATGGTAATGCGCGTCCAAGGCTCGACCCGCGCCCCGCGCGCCCCGCGCAGTGTTGCACGCCGTCCGTGCGTGGACAAGCAGCTTTAGTCCGTTAGTCGCCTTTTACGACACCCCAAGGGATGAAAAGGGGTGGTAGTATTCTTTCACCGGTATGCGACACGGTTTTTTGTATGTTTGTACATAATATTATTCATAATAAACTAATAATAAATAAATAAACTTCCCTACAATCACACCAATTATCTAGTCCAAGAGAAGCTTCGTTATGAAACTCGTTAAATGGTTACTAGACAACAAATAAACATACTTAAAATACTTAAATACATACTTATTATACACCCAGACCCGAAACAATTTAGAATTCGAACCCGGGACCTCAGAGATGGCGACACCATGAAAACCGGTGTACAAACCACTCGACCAAGGAGGTCGTCATTTATTTGTATGTGTGTATATTAAATATAAGATAAAGAAAGAAGAAAGAAGAAATTTTCTTTTATAAAGTCATAACCTATCTAGAAAACTAAATACGCTTGTATCAGGAGTGTATTCACGTCAGTATGTACCTAATCTAATATGGCGTGGAGATTGAACCACGATATCTCGCATTTGACTGAGTTTACTGTTTAGCTACCGACGCTTTTGTCACCAACATGTTACAAACACTAGTTTTAAAGACATTGCTGTTACTTTGTAGGTACATCGTGGGTTCAAAGAGAGGACTATTTACCATCAAGTGAGATGAAAGCCAATGTGCTTATCCGTAGTAAATAAAAAAAACTAGTAAGCGAGAACGCCACATGAGTCGAGGCTGGCCCTAGCTAGACTTATAAGTACGCAATTACTCGTTGATACAAAAGAAAAAAAATTAAGCGGACGCCGTAGAATAAATTCCGAACTCTTACTTGAACACCTCATTAATAACCATCCATTACCCTTCCGAAGCACTCGCACTCCGAACATAGCTTAACGTCAACGATCGTAACTGAAGCTGGCTGGCCTCCGAGTTCGTTGACTATACGTTATTGGACATTATGAGGTATCGGATCCCGCCTCAGCGAAAGCCCGGCCATATTAAAGCCAGATGCTGTTATTAAATTTAATATTCTGGCGTAAGGTAGGTATATCAGATTTGCATTCTCAGAATATTGACCTTTACGGTTCACGTAAATTGGTATAACATTAAAGTTTTAAACGGATGTGTGAAGAATAAAAAAGTGGAAGAAATGAAAGAGAAAAAAGAAAAAAAAAGTATTTTAAACAAAAACTAACACCCCTCAAACCCCAAGCGGTCGCATGAGACCGCACCTACAACAACACACTTGACTTTGTACCGTGTTTTCATAGACTTACAGACTATTTTAGTATGAACAAGTTTGGTTATTTCGGTTCTGTTGTTCATCTTATGTATTGTTATCGCACAATATAGCATAGTCTATGCTCCATTCTGTCAAATTTGACGTTGACAGTTACTGTCAAAAAATTGTCAAAAAAATCCAAGAGTGAGTGGTTAAAGCGGCCCGACACGACTTCGTCCGGGTGTACACCACGTACTTATCCCGTGACGTATTTCCAAACTTTCTCTTTCATCCAAACTTTGCCCTGACAATGTGACAGACACAACAAGAAAATAATTAGCCATTTTTTTTACTTTTTTTACATTCGCTGTAAATTTATGTAACGACATGACATTTCAATAGTATTTCATTGAAGTTTATTTCAAAATGTTCCACATTAACCCAAAAATAAGCCACTTGTTTTGTATAGCCAGAGGTTAAGTGGCAAAAGTCCAGCATTCTATTCCCAGGCTAATAACCCAGGCACAGTATATTATACCGTGAACCGGGTGTGTGGTCACTGGTCAGAGATCACTAACTATAGTCTAAATCTATTTATCGATACAGTCGTTGATTTTAGGAAGGCTTAAACCCAGCAGTGGGACAGGCTAATAACAAACCAACATAAAAACATTTTAAAAAGCAAATGAAATTATGCAAAAATTCATCATCGTCTCTCAATTAATTTGCATCAATCTTCATCATGAGGCGGGCGGTGTCAGAAATTTTTCTCTCATTATTTAGTTATTTGAGCACCTGCCGTTATCGCAAGGGAACAATATTTTGGTAACAGCTGCCGCATCTGGTTAGGAAACTCTATGATTATTTATTGAAACGACAACCGAATTGGCTGTCAATCAATTGATGTAGTATTTTAAAAATAAAAGTATTTATTTATTAAGCGTCATGCTTTCCTGAATTTAACTAGCTCTTGGAATGTAAATTAAAAAAAAATTGATGTGACAATGTTGCAGCAACATAAGTAAAAAAGCTTCGACCAATTTAAACAACAGATACAAGATTGCTGTTTGATAAACAGCACCACGAAACAAGGCATATGCCTTGTTTTGCTTTGCACACACATCTCTTTCTATCGCTTATAATCCAAGCGAAACAAAATTTATATTTTAGAACAGAATTGCTTAAATCCAGCGAGCCTAGTTCGAAAGTGATGTAACTACAATAATATTTCTAAGAAATTTTACTTCAATGCCTAAAGTTGAGTTGCTCGCGTCCGTAGGTTTACCCTTGAGACCCTACACGTGACCCCTGGGTGGTGCTAAATGAGTGACACCAACTGAGTGGTAGAGCCACGCTGCGTTGCAGCACGCATTGGGTCGGCTCGCCCGGCGTAATACCACCCCCTCACGAATTTTCGGCGTGAAACAATGGCACTCTGTGCTGTTGTGTTTCGTCCGGCGAGAGAGGGTTCCGGAGACCCCTCCCCCCCCCCCCTCACAATTGATATGGCAGCGAACTGTAATCTAGATTTACCCCAGGGGGGTACCGACACATCCAGTGTCGGAGAATCCCCCCCTAAGCGTTCTCGCTCAGGCTGCCCTACGTATTCTGGGGAGGGCAAAAGTTCGCCCGTGCCAAGGCATGCTGCAGGCAGGAGAAAGGCGGGACAATTGGCACCCCCCCCTACGCTTCGTGTGGACTTCTGCAATATCAGGGGAATCCACTCTAATTTGAGCGCCGTCCATTACCACCTCGAGACGGCGAAACCGGCCTTGCTCTTCCTCACCGAGACGCAGATATCCCCCCCTCCTGACATCTCGTACTTGCGCTACCCGGGATACAACCTGGAACATGCATTTGTGCCACGAGCCGGTGTTTGTGCCTATGTCAGGGAGGATATGTGCGTTCGTCGCCTTGGCAATCTTGAAGATAGGGACCTCTCCATCTTATGGCTGCACGTCGACTGCGGACGTCATCCTCGCGTCTACGCGTGCCTGTATAGGTCCCACAGCGGTAACATCGGAACTGACCAACTCATCGAGACCGTCCAAACCGCGACAGACTCCCTTCTCCAACGGATCCCCTCGGCCGAGATTGTGGTATTGGGAGACTTCAATGCCCACCACGTCGAATGGCTTGGTTCACGCACATCTGACCACGCGGGTAGAGCCGTTCATGACTTCGCTTTGGCCTACAGTCTGTCCCAATTGGTAACCGAGCCAACACGGGTTCCAGATGTGGAGGGCCATGCACCTTCTTTATTGGACCTTCTGCTGACCTCGCACCCAGACGGCTATCAAGTTTCTGTTGATGCACCACTAGGCTCATCAGACCACTGTCTGATTCGCAGCACTGTGCCTCTCACAGAAACTTCAAAACCGCAACCAGCGGCTAGCCGTCGAGTCTGGCATTATAGGTCGGCGGACTGGGATGGGATGCGAAGCTTCTTTGCGTCCTACCCGTGGTGGCGAGTTTGCTTCTCGCTGGATGATCCTGATGTCGCCGCTGACTCTGTCGTTGATGTGATACTGCAGGGAATGGAACTTTTCATTCCAAACTCTGTGGTTCCCATTGGCGGCAAGTCCCAACCATGGTTTGGTCGTTGCTGCAAAATGGCGTCTCGCCAAAAGCGACAGCATTACCAAGCCTGGGCTAATGCGGTGTCATCAAAGGATCCAAACACCAGTGCGCTCAGAAAGAAGTACAACTTTGCCGCCAGATCCTTTAAGAAGGACATCGCCAAGGCGAAGTCATCATTCATAGGTAGAATTGGCGAGAGGCTAGTGCGTCTTCCTTCGGGGACGCGTGCGTTCTGGTCTCTCGCCAAAGCTATCTTAGGGAATTTTTGTCAGCCGTCCCTACCACCATTGCACAAGACCGATGACTGCCTGGCCTATACTGCAAAGGAGAAAGCCGATCTCTTGGGCCTCTTTTCGCATCAAGCTCGACCTTGGACGATGGGGAAAACTCTCCACCAACCATACCGCATTGCGCTTGTACAATGCCAAACGTTCAGTTCCTGCAAAGGTCAGTTCGTAAGGCTCTTTTTTCCCTTGATATCCATAAGGCGAGTGGGCCAGATGCAGTTCCACCCATTGTGCTTCGGACGTGTGCTCCTGAATTGGCACCAGTTCTAACGCGCCTTTTCCAGCTCTCTTACACCACTGGCGTCGTCCCGAGCTCTTGGAAGACAGCCCTTGTGCACCCGATTCCAAAAAAAGGCGATCGCTCAGATCCGTCTAACTACAGGCCAATAGCTATTACCTCTTTACTCTCCAAAGTAATGGAGTCCATTATAAACCGCCAGCTCTTAAGGTACCTAGAAGAGAACCAGCTACTAAGTGATCGCCAGTACGGTTTTCGTCGCGGTCGATCGGCTTGTGATCTTTTAGTGTACCTTACTCACCGATGGGCGGAGGCAGTCGAGAGTAAAGGGGAGGCACTGGCAGTTAGCTTGGACGTAGCGAAAGCTTTTGACAGGGTATGGCACAGGGCTTTTTTCTCTAAACTTCCATCATACGGGCTTCCTGAGAAATTGTGTTCATGGGTTGCCAGCTTTCTTACTGGGCGTAGCATCAGAGTCGCAGTCGACGGTTCGTGCTCCGACATGAAGCCCGTGAATGCTGGAGTCCCTCAGGGGTGTGTGTTGTCCCCTACTTTGTTTCTTCTGCATATCAATGACATGCTGCATAACAACAGCATTCATTGCTATGCGGATGACAGTACTGGGGATACGCTCTACACCGGGCGAGCTAATATTTCTCTGGAAAGCGTCATCGAGAGCCGGAATAAACTTGTGACTGACACCGAGAACATGTTAAGTCATGTCTCGGATTGGGGCCGACATAACCTAGTCCGCTTTAACCCCTCTAAAACACAAGTTTGCGCATTTACCGCGAAAAAACATCCCTTCGTCGTACCTCTGAACTTTGAGGGAGCTCCCCTTGATACCAATCCGATTATTGGAATCCTTGGCGTCGATATTTCGAGTGACGTTCAGTTTCGTGGTCATTTGGAAGGTAAAGCTAAATTAGCTTCGAAAAAGCTGGGTGTGCTTAATAGAGCGGGTCAGTATTTCACGCCGGCCCACCGTTTACAACTGTATAAAGCACAGGTCAGGCCGCATATGGAATACTGCTCCCATCTCTGGGCTGGAGCACCCCAATACCAACTCCTTCCATTTGACCGCATTCAACGCAGAGCTGCTCGAATTGTCGGCGACGTGGTTATTTCAGGTCGGCTCGATCCACTGGCTCTTCGGAGAGACGTTGCGTCTCTCTGTATATTGTACCGTATATATCATGGGGAGTGTTCTGAGGAATTGTTCGGCTTGATCCCTGCCGCTAATTTCCTTCACCGCACTACACGCAATCGACTGTCATTCCATCCACATCGCCTTGATGGATGGCGGTCTACTACTGTGCGTTTTTCAAGAAATTTCTTGCCTCGAACTACAGTGTTGTGGAACCAGCTCTCGGCGGCGGTATTTCCGGACCGTTACGACTTAGGGATCTTCAAGAAACGAGCCTATTCCTTCCTTAAAGGCCGGCAACGCGCCTGCGATTCCTCTAGTTTTGCGGGTGTCCATGGGCGGCGGTGATTACTTTCCATCAGGTGACCCGCTTGCTCGTTAGCCTCCTTCTGCTATAAAAAAAAAAAAAAAAAGTTTAAGGTTAACTTTACAATAAATGTTTATCTATAACATCCTTTTTCATTTCTAGGTACTTTTTATTTTATTCTTCAACATTTTACTGTGGAAGTCATTACGTAAAATGTAGGAAGCATACACAAAATGACTGTTCTTATGGCGGGCATCACTTCAGGAGGGCTGCACCTATTTGGCTAACTATTTTTCGTTGTGTTTGTGATTGTCAGGAGAAGGCTTGTGTGAAAGGAATTTGTACCATATACTCCAAGTAAGGGTGTTTATACGCGGACGAAGACGCGGGCGGGGCCTATAGTTAAATATATTCGATACGAGATTCGTTTTCGTAAGCGTGATCGAATGGTAGAATAAACTTGCACTAGACACTCTGATTTTATTACTCCTAATATTTTGAAGGTGGGATCTAACCCTTTTTTCTTTGTCTTGGCATTTGCATCTTCTGTTATATGATACTATAACTTACACAAACCTCATAGAAAAGCAGTCCTCTACCATAGTCCACTTTTGACCAAATAGCGACTACACATGTGCTCACTGCACTGCACACAAAACTCGAGCAAACAAAATACACGGGACACCTACTGCCTACCCATATTCACCCAATATCCAATTTCCTTAAACCACAGCGTAACGAGCTCCTTTAAAAACACCCACAGAATCAACGTTTAATGGAAACATTTCGCACAGTTGACAAGCGAAATCTGTTTTCCTTCGACGCTGATGCGAGCTTGTTTACGTTCATATACAGCCTATGGCGGCAAATAAAGCTTTTTGTGAGCTCTTCAAACAGATAAAAGAGTAGAACAACAATGCTCGGCGAATGCAAAATATTATTTTATATTTCTGCACTTCAGCAGAACGACAAAAAATATTTTGTTTAAAAAATATGAAATCATTTTAGTCAACTTAAGTTCGATTATTTAGTTAGGTACATGAAATTATTGAAGCTTACATAATTAAAAGTTTTTCAAAGGGATTATTTATGTTTGGCTTCAAACTGATTTTATTTAGATTAGACTTAATATGTCAAGGATCATAAGACCGCCGGCGGTCGCGAAACAATAGTTTTTCAATTGTGTCTGATTTTACGGTGCTCAAGGGGTTAATAAAAACAACTGATAATAATTTAATAATATTTTATCATATTATAAGCATCAAATACGACGACACAGTAACATAACAAGTCACGCTTATAAAAAAGTACTAAAACACACATACTAGTAGGAACGAGTACATAACACTACACAGACTCAATCATCTAAACAATCGTCGAGTAAGACGAAACATAGTTTTCAATTAAAATAACAAACAATAAAGATGCTTCCACAGTTTCAGTTCAATTTAATTGAATTTGCGGAATCGCGAACACTTAATTGTTTTCACCGCTAATTTACATCAGAGGCGTGAAAATAAATTATAGCTCGGCCAGTTCGCACGCGTTGTAATCATAGTGCAGATGCTGTAAAGTAAACTAATTAGTTTATATCCCCGCGTAAAAGTAGTAGACCATACTACTTTTTACGCGGGGCAGCCGCGGGCAAAAGTTAGTAGGTATATAAAAAATTTGCTGTATCATACAAAACTGAAAATACTGTTTGCAACTCTGAAATTATGAAAATAAGGAATTTCAACTTCTTCATATTATTTCTTACTAAACGAAATAAATAGGTACGGATTTTGAAGCACTAATAGCTCTTAAAACCTTATTAACTATGACTATTATTAACTATGATTAGTTATTAAGTCTTCACTATAAGTTAGTTAACTGTTTTTTTATTATTATTAGTATTGACGTCAATAAGTGCCTGTAAAGGTTTACATTGAATAAATAATTTGACTTGACTTTGACTTTGACTTATTGGTTTATAGGAAAACCAAAAGCGGTAAAAGCTTATACTTTTGTGGATGGATAAAACAACCTAATTTTTTATTTATCCACATACCGTAATAAGTATTGAAATGTAGCGACGTTGTATAGAGTCAGCCTTTAGTTTGGTAGTCGTAGCATCGTAGCAAAATACCGTAGCACGGTTGCTACGGTATTATGCTACGATGCTACGATGTTTGTAGGGGCATTGCTACACAACGATTCCCATAAAACCTTATTCGATACATCTCACCACTCGATTTACAGCACATTACTTTTAGAAACACACCGGACCATGACACATTTCACTGGTGCGTTGGTGCCCTAGCTTCAAGAAATTTAATATAATCTTACATACATATAATCACGACAATTATCCCCAAAGGATAGTAGGACTATTATCCCCTGGCACAGACTATAGCTCGTTAGATTAGTTGTTAAGTCTTAACTACAAGTTAGTTAACTGTTTTTTTATTATTATTATTAGTATTGACGTCAATAAGTGCCTGTAAAGGTTTACATTGAATGAATAATTTGACTTTGACTTTGACTTTGAAAAAAGACTAGGCAATGAGGACCGCAGAAGCAGTCTTCGTTTCACCAAATTGCAACTGCACATGTACACAGCGATACGTGGTGAGATTATAGCCGTTCAATGCTGTTAGATGTTTGTGCAGTCTTTTCAGTCCGTTAGTCGCCTTTTACGACACCCAAAAAAAGAGGGTTGTGTCGTTTGGAGAAGGTTTGTGTCTTTTTAGTGAGCCGTTACAAAAAACGGCCTTAAAAAGATCTTACTAAAAAAAAAGTAATGCAAATGAGGATATTAATTTATTTATTTTATTGATTTAATTTATGTTATCGAACTTGAATATTATGCTGGTTACACATATGTTTAGAGATACTGGTTACACATTGCTTAACGGAATATGAACGCTCGGGTCACGCGATGGGTTTCGGTTTCGCGTTGGGGTCGTTGGAGGGTGAACATTCTGTACGGAAGTAATATTAGTTATTCTGTGCTTGTACCAAGACGAAAAACGAAACAATTTTAAAACACACAAATTTATGCTTATTAATTTTTGACGTTTTCTATGCTTAAGTTTTTATAAAAAAAGATATTTGAATGATTAAAAATGTCAACCTTATTGGTTAGGTACTAATGTTTTCCAAAACTCATTTCAACCGTTACTTTATTTTACTTTAAAAACTCAGTTATTTCCAATTTCTATTACTTACCACAATATCAATACGATAATTGGAAATCACATTTAATTTTATTCCTTAAAGTAATAACTTAAGCTAACAATTCATTGTGATTTATCATTCTTCACCTTTCATCCTAAAAAAAAACGATAAATTACCTATAAATATTAGCCGTTTGTGTCGCTAGGGGACAATTGCCCGCTATTTTTGTCTCGTACCAGGATACGTTTGTTTACACAATTCTATGACCACGGCTTAAATTTCGGTTCGACGCGATTCTGTTTCGGCGTGCAGTGGTACTGGGGGTAGCGATGCGCATTTTGTCTGGCACAGACTATACTCGTAGCTCGTTAGATTAGTTGTTAAGTCTTAACTATAAGTTAGTTAACTGTTTTTTATTATTATTATTATTATTATTGACGTCAATAAATGCCTGTAAAGGTTTACATTGAATACATAATTTGACTTTGACTTTGACTTTGATACAGCCTACTCATAGTCTAAGTTAAAAATCGTGTTACTCATATTTTTATTTGCTGTATATCTGTTTTGTGTAATAAATAAATAAAAACAAAAGATATCGCCTGTCTACTCTATTTAGTTTCACAGTATAAGTTACTGAGCGCGTTCAACTACGATATTATGGTAATAAGTGGGGTCATCTCGCGGGAACAATAAAGGGATGGACTTTAGCAATGTCACGGTCAGCCTGACTGACGGATGTTCCGGTATTAAATTTTCCTTGTAAAGTGGCCTTTAGGGAGCGCACAATGCGGCGCTTCAATGTCAAAAGGTACAAGTACGTACGTCAAAGTTTTTGCTTGAACAATAGCTTGGTATTAATTTAATGGTAACAGCTTTTATGTAGATATTTTACTATCTAACCCGACAGATGATGTCCTGTTCAAATTGTACGGTCTCCCTTAAGTTTTAGAGGAATTGTTTATTAGGAATATTTTTTACTTCTTTTAAGAGATCTTAAGAAAATAAACTAAGCGTATATTGTTAGCACTACAAGTTAAATAAAGTCTTTTCCGTGGATAACCTAATGTTATGCGTTGTCTCAAACAGAACATAAGCTGTGACTGTGCTCGGATTATCCGTTGAATCGAATCATATTCGTTATTTCAACCGCCTTTGTAGTCTACATAATATTGTCCTAGCCTTTAGAGGGGAGCAAAGGAATATCCTCTTGCAATACGAAAGCTTCAGAGAATCCAGTAAAGTATGAGCAGGCTTACGTGATGTGATATTGAAAACTTCTAGGGTTGGCTGATCACAACAAGGCCTCAATCACACTAAGCACCAACGATAATATCAAAACTAAACCTTTACCGTTCAGCCGACTGCGTATAGCGCTATCGCGTGTGTCAAACGCGATAGCACTATAAAAGTACGTCTAACGACTGCGCTTCAGTTGTAGTTTGGTTGAGATTATTTAGCGTGATAGCCCCCCTGGTTAAGGATACAATAAGGTTTTGTTTATTGTAAGGCCATTTCACACCATGTGCAGTCGCTATTTGGTGAAAAGTGGACTATGGCAGAGGGCTGCTTGTGCGGTCCTCATCCGCCTTGTCTCTGACTAACCCTTCGGGGATAATAGTCGTGTTTATATGTATGTATGATTGTAAGGCTTGTGGAACAATTATAATAGGTAATGATGACGAATGCTTTATGTTCGCCTGAGTAGAAACCATTATCTTATATATTAGTCTGTGTAGTCAGTTTGAGGTCAGAACAGTAGGTCAGTGATTGAAGATTCCGGGTGTAGAGCGTTTCCATATATCGGTCTAGCGTTATTACTATCAGCTAAGACAAAGGCCAAGCAAGCGCTTCCCTTCAAATAAATACAAAAAAAACCCGCAGAATTCAGAGTCCCAGGTTGTAATGATACATACATATAATCACGACTGTTATCCCCGAAGGGTTAGTCAGAGACTATGCAATGAGGACCACAAAAGCGGGCCCCCTGCCATAGTCCACTTTTCACCAAAAAGCGAGTGCACATGTGCTCTGCGTGACAGGTGGTGATTCCATCGCCGCTTTATACTGTTGAATGTATGTGCAGCCTTAGTCCTTTAGTCGTCTTTTAAGACACCCAAGGGAAAGAGAGGGTGGTAGTATTCTTTCACCGCTACGCGTCACGGTTATAACAGCCTACGTACCACCTACGTACCGTGTTAGCACATAATGTTTAATATTCGAAAGCGTTGTAGCAAGTAACTTAATTAATCAGGGAACTTAATTAACTGTTTATGCTGTTATATTTTATTTCGTTTTCACAATTTCGTCGCTGGCAAACATTATTTTCTCTATATTTCAAATTAATTCACATCGTAATATAACCCATACACGTTCATAGCAAGTTAGTGATTCTGACTGAGAATCAATTGCTATTCAGTAAGCCAAATCAATGATATCCTAGTTTGTATTATCAATACCAATGAATATTTAACTTAGATAAATGTTTACTCAAGAAGCATTGGATCGATGTGATATTATTACGAGAACCTTGTCTAATATTACAGGTGTTGTAATAAGAATTTGGAATTCACAGCGATAGTGATGTGCTAGTCATGTGGATGGATCCTATTAGAAATGTATAACGTTGACATATTTTTGTTTAAAATAAGCATTGGACTGTTTTTTATGAGATTCTGGTCTAGGATTCCATATCGCTCGTACTTTCACTCTCTGCTTAGCCTGTTAATGTTTTCAAAGATACACAAGCTCTAACACTACTTAGTAAATTTAAAAAGTTTACGCATTTATTTGCGTTTCTTTGTTCAATATATTTTTATGATAAATCAATAAATCAAAGCCTAAATTAAAACTATTAGGACTTGTCTTAGTAAGCGTGTAGTAAAGCGTTAAACATTGCATGAAAATAGCCTACTACGGGTAAGCGCTTGGCCTTCATCTCACCTGATGGTAAGTGACGATAAGGCCGAAGGTGGAAGCGATTAAGAATGAATTGAAATGAAACACTTTTTTTACGGACTAACTCGCGTTTAATTTACTATTTACATAGTTGTTTATATTATCCGGACGTTTCGAACCCTTTACAGGGTCCGTGGTCACTGTTAGACTGAAAAGTGTTTCATTTCAATGTGTAGTGCTCGCTTAAACCTCAGAAAACAATAAAAGAATGTATTTGACACGACCCCATTGGTTGTAAGCAGTTCAGCTAAGTCGACAAATTATTAAGTATGTTTGCTTGTCTCAGGCGTACAACAGTTGAACGTGAAAATAGTACCATTTTTCCCGAATCAAATAACACACTTCCGTCCAAACTTTTAGCTTGCGGAAACGAAAAGGTATCTCGCCTCCGGAAGCATATCCGTTAGACTACACAGCACACAGAAAAATATCCGCAAGAAAACCGATCAGCGGTGTACTGAGTCTACCAATAAATCTCTCAGATAAAGAAAGGGTTTCGTCTGAAGCTCGGATGACGGTCAGGAGCGGTTTTTGTGATCACACTAAGAATGGACCGCTTTTTGAACGAACACACAGACAATTCGGTTCAATAAATACGACGATACAATTCTTGTTTTTTATTTCAAATTCGTTTTTGTGTTAGTTGTTTCAATTACATTAGCGGTATTATAAGAATAAATCGGTTTAGCCGTACGAATGGTCAAAAAATTAAAATATTATCGATCAAAGGATAATAACGTACAGGAGAAGGTAAGCCTTTATGTACCATTTGTAAACTTTAAAAAAATATATTATTATTAGCTGCTGTTGTTGCTGACCGTACGTGTAAAACTCTATAAAACTAAGATCCCATACGTCACCTCATCTACCAGTCTTATCGACTGCCATCTTACGATAACAATTGGATGGAACCAGAACGCACCAGACAACTCCACCTGAGTTAGCTAGATGAGTCAACCATGGCCTGAAATTTGCTTTTTTATGTGAATAGGAGGCAGACGACGAGGCTGGTCATCTAGTCAAAGGAGTCCCAGATGTGGTGCCAACCTTCAGGAAGGAGGAATTATGAGGGGTAAAGGGCGGGCGGGGGGGGGGGGAAGAGAGACAGGCCTCCGTTACTTACACTCACCACATGAAACACAACAGCAACGAGTGCAATTGTTTCACGCCGATATATTTAGAGGGTGGTATTACTTATAACCGTGTCACGTAGCGGTGAAAGAATACTACAACCCCCTCTCTTCCCTTGGTTATCGTAAATGCGACTAACGGACTAAAGGCTGCACATACCTACAACAGCATAAAGCGGCAATGGGCCCACCACCTGTCACGCTGAGCACATATTATTATGCAGTCGCTATTTGGTGAAAAGTGGACTATGGTATTGCTTTTTCTGTCCCCATTGCCCAGTCTCTGACTAACCCTTCGGAGATAATTAAATAGTGATTATAGGTATGTATTATGTATGTTAGTAAAATGCGCTACGCATCGGCACAACCTGGTGGCAGTTGTGGGAGGGAAACTCTCGCTGTGAGGATGGCCTCAAAGGGTATAGTTGCACAACGGGTGCCACGGAGTGGGGGTGTGACGACCAGCAGCCAAGGAGGTGGAGGTCGGGTGAATCATTGACCGTGATCCCGTCCCTGCCTTGGTTCCGGTCAAAAAAGAGGGGGGAACTCCCGCTGCCCAACTTGGTCACAATCATGCTGGATCACGACAGGTTATGGAGTGCCATTGCTTTCTTTTGTAAAATAGCAATTTGACATAGGGATGCCGCGAAGAGTGCCCGCGAGAACGGCATCTGCGTATACCGTTACAGTATACTCGTACATCAACCTGTTATAAGGCCAGCGTAGGTTTTGGTCCAATCTCCCCAAGTGCTGTATAAAAAGATAAAAAGATTTTGCCTAATAATGTAGTAATACTTTCTTACAAATTTTAAAATGTAAGACTTGAGTTCTGGTGACATTTTACATTATGGTAGATAACTTCGAGAGAACCAATAAAAAAGTTAAGCAGTTTCAGAGTTCTAAAGATTTTGTATTAGGCAGATGTCCACAAAGCGCTACTTGATGTTTGCGCGATTTTATTTGATGTTACATTTATGTTTTTTATATATTTTAACGTTTTATTAACGCCTAAATATACTTAAGTAAAATTTTTAAACACTGAAAAAAGACGACAACCTCATGCGGGAATCGAACCACGCAGCTTCCGCATTCCCGGCGGCTGTCTTAACCACTTGGCTACTGAGATCTGGTTTTCACCCGTCGAAATTTGTCAGTGCTTAATGCTCATGTTTTTTGTTTTTTAGTCAACAGTGCAACAAATATCTCATTCTGTCTACAAAAAAATGCCATTTTATCTGTGATTATGCTTCAATAACATAAAACTCACAATTGCTGCCATTTTATAATGGTTGTCGAAATATCTAAATGGGGGATCATTTGTCGATAACATTGTTTATATTTAAAAGGATGCAGCACGATCACAAAATCTGACATATGTATCAATGAACTTCAAAGCAAAATCAATCATATTGATATTTAAAATTAGAACGATTCTGCTTTGAAGTTTCAGACATAGTAATTTGATTAGAGCAATGTTTTTATTCTGCGAAATGTACAAAACCATCACGAGCTTGTGTTAAAAATTAAAGGAGACCGGCGAAGTTCCTTAGGACCTTGGTCCTTGACTGTTACACTGATGATTTGTATACGGTTTTGTAAATCAAAACCAGAGATTTCCAACAATATAACAATTATAAATCTGTTTTACGGGATAGCACAGATATTGAGAGTCAAGTGACTCAAAGTGAGATTATAGTTTACGTAAATGAAACAAATAGCTAATACTTTTTAATTACTATTTATATTGTATAATTGGTATGTAACTAAAATGTTTACATAAATGCACTAATCGTAAGAGAATTCACTGTTGTATAACTGACAGTTAAGTATTGCTTCGTCTTGTATCAAATGCAAACCTAAAGCATTGTTACGAGTAAAACGAATGCAACAGTTCATGAAGTTTGTCTTAAAAGAAGTACAATCGGAAGCAATGGTCGGTGTCTCACCACTGATTAGAATACTTAGACAGTAATTAGATACTTAGAGAGTACGTAGTAGTACTTGGAGAGTCAAACAAGCAGGTAATCAATGTCCATTGTGTAGGCGCAGGTTGTTCGTAATGGCAGCTATCTTTAAAGTCCGTATCTAATACGTAGCGTAAATCGATAAATCGAAAATCACTAAATTATTTTTTATGTGATGTATCAACTTCGATCAATAATACATTGTTGATCAAATTGTATCAATGAATAAGTCAATAATAAATTGAATAAAAATACAATGATCAATTCGTACTTATCGAAACAATAGGCAGTTTTTCTACTGGCAACATTGTCTTTAACATTACAATAAATTGTCCCCCATAGAATTATTAGTTGATTTTTATTCGACAAGGTATTAAAAATTACACTTTGAATTTTAGTTGAAGTCTGAATCCGGCGAAACTGGGCCTAACTATTAAGTTAGGCCCAGTTTTGCCGATCTCCTTTACTTTTTAAGATGGGGGCGACCTGCATAATATCAATACAATTATTTTCATGTAAGAATTATTGTTTCATGCGTAGAATTAAGAAAGATGTCGAAGAAAAATGTTTTTAGGAGTCATTACATTTATGTATTGTTTGCTATTGTTAAAAGAATTGGTTTCAAATTTCAACAAGGCGACAATGTTTAGGCTACCTTGCATAAGTTCTTTTAATGTATTTAACTAATTCAGCGCATAGTACAAGTAACTTAAAAAAAAACGTAAATTTTCACAATTTTGTGCAGGATAAAAGGGTAAAAGCTCCAACACCAGTGACCAAAGACTGTAATTCTTCTTTATAATCAAAAATCATTTACCACGAATGTATAGTTTGCTTGCATACAGAACGAGCTCACATTTTGGCAACTTATTCTTTAGCTGTGTTTGTAAATTGTCAGGCCAAGATATGTATAATAAAACTTTTTTTGAATACGTCACGGGATAGGTACAGGACGTTCACGCGGATGAAGTAGCTGCAAGTAAAAAATAAATCCTAAAGTTTGTTGGGCACAAAATCCGTGTGTATCACAATAAAAATAATATGAACTAACATATCAAGTGTCCCATTCGATGTACGCTGCTGCGATATATATTTCAGGAATTGCAAACGAAAGGTGCATGCAGCCAAAGTGCGATAAGGCGCGGGCTCACTCTTGGCACGCGCTGCAGAAATGTTCTTTGTTTCTCAAAGTGTTGGATCAATGCCTAATTTTATTTGTTCGCGAGGTTTTACGCTCCCGCCCTATATTCCGCTGTAATGGGCGCCAATTTATTATGTTTCTTCAATCTCACTTTTGTTAGTCAATTTTTCTGCTTAAAGTGTGCTGTAGCCGGAAAGTTTATTGCGCGGATAACGAGATTCTGCTTTGAATGTAACATGTTTTTGCCCATTTTTTTGACGTTGCTCTAATGGAGCTTTTTTGATGTGCGAAATATTGTTTTAAGACGTTGTGTTAGTGAATTGAGTTTTTTTTTTGTTTTGTAATTCATGTTTATTATAATCCCTGAGTGGCATAGTACCCAGCCCGATATTCGAAGAATACATACATATAAACACGACTATTATCCCCGAAGAGACTAGGCAATGAGGACAGCAAAAGCAGTCCTCTACCATAGTCCACTTTTTACCAATTAGTGACCCGCTTGCTCGTTTGCCTCCTTCTGCTTCGTAAAAAAAAAATTAGCGACTGCACATACCTAATGCAATATTCGAAGAACCTATGATTGATTCCTAGATCAGGCAAAGTATATTTTTCTGTCTTTTCAATTACGCATTTATACCCAGGTTTGTCTTTGTTTAAATCACCAACCAGTTTTTGTTAAGTGGTGATTAAATTAATTGTAACCACATAATAAATATAAGTTAAAGGGATGACTTAAATTAAATCCTTACTCCAGTTGTGGAATAGTATAGGCTATTGCTTACTATTTATATTTATATGTCATAAAGAAAATGCGTGACGCTTAACCCGCTCGCGTGAGGTGATTTCTGAGTGACGTCGGACTATCCCCGTCCCTTTCACTCTCAGCTTAGGACCTACCCACTTAAACCCTAGCTCTGTCCTAACACTTATCGCCAGGGGTAGCTCGGGGCTACGGACAAACAACCAAGACATTCGTTGCTATCTAAATAAGTAACTTCTGTCAAAAGCACAACATATCTCGAGGCGTTGAGATTAACGATTTAAAGTAAACGCTGGGCTCAATCCTTCCTACATCATTACATATTATAAATTAAAGTCGCTGTTTTCCTCTGTCTGTGGCACCGCACTATTCTTCTAAACGACGCAATGGATTTTTATGCGGTTTTCACTTAAGGGGATCCTGCACGAAATTGTAAAAATTTACGTATTTTTAAGTCACTTGTACTATGCGTTGAATTAGTTAAATACATTAAAAGAACTTACGTAAGTTAGCCTGACTATTGCACAAGGTCGTGGCCTTGTTGAAATTAGAAACAAATTGTTTAAACAATAACAAACAATACATAAATCTAATGACTCCTAAAAACATTTTTCTTTGACAACTTTCTTAATTTTACGCATGTAACAATAATTCTTACATAAAAATATTTGTATTGAGATTCCGCAGGTCGCCCCCATCTTAAAAAAGTATATTTTAATTTTTGACACAAGCGCGTGATGGTTTTGTACATTTAGCAGAATAAAAACATTGCTCTAATCAAATTACTAGGTCTGAAACTTCAAAGCAGAATTGTTCTAATTTTTTATATTAATATGATTGATTTTGCTTTGAAGTTCATTATGAGACATGTCAGTTTTTGCGATCACGCGGCTCCGCGCGGTGCCCTCTAAATGATAGAGCGTTAAGTGAGGATGGTTTTTGTTTATATTTTGTAGACATATTTTTTAAATAGTTGAAGTATGACGGTTTTTCTAAGTTAGCGTGGACGAAGGCGCGGGCGGGCCGCTAGTGAACAATAAATTCATTTTCATTGATTCTTACATCCATTTCTTGAACAATAGCATATAAGAAGATCAGGCCATAGCCCATCCTGATCCAGTTCGGGTTGGTAGATTTTACTTAGCGCCGACAATACAACCGAGGCTAATAGTCTTTCAAAGCTATTTACCTCGACATATTAACATTTTGTCACCCACTCAACAACTCAGCATTGAATGCTCCGTAACTTACAAGATCGCTACCCGAACGTGGTAATCATACCCCAACAACTGCTTACATCCCCCAAAGGGTTAATCAGAGACTATGCAATGAGGACCCTAGAAACAGTCCACTGACCACGTTTCACCAAATTACGACTGCACATGTGCTCAGCGTATTAGGCGGTAAGACTATCGCCGCTCTATGCTGTTATGTATATAAAATAAATTAAAATATAAAAATCATTTATTTCGGACAGGATCCATATAGTGTTAGTAACAATAATCTTATAAAGTATGTCATTACAAAATATGGTTGTAATTAATGTTACTGTCTTTGAAGAGCTGGACGCGAGTCCAGTGCTGCATTAATAGCACTGTCTACGTCCAGTCTCGCCGCGACAGTCATCAGGAGGCTGTTGGTGCTGCCACGCACACGCCGCATCAGGGATGCAATGCGCTTTCTGATGACAGCATACAGCAGTTAGCATATAAGCAGTCTTTAAGTCCGTTAGTCGCCTTTATGACACCCACGGGAGAGAGTTGTTGGTAGTGGGTGGGAAGTGGGTGGATGGTAGTTCTTTTAATGAACCGCTATATCAAACTGCTCAACTGCTTACTTACAACTTTTTGTTAACAAATCATAGACCAACGGGATTTTTTTTTATAAAAGATGGTGGAAAACGAGCAGGCGGGTCACCTGATGGAGAGTAATCACCGTCGCCGATAAACATCCGCAAAACCAGAGGAAACGCAGTCGCGTTGCCAGCCTTTAAGGAAGAAATAGGCTCGTTTCTTGAAGAGCGCTAAGTCGTAACGGTCCGGAAATACCGCCGCCGAGAGCTGTTCCACAACACTGTAGTTCGATATATATCTGAGATATATATCTCTGAGAGATATATATCTCACTCTTTGGTATTTATGTTTAGGTCATAAGTACTTTTATTTTTATGAAATTTAATTTAATGTTCTCGGTTCATGTATTCTTTTATTATAATAAAATCAAGTGAGTTTTGTCAACTTAGGAAGGAACTGGCTTTTGTAACACAAGTATTTTTTTTATAAAAGCCAGGATGAAACTTGGTGACTGTTGTGTTGCAATAAACATTTTTTTACTTTTTCCTTTTTTGTTGATATTGTACTTCTAACGCCCCAAGGATTATTTACTAGTATCATAGTTAAGTCTGCTAAAAAAATTAATAGAGCGACCTCCTTCTTAAAATGCTTAATAACACAAGTTGCTGTGGCAAGTTAGCTCACAAAGGCTGTTGGTCTTTACACAAGATATATGAACGTTGGTCTCAACTTTCATAACGCTCTGTAGCTCAACTTGTTTTCCATGGAAGTTTGCATGGGACGTGAACGAGTATTTAGTTGATTAAGTTATGAAACTGTGAAGCCATAATATTGTTAGCTCAGTTGAGGCTTTAATAGAGTGAGTCGATGAAATTAGTGTCAAATAAAAAGTAGGAAGTATTAGCCGACATACTGTTGCAATGACGGGCATTGGAAACTTGTATCTGTAATATTATTCTTAGTACCTTACAAATAAACAAAGAATAAGCTACAAATAGTTCTTCCGTGTTTTGTTAATGTCATGTAAACATAATTTTTAATTATAGTTAAATCTCTATAACAAATAGTTATTCCGTGTTTTGTTAATGTGATTTTTAATTATAGTTAAAGAGATTTACATGACATTAACACAACACGGAATAACTATTTGTAGCTTATTCTTTGTTTATTTGTAAGGTACTAAGAATAATATTACAGATACAAGTTTCCAATGCCCGTCATTGCAACAGTATGTCGGCTAATACTTCCTACTTTTTATTTGACACTAATTTCATCGACTCACTCTATTAAAGCCTCAACTGAGCTAACAATATTATGGCTTCACAGTTTCATAACTTAATCAACTAAATACTCGTTCACGTCCCATGCAAACTTCCATGGAAAACAAGTTGAGCTACAGAGCGTTATGAAAGTTGAGACCAACGTTCATATATCTTGTGTAAAGACCAACAGCCTTTGTGAGCTAACTTGCCACAGCAACTTGTGTTATTAAGCATTTTAAGAAGGAGGTCGCTCTATTAATTTTTTTAGCAGACTTAACTATGATACTAGTAAATAATCCTTGGGGCGTTAGAAGTACAATATCAACAAAAAAGGAAAAAGTAAAAAAATGTTTATTGCAACACAACAGTCACCAAGTTTCATCCTGGCTTTTATAAAAAAAATACTTGTGTTACAAAAGCCAGTTCCTTCCTAAGTTGACAAAACTCACTTGATTTTATTATAATAAAAGAATACATGAACCGAGAACATTAAATTAAATTTCATAAAAATAAAAGTACTTATGACCTAAACATAAATACCAAAGAGTGAGATATATATCTCTCAGAGATATATATCTCAGATATATATCGAACTACAGTGTTGTGGAACAGCTCTCGGCGGCGGTATTTCCGGACCGTTACGACTTAGCGCTCTTCAAGAAACGAGCCTATTTCTTCCTTAAAGGCTGGCAACGCGACTGCGTTTCCTCTGGTTTTGCGGATGTTTATCGGCGACGGTGATTACTCTCCATCAGGTGACCCGCCTGCTCGTTTTCCACCATCTTTTATAAAAAAAAATCCCGTTGGTCTATGATTTGTTAACAAAAAGTTGTAAGTAAGCAGTTGAGCAGTTTGATATAGCGGTTCATTAAAAGAACTACCATCCACCCACTTCCCACCCACTACCAACAACTCTCTCCCGTGGGTGTCATAAAGGCGACTAACGGACTTAAAGACTGCTTATATGCTAACTGCTGTATGCTGTCATCAGAAAGCGCATTGCATCCCTGATGCGGCGTGTGCGTGGCAGCACCAACAGCCTCCTGATGACTGTCGCGGCGAGACTGGACGTAGACAGTGCTATTAATGCAGCACTGGACTCGCGTCCAGCTCTTCAAAGACAGTAACATTAATTACAACCATATTTTGTAATGACATACTTTATAAGATTATTGTTACTAACACTATATGGATCCTGTCCGAAATAAATGATTTTTATATTTTAATTTATTTTATATACATAACAGCATAGAGCGGCGATAGTCTTACCGCCTAATACGCTGAGCACATGTGCAGTCGTAATTTGGTGAAACGTGGTCAGTGGACTGTTTCTAGGGTCCTCATTGCATAGTCTCTGATTAACCCTTTGGGGGATGTAAGCAGTTGTTGGGGTATGATTACCACGTTCGGGTAGCGATCTTGTAAGTTACGGAGCATTCAATGCTGAGTTGTTGAGTGGGTGACAAAATGTTAATATGTCGAGGTAAATAGCTTTGAAAGACTATTAGCCTCGGTTGTATTGTCGGCGCTAAGTAAAATCTACCAACCCGAACTGGATCAGGATGGGCTATGGCCTGATCTTCTTATATGCTATTGTTCAAGAAATGGATGTAAGAATCAATGAAAATGAATTTATTGTTCACTAGCGGCCCGCCCGCGCCTTCGTCCACGCTAACTTAGAAAAACCGTCATACTTCAACTATTTAAAAAATATGTCTACAAAATATAAACAAAAACCATCCTCACTTAACGCTCTATCATTTAGAGGGCACCGCGCGGAGCCGCGTGATCGCAAAAACTGACATGTCTCATAATGAACTTCAAAGCAAAATCAATCATATTAATATAAAAAATTAGAACAATTCTGCTTTGAAGTTTCAGACCTAGTAATTTGATTAGAGCAATGTTTTTATTCTGCTAAATGTACAAAACCATCACGCGCTTGTGTCAAAAATTAAAATATACTTTTTTAAGATGGGGGCGACCTGCGGAATCTCAATACAAATATTTTTATGTAAGAATTATTGTTACATGCGTAAAATTAAGAAAGTTGTCAAAGAAAAATGTTTTTAGGAGTCATTAGATTTATGTATTGTTTGTTATTGTTTAAACAATTTGTTTCTAATTTCAACAAGGCCACGACCTTGTGCAATAGTCAGGCTAACTTACGTAAGTTCATGTATTCTTTTATTATAATAAAATCAAGTGAGTTTTGTCAACTTAGGAAGGAACTGGCTTTTGTAACACAAGTATTTTTTTTATAAAAGCCAGGATGAAACTTGGTGACTGTTGTGTTGCAATAAACATTTTTTTACTTTTTCCTTTTTTGTTGATATTGTACTTCTAACGCCCCAAGGATTATTTACTAGTATCATAGTTAAGTCTGCTAAAAAAATTAATAGAGCGACCTCCTTCTTAAAATGCTTAATAACACAAGTTGCTGTGGCAAGTTAGCTCACAAAGGCTGTTGGTCTTTACACAAGATATATGAACGTTGGTCTCAACTTTCATAACGCTCTGTAGCTCAACTTGTTTTCCATGGAAGTTTGCATGGGACGTGAACGAGTATTTAGTTGATTAAGTTATGAAACTGTGAAGCCATAATATTGTTAGCTCAGTTGAGGCTTTAATAGAGTGAGTCGATGAAATTAGTGTCAAATAAAAAGTAGGAAGTATTAGCCGACATACTGTTGCAATGACGGGCATTGGAAACTTGTATCTGTAATATTATTCTTAGTACCTTACAAATAAACAAAGAATAAGCTACAAATAGTTCTTCCGTGTTTTGTTAATGTCATGTAAACATAATTTTTAATTATAGTTAAATCTCTATAACAAATAGTTATTCCGTGTTTTGTTAATGTGATTTTTAATTATAGTTAAAGAGATTTACATGACATTAACACAACACGGAATAACTATTTGTAGCTAATTCTTTTCTTTGTAGCTTATGCTTTACACGGAATAACTATTCTGGCCTTATTCTCTGTTTATTTGTAAGGCACTTACCCTGTTATTAATGAACGTTGATTTAAGTTATACTTAGGATTAAATTGACGCTGTTCTATCAGTCCTCTTACTCTTGAAACCGATTGCTATTGGATAAGATTGGAAATGTGAATTTTCGTACTCCTAAGTTACGACACCAGAGCTAATATGGATTCATATTGCGTGGATATTGAGTGAAAAAAATACAAAATTCAATGCCATTTAGTTCACCCAATATAAATCCAAATTGGCGCTGATGTCGTAACTTACAAATACATTTTACAATACCAATCCGATCCAATAGCGATCGGTTTCGAGAGTAAGGGGGCTGTTTTCTTTAATAAAAACGAGACAGTGTCACTTTTAACCAAGGTGTAACATTTAGTCATTTTTATTAATAACACGGTACAGAATACTGCCGTCATAATTTAAAAAGGCACATCTAATCTAACATTTTGCAAATCGGGAGAAAAACTGGTTTGAAAAATTTCTTTGTTTTCGGCGAATAAATTAGATAGTATCCTGTTTGTCGGAAATGCATGAATGAAAATAGTAGAATCAATATGAGTTTTACAAGATTATTTAATTACAAGTTTTTATGCATTTATTTAATAATCTACATTTTCCTTTTCAACGTAAAAGAAAAAATGAGTAATAACACTAATATTACATGTAAAAGGCATAATTAACCACATGTGACTTTTCATTCTAACATTTAGTGAAAAGAAATTAAATATTACTTTACAAAGACACATTTATACAATGGAGCCTTCTTATTCTAGCTTAAACAAGTTATAGTTGCTACATATACTACTATACAGCTGAACAATATAAAACTTCTATTTAAAACAGGACAAAAAAATTGTGTTTTTATTATTATAATTACTTTTTTTTTATCGGCAACGAGTAAGCGCTTGGCCTTCATCTCACCTGATGATAAGTGATGATAAGGCCGAAGATGGAAGCGCGCTTCACCCGGAATCCTCTACCACTGAGGAACTGGCTACCTTATCTTAAACTGTCGGAACACAACAATGCTATAAACATCGTTGTTATGGCGACAGACTTAGATAAGATAGTGGTAGCTAGCCAGGCGGACTTAACAGCCCTACCATCAACCAAACCGAGCACACAAAGATGTACCCCCGCTGGGAATCGAACCCGGGACCTCTGGGTCTGAGACCGGTGGCTTAGCCACTAGACCACAGAGGCGGTTAAAAGGTAATGTAACTATCACATTATTAAGGAACTTGTTACAAACATAATACACCAAAGTACTCGTCAAGACGCATCATACGAGCTCAAACTCGATGGGATTGAGTCGTTTAATTACCGAGGTCCTATGGCCATCTTCCAGCTCCATCATCAGACCCTGGTTACAATCTAGCAGCAAAGTACTCGTCAAGACGGATCAAACGAGTCCAAACTCGATGGGGTTGTGTCGTTTAACTATCGAGTTCCTATGGCCACCTTCCGGTTCCATCGTCAGATCAGCTCCATGTCATAATAATTTTGCATTGTCTGATTTATACATGCATGCAAAATTTCAGCGCAATTGGTAAACGGGAAGTGGATCAATCTTGCAAGATTTGATTACAGACCAAATCGGGACAGGTGAAACTAAATAAAAACTTGTAATAATAAATATTTTCGTACAAATACCTAATACCTATTTGTCTTGAGCGGGGATCGAACCCGCAGCCCTTGGGTAGTAGGCAGATATATCTACCACTGCGCCAGACTGGTCGCCAAAGCACAATTTCAATTAATGAACCACAGATTTAAGTAGATAGGAAGTCTCTCCTATGCCTACGTATGGGGCTACAAAGTTAAGATCACGCGTGCTTATAATACTAAAACAGTGGAGAGGTATCTTTTTAAGCACTAACATTAAATCGTAGAAATGAGTACATTTTTATCGGAATTTCTACGAAATGAAAACTAATGATAAGTTAGCTTGTTAGTACGTAGATCAAAATTAAGGAGGTAAGTACTATGAAGATTCAAAGATTACAAGTCAGCAAAGCAAAAACGGCACAACTGACGCGATTTGCTTCGTAACTCAGCCCCCTCACCTCACCTCTGTTCAAAAATGTTTGGTAGCAAAGGCATAGGTACATCTTTGACCTTTGTTCGACTTCGAATCTCGATGTTGGGAATACGGTCCATATGTTTGATGCCGAGCATGGCACGCTCCATGGCTCTCTGTGCAACTCCCATCCTGTACACAGCCTCCTGTGTGAGCGTCCACGTCTTGGCACCGTAAGTCATGGTAGGCAGAACACACTGGTTATATAGGTGGGTCTTCAGACACTTGGTATTTCAGCGGACTTAAGAATGTCGTCCAATTTGCCGAACGATAAACTTGATATCGGATAAGAACATAGAACAATAAAAAATAGGAAAACACCCAGACCGGAAATCAACTACGAAAAACAGTTTTCTCATAATTGACCCGACCGGGAATTGAACCCGGGACCTCAGAGATGGCGCGACGCCAAACTCGGCGCGCAGGCAGTGACCACAGTTTTCTATCTGCAGTGCGATTCTCTAAGTTAAAGCCTTGGTAGCAGCGGCTGCCGCAGCGCTGAGAATTGACTCTGTCTCTTTCATACCGTGCATACAGCATAGGTACCGTGTATACAGCAGATCACAGCCATGCGGGCAGCGTCTATGTATCGCTTAGAGAATCGCATAGCTGCTACGTTCCTTAACCACTTCTCTTGCTTCAATTACTCTCATAAACCCTAGTTTACTGACACGGGCTGATTATGGTGATAATAACATTTTTCATACAAGCTCGTTGGGTAAGGTTTAGTATTACATTTATGAACTAGCTGTATTCTTCAAATTCAAGATAATATGTTGTTAAAAAGAAATTAATCCTTATAATTGACTGTTTCGGTGGGTATCTTATAATCCTGTATTTTTTTTCGTTTGGTTTTTTTTTTCACATTTTACCGGTTTGATTCCCGGCTCAAGCAAGTGATTTTTCAAAAATCTTTAAATGCAGTTTTAATTATTTTTGTAAATAAAAGAATGTTTTCTTTCAGTACAATTAGCTATCATCAATATTTATGGTACTTTTCCTCCAATAACGGTCTTTTTTCTACACCGCGTATGAGCTTAGTAACAGTTGTAATACCAGACACAAAAGAAATTTTATTGTTGAAATAAAACACTTTTACGGATGAAACTCTCATTTATTTATACACTAGCGGCCGCTCGCGGTTTCACCCGCGTAGTTCCCGTTCCCTTGGGAATATCTAGATTAAAAGTATCTTTTGTGTTAATCCAGGTTATAAACTATCTGTATGCCGAATTTCATCCAAATCAATTCAAATAGTTTTTACGTGAAAGAGTAACAAACATACACACTCACAAACTTTCGCCTTTATAATATTAGTGTGATTTCATGGTTTTTATTTTAGTCCAGACGTTTCGGACCCTTTACAGGGTCCGTGGTCACAGGGACCCATTCGCACGAATTCGATCCGTAAAGGTGGGTCTATGCTAGACGAGCCGAGCACGAGTTGAACGCAAGCCGAGCCGCTCTACTCACGGTGTCAATTGTGGACGTACAACGAGCCTACAATCACTCTCCTCGAACATAGTTTTCGAAATGCAAATAGCTTTGTGTTGGTCAAAAAATCGACAAAAAGCGGAGCACAGTCGAGCACGAGACAAACACTCGAAGCGCGCTCGTTCGAGGCGCGAAAGTCGGTCTACACGACACGAATTTCGCCTCGGCTCGTGCTCCGCTCGTCTAGCGTAGACCCACCTTAAAAGTGTTTCATTTCAACGTGTAGTGCTCGCTTAGGCCAGGTCCTGAGTCACGGCGCATCGCGCAGGCGGATTGCGTTGCGAAGAATAATGTATGTAGGCGCGCCCGCTCGCAGTTCGGACAGGTTCTTACATGTCGAGTATTTGTTTCGAGCGCGGCGGATTCCGCATGCGCGATGCGCCGTGACTCAGGACCTGGCCTTAAACCTTAGAAAATTTTATTGTTACCAACCTCTACGAGTCTTCGTGACAGACAAGGGGAATATATGTAATAGATGTTAAGAGGGTTTACGCCATTCGGTTTCCCATACAAACTTCCAAGTCGAAATTATTAAAAACCAATGAGTTAATTTTGATGGAACTTTGCATGCTGAAGTAAGACACAGGGATCTAAATTGTTTGTTGAAAACATTTAAAAAAAAATATTTATTTAACTGAGTTATTGCGACTTTTAACTTTCCATAGTAGACTTTAAATCGCAATAACTCAGCTAAAAAAAGGTTTTTTTTAAATGTTTTCAACAAACTTTCATCAAAATTGGCTTACTGGTTTTTAAAAATTTCGACTTGGAAGTTTGTATGGAAAACCGAAATGCGTAAACCCTCTTAAGAATAAGTAACAATAGCATCGTTGTTTTGGTGACCCCAAGAGATTCAAGCTAATTTTCCGATAGGGGCTCGTAGTGCTACGATGAACACGAACATTTCCAAAGATAAAGGTAATTTAGTAACACAAAAAAATAATATTTTCTACACTTAACTTCAGACCGAGTAAACCTACTGAGTAGAGTCATTTACGAATATAATATGTTTACTCGTAGAACAAATAAGCTTTATTGAAATTAATATCGTAATGGTAACGTAATTTGGAATGAGGAATGGACTATAATCAATTCATTTTTAATAAACACTTTATGTAGGTACCTATGTAAATTTTGTTGCAAACTAAGTTATTGAAAATTTTCCAAATCCGGGATTCGAACCTGCACTCTCTGATATACTGGGTTAGGTTACCAAGTAGAATATAGTGGTTTCATATCACTTGTGTAAAATTATCAACAATGACTATCCTTATTTTAAGTGTCAACAGAGCCTTATTTAATGTCAGCAACCACGTCATGAACATCAAACAATGTGCTCGGGTTCGAATCCCGCTAGTGATACTCGTAGCGTAGGCGAATCCACGACTCTCATTAAATGCCCGAGCACGTTTCACCGAATATGTCTGGAACGCATCCGAAAACTACAAACCAACAAAGGTCTATTCAATGTCACTTTGGTAAACCGGGGAACCTTTGGAGTTTCAGTTAAGATAAACCACCAGTGGTGACTAGGTGACTAGACTATTCATTATGCTAACAAAGAAATTTGATGACTAATTCCGTTAGTCGTACCATTAAGAGGAAACACTACGTCGACGTGGCATGCAAAATTCTCTCACAAAACACAGAAAAACGACGTTTTGTAGTCCCCTGTTTCCACCTTCAGAACTGGACCAATTTTTATTACTTTTTCAGCATCAGTTAAAAAAAGAGATTTTCTATGTCTGTATGTTTGATTTTTTTTAAATCAGACTCTTAATGTTTCTGAAGACGCCTTAAAACGGAGTGATTTCGCTATTTTAAAGGCTCCTGGTTATTAAATAAATGACTTAATAAAAAAAACAAACATACAGACATAGAAAATCTCTTTCTTTAACCGATGCTAAAAAAGTAATAAAAATTGGTCTAGTTCTGAAAGAGGAAACAGTGGACTACGAAACGTCCTATTTCTGTGTTTTGTATGAGAATTTTGCATGCCACTTCGACGTAATGTTTCGTCTTAAGAAATGAAATACTCTCCCAGTTTTCGCACTAGATTCAATCCTTCATACATTATCATCATCATCATAGGCCTCCTATATTTATAAAAGATGATTCAAACAGCGTTTTATTGTGAGGTTACAACAAGGGGTCCTTTAAACAGGTGTGAAGAGGCAACTTGCAGTATGTCGATTCTTTAACACTCGATCGTGAAGCCCCGCTCACTTTCTCTAACACGTTGGAACGTGGGGGCGTTCCAATCAAATGTGACCTTTGTGACGTTAACGTAAAGTTGAATTTAGAGAATGTGGTTTTGATAACTCACTGCAGATCAAGGATGTTGTTATTGACGTGCTTGATCGAGCGTTAGAAAATCGACACCCTGGACGCCAGGACAGGTGAGGACGACTAGTGTGTCACAGTTTGCTTCAATAGTTCGCATCTGTACATCGCTTTTACTTAACATAAGATGGACTGCTCTTTCTGATGCTTTTCAATGGAAAATTAAAAGCACTATAAAACATCTACGCGTTAACAATGCAGTGATTACATTTTTTGATATTTTTGAGTAAAAACACTAACGACGCAAAAACACTCTACGACTTTACTTCGAAGTCTGGTAATGAAAGGTGAGAAGTACCGTTTATTATATGAAAACTTTTTTCTTGGCAGTGACGTGCAAAACACCAATCATTTTGAAATGTTACAAATTGAAATATGTTGAAAAATATTCCACGAGCAGGATTTGAACTCGCACCCTTCTGACAGTCCGGGTCAAGTGTTATTCTAAGCTACCGTTGACTTATCCAGCTCATCGAAATTATACTATTTACTATTACTTTGAAAGCCAAAGGCGCCCATTCAATGTCTACAACTACGTCATCAACATCCGATCTTAATAATTTCTTAATTTGCGTTAAAATTACATGAACGATATTTATAACATTATTTTGTAATGTCTTTATATTTTTGCTGTACGTATATTAATAATATAAGAAATCAGTGTGTTTTAGAAATCTGGCAGACTACTAAGCCGTCATCATCGAACAAACGTTTTACATTCATAAAACATCTAACTGATCTAAATCTAGAAATTCGATCGATAAAACTTCAACGCTAACCTTGGGAGCTATTATGTTTTCGAAGGACCGAAGTTTACTTAGGCGACTAATGAAATTAGAATAAAAGTACGTCTTCGAAAGCAATTAAATAAATAGTTTCGTCTAAATTAAAAATTGGTTAGTAAAAAAAAACTAAGGAACAAAATCATTTGACGTAATAATATAAAAAAAATTACGAATATCTTTTTTAGTCTATGATCTATTATCTTAGGTGTAGGTAGCACGTGTCATAACTACAGAATTCCTTTTTTCGCGTCATGAAATGATGTTAAAATAAACTTTCACCTATTATTACAAAACGTGGGCTAATTTGAACTAGATTTAAAACTATTTTTGTCTCTATATATTCTACTTGTAATAACAGAAATGGAACATAATCAAATATAAACCTGTTTAAGGTCATGTTTTGAAATAAGGAGGTATATCTCTCATTTAAATCCTTCTATTTATTGCTATTTAATTTCTAGTGTTATTAGTTGTTTCGCAAAGTCCTTCTGCCTAGCCACTACCTTAACTTATTGTAAACCCTAAAGACAATATTAATTGTAAGTATTCCAGCCAATTCCTCCGTGACCTAGGATTAGGAGCCAAGTGCGCCTATAGCTACGCCTACGCCTTTCACCTACGGCCCATAACGTCACTTACCATCAGGTGAGATAATCATCAAGTGCCTCCCATTTGTGAAGTTAAAATGTTAAAACGCTTTTTAAATATAGAACTTTCTAAGATACCTACAAACATGTTAAATGTTTCGTACCTACCGGTCATAAAAGACCTATTCGATTTCTGCAGTTTTATTTGACAGAATACTATAAAAACCTGCACACTTGAAGATAGGTAGGTTGTTTCTGCATTCAAATAAAAGTCACGAAACTTTTCTCGCCTGTACAGCGAGAAAAGTTTCTATTCTGTTCGGTCGCGTTGCGCCGCCGCCGGCCGCTGCCGTAGTCAGTCGTGCTACGAACGCCATTGAGTACGCTACGGCGCTAAGCTCAACTACGACGTAGCGAGAATGCCGCGTGATAACTAATTCAGAATAACTATCGCGGACTCCAATTGTTACTAGTTAAACTGTGTTACTAAAGATGTTGATTGTGCCATTCCTAATTTGAGTGTAGTGTTGTTCGTGTTGTGCGTTGGGTTATGGTTATGATCTGCCGATGTCCAATTTGCCGAAACAAACAGCGATGACCTTTCCATTTTGCAGGTTAGTTGGCTTTTCTTAATTAATTTGTGAGGGATGTTGCTATGAAAAAAGAGTTCAATTTAAATTAAGTGTTACGAGGTGCGTGTGTTTTAAAGCGGTCTCTCGGGTACGCTCTGTGTGAAAGTGGGTCCTCATCCTCACACATTATAATAATTTTTTGACACTAAACAATTGTTTAACTTATTATTCAGTATCTAAATGGTTCTCATTACAGTTTTGTAACTATTATAGCTTCTATTATACTATTTAAAGGATGGAAAGTATTACTTGGACTTTTAATGTGTTATAACTTATTAGTTTCACTTATTTTAAATGTCATTTTTAAACAAAATAATCAACAATATTTTTTTTGCGTAACGCTGTTTAGTCGGTCTTGCTCTTGAGTTAAGCCCACAAATTGTGTACATCTAGTGTTTAGTTACCCCAAAAGTGACAATCTCCTCTATTGTAAGTTAACTGCCTGGTATAAACTTTTTAAACTTTTTTGTGTACAAAAATAAACTTACTATTTTTATGTTATTTGAAAAATAAAATGTAATTAAAGCTAAATAATAATTTATTCCACTATATCTAAAATACTAATTTCTTTATTGAGATTTAAGAAAACTTAAAGGTTAAAAAAGGCAGAGTTTTCGTTAATTAGTTATCTATACTATATAAAGAGAAAAGATTTGATTGTGTGTTTGTTTGGATTGAATCGGCTCCGAAACTACTAGACCGATTTGAAAAATTCTTTCACCGTTGGGAAGCTACACTATTTCCGGGTGACATAGGCTATATTATAATATTTTCAAAAAATCGTCACGAGGTACGGGGTTCACGCGGACGAAGTCGCGAGCGGTCCGCTAGTTCCGCATAAAACAGACATTCAAACATACATTACAAGAAACATATAAAACGGTGAGCTTATTTTCAAAAGGGATATTCTAGCCACTCAAAGCTGTTTTAATTTCCAACATAATATTTAAAATTTAAGGTAGGTAAATGTTTTTTAAACATATTCACGGGCAAGCAAAAATCAAAAAGTTAGAAATTTTTAAATAAAAAAAGGATTTCTAAAAAAATGTTTGGTGCATTTGCATTGAAACTGAAAATAGTATTTGAGTTACAATTAATAGCTTTAGGTAGGCCTAAAGCAAGGTAGAACTCAAGACTTAACGGTTTTTGTTAAGTCTCAATTTCCTTTATTGAGTCCATGTAAAGCTAACTATTGCTCCAGGGCAAATATTACTAAGAATTGATTCAAAATGTTTTTATGTATTTTTGTGTCAACAAGATGTCACTCCACCTTCGGTTCGTTAAGTCCCGAGAGACTTTGTAAAGAGAAGAACCGTCATGACACATTATAGAAGTTCTCTTTCTTTTGCAGCGGCAAATAGTTGGTAGTAAGAGTAGTGTTTAAAATAAGGTGGTAAGTATCTAAATAGTTCGGAATGCAGTCATATTTCGATATGAACGAATAAAGTAGGTAGTTGCTTCTTTTTTAATATTTTACAAAAACATCGTGAATTCAATCAAACATCAGAAAGTAGAAGGAAAAATTGATATAGGAAGATGGTTTTTCTTTATATAATTTGATGATTTTATAGGCGAGCTCGGGCTGCCATATTAAACTCGAACTCTAGACATTTATTCGATGTAGCTATACAAATATGCTTAATTTCTAAACTTGATATTAATAAATTATACTACAACGAAAAGGACCCTCTCTCAGCTGATCTCTCAGCTGATGTTGCAGCTTTAAAAATATATAAAGCTGCAATGCTGATTTTCAAAGAAGTCCTTTAGGTACCTTATTCTCAAATTAACCATGTCGCGTAGCGGTGAAAGAGTACGGTAGTACTCTCCACCCCCTCTCTTCCCTTGGGTGTCGTAAAAGGCGACTTTCGGACTAAAGACTGCACATACGTCGAACAGCATAGAGTGGCGATGGGCTCGCTACCTGTCACGCTGAGCACATGTGTTTCATCTTTCTGATCGGTTGTGTTGAAAATTTAATAATATTTTATAAGTTATCTGTTTTATCTAATTCTAATTTCAATTAAGTTAATCTAACTAGTAAATATGAAAAAAATAACGCTGTATTCGCTTGTAAAGGCATGTCTTTTGGACTAGTCAGTTTTCAACGTTTATATTTAAATGTGTAGGGATAAGTTGTTGGTGAATCTTTTTCAATAAATAAAATGTGCAGTCGCTATTTAGTGAAAAGTGGACTATGTATGGCATTGTCTACTTTCTGTTTAACCCTTCGGGGATAATAGTCGTGATGAATAGTATTATCGGGGATAATATGTGCTATCGAGACACCGATTTTGTCATCAAGCACCTTATTCTTCATCATCATCATCATCAGTTGATGCAGTCTACCTCCTCCTACAATAACAGCCTATAAACACTGCAGTGAAGGGTTTAGGTTGCCTCACGTGAAATATTGGGTCTTAATTCCACCACCCTGGTCCAAAGTGAGTTGAAACTTACAGATTGTCATCCTTTGACAACAACCGAGTCAAAATCAAAATGTGCTGTTAGCAAGAATGTCATCTTGTTAGCGCAGTAAATATAAAAATGTCGTGAATGTTGTTGCCAATAGATTGTTTAATACAAGCATGAAGTAACTTTCACCTACAACTGTTAAGAATATTCTGTGAATACAGTTAGGTTTTCACAAAGCTAGGTGGTTTAAGAAACGCTATTATTTTACAATAAAAGAAAAAAAGAAAAAAAATCCTGTTAACCCCCACCAGAATGCTATAAATTTATTGTGGTTCTGTGACGCTTGTGGCATGTGGGATTTTATGACGACACCTCGTATTCAACGCATGCATCTTTTCTTAAATATTGTGTTGTTAAACTGAATAAGATTTAAGCGTTTTTCTCATAGTTGTAGGGATAAGTTTTGGAAGATTACTTTTCGATCATCTAAACATTGATCGATGAGAGTAGTAGTTGATAGTATTAGTAAGAAATCCATTACTTTTAATTTATACATAATTATAATGTCATTTGTATAGTAACCGCGTCGCGTGGCGGTAAAAGAATACTACCACTCCCTATCTTCTCTTGGGTGTCGTAAAAGGCGACTAACGGACTAAAGACTGAACTTACATTCAATAGCACAGAGCGGCGATGGGCTCACCGCCTGTCACGCTGATCACATTTATGTAGTCGCTATTTTGTGAAAAGTGGACTATGGTATAGGACTGTTTTTGCGGTCCTCATTGGCTAGTCCCTGACTAACCCTTCGGGGATAATAGTCGTGATTATAATTGTATGTTTTTATTTGTATATAATTTATAGTAATATCCGTTTAGGTATACTAAGGCCAAATTCGATATGGAATGTTTACAAACTTATTTATGCACATAACTCTCAACGAAGACTCAATGGAGCGTGTCGTAGCTCAAGACCGAATGGAGGGCAAGAGATCTTCTGGAGAATGGTCGCTCTCCAACCTGATGTCATTGGATCTCTCTCTTACACAATCTACCATGAGAAACTGCTCCTGCTGGACAACGTCTCTATTCTTTGTTTCACAATTCGACGCAGTTAAAGTTTTTTTTTAAACAAATAAACTCTGCATACTCTTTTCTAATTAACTGGATAGTTTGTATGAAATTGCTTAGCATTTAGTGTAAAACCAAATCTGTCTTCACTAACAAATTTATTACGTCACACTAAAAAAGTCCTAATCCAAATACTCAGCTAAAGAAGTCTTTCAATTGTTTCGTAATGGAATCAACAGATTTCAATGTCTTTTTATTTCTCTTTACTTAAATAAACGAATCTGTTTCTAACAATGGGCTTATCTTTTATTTATTTTTTTTCATTTAAAAAGTAAAGGACAAAAGAAATAATAGAATAGAAGTGTTTTAGAAGTATTGTTTGCTTTGATCTGCTTATGACATTGTGGGTGGAAATTATTTCAGGGTTCTGATTTAACAATGCTAAGGAAATATTTTCTTAATTTGAATTGAAGCCCCCTTCTTTTATAAATACTATATATGGCGTATAAAAATTACTTAAGTTGTCAAACAAGTAACTTTAAAATCATCGACGTGCTTGTGGATTTTCCATTCGATAAATAATTTCATCAAATAGTTTTAGCAAATATGATGCAGTTTCTTATGCAAAATAATTAGTTTCTAACGCATTTGAATTAATGTAGCAATTACAGAATATGTCCAATCCAAATACTTTGTCATGACTGCGATTTACGTCAAAGAGACAACTGCAACGTTTTGATAGAATTAGCATTGACGTAATTTAAAATGCGTTAATGGTAATTAGAAACTTAATATAGATAGGGTATAAAATGTTTTCTAGAAAAAAAAGAGCAGTGGACCGGCAATCCAAAGGTCGTGAGTTCGAATCCCATTCGAGCTTCCTGAGACTGGTTGATTTTTTTTCTCTCTCGTAATCATTTTATCCTATATCTATATAGCATTGTGAATGCAAAATTTTAATAATAAAGATATAGATAGAGAACTTGACCACTTTGTTAAGTTCAGATGTTATTGAAGTCAAACTCATAAGGAGATTATATTATCTTTTCCAACATTGACAACACGATGTCTTTAAAAGTGACAATTATTAAAACTTTGGTTTTGTTTCTTTTAATGACTTGGGGTGCTGTTTGCACTTTCAGCCAGTGCTTAAGTTACCGGAAGATTTTCTAAAATAAAAACAAAATTTTTTAAAAATGAATGATGGAGTAAGTGATAAAATATAATGTGTTATGACAAATCACGATATATATTATACATTTTATAAAAGAAGGAGGCAAACGAGGAGGGGGCGGGGGGCGGAGATGGAAGGGCCTCCGGAACCCTCACTGGCCGGACGAAACACAACAGCACCAAGTGCAATTATTTCACGCCGAAAATTACCCCGGGCGAGCCGGCCCAATGCGTGCTGCAACGCAGCGTGGCTCTACCACTCAGTCAGTGTCACTCATTTAGCACCACCCAGGGATCACGTGTAGGGTCTCAAGGGTAAAAACCTACGGACGCGAGTAACTTTAACCCCCATTTATTTAGAAACCCTTTCCGTCTCATCAATAAATATGGCCTACCTGTCTCAATCCGAACTTACGCTTGGACTAGTAAAATCGAGATTAGGCTAGTATTAAGTTTAAATTTGCATCGTTATTATAAATAAACATGGAGTAAGCTTGGACTAACAAGTAATTCCTTACTTAACGTGTTTTTAATGGCAACTCTTGTAGCTAAAAAGTAAAAAAATAATGACTTTTGTATGAACTCAACGTTATTTGACATAATTTTGACAGTCACCACCTGACAGTCCGACGTAAAATCGATAGTTGAAACTATTAATTAATAAGTTTTTTTTTTGAGCTGTTAGTTACGGGTTTTACTTAGAATAAAGGATTTTTTAATTAAATATTTAATTTACAACTTCATCCCATAAACTAAACCCCACATCAACGGCAACAATAGAAAAATAGTCGACTAAAAAATGTCAATCTAGGCAATAATGACATTACCCTACCCTTAATAATGTCAATCTAGGCCATAATGACATTACCCCACCCTTACTCTTCCTCTGAGGTTTAATTTTTACTCCGAGAGTTAGGTCGGATTAGTGTACTCATTCATTTGATTACTTCATGTTTATTAATAGTAAAATTTGTTAACACCGATTTAATACTTGGAGTAACCTTACTCAACGTTTATTAATGAGACGGTTTGAGTTTATGTACCTAAAGATGAGTTGACTTCTTGAGATAATTGTAGAAAAGTAGAAATAGGACAGTTTTGTCTCATTGACAATATTCACCTGGTTTACAATAACTCGCAAAATACCTAATTCTGCTAATCAACGTCGCTTAACATCGTTGCTAATTAAATAGAAATTGAACATTAACATAAAAAACCGCCTTCAAAATCTAGATAGGTACTTAAGTGTTTTATTTCGTAGTCCAACCTGTAGACACAAAATAAACAAACAAATCCGGGCCAGGAACTAAGTGCTAATAAGTCTCTGGGACGAAACATCCCAGTAATCCACACACCGCACAACTATGTCGAGACTATTGGGAATAACTACAAGATTATTAAAGTTATTACTATGTTATAGCGTAAAAAAGAAACACATTATTGATATCATTCCGAATTAGAAAAGACACAGTTGTCTTCTGTTACTTTATTAATTAATGGTTATTGGAAATTAATGAGAAAAATAAAACATTTTTCACGAACGTGTATTAAAAAATATTATGGAATTAATACACAAAAGCGAATAAGTAGGTATTGTTCAAATTGAATTTTCTCCAAAGATTCACTTTAATTTTGTTAGGCTTTTATAAAAAAAATCGACAAACAAAGCAGCGCTCCGCAACGCGATTGTTTTAGTATTTTCCGTAAAAATATTTTTTATAATTTATTTTCGTAACAAAGATGAAGAAGAGAGAAGTTTTTTTTTGTTTTCTGTATTTTCCCCATAACTCGACTGGGTGCTTTATATCAAATACAAATTATACTAGCTGGATTCGAACTCTTACCCTTTGTTTTCCTAATAAGACCTTTTACTTTATTTTACTTCAATAACTCTCCAATTTATATTACTTACCACAGTATCAATACGATAATTGGAAATCATATTACACAATTCTATGACCACGGCTTATATTTCGGTTCGACGCGATTCTGTTTCGGCGTGCAGTGGTACTGGGGGTAGCAATGCGCATTTGTCTGGCACAGACTATAATAGCTCGTTAGATTAGTTATTAAGTCTTAACTATAAGTTAGTTAACTGTTTTTTTATTATTATTAGTATTGACGTCAATAAGTGCCTGTAAAGGTTTACATTGAATAAATAATTTGACTTTGACTTGACTTTGACTTTACTGCTAACCTAAAACGTCCGTCATGCTACGACAATTTATAACCGAGAGCCCTTATATCCGTTTTTATCACATTTACAGTAAATCCGTTTAGGGAGCCAGGAGCTGTTTTATTCAAAACAAAATTGTTGGCTGCCCTTTTTGATCCCCTTATCTGTGCCGTGTCTTAGCGTTTTTTTTCCCATTTTGTCATGAGGTAGGTACCCATTCTACAACTCATAAAATATACTTAACTTTGTATAGATATAAACCTTTCTGCAAGTACTCTTTTTCATGAAGTTTACGCGAACACTACACTTTGACCAGTACCCCAAGCACGAACTATTATGGTACTAGTTAAGAAAAAAGTATTGTTACTTTATGGTTTTCATACAAAATAATACGATTACGATTACCTTAACTAGTACCATAATGGTTCGTGCTTGGGGTACAGAAATACTATACGGAACGTAGAATAAGTTACGTATTATATCCAGTATCGTATTGTATGAACTAATTTACCGGGCACTGGGCATTGGGCCAGCACAGTGGGTTATGGCCCAGTCTTCCCATGTGGGAAGGCCTGTGCCTAACGGTGAGATGTTTTAGGCTGATTCTGATGAATGGTGACCGTGTACCTACTCCATAACATTGTTCAGAGGACTAGTTTAATGACGTAAGTTTAAAAACCAACCAGTTTAAATTTTACCTTTTTTGCTTTTATTGAATAAAAGTAAAAAAAAACTAAATACCGATATAAATAGTCACTACATAATATACATATAATCACGACTATTATCCCCGAAGAGTTAGTCAGAGACTAGACAATGAGGATCGCAAAAACAATTCTCTGTCAAGTCCACTTTTACCAAATAGCGACTACACAATTCATGTGCTCAGCGTGACAGGTAGTGAGCCCATCGCCAGTCTTTAGTTCGTTAGTCGCCTTTTACGACACCAATGGGAAGAGAGAGCGTGGTAGTATTCTTTCACCGCTACGAGACACGGTTAAGCCAATAGTCATTTTCTATACTAATATTATAAAGAAGAAATATTTGTTTGTTTGTTTAAATTGAAAAGGCTCCTAAACTACTAAACCGATTAAAAAAATATTTGACCATTAGAACGCTTCATTCTTCCCAAGTGACATACATAGTCCATATTTTATCCCGATATTACCACGGGGACGGGTACCACCACGCGGGTAATACCGCGAGGATCCCCTATTTTATTAATAAACAGTTTGTTGTTTTATAAGCACTTTTGCGTGCTATAAACTTACTAAAAACGGACCCTACCCCAAATGGAAATAACGATTAATCAACTTCTAAATTAGTATTACGAGTAAATCCACTCGCCTGTCAGCAATACCGTCAATGTTAACAGCAGCAGTTAAATGTAATGGTTTTATGGTTAAGGCTTTGTTCATCCCGGAGCTGGGATTGTGGATTTGACAACTTATTTACTGTCCCACTGTTGGGCTGAAGCATTATTTATCCACTCAGTTGCTCGCACCCAGCGGGCCCCTTAACCTCACGTGCTTGAGTGGCGCCAAATTTTTGAAGCGGGCCGGCGCCTGCTGACTATTGTTACAAAAACATCGACTGTGAGCTACTGGAGCCGATCTAAGCCAAACCAATTACTGTTTTGAATAGTTAGATGAATAGAGCATCTGTTTTTATAGAATGCGTGGTGACAAAGTGTTGTTTTAATTTAAAAAACATGGTTTATACTTTAGTGACGAAAAAAAACACGGATTACTTCCTATTTTATTTTATATTTTAAAATCAAAAGGCCTGTGATGTCTTTTTTATATTTTACACGTATACTATATTAGGTTATCTTTCTATTAAAAATAAATTACACATATGTTTCATCTGAAAAAATATTCAGAAAAAATCGAGAAAATCGCGCAAAAATTCGCGTGCTGCGTAATCTGCTTGTTAATAGGGTTGGATGTTATAACCTATTTTACTACAAATCTAGAAGGCCTAGAACAAAAATATGGCCAGTTTTAGAAAGATACAATATTTGTCTATTATAATTCGTAAAAAACACATTAACTTTCCAGTAAACTGTAGTCATACAAGTTAAACAACAAAAGCTTTGATAGAAAAATCGAACGTTTTTGGTTGTCTTATTGCCGAAACTAACACGGTGCTATTAAAATAAAACTTAAATATACCAAAAGAGCAAAGCCTGTAGTTTACAACCGTATACAATACGTTTTAAGAATACTCATAGTTTTTATGCAATAAAGTCATCAAAATGTAGCTCTAGAGCGCGCGGACGACCACTTTATCGGCAATATGGCGTCGAAATAAGGTTCGGGGCACACACGTTTGTGAATAGGGTGTGTCGCGATTATTTGCGAACAAAGATTTTTTTTGGTTTAGTAATTATTTATGTTAATTTATTAAATGAATGTAATAAAAAATATTCATCGTAGTATGTTTTTTTTATTACAAATTATTTCAGTTTAAAGTATATTAAAATAAACATATTAAATTCTAAAATTTATTAGGACTTTGATACGTAATAAAACATATAATGTTATATACGATGCTTAGATTATTTTATTTACAATCACTGTAATAATAAATGAAAATTATTAAAACAAATGAATAAAAATGAATATTTTATATTAATACCTATGTAATAATAATAATATATAGGTACTAATATAAATATCAAACCCAAAAGACACCACAATAAAGCTAACTGCCACAAAAAAAGCAACTGCCCAAAAACAAATATGTGCCACCAACCTAATTCAAAAAAAGTTCTATTGCTTCCTGTAATAATAGGAACATGCCATAAGTTAGACTTACGTTGCGCCTTTGGAGAGTCAATCTGCATGCACACAACAACAATACAGTGAGATTAATGTTTTAAATCACTATTTAGTAATTGTTCTCCGTAAATACATACAATTCATGAAGTTAACAATAATAATCACAAAAGGAAATCACTAGAAAACCACCGCCACTGTAATAATTTACATTAAGACCTAATTTCGTCAGATTTTAACAGAATATCCATCCAGTTTAAAAACAAATAACTAGATAATTAGTTAGAACCTGAAATTATGCGTATTTTGATATATAACACCTCTAGAAAGAAACAATAAGTAAAAAAATACGGCGTTTAAAAAAATACATGATGAGCACGTAACACAACATAAACACGTCCACTATAAAATAATCACATTGACTTTATTTGTTTTTATTTTTGACAGATCAGCTCCTATTGCTGATGCTTCGTTCATGTTCGTTCAGTAAGGCACCCAAACACGTCCCGCGAGACACGGATTAGCGATATTTCGAGCGTCTAGCTTAACTTTTGTATTATGTAACAATTGTAACAGGAAGCACGTGGGGGCATTTTTGAGATGTAACGATTGTTACATGAAGCGACGGAGTGGTTATAAAAATGCATTATATGTAACCCATTGCAGCATTAATTAAAATAATAACTAATATTTAGGTAATAAATATAATGAAGTTATTATGTTATACAGTTTTATTACTTTTAGGATTTTATATTTATTTTCTTTTGTATTATGAGTACATAAGTTCGTTCTCAAAATGGAAGTGAATTGAGAACTTTCTCCGTTTTTGACATACCTACATGTGATAACCACAACTATTATCCCTGAAGGGTTAGTCAGAGACAAGGCAATGAGGACCGCAAAAACAGTCCTCTACCATAGTCCACTTTTCACTAAATATACTCAGCGTGACAGGCGGTGAGCCCATCGCTGCTATATGTTGTCGAATGTATGTGGGGACTTTAGTCACCTTTTACGACATCCAAGGGAAGAGAACACAAGAAGAAGAAGAAGAAGAATACACAACCCTCTGTATTCTTTCACCGCTACGCGACACGGTAGTAATTAACATGCTTAATTTTAAAGCAGAAAGGATCACAATTGGAACGTAATCTTTACGTGTACAGTCAAGGTATTAAACAGCGCACCGACTGTACACGTGTTTCTATATATTGTATCGTGTTGAAAGCCCCGCTTGTTCTTACGTACGACGACGGAATAGTAATAAGGGAACCAATTGGCTTCTACTTAACCATTAAAGAATTTACGGGAAATGTATAATTTATATGTATTACATGTACATTTAATTTATATACATACATACATTCACGCACGACTTATCCCTAAAGGGGTAGTCAGAGACTAGGCAATCGAGACCGCAGAAGCAGTCCACTGCCATAGTCAACTTTTCACCAAATTACAACTGCACATATGTTCAGCGTGACAGGTGGTGAGCCCATCGCCGCTCTATGTTGTATATGCAGTATGATGTATGTGCAGTCTTTAATCCGTTAGTCGCCTTTTAAGACACCCAAGGGAAAAGAGGGGGTGGTAGTATTCTTTTACCGAGGTAAAAATATAAATATTATTTTTTGTAATGAATGACTATACAAGTATTCAAAAATAATTAGAAATACTTCGGCGAACGTACTTTCAAACAGAAGGTCAGGTCAAGAGTACTTTTAACCGGAGAGTAGGTATGTAAGAAGAACATTAGGTATATTGAAATGAAACACTTTTTTACGGATCAACTCGCGTATAATTTACTATTTACATAGTTTTTTGGTCACAGGGAGACTCTCTCTGTTAAACCTCGGAAAAGAACGTTATAGTAAATGAAGCAAAGGATAAAATTTTAAACACTGAAAAAAGACGACAACCTCAGGCGGGAATCGAACCACGCACCTTCCGCATTCCGGGCGGCTGCCTTAACTGCTTGGCTACCGAGGTCTGGCTTTCAACCGTCGAAATTTGTCAGTCCTTGATGCTCATGCTTTTAGTCAACATTGCCAAGTGGTTAAGGCAGCCGCCCGGAATGCGGAAGGTGCGTGGTTTGATTCCCGCCTGAGGTTGTCGTCTTTTTTCAGTGTTTAAAATTTTTATAAAGTATATTTAAGCGTTAATAAAACGCTAAAATATAAAACATGAAGCAAAGGATGTTTGTCAGGATCGGAGCAAAGGAAAAGCTGTGATCTCGGAATACATGATACGTATAATCATGACTATTATCCCCGAAGGGTTATTCAGAGACTAGGCAATGAGGACCGCAAAAGCAGTCCTCTGCCATAGTCCACTCTTCACTAAAAAGTCACTGCACGTGTGATCAGCGTGACAGGTGGTGAGCCCATCGCCGTTCTAAGCTGATGGATGTATGTGCTGTATTTAGTCTGTTAGTCGCCTTTTACGACACCCAAGGAAAGAGAGGTTGTAGTAGTATTCTTTTACCGCTACGCGACAGGGTTACGGTTTTTTCGAAAACGGTTTTCTCAAAAGGGCGATTTTCCTAGATTAAAAAAAAATTGGTTCCTAATGACTTCGTAGATGGGGCTTAGTAAAAGGCGAGTCCATTTAGAGCACGTATGAGAAAATATCAATATTGTGCAACTGTCAAAACGATAATTTCGTTCGAAATAGGGGGTCGGTCGGGTGCGGATTCCCTTGTGGGGTCGGGCGCGGATTCCCTTTACGGATCGGCTTTCATAAAACGCTATCTATCGAGTAACTAATTTTTGTTAAATTTGGGCTTTCAGAAAATCGCCCATTATAATTATTTATAAAACTTATTGTTATGCTATCAGCAGATAGTATAATGAGAAGCTACGACGCCTCATTTTGATTTCGTAGTATTTAAAAGTGTTTGTTTTACCTAAAGCTAGATTTAACAATTACAATCTTGATACACCAAAGCCACGACCTTTTCGTACAAAAATGTTAATATCCTTCGTCACTTGAAGCGAAAGTAATGTAATGAAACGTGAAAGAAGCCTATCAAACACAATTATTATGCGAAATAGGATATTCCAACTGCTTTCACGGAGCGTGCAAATGTATTTTATTAATACCTTCAGAGATAGGTGTTTTTTGTTTCCGTGGTTTTGAGAACCGTCGCTTTCCCGCGCTGACTTTTGTTCTAATAATGGCAGATGGCTAAATATTTAACTTTTTTAGTTATAAGTTTGACATTTTTTTTATCATCATCATCATCATCATCAGCCTATAAACGTCCCACTGCTGGGCACAGGCCTCCCACGTCGACAATAGCACGTGGGGATATTGGGCCATAACCCACCACGCTGGCCCAATGCGGGTTGGTAGGTTTTAACGACTGTCATCTTACGACAACAACCGGGACCAACGGCTTAACGTGCCTTCCGAAGCACGGAGGAGCCCGAGATGTTTTTTAATTGGTCACCCATCCAGCGACCCGCCATTGCGAAAGTGGCTTAGCGAGCAAGATCGCAAGCCGAACGCGCTAGCCGCTGCGCCATCGAGCTCCTCGTTTTTTTTATAGTTTTAAGTTATTTTTGTAATACTTACCAAGTTCTGTTCTGTTTTTCTATTATTACCTTATATCTCATTCTTGTTGAAGCGATAGATTTCAATATATAACTTGGGTTTAGCATGTCGATTCTCTAACACTAGATCGTAAACTTGCACTCACTTTGACCTTCACGTTGCTGGGTGAATTTCCCGGGACCAAAAATTGCGGGGCATCGATGAATACGGTACTAAAAAACATAGTTAAAATGTTCTAACATTTCTTTCTGGTTTGGTGAAATAGTAATCTATGTGTAGCACTAAATATTTTATTAATGGGATTAATAAGTACTCCAAAAAATAATTTAAACCTCGAAATCTTTCATTGCCGTGTTTGTCCACACGTTACCTTGATGTGTATTATAACTTATTGATAAAAATGTAGGTACTGGTTATTTATATTAAAACCTAATTTTATTTGATACGTGAATAGTTAAAGTATTGTTACGGAATGCAAATATTTAAAAAACTTAACAATACAACGAACGGTTAATAAAAATTCATTTGTCCCAGAACTACCCTTCATCGCCGTGTCCTAAACATATTTAAGAATATTGTTTTATCTAACGACTTGCGTCCTCCCCCCTGTGTGCTAAACGTTGCATATCAGTGCCACCTATGTGCTCGACATGGAAGGACGAACACAAGTGCCTGCATTTTCGCGCCATAAATGTAAGTACTCCATTATTAAGTTACTGGACATTTTTCTTTCATCGCCGTGAATAAGTATAACTTTTATTTGAAAAAGTTTGTCCTCTCGATTAAGCATTCGATAGAACTTTTCTTATGTTTGTTTGTGAAGTGTTTATTACTTCGAATATTTAATATGTGCTTTCATTGCCGTAGTTTCCGTAGCCAAAATTTGCTACTGCTAAATTTTTATTAATTTGCTGCGGCTACTGGAAAAAAAGGCATGGCACTGAAAAAAACTTCATTACAATGCCTTGTAAAACAGTTTAGTTTCATTGCCGTGGCCAGGTGTTTCATTTCCGTGACTTATGTTTTTATATTGCCGTGAACGCTTGTTTCATTGGCGTGCACGCATGTTTCATCTTGTATCATCATCTTTTTATCTTGTATATTTAAATTTATTTAATATAATATATAAATATCTCGTTAGTTTTCTAAGTTATTTGCCAGATATTAAGCAAGAATACATACAATATCGAAAACTTGAAAAAACGCGAATTTAAAAAAAAACCTAATTAAAAATAATCCACGGAAATGAAGATTTTAATGGACATGTTGAAATTCACCCTGCTATCAAAAGTATCTTTTGTAATGTTAGCGTAGGTCATAGAGTCGAAATTTAGAGAATGAGGATTTGAAAACTCCTCATGCATGTTTTCATCTTACCCACATTCTCTAAATTCGCCTCTACTATCGTCACAAAGGTCACTCTAAATCGGAACGTGAGGGTCGAAGCGACCGCGAGCTTACGATCGAGCGTTAGAGAATATCGACACCCTGGATAAACTCTGTCTGAATGGTTACCATATACGACTACCCTACATATACAGGGTGTTTGTTAATAGGTATCTTATATCGCAACTGGGCCATTCTTTTAAGTGCTGAGAACAACTATTTGTATAGGAGCAACACTAAAATTGCAAAAAAAGGTACATATTTCATACATTTTGATAGAAATGTACTTACGTTTTTTAGTTTTGTATGGAACAGCTGTTTTTTTTCGGTCCGGCTGTCAATACCTACAATGCAAAAAAACCTACGTAGCAAATAATCCACATCTAATATTTCCTACTTCGTATTATTATGACTAAGGGTGGATTCGACCAAACTGGAATAAGATCTTATACCAAGATTAAACGCCGAATTTGTATAGACTAATCTCGAAGTAAGTCCCATTCCAGTTTGGTCGAATCCACCCTAAATCGCGTAATGACATTATTGAAATGCCTACTTTTTGAAAATAGGTACAGTTAGATACGGAACTGTTTACACGCTGGCCACTTCACTCAAGCAATATAATATTACAGTGTTACAGTTTTTACAGAGTATGAAAAGAATACGGAAGAAAACTATTCACCAATCGTGAATTATTGACTAACAGTCTTTTAACTTTCTTTTTAGGTACGTTCCATTTCTATAGGTAAAATGATAATAATTAGATAATGTAGATTTTATGTAATAATAAAAGTGATAGGTATGTGTCAAAATGGTTTTTTTCTTGACTGTAACTTTGAAAAAGTAGGCATTTCGCTATTAAGTCATTACGCGATTTAGTCATAATACGAAGTAGGGAATATGAGATGTGGATTATTTGCTACGTAGGTTTTTTGCATATTGCCAGAGCTCGCATACTATACCTGCCGGCCTAGCATGCGTAACACGAGAGCTCTTCTCGACCCGTTTTCTCGTGTTTTATTCATTTATCTCTAATGTCTATCGACACTAAAGATACATGGATGCGCTTATAACTCTACATAATATGTCAAAAATAGACGAAAGTAAATTTTTTTTTTAAGAGTTAAAAAAAAAAATTACTTAAGTATATTTAAGCGTTAGTAAAACGCTAAAATATAAAACATTAAAAAATAGACTTAATAGTAGTTTTTGCATAAACTGTGGTATTTTTGTCTACAAACCTTAACATGACAACATAAAATGATTTGTCGTCTCTCGTCCGTGACATATCTCGTGTTGCGCATGCTAGGCCTACTGATCAGCTGTTGCGGGGTTGTATACCCAATTACTAAACATCCTGTATTACCATCGACAAGCAGAATTGTCCTGCTTCGACGTACACTGTTGTGTGTGTATGTACTGTGCCAATAGCTAGTGATAAAAACAGCAGGCTGCGCGCATTTTACAACAAACTACTGACCAACGTATTCATAGATAGTAGGCCTTCTGGTGGAAAAGCAACTTTAAGAAAATAATCAAACAAACACAATCTATCTTTTGGTTACGCACAAACCCACACACGCACTTACGTAAACACATTCACCCATAAGTACCAAAAGATTAAATTACTTGTGGCAGACAGACTTGATATTGCTTGAGGTAGGCACTTTAACTGCGACAAAGAGTTTTAATTAAATATGTAAACTTGTGTGGCACCAACTACAGATAATTATTTATTTATAGCGTTAACGAGTAGCTTCGTTTTACGTAGACTTAGAGCCCCCTCGTTTAAAATAATACTGTACAAGTATACAAAAAGCACCATTATAAATTTAATTTTATTAGAAAACTATTTTCATTATTTTCCAATGCCCTACTTGTGGGTTACAGTCTGGGTTTGTGATCTTTAAGATATTGTTAAATTTGATATATGCCTTAATGTATTGCCCATTTTCAGCATAATACATGCTGAAAATGATAATTATAATACATAGGTAGGTACATATGTAATAGTCTCACGACTGTAATTGTCCCCAAAGGGTTAGTCAACTCTCTACTCAACGTGAGCTCAACATGCAGCTCAACAAGAGCCCATCCCCGCTTTACAGGACTTAGTCCATTAGTCGCCTTTTACGACGCCCAAGGGTTTCTTTTATTAAATAAGTAGCTGACACTGATGATGAAAATAAAAATGAAAACTTTTTTCTATGATTTTTATCAAGATTAAGGGCCAACGTTTATGTCTAAGTACCTACTGAGAGCAATCAGGTGTGGTGTCGGCTGTTACCGCGTAATGTGCGCCGATAGACGCGCAATGGCGGCGGCACGACTTTTTACAGAGCACAATGATACGGACAATCTGAGACGTCATTCCATCTGACTTCTGTACGCGAAAACGGCATTTGTTATCGCTTCGGAGTGAAAACACTAACGACCCTTTCCACGAGCCTCTTGTTTTTTTTCTAAATGGATGTGTCAATCAACAATGTTTTTTATTCTTCTACGGGTAAGCAATTTATCTACATCTCACCTGCTACCCTTTTTTTTTGCTAGCCTATACTGTCCCACTGCTGGGCAAAGGCCTCCCCCAAGTCCCTCCATCCATCTCTATCCTGAGCCACTTCATGCCAGTCAGTCTGGTGTGCGTCCAGATCGTCACGCCATCTCTTTCTAGGCCGACATCGGCGGCGTCGTCCATCTCCTGGGACCCATTGCGTAGTGATCCTACTACCCTATATCCTTACTACCTGCTACCCTATCGGCTAAAAAATATGAATATGGACATGGGCTTCAAATGTCAAATATACTAGATTAGACTATATTAGATTAGTTGTTAAGTCTTAACTATAAGTTAGTTAACTGTTTTTTTATTATTATTAGTATTGACGTCAATAAGTACCTGTAAAGGTTTACATTGAATAAATAATTCGACTTTTGACTTTTTTGACTTTTGAAATGAAGCAGTCATTCAAATGGCAAATGTAAGATGATAAGGTCGATGGTTGAAACTCATTTTAATCGCAATCCTCAACTACTGAGAAGCTGACTATCTTATCTCTAATTACATACATACATACATACATAAAACACGACTATTATCCCCGAAGGGATAGTAGGGAAGGCAAAGAGGACGGCAAAAGCAGTCTTCTGCCACATTTTTACCAAATAGCGACTGCACATGTGCTCAGCGTGAGAAATGATGAACGCATTGCCGCTCTATGCAGTTGGATGTATGTGCAGTCTTTAGTCCGTTAGTCGCCTTTTACGACACCCAAGGGAAGTGAGGGGGTGGTAGTATTCTTTCACCGCGCGACACAGTTAGCTTATTTTTAAATTGGTTTGAATATATTAGGTATATACGACTACCTACCAACCCTCGTACTAAAGCGAATCGTCATGTCTACCTAACTCTTATTATTATGTTTTGCATTGATTTACAATTTGGACGACATCCAAATGTTTGTCAAATCTCGGCATCTCGCGTATCAGTCACCAGCCATCTTATCTGTAATACAAAAAATATACAATTTACTCAATTTAACTACGTTGATGCCAATTTCTTCAACTGAAAATGTCGTGAACAACGCCAATGTAAAAAAAATCTGAACTTTTCGAAAATTTTAAAGATACTCTTTTAAAACTTTGATTTTTGTTGTCATAATAATACTAGGATAAAATGTTTACTAGAAAAACTTTGAATTTTTATTCAACGAGTCTTCTGGGGTCTCGGTAGTTTAGCGGTTATCCAAAGGTCCAAATCCAAAGGTCACGGGTTCGAGTCCCGTTGGAGCTTTCCTGAGACTGGTTGTTTTTTTGTTAAATTTCAATAAGAAAGATAGTAATACTATCATTTTTTTAACATCTGTACATATGCGAGTTGCAAAATGTGTTTTTTGATAAAACTAAATTATCGAAAGACTAAGTTGCTAAATAAGTAATTAGCTTATATCTTATTGTCCCAAAAATAGGCAAAGGCATCCATCATTGAATACAAGTCTTGTCACTTGATAGGCATGGCTTAATAATTATGCTTTCCAAATGCAAACTGTTGATCACAAATCTGGATGCATCTAGAAATCTACTTTACTTTTAGAATAAAACGCAGGACGTCAAGATATCTAGCGAAACGCCACTTGCCACCGAGGATTAATAAATTAACCGTGCCCAATTTATACAAACTCCCACTGTAACCGTGCAAAGTTGAGATGTGTATCCAGCTGCTTTACATTTACTACGCGCTCGCTGCAATGTTGTTCCTTTCTGGTACCTCCCGCTTACGATAGCACTGCACAGGCAAGAAACCGCTTACGTCGCCTGCCGTACCGTATTGCTTTCGTTGCGGAGTTTATCCAGTGTTGTTCTTGTATGAAACTGATGCAGCTTATAAAATATTCAGATTGTTTCGAGCGGTTTATGTATTAAAATTTATAAACATCCTGCCACAAACATCCTATACTATTAGATCTTGTAAATAATATGCACTGAATTTACTTACTTTACTATAATTTGGTTTTGTACAAACAAAACCAAAGCTTTTTTTCTGTAAAATTGCAATATTATCATCTCTCTTTTTACTTGGGCTAACTTTACTTTATTTGGGCTTAGCTCCCGCTGATTACAAGCTTTTTCATATTTTAAATAGCTCGGATATATTTCTCGGTCCTATTTATCTATTAAGTAAGAAATATTGTAATTATTTTTTCTTTAATGACTGTTGGTACCATAAATAAAGAAAAAAAATATTTTAATGTAACATTATATAATTAAGTGTGTTGTGCCTATAATAGCAATTTGTGGTTGGTGCATAGCCGGACAACTCTGTTTTTTTTTTTATTAAATGGTATTCGCAGATACCAGCGTCGTGGCACTTGTGCTTCGGCGTGCTAAGCGGGGACCTATTTGGCATTGTTTTTTTTATATTGTAGGGATGTTAGTTGTTGTTGTTATAATATATTTATGACAAATAAACTCTTATTCATTCATTCATGTGGAACAGTCGAAGCAAATAGTAAGAGAAAGATGACTATGCCTTACCTACAGTAGGTATATTGTAACGCATGCCGAGTACAGCTAGTTAATTAATATTAAAGTAAGATGACGCTGTTTGCTCACTAAACGGATCGATTCCAGTCAAATCGCATTGTATGTTTGAGTTTGTATGGAGTGTGTATTGCCAGTACGAGTTTCGTGAAGGTATTAGGAAAGGTATTACCATTTCAGCGGCGCAACTGTTGCGTGGCTCGTTAGAGAGCGCTTTAGGTTAGCCTTCCACCATCTCTAGGTAGCTAAGCTATAGATGAGAAATAGAAAACTTTTTTATATAATTTGAAAGCAAAATTTTGTTGCAAACAAATTAAAAATAGGAAAACGTTGAAACAAATTTCACTGGCAAGATTCGGACCTGCACCTTTCTGACTTTCAGATAGATATATAGATAGATAAATTCTTTACTGCACATACATGTGGAACAATTTTACAATACAAAACTTAAATCTAGTATGAGCAAAGGCGGTCTTATCGCTGAAAGCGATCTCTTCGAGACAACCTTTGGTTTTAGGACCCAAGAAAGAGAAAGAGGAAGTGCTCAAGTACAATTAAACAGAATTACACGGTAGATAATTAATAAAAACAGATATTATAAATATATTTTTAAATTAGACGTACATATATATACGACGATATAATTATCATACATACACATATACGTACATAAATATTAAATAAACTATTACATGTTACTAGCAGATGACTTAGATAATAGATGCTTGTGTAGTCTAGATTTGAAGATAGAAAGTGTCTTGGAGTGTCGGATTTCGTAGGGTAAGTTATTCCTAAGAAAAGTAGACTGGACTGTGAACGAATCCTTAAAATAACCTGACCGAGTAAAGGGAGCCTTTAGCACATTATCCGATTTTGACCTGAGACCACGGTTGTGATCCTCCCCTAGAAACCGGAAACATCCTTTAAGGTAGGAAGGAGTACGAGGTTCAGGTTTAGCAGCTCTTTCAATTAAGCTACCGTGGCTTTTATTCAGCCCGCCAAATTCATAACTTTCACGGGCCGGATATTTTTTCAACATACTCGTACATACATATACATCTAATCACGACTATTATCCCCGAAGGGTTAATCAGAAACCAGGCAATGAGGACCGCAAAAGCAGTCGTCTACCATAGTCCACTTTTCTCCAAATAGCGACTGCATATATGCTCAGCGTGACAGCTGGAGCCCATCGCCGCTCTATGCTGTTGGAAATATGTGCAGTCTTTAGTCCGTTAGTCGCCTTTTACAATACCTAAGGTAAGAGAGGGGGTGGTAGTTTTCTTTCACCTTCAATTTAAAGGTGAAAAAACTTACCAACTTGCGTTGGGCCAGCGTGGTGGCTTATGACTTAACCTCTTCATGTACTGTTGTCTAAGCTAAGCTAATCTAAGCTATGAAATCAAAAGATCCTATTAGTGAATATTATACACATCCCGTATTTCACGTCTCTGGTGGAAAGGCAACCTTAATGCGTTCCTGACGATCGGTGCCAACCATTGAGATATTATAACTAGAGACGGCATCGCGAAGCAAGTTCTTTCGCACTGACTTGAAGCCCATGAACTACAAACACCTGAGAACTAAACCTACCCTACGCCCCACGCGTTGACCGCTAGCTGAGCACAATTTTGTATTGAATAGCTCCTCTAGTTATAATTTCCAATGGTGCCAACATCGCACCCCGAATTCGCGCCGGCATTTGAGGCCGCTACGGCTGTTATAAATAAATTGGAAATATTATATTTTTCTGCTGACCGAGAAACGTAACGAACGGTGAAATCGAACGTTATTTCGCCTTCGCGCTCGAGAATTGAACGGGGCCAATAATATTTTAGACCGATTTTTTATTAAATCTGTATTTGATTATCTGGGTGCCACGACCTAAGGCCTTTCAGACTATTATCAAGTGTTATTTAATTTTGCCGGTGCTGTACTGGTAGCGGCTCATCAATAGAATACCATCAACCTCTCTTACCGTGGGTGTCGTAAAAAGCGACTAATGGACTGCAATACATCCAACAGCAAAGAGCGGTAATGGGCTCACCATCAAGAATCAATATCAATTATTCAGGTTAGGCCATGTTTAGGGTTCAGAACTTATGTAAGGGGTTACAGCACTTATAAATCTGGAAATAAAGATGACCCCAATAACTATCGACTAATTTTAATACTACCAGCATTAGTAAATTTTTGGATAAAATTATACTCGAACAGTTAGTAGAGTACATTAACTTAAATAATCTTTTACATAATACGCAATTCGGTTTTACTAAGGGTCGTTCCACTAGTGTTGCAGGTGTGGTTTAAAACATGTATTTGATGCCTGAGAGGAGTCTTAAAACGCTCTTAGTTTTCTACGACCTGTCCAAGGCTTTCGATTGCGTTGAGCACCGGACACTGGTGATGAAGTTAAATTATTATGGTCTCAAAGGTTTTGCGCTTAATTTGATGCAGTCGTATATTAGTTCTTGAACACAAACTGTCGATGTTATTGGAACTAAGTCATCCGGTTCTCATGTAAAAATGGGAGTTCCACAAGGGTAAATTCTTGGCCCTTTCTTATTTTTGACATAAATCAATGATTTGCCATTCTTTGTAGAACATTTCAGTGATATTGTATTGTTTGCAGATAATACTTCACTTATTTTTAATAATGTGACTAGTTGTAAGAATAATTATGACGATGTAAACAATGCTCTCTCAGGGGTACTCAGTTGGTTTACGGCTAATAATTTACAGTTAAACGCTAAAAAAAACGAAATGTATAAAATTTACACTACCAAATGTCAAGACCGAACAAACCGATGTTAGAATGAATAGTGATAAATTAGATTTGGTGGACTCGACAGTTTTCCTAAGGATACCCGTTGACTCTAAATTCTGGCAAACTCAGTTCTGCAGCTTACGCGATTAGAAAAATTAGACAATTAACGTATGTGGAAACTGCTAGGACTGTTTCCTTTATTTATTTTTACAGTATAGTTTCATGTCGTATGGTGTCCTTTTGCGGCTGATGATAAAACTATATTTATTTTACAGAAACGAGCAATAACAACCATTTATAGACTGGGATCACGAACTTCTTTGAGAAATATTTTTAAGGAAGTTGGTATTCTTACAGTGGCATCTCAATATATTTTTAATTGTATAGTTTTTGTGCGTTGCAATATTAATTAATTTTCTAAACACGGTGATGTACACAATTTTAATACTAGAAGTAAGTGAAAACTATGAATGCCACTGTTTGGTACAAAAGGTTTTCGGCTCTTTCTTGGGGCAAGGTGTACACTATTATAATAAAAAATACCAAGTACTGTACTAGATTTACCTTTAGATAAGTTTAAAAATCATGTAAATTCTTGTTTACTTAAGAAAGGTTATTTATACAGTGAAGGAATATTTAGAAGACATTATATTTTCTTAGTTCATTTTCTTTATATCTAATTAATTTTACGCTGGTATTATATAGCCTTTAGCAGCAGTGTCTTACAGACAATAAGTACCTAGGTAGGTTTTTCCATAACAAAATAAAAAAAACATTTAGGACGATAACAAGACAACACAACAACATACAAAAGAATATCTAATAAAAAACAGGTATTCCTCAATTTAAAATAACCTAAACAACGTTTTACAGTATCTTTGAAAAAAAGAGAAAGAAAGACAATTCAATACAACCAATAAAAATATGATTGCAAGAGCAGACCAGCCTCCATAGGTGGCACCCGTTCACGAGTATGACATGTGAATCAAGCATCCCTTCGCTTAACCATTTAGGGAACGTAACGGCCCGACGCACATGACACCACCGCCGTGACACTTTGAGAGAGCATGACACACTCGAGCAACTCCAGTGAAGCAAGCAAGAAAACATCACGCGGAGCACATGTGCAGTTGAAATTTGGTGAAACTTGAACTGCTTTTGCGGTTGCTTCTTCATTCTTCTTCTTCTTCTTCTTCTTAGTCTCCGACTAACCCTTTGGGAATAATAGTTGAAAATCTATATGTAGGAGAGTACGTATATAATTTTAACGCAAAAGACCTTGGTGGCTGAATGGGTAAGCGATCGGGTCTTTAACCGGATGTCCAGAATTCAATTCCCAGGACGGGTAATTATGGATCATTGTTGTCTATTCAATAAATATATTATTATTATTATTAATGTTAGAATATACGAAAATACACAATTAACCCCTCAAACCCCAAGCGGCCATATTTGGCCGCACCTAAAAACTCGCTATTCCGTCAGACCCCAAGCGGCCATATATGACCGCGCTGGCCGCACTCTCCACTTGACTTTGTACCGTGTTTTGATACACTTAAAGACTACTTTAGTATAAACAAGGTCGATTATTTCGGTTCTGTGGTACATTTTATGCGTTGTGAACGCAAAATATAACATGAACTGCGTTCGATTTTTTTCCATTTTGCATTCCATTTTCCAAATCGAACCTGCTGTCACAATTTTTAGGCATTTCGATGCCAAGACTGAGAGGTTAAATTATATCTATTGATTATACCTGCGATTACTTTGTGTAACATTCACTATTTTGTCCATGATCTATCCAGAAGCGGTCATTTGCGCTGGATATATTTAGGTGCGTAAGCATTCGCGCAGACGCAGACGCACACACTCGTCCTTCCTCTTCCCAATTCAATGGAACGGAGAACCACTACGACTGGGGGAGTCGTCAGATGATATGTCTGGGAGACAGTAACTGCATGCCCTCTACCGTCGCCCTAGGCCATCCAAATTGCCTTGCTGATTCGCCGAGCCTGCTAAACCCTATTGCATATCTAAGGTGGATTGCCTTCCTCGCCGAACCGGACTTTATGGTGTGCTACCTATACGGGAGGTGACCGCGTGGTAGAAACAGCGACCGCAGAGATCGAAAGTCTTATCACAGGGTTGCTGCTGCCCATCCCTGGAGTAGCATTTACTTTCGCTATATTCGAATGGATTGACCGCCATCATTCGGTTGATTGACTGTACTGGTTTTCATCGTCCTCTGTTTTTCATACCAAGCTTCTCCATCCCTATGTTGCCTGGAAGATATCGCTTTTAGTGATAAGGCCGCCAGTTGTACGACTTCTTTTTAAAAATGATAACCATGTATATTATCTGTGTACAATAAAGAATACTCATTTCATTTCATTTCATTTGGTTACCCAGCGGGCGATGGTGTCTTCACTTCCCGACGCCAACAAACTATTTTTGAATTAGTCACTCAATGGACTTTGCATATAAAACCGTTGTGCCAACGGACTCACTCTTACTTTACTTTAAGCATTCATTCAGACAGCTACGAAGTTTTAGTTTACCGTCACAGCGTGCCTCGCCTCTCCGGCCATTTCGGTGCATAACTCGGGTTTGTGATCACCAAGCTGCATTTAGCAAGCTTGGTGATTAAGCCAATATGTAATTATTTACGTCATTTGTAGCGAAGACTTGATTTGAAGGCCTTTGCTAAGCAGTGGGACAATATCAACGCCAATTTTCGAATCGTTGAAAGTTCAAAAACAATCGTTACAATGAAACACCTTACACGGAGGGTCAAACGGTTAGCGTTTGACCCTTCCGTGTCCTTTCTGAATAAAGGCAACTTGAGTTAACCCATTATGGACGGATTTTTTCAGGTTACTGGAATTGTGTGATTTTTATTGTATGCAATAAACAAATTATTTCAGTCATAAAAATTTTGATCTTAATTTCAGTTTGAAAAAAACATTATGATGCCGTATGGCACCGCTAGACCACTAGGTACGTTAGCATTTTTTTTATATCTACATTTGTAACTAAACATGACAAAAACATTTTTTTATGAAGTTTTGTTATCAAATTGACTAACTTAAATAAAATTAAGTGTGAAAAGAAAATTTACATGAAGCACCTATGTGCTGCATGGCATCCTACGCCACATTTTGTATGCTGCAGCCTCGTTTGACTTTTATATGACACACCGCCGACGAGTCCCTTCCTTGCTTGGTACCAAAAGGTGGTGGAGTCTTTCATACCGGATATCATCCCTTACTCGGTGACTAGTTCGCGGCTGTTTATAACTAAGCGAAGGACCTGCACCTAGGGGCAAGTTTTGGTATCGAGTGAGACAGGATTTTTAAGGATGGAAATCGCTTCAAGCGACATGCAACCTCTGTCAAACAGTTATTGTCAATTACCTAAAACATTTTAAAAACAAAGATACAATCGTCATTTTCTTATTTTAGGCTAAAACAATAAAAATAATATGTAAACATCATTTTACGGAAAGACATCACAGTGGGCTAGCTGTGCCATACGGCATCACCGTCATTTAACACAAGCTGAAAAGCATATAGAAGTAAATAATTGACTCAGTTTATCATTATATTGTCTAAAACTTTTCCTAGTTGTGATTAACCACGGCAATGATGTTAAAATATTCAAAATAAATAAATAATATTTTTGACGGATAGTAAGTACGTGGCTCAAAAGTTTGAATGATTAAATTTGATGCCAAACGGCACCGCCAGTTCGTAATGGGTTAATTTTATTTGTATTTTTTTTTATTATTGTGGCACGCCATAATGGCCTCACTCTGCCTGATGAAAAGCAGCCAGTGAAGCCCAAGAAGTGAAAGAGTTCATCACACCGCTACCACGCTAAGCCGAACGCTCACACTGTGGCGGCCTGCATAAATGCTTTTTCACGCCCCGCTTATATAACCCGGGAGAGAAAGAGGAGGGAAACACGTGTGCGGGAAGCGCATTCCACATACGGGCAGTTCGGCAAAGGAACGATTGTCCAAACTTTTTGGTACGTGTCTTGATGGTCAGCACGGTATGAGGGTGGCTTCTAAGACCTGCACGCATTGATCTGGAAAGGAATGGAGAGGGAGGGATGCATTAGAGCATTCACCGATGGTTTGTTAAAATGTAATTCATCATCATCATCACATGAGGAATTGCGGCTTGGTGGGTTTTAACGAATGCCACCTTACGACAACAACTGGGACCAACTTTAAGTGCGTTTCAAAGCACTACGCTCGTGATATTAATGTTTCACCCATAGTGACCCGGCATTGGGAAAGTTGCATAACTGGCAAGATCGCAAACCGAAAACTTTATCTGATGTGCCATCGAGCTGTAATATAACGATACACATAGGTAATTAGTTACCTAAAATTCATAGAACAAAGTAGAGTAATTAAGTAGCATCTGTGAACTACGTTACGATAATAGCGTTCGCCAGTAAAACAAAAGACAGTATTGCGCTTCGAAACTCCGGCGACAAAATTTTGCAGGCTGCCGATATTTTCCAAGGTTTCTCTTTTTGTACCTGTCAGGTCAGTAACGAACCTTTGAAGGGTAGCGTAGACCTATATTTCGGAAGTGACGCGGAGGCATCAATCGCAGCACCCCACTTCCATTAACGGGCCACTGCAAAATACAGGCTGGGCTTGCACACGACCGACTTTTTGTGGAAGCGACTACAGTTTTTTCCTAAATTATACTTTTTTTCTTAAATATTGACTTGGTGCAATTAGCACATTCAGCCAGTGTCAAGTTAGAGATAACAGCAAATACTTTTGCATGAATTAGATCATGCATGATCAGCATGATTAACGAACCCTTAATGGTAATTAATACACCATTATTTTACATTATATAAATAATAGGAAAAATAAAAAATAAGTGTTTTTAAGATTATACAGTCTATTTTATTTCATTTTAGTACTTACACCAATTTGCTTAGGCCAAATTATTTTATTGAAACTAGTTTAGTTTATTTATTTTCATACATCTAAAGAACAATGGTGTAAGCATGTACTTTAGTCCTTAGTTATTAAATTAATGATATATAAGTCCCTACTTATCTAACTACAGCCATTTTATGATACAGTAAAGAGAGGGGTCTCTTTTACGACAGGGTTTTTCAACCTTAACAGAAAAGGCCCACACATTGTAAAAACTACGAGTCGAATAGTTATCAATAAAGATATTTTGATTCTTTTTTGACATTAATATTCGACAAAAAACAAATAAAAAAAACTGCAGACTTGACGATTAACTTTCCTGCCAAGAAGTCCTTATATTATACTTAATCTGCTCAAAAGCCTACGACTACGGCGGTGATGGCGACCACCGCCGCGCCGCCCATGGAAGCGCGTGGCACCGAGGGGATCAACCGCGCGTGGCGACTTTGAAGCTACAGCTATGCGATTCTCTAAGCGACACATAGACTCTGCACGCATGGCCTGGCGCATTTCCAATTCGATGAATATGAAAGAGACTGGGTCAATTCTCAGAGTTGAGGCAGCCGTTGCTACCTAAGCTTAAATTTAGAGAATCGCACTGCTGTTCTTATGCCTCTCATCATCATATCAGCTCGCAAACTATACCCACTACTGAGTACAGGGGGGCGATCGCGCTAAATATTCACAACCAAACCACATCTGAACCGCAGCCGTTCTGCCGACTTCGTATAGCGCCATCGCGTGTGTCAAACTGCGATAGCACTATATCACGGCTGAGGTTCAGTTGTAGTTTAGTTGAGATTAATTAGCGCGATCGCCCTCCAGGTCTCTATGCCTTATGGCTCTATGTACTGTGATTTCACTGGAACTGGTAACCATCAAACAATGTTAGACAATTCTGCTAGGTGGCAGAAATAAGTGTTAGGGTGATCTCTCAGTCGGGTTCTGAGCAAAATTCCAGCACCGAGTTTTATTTTATTTCCGACTTTTCAAATGACTCAATGCATAACCCGTCGAATGTTTCGTTTTTGTCCGACAATCGGAGTCGTGTTTTTGTACGACCGACTTTTTGTAGGACGTGTGCGTGCGTATTATGGAATTCGTATGTTTTATTATCTCCGAAAAAAATATCCGGATACCGATGGTCTGTCGTGTGGGAGACCACTTAGGTAGGCGCAGACCACACATTATTATTGTAAAATCGTAAAGCTTAATCATACTAAACTGTTAAATATAAAGTTAAAGTAGGAACCTAAAAGGCTGAAGTGGGTTTGTTAGTTCGTTGCTGAAAAAAACTAGAATCAGTTTATAAATCTATTAAAGAATCTTTCTTTTTACTTTTACTTCTACTACTCTGTTTTAATTAAACAATTATGCAAAAGTGTTAGAGCCACGCTGCGTTGCAGCACGCATTGGGCCGGCTCGTCCGGCGTAATACCACCCTCTCACTAATATCCGGCGTGAAATAATAGCACTTGGTGCTGTTGTGTTTCGTCCCCCCCCCCTTCCTTACAATTCCTATTCTTGACTAAAACCTATTACTTGCTTAAAGCCGGCAACGCGTCTGCGATTCCTCTGGTGTTGCGGGTGTCCATAAGGGGCGGAGATCCTTCAGGTGGTGACCCGCCGGCTCGTTTGCCTCCTTCTATTATAAAAAAATGCAGTCATAATATACAAGGATCATTTCTTGGAGGGGTAGGTAGAGACTTTTCTTGTACTACGACTCTGACGCACATAATTTGCTTCATTTACTTCCATAACTTTCTTCATACATGCTCGACGGTTTAGTGTATTAACTCTCCTGACGTCTCTAATCTGATTTAGTTATTATTAATGTAAATACTTACCAATCGCCAAGAAAGAATTAAAATAAAGATTGTAATAAAAAAAAAGAAATTCGATGCTCTATGTGTATGCTAATCATAAAGTTCCTGAATAACAGGTAGCTTCATTAAAAAATTCTCTTTGTAGAATTTCCATTGGCGCTGCTGACATCAACATTTTCCTTTTTTATTAAGTTACTCGAAAAAACATTTTTTTTTAACTTATATTTTTTTTGTATGTTGCCGACACTTTAGGCCGGCACATAAAATATTCGAGACCCTAAATATTTGAACAGCCTATCTAGGGAAGTCAAAGTTATGAGAATTAATATTTAAAAAGTTTTATTTTTTTCACGTTGTATTTAAGTTCACAGAGCGTCAACGTCACGCCACCCATTTTATTTATTCATATGCCCTCGTTTGGAAATTTGTTAAGCAACTTTTGCATGCTTATTCACCGGATGGGTGAACGTATTGCGAGAGTTGCTTAACTCGCAAGATCGTTAAGAAAACGCCTAACCGCTGCACTATCGTGTATCTCATCAGAAACGATCCTCGAGTTTTACAGTTCTACTTATATGATTGAGGAGCGACGGAACAAAAATAGTTAACTAGGTACTCAAGAGGCAGAAAATGACATGACACATATTACAGCGTCAATTTTTTAAATCCTACCGAGGTTGATTTAAGTCCAAACAAAATCAGTTATTTTCGATACAAAAGTACAGTCACGAGCACCAATATGTATACACTTTGACTCTTATTCCATTGTATTATGAGTTAAAATTGTTTACATATTTTTGCTCGTGACTGTACCTCCAAATCCTACTGACGGAACAAAAATGGTTTTAAACGATTTTGTTTTAACAAAACTGGTTAATTCTTATACAGAATACTATCTATCAAACTAATTGTTAGATCAAAATTAGTTAAGAACGATATTGTTGTGTCAAAATTGGTTAACTGCATTTTAAAGAAATCTAGTTATACTATATTTAAATAGCAATATTTTTTTAAAGAGCTTCACGTACAATGATTTTTTTATACTATTTTTCCTATCATAAAGTAAAATTCATCATTAGTATGGTAAACAACTAACAGTTTTTAGCATTTTGCCACAATCTAGACATTTTGTACTTAACTATTTCCGTTTCGTCGCTCCTCAATTGATGTGCTGCCCGCGTTTAAAAGGAAATATTGGAAATGTACAATGTGCAGTAACAACTTAAACACATACCGTACCTCGTTCTTCATTGTAAATCGTACGTTTTCCAGTTAATTGCAGGTTTAAAACTCCACTCGATAATATCGACCCTATTAGACTTGTCTATTTAAAAACTAAACTGGGCCATTCGAATTATGTCTTGAGGAATAGTGAACTTTGCTACTACTCGTATAATATTCATCGTGCTAGCGGTGCCTACGACTTTGATAGGATTTAATATTTTATATTCGTATTTGCGTTTCCAAAACCCACCAACACGCATTGGGCCAGCGTGGTGGGTTATGGCCCAATACCCCCACATGCTATTGTTCACGTGGGAGGCCTGTGCCCAACAGTGGGACGTTTATAAACTGATGATGATGATGATTCGCGTTAAAACATTATCGATCGAATTCACCCAAACATATCTATTTATCGTTCAGTTCAGTAGGTACTTCTTCTTTGTCGTTACGCTCTTGGCAGATCGGTCGTGCTCGTTACGTAGTACTATCGGAAGGGGCAGATGTTATTCTCCTCACGATGTCGCGCCATCTCTCCCTGCTGGAGGTCATCCTGCTGCACTCATTCAAGGATCCGCCTACAACTGACTTTATCTGGTCGGTCCATCGCAGGTACTAGAGAAGTAATAATAATATAATACATGCATACCTGTATTCAGGACTATTATCCTCAAAGGGTAAGTCAGAGGTCAGGCAATGAGGACAGCAGAAGCAGTCCACTGCCATAGTCCACTTTTCATCAAATTATACGTGTATTATCTAACCCGTTATATAACACAATAATAATAATCTTATTATCCTTTTTTCAATGCGTACATTCATGGTATAGGTAAATTTTAAAATTGTATTGATATGAGTTTACAACACTTTCTTTTCATACTTATACTCATAATTTAATAAGTGAAAAACTAGACGATTTTTTCTAGAATAACTGTAAAAGGTTTCTTCTCCCTCCACCTTTTCAACGTTTTCTGTTAAAACTCCTTAGTCGAAATTAAATTAGCCCGTTATAAATCGTCGCCTCTCCTGTAAGGCTGTTGACACTTTAATAACGGCCAGTGATTTTAACGACATTTCGCGCCCTTTGTGTCCACCAGGTGGCGTTGGCTGCGTTATATACTTAATATTAAATGTTAAATTAAGGAAACACGAAGGTATTACATTTAATTTAGGAAGGAAAACATGCATTTGAGTTGGTCGATTTTAAGTATTTTTGTACCATAATACTTCACACTTTTAGACTTTCGTGTTCTATTATATACACACACTAAGACTTAGACTTAGGGGATTAACGCTAACTATATACTTGTTAAAGGCATCTTACGCATACCTTTTTATACCCGATGTTTCGACCGGTTACTTTTACTGATATTTTTCTTCTTTTGAAGAAAAGTATGTTTGTCAGTAAGGCTCAAATCACACCGAAATGGTAGCGGCGAGCAGTTTCACTGTAATGTTATTGTCGAGGGTAGGGCTCCTGGCAGAACCACGACGTCAGTGCTCCGCCAATAAGTATGAACAAAACACGAATGCAACTTATACCCCCTCGACCGGAGATTTATTTATTTGACTCACAAAACATCTATGTACACAATAGTCAATACACAATATATAACAAGGTTACACGCACACAAGGTAATACACACACACACACAGTAGGTAATACACATATGGTCATGCACACACAATACACGTAAGGTCCATGCAAATTAAAGTTAGGCACAAAAGTTATACGCGCAAGGTTATATACACGCACACACACACAGGTACATAAATGGTCAAATCCAAGTTAGTAATTACACGTCAGTCAGATACACAAAGCACAATTTATACAGTGTTTATAAAGTTTCCCAAAAATACTCAACTTCCCACACTGGCTCTAAACTTTACTAGGTATATCTAATACTTCTTCAGTTTTCTCATTTTCCATAAGTTTCTGGTTGATTAGCTACTATAAGCTACTCGGATTGCTGCTTGAAGTGAACACACACAAAGCACAATTTATACAGTGTTTATAAAGTTTCCCTAAATACTCAACTTTCACACTGGCTCTAAACTGCTCTAGGTATATCTCAATTACTTCTTCAGTTTTCTGATTTTCCAAAGGTTCCAGCTAGTTGCTGCTCGGTAGACTGCTTGAAGTGAACATGAAGACCGAAATCCCGCTCGGCCCTTTTATACAAAAAACTTCTAGAAGATTTGAATTATTCTAGCCAATTAGAGAGCAGAGAAGTAGAGGTAGTCGCCCCTTTTCAATTACAAAAATATTCTGAATGCATATTCAGATCCACTATGAACTGACACTTTAAAATCGACTAAAATTCCATTTATATCCAAACGCTCTGATTCTAAGTTATACAACAAAATATAAATCTAGACCTATCTTAAAATATATTTGCGTATGCGATTCGTTATAACACATCTAAGCAATTGCATATCTTAGAGCGCTAGTCTAGTTTTTGCGAGAATTATTCCTAAACAATGCTACGTGCAGATTACAATAATTCCGCGCGGCTAATTTTGACTTCACCACCACGTCGGGCGTTATGTCTACCATAATTCTAGATAAACGCCATTCACGTGGGCTTAGCCGTTTCGGAGGAACAATAAAATACGTTCTCCGACCATAAAACATTTACAAGTTTACCACGACCGCCATGTTAGTTTTATCTCCTATTGTTATTCTCTTCGTACTATGCTTACATTGTATGACTAATTATCATTTACAGAGGCTACTTGATCCCATCAATAACAATCGATAACAATAAAATTCGTGACAATTATTAAAACTTTCAAATTACGTAAATAGCAGCTTCATCTACTCATCAAGAGAGGCAGCTGTAGCAAACATGCAAATTCCTAGAAGGCGATGGTAACTTTTTTAACCACTACGTAAATACGACGGCTAAAATTTTCTAAACTTTTCTTTTATTCGTATACAATCACACGCAAACGGCTATGCTTACATGGTATGAATATCTATCCTCTACAGAAGCTACTTGTTAATTTAAACATCAATACCAATCAATTTCGTAACAATAAGTAAAACTTCATAATTACGTAAATAGCAGCTTCAGTTTTTTATCAAGAGAGGGCGCTGTAGCAAACGTGCAAATTCCTAGAAGGCGATGGTAACATTTTTTATTCGTTACATAAGTACCGCGGCTAAAATTTTTTAAGATTTTCTTTTATTTACATTGTTTGCGTATACAATCAAACGCAAGCGGATGCGATGCGGTATCGCCCTATTGTTTATCAAATCAATCATTATACAAATTCCAATCCCTAATTGATTCCGAAACTAATAGTTACATTAACTTGTTCGTTCTCTACGTACCTAACCATTAATTTGATCACCGATTAATCTGTCCGTTACAGTTATTTTAAACTTTTTATTATAATACATAGTATCGCTTGAGAAACTTGAAAAGTCACGCGAATACCTGGGTCGGCGTCGCCGCGAGCACTTCGACGACTCCTACGCAGCGGCGGCGCGTGACTGATCGAGCAGTCGCGAGCGGCCGCTGGCAGTATCCTTGTGTAGTGCTCGCTTAAACCTCAGAAAACAATAAGTATCCTGCAAGTTTCTTTGTTAAATGTAGAATGTAAACTGCGCATAGGAATAGCACGAGGCAAGTCGCGGTCGGCCGCGAACAGTCGCGGGAGGCCGCGAGCCGTCGCGGGCGGCCGCGAGCAGTCGCGCCGCTGCCCGCCGCTGCCATTTCGGTGTGATTTGAGCCTAACGTAGTACCAATGTGTGTCAGTAGATTTGGGCATCAACTCGTCACACCAAAATTTTGTTCTAACCGGTCATACCGCCAAAAGCAGTATACCGCAAACAGTTCTAACTGGTCACAAGAAGGATATTTATGGTTTGTTAAGATTAAAATAAATACATTTTTTATAAATACTTGTTTTTTTTTATTTATTATGTGGTGTTTGTACAAAAATTTTGTTGTACCACACGTTTGGCGGGTAGTGAAACTTGTTTAGGATCCTCCTTGTAACCAGTTAGAACTGTTTGATGGGAGGACGAATAGGAACAGATTTGCAGTGTGACCAGTGGCTACAAAATTACAATGTGTCCTAATAGAAATAAATCAACTTGTGACGGGTTGAAACAAATAATACTGCTTTTGGCGGTATGACCGGTAAGAACAAAATGTTGGTGTGACGAGTTGATGCCCAAATCTGTCAGTAACGTAGCAGATGGAAAGCTTTGGTCTCTTGGCCCGTCCAGGCGTGATGTATGTAATAAGGGATCAAATACAAAGTCAAAAAGTCCTTTTAATAAAAAGAAAGTACTTTTGAGTCATTTAATTATTTTCTTCCTGCGGCCTTACCCTAGAGGTTCATCCACTAAAAATCTTAATACCACCACTAAGAAGTACTAAGTTGAGTGAAAGAAAACACATGTCCGTATTGAAATCTCCAACAGTAAAAATATGTTTATTCGTATGAGAATGTTCGTGAACTTACAAAAAAACGCAATAACAATGTAATCTGCCACTCACTCTCTCGCGAAGTTGTGCAGCCTAACTTTCCCCCTTCCACCGAATACACAATAAACTGAGTACCAGTTTACAATTTTCGTTGTTACTCAGCGCACCAAGTTGCTTCAACTTGTGGTAACATTTTATATTACTTTGTTTACTATCTGACATTTTTATAAAAACTTTGTCTAAGTTATAAATACCACATCTTTTTACATATTTAATACGAATACCTTGAAGAGCTCGATGGTGCAGCGGCTAGCACGTTTGGCTTGCGATCTTGAACGCTAAGCAAGTTTCGCAATGCCGGTTCGCCTGATGGGTGACCAATTAAAAAAACATCTCGAGCTCCTCCGTGCTTCGGAAGGCACGTTAAACCGTTGGTCCCGGTTGTTGTCGTACGATGGCAGTCGTTAAAACCCACCAACCCGCATTGGGCCAGCGTGGTGAGTTATGGCCCAATATCTCCACGTGCTATAGTTCAAGTGGGAGGCCTGTGCCCAGCAGTGGGACGTTTATAGGCTGATGATGATGATGATTACCTTGGTGGGGGGGTGGTCAACGCAGCCGCCCGGTATTCAGAGGACGTGGGATTGGTTGCCACTTGTTAAAGTCAATGTTTTTGTTAACATTTTAATATCTGAATAAGCTACAATTCATAATATAATATATACATACATATAATCACGACTATTATCTTCGAAGGGTTAGTCAGATACTAGGCAATGATACCATAGTCCACTTTTTACCAAATAGCGACTGCAGATGTGCTCAGCGTGACAGGTGGTGATCCCCTCACCGCTCTATGCTGTTGGATGTTTGTAGAGTCTTTAGTCTGCTAGTCGCCTTTCACAACACCCAAGGGAAGACCTCTCTTCCTTCTCGGGTGGTAGTATTCTTTCATCGCTATGCGCAACACGGTTAATATGATTAATATGATTATTATGTAATGTCTGATTTGTTGAGTGGAGTATTAAGGCGAGTCCTTTCGAGCGTTTCTCTCTCGCTCTCTTGACGTACGGCGGTACGGGACGGGTATAACAGCGAAGCAGCGCAAATAGGCGCGTTTTGTAGGTTTTTATAGATATAGACTTTATAGGATTTAATGAATTAGCAGGTTCTCTGTAGTACTTCAAAATAAATATTTTCATGTAAAAATTATGTCGATTTTTTTTTAATGTAAGAAATCATCCGTTTTATACTTTTATTTGGCTTATTTTCGGGATTTTTTATAATCTAGTAAAGTATTTTTAATCGCGTAACAAATTAGCACATTCAATGTCCTTTAGTGTATTATATATTTTTAATAAGAGCGCAATTTAATAGTAAATACAAAACCATTTGATCTAGCAAAACAGTTTGCCCGCATTTATCGGTGACTCGCCTTTATGCATTGATAGCCTAACGAATAGATTCACTTTATTAGCTTTTTAAATGGATTATTGGCGTTTTAATAATAGGTAAAGTGAAGTGCCGCCTAGAGAAGACAAAAGATTCTAACATCGAAATCAAGTCATCGGTACAATTGATGAGTTATTGTTTAATCACCGATTGTCGATTGAACCCTCCTGTTAACAGGCCAAGCGTATACGGCTACAGAGCCGCTAACCTTACAAAAAAGCAGTGCGGGGCAGTGGTCCAACTGCTCTGTCCAACCAGTTGGACCATGGGTCTTTACTAGGGGCAGTTGTTCAACTTTAAAAATAGTTGAACCACAGTAATTTTTGAGAGTTCCGTGGTCCAATTCATTTAAAAAATATCTTGCCAATCCTAAAAACCTCAAATGCAACTTTATGTGTGTATAGTACAGGTTTACTGTTATATTGAACCTCATTGCAGTAAATAGGTAGGTACTAGCTGGCTGTTATCAATTATAGTACACACTAATTGCATTTGCCATAATTCATTCATCATTCATGACTTTCTTTAGTTTTTCTGTTTTTCATCCGTTTTTCTGATTTCCTGACTTTCATTTGTTTTTTTGACTTTACATGTTTACTTTTGTTAGCACAATAATTATGAAGTTGAACTAATAGGATCAGTTTAGCCCAGAAAGTTCAACTTTTAAAATAAATTATCAAGTTCATATAATTGGATTTTTTTTTGTCCAATTAGTTCAACTAGTTGAACTACCAGTTTAACTTTGTGGAATGGGTAATAAAGTTGCAGTTTAAGGTTTTTAGGGTTGGCAAGATATTTTTTAAATGAATTGGACCACGGAACTCTTAAAAGGTGCTATGGTCCAACTATTTTTAAAGTTGGATAACTACCCCTAGTAAAGACCCATGATCCAACTAGTAGGACAGAACCGTTGAACCACTGCCCCGCACTGCAAAAAACCAGATAAGATGCTACAAACAATTTTGGAATTAACCTTCTGCTTATGACGGTCTTGCTCGTACGAGTATCTACATACCTACAGGTAGAAAACAGAAATAAAAGTTTTATCTTCTCCGTTGTTTATTATTTGATCTTAGCCGAAAAAAACAAGGCTAACAAAAAAAAATTAAATACTTATTGTTGCTTACAGTTAAGTTGTTAGTTTTTAATTTACCTTTTAATTACGTAGCAACAAATTCTGTAAAATAAATTCGAAGCCTCTCTCGGCCGCTCCGTTTTCACAAAATTACAGCCTTTGTTGAAACGACCAAATTATAAGTAATCACGTACAAAATCTTAGAGGCCTAATGAGGTAACATGATGAGGTCTGAACAAGAAACATGATTTCTATGGATCGCTGTAACGAAAGAAATTTGTAAAGAAAAGTGAAGCTATTTGAAAGGCCTGTTTTTTTTCATTACCGTTTGGTAGAAGTTGCTCCTTGAACCATCGATATTACTGGTATTAAAATACATAATTTACACAGGCATACATTTTGTTTTTATAGAATAATCTTGATACTGTACAAACGTTAAAAACATAACTACAAAACCATAGTTAGAGTTAAACTCCCTTAAAAGTATCAAATATACGAATAATATTAATGTGCGTAAACCACATAAATAATAGTCCTGTCAACCTAGACTGTGTCGAAGAGAATTAGAGGACATCCTTGATCGAGTGTTTTGTACACCTGTTTTCATAGTGTCGCCATCTCTGAGGTCCCGGGTTCGATCCCCGGTCGGGTCAATTTAGAAATTATTGTTTTTCTAAATTGTCTCGGGGGTGGGTGTTTTCCATGTATAATAAATAGTACGTATTTAAGTATTTTAAGTATGTTTATCCGTTATCTAGTAACATTCTCTTGGGCTAGATAATTGGTGCGAGTGTAGGAAAGTCTATTTATTTATTATTATTCATTAATTAATTTTCTATAAGTATATTTAAACTATTATAACTCTGCTCTGCAAACTGAGTTTAAGAGTATGGTTTCTTAACATTTACTGTGCGTCGTATTTTTTATACAAATAAAATAACATTTGGTTAACCGCCGCTCAAAAAAAAGGCACCTTTTGCCCATAAAAATTTGTCATTGTCCTTTAAAACACGGGTTTAAATAGTCTAGTCACTAGAAAATAAATGTATGAAATGTATTGTCCAGTTCATTGTAATGTAGGTACATATCAGATATTTTAGAAAAACATTATGTATCATAACTTAATACATTTTTGTTACGGGGTTTTAACTAATAAGGCAATTATAATGAACGAAATATACTGAAATTGACAAAAAAGCATTATTTGAAACGCAAATGTAGCACACGAGATCTTACGTTAAACGACATCAGAATAAAAAACCCTTTGTCAAATGTATTCAAATTCTCTCCTATTGTTCAAATAGGTGTAAAACATTCAGACCTCGGACCAAATTCAGACAATAAGTCAGTGTTCAATTCAATCGATCGCTCAATAGTTCATGTCACTCACTCAATTGAGACAGAATTGCGAGCGTACAAAAATATAACATTCGTTTTCGTGCGTCACGTAATACATTACGTCTATTAACTTTTTGTTTTTTTTCGAATTCTCTAAGTATTGAACTACGAGTGAAGTCTTTTTAGAAAATAATATGATGGTTCTTTTTTTTATATGACAAGTAGGCAAACGAGCAGGCGGGTCACCTGATGGAGAGCAATCGCTGCCGCCCATGGACACCCGCAAAACCAGAGGAGCCGCAGATGCGTTGCCACCTTTAAGAAAGAAATAGGGTTAAGGAAGAAATAGTAATTGTGGAGAAGGGAGGGGGGGGGGGGGGAAGGGGCCTCCGGAATTCTCACTGGCTGCGTGGCTCTCTGTTCTTTGAATAATGTAACTAGCAAATTCGTAATCGTAACCGTGTCGCCGTAGCGGTGAAAGAATACTACCACCCCCTCTCTTCCCTTGGGTGTCATAAAAGGCGACTAACGGACTAAAGACTCAACATACATCCAACAGCATATAGTGACGATGGGCTCACCACCTATCACGCTGAGCACATGTGCAGTCGGTATTTGGTGAAAAGTGGACTACGGTAGAGGACTGCTTTTGCTGCATTACCTAGTCTCTGACTAACCCTTCGGGGGTAATAGTCGTGATTATTGTGTGTGTATGTATGTACTTTAAGTATTGAACTATGAGTGAAGCCTTTTTAGAAAATAAATATGATGGTTCTGTTCTTTGAATAATGTAACTAGCATAATCGTAATCTATACACCCGCATGGAGCTAGGGTGGTGGGTTGTGGTCTAACCTCCCCATGTTTTATTGTCTGTCGTGGAAGAGTTTTAACCCAGCCCAGCAGTGGATCATGTACTGGCCATTGATGTTAAATGACGACGTCCGTGGTCGAGTGGTTAGCGCGCCGGGTATGGTGTCGCGCCATCTAAAGGCCCCTCTTGACGTCGGCCGACGTGTAGAGGGGGTAATTTGCGCGTCTGTGGTAGATATTTAACGTCTGCAGATGCATCTGCCTCGCATCCGACTGTTGTCCGTTTTTGTGGCACGCATCAAAGGGATTCGGCGCCAACGTCCGGCGTCTGTCCACACGTCTGCCGGCGCATCAGTTTGATCGGAGTTGAGATTGAGAGTGCACGCGTGCTTCTTGTGTTTTAATTCTCGTACCTACTTTCGTTTTTGATGGGTGGTGAGTGGTGGTGGTTTGATGGACGTGAATAAATTTTGTATACACGTTTAGTGAGATGAACATGAAAAACGTGTCCAGGGATAACTAAAAAGTAAAAAAGTAAATTAAAAGTAAAAAACCTTTATAAAAAAAAAGCTTTTATTTAAATGCGCTAAAAAGAAAAAAAATAACTATTACTTCAAAACTTTTACTATCAACAGTTTATAACGTCATTAAACAATTTAATATGATATAAAAGGCTGTCGTGAGATTTACTATAAGTATATATAAGTAAGTATGTGTAAATAAACAAGTAGATTACTTAAATAACTTGATGTGATTGATTTTAACTATTAAAATTGCAAGTGCGAGCGCGCGAGGTGCGTCTGCCCAGAATGAACATAGACTGATCGACCTACAGACGTGTGGACAGCTCGTGGAAATTTGCAGACATTGGCAGATGCAACCGCAGATGAATTTCCACGAGCTGTCCACACGTCTGTAGGTCGATCAGTCTATGTTCATTCTGGGCAGACGCACCTCGCGCGCTCGCACTTGCAATTTTAATAGTTAAAATCAATCACATCAAGTTATTTAACAAATTTACTTGTTTATTTACACATACTTATACATATAATAAATCTCACGACAGCCTTTTATATCATCTTAAATTGTTTAATATGATATAAAAGGCGTGTGTGCACGCGTGCACTCTCAAACTGATGCGCCGGCAGACGTGTGAACAGACGCGCCGGACGTTGGCGCCGAATCCCTTTGATGCGTGCCACAAAAACCGACAACAGTCGGATGCGAGGCAGATGCATCTGCAGACGTTAAATACCTACCACAGACGCGCAAATCACCCCCTACACGTCGTCCCCCTCAAAACTGTTTTTCTGAATTGATTTCGGGTCTGAGTGTTTTTTTTATTTTTATATATATTTATCCGTTATCTAGTTATACCATTAATGTTTTATATTTTAGCGTTTTATTAGCGCTTAAATATACTTAAGTAAAATTTTAAACACTGAAAAAAGGTGAAAAACTTCTAAGATTTGATGAAGCAATGTTGACTAAAAACATAAGCATCAAGCACTGACAAATTTCGACGGCTGAAAACCAGACCTCGGTAGCCAAGTGGTTAAGGCAGCAGCCCGGAATGCGGAAGGTGCGTGGTTCGATTCCCGCCTGAGGTTGTCGTCTTTTTTCAGTGTTTAAAACTTTACTTAGTTATACCATATTAATGAGTTTCAATAGAAGCTTATCTTGAGCTGGATAATCGCTGTGAGTGTAAATATTTTGTTTTATGTTGACATATCTAATGAGCCTAGTCATTGCTTCTCGGTAGGATTTATAAAACTGACCTAATTTATAAAAAAAAACAGCCAGAAAACTGCAATTCAGAATTCTCAGTAATCCCACTTAATGATTCGGCTGCGGCTGCGATGCTCGATGCATATCGATACATTCCGAATATCTATATACTCCAGCGCGGTGTTTTGATATTTTCATCGATACTCTTCATTACGATCTGATCTTGGGCGATAAAATCGCATGCTCGAACTATCGCAAATAACGCGTGACTTTGAATTGAAACGCATCTTAGTTAGTGACCACAGTGGTACTGCAAGAATTTCGAATCGTCATACAATCATTGTAATACATAACACTAACTGCCGATTTTTCAATTTTCGTATAAAACTTATTTGTCTGTTAAAGTATTTTACCTACAACCATTTTGAAAATGTATTGTCATATCATGTCTTTTCTTTCTTCACAGGTGATATTTTAGTTGGATGGTGTTATATTTTAGCAGACGGATAAGTTGTTTCCGAAGATTGAAAAATCAGCCCTAAGTGAAACAACCGAAGAAATAAGGAACCATGTTGCGTAGCGGTGAAAGAATACTACCAACCCCTCTCTTCCCGTGGGTGTCGTAAAAGGCGACTAACCGACTAAATACTGCACATACTTCCAACAGCATAGAGCGGCGATGAGCTGACCACCTGTCACGCTGAGCACATGTGCAGTCGCTATTTCCTGAAAAGTGGACTATGGTAGAGGACTGATTTTGCTGTCCTCATTGCCTAGTCTCTGACTAACCCTTCGGAGATATTAGTCGCGATGTTATGTATGTATGTAAGTGTAATAAAGTCGATTAAATCCGTCTAAATATATTTCCACAACTGTACACAGACCTTCATACATAGACATTGGGATATTGGGCCAAGACCCACCACGCTGGCCCAATGCAGGTTGGTGGGTTTTAACGACTGCCATCTTACGACAACAACCGGGACCAAAGGCTTAACGTGCCATTCGAAGCTTGAGGGAGCTCGAGATGTTTTTTTATTCGGTCACCCATCATTGCGAAAGTGACTTAACTCGCAAGATTGCAAACCAATTAGCCATTGAACTTCGCATATATATTTTTTTTTTATTTTTTTATTTTATTTTATTATTAAACATAATTAAACGGGTATAAACCCAATTACATAATTATGTAAACTAGAATGCTTATTTAATATATACTTAGAGTCGAATTTTACTTACAATCGATTTTGGTTCATCCACAGATATATCAATGTCTGGGAAGTTAACAAGAAGTGCGTTTAGTGCTTCATGCATTCGACATAATGGCGACTGCGCGCGCGCCACTGTGCGACACGGTGGATTCGCAAACAGTCTATGTCTACGACCGGCACGTATTCGTGAATAATTATTAGGAACATAAAGGCGACACAACTGTTCGACACATTCAGGCGAGTCAATCACTCCCCGCAAAATCGACAGAGCGGTTGAAATATCCGTACGAGTTCTTCTGAGTTCTAAGGAGTCCATTCCCAACATACCCAATAAATACTTTGTAGGATACATAAACGGATAGTAGCCATATATACGCTTATAATAATATCGAAGAAAAGCCTTTTGAACCTTTTCCAGCATTAGTGCATATTTGGCTTCGTGTGGGCTCCATATACACGAACTAGATTCCAGCGAGCTCCTTATAAGACTAGTGAACAGAAGCTTTATGACGTCGGGGTTCCGAAAATCACGTAAATTACGTAAGATAAACCCTAGACGACTGTAGCAGCTACGAGTGAGTATAGAAATGTGAACATTGAATGTTAAGGAAGGATCGAAGGTAACACCAAGGTCTTTCATTGAATCTGTGCGATTCATAATGACACTGCCCAAGTTATATTCATATTGGGTAGGATTACGCTGACGACTAAAAGACATAACCAAGCACTTACTGTAATTAAACTCTAAGCCATTGTCGTTACTCCATTTAAGTATGGCATCAATATCCTTTTGAACGAGCTCACAGTCCGCTTTATCAGTGATCTCCGCATATAATTTCAAATCATCAGCATAAAGAAGACAATTTGTAAATTTTAGAACTTTAACAACGTCGTTGATCATCAGCAGGAAAAGCAAAGGGCCCAGTATTGATCCCTGCGTCACACCCGATGATGTTGGATACGGCTGCGAAACATAGCAACCATGGCGTACATATTGCTGCCGACCTTTAAAGTAGTTCGAAAGTAAGTTAATAAGCTTAGTGGAAAAACCAAGAGCATCGAGCTTAGATATAAGGATTTGACAATTAACCCTGTCGAAAGCCTTGCAACAATCGAAATACACGACATCCACCTGCTTGCCCTTATCCATCGTTTTCGAAATGTACTCTACCAATGTTAACAGATTTCCTCCCGGGGATGTCCAATGTGGACATAAGAACAAACGCCAAGAAGGCTCAAAATAGGATGATGAAGGCCTTGGAGACAAGCGCCGGTCATCGGTCGGTCACCAAGGAGGACAAGGCCACCATCCAAAAGGAGACCAACGAGCTGGTAGCGATGGTGGCAGAGCTGGCCGACAGATTAGAAAATATCGAAAAGAACAAAGAGCAAGAGAAGGGTAAGACTGTCCAAACGCAGAGTGTAAGAGACAGCACCGAATTCGAAACAGAAACCGGGAGAAGGCTAGGGGCCATAGAGCAGTTACTAGCGGACAACCTTGCAGCAACCGAGAGATGCGAGAAGCTGCAAGGTGAAAACCAAAGAAGGGTAATGGAGCGTATTGACCAGCAAAACACAGAAAAGCCGCAGAAGGCATCGTATGCTGCAGTGGCGGCAGAAGGCCGACGAGGAACCACACCCAAAACCCTCCACTCCCTCATCATCGGGTCCACCAACGAGGCCCTGACCAGCGACGAGGTGATCGAAGCGGTCAGGAAGACGTCGGCTGTGGACCCAGAAGGCGAGTGGATTAAAATAGAGAGGATCCGAAAGGCCTAGGAGCAAAAAGTAATAATAGGGTGTGGTACAGAGAAAGACGCGGATGAATTGAGGAAAAGAATAGAAAAAGAAAAAACGCTAAGAATAGAAAAGGCAAAGAACAAAAATCCGCTAGTAATAGTTAGATATGTAAGGGGGGACAAGAAAGGAGAGCAAGTAGAGGAGGCCATAAGAAGGGAAATGGGAATTAGGAAAGAAAAGGAAACCAAGAACGGTGAGAAAGAAATAGAGGTGATTTTTGAAAGGAAGACAAGGAACCCGCACGTCGCACACGTAGTGGTCAAGGTGACCCCCCGGATATGGCTGCAACTGACAGAGGCGGGGACTCTTCATCTGCAATGGGGAAGTTCCAGAGTAGAGGATCAGTCCCCGCTAATCCAGTGTTCCCGCTGCTTGGACTACGGCCATATCAAGCGGGTCTGTGAGGAGCAGCTGGACAGTTGCAGCCACTGTGGGGGCAACCATTTGTACGCGACGTGCGAGAAGAAAGATAGTCCCCCCAGCTGCCTGAATTTCACGAGAGCCAGTCTGGAAGATAAGTGCCACAATACTTTCAGTGTGGCATGTCCCATTAGGGCCAAATGGGACCGGCTGGCTCGCTCAAAGGTGGCGTATATGTGCTAAGGGCCCCGCGTCAAATCCGGAAAAGACAGCAAAATGCAGTAAGGTACCTACAGTGAGAGACGGTATGACGAGGGAGTCGGCGCACACTACGGCCGACGGCTTTCACCTAGGGGTGTTGAAACTGGGGAAGAATGAGGACCACAGGGTGACAGGAAGAAGTGCAGCCAAAGCGAATGGAGATTGGCTCATTCAACCCCAGAAAGACATCGTGTAGAGATGGCTCTACAGTTGGAACACGTGCGGCCGTGGTGGGCGCCCCCCCCCCCCCCCCCCTCCTTAAATAGAAAACAAAAAACACTAAATACATGGTAGGTACACAAAACACAAAAGATACAAAATAAGCAAAGACAAACAAAGGGAAACAGTTATGGAAAAGTAAATAAAGGGAAATATGACTAAATATAGATGCAAAGACCACATAGCAGGATTAAAACTTAAGTATATAAATAAGTATAAAGGGGAATAAAATATTAAGAATAAAAGAAGGGAGAACGTACAATATAATGCATTAATTAAAATAGGTAAAAAAGAGAGCAAATAAAATAAATGTAACTATAATATTAAATAAAGTATATATATTGAGACAGATATATAAGGGGATAATATGCGTAGTAATAGGAAAAGAAATGTAATAGTATATAAGAAAATAAATGTAATAGTATATAAGAAAAGAAATGTAAATAGAATAGGAAATATATATAAATAAGAAGAAAATGGAATAGTAGATAAGAAAAGGAATGTAAAGTAATAAAGAAAAGCATGTTATAGTAAATAAAAATGGATAGTCAAATTTGGACAAAGAGATGTATCATATAAAGAAAAATATCAAGTAGAAGAAAACAAATGTATAGAGTAAAATACTACGATAATATATACTGTATAAGACATTGTAAAAATATGAAAAGAATGCATTAGAAAATAAAAGAGAAAAGTTGTACAAAAGAGAAAGATTCAAAAAAAAGGAAAAAAGAAACAAAAAGAAAAGAAAGAAAATAAATTAGAGTCGAGCCCATAAAGCTCAAGTTTATTAACCCCCCCTCCAAAAAAGAAAACAAAAACAAAAACAGCAAAGCCTAAAAAAAAAAAAAAAATGTTAACAGATTTGAATTCACCGACCTTCGCGGCCTAAATCCGTGCTGCTCATTACAGATGTAAGGATGGACTTGCTTGCGAATAACATTATGTAGGAGAATTTCTAGGACTTTCGCTGGCGCACAAAGGATAGCAATCGGCCTGTGCTCTTCTACGAGCAACTTGTTAGTGCCTTTGGGGATTGGCGTTACACGGGACACCTTCCATGCTGATGGATAAATACCATAATTCAAAATAAGATTAAACAAATGGCACAGAGGAATGGCAATGGTTTTCCTACACATCTTCCAGAGATTTGCCGGTACACCGTCGGGTCCCGATGACCAACTAGGCTTTAAAGTTTTGATGGCACTCTTAACATCAGGGACAGAAAAATCACTGACATCAATGTGTGCAAACGCTGAGAGGGAGACAGGTGTTGATTCCAGAGTTTGATGGTCCTGAGCGTAGATACTTGAAAAATGACTTGCAAATGCGTTCGCCGCATCGGCGCCAGAGCACTGAAGCCCTTTGTAATAAACAGTAGGCTCAAAACCACCAACGGACCTTAAACTATTCACGTGACGCCAAAAGTTCCGAGGATTGGAACGAAGATTGCTTTCCAAGTTCATGATATAGGTATCGTATGCTACTGATACTCTTATCTTAAGAGAAGCTCGAAGATTCGAAAAACGATCGTAACTCTCTTGACACTTAGATCGTTTCCAAGTTTGATGAAGACTAGTTTTAGTTCGCATATCTCTGATGATGTCGGCTGTAAACCAGACTGGATATCGTCTTACAGATGATTTGGGCCTTCGCTTCTTAGGTACAACTCGATCAAGAACGTAATAAAGAACCTCATAAAATAATTCCAAGGCGTAAGACAAATCTTGGGATTGTAGCACAGTGTTCCAGTCCAAATCATCTACATGTTGGCGCAGAACATTCCGATCGATCTTATAAAAGTTCCAGTCCTTGCTATTGTCTATGTTACTGGATTGCATGGAGCCGCGCTGAACTGTTGTCGCAAGCGTGACGGCAACGTCAAGTGGAGGGTGATATTTGTCTGTGCGCGATACAAGACTGCCAAACTCAGAATTTGCCACGTTTACTGCACAAGCGCACTCCTGTGTCAACACAACATCGAGTTTACCACCGTGAGAATTAATAATGTGATTTCTATCTACCATGTTACAAAAAGACAAAAAGTAACAATAATAATTACTAACATTTAAAGAAGCGCTATTCATATTGAGATCTCCTAGAATGATTACAGGTTTATTTAAATTGTGCATGAAACTCTCGACTCTAGTAAACCATTCCAGATAGATATTATCAGTTGAAGTTGGGGATATGTATACGACACAAACATACATTACTTGAGATTGTACAGTGACAGATGCCCAGAGATCCTCGCCAGACAAGGTTTCAAGATCTTTATGACGGAGCATCGCAACACCAGGCCGTGCTGCCAACATCACACCTCCGCCCCACGATCCACGATCACGACGAAGAATAGTCCAGCCGCTGTTAACTACTTCAGCATCGCTAACAGAGTGGTCTAAATAAGATTCTGTAACGGCAACGATATCGTGCTCAAGCAGCATCAAGCTTGTATTGAAGTTACGAAGTTTCGTCTTCAATCCTCTCACATTTTGATATATTATGTTGACGGTGGACGAAAATCTGGTGACACATCGATGATTTGGTAAATTTGCACGAGCCATGCTGTCACTTCTATCTGTGAAATTCTCGGCGTCGTTAGGACTCACCGCCGCTGCGTTGGTCTGCGCGAAAGGGGCGCCTCCAACACAATTTACAATTTACAATTTAACTCAAATACCTATATTGCGAAAAAGTTAAAATTTTAAACAAGAAAAATATTCAAAATCCTTTAACAATTTAACCCTGAGCGTATCATAAAACGTATAAACGCTAATTGATTTTTGTAAAAAACACACTGGACTGTATGCTTTGAAGCTGGCTCTGTTTTATTAAACAAAACATGTAAAAAAGGTACTTTATTGGAAAAGCATTAGGCCAAAGTGGTTTATAGCTCAATCTCCCTGTGCTATATCGTTCATGTGAGAATGCTTTAATTATTATACATACATATAATTACGACTATTATCACCGAAGGGTTAGTCAGACTATTTAAGCAATGAGGATAGGTTTTTACTAAATAGCGACTGCACATGTGCTTAGCGTGACAGGTGGTGAGCCCATCGCTACTCTATGCTGTTGGATGTATGTGCAGTCTTTAATCCGTTAGTCGCCTTTTACGACACCCAAGAGCAGAGAAAGGGTGGTAGTATTCTTTCACCACTACTCGACACCGTTAAAAATGACCAAACATTGTACAATAATTTTTATGCTAAACGCGCTATTTCAAAACTAAGCTACAGCAACAGGGTTTAACCCTCTCCGGCAGCTGCGAAAATAAATACACGAAAGGATTTATCCATAGTCCATTGGATCGGATGTGGGGTTAGTGGCGTGGAACATACCTCTTCCGGCGATTTTATTTCAATCGTCACAAAGTACCTACACTATAGGGAATGGAGTGTATATAATACTCAATATTTTTATTGCACACCATAACGTTACAAAGGTGTTTTATTATAGGTACAGGTTCATTAAGGGCCCTGTCAGACACACCAATTTCGAGAGGGAAGACTTTTTTAATTAATTTTGAAGCAAATTAGCTAACGTAACATATGAAAGAGAGATAGAGAGAGAGAGAATTATATTTATTGACAAAGAAAAGAAAAAACAAATAATCTAATGACAAACAAAAATATGTGTGATTTGTAAACAATAATATAATACCTATTATTATTATTATTCTCTTTATTTAACATATATCTTAAGTATTTTTTTACAATATTAAATAAAAAAACATATTTACAATATTAAATATTATAAAAACTTTACCTAGGTTGCCACCGGCAGCGGCAGCGGGGATAGACCCAAGCTATCGGTAATTCAAGTCAAGTCAAGTCAAAATATATTTATTCAATAAACTCATTCTATAAGTACTTTGAATCGTCCAAATCTTTTTTAATGTACCACCCATTCAGGACATAATTTTTTAACTGTGGCAAAGAATGGGCGCAAGAAACCACAGCGCACAAAAGCAACGACATTTACAAACAAAAAAAAAAGAATATGTCGTTACCAGGTCAATACAAAATATGAATTTAAAAAATAATAAATGTTGCAATACAAAACTACAATACAAAATAGTATCAATTAAATAAAGACAATTAGAAACAGCTGTTGGAGTGCTTGGAGCATTTCAGATCCAAGCTGTTTTGTCTTCTGTGTAATCTGACACTTTAAAATAAGCTTTTTATAAAGCTTTTCTTTGATTTTGATTTTAAATTTATTAAGATCTAATTTCTGAATATCATTTGGTACTTTGTTGTAAAATCTTACACACAGACCCTTAAAAGAATTATTTATTTTATGGAGCCTAGTATAAGGTAGTGCTAATTTGTTCTTACTTCTAGTGTTTACATTGTGAATATCACTGTTTTTTAAAAACATTTCAGTATTTTTATGAACATAAATCAAATTTTCATAAATGTATTGTGATGCAACTGTCATTATATTTATGTTCTTAAATCTCTCTCTGAGAGAGTCGCCAGCCTTTAGGTTATAGATTGCTCGAATAGCCCTCTTCTGAAGCACAAAGATAGTTTGAATGTCGGCAGCATTTCCCCACAGTAAAATGCCGTACGACATTACACTATGAAAGTAACTGAAATAAACTAATCTAGATGTATCAACGTCAGTTAACTGACGGATCTTCATTACTGCATAAGCTGTAGAGCTAAGTCTATTCGAAAATTTAGCTATATGTGGCCCACTGAAGCTTGGCATCTAACGTGATGCCTAGAAACACAGTGGTGTCCACAGGATTCACATTCTTATCTTTAATTTGTACACTAGTTGTTACTTGCTTAACATTAGGCAATACAAATCTTACACATTTGGTTTTTCCCTCGTTTAAAAGCAAGTTATTTACACTAAAAAATTAGGGCTGCAGAGTGAGGAACCTCCTGACATGATCCAACCTTTTATCGAGAGCCTCTCTAAATGTTGATCGAGGCTCTTAGCTGTAAGGCCGTGTGCCGAAACGACTATCGGTACAATAATGGATGAATCCACATCCCACATGGCAGCAACCTCGTGAGCTAAGTCAATGTACTTACTGAGCTTGCCCTTCTCGGCTTTCACGAGGTTCTCGTCATGAGGTATGGTGATATCAACCAATATGGCATGGCGCTGAGATCGGTCGATCACCACGATATCAGGCATATTAGTGACAATAGTCCTATCCGTGTTGATAGAGCGATCCCAGTAGAGCGTTGCATAACCATTTTCGAGAACTGGCGCAGGTGCGTACTTATAGTACGGCACCTCTGATTCAACAAGGCCATATCGAAGGGCAAGTTGCTGGTGAATTATTCTGGGTAGGTACTTGGTTGTGTCTGTGCAAATACTCTCCGTTAGCAAGATGAGAACAACCAGAAATAATATGTCGGAGTGATTCTCCTGGATGGCCGCATGCCCGACAGATGTCGACCGTACCGTCCCTCATAATATATTTCCGGTAGTTATTAGTCTTGATAACTTCATCTTCAATGGCACAGACAAAACCTTCGGTTACCCCAAAAAGGTTACCGAAACGTAGCCGGGCAATTTTTTAAGAATGTGCATATTACGCGGCGGATGATAAAGAATCTTCTACAGTGCAAATATTTTTCTTTTGATAATACTACCTTATGAATATAAGTATTACAGATCTAAAGTAGTCTATTAGAAACTATATTTGTTTATTGAATTTAGAGAAAATTGTTTTCAAGCATCCAAATTCTAATTACCATTCATGTCCCATTTTACATTTTAATTAAGCTAAATCCCTTTTGAAGAATGTAATAATAGTTCAATATTCTTAGATAGGAATAGTTTCCTTATCCCTATACACAAGTTGTTTAACATAAATAACATAAATGATTAAGAATTAATGCTCTTAAAATATGTCCTCGGATAACTTTATAATTATCGTTTAAAAAATATTCGCCTTAATTTACTACCTTCAAATTAGAAAATTCGTACTGTCTCTCCTTTACTGTCTTGACAAGTTTGCACCTGTCTGCGCTCGGTGCCCGAGTATACTACATCTATCAAAGACCAGAATTTTTGGCACCATATTCAAATCTCTCGTCGTCGTAGTGCTTTTGTCGAAATATCGTCTAATCACCATTTTCCGTGTTTATGGTACATAGACGATTGTTTTTTTTAACTGATACGTTTATTTAAGTTGTTATAATTTCCATTTTTAGGTAAAGTAGGTAAAAATTTTATAATTCTTGTAAAGAACTGTTTAATCAACAAAATGTTGGAAATCCTAATTACCACTTACATAATTACCGTATTTTCCGTTATTCTAAAGTAAATGGTAATGAGTAAATTTTAGAAATGATAATTTTAATATTTTTTTAATTGTGGTTCTTGTGCTGTACACTATCGAAAACAAATACTTATTAGGAAGCTATCTAGAAAGTTCCGTAAAAAAATATACGGAAATCACAGATAGTAAAATTTGCGATTTAAATCCGTATGAATTTTTTATTTCAATGTGTTTTAGTCGCGAAAATTTTAAACTACACTACTATTACACGATAATTAAGTATTTTTGACAGAAATTTTACAATGCAAACAAAACAAGAGATACTAGAGAAAAAGCCTCCTGTTTACAAAAATAATGATTCTGATGATGATTTTAAAAACGGATTTTCAAGTAATTTATAAACATTTTATCAATAATAATCATTAAAACTAGTTTTGTAATATTTTTGTAAGTTTTTTATTTATAAAGGTCTCAATCATGCCTGTCTCAAGGTCTCATCTAATCCTGTGAGTCCATTTTTTAATTAGTTTTTTTAATAAGTTATTATTTTTGTTTTGAGTTGGATGCTTATTTCCAATTGCTACCCAAGACGTTTTGGTTTTTTGTTTCTTTTATATTGATTTTTGTTCATTTCATTAATAGATAATAAATAAGAATTTTTTTGCAGAATTAACCTTTCGTATAAAACAAAATCTTCAGATTAATATTGAAGTGTATATTTTTAGCTATTTTACCGCTTACTTACCAAGAAGTTCATTGAGTTTTGTTTTTTAAAACTTTATTACTTTGTTTAATACCTACCAAGTAAGAAATTATGTTTAAGGCTGATTAAAATATATAGAAAAAAATGTGTTTATTAAAACCGTGTCTTAGTTGATAATTTTGTTATTTCGGATAATTCACTTAAAAAAAATTAAAAAATTCTAATTTTTTTACGACTGTTGATAAGTAAGTACATTTAGTTTGTTAAAAAAAAATGGTTTGCTATATTTTGAAATAATAGTTTAGACTTTTGTCTTCTTGCTATTTGATTTATAATTACCATTTCTCATTACGTTTACCATCATCTAATTACCATTTACTGTAAATATCACTACCATTCACAAAAAAATTAAAACGCTTGTCAGTTAAAAAGTAAAACACTTACATAATTCCCTTGTACAGTTTCTGTAAGGGTATGTTTGCAGCAATGTAAAATTCACTCAAAGAATGCCTTTTGTCACAACTTTTATGCAATCTCCTAACATGAGGCAATATGCGCATTTTAAAAGAATTGCCCAGCCAGTTCATCGAGGCAGGCAAATCTACATCAGGCCCAGTTAGAGCCAAAAATTCCGAAAACACACTTTGCTCAACATTGGAATTTTCCTGAGAATTGAACTCCGGGTATCCAGTCAAGTGCTTGACCACTCTTGACCACCGAGGCGTTCAAGACCGCACGCTCAAGACCACGCTTAGGATTTTATCAGACAGAGAGCGGTCACGCTTCAAGCATTCCGCGTTCGCAGCATTTGCCAGTTGTTTAGGCCAGACTCTTCAACGCTTGACCGCGTGAACGCTTGCTTGAACGCGTGACCGCTCTCTGTCTAAAAGAACCCTTAGCCATCGAGGCGTTTAAGGGCAAGAAGATGTTGATAATAATATCATTGGTTTCATAAGCTTGGTCTTCTATCTGATGGATAGCCAATGATTGTTCTATACATACATACTCGTACAAGTACATATTATAATCACAACTATTATCCCCAAAGAGTTAGTCATAGACTAGGCAATGAGGACCGCAAAAGCAGTCCTCAGCTATAGTCCACTTTTCACCAAATAGCGAACGCACATGTGCTCAGCGTGACAGGTGGTGAGCCCATCACCGCTCTATGCTGTTGGATTTATGTGCAGTCTTTAGTTGGATGTAGAGGTATGCAGACTAAGGCCCGGTTTTCACCAAAGCTGAGAGGAGAGGAGACGAGAGGAGATGTGTTTTGAATAACCAATGAGATTTCGTTATTTTTTTCCAGCGAAGCTAAGCGGAGAGGAGATGTGGAAATAGGTACCGAAAGCTGATTAGTTCTTCAAAACACATCTCCTCTCGTCTCCTCTCCTCTCGTCTCCTCTCCTCTCCGCTTTGGTGGAAACCTGGCCTTAGTCGCCTTTTACGACACCCAAGAGACGAAAAGAGGTGGTAGTATTCTTTCACTGCTACGCGACACGGTATGTTCTATGTCTCATATAATAAACCTTTCTGGGTACACCCTGTATAGGTTCAAATTAATGTTTTGTAATTAGGATTGCATATCCAAGCTCCATTAGTAGAAATGCTCTGTGCGGCCGCAAACGGCAGCCTGTTCCTAACTCCACTTAGGACGTTTTAATTTTAACTGTCCGTTCCCTCGTTAAATCAACAGTTTCGTGTTATTTAGTTCGGACCCTTTTGGTTTATGAAATTGTATGGCGACGATCTAGGGCGAGATAGCTTTCGACCTTTTGCCGGAAGAATAATGTAGGAGTTTCCGACACTGATCTTAACTAATAGTATTTTGTCGACGACACAATAAAATATATTTTTTGTTGCAACTTCTTTCACTTGATCGTGTCAACGGGGTCTTAGATCTCTCTGTATTGAGCTGTAAGCTTTTCCGTCAAGAAGTCTTATTAAAATTAATTGAAAATGTGGGTTTCTTCCTGTATTAAATTTTTGCACAAAATTATTAAAAAAAAAGTATAAGTAGTCTATTTATCCAATTTAAAAAATCGCATTTCTGATCGAACAAAACCATTTTTATATTTTAAATTAAAAACGGTTAAAAGTTATTAAGACAATGTTCTATTTTTATTTTATTTTGTGATTTGTAAAAAATCCACGTCCCTTATATTGTTCTCTGAGGTTTGAGCGAGCACTACACATTGAAATGAAACCCTGCCAAGTAACACAGACGTGCTGAATAAAGATTGATTAAGAGCACTCATCAAGAGCATAAGCTGAATACTAAGCTGAATAATGCCTGAGTACCGTCTATTCAGCTGTTATTCAAGCAAAAAGGGCCCCAATTTTGAATGCTTAACGCTGAATAACATCTGAGTAACAATTGAGTAGGAGCTTAATAATGTTTCAATTAGCTTAATAACTTTTGAATAACTGCACACATTGCTTTTATAAAGCTTTTACAACTCAGTTATTCAGCTACGACGAATTGGTTAGAGTATTCAGAATTTATTAAGCATTTAACTTATTGTTGACATTTATGCAAGCAATATTCATAGAAATTGGGAAAAGAAGAAATAAATTGGGTTCAATAATTTAATGTTGATACCTTTATTTGACATGACGTGAACTTTAAGTTATTCGGTAAGTAAATTTTAATTTACAAGTTAGCGGTCTGCTACATGTTAATTATTAGTGCGCAAGTAATTTTGTCGTGAATAGTACGTGTTTTGTTTTCATTTTTATGACGCGCCTCGCTAATAATCAAGATAATTAGTTGTAAATAGTATTTTTATACAAACATACTAGGTCTGACAGAAGTACTTGTGATGAATTATCTAATTCTAGCCATTTTATCCAACAAAATAACATGACTTGAGTTGGAAACATTTTAGTTGTAAGATTAAAAAGCATTTTGGTGATCTCGTAAATTCCTTGTAAGAATTAATTACAAAGTTTTTAATGGCGATCGATGTTTTGTTTTATAATGCTGAATAAAAGTGAACACATGTTTTGTTACTAAACTATAACTTGAAAAAGAGTAGTCTCTTTACACTTACTTATGAATAACATTTATATAGTTGACCACATTTCTATATTAGTTACTCACATTTTTAGGGTTCTCTAATCGAACGAACAAAAACATTTTATAATGTGTAACTTTCCCATCAGGCTTTCACTAAATTGATTACTTACATTTAAAATCACAGCATCTTTTTTTATTTATTTTTTCGTGAAAAATACTATTATATTAATAGTATCTATGATGTTTAAAAAAAATTGCAAGTTCGTGTGTGTGGTGTGCACTAGGCCCTAGTTTATTTAATCTTTATTGCACAACAATAGGAATTACAAATGGCGGACTTATTATTATATTATTAATTATAATTTATATTTCGTTTCAGAAAAATGACGTTTAAAATAATTTCAACACGTTGTAAGGGTCATTCAGATTTGTGTACTGTGCCGACCCAATGGGAGAACAAAGGACAACTCGATGGCCAAGATATAATGCGGATTTATTAATTAAGTAAAGACAGCAGTGTCCAACCTCGCGCAGATTGGCTTACGATGAAACAAACAAACAACGCAAATAAAACATTTTATCGCAACGTTAATTTTATTTTCTTGTATTGCGATACCTTCTGCTAATAAAATAACCATTTCAGAAATGAAATTTTCTGTATACTTATAGATTTTTAGATCTTTCGGTTTTCCAATCCCAAAATCAGTTATATTTTTTTTGGGGACGGAACCCTCATTATTAAAGGGAAAACACATTACTGCTGATGACACTTGAACAATTACTACTGCTGATATTTAAATATTCTTTTAACAATTTTCTTTCGATATGACTGGTTCTTTACGCTTTTGCCACGACTTTCGATCCATGATTCAAACAACGCATAAAATAAATACGTACAATAATATTCTAATTGCTGGTATTAAGCTATGGGCGCTATATCAATACAAATGTGGTCTTTAATTTGAATAATTTAGTTGAAACTCTTTATTATACTAAAATAAGCTTATTAAAAACACAAATAATATTGTTTATTCAGCAGCTGAATAATTAGTAAAACATAGAATCTTATACAGTTTAAAGATAACGTAAAAACAATTATTCAGGATCAAGCTGTATACCAGAATTATGTAAACAATATTATTCAGAAGGTGATACTTTATTCAGCAATTAGCTGTTTCAAACGCTATAAGCTTAGTACGGCTTTAATAATAGCAGTATAGATTATTGTTAATCAGATAAATGCTGCCGAAGGCACTGTTTTTCAGATTTAAGCCACCTGGAATGCGTAATGCTTAATAACGTCTGTCTAATAATCTTACGGAGATTGGTTATTAAGCGTAAAGAAGGAAAGGACAGAAATACAGAATTTATTAAGCGTTAAGTATTTTAAGGCTCCGTACTCAACCTTATTCAGCTATTCCCAAAGCTCTTACACAAACCATATTCATCTTTGAACTGTTAAAAGTTCTAAGTGTGTAATGTTATCTTGCTTATGTGTTACTTGGGCTTTTTACGGATCAAAACTTGCTTTAATTTGCTAAATTCCATGTACTTACTTACATATCTTAATATTTTTTTTTATTATTTGCGGTGTATAGGAGATGTGTGCGTGTCGGCTATACAGTACACACACTACAGTTTATTTTTAACAATGTAATGTGGTTTTATTAATAATTTCTTAATAATTTTGAGTAAGGAATACATGTTGGATGAGTAAGGAATAAAAAATTAAAATATTGCTGTGGGTTAAGTAAGGAATAGAAATGGGATGAGCAAGGAAAAAAATATTATTGGGTTGAGTTCATGTGGGTTGAATACGGAACAACCCAACTAAACGCGAGTTTTAATACGAAAAAAGTGTTACATTTTAATATACAGTTTAAGTTCTAAACATACAGCAAATTACGGATTTTCCATTTGTCTTCTCATAATTTTGATGTTTATTGTCCAATAAGTAGTCAATATTACTGCATTACGTTTTGGTTCCAGTATCTACTACATGTACGAATATTCAAGGGTTGTTGCACAGATATTTAACAGTGTCGCGTAGCGGTGAAAGAATACTACCACCCCCTCTCTTCCCATGGATGTTTTAAAAGGCGACTAATGGACTAAACACTCCAACAGCGTGGAGCGGCGATGGGCTTACCACCTGCCACGCTGAGCACATGTGCACTCGCTATTTGGTGAAAAGGTCGCTATGGTAGAAGACTGCTTTTAGTCCTCATTGCCTATAGTCTTTGACTAACTCTTCGAATGCAAGTTTTAGAGCTATGAGTTTTTTTATTTTGAGAATAGAAATTATGCATTTTTTTTAAAAAGATGCATAATATCTGAAAAAAAATGTATGCAGGTCTAGTCGAAAATTCTCAAAATTAAAAAAAAATTGTTCGGCAACTATAAAAGATCACGGAACATATATGGGGTATTTCCAGGTACATCTAGATGTCAGGAATCCAAAATAAGATATTTAGTGTCACCGCTTGGGCCACCCTGTAGTTACTAGTGTAGTTAGCGCGTTTATCTGGCACAGACTATAGTTTATTAGATTAGTTGTTATGTCTTACTACAAGTTAGTTAACTGTTTTTATTTTTTATTAGTATTGATGTCAGTGCCGACAGTTTACATTGAATAAATAATTTGACTAGTAGATACTTTTTTTTGACTAGCCTATGACCACGGCCGGCGCAACTCGGTAGAAACGTCGGGTATAAAAGGTATGCGTACCTAGTAGGATGCCTTTATTATGTAGTTTTGCGTTAAAACTCGTTTATATATGTACACATTATAAATTACGAAAGACAACAACTATGACGTATACGTTCTCAGAACAACCCCTGAAGAATTTCGGATAATGACCTTTCCTAACTACGGGTCTAGTAAATCGTTTAGTTAAAATGCACTCATTTGGAACTACTTGCAAGTGGCTGTTTAATTAAACGGAAATTTCACTACATATAACACATTCGATAAAATGATGCGGAGCGATATAATATTGTGCACGTGAATAACCTCATAATTGTATCGGTTGACGCAAACGTTTTGCGCTAAAATGCATACCTCTGGCTTTGGTAATTTAGTCATGAAAATGGCTCCTGCAATTGAACATAGTCAAAAGATAGTAACAGCAGCCTATAAATGTTTCACTGCTGGGTATAGACCTTGTTACATGAAGATTGGACGATGACCTCCGTGGTCGAGTGGTTAGCGCGCCGGGTCAGGCGTCGCGCCATCTCTGAGGTCCCTGGTTCAATTCCCGGTCGGGTCAATTTAGAGAAAAACCGTGTTTCTAAATTGATGTCGGGTCTGGGTGAGGTCGGTAGCGGATTCCCTAAATCGCAATTCGACCAGTTTTTCACTTCGTACACATCGCAAATCGTCTTAGTAGCAAAATGTTTAAATTCTAAATTGCCATGCAGTTCCTTACTTCGTACACATCGCAAATCGTCATAGTCGCAAAATGTCTAAATTACCAGTTTCTCACTTCGTACACATCGCAAATCGTCTTAGTCGCAAAAGAATACTCATCTTGGTCTAGATAATTGGTGTGAGCGTAAAAATCTTTAAATAATTTTTAATTAGGGAGACTGCGCCATAACCCACCACGCGTGGTCAAATGTGGGTTGGTAGGTTTCACTACTGTAAAAGAAAGAGAGAAAAAAAAAATGTCCTTACTTTGTTCCTGTCGGCTCTTCTCTTACAAACTGGTGTTGTGACATAAATTAGTGCTCAACTATTGATGCCACAATTAATATAAAATTATATTGAATCTTGAATCTATAAAATAACATACATCACGACTAATTAACCCCGAATAGTTAGTCAGAGACAGGCAATGAGGACCGCAAAAGCAGTCCCCTACCATAGTCCACTTTTCACCAAATAGCGACTGCACATGTGCTCATCGTGACAGGTAGTGAGCCCATCGCCGCTCTATGCTGTTGGATGTATGTGCAGTCTTAAGTCCGTTAGTCGCCTTTTACGACACCCAAGGGAAGAGAGGGGGTGGTAGTATTCTTTTACCGCTACTTTAACAAAATATTAATCAACATACCTACCATCAATTGTAGTAATCATCTATCAATCTATCAGTCAATCTATATTTATAATAATAAACAAAATAAATCAATTTAAGTAGTATTCCCTAAAATGCACCAATTCAATGTTCATTTTTGGGAGAGCCAATTCCATTTAATCATATTATGTGAGTACCCACTTTGTGTGATGAAAAAGGGAGCATCGAAGTTAAATCAAGGAAGTGATTTGCGTCAATTGCACCCTACGTGTCCCGCATAATGTCTCCGTAGACATAATCCGCGTAGCCGACGGCGTTGTTATATATTGCTACTCATAATAGTATGAGTAGGCAACCAATCAGACTCGTCGACCTACAAGTCAACTGTCCTATTACTATAATAGGGTTTCGGAACAACTGCGTGTTTTGGGAATAGTATACTTGAATAGTTAGTCAATAGAGAGACTTTTGAACACCTGTCAAAACGGTTATTTATTTTTAGTGTGGGTTTAGCGAACTGTTACGTCAATGTTGTTTTATTTCAGTTGAGTGAGTGTCTAGTTCCACTTTTTAGGTTACATGAAAGCAGAGTTGTATAAAAAATTGCTAATGTTTAGCAAAACTGTTACGTTATCTATGTGCGTTATCTAGTTAGTTATGCCTACTTTTAATGTTTATTGAATTATTTGTTGTTGTAATATTATTACATTTTCTTGTTAGTTTTCAGGCTTATAATATAACGGGTTAAAGGTTGTAGGGTAAACATTAAAACAAAATTAAAGACTTTATAGTGCACAAGTCTAGTTACAACTAGCAATAACATTATGGTTTGTTGGAGAGAAATAGAAATATTTGTATTTGTTGTTGTAATATAGCGGTGTTTTTAAAACTATTTACCAGTAACATGGTAGGGATGACTTAATTTCAATATCGGAGACCTTTACCCTACAGTGGAACAGTCATGCAGGCTGTACTTTTACTAGTTAATAGTTACTATTTTATAGTACTATTTTAGTACTCTTTCAATTAGACAATTTCAATCTTTAGCTAGAGCAATGTTTACCAGCATTTTCAAACCGCTCATTAGGCCCGACCACGGTTTTTACGAATGCAAATCTCAGATCCACCCAGGACCAACGGAATCACTAGGTTGTAGTAATCCTTTACTATCAGACGAGCCGTCCGTCTAATTGCTAGACCAGTGTATTAGCGACTACACTGATTTGAACTGAACAATCTTTCTTTTTACAATCGAAAGTGTAAGCTTTGTCTTACCAACTCAGTGCCATAGTCGTTACGTTCCCAGCGGGAGGTATTACATAATCTGGGTATTGATTGTGTTTTTTTAAACGTCCACAAAGCGTCTGTAAAGGCCTGATTTAACATTTTGGGCTAAGACGGAAAGTTCAAGAATTAGACCTATGAGCTACCTGGTGCAAGAGAATCCCAGAACGCTACCATGCACGGGATCAAAACGCTCGAGAGGATGACCACAAATGAGTTGAAAAACCAAAAATGGAGCTATTTTGAACTGGATTCGTACTGCCTAATAAAGGAATTAGTGGAGAAATTTAAGGAGGCTTATCTACTCTGGTTGACTGAAAGCTGAAAAGTAGAGGAATAAAAGGCCGGTGTGATTATAATATATGACTGTGCACGTTTTAAAATAGCAATGATGAGGCCCTGTTCATAAGTAGTTGAGAAATATTTTTATATATCTGTAACGGGTGAGCGCTTGGTCTTATCTTACCTGATGGTAAGTGACGATAGGGCTCAAGGTCGCTTTACCCGGAATCCTCAACTGATTCTAAATGTAAACGCTATCTTCTTCGACTTCTTATCACTTACATACTCCTATAGTCACTTACCATCAGATAAAATTGAGGCCGAACGCTCTCATTAAAAAACAATAGGTAAAAATGTGTTACAGTCTCATAACAAACATTTCTGGCTCGTTGCGCCGAAATTGACTGGTCATAACGAGAACAATAGGCAAAATTCGAATCGCAACAACGTACAGCGCGCCATCCGAGTTGTAACATCATAACGGAACATAACGAAATTTAACGGAGCCTTTAACGATCCGCGTGCAGTTGTCGGCCGAATTAACGATCGTCAGAACGGTTACGGTCAATTAGTCTGCCCAGTTGTAGCCGATCTTTTGGGCTCATTTTAACGGCTGAGACTTAATGTAACAAAACTCGGCCTTGGAGTTTTCTAATTAACCGATCTGCGACTTTTCTCGATTTTTGATGAGCTGGAATGAGGTAGGATGTTTTAAATTACTTTTAAAATATATTAAGCACATTTCAAGAAACATTCTGGTGTACTGTAGAACTGTTTGTCAGTAGCGTTCTCGTAGGCACTTCGCATGGAAATCGAATTAACAAGTAGGTTAAAAAGTCTAAACGGTGTGATACTTCTAAGGGGGAGCCGCGCGATCGCAAAAACTGATTGATTTTTATTCTGCAAAATGTGCAAATCCATCACGCGTCATCAAAGTAAATTTTATTTTATAACAAAAGTTAAAAAATAAAATTTACTTTTTAAAGATGAGGCCGGGTGCCCTGCGAAATATCAATACAAATATTTTCATGTAAGAATTATTGTTTTATGCGTAAAATTAAGAAAGTTGTCAAAAAAATATGTGTTTATGAGTCATTGGATTTATGTATTGTTTGTCATTGTTTAAAGAATTTGTTTCAAATTTCAACAAGGCCACGACCTTGTGCAATGATCAGGCTAACTTACGTAAGTAATTTTAATGTATTTAACTAATTCAGCGCATGGTACGAGTTACTTAAATATACGTAAATTTTCACAATTTCGTGCAGGACCCCCTTAAGTAAACGATTTAGAATATCAGAGGGCCTACTCTCTTTCTCTGAAACGAAATTTCAGCCGGTTTTCGTTTGCTATTTACAGCGGTATCCATTCGTTCCGAAATTTCGTTCATACAAAATAGGTTTGGCATTAAAATTATTATTTTTTAGACAATGAGCTGGGGAACAGTATTTTTATTTATTTATTTTTTAAATATTTACATTTTAACTTAAAATATGATATTTTTTTTTCTGTAGCCCTTCAAAATATTTCACAATAACTTTTTAAAGATTCATAAAAATGACCACCCGCTATTGTTTTTGTGACAATCAAAATTCGCGCGAAACCTGCGGCGTGACGTCATCGGATTCCATTGTCTCGCACGGGTGGCGCGACTTGCGCGACTTCGTCTCATTAATATGTCTGCTCTGAACCAGTGCAGTTGTGCCACAGATTACTTATTAATTAATTGTGCTATGTAATATGTTAGTGCTATGTGCTAGTGTTATGTAATGTAATCGGACGCCCGCCGGGTGCGGGCGGCGAGAGCGGCGGCGGGGGCTATCGGATACGATGACGTCACGTCACGTCAGTCGAGTGCCAGCGAACTAAGCGAGGTAGTAGTGTTTTATGCAATTATTTATGTACAATAACTTTGTAAATACTTTTTGTATCGAAGTGTAATAAAAACTATTGGTTTTAAAATAACGACTTCTATAATGGTATAAAGTAAAAATGAACTTTATTTTCATTTTTCCCAAGTCCATTGTATGAAATTTTAAAAATGATAGAAAGCGCTTTTAATAGTAAACGAAAATCAGCCAAAATTTCGTTTTGTAGAAAGGGAAAAGACCCTCTGGTACTACCTCAGGGCCGGCAAACCTACCTACTCTTTTTCAAGGCCGGCAACGTATCTGCGACTATCAGAGTATACTCTGGTATTGCGGGTGTGCATGGGCGGCGTGATCACGAGACAAATGAGCAGGCAGGTCGCTGATAGCAAGTTTCCCATCAGGTGACCTGCCCGCTCATTTGCTTTCTTACATTCACGACTATTATCACAGAATAACTAATAGTACTACGTACAGAAGGTTCACTCTCAAACGTCTTTCACGCGAAATTGAAACTTACCGTGTGACCCGAGCGTTCATATTTCGTTAAGCAACGCTGACTCGATATCGATTTGACGTTGTGACTTCACAGAGTACGAGTTAAGCGACGACGCGCGACGTGGAGCGTGCTATGGCTCGCGGCAACCGTTACTGCCATACGCCTAGACGGCCTTCTTGGGAGGCGCGTCGGCCGATCGTACCTAAACTGCGGAGTGACACCCCCCTACTATTATCCCCGAAGGGTTAGTCAGAGACTAGGCAATGAGGACCGCAAAAGCAGTCCTTTTCCATAGTCCACTTTTCACCAAAAGCGACTAGCGACTGCAAAATGTACTCAGCGTGACAGGTGGTGAGCCCATCGCCTCTCTTAGCTGTTGGATGTATGTGCAGTCTTTAGTCCGTTAGTCGCCTTTACGACACCCAAGGGAAGAGAGGGGGTGGTAGTATTCTTTCACCGCTACTCGACACGGTTATTTGCCTCCTTTTCACATAACAAAAGGGTGGGGTTTGGTTTCAACTTTGTGTTCAACAACCGCCCCTGTGGTTTAGGTTTCTTGTGGTCCGCAGGTAAAAACAAACTTTTAATTCTGGTTAAATATTTGAAATTACCGCAAAGTAACTTTAAAACTTAATCAGTGTAACACACCCCTAATATTTCTATTAACCAAATTTTATCCGTTGGCAGCGCCATGTTGTTTTCGGCTTACAAGGGTTTCATTTTCCGAATCAAATAGATCGGAATAATAAGAACAGAACGTTGTACATGTATCAAAATAGTAGCTATTAGACGGCGGGTTGTATCCCCGACTACCCCAGGGCTTGGAATGATGAATGGATCTCTCATCTGGTAAGTATAATGTATCCCGTTTCTTATGTTTTCCGCGTTCGTTACATGGTAATAAATACAATGAGCCTGAATCATGAAAACTATGCTGTGCTCAGAATGAGTGGTTTGAGATTGGTGACCAAATTGAAAACGGTGCGTAAGTTAGTGTGTACGAGTAATAGAAAAGAATTTAAATTAAATAAGGAAATTTGAAATGGTGTAAAAACTGGTTTTAGGAACAATTTTTACAATTTACTATCCCACAAGAACAATGATTAGATTTGATTAGTTCTCAGTGCTATGGTTTTAAAGATTTTTATTAAATAAATAAGTACCTATATAAATTTTTCCTACACTCACACCAATTATCTAGCCCAAGAGAAGGTTCGTTATGAAACTCGTTAAATGGTTACTAGACAACGGATAAACATACTTAAAATAATATTAATGTTTTTTTTTAATATATTTTAGCTATTTATTAACGCTTAAATATACTTAAGTAATTTTTTTTTTAAATCATAAAAAAAATTAAAAATTACTTACTTAAGTATATTTAAGCGTTAATAAAATGCTAAAATGTAAAAAAACATTAATCTATAAACGCAGCTTCATCTTAACCGAATGTTCAAATATTTGTAAAAATATTTCTTTCGGATCTCAGAGGTGAAAACTTCTAAGATTTGATGAAGCAATGTTGTCTAAAAAACATAAGCATCAAGCATTGACAAATTTCGACGGTTGAAAGCCAGACCTCGGTAGCCAAGTGGTTAAGGCAGCCGCCCGGAATGCGGAAGGTGCGTGGTTCGATTCCCGCCTGAGGTTGTCGTCTTTTTTCAGTGTTTAAAAAAAAATTACTTAAGTATATTTGAGCGTTAATAAAACCCTAAAATATAAAAAAAACATTTATCATAAACGCAGCTTTATCTTAACCGAATGTTCAAATATTTGTAAAAATATTTCTTTCGGATCTCAGAGGTGAAAACTTCTAAGATTTGATGAAGCAATGTTGACTAAAAAACATAAGCATCAAGCACTGACAAATTTCGACGGTTGAAAGCCAGACCTCGGTAGCCAAGTGGTTAAGGCAGCCGCCCGGAATGCGGATGGTGCGTGGTTCGATTCCCGCCTGAGGTAGTCGTCTTTTTTCAGTGTTTAAAAAAAAATACTTAAAATACTTAAATACATACTTATTATACATAGAAAATACCCGGACCCGAGACAATTTAGAAAAACAATAATTTCTAAATTTACCCGACCGGAGATCGAATCCGGGAACTCAGAGATGGCGACACCATGAAACCGTTGTACAAACTCGACCAAGGAGGTCGTCTTATTATTAATATTCTATTAGTTATCACATTATGATAGACTTTAACCCCTCGTCTTCGTCTAGCAGAGCTGTAGGCTGGCAAATTCGTATGAAGCCTATAAGTAAGTCTTAAGTCTTGAGCCTTAAGTCTTGCATTTTATCCAATCATCTATGGCTACAAAACGCTCAAAATTAAAATAACAATTAGAAAAAAATCCTGACAATTTATTTTAAAGGTCTATTATATTATTAAAATATGACAAAGAGGTCGGATTGGTAAAACGGTACATTTGAGGCCATCTATTCATAGATGTTAGTATGTATTCGAATTTCCAACCTACATGTCCAGCCTTAAAGGTCATATTCTTATTCATAGCTTTTCATATCAAACAACACTGCGATCAATAACATACAAATCGGATTTGATTCATAATTTATTATCAGTCGTAGGTGTTAACAGAATTTAAAAAACATCTGTCAAGTTCACACTTTTAAAGGTTTTATAAGTACAAATGGGATAAATAGACGTTGGCCTTAATATTTACGATTTTGTTAGTAGTAATTATTGTAGAAAGTAGCAGTCTTATTATTTTCAATACATTCTACAAATGCCTTTGGCCCTATTCATTTTATGCAAAACGTGACAAATGCGTGAAGAATCGCAGATGAGTAGCTGGCCGACCTTTAAACTATAATTATACCTTGATAAGATCAAAAGGCGACTAACGGACTAAAGACTGCACTTACATCGAAAAGCATAGAGCGGCGATGGGCTCACCACCCGTCATGCTGAGTACAATGTGCAGTTATCATTTGATGAAACGTGGACTGTATCGTGGCAGAGGACTGCTTTCACGGTCCTCATTGCCTAGTATCTGGTACTAACTAACCCTTTATGTATAAAAGCCGTGAATATGTATGTATCTTTGCAAAACACAACAAGAATTTTAGCGATCAAATCATTTGACCTCATAACCATTATTGCTCAAAGTCTCCCCAACATTTCTGCCAACCACCATCGACGACGGGCGTATGAAGCTGCCGGTGACACGTGTCACGGCTCGCCGCGTCGAGCCTTGTATGAACGTTGCGAGCTTTAAATCTCTGTGCCAAAAGGAAACTTGGGTGTGCAATGTTTATTAATATATTCGAAATCATCATTACCACAAGTATAAAACGTCTACCTCAGATGACTCAACTAAATATAGCATATTGTCAATACAAATAAAAAACCTGTTTTAGAAAATAGCAATTATTTCTTTAGGCTCTTATAACTATGAGAACCTACACGTTACCTACTTATTAAAAAACACATCCTTAAAAATTACATAACATAATAATAAAATAACAGAGGAAAATAATATGAGAAGAAAACTTATGACTAACATGAACAATTTGCCAACCACACGGTCTAACATTAAAAACCATTCATCAAACGGTCTAAACCAATTCATTATCCCATTATGTTATGCAAAATCTGCAAACAGTCTAACTTTTATCCTTTACACAACACGCTTAGTCATTGCAACTATTTTGTTGTTAAACCCGAGTTATTTGAACGGAACATTTTACTGCCACAACTATGCTGTAGTATCGCCTGGCGGCCAAAGTTTAAAGTTGCGCAAAGTTAAGATGAGTGATGAAGATAAAACGTTAGGGAGCCCGCTTTATTCTATTAAAATTGAAGAGGAGTTAGTTTAGAAGACTTTGAAACCTTGAAAGCCTAGAATGATTCAATTAAGCCCAAATACATTAGCTGAAACAGATAGCCTGGTAAGCCTAGATCTAGAAAAAATAACATAACGACTAATATGTCATTCAAAGTCAGTAGGAGCGGCAACTCTCTAGGAGAGAGGGGGGGGGGGGGGCTTTATGTAGGCTGCTGTTTCGTGGGCAGATAGTTGAGATCACCCTCTAAGAAGCTGATGCTACGCTGACGAGTAACCAGATACCACTTTGTGTGATGTTGGCTGAAGCCAAAGCCCTTTATGTAGGAAGTATGGGTGCGAGCGTTTTCGCGAGGAAGTTACCCTTGCACTCGTTGAAAGTCCATTGAATATTCACCGTATTCATGGCGAAAAAACATTAAAATTGCAGTTCCACAAATAAATAAAGAGTAAAAGGGATGACTAATATCTTAATTCCACTGATTCAACAGGCTACGAAGATAATTAATTTTGCTGTAGCTTTTCCAATTAATTCGCCAGCTTGGTGATCACAATGCGCGATGCTCGCCGTCAGGGAATTAAGTACGACAGTTTTGGGAATGTGCAAGTTTTACTCCTTGTTTTGTTGAATGGTTAGCAGCTTTTAGGCCACGGCACGAAATTAACGGTGGCAGAGCGAAGGCGACAGGGCAGCAGCGGCGGCGCCGCGCGACGAGCAGACGTATGAAAAAAGAATAGCATTTCAAGTGGCGTGTACTAAACGGTTGAGAGAGCTAATTTCGTTCACAAGGCTTTAGCGTTTTTTAAGTAATTAAATAACAGTTAAATTCGTTTGAAGTTAGTTGATTTGGATCATTGTACCTAAGTATAAAAAAATTGGAGTAAAGTATGTACTGAATAATTATACTTCGAAGTCGTATCCAATACTTAATGTACCTACTTTAAAAAAAAGATAGAGTTTAAATTGCCGTTAGTTAACGTTACCTGTATAAATTGATTCACTTTTTAATATACTTCACTCAAATTCCTATAGTAAACCACATTATTTCTATACAAATTCCATAAAATGTACTATATTAAAAATTAAATATAAACACTTTATGAAATATCTTTATGCAGTTGCAAATTTAACCCCTCAAACCCCAAGCGGTCGCATGAGACCGCACCTACAAAAACACACTTGACTTTGTACCGTGTTTTCATAGACTTACAGACTATTGAAATGAAACACTTTTTACGGATTAACTCGCGTTTAATTTACTATTTACATAGTTTTTATATTATCCTGACGTTTCGAACCCTTTACAGGGTCCATGGTCACAGGGAGACTGAGGTGTTGGTCGTCTCATAGTTAGAAGTTATTTGCCTACCGTCAATAATTTTTTTTATATTTTACCGGGTGCGTTCAAGTTTACACAATATGAGCTAACAATATTTTTTGGTCTGGCAATGTGTTGCTGTTGGGGCTGGGATTTGATGACCTGTATGATGGGGTCCCAGGCAGGTGGTAAATTCCAACCATCCTCTCTATTGAAATTACGATGTTTTTTAATTTCAATAGCCTCGCGTATCATCCTAGGGATGAATCGTTGTTCCTTGGCGAGTATTTGAGGTTTGTCAAATCTGATGTAATGGTTGGGTCCCTCGAGAGCATGTTCACACACTGCAGACTTATTTTCGCGCCTATGCTTGACGTCGGCTATATGTTCTTTTACGCGGGTTCCTACACTTCTCTTTGTTTGCCCGATGTATGAGAGCCCACAGTCGCAGTCCAGTTTGTACACGCCTGCATCTTGAAGGGGTATATTGCATTTGACAGGTCGTAAGAACTGGTTGATCTTCTTTGGCCGCTTAAAGTAAGTATTGATTGAAGCTCGCTTCAAGATGTGACCAATCTTGTCAGTGACGCCCCTCATATATGGAAGTACTGCAGGTTGGCGCTCGACTGTGGTTGGTTTTTTGCGTTTTTTGTGACAAAGCCGCGGTACTTGCAGTTTGTTATCCTGTAGTACATGCTTGACATGCTGAAGTTCAGCAGCCAGGTGTTGGGTGTCACAGATGCCGCGTGCTCTCTGAAACAAAGATTTCCCTACAGTAGCCAACTGTCTAGGATGGTGGTGAGAATCACCATTGAGGTACCTATCTGTATGGGTTACTTTACGAAACACAGTGTGGCTCAAACTATGGTCAGGATTCCTGATGATTAAAGTGTCCAAGAAAGCTAACTTGTTGTCTGCCTCTAACTCCATTGTGAACTGTATTTTAGGATGTATGGAGTTAAGATGACTTAGAAAAGCAGATACTTTATCAGTTGGTAAGATAGTGAAAGTGTCATCTACGTACCGCTTATAGAACCTTGGGGTTACGGGTGCTGTGATTAGGGCCCGCTCCTCGAAGTCTTCCATGAAAATATCGGCGACAACGGGTGATACAGGGGACCCCATAGCAACACCCTCTATTTGCAAGTAGTAAACTTCATTCCACAAAAGGTAGCCAGATGTTAGACAATGCTCTAATAGTACTGCATATTCGTTGGGCATATTTTGTTCAACTAGTCTTTTCTTGGTAATTTCAATGCAGTCCTGTACTGGTAGACATGTAAATAGGGACTGGACATCAAAACTAACCATGGTTTCATTGTCAGCAAGATGTAGGTCTTTAATATCACTGACAAACTGGTAAGAATCCTTCACATAAGCTGTTGTATTACCTCTTAATGGGGAAAGTATTTTTGCTACATGCCGAGCCAAACGGTAAGTTGGTGAGTCGATCTGGCTTACAATCGGACGTAGCGGAGCCTCAGGTTTGTGAATTTTTGGTAACCCATACAGTTTAGGTGGTTTAGGGCAGGAAGGTATTAAATAATTAGTGTCTAGATTTAACGTTTCGGAGTGTTGTTTGACAAGATCACTGGTTTTCTTTAATATTTTGTTAGTTTGATCGCATTTAACGCGTTTGTAGGTCTTGTCATCTGATAAAAGTTGAATTATTTTTTCGTTATAATCTGACGTATCCATAATTACCGTAGCATTACCCTTATCAGCACGAAGGATGGTTAATTCTGGCTTAGCTCGCAGGTTCTTTAGGGCGAAGTATTGATCTCGAGGAAGGTTGGATTTTGGCACTTTGCTCCGGCGCAAGACAGACGATATGTCTTGACGTAGTGCTTCAGCATCAGCCTTCCTAATATTATTTTTAACTAAGCAATCCTCTACGTTACTAATGATGCTTTCATACGGTATCCTGCGAGGGGCTACGGCGTAATTAAGCCCCTTTTTTAAGTGTTTCATTTCAATGTGTAGTGCTCGCTTAAACCTCAGAAAACTTACAGACTATTTTAGTATGAACAAGTTTGGTTATTTCGGTTCTGTTGTTCATCTTATGTATTGTTATCGCACAATATAGCATAGTCTATGCTCCATTCTGTCAAATTTGACGTTGACAGTTACTGTCAAAAAATTGTCAAAAAAATCCAAGAGTGAGTGGTTAAGAAATTTTTTTATACAAAATCAGTAAACTTTAAACCTAATAAATTGAGTATTAAAATAAAAAATTCTTATTCCGCTGCTCGTAAAGCTAAACGGACTGAATATTCCTCAGGGGGCGTATGTATATGGAATGCGATAACTCAATCTCGTGTGGGGCCAAATTGCATAAATATCCCCTTCCGGGGCAGGAAATGTGATTTGTGGCGATTGATATGAGTGAGGTTATCTTTATGGCCCTTGTTATGGTAATTGGGGGATCAATACGGTCGTGACGTTTGGACATAAGACGATGGCGGACTTTAGCTTTTTACAGTGTTAAACGATGACGATTTTTTCTATAGTATACAATGAAGTCTATCATAAGTTCTATCTGTGAGAACCTGTAAATGAACCCTGTCTGTTAAAATATCAATTCTTGTGTATTACATAAAAAAAATTAAATGTCAATTCTTGTGTAATACTTGGCTGTTATTCTTACTAAAAAATGTGTAAACAAGTAAATAATAAACATGTTAACCCACTATTGTGAACCGCGTCGCATAACGGTGAAAAAATACTATCAACCCCTCCCTTCACTTGGGTGTCGTGAAAGGCGACTTACGGACTAAAGACTGCACTGTTACTCTGAGCACATGTGCAGTCGCTATTTGGTGAAAAGTGAACTATGGTAGGGGACTGCTTTTGCTGTCCACATTGCCTAGTCTCTGACTAACCCTTCGGAGATAATATTCGGTATTATATGAACCAATATTGTTGGCAACTACATAGCTAGCAGTCTAGCGCCTAGTTGTCTGTGGACTAAGTTTATTTTACGCGTGGACTAATGTTTAACCCACAGGAACGTTTGATTGGAATAATAGTATTATTTTTCCTTTTCTCTACCCATGTTAAGTGTATGCTTCGCTTTGATCGGTTGAGTCTGTGGTTAAAGCGAGAAAGCGTAACGAACAAACAAAGTAACTTTATGTATAATATTAGTTAGCATCTTTTTTACATATTTTATTTGTTTATCTTTGAAACCAGGGCATTGTTCTGTATTAAGAGAACACGTTGGAAGAAAAAAATTCTAGGTTATTTTTAAATAACATATTATTATTATCTATTAGACAACAGGATGGCTGGGTTCCTGTCACATGGAAAAAAACATGAAGAAATAATGTTTTCACATAACATGCATTCTTATGTTTTATTTAATTTGGACATAATTCGATGGACGATTCGTAATAAAGAAAAAAAATATCATCACTAACAGCCAAAGACTCTGGTTTTGTCCTCCGTGTCATCAGCCTATAAACGTCCCAGTGTTGGGCACAGGCCTCCCACATGGACAATAAAACGTGGAGATATTAGGCCATAATCCTACTAATAATAAAAATGCGAAAGTTTGTAAGTATGGATGGATGTTTGTTACTCTTTCACGTAAAAACTACTGAATGGATTTGGATAAAATTCGGCATACAAATAGTTTATAACCTGGATTAACACATAGGACACTTTCTATCCCGATATTTTCACGAAAACGGGAACCACGCGGGTGAAACCGCGAGCGGCCGCTAGTATTACATATAAAAAAGATAATACGAGTATGCATTATATTTAAAAAAAAACCTAGATGGTTGAATATAAGTTCATGTCATACGGAAAAAAAAACACATGAAGAGATAATATTCCACCCAACACATACTTTCTTTGACATATCAAACATGTCTTGTTAATACAAAGGGCTGACATGCTGAAGCAATGTCAGTTAACCATAAAAAGAGACAATACGAAATGTTATCCTTTGATTTCCCCATTCATTCCTACAACGAACAGGAAAACGCTAAAGAATTCCTGTTGCTCATTATAAAGGAAAGTTCAGCAATAATTATAAGAATGAAATCTAGCAAACGGATGTGGTTGGGAGCAAGCGTATTTGTTTACTCCTACGGTACCTTTTTCAGCCGCAGGCGATTCCGCGCGCTTGTTTGGTTTCCAGTCTTTGTATTAACTGTTTGAGGGGTCAAAGTTGATTCGAGTCCCTCAGTTTGGTGCACTCTTTATTCTGGAGAATTAGTTTTGGATAAAGAAGTGCTGCAGCTGCCGTTTATTTGACGCTTGATTAAAGCATTGCAGAAATTGGCTTCACTTTTACCGCGTCCATCTTTTTTGGAAATGTTAATGATGTCCAATAAATCTATATTATCAGCTTATAATGTGCCTCCATTTAGGGGTTGCCCCGCGATCGCAAAAACTAATATAAATCTCTTGATGAACTAAGCAAAATCAATCATATTGATATTTATAATTAGAACAATTCTGCTTTGAAGTTTCAGACCTACTAATTTAATTAGAGTAATGTCTTTATTCTGCGAAATGTACAAAACAATCACGCGCTTGGGTAAAAAATTAAAATTTTCTTTTTAAAGAAGGGGTGCCCTGCGGAATATCAGTACAAATATTTTCATGTAAGAATTTTTGTTTCATGCGTAAAATTAAGAAAGTTGTCAAAGAAAAATGTTTTTAGGAGTCATTAGATTTATGTATTGTTTGTTATTGTTTAAAGAGTTTGTTTCAAATTTCAACAAGACCATGACCTTGTGCAATGATCAGGCTAACTAACATAAGTTCTTTTAATGTATTTAACTAATTCAGCGCATAGTACAAGTGACTTAAAAATACGTAAAATTTCACAATTTCGTGCAAGACTCCCTTAAGTATTGAGGTTGGTGATTACAAACTTATTATAAAGTGCCAGATTACACAGAAGACAAAACAGCTTGGGTCTGAAATGCTCCAAGTACTCCAACATTTTCTAATTGTGTAAAGGCACCATATTTAATTAAACTATTTACATTCAAATTCATATTTTGTATTTTAATGACCTGGTAACGACATTTTTTATTATTATTAAATAAAATATAAATATAATAAATATATTTATTAAATAAACTCAATTAATAAGTACTTTGAATCGTCCAAATCTTTTTTAACCTACCACCCATTTTGGACATCATCAGAATGGGTGGTAGGTTAAAAAAGATTTGGACGATTCAAAGTACTTATTAATTGAGTTTATTTAATAAATATATTTTGAGTTTGACTTTGACTTTTAAACCCGAGCATCAAATCATTAAAGGTAATGAAACCTTAAGAAAACTTTTGTCTGTCTACTTGTTATACTTGCGCTCATGTGTTTCCAATCACTACAACCTTTTTTAAGGCAAAGAGTGAATAGGCATCTCTTTTGTAAGCATGCAACACCTTAGACCACATCCTGTTCACCAAGCAGGTTGGTGGTCAAATGTTTGCTTAGTTTCATTTAAAAAAATAAATAAACATATTAGAATAAAAATAAAATATCCGATTATAAAAATCCAGTCCATAAAAATAACTTCAAACAGTACTACTGTTTTATGCAACTGTCTCTGAATTGTTCCGTACCAATAATCCTAAACAAAGAAGTTAATTAAGGAAAAAGTTGCGCCTTCCACCCACCCAATTCATTACGTGGTCTCGTATCGAAGTTTTTGCTTCATTCTCCTGAACTAGTCTCCGAGAATTAATTCTCTTTTTTTATGCTTTTTGTTCGCTAATTTGTCGGAAGCTTGATGGCAACCAGTAACATGAGAAAGTAATGTTAGAAGCGATAATTGAGTCTGGATAATACATTTATAAGAGATACGACTCAGAGTTATAACAGTCATTCATACTAAGTCGTATTTATTTTTATGAAAAAACGGTATTTTTACCGTTATGTTTTATCGTATGTTTGATTTGTTTTGAGTCCCCGATATTTCGGCACAATTGCATGCACCATGATCACGGAGTAACTCACGGAGTTACTTCCGTTTTTTCATAAAAATAATTGTAGTGACCATGAAAGTCTAAAATGTTAAGTCGTATTTAGATACAATAATAATTATGTTCTATTGTCTTAGTATACTTTCGTGACAGAGTATTTCGACATTAACTTAATAATAATTTCCTCGTGTGTTTAAGGATTTTTTTAATAATTAGTTGTGGGTAACTCTGGCTGAATTCAGCCACCTCACAGCCGAGTGGTTTTGGAAAATGTAGACGAAAATTTCAGGATCAGGATTCGAACCTTTTGGTGGGTTGTAGTAAATTATGAGGCAAAGCAACTGTTTGGACGATTCAAAAGCACTTTTAAAAACAGTATATTTAACTTTCACTTTGACTTTTAACATTCCGGGTCAGGAGCACTACCAACTATGCTATCGTAGCTCTGTCCAGACTTCGCAAATTTTCAACGCTTGCTCTTTTTCAATAAAAGTAAAAGGTGCCTTTATTCTATGTCAACAACTAAGTCATCGACCTTAGAATAATAACGCTATAGAAACCAAGTTCGCGCGCCTATTTTGAAGCACATTAATTGGAGCCAGAAATGGCACCAAACGCCGGACCGCTCCGTAGTGTTCAATGTCACAGCGCGCCGAACGTGTCTCGCGAAAACAAAAAAAAAATGACGGTTTGTGCAGTTAAATTGTGTCACAACACATCTGAAAAACAAAAGAAGTGAAATAACATCACTTTTCACAGGTAAGCTTTCAGTATTTCATAGTATCTTGTAGTTAATTAGGTCAAAATATAAACGTACTGCAGTTTGATTCTCTAAGTTAAAGCCTCGGTAGCAGCGGCTGCCGCAGTGCTGTCTCTTTCATATTCATAGAATTGGAAAGAGACAGCAGATCACGGCCATGCGCGCACGTCACGCGTGTGTGAATCGGTTTAGTGCTTCATTTTTGACAGAGCGCTTGTATGAAGACTATCTTTCTATAGCGTTATTATTCTAAGTCATCGACATATGACTTTAACATTTTTACAAATATTAAACATGATTTAAAAATTAGGCAAGCTATATTTATTAATATTTGTTTCTATATTTTAACGCAAACTTTGGTCCGAACAACGTAAATCCTTCGACTAGCGTTTTTGCGAAAATAACCTTGTTGTAGGCACGTCCGACAGACGAAGTACGAAGTCATTGAATCATAAGTAAGAGCTTTAAAACAAGAAGACAATTAATAACAATAATCGTTCATATCTGAGTGACTTGTTAATTTCAAGTTTTCGCTTTATATCGAATTTTCCTTGTTACTTAATCGGATTGCCTGAACGAAATCCGCCCTTCAATTAATAAAGTTTCCATGTGGAAGGTGAAAAGCTTTGGACTAATGGCTTGTCGTCGAGTTGGCTGTGTTTGAATAATTAACTTCTAATTCTGTATTTATCCCTGTAATCATCAGCGTATCAAATGTGGCTGTCAGTTTTGATGTTGATAAAGTGATTAATTTTTAATACTTTATAAAGCGTTCGCTTCAACTTAAACAAGTTATTATAAATACCTTTTGTGTTTATTATCAGGGTGTGTTCTCTGCTTTCTCCACGGGAAACGGACGTGAGGTATGTATGTATAAACGTACGTAAGGAACAGTGTTGTTTTTTTATATACATTTTACGTCACATTTATAACGTGTCTACATAAGTTAAGTAAACTTATAAGATCTAAATTAATTTAGTATGTTGTATATTATAATTTATATTATGCTGTGACCCTCAAAATCAAGTGTCACAGAATTGACCCATATGTGAAAACTTCAACTGTCTAACTGTCATGGTTCACAAGATACAGCCTGGTGACAGACGGACAGACGGACGGACAGCGGAGTCTAAAGGGCCGTGCGTTGTAGGTAGGTACTACTAACTGACAGGCCGATACCTGCCGGCGACCTGATCGTCTGTGGGGCCCTTTAGTAATAGGGTCCCATTTTACAATTTGGGTGCGGACACACCACCCATTAAAAACAGTCCACCCATTAAGACGAATCAAACTCGACGCGGTTGTGTCGCTTAATTACAGAGTTCCTATGAGCACCTTCCAGCTCCATCATCAGACCCTGGTTACCATTGAAAGACAAACTACTCGTCAAGACGATTCAAACGAGCCCAAACTCGATGGGGTTGTGTTGTTTCATTGCGAAGTTCCTATGATCACCTTCCAGCTTCATCATCAGATCAGCACCATGTCATAATATTGCATTGTCATGCGATTTACACATGTATGCAAAATTTCAGCTCAACCGGTAACCGGGAAGTTAATCAAAATTGAGTTGCAAAATTACACCCGAACAAAAGACATACATACATACATCGCAAGTTAAATAAAAGCTTGTAAAAACAAGTCCTCACGCGACCATTTTGTGATCAATATTATACCGCACTTGATATAAAAGTTAACCCTGAAAACAGGTACACGGGTAAAAATTGGCCAAAACACTCAAGATTCAGCCAGCTGTACAAAATGGCTGTGTCAAGATGCAGCGGGCTCCCCCACTATCGCCGACGCGTGTTTGTCACTCAATAAAATTTATATTAGGGTCCCGACGACCGTATTGAATTCTGGCTCGGGTGACGTGGAAATACGGTTTACATGCGGCGTGGGTGTTGCGCGCAATTGAATATAGAAAATGTGGCAACTTTCTTTCGGTACTTACATAATTCTCTCGATTTTTTGCCAACACTTTTTAGTAGGTATATTTTAATGAAACCGTTATCGTTACATGTAAGTATCTATTTAATTAATGTTTTTTTATATATTTTAGCGTTTTATTAACGCTTAAATATACTTAAGTATACAATTTTTAAATACTGAAAAAACACGACAACCTCAGGCGGAAATCGAACCACGCACATTCCGCATTCCGGGCGGCTGCCTTAACCACTTAGTTACCGAGGTCTGGTTTTCACCCGTCGAATTTTGTCAGTGCTTGATGCTTATGTTTTTAGTCAACATTGCTTCATCAAATCTTAGAAGTTTTCACCTCTGAGATCCGAAAGAAATATTATTATAAAATATTATAAAGAAATAATATTTGAACATTCGGTTATGATGAAGCTGCGTTATAGAGGTTAAGGCAGCCGCCCGGAATGCGGAAGGTGCGTGGTTCGATTGCCGCCTGAGGTTGTCGTCTTTTTACAGTGTTTAAAAATTTTACTTCAGTATCTATTTAAATTTATATTTATAACTGTTATTGTTACCAGCCTATAAACGTCTCACTGATGGCCTTTGTACCCGCACATAGGGAGATTGGGCCATAACCCACCACGCTGGTTGGTGGGTTTCAACGTCTTTGGCATCAGGATCTCGATAGCGCTATGACACATTTTCGGTTTACGAACTTGCCAGTTGAGTGACTTTTGAATTCCAGATCCCAGGATATGTGACCAAATTAGAAACATCTTGAACTCCTCCGTGCTTTGGAAATACAACTGTAAATCCGGTCCCAGTTGTATTTAAAAAAACAAGATCTTTTCTATTCTTAGCGAGAAAAGAGCATGCAGTTGTACTATAGAGGTTTTAATTTTATTTATAGAAATCGTTTCGGTCTGAGGTCGGTTGAGCTCGAGGGAGCCATCTGTTGGGGCTCCAGGGCCTAAGGAATCTTCACCGGACATATTTTTGTGTTTCCGGTAACAGTAATCGTGACACTGATGTGAAAGATGTTTAATTGAAAGAAACGACACTGTGCTTATTCTCTTTGTTTATTTTTAGAGTAATTAAGTTTTTGTTAAAAGTTATTTACAATTAAAACAGATTTGAAGAGCCTGGTATCAGCGTTAGCAACATTTTAAAAATTCATATTTTTTTGTCGACGTAAAGTGTTTTTGGTGGATTAGGGTCAGCAATGCCGCCGCGAAGATTAATAAGCTAAAGTTACTGATATCATTAGCATACCTTAGCACTAAAAAAATTAAAAACAAAAATTCGGCATTCCCGCACATCAACCATTCAGCCCCAAACTAAGCAAAGCTTTTACTATGGCGAATGAATAACGGATTAATATGAATATCCATGACTCAGTCATCACACAAACCTCTGTTCCTTGCGGGATTCAAACCAGATAAAATTAAGCGTTAGAAATTAATAGGTTGTATAATTCAGTAGTAATTGTGATGAGCCACCTACTCAATTCATTGTGTGTAGTCTTATGTACTCCCCTGGCACGTCGATTAGCATTTATAAATATCCATGACGGTCACTAATTGCTCATGCTCATTACACAAACATTCGCTCGTAGCGGAATTCAAACCAGATATAGTATGCGATGCGTTATAAATTCATAGGTTTTGTTATTCTGTAGTACTTGTGAAAAGCTACTGAATTCATTTACTTGTTGTCTTAGGAATTCCCCTGGCACTTTAATTAGCATTAATAAATATACATGACTCGGTCACAAATTGCTTGTTCTCTTCATACAAACGTTAATAAATATCCATGACTTGGTCACAAATTGCACGTGGTTATCATACAAATATTCGCTACTAGCGGGATTCAAACCAGATAAAATATTATGCGTTAGAAGTTAATAGGTTGTATAATTCAGTAGTACTCGTGATAAGATATCTACTGAATTCATTGTTAGTAGTCTTACGTATTCCCCTGGCACGTCGATTAGCATTTATAAATATCCATGACTGGGTCACAAACTGCTCGTGCTCATTACACAAACATTCGTTCGTAGCGGAATTCAAACCAGATATAGTATGCGTTATAAATTAATAGGTTGTATTATTTCTGTAGTACTCGTGAAAAGCTATTAAATTCATTTATTTGTTGTCTCACGAATTCTTCTGGCACGTCAATTAGCATTAATGGTAAATATACATGACTCGGTCACAAATTGCTTGTTATCATCACATAAACATTAATAAATATCCATGACTTGGGTCACAAATTGCTCGTGCTTATTACACAAATATTCACTACTAGCGGGATTCAAACCAGATAAAGTAGAATGCGATGGAAATTAATACATAAGCACACATACATAATATACACATAATCACGACTATTATACCTGAAGGGTAGTCAGAGACTAGGCAATGAGGACAGCAAAAGCAGTCCTCTACCATATTCCACTTTTCACCAAATAGCGACTGCACATGTGCTCAGCGTGACCACCACCAGGTGAGCCCATTGCTTTATGCTGTTAGATGTATGTGTAGTATTTAGTCCATTAGTCGCTTATACGACACCTAAGGGAAGAGAGGGGATGGTAGTATTATTTCACCGCTACGCGACGCAGTTAGAAATTAATAGGTTGTATTATTCAGTAGTACTCGTGAACAGCTACTAAATTCATTTGTTTGTTGTCTTACGAATTCCCCTGGCGCGTCGAGTCGCATCCGTGCACGGTAATCTGTCATAGAAATAGTTGTCTGCCGCGCTCAGATCAGTGTAATAACGCCGCCGAGTCCTACGATACAATGTTACGTGAATTTTACATTCTATATCATGTTTTAGGGTTGTCACTATACATAGTATACAGAAGATATTGAGTTTCACGAAAATGGTTATAAAATAAGTTTATCTCAATAGTTTTTTAACACTTTTTAAGGATTAACTCATGGATTAACTCGCGTTTTTTAACTATATATTACTATTTTTTTTTTATCCTGAAGACGTTTCTATACCCTTTACTGGGTGCGTGGTAAGATATACTACGGACAACAGACATATTCTGATGTTTCAATTCAGTGTGTAGGTAGCGCTTATCACAAACTTTTATGTATGTAGAATAAATTAAATTATGAACCAAACTGAATATAAAAAAACTTTCTTCACAAAAATTAAATATAAAAAATATTCTTCCCATTCCGCTCGCAATATCATAGGAAGAATTAACCAGCCTGCCACATGTTTTATAATGCGAACCGTCAAAAAGGCGGCCAGACGTGTCAGTGTTAATACGTCTTTTATGGGAGAGCTCATTGCCTCATCAGTGGGTGAAAAGCTTTTTACCGCGGTGCTACCGTGGAAATGGGAACTGGCATTTTTCATTTTTTCGTCGGCAACCCTACGCGCAGGTAATGACAGCGGAACGATGACGCATGGCAGAAACGCCATTCAGCTCGCATTTGCAACGTCATGACAGATAAGCGAATGGGAGCGCTTCGATCGCGCGCGAGCGATAAGCTGTAGCGGTTTCGGGTTGCGATCAGTTTTTACGACACACGGATATTGAATAGTCTGAATATTAACTCTGAATTTTCAGAATACACGGCAAAGGTTATATTTAAGTTATCTGTAAATGTTCGAGACAATTAATCGTTGGCGATATTTTACGCTGCACTCGTGCTATAAAAAAATATATTTTAAAAATGTCGACGTAAAAATGAGATTAATATTATATTATAAGATACATTTATTTAAATTTTATCTCCTCCCGTAATCATTTCAACGTTTTGAAAGAGGGATAGTAGGTAATATTATTAAAATCCCTAATTCCACTTTGGTGAAACTGTAGGTGAAATTTAGTTAGTAGCTAATAATGTTAGCCAAGCTTGTCGTCATCACCAGCCTTTAAACGTCCCACTGCTGGGCATAGGACACATGGACAGCAGCACACGGGGAGGTTGGGCCATTGCCTACCATTCTGACTCATTCTCACTTTATGCCTTTTTTATGAAATATAAATTAAAATGTGGCAAGTTTAGACTTGATAGAAACCAACATTTAATATATAGATTTAAAAACAATTGAAAGTGGTTTGTAATTGTAGGTAGCCGAGGTCATAGAACGCAATCTATACAGGGTCTAAAATACCACACTCTCCTCTGTCTCCAAGATTCCAGGTGACAATGTTCTAGTCAGGCCCGTGCCAGGCCTTGCGCACTCCGCGTAGGTATGAAGCAAGTAGCCGACCGGACGGACTCCCGCGAACAGCTGCAGTCGTTAGAAGAGATAAAAGCTACGCGATAGTACGCTATAGAAAGAGAAGCAACTTCTAGGTGAATTTAACTGTAGGTAAGGAAGCGGTGTGTGACCTGAATTGCACTTTATTGTGTCTTAGCAAGTGTCGCTATTTATTAAAATGACTTAGTGGAGTGAATCTTCTGTACTTGTACTATGTATTCTATGCCCGTGCTTCAGAATTGGTTAAAGTGGTAAAGGCTCAGTACCTATAACACCGTTTCGAGAGTATCAGAAATTTTACAGAAAAGGTTTTCTCTCGTGCCTTGTAAACTTTGAGACACATTACAAAGTAAAAGCAGTGATGAATGCAAATGTCTCTATAGCGATGTAATTGCGTATACCCATGGTTGGCAACTTTTCTCTGCGGAATGGAAATGTTTCCGACTACACTCGATCGTTGTTCGATGTTATTCAATGGCGAAGTGACGGACTAAAACGGTGGTAATGACGCCATCGATATTCAATTGATCGGAATGACACTTTTCATGCTTTTCTCTTTGTACAACTGACGTCAATCGTCGTCGTCGTAGAACTCAGGAAGATTGCTGACCCGATCGCGAAGCGTTGTAATTCATCGCTCTCTCTTACTCGCTCAATTGACACTAGCTGTCACATCACCTTATCACGTATGTTTAAGTGGGACTATTTTACAAAGTTTTTTTTTAGCTTGCAATGTAATGTGACGTGCGTTCGGGTGGAATTTTGCAAGGAAGATTTGAACCACTTTCCGTGGACAGATCAGCCTGAAATTAGGTAAACCTTCGTAACTTGAACTACTACAAAATATGATAAGTACTATGGAGCTGGTCTAATGATGCTTTCGGGAGGTGGTTATAGGAACTTTGCAATTATACAAGATATACCCGCCGTATTTGGGCCTTGACAAAAGCTATAACCTCGTTTTGATTCATCCTAAGGGCATGCCGTATCTTTCCCTTTTACTTATACGAGTATCTATGTTTGAAATGCAAGAAGTCTGGTGGAAGAAATCGGACTAGGCAGAATGAAAGACGACCACCCTAATATGTATTTCGCAGCAGAGCAGTATTTGTTTTGAATTACTGAGTTTCGTGCAACTAGATCCAGTGAAATGTCAGGGCAGAAACAGCTGTTATTTTTATGCTTATTCCGATCTCTCCCATACAAATGCATTATATACCAACTACCAAATACCATACATAATAAATACAATTAATATACATTACAATACTTGTAAAATTGTAGACATCAAAATAAAGAGAATGTTCTTGTACACTTCATTATCACTGCATTGCGTATTGTTGTGACGACATGAATGAGCAAAGCTTTAAAATTAATTTGCCCTTTGTTTGACACGTTAATCTCACAGGCTTTATGAGCAGATACTATCGTTAATTACCAACGAGCGTGCAGCATACAATGTTGTACATCAGATCTGAATATTATCCTTATTATACAGTTTCAATAGTTAGAGTGGCGTAGCGGTGAAAGAATACTTCCACCCCGTCTCTTCTCTTGGGTGTCGTAAAAGGCGACTAACGTACTAAAGACTGCACATACATCCAACAGTATAGAGCGGCGATGGGATCACCGCCTGTGTCGCTGAGCACATGTGCAGTCGCTAATTGGTAAAGTAGCCTAGTCTCTGACTAACCCTTCGGGGAAAATAGTCGTGGTTATGGTGTATTACACAAGTTTATTATGGAAGATCGTAAACTGCTACAAAGCTGAGCTAGCCCTCGCCATCGCACCACTTCTTGGAAACCCAATATTTTTACTATATATGTAATGTTACTACTGTTTAGTGTGTAGTTCATAATGTACGATTGCATATTGTTAAGTTCTCAAATAAGTGACATGTATGTCTTCTTGAGAATAAAGTTCTATAAACTGGATTATATGTATGTGTGTATGTATGTTAGAGCCACAGAACAGTTATATAGAGCTGTGTAGTAGAGGCTCATAATTAAAGTAATATTAACCCATATCTTTTCTAGGGTGTTATAAAAGGCGACTAACGGACTAAAGACTGCATTATCCAACAGCTGAAAACACTGGTCATGCTGAGCACATGTGCAGTTGTTAATAAATAACAATATTTTGGTCTAGTAAATTGGTGTAAGCGTGTGAAAGTAATATTTTGGAAGGATCTGTTCACAGCAAAAATATGTGATACTGAGAAGTCTCCCTGTTAAATGTTATTTTATTTTATGTTACTGTATTCGCGGGTCAGAAGACACCGGCCAAATACAGCAGAGTAAAGAAAGGCAGAGTAAAGAAGGTGGATAGGTCTGAAGGCTTACCTGGGATGATGAGGCAGGAGACGGGAGGCAAGCTGGCGGGCGGCGATGTAGGCGATTTAATGCACTTTCACTGCACTTAACCACAGGCGTTCACTTCGTTTGTTTGGGTAACAATCAATAAGGGCAGTTCCAAGGCGACACCAGAGCGCGTATTTTCTGCGTACACCTCGCGGTCGCTAGCAGACAGAGTGACGCGGGCGCGCGTCCGGTTTCACACTCCGCACGCCAACTTCGCGATACAACGCTAGATGGCGCTAGGCGTATCTTAATACGCTTATAACAAGGCGTCTCGCCCGTGGCGAGTACAGTTACCATTTCATTGAGGAGCTGGATGGCGCAGCGGCTAGCGCGATCGGCTTCCGATCTTGCTCGCTAAGCAACTTTCGCTATGCCGGGTCGCTGAATGGGTGACCAAAATATAAAAACATCTCGGGCTCATCCGTGCTTCGGAAGGCACGTTAAGCCGTTGGTCCCGGTTGTTGTCGTAAGATGGCAGTCGTTAAAACCCACCAATCCGCATTGGGCCAGCGTGGTGGGTTATGGCCCAATATCCCCACGTGCGTTCACGTGGGAGGCCTGTGCCCAGCAGTGGCACGTTTATAGGCTGATGATGATGTTATTTCAATGGAAAACCATGATATTCCCTTTTTTATTTCTATTCTTACTTTTCTACAAACACTGTAGTCATTATTATCGCTACACGCAGTAACTCGCAGATCAATCTTCAGTCAGACATCGTTAATTCCGTAAAGCCCGTGAAAGCTTTTTGGCTGATTAGGGACCGTTTAGACGGACTGTCTATCGAGGCCCAGGGGCATAAGCAACGGAATACAACCAAATGAAACAGCTATTTAAAAAACAAACCCCTGTTGTGATTTTACTTTGTTCATATAAAATACAAAGTAACCGTGTCGCATAGCGGTAAAAGAATACTACCACCCCCTCTTTTCCCTTGGGTGACGGAAAAGGCGACTAACGGACTAAATACTGCACATACATCCAACAGCACAGAGCAGCGATGGACTCACCACCTGCCACGCTGAGCACATTTGCAGTCGCTATTTGGTGAAAAGTGGACTATGGTAGAGGACTTTTGCTGTCCTCATTGCCTCCGACTAATCATTCGGGGATAATTAGTTGTGATTATAATGGTTTCGATTGCCACCTGAGGTACTTTATTCTTTTATAGGGTTCCGTTGCTAAATGGCAAAAAACGGAACCCTTATAGATTCGTCATGTCTGTCTGTCCGTCCGTATGTCACAGCCACTTTTTTCCGAAACTATAAGAACTATACTGTTGAAACTTGTTAAGTAGCTGTATTCTGTGAACCGCATTAAGATTTTCACACAAAAATAGAAAAAAAACTATAAATTTTGGGGGTTCTCCATACTTAGAAATAAATTTCAATTTTTTTTTTATCAAACCCATACGTGTGGGGTTATCTATGGATAGGTCTTCAAAAATGATATTGAAGTTTGTAATATTTTTTTTTTAAACTGAATAGTTTGCGCGAGAGACACTTCTAAAGTGGTAAAACGTGTGTGTGTGTGTGTGTGTGTGTGTGTGTGTGTGTGAGAGTGTGTCCCCGTAACTTCTAAAATAAGAGAATGATAAAACTAAAAAAAATATAATTATGATGTACATTACCATGCAAACTTCCACCGAAAATTTTTTAACGAGATCTAGTAAGTAGTTTTTTTTAATACGTCATAAATTAACTAATTAAAAAGAAATACACTATTATTAAAACATCGATCAAAGTTACAACGAACTACAAGAACTTTTATATGATGTTACTTGCTGCTACGGAACCCTTCATGGGCGAGTTCGACTCGCGCTTGGCCGGTTATTTTTTTCGATTTATCTCAAAGTTAAAACTATACATATACCTATACAACTATAGTTCCCTAAGGAGTAAGTCATAGACTAAGCAACATTAATTGTTCTAAATAATAAATGTTTAATTTTAATCTTTGATCAAAAGAAGAACATTGAAAATAAGTACTGTAATGTTAAGCTGTGTAGTACTTAATACCACTACCTTTCGATACTGCGACTGCTCCTTTAATTGAGCACCATTGAAAAAGGAACTATTGAATTTATAGCTGAGCAATTCACAGCAGATGACTGCATTGCGAAACGGTACTCGTTGACAGAATCGCGACTAATTCAAAATGCTTCAGTGAGTGAGCGTAGGTACTTGAACGAATGCGTTTTGTTACTTTTTAGTTGATAATACATACATATAATTACGACTCAGAGACTAGACAATGTGGACCGCAAAAGCAGTGCTCTACCATAGTCTACTTTTCACCAAATAGTGACTGCACAATATGTGCTTAGCATGACAGGTGTTGAGCCCATCGCCGCTCTATGCTGTTAGAAGTATGTGCAGTCTTCAGTTCGTTAGTCGCCTTTTACGACACCCAAGGGAAAAGAGGGGGTGGTGGTATTCTTTCACCGCTACGCAACACAGTTAGTTGACAATAGCTACCCTATTAATTTTCTTAGCTGCTTGTTTCGCTATTAAACGAGTATTATCGAACCACTGTACAAATCATAAGTGGGTTCTAAAAAAAATTAACTCTATTTATGTCAAATTGGCAGAGCTATGGAATGCCTGTGAATGGCCCGAGTTATTCCTTCCGGGACTTGGCTGTTCACATGACTGAATGTCTAAATGGTCTGATTATATGTGTGCCAAATAATATAAGAGTCAAAATGCATAATAGACATATAGTACGATTGTTAAGAAGAACGAATGCTAAATGCATTACTAGTCAGATAGTAACCTTTGACACGTGACACGAACCCCGCCATCTCCCCCGCGCCTCGCCCCGTCTTCAGGGTTGTAACCTAAAGAGTTTAAACAAAAACTTGAGCTTCTTTTTGTTATCACCAAACATGTAGGCTGCTCAAGTTTTATTGCTTATTTTTTTTACACGTTGTATAATATTATTATACATAATTATTGTTTCGTCTAGGGAAATCACTTTTCAACATTCAGCGTTCATAACAATATGTCCTACTTGTGTCCCCCACTGTCCCACCAATGTATTCTTAGCGTAGTACATACTAGCGTATCTAGAACCACGCGCGTGGTTAGCAGAATGCATATCTCGTAGTTCGTGCTACGAAAACCGTAGACGTTAAATAGCTACGACAAACATTAAAATCCCTACTAAAACGGTAAAGAGCTTTGAGAACTGTAGCTATTTCTTCAATATTTTACTTTTTGGAACTAAGCTTTATAATAGTATTTACTTGAATAAAATCCACGAACAGGATTCGAACCCGCACCTTTCTAACATTCCGGGTCAGGTCATTATTATAAAATTATGTATTATTATGTTTATAAATATATTATTATGTATGTATATTATTAATATCGCGGATGAAGTTGCGGGAGCTAGTTATATAATTATAATTAGCTCGCGCGACTTCGTCCGCGTGGATCCCGTACCCCGTGACAAATCTCCAAAAAAAATTATTTCATGCAAACAGTTACTAATCCGTTCTGAAATGATGCGCGACAACACAAACATTAAACATCAAACAATACAAACAATTTGGAAATTTATTTTTATAAAATATAGTTATGTTTTTAATAATCCAGGTCCTTTTGTTTTTATCATTTACCTTACCCGTAGTTTTTAATGGAAAAATTAAAATTAATTACTCATCGCACTGTTGCAGCATATGAGTTTTATTTAATAACAGGCTGCTGGTTTTATATAAAATATTAAAAAACATTTTATTACATTGTCTCTCGGATGCGGCGGGCGCCGGGCGGTTGAAACTTAATGCCCTCAGTTAATTCATTTAATCTTTATAATTGGAGTAATTAATTGAGAATCTGCGAAGAACACGGCGGAATTAATGATGGATGACGTCGGCGTTGCGCTGAGTTTCCGGGAAATACAGTATTTTTGGTGGTAAAGAAATTTACTTGATGACGCGACCTAAAGAGTATTATGATATTACAGTATTTGGTTTTTATTTGCTTATATAAGTCGTCTTGTCCAAATTTTAAGGTCTTAGTTAAGTTTTAAAGGTAATGTTTATTTAAAAGGCTATTTATTATACTCTCAATTAATGTGATTTTGGTTTTATTATTTACAATTCTTTATAATACCACAATACTTTACAAAAACTGTATACGAATAAAATATCATAAAAAACTTAACCTATGATAAACTCTTATAAAATTTCACGTTCCGTTGTACACATATTATATTTGAAGAGGGTTTAACGCAAAACTAAACTATGTAAAATGCAAAACTAACTAAACTAAACTATAGGGGTTAAAGTTACTCGCGTCCGTAGGTTTTTGAGAATGTACACGTGACCCCTAGGTGGTGCTAAATGAGTGACACTGACTGAGTGGTAGAGCCACGCTGTGCAGCACGCATTGGGCCGGCTCGCCCGGGGTAATACCACCCTCTCACGAATATCTGGTGTGAAATAATAGCACTTGGTGCTGTTGTGTTTCGTCCGGCCAGTGAGTTCCGGAGACCCCTTCCCCCCCCCCTTCACAATTCCTATTCCTTCCTTCCTTTCTTAAACGTCGGCAACGCATCTGCGACTCCTCTGGTTTTACGGGTGTCCATGGGCGGTGGTGATTGCTCTCCATCAAGTGACCCGCCTGCTCGTTTGTCTCCTTCTTATATATATATAAAAAAAAAACAAAACTAAATAATGGCCACAATCTTTTGATTTGTAAATCTCCAAAAAAACAACATCACCTATAAAACACTAAGCCCTTCGTTTATCAAGCGTTCTAACAATAAAAATTTCTGTAATAGTGGCTCTCATATATTCCTATAAGGAGTTTCATCATTTTGTGCTCGCTCAAAATTCCGAGTGTGTTACCCTCATGATCGCCGCTTCTATCTATAAGACGGCAATCAAACTCCACTCCCGAATAGCGCCCAAATTTAAGAGCTCCGGAATGACCAGTCATTGGCTAGAATTGGGCCTTGGCCTACTTCGTAAGGCACGAGTTACATAGAACTTTCTTTTATAAAAAAGAATAATAGATGAAGTTGTAAGTGTATCTTTTTTTTAACCCCTACGGGTAAGCGTGTGGCCTTCATCTCACCTGATGGTAAGTGACAATAAGGGTGAAGTTGGAAGCGCGCTTTACCCGGAATCCTCAATCACTAAAGAACTAGCTATCTAAACTGTTAGAACACAACAATGCCATTAATAATGTTATAATGGCGCCAAAATTGTGGTAACTAGCCAGGCGGACTTAACAAACCCTACCAGCTACCACCAACCAAACCAAGTACAGAAAGATTTACCCTCTCACTGGGAATCTAACCCGAGACCTCTGGGTCTATGACCACTAGACCAAAGAGACAGTTGTAAAGTGAAATAAATAAATCAATCAAACCAAATAAATTACCAATGCGTACAACTTTGCCCGGTGTGCCTTTAACCTAAGGATTTCTTAGTCATGCAAGTGAGCGCCCTTCGAGGCCGAACACATCCCACTTCTCACGAATGATCTCTGTTCTCAGTGATTTCATTACATTGGTAATAATTGCAATTGATGGCAATAATTATTATGACATTGTCTTTGCTATTCTCCTTTGCCCTTGGCGTCTTGACAACTATGCTTAATGGATTCCTTTTTTGTGTCATTTATATAATTATGTTTTACATTTTAATTGTATTGTGTGTGTTTGTGTGCGCGCGTGTGTGTGTGTGTTAAATAACCGGACGAAATTAGCTTCAATACATTTTTTGTAACTATTAGCTAAAGATGAGAAATATAAGGAATTAAAAAAAAAACTTAATATTCACATGAACGACTCTCTTACTGACTTATTTTTACATAATTAAAATCATATTCAAAAGTTTTGAGCCCTCTGATGGGATTCGAGCACGTCTTATTTTGAACAATTTTTTTCAACGTTTCGCTATCTAGAAAATTTATAGTTATTATTGAAATTGCTCCATTTGACATAATACTAAAGAAAAGATAGTTAGGCTTATACGGTTGTGCTTCAAAATTGAGTCTAGCAAAAATCCACATATAATTAACCCGTCGACGCGACTATGTCCGCGTGAACATTGTACTCGAGTGGGATCCTAAGTAGCCTGGGGCACTTTCGAGCTCTCCAACTACTTCTGCGCAAAATATCTCGTCGAGAAGAAAGAACGGACAAGTTTACAATTTTATTGTCCTGGGTAGAAGTAAAGAAAATCCGTATTCAAAAATAGCCATAATACTAAAACTACTGAAACAGATTAACGAAAACCCAAACTTTTACATTGTTACTTAATTGAATATTGGTTTTTAAATCGGACAGCACATTCCTGTTATTGTTATCGCTGAATATATATATTTATTTATCAATTTCACATGCTGGTTTACAGTGCAAGGCATCCAACACACCAGAATGCTAGTGAACAATAGTGATTACATAAATAATACATAAAAATGGGAATCAAATAAAAAATGATTAATACAAATGGAAATTGAAAACACAAGATAAAAATGTCACACTTAAAAAGACCTATGTCAGAAATTAAAAACGAAATATACAATTTCAATATATATTAATTATTTTTATATTTTTATTTATTTAATAAGGCATCACAACATACATCAATCGAAAAGGCATCTAAAACATCAATTACAACATTTTTGTGCTAGATTGATACCCTTAAATGTGTATGCACTGACTGGCTACAGTTACATTGCTCATGCACACTACGTAAAATCATTATATATCTACACTACAATCACATTATTTTAAAATTATATTATTAAATAAAACTATTTAACTTTTTATTGTAATTAAAATAAACCGCTGTGAGGTGAAGGCTCACTAATAGAATACTACAAAGCCATCTTCCCTTGTGTGTCGTAAAAGGCGGCTAACGGACTAAAGACTGCACATTTCTCCAACAGCATAGAGCGGCGATGGGCTCACCACCTATCACGCTGAGCACATGTGCAGTTGCAATTATGTGAAACGTGGACTGTGGCAGTGGACTGCTTTTGATGTCCTCATTGCCTAGTCTCTGTCTAACCCTTTAGGGATTACAGTTATTTTGTGAGTATATGATTAGACTAGGTATACATATGTATGTAAATATATTAGTATATATGTTTATTTATGTATCTCTTATATTATTTCGTAATATATAACTATTAATCTATTCATCAGATCTTGTGCACTTTCCCAATGTCCTTCATATGTCCATAAAACAAAGGTCGTCTGGAAGAGATCGCTCTTAGCGATAAGACCGCCTTTGCCCTTACTAGTTTTAAGATAGTGTCATGTGTAACTGTTTCTTGTGTATGTGCAATAAAGTTTAACTAACTATCTATTTCTATGAATGTAAACTCCAACATTTGTTTTTGTAAATTTAATTATCATCAGTTCAAATTCGCTTAATTAAACACGATAAGAAAAATGTAACACATCCCTTTCATACACTCTAATGTGTTCTAAACGGCAAATAACTTGTGCTATATAAAAAGCTCTAGAATTTTCACAAAGCGTCCATTTTAATATATGTAGTAATTAGTTTTGTCCGAGGCGTGATAACAATAATCGGGCTAGTGCCACAGTTTTATCTCGTTAATTAACGACATCATTTCATAACGGGCTCTGTGTAAAACGGAATAGCTTTTGTATGCGTCCGCCGAGACTTTTGTTTTAAGCTTAACGCGTTGAGTTTTAATGAATGTATTTCCTGGACGCTGCTGGTAATGTGGACTGTGGAAGATAGATGATACATTGTCTTTTTTATTTTGATACATTGTTCTTAAATTGCTTTAAAGCAGTATAACGGAAATGGGGTAATTAACATCTGGTATAAACTCGGCAGGACGCTCGATCGATGGCACCGCGATGAAGGCGGTTTTCGATCGTCGCTAAGCAACTTTCGCAATGCCGCGTTACTGGATGGGAGACAAAAAACATCTGGAGCTCCTCCGTGCATTGGAAGGCACGTGAAGCCGTTGGTCCCGGTTATTGTCGTAAGATGGCAGTCGTTAAAACCCACTATCCCGCATAGGGTTTGCCGGATGGGTTATGGCTTACGTGCTGTTGTCAATTTAATAATAATAATAATTATTGGGTCTATCCCCGCTGCCGGTGGCAACCTAGGTAAAGTTTTTTATAATATTTTATATTGTAAATAGGTTTTTATATAAAATATTGTAAAAAATTAAACTTAAGAATAATGTTAAATAAAGAGAATAATAATTAAATATAAAATTCATTTTTTTATTGTGACACGTCATACTAAATCTTTTCTAAAGGTAAGCCGATGCAGTCCTAAATAACGAGAGCGCTCCTCACCGTGGAATAAGCACGGTAACAAGCGCATTTATTCATGACGGCCTGCATAAATGCCGTTTCATGACCCGCTTAAAATTATTAATTATTTCTCCCATTTCAAACTTAGATAAACAAACAGGTTGTAAAAACTATGAGGCTTGTACCTAGCAGTAGGACGTTTACAAGCTGATGATGATGGTAACGATGATAAAGTCTAGTTTTTTAGTCAGCATCAAGAGATTTCCTTTAGTTCACCTCTTGATATATGTTAGGACTACATACCATTTGTGGTCTGTGGTTAGGACTTATTGAAGTTTTTACTAGACACCTTGGTTGCAGTAGTGTAGTGACACTAGTGTAGCGCTTAGTGAAGCGCTAAAGCAGAGCAGCAGTGGGACCTTTATAGGCTAATGATGATGATGATGATGAACAATAACTACGGGGAACTTTATTACAACTAATTAATTAAAAATATCACTATTTAAGTAATATATACAGTTGGTTGTTGTGTCACAATATCTCCAGCGGACATATTGTTATCATTTCACGTTAGGTCAATCTCTTTCACATATCTTCCCATGTGATTTATCATCATCCGTGGTTGCCCTTACTTGTCCTAAGTGAGTAATATGTCAATGTCCGTGTATGGGTATAATATCTTTCTTAGATTCTCTTTTATCTCTCACGTCTAGATCATTATTTAGTTTCTTTTGCGCGTGAGTGTATTCGTAATGTGGGAAAATGGTCGATGAGATTGATATTGCCAACTTATTTTTATCGTCGGAGAAGGTCAGTAAAGTAAAACTAACCTAACGACCTCTGTGGTCTGATGTCGCGCCATCTCTGAGGTCTAGGGTTCAATTCCTGATCAGGTCAATATGGAAAATAAACTGTTTTTCTAACATGATTTCGGCCTTGTGTGTTTTACATATTAATGTATGTTTATCAGTTATTTAATTAACCATTAAAACAAGTTTCAAGATAAGCTTAAATTGGGCTAGAAATTTGTTGTGAGCGTAATATTTTAATATAAATGTACTGTGCTCGTTGTAAAGCTCATTTTTTTCCACCTGCTGCCTTAAAACATACCTATTTGTTATCATATTGTGAGAGGCTTGTATTACCTTTTATTAAAGCCTTGATTTGACAGAAGTAAGATACTTCGTCTAATTTGATGAGGATAACATATTGGGTCCTTAGGTACATCACATAAATACAGATTTGAAACTATGTAATTTGCATAGAGTTTACCAAACTATGTAGTCAATTACAATGACTTGAAAACCAATTTTGATTAGGGTACCTTCAGAACTAGACTAGTAGGTCTTACTTAATCACGTTTGAACAATGTACATTTAAGGTAACTTAACTATTTAAAAAGTGATGATCCATCTTTATAACTTTGGATTTGTTTTGGATACGTCTGCATTACTTACCTCGAAATACTAAAAAAAAACTTGTATAATCTTATAATTTTTTTTAATCACATGGTCTTTTTCGGCGTGCGTTCTCTGTAGTGAACAGACGTGTTACCACTTATTTAAATTATATTAAATAAAGTTTTTAATTTGTGCTGGAGCCCCGGACTTTGCCCCTGCTGCAGAAGGTACTTCGTCCAGCCACATCCGAAGCCCCCAGCGTTAAAATTAGTCCGAGCCGACGCGGCGCGGCTGGGATTGAACTCCGGACCTCTAGCGTGAGTGGTGTATCATTAACCGTTCGACCAAGGCCGCTAGGCGTAGTACGTTCGAAATTACCTCTTGCTGTCTACGGCCGGATACCTCGCTACGAGTTGTACTACGGCACGCTACGGCCACCATTCTAACTACTGTTGAATTAATTGCACCAGGCGGACTGATTGTGTTCTTTATGCAGTGTCAATGAGGTATAATTTAGCCCACTAAATTATAAATAGAAAGATACTTTTTAAAAGAAAATATTACTTCCCCTCCGCGGCTAACACGTTAAAATAAACAAAGATGCATTCGTCTACGTCGAAGCCCGTGGCTCTGGAGAGTTGTGCAGCTTGTACAAATTCACTGGCAAAAAAAGAATTCCTGCGCTGTGTAATGTGTAAATCAGCATATGACATATTATGTTTAAATATGAGCAGCCAGCGCTACCGATCATTTTATTTTGCAAATTCTGAACGAAAGCTTAATTGGAAATGTCCCGAATGTCTAAGCAAAGCGCCAAAACAGGGTAACCTCGCCACGCCTGTTCGTGTAGACCCACCAGTAGCGACAGTCTGTAGCGACAGCACGGCTAATGTTAAGAATCCTAACGACGACCAAAATGTAACATTGAGAAGCAAAATTTCCAAATTACCGACTAGGGAGGAATCATTATCAAATGATTCAGGAGACGGCAGTGTTTGCTCACCTTCTTCTACGACCTACGTAAAGGTTCTAGCCGAAGAACTGCGAGCGATGAGACAGGAATTAAGCAGAATGTGCGACCAAATTACTAATTTTACTGAGGCAGTCAATACACGAATGGATAGATTAGAGGAAAGAATAAACTCAATAGAAAGCAAAAAAAGTGAATTAGAAAACAGCAAAATAAAAAAGATGGAAGAAACAGTATCGCAATTGAAAATGGAGATCCAGGAACGGGACCAAGAAGCACTTGGAAATGATATAGAAATCGCGAGCTTCCCTGAAGCAAAGAATGAAAATACGACACACGTGATCTTGACGGTTGCTCAGAAGTTGGGTGTGGATCTGACCGAGCACGATGTGGTCAACGCTCAGCGCGCGGGGCCTGTGCCAGCGCCCGTGGAGGGTGGCGGGCCCTCGCCGCGCGCCCGGCCTTTGGTGGTGCGGCTGGCTCGGCGCGCGACTCGTGATGCGTTGCTTCGGGCGGCGCGCGTGCGTCGCGGTGCCACTACTGAGGGCATGGCCCTCCAAGAACAAGTACCACCTCGCTCTTTTTATGTAAATGAAAGGCTTACTAGAACAAATAGATATCTCTTCCAAAAGGCACGTGAAGCTGCTAAACGCTCCGATTGGAAATTCGTATGGACCAGAGAAGGGAAAATATATGCAAGGAAACAGCAAGGACAGGCGAGTGTCCGGATTCGTTGCGATACCGACGTAATGAAGGTTTTTGGTAACCACAATGTTGGCTCTGAGCCGAGAAATGTGCAGTGACATTGAAACAATAGTTATTAATATTATAAAAGCTTCCTTAAAATTTAATGTTATTCCATTTAATTATTTTTGTAAAATTTGCAATACACAATATTTTGATTTTTTGTTAGGTACTTACAAAGGTTTCTCTGTGTTCTGTTTATTGGTTTTAGAATTTTATACGGTTTATATTTTAGAATTATGCAATATAGTACAAGTGCTGTTGCAAGGAATAGCCAGTCAGTTGCGTTCTGTTTTGTTGAAACTCAATTATCTAATTGGTGTTTCTTATGTGTCTGATAAATGTAGTAATAGAGTATACCTAGTGGCGGAACACCGTTTGTTGGGAGACTGTTTAATAAGGCGTTATTGTATTTTGATTTGTGTTTTTACTCATGCAACATATGTTTGTTTATTGCGAATGATAATACACATAAAGTTACGAGATTTAATATATTATATTATTTATTATATCCTTTATATTATTACGACATATATAATATACGTATATTTATTGCAAGTTATGATATTTATAAACATACGATTTAAGTTTCATGTTACTTATATATTTTATCTAATAATGTGTAATATTTTTATTGTTAATATTGTTTCAACCACACCATCTTACATTGAAATTTACAGACATGGGCTAATGATGCTTCCATTTATTTTTAAACTTGATCGGCGTCACTTAACAATTTTGAAATTTTACTTGAATACCTGTATTTATATAGAACTTTCTTTTAGTTTTCAGTTAAAATTTATAAAACAGAAATACTTAACCTTGGGTCTGCTTAACCCTGGCTCGCTTGGTAATCGCCGGCGCCATGATGAGTTGGTGGTCACTATGGAACGCCACGCAGTAGACATGCTAGCTATTAATGAGACCTGGCTTCGTGAGGGGGAAGATGCCCGCGCGCCAGCGGTGCCCGACTACCGGCTGCGCCATGTGCCGCGATCTGCGCACGCACCGTGCTCACGCGGAGGTGGAGTTGGTTTCTACCTTCGGCGCGGGATATGCGCTCGTGTCCTAGAACACCCACCAAGCCAGCACGTCGAACAAATGTGGCTTAGTATTAAACATGGTGGCTATAGACTGGCTGTTGGTACGGCTTACCGTCCACAATGGATGGATATTGATACTTTTATCGATGCAATGACAGAATCAGTAGGATCTTTTTCAAAATTTGATCACGTGGTTGTGGTTGGTGATTTCAATATTGACCTGCTGGCTCATAGTAATAGTGATTCCAAAAAACTTCTAGACTTTATAAATTGCATGAGTCTCTCCCAATATGTAACAGAAGCGACACATTTTACTGACCATTCAGCTAAATTGCTAGACGTTGTTTGTAGTAGCGCAAAGGTCATAAATCTTGTCGTGGATTATGTACCGGATTTAAGTCATCATGCATTTATTTCATTTCAGCTAAATATAAAAAAGCCTAAACCAAGGCCACGTTGGATAACCTATAGACCTATTAAAGATATAAATATTGATGACTTTAATAAAGATGTTAACGTCATTAGATGGGAAGATTTATTGTGTGACAATGTTAATGACTCGCTTGCCGCTTTTAATAAGCAAATAATTGCTTTGTTTGATCTCCATGCTCCAGTAAAAACTTCTTATGTCAAAGAACAGAGTTATCCCTGGATAACGCAAACAATTAAGGACATGATGCAATTAAGAAACAAGGCGCACTGTAAATCACGCAAAACAAAGTTAGACCAAGATAAAGCATCATATAAAGAATTAAAAAAGTAAGTCAACGAGGCCTTACACAGTGAAAAAACTGCATACTTTCGTTACAGACTAGAGCGAAATTTTAAGAACCCACGTGTTCTCTGGAAAAATTTAAAGCGTAACATAGATTTTAATAAACAGCAGTCAGATTTACCCTATCACATTTGTAATCCCAATCAGATCAACAGACATTTTTTGGATGTCCCTGGCAGTTCGTCAATGAATATGGAACAGTTATCATTTTTCTGTTTCAATAGATTCTGTACATCGGTGTTCAGTCTACAACCGGTGGGTGAAAAGACAGTTCTTGAAACCATTAAACAAATTACAACAAATGCACAGGGTGTAGAGGGCATATCATTGGATATGATTATACTAACATTGCCGCGTACATTGTCCATCATTACTGCTCTTGTGAATATGTCCATCGTAAGTGGTGTTTTTCCAGATCTATGGAAAAATGCTATAGTTCAACTACTCCCAAAGGTTAGCAGTCCTAGAGATTATAAAGATCTTCGAGCTGTTAGTATTTTGCCCTTTATGTCCAAGGTATTAGAAAAAATTGTTTGCAAGCAACTGGTGGAATACTGGAACACAAATAATATCTTACCGTCCAAGCAGTCAGGCTTTCGTGCTGGCAGAAGTACAGCCACAGCGCTTTTAGATGTGGTGGATGATATTTTGGCGGGAAGGGATGTGGGTGAAGGTTCGATCTTCGTGTTGCTTGATTACTCGCGTGCTTTTGACACAATTATCTCCACCCTGCTTATGGCCAAACTTGCATATTATGGAGTTGATGGTCCCACGCTGAAATAGTTTTAAAGTTACCTAACTGGCCGTTCTCAAAGAGTGGAAATTACTTGTAGTGATGGCACTAGGTTAATTTCAAATAATGAACCGGTGTTTAAGGAGGTCCCACAGGGATCAATATTGGGACCGATACTATTTATTCTATACACTGCAGACTTGCCTGAATCTATTAAAAACAGCAAATATCATCTTTACGCAGATGACCTCCAAATTTATAAGACATTCAAGCACTGTGATACTAATAACGGAGTTAGTGAGATTAATGAAGATCTGGGACGAGTAGCTGAGTGGTCAGATGCTAATGGTCTAGTTTTAAATCCAGACAAAACTAAGTATCTTGTCATAGGCACTAAAGCACAGACAGCGAACATCAAAAGTCACAGACCAGAAATCAAGTTAAAGGGTAAAAAGGTTCAAGAGGTTGCTGAGGCAAAAAATCTGGGTGTCATAATGGACAGCAATCTAAAATTTAAAAAGCATGTACTTGATATTGTTAGAAATTGTTATTACCGGCTGAAAGTGTTATATCAGGTACGTAATTATATAAGCATAGAACTGCGAATTTATTTATGTGAGACTCTCATTTTATCAAAATCAAATTACGCTGATGTTGTAACGGGAACATGCTTACTAGCTCGTACTAAAAATTTGATCCAACGCGTTCAAAACTCTTGTGCTAGATATTGCTTCCCCATTCCTCGCAGAGCTCACATAACGCCTTATTTGAACAGAAACGACTTGCTTAACATGGAATCCCGTCGTACTTTACATTTTGCTTCGCTACTCTTCGGTGTTATTAAGAATGAAAGCCCATCGTATCTCTTCAATAAATTAAAATTTACTGACCGGGCACGAATACCTGACCGTTTAGTTTGCCCTAAGTATAAAACAGCTGCTTTTAGAGGTAGTTTTAAATACGCTGCGACAAGTAGTTGGAATAACATTCCACCTCCCATCAGAAATTCTACAACTATTAAAGCTTTTAAAGTTAAATTTAAAGAGCATATTTTAAGTGCACAGAAATCTTGAACTCGCAGTATCATTTTATCTAATTAATATTATTACTTATTTAAAATTCATATTTATTCTTATTTGGTAGGTTAATATAGTTTTGTTTACGTAATTGAATCTTGTTGGTAAATTATTATTCGGCAAATTGTATAAAAAGCTGTATTTATTTAATGTGAACACTGTCATGTAGCGCCTTTATATGTATTTCTTTTTATTGTTTATTTTTATTAATAATGGCATCCGCGGAAGACCAGCGTCGTGGGTAACACCAAGACATATGCTGAGCGGAGACCAGTTTGGTACAAGCACATTATATTCCTGTTTTTTAATTAAAATATTGTAATGTAGTGTATTGTATCAAATAAAGATTTTTCTATTTCTATTTCTATATAAATTTAGAAAATAAACATATTATTAAATGATCACATTCTAATTTAATTTTTTTTTTTTTGTTTACAGGTACTAATTTAATGGATTTTATATGTTCACTCATCTGTAAGTATCTCTCATTTTGTGTATTAACCCAGGGCTGACAGGATATTACATCAACGGAAATAAGTAAAAGTATAACCTACATACTTTCCTACAGCTGTGCAAAACCTCTATCATTAAAATTTGGTCTTCGCTACAATGGATGAGTAAACTTAACTTGTAAGCCTTTTTATTTACATACCATTTCTTTAAATGATACCAATATTCACGATAAAAGTCAAAGTCAAAGTCAAAATATATCTATTCAATACACTCAATTAATAAGTACAAATCGTCCAAATCTTTTTTAACCTACCACCCATTCAGGACGTCATTTTTTAACTATGGCAAAGAACGGGCGCAATAAACCACAGCGCACATAAGCAACGACATTTACAAAAAAAAATTTAAATGTCGTTACCAGGACACAAAATACAAAATATTAATTTAAAAAATAATAAAAGATGCAATACAAAACTACAATATAATGTATCAATTAATTATAGACAATAAGAAATAGCTGTTGGAGAACTTGGAGAATTTCAGATCCAAGCTGTTTTGTCTTCTGTGTAATCTGACACTTTATAATGAGGATTACTTGTACGTAAAAGACAAAAGCCTATCAATAAAACAAGTGAAACAATAACTTTAAAATAAATCCTCCATGTGACCTCCCGGCCTTGTAAGGTTTAACCATGGCGTGCGTTTGTGCCCTGACACATCGGCAAATGGTGTATCGAGAGTCACCGCTGCTGTCTCTCGGTGGCACCGCCTCGGGCTCAGTTTACGATTGGCCGTAAATCATGAATTCGCGAACGATCCCGGCTATGTTTTATTGTGGACAAAAAAACCGGGTCGCAAACGGTACGTACGGTACGTACGACTCTGTATACGGTTGTCGTTTATAGTTATGTCACGGTACGCAAATATCAGGCGGGAAGTATTAAGAAGGGAGGAATAAATGTTAGGGTCTAGCCTGAAATGCCTGATGGTGTCTCCGAATCTTGCTTCTATAGGAAAAATTTAACAGTTTATTGGGAAGTGTAAGGATTTAAGTAAAATTTTAAACACTGAAAAAAGACGACAACCTCAGGCGGGAATCGAACCACTGTTGTCGTCTTTTTTCAGTGTTTAAAATTTTACTTAAGTATATTTAAGCGTTAATAAAACGCTAAAATATAAAAACATTAAATGTAAGGATTGACATCACAGACATAATGCGAATGATGTTTTTTTTTTATTTTAACCGACTTTCAAAAAAGGAGGAGGTTCTCAATTCAATTTTTTTTGTCTAAAGGGTATACCTTTCAGGTGGTCCCATAGTTATCAGGTCAATATGTGATGATGAGTTCCTGGAGAAATCGAGGGAACTCTTCAAATATTATAGGCACACCTATAGCGATTTAGGTATTATTTGCAATAACCTGGGCATTTGTCCTCGGGAAGCACCATTTGGTGAAGTGGAACTGTTAATGAAGGTCACAGACAGCCACTGGAACTACTCAATACTAAATATTTTTGGTGTTTGCTAAGCGATTACAAACTTTAATGTGGTTGCTAAGCAATTTATGCTCGCCACAATGCATCATAGTCAAGTGGAGCTAATAATAGTAAACCACCAAGAGAACTCCTCAAGAATTAACGTCCCTGCATCGAAGAAAACAATATTTTGTACAAAATGATAAGCAGTTGACGTTAAGATGTTGTGAATTGAAAAAAATACTAACCAAGTCAATGAAAGTGACAAATAAATAATACATATAATACTATTACTTACTACTACTACCATTTTTTTTATTTTTCTGTGTTAACGTAACACGTTTACACTAAAAAAAAAAAAAATCAAAAAAAATAACCGACTCCAAAAAAAACAGAGAAACTAAAAAGAACAAAATAATTATGTTGTATTGAATAACTAAATTTAATCCCCACAATTAAAATTATACTTACATACTTTTGAAGACGGTGCCAAGCCAAATTAAATGAATAAGAAAATATTCCAAAAATAATACGTACCTTAGTGTGTTCTTCTAATTTATAAGACAATTTCCAACTCATCTTTAAATCTATCTGTAATTCTACGTGTTTTCCATAAACAATCCGCCTAATTAAATTGGATGTAGGCAAAAGCTGGAAATATTTAAGGCTTGGCACCGACTTCAAAAGTGTATCATGTAAGAATAATTTTAACTGTGGAGATTAAATTTAGTTATTCAAGACAACACAATTATTTTGTTCTTTGATACCAAGCCTATTTTTATTCACTGCGTGTAAGCACTTGGCCTTCATCTCACCTGATAGTAAGTGACGATAAGGCCGAAGGTGAAAGAGCGCTTCACCCGGAACCCTCAACCACTGAGGAAGTGGCTTTATCTCTAAACAGACTGAAAACAATAATGCTGTTAAATTACTGTTATGGCGCTAGATTTAAGATAACATGGTGGTAGCTAGCCAGGCGGACTTAACAAGCCCTAATACCAACCAAAAACCACCTTAAGCTTGGCAGTGTCTTTAACGGCGAAGAGCCAAAAGTTCTCTGGTTTCGAAAGGTTCGATCTTAGGAAGGTCTTTATTTTCATGGCAAGATATATTTAAAGGTATAGAGGTACCACATTCTTATAATCTGAAATGAATAATGACTTAACAATTTAATGACCTATAATACAGTGGACTATCTTATAAAAATCAATTAAAGTCTATGACTCGCATAGACCAGTTATTACAGGTCGTTAAAGTAACCATAGACAGTCAATTTTACGGCCTTTATGGGACCACGTTATAACATTTTACTGAATCGTTAAATGGCGTGATAAACATCTTTATGGTGTAATCATGATGCATTTTATGTAACATAACTATCGGGATATTGTATATGCATTAAAGATATTGTACATTCCTACTAATAAACTTTATAGGCGCTATATAAATTATGTCTTATGACAAATTTTAGGTATATGGGACTAAATTTCAAGTTACAATGATTTATTATGTTATTAATCAGGAGACTTCTTTCTAATTTAAAAGAACTCTTAGTGAAACGAACTTGATTAGGCTCAAAATAAAACTCATTGTACTTCTTACTTTTTCATGAAACAATATTTTTCCATTTTAAAACAAAATACTGAGATATAAATATAAGTAATAAACTCTTTTGAGAAAATAATGTTCTGTAACCTGAAAAATAAATAAAAACATTTATAAAAATTATAAAACCAACACCAATTATCTAGCCCAAGTTAAACTTCTTGTGAAACTTGTTTTTATTGGTTAGATAAGGAATATTATTATACAAATAAAACACCCATACCCGTAATCTATTTTAAAACAGATATTTCTAAATTGACTCGACCGATTCACTCTTATAAAACCATAATTTTATCATCATCAGGAGTTTATAAACGTTTCACTACTGGGTAGAGGCCTTCCCACATGAGCAGTAACATTGGGAGATGGGGCCAGCCCATTACCCAACACGCTGGCCTTAACTCTATAGCTAGTAATGGCAATATAGATGAATTTAAACCTTATTCAGTTTTAATAGGATGGAAAATCAATAAAAAATATTTAATGCTGTACCATTTAAAATGAGTTAGGCGGTCAGCGAAAATTCCGTGTCCTCGCAGGGCCCTGATTCTGTATCGCAATCTATAGATTCCACACCTAAACCTTACCGCGCACAAACGTCAAACGCATACGTTTTGGGGACGATATCGTAACTTTTTAAGGAATTAACGTGGTTTTGAAACAAGGAAACGTTACAGAATAAGGGCCCAGGTATAGCGCGGTGCGGGGTGGTCTGTCGTAATTCGTTAGCGCCATTCACATTTTTATCAAAAAGTAAAAACAGAGAATGAACAAACAGTAAGGTTTATTTTAAAAAAGAAGGTGCCTTTCCAAATAACCCCCAGGGTGGGGTTGTATGAATAAACAGTGACATAGAAAATATCTTTAAAAACCGTTTTTATTTCAATATAAACACGGACGGCGATATTAAATATTATTTTAATGTATGTTACTAAATTTTAGTAACATACATTAAAAAAATTACAAATTATGCAAAAGCCAACACTAAATAATTAACATTTTTACTTAAAAACTAATTTGTAACAAAAAAAAGGGCAACCCCATGTCGTGGATTTGGAGTTCAGGTCCCCTATGCATGTCCAGAACTAGAACAGCGCAGAGCGTCTTACGTGCCCGCACAGGTTCCGGAGACAATCCTCCAGGTCTGATAACCCCCCGTTTGGGGAAAAATATACCCCTACGAGGGCTATTTCCCCCAGGCGCACGCCACAAATCCCGAACCCAAGAGGGGAGTAGAGAGCACCCGTAGGGATTCCAATGGCCACTGTATTGGTCGTGCCCACAGTCCAATTTGGGCTGGATGACACAGCGGCAACCATAGCGTGCAAACCCCACTCCATAATGTGCTGCACTAAGAGGTCTTGCGAAGCTCCGGAGTGGTTTAAATTAGTCTAGAGGATGTTGAGGTGGGCCATACTTAAAATTAAGTTTCTTGCAACTCAACCTCCATGGGCAAATGCCATGGCGCCCTTGAAGTAGCCCTTGTCCAAGGAACTGGTGGGGGAGCAGATCCTTCCACCCATGATATGCCCAGAGGGCAATTTAGCACCGGCGCAGACTGCGCACCTCATATACGAGACACCTTGTGGCTATTTTGACAGCAATTGTAGCACGTGTCAGTGCGGTCAACTTCTACTATGCACCGCTGCCTAGTGTTCCCGAGGTTCATACACTTAAAGCACCTCACTGCCAGCGGTTCCAAAGCCACGACACGGGCTCCACTTTGCCAGGGACCAACCAGGAGCCGGCCTGACTCCACAATACCCTTAGCGGCCCCCACAGGACACCGGACCAGAACGGAGCTTATCGCGCCTGGACCAAAACTGATTATCCAAGGTGGCGACGAACCTTTCGGCCCGGATGGAATCATCCAAGCCCGAAACCCTGATGTCCACGCACCGAGTGGGCCTCACTACTGTGGCGGTAGTGCTGAGGACCTTGGTCGCCAGAGCATCAGCCTTAGGTCCACTGGATGTTCCGGGGATCTCCGTTATCCTGGAGCCATTGGCAGTCGTCTGATGCGGAGCCCATCTATCCCTAGCTCCGCTTTTTTTGTTCTTGCCGTTCTTGCTCTTCACTTTGCAACTAATGTAATGTAGCATCTGTAAATAACGAATTAATGTAATATGAGGTAAAATAAAAACTAATACATACTCCATATGGTGCAAGGCAATTTGGATATGGGGCTGGTTATGATTTCCAAATAACCCCATATCAGTTTCCAAAAAGCCCTATTTAAAAAAAAGTTGTATTATTTTAAATATATTGAAATAGCTTAATAAACTTTATTATAATACTTTATTTGAACAGTTAAATAAACAATAAAACTTAATTGTATTACCACTGACAGACTCTCGCTAAATGTAGTTCATAACATCACACGCGCGGTATTCTTCTCTCTGATTGGTCGAGATTGACAGATAACGGAGCTACCAACTGTTAGAGAAAAAAAAGGTTGCGTTCACGTTTATTATTTTTAATTTATTTGCCTTCCTTTAAAAAATTTTTTTTTTCCAAAAAGCCCTACGGTTACCAAATAGCCCCTTTCTACCGGTACATACATTTGTGTCAATCTTACTTCGACTTGAACCCTTAGCTAACCTAGGTGTTTATGATTTTATAGGAATTATTATTATTATAAAACACGGCCGTAATGTAGCTACAGGATTTTTTCTATCGAGCAAAATGTTTCTAATCTTGTTTTAGAAATAGTCCTCCTATTACACATACGTTAATACGAAAATTTCAGTGCGAAATATCTAAAATATTTTAAATAACAGCTAAATAGAAAACATGCAATTTTTCCGTTTTCACCGCCTAACCCCCCTTAAAGAGTGGATGGTTCATAAATCTAAAGCAATTCAAAAGTAAACATTTAGCGCGTAAGTATACCTATCACTTGCGCTGTCTACGCCCCATCCTTCATCCACTTTATTCCGAAATGTAGGTACAGTCGGCGAACAAAGCTATCGACAATAAATAATTTCCCTGTTGGTTTTCGGCGGGATTAATCGTCGCGCCGCGGGAAATCAGCCGGGATGACACCGGAGTGACGTCCTTATCGGGGAGGGTGCAGCTGAGCCGCTCCCCTAATCTAATCTGGTTGTCAACGCAGTTTTATAAAATTCTGCGGTAACGAAAATTAGGTACTATTTACATACTTAGAATGATTGGATGCAGTTACTCGAAAAGGATCCATCCACATCGAGTTATTTTATAATCATCGTCATCAGCCTTACCAGCCAGAGCACATGGATAAGATAACCCACCGCGCTAGCCCAAAGCGGGTGAGTTTTGACGACTGCCATTTTACGACAACAACCGGGATCAATGGTTTTACGTGCCTTCTGAAGCACGGATTAGGTTTTTCTTTTATTTGGAGTCCCGTCCAGTGACCTGCCATTGTGAAAAATGGTATCGTAAACAGCTCGCCTTAGCTGCTGGGACAACAAGCTCCTATCATATTCATTTCAATAGAAATAGATGTGTTTATGTTATTCTGACTCTAAATCTATCGACGTTAACAACATTAAAGCCTATTAAATCACCTACTAGTACTTCAATTTTATTTTTATGCCATACTTCAATGCAAATGAACTCCATTTTAAAAACTATTTAATGAATGAAATAGTAGTTACAATATTTAAAAATCTCCAGAAATTGTAAGAAACTACTAAGGTTGACCTACACCGTTAGCTACGTCTTATAATCACATGATTATTATTGGCTTTCTTATATTATATTTCGTTTCGATGTGATCTTTCTATCTCGTCCATTGTAGGCCACTTTTAGCATTTATTAATAAATCATCCACATAAACCAATGGTTCGTCGTTGTTAACGAGCTTTCGTACCTTCTGGAATTTATGCCATGTTTGTGATTTCCGTCAGAAATGTAGTAGCGCGCACTATGTGTACCTATACTTCGAACAGTTTACCCGGGAAACCACAGAAGCGTTCAATGCCACCGGTACCTTTCGAAATACCCAGTCAAACCTAATTGAATTTCTAATATTTGTCACTGGCTAAATTGGACCATACACGGGTGTCAAGTCTTGTGTGTAATATTATTACTTGATTATTAACTGGGGGACTTTTGACGTCGAGAAAGGAAATTAGCTTTTCCGGTATGCGATATCAGACGACAATCTGCTAACCGTATTTAATTTAAAAAACAACCTTTTTCTTTTTTGTTGATTTTACGTTTAGTTTCTACATTACTATGTGGCCTTATTTGAATTCCAGCAAGTTTAAATATTGAAAATATATACTTACCCACTTCACATATTGATACTTAGATACATTCGTAAGCAGAAAACAAATTATATTATTTACGATAATATTACGTATGCGTTAGCATTACGAAGCGTTATAAGTTTCAAGCTTTCGTCGGCATTGAATTCGATCAGTCACAAAAGTTTTAATATGTAAGATAAAAAGTAGCCTACGGCACTTTCGGGTTCTACATTTATTTCTGTAGAAAAGACATGTCGAACCGAAGCACCGTTTCAACTTGAAGGAAGGGCAAACACACTTTTCCATTTATAGTAATACTAAGGATAAAGTTATAATGGACAAATTGAGCGAACAATTTCAATGAATCATACTCAGCAGTCCACTCAGTGACGAAACGTTGACCAATCAATCAAAAAGCCCCATTCACCTCGATTTAAAACACGAATGAAAGTAGGACATGTAAGGCAAATGTACTTTCTGGGGAAAGGGTTAACCCGTCAATTTCAGGAGGGCTCACTTGTCGAGATTCTATTGACTCCTATCGTTTTATTTATTTTGTCGGGTTTCGGCGGTGGGCGGACGACGCACCTGGGCGCCATTCAGTGTAAGTTACAAACTCGCACGATTGAATTTTTAAACATTTCTCGGCTTAGTGTGCAATTTCGGAAAATAAGGTTGCGCATATATTTTCCTGCTCTTGTTTTATTGTTAGGGCTGCTTTTATGGTGATATTGTGGCTTGGAATTCGTGCAGTGTTATTTAACTTTGCTAAAGCAAACTCAAGCTTATGTAGAAGCTTGTAGAGCTCTAAGAGCTCTAATAAGAGAATAGTGGTTTTTTACTAATGTATGCTCTCATAAACCAAATACATAGATGAATACAGAAAAATGCTTGGTTTTTTTTTAAAAAGGCTTTCCTGTTTTCTTAGTTTTTGATAGGTAGTTTCAAAGTAATATTATGGGATGTGGAAGAAGTAAGTAATTATTGACATTGAATATGTAGTCTTTGTTTATTTAACCCGCCAATGGTGACGTATATGTCTGTGAGTCACGGTTCTTTGAGAAAATCGTATATTTTTTTTCTCTGTCCCTGTTTTTTGTCGTAATTTCGAGTAGCTGGCGTGTTGCGCGTTCCCCACATTCAGCTCACCTCACGACGTCAAAGCAGGTGCACGTTCAGGAGTTTTAATGGAAACCCGGTGCGTGGGAACGGCGTCACTGATTAAGTATGTGAAATTGTCATATGTAAATTATTGATTATTAACATTTCTCTTACTTTTGGTATTATTTTGTTATTGCATAAATTTATCAATAGTACACAAAAATAATTTTCGTATGTTTAAATTTTTTTATTTATCTTTTTACTTTGTTTCAGCATGCCTTAGGAAAATAAACTGAAATAGGGAGACCAAATAAATATACTAGCCAAAATGCAAAAAAAATAAACGTAAAAAAATAAAAATAAAAAAATAACTCACAAAAGCTGTTTGACTAAAAATTTTTAATTTTTGAAATATTTATTTTTTGCTATTTTTTGTTGGCGGGGTGTCATTTTTTGTTAGTTTAATATAAGTTCCTAATGTCAATAAACTGACTAGATTTGTAATAAGAACAAAAAAATGTGAATGTTGCTTGTTTTCAAAATTAAAAAAAGTTATACATTAAACGGTACATTTTTTAGGTTTTAAGTAAAATTGTTTTATGATTATTAAATGTCAAATAAACGAGCTGTGATTAATGAAATATCTTTGTTTTATGGTCAAAGCACGTATATTTAAAGAAATAAAATAAACAAATAACAATCTACTTTGAAAAATCTTCCCTAGAAAAACCCGATACGTAAGACCGGCGTCACCAATGATCAAAGTCAAATTGACGTGACCAATGGCGGGTGAAGTAGTGTTGCATAATAACTTTAAAACTTTTTTATGTTAAGATTTGTTCGCGGAGAGTAACAAGCATATTGAGACATAAAACAAAGGACACAAAGGTATACGATTAGAATGTTAATTATAAAAAAAATACTTTGGACAAGACTTTTTATTTGTGTCAAAAAAACACACATGCAAATTACAAGGTAAAAATAATAAAAAAACATTTAAATAACATGTTGAAGTATGAATTACTCTAGTGTTGTATTTTTACGTGCAAAAACAATGTTCTCACACAAATTAAAATTTAGAGTTACTTAGTTATACTGTATTTAAGACATCATAGTATAAATACGACAACAACTGCTCACTTTCAATGAACACACCTATTTCCACGCACTTAAGCGCAAGTTACCACTTCAATGTCGCAACCCTATATTCGGGAATAAGTTTATTATGTATTTGGAAGTTTTTTCGTCTCGTTAAGACCTCTTTTGTGGGACAATCTAATTTAGTTGCCATTGGACGTGTCTCCGCAGGTCTGTTTTTCTTCGCACATATTAAATTAAGAATAACGCGATATTGTCAAGACATCTGGGATGGGTTCTTTTAATAATTTGAGATGAAAAACGGGATTTGTTTTCTGTTGCCACGGCGGGTAGGAAATTCGTTACGACTGATAATTTTGTTAAGGATTTTGGTTGTTTTCCTTTGTGTTACTTACTTTGAGGTGTTTGACTTGCTGATGAAGCTTGATAAATAGTTAAGAGGTGTAATGCTTACCATTTTATTTAGCAGCTGTATCGTAAGCTTCATTTATGATAGTGAATTTATAATGTCATAATTAGTATATAAAAGAGTTTGATAAATAGAATACATGAAAAAACACCTCTTTTACGCTTTACCCGTAAATTGTAACTGATTATTAAATAAGTTCTTCTTGATTTGTTTAATAATTGACTTAAGGTGCGAAAAGACCTTTAAAAACTTGCAATATGGTTTAAAATTAATGTAGCTTCTAGCAGCCTTACATACACGTAACTAAAATTTTAAGTAATATTTAATAGTCATTTCGGAAGTGTTTTATCAAGATGGGTGGATTACGTCTGTAGATGTATATATTTTACTGACCCATTTTGTTTCTCTCGGTCTTAATCTAAGCTGAGAAGTTAAGACGAGGTTGACGATGGACCGAAATTACCCACAATATGCCTTTTCACTCCTATTTTGAAAGACATTGAACTCTGCGCATTTTTCACTTCACATTTTGAATTCAAAATACGAGTAGGTTGTACGTTCTGACGTTAAACTCCTTTATTTTGCACAATCTCATGTAAATTTCATTTTCCGAACAAATGCTTCTAGAAAACGTCTGTAACGTGAAAATCTCGAAATATGCAAAGACGTGCTCTAAGTTAGACCAACATCTTTAGGTCAAGAATACCTTTGTATATTCAGCAAATGCGTTTACTAGCGTCGTGTTGATCCTTTCAGATCTGCAAACTCGTATAGCGAGTTATGCATAAATAAAATGTGTATGTTTACATTTCTGATGTTATTCTGTTCAAAGGAGATGTATTAAAATTCTTAACAATCACACTGGGTCTTTTTGGTTTAATGGAATATGAGAAGAATATTGATTGGAATTATACCATTATTAATCAAAGGTAAGGTGTAATTTTTCCCCTTTTCGAAAATATAAACTACACGTAAAAATTTTGCTCCAGATAAACTTTTTGTAAATCTCATATAAAAAAAAATACAATTTAAGTTTTTTCCCATAGGTTTGTCAGATTACGAAGGAAAACCACTTCAGAATAGAAGAAAATATCCAATCTTACAAGGACATCTTCCATCGCCAAACAACACACAAAGAATGCTAGAGCTAATTTACATCACGTTATAAACAAAATACAAATTATAAAAAACGGGAAATTAGGAAATTAATTGGAAAGTAATTTGAACAGTCCAAAGGAATCTTTTCAGAGTTGCTGTCCATAGGATTACAGCGAGCCCTCTCGATATAAAAGAGGGAGGCTGTATGTAACATGACGTGAATAAATTGAATTGCACCTTACTTCCTCCATACAGCTTCCTTGTTTTTTTGGTTCCCCTTACCTGCTAACATGCTTTGGCACTTAAGGTTATAAATGTTTGATGATTCATTGGAATTGAATTACAGGTTTTTATTAAATTGATTATTGTGAATAGGTCTCTATACCTCAATTATGTTTGTGTGATTTGTGCACAGTACTATTATTTAATCATTTGAATGCAACTTTTAAATTCCTGCTATAGTAGTTGGAGGCCGTTTCATTTCATTCAATTTTCCAAGTTTGAACTGTTTTATTATATTTTTTAAAGACTGCATTATATTTAAAACTATATTTAAAAACTCCTCCATATATTTGGTTCGTACTCTACATAAGCCTTTAGACAATTGGCAATCGCTCCATATCGATTCGTTAGCGTTTGTCAACAGTAAATTGATAGACAAGATCGCTACCACCGAATACATATAAATAGACATGTAATTATGTTTTTAATTGGATCTATAAGTACCAATTCAGAAATAGCTTAATGACGTACCGTTGACTTACGAGCTATCGAATAAATTCAGTTTTATTTTCCACAAACGTTTATGCTACTTGTCTAGGCCTTGAGAACTCAAACTGTCAAAGGTGTGTTAGATTTATTTCTGACCCTGACTATAGGTATAGCGTAGGTACATACCTACGCGTGTGTACTCACGAACTATAAAGACCGTGTCCTATCTACCATCGCCTGTTCCCTGAAATTGGCGTAGCGAGGCCGGCCCGGAATAGGGATCTCATCTACGTATAAATGTACAGGATATTAAAGTAATTAGATTTGGCCAAAGCGTTGTGTTTTCTCCATTAATCTGCGATAGTTAAAACTATTTTTTTTTAACTACATTCAATAGTCAAACGTGTTTGTGGGTATCGTCAGTTTTGAGTGTTAGTCTGTAAGGTATTTATTATATTAAAGTATATTATTCAGTTTACGAAATTTCGAATGGGATCCCGAGCTTTCCTGAGACTGGTTGTTTTTTTCTAGAAAACATTTTATCCTATATCTGTATAGTATTGTAAATGAAAAAAATTCAATACTAAAGATAACAATAGAATAGCATTAGTAGGTAGTTCAATTATGATTATTGATTTTTTTAAAGTGTTTTTTCATGCTTACTATTATTATTTTGTTTTGTCTATTGTAGTGTTACATCTATAAATATTTCACACGAAAATGATTGAATCGTAAATAAACCTATTTTGCGCTAGTAAAAGTTTAACGTCTAATTTTAACCACCGTTACCAGTAAAACGTTTAAAAACACTACTTACTATGATGTACTCTTTGTAAAAGAACATGAAACTTTGTTATTTGCCAACCCTGACGTATTTCTTTTGGCTTGATGCGTACTTTCCAAGTCTAGACACACATAAAACCGCCTCAAAGGAATTATCGTGAACTATAAAAAGCGTGTCCTATCTGCCATCGACATTGCCCCAGAAAGCTAAAGTACAGTCGTGTGACCGAAAAATACACGCAATTCATTCTTATATAATCTTTCTTAGCACTCACAAAAAACACCACATGCTTATGTTTTTAGTTAAACTTTTGTACTGTTTATTTTATTCTACTGCTGACAGAGATAGCCTCATAGTTAAAGTCAAGGAGAGAAGGAACTTTTCAAATTCAATATAGATCTAATAGTTCAAGATAGTTCTGTTCATGTGTTTTTAAACCATTCTAAATAGGTCGCCAACAGAGCCAAACAAAATTACTGGCATAGGGGCAAAATAATTGTCTCACGGCCAGCAGCGTCCTAGTAACACAAGCTTTATCATATTATCGTATTAAAATAAAGGCAGTGATCGCTTGACTATCAGCTAGGCATTGCGCTTTGCTGCTACTAATAGAAAACCAAGCCAATGCGCTTGTGATAAGGGCGGGTTTTCGTTGGAATTCTGACGTGTCTAAGGGTTAGTTCAGCATGCCGACGATGTTTCAGTCAACGACTCGCAGCGACTTGTTTTTTCATAAAGGCTCACACAACTAGCGACCGGAATGCTGAGCGCAAGTTTGCTTCACTATTCGATGTTTACGGCAGTTTGTATGGGATCGAAGCAGCGCCATCTAGAATTATGAAACCAACTTTTCTCTAGCGTATTTCGATAAAACTTAAATGTTATGTATATTTTTTATGCATATAACAAAGATGGCTTATGTCATGTAGAGTTAAAAATTTGCGTTTGTGACCAAAATAGTCCTATCCGAGAGCGACAAAGAATATCGACATACAAAAGACCTTCACTCAATATGTGCAGGTCTTGATTGTTTATAGTAAGTAGGTCAAGCCAGCTGTAATAGATGGGCAGAGGTCTTAATATAGAGGCAACAACAACAAGGTGAAATACAACGAGTAACAGTGCGACAGCAGTCAGACCAGCCTCCTTACTATTGAAACCGATCGGTATTGGATCGGATTGGTATTGTGAAATTTCGTACTTTTAAGTTACAACACCAGCACTAATTTGGATTCTTATTGGATGAACTAAATGGCATTGAGTTTTATATTTTTTTTTACTCAATATCCGCGCAATATGAATCCATATTAGCTCTGATGTCGTAATTTAGGAGTACGAAGCTTCACAATACCATTTCGATCGATCGGAATCGGTTTTAAGAGTAAGGGGCCTGTTAGTAGTCCGAGCGCTACAGTGAATTTCATCGCTACAACTTGGTATGACTGCGCGCAGCATTGCTAAATTAACACACTATAAGATCGTTTATTCCAGTCCTTTTCTCATTCTCCTTAGGGGAAAGTGGTTTTCTTTTATTTTTTTTTACTGATAGAGATTAGCCGTCAGCTGAGCAATCACCCCTTTTTCATTCAAAATTAAAAAATTATTTATTTAATTAAGGCTACAATAATTGAGTACTTATAAATGTCACTATACCATTGGTTCGTAAGTCCAACTATGGGGCGGGAGCCTTGTACTGAGATGAACTGGCAAGAAACTCAGCAAGGGCATTTGTTTTCTCCCTTTCTTTTACAGCGTCAATACAAATTGGAAAATGCCCTCCCTATCATAGAAAAACATTTTCCATTACATGATAAAACAAAAAAAATTGGTATGATTACAAGACAACACAACAACATACAAAAGAATATCTAATAAAAAAACCGGTATTCCTCAATTTAAAATAAGCAACGTCTTACATATCTTTGAAAAAAATGAAAAAATAAGATTATTAAATACTACCAATAAAAATATGAAAACAAGAGCAGACCAGCCTCCACAGGTGGCACCCGTTCATATCCTTTCCACTTACGATTTCAAATCAGGAAATCTACAATAAACTTGAACACTGTGATGTATGTTGGTATCTCGATATTAATTATTATTGCGTATGTGCGGTACGTGTAAAATTTTGTATGTCGGTCCCTTTGTCTCGCATTAATAGTTGCTACGTGAAAACGTGTTTTATTGCTCCTAACACCTAAATCTAGATTTCTCCTGATCCCCGTTTGGCTATCAAAACCAAACCGACAGAATCGCACAAACTAAACAGAGACACTATCGTGACCAGACGAGACGATATTGCGGAGTTCCTCCAAATCCCACCAGTATTAACACCATTCCTCACAAAGCAATGTAACACGCTGCATTGTAAATAGGAAACAATAAGACGGCACAATGGCGGTTGTCACCGAACAAACGCGCTTTGACACGGGTTGGGCCAAGGTTGGTCTCAGAATAAACCACTATAGTAGATTACCAACACATTAACGGTAAAAACCACCTGGGATAAGTTCGTTTGTGTTCTTAGACGTGGGCGTCTTTAAGATACTCCGTTTTCATTACTGATATAAAATGGAGGATACGGACACGGTTTAAATAGTGTTACATACGTACAATTACAATACATACACGACTTTTTATCCCGTAAGGGTTAATCAAAGACTATATTTATTTGTATATTTATTTAATCGAACACCAACACAATAAACAACAATAAAGTTTACACAACAAAAATACACTTAAGATAATACAAGCCAAATGTCACTGCAATTATAGGAGCAGACTACATGCAACAAAAATGAGCAAGTAAACTAAGTAGTTAAAAAACAAATATCAGACAAAATTAGTAGGTACTAAATTAATTTAATAATTAAATGCATGTTAATTGGAGGACTGATTTTGTGGTCCTCATTGCCTATAGTCGGCAATGAGGACCACAAAATCAGTCCTCTGCCAAAGTACGTACAAAATAACAACTGTACATATCTTCAGCCTGATTGGTAGCGAGGTCATCGCTGATCCATGCAGGTAATTAGTAGAAAAAAAAATTGTTTACGTTTACACTAATTATCTAGACCAGATGAGTATTCTTTTGAAACTCGTTAATATGGTAAGATAACGGATAAATATACATAAAGATAAAAAACACCCAGACCCGAAATCAATTTAGAAAAACAGTTTTTCTTAAAATTAACTCGACCGGGAATTGAACCCGGGACCTCAGAGATGGCGCGACACCAGACCCGGCGTGCTAATCACTCGACCACGGAGGTCGTTACAAACTAATGAAAAGGCCAATGGTGAAGAGAATTAAGAGTCGAGGGAAGTCGCTAGATGTAAATTGCGCAATCTTTTATCGTCTTTTTGGGCTACTTTTATGACCCTGTGGTCTCAAATTCGATTCCCATCAGCTACCACTACCTACCTAATCTAAGACTGTCGTAATAACAACAAGAAAAGAAAAACGAAATAATGACAACATACAAAAGTGCCTGAACTAGGGTTATCCTGTTTTCCAGGCAAAAATAAAGGACTTACTAAATTCTAAAACAATCAATGCAAAATACACTTTTTCTCTTATTTGCTGATGTTAGTCAAAAGTCAAAGTAAGTCGTAGGCCGTAGGTATGATGAAAAATTATTATAGCATACCTGTACAAAAGACAGCTCGTTCATTACCTCCTGACAATGTGAAAGTTATAAAGTTGCGAGACCGCAACTAGAACTTAGTTACCAACCGCTGCGCGACTGAGCTGCACTCAACAAAATACTAGCATCCATGCAGTTTGAACGACAACCATACTTTTTCAATATAGTTATAATAAAAGAGTATTAATCTTTAAGCGTAATTGGGTCATAGAATAATAACTAATTATTATTCTGAGAAGTGGGTACATAATTCGTTTTAAAACCGATATTTCAATTGTCATATCAAACTTATTTTTTTAGTTAATATGTTTTACCCAACCATTTATAAAAATGTAATGCCGTAGCATGTGTCTTTTCTTTTTTTACAAGTGTCATTTTAGGTTCTTACTAAAATAAGTACTGATTTCACCAATATCAAAATTACACGAGAATACATTTACTTTATAGATTTATCATACGTGTAACTTGTATTTAATTTCACCACGCTAATCTAAGAATAAGTTACTCTGTGCTATTGAGCGAACATAAGCAGATCGAACGAATGAGCGTATTAACCACCAAAGTTTAGTTGCAGTCTATCTCGTACGAGAGCAAAGGCGCCTTACACTTTATTATTTTCTGGCGTAAATTGTTTGTTTGACGTTAGGATTGGTTTGGAATTGAAATAACCTTACTCTTTAAAATAATACCATTATAGCCGAGCCGACATTGTTTTACATTTTTTTACGTTTTAAGTACATAGTACAGTGCTGGTCGTGTTTTAATTTTGATTAAAATGGCTCCTCCTGAAAAAAGAAAGATCGATCTGTTCTATTTCTGTCAGAAAATTTAACACTGAAGCCTTTGTCAAACGAAACCTTATAACGAAATCATATTAGTCGTAATCTTCGAAGTAAATTGTTCTTTCCTTGAACCATCTCGGCCGTGGGCCTAAATAATCTTCATCACCACTGAGTATCAGATTCGTCAATCAACAATCACAAACGTCGCTTCATTTTTTGGTTATAATATTAATTTGAAGGCTGCTTCAAGTGACATTAGTGACATGAATTATTCTAAGAAAAAGGGCTAACTCGGCCGAAATCGGCGGTATAAGAATTTACTCTAGTGTAGTGACTTTATCCTTAGGTTATGCGTTGGTGAAACGTAAAGTTCATTTATGACTTATACTACTTTGGTGATGACCCTATAATACTTACTTTACCAGATGGATAAGCTTTATCCAAGGATTGATTAGGCATTTAGGCTTTTAAATATTTATTATGAAGCTGTTACTTTTAAAACCTCCATAGAGCTACAAATTCTAGTACAAAACGTGGCTAGCAAATTCACAGCAATTCGCTATCTACTCCAGATTTAAAATTAACGACTCCAGTCGCAATTGAGCAAGGAGGTTATTGGCGACCCGCTTGCCACTGTGTATCCGAACGGGGGCGGGCCAGACTTTGTATTCGGGACGCGCGCGAAGTTTCCCGGCAGATATCCGAGCGGCATTCGAATTTTAAACCGTCTTCTGTTTTATTAGTGTACCTGTGGTCTGTTCGTATGCTAGACTAAAACAAAAGCTAATCTTTTGAAATAAAATACAGTTGCCCTGAATGTTTGTGCGCGCATGTTCACGCATGTTCTGCCTACCTATATGGAAATTTTTTGAGGGGGTTAAAGTCACTCGCATCCCTAGGTTTACCCTTAAAACCCTACACGTGACCCTTGGGTGGTGCTAAATGAGTGACACTGTCTGAGTGGTAAAGGCAAAGCCGTTGGGCCTGCTCGCCCGGCGTAATACCACGGAATATCGACGTGAGAGAGTGGCACTCGTTCCTGTTGTGTTTCGTCTAGTGAGAGAAAGTACCGGAGTTCCATGGGACCCCCAAAGGTCCTACTCATTGAGGTACAATAAAAAGACACCGCAAAGCAAGTTTGTGCGCACTAAGGTGCAGCCCATGGGCTGCAAACGCCTCAGAGATAGCGCGTGATTCATGCAATTGTGGACCTTAGTTACGTACAAACTTGTTTCACGGTGTCTTCTCTAGTTTATTGTACCTCAATGGTCCTACTACTACTTCAGTCCGGCAACGCATCTGCACTCTTCGTGTTTTGGAAGTGTCCATGAGCGGCGATGATAACTTTCCTACAGGTGACCCGCCTTTTTTTTACATAATTGCCACAAATTTATGTTTGCGCATCACTTCAGAACGGCTGAACCCATTTATCTAATTCTTTTTTGTTTTGTTTTTAATTTTTAATTTACAAGGTTTGTGTAGGTATAATTTTTTTTGGAAACTAACATTTGATCTTTAAAGATATTAATAGTAATATTAAAATTAGATTGCGCTAATTTACTTTTGAACATGTCAAAACCAGAATTGCTAAATCATTTTAGTTTTATTATTATTGCATATAAAAGATACCAACAAATTACCATTTCGTTAACACTCGACGGTAACAACATATTAATGGTACGGGACAAACATTGAGCCCTCGCAAAAGTCCCTACTCATCTAACCGTTCCCCTCATGTCTCACACACGACCTGCCATTTATATCCGCGGATAATGAAGGATCGCGCGCACGGCCCTACTCAGATATTTTCAACAACCATTCAGTTCAGTTTTCGATTTCTTGTTTAAAAAGGATGTATTGGGCCTTCTTGTTATTGGGAAATCTGCTTTGTGCAAGTTAGTCTGTTGACATCTTAGGCATAATATAGAGTTTTTTTGTAATTTATTTCTAAAGTTACAATGTATTTAACAATAGGTATAAATTTTGCCAAACTGATCAACAGTCTTTCGAGTGGGAAATCGGTAGAACTTTACGGTAAAGTATTGGGATGCTATAGGGTAAGTAGACTTGTTAGTGGCAGACGAATGAAATTGTGCACAATCGATTGTTTTATATGTTTAAAATACATTATGTTGAAAACAAAAATAACAAAAATATGTCTTAACAACATAATAATAGATGGTTAAAAGCCTTATAAAATTTTAAAACATGCACTTAACTTTAAAATTTGTAGATATTGCGATAAAATCTTAAAAAAAGATTTCATTTTAAAATAGTTTTTTAATATAATTACACAACTTTCATGAAAAAACTTATAAAATTTTCCTCTACCTCCGATTTTATGTTTGTTTAAGTGTCTATCTCCATCCATCATACCTGGATGAGATCAATACAGCGATAAAAGTTTGATTTTACTTTGATTGTCCTAAACTATTTACAAACGTATTTTTTTATTGCAATATTATTATTGCAACTACCTATCAATATTATTGCAACTATATATTAATACTCTGAAAATTACTAAAACTATGGCGCCCCAGACGGCCCGATTTTTCCCGCCTTTTGTCGCAACGCCGCACGTCCCCCGGCACGGCGCCGTAATTTATATCCGCTGATAATGACAGTCCGTATGCACGACCCGGTTCGGATATTTCTCGACTACCATTAATAAAGTCTTCGCGCCCGTGCCGTCCTATCGAATTTTTCATTCAAACGGATGCTGAGGGAGTTCCTTGAATAATTACCTCTTCCCTATTTCAACTTTGCATTGAGCGATGTTCATTTGTTCGTGTCCTGCGTTCACGTGTTTAAATTTAGATTGTACGCATATTACACTGTGTAATATTATGCGGTTGACTTTGTTCTTCTGGTAGGACCAGCAGTCTTAGATCCAGAGGTCCCAGGTTTGATCCATCAACATCATCATCCTATAAACTTTCTACGGCAGCTCACAGATCTTCCCATTTGGACAAGAGCGCAGGAGATTGCAACATAATCCACAACCCTGGTCCAATGCGGGTTAGTAGGTTTTAATAGCTGCCATCTTATGACAACAATCGGACTCAAGGTAAAATGCCTTCGGAGGACAGAGAAGTTCGAAATTTTTATTTATGTGGTCACCTATTGCCTCAAAGTTGTTTAACTGGCAAAGTCACAAACTAATAGTCACTGCGCCGTCTAGCTCCTGATAAGATTTGATTCATACGGGTGTTAATATTGTGATCAACTTTGGTATTAGTATGGTTTGTTTTTAAGAACGCCTGCCTATATTCTACGCACACCATGTTATATAAATCTGACATCATAACAACGTTAACATTGTGTTTCATCAAATAGCGATACGATAGCCAGTTCCTCAGTGGTTGAGGACTCTGGTGAAGTGCGTTTCCATCTTCGACTTTATCTTCTCTTTTCACCTAATTGTGATAGAGGTTAAAAGGTTTACGGTTCTGGGTTAAAATAATAATAATGCATATAGCACTTAACTTACACAATATTATCGTAAAGTATGATTTATTTTTTCTCGCCTGTCTTCGGCAACGATCTCTAAGTTTTTTATAACCCCTAAGCCATTTCAGGTGACAGTTGTCGTAGTAAAACCGTCACCTAACATGGCTTAAGGGCTACCTTTAGAGGTTGTTGGTGTAAATGGGCATAAGACTTTCCTTGAACATTTCTGAAATTCTAACATGCCTTTAACAACATTTTCGCAAAGGATACGAGATTTTATTTACTATTTTTCATATTTCATTTGTACAGGTTTAAAATTACGCGCCAACACGCATTTTGTTTTCATAGTGATTTAGCTAATACCCATGGCCATGACTTGATTTCAATGGAGGTATTTGCCTAGAGGACAGTAGTTACAAAGGCTATTACTCAATATAGTGTACCATTACACTTAATACGTGTGTGTGCGTGCGAAGTGTGTGTGTGTGTCTGTGTGTGTGTGTGTGTTATTTGTTGTCTCCATTATAATATCTTGGCATCACAAGCTGCCAAAATGGCACAATCCACTACCTTCTAGTGTGCAGACATTAAAACTGATGGTTAAACTAACGCGGTAACGGTAACAGTTAAGCCAGCTCATCACAATTCCAGCTCTGTTTAACGTCAGATTTCTTTTTTCAATTCCGCCTTTTCTTTTACCAACAATTTGGCAAAAGAAAACACAAAGAGAAAAAATGAAACACCAGCAAAATGGCTTGCAAAATCGGATCACGTAAAAGAGCCTATTAGGGTGAAATGAGTAGGCGTAGATTTCTAGTCACTCCACTACACTTACAGAACCTCCTAAGTACCGGAATAAAGAGAAAATTCCGTTCCGACGAGATTTTTTTTTGCGTAGGTACGGTACGCCTAATTTCGGCTCGTCTTTTGTGTTTCTCAACCTTAAATACTTCAGCGTTAATTGCGTATTTGCCTGTTCGACATTTTGTTAATTTTCATAACAAACTTGTTGACTGCCATTTATTTGAAAGGAGAATTACACAAAAATGACTGAAACATTTTTTACCACTGACGAAAAAGAGGGTTATACTCGTAAGTAGTGTTATTAGGTCAGTACATGACAATCTACTATTCTTTTGTTTGATATTGTATCTTGCTATTTATTCTAGGTATGTAATGCTATGATAGAAAGAAACAATAATACAGAGCCATAAATTTAGTCATTTTTTTTATTTATTATTTAGACTAAATTTATGGCTCTAAAAAGTAATAGATTAAGTAAATCCAGTGCTGTAATTTACATGCTGATTCTGTTTTCATTTCTTTTTGTAAGTCGGTAACTGTCATTGGCCCTAAAAGCTTTAGACAAAAAAAATATTTATATATAAGTGGCTTGCAACTGGTGGTAGTTGTCATCCTGAATTAAAATAAAATAAAAAAATAAAAAATTAGGTACTCAGTACAGCGGGAGGCACGTTATTTATCTGAAAGGAAGGCAACTGAGCAGTCAGGTCAACTGATAAAAAATAATCACCGCCGCTCACGGACACCCGCAAAGGAGTCGCAGACGCGTTGCCGACCTTGGGCAAGCACACATTAGGCCACTAGTCGCGGCCACTAAACCACTAGTGGCTTAATCAAACCACTAGATGCGGCCACCGATCGCAGCTGCTAGTGGCTTAGTGGTGGCCACCAGTCACCGCCACTTAGCCACTACTTTTGGCTGAATTCCCGCCCATGGCCGAGTGTAGGCGCGATGCGAGCGACAACACGCGGCCACTAGTAGCGAGAAGGGACGACGGGCGGCTTGTGGCTCGAATGCCGCCACTGGAACGCTCGGTTTGCGCCGACGCCATACAAAATGTATGAAAAAACTCGTCCGGCGCTTGTGGTCGCGTCTAGTGGCCGCAATCAGTGGCTCAATGTGCGCTTGCTCTAAGATGTTTCCTTTATTATTACAGTATTTTGGTACAAAAAACATGCAAATAATTGTGTAGGTAAAAAAGAGTGTGAGCTAATGTGAAGATCTCTTTCAGATTCTATTGATGTATATAGAGGAAAAAACTTAACCATTATAAGCGACAAACGTCATTAACAGCGATAAAAAAACTGGTCTATACTGGGAAATACCTACGAAATGTAGTTATACAAGCTATGGAAGTAAAATTATCTGGCGCGAGTTACATTTTTTTGTGAATGACCGGCAAAAGTTTAGTAGAGTATGTTTTTCCTAGTGTCATATTGCGGATTCGTCCTACTATTTTTTTTAAAACAACCGCTTTATTTTGTTTGTTCACACGGTAGCTTGTTGTTTCATAAGTTAAGTTCTGACAACTTCCGCAGTCCTCATAAACACGTCTTAAGGGATTCAGGAAATCCGTTTTATCTTGTAAAGGGACCTGGGAATTTTATTGGAGCCGTGTGGAATAAAGGACTAAAGACTGCACATACATGTACAGCATAAAGCGGCGATGGGCTCACCACCTATCACGCTGAGCAGATGTGAAAAGAAAAGTGGACTATGAGAGTGGACTGCTTCTGCAGTCCTCATTGCCTAGCCTCTGGCCTTCGCTTTGGGGATAATAGTTGTAAATCTATGTATATTAAGGTTGGATGCCCTAGATAAAATAATTAAATAAATTCATCATAATTTCACATAAATAATAAAATATAAATATTTTGGGGTGGAAACGCTGGGCCAGAAACACGGCGTTTCGTTAAAGATTTATATCGAAACGCCTTGTCGAGGCCTCCGACGACCGGAGGGCTGGCAGCTGCCTTGACCAACGAATTAGCCTAGCAATACAAGAAGGCAACGCTGCCAGCCAGGACTTTGCCGCACGACCGCCGGTTCTCTTAGAGAAATTTTGTATTTATAAGGTATTTCAAGTTTTTAAGTTTTTTAGTTTTAGTTTATCATAGTGTGTTGTTTTTTTTTTTACGACCTCCTTGGTTGAGTGGTTTGTACACCGGTTTTCATGGTGTTGCCATCTCTGAGGTCCCGGGTTCGATCCCCGGCCGGGTCAATTTAGAAATTATTGTTTTTCTAAATTGTCTCGGGTCTGGGTGTTTTCTATGTATAATAAGTATGTATTTATGTATTTTAAGTACGTTTATGCGTTGTCTAGTAACCATTTAACGAGTTTCATAACGAAGCTTCTCTTGGGCTAGATAATTGGTGTGAGTGTAGAAAGTTTATTTATTTATTTATTTATTTTTTGTCTTGTATATGAATAAATATAATCATTACATATTATAAAGTAAAGTTGCTGTTTTCCTCTGTCTGTGGCACCGCACTATTCTTCTAAACCACGTAATAGATTTTCACTAAAATATAGAGCGTTAACTGAGGATGGTTTTTGTTTATATTCTGTAGACATATTTTTTTAAATGGCTGAACTATGACGGTATTTCTACGAGTAAGTTAGCGTGGACAAAGGCACAGGCGGGCCGCTAGTTAATATATAGGTACAATTTAAAACTACAAAGAGTACTGCACGTTCCCAAGACAAACCATATACCTACTTAGCTATATCGTATCGTATTGACATCATTATTCTGTAACGCGACGTCAAGAAACGAGCAAATTTGTCAATAGAGAACTGCCGATCTCCAGCTTTAAATCCACGCTCGGAACGCACTCTGAATACCTATAAGATTAACGTCGCGTTATCGCGCTGAAACTGAAAACCTGCTGACGAGTTGTGGAAGTATGTGGAAAAAATGTAGAATACATTTTGTTAAAGTTATACATACTTATTGTCATTATTGTTTATATAATTTTAACGCAAATTTTGTTGCGTACAAATTCCAAACTGAAAAGGACAGTGTTAAAAAAAATTCCACGACCAGGATTCAAACCCGTAAAAATATTAAGATCGGGTGTTGATAACGTAGTTTGTTGACATTGAATGGGCTATGGGAATTGAATGTGGTGGTGTTGATTAATTTCGGTGGGCCGGATAAGTTCCACGGTAGTTCAACTGGAAAAAACACCTGTAGGCTTAATCTTGAAACACAATTGCATTAATCAATTTCCAATCACAAATCTAAAACATATCAAAATGCACTTTTGTAAGCGACAATAGGAATTTAAAAAATATATATATATTGGAATTAAATTGCGTGGAAATTAATTGAACAAATTATTATCGAGATGGCGTTCCGGAATTATCTTTACATTCGTTACAGTTCGATACATCCTAATCGCATTGGAATTGTATTGAGATTGAGTTTGCGTTCAAGAGTAACCCCCCTGGTCCGGATTGCCAGAAGGGTGCGGGTTCGAATCCTGGTCGTGGAAATTTTTTCGACACTGTTGACTGTTGTTGTTGTTGACTATACAAATTGAAAAAGATTTCAATTTGTATACATACTTAGACCCACAACTGTTATCCCCGAAGGGTAAGCCGGAGACTAGGCAATGAGGATCGCAATAGCAGTGCATTTCCATAGTCCATTTTTCGCCATAGCACATTAATCAACTGCCCATGTGTTTAGCGTGATAGGTGTATCAGATGCTGGGAACATTAGTACTTAAGCCGTATACAGAAAGAAAGCAGGCAGCCTGCGCCGATCTACCAGCGCTTATCGGAACCGGCCTGCGCGGGTAATCTGCGCAGGTAATAGGCGCCGATTTTCTATACAATGCACGAAACCAGCGCTGACCTGCGCGTGTCGAAGCTTGTCGCAACCTGTCGGAGACGTTCGGCGCTTATCGGTGCTGGTTTCGTGCATTTGTGCTGCCTGCTTTCTTTCTGTATACGGCTTAAGAGAGTGTAGTGTTATACCTACCTATACCTAACAAACCGAACAGTAATTAGGTCATGTCGCAATCATACGAAATAACACGTATTAGCGTAAAACAGCTTAGTTGCAGAATTGGTTAAGCGTTTCAATATGTTTGTATTATTTCACTCGATAAACGGACTTCGTTATGTAAACTACTCCTTTACTTCATCACCCAACCACATAACATCATATGGCGACCCTGCCACTGGAACCATAGAAAAGCAACGACATTCAGCTCCAGCAAGAAGAAACCAAGTTTTGAAGAAGAAAGCAAGTTTAGAAGAAAGAAGAGAGCGAATTAAAAATAAAGAAATAACAAAACCAAGACATGGGAAAATCAGCTTCGAAGGACCAAGTTGTAATAGCTCAGAATGCTAATGGTGAAGCTTCTGCCACGACCACACAGTACCACAGTGAGAAACTGGCTATTATTGAAATATTGATCGCCGTGTCTGTCATCATCTTGGTGTTGGCTGTTTTTTATATTACATTTTCAAGAAATGTAATAAACACTTCGTGCGTACTATTCAACGGGAGCTGAATAGCAACAACATTGCTACTATCTCACGCACCAACCTCACTACCAGAGCTGTTTAAGAAGGGAGAAGGATAATCAAGAGGAGTCCAGGGTATAGCCCGGCCCACCCGTTCCCGTAACTGCAGCCTGAGCCCGTAAGCAGCGCCAGCGTGCCGCCGCGCCGCGCCGCACCGCGCCGTGCCACCGCCTGCCTACAGCACCGCCCGCGCCCGTTCCGTGTCCTTAGAGCATCATAGCGTCATTTCCCCCCCGTGCAGCTATCGTTGTATGGATTACAGCCTTGAAAGTACGTAAGGTTTTATTATAAATATAAAGTAAAATGTTGTAAAATGTAATAATTAAATTTTTAATATGATGTTTAGTTTATTATGTCTAGTGTAATATTACAGTTACATGAGCTCCATAAATCATTAAATTACATTAAAGATTATTTAATAAAATTAGGCCCAGAAAGAAGGCAACAAGACCTTGGCTTAAGAAAGGCTACTGAAGCCAAACAATTATATTCCCAATTAGAGAGTATTTTGACTCAGTTGCACTTGCAAATTGATCGAAAAGAGATAAGTTCAAAAGATATCACTGATGTAAACAAAATTATAAGTGAAATCTATTTATTTTATAATAAAATAATTGATTTAACTGCACAAAAAATTAAGCAAGTCAAAATGGCTACTGACTCGCTAGTCAAAATGGCTACTAAAGACTTTGATTTAAAAACTGCCATTGCATTGTTGCCGGTAATGACTGGTCAAGAGTCTGTCACTAATTCTTTAATTAATAGCATTGAGTTATATAGCAAAATGATTTCAGAGTCATCTAAAAAACTTTTAATTGAATTTGTACTTAAAACAAGGCTTTCTCAAAATGCACAGTTACGTTTGAAATCATCTTACGATACAATTGATAATCTTTTGTCAGATATGAAAAAACACCTTTTACAGCAAAAGTCGGATGTTGCATTGCAGTGGAAATTGAACCAATGCAAGCAAGGCAATCGATCGATCGAATCTTTTGGTTCTGAATTAGAAAATTTGTTTGTAGCTTTGACAATCGCTCAATCTAATGGTAATAATAGCACGTATGATATTTTAAAGCCAATTAACGAGAAAATCGCTCATAAACGGTTTGCAGATGGTTTAGCGGATTGTAGGTTAAGCACAATAATATCAGCTAGACAGTTCGAGTCCTTGCCGAACGCTATTAGGACAGCTATGGACGAGCAATCCTTGCCCTCCGCGTTCGAGGTGATGAATATTCGGCGTCATAGTAGTTTAAATCGTGGACGCAACAGCTATGCCTACAGTAATTACTTTCGCGGTAATAATTACAATAAAACGAGACCACGTAGTAATTATTCAAGTGACTACAGTCGTAATACGAGACACTCATTTAATGCGCATGCGCATCGCGGTCGATATAATTCATATAGCCCCGTGGTGCAAGTTATAACCGAGGCAGTACTCGAGGAGCGTATAGCTCAAGGTCACGAAGACCAGCCGCTCCAATACGCCATACTACCCAGGAGACACCGACCGTAAATAATGAGTCGCACCAGGGTATTATTAACCAAAATCATAATTATAACGCTTCAAGCGAGTTTTTTCGTTAATACCGAAACTTTTATTTTTAATTTTAATAACAGTAGTACTGTAACATTTTTAGTAAATAATCATTTTATTAATCTTTTAGTAGATAGTGGAGCAAGTCTCTGTGTTTTGAGGTACGAATGGCTTAGTAATTATCCAGAGTTATTGCAGCAGTTATGTTATGATAGAATAACAATAAAGGGTGTTACAGGAAAGTTAGAATCAGAAGGTTACATTTTCTTAAATTTAGTTTATAATAATGTAATATTTAGTGAAAAATTTTATGTTTTTAAGAATATGTCGTGCACGGCTAATGGTATTTTAGGTGATAATTTTTTTAAGCGATATCATGCGATTATTAGTTATAAGGATAGTAAATTGCAATTGTCTAACAATAATATAAACGTTTCAATTGAAATACATTATAATGCTAGGTATAGACATTCGATTCCGCCTCGATGTGAAGTGATAAGGTTCATACCTACGACATCGAGTTGCGATTTTGTTGTTTTATCGAAAGAAATTGAGAAAGGCGTTTTTGTTGCAGGGTTAATTGCGAAACCAATTAATGGTCGCATTCCCTTGCGAATATTAAATACTACAAATAGTGAAATAGAATACGATTTCCAAAATTTTGCTATTTATGACATAAATTATTTTGATGTCTGTAGTCTCTTAGAAAAAAAAAATAGCGTAAGTCGAGTAAAAACTTTATTTGAATTATTGAATTTAAGTAATATGAACCAAGAGGAAAGACGCAGTATCGAGCATATTTGTGCAAAACATGCCGATATTTTTCATCTTCCAGGTGATAAATTATCGACAACCAATATTATGACTCATACTATATCTTTAAAAGAGAACGTTTCACCTAGTTATGTTAAACCTTATAGGATACCTCATTCCCTTAAGCAAGAGGTACAACGACAAATAGATGACATGTTAGCTAATGATATCATAGAGGAGACCACCTCAGAGTGGTCTAGCCCAGTTTTGTTAGTTCCAAAAAAAGCAGATAGATGTAATGAAAAAAAGTGGAGGTTAGTTATCGATTATAGACAGCTTAATAATAGGATCAAAGATGATAAGTTTCCGTTACCAAATATTACAGATATATTAGATTCCCTTTCAGGTAGTATTTATTTTTCAAAATTAGATCTCTCACAAAGCTATTATCAATTATCTTTAGACAAAAATTCAAGGAAATATACCGCATTCAGTGTAGATAAGATGTACCAGCTAGAGTTAGAGCCAGAATTACGCAAATATACGGCTTTCACAACTGATAAAATGTATCAGATGAAGCGTTCTCCTATGGGATTAAAAACATCTCCCAGCGTGTTTTCAAGATTAATGACGATAGCTATGTCAGGCATTAACTATAATCAAGCATTTATTTATTTAGACGACTGTGTCGTCATCGGAAAATCTATGGAAAGCCACAATAAAAATCTCATTAGTGTTTTTGAACGTTTACGAAAAGTAAATTTAAAATTAAATCCAATGAAATGTGAATTCTTAAGAACGGAAATTGTTTATTTAGGTCACAAAATAACATCGCAAGGCATTCTTCCAGACGACAGCAAAATCGAAACATTGCGCAAGTATCCGGTGCCGTTAAACGCCGATGATGTAAAACGATACATCGCCTTTGCTAACTACTACAGACGATTTATACCTAATTTTGCGAATATCACGTATCCACTAAATAAATTGTGTAAAAAAAACTCTCAATTTGAATGGACATCTGAATGCGAGCAATCTTTTCAACGTTTAAAATCTTCTTTAATGTCACCACCTGTGTTGCAGTATCCAGATTTTTCGGACAGCAATACATTTGAGCTTCGAACTGACGCTTGTAAGACAGGATTAGGCGCAGTTTTGTCAAATAAAAATGGTCGCGTTGTCGCTTACGCAAGTCGTAACTTATCACCCGCGGAAAGTAGATATCCGATTATAGATTTAGAACTCTTAGCAATAGTATAGGCTGTAAGGCATTTTAGACCCTATCTGTATGGTAGAAGGTTTAAAATCTTTACAGATCATAAACCTTTAGTTTACCTTTTCAGTTTAAAAGACCCATCAAGCCGCTTAACTAAGTTTAGGCTTTATCTTGAGGAATACGACTTTGAGATTATGTACATCCCCGGTCGAAATAATGCAGCTGCAGACGCATTAAGTCGACTCCCGATGTCCATGACGTGTGATGACCTTAAGTCAATAGGAGAACAAGTAGTCTCTGTGTTAACGCGAGCGCAAACTAAAAAGTTACAATCGCAACCTATCGGTTTAGGTAATAATAGTAATTTGGCAGACGATTCCTCTACCAGTAGTAGGCCTGATCAACCTGATACTGTAGAGATTCTTAAAAAACCCAACAATGTCATAGAATTAGTTTTAAGTAGTGAAAAAAAAATTACTAAGTTAGATTGTCGATATTTGAATAGAAAATTCTGTATGTACGTACCTTCGCTTTATACTATTTACCTGAATACTCGATCGTTATCTACCCCGTCGGAGTTAGCGAGAGATTTAGGGTTATTATGCGAAAAAGAAAATATTAATGAATTATTAATAACAAAGAATAGAGACAATGCTACATGTATAAAAATACTTGCAAGTCATTTAAAAAAGTTACATCAAAAGGTACCAAAAATTTTAATTACAAAAGATGTAATAAAAATAAGTAGCTATGAAGATAAAAAAATTATCTTGAATGATTTTCATTTGTTACCCACAAGCGGTCACGCAGGGGTCAACAGAATGATTAATAATTTGAAAAAATACTAATTTTGGTCAGGAATGACTAATGACGTTATTGACTACGTCAAACGATGCCCACAGTGTCAATTTAATAAATTCTCGAACCATTCAGTACGAGAGCCAATGGTGATAACAAATACTGCCAGCTCTGCATTCGAAAGGATATTTTTAGATATCATGGGTCCCCTGACAGTTGACAACTATAATTATAAATACATTTTAACACTGCAATGTGATTTATCAAAATTTGTAGAAGCCTATCCCTTGCATAGTAAAGACTCCGAGTCAGTAGCGCGAGTTTTCGTAAATAATTTTATATTGAGATATGGGGTTCCCAAAGAGGTTATTACAGATAAAGGTACCGAATTTATGTCTAATATCATGTCTAACGTTTGTAAAATATTAAAAATAAATAAATTGAATTCAATTCAACCGCTTACCACCACGAAACAATAGGCTCGTTAGAAAATAGTCATAAGTCACTAGGGGCATACCTTAGGATTCAGTGTGATAGGAATACCATTGATTGGAGTGATTGGCTACCGTTTTGGACATTTTCTTATAATACAACAGTGCATACGGAATCAAAATACACTCCATTCGAATTAGTGTTCGGAAAATGTTGTAAATTGCCTTCTGACTTTGGGTTATCAGTTGAACCATTGTATAACTATAGCGACTATCCTAAAGAGATGAAATATCGTTTACAGAGAGCTCAATACGAAGAAAAAAAATAATTTATTAGATAGTAAGTTAAAAAGAAAGTTATTATATGATAGAAAAAGCAACCCTGTAACTTATAAGAAAGGAGACCTTGTTTTAGTAAAAAATCAAACAGGAGACAAACTTACTAACATTTATAAAGGTCCCTTTGTAGTACTTGAGGAAGTCGCACCTAATGTTAAAATTTTAAAAGATAATAAAGAATATCTTATACATAAAAATAATACTAAAATGTTCTTCAATTAAATATTTCTGTTACATTTTTTTTTAAGATGTATTATTTTATAAACTGTTATTAATTAGAATAAGAAACATTGTAATGTGACATGATTTAATTCTTTTAATTTTTTTTTTTGCTTCTTCCTTCAGAAGGGGAGGATGAACAGGACTTTTTAGGGGAGTTGTAGTGTTATACCTACCTATACCTAACAAACCGAACAGTAATTAGGTCATGTCGCAATCATACGAAATAACACGTATTAGCGTAAAACAGCTTAGTTGCAGAATTGGTTAAGCGTTTCAATATGTTTGTATTATTTCACTCAATAAACGGACTTCGTTATGTAAACTACTCCTTTACTTCATCACCCAACCACATAACATCATAAGAGGAAAAGTAACACCGAATACCTTTGGAACTTAACAACTGGACGATTTGGGACGGAGGTGTTATATATAATTATGTGACCTCTTTCTTCAACGTCATTTATATTATATTTCTGATAGACAAAGAAGCCACGTCCTTATTCTGGGGATTAAGCTCTCAAGCATATACATATACGCTCGCGCTTGTCACTCTACGTTAGAGCTTGGATTACGTTCATTTAGAGACTACTTCTTAATACTACTTACTACTACTTCCGCCATCTTGGATTTTTTTTTGCAAGGCCGGCGTTTCGTCGGGGTTTGACAGGTTAAAGAATTTATTTCACTACCTACTGCTACGAAAAAATTTCATACTTATTACAGGCCTTAACTGCTTCATTTTTTTATAGCAGAAGGAGGCAAACGAGCAAGCGGGTCACCTGATGGAAAGTAATCACCGCCGCCCATGGACACCCGCAAAACCAGAGGAATCGCAGGCGCGTTGCCGGCCTTTAAGGAAGGAATAGGCTCGTTTCTTGAAGATCCCTAAGTCGTAACGGTCCGGAAATACCTGGTGATTAATAAAAATAAAAATACATAAAAAAAATTCATAGTGTTTAATTAGGCGGATGCAGATATTTAATCGCTTAAGATTAAACATCTACGTTCGATCACTTATAAAAACTAGATGCGCCAACTACGATCTTAAAACTTCTGAACAAAACGAGTACCTGGCGAGATTAGGTATTCATTTCCTTTAATGGTGTGCGAACAAAAAAAATTCTGAAGGAACCCCTTGAAAACCAGCGTCAGTCTCCATTGGACCTGACAAAATGCTGAATTGGCTACCTGTTTAACTGCGGCCGTTAGACAGTAATGTCCTACTTATTACTTCGAATAAGTGTTTTTATTAATCTGTTTTTTTATCGATGTTGTTCTGTTCTTTTTGTTATTTCTGTTATTGTTGCAACTGTCTCGTGTGTTGTAGCTAAATAAACTAGTTTTTATTTCATTTCATTTCTAAATGTCAACTTAACGAAGTGCCCTATTCTGCCAAAATACATTAACGCCAAAAGTCAATGTCAAAGCAGTATATGTTAACCGCGTTGCGTAGCGGTGAAATAATACTACCACCCCCTCTCTTCCCTTGGGTGTCATAAAAGGCGACTAATGGACTAAAGACTGCACACACATCCAATAGTTTAGAGCAGCGATGGGTTCACCGCTTGTCACGCTTAGCACATGTGCAGTCGTAATTGGTGAAAAGTGGACTATGGCAGAGGACTACTTTTGCGGTCCTCATTGCCTAGTCTCTGACTAACCTTTCGGGGACGGTGGTCGTGATTATATATATGAAATATAAATACATTATTATGTATGTACTCGTATGTATGTGAAGGCTGACACTATTCCGCCACGATTTAGTATTGGATTATGTGTAATTTTTATTATGTGTTCGAAGTTTAAGATGTTTCAATATGATGCCGACAGGAGGTAGGTACATAAGCAACGAAGTCACCGGAGTTCGAGATTGAGTTAAGCGTTGTCTTTGAATTTGGGAAACAGCTGAGATCCGAGTTACTAAGCAAAGTGCTGGTCCCACCGCTCTTTAGTTAATGGCGCTTAAACTTATGTATCCTACAAAATAGGTGAACACACAGAATGATAGTTGTTTAACTTGACGTCATGAATAATAATAAGAATTCGATCATTAGTTAAATAATAGACTCAAGAATGGCATTTGAAAAAAAATACTGCCCCAGAGGAGACTTTTTTTTCAAAACTATGCTGTCTTACGCATGCTCCGAGGACAGTGTTGATCATTGGTTAAAGGGATTCTTTTCCCTTCCCTCGACCATTACAGGGCCCACACAAGGTTCAGCCGAAAATCAGCGGTGGGACGTCTAGCTGCAACAATAGCTGAAACTTGTTTTAATATGTTATGTTATTATAATGTTTAGTTCAATTTGCAGATTCAACGTAAACATTATTATTATTCTGAATGGCATGATTTAAGAAAGTACTATGAGTTGCTAGATCTCAATTCACAAAACCAAAACAAGTAATTCAAATTACTTAATAAGTGCTGTAAAGTAAAGGCCTTTTATAATTCAAATTAAGTCATCGCTTCCATCTTAATCATCACACTTTCCAAAAGGAAGTAAGTGATCACAAACCCGGTGTACTGTGGGCACCCCAACTATGTAGTTAAATGTCCATGTATTCACGCTACATATACATAATCTGTTTTTACTTATAATACAGCAGTGTATTATATAACCAACCCGTCGTTTCACTCGTCTTTCCCGGTTACGACAGTACACCGGGCTATGCATCGAAAGATCCGAAACACACTTTGCCCGCTCAGAGAATTGACTTCAGGATTTCAAGTTATGCGCTCTTGCTACTCGACCGAAGCTATAGACTAGACTAGGCGAGAAGATATTGGTTCATAAAAGTGCTCTATGAATAAATATATTCAAGTTTTAAAATTTGTCTCAAGTCTAGACTGCAACTTTAAATTTATGGCACGATGAGTCGAAGGCTAATTCTAGGTGACATAAAACTTGTCACAGTTAAAAGAGATCGGGCGTTCAAACCTCTAAGTGATGATATTAAGCTGCATTTAAACGGTATGAATAGTCGATTTACGGCTGATTTATGCTACGCCGCGAGCGATGCTTTGCTTTTCGTTTAAAGATGGATGAGTTTGCAGATACTTGGAGCTAAGCATTCGCTGTATTACTGCTCAATAAAAATGAACTAATAATTTTTAATTTAATTACTAAATTAAATGCTGTTCATCGGTAAGCGCAACTAAGAACGACTGGAGTTTTTCAAAAATTATTTATATGTGTTCGTAAAAATTGAAATTAGGTTCATATGAAAAGACTAATAAAGAAAAGCTTGCTGGCTGGATATTTCGAAATTAGGAAAAACTAAATCCCTTTTTTTCTATGGGATTTATAAATGAACTTGACATATTTTTAACCACAATAATTGTTATAATTTCAGAACGTAATATAAACCACGAATCACCACTTGAAAAACCACATCTTAACAACAAAAAAACCTGCATCTGCACTGATCAGTATAGTTATTGAAATAAAACACTTTTTACAGATCTAACTAGCGTTTATTAATATGTTTAGAGTATTGTTTTAGCCCTGACGTTTCGGACTCTTCACAGGGTTCGTGGTCACACGGAGACTGAGGTGTTGGTCGTCTCAAAGTTAAAAGTTATTTGCGAGTTAGATCCGCAAAAAGAGTTTCATTTCAATGCGTAGTGCTCGCGTAAACCTTTTTAAAACAATATGTATATAGTTAGTTAATTATAATAAGAAGGAAGTAGGGGAGACCTTTGCCCAGCTGTGGGATATCATAGGTTAATTAAAAAAAATATATAACAAAACTGTCAATACTATTCGACTTAAATGTATTACAAAAGCTGTTTTTCTCAATTTCAGAGTCGCTTCCATACAAATAGTTGTTCTTTTCACTTAAGGTCCAGTAGCAAATTATAAATATCTTACCAAACACCGTCTAAACTTAATTAGCTAGAAATTATAATGTTAAAAGTGACCAAAGTTAAACGTAACTTCAAAATACATACAAGTATACATTATAAACACGACTATTGTCCTCGAAGGATTTGTCAGAGACTAGGCAATGAGGACAGCAAAAGCATCCATCCTCTACCATAATCATACGAATGAATACGAATAAATAATAGGACTACCTAAAGCCCAGTAATGCGAACACAGTAAGACATTCCTTTTAAATGCCGTATCGTTTATTATCAGTCAGTTATCTTGACGAGGGTCGAGAGACCTGTGGCCAGGTTGGAAACCTGATCGGAAATTGTAAATCTCATTAAAAAGGGGAGTAGCCCTACTCTTAACTGATGCTTGATATTGGTAAGAATATGTTAAGATCGGATGTTGATTACGCTGGATACGGCTTTACCTTTGGGCAACCATCACTTCAGTTTCACTGTCTTTTAATACATTTGAGCGTTCTTATTAAAGTAAAAAAAAATAAACAACACCGCTTAAAAAATCGCATAACTCATAAAATAACAGTTGGGCACTTACTTGCGCCGGAAGGTGCTCTTGAGTGATAGTAATATGTATTTTTTTTCTCTTAAATAATGGCTTCGTGCGATCAGCACATTTAGCCAGTGTCAAGTTTTTAATAGTAATTATTATTTTCATTACATTAAGTGGATGATAATGAGTGATATAATTAACGTTTAATGGTAAATGATTTTCCCCCAAACCCCTCGAGTCTCAATAAAGCTGTGGGACTTGAGCTCTCACACGGACTTCTTGAGAGAATTTGAAAAATGATGTTGCACTGTTTTGTTTTATTTGCTAACACTCATGCACGTTCACGAACACTTATCAGTAAATAATCCACCATTATTTTACATAATTATTCGACAAAACACAAGTTATAGAAAATAAAACAAAACTGCAGACATGACGCTTTACTTTCCCGCCAAGAAGTCGTATTATGTATTTCTTAACTTTCAGTAACTACATTTTTCATAAAAAATTAATTTTATTAACCCATTTCAATATAAATAAGAAAATCAATGTAAACTGCATTAGACAAAGTAGCTGCTTTGCCCTACTTAAAGATGACGTAATTTTTTATCACCATCACAAGTCACATAAAAACGTTTTGACTTTCACGAGACGAGGACATCAGACGTTCAAATTTGAATTATTTATGAAGGAAACAACCCACAACCGACACGTCCTCGGAATATGTGTTTAACGATGCAACATTAAAGCACACATGAGTAAATATTTAGCCGGAGAGCGAGCAGCACTTAAAGTTTCAGCTCATTTTTGCTATGTCGACGAAATTATGAAAACTAGAATGTGGTTGTGAGACATGCAATTTGATGGAACAAGGTGAGGAAAAGCTGTATTTGGTTTGCGTGTTTTGTTTTTACACACATATATACATACCTACACAGATTCATGACTACCTATTCATCATTATCATTATCAGCCTATAAACGTCCCACTGCTGGGCACAGGCCTCCCACGTGAACAATAGGACGTGTTGATATTGGGCCATAACGCACCACGCTTCCCCTATGCGGGTTGGTGGGTGGGTGGGTTTTAACGACTGCTATCTTACGACAACAACCGGTACCAACGGCTTAACGTGCCTTCCGAAGCACGGAGCTCGAGACGTTTTTAATTGGTCACCCATCGCGACCCGGCATTGCGAAAATTGCTTAGGGGGCAAGATCACGACTTTTATCTTTTAGTTATTCTGTGCTATTATCCCCTAAGGATTATTCAGGGACTGCCATATTCCTCGTTTCACCAAATTACGTGTGCAGATGTGCTCAGTGTGTTAGGTTGTGAGTCCATCGCCGCTCTATATGGCTGTTTGATCTATGTGTAGTCTTTAGTCAGTTAGGTCTTTAGCCCGTTAGTTGTACAGTTTTTAGTGAGCCGCTATCCTACACAAAAGGGCTTCTGTATATTTGTCCGGACACCACTGTAAAAAGCCAGACACCTGGCAACTCTATACACGTATTGTATTATTAGTTTCGCATAAAAAAATTAAGCACTTGCCGCTGCCAGAATTTCCTCGCGCTCCCGGTAGCTTCCTAACCCGCATCAAAGTGTGTATTCCTGTAGCGACCAAGGCATGGGAGTGCAAGGACGCGTCGCTGCGCTCTTGAGCGGTGACCACGTGCGAGTAATTACGTTACATGATATAAATGATCGGAAAATACCAACAAAATCGCAAAGTTTGTATCAGAGATCACTCTCAAATATTTTGTCAACACTGTAATAAAAGTGATTCGGAGAGTTCCTCATAATATTTTAAAATTTAAAACTTTGATCTCAATCTAAGTATCAAATTGTTGATTTTCGTAATTATTTTAATTTAGCTTGGTTTCGTTTAATAAGATAATAAGTTCATGTTATTTCCATTAAGTATAATATAATCAATAAAGTACGTTTAAAATAAACAAGTTTTATTTACTTATAAATTTAATAAATAATAAAAAAATATGTGACCCCATGCGAGCAGTTAAGTAATTTTCTGCATGCGAGTAATTAAGGGTTAACAAATGGTTTCAAAACAAGAATACGAAGACACGGTTCAAAAGCGCGCTAACCGGGTACAGAGAGACAGGTAGCTCACGTTACGGTCACAAGCTCACGAGTCGAGGTCATAGCCTTTAGACTTAGAGGCTCCCGCTCTCGTGGACCAACGCAAACGCCTCGGAGTATCAGAAGGGTACGGAGACACGTTTGCGTCATGCAATCTACTCTCAAAAATGTCCGAGGTTTCTTTGGTCACTATAAAAGTGGCCAATAAAAACACTTTATTCATATTTAATTTAAATTCAACTTAACACTACTTATTTTTAAATAATACCTGTTTCAGAAGAATCCGCTCCTACATAACACAGATAATTTATGTTACATATCAATAAATCCATGCATGTATAAGAACATTACTATTTTAATGGCATTAAGGTATTGTTATTTACTTGCAAAAAATCATCACTTTTGTTATATCAACATACATACATACATATAACACGACTATTATCCCCGAAGGGTTAGTCAGAGACTAGGTAGGCAATGAGGACCGCAAAAGCAGTCCTCTGTCATAGTCCACTTTTCACCCAATAGCTACTGCACACGTGCTCAGCGTGTCAGGTGGTGAGCCCATCGCCGCTCTATGCTGTTGGAAGTATGTACAGTGTTTAGTCCATTAGTCGCCTTTTACGACACCCAAGGAAAGGAGGTAGTACTCTTTCACCGATACGCGACACGGTTTATTATCTTAAGCTTGTTATAATATCTTTATTCTGACTATCTACCAGTGTGAATCTCTCATTAGATTACTGATTTCCTATAGTAGTAATATTGATTAAGTCTGGTACTGTACCTCCATTTAAATCATTAAATAATGAATAAACCAGAACTGGTCATCAATGTTGGCAACGGGACCAATTGTTATTGCAAGCGTCCATGGGTTGCGTTGGCCATTTTCCATTAGGCGGGTCGGCTCAATAACATAAAAACAACAAAGGAAGCGACTTATAAATAAAATACACATACCACAGGCCACTTTTTCCATTTCTAGATAGAAAATCTCGTGTACTCCGGTACGCGAGCACACATTTCGCTTTGAGTGCGTCGTTCTACAGTGTCAACAAACTACGAGCGAGCTCACTAAGATGAGTGAAGTTGATATGGCCGTGCGATGACGTCACTACTTTTCGTTCTACTCTTTAATGGTTTAACAGGGTTAACACTTTTCGGTAACACATGCAAACTTCAAAGTTTAATTTGGTTTTTTAACGCCGATCTGATGTAAAATCACAGAATAACTAATAGTTCTACCGTACAGAAGGTTCACTGTCTAACGACTTTCACGCGAAATTAAAACTTATCGTGTGATCCGAGCGTTCATATTCTGTTAAGCAACGCTGACTCGATATCGATTTGACGTTATGACGTTTACGCGCGCGCTCAGGGATTACGAGTTAATCGACGACGCGCGACGTGGAGCGTGCGTCGGCTCGCGGCAACCTTTACTGCCATAGGCCTAGGCGGCCAAACTGCGGAGACACCCCCCTGGTAAAATGTAGTTTGGTGTAAATTCTACCCAGAAAGAAAGATACCACAAATAATACAATATTTGAACAAAGTTTGACGCAAAAAACTACGCAGTAAAAGCATCCTACGCATAATACCTGACGTTTCGACCGAGTTGCACCAGTCACCAGTCGTGGTGACGGGCTGACTCAATATAATACCAAATGATGTATGGGTACTATATTTACATTATTTTAATGTTGAGTGATAATTGATATTCTTTTCAAACCTTTTGAGTCTCAACAAAGAAATTGGGGGACATTGTGTCATTTGCCAACCCTAATGCATTTTTACGAACACTTAACTGGAGTCTCAACTGAGTCCTTTATATAACAACACGATTCATAAGAGAGAGTACTGATAAAAAAGTAAAGTACCTACATCTTGTATACTGTCCCACTGCAGGGAAAAGTCCTCCGTCATTGAATTTCAGTCATCGTTACAATTTGATAGGTACCTATTGGCTTAGGCAGTTAACACACTGCCACGCACCACGCAGCGTGGTGCATGAATGCGTATTCTCCGTTTGGGGTTAGTGTCAAATAGTCAAGTACGCAAGTGGTCGGCATGAACTCACCTAAAATCATTTGGGTAAATTTGCAGATAGTCGAATACGTAATCGGTCTTTGAAGCAACTCGTCGCAAAATTATTTCGACAACTGTCATAATTTATCAATTCGTCTTAAGTGCATGTGAACTAACTAGCTGGTCGCCGACAAAAGTTGCGTTTTAGACCAGTTGCGTATTGGACCAGTTGTGATTTGGACCAGTTGCGATTTAGACCAGTGGACCAGTTGCGTTTTAGACCAGTTGCTACTTAGACCAGTTGCGTTTTAGACCAACTGATACTAACCCGTTCTCCGTTTGTATAGAAAACACTTCGCAAGACGCGCGTAGGTGCGTCGAAACGCAACATGCACCATGGTGCTTGGCAGTGTGTTAACTTGTTAGCTGCCTTAATCACTACGCTTCCCAAATGGAAATCGGAAAAATCCGAAACACACTTTGCTCGATCTGGGAATTAAATTTTTAAATTTTTGACACGTCGTTCCTCTGTAAGACCATTCGGCTTTGGAATTCTCTTCCGGCGCATGTGTTTCCCGGCTCCTATAGTCGCGGGGCTTTTAAGAAGGGCGTGAAACGGCATTTATGCAGGCCGTCATGAATAGGTGCGCTTTGCTTGTTCGACGATGAGGAGCGCTCTCATTATTTTAGACTGCATCGGCTGCTTACCATCAGGCAGGATGTGGTCACTATGACGAGTCACATTAAAAAAACCTTGAACCCTGCCAGTTATCGGGCCGAGCGCCTAACCACTCAGCCACCAAGGCGTTAGTGTACTATTCAAAATCATCCCACTAATATTATAAAGGCGAAAGTTTGTGAGTGTGTATGTTTGTTACTCTTTCACATAAAAACTACTGAATGGATTTGGGTGAAATTCGACATACAGATTGTTTATAACCTGGATTAATACATAGGATACTTCAAATCCCAATATTCCCACGGGAACGGGAACCACACGGGTGTAACCGCGAGTGGCCGCTAGTTTAATATAAGTACCAATTGAAATTGGCTTAGTGCGTAAGCCATGAAGGCATTAATTACGATAAGTTAATTAGCACTAAATTGTTATTTATACACCATTAGATAACGAAACGTTGAAAAAAAATGTCTACCTCAGGCGGGATCGAATCCGGGTCCTCCGCAATCGGGCGGCTGCATTGAGGGCGCTGCTCAGGACGGGGGACGCGGGTTCGTTTCCCGCCGGAGGTAGACATTTTTATTTGAGCGTTTTTTAACGCAAATTATCAAATATTACGAATTTACACCATTAGGTAGCAGACACGACAGATAATCGTTGTTCTCTTTTTGTCGTTGAAAATGGAATATAAAAATCAGTAATAGCGACATTTTATTATTTCACATTAATATTCCGGCTCCGCTCTACTCTGTCGGTTTCTCAAACTACATGTATGGTGAACTGGCTGTGTGAGGCGTATTTTATTCTATTCTATTGCTTATAAATAATAATAATATACCTAATATAATTTTCATTAAATTCTAATATATTTTTTTAATAATAATAATAATTGTAATGTTATTATAGTATTTGATAATAATTATAATTAGTTATGTTGCTATTGGTTAATGTAGCCTGATAATAAATGATTTTTATTTTTATTTTTTTTATATTCGACAAAAACTTTCGAATAATAGAAAACTGCAGATATGAATGTTCACTTTTTCGCCAAGAAATCCCGTCACGACTTTACTGTGAACCCATTGGCTGGCAAGTGGGCCACCAAGAATAATCAAAGAGTACTATCGCAAAGGGCTTGTAAACATCCGAGGATTCCAAGAGAAATGTGAGATACTTTTCGCATGAGCAAACAGTATTGACATATTGAAAGCTCTGCCCTGCTCTTTGCTTCGGAAGTCACGTAAAGCCTTTGGACCCGGTTTTTGTCGGAAGATGTTTGTAAAATCCACCACCTGCTTTGGGCCAGCGTAGTGGGTTATGGGTCAATCTCCTCATGTACTATTTTCCATATGGGAAGATCTGTGCTTAGCAATGGGACGTTTATAGAATGATGAAAAAAAGTTGAGTTCAAGGTTCAATCATATAATAATATGATTTGTTCAGATAACGATAAAAGTAAGATGGAAATCAGAGATTTGCATTTCTCTTTTATTATTGTTCTATGTATATTGTATCTTAATTTGGAGAAATGCTAAAAAAATTTCAACGAGTGGAAACTGGACATGTCCTTATCTAATATTCCTGGATACTACCAACATTTTTATAAATATTTTGCCAAATTTTAATTTGTTCATTACTTAATTTGGGTTAAATCATGTACATCCATTATGATTTACACGTTAGCACTTTAGCTTTATGAAGGTGAAAATTCTCAATTTCTGATCAACTGGTTAATGTATCCATGGGAATACTTTAAAGACACATAATTTATATTAAAACTGGATAAAATATAAGGAAAAGAAGTTTATGGTAATTTTATTTAAGTTTGCCTGGATAAATACAAGTTAGCCATTTAAAAACTTGAAGAGAGTCCTGTTATCAACCAAACCTTGTACAAACCAACCCCTGGGAATAGCTAACTAAAGCTGGGAATTCAAACCTTTGAGTCTGAGACCTGTGCGTGGTCCAAGCACTAGACTATATAGTTGACCACTGAGTTACTAGACAAAGTTGTTAGTTGAAGTTGAGTCCCATAAAATGCAACAGTTTTGTTTTACTTTCGCTGGGGGAAGAGAAACTTATAAATTGTTTATTGCGTGCCGCAGGTAAGTTTGGTGTTTTCGTCTGAAATATTTTATAGGCGGGCTGTATATTACATTTCACAGTTACCTGGTCTTACGTGAGCCAATAGTCGTAAATTGGAATCCAAGAAATGAACATCTTGCGTGATTTTCCGACATAAAAGTAAATCAAGAGTTAAACCCCTTTATTTTTGTTGGGTCTCTCGATCGCTTTTGTTTTAGTAAGAGATTTTAAAAGTGAAGTAAAATTATAATACGGCCTTAGTTATTGACGACCTCCGTGGTCGAGTAGTTAGAGCGCCCGGTTGAGCGTCGCGCCATCTCTGAAGTCCCGGGTTTAATTCGCGGTCGAGTCATTTTAAAGAAAACTGTTTTTCTAAATTGATTTCTGGTCTGGGTGTTTTTCTATGTATAAGTATATTTATCCGGTATCTAGTTTAACCATATTAATGAGTTTCAATAGAAGCCTAGCTTGGGCAAGATAATTGGTATAAGCGTGAGCGTAAACTTTTATAAGTTAAGTTTAAGAGGTACTTTAGAATTGACATCTAAAACCCCTCAGCCCCCAAGCGGTCGCATGAGACCGCACCTACAAAAACACACTTTACTTTGTACCGTGTTTTCATATACTTACAGACTACTTTAGTATGAACAAGTTTGATTATATCGGTTCTGTGGTACATTTTATGCATCGTGATTGCAAAATATCGCATAGTCTATGCTCGATTCTGTCAAATTTGACGTTGACAGTTGCGCCAATTTTTGTGTCAGAAAATTTCCAAGACTGACGGGCTGCCCAACCTGGAAATTGAACCACGGAACTCCGGTTATCGAGTCAAGTACTTAGCCACTCGGCCACCGACTGTGATAAGGTCAACAATGTAATAGTTAAGTTGCTAAAGTATGACCGTGACAGTTTAAAAAGAAATTAAATAAAATATTTCTCAACCCAAAACACTCACCTACCAAAACACAGTCGTACGATATCGTTTACAAAGCAAGAGCAGAAAATGGCTTACAAATTTTATCCGCCAACGAAAGTAACGTTACCATAATAGCCTATTACTCCCTCATTCCCGAAAACTTTTACTGTCCCGTCCCTTTATCTACGTGTTTATCATTCCCCTGTTCTTTTTCGGGACGGTAAAAACCTCACTTGACAATGGACTGCAGGGTTCAGTCTGGCATTAAAAGAATTGTGATTTCATGCTCATTTCCAAAAGACATTGTTATGTGAATGTGTTATCGGGGTTTAGCTTAACTGATAAAGTTTTGTGGGTATAACAATAGGTTCATTGAGTTTTGTAATGTTAGTAAAAAAATTGTTTTTTATTTGTTATAGTCATACGTTACTATCACCTCATTCATCATTAGGCTACAAACGTCCCACTGCTGGGCATATCACTTCCCACGTGGGATGAAACGCAAAGTTACTTATCTGGCAAGCTCTTCCATCATCTTGATCGAAGGGCAAAATCGTAAACCGAACGTTTTAGCCGCTTCGATATCAAGCTCCTCGCTATCATCTCACTGTCCTATTCTATCCTCACTATAATGTTATAAATAAAATCTCAAAAGATAACAGTGTCGAAGAATACTGCTACAGGGCGGTGCACGTAAACTTTTTGAAATAAATGAATTCCTAAAAGAGAATATATCTACTAACTAAAAGCTATCACTCTTACAATTTTTATCATACTTTCTCATAACCCAATTCAAGAAGTAACTAATATTATTACAAGTCTTTATTAGCTTATTCCCTAAACTACGGCTATGTCGAGCGAGCGAGCGCCTCGGTCGTATTTTGGTATTTCTGTTATGAACTACATCGCCGTGAGCTCCAAGTTACCAAGTATTTGGGGTGTGCGATAAAGACGAATATTGGATAGTGGAAAGGAATTTAATTTGAATACAGCTCGCATGTACTGTTATCACAGTGCACACTAGGAAATCGTCGGCGGATAGCTTGATAAGTAACTGTTCAACCTACTTTGATGTCATCATCTAAGATGGTAGAAATCTTGCAATTTGAGGAGGATTCTTGCAGACTTGATTGTAATGATAGAGGTGTTAACGCAGCACTGGAATAACATAAAACCTTGTCAGTTTTCTTTATCATATCGCCTTTATACTAGGTTGTGTCACCACCTCACCAAAAGGCTTCGGGTTTGCAAAGCGGGATTAATATCTCCATAAAATAGCTTGCACATTTTGTAACGGCATTTTACTATGTAGGCTATGAGACACTGTCCCATACTAAACTTTAACACTATAGTCCCTAGACGTATTGAAACTTGGAAAGTCTGCTTTCTGTATTACAAACTTTCAAAGGAAATTTCCATTAAAACTGCAAAGTTATGCCTTTTTTGTTCAGTAGGTACTTTCTGGTTTAATGTGTTTGATTGTATCGACATTTGAGTTGAAAGCTTTGAGTTTGTAGTTTCACTTGTTGGTTTTTGATGTTAACGATCGTGAAAGTTAAGCGACGCTAACATTGGTTTGTTCCCGGATGGGCGACTTAGTTTAATTTTATATTTTGTTATAAATTACAGTCTGCAGTGTGACCTTATCCTTCAGGATGTCAGGAATATAAAAAAGTTTGGGTACAGTAACAAATATAATTTGTTTTATTAACCAACTTTTCTTCTTTACCTTTATACCTACCTACCTTTTCTTTTATACCTACTCTCACACCAATTATCGAGCCCAAGTTAAGCGTCCTTTAATAGTTATTTCAGTAGTTAACTAGTTATTGGATAAACATACATAAACGTAGAAATTAATTTGGAAAAACAGTATTTTTCTGAATTGCCGACCGGGACTTTAACCTGGAACCTCAGAAAATTAAAAAAAAAAATCAAAATTTAAAATTTTCTTCATTCAGTGAACTATCTAAACCGAATCGTCTAAACTTTATTTATTTAAATGGATGGGCTAACCCAATCAGGAAGTCTTTTAGCTGTGGAGCAGAACGGGAGCAATAAACTCTACAGATTTATAATAATATAGAAGTATCGACATTTACAAAACAATAGAAGAGATAGCGCGACGCTAGAACCGACGTGCTAACCACTTGGACACGAAGGGCGAGAAACATTTTTATAACCTTAGTGACAACACTCCAGATTAGTACAAACATACATACATAATCACGACTATTATCCCCGAAGGGGTCTCTGACTATAAGGCAATGAGGGCCGCAAAACCAGTCCTCTGCAATAATCCACTTTTCACCAAATAGCGACTGCGCATGTGCTCAGTGTGTCAGGTGCTGAGCACATCGCCGCTCTATGCTGTTGAATTTATGTGCAGTCTTTAGTCTATTAGTCGCCTTTTACGACACCCAAGGGAAGAGAAGGTGTGGTAGTATTCTTACACCGCTACGCTTCACGGTTATCAAGATTAGTCTCCATTTAAATTACCATAAGCATTATTAACATTGATAAAGAAAAATTCAAATTAGTTTTAACTTTGCTCCACTCCGTACCTACTCGAAAACGGTTTCACTTAATAAATAATATCACTTGGCATCAAAGGTCAAAGATATACTTCATCATCGTTTTCTGTAACAATATTTTATCTCAACATTCCTATGACAATAATTTATCATAATCTATTATCTTTTCATCAATTCCGTTATATTATATCTCAATCAATCTTGTAACGCCCTCTCTGGTGTTACAGAATAACACTAAAATTGCTTCATTCATCACTAATCCCGAAGATTCGGTGGCGTTTACTTAATTAATTATTATCAGCCTATTCGCCGCGTCAGCTGTTTGAAATCACAGCTGGTATAGTCAGAGGAATAAATTTAATGTTATCCAATTTTTGGAATCAATTATAAAGTTGTTTACCATTGAAATTAAAAAAGTTTTTATTAAATTGTTAATGAGTTTGTCAGTTCCTAAAAACAATGATACATACATAACATTATTATCACGTTTATTTTACTCGAAGAGTTAGTCAGAGACAATGAGGTCCGCAAAAGCAGTCCTCTGCCATAGTCCACTTGTCACCAAATAGCGACTGCACATGTGCTTAGCGTGACAGGTTGTGAGCTCATCGCCGCTCTATGCTGTTGAATGTATATGCAGTCTTTAGTCCGTTAGTCGCCTTTTATGACACCCAAGGGAAGAGGGGGGGTGGTAGTATTCTTTCACCGCTACGGCGACACGGTTAACAAAGCAATGATAATAATCCTACTAATATTAAAAACGCGAAAGTTTGTAAGTATGGGTGGATGTTTGTTACTCTTTGACGTAAAAACTACTGAATGGATTTGGATGAAATTTGGCATACAGATAGTTTATAACCTGGATTAACACATAGAATACTTTTTATCCCAATATTTCTACGGTAACGGGAACCACGCGGGTGAAACCGCGAGCAGCCGCTAGTAATTATATAAATTAATGAAATCAAATTAAAAATATTCTTCACTAGCAGCCCGCACGCAACTTCATCCGCTTGAACAGTGTAAAGAATTAAAAAAAAATCTTTTAAACAAACCTTGACAATTACAAACATAACAAAAAAATGGTTCGCCAAATTTAGAAGAGAATAATTTAAAAGTTTGTGCTAGAACACATTCGTGCCAATTACAAAAATACATCATCATCACTATTTTCATAATCAGCCCATCCCAGTCCACTGGTGGACATAGACCTCTCCCGCGGCGCGCCACTGTGCCCGGTCTTCGGATCTTCGCATCCAGCTGCTGACAGCCGCCCTGCGCAGATCGTCGCTCCATCTGCCCCCTTACTCTTGAAACCGATCGCTATTGAATCGGAATGGTATTGTGAATTTTCGTACTCCTAAGTTACGACACCAGAGCTAATATGGATTCATATTGCGTGGATATTAAGTGAAAAAAATACAAAATTCAAAGCCATTTAGTTCACCCAATATGAGTCCAATATAGCGCTGGTGTCGTAACTTAAAAATACGAAAATTCACAATACCAATCCGATCCAATAGCGATCGGTTTCAAGAGTAAGGGGGCTGGTTGGGGGGCATCCCACACTGAGTTTGCCCATTCGCGGTCTTCACTCTAGAACTCGTTTACCTTACTTTACTCGTTACAAAAATACATTGAATAGGTACCTATCATTCTTTGGTTGTCAAATCTTTTAGATAAGTACTTAAAATTATTCGACTAAAAACAGAAAAACATTACTTCATTAAATACGATATAACCATGTACTTAAAAGATGCATAGAGTTATGGAGAAAGGCGAACGTCCAGCCGGTCCTCAAAAAAGGGGATAGGTCCGACCCAGCCAACTATCGACCTATTGCTGTCACCTCTGTCCTTTACAAGGTTTTTGAGCGAATCATAAACAGGCAACTCATTCGCTACCTAGAAGATCACTCCCTGGACAAACATTTAAGGCGATATTATAATAACCCTTAATTTTTTAACTTTTATGAAACACAATTTAATTTCAAAGAAACAATTTATGACTTTCACCACCCAACGATGCATCAAGTGAACAAATGCGATGTTCGAGTGAGCAAGGTTACAGATAATACATCAAATACAAAGCAATTTATTCAAAGCATTGGCATGTATCGTTTAACCCGCCCCTTATGAATTACGTAAGAGGAAGGAACGGCCGAGTCTAAGGAAACCTTGAAGTGAGCGCTACATGACACGAAGCGTACATTAACTCTGCGGAAATTAGGAAGAGCACACAGTAGGAAATTGAATGAAAATTGTAAAATCCGCATTTTACATTCGATTTATAAAAAAAATACTGACTAATACAGTTAAATGGTCCACGTTTACATAATCACGTCCGTTTCCTGGGGTACCTACGGAAGGGTAGAGATAAACATTCTTAACTTAGATTTTTTTTTAATTTTTGTTTGATCATGGCGTTTTGTAATCTATTGGCATCTTCACGATGATACATCGAATCATCATAGAAGATGAATACATCTTCTATCATCATCGTTTATATGATTAAAGATAATGCATAGTCTAATGCGTTGTCACTCCCTTTCTATCGTTATCTTTTTACTGTGTTGTCGGTTTCGTGCGTTGTCAATTTTTAGTAAACAAGTAAGTTGGTCGCGATTCTTGCGTTTCGAAAAATATAATAAAAACTGCCTTCATGGAATAGTCGCGTTTTGTGCGCCCAATAATTTTAATTTAATTTGATGGTCGCGATTCGTGCGTTGTCAGTGGTATTTTACAGTAAACCCATAGATTTACTAACGGATTAGACATACATTAGACTAAACGACGCAAGAATCGCGACCATCAAAGTAAATTAAAATTATTGTTCGCACGAAACGCGACTATTCCATGAAGGAAGTATTTATTATATTTTTCGAAACGCCCGAATCGCGACCAACTTACTTGTTTACTAAAAATTGACGACACACGAACCGCGATCAGACCTGTGTTTGTCTCCTCTATTCACCATACCATTATAGTTTAGTCAGCGTCTTCGTACCAACGTTTCCGTTTGTCTCAACAAGTACGTGATGTTTGCACAACCTACTTAGAATGTTATGTAACTTCTGTAAGCCTGCCGCGACACTTAACTCCGAAGCTTACAACAATTTCACAAGAAGCGTTCAATTAAATCGTGTCGAGTAGCGGTGAAAGAATACTACCACCACCTTTCTTCCTTTGGGTGTCGTAAAAGGCGACTAACGGACTAAAGACTGTACATGCATCCAACAGCATAGAGCAGGGATGGGCTCACTACCTGTCACACTGAGCACATGTGCAGTCGCTATTTGGTGAAAAGTGGTATATGGCAGAAGACTGCTTTTGCGGTCCTCATTGCCTAGTCTCTGACTAATCCTTCGGGGATAATAGTCGTGAATATATGTATGTATGTATGTAGCTTAATTTTAGCAGGAAACAAGGTTGGTACAAACTTAGTCCGGGTCATTGTCTGTCTATTTATAAGCAAAGGTCCCTCCAAGCCCGTTCACCCGTTGCAGACATAATTATCATTATTTTTTGTTTATACATTGTCTCATTAACTAAATAGGTCTCTGCACATATTGATTTATTGTAATAAGTAGGTTAAATATAATAATAGGTTTATTGCAAGATACTGTAAGACGTTGTTTAGTTGATTTTAAATTGAGAAATACCTACCTATTTTATTAGATATTCTTTTGTATGTTGTTGTTTTGTCTTGTAATCGTTCTAAATGTTTTTTTATCTTGTAATGGAAAATGTCCTTCTATGATAGGGAGGGCATTTTCCAATTTTTATTGACGCTGTAAAATAAAGGGAGAAAAGAAATGCCCTTGCTGAGTTTCTTGCCGGTTCTTCTCAGAACAAGGCTCCCGCCCCATAGTTAGACTTACGAACCGATGGCATAGCGCCATTCATAAGTGCTCAATAAAACTGTTGTAGCCTAAATTGAATAAATTATTTTGAATGTTGAAAAGTAATACTGCTCTAAGTGGTAATACTAGGACCCTTGTATGATTGTCTTAGAGATTTAAATGTATTTTTGCAAGCACTTGACCTTCTTCTCTTGATGATAAGACCGTAGATGAAATCGCACTTCACCCGGAGTCAAGTATTGAGGAGCTATCCTATCTCTATCTGTCGAACATAATTACGTTACAAACATTGATTTTATTTCAACATTTTAAGATAAGAGGGTGGTAGCTAGCCAGGCGGACTTAAGAGGCCTATTACATCTCGACTGTGATTTTTGCGTGAAATGGCCAATTTTGGCATTCTTGATCTCAGAAACAAAAATACATTAACAATTTTGACTTATTGAATAGTGTAGAATTGCTATTGGTATAGTGCGTAGCGGCCTCGCTTTTTGTAAAATTTGCTTAACTTTTTTAATAAACCCAAAATTGCAGAGAAAGATTTTCATAAAATGCGCGAAGGCACTTTTTTGAGCTCATCGATTGAACTACTTTTCTAAACAAATGAAATAAAAAAATGAGAATGTTATCTTTTATATAGTCGTATAGTGCGTAGCTATCTCGGAAGTTTTAGATATCATTGATTTTATATAGAAAAAAAATCTTATTTTAAACCAAAAAACTTCAAATATCGCTTTTAGTTAACTGTGAATTTCTCCTATCTACAATAATATTATTGAGCAATATTTATACCAGAATAATTGTTACTTAATTAGGAATAAAGATTTTATTATGGATTTATTACACTGTTTCGATAAAAACGATAAATACTTACAACTGCAAAATTACTACAAAATGCGTTGCGCCGGCCGTCCGAACTCAGCTTATTCTTGCAGAGTGGATATTTGTAATATTAAGCATACATTTGTTAACTTATTTCGATAAAAACGATAAATACAACTGCAAAACTACTACGAAATGCGAAAATGGGTATTTTACGTAAAAATTACAGAAGAGATGTAATAGGCCTCATAACAAGCCTTACCACCAACCAAAACCAGTGTAAATACTCCTTTAATTATATCTTATCAATAAAATGATACGTAGTAGATCTATTACGATACAAAATAATATGTAAACTATATATTATAATGTGAGTCATTTTAATATCAACATTGTGATACAAATATATAATGTAAGAGTCCTTTTAATACATTTTCTACATAGGTCCCGAGCGCCAGAGGGCAAAGAACTCATTTATTTTTTACGACGAAAAAGTAGTGAGAACTGAGATGCCATTTGCATGCATAAAACATATCGAATATAATAAACCTTAATATCTAGATGTGCTGTTTTGTCATAAGAGCGCTTACACAATTTAAAGATTCCATACCAACATTGAAGTTAAACATTTTACACACCAATATGTCAATTTTATTGAAACTTGACATAGTGAAGCAAAATACACAGGTTTTAGTGGGTTAGTAGAAAACACATTAATCTTAATTTATGCGATTTAACTACTTAAGTCCATTAGGTATAGAACATTTTAAATCGCCTTAACATACATGGTCTGAGCATGCCTTAAGATATTTTACTTTTCATCTCAAATTTCACGCGTATGCGGCCGTGTGCAGGATAATATATACGAGTATTACACAAACATACATACATATAATCACGATTATTATCCTTAAAGGGTCAGTCAGAGACTAGGCAATGATGACTGCAAAAGCAGTCCTCTGCCATAGTCCACTTTTCATCACCAAATAGCGACTGCAAATGTGCTCAGCGTGACAGGTGGTGAACCCATCGCTGCTCTATAAGCTGTTGGATGTATGTGCAGTCTTTAGTCTGTTAGTCACCTTTTATGACAACCCAAGGGAAGAGAGGGGGTGGTAGTATTCTTTCACCGCTATGCGACACGGATAAATAGTACATATTATACAATACTTTAATTATATAATATGAGCCATTACTTTCCAACTGCAAAGAAAAAACCTCGATCTCCCTTTATATACCTATCTCTATCCTGAGTTACTTATAACAATCGTTTGTATGGGAGTCCAGCTCCTTATATAACCTTAAGTCTATTACAATAGGCGACATGTGACGTGAATTCGTGAGCCATTTGTCTCGCGCCACGTTCACGCTATAAGTCTTATAAGCCTCGCCTGAAGAAGCTCCGTGCGATACTGAAATGATGGCGTAATCAGCAATACGGTATATAGAAATGTAACATACATACACATAATCACGACTATTATCCCCGAAGGGTTAGTCAGAGACTAGGCAATGGGGACCGGAAAAGGAGTCCCCTACCATAGTCCACTTTTCACCAAATAGCGACTGCACATGTGCTATGGGGGACAGGTGGTAAGCCCATCACAGATCTATGCTATTAGATGTATATGCAGTCTTTAGTCCGTTAGTCGCCTTTTACGACACCCAAGGGAAGAGAGGGAGTGGTAGTATTCTTTCACCGCTACGCGACGCGGTTGTCACGGAGCGGAGAAACGGAGGAGAGACACGATGTTGGAAGATAATAAATGCACGGCGAATTCAGAAGTATGTTAGTTAAACAAATGGTTGTTATTGTTAGTTTTAAAAGTTTATGCACTATTTTTTTATATATAAGCAGGAGGCAAACGAGCAGGCGGGTCACCTGATGGAGAGCAATGACCGCCGCCCATAGACACCCGCAAAACCAGAGGAGTCTCAGATGCGGTGCCGACCTTTAAGAAAGGAATAGGGTTAATTAAGGAAGGAATAGGAATTGTTAGGGAGGGGGTCTCCGGAACTCTCACTGGCCGGACAAAACACAACAGCACCAAGAGCCATTATTTCACGCCGGATATTCGTGAGAGGGTGGTATTACCCCGGGCAAGCCGGCACAATACGTGCTGCAACGCAGCGTTGCTCTGCTACTCAGTAATGTTTGTGACTAGGTGTAGGTAAAGGTTATTAAATTTATTATTATCAGGACGTATGCCTGGAACTGTCAAGTTATAATAATGCACTATTCACTAATAACAATATTTTCGTAAGGATAACAGTAATTAGAAGGAGCTCTTTCTAGCTCCGCGGATGAATCTGAACTGCCGTTTTCATGTAAATAAGGCTAGCAGAGAAGACAAGTAATATATTTAAATTTTTAATTTAAAACTAGGTACCTAAAAAAGAACGTTATTTGGAAAAAAGGTCACAAAACCAACAAGGCTTAAGTTGCCTTGTTACACGGTTATGGAGTACAAGCGGTCGCTCGCGGTTTCACCCGCGTGGTTCCCGTTCCCGTGGTAATATCGAGATAAAAAGTATCCTATGTGTTAATCCAGGTTATAAACTATCTGTATACCAAATTTTATCCAAATCCATTCAGTAGTTTTTACGTGAAAGTGTAACAAACATCTATCCATACGTTCCCGTGAGAATATCGGGATAAAAAGCATTCTATGTGTTAATCCAGGTTATAAACTATCTGTTTGCCGAATTTCATCCAAATCCATTCAGTAGTTTTTACGTGAAAGAGTAACAAATATCCATCCCTACTTACAAACTTTCGCGTTTATAATATTAGTAGGATATAGTGGAAATGGAGTCCACGAAGACAACTGGTGCAGTGTTAACAAGACGAATCATCAGTAGCCCAGTGGAAACAAAATGCAATAAAATATAAGAAAATCAAATCACACCAAACACCGAATCTGATTCCAAGCAATTGATGACTGACATCGCCTTTATCAATCGTAAGCCTTTGCGAAAGAACCACAACAAAATCAAGATTCAATCATGAACTCTGAACAATTCTTGTTTGACTCCGAAAATATATCTCCTTTGAAACTTAACGAACTCAATCATGGTCGGCGGGGTTATTCTAGAAAGGTTATCAATTTTGCTTATCTGTCTCTGGTTAACTTTGATGTTTCATTTGTGAATCACGTCGGAATAAATTGTGAATGTTCATCATTATGGAATCATTTCCTTTGGTTCGCAAGAATTGACTAATTTGTATAATTGGAATATGATTTCGTTTTTTGAATAGCATAAATTTAATTTTATAAGGCTAGCAAGAAAGTGTAAAGATGTTTTGTCCAAATTTCGAAAATCTCTCGATATTTACCCTAAATTATTTAACATAAAGTAGAACTTGATTTAAAACTGGTGCCGCATTTGTAGGCTTTTATTAACAAAAATGAGAAAGCATTTAAAATTAAATCAGGTTCTTAACTATGCGGCCTATTTGTTTGCATTTATTTTATTTTCTGCTTTTTAGAGTTGTCGAGTTTTTTACTTTCCCTAATGTATAAATTAGATTCTGCACTATTGCATATTTTGAATAATGACCCTCTTATTTTCATTTAACCCTATAACAGATACAACACTTTCAATTGTTCGATTGGTTTTGAACCTGGAAATAATTAAAGTTAAAATTATAGTTTATCCAATATATTCGGTTCGACGCGATTCTGTTTCGGCGTGCAGTGGTACTAGGGGTTGGGGGTAGCGATGCGCATTTGTCTGGCACAGACTATAATAGCTCGTTAGATTAGTTGTTAAGTCTTAACTATAAGTTAGTTAACTGTTTTTTTATTATTATTAGTATTGACGTCAATAAGTGCCTGTAAAGGTTTACATTGAATAAATAATTTGACTTGACTTGACTTGATTCGCAAAACTCTCCAGAGGATCAAAAACTTCTTGCATTTAGCCAATAAAACCCGCAATACAGATAATATAACTTTGTTGTACTTATTGCTTACTGTTTTATAAATTATGTTTTGATTTTTTTGTAATTATTACTTTGTGGTTGTGTGGTACGTAATGTAGGACCGATCACAATCAAAATAAAATGTTTTCTGTCGGTGAGCACATTACGAGAACGGCTGAACGGATTCAGACGACATTTTGCACGTAGATGGATCATGACATTCATGACATTTAAGCGTGAATTTCATAGAAAGGATATGCGGAAACATTTCCGTAATTTTGTTATGTCTATATGACTCCATAAAACAATTCGGACTTTTAGAAGTTATGTTTATTCAAAAGGTGATTGATATACGAAGCTTCAAAATCAACAGCGCTCAATTATATTTGACACTTGTTCAAGTCGAAAATATCGACGTGATCGCGACAGTCGTAAATGACATCATGAACCAGGACTAGGACTTAGTAGTATACTCTTTTTTACGTGTTGAAACAGACGTACAAGGGAGTGCCTTCTACATCGTTCTTCATTGATTAATCTCTTACCTACGACGACCCTAGGACCAGACCTGGACTTGAGATAGAAATTCTGAATATTGTAGTTTTAACTGTGGGCGTGTGTGTGGTGTGCACTCTACACGATGACACAGAAAGCAGCTAGTTCAAAATAACAATTTCATCATCAGCCTATAAACGTCATACTGCTGGCACAGGACTCCCACGTGAACATTAGCTCGTGTGGATAGCTAAAGGGATGGCGAGAGTAACTTAATAAAAAAAAAATTATTCTGACCTACACGGAAAGAAATTATTAGTTGGGTTTTCCATATTTCAACAAAATTTTAGGGTTAATATAGCACCTACTCTTATGTTTTGTTGAATGAACAAAAACTGTATTGTTGATCAGTTACGGTAATTTGAACTTATTACATATATCTTTTGTTGTATTAACGTATTTATTTTGTAAATTTAACTTAAAAATTTTTTATTTCAACAACTTGAACAGTAAAATCAACAATTACCTGTTGAATTCTGCATGAATTGTTACGTTAACATGTACAAATGAAAACAACAATTTGTTCATGTTGCTTTAACCCATCACTTTGTTAATTCAACTAATGCGTCGCCAACCCGTGCAAAATCAACCTTTTTGTTCTTTCAGTGTAATTACTAGAATTGGAATTACTTTTTAAAAGGTCTACAAAACTGGTTACAAGTTTAACAAAAATATAAAATATGTTAACATGTCTTGCGATAGCTGCAACCTATTACATGTAGACACAGCATAAACTAACACAATTCCAAAAATACTCTTTACATAATTGTTTAAACTTAAACTTACATAACTAATCATCTTTGCTAATTATTATAAATTGTTCGTAACTTATCTTTTCGGTTTCGGTTCGACGCGATTCTGTTTCGGCGTGCAGTGGTACTGGGGGTAGCAATGCGCATTTGTCTGGCACAGACTATAATAGCTCGTTAGATTAGTTATTAAGTCTTAACTATAAGTTAGTTAACTGTTTTTTTATTATTATTAGTATTGACGTCAATAAGTGCCTGTAAAGGTTTACATTGAATAAATAATTTGACTTTGCCTTTGACTTTGAATACATTTAAAGTAACAGAAAATACCTATATCCACATCGAAACGAACAGCGTTACAACATACACACATTGGACACTTTGCTAACCATCGGTGGTAGAGCGGTATAGCGCTAGGCTCGATATACGGAGGCACTGGGATCAATTCCCAGGTGGGAAAACTGTGTTTTCGGATATTTGGATGCATAGCCGGGGTTTGTGGTCACCAATCCGCAAAGTGGTTTCATCAAAATACGCGGAAACCGACCTTAAAGTTAATGATATAAGAAAGTAAATTTTTCGAAAAATGTTAGATAGGAGGTGACTTCGCCGTCGTTATGCATGTGCGAATACATATTTGCGCGCAAGAGGGTGATACTTGTATGCTTCATCCAGGCTAGATATAAACGATTAATCGGAATTACAACTACGCGGTATGAAAATAGCAAATTTTTAAAACTATCTGTGTGTCTGTCTGATCCACGTATTAGAATAGCAAGATAAGCGTTTCAGCGTAACAGCAAGGCTATTAACTTGTCATCATTTTGTAAAGGTATTAGTAGCATAAGCACAGTTATAATCCCTTAGCATCTTACAATTCCCTCGGGCGGAGTTGGGTTATTGTTTTGTGCCGTGTTGAGTCATCATTACATTGTAAATAGGTATTTTACCAGCTGCAATACTGTAAAATTATGTAATTACCTCAATGGTCTATTGGTTTGGGAATGCTACCAAAGCTAAAGGTTCTGGGTTCGATTTCAAGATATCTTGGACGAGCTCATGGGGAGAATAAGCACACACATATGACACTACACTGGCTAAATTCAAGGAGGAGTACGAAGTACTTTAATTTGGTCACCTATCCAAAGATTCAACATGGCGAAAATGTTTGTGTGTGCCCGTGAAATCGGCGTGATGTAGGTGTGTGTATATTTTATTTATTAGGTTACACAGCAGACATCTTAACAAAGTTATAAATACTTAATAGGATCAGCAATATCTTCTACTAAACTAACGTCCTAAATATGTTAACACAACTAGTTTATGGGTGCTTTGCATGTGTCGATAATAGATTAATAAAGGTTGTTAAAAATTACTTAACAATCATTTGAAAACTATAATACTCTTAGGCGGTTAGCCATATAAAATATACATTTAAGACAACTCTTCATTACAATCTGGTATGTTTCCCAAACTGAATAATTAATAATATCATATCTAATATACACAACTAAAGCATTACAATGTTTTATAATAGCATGTTATGTGCCGATCGCCAAGCACATAGCACACACGTCGTGTAACACACTGATCAATATGTCCGAACTTCTGGGCCGATGCCCCAATATATTGCTCGCTGCTAAACAGCTGTGCCTATCCATGGGTCCATCCATTGCTCAGTATTTGAAAGGTTACGCAATAAATATGTAAGGGTAATAGGTATAAAATCTTTAAAAAATATATTTATTGAATTAGGGACATCAAGTATAATTTTTTTTTATTGATGTAGCACACATCAGGTCTTCCTTCCTTTGTTTTCGTGTTTTATGATGGTAAAGTTTGTAATACCTATATATCCTACTTTATATTATAAAAGCGAAAGTTTGTAAGTATGGATGGATGTTTGTTACTCTTTCACGTAAAAACTACTAAATTGATTTGGATGAAACTTGGCATACAGATAGTTTATAACCTGGATTAACACATAGGATACTTTTTATTCAGATATTCCGACGGGAACGGAAACCACGCGGGTGATACCACGAGCGGCCGCTAGTTTAACATAAATTTGTTAACAATCATGGTCTCTAAAGTTAGAATAATGTCACTAATATAAGATAGTTTAGAGGCAAAGGTCTAGCTGTGGAACAGGATAGGCTAGAGAGAAAAAAAGATACATATATATATATATACTTAGAGACCTGGTAATGAGGACCGCAAAAGCTTTTTACTGCCATAGTCCACGTTTCACTAAAATACAACATTGTCTGTTGGATGTATGTGATGTGCAGTCTTTAGTCCGTTAGTCGCCTTTTACGACACTCAAGGAAAGAAATGGGTTGGCAGTATTCTATTTATGAGCCGCCGTCACACTGATCAGATAAAATAGTTGGTTAACCACTCAGTCTTGGATTTTTTTTGACACTTTTTTTGGCGCAACTGTCAACGTCAAATTTGACAGAATCGAGCATAGACTATGCGATATTTTGCGATAACAATACATAAGATGAACCACAGAACCGAAATAACCAAACTTGTTGATACTAAAGTAGTCTGTAAGTCTATGAAAACACGGTACAAAGTCAAGTGTGTTTTTGTAGGTGCGGTCTCATGCGACCGCTTGGGGTTTGAGGGGTAGGAAAAAAGGAGCGTTTTGATAAAACATGTCGTTAAGATAACCGTGTCGCGCAGCGGTGAAAAAATACCCCCCCCCCCTCTTCTCTTGGGTGTTATAAAAGGCGACTAACGGACTAAAAACTGTACATTCTTCCAACAGCATAGTTTAGCACTTTTTACCAAATAGTAACAGCAGCAACAGTTACTATTTGGTAAAAAGTGGACCATGGCAGAGGACTGCCTTTGCTGTCCTCATTGCCTAGTCTCTGACTAACCCTTCCGGGATAATACTCATGATATTATGTGTGTATGTATGATAAAACATATAGGTACCTAGTATTGTACAAGCTGATGACAATAGTATTAAAGCAATAACAGAAACGTAATAATTTTGTGGCGCGCGTCCAACAATGAAATATTTTCCCTGACATAATTCTGACATAGGTCAAATACATAAACTATGTGAGTCCATAAAAATTGCGTAAATAAGGAAAACGGGGCAGTCATAGAAATATGTTTTTTTGTTTATTTTTTATTTGATGTGTGTATCCTGTAGGTATATTTATATATATCCTGATCGTATACAGGATGGGAGAAAAGTTCACGTGAGGGTGATCTATCGATTTTTCGAGTCGAGTGCTTTCAAAAAGCAAGTAGATTTTTTGAAATATAATTTATTTTACATTTTTGTATTAATACATCCATAAACGCACCGTTGGGCGAGTGGCAAGAGTACACACATACATATAATCACGACTATTATGCCCGAAGGGTTAGTCAGAGACTAGGCAATGAGGACATCTAAAACAGTCCTCCACTATAGTCCACTTAACACCAAATAGCAACGACACACATCGATGCCCCCATGCAAAAAGTCGGTAAAGTGCTAGTAAGGACTTTTCCTGTTTTGACAAATTCGAAATCTGTAGACTGGAAATACATCTTGTATTTTTTTTTTGTATTTTTCCTAGTAAAATTGATGAAGATAATGATGAAATATACGTTATTTTACGGGAATAAACTTAAGGTAAGTACTGTAACGCAGTCTAACATAAAAATATTTCATATCTTGTTTTGGTAAAAGCCGTGTACCGCATTATTGTCGTAAAATAAATTCAGTATGGCTTTGGTAAACGCTAATGCAGGATTTTTGTCGAAAGATTTGATTTACGTATTTTGTAATAGAAGCTAACAATTTTTCTACAGATAGTAATTGGCTTAATAATATACGTAAAATGCCAATACTTATAAATTTACTAACTGTTCCGGCGAACTTCGTACCGCCTAACGGTCAACTAATGTTGTGTTAACTTTTTACTATAATTTATTTACGACTTTATTGACGTTATAAAATGAACACTAAAACTATAGCAAGTTTAGTAGTTTATTAGGATAATAATATTATTAAAATAAAATGTACAAAAATCTAGTCTTTTAATGGCGAGTCAGCGCTATATTGAAGCATAAAAGCATTACCATGAGGAATGCCTTCCTTCGGGGGCATCCAGGAAAAATAAGCCACAATCTTTTGCTTTGTATCAGCTGCCTTCTGTTGGGGATTCAGTCTACATTCGTTTAAGCTGATTGTTCTAAGTAAAATTTTTAAACACTGAAAAAAGACGACAACCAGGGCGGCTGCCTTAACCACTTGGCTACCGAGGTCTGGTTTTTACCATTCGAAATTTGTCATTGCTTGATGCTATGTTTTTAGTCAACATTGCTTCATCAAATCTTAGTTTTCACCTCTGAGATTCGAAAAAAATATTTTTACAAAAATATTTGAACATTTGGTCAACTGCATTCACATTCACGTTTCAATTCTTGAAATGCGACATTCATTCCACGATCTACCGCTGGTATTCCTAACCTGACTATCAAACTGCTGCACATGAGGTAACACGTGTCTTCACAAGAGCAAAGACTGGTTAAACATCTCCTCATTCACCTTATTCGCCGATGTGTGAGATAAGCTCAACGATCAGGATTGCAATTTCATGTATTGTTGGAGCGTTAAATGTGCGTTCGTCTGTTAAAGCTGGTCATTTATCCGCTCTCATTATCACTTTTCATTGGCATACGCTCCAACTCCGTTTTGAACAACCTGACCAATGCATGACGTTTATGAAGTGATTGCTGCAGATTTTATCTTGTATTTTTAAGAATATAAAAAGCTGTGCCGGTGAACTTTGTACCGCTTATCAATCCATGAATGTCGTGATAACGTTCAGCTGGTGAAGTAAATAATAGCAATTTCAGTTAGCAATTAAGGCAGCACAATCCAGGCGTTTCTCCAGCAAACTTCAATGTGTCACAGTTCTCGCAAACAACGTCCATGGGACCAATGCAAACGAAAGGATGTGTGTCAGCTGTAATCAATCGTATAAAAACGCTACTCGATTCAAATCAACATTCAAATGATTTCTTCTTGCGCGTTGAAAATTATCTTTTAGTTAATCTGTGAGATGGTTTCGACGATTTCTTATTGCTGATTCACGGGCTGCTTCTTTTCGTTCTTGTGTTTGAGAAGCAAACAATCTGGCCATACTAACGTGGCGCTCTTCACGTTCTTCATCACTGGATTGATTTGCAATGTGCCTAAGCCTTATTGCATTACGACTTTCTTGGAAAAGATTCAACATCAAATTATTTCTTCTTGGGCTTCAAAGATTAGGTCGTAGTTGATCTGTGAGATAGTCTCGACGATTTCTCATTGCCAATCGAGCCGATTGACAGGCTGCCTCTCTTCATTCTTGTGTTTGAGAGGCACGGAGTCGGACCATACTAATGTGGCGCTCTTCTCGTGCGATTCCTTGTTTTTCTTCACTGGATTGATCGTTATTCTGCTATTCGGGACGAAGACGAATCCAAAAAATTAAAGATCATTACAATCGGTACAGCGTTCTTGAGTTATAAGTGGTGTAACTAACACGACTTTGTTTTTTAAATATAGATTATTTTGTACTGAAGCCCCGACTGAAAGCACATCTGAAAAAGAATAATAATAATAAACGGTCGTCTTGTCATAGGTACCGGTAGAACAGGGCTATTTGGAACCGTGGAAAAAATAATATTTTTGAATGAACGCAAACATATTACCGTGAACGCAACCTTTTTATTCTCTAACATTTGGCAACTCCGTTATCTGTCAATCTCGACCAATCAGAGAAAAGAGCACCGCGCGTGTGATGTTAAGAACTATATTTAGCGAGAGTCTGTCAGTTTTGTTCCAAATTAGTTTTTAAATAAAAATGTTAAATTATTTAGTGTTAACTTTTGCATTATTTGTAAATGTTTAAATGTGTATGTTAACCAAATATCGCCGTCCGTGTTTATATTGAAATAAAAACAGTTTATATAAGTCAAAGCGTTTGGTCGACTCTTCACGTGACCAGAGGGCTGGTGCTTTTCTCGGCCAGAGAATCAGTATTGCCATTCAGCGTGGCAATGCGGCCAGTCTTCTGGGCACGTTACCCAATGACAGTGATGTGGACCATTTTTTTGATGCCTTATAATTTATTGGAGAACCTTAGTTGATATATTGAATGAAGAATACCGTCCAAAGCCATAATTAGATATTATTATTAATAAATAGTGTGTTTATTGAATAAATATGTTTATAAAGATATTTTGTATGAATTTGCCAAATAACTCCACCCTGGGGCTATTAAGAAAGGCACCTTCTTTATTTTTGTATTTTTATAGAGTTATATCTGTATTAAGCAACACATACTTCTTTATCTGTTAAAAATAAAAGGAAAAATAAATATTCAAATTTAATCCCTACTTTTTTACCAAATAGCCCCCCCGTTCTACGGTATATGACAAGATGACCGTTTATAATATTTTTTTGTTATTTCATTATTTTTATATTGTTGATATACTTAATTATTATTTTGTGTTTTTTTTACCATACTGATTCAAGAGGGTAATATTTTATTTTGAAATTAATAAACTTTATTATAATACTAATATTCTGTCTGTTTTGTTACAAACCTTATAATAATACGTTTCATATATTAGTAAAAAAAATATTCGTATTGGTGCTAACGCTACATGGTTCATAGTAAAATCTCTAAAAAATTATGTAATTTAGCGATACCGTTTCTGTATCTATTTTAAATAACCGCAATAACACCGTACTAAATCATTACGCGTCATCTTTGCCATAGAAAATTACGTTATAAAAGTCCATAATATAATGTTACAAATTACAGTTTTTCATAAATTTACTGCAAAAACCCCGTAAGTGTTAATACCGTCATGTTTTACATACAACATTTCCTGTAATATGTATTTTCGCAGATTACTAGATTTTTATAAAACATAATTTCATACTGATATAAGAATTCCATTTCACAAGAAATTAGGTTTGATTTGATAATTATATCATGCAATGTCTTAAATATTCCCACGCGTTGCAAAGATATTCACAAAAAACAGTAAAACATTTCTCCTGCAAAATTTGCATTTTTCGATTACCGACTTTTTGCTTCGGGGCATCGACATGTGCTCAGCGAAACTGGCCTAGGTGGTGAGCCAATCGCCGCTCTATGCTGTGGGAAGCATGTGCAGTCTTTAGCCAGTTAGTCACCTTTACGACATCCAAGAAAGAGAGGGGATGGTAGTATTCTTTCACTGCTCGCAACACGGTTTGGCATGAATGCTCGCCTAAAATCCATTATCCTGTATTCAATTCCTACAACGGTTTTGGAGTTTTTGATGTATTCTAAGTTAGTGATAACTTTGTATTCGGAAAGCGTAGTGAGGCCATCCATACTCACCAATTGTTACAGTGTCTCAATGTATTTATTTTGAATAATGAAAGACCAGCAGTGTTACTTACTTAATAGAATAATTACTAATGCAAATACAGTAATTTTATTCAAGTCTAGGAATTCAGAAATGACGCACTTTAAAAAATAATTAAGACGGTTTACGGACACGTTAGATCTTATTGTGTAATGTCAATTAAATATCAACTACACTTTATACTTATACAAATCTGTAGCATAATAAACTACTACTTAGGTAAAAACTCTTTTTTTATCGCTTACCTATCGCACAACTACTAGTAGTAAGTAACCGAGAAGACAAAAATTCCCAACTAATGAATAAAAAGCAAAAAAAAAATATCAAACTGCTGTATTCCCCGTCCACCAACAGTTTCGCTCGAACACACTAGCCGTCTGATAAAAAGTGAAAAGAGCATAAAGTACCAGCAGATAGAGCGATACAGCCCGCGCACTGACAGTCCTACGTGACCTGGATGCTATGAGGTATTATACCTAGAGACGACACCACGAAGCAAGGTTTGCGCTCTGAGTGACGGCCCATAGGCTGCAAATGCCTCAGTGATTGTTAGGCATTGTTCACACCAAAAGATTGTCCGCCGCGGACTGTGAGAGCGTGTTACGCAGTTAATTTACTTCAATTAATTTACTTCAATTTATTTTACTTCAATAACTCCAATTTATATTACTTACCACAGTATCAATACGATAATTGGAAATCATATTACACAATTCTATGACCACGGCTTATATTTCGGTTCGACGCGATTCTGTTTCGGCGTGCAGTGGTACTGGGGGTAGCAATGCGCATTTGTCTGGCACAGACTATAATAGCTCGTTAGATTAGTTATTAAGTCTTAACTATAAGTTAGTTAACTGTTTTTTTATTATTATTAGTATTGACGTCAATAAGTGCCTGTAAAGGTTTACATTGAATAAATAATTTGACTTGACTTGACTTGAATCGTTTTTCCGTATATAATTAACTTCCCGTTCACACCGAACCGACTATACGCTATAACGTAGTTCGTTGTCGCTGATTCTCGGTGGCCGATTTTTTAACAACGCGTCTATGCACGGCGGACGCGTCTATGACGGCGGACGCGTGGCGGACGCGGATGGGCTACGTTGCCGAACGCAACAGCGTATTACATTACTGCGCCGCGGGCACAGCATAATTTATTCAAGAAACTTCAATGAGTACAAACGTGTATATCGCGATGTTCGACACTGAGAGTAGCGGATTGTACGCTTTAGCGTATTGTCGGCTTGGTGAGAACGCACACTGCAGACTGAGTCCACGTTCACATTTGGCCTGACAGTGAGCAAACTCACAGTTCGCGGCGGACAATCCGTTTGGTGTGAACAATGCCTAAGTCAGCCAAGCTACGAGTATTATGGAGCTTGCGGACGCAAATCAGGGCGCATAAAATTATTTTGCGGTGTTGTCTCTAGTAGTAATGCCTGGGTGCTGTGAGGGCTCCATTCAATTTACGTAACCTTCGATGAATAGACGCGCATTTTATTGGATTGAAACGTTCTACTCTGTTATCTGATGTTTCATTAAATTTCACCAAATAATAAGGGATATTAATTGCACCTCTGTTAAAATATTACGCAAACATAACAATCTTCTCTAATAAACTTATTGAATATCAGAAACATGACTGTTCTACAATTAAACTATCTGCTCATCAAAACATGTTCTCTAAAAACATCAAAAGTAATCAATAATATCAAAAGTACTGACTTGCTCACTAAATTGTTCAGTCGTAAAAATGATTGAGGATACTAGCTGCCCTACTCGTTCGTGTAGGTCACGTGATAGGTTAGAAATAAAACATAGGTGGTGAAGCCCATCGTCGCTCTATGCTGTTAGATGTATTGCAGTCTTTAGTCCGTTAGTCGCCTTTTACGACACCCAAGGTAAGAGAGGGGTTGTAAGTAGGTATTATTTTGATGAGCCCATCGCCGCTCTATGCTTTTGGATGTATGTGCAGTCTTAAGTCCGTTAGCCGCCTTTTACGACACCGAAGAGAAGAGTAGGGTTGGTAGTATTATTTTGATGAGCCCATCGTCGCTCTATGCTGTCTAATGTATGTGCAGTCTTGAGTCCGTTAGTCGCGTTTTACAACACCCAAAGGAAGAAAGGGGTTGGTAGTATTACTTATTTTGATGAGCCCATCGCCGCTCTATGCTGTAGAATGTATGTGCAGTCTTTGATCCTTTAGTCGCCTTTTACGACATCCAAGGGAAGAGATGTGTTATTATGGTTTTATTTTAATAATATGTCACAATTACACATGTCAGAAAAACGTTTCTCCCTAGGGAGGAAAAGTACTACTTTCCTCCCGCTCCTCAGGCAACAGTGTTAGCAGTATTCTATTATTAAGCCGCTTTACCCCACGTCTATGTGTATTTAGTACTAAATTACTGTTATGAATATGGCGAGGTTGCATCTACTAGTTTTTTTATGTATGAACTTTGTTTACTAGCTTTAAGTAAGACGCAAAACGCTAAAGTAAAACAAAACCGCCAATCAAAGTTCTGAAGAATACTGCGTACGCAGACTACGTCGAACTACGCTAATTAGATTGACTACATTCTGCTACGTTTTAAAGCGGTAATAAAATCGTAGACAAGTGCACAAAATAACGATTTGACGACCTCTTCGGTCGAGTGGTTTGTACACCGGTTTTCATGGTGTCGCCATCTCTGAGGTCCCGGGTTCGATCCCCGGCCGGGTCAATTTAGAAATAATTGTTTTTCTAAATTGTCTCGGTCTGCGTGTTTTCTATGTATATTAAGTATGTTTATCCGTTGTCTAGTAACCATTTAACGATTTTCATAACGAAGATTCTCTTGGGCTAGATAATTGGTGAATGTAGGAAAGTTTATAATGATATTGTTTAAATAATTTTAACGCAAATTTTGTTGCGAACAAATTACAAATTGAAAAATACAAGTGTTGGAAAAAATTTCCACGAGCGGGATTCGAACCCGCACCTTTCTGCCAATCCGGGCCAGCTTTCCAGTTGAGCTACCGTGGACGTATCCAGCCCGACGAAATTAATCAATACTATGTACTTTTTTACTTTGACAGCCAAAGACGCCCATTCAATGTCAACAAAGTACCTACGTTATCATTTGCTAGCAACAAAACTTGCGTAAAATATTTATAAATAATATCATTCTGACATACTTTGCTTATTTACTCGTATTATCCGATATTTAATGTTTCTAAAAATATTTAGATCGTATGTTGATAACGTCGTTTGTTGACATTGATTACCCATTATGGACTAGCAGCGCCGTTTGGCATCAGATTTAATGCATTCAAACTTTTGAGCCACGTACATTCCGTCGTCATTCCTATTACACTGGCCTGCAAAAATAAGTAATACACTTTATAAATTGTAATAACTTTTAAAGTACACAAGATAAACAAGACACCAAGACTTAAAAATGTTACTATTGTATAATTTACTATAGTTTCATAGAAAGCTGATAAAATTGCTAAAAAACGTTTTTTGTATTTTAAATCTCTAACTTTTATAGTTTAGAAAATAATGAAATTTTTAAAGTGTGTTACTTAGCTCGTATTGTGTAAACTTGAACGCACCCGGTTAAATATAAAAATGATTGATGGTAGGCAAATAACTTCTAACTATGAGACGACCAACACCTCAGTCTTCCTGTGACCACGGACCCTGTAAAGGGTTCGAAACGTCAGGATAATATAAAACCTATGTAAATAGTAAATTAAACGCGAGTTAATCCGTAAAAAAGTGTTTCATTTCAGTGTGATAATTATTTGCGGCCAGTGTAGTTTCTTAGTTCTAAAAAATGTGATGTAGGACTATGTGCTGCATGTAACTTTTCTTTTCACACTTAATTGTATTTAGTCAATTATTAAAACATGTTATTGTCCTTTATAGTTACAAACGTAGTTTTAAAAAAAATATCCGATTTGCTAAAGTCTGGCTAATGAAAGCTGAACCAGGAAAACGCGGCAAATTCAAATAAATCATGACTGGGTAACACAGGGTAATTCAAACAGCTGCAATTTTCTCAGAAAAATTTCATTTTGACATACGACACGACACCTCAGATAGACACACATAGAGACAAAGTGTTGCCAGACTAATGTAGTGGTCGCGGTGCCTTACGGCATCATCATTTTTTCCAAAACTGAAATTATGACCAAACTTTTGACTGAAATTAGTTGTCTATGCATAAAAAATCACGTCATTCCTGTAACCTAAAAAAATTCGTCTATAATGGGTTAAGCCTCTATCTATAGATCACAGAGGCGATCAAAGAGTCGGTTCACATTTGCTGTGTACATCTTAGCCCCTTTGTACACAAGGCTACGCAAATCTCCGATACTCGACGATTTTAGTCTCCAAGCGACTACCGCCATACAAATCTATTGAGGTTTGTACACTAGTCGCGTCGCCGACATTTGTCTCGCGACTCGCGTCTCGCCAGTCGCGTGCTACCTGCCAGTCGAGATCTTCGCTACTTAATTCACGGCGATTTCCAAGATGGCGGAGCAATCATTAAATATTAAATTTGTTTCTGAGGTGGAGAAATATCCTTGCCTATATATACAACATTAGTATCGGAGATTTGAGTAGCCTTGTGTACGGACTGTGCGCTACTCGATGCTCGCGACTTGATACTAATGTAGTATACAACATTAGAATCGGAGATTTGCGTAGCCGTGTGTCCGAAGGGCCTAAGAGTTACAGTGAGCGACTGATTAAAACATTAAAGTGTGCGCTGTACTATGCGCACAGTCGTAAGTCGTAACATGCAATTCCTGTACCCTAAAATAAATCCGTCCACGGGTTAAGCCTCTTGACCACAGAGGCGGTTGACATCTACTGGAGTTACAGTGAGCGACCGATTAAAACCTTACCGTGTGCGCTGTACTATCCGCACAGTCGTAAGTCGTAAAGAGCGTGCATTCCACGCACTCGCACAATGTACATTTGTTTTGAATTATTAACGCATCCACCCGCCGCAATCGTGCGGCGAGGTTAAAATTAAGGCTCTGCCGGATTTTCATTTATTAAAGGAGTAATTTTAACCTAATTGGACACCGTACCACTACGCGAGTGTGAGCACCCCGAGTTGTAGTTACGTTTTCATGTTTAATTTTCTAAGGTAAGATTTAGGAGTGTGCGGACGTGATTTATAACAGGCATTTGTAATTGCAGACAGCTGATGTGAAATTGTTGGTTAGAGTTCCGTCTCCCGTTTGCTTGCATGGCGTTGGAGAAGGCATTAGTTAGAACGCTCTGTGGTTACTGTATTCTTCATATACCTACTTAGAAGATTTCATTGTACTTATAGCTAATAGAACAACTGTTTGATTAATATATACAAACATAAAATAAGTAACTTAATATCTTATGTATTAAAAAGGTACATACAACACCACGCCCGCTTCCCTGCAGGAGTACCTAGGCATTCCAATCTTTCTAAAGTAGGTAAGTAGGTAAATAATATTATTTATATTTTAAAATTTACGATGCGCATACTCACAGTTTTAATAAAACATGTTGAAACAATTTCAAATGATTGCAATTCTCTCAATTATATAAAAAGTCAGAGTAATTTCAATCGTAAGTAATGAAACACAAACTTCGTTGCTATTTTACACAAGTTTAATAAAAATAACACAGTAGGACATTGTCTTCTTGTAATCATTTACATATTGTTATTTTTAAATCATTAGGAATTTCTAGCTATATTTTCAAGAAAACTCTAGTACCTAGGTAATAAAATTTAAACCAGTATCACTGAGGAAAGCAGGAACACGTTTATTCGCTTTGAACTGGGAAATATCTCATTTTCTGCATGCGCTTCAAAGCTTCAACCTTAATTTTATGAGAATAAGTCAATGGTTTCCTTTTCAAAGAAAAAAGTAGAATTGAAGGCTTACACATTCTTACAAAAAAAACAAAATAATGTTGAAATAAATTACGCGAAGGATCCGAACGTGCACTTTTCTGACATTCCGGGTCAGGTGTTTTACTGTCTAATGCTTTCGTCACTGTATAATAAATGCGAAAAGAAATAATGATAATGATGAAATACGAAAAGTACACGAACAAAAAAACTTTAAAAACTATAGTATAGCGTATCAGCTCAATTTACTTATGATTTATTTTGCACAATTATTGATAAATGTTTGTATTGTGTACAATCGATACTGACTGTTATTACTTTAAAGAATTATTACATTTGATTTATGTAAATTTTGCATTATTTTTTATTTTAGACTAGCTTTCTTACTGTCTTGTCCTATATCCTTATAAGGGTCTCAAACTATCTCCATACCAAATTTCATCTAAATTAGTTCAGCGGTTTTAGTGTGAAGAGATAATATTATTAGATAACATTAAGGATTGTCCTTTTACGAATTGGCCATTTTAAGAATAAGGATTTGTAGACTGCTAGGCATTTTAAGAATTAGGCATTTATCGACTAGGTCTAAATAAAAAAAGGTTTATTAACTGATAACTGGCGGAATCACCTCTTAAAACTAGATTTATAACTATGGAATAACGCTTATCATTACATATTATACCCTCCTGACCGCCCTCGTACTACTCATAGTACATCGACTTTAAAAAAATATTGGCAACATCAAAGACGTTTCATAACTTCTAAAACACCATAGCGACATCTATTATTTGTTTTTTTAACTACTAACAAGTAGTTTGGTTTAGTGACATCTGTCATTTGTAGCAAAATGGCGTCGGGCAGTAGAGAGGTGCGTTCGCGTCGAAGAAACAGTAAGCGAAATCCTTTGTAATCATGATAAATAATGTAAATGATGTTGCTAATTAGTACTTTATTCGAAGAATATGTAGTGTAACAAAAAAGTATTGATTTATTTTTCAAGATTGTGCAATAACCTCCATGCCTTACAACGTGTTTGTTTGATGTCCTTTACATAGTACAATGTTCGGCTATTAAGTTTTTGATGTTTCCGCTCTTCATGTTCTACGTGTAGAACATTGCTAATATTATTTCAGTTTTATTTTTTATTTTTTTTATTGTGCACAATTATAGATTTACAAATAAGGGATTTAATACAAATTAATTCTTTCTTTGTTTCAGTATTATTAGATAAACATATCGACGAAATCTTAAACCAATCAGACTTTGAATGTGATTCGGATGTGTCTGATGATCATCCTAGTTTTGCACCGCTATTTGATAATAATATAGTGTCGGCAACTTCATCATCAGATGGTGATAACGAAGAGCCTCTTGAAGCTATACCGTCGCCAGTGTTATCGGTTAATTCTGAGAGAGCTGGTAGAGTACGTGTTCACGGCAGACGAGGAGGTAGATCATCAAGAGCAAGAAACAGGTTACACGATCATTGGTTATCATTGGCATAAATTATTCTTTGATCGATATTTTACGACAGTAAAGTTATGTAATGAGCTAACGCGGCGTGGTTTTCATATTACGGGGACCATCATGAGGAATAGAATTCCAAGAGACTGCGTTTTCATGGATGAAATTGGCAGCAACAATGTGGCTTGACAATAAACCTGTACTGCTATTGTCATCACGATACTCTGATGAAAGTACGGACGAGTGCAAAGGTGGTCAAAGCAACGTAAGGTTTATGAACGCGTTAAGAGACCCGAAGTCATAAAATTCCATAATAAAAACATGGGCGGAGTTGATGATGACCGAATGCTTACTGTTTGTCCGTTTCGATATCGAACCAAAAAGTGATCTTGCTGTGGTCATTTCTTGGTTGCAGTACCGAAAACAGGAATTGGCTAGTGTAAGATAAAATTTAGACATTGAACAGCTGAGACAATAATTATTATGAGCTCAATTTTGGATGTAAATGGATAGCAGAAAACGATGAAGCAGTGAAGGGAAAAAAGTGATGAAAATGAAGTTGACGAATTATTGCCTCAACCTAAAAAAACGCAAAATCGTTAGTGTGCCTTTACCTTCAAAACAAAGAAGGATACAGAAAGCTGCTCATCTGCCCAATTATGGGCCAAAGCAAGCACGATATCAAAATCCCGGATGTGACAAGAAAACTACATTTTTTTTTGTAAGAAATGTCATATTTATCTGTGTTTCATTCCAAACAGAAATTGTTTTTCTAATTTTTACGAGCGTATAGTACCTACTACGTAGATTATATTTTAAGTTCCTTCTGTCACACACAGAATAGCCACTTCTTATTCAGTTTTTTAAATGTTAACGACGTAAGTTAGAAATATTGATCGGATTTGTTTTTCTTTTTGAAGTTAATTGTTTTAAGAAGAAGAAGTTTATGTTTTTTATATTTTTTGAGAAAGACTTATATTTATGTTATATATTTATTAAAAAATATTTTGCTACTTACTTGCTATATTTGGTTACCAAAGCTAATATGATTAAGAATCTAACCTAAGTATTGTGAATTTCATGTGTTCTTCTAAAAGAGACTGATATTTTTTAATAAATAAGGTATGTTATCAAAGTAAATATTTAAATTTTCTATTGTTCATCATTTTTTATTATTCAATTACCACATAATAATAAGAAAAAGACATAAATGTATCTATGTTCTACATGTAGTACAACTTCATCCTCACCTTTCGTCAGTACAAAGAACATAGTGAAAAACTGGATTTTCCAAAGTAGGATTTTTAAAAGTATTTTTCCGCATATACTAAGAATCTTATTTACCATCTACAAATATTTCGCTAAGAAATTTGAAAAAAAGTGCTCTCACGAGTCAGGAGGTTAAAGTAAAGTCGCCATTTTCCTCTGTCTGGGCACCACACTATTCTCCTAAACCACGCGATGGATTTTTAGGCGGTTTTCACTAAAAGATAGAGCGTTAACTGAGGATGTTTTGTTTATATTTTGTAGACATATTTTTTAAATGGCTGAACTATGACGGTCTTTCTAAGTTAGCGTGGACGAAGGCGCTAGTTATTCTTATACCTAAGTATAACTAGGACTTATTCCACTAGTTAAACTTATTTTATTTGGTCACCTATCAGTTAACCTGGCAAGATTGGCAAACCAAACGCCTAAGTCACTTCACCATCGAGCTCATCGTTGTCTATATTGTTATAAACCATTGTCGAAATGTTTGTACGCGCATCACTTCAGAAAGGCTGCATCTATCTGGCTAATTTCTTTTTTGGTTGTGTTTGTATTTTTTGTAAATTTGTCACGGGCTACGGGGTCCACGCGAACGTAGTTGCGGGCAAAAAAAATGTACTTAAGTAATTAAACGCGACTCGATCCGCATAAAGTTTTTTTTTTATTCCAATGTGTAGATCGGAGGCGCATTTTCATTGGTCGATAAGTCGGTCGTTAGTCCGAATGCGGGGAAGCCCCGCATTTGGACTAACCGAAGGTTTCATGGTTTACAACTGCCGATGGATTTTTAAAGGGTTTCAGAAATAAGAATAGACCTTTTTCGAATGTAAGTATAAAACTTTGGGCCCCGTGGCACGCGTTTCAAAGATCTTCCCGCACCCCGCATGCGGGCGCTAACGACCAATAAAAATGCGCCCTAAATTCAGAAAAACAATACGTCACAATCAATATTTCACCACTTCATCAGAAATGTAACTCAAGCGCCCGACATACCGCGAATAGTGTTTGTGTTCCTTGAGTGAAGTATTAATATTAGAGTTCCAATACAATAAGGATAAAATGCCGTTACCCACTCAATAGGATTCCTTGGGATTTACTTTGCGATGAAACGGTTTTTCCTGCCGTCACTGAATAAATAAAGCCTATCCCTATTATTAGTAAAAGTTGATTAAAGTTACACTTAGGATGAAATTGACACTGTGTCTGTTTTCTTTAACAAAAACGAGACAGCGTCACTTTGACCATTTTTATTATGAGGGTGCCGCGCGTACGCCAATCCTGACATAAGTCTCATAATGAACTTCAAAGCAAAATCAATCATATTGATATTTAAAAATAGAACTATTCTGCTTTGAACTTTCAGACCTAGTAATTTGATTAGAGCAATGTTTTGATTCTGCGAAATGTACAAAACCATCACGCGCTTGTGTTAGAAATTAATTTACTTTTTTAAGATGGGGGCGACCTGCGAAATATCAATACAAATATTTTCATGTAAGAATTATTGTTTCATGGGTAAAATTAAGAAAGTAGTCGAAAAAAAATGTTTTAGGAGTCATTCAGATTTATGTATTGTTTAAAGAATTTGTTTTAAATTTCAACAAGGCCTCGACCTTTTGCAAAGATCAGGCTTACTTACGTAAGTTCTTTAATGTATTTAACTAATTCAGCGCATAGTAAAAGTAACCCCCCTTAACAAGACGGTATGAGCTTATTTCACTTCGTACTTCATTTTGTACCCACTGACTTAAAAGTACTAAACAAGAAGAAACCAAACGACATACTTTGCGGTTTTCAGATTTTATTGATAAATATTATATACTTACATACATAAATTCACGACTATTATCCCTAAAGGGTTAGTCAGAGACTAGGCAATGAAGACAGCAAAAGCAGTCCTCTAACATAAGTCCACTTTTCACCAAAATACAACTGCACATGTGCTCAGCGTGACAGGTGGTGAGCCCATCGCCGCTCTGTGATGTTGGATGTATGTGCAGCCTTTAGTCCGTTTTTAGACGAATTTTACGAAACCCAAGGGAAGGGAAGGGTTTGTTGTATTATAAAGAGCCGTCACCACACAACTCCAAATTTTTGCAACCAATGCACGAAGCGTTGAAAAAATTACAATTCAAACTCTCACACTTCGGCATCTTCTTATATTTTGACAGCATACATACAAGTTTTATAACGAAACGTTGAAAAAATCAGGCGGGAATCGAACTCGCGTCCTCTGCAATCCGGGCAGCTGCGTTGACCACTCCGCCATATTGGTTAGACCGACGAAATTTTTTAACGCTTTTGACTTTGTTTTTATAGCAACAGTGTCTTAGCCAAACCCCTTAGAACTTGCATTCTAAGAGATCCGAGTGAAAATATTTTTACAATATTTTAAACATTCAGTTAAGATAAGACTGCTTTATATTAACGTAATACTAATTTGATTATTTGCGTCAAAAAAACGCTCAAATAAACTCAAAGATACGAAACGTTATGTTTATTTGAGAGTTTTTTAACGCAAATAATCAAATATTACGGAATACAACTTTTATGTTTGCTGAAATGAATTCTCCGTGTGACCACGAACCCTGCAAAGGGTTCGAAACGTCAGGAAACTAAAAAACTATGTGATGTAGTAAAAATAACCGCGAGTTAATCCGTAAAATGTGTTTCATTTCAATGTGTAGTGCTCGCTTAAACCTCAGAAAACAATATTTTATGTTTGCTATTACAGAAGGGAGGGGTTGGTAGTTATCTATTAGCTTTAAGATTCATAATCCTTATTTGATTATTTGCGTAAAAAAACGCTCAAATAAACTCAAAGATACGAAACATTGGAAACGTTAAGTTTATTTGAGAGTTTTTTAACGCAAATAATCAAATATTACGGAATACAACTTTTATGTTTGCTGAAATGAATTCTCCGTGTGACCACGGACCCTGCAAAGGGTTCGAAACGTCAGGAAACTAAAAACTATGTAATGTAGTAAAATTAAACGTGAGTTAATCCGTAAAAAGTGTTTCATTTCAATGTGTAGTGCTCGCTTAAACCTCAGAAAACAATATTTTATGTTTGCTATTAGAGAAGGGAGGGGTTGGTAGTTATCTATTAGTTTTAGAGAGCCGGCTATACGACACTGCTTACGAACGTTACAACATACATATAATCACGACTATTATCCCCGAAGGGTTGGTCAGGGACTAGGCAATGAGGACAGCAAAAGCAGTTCTCTACCATAGTCCACTTTCACCTAATAGCGACTGCACATTTGCAGTGAGAGGTGGTAAGCCCATCGCTCCTTGCCGTTGGATGCAGTCTTTAGTCCGTTATTCGCCTTTAACGAAACCCAAGGGAAGAGAGGGGGGTAGTATCATTTACCGCTACGCAACACGGTTATTGAACCCTACCAGCCCCCTTACTCGAGGGTCGCTATTAGATGGATTGGTAATTTGGGTTCATATTGGGTGAACTAAATGGCATTGAGTTTTGTATTTATTTCACTCAATATCCACGCAATATGAATCCATATTAGCTCTGGTGTGGTAACTTAGGAGTGCGAAAATTTACAATCCCAATCCGATCCAATAGCGATCGGTTTCAAGAGTAAGGGGGCAGTTCTGTATAAATATTTTTTAGAACCGGCATTGGGTGGTCAGCGTCATCAAAAAGGTCACACAGCGAATTTGTTATATTAGGTACCGTTGCGTAGTAACCGTTACCTCAGCGGAGCACGGTGACGCCGGTAACCCTTTATGACATCCCGCAAAGTTGCTCACGAATGTATTTGCATATACGTACTCCGGTTTCGAAATACGCGCGCCTATACAATTTATCCGTATAATACAATTACACAGTCGGCCTAAGTCCTTGTTATTGTTAAGGTAAGTATTCGTGAGAGCGGAGTTACGGAATCACACGCGTGTATGTGTCAGCTACTTTTGACTTTGAGACCGAACAGGCATTTGGGCGCGAACAGAGTTGTTAGCAAACTTGACGAGTTTTGATCCCATGGCTGTATGGCTGTATTAACACTTCAAGTTGTTTATGGTGAACGAAATTTATAAGTTAATTGGTTATGATTGATTTTACACATACATACAGATAATCACGCCTATTATCCCCGAAGTCAGAGACTAGGCAATTAGGACCGCAAAAGTAGTACTCTGCCATAGTCCACATTTCACCAAATAGTGACTGCACATGTGCTCAGCGTGACAAGTGGTGAGCCAATCGCTGCTCTAATCTGTTGGATGTGTGTTTAGTCTTTAGTCTGTTAGTCGCCTTTTACGGCACCCAAAGGAAGAGATGGAGTGGTAGCATTCTTTTAAAACACCGTAGCAAATTAAACATGTAAGTGACATAAAAATAGAAATTACGTTAAATTAAATTAGAAATTACATTTCAGATAAAATCGCCATAATTTTCTTCTGAAAGGCGGTAAGAAAAGACTTAATTATATAGTAATATTCATGGCACTGGACAAAATTACGGCTGACATTCTTAACAAAGCCTTTGTCTGTCAAAAAGTATTTAACGTTTGTAAAAGAATAGGGCTTACGAAGCCCTATTCGTAAGGGCCTATTTTAAGGCACTGTATTATTTAATATTGTATTGTAAACTCACGTTGAAATTGGAATGGTAGCCTAGCAACAGTGAGTTAAATAACTAATAGCGTTTCAATCTGGCCTACTGTTAATACAAATCGTCATACTTATAATCACGACTATTTTCCCCGAAGTGTTAGTCAGAGACTATTCAATGTTGACCGAAGAAACAGTCCACTGACTAATCCACGTGTCATCAAATTACAACAGCAATTTTGCTCAGCGTGATAGGTGCTTTAGTCCGTTAGTCGCTTTTATTATTTTAGTGTGCCGCTATACCACACGGTCGAATTGTGCGGTTTGCGCATTTAGTCTGTGTCAAGTACGGGAGATATAGTTAGACAGTATAAAGTAGATGATAGTGTGTAATTATAACATGTTTGCGGGAAATAATATTTCTACATACGATTTTATGAAAATAAATGGGTTGTTCCGTATACAGCCCACATGAACTCAACCCACTGATTAATTTTTCCTTACTCAACCCATTTCTATTCCTTACTCAACCCACAGCAATATTTTAATTTTTAATTCCTTACTCAACCCACATGTATTCCTTACTCAACCCACATCGAAATTATAAAGAAAACACTTTTTATTAGGATTTTTATTAGGATTTGACTTTGCGCATCATTTTTTATTTTATTGATAGCTATTTGAATCTGAAAAACAAAAAGAAGGTATTATGAATATCATAAAAAAACTTACCTACACTCACACCAATTATCTAGCCCAAGAGAGGCATCGAAGAAACTCGTTAAATGTTACTAGACAACGGATAAACACCCAACTAGCAAAGTAGTGGAATAAGCGATCAGTTACTCCACTAAAAAGATCGAATAAATGTTGAATAATGGCTACCGCGAGATCATATTGTGCTAAAGATGCGTTCGTGTGACTTTTTAGCTATTTTCCCTATTGTGCGCTATAATTATGACGTATAAACGATTGTTCTATGTACTTATACCGCAACTATTCGACAATCATGTAATAGTGTCTATTACTCGTTTATTCAACATGAGTTTGTTATAGTAGCGCTATAAGAGCATTGAATTGGCTATTTGTCTGTGTAGGTCGCAACTATACAGCCACTACTAAACGTTCCGTTATCGGAGCCAATTTGCTGAATAGTTGCTACCCGTTTATTAAAAAGCGTCATGATTACTGATACAGCGTTATAAATCGACTAGTTCAATAAAAGCTTTTAGATTACAGCTACTGAACAAGAATTGTTTTCAATGCCATTATATCACATTTATTCAGTACAAGATGCAATAACAAATTTTTAGTGACCTTTAGAGCTCTAATGTGAGGATATTTTCTTAACCACTCTGAAGATAGTGGTTCCGTACACAATTTATTAGTTCACGACAATCTTGAAATTCATGTTTAATGAATTAAATTGATAGAATACAGTGAAGAAGTCGACTGTCAGGCTTCACTGTTTGCAATAGAAGTTAATAATAATGTATTTTGGAAATTCCTATAATTGCAGTGCAGATGTTGAAAACCCAGAGAGTTTTGAAAATGAACAAGACAGAGATTTAGAATAAAATGTATTTTTCTCGTATTCAAATCTGTTTCCACTCTACATCCGTAGCACCTTTCTAATAAAATAAAATGCGTTTTCTGCCATGTGTCCACATTCATAATTATAAACAATCATCTAGAAAGAGAAAAAACTTGAATCATTTCAGTGGCTACCAGATTATAGAGTTGTATCTATAGTTGCAAACCAGCGGCTTGTAAGCCGGTAGTTACCGAAACCAGCGGCTAGAAACGAATAACCAGCCGCTTCATACAAGGTAGAAGATAGCCGACTTGACATCGAAAAAAAAACGATTTTTATTACATTTTTTATTGTTAAACTCTTATTTTTGTTAAAAAGTAGGACTTACTATGTTCTGCTTTTTTTTAAATAAACACGGAATACACCATTATTTAATTTATAGACGAACAGGAAACTGAAACTGAAACAAGAGTTTGTGTTTATGATATGATATGATACGATAGTGTATGAAAATTATAAGAATAAAAGTAGCTAAATTAGTTTACTTTAGATCTAATCATCATTATAAACCAAACGCAGGAATCTCGCGGCAAAATTTAGGCTCACAGGCTTTTGGTGCATTGAAGAAATACAACTAAATGCTTACTATTACTAGGTATCTGTCCACGCCTTATTTCATAGATAAATACATATTTCCAAAACGTCTCTCACAAATAAATTAAAATAGTCCTATTCCACTACTGCGTCACATTTTGTATGAGAATTTTGAGTATTTAACACATAAATACGGATGCAAATTTCACTGTTTCTATAAAATGTCCTATTTATGTTAAATGTACCTATCCTATAGTAAATAAATCAGAAAAACAACAAAAACAAAAACTAAATCATGAGAATATAAACTGTACAATAAAATGTAAGCAACCGTTTTCAGCCGCTAGTTATCGCTAGAAATGACAACATGCCAAATAAGCCGTTTCTAGCCGCCAGGCTAGAAATGTTAGTAACCAGCTTTACATATATAGTTATATCTAACCATTCAAGTTTTGTTACCGACTTTGAATCAGGAACCCTAAAATAACTCCATTTATTAAATATGGTGGAACAGTGTCGCAGTTATTCAACACATGATCCAATTTATGCGCTATAACAGCAATCTATTCACCAAATTCGTGTAATTTATATATTATTTTAATATTTATTTATTAATGTAATGTTCTTAGCAGAGCCCATAAATATATGTGAATTATGGCATATCACTTTATCGGTAAATTAATTTCGCAAGATTTCTACACCTGTACTCGTAAAACCATACTTCAAAATTCATATTTGGTTGAGTACTTCCATTACTATTGGATAATAACATAAGGAGGAGATTGGTATTTGTTCACTCAGTTGCAGTTGCATTAAAGCAGAACTTTTTGGAACAACAGTATTTTATTCGCTTTTATCGCATCAAAATATCGATTTGTAGCACATCGGCAACCTTTATAGCATTATTTTGTGGAATATTGGAAACCATGTAACTTTAACTCCATTAAATAGTGCAGTAGTTGCCGCGACAATGCTATTACTGCTCTAAAATGTGTTAGGTTTGCTGTTAAATCAGATCTATTCCATAATTAGGCGATTTATTCCACAGTTACTCTGCTTCTATTGCACCAATTAGTTGAGTAATTTGCGCCTAAATCCCGTTGAATACACGTTGACTCCACATCTATTCAACTTATAACGACGCTCTTATAGAACTGTTTAGTAAAACAGGAACGTTGCCGTGACTGTTATAGCACACCGTTTGGCTAGTTGGGCATACTTAAAATACTTAAATACATACTTATTATACATAGAAAACACCCAGACCCGAGATAATTTAAGAAAACAATAATTTCTAAATTGACCCGACCGGGGATCGTACCCGGGACCTCCGAGATGGCGACACCATGAAAACCGGTGTACAAAGTCAAAGTCAAAGTCAAATTATTTATTCAATGTAAACCTTTACAGGCACTTATTGACGTCAATACTAATAATAATAAAAAAACAATTAACTAACTTATAGTTAAGACTTAACAACTAATTTAACGAGCTATTATAGTCTGTGCCAGACAAATGCGCATTGCTACCCCCAGTACCACTGCACGCCGAAACAGAATCGCGTGGAACCGAAATATAAGCCGTGGTCATAGAATTGTGTAAACATACGTATCCTGGTACGAGAAAAAATAGCGGGCAAGTGTCTCTCTCCTAGTGACACAAACGGCTAAATAGGTAATTTATCGTTTTTTTGGGATGAAAGGTGAAAAATGATAAATCATAATGAATTGTTAACTTAAGTTACAACATAATGGAATAAAATTAAATATGATTTCCAATTATCGTATTGATACTGTGGTAAGTAATAGAAATTGGAGAGTTTTTGAAGTAAAATAAAGTAACGGCTGAAATGAGTTTTGGAAAACATTAGTACCTAACCAATAAGGTTGACATTTTTAATCATTCAAATATCTTTTTTTATGAAAACTTAAGCATAAAAAAACGTCAAAAATTAATAGGCATAAATTTGTGTGTTTTAAAATTGTTTCGTTTTTCGTCTTGGTACAAGCACAGAATAACTAATATTACTACCGTACAGAAGGTTCACCCTCCAACGACCCCCACGCGAAACTGAAACCTATCTCGTGACCCGAGCGTTCATATTCCGATAAGCACAGCCGACTCGATATCGATTTGACGTCCGTCAGGAGCGCAGGGTTTACGCGCGCGTACAAACCACTCGACCAAAGAGATCGTTATAGTTATGTATGTATCATAAAGTAGTTATGCTTAAAAATATGTGCCTAAAAGTTATGCCAAATTAATATAGTGCGTAACTATTATTAGCATAAGTATGCCATGTTAAATTATGACTTAAAATATTATGCAAACAAATAGGGATCCATGTTTTACATTATATTACTAAACAATTACATTACCAACAAAACAGTAAACGGTTCCAGCATACGACACGACTTTTTTAATCTTTCTTGTTTTGAACCGGAGCCAATTCTCGTATAGTTCGCCATATTTCTTATTCACTATAAACGGTCTCAAGCTTTAGCTTTACTTTCGTTTCTTGCATCAAATGTACAGCAAATTGGATAATCCATTTAAGTGATTTGAGGAGCTCGATGGCGCGGTGGCTAAGGGGTTATTGTTTGCGACCTTACCAGATATGGAGGGTTAGGTTAGGTTATGTAAGAAAGGTGCGGTAGCTAGCATTTAAATTTATTTGTATCTGGTATTACGACAGCTGAGCTGTTAAGCAATTTACGCAATGCCGTGTCACTGGATGGGTGACCGCAACAAAAACACCTTGAGCTCCTCCGTGCTTGGGAAGGCATATAAAGTCGTTGGTCTTGGTTCGTCGTTAGTTGACATCCGTTAAAAACCCACCAACATGCATTGGGCCAGCGTGGTGAGCTATGACCCAATGTGTGTCCATATGGAAGCTCTGTGCTCAGCAGTGGGACGTTTAATGGATGATTCTGATATCAAAAGACTTTTGTATCAAAGTATTAAATGTCGACCTAGACTTTTTTAAGCCTTGTTAAATCTAGATTTAGACTGATCGTCGGTCAAAGTAATCAAGATTGATAAAATTCTTGTGCACTAGAGACCATACATTAACAAAAAGTTTCTAGTGTTAGGTACTGCTTAAAGTAATTATTTTTTTAATAATAATTGTCGTGAATCTATGTAAGTATGTACCTATAACAGGAACTATATTTATAAAGAAAAATCAAAGACAAGGATAACTCAACTTGAAAATAAAAGAAAAACTCATAGCCAAAGACTTACTCGTAGAACAAAATTTGTTATAAAGTGAAATGATTAGATTTAACGCTTCGTGCAAAACTCTAAGCACTTTCAGAAATGACGCGCTTCCAGCAACTAATATTTCCGGTGCAATGTAGTTAAGTGAATCCTAGAGTGGGTACTTAATTGCAGCAAAACTTTTAATTTTATTATTTAGCTTCTACATTTCTAGAATAATTTTGCTGACCGAAATAAATCGTACCGTTTTTAAAATATTGTTTTGAACGGTATAAAAATATATGTTATCATTATGAACATCAACAATTCAGCCAGTCTCACAGTAAGACCTATGCTGCCTAAGGTTTTCAGATATATTACGTTTTCGATCATAACCACTGTCACGTCCAAGGTGACTATACTCACCCAGTGACAAATATCCCCTTACGTCCAAGGTGAGTGTAGCTACTCAAAACACGTAGTACGTAGGCCCATCAAACAATTTGAGATGATTCTGTGGTTACTAATTCATTATAAAAGTAAAAGAAATCTATTTAATGGCAAACATAATTTCACAGAAAAAAACAATGAAATTGACAATTCACCAAAACGGAATTCTGCAGCGTAAGCGTTTTTAAAAATGTCGAAATACTCTTCTACTCACCGTATTTCCTAAATAAGTGCACATCAAAACAATTGCATACAAATTATCGTTATGGATTAATAAGGTTTGTTTACATTTGTAGACAGTGACATTCCAATATAATTTTTTTTCTGATTAAGCGACATAAACATGGCAATGTTCTTTGTTAAGGTTGTTGCTCACTACACCTAGTTCGTAGTTCCGCAAGAAAATTTGAGGTGCCTCTATAGATATTGATTGATCCGTAGAGCAATTGAAACTATGGCATAGTGTAGGAGTACTTTTAGTAAAAAAATTAAATTGTTGATAATTTTGTCGGTTCGCCCTTTTTTTGGAATAGTATTTATTTGTGCTAATAATGTGTTCATTACTCTTCGTAATCATCGTTCTTCCTAATAATGTGCACATCAAAACAATCGCTATGGTTTTAGCTATCGAAAATGACATGATTCTTTATAGTTTTAAATAGTGACTTCCAAGTAATAATGACTTCTAAATGTCGATATATTTATTTTTTTTTGTCTTGGAATCTTCATTTTTGTTATAGCTTTTCGTAATTAACTGTTAACTTATTAAAATACTGCGTTTTCTAAGCATTTGGTTCTTAGTTTAGGTTTTATATAGCTTTAGCAATGGGATAGTTCTAAGCTTTTTTGTCAGCTCGGGTAGTCTCGGTCAGCGTCGGCCAACTTTCGGACAGCTGTCAGAATGGCTGGACGTTAGGCGACATCTCGACTGTGATTTTTGCGTAAAGTGCCCATTTTCGCATTTTGTTGTAATTTTGCAGTGGTATTTATCATTTTTATCGAAATAGGATAACAATATCATGCTTAATATTACAAATGTCCACTCTGCGAGGATAAGCTGAGTTCCGACGGCCGGCACATCGCATTTTTAAGTAAATTTGCTGTTGTATTTATCGTCTTTATCGAAATAGGATAGTAAATTCATTATAAAATCTTTATTTATCTTGAAGTAACGATTATCCTGGTATACATTTTGCTTAATAATATTATCTCAGATAGGAGATATTCACAGTTAACCTAAAGCGATTTTCGAAGTTTTTTGGTTTAGAATAAGATTTTTTTTCTATATAAAATTAATGATATCTAAAAATTGCGAGGCCGCTACGCAGTGTACGACTATATAATAGATAACATTCTAATTTTTTATTTCATTAGTTTGGAACAGTAGTTCAATCTAGCAGCTCAAAAAAGTGCCTTCGCGAATTTTATGAAAGTCTTTCTCTGCAATTTTGGGTTTAATTACAAAGTTAAGCAAAATTTACTAAAAGCGAGGCCGCTACGCACTATTCCAATAGCTATTCTACACTATTCAATAAGTCAAAAATACATTAACAATTTTGAAATAACGCCAAAACTGGCCATTTTACGCAAAAATCACAGTCGAGATGTAATAAAGTAAAGTGCATAGTAAAGCGTAAGCTATACTGTTCACAGCACAGTATACGCTTCTAATACACTGCATTCATCAGTCAGTTGTTATTTAAATACAAGTCTGCAAACCTCACAATACAGAATAACTATATTCTGAGTTGTTGTAAGCACGAGCGTCATCGACATGCGATTTTTTTTCATTGCGCGTGACACTACGACGGTAGTCTTTCGAGAACAGAAGAACCTCTTTCTTCTAATTATTACAATAAATAAATTACAAATTAATCTAATTTAAATGCATCATATTTATTTTTAAACCCATTGAAATGTGTCATTATGCGTGTGTGTCTATTGCGTGTGTGTCATTATGCGTGTATGTCATATTGCGTGTGTGTCATTATGCGTGTGTGTCATTGTGCGTGTGTGTCATATTGCGTGTGTGTCATTATGCGTATAGGTAAAATTGTGTACGGTTGTCATTATGCGTGTAACCCACTCGAAGTAATAGTGGCCAAGCGATATCATCATCATTGGCCCCTGCGTCTGTTTCAGACGATTTGTTTATGCAGTGTACTGGGACTGGGAGCACTTCTTTGCATGGCTGTGTAGGCCGATGCGCGAACGACAAAGTCTTCCGCATGTTTGGCACCTGTGGGTTGGACTGGGGGGGTTGTAGTTTCTTTGGTGCCTCTTGATACGCTTGCTTTCCAGAGACGAAAACCAGGTGTTATCGTGTACTTCGCGATAAGGCTTCCTTTAAAGTACTGCCTTCTAAATAACAATTACTCAAAGATTAAGAAACGTTGAAAAAAATGTCTACCTTAGGCGGGAAGACAGACCTGAGGTCCCACCATATTTTTTAAAAAGTTTCGTTATTTTGAGCGCATTCAGTTTTATTGAGCGTTTTTTAACGCAAATAATCAAATATTACGTAGGTAACAATTACTTATAAAATGTATTGTTGTTTCAGATTATGAAGCCCCGAGTGGCGCAGGGCCTCGTCCAGGCGCTATGTGGAGGGCCGGCGTGTTCTTTCTCACACAGATAGTGGTGTGCCGGCTCGCAACTGGTCAGTATTATCATCATCATCATTATCAACCTATAACCTAGCCTAGAACTTCTTGGCGGAAAAGTGAAGCGTCATGTCTGAAGTTATGAATTTTTTCCTAAATTTGTTTTGTCCATTAATAATGTAAAATAATGGTGGATTATTAACCGTTAAGTGATCGTAAAACGAGTATTGGCAAATAAACAATGTAACATCACTTTTAATTTTTTCTCAAGAAGTCCGTCTTAGTAAAGTCCCACATCTTTACTAAACGTCAAGGGACTTGGTGGCATTTTTTCATCATTAAATCTGCTTAATCATTATAAATCGTTATCATCTACTTTAACCCATTTTAGGGCAGTGTACAATATATTGGCACCACATTTTGAACTTTATACAATTGAGATAAGGTCGAAAACCAATGAAAAATTTCAACATGCTGTGCTCTTTAAAGGGTTATCGGATTGGTGTACGACAACAACCGGAAGAAACAGCATAACGTACCTTCCGAAGCATGGAAGTCATCCGTATATTATTATAGTTTTTAGTAAAGAGGTTTAGCAGACAGGAATAGCGAACCTTACAACCTCCTCTTAAAGTCTTGTATACGCAAAAAGCTTTTAATAATAAAACTCATTTAACGGTTTTTATGCTTAAAGTTTAGAGGAGTGATTAACATTTTTTATAAGCCGACCGTAACCTAGTTACATAACATGCTGTTTTGCTGCTTAAAATTACATTAAATTACGCAATTTTAAATTTAAATGAGATGGTAGCCAAATATACTCGTATGTAAATACGGTACCTACTTACACGATCACAAAATGGCCTACAGACCATATGTATAACGTTTATATTGCGGACCCTGAGTTCAGTTATTATGCCTAAATAGTTTAATATTAAAGTTATAATTGGCCAATTTGGTCATCCACAATCATCAATTTGAATACTTCTATGTCACCCCTCAATTAGAATGCTTATTTCAAAGACACAAGATCTATTGTCGATTCTTGGTGGCAGCGGCGACAATGATGTAATTTCAAGATATTCTAGTTTCTACACATTTCTACACTATGTAGATTAAGTGGTTTATAGACGGAGTATGAGTTTGTTAACGTAGATATGTGGTTGTGTGCCAATTCGCAACCGGAGCCAGTATTTATGGGATTCGAGTTGAAAGCACCGACCTATCTTAGAATGGATTGGATAAAGATTAGTTATTGGTGTTTCATTGGCCATTATATAATGCAGACTGGTTAAAAGACATGGACTCTAGTCCTATAATTAGTCCTTGGATTCTAGGTAGTAGTTTGTCATGTTTTTACTATCGTTACTATATAGTTATAATATTATAAGCGTTCTTAACGCAAAAGTATTGAAAAATTGACATAAAACAGGCTTATAGTCAAGTACCTACCTCGATTTGAGTATGGCAGATATTTTAATTTTTTTTTAATAATTTAAAAGTATATTAATTTACATTATTTTTTTAAAATAAATATTGAAATCTTGAACATTTTAATAGTGCGTTACTACTAATAATTACAAGAAATACTAGTAATTTATCAAGGTACGGTTGGGCCAATAAAATACTTAATAGATTCTTCAAAAACAATTCTACCTCCTTAAATTTTAAAACGAATTCTCTCATCAATAAGGTCCATAATGAGTGAGCACTTACGCGCTAACGACTTTGCAGTGCCAAGCACTAAAGCTCTTTATGCACTTCTTTTTACACAATGCAATCTCACAATAGCGAATGGAAAGACTTTACCACAATTATTTCATCTTCCTTGTTATTGTTACAATGTTGATTGAAGTAAGATCTAAGTGTTCATAATTAGAAATGGATTTCTATTCTAGTTACTGCAGGCTCATCAAGAGCTCGTGCTCTACAGGCATTCCTCATATTATTTGAAAGGGATACAAATTACAGACTTAGTTGTTATACCATAACTGTGTAAAAGCGACTTGTGTTATGAATTTTATTGATTAACTAATATTTCAAAATTGTAAGTTAGTTATAAAAATAGTTTTTATTAATATCTTTATTATTAAAATTTTTGCATTCACAATGCTTTGGAGGATAAAATGTTTTACTAGATAAAAAAGTTGTTTTCTAGTAGGAAAATCATTTTATAATACTTATAATTTGTATTAAGTATTTATGCAACGAAATAAAAAGCATATTTGCATTTCACGTTAGCAAACGAAAACTTAAATATAAACAACACACTTTAAAAATGTTTTATGAGTATTTTGTAAAAAAAAACTATTAAATTCCAAATAAATAAATAGACCCCGATTGTCTAACAACGAACGGAAATTACACAGTATTATAGTATTTATTACAAAAAACGTCTGACTACCGGTCATAAATGTTTCCTGGTGATATAGGACCATTTTATCTCCCAACGCAGGCAAGGCACTGGCTTTTGGCAAAATAGCGAGTTGGAACGATTTAGAGATCAACAGCTAACATGCCTGGCTAAGTAAAAATTCTTATTTCTTGGCCGGAAAGTGAAGCGTCATGTCTGCAGTTCTGTTTTATTTTCGAAGATTTGTGCTCTGTCGAATATTAATGTGAAATAATGTTGGATTATTAACCGTTAAGTGTTCGTGAACGTGCATGAGTGCTTACTAATAAAACAAAATAGTGCTATATCACTTTTAAAATTTTCACAAGAGGTCCATGTGCAATAATTCAGTATAAAGTCCTATATCTCAAGTGAAACTCAAGGGGCTTAGGGGGAATATACATATTTACCATTGAACATTCATAAATCACTCACTTTCATCTCCTTTAAGCAAAGAAAATATTTTCTTATAACTCTCTTACTTGACACTTGCTAAATGTGCTTGCCGCACCAAGCCATTGTTTAGTAAGAAAAAGTCGAAACATAACAATGTTACTAACGTTATTGTTATTGTTTGGGTTTTTGTATTGCACAGACTTACATTATACAGTGACAGCTAGCCATGTGCACAACAAACTTCAAGAAATCTCGGTCTAACTATAAGACCACACATACACATACTAAAAATAACTACTATTATCCCCGAAGGGTTAGTCAGAGTCTAGGCAATGAGGCACGCAAAAGCAGTCCTCTGCCATAGTCCACTTTTCATCAATGAGCAACTGCACATGTGCTCAGCGTGCCAGGTGGTGAGTCCATCGCCGCTCTATGCTGTTGGATATATGTGCAGTCTTAAGTCCGTTAGTCGTCTTTTACGACACCCAAGGGAAGAGAGGGGGTGATAGTATTCTTTTACCGCTACACGATACGGTTATTAGACCACAGTGGCAATTAAGGAAGAACTTGAAGACTGATTTCAAATACTATAACAGCATACCTACGTAGCTCTGAATTTACCATCAGTTTAACATAATCATTAATAACACGGAGCTGTAGCTTGCTCCGAATTTGCAAAGGTCCTGAAACGTAGTTGGTACGATAATGATGCACCTGAGATACATTATAAACTACACTGGACATTGTAGCAGTTGGCTACCTTGTGCATTAAAGCATTTCTGTATTCATTGCGTCGTTGCTGGGGTGGTTTAATGCGCCTCTCGTACGGCAGTGGTCATTGCAATGCCGTCCAAGCTCAAATATTCATCCAGAGTTGAGCACGTTGCGTATGTAATAGGTTTCAGGTTGTCGAACTCAGAAAGCGAAGATAGTTAAGGCTTTTTAATAGTTCGTAATGTACCTACCATTCATTTCAAATTATGATAAATACAATCATTTAAAAAGTGTAGCATGGAAGCAATGTAGGTATGTCGTTAAGCTTCGTTAAAAAGCTTTGTCTTTACAAAAAGCAAAGTTTTTAAAATATGTTAGTAGAGTGTTACATTATTTTACTTTGCAGTAAGAGAAACATAATTATTGCATATTATCAGTCTATCTAGACAACCACATAAGCAATTCTTTCTGTAATTGTTTAACTGCTCCCCCATCCCTTTACTTCAAGTAAATCATTAAAATCTTGTAGCGATACTGGCGTATAATCTTCTGATTCTTATAGAACAATTGAATAACATAAATATTCTCTTTCAGAGAATCCTGCTTCATCGATAACGGAAGATCAAACGGTGACGCCATTCTACGCCCTCAGCACAGGCATAGTTCCAGCACCAGTGTTACTAAGACTTGGAAACTCTACCATAGACAGCACAAAGTCCTTCAAAGTCCCACAACCTTCACAGGAACCAGCGAAAGGCACTCTGACTGTCCAACCTAATTTACCGCGAGCAGAAATGGTTCCGCATGTTGTATCTGTGAAGAATACATACTTTGATCATGATAGGAAATATGGGCCAACCTTCGAAGACATCCCGGAAGGGAATATAACAAAAATCACGGTGCAGTTAGGAGAAGACGCACATTTAAATTGTAGAATCAGCCTGCTGTTGGACAAAACGGTAAGTTACAGTTGAAACCGAATTCTTAAACATTTTTTATTTATAATATTGTAATGATATTAATCATATTATAATTTAGAATACAAGATATAGAAATACACAATTATATAATTATTATGGAAATGAAACTCACTTTATGGTTGAACAAACATTTATGTTACGGTGGGCGTTTTGCAAGATTCCGACGCTGTAAAAGAAGAGGAGAAAATAATGTCTACTATGACTTTAGGATTTTCATAAGAACTCAAATATTACCTTAAATATTGGCTATATATTTTTTTTTTTAATTCTACTTTTATTTGCCGTGAAGTAGAGACGATGAGTAGATATTTTATGATGATGAGATGGGTAGAAGTTTTTTTTAACAATTGAAGAATGAAACAATGAAATCACCACGAACAACCAATCAGATATTCATTTTGAGTCGTACAATCAATCAATGTTGAAAACAAGGCACATGCCAGCTTAATAGTGATGAAATGTCTACACAAATATAATTCCCACTCAAATCCGCTGAGTCATCCGCATGAGCGACAAATCGTCAGCGATCGTTAGTTAACTCGAGTACAGCCATAAACTTTCCAAGCCATTTGTCAAACGGAACTAGGATATTGATAACATACAGCGGACGTGATAAATTATTGCTCAATTCTTGTCGTAAGTCATATACGCATGCGGTGAAGCATTCTCGGAACGGAAAAATAATAGTATTTGTAGAATTTCCTTGTAAGAGCCTTTACAGTTCTTTCAGGGCTGTCTTGGCTATCAGAACTAAACATCGTCAAAGTTAATCATTTTATGAGAGTGGACTGGTGGACTTGAAACAAGTCCTACTACTTACCAAATTAGTGAACTAACATAGTATTTACGCCCCGTTGGAAACTGAAACTCACAGAAAAATTAGGCACAGTAAGATAAGATAAGATAAATTTTTATTGCCATAAAATTGTGTAAATACATAGCAGGTGTCATGCATAAAATAATGGGAGCAAACAATTTACCCTAGTCGGGCATGCAATTTTTTTGTAGACTTCCTACATAAATCTAAATAACTTCTACCAGTAATATCTACAAGATAATATTATATTTCAGCACAAACTGTTAAAGACGTTGTCATAATTTTTCCCTGAACACATAATCCTCAAAACGTTAAAAAAACTTTTTAGGTTAAGATGACACTTAAAATACCAGAGTGCTAAAATATTATCCTTCCTGAATACAAATTGCCGCAACAAGACGGAATCAGAACCATAGACTTGCCGCTGTAATTGCAATCAGGATAAGGGAGGCTTAAATTTAGTTAATAGCCCGGAAAGCTGCCGTTGTTACAGAGATAATAGCACCGCCAATTACTTCGTTACCTATGAAATTATTAATAGTGATACAAGGAACGATAACATGATGATAACATTTTAATAGGTACTTACCGTTATTATCAGTATGTATACAGGGGGGGCGCTCTAAATGGGTTAGTAGGGAAAATTTCGAAACCATGGAGAGATGGAGACTTAGTCTTATTCTATTGTGGTTGATTTTAAAGTTAGTCAAATGCATACAAAAAGCTAACTGTCGAATACATCATGTGATACGAGACCAATATCTTTATAGTACCTGTCTCTCACATGGACGCCAAAGAATGAAATGCGCTTGCGCTTGGGTAAATCTCCAAAACTTATTTTTTTTATCAATATTTGAGGATTCTTAAAAACCTGCGTGCTTCGCTAAGATTTAAAAAAAAGTTAAGTTGGCAAGTTAAGATAATAAGATTCTAATTAGAGTTACTTCAAATAATCAAAAATTATAAGGAATAATGATTTTTTTTTAAACTGTTGTTGAGGATTATGATAAAATGTGAGAAAAATGATTTTCAATGTAAGGATAGTGACAATTTGTTGAGAATAATGATAAACTGATGAATTTTAATTTGTTTTATACCAGATGTATAATTATCATCGACATAATCCATGAAGGGGTGCCTCAGCCTGTCGAAATGAACAACTTCTACTATTGAAACAATGCAGGGAACTCAATCATCAAAACGACGATTTCATACTAGTATTTTGCAATTTGTATGAAGATGTCGAAATTTTATCGAGTTCCCAGCATTGGTTCCATTGTAAAAATTGTTCATTATGACGTGGTATTCAGTCAGTTACCCCTTCTTGGCTATGTCGGTGGTAAAACACGAGAGAAAAAAAACAACGTACTTATCCATTATAGTTTATTTGGTTCATACAAAAAGAAAGAAAAATTTTAATTATTTAGGTCTAACAGAAAACTATTTCTAACTCGTCTGTATGTTATTCTGTATAATATTTCAATCACGATTGCTTTTTTTTAGCTTTTATTAAATTGTATTAGCAAGCAATTAAAATTATCAAAATCAACAATCAATATATTTGTCTATCAAACGTCACAATTACTATTTACCTTTTAGAATTTTCTTTCCACTTTTTGCGTTGCTCTTTAATAGCGCGAGGAGTTTTTCCTATATTACTTTCTGCTATCTTTTTTAAGTATTTCTGTCTGTTTCTTTTCTACAGCTAGTAAATTCAGGATCATTCTTTATTTCTGCATATCGTCGTCTTTGGCATAGTCTTTGTTTGGCTAGTCTACCGTCTCTGTCTTTTTTTTATTTAGGTGGGTGGCATATTATATTGATTGAAAGGCATGAAACTGATCAGAGTATTTGGGATGTGCAAGCGAGATTTAGGAAGGGAATGCACAGATCAGGCCCCTTACTCTTGAAACCGATCGCTATTGGATGGGATTGGTATTGTGAATTTTCGTACTTCTAAGTTACGACACCAGAACTAATATGGATTCATATTACGTGGATATTGAGTGGAAAAAATACAACACTCAATGCCACTTCAGTTCACCCAATATGAATACAAATTAGCGCTGGTCTCTTAACTTAAAAATACGAAAATTCACAATACCAATCCGATCCAATAGCGATCGGTTTCGAGAGTAAGGGGGCTGGTCTTCTCCTTAAGTTGCTTGACCGAAAAACACCTGGCTAAGCACAAAAAGGTTTACTGTGCCTTTGTAGACCTGGAGAAGGCCTACGATCGAGTCAACAGAATAGAACTATGGAAGGTGTTGTCTAATTACGGATTGGAGAGCAAATTGATTCATGCACTGCAATCTCTTTATGAGAATTCCCGTGCATGTGTCAGGGTTAACGGCGCATACACTGGTTGCTTTGACATCTCTTGAGGTGTCAGACAAGGATGTGTTGCGTCACCGTGGCTCTCAAATGTTTTTGGATAGATTGTATGAAAGGCCTGAATAAACGTGACTGTGGAGTTATGATGAATGGGACCCGTATCAAGTGCCTTCTCTACGCTGACGACCAGGTTTATACTTGCGTCCTCTGTGGGGGAGTTACAAGATAATGGTGTCCGTTATGAATTGATAGGCGGTGAGAAAGTGGAACAAGTGCGTGAGTTTCTTTATTTGGGGAGTTTGTTTAAGGACGGAAAGTGTGAGGAAGATATAGAAAGAAGAGTTAAGAAAGGAAACTCAGTGAATGGCGCTTTGCACTGGGTTATGAGTAGTCAAACCGTGACTGAAAAGGCGCGAATGGGATGTAAAGTGTGAGGAAGATATAGAAAGAAGAGTTAAGAAAGGAAACTCGGTAAATGGCGCTTTGCACTCGGTTATGAGTAGTCAAACCGTGACTAAAAACGCGCGAATGGGATGGAAAGTGTGAGTAAGATATAGAAAAAGAGTTAGAAGGCATCAATTCATTTCATAGCGGAGTGAAATCCAAGGATCCTCATTTATTAAGTCGTCAAATAAACTGTTCAGCTGTCCCTGCTTCTCAATAAGTACTCCATGCTATCAATGGGTGTTGTTTTTATATTTAAAATCTTTAAGTCTACACATAAGGCTCTGCATTGTCCACCTTCATATTTAGCGAATATAACATTAAAATGTTCTAATATATACAAAAAAAATACTTTTTTCAATAAAATGACAATTTGTGTCAATTATTCAAATTTAATACTTGAGCTTCATGATAATAATAATTATTAAGTTCCAGAATGTGGACCTTAAACAAACGCATTAACAAACTCCTGTCATTATCCTCAACACTTATTATTATCATTGCACATAGTCTCATTCTTCTCAACGTGCGTCATTATACTGGCAGCACAAATTCAGGACAATGACGTTGCGAAAAATAATGATTTTGACAAAATCACGCTCAAACCGGTTTTGTGCAAATGGTTATTAAAAATATTTTACTAATGCATAATGTACACAAATCCTTCATACTTTTTTGTCAAAATCTTAAGCTAACAATAATTTTTACAGAAGTTATAATTGAAAATGTAAATGACGTTCCAAATGAACTTTCTTGGAGAACGAATTTTAAAGGCTTACCTGCAGAAAACTAATACGTGTATCTCCTTCGAAGTGCGGGGAGTCTGTTTGCCGGGGTTGTGGCCTGGCCCGGGCCAGATCTTTCCCCACCCTTCCCGCCTTTTACAAGATATATATCGAAAATAGTCATGGCATTGGATAATGACGCACATTTTTTTAACATGAATTTTACATTTATTAACTAAGCGGTTATTAGTAATTTTATCAACAATATGAAGATTGATTTATTACAATTACAGCACGCAATAGGAAATGGCTCCGTGAAGTCTCTTTTTTTATATGATCAAAATATAGATGTAAGTGCTCCGAGGCGACACATGAAAAATAGGGCAATTTTTCCGCTTTTTTTGACATAACTTATTTAATGTTATTTTATTACAATCCTGGTTTTGAGCAACATTTTTGTTAGTCATTTAAGTATCAAATGTGATACTTCTTTTAATAATAGATACACACATTCTCGAGACATTTCCAAAGACATGAATTTGGACACTTTTAAATATTGGCCCGCTTGCGTAACCGACAAGCGGTGCCGTTGGCGACATGATCACGATGACTTTAGACGTTGGCGCATGGGAAACCAACAAGACGCACTGATGTTTCTGAAGACAATTTTGCATCAAATATGGCAGTCCAATAATAATGTTTATAGATATAAATAATCTGGTTTCGGATTGCAAACCTTATTTAGCATCATGGATTTCCGCAAAGTAACGCCTGATTCCATTAAAGTTTATAGACTAAAACCATAAGAATAGGAACAACATAAACAACTTACGTTGAATTAAACTAAGTGTATCAAATATGTTAATGGCGATAAAAGCTTCTATTGTTGGAGATTCTGTTCCGTTAATTATGCCATTTGCTTCTGTAATTAGTGGAAGCGTAACGATTAGGAATCGGAACTCCTGAGAGCTATTTTGTAGCGTTCAGAACCACCCTGATTGTTGTTTGATTTAAGTGTTCCACTTAAGGATTAATGAGTATCTTGACCTTTTTTTCTTTGCTAATCGTATTGTGCTCAAGATCTGCTTTTGACTCAGAAGGTAGTTTAACCACAGAATAACTAAAAGTACTACGTACAGAAGGTTCACTCTCTAACGACTTCCACGCGAAATTGCAACTTATCGTGTGACCCGAGCATTCATATTCCATTAAGCAACGCTGACTTGATATCGATTTGACGTCATGACGTCACAGAACGTAGGGTTCACGCGCGCGCAGGGATTAGGAGTTAAGCGTCTCGGCGCTCGGTGTTCGGTGCGTCGGCTCGCGGCAATATAACAAATAAAATATAAAACCTTTAATGCCATACGCCTAGGCGGCCGGCCTGGGAGGCGCGCCGGCCGAAGTACCTAAACTGCGAAGTGACACCATACACACACACACAGACAGTTTAACATAAAAGAAAGTGCGTCAGGATTGAAGCAAATTAAAAGCCAGGGTCTTTCCTGGAAAGGAGTATGATGAATTACGAGCTCAATAGAAATTCAATCAATAGTCACCTCTAGGAGTCTTTGTGGCAGACAAGGGATTATGTATGTACTTAAAGTGAAATATACCACTGTTGTGTATAATATTGGTAGTAACCAATAACGTCTAATGACTAGAACTGCTTCTCCTAAAAAATATTATGGCTATAAACGCTCAACCCCTGCAAACATTACTTAAATATAAACATGAGGTACCTACTTAGATTTGATAAAATCTTTACTTTGTATGATATCAAATCTTAAGTAACACTTGCATAAGTAAGGTCGTCAATGACTAAGTTAATTATCTAAAACATTTTTAATGTTAAATATTTTTAATGTCTAAAATGCAGCTGCGCTCAGGTTTTTATCCATGAACAAAATAATATGAGTTTTAAAAAGACAATTCTTGATTTACAGTTGAAAAAGTCTTTATCACAAGCCTGGCAGAAGTTAATTCTAGGCTTCTTTGAAGTAACTCAAAAAGGATTAAAGGAAGTCAAGAGGAAAATACATTTTAATTTCAATTATCATATTTATGAGGAAGGTAAGTATGAAAGGTGGCGGTCTAGACATGAAAAACGTTGATTTTATACACCGTAATAAATTGAAGAGCTTCTTTAGTTCGGTCAGTTATGCAGGTTTTGTTTCTTTGTAATTAAATCAAGGTAAATAAAGCATTTTATCTTGATGTCATGATGTTATTTGGACATGTGACGGATAGTGAAAAAAATTTAAAGCCCCTTACTAATCCCTCTCGCCTTAAAAAAGGCCCAAATTAAAACTTTTAACGATTTTCAATGCATTCAGCTGCATCTACCGGTGCTGCTACTGATACTTCAACCGTGTTTTTGTATTATAGTGTCTCGTGTCAGCAACAGCAAGTGTCTACCTTTGCGCCTTAGAAAACACATTAGCTGGCAACGTGGTCCACGCATTATAACTAACTGTCATGTTGGTCTTAACTAGTGTAAAACTACCAACACTTTCTTGTCAGTAGCCCCTAACTTAGGTGTGTGCATGGAAGTTATGTCAAGCGGGGTAACTTTTGAATCTAGTGTAACATTCCTTATTATTGAAATTTTGTATTCACAATGCTATATAGATATAGGATAAAATGTTTACTAGAAAAAAAAACCGGCAATCCAAAGGTCACGGGTTCGAATCCCGTTCGAGCTTTCCTGAGACTAGTGTAACATTAATCACAGCTCCTGATCCCTGAAGTAATCTTTTATATGTCAACTTACAGGTATGAATACCAATATGGCTATCATACTTAAGAAGCCCAGAACGCTAAGGATACCAATTTGCAGCTACTTAAGAAATTGTACTTGATTTGAAAGTAACCCCTTTTTTATTTTTATTTTATTTGACTCGTCATAGTGACTGCATCCTGCCTGTTAGTAAGCAGCCGATGCAGTCTAAAATAAATACATTTCTACCGGTACCTGAAATACACACACCATTGACCTAGAAGTATAGATAAGAACGTCCATACAAACCATTTGTTCAAATTCTGGAATGAGAGACCTAAAATTCGCTGCAGCCGCTGCAGCGCCTAAAGATTTAAATGCCGTCTAATCAACAGACAGACGCAGCGCCAGATCGGTCAAGGACAACGTAGTGTGTATCAAGATGGCGTCCCAAATAGCTTGTCAATAACAATAATTGATAAAACATCTTTTCTATTATTTTATGACGATATAACTATATAATACTGACTTAAATAACAATTAATTTCACTTACTTGACAACTGAATTGTAGTTAACGTCTAGGTGAACAGTTTGAAAAGAAACAAAGAGTTATTTTCGCCGCTCCGCACGCGCGAATGTCAAAGCCACACTAAAGCAAGGTGCTGAGTCAACTCCGCAGATGAGTGCAACATAGTGCGTGTTCGGAAGGGCCTATCTAGTGTAGTGTATATATCGCTGACACACACTTGTTTTCCCGACAAGTAGGCAGAGACCACTGCTTTTCATTTGCTACCATAGCACATACATATCATTATCATCATCATCATCAGCCTATAAACGTCCCACTGCTGGGCACAGGCCTCCCACGTGAACAATAGCACGTGGGGATATTGGACCATAACCCACCACGCTGGCCTAATGCGGGTTGGTGGGTTTTAACGACTGTCATCTTACGACAACAACCGGGACCAACGGCTTAACGTGCCTTCCAAAGCACGGAGGAGCTCGAGATGTTTTTTTTAATTTGGTCACCCATCCAGCGACCTGGTATTGCGAAAGTTGCTTAGCGGGCTACACCGACCAACATACATATAATCACGATCCCCGAAGGGTGAGTCAGATACTAGGCAATGAGGACCGCAAAAGCAGTCCTCTGCCATAAACATACAATATAAACGAAACAAAGTCTTGTGTTCGGAAAATATCCCGAACTGCATTAATTGGCAATAGCGGAGGTAATTGAACCGAGTTGTTTGTCAGAGCGAGCCAATAGCTAATTATTCGGAGTCCCAAACGTAATTAACGGCTGTATAATGCAACGACAAACCAATGAGACGATTGCTAATTGAAGATTTACGATTTGGTTTGGTACTCGATGGACATTGTTTAATTAATGTTTAAGAACATCAATAATATTTCAAATTTATTGTCTGTTAAGTTTTTCTCGAAAGTATTAGAGTGCTTAAGGTGGTTTTTATTTAGTTTCCGTCCGTGTTTCCGGTTTTTGTTGCTTTTTTAATGTTACTGAGTAGGAAAAATAGCATACGGCCTGCCTGATGTAAAACGGCCACCGCAGTACATGGACAAGCGCGACACCGAGGGCATTACATGAACTCAACGACCCTAAAGTAGGAACTATTACTATTTAATCTGTGCCTGAATCTCTGCACTCAACAACCCTGAAGCTAGTTGAAGAGCTTCAGGCACAGAGGAACTATTAGTTAATTTGTGCCTGAAGCTCTTCATCAGTTCTCAGGCATGAGAACCGATGGAAGAGGCCACACAAATGCTAGATTTTATTAACGTGATCTAGGCGTGAATAAACCGTGCACTCATTAAGTCTTTTAGACGTTACAACGACAAAACAAGTATATGCTGGATGGATTATCATAGTATTTCTTAAACCTCTCCTATCTAACAAATATAAAGTCAAATTCAGAAAAGTATAAATGCTTAGGATGTCTAAGTCTGATAAGGTTATGAATGAAACTGTTTTATAATAAATAATATAATGTCATTAATAACAAATATTCTTCATATCACTAAACTCTTTGATTCCATCAAGCACTATATGGAGTTCTGCAAATAATTTTCAAAAAGAATATTGATGTTCACAAATTTGAATAGATGGCGCTGTTTATGAGAGTGAGCTTTGCTATTTTTTAAGTTTACTAAAGATTTTCAGAAATGTCTAAACTTAACGTAATGGCTAAGATCTTTTTACATATTATGACCACACTTGCAAACAACATTCATTTAACTTTGGTGATTGAAGCAAAACGTAATAAAAACCTTTGCGGTTTTATTCTCTTTGACGTGGAACGTTGTGGTTGTGTCAGCTGTTTGCGTTTGACAGCTCGATTTCTGTGATTACAACACTAACGAACATATTCTCTTTCTTTATTCCTAACTGTAACACTTCTCTCTATCCACAACTCCAGAATTAAGCAGTTTTCCAATAAAAACCAACTAAAAACGTACAAGTGATTATCAACACTATAGAGATTTATCTTTCGAAAAAAAATCAAAAGCGTTTGTTAGTTGAATCAGAACTACTTTTTAATACAGTTACGATAGCTTCCACCAATGCATTTCCCATCTAGATAGCGGATTTTTCTTAAATAAATTACTTATCAAGATCTTCTATAAGTTGACTTCCGAAAGTTTCGCAATCTGCCGTTAAATTGCTCTATCTTGGATAACTTGGCAGGTAAATGTGGTGTATAACGCACTACCACAAGTCGGAGAAAACTCGATCATGAGTAATGACAGTAATGGGAGTTGAAACCTTATGATTGAATTAAGTGGTCAGCGTTAGTTAAGTAATAGGGATTTAAGTAGCCACTTAGTCTGGTACAATTAAATTACAGTCCATTAATTCGTTATCTGCCATACGAAACCGGCAACTGAACCACAAATTAGTATCAATCAGCCTGTTATTGATGTTGACACGAGATAGTACTAATGTTATTTTGCCTAGTAAGCTTCGATCACACTTGAAACTGTAATAGAAGGTAGTATGCTGTAAACAATTAAAAAGTTACGTAATTTAAATGTCGATCTTATTAAAATACGGAACTACTTTTATGTTTCGACGTATTTCAACGGGTCAGTACGTGTACATATGTGTCACAAACACCTAAATTCGTAAATAATATACGCAACTTTGTCGAAATATCGAATAAATCTAATGTTAGGACCATGATAGATTAGGATAAAATGTTTACTAAAAAAAACCACCAGTCTCAGGAAAGCTCGAGTGGGATCCGAACCCATGACCTTTGGATTTCCAGTCCACTGCTCTTACCGTTAAGCTACCGAAACCCTAGAACTCTCGCTGATTTTTTTCTAGTAGTTTGATTTACCCTACAAGCCAGCGGTATTACGTCCCATGTAAAGTTTATATAGGTACTCTCACTCACAGTCGAAAGAAATACTATTCCAAGTATTTAACAATTGATAAAGACTTAAGTAAGTAATTGCTTATAAATATCTTTATTATTTGCATTCACAATGCTCTAAAGATATAGGATAAAAGGTTTACTAGAAAAAAACAACCAGTCTCAGGAAAGCTCGAATGGGATCCCATTCGAGCTTTCCTGAGACTGGTTGTTTTTATAATAAACATGAAATATAAACTAATTATTAAGTAATGATTAAATGATTTTTGATTAAGACAGTAAACATTCAGTCTTATTATGTTACATTTTTGTATTTTTTTCCGTTTAAAAAAAATTAATACAACCTATTTTATGAGTATTTATAAGCATCACAAGAACCGTTTGTTGGTTTGTACGAATGGTTAGAGCATCATAAACTAAAAATATCAATAAATTAATCAGCTCGGTCACACATGTACCCGTCAGCAAATCAATACATCCAAAACTGTAAAATCTCAATAACAAATTACAAACCCTAATCACAAACTAATGACATCACCAGGTATCCTGGGTCCGTCGGAGAGGGAGAGACGAGATGCCAGAACTGCTGACAGTGGGTGCAGTGACCTACGCGGCAGACAGCCGGGTGTCAGTGGCACGGAGGTACCCTGGCAACTGGAGGCTGATCATCGGGGAGGTGAAACCTGACGACGAGGGGGTCTACGAGTGCCAGATATCCACGCACCCTCCTAGAGTCAGCAGGACGTATTTGCACATTAATAGTAAGTTTTTCATTTCGAATGAAGATGGCAGTCGATAAACTCCTCCAACCCTTATTGGGTCATATGGTAAGTTAGTTTGAAGCGTAGCGTGAAGTACAAACCCGTATTGGTGGTCAACAAACAAGCCTTTTGTTTTAAGACCTCCTGGATGTCATCTGATCATATAAATGGTAAACATTCTTGGGGAAGGCCTTTGTCCAACGGTGGACGTACTTCGACTGATGATGATATATATTATACCATTTATATACAAAAAGGAGAAGGGCAGCTTGTTCTCACGGCAGCGTACAAGTTAAGTTACTTTCGCTATGCCATCTGGATGGATCCAATTTAAATATCTCAGGCATTTCTCAGCTTCGGCATCCACATTAGACTGTCTCGATTTTTATTGTATGATGAGAGTCACTAACACGAAACAACATTGGGCTAGCATAGTGGGTTATGTCCAATTTTTTTTTATGTGCCATGTGAGTAAATGTATGTCCATAAGTAAAACCAGCACGACTATTATCCCGGAAGGGTTAATCAGAGACTAGGCAATGAGGAGAGCAAAATCAGTGCTCTAATAAGGTAGTGGACTATGGTCTACTTTTCACCAAATAGGGACTGCAGATGTGCTGAGCTTAAAAGGTGGTGAGCCCATCGCCACTCTATGCTGTTGGATGTGTGTGCAGTCTTTAGTCCGTTAGTCGCCTTTTTTGACACCCAAGGGAAGAGAGGGGTGGTAGCATTCTTTCACCGCTACGCGACACGGTTATTTCCAGCAGTAGGACAAATGGACTAATGATGATAGCAATGAGGACAAATGGACTAATGATGATAGCAATGAGGACAAATGGACTAATGATGATAGCAATGAGGACAAATGGACTAATGATGATAGCAATGAGGACAAATGGACTAATGATGATAGCAATGAGGACAAATGGACTAATGATGATAGCAATGAGGACAAATGGACTAATGATGATAGCAATGAGGACAAATGGACTAATGATGATAGCAATGAGTACAAAAAAGTTTAAAAATGAGATTGGCACTTGCATAAACAGCGAATTTACACATTAAGGTATTATCGTTTGGATCACTCATAATCACTGACGCGTTTAAAGCCCATGGGCTGCAACTCAGTGTGCAAAAACTTGCTTTGCGGTGTCGTCTCTCGTTATAATAGCTTAATGTTGTAATGTAATTTTTAACCGCCTCTGTGGTCTAGTGGCTAAGCTACCGGTTTCAGACCCAGAGGTCCCGGGTTCGGTACATCTTTGTGTGCTCGGTTTGGTTGGTGGTAGGGCTGTTAAGTGTCGCCATTACAACGATGTTTTCAGCATTGTTGTGTTCCGGCAGTTTGAGATAATATAGCCAGTTCCTCAGTGGTTGAGGATTCCGGGTGAAGCGCGCTTCCACCTTCGGCCTTATTGTCACTTACCATCAGGTAAGATGAAGGCCAAGCGCTTACCCGTTGCCAACAAAAAAAAATGTATTTAGTCCACCTAAATTGAGTCGATGCATAATCGGTAAGTATAGGATGAAATTTAAAATCTAAAATTTTATCAACAGCTCCTCAAGTATGGGTGGTGGACGAAGCGGGTGCTCCTTTACTGGAGAAGTACTACGAAGCGGAGTCGACTCTCGCCCTGGTCTGCAGAGCCCGCCATGTAGACACTCCTACGGTGCTGACGTGGCTGCACGAAGGCAGGGCGTTGAATGCTGACACTACTAGAGGCGGCATCAGGTATTAGACTAGACTTTTTTCATACATACCAACATACTGATATTATTTAGAGACTTTGAGAGGTTATTCAGAGACTTGGCAATGAGGACCGCAGAAGCAGTCCACCACTTTTCACCAAATAGCAACTGCACATGTGCTTAGCGTGACAGGTGGTGAGCCCATCGCCGCTCTATGCTGTTGGATGTATTTGCAGTCTTTAGTCCGTTAGTCGCCTTTTACGACATCCAAGGAAAGAGAGGGGGTTGTGAGTATTCTTTTAGAGCGCCGCTATACCACACGACACAGAGTATTTTCACATTTTTATTACAAACTCACTTACTTACTTACTTACAAACTCACTTACTTACTTACCTGCGACCCAAAGTAGATTTTAAAGTGGTATTGGCTTCTGACATAAGATGACGTCACGCTTTGCTGTTCTGGACGGGTTTTTGCAAGCAATCAGCACCGAGGCACGACAGGTATTTTTGTACATCGTCGCTAAAGCGATATCTTGGACGGTCATCCCAGATACGCTCTTTTCACGGCTCGATCCTGCCCCACCCATTTGACGACCTCCTTGGTCGAGTGGTTTGTACGCCGGTTTTCATGGTGTCGCTATCTCTGAGGTCCCGGGTTCGATCCCCGGTCGGGTCAATTTAGAAATTATTGAGTGTAGGGAAGTTTTATCCTCTCTACGTGTCTGAGCTAGCCACGTTTTCATTTTTATTAATCTTTAACAAAATCACAAACGCTCGGAGAATTTCGTATTTGCTTTATCAACTGGCCTCTTGAAGAGCGGCCATCGCTTCCCATGGATTTGCTCAACACCAACGGCATCAGGCGCTCGTTGCAAATCTTGATGCTTAAGTTCTTATGCCTATATTCCCTATAATTTACTGGATCTAGTACTCCTCCAACCGGAACATAACAATGCTACTTGGCTGCAGAAATATGTACGTCATATATCATACGCTATCAAGTCGAATTCTGGGCCGAATCGTACCACCGTATCATTAGCGATTTCTCAGTCGTGTCCAGCAAAATATATACTTACAAATCCGGCCTGTCCTACTTTTGTAAGGGTAGGTCAACCTCATCGCGCTCGCAAAAAGATGCCGAACGAAAGCAAGCAAGCGAGTCACGTAGCCACGCATAACTCGATTAGAATAAAAATATGCATATCTTTGTATTTTTGCAAGGGCAACGTCCGCCTAATTATCAATCAGTGTCCGGCTTTTCTATTTTCAGGCCTGGCAACCATAATCACGGGTCCATGGGTGGAGTGATTCTTTCTATCAAGTGACCCACTGGCTAGTTAACCTCGTTCATAAAAAAAGAAGGAAGACTTCCAAATTGTTTCCACGATACATATTACGTATTTGTATCACACGTAAGGTTGCTGAACGCCCTTGATTTAATATTGACCTTCAACTATAACATTTCACGATTACTCCTTATCCTTGGCAAAAGAGAGCGTATTGCTTATAAATAAACAATGAATAGGGCACGCGCCGCGCCGCCCACGCGAGCACTTATTCCAGAAAGTTTTAAAAGCCTACGAGACACTTCTGAAAATTTAAATAGTCCACAAAGTGAAACGGAAACCGTTAATAGGCCCTCCAATGCTGAGGTACGATATAGGAACATCTACCCTAATTAATATTTAAGGCTTCAGTACGTGCGGTGCGGTTACAGATATCTTGTTCTTGTAAATACTTTTATACCATGGTAATGAGGCACACGATCTTGATGTTGTAAGTTCCTGATGGTTACCGTCATCGTTATCTAACCAACTATCATACATTAATGTACTGCGCCAATCGCTAGTAAAAAAACAGCAGTGCGCGCGCATTGTACGACGAATTATGAGCCAACGAAGTTTCGGATACGCTTCTAATAAAGGATCCGAGTTTACAACGACCTTCACCGAGTCGGTTAATGGATGAAAAGTATTCTATATAAAATTTAATGTGTTAAAAAATATATTGCGAGTGGGTTGGCTGAAAAATTTCAGTCCAGTATATGATTAATTAAATATTTAAAAATATTTTTTTTAACATTGCACTTGTTTGGATAATAGTATAAAATACATAGGTACTGATCGAAAGTATGAAGCCTATAGAATATGCAAACGTTAGGTTGTCTATTTTTTTCCTGTCATAACATTGGGTAGGCAAGGTAAGGTAAGGTAAGTCAATATTAGTAATTTGCAACCGTCTGGTTAAATAAATCAAATTTATGTTTATTTAAAGAAATCTCATTACAAACACACACACCAAACCAGAGCAATGTAAAAAAATACATTTTTTAATATTAAATGAATCAATAAAGGTACTTGGACTGAAATTTTTCAGCCAAGCCAATCGCGATATATTATTTAACATATTAAATTTGATATAAAATACTTTTCATTCATTAACCTTCCCGGTGAAGGTCGTTCTATGCTCGGATCTTAGACTATTAGCTTAAATAAACTAGTTTTATTTAATTTCTTAGAGAGTAAGGTCCCAAAGTGAGTATTTTTCTCCATTCGATTGTGAACAAAAACTCTCACTAATCAATACAACATCGAAGAAAACGATGATTTCTATGGCAAGTAACTTCACCAATCGCTATCGCTTTCGTAATTTAATAAAATACGACTCACAATAAATACTGCAGAGGCAATACTCGTATAAGTTTCAATATAACAAAAATAAAAATTATGCGGGTACATGCAAAAAATTGGTTTCACAGCAACATCCACGCGTCGGTAACCGTCTCAACGACTTGCTCGCGTTACGATTTGTGATTCATTTTATTCTGCGATCTGATTGTATGGCCCAAGTCAAGAGATGTAACTGCTGTCATAATTTTTTATACTTTTTTTGAAAATTGTTGAGATTGTAAGAGATTTTAAGTCTTCGCGTTGCATTACAATATGATTATTGTTTAGAGAAGCCATCAGCCATCAGGCGTTTGGTTTGCGATCTTGCTAGTTAAGCAACTTTCGTAATGCCAGGTTAATGGAAAGGTACATCCATATAATCACGACTATTATCACAGAATAACTAATAGTACTATCCCCGACAAGTTAGTCAGAGACTAGGCAATGAGGACAGCAAAAGAAGTCCTCTACCATAGTCCACTTTTCACCAAATAGCGTCTGCACATCTGTTTAGCGTGACAGATGGTGAGCCCATCGCCGCTCTATGCTGTTGGATGTATAGTCCATTAGTCGCCTTTTACGACACCCAAGTTAAGAGAAAGCTAAAAGTCAAAATATATTTATTCAATAAACTCAATTAATAAGTACTTTGAATAGTCCAAATCTTTTTTAACCTACCACCCATTTAGGACATCATTTTTAACTGTGGCAAAGAACGGGCGCAAGAAACTTCGATCAACAATACAACTAGATGTCTGGTCGGTGCTAAAAATGTGTCTCGGTAAATAAGAGCGCACTTGAGTAGTGAGCTCTTATTTTCTCGAAAGGCATAACAGGAAAAAGTACTTTATTTGTTGCCCCATAAGGTTGAGTTCACCACTAAATGTTATTGACGTCTTTTCTTTTTTATGTGACAGGAGTAATTTATTGCTTTAAAAAAGTATTTATTTACGTGGACAGACTTTAGCTTTGATCTTGTACGTGACGCGTTATCTAGTTGGTATTGTTGATCGAAGGCAAGAAACCACAGAGAGAGAGGGGGTATTCTTTCACCGCTACGCATCACGGTTAAAAAGTATTTAAGCATGGATAATGACGGCTGGTGTTCAGAAAGGTTGTGGGCAAGAACTCTATTTTGAGCATATCATCATCAGCCTATAATCGTCCCACTGCTGGGCACAGGCCTTCAACATGGACCACAGCACGTGGGGAGGTTGGGCCATAGGGTTATACCAACTGGTTAAATGCGGGTAGGTGTGTATTAAGGCTAGGTGTTAGTGAAAAATTAAAATAACCCGTTCTTAGAATTACTTTTTGAAGTAGTAAACAGTTAAATTAAAATCTGTAAAAAATATGGAATATTGTTAAGGCTTTAATCTGTGAAATACACTCGATGGAAACACGATTTGATAAAGTTGGCTCGATAGAATAAATTCACAAAGTTACATATTTTTGTGTCATTTTATCTTCTTTTCCAGGTTTTATTCTTAAAATAAGTGGTTTGATACAATGAGTCATTTATCAAAATGAAGTTCATAGATAACTTGAGGAATTATAACCGATCGTTTTTTATTTATTACATCAATCAATTTTTAAAAATATAAAACGCGATTATTCGCGCCGCTTCGCTTTTATACCCGTCCCTTACCGTCGTACCGTCGAGAGAGCGAAAGAGAAGCGACTGAAATACCTCCCCTTAAGGGTGGTTAGGCGGTCAGCGAAAATTCGGATGTTGCGCGGGTCGGGGTCCGTGATAATTCGTAAGCGCCATTCACATTTTAATCAAAAAGTTAATAAAAATATTTAGTTTTTTGAAAATCCAAATCGAATCGAAAAAGTAAATACCTATGTGTTTATGGTTTTATAGCATTTTTTATTATTCTACAACAGGTAAGCACTTGGCCTTCATCTCACCTGATGGAAAGTTACGATAAGGCCGAAGGTGGAAGCGCGCTTCACCCGGAATCCTCAACCACTGAGGAACTGGCTATCTTATCTCTTACTGTCGGAACACAACAATGCTATAAACATCGTTGTTATGGCGACAGACTTAGATAAGATGGTGGTAGCTAGAGCCAGGCGGACTTAACAGCTCTACCACCAACCAAACCGGGCACACAAAGATGTACCCCCCGCTGGGAATCGAACCCGGGACCTCTGGGTCTGAGACCGGTGGCATAGCCACTAGACCACAGAGGCGGTTAGAATTATTATTGTAAAACACGGTCATAATGTGCATTTAAATTAAATTTTAGAGGTAACTTCAGGATTTTTTTCTATTAAGCAAAATGTTTCCAATCGTGTTTTGGCTTTGTTCATCCCCTCTCGCATACGTTCTGTAATACACATTAAAAATTTCAGTGCGAAATATCTAAAATATTTTGAATAACAGCTAATAGAAAACAGCCAATTTGACCGTTTATAGGCCCTTTAACGACTACCAGCTTACAACAACCGGAACAAACGGCTTTACGTGCATTTCGAAACTCGATGGAGCTCCAGTTGTTTTTAATTTGGTTGCTTATCCATTAACCGTATCGCGTGGCGGTAAATTAATACTACCACCCCCTCTCTTCCCTTGGGTGTCGTAAAATGCGACTAACGGACTAAAGACTCCCTATATATCCAACAGCATAGAGCGGCGATGGGCTCACCACCTGTCATGCTAAGCACATGTGCAGTCGCTATTTGGTGAAAAGAAGACTATGCTTTTGTTGTCCTCGTTACCTAGTCTCTCACTAACCCTTCGGGGATAAAAGTCGTGATTAGTTTGTATGTATGTAAAAGAATCGTTTGGTAAACCTTTTTACTATAAATAAAAAGGATCTAACGTTATCCGTCTAAGAATTGAATCTTGCTAAGTTTCGCTTGGTATTAAAGTTTTGGGACAACTGCCGTATAGAGGCGTGGTCGAAGAAAAAGCGTGGGCGGAGTACAAAAAGGAAATTGTTTTCCTTTAAGGATAATAATATGCTACAGTATCTATTTCCATTTACTTAATAATGTCTATAAAACATTTATGCGTTGATATAACTAACACGAATAAGAATGAATAATAGAAGAAAATTATTAAGGCATGTTAGAAAGGTGTACAAGAGAAAGAAATATATCTAATATTGTGTTAACGCACAAATTCCTTTTAATTGAGCCGTGTGGTATAGCCTCATACTAAAAGAATACTACCAACCCTCTCTCCCCTTGGGTCGTAAAAGGCAAAAGGCTAAGGGACTTAAGACTGCACATATATCCAACGGCATAGGGCCGTGGTGAGCTCACCACCTATAACGCTGAGCACATGTGCTGTTGTAAAATTGAAATTAATCAAAATAAAATAAAATAAAAATAAAATGTTTGTCTATACTAATATTATAAAGAGGAAAGATTTGTTTGTTTGAATTTAATAGGCTCCGCAACTACAAGTCAAATTTAGAAAAATCTTTGACCATTAGAAGTGACATAGGCTATATTTTATCCCGATATTCCCACGGGAACGGGAACCTAGCACGCGGGTGAAACTGTGAGGATCCGCTAGTATGTTTTACAATAAAATTTACAAACACAGTAGGCTTTTATTATAAAAAACCAGCACTTGATTAATTATTGTTTCGGGTAAGTACGATGAAAATTCCGATTTATTTAACCGTATTTTATAGTTAACTTAAAAACGTGGGTGGATATTTACTTTTCGTATTGGATTCGATTGATTGATTTCAATTGTCAAATATACTCCCATTCGTTCGAGCTTACATAATTTATTATATTCTGTCAACGAGACCTTGACCTACCAGGGTGGTAGAATTATGCTGCCATTAACAAATGCCGATTTTTTAACCGACTTCAAAAAAGGAGGAGGTTCTCAATTCGGTTGTATGTTTTTTTATGTTTGTTACCTCAGAACTCAGTCATTTATACACCGATTTATTAAATGTTAATGTGCTTGTTTTTGACGTGACAACGTCTTAAATTAGGTTGCGGCTGGGAGTCACTTATGAAAAAGTGTAACGCTGGGTAACGTTACGATGAGTCACCGAACGAGAGAGAGGCCCGCCGAATGCCTTGCGTCTCTTTCCCACTCAACTATGATAAATTTGTGCAATTCTTATTTTCATTCAATTCCTTGTTCCTATTGTGCAATTTAATTATATTCATATCAATAAATATTCTACCGAGAAAAAGACGTTGTCACGTAAAATCTTCGCCCGTAAAACCGACTTTACAGGCAAACAATTTTTTTTTGTATTTACATACAGCACGTTCCTTTTCCGGATGGGTATGCAGAACTGCTTCCTTTTTCTTTGTTCCTGACTACATTTTTTGCTTCATTTATGAGAGCATAACATTCTTTATACACACTCGTCGGCTCACAAAACTCTTGGTCAGATTGCGTTGACAAGTGTCTTGAACGTTTGTCGAATAGAAATATGATTGTGTGGGATTTGACTCATAGTCAACAATACTTACGTCGAAGCGAATATGTCTTAGTATGAGCTACTACGAGTACTACAATTGTTAAAATGTCGCTTTTTTGACGTGACAACGTCTTAAATTAGGTTGCGGCTGGGAGTCACTTATGAAAAAGTGTAACGCTCGGTAACGTTACGATGAGTCACCGAACGAGAGAGAGGCCCGCCGAATGCCTTGCGTCTCTCTCCCACTCAACTATGTTTTAAATATAATTCTTTGTTTAAATAAATGTTTTAAATTGTTACTATTATTTCATCCTTCTTCCTACTATACGAATGAATATTCACATTAAAATTATTTTACCACTCAAAGTCGTTGTCACGTAAAACTTTCGCCCGTATACCGACTTTACAGGCAACCAATTTTTTGCGATATATTACGATATAGTAGGTAGTAGTAGATGAAAGATACTACCACCCCCTCTCTTCCCTTGGGTGTCGTAAAAGGTGACTAATGGACTAAAGACTGCACATACATCTAACAGCATAAAGTTGCGATGGGCTTACCACCTGTCACACTGAGCATATGTGCAGTCGCTATTTGGTGAAAAGTGGACTATGGCAGAGGACTGCTTTTGCGGCCCTCATTGCCTAGTCTCTGACTAACCTTTGGGGGGTAATAGTCGTGTTTATATGTATGTATATCATGGGTTCGAGTGCCCTCTGAGGGAAACCGTGTTCTTATAATAATTATATCCTAGTTTATTTGTTTAATTTTGTGTTTTATACTATTTAATATCTGCCGATTAGCCGCCATCTAAGCCAGTATACAGCTATATAAAACTAAAGGCATCTTACTATAAAAATTTAATAAAAGCCTGACTGATGTAATTTTCTCAGCGTTAAACGTTAAGCTCAGTATTTCTTGGAGGCCAAGAAAAATTGTGTACCTAAATTTGTTCCAGTTTAGGCTTAACTAATTAGGGTGGATGCTGTGAGTCGAACAATGTAAGGCTTTCTGGGTTTCTAGGGCGGACTTTAATGTTCGCCGACATGTTAGGCTCGGCTCGTTATCTGGAAGTTCCAAAGTTGAAAGTCACTGAAGTTAAAGCGCTGATGGACTGATTAAAGCGAATACGTTAGGGGCGCAGATGTGGAGCCATGTGTACAACTTAGCGAAAATTTCAGGTAGGTACCTATTTTAGTCTAAAACTTACTTATTCTTACAGTGTGCTGCGTTATCCTATCCTACTAATATTATAAACGCGAAAGTTTGTAAGTATGGATGGATGTTTGTTACTCTTTCACGTTAAAATTACTAAATGGATTTGGATGAAATTCGGCATACAAATCGTTTATAACCTGGATAAACACATAGGATACTTTTTTATCCCGATATTCCTACGGGAACGGGAACCACGCGGGTGAAACCGCGAGCGGCCGCTAGTAGGTATATAATACTGTCACTAGGTCATCATAATGAGTAAAATCAACAATATGTATTAATTTAGAAAATAAAATAAAAATAAATTATTTCATACATACCTACGTTTTGTCGACCTCCATGGTCGGAGGTTAACACGCCGTTTCTGGCGTCACCATTCTCTGAGTTTGTTCGATCGTTCATCGGTTCGATTCCCGACCTGGTGAAAGAAATAACTGTTTTTATAAACTGGGTGTTTTTTTATGCATAAGATCTCATAATGTAGAAGTTTTCTATGTATAAGAATCATGGGCTAGATAATTGTGTCAGAGGAGAAAAGTTTTTATTTCTTTTTGCTGTCGCCTGTGTCCCGAAAGCTAGGCAGAGACTCTGCCCTCTTCTCTAGTTGTCCAGAAAACAGGCGTGGAATGAATGGCAAATCCTCCCCTGCCTGGGTAGTAGACAAAAAAAATTTAGGTCTTGGTTGGCCTAGGTAAAAATACTTTTAAAAAAAGTTTATTTTAATCAAAGATTTTTCAATTTGAGTTTCATTTTAACCGCTTGGGTATAGGCAAATGTAAAATGTTTTTTTTTCTTCAACGGGTAAGCGCTTGGCCTTCATCTCACCTGATGGTAAGTTATAAGGCCGAAGGTTGAAGCGCGCTTCACCCGGAATCCTCAACCACTGAGAACTGGCTATCTTATCTCCAACTATCGCAACCCAACAATGCTATAAACATCGTTGTTATGGCGACAGACTTAGATAAGACGGTGGTAGCTAGCCAGGCGGACTTAACAGCCCTACCACCAACCAAACCGAGCACACAAAAATGTACCCCCCGCTCGGAATCGAACCCGGGACCTCTGGGTCTGAAACTAGTGGCTTAGCCACTAGACCACAGAGGCGATTAATACAATGTATATACTTTTTTAAATCTTGTTATAATTGAAATAGCAATATACACGCCGAAGAGCTAGGCCATTAATTCAGTGTGCCGGCCCAGCATGGTATAGTGAGTTACCAACCGAAACACTCATTAATAATTCATGAAACCCTTTTTCGCAGATAGAGTCGGGGGTCACCATCAATACCCATCTACTTTCTAGCATATTGATATGTAAATTCGCATTTTATTACACAATAGTCAGGTTGTGGTCAGCTTTGGCTGTTTATACTAACTAGCTTATAACACGAACCCTCCTCATTCCTTATTATTACTATTATTAATTGTAACTACATTAACCCTAGAATACTAATCATCGCCTGACAGGCCGCACGCGGTTAGTTTTTTCCGGTTATTTAAAAAACGCGCGCGCGAGTCGTATTGAGCTCTCGCGCCAATTCGGTATACACCGCGCCGCAGACGTCAGCGAACGCGGGCCCGGCGCGGACGCTTCATTTTCAAAATATAAGCTACTGCATCGCCTGGGAGGCGATCATTAGTATTAATGGTAAGTTGAAAGGCTGACTCAAATTAGTTTGTAGACAAAATTGTGATGTTACCAAAAGTTAGATTTAGTTCCATATAAAGTTTATATCTTGAATAGTAATATTGATGCCAAAAAAATAGAAATATACATATATTTTTTTTTTACCAGACTGTTCAAAGACTGTTATGTTATAAGAAAAAATGTTCATACCTGTAAGTTTTAAGTCTTATTTTAAGCCTAATGTTGATTTTAAAGAAGAATTTAGAGTTTAGTTTCTAAAAAGGTAGAATTTCACCTGTTAATTAATGTGATTTTTATACAAAAATAATAAACCACTAATGTGATAAATTGGTTTTATTTAAAAAGTAGCCTCCCAAGCGATCATTAGTATTAAAGTGTGGTAAATTTATATTAGTACTCTAGGGTTAAAATAATAAGGATTTATTTTAATAACGAAGTACCTAAGCAAATGACACACACTCACCTAATGCTAAGCGGAAACGAAGATGAGACGGCTAGTCAAGCAGAATACTGCCGTCATAAGGAAAAAAGGCACAACTAACATTTTTTTTAAATTTGAGTTACATACATATTTGGAATCAGAAGAAAAAGGCCTATCTGCTCATATTTTTTGTAAATTTTAGAAGCACGTAAAACCAAAAGTACATAAAGCAAAAAAGCACAACTGAGCCATTTTTTCTGTCTAGCTTACATTACGTAAAAAGGTCACAAATGAATAAAAAATTATAAATAGTAAAGGCATATTTGACCAACATCAAGTTGTAACGGCCTATATGGCAAATATGCCCTTTCATTCAAAATTTTACTGTTTCTTTAACATAACATTTAATTTAAAAGAAAAGTCACAACTGGCACCTATGCCTTTCCTATCAAACATTTTTGAACAGAGGTGAGGTGAGGGGGTTTAGTTGCGAAGCAAATCGCGTCAGTTGTGCCTTACCTTACGTGTAACGGTGAGTCCACGCTTGTTTGAGCTGCGCGGGTAAGTTGTTGTTATTACTCGTCTATATGAATTTTGTGATTCGATTATTTTATAGGTATTTGTAATCTTCCAAATATTTGATGCTTTAGTTGCGATTTACTATGAAAATACTTCATTGTATTTATCTTCTTAATTTTGATCTACGTACTAACAAGCTAACGTATCATTAGTATTTCGTAGAAATTCCGTTATAAATGTACTCATTTCTACGATTTAATGTTAGTGCTTAAAAAGTTACCTCTCCACTGTTTTAGTATTTTGTTATGAGCACGCGTGATCTTAACTTTGTGGCCCCATACGTAGGCATATGAGAGACTTCCTACCTACTTATTTATGTGTGGTTCATTAATTGAAATTGTGCTTTGGCGACCTGTCTGGCGCAGTGGTATATATCTGCCTACTACCCAAGGGCTGCGGGTTCGATCCCCGCTCGAGACAAATAGGTATTAGGTATTTGTACGAAAATATTTATTATTACAAGCTTTTATTTAGTTTCACCTGTCCCGATTGTCTGTAATCAAATCTTGCAAGTAAAATTTGATCCACTTCCCGGTTACCGATAGAACTGAAATTTAGCATGCATGTGTAAATCGGATGACAATGCAAAATTATTATGACATGGAGCTGATCTGATGATGGAACCGGAAGGTGGCCATAGGAACTCGGTAGTTTAACGACACAACCCCATCGAGTTTGGACTCGTTCGATCGGTCTTGACGAGTACTTTGGTGCTAGATTGTAACCAGGGTCTGATGATGGAGCTGGAAGATGGCCATAGGACCTCGGTAATTAAACAACTCAAGCCCATCGAGTTTAGGCCCGTATGCTTCGTCTTGATGAGTACTTTGATGTATTGTTTGTAACAAGTTCCTTAATAATGTAATAGTTACATTAACTAATTATAATAATAAAGATACAACATTTTTTGTCCCATTTTAAATAAAAGTTTTATATTTTTCTGCTGTATAGTTAGTATATGTAGCAACTATAACTTGTTTAAGCTAGAATGAGAAGGCACAATTGTATAAATGTGCCTTTGTATTGTAATATTTAATTTTCTTTTCACTAAATGTTAGAATGAAAAGTCGTATTTGGTTAATTATGCCTTTTATATGTAATATTAATGTTATTACTCAATTTTTTCTGTTACGTTAAAAAGGAAAATGTAGATTAGGAATGTATTTTCATTCATGCATTTCTGACAAACACGATACTATCAAATTTATTCGCCAAAAACAAAGAATTTTTTTAAACCCGTTTTTCTCCCGATGTACAAAATGTTAGATGTGCCCTTTTAAGTTATGACGGCAGAATAGTCGTGATACAGTTTGGATACAGTAGCTTGTCACGGAGCGGAGGAACGAAGGAGTGACACGACGAGGAGGAGTTGGAAGATAATAAATGCACGACGAGTTCAGAAACATATTATTTAAACAAACGGTTAGTTATTATAGTTATAAACAATGATTTGGTTATAAATGAACTATGCTTGCGACTAGGTGTAGGTTTAAGTTATAAATTATTATCAGGACGTATGCCTGGAACTGTCTAGTTATAATAATGCACTTCACTAATAACAATATTTCGGAAGGATAACAATAATTCTTCTTCTTCTTCTTCTTCTTCTTTCGTGTCGTTGGTTCGTACAACAAAGATACAACTATTATATGTGATTGGCCCAGAAAGTAGCCAGATCTATCGCTGCATCCGTGGCTGCCATAAGCTCATCCGTGTCACACGCATGTGGGGCCAGCGGGCAAGAGAGCAAGTGCTGCATAGTCTGCTCGGCGACACCGCACCTGCACGGAACCTGGGACATGTCGGCGTAACCCCATCTAAATCTGTTAAGTCCACTTGTGTCCGTAGTCTATTTAAGGACTTCCATGTAGACCATGGAAGGTCGTGACCGGCGGGAAGTTCTTCTGCAGGCTCGACAAATCCAGGCGGGGGACTGTATTTTTCTTTCCACAATTTGACTCTTGCATTGCTAGGTTGTGATAGTAGGGTTTTTGTGGTAGCAATAAAGCTGTGGTGGCTTTTGAGTCGAGCTTTTTGAAAAATGTGACCGTAGAGAGGATACCTGTTGTCATTCTCTTGTTTAGATTTCTCTACGGCGCTAGCTATTTCTCGACGGACTGCTGGAGGAGCAATGCCTACGAGCGGGTACAGCATTGAGGTTTTTGCAGGCTTGAGGCACCCCGTCACAATGCGACAGGTCTCATTCAGGGCTGTATCTATCTCCCTTGCATGAGTAGAGCGGTGCCACACTGGGCACGCGTACTCACCCGCCGAGAAACATAGGGACAAGGCCGTAGTCCGGAGGACCTGTGGGGAAGCGCCCCAGGATGTTGATGTGAGACAACGAAGCAGGTTGTTCCGAGAGCCAACTTTTTGCTTTGTATTTTGGCAATGGTTTCTGAGAGATAGAGTCCTGTCAAGAGTGACCCCAAGGTATTTGGGGTGATTGTTGTGCTGAATTTGAACGCCACACCACAAGATATTTAACTTACGTCCTGCTTCGCGATTTCGTAGGTGAAACACGCTTGATTCGGTTTTTGATGGATTAGGTCGGAGTGCGTTGTCGTCGTAGTAATCAGCTGTTTCTTTTAAGGCCTCATTCAGAATTAGTTCCGCTTCCTCGAATTTCTCGGTTTGTGCAGCTAACGCTAAGTCGTCAGCGTACAGAAACTTAGCTGTACCTAGGGTACAGTGTTGGTCGTTCGAGTATACGTTAAATAGCATCGGTGCCAGTACGCTTCCTTGAGGTAACCCGTTTTTCTGTGTGCGCCATCTGCTTTTTTGTGAGTGAATGTGGACTTGAAAGCGACGGTTCCGGAGCAGTTCACCGAGCAGACGGACAAAGCTAGGGTCCTCCGTAATTATTGCAACTTTTGCCAGCAAGCGCCTAATATTTACTGTGTCGTAGGCTGCTGTCAAATCAACAAAAACTACTCCGGTGACTTTTTTAGCCTCAAATCCGTCCTCTATGTACTGAGTCAGGTTCAAGATTTGCCCACGATTTACCTGGGCGGAAACCAGCTTGCTCCGGTATCAATTTTGGTTCTAGGTAAGGTGACAGCCTATATAAGAGAAATCGTTCAAAGAGTTTGTAAGTGTGGCACAAAAGGGATATGGGACGGTAGCTTTTTGGAACAATAATTAGAAGGAGCTCTTACTAGCTCCGCGGATGAATCTGAACTACCTTTTTCATAAAAACAGAGGCTAGACAGAGTAGACAAGTAATATTTGAATTTAAAATTTAAAACTAGATACAAAAGAAGTAAAAGAGGTCAGAAAACCAACAAGGCTTAAGCTGGCTCGTCACAAGCTGTATTGTATGTTCAAATTAAAAATGAACTTGAGATCTTTAGGTTTCATGATTTCTTCATGTCTTTATTTATTTTACAAATTTAATATAGTAGAGGATCTAAGTAATCAACGACCTTCACCGGGCCGGTTAATGGATGAAAAGTATTTTATATCAAATTTAATATATTGCGATTAGGTTGGCTGAAAACATTCAGTCCAGTATAATAATAAATGATTAATTAAGTATTTAATTTTTTTTTTTTTTTAAAGTTTGCACTGGTTTGAATAATAGATTAAGTACATAAGTACCTACCAATCGAAAGTATGAAGCATAAAGAATATGCTAAACGTTAAATTTAATATTTTTTTCCCGTTACAACTATTGGATAGGCAGGTGCAAACAGGTAGGCCGCAGGGCCTGGACGGGGAGGCGGGAGTTGGGGGGAGAGTCCCACATAACTCGGGGTGTCCCCATGCCCCGGGTATTCGTAAAGAATTTCCTCCAGTATAAGGAAAAAAAAAAAAAAAAAAAAAAAAAAGGTGCAAACAGGTAAATCAATATTAGTTATTTGCAACCGTCTGGTTAATAAATAAAATGTATGTATAAATAAAAATAATCTCATTACAAACACATACACATACACATACTAAACCAGTGCAAATTAAAAAAAATTATCATTATAGGTACTGGACTGAAATTTTTTAGCCAACCCACTCTCATTTTATTTTTTAAAATATTGAATTTGATAAAAAATCCTTCTATCCATTAACCGGCCCGGTGAAGGTCGTCCTATACTCGGATCTTAGACTATTACGTATTACAAAAGAAGTTTGTACACAATCAAAGTTTAGTAAAAAGAAAGCGGTTGGACGGGCACTCTAAATAAATAAAAAATATGATCCTTCAGTCGCCTTCTACGGTTCCCACAGAAAGAGATAGGGTGGTGATCTTTATCCCCAGCACAGCTTAATTGTTGGACGATACCAAACAGTGGACTGAACTTGGCTATCGTTATCATCATCAGCCTATAAACGTCCCACTGCTGGCCAAGGGCTTCCTTGGCTATTGTCCAGGGAGGCCTGTGCCCAGCAGCAGCACCAGCAGCACGATATCTCCATGTGCTATTGCACATGGAGATATCGTGCCATAACTCACTGCGCTGGTCCAATGCGGGTTGGTGGGTTTTAACGACTGTCATCTTACGAAAACAACCGGGACCAACGGTTTAACGTGCCTTCCGAAGCACGGAGGAGCTCGAGATGTTTTTAATTTGGTCACCCATCTAGCACCCGGCATTGCTAAAGTTGCTTAGCGGGCAAGCTGAACGCGTTAGCTGCTGCATCATCGTGTTCTTTATCCGGCTATCGTTGTCGGTTAAAAGCTACTTCATGAGGACTGCAAGGTTGTCAACTGACTTCCAAACTTCACAATGAAGATGGCAACCAATAATGATGATGACTACACTAGACGTACATACATACATATAATCACGACTATTATCCCCGAAGGCTTAGTCAGAGACTAGGCAACGAGGACAGCAAAAGCAGTCCCTAACATAGTCCACTTTTCACCAAATAGCAAATCCACATGTGCTCTGCGTGACAAGTAGTGAGCTCATCGCCGTTCTATGATGTTGGATATATGTGCAGTCTTTAGTCCGTTAGTCGCATTTTACGACACCCAAGGGAAGAGAGGAGAAGATTCCTTCACCACTATGCGACACGGTTATATTCCTGCAACTTCGTGCTCGACCGTCCTGCGAGGTGCAGACGTTGGCGGGGACGAGGTAGCACGTCATTCTAGAACACGACTACACACAGTTGCACGCGTTGTCCTTCCCCGCTACACCACCCGCTACCCGCTGACATCTTGGGTACCTCGTCCCTGCCACCGTCTGTCAACCGCGGGACGGTCGCGCACGAAGTTGCTGGACTTATAGACTATACTAGACGTGTGTAGGTATTAACGTGCATCTTTTGTACTTAGTGTGAAGACGGAGCAAGTTCCCGGCGGCGCAGACAGCCTGCTGAGGCTGGCCCGAGTCAACAGCAGCGACGCTGGCAACTACACCTGCGCGGTCAAGGGGGCCCGGGCGCATACGGTCTCTGTACACGTTCTTAATGGTAATTACACACATAAATATAATCACGACTATTATCCCCGAAGGGTTAGTCAGAGACTAGGCCATGAGGACCGCAAAAGCAGTCCTGTGCCATAGTCCACTTTTCACCAAATAGCGACTGCACATTTGCTCAGCGTGACAAGTGGTAAGCCGATCGCCGCTCTAAGCTGTTGGATGTATGTGCAGTCCTTAGTCCGTTAGTCGCCTTTTACGACACCCAAGGGAAGAGATGGGTTGGTGGAATTCTTTAACGAGCCGCTACGCTCACAACACACTTGTATAATAAAATTCGAAATAAGTAATTAAAATGTATGAGGCACATTGTCCTAAATGGTGATAGCACTTTGATTTACCTATAGAACCTTGACAAAGAAGTTTTAAAGTCAAGTGGACTTCTCAAGGCGATGTTTAAAGTTGATAAAACTTATTTAACGCTAGTGGAATTTCTCTTACGACTAAACTCTGGAAGCATAAGAAAGTTTTGAATCGAGCTCTCGCCTGGATTATTAGAGATCGTAAGATTGTATTTGTACTCGTTTAAGCGAAATTTCTTAATTGATCCCCCTTTTCGTAATTGCCTTAGTAATTGAGGAGTTTGATAGTGCAGCGGTTTATGCGATCGGGATGATATTTTAAGAGTTAAACAACTTTCGCAACGCCAGGGCATCGAATGGGTAACTTAATAAAAATAGCTTGAGTTTATAAACAGATTTTCCCATGTAATATTATAAATATTGATACTGTAGCTTACAGAAATATAAATTGCCGACATGAAAAATGGGTTATCAATCATTAGATATGTAGCGGGTCCTAGTCTGAATAAAACGTGATGGAGGGCGATATGTGGAAAGGACCAAGAGTAGCAGCTGCAGTGAATACAACATATTATATCCTATAATATCATCATCATCAGCCTATAAACGTCCCACTGCAGGGCACAAGCCTCCCACGTGAACAATAGCACGTGGGGATATTGGGCCATAACCCACCACGCTGGCCCAATGCGGGTTGGTGGGTTCTAACGACTGCCATATTACGACAACAACCGGGACCAACGGCTTAACGTGCCTTCCGAAGCACGGAGCTCGAGATGTTTTAATTGGTCGCCCATCAGGCGACCCGGCATTGCGAAAGTTGCTTAGCGGGCAAGATCGCAAGCCGAGCGCGCTAGCCGCTACGCCATCGAGCTCCTCGTTATTATCCTATAATGTAGGTGAAATTAAAGTAAAATTAATAAAGGTAAAAAAAAATACATTTGACGACCTCCTTGGTCGAGTGGTTTGTACGCCGGATTCATGGTGTCGCCATCTCTGAGGTCCCAGGTTCGATCCCCGGTCGGATCTAGAAATTATTGTTTCTCTAAATTGTCTCGGGTCTGGGTGTTTTCTATGTATAATAAGTATGTATTTAATTATTTTAAGTATGTTTATCCGTTGTCTAACAACCAGTTAACGAGTTTCTTCGAAGCTTCTCTTGGGGAAGGTAATTGGTGTGAGTGTAGGAAAGTTTATTTATTTATTTACACAGAGACTAGGCATTTACGATGACCCATAGAATATAGCAGTCCACTTTCACAATCCACGTTTCACCACCTGCACATGTGCTCAGCGTGGTAAGTGGTGAACCTATCGCCGCGCGCCGCGGAAACAGCACAAGAAACATACATAGTGAAACATGCTTTTATTCTCACGACTATTATCCCCGAAGGGTTCGTCAGAGACTAGGCAATGAGGACAGCAAAAGTAGTGTACTGTTGCAGTCCACGTTTCACTAAATAGCGACTGCACATGTGCTCAGCGTGACAGGTGGTGATAATAAAAAATGTTTCGGGTCTCAGTGGTAACTTTAACTTTTATCTGAACTTTAGAGAGATACTAGTGGCCCATCCTTGACTTCATCAGGTAAACAACCTTTTTCCGTGAGGAATTTACAAAAAAAATATTTTCATTACATCTTGTAAGTAAATGAAAAAAAATTTTTTTGGAGGAAACTAAACAAAACACAACAAAAAAGAAATATCCAAATAGGTGCAGCCGTTCTGAAGTCACGCGCGAACAAACATTTGGTGAAACAATTTATTTTCATTTAGGTATTACACAGATAAAACACTAATTTCAAATCTACCAAAGTTAGATGTTTCCAGGCAATCAGACACAACCAAGTTATATGTTTTACAAATAAGAACTTTCGTTATTATAAATGAGGCTACTTACTCCTTTACCGTTGGTCCAGTTTTCAATCCCGACAAACTCCTTTTGTAACTTAAAAGAATTTTCGTTTCTCGTCTTCCTCCGATAGAATAAAGGAGAAGAAAAGTTAAGTTACAAATGACATTATCACAAAGGAAAGCTTGCCAAGTTTTTAAACCCGCAACCGGAGTTTTTGGATTGTTGCCTAAAATAATAATTCATTTCTCTGTGTATAAGCGTTGCCGTTCTTAAGGCATGTTAAATATATTTTGTCTGAAAATCTATTCGGTTCATAGTTAATGTTACGTAGCGTTTACTAAGAAGAAAGCAATTTGATAATTAATTTACTGTTAAGTAGTAGTATTTGCTAGGTATATTTCATTCGAAATGCAATTTGAAGAGTGATTTATTCGATCATAGACGATCGAAGTATGATTTGACTGATTCTTGAAGCGTTTGATGTATGGGGTGTTTTGTGATAGGCAGTTTTATTACTCTTTATTATTGAAATTTTGCATTCACAATGCTATATAGATGTAGGATAAAATGTTCACTAGAAAAAAAACGACCAGTCTCAGGAAAGCTCGAACGGGATTCGAACCCGTGACCTTGGATTGCCGGTCCACTGCTCTAACCGCTGAGCTACCGAGACCCCAGAAGACTAGATGATTTTTTTTTGCTTCGTATCCTCTACTACAAAAAAAAAATTCAACGAGTCTTCTGGGGTCTCGGTAGCTTAGCGGTTAGAGCAGTGGACCGGCAATGCAAAGGTCACGGGTTCAAATCTCGTTCGAGCTTTCCTAAGACTGGTTGTTTTTTTCTAGTAAACAGTTTTATTACTTTTTTTATTGTCACGTGTTTTTATTTATTACTAGCGGATCCTCGTGGGTTTACCCGTGTGGTACCCATTTCCGTGGGAACATCGGGATAAAATATAGCATATGTCACTTGGAAAGAATGTAGCTTTCTAATGGGCAAAGAATTTTCTAAATCGGTCCAGTAGTTTCGGAGCGTATTCAATGCAAACAAACAAACAATCAAATCTTTCCTCATAATAATATTCGTATAGACGTGCTAAGAACAACTATGACTGTATTTCTTTACACAACTCCAAATTTGCGTATGAAGTGACTAACAAAGATTTATTATTAGTGTCTTTATTTTACTAAATTAAATAACAATTTAGTTTAATAAAAAAAAGAGCACGCTTAGAATATTTCATTATTGGTCACTTCACAAACATATTAGAATCCTTGCGAAGAACTGCCTGAAGTTGATTTGTTTTCAAGTCCTGTTTTACATGTCATTAACCTGCTATACATATAATTCATATTCATACCAATCCATTTGTTTCAGAGAGCCTCGCTGAGCTGCACGCGGGCACCAACACGATTCGTTCAGCGTCACCAATGACGGTTATAACGTTATTAACGCTGTTAACTGTTATAACGGAACGGTCTCCGTTGTTTTGGACTGTTATTCTGATGGCGGCACTAGCGCACACGCTGACTGCTGAAGGCCTACCGATGGACCGTTACATTGTACTGCTACCCACGTGATATAAGAGTTTAGATTATGTAAATAACGAGTTTGATTATAAAATGATAAATTAATAGTTACTGTGAAATAATATTTCATTGTATAAAATGGTAGTCGTTTTCTTTCTTAGCCTATACTGTTTTATTACTGGTAAATGATCTACCCTCAAGCTCTATCAGATATCTCTTCTAACTTCATTTTAGTCAAGTCAGTCTAAAGAGCGTCCAGATCATCACGCCATTTTTTTCTGGGCTGGCTTCAGCGGTATCAACTGAGATGGGTGCACCTTGAAAGTGTCAGACATTCATAGAAATCGTGCATTTCGGAAATTTAAAAAGGAACGGTCTGAAGGGAATTGGTGTCTCTACAAGTCTGCACGAATATTATACAATCAGATGATGTTATGCAATGCTAAACGCCGATACATTTTTGAAAACATCTCATCCTTATCTGGAACTTCCTGGGAACCTTAGGCATCGGCAAGACGCGTAATGTCGTTATCCCTAACACAATTGCGTTGGACTATATAAATCGTCATTTCGCCACCACTTCTATTAAAGATAGTTCAACCATTTGTCAGACGGTAGACTACATTGCAAGTCTGTCTCGTCCCGCATAGAATCTTTTAAATTTTCTTCTGTTACTAAGGATGAAGTCAAAAAGATTATCCTGTCCATTAAATCAGGGGCCGTGGGACATGATGGCGTCAGCCGTCGTATGATTGTCTCGATCCTAAACATTCCTCCGATTACCCAAATCATAAACTTTTCCCTTGATCTGGCCAATTCCCCTCCCAATGGCGTAGAGCTTTTGTGCGTCCCTCACCTATATTTTTTTTTACAGATTATACAGATACAGTACACGCAGTGTAGCCCTGTGTCACATTTGTCATCGCAGACAATTGCACCTACTTTGTCATCTCTGCACCACCCTATGGTTGACTGGTAGAAAATGCCTCAGGCATTAAGTCCACCATGTAACTGTATTATGTTGGGGGTTCCTGGACAAAATTCTGAAATTTCACGTATTTTTAAGTCACTTGTACTATGCGCTGAATTAGTTAAATACATTAAAAGAACTTATGTAAGTTAGCCTGATCATTGCACAAAGTCATGGCCTTGTTGAAATTTGAAACAAATTATTTAAACAATAACAAACAATACATAAATCTAATGACTGTTCTTCGACAACTTTCTTAATTTTACGCATTAAACAATAATTCTTACATGAAAATATTTGTACTGATATTCCGTAGGGCATCCCCTTCTTTAAAAAGTATTTTTTTTTTTTAACACAAACGTGTGATGGTTTTGCACATTTCACAGAATAAAAACATAGCTCTAATTAAATGACTAGGTCTGAAACTTCAAAGCAGAATAGTAAGAATAGTATAGTTATATATAATTATAAATATCAATGTGATAAATTTTGATTTGAAGTGGAATCGACGCGATTCTTATTGCTTTCATATAAACCAGACAAATAAAGTAAATCGCGTGTTTTACAAAATACGCCAAAAAAAAGTGCACTTTGTATTTGTTCGCTTAACTTTTTTAAGCGCGAGTGCCTGGATAGAGTATTTTTTGTTTAACTTTTTTAATTTTATTTTATTTTGGAAACGGATTATCTAACCGGAAGCTTATACAGTCTAACTCGTACAAAATGGTGGCGATAGCGAGTGTCCAAATAATATTACATTAGTGTCTTCTACACGCTTCACATACGTCAAATGTAACACTTTAGTATTGTAATAATAGAGAAATGCCTATTATCTTTATGTCTGCATTACGAAATTGACGTTCCAAATAGCATCGATATAACACGCTCCATGCGATATCATATACCTACATCATAACTGGAGTACTTTACAGAATTGTTATACTTATGTCTATATACAGGACTTGAGAGACTTCTGTCAGTTTTTATGATCGCACGGCACCCCCTTAAAATAAATAAATAAAAATAGACCAACAAGGCCAAGACGTGGAAGAGGAACTCGAAATATTTGCGCATCGATCTCGATTGTTTCCTCTCCGAAAGGCTGATTGCAGCTATTGTATTATCACATCATCACAACGCAAACACACTTCATTGTATTTGCAGAAAACATGGAAAGCAATCACGTGCCAAAAATAAATTAGCATAAGTACAGACTGTAGAAGGGTTTAGGGGAGGCCTTTGCTCAGCAGTGGAACAAAATATGGCTTAATAAAAAAAATACAGACTGACATTGTAAAAGACTTGTTAATGTCATCGAAAGTCTGATAACATTCGTCCCAACCAACCAACATGTCAAACAATTACCAGTCAAAAGAAAACCATAAATTTAGCATACACACTGACATTGTTGAAGATTGATTAATTTTCATCCAAAGTCTGATAAGTTTCGTCCCACCTAGTGCTATCCCAATAAAAACGTCAAGCATCACTTAAGCAAAACGTAGCGATAAAGATTTACAGATGAGATAACAAAGTTTGTAATATAGCATTAGAATGCCAGCCGTGGAGACAAATACAAGCACAAATACTGTTAAAGCCTCTACGTGACAGTTGAAAGGTCGTGAACCCTTTTGTGCTGTTATGAACACTTTATCGAGAGGCACGTTAGTCTTACGATAAAGACTGACAATATTAACAATAGTGTAACAGAAATTACAGTTAACATGTATTTATGTTTGCAGTTGACAATATTAGTGACTGAGCCTACAAGTAATCTTTAATACAAGACGATACAGGATAATTAGAAAAATGTCAAATGCTTCTAGGAAAAAATTTATAGTAAATCTTAGATTGAACATTGAATTTATAGTATGAATGACAGTAAATATAAATCTATATTCGATTTTTTTTAAGTGTAAGCGTATAGTACCTACTCAGGAGCCCCACATTTTTTTTTATTCTACAAAGGGTAAGCGCTTGGCCTTCATCTCACCTGATGTTAAGTGACGATAAGGCCGAAGGTGGAAGCGCGCTTCACCCGGAATCCTCAACCACTGAGGAACTGGCTATCTTATCTCAAACTGTCGGAACACAACAATGCTATAAACATCGTTGTTATGGCGACAGACTTAGATAAGATGGTGGTAGCTAGCCAGGCGGACTTAACAGTCCTACCACCAACCAAACCAAGCACACAAAGATGTACCCCCCGCTGGGAATCGAACCCGGGACCTCTGGGTCTGAAACCGGTGTCTTAGCCACTAGACCACAGAGGCGGTTAAATAAAATCCCATACCCGTTAGAACCCATTAGAACAGAATGAGCAGTAGACTGCTCATTCTGTTCTAATGGGTATTTGATATGATTGGTATTGATTTGGATTGCGTTACAGTATCATCCGTACGAGAAGAAGCAGTATTTTCTTTTCTAGTGCAGACAAGCAATAGGTATAAATAACTCTTCAAAAGAGTCTCCCTAAAATATGCAAAGTTATAGATATTTTATTTTACAAGTAATTGAACGAAACAGCTGCGGCCGTGCCGAAGTTAAGGGCGCAGATGGGGACTTAGAGATTCTACTAATCGCATTTTAAACTTCTGTGACAAATGGTGTTATCTCCCGTATAATGTTTTACGATCCATTCGGCGGAACTCCGAAGTCATTTATTATTATTTTTTACTCAGATATCGGGTATCGCTGGGCAGAAATCAAAGTGTTTGTCTGTGTAATGTGAAACTAATGTTAATGATTAAACAATTTGTATAAAAGCTGCATCTTCTTAAGTGGCAGCTTCGCGTCAACACCTTTATATAATTTAAAATGAAACTGTATCAAGAACAAAACTTTTATCATTGCAAATGTTGTAATAGTCTGCACTAGCTATGTTGTACACAATGATATACTTTACATATACAGTGTAATGATGTGGATGTTATATATTTAAATAATAATAAAAGTCTTGCAGCTGCAGTGCGATTCTCTAAGCGCAAACTTTGTTAAAGCCTTGGTAGCAGCGGCTGCAACTGCGGTGAGCGTACCATTGGTATTCTTATAAATAATTTTCAACGCTGTTCGACACTAGCTCCGCACGGCTGTAAGCGGCGTGATAGGAAATCACTTCTTTGACATTTCTTGTAGGTATAAAATCGGTATTCTGCAAGTAAAACAGCCTCAACGTTGACCACAGCCGTGACCGCAGCGAAAGATGTGATGGCTGTAACATCTGTGATCACAGCCATGCGCGTAGCGTCTGTGTCGCTTAGAGAATCGCATAGCTGATCGGCTCTAGTGGAGGCATTGCCACGTGTTGATGCATCCTGGGACGTATGCCAATAAAGGCAGTCGCGCGGTGATCCATTCATTGTCAGGTTTTGTCCGTCCTCAAACTGTGCCTCAGTATGAGTGAGCCGCGCGCGCAGTAGAGATAGGACCGACTATACTGACTATACAGTTATGTTATGACCGTTGCTCGAGGTGAGGGCTGCCGCTTCGTCATTGACATTCTCAACCTACCCACTACCCAACCCCACTGCTCAAGACTCAAGCAATGACGAACCGGCGGCCACTTAGTGGACACGCATGGATTTTTCACAACTGACGGCACGCTCAGGGGCACGCGGCTCAGAGGATGTGCTGCCTCAAATGGAGATGCAGCTTAGTACCTAACCAAGCACACGTAAGAAACTTATAAGACGAGCTACCTCAGAGGCCGTATATAATATATGGAAACATAAGCTTATTTATTCTATGTATATTTTTATATATTTTTTATTATTATTATTTATTTTATAAGTGTGTTGTTAAAATCGTAGCCTAGTCTTTACTAAGTCTAAACTAGTCCTTATATTATGCTGCAATGTAAGGACTAGTGAAAAGTGGAAGTGGTCTGTGGAACTAAAGCATGGTTCACACAGACAGCAGGCTTCTTATTAAATTGGTTGTTGCTGGTCGATGACATAATTTATAGTTTCGTTAAGTTTGAGAGAGTTGTTCGCGAGTGTTCCAGTTCAGAGTGAACGCATTATAAAAAACTTGACGTGGAAACCAATGAAACGAAACACTTATTACAAATTTTCTGGCGTATTTGTTTAGAAAAAAATAAGGCACATCGATGTCTTAGCTGCATAACGGGCGTTCACTCGAATCGCGATAATAATAAGTTCCAGTTAAATAAGCACTTTTTTTATTGTGAATCAATTATTAGTTGGCCTCCTTGGTCGAGTGGTTTGTACACCGGTTTTCATGATGTCGCCATTTCTGAGGTCCCGGGTTCGATCCCCGGTCGGGTTAATTTAGAAATTATTGTGTTTCTAAATTGTCTCGGGTCTGGGTGTTTTCTATGTATAATAAGTGAGGTATAATAATTGAGGAGCTCGATGGCGCAGCGGCTAGCGCGTTCGGCTTGCGATTTTGCTCGCTAAGCCACTTTCGCAATGGCGGGTCGCTGGATGGGTGACCAATTAAAAAAACATCTCGGGCTCCTCCGTGCTTCGGAAGGCACGTTAAGCCGTTGGTCCCGGTTGTTGTCGTAAGATGACAGTCGTTAAAACCTACCAACCCGCATTGGGCCAGCGTGGTGGGTTATGGCCCAATATCCCCACGTGCTATTGTCGACGTGGGAGGCCTGTGCCCAGCAGTGGGACGTTTATAGGCTGATGATGATGATGTATTTAAGTATTTTAAGTAACTATGTATATCCGTTGTCTAGTAACCATTTAACGAGTTTAATAAAGAAGCTTCTCTTGGGCTAGATAATTGGTGTGAGTGTAGGAAAATTTATTTATTTAAATAACAGCATCGACAAATTCCAACTGTAACTCACTGAAGTGACAGAACTCGACTCAAAAGCTATTCCGTTTAATCTTGTTATGTATTGTGGTTATGTTTTGACCCTATCGAGTTATACTGAATTAGAATACCACACACCGCAAATATCGCTTTTAGATTTTCAATGTATTTTATAATGGTATTTTAGCATAGCTGCAAGCAATATTGTGTACCTAAGAAATGAAGACAGCGCCATTTCAAGATGTTTAGTGTTTATTAAAATAATGTCTCTCTAAACTTACATAATTTATAACTTTATAAGAGTTATTAGATGAATTAACGATAGCTTCTCTTGTGTATAATGTTTGATATAATGTTTTCTATTATATTCTATTCTACAGTATATTTTACTGGCATAAAATAAATGAAGTTACTACGACGTACCTTTGTATAGAGATGTGTACCCAGACGAAGTTTACAGGTTCGCTAGTAATATTTTGATGAATAGCTCCTCTAGTGTATAAAATTTGATGTAGTGTATTCTATAAAAATCTATTTTACTGGCATAAATATGTAGCTACCATGACCTATCTTCGTGACTGCAGAGGAGAACGTAGGATAATAATTAAGACGTCACTTTCCGACGACGGGCACTGAAATTGTTTCACGGCTGGAATTGAGGGATCCGAAAGTTTCCTGAGAGCCCTGAACTTGTAGAAGCAGCATCGTTGTAGATAATTATAGATAAATGGTAGACTAACACTCTTGCCAGAATTGGCTACTTGACAGTTTTCGAAAAAGTATTTAAAAAATATCAAACGCTTATTTTATACCCAGTACAATATTTACTCTCTTCTATCTCTCTCTCTCTCTGTCTCTCTCTCTCTCTCTCTCGAAAAAGCTTTATATGTATAATAGAAAAAAAAATCAAATTTCGTGCGAAAACGGTTGGTCACGTGATATTTAGCTCTGTGACGTCACTTCAAAGATTTTTTTCTTGAAACCTGACAGATAGTTTTTGATAATTGTGTGAAATGTGACGACACATGAAGCTCGATCATGGCCGCCCGTGTTTCAAGTCTTGTAATTCACAGATACAAAATCACAAATTTATTTTGTAAAAATAAAATATATTCAAATTATCTTAATAAAAAAACAATTGGATAATTATCGTTACATCATAAACTATGTACTTATCATTTCCGACATATTTCATATTTTATTGTTGCAACCGTCAATAGCCAATTATGGATGAGATTTTATAACACATTATTATTCATTCCACATGAAATAAGCACGGTCGTCGCTTTAAATTTTATTTAGTAAACAAATAAAACATTATACATACAAACACTCGCGACCATTATCCTCTAGGGGTAAACCAGAGACTAGACAATGATTATGACTACCCCAAACGAGAGGCACTGCCACAGTCCAAGTTTCACCATTATATTTACCCACCATTATTATTATTTTCACCTACTAGATTAAAACAAAAAGGGAAGATACGGCATGCCACTACTTGTAGTCATTCAAAATATAGTCCTACTCAACTACTTAAGCAAACACTCACACACGCACACCTATAAAGTGTAAATCGAGCGAGCGAGACAAAGCGGTAAGTTTCAACGTCAGCGCGAGGGAGTCAGCGAGTAGCGCGTTGAAGTCTCGGTCGCTTCGCAACAGACGAGTACGTACGACCGATTCCGACGCCACTGCGGAGCAGCGTCTTTCTCTTTTTCACACAGTAGAATATCTGCAATAGGGCGATGTAGCCTGTTCGCTCGGCAAATTGTGACTGAAGTGAAATTGTGCCTTTAGGCCTAATTTTGGCGGCTCACTCACGAGACGCTAATGCCGTATCTTCCCTTTTTGTTTTAATCTAAGTGTTTTAATCTAAGGTTGCCCACTGATTTGCAAGATATGTATACTAACCAAAACATAACTAGATATAAGCCAAAATTTAAGAAATACTATTTAGAAAATAATTCCTTGTGTCATACTAACCAGAGGTAGGATAGTTATAATGTTAAATAATAGAATACACAGTAACACTGTTGTTAAATAATTAATTTATGTAAACTAGCGGCTCTCATACACGTTTAAACCCAGTGAGGTTTTTGTGTATGCATATCTAATTTAATGTATTGTGATGATTTCTTGTATTGGAAAATAAATTTAAAAAAATATATTTATTCTGGTGTTTCACCAAATGACGACTGCACATGTGCTCAGCGAGATAGGTACCCATCTCTTCTCTTGCGTTACGTACCTAGTACTATTATTTATTCTGTGCTTGCGTGTCGTAAAAGATGACTAACAGACTAAAGACTGCACATACCTACATCCAACAGCTTAAAGCTCCTATTGGTGAGCCAATAGGCGCTTTAAGCTGTTGTAGTCGTGGCGACTACAACAGTGGTCTGAATGACCGTGGCGATTACTCGACGTATGGGTAGGTTGGGAAATTGGAGCATGCGACTTACTTGGTGGATGATGGGTTGTGCAGGGCAGGAGACGGGAAACGAGCAGAACACGATCGCAGCAGGCGATTTGATGCACTTCACACCTTTCACAGCACTTAGTTCGTTAGCTTGGAAATGGTCGATTTCACGGGTAGGATGTTGCGTGCGCACGCGGTAGCCGGTGAAGAATGCCGACTCGCCACGTCTCAGGGCCGGCGGAACCTCACCAACCGTTGAATCAACCGCCATACAGATGGCGGAATCATTTGAATAGGCGTCCCGGCCTTGGCGAGAACAGCTGTTTTAAGTGCCACTATCACTCTGAGCACATGTGCAGTTATTTTTGGGGAAACGTGGGCTATGGTAGTCTCTGACTAACCCTCTGGGGATGATAGTCGTGTGTATTTATGTATACAACCGTGTCGCGTAGCGGTGAAAGAATACTACCAGCCCCTCTCTTCCCTTGGGTGTCGTAAAAGCGACTAACGGACTAAAGACTGCATATACATTCAACAGCATAGAGCGGCAATGGGCTCACCACCAGTAACGCTGAGCACAATGTGCAGTCGCTATTTGGTGAAAATTGGACTATGGTGTAGGACTGCTTTTGCGGGCCTCATTGCCTAGTTCTAGTCTCTGACTAACCCTTCGGGGATAATAGTCGTGAATATATGTATGTAGGTACGTATTTATGTATATCTTTAACTTCAACCTTATCACTCTTGGAAATTTTTTGACAGTTTTTTGACACTAACTGTCAACGTGAAATTTGACAGAATCGAGCATAGACTATGCGATATTTTGCGATAACAATACATAAGATGAACAACAGAACCGAAATAACCAAACTTGTTCATTCTAAAGTAGTCTGTAAGTCTATGAAAACACGGTACAATGTCAAGTGTGTTTTTGTAGGTGCGGTCTCATGCGACCGCTTGGGGTTTGAGAGGTTGGATAATATGTAGGTGTATAGTTATCTGCTACATTATGTTTCACCAACTTAGTTATAAGACGCAGCGTTAAATATTAATAACAGCAAACAAAGTTAGTTGAATCAGTTCTTACGAAGTCGTTAGTTTAGCCAACTCGTACAGATTACATTGAATTGAATACAGCGACGCTTTGGAAACAGGCGAATGGCTGAAAAGCCTCCGAACGCTTACGGGTCGTGTGGCGCAAACGATAATTGTGGGAACAATAGCAAAGCTCTCGCTTCTATTCTGAAGGAAAATGTTTTACTGGGTAAACAACACGTGAGTGCTACCTCTTGTGTTTATTTATTTATATATTTTACTAGCGGGACTTCGTCTACATGTACATCCTGTATCCTGTGACGAATTTTCAAAAAAATATATTTCACACAAACCTAGTCCTGACAATTACGAGCACAACAAAAAAAGGAATAGCCAATTAGGTGCAACCGTTTTGAAGTGATGAGCGTTCAATAATTTTGGCAATTGTTTTTTTGTTATGTAATATAGATATTTCACACCGACTATACAGATATTAAACTTACAACGAAAATCCGATATCAGCTCCAATGTCGGGCGTGCACAGAAATAACAAATTAAGAAAGACACGTTTAAAAAAAATCACATAGGTATAGTAGTAACGAAAATGAAACAAAAATAATACAGAACCTCAGAATAATAACTAAAGCATAGAAGGAGTGCTATGACATTTGAGTGGGCACTCCGTTTGGTCACCATTCGAATTACATGACCTATACAAATTTTGTATAGGTCGCTTTTGTATTCGGTATAAATGGTGACCGGTTTTTTTTTCGCTTTACATTTGACGGTTTTAGCAATTTATTTTGTCACTTTTCTTTTAATGTTTATAACCCATTTAAAAAAAAACTATTATACGAGTCTCATTTGTACTCCTTCTATGCTTTAGATATTATTTTATATGGTGCAACCAATAGGTGCAACCGTTTTAAAGTGAAGCGCGTACAAACATTTTGGCAATTGATTTTTATTTATATAGATATTTCACACCCAGAGAACAGGTATTAATATTATACTTACAACGAAAATCCGATATCTGCCTCCAATGACGGGCATGCACAGAAAGAAAAGACACGTTTTAAAAAAATCACTTTTCTACCAACGAAAATGAAACAAAAATAAAACAGAATGTCATAAATGAAATAACTAGCTGATTTTTTACAATATTATTGCATTAAGGTTGAATCTCCGTTCAGTAAACAAAAGAGGTTAAATCTATGTCGTCGTGTATATTTTAAAAATAAATCCACAAGTAAAATGTTTGTTACTACAGCAAAAAGAGGCAATGCCTTAGAGTATTAAAACAACAACTGCTCTAAGGGCAATGACCATCAATTTTATTGTAGAGATGACTAGATTTCGATGATGTTTTAATCGCCTCTGTGGTCTAGTGGCTAAGCCACCGGTTTCAGACCTAGAGGTCCCGAGTTCGATTTCCAGCGGGGGGGGGGGGGGGGGGCACATCTTTGTGTGCTCGGTTTGGTTGGTGGTAGGGCTGTTAAGTCCGCCTGGCTAGCGACCACCATCTTATCTGAGTCTGTCGCCATAACAACGATGTTTATAGCATTGTTGTGTTCCGTACTGTTTGAGATAAGATAGCTAGTTCCTCTGTGGTTGAGGATTCCGGGTGAAGCGCGCTTCCACCTTCGGCCTTATCGTCACTTACCATCAGGTGAGATGAAGGCCAAGCGCTTACCCGTTATAGAATAAATAAAAAAAAAAGATGTAGGCCTTGACCCAGCAATGGGGTAGTAGGTTTATTAAAAAAACATACATGTACTGCGGTTATGGCTACCATTGTAAATCCAAGATGCTTTCTTATTTATTCTTAAGATTTTTCAACTCCACCTTACGGATATGATATTATTTTATATAAGTATTCGCTAAAGTTTGTGACATACACTCTGCCACATTTTGACTTTCGTATCGTTCAGATTATATTTAAAGCTAGTTATAAATGGTACGTGTACGTTGGTACACGTACCGTTTATATAACTCTAAGTATATGTTTTGATTATAATTGCCAGACTTAATTCGATTTGTGTTTGGAGGACTAACAAAGCGTGGATTAATAAGATTATTAAGTTCAGGGCTAAGGTTTAAGAGTTTAAGAGTTTGAATTATATAATATCATAATAATAGTAGGTATAATAATAATAATAACAAAAATAATTTATTTTCTCTCACATGTTTAGGTACTTGCATCATATTTGATTTAACAATATAAACCATCTTATACAATATGTTACAAGCCAAAATGTGAGAGACTAGTGCCCGAGATAGGTTTCTTTAAAAGAAACCCGTGTTACTTGTCACCAGAGTGCTCACCCCCTAGGTTAATTCTATACATTTAAATAGTTTATACAGGTTATTAAATATAATATCCAAATACAAGTACAGCATAAGAAAATGTTATAAGTATGTGTGTTTTTGTGCAATAAAACTAAAGTGTATATAACTACTATGTTAAAAATTAGATTTGTGGACGTAATAATGATTCCGTTTGTAAATAGTCTAGACTTTATATAACCCACCCACACGCGTTATTGGGCCAGTGCGGTGGGTTGTGGCCCAATCTCGCCATGTGGGAAGGCCTGTGCCTAGCAGTGACACGTAAACGTTGACAGGCTGATGATGAACAGTATAACAGTATGTTTTGGGGGTTAAAGTTACTCGCGTCCGTAGGTTTACCCTTGAGACCCTACACGTGACCCCTGGGTGGTGCTAAATGAGTGACACTGACTGAGTGGTAAAACCACGCTGCGTTGCAGCACGCATTGGGCCGGCTCGCGCGGGATAATACCACCCTCTCACGAATACCCGGCGTGAAATAATGGCACTTGGTGCTGTTGTGTTCCGTCCGGCCAGTGAGAGTTTCGGGGGCCCCTTCCCCTCCCCCCTCACAATTCCTATTCTTTCCTTAACCCTATTCCTTTCTTAAGGGTCGGCAACGCATTTGCGACTCCTCTGGTTTTGCGGGTGTCCATGGGCAGCGGTGATTGCTCTCCATCAGGTGACTTGCCTGCTCGGTTGCCTCCTTTTTATATAAAAAAATGTAGTAATAGATTGCTACCGAGTATCTTCTCCGTTTCTCTCCTGCGTACCTAGTCACCGTTACAGATGATAGAATTGATACCACGTTTTCCAACATTATCTAAGAAAAGTGTCTTGGTTATTTCGATCACATGAAAACTAGATGCACCAAGTGACCAAGTGTCAACATGAAGAAGAGGACGAATAGCGGCTTAAAAAATTGCATTTCTGCAAAAACACAATGGCATTTATGTAAGTGTTAGTGTTTTGACGACTTCCTTGGTCGAGTGGTTTGTACACAAGTTTTCATGTTGTCGCCATCTCTGAGGTCCCGGGTTTGATCCCCGGTCAGGTCAATTTAGAAATTATTGTTTTTCTAAATTTTCTCGGGTCTGGGTGTTTTATATGTATAATAAGTATGTATTTAAGTATTTTATGTATGTTTATCCGTTGTCTAGTAAATTTAACGAGTTTCTTCGAAGCTTCTCTTGGGCTAGGTAATTAGTGTGATTGTAGGAAAGTTTAATTTAATTTAATTTTAATTTTGGACCTCCCGCCAAATTTTTTTACGTGATCCTATAGCAGCAGTACAATCAAATAATGAAGAAAAAAAAATCTTTTTTTTTTACATTGTGTCTTAACTTTTCCTTAAGAAAATTAAAATTATTGTCACCTAGCACGCGGCCTATCGCGATTATCAAAGCGCATGCGCGTGGCCGCTATTATTCACCCCGTGCACCAATGACAGTGCGCCGTCGCTTTGACCGCGCAATTAGTGGCGAAGAAACGAGATACCGTATCTTATTTAGACAGGCACAAACATGTCCAAACAAGCGCCACACAACATAAAATCTCATTATTAATGGTCAGGTTAACTTGACTATAAAAAAAAATTACGGGACGGGATTTGAATAATCTTTTGACAGAATCATATGACAAGTATAAACTTTTATTTCCCACAAGTCTCATCAGTGGAGGATCTAGTCTCAGCTCTTGGACCACTTTTGCCCATTGTCCTTTTCAAACAGACAGAAAACGAACAATAAAACTTAAAAGTTCCAAAGGTTCGTGTGAAAGATTCAATTCTTACTGAACTCGATTAAGAAAGCTAAAAATTGACTTACAAACAATAGTCAACAGAGACGAATTCGATGAAACTCAATTAGGATAACACTAAATAACGTTTTAAAGGCAATTGTAAAATAGCAATGGGGAATTGGACGGCCATGGAACAAATTGGGACGGTCACGCTAATTCAGCTTTCGTCCCTGATCTAATTATTGCGTCACAAGGAGAGGGCCATAATGAAACAATTAATCGGTTTATCACTAAGTTGGGTAAACGTGCTATTGGAATTGAATTATCATTGAGCGCAACAAAAGAGTGTAAAATAGATACTTACAATAACGCCCGCTTTCCATTTGCCTGAAATACTTCCTTTTGCGTAATTTATTCTCACATCATTATTTACAACCTCCGTGGTCGAGTGGTTAGCGTGCCAGATCTGGTTTCGAGCCATCTCTGAGGTCCCGGGTTCAATTTAGAAAAAAGTCTACTTACTCTGCCTAGCCTTAATCACATTTATTTGGGGTCGGCCCTTCAATCTTCGCCAAGACGGTTTGTTCTGGGTTTTCTGAGGTGATAATTGTGCATTTTTTAAGTCTCTATTAATAACGGACATCCATGTGAGGCGGGGTCTACCGCGTCTTCTGGGCTGGGTACTCATGTCAAGTACTTTTCTTGTCAAGTGGTCCGATGGTCACCGCATGACATGACCGTACCACCTACCAAATAAGCTTGCCGTCCCTAGTTTTAGACTTCATAAAACAACTCTTTCTTGGGTAAATGTGTAACGTTTTATAACACACTTCCACTAAATATTACTGAAATGCCTTTACATACATTTTAAGCCCTTGTTAAAAAAAACCCTCATGAGTAACATAGTACATAATCTTCCACTTTATAATAACCTATAAAGGGGAAGATTATATAAATGACAAATATGTATGGACATAGTGCATGTACGAGCATAACATATTAGTAATTTGTACATTGTATAATTTGGTAACAACATTTTTTTTTATAGCAGACGGAGGCAAACGAACAAGCGGGTCACCTGATGGAAAGTAATCACCGCCGCCCATGGACACCCGCAAAACTAGAGGAATCGCAGGCGCGTTGCCGGCCTTTCAGGAAGGAATAGGCTCGTTTCTTGAAGATCCCTAAGTCGTAACGGTCCGGAAATACCGCCGCCGCACAACACTGTAGTTCGAGGCAAGAAATTTCTTGAAAAACACACAGTAGTAGACCGCCATCCATCAAGGTGATGTGGATGTAATGACAGTCGATTGCGTGTAGTGCGGTGAAGGAAATTAGCGGCAGGGATCAAGCCGAACAATTCCTCAGAACACTCCCCATGATATATACGGTACAATATACAGAGAGACGCAACGTCTCTCCGAAGAGCCAGTGGATCGAACCGTTCTGAAATAACCGCGTGGTCGACAACTTGAGCAGCTCTGCGTTGAATGCGGTCAAATGGAAGGAGTTGGTATGGGGGTGCTCCAGCTCAGAGATGGGAGCAGTATTCCATATGCGGCCTGACCTGTGCTTTATACAGTTGTAAACGGTAGGCCGGCGTGAAATACTGACCCGCTAATAGAGCGGGTCAGTATTTCACGCCGGCCGGTGTGCTTAATAAAGCACGCTTTTTCGAAGCTAATTTAGCTTTACCGTCCAAATGACCACGAAACTGAACTTCACTCGAAATATCGACGCCAAGGATTCCAATAGTCGGATTGGTATCAAGGGGAGCTCCCTCAAAGTTCAGAGGTACGACGAAGGGATGTTTTTTCGCGGTAAATGCGCAAACTTGTGTTTTGGAGGGGTTAAAGCGGACTAGGTTATGTCGGCCCCAATCCGAGACATGACTTAACATGTTCTCGGTGTCAGCCACAAGTATATTCCGGCTCTCGATGACGCTTTCCAGAGAAATATTAGCTCGCCCGGTGTAGAGCGTATCCCCAGTACTGTCGTCTGCATAGCAATGAATGCTGTTGTTATGCAGCATGTCATTGATATGCAGAAGAAACAGAGTAGGGGACAGCACACACCCCTGCGGGACTCCAGCATTAACGGGCTTCATGTCGGAGCACGAACCGTCGACTGCGACTCTGATGCTACGCCCAGTAAGTAAGCTGGCAACCCATGAACACAATTTCTCAGGAAGCCCGTATGATGGAAGTTTAGAGAGAAGAGCCCTGTGCCATACCCTGTCAAAAGCTTTCGCTACGTCCAAGCTAACTGCCAGTGCCTGCCCTTTACTCTCGACTGCCTCCGCCCATCTGTGAGTAAGATACACTAAAAGATCACCAGCCGAACGACCGCGACGAAAACCATACTGGCGATCACTTAGTAGCTGGTTCTCTTCTAGGTACCTTAAGAGCTGGCGGTTTGTAATGGACTCCATTACTTTGGAGAGTAAAGAGATACGAGTAATAGCTATTGGCCTGTAGTTGGACGGATCTGAGCGATCGCCTTTTTTTGGAATCGGGTGGACAAGGGCTGTCTTCCAAGAGCTCGGGACGACGCCAGTAGTGTACGAGAGCCGGAAAAGGCGCGTAAGAACTGGTGCCAATTCAGGAGCACACGTCCGAAGCACAATGGGTGGAACTGCATTAGGCCCACTCGCCTTATGGATATCAAGGGAAAAAAGAGCCTTACGAACTGACCTTTGCAGGAACTGAACGTTTGGCATTGTACAAGCGCAATGCGGTATGGTTGGTGGAGAGTTTTCCCCATCGTCCAAGGTCGAGTTTGATGCGAAAAGAGAGCCCAAGAGATCGGCTTTCTCCTTTGCAGTATAGGCCAGGCAGTCATCGGTCTTGTGCAATGGTGGTAGGGACGGCTGACAAAAATTCCCTAAGATAGCTTTGGCGAGAGACCAGAACGCACGCGTCCCCGAAGGAAGACGCACTAGCCTCTCGCCGATTCTACCTATGAATGATGATTTCGCCTTGGCAATGTCCTTCTTAAAGGATCTGGCGGCAAAGTTGTACTTCTTTCTGAGCGCACTGGTGTTTGGATCCTTTGATGACACCGCATTAGCCCAGGCTTGGTAATGTTGTCGCTTTTGGCGAGACGCTATTTTGCAGCAACGACCAAACCATGGTGGGACTTGCCGCCAATGGGAACCACAGAGTTTGGAATTAAAAGTTCCATTTCCTGCAGTATCACATCAACGACAGAGTCAGCGGCGACATCAGGATCATCCAGCGAGAAGCAAACTTGCCACCAAGGGTAGGACGCAAAGAAACTTCGTATCCCATCCCAGTCCGCTGACCTATAATGCCAGACTCGACGGCTAGCCGCTGGTTGCGGTTTTGAAGTTTCTGTGAGAGACACAGTGCTGCGAATCAGTCAGCGATCTGATGAGCCTGAGATGATTGTTTTGCAAATATCGTTACTTCTAAATTATTACAAATCTGTGGAGTTTCTTGCGCCCGTTCTTCTCCACAGCTAAAAGACTTCCTGAATGGTTGGAGTGGGTGAGCGGTTGCCCATCCATCCAAATAAATTTAGACGATTCAAAATGGTTATTTTAAGTTTATTAAATAAAGAAATTTTGAATTAACCTTAGGCGGCTCTCCAAAACCTTCTCCGGTATCGGTGTCAATTTAGAAAAAACTATTATTCTAAATTAATTTCGGGTCTCCGTGTTTTTTCTGTTTATGTATATTTATCCGATATCGAGTTGTACTTTTATAGTGCTATCGCGTTTGACACACGCGGTAGCACTATACGAAGTCGGCTGAACGGTAAAGGTTTTGGTAATATCGTTGGTGCTTAGTGTGATTGAGGCCCTGACCTCCAAGAGAACGTCTCTGATCTAATCGGAGTACTTTCGCCTACCTCCTCCATATCAACTATCTTATTCGCTCTCGCCTCATGCTCCCTTTTTGTAAATATTTTTTCATCCATCCTCTCTACATCACCAAACTATGTTAGCTAACCTTTCTCAATTTTCATACACTTGTCTCTTATCACAATAAGCCTCATACACCCTTTCTGTAAGTACTTTTTCATCCATCCTCTCTACATGACCAAACCACATGAGTAAAGATTTACTCATGTGACCAAACTATGTTATCTCTCTAACTAACTCTTATCAAATACCCTTTTTTCGATATTTCAAAGTCAAAATAAAGTTTAAAAATCTGAACATTAAAGCACAATTAGCAACAAGTCACATAATATATTTGGGCTAAATTAGTATGTATCTAACAAAAATGTAGATATCTAAATACGTAGTTATCAAAAGGCATTCCGATCTCAGTATTTTCTTTAGTATGCAAAGTTTCATTAGGAATTTCTTTAGGAAGTTTATATGGAATACCAAAATGTTGTAAACTCAAACGTGATAGTTAAGTAAGAGCGTTAACTAGCTGATAAGTTAGTGCGTTAGCTACCGACAAAGTTAGGTGTATCATTAAAAATAGACAACACATTAGTGTACATTTATTAGTGGGAGCAATCGTGCATTCACGATTCGCATCACAGCAGAGTGCATCCGTCCGAATCCATACGTGACCGCGCATCGGGTCCTGTGTTCACGTATTTACGCTGTGCGATTCTCTAAGCTAAAGCCTTGATAGCTGCGGCTGCCGCAGCGCTGAGAAATAGCTCTGTCTCTTTCATATTCATAGAATTGGAAAGAGACAGCAGATCACAGCCATGCGCGCATCGTCTATGTGTCGCTTAGAGAATCGCATAGCAGCCATGGCCGGGACATTTACTTTTCTAATTCTGTCGGTATAACAACAATTTTGTAGTATTAATACGTTCGTTGATACGTTCGTGGCCTAACAAGCTACTTAAGAAAATTCTAAACCTCACATTTTGACACTGTTTAACCCCTCAGTCAGGTGCGCCATTTTTTTTTTAATGCGGATGACGTCACAATTCCCGCCTTTTGCAAAAAAAATATTACTCTTATACCCAACCATATTTTGTCATTCTGTTAACAACAATATACTAACTGATATATTTCCTATTCATCCGGTATCAAAATAAAGTGATGATTGCAACAGTTTATTTGTCTTATAGTATTTCTCTAAAAATCACTCGGAAATCGGTAACATGCTAAGGGACTTTACACGCTTTATCTAGTAGTAATAACGATGTATTTCTTACAACTTAATATCTAAATACGATCATTATAGTCTCAATCATCATTTTCTAATAAGAAACAGTACTTACATTAGATAAATCCAATAAAAATAGCACACAAAACTCACTCCGACACAGAAATTGGCGAAACTGTCAACGTCGAAAATAACAGAATCGAGCACAGACTATACTATATTTTGAGATCACGATGCATAACATATACCACAGAACCGAAATAATTGACTTTGTTCATACTAAAGTAGTCTGTAAGTCGATGAAAACACGGTACAAAGTCAAATGGGAGAGAGCGGTCTCATGCGACCGCTTGGGGTTTGACGGAATGGCGCGAACTGTCAGTAAGGTCTCATGCGACCGCTTAGGGTTCTAGAGGTATCATATTTTATAGATGATGTTAGCAGTATTTAGTATAAAGTAGCTGTTTTGTTGCAACGGCTAAGGCGTTCGGTTTGCGATCATGACAAGCAACATTACCAAGGACAAAGGTCTTCATCATTGAAATCAAGACATCGCCCAACTTGATGCGTATTCGCGTCATCATCATACTTGCCAAACGCAGGTTGGTGATTGTAAAACTGGACTACGTATCGAAAAATGCAAAACTCACTTTGGCCGACCTGGAAATGAAACCAAAACTTTAGGACATCGAGGAGTTACCTACCTATTAAAAAAATATATATTTTCAGACGAATCAAGACCGTCGTATTGTTAAAGCAAAATAGTTGTACTTGTACCTTTACCTTTGCACGTGTCCAAAACTTCAACACTTACTAATTTACCTACCTACACTAACAAAATTAAAAGCAATTTCGGGTTGGCAAAGTTAATTGTGTACACTCCAAGTTATAACTGGCGAATGCCTAGGTACTTGCGTTCGTACATAATAAATATACTGAGAAATTTCGTGACATGGGCCCACGCATGTACACAAAAGCTCCGTTACAAAAGCCTATGAGTGAAGTTTACTTTGCCGGATTCCTTTCGCATGCACGCTCTGTTGAAATACATGGCGGTATATTTGTACCGCGCACGCCACGGCTAGAATTCACTACTATGTGTCACAGAAGTTTCCATTTAGGTGTCTTCAGTGATAGTATAGTATTTCGTGATGGTTTTGAATAAAAGGAGTTTAATTATTCGAAAGTAAATAACGAGATTAACGGATGTAAGCGACAAAGCTGCCCAGCTCAAATGGGATTGGGCGGGTCACGTTAGCCGCATGCATCCAGATCCATACCGCTAGCCAAGGGTCAATATACAATGGGTTCCTGGAGATGACTAATGATAGAGATAGACTTAGTACAGGTCCAGCAGAGGGATAAAATAGGCTAGAGAAAAAAAACTTATTGTGACATCATTTGGCGTGTTAAGCTTTCAACGTTATTACGAATTAAAAATCCAGCGGAAATATTGTAATTTTATTACTAACATTTTCATCCGCCTATAAACGTCTCATTACAGACTAGTGATATTAACCCTTTCCACATGAAAGTAACAATAAAGATAGATAGATCATTTAAGTTGCCGTGTTGGAATATAAGTAGTTATAACAATATGATCTCGTATCACAAAAACTAGAACCTACGGCTTCACGTGTCTTCTAAATCACGGATCACGAGACATTTTAGATTGGTGGGTGACCAATCCGTTGCACTGATATTGCAAGCGTCCAAGGTTTGCAATCGCCACTGTATGAATTGAAATTTTGTAATACCAGACACAATAGGAATTACATTGTTAGCAACCTCTAGGAGTCTTTGTGACTGACTAGCGGATATAAACTGAGCCATACGGTTATAATGCTCGTCTGCATGCTCAGCGTCATTAAAAAGAAAACTATCATTTAGCTATTGCATTTCTCGACACAATTCTGTCTCGTGTGTATGAAAGAGCGGAACGTCTGGCGTGCCTCACGCGAATTCTTAGCTCTATTGAAGTGGTGCGATGTCGTACTCACGTCGCTGTTTCCGACAGATGTGGGCTATATCTATCCTGTCATAAATCGACTGTGCCATGATAACAGCGTATTGTCAGTATAGATAAATATTTGGGCGACAAAAAATATTGATACGTTTTAATATTACATACCAACAAGAAAAGATAGAATAATTCTTTTCGAATATATCTTTATGGACTATTTTGTAGTAAGTTTAAAGAGAATATATGAAAAATTTTCATGGTTCAGTGAAAATCGATGAAAATTCTATTGATGAATGTCTGGATAACTCAGATAGAACATATGCTATAACTAGCTTGCTTTAAAGTAATAGCAATGTTTAATTAATATACAGTTTTAATTTTAGTTTTATTGATCGGAATGTTTTACAATGTTCTCCTCGAGAAGACGTTTTCCATTGGAAAGATATTATGTTGAAAAACGTTTACCATGCTTGAAAGTTTACAGTAGGCATCAAAAGAGTCGGAATGGTTTGGCAGAAGCCTTTGCCTAGCGAACGAAATAGTCAAAGAATACATTATTACAGTCATCAAATCTGCCTATAGTCTGACTCGAGAGTTTTCCTGAAGATGCGCGTCACCAAAAAATGTAGTCCCAAAACCTTTGTTCCCACACAGCCCATATTTCTTAGACATTACGGATTTCCGTCGAGTTCGCGCCCGCGCCGCCCACCGTAAAATGAGACTCTGAAGTTCCATTTTTCGTTCGCAATGGAAAATAGAATCACACATCTGGGTGATATAACGGATTGGATCCAAACACAAAATTTGTTATTCACAGTCCTTCAAGTAGATTGCTGGTGTGCTCATGTAAAATTGAATTTCTGCTTTATTTTCGTATGTTCTAATTCGACTTGTAAGTAATGTAGTTGTATAATTTTAGGGAAGCATATATCTCAATAAAAATTTCTTATTATTCCACTTGTAATGTGTTACTAATTCAAAATAAAATATATTTTTTTGCATAACTCTTGTATTCATTTTCGTTGCTCCGATTCTTGCGGGGACTGGGAAATCTGTGAATTTTTCTTCACTTACTTTTAATCATCAATTGTCGCGAGGACTTTAATTCAATGATGGAGGCGTTTGACCAGCCACAGGACAGTAAGAAATAAATATATTATTTAGGTTTTAGGACTCTATAGGCAGATTATAGTGTGGTTATAGTAAGAATGTAAGTTGCAAAAAATAATATAATTTTTTTTACCCCTTTATGCAATCGTTGTTGCAACCAACCTAAATGCGATGATGTTTATAAGAAGTTCTATGTTCAGGTGAAATGATTTGTACTTGTTAAGCCGAAAGAAATGCAAATTACATTAAAATACAAAATATAACCATGATGCTAGTCGTCCTGTTTAAAACAAATGGATTAGGTACAATAAAAATGTATAAAAAAATATAATAAAAACAGAAGTTAAAACTATAAATAAAAAAATGTTATTTAGTGCAACGTGTTGAGGAGACCGTACTGAACAGAATCAAAAGAAAAAAAGTTATACACATGCTAATTTCAACGGATTAACAACCCTTAACTCTGTGCGCTTACATGTAGAAAGCGCTTCCTTATTTTTTGTACCTTCCCAAATAAAGTATTCGACACAAAGCCACTATCAGCGGGAAACTTCCTCCAACAAACCAGATTCTCACATTTTTCAAACCCCCTTTTCACAATCTCACGGTAAACACTTATCCACCCGACAGATGAGCTTTGTCTCTTTTTAAATCCATACATGTGACTGTAACAAATATAAATATATATCATAATCGCAAACATCTTCCGGGAAGTGTTTCTGAATAAGAGGCTCCATGCCGCGAAATTGGATTGTAAAACAATTTTGTTTTTCACACCCTGTTTGAGAACAGGTGCGAACGTTAAATGGCTCAGTGGCACATGGCGAGTGATATCGAATCCTGTTTCCTGTAACGCATAAAAATAGACAGGACGTGTAAAAAAGACAGAACGAGTCAATGCCCGCTCACACATACCAGAGCCGGATAAAAGGGTGAACGAGGCGAGAGTGAATAGGGTAGTTGAAAGGGGAAGACCTCAGTGGACGTTTTCAGGGAAACACCCTAAAACTCCGAAAAACTTAATACCGAATTTGAATATTCCGAATTTCAAAACTCCGAATTTCATATTTCCGAAAAATTTAAATCACGATTATATAAATTCACGAAAGTCAGTATTCCGAATATCATAAAAACGATTTTTAATTTTCCGATTAGTAGTAAATAAATTGGGCATTCTGGCTCACAAAGTTGTGTCCTCACCGCTCGCCGTGCTCGCTTCGTCGTCGCTCCGCGACGACGTTCGCACACAACTATTGTGCGCCAGAACGCCCAATTTTTACTACTGTCGTAGATAACAAACAAAAGTATTACTTACCATGTTTAAAGTTTTTTTCTAGAAGTATATGTTTAGGTTGGTATAAAAAGATTTTGAATGAACGTACCTACAAGTTACAAAAACGTAAATTATCTTTATGAAGTAATAAACTAATCACTAAGTTGATCTTATTGCAATTCGATGGGCCGCAAACAATACAGCGAATAGTATTTGATATAAGGTACCATGGCGTTTTGGAGCGTTTGATGACGTAGGACAGATGCATTCCAATTTCAATGATTTTTTGTTTAACAAATTTCATAATTAAATTGACTGCAGTGTTTCACAGATTTCAATAAACTACTTAAAATATTAAATGTAACTTGTAAAAATCAAAACATTCGGGATTTTATAGATCAAGGTTCCAAAACAGTTTCTAAGGAAACTCAAACCTAATTATATTACGACGAGATAAAACATAATTTACCATCACAAACTTCGAACCGCAGTAAATCGATACAAAAAAGATTTAAGAAATATGTAGTTAAAAATAGCGCGACATTTTATTACTCCTTATAAATTTTTATAGTTTTAATATTAATTTCTAAATACTTCTTTTACAATTCATATTTTAGTGCCAATAACGGATCAAATATACCAAAAACGTTTTATTTATGCAAGGTAAATCATTCAAGCTCAGAGCAAATTTACTTTAAGACTAAATATTCGATAATAAAATAAATTAAAAAGAAAAAAACAGGTATCGGTAACTGTATCTTTTCCTCCAAAGTTAAAGTGCATCCCTTCGTCGGGAATTGTGAAGACGTCCTACATAATGTACTTATGTGTCCCAGACAATGCTGAGCACTTGACTCTTACACGACAAATCAGACTTGAAGTAGGTTACGTAACACTATAGTATTTTTAAATAGTTTTAAGTATTATTTCCTTCAAGTTACAATGCATCCCTTTGTCGAGAATCATGAAATGAGCCCTACAAAACAGACTTTAAGATTTTCTTAAAACTGAGATGTATCCTGGACTTGCGAGGCACATGGCTTTTCACAACATAGCAACTACAAAGTACTCAATACTGTTATTTCTTTCAAAGTTAAAGTGCATCCCTTCGTCGGGAATTGTGAAAGCGTCCTACATAATGTTCTTATGTATCCCAGACAATGCCGGGCACTTGACTCTTACACGACAAATCAGACTTGAAGTAGGTTACGTAACACTATAGTGTTTTTTTAAATAGTTTTAAGTATTATTTCGTTCAAGTTACAATGCATCCCTTTGTCGCGAAACGTGAAATGAGCCCTACAAAACAGACTTTAAGATTTTCTTAAAACTGAGATGTATCCTGGACTTGCGAGGCACATGGCTTTTCACAACAAAGCAACTACGAAGTACTCAACACTGTTATTTCTTTCAAAGTTAAAGTGCATCCCTTTGTCGGGAATTGTGAAGGCGCCCTACATAATGTACTTATGTATCCCAGACAATGTTGGGCACTTGACTCTTACACGACAAATCAGCCTTAAAGTACGTAATACAGTATACCAATAGTCTTATTTTTTCTTTCAAGTTACAATGCATCCCATCGTTGGAAAACAAAAATGCTCAGTTTTAAGAAGGAGGTTCTTAAAATTCTGATCTACGAACTGTTTTTTTGTTATACCTAACTGTTAAATCAAATTTAATGGTAACCAAATTTATATTACATAGTTATTTAATTGTTGGTTGACAGAGCTTACAAAGGTCGTGATATTTTTGAATGTGTTATTAAAATTAAGGAAAAACACTCACCTGATTACACTTTTCAGAAGATTTATCACTTGTTATCACAATCGCCAAGTAACAACGTATCAATGTATCCTTCATTGTGAAGCAAAAAGTTCTACAAAACTGTCTATAATTTTTTAAAACAGATGTATCCCGGTTTCCGAACCATGTATGCAAATGTCAACCATCGTCGTTGACGACCACTGAAGACTAAAATTTTATTTTATTTCTTACTGTTACAAAGTATGAAGTACACTGCGAGCTTAGCTTACTTCGCTCAGTATAGCACGCAAAATAACATAGCCATTCATAGTTCACAGCCGTTTCATAGCTTGCGGTGGACGTCGCGATTAATGCGCCTTATAAAATGACGACGGTGTAATTTCATGAGAACGATAATGATTAACTTGCTATTTTTACATAGGTGCAAACAAAGCATCAGCTCTGTGGGAATAACTTGTAACCAACTTGATAAAAAAGGAGGTTCTCAATTCAATGCAAGGTTTTATTTATTTATTATTATTTTTTAAATATTGTTAAATAATATATTCAATTAATAACAGCCGCTGTGGTCTCAGACCCAGAGGTCCCGGTTTCGATTCCCAGGGCACAATGTTGTGTTCGGTTTGGTTGGTGGTATAGTTTGTTTTAAGTCCGCCTGGCTAACTTAGTATATAGATGGTAGTCCATCTTACCTAGGTCTTGCGCATAGCAACAATGTTATCTGCATTGTTGTGTTCCATCATTTAGAAGTAAAATAGCCAGTGCAAAGATGTAATTTTTTTTTATAAATATACATAAACATAGAAAAACACCAAGACCCGAAATCAATTTTGAAAAACAGTTTTTTCCAAACTGACCCGACCGGGAATTGAACCCAGAGATGGCGCGACGCCAAACCCGGCGCGCTAACCACTCGACCACGGAGGTCGTCAAGTCAATATGTTCAATTCTATGCTAAAACATAACACACAGTACAAGTACATACACAAAACATACAATAATATTACATGTACCTACTTACTGATATTATTATTATTTGGACTTTATGAGTAAGTAGATACACCTACCTAAGTTTTTTTTTGGGAATCGAACTTAGCACTGCTACTTACCTAAGCTTATTACTACACGTAACTGGTTTTATAATTTATATTTTGATGACACTTTATTTTAATTACTTCATAATTTGTAATTCGATGAAGTGATTGTTGGTCACACGTTATTGCTGATTTAGATATCTACGAATGTGTGCATAATTGCACACATTTTTCGTGTATCTGTATTTGCCAAGTTTTTGTATAAATAAAGTTTCCATAAAATACATTAAATCAATTACGATCGACTTGTCATCAAGCACGTCTACCTATTGCTGCCTGCAGTGTTATTTCCGTCACCATTGTTCTTCACATCAAGTGCGTCGACATAATGTTCGTGAGTCAATAATATTTTACTGTTTTTTTTTTTTTCATTTCATTAGAATATATTTATTTATTGGTATTATTTGCAATGATTGTACGATGGTTGACATACAGACCTATAATTTATTTTCCGTTCGTGTCTCTACAGGTCTGAACACGAGTACAAGAAACGGCTCGCCGCCGCAGCTGTCCTAGACTCAGACCGTGAACAGTCATCTGACTTTGAAGAAGACTCTAGGTAATTATTTGCTATGCATATCTCAAGACTTTGGTACTATGTCGCCATAATTGCCATATTTTTAAATACTTTATTTTTATTTTCTTATTTTGACGACCTCCTTGGTTGAGTGGTATGTACACCAGTTTTCATAGTGTCGCCATCTCTGAGGTCCCGGGTTCGATCCCCGGTCGGGTCAATTTTAGAAATTATTGTTTTTCTATATTTTCTCGGGTCTAGGTGTTTTCTATGTACCTAATAAGTATGTATTTAAGTATTTTAAGTATGTTTATCCGTTGTCAAGTAACCATTTAACGAGTTTCATAACGAAGCTTCTCTTGGGCTAGATAATTGGTGTGAGTGTAGGAAAGTTTATTATGTTTATAATTTATGTTCTTTCTTTTCTTTTTACAGTCCTCCGAAGAAGGCGAAAAAATCGGCGAAACCGAAAAAAGAGCCTGCGAAAAAGAAGTCAAGTGGGTATGTATAACGTTTTTAAGTTTTAGCATAGACGAATAAGATAATTTTTTAGACAAAACTTTGGTTTTAGACAATCACACTAATATTATAAAGGCGAAAGTTTGTGAGTGTGTATGTTTTTTACTTGTGCACGTAAAAACTACTGAATGGATTCGGATGAAATTCGGCACACAGATAGTTTATAACCTGGATTAACACATAGAATACTTTTTATCCCGTTATTCCCACGGGAACGGGAACCACGCGGGTGAAACCGCGAGCGACCGCTAGTTATTTAATAATTCTACGATAAAGAGTTAGTTACTGTGCTAAAAATAGATTTCATGAATTGGCGGTAACAATTTATAAATACAATTGTTTCAGGAAGCCTACTGCGAAAACAAACGGCTCGGCTTCTGTGCTGTCCGACCTATTTGGCTCCGACGACGAGTCTGAGCAGCCTAAGCGCTCCTCAAGCAGCCCCTTGTGGTCGTCGTTGTCTCGGCGAGTCGCGGGCGGGGTGTTACGTCAGGTGGAATTGGTGCCTGATGGTAACATATTTTTTGATGTCAAAATATATAATACCGAAGACTTCATTAATCTCGGCTCTCGTGAACGCTCGGACAAGTGGATTGCTAATCTTCGCTTGCGGGTCTCACCAGACGATCCGCTGTGGAAAGAGTTGAAGAAATTGTGCGCCGAAGCGAAGAAGAGATTCTCAAAAGAGGCGATGTACTACGGTGACAAGGTTGGTAGCCAATAGGTTCATCCATCGATTCACCCTTTTTTTATTTATTTTTACTACATTGTAAAAACTTTATTGTACTTATACTTAACTAATGTAATGGTTAATCTAGGTAATATAAATTCTTTAATTTGGGAACCTCCTCGTGGTGCACCCTGGGGTAAGGCCTCTCGGTCCACGTTCAGCGTGGGACAAGGGGCTTTATGCAAATCCCTGGCGCCCCTTCTGGGCGTCGAATAACGTAGGCGGTGCCCCTTCTGGGCATTGCACCCCCTTCAAAGCGCGTCCCTTCTGGACCGCACAGCGGGTCACTCGGACCTGTGGGGGGGATCTCCACGTGCGGCCCACTCTGGGCTGCACGCTCGCCGCTCACTCCTGAGCGGCTTTGAGGGGAGTTTTGACGGCGCCCCTTCTGGGCGTCGTTACACGGGGGGGGGGGGGATGGGGTAGTTCGGCGCCCCTTCTGGGCGTCGCTTCAGGCAAAGGTGCCGTCGTTGCGGGGCGCGGCGACGGGCGCCCGTTTTCGGACGGGTTGGTGGGCGGCAGACAGCCCACCCCCTAGCGACCAAGGGGATGGCAAACCTTGATGGTCCGGGGATGGAAAACCTTGATGGTCCACCTTTTTATGAAATGTCAAGTAATAGGAAGGTTGTTCTGCCTTGTGATCCGGCTGGCGCCCGGCGCACGAAGTTACCCGGGACTTCGTGTGTGAAATCTACTACCGAAGGCCCTGTAGGAGTGAGCGACCAGGCTCCTGCAGTGGCAGCTGCTTCTGGAATGGTGACGAGGTCGAGGTCCGCGAAGGACAAACATGCCAGGGACGCGTCCGGTGAAGCGCTCGCGAGGGCTAATGGCTCGAGCGGCGTGGAGCCGGCGGTGCCCGGAGGTAGTGGCGTCAGTCGTCTCGACTGGGCGGCCGAGGTGGAGCGGGACCCGCAGAAAATGGTTGTGGATCTTGTCGAGGAGACCCGGAAACGTGCGCTAGCCGACTCACGAATAGACTCGAGTGACTCCGACAAGATCGAGTTGAGGAAGGCGGCAGCGGGGACTAACCCCAAAAAGGTTGCAATTGAAGGATGCGGAAGCACTCAACGGGTGGAGAGGCTGGGTACCTCCGCTGGCGTGGCTTAGCCAAAAAGGGCGATGGGGGACCCTTCGTCGTCGGAGAGCGAGGTCGAGGCAAGAGGGGCGGTGGGGGACCTCTCGGAGTCGGAGCCGGAGAGCGACGACGAGGAGATCGACTTCGCATACAAGAAACGACCTGGGGATGAGATCCCCAAGACCTACACAATTACCCCCTGGGGAGAGGATGGGGGACCTCGTGGCCAGGAGAAGGAAGGGGGTCCCTTTCCAGGAAAGGCCAGGGCGGCCCAAATTCGGGTGGAGAAAGGAGAAAAGGAGCGGTACGGGAACAAGCGTGACAGGCAGATGGCCCCTTTCCGTCATTTTATGGAGACAAAGTCCACCCCGGAGCTATTTGAGTGTGCCTGGGAAAGCATAGAGCAGGTTGAGACCGCGGTGCACAGCTCCGGCAACATAAAGGGGACGTGCCGCGGAAACATCAACGAGGGGATGCGCACACTGACGGCCATTATAGAGCAGTTCATGGTCATAGACGAGGATATGGGAGACAGGAAGCTCTTGGCCTACTGTATGAAGATGGAGGCTGAGGTGAAAGAGTTGAAGGACGAGGTCAGGCGGCTGAGCGAGAGGCAGCAGGAGCCCCGACAGACCCGGAAGAAGGCCCCGAAGGCGGTTGTTAAGGAGGCGGCTCCATCGATTGGGGATATGATGGAGGGTCTCAAGAGGGACGTCATAGAATCCCTCGGAGGTATGCTCATGGGGAGAATGGATGCCTTGGAGAAGCGCCTCCCACGCGAGCCACCAGTGAAGCCGCCATTGGCGCACGAGAGGCCGAGGACGGAGGCCAGCTATGCCGGGGTCGCTGCAGGACCCCCCAGCACCCCCCCAATGGAGTCGGCACACAGCGCGCCCGTATGGAGTAGCCCCCTGATGCCCCAGAGGGCACCTATGAGGAAAAGGCCACCTGCGCCTGTGTGGGAGGGCCCGCCGCCTCAGAAAGCACCTGAAGGAATGATGCCGCGACCAGCATCCCCTGCCCTGGCAGCGGCCTCTAATACGCCGGCAAATGAGTGGAGGCCTCACCTATCGATGAGTGCCAGGAAGAGGGCCAAGAAGGCTGAGACCGCGGCTGCCCGAGCCACTGTGCAGAAGAGAGCGGCCACCGCGGGTTCTGTCCCCGCGGTTAGGCTGGTGCCACCAAGATCGTCGGCGGTGACGATTACCCTTAAGCCCGAAGCGGCGGCGAAGGGCGCGACCTATGCCTCGGTGCTAGAGCGAGCGATAGGCGCCATCAAATTGGAAGAGTTCGGGCTGGAGTCGGTCCGAATGCGGAAGACGGCGGCTGGGGGGCGAAAGCTGGAAATTCCAGGAGCTACCAGTGGGCCCAAGGCGGACGCATTTGCGACGCGACTCCGCGAAGTCATCGCGGAGGAGGCCGAGGTCCGTAGGCCGTTCCGGACGGCCGAGCTCCGGCTGGTCGGCCTTGCTGACGGGATCATGCCCGAACGGGTGAAGGAGGCCATCGCAGCCAAGACGGGTTGCCCGGCGGAACAGGTGACCCTGGGAGGAGTACGGGTTGGACCATGGGGCGCGAACACCATGATGGTCCGCCTTCCGATTGCGCAGGCCAAGGTCTTGGCGGATGCGGGCCGCCTGACCATGGGATGGGTGTCCGTGCGGGTGGTGGTCCTGGAGAGGACACCCGTGCGGTGTTTTAAGTGCTACGGTGCGGGTCACACGACCTACACCTGTGACTCAGAGGCGGACCGTAGCACTTTGTGCTTCCGATGCAGCGCCCCGGGACACCGAGCGGCGGAGTGTGTGGCGGAGAAGCCCAGCTGCATCGTGTGCAGGGAGGCGAAGCTCCCGCACGAGCACCACATGGGGGGGGAGGACGTGTAGGCCCCCCATAACGAAGCACAAGAGGGCCCCTTGGACAAGGGCCCCCCCAGCGGAGAAGGAGGGCGCCGCGCCTATGGACGTGGCTGAGGTGCCGGCGGCACCGGGTGATCCACCGGAGGGTGATGCCGGGCGTCTGGCGGAGGTCGTGCTCCGCCCCGACTAGTCGGACGCCTGATGGTTTTTGTTAGTTTAGGTTACTGCTAGGTTTAAGTCTGTGTCAAGTGGGCACTGGCATGGGTATCTAATTATACCACCCCAAGTGCCCACGTAAACCGTTTAAATGTTGGGCGCGATGGACAGCATGGCCCAAGTGCTGTCCAGTGTCGAGTGTTGTTGTCATTGTGTGTTGTTTTACTTGTTTGTGACGGTCGTGTTAGTGTAGTGTTTGTACAGTGGTTGTCCTTCCATGGGCCTGGTACGGGAACCCACGTGAAAGCCATGATGAGCAACGGGGCGCTCTTCTGAGGGCGTCCTCTTGCTCGGAGCGGACGCGGAGGGGTCTAGTACCAGTAAATGTGGGTTGTACTGCGGTTGTCTTTTGGGGAGCTGGTGCGGAAACTCTATGCGAAGCCATGATGAGCTACGGGGCGCCATCAAAGGCGCCCTCCTGCTCGGAGCGGATGCGGGGAGTCCCGCGCCAGCATATAGGTGTATCTGTTGTGTTGTGCTCGTGTTCGTGGTTGTCGTATACATGTTCTTTAGTAGGGCTAGTGCGGTGACTCTCTGGGAAGCAGTGATGAGCGACGTGACGGCTAGAGGACCACTGTCCGCGGTCGTCGTGGCGTCAGGCTGTCTCGGAGCAACCCTACAATGGGGTCCCGCATTAGTAAATTGTGTGGATGTCTTGTGCGCACGCCTGCGAAATCGTGGGCGTGTTCGTCTCCGTGTTGTGTCTTGTCCAGCGAATTTGTGTTGTGTCGGTCCGCATGCCCGGGTAAGCCGGGCATGTCAGTCCAGGTCGTTGTGGTCTGCCCCCTAAATGGGCTGTTTTATGTTGTGCCTCGCGCGCGTAGTCGCCGTGTGATTGCGCGTAATGGCTGCCAGGCAGCGATTATACGCTAACACACGGCGACGGGGTGGCTCTCGCGTGGTCATTGCCCTCGTGGATTAGGTCCCGTGACCGCCACCTCAGCCTTACGCTCTCGGAGTTTGGTCCCCCGGTGATTAGTGGGTAGGCCCCTCCCTCTCGCCCGACGATTACGTCGTGGAAAGGGGGACGGGAGAGTCCCACATATCCAGTCTCCCTTCTGGAGGCTGGAATCCATAATCAGGGATAACACCGGAGTAGGTAATTATTGGGCATCCTGGAACACTTTTTTTTTCACTCCATTGATCTCACTGCCGTTCGAGCAATGTCGTAAAAAAGTGTTCCAGGATGCCCAATAATCATTTATGAAATGTTGTGCAGACTTACGGAATATTGTAGGTTTTCCATATTGAGTCACCAAAATTCACTGTTTTTATCACTATGATACACTATTAGCTAACCAAAACCTAAATTTGGATTACGCACAGTAGCTACCACTATGAAATTTTTCATTTTCGTCTAGGCTGGTGGCACCTAACAGCAAGTTTTTGTCGTGATCTGGTAATGGAATATGATTTTTCAATTTTTCCCAGTGGCTGATGCTAAGGAATAAAATCTAGGCCGATTGCTCATGCCTGTCGCCCAGTGGCTGGTGGCATCCAGATATTATTCCATTAAAAGTATCTAGGCCGATTGCTCATGCCTGTCGCCCAAGGGCTGGTGGCATCCAGATACAATTATTCCGTTGAAAAGTATCTAGGCCGATTGCTCATGCCTGTCGCCCAGGGGCTGGTGGCATCCAAATACTTATCAGCGTAATAAATAGCATAGGTAAATCGATCATTCATACCCGATAACATATTTTTTTTTTTTTACTTAGTAGCTTTACCTTAGCAATATAATACAGTGCAAAAAAAAAAAAAAAAAAAAGCATTACTCACTTCAAATCGATTCTTGGATACCAATGAACTGAAGTTTGCTATTTATAATTTATTCGACCACCCACCTCAAGAGTTTAAATGTTTTGGCGCTATGTTATAAAATCATTTTGTTAAATTCCTTCGAACTCTGTGGTCAAGTGCAAGCAGCTGATTATGAAATTCGTCAAACAAAAACAATCGTTAAAAATAGAATGCATATGTCCTCCGCTATCGAATGAACCAAAACGACATGGTAATTTGTTGCCGAATAGTATACGTTGTATTGTTTGTGGTCCTTCCAATTGTGGAAAGACCAACTTAGTAATTAGTCTATTATTACATTGTGACGGTCCTCGTTTTCATAATCTTTATGTATATTCAAAATCTTTATATCAGCCTAAATACATATTTTTAGAAAAGGTATTAGATATGGTAGCAGGTACATCTTTTAACAAATACAATGATAACAGTGAAATTTTAAGTCCACACGAAGCTTTGGCTAACTCAATTATCATATTTGACGACGTTGCTTGTGAAAACCAAAACCACATCCGAGATTATTTTGCTATGGGACGTCATAAAAATATAGATTGTTTTTATATAAATCAAACCTATACAAAAATACCTAAACAACTTGTAAGGGACAATGCAAACCTAATAATATTATTCAAGCAAGACGATATAAATTTAAAACACGTTTATGAAGAACATGTAATGTCTGACATGTCATGGTCTCAATTCCGTGTAATGTGCTCAACTGTTTGGAGAAAGCCGTACAATTATATTGTAATAAATAAGGATTGTGAACGAAATAAAGGATGTTATAGAATGACATTTGATACGTTCATTGTGGTAGATTAATATACATAAGCCGTTGTAATTTTATTTATAAATCACTTTCTTTTGTGATTTGGAGTTGAAAGGAAACTTCATAAAAAAAAAAAACATGGAAATAGATCTAAAAAAACAATTAGTAAAATCGGCAACAGCTGTAAAGAGAAAAGTAGATATGATCAAGGATGCAAAAAATACAAGCAATATGACCTTGGAAACCATATTCAAACCTATAGTTGACCCTCTTAATTTGTTAACAAGTAAAAATGATGGAAAACACAATGTGGAAGAAAAGAATGATACTCCCAGTTTTAAAAAGATTAAAAAAAATGTAAGCGAGGAGTCCTATTCTTCTATTGAACAATTTAGTGAACCTAGCAGTGAAGAAGATGAGCCAGATCAGGAGTTATATGAAAAATCTAACAAAACCCTTACTGTAACAACTACTCAAGACCATAATGTGAGTGATGGATCGTTTAAATCTCTACAATCGTCACCAAGCTATAAAAATCAGTCTTTGTCTTGGTCAACATCATCTGAAGTAATGAATGATATACCTTTTGGAATCAGACATGACAGAGGTAAACTAATGCTCGGAAAATCTCGTGTTTATGACAATGACAGCACTTTGAAAGTTGGAAACCGTGTTTATAAAAAAACTCTTGGTTTAAAAGAGCTATTGTTTAAAAAGAAACCAAATGTAGATGTAATCACAGAAGATGATTTAGATAAATATAAACTACTACTAATAGACACCAATGCCCATAGGCGTAATTTTGAACCAACCAAACCAATAAACAGCAATAAAGGGTATAAATATATGAATATTATCAAACCACTATTTAAATTCTCTAAAAATGTGACTACTAGCATGGAAAGCCTTTCACAGGGAAAAGGTATAAATCTTTTAAAAAAAGTTAAGAAAAATACAGACCTTGTTTATTGGGACGATCCGAATGAGTTGGTAGATCGATTAAAATTGCTGTTTGCGTCACGAGATGCAGGTAACACCGGTTTAGATAATGAAATTATCGCAATTATGGAAGAACTGTGGGAAGCAGGAATAATCAAGAATATGAAATATAAAGAACGTTTGACAGGGAAATGGTTCACTTTGAATAACGCATCAGTGCAGCAATGAACATTGACAAATTTGGTCATCATGTTCATAAGCGTCTACGATTAGCGGAATACATTGATACCTTCAGCGATACATTGGTGAAGTCAGATACAGGACACTACGATTTGAAATCATCAAAATTGAAAGGTTTAACCTCTCCAGACGAAGACGACGAAGCAGTAAATAAAGCCTATTTAGATAAAACAGTTCAAGACCTAAGAAACGAAATAAAAACAGTTTATCTTGATGTTAAGAAAAACCTAAATAGCTTGGATAAGGTGACTTCAAATCGTTTGAGTGATTTATATTATACTAAAACAGAGATTGATTTTTTGATAAACCAAAAAAATAAAAATGAGTAAAAAAGACATCGTCAATGAACTACACAAAGCAGCAAGAAGAAATTTCCCGCGTCGATATACAATCATAAAAGGAATAGATGATTTATGGCAAGCTGACCTTATGGATTTTCAGAAGTATTCACATTTTAATAAAGGATATAAATATGTTTTAGTAGTAATTGATACTTTATCGAAATATGTATGGGTTAATCCTTTGAAATCAAAAGATAAAAGTTGTGTTACAAAAGCAATGCTAAATATATTATCTAATTCATCTCGAAAGCCTAAAAATTTACAAACAGATTTAGGCAAGGAATTTTATAATGATACCTTTAAACAGTTGATGGTAAAGTATAGCATTAATCATTATTCCACTTACTCTATAAAAAAAGCATCAATTGTCGAAAGAGTAATAAGAACACTAAAAGGTCACCTTTACAAGCTATTTAGCTTATGTGGTCAATATCAATGGATGCAAAAAAATTTGAAACACGTAGTCCAATGCTATAATAACACTAGACATCGAATAACAAAATTTAAGCCAATTGAGGTTAATAAAGGAAACCAAATAGTTGTCAGATCTAACATTATTAAATCACAAAGTAACAAGATGAACCATAAATTAAAGTTGCGAGTTGGAGATCATGTTCGTATAAGTAAATACAAAGGGGATTTTTATAAAGGTTATACCCCAAACTGGTCATCAGAAATATTTAATGTTATTAAAGTCAATCATACAACTCCAGTAACTTACCACTTAGAAGATAACCATAGGCAGAGAATTTTAGGATCTTTTTACGGTTATGAATTACAGAGAACAAAATTTCCAGATCTATATCTCATTGAAAAGGTTATAAAAAGAAAAGGAAACAAACTTTTTGTTAAATGGTTAGGTCTCAGTGATGACGAAAACAGTTGGATTGATAAAAATGCATTGGTGTTATAATATAAATTAAGAATTAATATTTGATACGGTCACTTGATAAACATCGATGAAGGAAGGAAGTGGTATTATTAACGACATAATAAATAATATACCGTTTGAGTTACATTTACCTGGTTATCAATTTTGTGGTCCCGGAACAAAACTTAAGAAACGGTTACTGAGGGGCGACCGGGGCATAAACAAATTGGATGAAGCTTGCATGTATCACGATATCGCATACAACAACAGTGATTTACACGTTCGACATAACGCCGATTTAGAACTTTTGAATATGGCTAAGAAAAGATTGCAATCGAGAGATGCTGGAAAAGGAGAAAAGGTTGCTTCATGGATAGTAAAGAAAACTATGAAAGCAAAACTCAAAGCTGGGGCTGGAGTAAGTTCATTTATGACTGGTGTTAAAAAAATCCAAAATAAAATTAAAAAATTAAAATCTAAAGACAATCACACAGCTATAAAATATGCATATGCAGCTGCAAAAAAACTGTTTACTAATAAAAAAGGAATACGCTTGCCGCGGTGTATTCCTATACCAAAAAGTGGGGGTTTCTTACCTCTTATTCCAATTTTCGCTGGATTGTCAGCTCTAGGTTCACTTGCTGGTGGTGCAGCAGGTATAGCAAAGGCTGTCAATGATTACAAGGCTGCTCAGAAAAATCTTCAAGAATCTGAACGACATAACAAGATGATGGAAGCTGTAGCTCTAGGAAAAGGACTGTATATCAAGCCTCATAAAAGGAGCTGGTTTATATCTAAATCCTTCAAAAAACTAATGAAACGGCTACCCAGACGCCCTCTCACTAATTTCGATATATTGGAGCATGCTACTGATATTCCACACTTTCGAGGAGTTTTTATGAGAGATGCACTGCCTTCAAAACCAAGAAAGATCGAGTGTGCTATAATAAATTTAGATAGTTCTGATAATCCCGGAACCCATTGGGTAGCCTACGTTAAGCATAATGACGACTGTGAATATTTTGATAGTTTTGGCAATCTAAAGCCACCGTTAGAGTTGATAAATTATTTAAGGTACATGTCTATAAATTATAATTATGTTCAGTATCAAAAGTTTGGAACTATAAACTGTGGTCACCTTTGTTTAAATTTTTTAAGAGACTATTGGAAAAAACATTTATATTGATAATGAAATAAAAAAACTTATCAGTACAAAAATGTCTTTCACTGTGTCAATAACTGGCAGAGGAGAATCTTTAATAACAAATTACTCGCCAACCTTGCAATTACGCGGAGAATATGAGTGTGGACTCTTATATTTTTCAACTTTTAATTCTATCCCGAACATAGATGAAAGAAATAATAAATTTTACTATGGCAGTGATAGAATTATCGAAATACCTGAAGGATCCTACGAACTTCAAGATATTTGTGACTTTTTGAAAAGTAACATTAAGGACGCTGCGCTAAAATTGACTTGCAATAATAATACATTAAAAACATGTATTTACTGTTCTGAAAATGTGTATTTCGATAAAAATGATTCTCTTGGTAAAATTTTAGGTTTTGGTATGGATACAATAACAGCTAATATAAGCACCGAGTCTCGGTATCCCGTCAGCATTTTATCAACAACTGTAGTGCGAATCGAATGTGATGTAATCAGCGGGTCATTTGTGAACGGGAAAGCAAGTCATATTATTTACGAATTTGTTCCTAACGTACCACCAGGTTATAGAATCATCGAAATACCTAAAAACTTAATTTATTTTCCCGTCAATCAAAGTTCAATCAACTCTATTAACATAAGGTTGCTAGACGCTGAAAATAAGCAGATCAACTTACGCGGTGAAGAAGTACAGCTGTATTTACACTTTAGAAAAAAATGTTAAATTTCAATAAAACCCCATCTACGTCTACTGTTCAAGTCAGTTCCAAAAGATCCTTTCAGAAAAGAACACCGCTTCGTTTAAAGAAGAAGCTAACCAAAAGCAATAAGGAATTTTTAAAACTACTGGGTTTGTTAAAATGAATATTTTAAATATAACTCAACCGGCATCGTACGATATCGAAAGTTTCGAATATCATTCGTATAAACCATATGTAACAAGTTTTAACAAGAACGATGAAATTCGAATACCTATTAATCAGCAAGATTTGTATGTGTTGCCTGCACTCAGCAGTTTGTACATTGAGGGCAGAGTCAATGTGTATAAGTTTAACAGTACTACTAAACAACAAGAAAAAGTGACAAGTGTGCATTTTGTTAATAATCCAGCTTTATTTCTTTTTCAAGATATTCGATATGAATTAAATGGTGTAGAAATAGATAAGGTAAAAAATACAGGGATTTCTACAACTATAAAATCTTATCTTTCCTTGAATGAAAATGAATCGAAATGTGCAAAGGTTTGGGGCTGGTCACCTACAGGTACGACCAATGTCAGCAATGGAGTATTTTCTGCATCAATTCCTCTAAACAAAATATTGGGTTTTGCAGAAGATTATGAAAAAATCATAATTAACTGTAAACATGAGTTAGTATTATTGAGAAGCAACACAAATCTCAATGCTTTGAAACTAAATACCGATGAAGTTGTGGAGGATATAACAATAAGTAAAATTGTTTGGCGAGTTCCTCACATTAAAGTTTCAGACCGCGAAAGAATTAATTTATTAAAGCATTTAGAAAAAGATCGTCCCATTACAGTAGCATTTCGTAATTGGGACTTGTATGAGTATCCATTACTACCCACAACACGTAAACACGCTTGGTCTATAAAAACCTCATCTCAGATTGAAAAACCACGATTTGTAGTAATTGCTTTACAAACTAACCGTAAACATAATGTGACACAGTCTATGGCAGAGTTCGATCATTGCTTTATTCGTGATGTCAAAGTATTTTTAAATTCATCATATTACCCTTATGAAGGAATGAATATTAATTTTGCTGACAACAAGTTTTCATTAATATACGAACAGTATGCAAGATTTCAGCAGTCTTATCATGGTCGTCGACCAGAGCCGTTGTTGAGTTTGAAAGAGTTCAAAGATATCGCTCCTTTATTTGTTATTGACTGTTCTCGCCAACACGAAACGCTAAAGGGATCAATTGACGTTCGGGTTGAAATAGAAACAGATCAAGAGATACCTGATCAGACCGCCGCATATTGTCTTATACTGAACGACTGCATATTTGAATATAAGCCTCTGAGTAACATCGTTAAAAAACTATCATGAATAAAGATGTTATAATAGTGGATGTGCAAGGTTTTAAAAATGAGAAAAATGAATTCATTATCAAGGAATTAGTTATAGGCACATCAGAACACACTCAAATATTTTTAATTAAACCTCCATATCCATTTTCTACACTTACTCTCGAAGAAAGGAAACATGTTTGGTGGATAGAAAGAAACCGAGGATACCGATGGAGTGAGGGACATATTGACTACAGAGAATTTAAAAGACTCATTAAACCTTACTTCAAAGAACGCAAGATCATAGTAAAAGGAGAAGAAAAAATTAAATGGGTGCGAGAATTATGTGGACATGAAAATGTTTTAGATATAAGTGATAAAGGTATACCTAATTTAGAAACTCTAAGTAAACTTTACTGTAAAGATATGTTTTCATTCAATTGTTTCAACCATATAAAGTATTGTGCATTAAGAAATGTTATATGCATTAGAAAATGGATTATAGAAAATAATGTATCGATGTCAGATATTTAAATAAATAGAAGTTAAATAAAAAAGTCTTTCAGTTTTAATAATTCCCTCACATAGTAAAATAATAAAACAACTTCAGTATCTTAAAATATCATTTAATTAAAACCACATTAAAATCTAACAATGTTACAACAGTTCGTTACATTAAAAAAAAAAAAAAAAAAATATATATATATATATACTAATTTGTTTTTTTTTTTATTTAACATTAAACTTAGCTTCAAGTAATTATTACATAATTATGTTTTATACAAACTCATCACTAAGACTTATTTATTTATTTGAAATTCTTTAACTAAGGTTTACCAAAAAAGTTTATAACCTAGCTATACTACCAATTAAATATAATAGAAGTATTTTACTTACTACATATCTTTTGTTGAATATTTTACACATAGATTTTTTTACTATTTTCTTTTTACTTAATAATTTTACAATAAATCAAGTACTTCTTACTTAATTATATGTTTTCTACAGATTACCACTAAGACTTATTTATTTCAAATAACAAACTAAGATTTACCTTAAAAATTTATAACTTTAAAATTTTAATAGTTTAACAATAAAGTAACAATTACTAAAAATAATCATCACTAGTAATTTTCCTGGAAATCTTTTTTATTAAGTTTTCAGTGAGGTCCATTATCTCATCTATAGAGTCTCGCATCACATATTGCGCACTAAGTATCACACAACCATTGTCATTGTCATTTTCACTGCACTGTGTAGTTTCTGCTGAAGATCTTGAGTATGCAGCAGCTTCGTTCTCCAAGTCCACTACTTGAATTTGTATCAGCCGTTTTCCTTTTTTTTGATCCTTGGTGATTACATATGAAGTCGACGCCACATCTCTACAGTTTCTTCGTGCTGCATCTCTTTTTTGTTTCTTCTTAAGAGCTGCTTTTTTTGCCAATGCTTCTTGTACATATTTACCGAGGCCTTCGGTAGGGCTACAGAAATTAGGATCTTGTGCGTATATGGATGGAGAATAGGTTCCACATATGTCTTGAGAATCTTCCATGATCTGCGAAAAATTAGAAACATTTATTGATTAACATAAACTATACAACATATAAATAATATTAAATGCTTAATATTAGGTAGTAATACTTACAAAGAATAAATTCTGAAGTGCAATAAGGTAGGTAGGTACTAAACAGCGGGCGGCAGTTGCTCGGTTGTGTATAGATCGGCTAACGAAGTGCTACTGACTGGACTGTGGAAGGGAACTACTGTCGTATGCATCAAAATTACTGAATTGCAAAACGTAATATAGCAGCAATCGTGGGAATGAACATGTATAGACTTGTTCTGCTGGCACCGGGTATCATATTATTGAAAAATATATAATAAGTAAAAAAACAAATATCTAGGAAGATGTATGCATTCAAATTACAGATTTGCATAACGTGACATAGTGTCAATGAACATGTTTGAACTTGTTCGGGCACCGCATCTGAGGTTTTACGTTATTGAAAATATTATAACCTACGGTAATAACATTAATATTTAGGCAGAGAGAATGTAGGATACTTAATTGTAGTTAATTTACAGTGGAAACGTCATGGTGATATTTGAAATAATACAATTTTTGTATTACTGAAAATAAGTATATTTATTTATAAAAAGCTTATCTTACTAAATAATACACTGAATACATTTATAAAAGTATTTACTATGATACAAAATATTAGATACAATGTAATAATATTAAATTTCATTAACTCATGTAATAATATTATACAAATTAAAAATCTTTTAATAAAATAAAGGTGGTTTTTGTTATGAAATCGCAATAACTATACATAAGTCTTGTAGGTTTTACATTCAAAAACAACATGCAAACTATGAAGCATATAGCATATAGCTAATCGTGTAACAATAGCATCAGTAAGTAAATGCGGCCGGGCAATCTTTTCCAACCGCTTTTAGAAAATCTTCTTTTTTTTCTAGAACAAACTAGATTTATGCCCCCATGATAAAGTGGATATTTTATCTTTAAGTATAATTCGTTTGTCATCATTTGAAGATAAGGCAACTTTGTTAACAGATTGAGTAAAAATTTCGTGTTTCAGAGACTTAAACACAACATTCTTTTTCTTTATCAACTTATTGTGCAATAACACTTTATTAAAATCTTTAAAAGTAAGAGTTTTGACTACAGGTCTCTTTACTCCTTTTGCTTTTTTTAACTCGTTATTTTCAGTTTTCACGCAATATAACTTCGATCGCAGTCCTACAAATTCAACAATAAGTTGCCCGCCTAGCTCGTCCTTAAATAACCCAGGAATCTTTTTGTTTCGACATACAATATTATACTGATTATTTTTAGTATAATTGCTAGTATCGAAGTACGACTGAAACTTTAATTTTATATCGTTATATATGTCAGGTGTCTCTATACTATACAAAAAACTGTCAGTGTCCGTATAACATAATTTTAAACGAGAACCATAAAAAGGTTTCATTGTGGAGTAGTGGAAATCATACATATGATTTTTAGATATTTCCAGAACAGCGAATCCTATATAGATAGGTTTATCCAAAGTAATTAACTCTGGTTTCATTTGCACTGCTACAAAATTTTCCGTAAAAACCGTGGAACTATGGAAATTAGGCCTCGATATCAATTGTTCGGCTGTGTAACATTTTTTTGTTTTATTTCTGGTGTCATTCCACTGATTAACCAGATGAACGTTGAGTCTTTTTTCAGTATCTTCTAATGTTTTCCCAAAAATGCTGTTATTTAATAATTTAAAGAAATCCTGTTCAAATGTAGATTTAGCCTTTTGACGTAACTCTGTGTTTAAATCTATATATGGTTTTAAAAAAGGACTTTGTTTAAATTTGATTACTCGGTGAATACGTTTTAATACTAAACCGTGTTGTAAGCACGTTTTTAAATGTACGTAATGTATTACATAATTAAATTTATCGTACAAATTAGGTATCAATTTGGGATATTTTGATCCGGGTGGTGTAAACTTCTGAGGACAAAAAGGAAGGTCATTGTGCAACTCATGTAAGTATTCCGGATATTCCAAATCAACTTCTAAAATATACCCATACTTCGAGTCATTGGGTACTTGGAGAATATTAAGTTTATCTATTTCCGTTTGACTGATTAACTCAAAATCAGAATAGGGCAAGTATGAACACATTGCATACCCATATAAATTATTACAATCAATGTAAAATAAATAGTTATCGGAGATGGACGGATTATAATTTGACAAATATTTGTTATTCGCTTTGGAATACCTAGTGGAGCATAAGCATACCCCACCACGAATGCCCTTTTGAAGCATACGTACGATTTCTAGGTTTTCAATAAGTTGTAATTTCACTTTAGTTTTAAGTAACATTGCGTCGAAACTTAGTCCTGGAGCGGTCATGTAAAATGCAGGATCTAACCTATAATTATTTTTACAAGTTAGACGAAAATTCTCAAATACATCTGCTAGTAAAATTACATCTGTTTTAAGGTATAAGTCGGTGTATTCACCGAGATTTTTCAAATGAAACGTTTTCCAAACATGTTGAGCGTGATAATAATCCGATTCAGAAATGGTGTCATTGGTCAAAGTACTATAAAAACATTCTCGCGGCGGTAACACATCTTCATCATAACAACTCCAATTCGTCATGTGTTCATAGGGATACACGCCTTTGCGTTTTATTAGATCAAAGTGCTCTTTATTTGGGAAAAAATAAGACAAATGCGCAAAGTCATTACTAGTCAAGTTACCTACAAGTTTTCCTAAACTGGTACCTAAAAATTTAAATGAATCTACAAATCTAACTGGAAAATATTCCTGAAGTTTCATATGAAAAAACTTCGTGAAAGATATATAATTTTCTTTGTTTTTGGCAATGACTTTTATTCCCCCCGGGGTATCTCCTAGTTGTCGAATAAATAAATGGCTGTCATACCCGCTTAAATTGTGAAAAAATACGGGAACAAATTTAGGTAAACAAAACTGTAGATTACAGTAAGAATGTGCCGCACCTCGATATTTGCCTGTCAAATGACAATGATCTTTGACTTTATCGTCCAATAATAACTGATCACAGAGGAAACAATTTTTACATTTATCGAAATTTTCTTGCTCTTCAGCTGATAATAACGTTATTGGAATGGTTTTTTTTAAAGTTTTGTTTATTTCTTTTACGTCTTTTTTGAGAAATTCTATGAATTTTTCAACGCAATCTTTTCCACGATACGATACGTATTTATTGCGAGAGCTATCATACGAACAGACAATATAATACGCAAAAGCGGCTGGCAAATGTTTTTCTAACACAATTGTATTTTTTGAATCTAGCCCGTCACCACTCGATTTAGGTTCTAATAAAGATTCGAAATCCGCATAAATAACGAACGGCATATCTTGCATTCTTTCGAAATGGTTAAATTGTATTACGGTTCCTTGATCCGGTAGCACAGTCCGAACACCGCTACAAATGTGAGCATCAAATGTTTCCATTTTATTAAAAAATATCATACAGTCGTCACAAAAATATATTTTTGAATGATGTTTTGTTAACTGGGGTCTTAATAATTTATTTAAATTTTTTATTAAACAATAATGTTTAAAATTACCCTTTTCTAATAGTAGTAAATTGATATGGTGTTTTTTTCTACGTTCTGTTTTGTACAGAGGACCGACAATCTGTGACTTGTTTGCTAGACCATACACGTTTATGCTAATTTTAGGATTATTTTTCTCAAAGGTTCGAATGTCCAAAAACCCTACAGGAAAAGTCATATTATCAGTATTGAGAATTTTTTCGTAGCGCGGATACGATGATATGCGATGGGCATTATTGCTTACGGGAAATAACGCAGCCATTACACTCCACAAAAAACAGAACGCATCATTATTTCGAATATTTATGCATGCGTGTCTCGATTTTAAACATTTCGGTAATTCTATAAACTGACCAGCCCTCAATGGGTTATATTTGTTAATATTGACTTCTAAGTATAAATTGCTTATAAAAGCCCAACCACTATCTCTTTCTTGAAATTCGTCAATCTTTGTTACAATAGTATCGACTGCGTTCGAATATATTTCACTAAAACAATAATTCTGATGAAATATCACGTTTTCAGTTGCGAATGATTTTATTTCACTTGTGCTGTTAAGTAAAGCAAAATCAGCAAAAAATTCAAAATTGACTTTAATAGAATGATAGGTAGCTTGTCGCGCAGATAGCAACTCCTGCACACGAGATCGGAGCCCGCGTAAAAACACAGCTGGCGGGCACGTGCTGCGATCGCTGACGTCACCGTCTCCCCCCGAGCCCGGCCGCACCCGATACGATGCAATCCGACTGCGGAATGCACTACTTACTTTTTCAATGCCACTACTTACTTCAATAGAATTATTATTTTTGTGTATTGTACTTCGTAAATGGGCTGAGAAAGCGCTACTTTTAATAGATATGTCACAAACTGTGCAATAAACTGTTCTCTTTGCCATGTCGGTTTCAGAAACTCAATATTTTATTACAAACAAACAATTAAACTAAACTGCTAAGAGGCTATGCTGTTGGAGGCTGCTAGTTTAATTATGTAGATAAGATAGTAAGCATCTGTATTTAAAACGTATTTTACCTACCTATGTTTTTAGTGACAGCATTAGTAGGTAAGTAAGAATTGTAATTAATACTAATTAATGAGGTTTACTCTCGAAGATTATTTTTTTTTTATTTTATTTATTTTATTTATTAGTTTTAAATCTTATGATACCTAATTACAAAATTAAAAAGTTAACAAAACTAACACTAAATCTGTCTTAATTTTAAAAAAGTAAAAAGAAAAACTAATATTAAAAACGACTTAAACTTAGTAGTTTAAAATTATAAGTATAAGTATAAGTATTAAAACTAAGTAGTTTTAAAAAATTTGCCCTCGCTGGTGAACTGCCGCTTACAGTCCTTTATGACCTCTGTTAGCTGAACCATTTGGGAGCATTCCGAGTCACATTGAAACTTTAAAGAGACAACCGCGTGTTCCCATCGGTCTTTAGGCTCTACCGGTAGGATGTCCCTTACGTTGTAGACTTTGAGGTCTATAAATACGTCGCCATCCAAGTCAGCGGTGCGCCGCAGCACGCCGTCCGCCACCCGGCGCGACAGCGAGGACGTTAGGGTTCCTTGTTTAGCCGCGTGCTGGGCAGCCGTTTCGTCTTCACTGTCTGAATCCAGCTGCCACCCGGTCGATTTCTTCGTTGAAGACGATATCTTTTTCGGTAGCTTCCTCTTCACTGGCAATTTTGTTTCTTTTTTCTTGATACTAGAAATAAAAAATAAAAACAAATAAGTACTCTATATAGGGGAACTGTGTTCAACTGCTGAAACTAATCTTCATAAGTTTTTAAAACTATCAACGATTTCAAAAGAAACACGTTTTTACGTAAATGTACCTATGTATATGTATCCTTATAACCAGATAATAAAGTTCAAAATTGATTGTAGAAATTGGCAGTTTTGGGTAGGTTGATCTGCCACCGTGAGTACAGCAACAATAGAATTAAAAAAAAAAAAAAATATATATATTTTTCGAACACATACTTTTTACTAGAAGTCGTTGATCCTTCGTCGTTGTCCGAGAGGAAGTGGTTGGCAAACTGCTTCTTGTTCTTGGTCTCCTTGGGGCGCTTGTACTCAGTGTCCGACCTGAAAGCCAAATGAAAATATAATTAAGTATGCATACACGGGATAATAATTAGTTAAATTTATCCGAGACAAGATAAAATTTTACTAGAAAAAATCAACCAGTCTCAGGAAGCTCGAGTGGAAATCGATCCACGACCTTTGGATTACCGGTCCAATACTCTGACCACTAAGCTACCGAGGCCGGTAAGTCTCGTTTAGCGTAGTAGGAGCAACCGAGGCGGGGTCTAACTACATAAGTATAGCATTGTAATGCTAAAATTAAAATAATAAAAATTATCCGAGACAGTTTAAAAACTTACGAACATAATTGCAATTGCGCGGATCTTCGTGGTGCTAGCGGGACTTCGGTGAGTAGCGCAGCAGCTGGCTAGGGCGAGCGGGCGGTGGCTATTGGCGGCTGGCGGTGGCTGTGGCTGGCTAGCGACGGGCAGCAATTTCGGCGCACTTGTTGTCACTTGTTTCCCGGTCAGAATTATCAAGATGGCACGGAGTCGACAAAAGATATGAACCGCATTTAGATTTACTGAAGATTAAATAGGGAATTTTACATATATCGTAAACCTTGAGGCAAAAATATTACAAAGCATACCTTAACCTACAATGGCTTAGCGTCGTAAAGGGTATTTAATAACCATACAAATTAATATTAAATAAAACAGTTTAGAATCTCAACTTTTTCTGAAACGTTTGCAAAAAATTATAAATGAAAAACAAAAGTTTCATGTTACATGATATTTCATTCGAATCTGAGAATTCGATGCACACATATTGACGATAAACATACCTGTAAGGCAGAGTTCACAATTGTGATGCTATCGCTAAGATTTGTACTTGAATAAATAATTAATGTTATTGGTGTACATATATCAGTAAATAAATAAATTATATATACGATGTTATAAGTTTCTTCTCGATTATAAAATTTTGGTACTCTACAACTTGTTATTAAATCAGTATTTACTATGGCACCACATATATTTAGTAATAATTATCTACATTATTTATTCCAAATTAATTCTACGCAAACGATGTCACGGGTACAGCTAGTTGATTTGATAAAGGTGTAAAACTATAAATACAAAAAAGTACAACATTAAAAAAAGTCATTGCATTATTGTAACACTGTTGTGTACACATCTTTATTGCCTTCACTTATAATGTATTACCAAGTAGCATAGCGGCCGGTGGCCTATACCATCAATAGATTCGATTCCCGGTGCTATTAAGTATTGAGTACTATTTGGGCTAAGGATGTTTTTTTTTTTTTTTTAGTGTTTGCTTTCGTTACTTAAGTTTTGTTTTTGTAAAGTTGACAATTATTGTAGTGTGCAACATGTATAATATGCACACTAGTGCATGTTATAATTTTAAATTTAATTTTAATCAATAAAAGCCATCCCATTGATTCGCGATTTTAGGACTCATTCATTTGTTTTATTATCTAAGTAAAAGTATCGTGTATAGTGTAGGTCGGCTATCGTCCGAATAGAATCTGCGTATTACGCAAGGGTCGCGTCGCGAGTTCGATTACCGCACCCAAATATAAGTGTGTTTTTTTTTTTTTGTTTGGTGTTTCTGATTTCCATTACACAAGTGAAGCTACTAACTTTGGGATTTGAGTATGTAGGTGTGTGATGTTGTCCAATATGTATTTACTTATAATTAACTAAATCGCTTTTGTTAATAATACAATTTAATGATAAAAAACACAAATGGAACCATAGGATAGAGCTTGTACATCAAATTTGCATAAATGCAATTTTCAAGTTCCCCTGACTTCTTGTTACTATGTACGTCAATGTACTTAAATGCTTAAATTACAATTTATTACATTTACTGCATAAAACTAGTTTTACTTTGTAGATGTAATTGGTTCTTTATATCATAAGTATTACAATTGACATTCCTATAGTCATCTATTTTTAACAACGTAACACAAGTATGGACACACACGCGTGTACGAAGAAGCTGACTTTGCATCGTTCATGGTTCACAGGTACTACAGAGTAACATAAACCATTCCCACGCTGTTAGTGTACGGTGCATGTACCTAGTGCAAGTGATGTGAAAGTTTTGGCTAAACAAACCGGAATCCTGGATAGATGGGTGACCACCCATCACTCACTGGCTTCGCAATGAAATCATCATTTTGCTGTCTAGGGGCTACCAGCCTATACGTAAAATTTTTTGTTAACATCTGTTATCGGGTATGAATGATCGATTTACCTATGCTATTTATTACGCTGATAAGTATTTGGATGCCACCAGCCCCTGGGCGACAGGCATGAGCAATCGGCCTAGATACTTTTCAACGGAATAATTGTATCTGGATGCCACCAGCCCTTGGGCGACAGGCATGAGCAATCGGCCTAGATACTTTTAATGGAATAATATCTGGATGCCACCAGCCACTGGGCGACAGGCATGAGCAATCGGCCTAGATTTTATTCCTTAGCATCAGCCACTGGGAAAAATTGAAAAATCATATTCCATCATTACCAGATCACGACAAAAACTTGCTGTTAGGTGCCACCAGCCTAGACGAAAATGAAAAATTTCATAGTGGTAGCTACTGTGCGTAATCCAAATTTAGGTTTTGGTTAGCTAATAGTGTATCATAGTGATAAAAACAGTGAATTTTGGTGACTCAATATGGAAAACCTACAATATTCCGTAAGTCTGCACAACATTTCATAAATGATTATTGGGCATCCTGGAACACTTTTTTACGACATTGCTCGAACGGCAGTGAGATCAATGGAGTGAAAAAAAAAAGTGTTCCAGGATGCCCAATAATTACCTACTCACCGGGTAAAAAAAAAAAAAAAAAAAAGGTAATATAAATTCTAAAACTATATTTTCTTTATTTAACTTAGCTTAATCAACCGCAGAACTAATAACCACTCAACTATGGGTAAATCTATCTATTGTTCGGTTTGTCAAGAGTCATTATCAAGTAAATCGTTTTCGGGGCATTTACGCAGTATTAAACATAAAAGTAATAGTGCAGTAAGTCTCGATAGTGGCATTGAAAAAATAAGTTCCGCGTTTCGTTGTCGCATAGCGTCTTATCGCATACGGGCAGAGCGCGAGCGTCTGGCTGACGGCAGCGAAATAGCTGCTACTTCGCCCACGCACTTCTTGCGTTGCATTGCCTCAAAGTTACAAACAATACTTCATTCAGCTTTATCTAATCATTTAAATATAAAAGTAAACTTTGAACTTTTTGTTAAAGTAATTTTGCCTAAAGATGATTCTACGGAAACTAAATCATTTACAACTGCAAACAATTCTTTACATTTAAACTACAGTTTTAATGATCTACTAAATAACATTTCTGTAATTATTTGTAAAAAGATAGACGAATTTCAGGAAAAGGGGAGTGGATGGTCTATGTTGGATATTTTATACCTCGAAACTAATATTAACAAATATACGCCATTGAGAGGATCATAATATCTAAAATTACCAAAAAAAATTTACTCAAAACAAGCTTGTGTAAATATAAAAAATGATGATGAATATTGTTTTGCTTGGGTTGTGATGGCGGCTTTGTACCCAGTTAAAAATAATGCTTGTCGAGTATCATCTTATCCTCACTTTAGTACAGTATTAAACTTAATTAATATGTCGTTTCCAGTTGCAAATAATGACATAAAAACATTTGAAAAAAATAATAAAAACATAAGTGTAAATATCTATGGTTTGGATAGTAAAAGTAATATTACTGGGCCGTTGTATAAAACCATTTTACGAAAAAAAAATCATATTAATATGCTTTTAGTTCAGAATGGTTCTAAGTCTCATTACTGTCTCATAAAAAACTTTCCTAAACTATTAAGAAGTCAAGTGACTAAACATCACAGTAAGCTTTATTTTTGTGATGATTGCTTGTTGTTTTTTAAGTCTAATCTAAAATATAAAAATCACTCTTGCGGTGGAGTCGCAACTATTTTGCCCGAAAAAGGTACTTTGGTTCAATTTAGAATTTTCATTGTAAGCAATTCATACCTTATGTAATATATGCAGACTTTGAAACATTATTACAACCGTGCTGTTATACGAGAAACTCACAAAGGGTTTTTAAAAAAGATTTATTAATATTAAACGCGAGTGTGTTGTACAAAGGTTGCCGGTTGACTGGTCGGCCAGTCTTCCAGTTCTAACTACGTAATATTCTAATGATACAATGTTGCAGAGAGGGCTGACAAAGCATTCTTTGTCAGCACAACCCTTTACAAATCACGGATATAACAACCCCCCCTTTAAGAGGAAACTTACAGAAGGTGAGTTTCCGTAAAACTACGTTACTCGCAATCGAGGCAATATTGTGATATCCGCAACAGGTTCAGGTTCGTCTAAAGGTTTTTTATAACATAAATATTTCCGTTTTTTAGACAATTTTAAAATTATGTAACATAATATTATTAGACATACAATAAATGACAATATGCTAAAGATTGGAAAACTAATATGATTAGAGAGGTTTGGTTTTTCTAAAGTTTGTAAAGAATCTATAATTTGATCAGAGTTGTCTTTAAAAGATTTTAAATTATTTAAATTTACAGTTTTAATCTTAGAACTTGGAATATTGATTGTGATTTCTTTAAAACGGTTAATATTACAGCAGCTATCATTTATAATATTGAATTCTGAATATATATATGGTATAGTTATACTAGGATTTGCATTTCTTACTAATTTAACATTTTTATGGAAAGCTATACATTCTGTTGGCATGTTAAGTACACCTGTACCTGATATTGTAAAGTCGGAGATTACATTGTTGCATTCTATAGAAAGTTTTGTAGGTTTTGATTGGACAAAAATCCCATTATTATTATTTAATTTATGCCAAATATCTATATCTCCAGAAATTAATTTAACAGGACAGTTTTCTGGGAGAGAATGCAAAGCTTTTGTGATTATTTCTATTTCACATGAAGGATTAGCAAAGACTGCGTATATATCTGTTATTTGACAAAGGTAAGTTTCTCTAGGTATAATTTTACAATGATTAAAGTCTTTGAGATAGGTGTACGAGGATTTATCTCTACTTACAGCTAAATATTGTTCAGAAGGTAATATCATCACAAAAGAATTAGGACTATCACTAATATGTGGAGTTGGTAACGGAATATTTTTATAAACATTATAATCTGAAAGACTTACAAGAGGTATTTTTACAATAAACATTAACTTATTATTTAAGTAGTAACATACTAGATCCGCTACATTGATCAACTTATGAATATTACTTAAATCTAAACTTACAGGAAAGTCCTTATATTTAGGCACAATTTTTAGGTTGCTAGTGATATCATTATACATTTGGTTTGGTGTAAGTATTGACGGATGTAAGATATTACTTTTTACAAAAAGAATTGAATTTAATAGATCTTCAATTTTAAAGGAAATTGTTAACAAATTTGATTGTAATATATTAGAAATAACATTAAGTTTGGTCTTAAAGCTAACAACATTTATAACATCTGATACATTTTTAATTGAATAGGATAAATTGTCGATGACGTCATTCAATTTGGCCTGATTAATATTTATTTCGTGTAAAGAATCATTAATTTTAGAAATTGCAGTTTGTGAAACCATTATACTCTTTGTAATAGATTCTGCTAGCTTTTTGTCATTATTATATAAAACTTGGATTGCGTCATCATAACTTTTCGCATCGTCTTCATCTAATGTTCCAAATATGTGTTTAAATACGGTACCAACACCAGAGAACCAAGCAGATCTCTTAGAGATACCAGTAGAGATAATATGAGAAATTGATTCGAAATCTCGCAAAATATCATCATATAACACATGTAGAGGTTGTAATATATTTTGACATTGTGAATAATCAATTTCGTTACTTTCGCGACAATAGAATTGAACATTATCAAACACATTTTTAATATTTTCTATATGTGATTTTATTGGAGAAACGTCTACGGGAATAACAATATGAAAATAGTCATTCATAATCCTCAGTGTGCCGACAGGGTCAAATAGTATACCAGGGCTTTTAGTGATATATTCTATATACTGATGTTCTTTACTGGCTAGGATGCCATTACAAAATGATGCGGCCATCCTGTAATATAAGAATAATGATAATGGTTAAAGTAGTAATAAAAGGTAAGTAATACCTAAAAGGAATAATAATAAAGAGATAGTAAAACAAATCTATGATTTTTATCTAAAATATTATAATTAAGTAAAGTAAATTATTTGTATAAAAGTATAATCTTATTTTTTTTGTATAAAACAGTAAAATTAGTTTTCAAAAGCTGGTTTGACTTCATCGTAATGATGTTTTACATGACGTCTATTTATAAGGAGTGTGAGGGAATTATTCCCATGAATTTTAATAATTTTATATGGACCTTTCCATAAAGGCGAAAGGGCTTTGCGAAGTCTTAAATGATTTTTTAAATAGACATATTCTCCTGCTTTATACTTTACTGGTCGAGAGTGTTTATCATAATAGGTTTTAGACCTTTCTTTGGAAGCATTTATATTTTCGACTGCTTTTTCGCGAGATATTTAAACGATGTTGTAACATTTTAATGTATTCAGGGTAAGTGACGTCAGAACGTGAATCAAATATGCTATCCGGAATGTACGGTTTATGACCGAAGACAAGTTCATATGGAGTGAACTGTGTAGTTGTATGAATGTTGCTATTATAAGTCAACATGGCTGTGTATACGAATTTATGCCAATTAGTTTGATTTTCGTTCACATATGATTTCAAATATTCTTTGAGAGTTGAATGGCTTCGTTCTAAAGCACCTTGAGTTTGGGGATGATAAGGTGAAGACCATATTTGCTTTATTTTTAAAAATTCACAGGTTCTTTTAAATAGATCGGCTGTGAAATTTGTACCCTGATCAGTTAATATGGATTTGGGAATGCCGAATAATGATATAAAATGTACTAAGCATTCACATGTCTCTTCTGCTGTAGCATTTGAAATAGGATAGGCAATTGAAAATTTTGTTAAATCGTCTTGAAGAGTAAGTATAAATTTTAATTTCTGGAGCCTGGCTTCTGGTAATGGGCCTACGATATCGAGACTAATTCTTTCGAATGGTCGTGTAGAATTAGTTGTTATTTGCATGGGATATCTGTTGATTTTTCTAAGTGGTCTGTTAGTTTGACACAGTTTACAATTTTTTACATAGTTTTCAATATCTGTACGCATATTCTTCCAGTAATAGCGTTCTTTTATTCTATTATACATTCTATTTGAACCTAGATGTCCTGCTACTGGAATATCATGGTTTTCTTTCATGATTTTTGAAATTTCAGTTGGCACAGGATATATAATAGTGTTATGATGTATGTTTATTATTGTATTTGTATTATTAAACAGGTACATGAGCATACCATATATTTTTACAAAAGAAAGTTGTTGAAAAGGATTTTTAAAGTCAGATATTGCAATTTCGTTTATCTCGCCCTTAAGTAAGATATCGTCGCGTGCACTCTTGAGTGATTTAAATATTTCAGGATATGTGCAGTTGTCAAAGTAATAATGTTTTATAAATAGGAAGTAATAAACTTTATCCTTAATTTCTACCCTTTGGAAAGAATTAAGTTCACGCTCGTCGTTGAGAATTTCAGAAGGATCATCTGTTGTTGCGAGAATATCTTGGACATAAGGATTTGATTCGTCAAAGTCAATTGAAATAGGGATTAGAATAGTTTTAGAGCTACTTTTAAGGAGACTTTCATTATGTTCTTTTATGTAAGTATTAAATATTACATCTTTGTTCGTAAATGATTTTAAGAAATTGTTATAGTCGTCATTATGACGATTTTCTTTATTTGTTTCAGGATCAAGATTAGAATTTGAAGGATTTTGTTGTTCTTGAGGTAAGTTGGAAATTGAAGGAATTGTATTTTCAGGATCATATACATGGATTGGAATATCGTCATTATCTAGAAGAGATATAGAAGGTAAGTCATTACTATCTAAATCGAGGGGACTCGAAGGAAGGCGAATATCTAAGTCCTCTATTGTTATAGGACTGAACGGGAGAGAATCATCTGGATTTAATACAGGTTGTGGATTTTCGAGAACGTCATTATCAGGTTGAGATGGACTTTCAACAGGCTTTGAATAATTATTATTTTTAGGAAGAACAGGATTGACTGGATATCGACATAATGCATCGGCATTGCTATTTATTTTACCCTTTTTAAATTCTATTTCATAATCGAACTCTTCGAGTTTTAATCGCCACCTTATAAGTTTGGATCCTGGATCCTTGTGATTGAATAACCATTTAAGTGGTCGGTGATCAGCAGTGGTCGGAGTAGGTATATTGAATTAAGGTCACTGACATCAAACGTATATGTTAATATGGATACTCCTCCGAGTTTCCGGATTATTATGATAAAAATACCGAAACATCGAAATTATTACATGAAACTAGTTAAAAATGTATCAATACTCTCAACGCTATGCTGCTAGTGGCGTAGATGACCAGAATTTAATAGTAAAAAATGACTGGTGTGTAAAAACCTTGTTGTAGTAAAAGTGTTGGAGTAAAAGCCTAAGCATGTATAAAATGATATAATAATAATATTCATTTCAACACACGACATCCGGCAAACAGGGTCTTTTGTCCTCTTATCTCTATGCTCAACGCATCTGACCAATTAGAATCAAGTATCCAGGATGACTCATTGACTGTTTGTTCGAAAACAATGCGCTCGCACCGACATCCAGACCAAGTGGCTCACTCACTTATTTCGGTTCGTGGAGTGCGCTTATTTTATGTGTTGTGAATATCTTGACTTGACCCTGGCTTGTTTACTGTCTTCTGAAATCTACTTAAAACGACGAATTTGGCTTATAACTACGGACATCGATTTATTACTCTTGGATTGGGCCCATTTGAAGTTGTTTTTGTACGGGTAAGTTTTAATTATTTTCACTATTTAAGAAGGTTTTAGAACTTGGAAACAGTTAAAAAAATCACTTTATAGCAATCATCACAGCGCATGAGAGTCCGGTACGCACACCGCAGGGCTATCACCGCTTCAGTTAAAAAAAACACTTTATATGAAACAGAATTTCATTATCGACTTTACAGTTGTGTATGTATATATTGTAAATTTAAATCATTGTTTTAGGTGAGATATAAATAAATATGGCAAAGGTCAAGGCTGAAACAGTGCAAAAGTGGTTATTGCACTATCCTGAGCTACTTTACGATAACGCTAGTGGCACTATATACTGTACAAAGTGTGAAAGTCATTTGAAAGCTGTGAATAGAGGCAACATTACCAAACACATTGAAGGCGCTGTACATCAAGGAAAATTTAAGAGACCGCAAGAGGAATTTTACTTCGACCTCATTAAGTTCCTGATTCTATGCAATATTCCTTGGTCGCAAATGAAAAATCCAGCGTTCAAAGAGTTTTTTCAGAAATATATGTGCAGTACTTGTTGTTGCGTTTGTACCAATCGTAAAGTGGTTGACGAATCACAGTTACGAAAAGTTTATTTGGAGGAGTTTTATAGGAATAAAATCAATTCGATTTATGAAACTAATAAAAATGAGAAACTATGGATATCGCTGGATGAGACAACAGACATTTTTGGTCGATACATAGTCAATTTCCTAATAAAACCATTGCATCCTAGTAATAGTGCAGGCCGGCCTTATTTGATTGCTTGTAAAATGCTAACAGCAGTAAATGGACAAACAATAACACAATTTGTACTGCAATGTCTAGAAAATTTATGGCAAAACACTTTTGAAGCGAAAGTTGACAATATTTTAATGCTTTGCACTGACAGTGTAGCGTACATGCTATCTGCAGGGCGAAATTTAAAACATTACTTACCTGAAATGAAGCATGTGACATGTTTGGCGCACGCTCTTCATCGTGTAAGTGAGCAGATAAGGTCAGAATACAACGATGTTGATATTCTTATATCAAATGTTAAAAAAGTATTTTTAAAGGCTCCTAGTAGGGTAAACATTTTAAAAGAAAAATATCCTGACTTACCGTTGCCTCCGCAACCAGTCATTACCAGATGGGGTACTTGGTTACAGGCAGCATCTTACTACGCTCAACATTTAGATAAAATAAAAGAAGTTTTATCCTGCTTGAGCAGTTCTGATGCTATAGCCATACGAAACGCAAAAAACATTTTGGAAAAACAAAATTTAGAAAATGATTTAAAATATATTGAAGAAAATTACACTATTATACTACTAGCCCTAAAAGAGTTACAAAAACAAAATTTATCTCTAGCTGATTCACTTTTAGTATTTGATCAAGTAAGGGCTACGCTTAACGAGTGCAATAATGAGAATATAAAAAATAAAATAGAATCAGTTATGGAACGAAATCCAGATTTAGATACAATTAGAGAATACAGCGAGAGTATTGAAAAAAGCGTAGCAAATAATCAGAAACTTTATTTCAAATTCGCTCCATTGACATCTACAGATGTTGAACGATCATTTTCCACTTACAAATGGATCTTAGATGTTAAAAGAAATAGCTTAAAATTAGAAAATATTGAAAAAATTATAGTTATTTATTTTAATTGTATAGAGACAGAAAATCAAAATGTAGAACTTGTAACCGATGAGGATTAAAAATAATTATTTTTAATAAAACTGTAATAATGATTATTTGTATTAACAATAAACAATTTTGTTTGCTTACATATGGTTTTTTATTTTATTACTCTATTTACCAAATTTTTGGAAACTCCGGTACATTCCGGAAGAAATGCATGTCCATGTTATGATATCATGACGCAAGTATCTAAAATCAATATACCTACTCCGACCACTGGTGATCAGTAACTATAGTAAATTGGCGGCCATAAAGATATGGTCTAAAAGTTTTGGTACCAAAGATAATTGCTAGGCATTCTTTCTCAGTTGTGCTGTAGTTACTTTCGGCTTTATTTAAAGTTCGTGACGCATATGCAATAGGCCTATCATTACCTATAGGGCCTTGTGAGAGAATGGCTGAGATAGCAAAATTAGAAGCGTCGCAAGTTAAAACAAAGGGTTTTGTGAAATCTGGGTAAGCCAAAATAGGAGCGGAAATTAAACAAGTTTTTAATTGTTCAAAGGCTAACTGGTGTTCGTTTTGCCAATGAAAAGTGACGTCTTTCTTCAAAAGGTTTGTAAGAGGTTTAGCGATTTTGGATAGGTTTGGTATGAAACGACGATAATAGGATACTAAGCCTAGGAAGGATTTTATGTCCTTGGGACATTTTGGTTGAGGAAACATTTGAACGGCTTTAGTCTTTTCTGGATTAGGTTTTACTCCGTGATCGGTTATGATGTGACCAAGGTAAGATACTTCTTTACGAAGAAATTCACATTTATCAGGCTGAAGCTTTAAGTTAAAATGCCTGAGTCTGTCGAAGACGTTAGAAAGGGATTTTATGTGGGAATCAAGGTCGTATGAATAGATCACGATATCGTCTAGATATACGAAGCATTGTATGCCTTGTAGGCCTGAAAGAGCCGAATTCATTAACCTCTGGAAGGTAGAAGGTGTATTTTTAAGGCCAAATGGCATTCGAGTAAATTCGAAGTGTCCTTGTGGGACAGAAAAGGCTGTTTTAGGTGCATCGCGTTCAGACATTTTAATCTGATGAAAGCCAGATGCAAGGTCAAGTGTACTGAAGTACTTACATTTACCTAACTGATCTAAAATTTCTGATATATTGGGAATTGGATAGGAATCACCTATTGTGATATCATTTAGACGACGGTAGTCAATGACTACTCGCCATTTACGTTGGCCAGAAGCATCTGCCTTCTTGGGTACCACCCATATAGGAGAAGACCAAGGTGACATTGAAGTTTTAATAATTCCTTCATCAAGCATCTTATTTATTTGGGTATGTACTTCTTGTTTGTGTACATCAGGAAATCGATAAGATTTGGTATTGATAGGATCAGAAGAAGATGAAGATATTTCGTGTTGTATAGCGTCGGTATATGAGAGGTGTTCGTTAGGACGGTGAAAAATATCGGAGAATGTAGAACAGAGTTCATATAAAGCATCTGTTTCTTCGCGATTTAAATGAGACTCGCAAAAGGTCGAGAATTTGATTAGTTCGGTCTAGAACGTTATTTGAATTGTCGTAAGGATGTATAGTATTAATAATTTGACACTTGTTGTTTTTATCTAATGGCGATATTTTTAACTTTAAATTGGAACCTATGGTCAAAGGCGATTCGGAAATATTGACGACAGAAATGTTCATTCTTTGATTTGATTTTACTTTTACAACGCAATTGGCTATAAGGAGTGATTCAATAGGATTTTGATCTATGATAAGTCCTTCTTTTATTTCAGGATTTAGTACTGAACATTCTATGATTGTTTCTGTTCGAGGTGCAATGGTATAAATGGGTTCATTAAATTTAAGTTTAAGTTTTTCTTTATCAATTATTAGTAAATCCTTTTCGAAATCAATTTTACTGTGAGATTCAGATAAAAAGTCATTTCCTATGATTCCATCATATGGAAAGTCTAAGCCGGCGACGAGATGAAATTGATGACTTAATGAATCGAATTCTACAAGAATAGAACCTTGTGACTGCATAGGATTAATTGTTGATCCTATTCCAGTAAAGGTTGCAAAGTTTTCTATTATTTTGTTAGGCATTTTTTCTACAGAACATAATTGAATTAAGCTTATAGATGCTCCGCTGTCGACTAGAAGTGTTAAAGGCTTAGAGGATACTGATGTCTGGACTTCGATAAAAGGTAAGTATTTTCTTATTGGATTTGTAGTAATATTGTATATGCTAACTTTCTCTTTTTCTTTTTCAGGTATGCTGCGAGGAGTAGAAAGAGAATATTCAGACGTTGATATCTTGTCATTATTAGGTAAAGTAATGGAAATAGATTTTTTGACACCACTATGAATTTGGGGCTGATTACCCTGTTTGTTAGTGGGCTGTTTAGAATTAGTAAGATCTCTACCAAAAGTTTGGGGCTGATTACCCTGTTTGTAGGTAGTATTTGAATTAGTAAGATCTCTACCAAAAGTTTGGGGCTGGTTACCCTGTTTGTAGGTAGGATTTGAATTAGTAAGATCTCTACCAAAAGTTTGGGGCTGGTTACCCTGTTTGTAGGTAGGATTTGAATAAGTAAGATCTCTACCAAAAGTTTGGGGCTGGTTACCCTGTTTGTAGGTAGGATTTGAATTAGTAATAGAATTAGATATAGAATGAATTAGAAAATTAGATCTGGTATCGATTTTAGCGCTTAAATTTCTCGCACGGTACCGGACGGGAAATCTTGCCCGTTTAAATGATTGTCTGTTTCATCAGTACCTTGTTCTTCTGAGTTAACGACATGAATAGGCTGATTACGACTTTGAAAGTTAAAATTAGGCGAAGGACGATTATTTTGGTTAAAATTGTTTTGGTTATTATTAAAGCGTCTATTATTATATTCGCGTTTACGACAACGCTCTATTGTGTGCCCTGGAATTTGGCAGTATCGACACACTGGCGGATTATATCTGGAAGTAGAAGGCATAACATTTTCATGATTAATTTGATTAGTAAAATTCGTGCCACGCTGTGTAAATGATCGATTATGATTGAAGTTCGGCGATTGTCTATTAGGTCGCCACTGATTTTGAGAAAAGCTAGTATTAGTCTTGCGAAGAGTAGATTGAATGATTTTTTCTTCCGACAAGGCAGAATTGATTGCGTCATTTAACGTCTCTGGATCGCGGCATCGAACTACTGTTGACAGTCTGGGGCTCAAACCCAAAATAAAAGTATGCAGAGCTAGGTTTTGCATAGCAGCGACACGGCCTGCCAGTTCGGCTTTCTTTTTAGTTGGAATAGATATGTTGATTTCAGTTAATAATTTGGACAGGCATGATTCTATCCGAAGCGCGAACTGATTGACTGTCTCGTTAAACAACTGATGACACGCTTGAAGGTCTGAGAGCAGTGCGGCGTAGTGTTTTCGTTCACCGAATTGCGATTTTAAGAAATCCTCTAATTGTTGGTATGTTTCGAATTCTTTTATGGAACAAGCGGTTTCTGCTCGTCCCTCGAGTTGCGAAATAATATATTTTAAAAGAATATCTTGCTGCTGTGTAGCAGCAAGATTAATTGCATTTCTGCAATTGTTAATGAATGCATTTAAATTTTCTCGGTTACCATCGAACTTCTTAATAAATTTACAGAGGATATTTAAGTCTATTTCTCTAGCCGGTTGCGTCATGCTTTGTTCGTCTTTGGGCATCGCTATTCGTTAATATAAACAAGCGATAAGACGCCGGACGCGGACCGCGGGCGATAACGCTACACTGATCTCAGATTGAAACAAAGGATTAATAACTTAATGAATAACTATTTTTAGAACAATGGAAAAAATGTTTTAAGCTTAACTGAACTCTTAAAACGAATTTAGTTTTATGCACTTTCACTTTTATATTCACTTGACTTCATAGACACAGATGTAGAATAGTTTTCACTTACAGGAACGTAGCGATGATGGTGATCTGGCTCACGATTACCAGGTTGCAGGTCTCTGGATACAGCAGGAAGTAGTAGTCGATTGACAATAAATCGTAATTAGCACAAAATAGTATATTTGATAACTGGATATGGAAGTAGATCGCGTTCACTGGAATCAGCTCGGATGGGTGACCGTTTTGTTGAGGTCACTGAAAATGGTTCGGATGGGTGACCGTTTTTTGGAGATGAGTTACCCGGTTTCAAGAAATCACTTGTTGAGACACTCGCGTAACTGGACTCACTTTCACGGAACTGAGGCGAACCCTTGGATCTTCAAAGATCCCTTTACGCTGCCACCAATGTTATACGAGAAACTCACAAAGGGTTTTTAAAAAAGATTTATTAATATTAAACGCGAGTGTGTTGTACAAAGGTTGCCGGTTGACTGGTCGGCCAGTCTTCCAGTTCTAACTACGTAATATTCTAATGATACAATGTACAGAGAGGGCTGACAAAGCATTCTTTGTCAGCACAACCCTTTACAAATCACGGATATAACAGTGCGTTGAAAGTCAAAGTAAACACACAGCTAACATTCAACGGCACATTCCCGCTGCGTTTGCGTATTATATTGTTTGTAATTATGATAGCTCTCTAAACCGCCTAGTAAAGTATCGCGGTCCTGATTGTGCATTCAAATTTGTTACTTATTTACAGAAAGACGTGAAAAGAATTTATGATATTATTCAGTCGGCTTCAGAGAATCCAGTGCCTATAATTTTTAGTAATATTGACTCGCGTGCTTTTGATCGCGCAGACTATTGTTATTTATGTTCAAATTTATTAGTCGTAGATAAAGTGAGAGATCACTGTCACTTCACAGGTGTTTACAGAGGCGCAGCTCATTCATACTGTAATCTTAAATTTCAGATTCCTAAATTTATCCCCATTTTCTTTCATAATTTGTCGGGTTACGATTGCCATTTGTTTATTTGGGAATTAAACACAATATCAGGCTCAATCAAAGTTATTCCGAAAAGCAAAGAAAATTATATTTCTTTTACTAAGTTTATTCCACTTTCAGATAAAACTTTCGTTGCAGTACGTTTTGTCGATTCTTTTAAATTTTTAGGGACAAGCTTAGACCAGTTAGCTAAAAGTCTTAACCCTAATGACTTTATACATTTACGTAAAAATTGCGATAGTGAACGAAAATGTTCATTGTTGCGTCGCAAGGGTATATATCCATATGAATATATGTCTGCTTGGGAGGTATATGAAGAAACTAGTTTGCCGCCGATAGAAAAATTTTACAGTAGTCTTACGAGTGAATCAATTAGCTTAACTGATTACCAACATGCCTTAACCGTATGGAAAACTTTTGACATACAAAATTTAGGAGAGTATACAGATTTATATGTAAAAAATGATGTTTTATTATTAGCCGATATATTCGAAAAGTTCCGCTTAACTTGCAAAAAAAATTATGATTTAGATCCGGCTTTTTATATTACAGCAACAAGCCTAAGCTTCGATGCAATGCTTTTAAAAACTAAAATAAAGTTGGAACTTTTATCTGACTTGGAAATAATTCGTATGATACAAAAGGGTATTCGAGGAGGCATTTGTTTATGTTCAAAAAGGTACGCTCAATCAAATAACAAATATCAGCCTGATTTTGATTCATCTCAATCTAATAGTTATTTAATGTACTTGGACTGTAATAACTTATATGGTTACGCTATGTGTAGCTATTTGCCCTATGCGGACTTTAGATTACTTGATGAGGAGGAATGTAGTCAGCTTAAGCAATTTGGTCGCTGTCAGTAAGAACTGATTGGTGTTGCGGCGCGTGTTACGGCTTAAGCCCGCGGTAGAAATCGTGCGGCCTGCGGTTCGATCCTGTGGAGGAAGAATTATTTTGGAAGTTTTATTTTCAACATTTATTTCAAACTTTTGAGAAGTCTGGTATTTGGGCGTTTATTGTTACACAGGCGCATAACTGACTGAGGCCTAAGGTACGATGGCAAAGAAATGTACAGAGTGTAATAAAAATATTATTGATAGACAGTTTCTCACCTGCTCTAAATGCAAAAATACATATCATCTTAAGTGCACTACTACATCAGAGAAACTATTTTATTTAATGAAACAAACGAAAAGTGATAAATGGACATGTAAGAAGTGTATATGTGAACTTCAACGTGAACTACAACAGTCAAGCAATTCCTTATCTGAATCGTCGGTTTGCACGAATATTACATCTACGCCTATAACATTTGTTACTAATCGTTTGAAAAAGAAAATAGATATTTCTACAAGAAAATCCAATGAATCACTTAATTTGGATGATTCAGATGATAGCTATTACTGCCCTGACTTAGAAACGACTCAATCCAATAGAAGCTGTCCAGAGGCTGGATACAATTCAAAAGAAGATATAGATGAATTAAAAATGAAAATTGTGGAACTAGAGGTAAGACTGAAATCAGCGGATCTGGAAATTGAAAATTTGTTATCAGAAAATAGTTCTCTTAAAAAACAAGTAATGATTTATGAAAGAAAAACTAGCCATTTATCGCAAATATGTCGGTCAACACCTAAAAAAGATAGAAATAAAAAAGTTGTCGGAGAAAAAGGACAGAATAGTCTCTTCACAGATAATTCGGCACCAAACCAAACAACTAATGAAAACTCTCAATCAAGCAATGTAACAAGTGAAATTCAACCTCAACAATCATCGGTAACGTGTCTTCCGGAAACAAACCTAGTAAATATGGAAAATACTGAGAAATACGTGGAATCGACATGTGAAGTGCCTGTTACCAGCAGCAACACGGTGTCTAGAAACATCACAAGTACTCATTTAAAAAACAGAGTCATGATTATAAGCGACCAAAATGGCAAAGGTATTTGTAATATCCTGCAAAAATTGCTTGGTACTGAATATCATGTAACCGCTTTAATAAAACCGAATGCTCAAATAGATCAAATTTTGAAATCTTGCAATGTTTTATGTAAAGATTTTACTACCTCTGATTATGTTATTGTTATGGCGGGATCAAATGACCGAAACCCACATGGATTTCGATCGTTTCTTTATTATTATATGTCACTACTCTCAAACACAAATGTATTGATTCCCGAAATAAATGAAAATGATGTTTTGAATGTACACAAGCAGAATGAAGAAATACGTCTGGTGTGTTCTCAATTTCATTATACAAGATTTGTACCTTTAGATAATTATGATTCAATAATTGATTATAAACTATTCACGTGTAGACTATTATTAAGGGAAATACTTGCAATTGCCTATACAAATAATCTATTAAACTACAAAAAAGACAAAAGTCTAAAAATATGTAATAAAATAAAAATAACAGTACAAAAGCAAATTACTGAATATTTTAATATTAAACCTGCGAAAAGAAGGAAATTATCAAAGATATAAAAATAACGCGCAAATCACAGCATAGAATAACAGATTTTTTTAAACAAACAAAATATGTACAAGCTAGGCATTCGACGAGACAAAATATAGCGAATAATGATCAAAAGTTTTTTCGTTGCTAAGGATAAAAATTGTCTTAACTTATTTCATTCAAATACGCAAGGTATAAAATCGAAACGTGATCAATTGGAAATATTATTGCATGAAAAAGATATACATATATGTTGTTTTAGTGAGACTTTCTTAAAAAATTATGAAGTTGACACTTTTCAAATCGAGGGATATAAGAAGGTAACTCATTTTTGTCGGAAACGTAAATCGAAGGGTGGAGTAATAATATTTTCTAAATACTCTATTGATTGCTGCGAACTGCAATGGATATCAAAAATGTCTATTGAATGTCACTTTGAATGCTGCGGTATTGTATTGAGCGGTTTAAATTATTTAATATTATGCGTCTATAGAACACCGAACAGTGATTTAACCATATTCTTAAATAATATGGAATATCTACTGAATAAGGTTATGGTAAGGACACGAAATAGATACAATAATATATTTATATTAGGAGATTTTAACGTAGATATACTGGTAAAGAATTGTAAAACGGAATCATTCTTAAACATGTTTGAATCATATAAATTGTTTCCAGCCATTTTAACACCTACCAGAATCACCACTCACTCTCAAACATGTATTGATAATATAATCACCAATAAGAAACAATTTAAAGCTAATGTATTACATATTGGTTTATCAGATCACTCATCTCAAATGATTTCAATTCCGTCAAGTCGCGGTTTTAATGAAAAATATTGGTATATTTACAAAAGAAATCCAGATGCTTACTTGGAAATATTCGTTAAATACCTCTCACAAACCAATTTCAAAGATGTTTATTCTCATACTAACCCTAACCAGGCGTATAAAGCATTTATAGATAAATTTAAACTTATTTTTGAACTTTGTGTTCCTGTCAAGAAAATTAAAATAACCTATAAGAAAGCCCCTAATTGGAAAACTAAAGGTATACTTACAGCCAGTAGAACTAAGAGACGATTATATTTACAAAATAGAAACATGAATTGCTTAGCTACAAAAAATAAATACAAAAAATACTGTAAAATTATGAAATCAGTTATAAGACAATCTAAAAGGAACACAAATTTAAATTATATAAATGAATGTGATAATAAAAGCAAGGCTACATGGCAAATTATAAAACAAAATACAACAAAATCAAATAGCATAAAAGAAACAATAGAAAATATAATAAAAGATGACATTTTAATTGACAATCCACTAGATATAGCTGAATTAATGAATAACTATTTTATAAATTTAAATAATCCATTACAGAATAAAAATCATATTTTGTACCAACCAGTAAGTCGATCAAATATTAATAGCATTTTTATGACCCCAGTAACAATTGCGGAATTAAAGACAATCTTAAAACAATTAAAAAATAATAAAAGTGTAGGTCATGATAATATTCCAATGACTTTAATAAAATCAAGTATACAATTTATAGTTGAACCTTTATTGTACATTATAAATTTGTCAATAGAAACAGGTATATTCCCGGATGACTTAAAAAAAGGGCTTATAAAACCTCTCTTTAAAAAAGGTAATAAGAGTGATATGAACAATTATAGGCCAATTGCATTACTATCAAATTTTTCCAAAATTTTTGAAAAAGTTATTTTTAATAGGATTACATCATTTGTGAACAAAAATAACATAATTCATTCGAATCAATTTGGTTTTCAAAAAGGAAAAAATACGACATTGGCTATATTTAAAATTTTAAAGCAAGTTTGGGCAGATATAGATAAAAAGAAGACATGCATAGGCCTTTTTTTAGATTTATCAAAGGCTTTTGATTGTGTTGTACATAAAATATTGTTTAAGCAGCTAGAACATATAGGAATTCGCGGCATAGCGCTGAAACTAATTGAATCTTATTTGGCACATAGGTCTCAAGCGACAATTTTAGATTCTTTTGATAAAACAACAAAAACAATAATAAGTGTCCAATCAAATTTTGAAGAAAATGTCTTAGGTGTTCCTCAAGGAAGCGTGTTGGGACCATTGTTGTTTTTGACTTACATCAATGACCTTCCACTAATTATTAGTCATACTTGTGTCATGTTTGCTGACGATGCTACAGTATTCATATCAAATGAGAATATAGAGGATAGGGTTTTTGTTGGTGAAATTAATAAAACATTCCAAATTATCGATAGTTGGCTGACTTCAATTAATTTAAAAGTAAATCTAGATAAAACAAAGCTAATAGAGTTTAGGAACTATAAGAAAACCCCTTTTGATTTTAAAGTTAGGATTGACAACAAAGAGATTGAGAAAGTACCAGATATAAAATTTCTAGGTGTTACTATTGACACCCATATGAATTGGAAGTCGCACATTGATAACATAAATAAAAGGCTCTCTAGTAGTTGTTATGCAATATCGATCTTGATGAACGTAGCCTCAATCAATGTAGCAAAAAATGCATATTATGGATACGTCTATCCTCTTTTGACGTATGGAATAATATTCTGGGGTAACTCAGTAAATAGTCAATCCACCTTTATAATACAAAAAAAATGCCTCAGAATTATGTATAATATTAAAAATTGTGGATCATTAAGAAATACTTTTAAAGATTTCAAATATCTAACTCTGATGTGTATTTATATTCTAGAAATTTGTGTATTTGTAAAGGAGAATAAAAAATATTTTTGTCCAAAAAATCAATCCAAAAAGAATATACGCTCACAATATGCTTATGATGTGTGTATCATAAAACATTATAGTTATATTTATGGCAAAAGTACCGTGATTATGGGGATAAAAATTTTTAGTCATTTACCGCTTCATATCAAATGTGTTGAAAACCCCTATTTTAAAAGAACTCTAAAAGAGTGGTTAATCGAAAAATGTTTTTATAATTTGGATGAATTTTTTAACTATTTTTAGTTTTATATTAATTATTAATATTTTACAATTTTATATCCTGACATGCGAAATGGTTTTATTGTTATTTTTTTAATATTTTGTTTGAATGCATTATTTTTAATTTAAATTTATGATTATTAAAAATTATTATTATTTTATACAATTCTATTTGCTGATATGTGAAATGATTATTTTGTAATTTAAGGCAGCCGCCCGGAATGCGGAAGATGCGTGGTTCGATTCCCGCCTGAGGTTGTCGTCTTTTTTCAGTGTTTGAAATTTTACTTAAGTATATTTAAGCGTTAATAGGACGCTAAAATATAAATCATTAATGAATATGGTTTAAATGTATTGAATTTTGTAATTATTTTTTTTTAAATGGCATTTGTTTAATATTGTACGTCCGAAATGGACAGACTGTTGACACCATTTTAATTGTAACAACCAATGCACACAGTTATGACAATAAATTTTATCTTATCTTATCTTATCTTATCTTAACATACTGAGCATTCCTAATGAAAATGAATATGGATACATTTTAGAAGTAGATTTAGAATATCCAGAGAGTTTACATGACTTACACAATGACCTTCCATTTTGCGCCCAAAATTTTGTTCCACCGGGTTCGAAACATAAAAAACTGATACCTAATTTATTCGATAAATATGAATATGTCATACATTACGTTCATTTGAAAATGTGTTTGAATCATGGATTACGCCTTAAACGAATTCGCAGAGCAATAACATTTAAGCAGAGTCAGTTCTTAAAACAATATATTGATTTAAATACGGAGTTAAGACAAAAATCTAACTCTGCTTTTGAGCAAGACTTTTTTAAATTGTTAAATAACAGTATTTTTGGAAAAACATTAGAAGATACAGAGCGCAGAGTCGATGTAAAACTTGTTAATGCATGGCATGACGATCGCAATAAAACAAACAAGTACTATTCCGCCGAACAACTGATAGCTCGCCCTAACTTCCATAGCGTAGCAGTGTTTGATGAAAACTTTGTAGCTATTCAATTAAAACGAGAAAAAGTAATATTGAACAAACCAATATACATAGGGTTTTCAGTTTTAGAGATATCAAAAAGCCATATGTACGATTTTCATTATTCTGTTATGAAAAAATATTACAACGAAAAACTGTCTTTATGTTACACAGATACTGATAGTTTGTTATACTCCATTCAAACAGATGACTTCTATCGCGAGTTGAAAGACCAGTTTTTGAGTTATTTTGACACTAGTAATTATTCTAGTAATAACTGCTTTAGTATTATTCCAAGGAACAAAAAAGTCCCTGGTTTGTTCAAAGACGAACTAGGTGGTAAACTTCTCTTGGAATTTGTAGGATTGCGATCCAAACTGTACAGTATTAAAACAATTGATAATGAGGTTAAAAAAGCAAAAGGAGTCAAAAAACCTGTAACTAAAAAGTTAAAATTTTCTGATTACGTAAATGTTCTTTCAACAGGAACAGATCTTAAAGGTAAAAACGTTCTATTCAAAACCATAAAGCATCAAATTTTTACAAGAGAACAGTATAAAGTGGCATTGTCGAGAAAAGATGATAAACGTTTTATTTTAGGTGATAACGTGTCAACGATATCGTGGGGACATTATTCTATTACAATATAATACACTATCCTGCAATAGATAGTTTTTACCATAGGTGATAATAATGTATGATGGTTTATATCTAGATTAAATCACTAAAACTTTAACGTTGTATACTATCAATTTAATGTTTTACTGTCATCGATAAATTTAAAATATAAACATAGATTTTTAAGATTAATTTTAATCTGATAGGTAGTTTTAAAAAAATTTAAATAATCTAAGACCTTTAATCAGCTATATAAAGTTAATTAATTGTTGTTAAGTTTTTTTTAAATTTAAAAATAAATATTTGTTTACAATCAATTTGATGTGTAATTTTCATTTTTGTATGGATTACACTTTATATTGTTGAAACTAAAACTGTAAATAACAATGAAGTGCATTTTTGTATGTTTTATTTAAGTTTATGTCTAATAATTGTTTTTCTTAAGTTACTAAATAAATGTTGTTGTAATATAATATACAAAAAAAAGTTTTGTATTGTCTACAATCAATTTGATGTGTTACTTTCATTTTAGTAAGTACCTATCCATACACTCTTTATAAAAACTGTTGTTACTTAATTCGTGAATAAACAATAAAGTGAATTTTTATGTTTTATTTATACTTAGCCCGAGTATTTTTTTCCTTAACTATTACAAAGCACAATTATTATACAAACTAAAAGTACTTACCTACTTGTTTAGTTTATTACTAATTACTTTTATTACTTTGAATTAATGGTTTTATTTGATGATGTGCCTAAAATTACTATTTTATACAATTACATTACATTACATTATTACATTATTTCATAATTAGGTGTAATAAATATGAAAGCTGAGTAAAATTTCAATTAAAGAATTATCATATAATGTAAACTCTACGAGGACTAGGTATACAAAAGCATAAGACTTTTTTAAACCAATTTTAACCGCACCATATTTTATATTTGTTAAGTTGTTATCAAATTCTAAGAAAGATTGTACCGAACTGTATGATTTAAACAAGTCATTACATGTCGACAATATAATGCTGATTATGATGGGAAGTCATTTGATGCTATTCGCACACGTTTCACAATAATTACGTGTCATGTTGTTGAAAATAACACCTAGTCAGCGGTTAGTTTTTTGCATGTTTAAACATGCAACGAAGCAACTTACACCGACGCACGCATATTATCGGTCGTAGTAAACTAGATAAATAAAGCGTGGTTTGTCATGTAATTCATTTACATTAATAGACAGAACGTTGTCAGCAGCAGTTGCATTGTCTCAATTGTTTTTATTTTTTTGTTCTAAATAAAAGTTATTATCATGGTAAGTGGAATTATGCATTTAAAAATGATGGACATAATTTATATTTGTAAGTGTTTTATATTATTTTATTTTATTTCAGGAAACTCCACCCACTTCACCGGTCTACATTCTGCCTGACGAGGAACACCAAGATCGAGTACTGAATCAATACACACAAGGCCAACATGAGGGAATTGACGAAGCGGGTCCCTTTCACTATGGATTCAGACCTCAGAACCCGGAGCCGGAGATAAAGAATTTGAAACATAGACATCAAAAGAAAAGATGTTTTCTAAGACACTTTCACAACAAACAAAATTCCTTTGTATTGAAAAGCGCGCCGAAAAAGGGTCGCTATTTAATCAAAATTCAAGTTATTGACTTACAATCAAGAGTGCCTGTTCCAGAGAAGCTGTTGTGCGCACAATATGTTGTGGAGGATGATGTTGATCCAATTATGGATCAGACAGAAGGAGTTATTAGTAACATTTCAAAAAAATTGTGCGGCTATAGCTATAACTTCTATTGAGGCTATATGGCGCAGATTTATTTGTAAATTAAAGTTCTCAAAAGGTTTCAAGCGTAATTTCCATATTTACGTGTAAACCTCCAGAGACACATTTAAATATATAAAATATTTTGATTGTATAAAATCTTATTTTGAGGGGTACAATACTTAGTTACACAATTTTCTTTTTAGTATATATATAAATTTAACGTATATATTTTTAAATGTTATTGAAACTTGTTAAATTTTTTGTAAATTTAGTAATAAGCTTTATAATAAACTTAAATAAAATTAAATAATAGTAATAACGTTTTTTTCATTTTATTGCTCTCGGTTATATTGATTATACTCGTAGTTTAATAAAGAAAACACAGCATTCAATTTAAATTTATGTTTATTAAAAAATAACTAATAGGTATTAAAGCACATACTTACATTATAAAAACAAAAAAAAAACTTTTAACAGTCACATAAAAATAAAAAGTTCTATTCTAATGCCTAGTTCTATTAAATTCAATGATTAAAACCTAAATAAAACTATAATTATTACAAAATTATAAGATCACTTTATTTTGTAAACACCATTTTTTAATACACAGTACATTTTTTAATGCACATGTTTTCCTATGAGTAAAACAGTTATATACGAAAACATCTTTACAATACAATTCAGAAAGAGTTTGTAAATTAGGAAGCCCTAAATTACTTATGTCTAACACGTTGTTATGATCACATAATTCTTGTATCCATGTAATCTTTTCTTTACCTTTAACTAAAATTGTACGATCTTTTAACTACGGTTTGATAATTCTTCGAAATTCCCTATAATCTATGTACCCTTCGCTCCATCGAAATCCTCTGTTTCGTTCAATCCACCAAACACTTTGCTTTTCTTTATCAGTAAGAGCGGTAAACGGGTCAGGTGGTTTTATTAAAAAAATATGGGTATATTCTTCAGTGGCTATAGCTAATTCCTTTACCAGAAACTTATTGTTTAGGTTTTTAAATCCTTGTACATCCACGATAATTGTATTACTTTTCATGATAACTTTTTCACAATGTTGCTTAAAGGCTTGTACTCGAATATACAGTCGTTTAATATAAGACAATATGCAGCTGTCTGATCAGGTATCTCTTTTTCAGTTTCAATTTCAACTCTTACATCTATTGACCCCTTTAATGCCTCGTGTTGTCGAGAACAATCAATTACGAATAATGGAGCGATATCTTTAAATTCTTTTAAAGTCACCAACGGTTCTGCTCGGCGTCCGTGATAAGTCTGTTGAAATCTAGCATATTGCTCATATAATAAGTAATACTTGTTTTCCGTAAAGCTGACGTTCAAATTTTCGTAAGGGTAATATGAAGAATTCAAAAAAACTTTTACGTCACTAACATTGCAGTGGTCAAATTCAGCCATTGACATGTCCGCCTGATTTTTACGATTGGTTTGAAATACAATAATTACATAACGTGGTTTTTCTATTTGCGTTGAAGTTTTAATTGACCATGTATGTTTGCGTGTTTTTGGTAATAACGGGTATTCATATAAATCCCAATTTCGGAACGCTAAGGTAACAGAACGATCCTTTTCTAAATGTTTTAACAAAGTAATCCTTTCACGATCTGATACTTTTACATGCGGAACTCTCCAAACTATTTTACTTATTTCAAGGTTATCGATAATTTCATTTTTATTTAACTTTAATGCATTAATATTAGTGCTGCTTCTTAATAAAACTAATTCGTGTTTACAGTTAATAATTATTTTTTCATAGTCTTCTGCAAACCCCAGTATTTTGTTTAAAGGTATTGAAGCGGAAAAATCTCCATTATTGGTCGTACCAATAGTAGAACAACCCCAAACATTTGCAGATTTTGATTCGTTTTCGTTTAGCGAAAGATATGATTTTAAGGTGGTCGTAAGGCCAACATTTTTTATTTTGTCTATTTCAACACCATTTAGTTCGTATCGTATATCTTGAAATAGAAATAATGCTGCGTTATTTATAAAATGCACACTGGATACTTTTGCTTTAGTAGTGCTATCATGAACATGTACTTTGCCCTCAATATACAAAGTGCTGAGGGAAGGTAACACATACAAATTTTGTTGGTTAATAGGTATACGTATTTCATCATTCTTGTTGAAACTTGTCACGTATGGTTTATATGAATGATATTCGAAACTTTCAATGCTATTATCGTGTGACGATGGTTGAGATATATTTAAAATATTCATTTTATTAAGCCTATTAACTTTAGAAACTCTTTATTTTCTTTGGTTAACTTCTTTTTGAATTTAAGAGGTGCTACTTTTAAAAGTGCTCTTTTTGAACTGACTTGAGTCCCGGATGGTAAATGGGTTTTATTAAAATTTAGCATCTTTTTCTAAAGTGCAAATATAGTTGTACTTCTTCGCCACGTAAATTGATTTGCTTATTTTCAGCGTCTAACAATCTTATGTTTAATGAACTGATTGAGTTTTGGTTAACTGGAAAATATATTATATTCTTAGGTATTTCAATAATTCGATAACCAGGTGGTACGTTAGGCACAAATTCGTAGATTATGTGACTTGCTTTTCCGTTTACAAATGATCCGCTTACTGCGTCGCATTCGATGCGGACGATGGTTGTTGATAAAATACTAACAGGATACTGTGACTTGCTACTTATATTAGCCTTCACCGTTTCCATACCAAAACCCAAAGTTTTTCCAAGCGAATTATCATTTTCAAAGTGCACATCCTTTGTACAGAAAATATTGGTCTTAAGTGTGTTATTATTACAAGTTAAATTAAAAACACAATTTTTTATATTTGCTTTTAAATAATCACAGATGTCTTGAAGTTCATATGAACCTTCAGGAATTTCAACAACTTCGTTGGTACCATAATAAAACTTATTATTTCTCTCGTCTACATTTGGGATTGAATTAAACGTAGAAAAGTAAAGTAGTCCACATTCATATTCTCCACATAAGTCTAAGGTTGGGGAATAGCTAGTTGCCATAAAGGCTCTTCGACCAGTTATCGACACAGTGAAAGACATTTTTATACTGAGAAATATATTTACTATTCTGTATTTAAATGGTGTTTCCAATATTCCTTTAAAAATTTTAAGCAAAGATGTCCACAATTTAATGTGCCAAAAGTTTGATGTTGTGTATAATTATAATTTATAGGAATATTTTTTAAATATTTTTGTAATTCTAGCGGAGGTTTTAAATTACCAAAACTATCAAAATATTCAGAGTTATTGTTTTTCTTAACGTAGGCTACCCAATGAGTTCCAGGATTCACAGAAGTGTCCAAATTAATTATAGCACACTCATTTTTTCTTGGTTTTGAAGGTAAAGTATCTCTCATAAAAACACCACGGAAATACGGAATGTCACATGCGTGTTCTAAAATATCCAAATTTGTTAATGCTCGCCTGGGTAGCCGTTCCACTAGTTTTTTGAATTATTTAAATATAAACCTGCCCCTTTTTTATGAGGTCTAATATACAATCCTTTCCCAAGAGCAACCGCTTCCATCATCTTGTTATGGCGTTCAGACTCTTGAAGACTTCTCTGAGCAGCTTTGGCATCATTCACGGCCTTTGCTATACCTGCCGCACCTCCTGCTAATGAACCCAAAGCTGACAATCCAGCGAAGATTGGTATCAAAGGTAAAAACCCACCACTTTTAGGAATGGGAATACAGCGTGGCAGGCGTATACCTCTTTTGTTCATAAATAGTTTTTTGGCAGCAGCATATGCATACTTAATAGCTGAATTATTGCTTTTGGATTTCAATTTCTTTACTTGAGATTGTAGTTTTTTCACGATAGACATGAAAGAACGTGCTCCACCACCATATTTAAGCTTTGCCTTCATTGCATTTTTAACTATCCACGAGGCAACCTTTTCTCCTTTCCCAGCGTCTTTTGATTTCAATCTTTTCTTAGCCATATTCAAAAGATCTAAATCAGCTTTATGACGTACATCCAAATCACTATTGATGTATGCAATGTCGTGGTGCATACAAGCTTCATCCAATTTGTTTACACCTCGATTGCCTTTTTGTAACCGTTTTTGAAGTTTAGTTCCAGGACCGCAAAATTGATAACCAGGTAAATGTAATTCAAAAGGTAAATATTATTAATTAAACTGTTAATGACACCACTTCCTTCCTTCATTGATACTCACAAAATGATTGAGCGGGTATTGCGTTCTTTATTTATATTACATCACTGATGCATTTTTTTCTACCCAACTGTTTTCTTCATTACTTAGGCCTAACCATTTCACAAAAAGCCTGTTCCCTTTTCTTTTTAAAACTTTTTCTATGAGATATAAGTCTGGAAACATAGTTCTTTGTAATTCATATTCATAAAATGGACCTAAAATACTGTGGTTTTTTCTGTCTTCTATGTGATAAGTTGGTGGGTTTGTATGATTGATTTTTATGATAGTAAATATTTCAGTAGTTATGCGATGAATGGTATTATTATAGCATTGTACTACTGAGTTTAAATTTTTCCCTAACCATTCATATCGACCACATAAACTAAAAAGTTTAAAAAGACGACTTTTTAGAGTTCTTATCACACGTTCAACAATAGCTGCTTTCTTTACAGAGTAGGTTGAATAATGATTAATTTTATATTTCTTCATCAGTTGTTTAAAGCTATCATTGTAAAACTCCTTACCTAAATCAGTTTGCAAATTTTTTGGTGTTTGAGTAGACTCTGCTAGTATATGTTGCATCGCAAAAGTAACACAGACTTTCTCTTTTGATTTTAAGGGCTTTGCCCAAACATACTTAGATAAAGTGTCAATAACAACTAATATGTACTTATAACCTTTATTAAAGGATGCATATTTTTGTACATCTTTAAGATCTGCTTGCCATAAATCATATATTCCTTTTATTATCGTGCATCGTCGTGGAAAATTTCTTCTAGCAGATCTATGAAGCTCATCTACTATGTTTTGTTTACTCATTTTTGGTTGTCTTAGTATTAATCAGAAAATCGATTTCCGTTTTTGTATAATACAAAGTACTCATATTATTAGAAGTAACTTTTTCTAAGTTTTTAAGATAAACTCTAACGTCGTTAAGAACTTTTTTCAATTCTTTTTTCAAGTCTTCAATTTCTTTATCTAAATGAGCTATATTTACAGCTTCATCATCATTTTGTGGAGGTAACAAACCTTTTAATCTTGAGGATTGCAAATCGTAATCTCCAGTCTCTGATTTTGCTAATGATTTTGTAGTCAAGAGTATTCATAAATTCAGAATATCTTAAACGCTTATGAACGTGATGTCCAAATTTATCTATATTCATTGCAGTCTTTATGGGTTGTTCACTGCTATTAAACTGCTTAATTTTCTCAATACATGCCTTTTATATTTCACGTTTATAATACCAGCTTCAAACAGTTCTTCGATGATTGCTATAATCTCACTGTTTAGGCCAGTGTTGCCTGCTTCGCGTGATGCAAGCAGTAATTTTAGTCGTTCCACTAATTCATTTGGATCATCCCAATAAACCAAATCGGTATTCTTTTTAACTTTTTTTAAAATATTTATACCTTCCCCTTTTGGGATGCTTTCAGTACTTGTAGTTACTTTTCTAGTAAATTTGAATAAGGGTTTAATAATACTCATGTATTTGAAGCCTTTGTTACTGTTTATAGGTTTATTTGGATCAAAATTACGTCTGTGTGCGTTGGTATCAATTAGAATTACTTTATAATTTTGCATATCCTCGTCTGTGATTATATCTATATTTGGTGTTTTTTTAAATAATAATTCCATAATACCAGGCGTCTTCTTCAGAGTGCGATTTCCAATCTTTAAGATACGACCCTGATCATAAACGCGGGCTTTCCCCAACATTAACTTATCCCGTTCAGTTCTTATTCCAAAAGGCACATCTTTAAATACTTCAGATGATAGTGACCATGATAAAGATCGATTTTTCATGCTTGGCGATGATTCGGGTGATTTAAACGAGTCATCACTGATATTATGTTCATCAGGTGGTGAAACAGTAAGAGTTTGATCAGTTTTGTCATAAAAATCATCAGCTGAGTTTTCTTCTTCACTAAAACTTTTTTGAATGTTATCGTTAGACGAATACGATACTTCAGCATCACTGTACTTTATTTTCTTTTTCATTGGGGTTTGAACTGATTCTTCGTTGTGAAAAATTGTATCACTTTTGTTTGCCAATTGATTTAGAGGATCCACAATGGGTTTAAATATTGTACCCAGAGCCATATTATTCGAATTTTTTAGATCTTTTATCATTTTATCCTTTCTTTTCACAGCTGCTGCAGATTTTACAATTTGTTCTTTTAAATTTCTTTCCAATACTAAAAGTATGTAAGTATTCCGTTCCAAATCAAAAATGAAAATGATTCAGATATATTAGAACATTCACTTATGTATATTAGTTAATAACTATAAAAGTGTCAAACTTCATTCTATAGCAACCTTTATTTCGCTCACAGTCCTTATTAATTACAACATAACTGAAGGGTTTACTCCAAACTATTGAGCACATTTCGCGGAATTGAGGCCATGTCATATCAGACCCAACATGTTCGTCATAAACATGCTTTAAGTTGATGTCATCTTGCTTAAATAATATAATAAGGTTTGAGTTATCTCTCACGAGCTGTTTTGGGATCTTGGTATATGTTTGATTTATGTAGAAACAGTCTATGTTTTTATGACGCCCCATAGCAAAATAATCACGAATGTTGTTTTGATTTTCACAAGCAACATCATCGAAAACAATGATTGAGTTTGGTAAAGCTTCATGCGGACTTAGAATTTCACTATTATAATTATATTTGTTGTACGACGTACCTGCTACCAAATTCAAAGTTTTTTCTAGGTATATATACTTAGGTTGGTATAATGATTTTGAATAAACGTACAAGTTACGGAAACGTGGACCATCTTTATGAAGCAATAAACTAATCACTAAGTTGGTCTTTCCGCAATTCGACGGTCCGCAAACAATACAGCGAATAGTATTTGGTAATAAGGTACCATGTCGTTTTGGAGCGTTTGATGACGTAGGACAGATGCATTCCAATTTCAATGATTTTTTTTGTTTAACAAATCTCATAATAAAATTGACTGCATTGTTTCAAAGGTTACAACAAAATGACTTAAAAATTATAACGGTTCTATATTTAATACTTTTGTTTGTTATCTACGACAGTAGTAAAAATTGGGCGTTCTGGCGCACAATAGTTGTGTGCGAACGTCGTCGCGGAGCGATGACGAAGCGAGCACGGCGAGCGGTGAGGACACAACTTTGTGAGCCAGAATGCCCAATTTATTTACTACTCCGATTTTCATAAGTCCGAACAAACAAAAACCCAAAATATTATTAGTCCGAAAAACGAAATTTCGATTATCATATTTCCGAAAATTCATTGCTGCTTAATATTGCAATTCTTTTTTTTGACTGGGCAACAACCGGCAGCTTTTTCTTCCTTGCTTGCATACATGATTAATGCATTCATAATCAGAATTAAATTATGATTATGAAAATAGCATTTTAACCTTAAATTTATTTTAAATATTGTCAAGCGTTAAACCCACCTGCGACGATAAGCTCGCGTGGGACCGCCGCGCCGGAGCAGTGACAGAAGTCATGCCTGTTGCATGTTGGCTTGCATGCTGCGTGCTTGCTTGCATGTTGTGTGCTTACTTGCATGCTGCGTGCTTGCTTGCATGCTTGCTGCATGCTTGCTTGCGTGCTGCATGTTTGCTTGCATGCTGCATGCTTGCTTGCATGCTGCATGCTTGCTTGCATGCTGCATGCTTGCTTGCATGCTGAATGTTGCTGGGCTGGCAGAACGTGATCATTAACAGATAAATCTAAGCTGATCGGTTTGCGTTTTTGCCAGTTAAGCAACTTTTGCAATGCCGAGTTAGTAGATGGGTGACCAAATCATTAATTACGGATTTATTTTTCGAATTTAATAATTCGGAATTTTGATATTCGGAATTCGTATTTTTGAGACTTCGGATTATTGTTGAGTCGGAATTTTAATTATAAGGATTATTGGAATTCGGAATTATGTTGTTTGAATTGTTAACGTTCGAAATTTTGTAATTTCGGATTAATAAAAAAAGAATTTATTCGGAATTCTGAACCATTCGGATGTATAAAATTTGGAGTTTTGAAATTCGTGATTATGAGTTTCGGAATTAAGTTTTTCGTATTTATGTAGTGTAGTGCGTTTTCATGCCAGATAAGAGACTTTCTCTAAACCGACGAGCTTGTATGTAGAATGATATGAGAGTGAAGTGAAGCAAAGGATGTGTGACAGGATCGCAACGAATGAAAACCTGTGGTCCCTGCCTACCCTTTCGGGAAACAGGCGTGATGTATATATAATTCATGTATGGGATTGACTTTGTCAACAATACGTCATTCAGCGAAATTTAAATTAGTAATTTTAACTTTTGTTAAGCGTGTCGGTAGCGGTGAAAGAATACAACCACCCCCTCTCTTCCCTTGGGTGTCGTAAAAGGCGACTAACGGACTAAAGACTGCACTTTCATCCAACAGTATATTGCGGCGATGAGCTCACCACTTGTCACGCTGAGCACATGTGCAGTCGCTTTTTGGTGGAAAGTGGACTATGATAGAGGACTGCCTTTGCTGTCCTGATTGCCTAGTCTCAGTCGTGATTATTTGAATGAATTAAATTTTTTTATGAAGTTTTAATAAAATTTGAATTTTGTATAATTAGGTGTGTATTTATTCTTTACTCAATTTCATATTCTGTGGTAGCGATTGAATAGCAATCGCCAAGTATTTGTAAACTTGTTTGCCAATTTACTAATTGACATCTTTAAGCGAATCGAAATGAAGCGAATGAGACACACAACACAACAAAAATGACGCCACTGGTCCATACAAACTTACCCAATCTCCCGAAAATAAAACAAAACTGAAGACATGATGTGCGCGGTGCCAGCCCTGTAATTTCGTCTTCGCAAGTGTGCTATAGAGATGTCAATCGACTGATCTGCCTACAGCATGACAAGACTTATCACTAACTCTGCTACCTATGAATTGCCTATGAAGTTATTAATTAATGTAAAAAAACTTACAGCTACCCACTGGCCTGTCCATAACTTCTGTAACTCAGTGACATATAACCCCTCCTGTCCTTGGTAACTTCTGTAACTCAGCCTAAATTAATTTTGCAAACTCGCATTACGACCACGGTGAGTGTAATTACTTAAAACACGTATTACGTAGGCCCATTAAAATATTTGAGATGATTCTGTGGTTACTAATTCAGTATAAAAGTAAAAGAAATGTATTTAATGACAAACATAATTTCACAGAAAAAAATAATGAAATTGGCGAGAATTGACAGTTCGCCAAAACGGAATTTTGCAACGTAAGCGTTTTTAAAAATGTCGAAATACTCTTCTACTCACCGTATTTCCTAAATAAGTGCACATCAAAACAATCGCATACTAATTATTGTTAAGGATTATTATGGTTTGTTTACATTTGTAGACAGTGACATTCCAATTTTTTTTTTCTGACCAAGCGCCATAAACACGGCAACGTTCTTTGTTAAGGTTGTTGCTCACTACACCTAGTTCGTAGTTCCGCAAGAAAATTTGAGGTGGCTCTATGGATATCAATTGATCCGTAGAGCAATTGAAACTATGGCATAGTGTACGAGTACCTTTAGTAAAAAAATGAAATTGTTGACAATTTTGACGGTTCGCCATTTATTTTGCATAGGATTTTTTTGTGCTAATAATGTGTTAATTACTCTTCGTAATCATCGTTCTTCCTAATAATGTGCACATCAAAACAATCGTTATGGTTTTAACTATCGAAAATGATATGATTCTTTGTAGTTTGAAACAATGACTTCCAAGTAATAACGACTTCTAAATGTCGATATAAAAAAAATATTTTTGTTTTTTGTCTTGGAATCTTCATTTTTGTCATTTTTGTTGTAGCTTTTCGTAATTAACTTTTAACTTATTAAAATACTGAGTTTTCTAAGCATTTGGTACGTAGTTTAGGTTTTGATATAGCTTTAGCAATGGGTTAGTTCTAAGCTTTTTTGTCAGCTCGGGTAGTCACGGGTCAGCGTCGGCCAACTTTCGGACAGCTGTCAGATTGAGTGGACGGTAGGAGCCATATTGTATATACGGTCGTGCACTGGTAAGTGGCTACTGTTCTATGAACGCCGATCCTTCGGCCGTGTGGGGCCGTTTCTCCTGCTGGTACTGGTCGCTCGCCGCTCCGCCGGCCGCCTGGTGGTGACTGCGCGCCTGCTTGTCTTCTGGTTGCTGGTGCTGGTGGTGATAAGGCCCTAAACGTCCCGGCTACACCATCAGTACTGATAACCCCAGACAAATACGCACCGCTTCAAAGCGCCACGCCACGTGCTTCTTTGTCGAACTCCAACCAAATATCTAGCTTTTAGCTAGACCGCCCTGGTTTCAAATTACACTAATGGTTTTAACACTGTACTTAATTATTACGGTATTACGGTCCCCCGAATCAACTTATGTGCCGCCACATAACAAGATACAAATTCAATTAATATCACGCGTCTCCGCGAATGTCAATCAAAAAAAAGTGAGAACGTCGGACCAAAGAACAAAGTGACACACGTCAAACTGACAGCCGGTCTGTCTAATATTTAAAAATACAGTGGGGGCGTTCGGAAATGGTCGTTTTATTCCATACAGCAATGCTGTTGGTTAATAAGATACTACTTAGTATTTGGACGACCTCCTTGGTCGAGTGGTTTGTACACCGGGTTTCATGGTGTCGCCATCTCTGAGATCACGGGTTCGATCCCCAGTCGGGTCAATTTAGAATTTATTTATTTTTTAAATTGTCTCGGGTCTAGGTGTTTTCTATGTATGTATTTCAATATTTTAAGTATGTTTATCCGATGTCTAGTAACCATTTAACGAGTTTCTTAACGAAGCTTCTCTTGGGCTAGATAATTGGTGTGAGTGTAGGGAAGTTTATTAGTTTATGACCATGGTAGACATAACGAAGCTGCATAAGCTATCATTTCTCAACTGGTGTAGCTATAATAACCTTACCACACTATAAAAAATAATACCAGTCAATGTTGTCTATTGCATGATTTCATATAATAACTTAATAATATACTCCACACTGTATTAACTTCGTTCAATAAATTCCGATAATGCATGTATATTTTGTTGAAGTAACAATAACTGGTATGAAGAGAAAATATTGCTACAAAGTTTGGTTAGGGTAAGGGTCGTTAAGGAACTTTTTTTTCCATTACCAGAAGTGGAATACAATCTAGAGGAATAAATATAGGATATTCTGCTATTTCTTTGTAACGTACTACAAACTACTGAGCAACTATTGGGTAACAATGTTAATATATAGCGTGAGCGCACGTTGAATATCTGGATACGTAATAAGCTTACGTAACAAGGTATGGAATCGGGGCTATTCAACTCGTCCCTTCCATACAATTTGGCAGTTATTAATAGGCCCTAATCTTTTTGGGTCGGCTTCGCTCGTTAATGGACTCGTACTTATTGCTAACATGACCCATGAGATGTGTGCTCCAGAGTGGAATTTTGCTTATTAATAAAGATATTTATCTATATCAAATCTGCTGAGAGTTTAGAAGGTCTATTAATTAATCATTGTATGTTCAGTTATTTATAACAGTCAAGTTTTTTATCTATTATTCTGAAAAGATTGGTTAAAGCCAACATGTTGCATAACAACAGAATTCAACGATCGAAATAAAACTACTACTAATATGTACTTTCTTATGGTACAAATGTAAGTTTGCATTATTGATGCCCTTAATAAGGTCTTATCTGTATTTTTTAAAGAAATTTTAAAAAATGGAAGACAAATAAGTTTATTTAGCTACAACACACGAGACAGTTATAACTTTAACATCATAACAACTTCGATCATCTAGAGATTGTCGAATCATTGAGCACTGATCAGTGAGCAGCCGCAGTTGAAAGGTTAAAGTAGTTAGTCAGCCACGCGTAACCCCGGCAATTCGAAAGTTTCTAAACATAATCGCAGTAGAAAACTAAAAAAGGGCTAATATATTATGTTAAATGTAAAATAAAAACTCTGTAGGGGAAGTACGCCTAAAACGGGTATACCGCCTAAATCGGGTAAGCCTTTGAATCTGTGCACCTGTAATGTTTTACAGCAACGTTTGAATGAGCTAGAACGCCCAACAGCCGACCAATCAGAGGCAGTCATCGCGTTCCCGTGGAACGCGCAATTTCAAAGTAAGACATAATTAAAGTTTTTTGGTATTTTCACTAAAAATTATGGCTGTTGATTTGTTCTAACTACTCGATAACATTCTTACATGTCCTCATTGTGACTGTATGTTAATATTGTGAAATGGATGTTGCATATAACCAAGTGGCACTTTTCTTGTTTCGTGTTTGTTTTTATAGGTTACATGGGATTAAATCAATAGTGTGCTTCTGGGCAAATCGGGTAGTGGTAAAGCGGGTACCCGTTTACCATTACCCGATTTGCCCAGAAGACTGGATTAAGTGCGATGATTGTAACATGTGGGCACTCGAGTCATGTACCTCGTATTTAGGTAGAGGCCCATATTATTGCGACCTGTGCCAAGAATGAAACGTTATTTAATTTCTCATTAGCCACTTTTTCAAAATTGCCATGTTACTTTCATAATTATTGAAATGTATGGTTGTGATTGCCTTAAGAAATCACAAATTATATTTAGAAGTACAATGATAACTAATTATCGCCATAATGTATACTGATCTCGTTAATTTAGTCATTACCCGTTTTGCCCAAACACCATACCTGTTTTAGGCCCCCCCTAAGGGTAAAGCGGGTATTTTTAGATGTTTTGTTTTTCTTCAGTATTGATTACTTTAAAAGCGAATTATTAAAAGTCAATGTTAGAAATAAAGTATTTAAAGTATAAGGAATTATATGTGAAAAAATATAACTTTGTTGATCAATACTTTTGATTTTTTTTAATCACCAACCTTAACTTACCCGCTTTGGGCTAACTTCCCCTACCCTTATTTATATTATACTAAACATACGTACATACATCCACACACATAATCACGACTATTATCCCCGAAGGGTTAGTCAGAGACTAGGCCATAATCGGTCTCCTGCCATAGTCCACTTTTCACCAAATATCGACTGCACATGTGCTAAGCGTGACAGGTGGTACACCCATCGCCGCTCTATGTTGTTAGATGTATATGCAGTCTGTAGTCCGTTAGTCGCCTTTTACGACACTCATGGGATGGTTGGGATGGTAGTATTCTTTCACCGCTACGCGACACGGTTATACTAAACATTTAACAAATAACGTATACTGTTTATTATTATTTAATACTAGCTGACCCGACAGACGTTGTCCTGTCGTAATTATGAATATTGCAAAAAATATATAAAAAAAAAAGAATTTATTTTAATTTTTTCTTTCATAAGAACCTTCTCCTGACAATAACAAACACAACAAAAAAAAAATCAGCCAAATCGGTCAAGCCGTTTTCATGTTATGTCGTGACAACGGAAAACGGGTTTCACTTTTATTATTTAATATTTAAACTCCCCATGTGCTATTATTGTGCATGTGGGAGTCTTATGCCCAGCAGTGGGACGTAAGTTGATGATGATGATGATTGTATTTTGAGTTAATGATTAAACCAGTGTGACCATTTTTGGCAGATTTCTGCCATTTGGGCAGATTTGGCACTTAAATTTTAACTGTGGGCTGACGATTCAAAAAATTGGCAGAATTTGCAAGATTTCAAGGTAATGTTACGACGAGCTTTTCTTTAGACAACGACTTAAATTGTAATTAAAAAAAGTGGCAGAATTTGGCGGATTTTAAGGAAATGTTGCCGACAACCTTTTTTTTTAGAAATTTGGGACGTGGCAAATTTGCCAATTTTGAGATGGTCACACTGGATTTAACATTGTCTCTTTACCCCTATCATAATTCATTCGATGGTCATTAATCCAAATAATTGCTGTATAATTGGACATGATGTACCGTTGAATTTGTCATAATTGCCAATAAGCTGGCTTATTCACATTCACATCGACTGAATAGTGGAGATATCGTTGCATAATTACGTTTCCATCTATCATTTGCGCCGCTTGTAAGTACGGATAAAATGAGATATTAAAACCAGAGCAGTTATTTCATAAAAAAATATGCTCAGCTACATGACAGTGGGCAACGCGGGAGTCTGTCAGGCGTTTGTAGCCAGCGAGTGAAACAGAGACAAAGCCCATATAGATGGATGGATTTTGTATCATCGCGATCTCTATACGAAGCAAATTACTTAACTTTTCGCAACATTTTAGAATTAGAAATACAAGACTGGGATAATTTTTAGTGGGACAATGTAACCCTTCGGTTCTCATCAGTATTCTTTCATCATCTCTATCATTTTGCGCTCGATGTTTGTAACCATGTCGCGTACCTAGCGGTGAAAGAATACTACCACCCCCTCTCTTCCCTTGGGTGTCGTAAAAGACGACTAACGGACTAAAGATTGCATATACATCCAACTTGTTGAGTGGCGATGAGCTGTCACGAAGAGCACATGTGAAGTCGCTATTTTGGTGATAGATGGACTTGGCAGAGGCCTGCTTTGCGGTTCTCATTGCCTAGTCTCTTACTAACCTTTCTGGGATAATAGTCGTGATTATATGTATGTTTGTAGCCCATAGGCCCCAACTCAGTGGTTGAAAACTGTCTTCAAGGTGTCGTCTCTAAGGTATAACTCCTTAATGTACGGACTCGTCAGAATTGGATAAGGTTTCGGGGAATGCTACGAGTATAACAATGCATCGGATATATAAATAATGAAACACTAGTAAGCGATCACGTGCGACTTCAACCGCGTGAACGAAGATAACATAAAATATGATAAAATATTTTTAATTGTATACCATAGTGACACCAAAAGGACAAACACATCGATACCTAAAATGTCAAATGTCTTAAAGGTCATTTTGGCGAAAATGAGTTATTAATGCAGCCTTAATTCTTTATTTGAGCTCTATCGATTGGTATAGTTAAGGTTCGCCTATGTAATTTATTGAGCGAGATATGTTAATAGCGAGATTAAAACCAAGTCGTGTAGTGTAAGTAAACTTAAAGTTCTATCCCATAATGTATGCTTTCTTATAGGTCACTTCAAATTTTAAATGGTCTTTACAACCTTACATTAACATTTTTGATGTCGCACTTTTGTGGACACGCAGTTAACTACATCGATACCTAAAACGTCAAATGTCTTATAGGACAACAGGAGAGCAGGAAAACGAAATTCATAGAAAAATTAACATAACTTTTTGATTTTTGAAACTATCGATTCGGGGTAAAGGTCATTCTTTGTAATTTTTCGAGCTGAATCTATTCAGACCGTTTAGTTTGACCTAAATAGCATAGTTTTCGATATAGATGTCCTTTAAGAATCTCATCAAAGACTGCATTGAACAAGTTTATAGGTTATAAAGGACTTCTTAAATTCAAACGCACTTTAATTTGTCCTTTATGCTGTAATTTCTTCTTTCTAATAAAAATGTCATAGGTAATTATTTAAGATACCAGTAACCTTAGTATTTTTTCGTAATTTTTTTTGGGTAAAGTAAGTACTTGTTGATTGTCAGAAGTCATCTTGAAATCATTAAACAGTTTAAATCCTAATTTTTTGATTGTATAGGTTTGTGGCATTCTTATTATTTAAAAAAAGAAACAAAGTAATTATTTATTACTAATCAATTTATTAATTACTTAAGCAAAGCATTGATATTTACAGTCATTATACAATATTATAATACAAGTTTTGTGACAATCAGAATGACTATGCATGCATTTTTTTTTTTTTTTTTTTTTTTTTTTTTTTTTTTTTTAGGTAGTTCGAACTAGGTATTGTCATCAGTAGGTACTTAAAAACCATCCTGTCATTGATCGTTAACATATTACGTAAAAGCCATCTCATTGTTAAAAAAATTTAATGCAGAATGTCTTTTAAAAGCATTCACGGTCGCGCCATCGCGTCAAATGGCGTGATATACATCCAAAGTTTGATCGTGAGTGTGAAACCCGTTTGTACTGATTGTAAAACTCTGAATTTCCATTCGCGCCAAAATCCACCGCACTGGGCCGTGGCGTCGCGCCGCGGTTGCTCGAGAATGTCCGAACCCACATCCATTTTAATCACTTATCAAACGTCTTTCGGCTCTGTCAAACACGTAAATGAAAGAAAACTGGAGTGATCGTGAATGGGATATATGTTTAGCGTCCATCCACTTGACTTAAGTCGATTGGAGTCACGCCAAATGGCGCTACAGTGAATGTCCATCTTATCTAACACTAACCCAGTAGATGTGTTTTATTTGACATGCTATTATTATAAATTAGTTAAACAACTACTTTAGAAAAGCTTTTTCTATACTTAGTACAAAAAACATTAAAATTATTTGAACATACCTAGTATTAAGCAAAACCGTCCGTGGTTTTGCTCTCGCAAATGGGGCAGGCTAGCTGTGGCCTGCCCGGGTCCCCCATCTCCAAAGAAGGCCCCGCCCGTGTGATACCCAAATTGCACACGGGCCGGCGGCATGGTAACCTGCAGGCGCGGGTTTGCGCGCCTGTGCTTGGTTCACCTTCCGGTGTGGGGGCGCGCCTCGCGCATAACGGGGCCTCTAGTTCGCTGGTAGATGTGTGCTCCGCCCTGGAGCACCCCTGCCCGTGTAACGCTGCCACCGCTGTTGTGTGGTCGGTGAAGCCGCTCCCGACCTGTTGACACACAACAATAATAAATGGTGTGGTCCACCAAATGCAATGCGGCGTTGAGGCCTATAGCCAAAGCAAAGGCCGCTGCGCCTTGCCAAACGCTGCCTCTTAATTACAGGCAGCCCTCGTCGGTCCTGGCACCGCGTCGTAGTGTGGCCCGTTTGGCCACAGTGGGTACAAGCCGGGTCCATACCGGCTGCTGCAGTCAGTGCCGCCAGCCGCGCTGTAGTGTGTCCTGGCTGCGGTTGTACCGTGGGATTCGCCTGGCGTCCCGTTGAAACCTGCGCCTCTGATGGCGGCAGGTCAGGCTGGGAGGTCGCTACGACCCCCGTCTCATCGCCGAGGAACTTTAGAAGCTCCTCCAATCCCGGCAGAGTAGCTCCCCCTTTCTCTGCCGTTTCCCGCTCAAACCGGGAACGCACGTCCGTTGGCAGCTTGTCCAACACAATGTGTACCAGTAGCAGCGAACACTCGGCTACTGGCAACCCTAATTTACGTAACGCGGTACACGCAACTGTGACTGGCGTCAACAGCTGCGTCGTTAAGTCCGCCCGATCGGCTACCTTAGGTAGCGACAACAATTGGCGCGCGTGTGCGTCGGTAACCGTGTCGGTAGCGGTGAAAGAATACTACCACCCCCTATCTTCCCGTGGGAGTCGTAGAAGGCGACTGAGGGATCAACCCAGAGGATGGGCAGCAGCATCCTTTGAGATTAACACTGTCATACTGCGATCGCCAACCCGCCTGCCAAGCGTGGCGATTATGGCAACATTCCCCCCAACATGAACGACAGCCGACAGCACTAAACTCGGGCCCCTAGTCCCCGGTGGCCCCGCTCGCCCTAGCTACGGTAGCGGCCAAGGCAGCGACGGGGCAGGGGGTGCTAAGAATCTCCGGCAGAACCTGGCTACCGCCAGCAACGAACTTTGGCCCTGGCAACCTACAACACTGGAGGAAGAATTGAGCAAGATACGGTGGGGCATTGTGGGATTATCTGAGGTCCGAAGAGAGGAGGAGGACTCGATAATCTTGAAGTCTGGTAACTTGCTCTATTTCCGGGGGGGCGAACAACTGTCCCAGGGTGGTGTCGGGTTTATCGTCCACAGCTCTCTCGTGAACAACGTTGTTAAGACCGGAAGTGTGTCGTCGAGGGTAGCGTACCTTATACTCAGAATAACCAAACGGTATTCGTTGAAGGTTATACAGGTATACGCTCCGACTACGGCATACCCCGACGATGAGATGGAGGCTACGTATGAGGACATCTCTAGAGCCATACAAGTCTCCAAAACTCATTACACCGTTGTCATGGGAGACTTTAACGCAAAACTGGGCAAACGAAGCGGCGATGAGCTGAAAGTGGGACGATTTGGAGTTGGAATTCAGAACCACCGGGGCTAACTGCTGGCGGAGTTTCTGGAAAAGGAGGGACTCTTCATGATGAACTCCTTTTCTAGGAAATCTGAACACCGCAAGTGGACCTGGCTAAGTCCCGATGGTGCAACAAAAAATGAGATTGACTTTATCATGTCGACGAGAAAGCAAATATTCAATGATGTCTCTGTGATCAACGCGTTCAAAACTGGCAGTGATCACCGGTTGGTAAGAGGCACATTGAACATTAATATCAAGCTTGAAAGACGTCGATTGATGAAGTCTACGCTCCGCCCTGCACCCATCCAAATCCAAAACCCCGAAAGCTTCCAGCTCGAACTGAAAAATCGCTTCGAATGCCTGAAGGATTGCGTAGACGTGGACGATTACAACAACAGGTTTGTAAAAACTGTCCATGTGGTTGGGTCTAAGTTCTTCAAAACCCACCGTATAAGAGGACCTAAAAAGCTCTCGGACCATACTCTCAAACTGATGGAAGAGCGGCGCGTGATGGTTCTGCGTTCTTCGGACGATTCGTCTCAGCTTCGGCGGCTCAATAGGCAGATCTCGAAGTCTTTGACTCGCGACACTCGCCGATTTAATACCGACCGTATTAAAGAGGCTATCGAGCGAAACAAAGGTTCGAAAGTGTTTGCAAGAGATTTGGGTATTGGGCAGAGCCAACTGACGACGCTGAAAACCGATGACGGCAGAACTGTCACGTCCAGGTCCGAAGTTATGGGAGAGGTCGAGAAGTTCTATGGACAGCTGTACACATCCACGCGGCCACCTGTACAATGCTTAGCTACAGACCCTAGAGCTACTCGTAAGCTAACGCGACACTACACCGAAGATATCCCGGACGTCAGCCTGTGCGAGATTGGTATGGCTCTCAAGCAGCTTAAGAACAGCAAGGCATCGGGTGCTGACGGAATTACGGCTGAGCTTCTGAAAGCAGGCGGAAGACCGGTACTCGCAGCTCTTCAGAGACTATTTAATTCCGTCGTACTCGGAGGTAGAACGCCAGAAGCGTGGCATGAAAGTGTGGTTGTGTTGTTCTTTAAGAAGGGCAACAAGGCCCTACTGAGGAACTACAGACCCATATCACTTCTAAGTCACGTTTATAAACTATTCTCGAGAGTTATAACTAATCGTCTCGCACGCAGGTTTGATGACTTCCAGCCTATCGAACAAGCCGGATTCCGAAAAGGCTTTAGCACCATAGACCACATACATACGCTGCGGCAGGTTATACAAAAGACCGAAGAGTATAACCGGCCTCTTTGCTTAGCGTTTGTGGACTATGAAAAAGCCTTTGATTCGATCGAAACATGGGCCGTGCTACAGTCTCTCCAGCGGTGCCAAATTGACTACCGGTACATCGAAGTGTTGAAGTGTTTGTACGAAAACGCCACTATGACAGTTCGTCTTCAGGACCAGAGCTCGAAGCCAGTCCAGCTGCAGCGTGGAGTGAGACAAGGAGATGTCATTTCTCCGAAACTCTTCACTGCTGCACTGGAGGACGTGTATAAGCTTCTGGACTGGAGAGGACTCGGCATCAATATTAACAGCGTGTACATCAGTCACCTTCGATTTGCCGACGTTATAGTAGACATGGCTGAGACCCTGGAGGAACTCGGCACAATGCTCGGTGATCTCAACAGAGTCTCTCAACAAGTGGGCCTTAAAATGAACATGGAGTAGGACGAAAATCATGTCTAACTCACGTGTCGTACCCACTCCTCTGAAGGTTGAAGACTCTGCTCTTGAAGTTGTTGACGAATATGTATACCTGGGACAAACAGTCCAGCTAGGTAGGTCTAACTTTAAGAAAGAGGTCAATCGTCGAATCCAACTCGGCTGGGCAGCGTTCGGTAAGCTACGTAATATCTTCTCGTCCAAAATACCGCAGTGTCTCAAGACGAAAGTCTTCGACCAGTGTGTGTTGCCAGTGATGACATACGGTACCGAAACGTGGTCGCTCACTATGGGCCTTATTAGCAGGCTCAAAGTCACGCAAAGAGCAATGGAGAGGGCTATGCTCGGGGTTACTCTACGTGATCGAATCAGAAATGAGGAGATTCGTAGACGAACTAAAGTAACCGACATAGCCCAAAGAGTCGCCAAGCTCAAGTGGCAATGGGCAGGGCACATCGCCCGTAGAACCGATGGCCGTTGGGGCAGAACGGTTCTCGAGTGGCGACCGCGCACCGGAAGACGCAGTGTGGGCAGGCCTCCAACAAGGTGGTCCGACGATCTGCTGAAGGTCGCGGGTAGCCGCTGGATGCAAGCAGCACAGGACCGGTCGTGGTGGAGATCCTTGGGGGAGGCCTTTGTCCAGCAGTGGACATCTTCTGGCTGATGATGATGATGATGACCTAGTATTACTTAGCAATAAATTTTAGATAAAAAAAGTTATTTATTATTTAACACTTAATAGTTATGTAATAATAAACGATGAACAATTTCAACAGCTTTATGGCATCTTTATTAATAATAATTAATCTTAGAAAAATATAAAACCTTTGGGTTACAGTACAAGGTAATTGAAATGAGATTCTTAACACGTTCACTTTCCAGTGCCCCCATAGGGGTCACTGTGAGGTAAGGTGGCCAGTTCGTGCCCCCTTATGGGAGGGCACGATACGTATACTTCTTAATACTTCAATAAATTGCTCGGACTTATGAATATGTGTATGCAATTTTGTGGACTTGTGAATGAAGAAAAAATGTGTATTATTTTAAAAAAACATGCCACAAAATATTAATATCTTTTTAATACAGCCTTTTTTGAAGAAAAGTTAAATAAAAACCGTTAAATCATGTAGACTTGCTTAACATGCTTGACATGCAGGCGATACAAAAAGAATTAAAAATCTTGAAACTGATAGTATTTGAATAAAAAAAAGACTCAATCTACATTTACAATCTACGAGTAGAAACTTCACTTGTGAAAATTACTGGCCTCATTGTACAGACTGGGTTCTTTCAATAGATTCTGTTTCACAAAAAGATTCTTCTCTCTGAAAAAACATATAAATCCAGTATGTACTTTAGCTGTTACTACTACTACTTATGACATAATTATTGTTCAAATATAACTAATAAACTCAAAAAAAATTAACTTTGCCATATTTTTATCATCATTTGTGCAATAAAAATAATTATTGGTCTCAAATCTAATGGAATAACTAACAATATAAAAGCGAATCGCGCACCTGAAGTATTGATAAAATTTTCAATGTTTTCAATAGTTTATTCTTCATCTTGCATAAATTCATTAGTCACATAATCTTTTTCAAATACAGAAACATCACTTTCAGCATCACTGTCTTCCAAAAATCTAATAATATCTTTTTCGGGCAAAGTACGCATCTTGAACGACACATTCACAAACTAAGAATGGAAATAAATCATATGTTATGAGTTATGTGACTAGCGGCTGGTAGTTTTATCACAGTTTTTTAACATTCTACCCTCCAAAGATTTTTATTTTTTGTCTCACAAGTCCGTGAATCCAAATAGGGGTCACTGTCTTTTTAACTCGCAAGTCCGTGTCCCCTATGGGGGTCACGCGAAAATCATGGAAAAACTCATTGTCATAACATATTTTCCGGGAAAAAAAAGTTTCCCGGAAAATATGTTATGACAATGAACATATTTTTTGAACAAAAAAAAGGTGTCCCCGTGTTTGCAACATACTATCAAATATAAATTTGTTTAAATCTTATTGGGACATACATATAAATTTGTTAAAATCTTATAGGGTTGTAAAACAAAAATATATGGGGACTATGAACGTGGACATCTATATAGAAAACTATGCTATTTAGGTCAAGTTAAACTGTCGGTCTGTATCAATTCAGCTGGAAAAATTACAAAGAATGACCTTTACCCCGAATTGATAGTTTCAAAAATCAAAAAGTTATGTTAATTTTTCTATACATTTCGTTTTTCTGCTCTCCTGAAAAGTCACGATTTGTCCTTTAAGACAATTGACATTTTAGGTATCAATTTAATAACATACAATTGGCGGTCTTATCGGAAAAAAGCAATTCCTTCCTGGCAACCAAGATAATGATATACAAAACAGTAAGACACATGACACACAACGAGCCATCGATGCCGCAGCGACTAAGGCGTTCGGTTTGCGAATTTTCGCCATTTTTTTAAAATAAAATAGCTCCACTCCTCTGATGTTAAGTGGAAGTGGTGTCCAGACGAGAGGACAACTGGTGCAGCGTATGAGACGTAGCATCAGTCACCCTCACCCTGCCGGCCCACAAAGTGACTCTTCGTCTCGTTTGAAGGACTCTATGTATTATTATAGGAGGGAATACGTGTGCTGGTAGACTATTCCATCCAATACTAATACCGTTTACTGGATGTGTGACAAAAATATCTCGATCTATTCCTTTTTAGTACCAAAACTAATACCAAAGGTATTTGCAATGGGCAGTCGTTAAGCGTGGTGGATTATCGTCAAAACTCCCCATGTTAATATTATTATTATAATGGATTCGAAAGTAATCCCGGTTAGCCGTTATACCCGAAACTTTGATGAAACAGTTCTGGCTAAACACGCGTAGTACGTACCTATATACCCTTGAATTTTATCTTGACATAGTCAGGAAAATCAGGAGGTACGAACTTAGCTCGATTGGAAGGACAGGAAAGGCAGACTTGAACCCGAAGAAAATTTATATGAGGATCACTTCAAAACAATGTTTTTTAAACATTCGTTAGGTATAGACACACGACGGCAGTTTGACCGGCTGCCGTCTGTATATTTATTCAAATTTTAGTACATAATAGTACATTTCCTGTACAATTTGTAAAACATTGATTTATTTGGAAACCATGTACCCGCCATCCTAACCGATAGTCTCAACTACTTAGATCATTTCTATTATTAAACGACTTTAAAGCCAGACTTGAATACATCTGCACTGAAATAAAATACTCACTTTCATAAAATATTTGTGGCATTCGTAAGAAAACTTGAATTTAGATCGTATGGTGAAACGCGATGGAAACCAACTACTAGATGGAATTCAATGGAAGATTATGTAGGTAACTAATTTAATGAAGGACCGCTCGATGCGGAGGTCCCAGGTTCAATTTCCAGGTCGGTCAAAAGTGTGATCACCAACCCGCATTTGGCAAGCGTGATGATTTGGCCTATACCCATCAATTGTAGCTGTTTCGAATAAAACTCCCATATCCGAAGGCACCCACTGAATTTTTAAATATCTGTGACAGATCGGCTGTCAGTGTGATATTTGGCCATCGTGCGGACACGTGAAAAGAAATGAATTTGTAATTTTGATGTGGCGGCACAGTAATTGATTCGGCGGACCGTAATAATTAGTAGTTAAGTATGAAACAGTGTTTAGAACATTAGTTTAATTTGGAACCAGGCGGGCTAGCTAAAAACTAGCTATTTGATTGGAGTTCGACACGGAAACATGTGGCGTGGCGTGACGGACGCGGTGCATATCATATTTGTCTGGGTGTCAGTACTGCGGGGTAGGCGGGACGTTTAGGGCTTTCTGTTCACCACCCGCGTCCAGGGAACGCTGTCCAGGGGCGCAGTCTATCATCACCAGGCAGCCTGCGGCATGGCGGGCCACCATACCAGCACGAGGACGAGCGGAGCAAGGGAGTGGCACTCATCACCGTCTCCAGTAGATGTAAGTTGTTTTATATTAATAGTAGTAAGATATGTAGTTTGTAGGGAGAGGGTGTGGTCCAGAGGTCAACGGACCTAGACGGCTCTGAATCACATTCTCTCTGGTAGCAGAGATTTGCTGTAGGGTTTAGTAACTCATCGACGGAACCTCTCTATAGCATACAGTAGCGGTGACTTAATTTAAGTCATGGAGGCCTTTGCTCTGCAGTGGGACAGTATGCAGGCTGTACTTTTACTTTTTACTAACTACCTCTGGTCAAAATTAGTTTAAACTTACTTAGATTTTACATATACCTAAAACTTACAGTTACCTTAGGATAAAATGTTCACTAGAAAAAAAACAACCAGTCTCAGGAAATCTCGAACGGGATTCGAACCCGTGACCTTTAGATTACCGGTCCACTGCTTTAATTGTTAAGCTACCGAGATCCCTTGGGTTCGAATGGCGTTCGAGCTTTCCTGAGACTGGTTATTTTTTTCTAGTAAACATTTTATCCTATATCTATAAAGCATTGTGAATGCAAAATTTCAATAATAAAGATACCACAGTTACCTTACTATAGTTAATTGTATAAAATTGTCATATTATTATGACTGCCAGTAAAATCAGTATAGAGTCATTACTTTATAACGACGCACTTATCGCAGCGATTTACTTTTACCCAGAGTCCCATGTGTACTTATATGAGATATATGACATCGAATACCGATCGACTTGGACGGTTCCTGTGATTTATTTGACGTTCTCAAATTTATGTATAATTATCGACAGGAGCTCGATATATCCATCTGGCATTGGAAAAGTTGCCTTATTCTTTTACAAATTGGAAAATTTTGAAAAAAATTTACTAGCCGGATTCGAACCCGCACCTTTCTGACATTCCGGGTCAAGTGAACTTCCAATTATGCTATCCTGGCTCTAATCTAGTCCGCCGAAACTTATCAACACCATTTATTTTGTTCGTTGAAAGCCAAAGGCGCCGCCCATGATTTTCCCACAAGCATCTTAAAGTAATGTGCTCCTAAGCTTTCTGACGTATTAAGTTATCTGGTAAACCTCTAGATGACCGAAGGCACATTTCCTGAAGCCCTAAAGTTGTCCATAATAAAACCAATACATAAAAAAGGTTATACAGACTTAATGAACAATTACAGACCTATCGCAATTATACCTGTACGTGCTAAAGTTTTTGAAAAGGCTATGTATAATAGGATGTATACGTTCTTAGATAATTATAAGGGTCCTTCAAACGAGGCGTGAAGAAGCACTTTGTGGGCCGGCAGAGTGAGGATAACTGATGCTACGTCTCTTACGCTGCACCAGTTGTCCTCGCGCCTGGACCTCATTTCCACTTAACATCAGATGGAGTGGGGTCATTTGCCGGGCTTAGTATAAAAAATAAAAAAAATAAAAAAATAACGTTCTGGCAAAGGAACAAAATGGTTTTTGAAAGAACAAATCGATTTCGTTAGCACTTTTAACCTAATAAAAATGTGACCGAGAACATTGATAGAAATATAGACACCACAGCGGTATTCTTTGACATGAGCCAAGCTATCGACTTGGTTTCTCATGATATACTCTTAACCAAATGCGAGAAATGTGGTATAAGAGGTACTTAATGCGCTGTAGTGGTTGGAAAGCTACATACGAAATCGCTTATGTCGAAATAAAAAATGTTAACGAACATATAGAAGAAACGACATCAAAATCTGAAGTAACTAAAAATATTGTCAGTGTCTCGCAAGGTACTATACTAGGGCCGTAATTATTTATTATTTACATAAATGATCTATCTTGCGTAACTACTCATCAATGTAACTTATTTGCTGACGATATATCTGTAATAATACCAAAAAACTCAATTTTTCAACAAAATCAATAATATAAAAAATTGGCTGACAGCGAATAGGTTACACATAAATATCCCTAAAACTAAGTACATGCAATTTTCAATAGAAAACCTTAAATTTAATGATTTGACCGTCCTTATTATTAAAGAACCCATTATGTGATCAGATGAAATCATTTTCTTAGGCATAACAATAGATAGTCAATGGTAATGGAAACCACATATCAAAAAATTGTGTACTAAAATAAACAGATTTGCTAACGCACTGTGGCGATTAACGACACACATAAATGAAAAAGCTGCCTTGGTGGCCTATCACGGCTACTTGACTTCAAGTCGCAAATACGGTATACTACTTTGGGGAAACTCAACGGACTTAAATAGAGTTATCAAATCCCAAAAACAATGTATACGTGCCATATGTGACGAACCACCACCTATGACATCATGCCTAAGCAATTATTTCCAAAAGTGAACTTACTTACTCTCCCTTCGCTATAGGTTGCCACACTTTTTAATGAGCTTGATGTGCCTATATTTAGAAAAAAGCTATTAAATTGGTTGAAAATGAAATGTTTTTATTCAGTTAATGATTTTTTTAATTGTTAAATTGACATTTAATAAATAATTAATAGAATTTTCTTAATAATAATCTAATGTACTTAAATCGAATTATGTAAAGTTATTAAATGAGAAGTTAGTATTTTATTATTTACAATGTTGTCTACCTAGGTATATGCATGTTCTATGAAAATTAAAAAATGTAACTTAAGATTCACACGCCCTGCGCTGGCAAGATAGACGAACTATTTCCATCATACTCCATCTTTATATCTCTATTTTAAGTGAATAAATTATATTTCATTTCATTATTTATTTCATTTCCATTCAATGTCAACAACTACGTCATCAACATCTAGTGAATATGAAATGTGGCAGTTATACATGAATCACGACTTTTATTCCTGAAGAGTAAGTCAGAGACTGATACTTCCACTCTTCACCAAATAGCGACCGGACATGTGCTCAGCGTGACAGGTGGTGAGCCTATGCTGTTGGATGTATGTGCAGTCTTTTTAGTCCGTTAGTCGCCGTTTACGACACCCAAGGTAACAAACGGGTGGTAGTATTCTTTCACCGTTACGCGATAAGGTTATGTGGCAGATAGGTTCATAAACAGCGCGTTTCTTCTATATTCCTCGTTCACGTTTCTTTTAACACAGTATCTACTACATTAAGTATATTTCAATATAGAATCGGTTTGGATTTACAATTCCATCTACAATCCGCTAAAAGTACACTAGCAAAATGGTGTTCCTACATCGATGTTATTCCAGAATGACGTATTTATCACAGCGATTTACATCGAGTCACAGGTGTTCGCGCGGATGATATATGGCGCCGATAGGATCGGCTATTATGCTCTTCTGATATGCTCCGTTGGATAATTTTATTGCTCTCTTATTATGATAAAGTTGTGTAGTTCCCTTTCATTTGTTACTTTTATCTGCTATTCGGGAATATACTATGAAACAATTGAATGACAAACAACCAGTCGTTAAAGATAAAGAAATATGTTTGTCAAGCTTTTATTACTGATCAGATAAAAGTCATTTAACAAACCGTTTAACAACTGTTTCGGTAATGTTTTACACAAATATGTTTTATCAGATTATTTAACCTCAATTAAATTACAATATCATGCAAATGTATGCATGAATGCATAGCACCATGCCACCGGAGCATAACATGCATATAGTTGAATTATTCATGCTTTTATACCTTCTTAACTGGTATATGCAAATAGTGGTTGTTTCTACGTAGTTGGTTACAGACAGCTAATATTTAAAGACATCGTAGTTTTCTAAAAGGTTTTTCATTAATTACAAGAAATTAATCTAATTTTATAATAATGGTTTTTGATTTTAGTTGGTTTCTGGTTGGAGTAAGGTAAGGATGTGCTACGTCTGGCACATGGCCTCGCAGCGGTTCCTTATAAATCTTAACCTTTAATAAATGTTTTGACTTCAGGAATTCGAATTATTTTTGTGGCAGTTTATATTTTTAGGCACACTTTTGCACTAAACCGTGTCGCGTAGCGGTGAAAGAATACTACCACCCCCTCTCTTCCCTTGGGTGTCGTAAAAGGCGACTAACGGACTAAAGACTGCACATACATCCAACAGCATAGAGCGAGCGGCGATGTACTCGGGACACGTCATGTCACTTGAGCATATGTGCAATCGCTATTTGGTTGTTGACTATGGTTGAGGACTGCTTTTGCGGCCCTCAATGCCTGTTTCTGACTAACCCTTCTGGGGATAATAGTCGTGATTATATGTATGTATGCATATATTTTTGCAATACATAACCACTTCGTAGTACTAGCCGTAACGAATTCTTTTACCTTACTTTAATAATAAAGCTCTTTAAACTATCGCGTTGCATTGCATTAAAACTGTTTTAACGGGACTAAACACGATTAATTATTGCCGCAGCATCGCGGCCGAAACGTCAAGCAGTAAGTAGAAATGTACTTACTTACAAAATTAATCGTGTTTAGTCCCGTTAAAACAGTTTTAATAAAGCTCTTTTTTGTGATCCGACAAACAAGCATACTGCCTGCCTGTTAAATAATTGTTACTGTTGGGTAACCGCTGCCCATGGACATCTAGGGCATGACGCGCGCGCTGACAACCCTAAAGTTTTACTACCAACTTGTGCCTTTAGCCTTGTCACTTGGATCTAGCACGTGCCCTTCAAACCGCAACGCAGCAATGTAAAACAAGAAATCAGTGTTCGCCTTGCAGTACAAATTAATTTGTCCAGGCCAAGGATGTGTGATAAACTATCTCATTGACAGGAGGAGATGTAAGTACTTTCTCCGATTGTCTGTCGAAAGTTAATCTATTTGATTTGCAAATGGCGAAACGTTTCCAGCGAACATTTAATCTGCGCCAGACGCTTGAAGGACTGTCGTAATTATTTTGTAAGTAATTGTTCTAATAATGACTGAGCCCTTTCATTGTTTGACTTTCCGCCGCCTGCTATTGAACGAATAGACAGCGGCGTCTGGGTTTACAACGAATTTAATGTAACGTCAAATCAAATGGTCTTCGCGCGGATCGCATTCACACTTCTTATGTATAAATAGCCTTTCAAGAAAAAGCAGGCAGTATCACCTTAATCTTAATAATATGCAATTTCGCGTATCTGAAAATTTCGGAAATTAAGGGAGTAATACAACATTGTTAGTGGAAAAAATATTGTTTTTTGAAATATTCTCCTTGAAATTAGATACATTTTTCCATTCGATGGAACCAATTATTAAAGCAGTCATTCCATTCTGAAGTTGGGGTTTTCAAAATGGTCGTTTTGTAGGCGTCTACAGCTTCTTCAGGTGACGAAAATCGTTGACCACGCAATTTGTTCTAAATTTAGGGGTATAAAAGTATAAAAATCATTCGGGCTTAGGTCAGGGCTGTACGGCGGATGGTCTAATAATTCAATGTTTTGTTGCTTTAAAAACTCTTTTGTTCTGTGGGTGGTATGAGAGTTCTCATTGTCGTGATGGAGGATGATGCGGCGGTTGCAGTTCTCTTTACGGAGTTCAGAGACGATCTGCGGCAAACATGAATGCTAGCATACCATTCTGCATTGAACGTTCTTTGTTTTTCAAGAGGAGTAGTCGCAACATGGCCAGTTTTGGAGACAAACGTAGTCACCATTTTTGTTGCAACGCTCCGTGAACGAACAACTTTTGTAGGCCTCAACTCATTTTCGAACACCCAAACTCGTGACTGATTTTTTGTTTCGGGTTCGCGTGCGTATATCCAGGATTCGTCACCTGATACGACGCTGTATAAAGCATTTGAAGATCCTCCGTGGAATCTCTCGAAAGTTCTGACGCACCAAGTAACGCGAGCCGCTTTTTGCTCCTCACAAAGCGAATGCGAGATCCATCGGGAAAACAACTTTTTTACACCTTATTGTTCATGCAAGATTATTTGTATTTGACTTATGCCAATGTCTAAAGTTGCCTGAGTTTCGCGCGCACGGCATCAACGTTATCTTGGGTGATTGCAGTTTTTGGGTGACCTTGACGGGAATCGTCACACGCAGCTTGACACGTCCACGTTGAAATTCCGCAAACCAGCGATAAATTGTGGTTTTAGATTTCATCACCAAATGCAGAAAGCATCCGAATAACGCACTGTTTTTGTGTGTTTGTAAACCACTTCGAAAGTCATAATAAATCATTGCTCTTGAATTTTCTCGAATCAATTTCATTTTTACACCAACTTTACAAGTTCGACAAGACCTTGTGACAAGACCGCCTTATTTTTTTAAAAATAAATAAATGGTACCTATTCGATTAATAAAACCAAGGAGTTTTCGATTACTAAACACTTCATTTTTTTAAATTTTTTTTTAATACTGAGCCCGGCAAATGACCCTACTCCACCTGATGTTAAGTGGAAATGAGGTCCAGGCGCGAGGACAACTGGTGCAGCGTAAGAGACGTAGCATCAGTCATCCTCACTCTGCCGGCCTACAAAGTGCTTCTTCACGCCTCGTTTGAAGGACCCTATGTCATAGGTAGGAGAGAATACGTGTGCTGGTAGACTATTCCATCTTTTGAAAGTGCAGCAAAGAAACAAGTCACCAAATTTCTTTGTGCGTGATGGAATGTTAGAGACTGTAAATTGGTGACTCCGGAGAGCAGCACGCGTACTCCTATGGAGGGAGAGAGAAGGAGGGATGAGGTCAAAGAGTTCTTCAGAGCACTCGCCATGGTATAAACGGTAAAAGACGCTGAGATAATGCTGACAAAATCTCTACGCAATTGCAAAGGCTCGAGAGTTTTAGTGACATCCGCATTGCCGATAATGCGCACAGCGCGGCGCTGCAATCTGTCCAAGGCATCGAGAAGGTACTTTGCGGAGCCGTCCCAAATACAACTGATCAGGCGTGAAGAATCGCCGCACCTTGTTCAGGACACCGAGTTTACGTGAGGCATTTTTAATCACGGTTTCGATGTAGTCCTTTTGGTTCAGATCGCAGCGGATATCCATACCGAGCATGTTAATACTGCTCTGAAGAGAGAAGAGAAGGAAGAGAGGGAAGGGGAAGGAATGGCGACTTTTTCGCTGTGAACGCGCACACCTGTGTTTCCTTGGCACTGAACTCCACCAGATTATCGGAGCCCCATTTAGAAATGAGGTCCAACTCCCGATCGAGCTCAATGACAAGATTTGCTCGCTTCATTTCGGTGTCTACCCGCCCAGCCGTTGGGTGACCGTTATATCCCCCATGCACTGTGCTATCATCTACATAGCAATTAATGTTTCCAAGAGGAAGCATGTCATTGATATGCAGAAGGAACTGCGTGGGGGATAGAACGGAGCCTTGAGGAACACCAGCGTTCACTGACATGAACCGCGAAGCGCATCCATCCGAAAGGACACGGATTCTACGCTCATGCAGGAAGCTAGCCAGGTACAGAACTGAGCGGGCAAACCGTATGCCGGGAGTTTGGAGAGAAGAGCTTTGTGCCAGACCCGATCAAAAGCCTTGGCTATGTCAAGGCTAACTGCCAGTGACTCGCCACGCTTGTCAATAGCCTCATCCCAAAGATGTGTGACGTACGCTAGAAGATCGCCCGTTGACCTTTTGGCTGAAACCCATATTGACGATCGTGAATTAGGGAGTGATCTTCTAGGTATCGAATAAGCTGTTTGTTCAATATTCGTTCTAGGATCTTACACAACACTGAAGTTACGGCTATAGGGCGGTAATTAGTCGGATCTAAACGATCTCTTTTTTTAGGGATCGGTTGCACATTAGCTTCTCTTCAAGATTCCGGCACACAACCCGAAGAGAGCGAGAGACGGTACAGACGCGTTAACACAGGGGACAACTCCGCTGCACACATTTTCAGAACTATTGCTGGGATGCCATCAGGACCGTTAGCTTTCCGGACATCGATTGACTGCAGTTCCGCACGGACATCACACTGCCTGATTTTAATATCAGACATTGTGTGGCCACAGTGAGGAATTGAGGGTGGCTGTGCATCACAGTCATCGATCCGGGAGTTAGCCGCAAAGAGTTTGGCCAGGAGATCGACCTTTTCCTGCGGCTTGTGAGCTAAAGTTCCGTCAAGACATCTCAGTGGTCGCAGCGAGGCTTGGCAGAAGTTGGATTGCACCACTTTGGCCAGACGCCAGTAGCTACGGCTGCCCGTAGGATGCATCAGGAGTTCTGGGCCTACTCGTGCAACGCGCTGGGCATCCACTCTAATGTAGGCCCTCTTACACGACATGCGGTGGGCTGGTTCACCAGTTGCGTCAGGTCATGCGTGAGAGCGAATGCGTGGGCAGTTCTACCAGCATGGTCTGTTTTGGAGGAACCTAACCACAACTGATGGTGGGCGTTGAAGTCCCCCAAAAACACCAGTTCCGCCGATGGAAACCGCTCCTGCGCATCATCTGCTATCCGACTAAGATGTTCAATTAGTCGAGTTGTCTCCATGTCGCCGTTATGGGATCGGTAGACGCAGACGTAGACACGGCAATGAGAGCCTAAGTCGACTTTTACCACTAGGAGGGAGAAGGAAGGGTCCTCCAGACAGCGCAGACGGCAACAACAAACATCCGCCCGAACGAATAAGCAAACTCCGGCTTTGGCTTTGAAGGATTCTTCAAGCACTGAGCCGGGATAGTTCAGGTAGGTGGTGTCAGCAGGGCGGATTATTTGCGTCTCCGTCAGGAACAACATTGCTGGCCGTGCCGTCTCAAGATGGTGGTGGACCGCATTGAGGTTTGCATGGAGTCCGCGGATGTTAGCGAACTCCACCTCAAACGGTAAGGTTGTGGTGGGGGTGTGCACCGCTGTAGTACCAGTTTTGTTGTTAGGCGCTGTCATTTTAGGAGTGGAAAGAGAGAGGCGTGAATCAAGAAAATGATGCCGCGATGCGAATGGCCAAAGTGTGGTGGCCTGTTTCCCCAGGATTTTGCCCACAGACGAGTATTATTAACCTGCCGAACAGAAGGCCCCCGAACCCCCCCGGGAATGGCCGCCGGGACCCCACCTTCCGGTCACCAACCGGCACGACGGACCACCCCAAGATTATGCGTGGCATGGTGAGGCAGCCTCACGAGCTGGTTAGGCTCGCTTGGGCCCCTGTACTGTGCCACGGGCGGCCAGCGGGACAACCGTTTCTACGGGTCTCCCTGGTCGGCAGGTTAACGAAGTCCTCCTGGCAATGGTTTGACGGAAGCCTCCACAGACCAAATACATCGCAGCATCATTCTCTCGAGCTCTGGTTATACGCTGACTGATCCCGAAATGCGACCGACAAGCAGTCACTTGACGGGTTTTACACCATGCGTACGGTGGTCACCAACCAGACGGGTCAAGCCCTACCACCGGTGGAGCAGATCATCGCTCGAAAGAGTCCGTTAGTCGCTTCTTACGACACCCACCGGACGGAGAGAGGTGCGGCGATTGGTATTCTTTCTCCGTCACCGCACGGATAAAAATTATGCATGAAACAATGGAAATATCCCATTCCCGATACTTTTAGTGCAGCTTATGTACGAATTTTGCATAGTGAAACCATGTGGTACTTATAGCAAAAAAATTACTATTAACTCTTCTCTTCTTTTGGGTGTCATAAAATGCAACTATCGGACTAAAGGCTTAATACATCCAACAGCATCTTATCTTATCTTATCTAGTGGGGCTTGGACAGGTCTTCCTCTCACAGTAGCACGTCGACCCATTGGGATCTTTTGTACAACCCCGTCCTGTCACTCTGCCTCCTCAGTGAAGATGATTGCCATAAGCTTGGCAATGTTTTTGAGGGCGAAGAGCCTAAAATTGTCTGGTTTCGGGTAGGACGATCCCAGGAGATTCATTCTTGTCCTAGCAAAAGGGTCACAGTCACACAGTGGGTTTTGCATGTACTCCGTTTCGTCTCCACATGCCCTGCACAGGTTGTCTGTTGCTAGTTGCATCCAACAACATAGAGCGGCGATGTGCTCACCACCTATCACGCTGAGCACATGTGGAGTTGTAATTTGGTGAAACGTGGACTATGGCAGTGGACTGCTTCTGCGGTCCTCGTTACCTTGTCTCTTACTAACCCTTTGGAAATAACAGTCAAGTCTATTAGTTATGTATGAATTTTTAGGTAAGTCTTGCTTCTAATCTAAGATATGACAGACCTCAAGTTTTAAAGCAATAATCTGTTCGATAATTTGTCAGCCAATAAATGTCCCACTGCTGGGCAAATGCCTTCTCACGTTAACAAGTATTAGAAAACTTAAATTATTTAATCAAGCTATTGTATTTTTGTAACTTTAGTTCATATTTTGTAAGCTGGCATCACTGCCACCATCTGGTTTTGTTTGTCACATAGACAGTTCTTTGTCTACGGTTTGTCAAATCGTCTTTTCAAAACCAAGATGGCTATCGGGCAGCGGCCCTGTCGTCCGCAAGACATTGAGCTAAGAGGTTGTGTCGGAAGGAAGTTGCTGTGAGAAGTTGTATTGCTGTAAAAGTTGTTAAAAAGTAATAAAATGGCGATTTAATCAAGAAAAGGTATTAATTTTTTCACCAACCGTTATACAATTAGGTAACACGGGGAGACCGAGTCATAAGCAAACATGGTGGGTTTTAAAGAGTGCTAACGAGTAAGATTTACGACAATATCATCCAAAATCAACAGCTTAACTTGCCGCCAAAGCAAGAACGAGCACGAAATGTTTGTTAACCCATCCGGTGATCTGCGATTGCAGACGTTGCTCAGCTCCCAGAACCGCAACCAGAAGGCACAAACTGCCGCAAAATCGAGCTCCATAAAACAATTTAGGAACAACGAAAAGCGAAAAAGTTCGTTGTAATACCTGTGTCTCTCGACAGCGCGGTAATGCTGAAACAACGCAAAATTCACATAAAAACTCAACTTCCATCGCAAATGGTCGGACTGTTACAGAATAAATTAATTTTTATTACTTAAATTAAAATTAAAACAAGGTACGAACTAGGATTCTGGTAGGACTCTGCACAGAGCTCGACTGGATGGCGACCAACCTCATACATATTTCTGCCGCCAAGCAGCATTGTGTTACATTGCTGCGTTTCGTTTTAAAAGGTCTCTTTTTAAAGGAGGTCACCGAGCAGGCGGGTCACTGTTATCGTTAAGTTAGCACCGCTGCTGAGGAGCTCGATGGCACAGCGGCTAGTGCGTTCAGCTTGCAATCATGCCCGCTAAGCAATTTTTTGAAATGCCGGGTGCTGGATGGGTGACCAAATTAAAAACATCTCGAGCTCCTCCGTGCTTCGGAAGGCACTTTATGCCGTTGATCTTTTAAAACCCACCAACCCACATTGGGCCAGCGTGGTGAGTTATGGCCCAACATCCCCACGTGCTATTGGCCACGTGGGCAGCCTGTGATAGGGTAGCACACAGCTCATAAGAAGCTACTGAGAAAATTCCAAAGGTCGAAGTGGCCACCACCCAGCATATGTAATGGTTTGGTGGGGCTTGTCCTACGAAGGCGTGACAAAGCTTCATTTTGGTGAACAAGGTTTGAAAACACGAGCAACTAACTACCTGTTGTATATTATCTATGGTGTAGCGGTATACGCGGGGCTGCGTTCCCCGCCATCTTTAAATCATGCAATAAACCAGTGTGCTATATACCAGCTGTCGTTTCACTCGTGTCCTTACGCAGATATAACATTGGCGACGAGAAGTACCCACATTGTTTTTTATTACAATGGCTACATCACAGTTTGGATTTTTAACGTTGTTTGACCATAATGTGCAATCGTGGAAGGCGTACAAAGGCCGTTTTGCACAGTGGCTTATAGCAAACAATGTCACTGACAAAACAGATGAAGCGGGAGTCAGAAGACGTGCCATATTGCTGAGTGCTCTCGCTGATGGTACCTACCAGTTGGCTTTGGATCTCGCCTTACCGAAGGAGGTTCAAGAGGTACCATACGAAGACATCATAAGCCTGTTGGATAATCACTTCATACCCAAACGTTGCGGGTTTGGTGAACGCAGTGCTTTTTATTCCGCCGCGCAGCAACATGATGAGTCGCACACTCAATGGGCGGCAAGGCTTCGTGGATTAACGGCCCACTGCTCGTTTTCCAACGTTGAAGAAGCGTTACGCGATAGGTTCATAATGGGGATGCAGCCAGGGCCGGAAAAGGAGAAGCTGTTCGCCCAAGACTTGTCAGAGCTGACCCTTGCGAAGTCGATCGAGCTGGCAGAAGCGATACGGGGCGCGCGAGCTGCGGCAGCGGCTGCTGGCGCCGCGCTGATACCAGCAGCGCACTCGGCGAGAGCTACCGGAGAGCTGTACAAAATCGCGCAGACAGCTTCCAAGGATGGGAAACCCGTTGAGAAGTGTACGGTGTGCGGTCGTTTTAACCATAGTGCTTTAAAGTGTCGGTACGCAAATTACAAATGTAAAAAGTGTAACAAAAAGGGCCATTTGCGTAAAATGTGCGGCATAGTGAATTACGTTGAGTGCGAGAATGTGGATGAGTGCGGCGACGATGGTAAGTTGTTTCGTATTCAATCTAAAAATGGAGAACCAATGGTTGAGTCGGTGACCGTTAGTGGAGTAAAATTAAAATTTGAAGTGGACAGCGGATCATCAGTCACGGTTATCTCTCAAAAAATATACAATAGTTATTTTAAATATATTTGCCTTCGGCCGGCTAGGAAGAAATTAACTACGTATATAGGAGACGAGATAGGTTGTAGCGGAACAATGCGAGTGCCCGTCACTTACTCAGGCCAAACAAACGAATTAGATATATACATAGTGCGCGGAGATGGGCCTCCGCTTCTAGGTCGTGATTTTTTGTCATTATTTCAGTTAAGTTTACAAATGAACTATTTACAGGATACAAAACATACCTTTGCAAACATTCAAGCGATGTACCCCGAAGTGTTTGCCGACAAATTGGGAACATTTAATCGGTTTAAAGTTAAATTACAGCTGAAACCGCACTCGCAGCCAGTTTTTTTTAAAGCGCGTCCGGTTGCTTTTGCCCTTAAGGGAAAAATAGATAACGAAATCGACCGCTTAGTGAGTATAGGGGTATTAAAACCTATAGAACACTCGGACTACGCTTCACCGATAGTACCTGTGTTAAAACGTAACGGCTCAGTTCGGCTATGCGTAGATTACTCCATAAGCATCAATAAACAACTAATTGTTGAACAATATCCACTGCCATCTGTTCATGAGCTGTTTGCTAAGTTACACGGGGGTGAAAAGTTCTCAAAAATTGATTTATCTATGGCGTACAATCAATTTTTACTGGATGAGGACTCCCAAAACATAACTTGCATTAATACACATCGCGGGCTATTCAAATATACGCGTTTAGTGTTCGGATTGACCAGCGCACCGTCCATTTTCCAAAAAGCAATGGATACTGTGCTTTCTGGCATGGAAGGGGTATTATGTCTATTGGACGATATCTTAGTAACTGGGGATAAATTACAACATTTAGAGAGGCTACATGAAGTCTTTAAAAGGCTCAAAAGTTCAGGATTGGTTGTACAAAAGGATAAGTGTGAATTTTTTAGAGATGAGATTCATTACTTAGGCTATACTATTAACAAACACGGATTGAAAAAATCAAATGACAAAATAAAAGCTATAACGGAAGCCCCCGTACCCACTAATGTCCATAATTTACAGTCATTTTTGGGACTTGTCAATTACTACCGGAGTTTTGTAAAAAATGCATCCAGTATTCTTAGTCCATTATACGATCTTTTAAAAAAAGGCGTAAAATGGTCATGGACAAAGTTACATGATAACGCATTTAATCAAATAAAAAAAAAATTAACGTCAGATCAGGTACTAGCACATTTTGACCCAAAAAAGAAAATAGTTTTAACAGTGGATGCTTCACCCACAGGATTGGGGGCCGTTTTATCCCAGTTAGAAAGCGACGGCACTGATCGACCTATTTCTTTTGCGTCACGCACGTTAAATTCGGCTGAAAAAAGATACTCGCAAATTCAGAAAGAGGCAACTGCAATTATTTTTGGAGTGAGGCGGTTTCACCAATACTTGTACGGCCGATCAGAACCTTTTATATTAAGAACAGATCATAAGCCGTTAATTTCAATATTCGGGTCATATAAAGGTATACCCGAAGTGTCGGCAAACAGATTGCAAAGGTATGCTATGTTTTTGAGTGGGTATAATTATTGCATAGAATTCGTGCGAAGTGTAAACAATAACGCGGACTATTTATCTCGGGCCAGTTTACCGGCCGCCGGCGGCGCCGCGAGCGGCGACGGAGGCGACTGCTGCGCTCACGCCACGGCCGGCGCCGCCGGGGCTGACTCACTCGTGTCACCGCTCGCCGACCGAGCATCATATGTAAATTTTGTGACTGACGGGAGTCTGCCCGTTGCTCGCGAAATGTTGCGCATGGAAACAAACAAGGATGAAACATTATCTAAAATTAAATACTTTGTTTTTAATGGATGGCCAAAGAAAATCGTGGATACGAACCTGAGACCGTACTTTATGTGCAAATCGCAGCTATCTGTCGAAGATGATTGTGTAATGCGAGGCCACAAAGTTGTGTTGCCAGTAACGTTGCGATCACGAGTATTATCCGAATTACATAATTCGCATTTAGGCGTAGTCAAAACAAAAGCGGAGGCACGGTCCAGGGTATGGTTTCCAGGCATTGACGCAGCTATAGAAAAAATGATTAGCTCATGCAACATATGCACTAGTTTACGCTCATCACCTCCGCGAGCGCCAATGTCGCCCTGGAAATTCCCGATAGTTCCTTTTTACAGAATCCATTTAGATTTCCTAGGTCCGATGAATAACCGTATGTATTTAGTAATCGTAGATGCGCACACTAAATGGGTAGAGGTTTACGACGTACCGTCGACTACCTCAGACGTAGTTGAAAAACTTTACGAATATATATCACGTTTTGGATTGCCACACACGATCGTTTCGGATAACGCTACAACTTTTTCATCACAGGAGTTTAAAAAATTCTGCTTGCAAAATGGTATAACCCATTTGTTTTCACCGCCATATCATCCAGCGAGCAACGGACAGGCCGAAAGCTATGTAAAAATAATTAAAAAAGGCATTAAAACTTGTCTATTGTCTAGTAATAATTTGAAAGAATGCAAGAATAAGCTATTAAAATACTTGTTTGATTATAGGAATTCTATCCATAGTACCACTAACCAGTCACCGGCTCAGTTAGTGTTTGGTCGCAAACTTAGGTGCCGTTTAGATTTATTACGCGGTAGCTCGGTGCCCTCATCCACACTCTTAAATGATTTTGTGCACAATAAACAGTGTTCGCAGATTGAAGCCTATGGCGGTACAAATAAACAAACATTTTCCATTGGAACCGATGTGTTATACAAACAATATTTTAGTAACAATAAATACCGTTGGAACAAAGGTAAAATTGTAAAACGGATAGGTAATGTCATGTATTTAGTTAAGGACTTGCACACTTCTTTAAATGTAAGAAAACATAAAAACCAAGTTATTATTTTTCGAGGTACGCACAGCATTGGCCAAGAACGGTCAGAAAATTGGGATGGGGATATTGGGCTCGACGTTTTAAGAACGGTTGATGGTTCCCACTCTGCTGCAAGAGAAGAAGACACAGGCCAGAGTTCTACCAGAGACGAGGAGTTTTGCTCGGCATCTCAGGGACCAGAGAGTGAGCAGCCGTCTCAGTCAGCCACAACCATTGAACGGGGTAATCCAACGTCCAGAATGATACTGCGTGCCCAGCCTAGAGTCGATTATCGACGTTTCTGTTAATTCGTTGTATTTTCTATAATAGTTATGAACTGGGGGAGGAATGTTGTATATTATCTATGGTGTAGCGGTATACGCGGGGCTGCGTTCCCCGCCATCTTTAAATCATGCAATAAACCAGTGTGCTATATACCAGCTGTCGTTTCACTCGTGTCCTTACGCAGATATAACACTACCAAACCGATATTTTCGAGAAGGTGGTTAAGCCACTAAGTAACACTGTGTTCGCTGGTAAACAATGGATATTTCAACAAGGCTCAGCACCAGCGCACAAAGCGAAATCAACCCAGCGCTGGTTAGACGTGAATTTAACGGATTTCATCGCCACTGAAGATTGGCCCCCTGCAAGTCCTGATCTTAATCCTTTGGATTATTGCTAATGGAATATTTCAGAGGAGAAAGCCTCCTCTAAACCTCATCGAAATATCGAGGCGTTAAAAACAGACTTAGTGCAGACAGCCACCTCAATACCATTGGATGTGGTACGTGCGGCCATAGATGAATAGCCAGGACGTTTGGAGAAAAGTGTAAAAGTTAAAGGTAGTCATTTTGAATTGTTTAAATATTTGTGGTGATATACACTCACAGTTAAACGTATAAAATAGGTACATGCTTTTAGAATTTCACTTCTTTTTTTTCTTTACACTAGACATGTTTATATGAGGGACAGAATTTATGGCAAGACTACATATATGTATGTATGTACTCGTATGTATTCCCTTGGTTGTTATACGCTACCCTCTCAAAAGGCCGAGGGGTGGTACTACGACTTTATCTAAATCCACTTTTAATAAAGGAAGTCCTCCGGCAGCGAGCCTGTTAAATCTTTATATTACAATACGCCATGAATTAATAATGTCCACAGAGGCTCTACATAGAAAAAAAACCCTTCACAATTCCGTACACGAAACAGAATGTCTGCAATAACCTGCAAAATATCATTCCATCTCTCACTCACGTACAAGGAGAGAAAGGAATGACAAATGATATTCCACATTATGACGGGAATTTTATCTTTAACAGATAAAACGGTGTTTTCCCGGAGGGAAGACGTGATATTTTTCCTTAAAATAAGACAAAAAGGCTTTGTATTGAAATATAATGTTGTGAAATGGAACGTGGGGTTGGATTGATTAAAGGTAAAATATATCGAGTTTGTTTAGTAAAAAAGCGAACACACGTTATATAAGAAATCATTAATAAAAACAAAATCACACAGAAAATTGTTCAGATGTTCCTTCACATTTAATAGAGGCCTATAAAAGCTCATTATCATGAGCTTAGCTCAAACTTCAAGTTTTGGTTTTATTATAAAAAAAAACATTTTTAAAATATTCTGTCATCATCATTATGATTTTTAGCCCGTATTCACACAATGTTTTGCATTGGCCTCGCCCATATTACGCCATTCCAGTAGCCTAATTCACGTAACAAAACTTCAACGACATGCAAGCGATTTGATCGCTGAAGAAAACTTTTCGTATTCACGTATCAATCGCACGATTTTGTTTAGGTCGGTTTTATTTAAGCGTATTCACGTGCATTAATCGAAGTTCGATCGTTGCCTCCGCGGTATTCACCTACTATTTTGACGTTTAGTTTTATCGGATTTCAGCGATTACACGTCAAATTAGACAATTTCCAAGTCGTTGGAAAAAAATAATAAACATTCTGCATGTTTTGTTAACAAAAAGTATTTGAATTTATTTGGTAGAACTGTAATGGCAACATTAAGTTTAAATAGTTGACAAATCGCTGAGTTGGGTTCCTATCGGGTAACCGTTCTAGCGAAATAACAGGTGAATACGGATTTGTGACTGTTTTTCAATAGGACGACTTCTAAACGTAAACGACATTTCGACTATTACGAAATACGTGAATCAGGCCACTGTCTGTTTGAACTGATAGCACCACGATAGAACCCTAGTTTATTTTTTCATACTTTCCTTAATATACTTCAAACTGTGAGATGGATGTCACGTCATTTGATGGAAAAATTTGTTTCGTTTCGTATGGTCAATTAATCAAGATTAAATATAGCAATAACCGCGTAGCGGTGAGAGAATCCTACCACCCCCTCTCTTCTCTAAGGTGTCGTAAAAGGCGACTAACGGACTAAAGACTGCACATACATCCAACAGCATAGAGCGGTGATGGGCTCACCACCTGTCACGCTGAGCACATGTGCAGTCGCTATTTGTGGTGTAAAAGTGGACTATGGTATTGCTGTCCTCATTGTCTAGTCTCTGACAAACCCTTCGTGGATAATAGTCGTGATTATATGTACAGTCACGAGCAAAATTATGTAAACATTTTTAACTCTTAATGCAATGGAATAAGAGTCATAGTGTATACATATTGGTGCTCGTGACTGTACATACCTATGTAAATATAGCAATATTGAATTAAGATTGATTAATTAATACGAGCATGTAGTCGAACGCCCTTTAGTAACATAACAAAAAGAGTTGCTTCATTCATCCTCTTATAGGTTAAACAAAAAATGACGTTATATCTCCACAGTCGTTGAAGTTTTTTACTAAACCGACTTCTCAGGTTTCGAAGGACGCGGGAGAGTTCAATCCAAGTGATTGATGACTATGCCGTACATGGCCACAGTGAAGATAGAGTAAGAAGACTCTGTTTATGATTATCTGGACTGGTAAGACTCACTTTTTTATTGGGAAAAACTTATGTTTGATCATCTACCACCGCTTCAGGAATTCCTTAAACCACTAAGGAACTTACTATATTGTATTGCTAACATTATTGTTATGAAAATAGGCAATAATATGGTATTGGAATGTTGGCAAACCTAATAAATAAAATAAAAATAAAATTAGAACACGACACTAAAATTACAACACTGAGCACTTTATTTAAACCCGTAACCTTTGAGTCTAAGACCAGTATTGCGGACACGATAACAATAAGAAATTTATTCATATTTGGATTTTTTGATATAAGAGATTATAAACATTATCAATTTGTAGATTATTTCATCAGCAACCTTTTTTTATTTACAGTTAGACATAATGTACTTTTATGTCACTATGTACGCGGGCCGGCCACTTGTAATGGCGGCGGTTGCTTATTTTGGTTCAAATGTTAAAAATCGTTTTGTGAGTAAAGTTCAGTGCCAAAGTGTTTTTGATTAAAATAATTTTAATTAGAGTGACACAATCGCATCTTATAACTGCTATTATTCTAACTCTAAATCAAACATATTATAATACTTCCGTAAATACAACGTTATGAGAGTAGGTAAATGAAGCAAAGGATGTGTTTGAGGATCGTAGCAAATGGAAAGCTCTCTGCCTACCTCTCTGGGAAATTAGCGCGATGAAAGACAATAGTCTAAATAATAATGAATACTGTTCAATGTTTACTGTGTAGTAAGTATGTAAATATAAATATAGATAGTGTTAGCGACGTGCTCATTATGAAAAGTAATATAAATATTTGTAGGTAAGTAATAGATTTAAGTCCACCAGTCCGCATTTTACCTCATCAGCGACAACCCGCGTCGCTCTGTCGTGGCAATAATCCATGATTGTGCTTTCTAATAAACAGTTAATTCACAATTGATTTCGCTTTTAATTTCGTCAGTGTACCTTGGCACAACAACATATAGTCTAAAAATGTTAACGTTAATTTTGTGTGGTTTAGTTTAATTAATATTATAGTTATGTATAGATTTAATATAGTATTTAATTTAATATTGTAATACCCTTACAGGGCTCATTTGAGGACAGTATGTATACCAAATGAAGCAATAAAGATTTATGATTTATAGTTTTCGTGCACTCAAATAACAAAAATAAATAAAAACTTTACCTACTTTTACAAGTTTACTATTGATATTCTCTTAGAACATTGGTCTGGATACCTAATTTATTATTCAGGTACATTGAGTAGCGGCGAAGAGGCTTTTGGGTCGTCCAAGACTCCAAGCAGATAAAAGATGTATCAATTTGTTTGTTGTTCAATTCTAAATAGACATTTAATTTCGCACTGAGAAAATGATGTGATAATGAAATTATTTAGAAGTTTATCTAAGAGAATTACCGAACAAGGAATAATGTTATTTCTTCCTTTAGAACAGTTTTGTTATTCATTCATAATACAAATAGTTGTTTGTTTTTGTTGTTTGTTCATTTAAAATTGTGCGAGTATGATAAAGTTCTGCACGGTGCATGCGTAGTAGAATTCTGCTACAGAATAATAGTTATGTTCTGAATCAAACAGGATCGCGATCACACACAAAGGAGAATGATCAAACCAGCCTATTTGATATCTATTGCGTCTTTATCATTCACATATCAAAAGTGTTCTCTTAATAACTTAATGATTACTGTTAAAAAAGGTTTTCTATAGAACGCCGCGTTAAGAGTCAAGTGATAAATAAATGCTGAACTGAACTGATAGTCATACGATAACAGTTGTCATAACCTCAAAATACCGAAAAAGTCTTACAAGTCAAGTCAAGTCAAGTCAAGTCAAGTCAAATTATTTATTCAATGTAAACCTTTACAGGCACTTATTAACGTCAATACAAATAATAATAAAAAAACAGTTAACTAACTTATAGTTAAGACTTAACAACTAATCTAACGAGCTTATAGTCTGTGCCAGATAAATGCGCATCGCTACCCCCAGTACCACTGCACGCCGAAACAGAATCGCGTCGAACCGAAATATAAGCCGTGGTCATAGAATTGTGTAAACATACGTATCTTGGTAATGCGGGCAAGTGTCTCTCCCCAAGCGACACAAACGGCTAAAATTTATAGGTAATTTATCGTTTTTTTGGGGTGAAAGGTGAAAAATGATAAATCATAATGAATTGTTAACTTAAGTTTTTACTTAATGGAATTAATTAACAATGATTTCCAATTATCGTATTGATAATGTGGATTACGTATTGTAATAGAAATTGGAGTTTTTGAAGTAAAATAAAGTAACGGCTGAAATGAGTTTTGGAAAACATTAGTACCTAACCAAAAAGGTTGACATTTTTAATTCACATTTTTAATCATTCAAATATCTTTTTTTATAAAGACTTAAGCATAAAAAAACGTCAAAAATTAATAAGCATAAATTTGTGTGTTTTAAAATTGTTTCGTTTTTCGTCTTGGTACAAGCACACAATAACTAATATTACTACCGTACAGAAGGTTCACCCTCCAACGACCCCCACGCGAAACCGAAACCCATCGCGTGACCCGAGCGTTCATATTCGGATAAGCACAGCCGACTCGATATCGATTTGACGTCCGTCAGGAGCGCATGGTTTACGCGCGCGCGTAGGGATTACGAGTTAAGGCTAGATAGATCGCGCTTTGAGTTTTTTCAAACCATCTGATGAGACATAGAAAATAATGGTTTAAATTCTGGAAAAAAAAAGTATGTATTAGTTATGGATCCAATCTATTAAAAGTCTCATTCAGTTACAAGTTACAAGAAGATTCAATGAACTTCACTCGATAGAAAAAAAACATCCAAGTCGAAATTTTTAAAAACTATAAAGCCAATTTTTATGAAACTTTGCATGCCAAAGTAAAATACGGGGATCTAAATAGTTTATTAAAAATATTTAAAAAAAAGTTTATTTAGCTGAGTTATTGCAATTTAAAGTCCACCATAGAAAGTTTAAAATCGCAATAACTCAGTTAAATAAACATTTTTTTTTAAATGTTTTTAAAAAACTATTTAGATCCCTGAACGTTACCTTAGTAAGCAAAGTTTCATAAAAATTAGCTCATTGGTTTTTAAAAATTTCGACTTGGAAGTTTGTATGGGAAACCGAATGGCGTAAACCCTCTTAAGCTAAAAATGAAGATAGCTTCAAACTCCCGCACGATATTGTAATGTAATTTTTTCTTCATAATTCGGAGCATTGCTGCTATTGATTACTATTTATTTCATTAAAGCGCTGTGTTACCCTAGCTAGCTAAAAAAGTAGCCTATCTCCCATAGTAAAAAGGTTATTCTCCTTTCTGCCGCGAAGAAGCATTGTTTTACATTAATGCGTTCCATACATACGTACATGCATACATACAAACACTCACGACTATTATCCCCAAATGGTTAGTCAGAGACTAAGGACCACAAAAGCAGTAGGAGGCAAACGAGCAGGCGGGTCACCTGATGGAGAGTAATTACCGCCGCCCATGGACACCCGCAAAACCAGAGGAATCGCAGGCGCGTTGCCGTCCTTAAGGAATGAATAGGGTAAAGGAAGGGATAGGAATTGTGAGGAGAGGGGGGGGGGGAGGATGGGCCTCTGGAACCCTTACTGGCCGGACGAAACACAATAGCACCAAATGCCATTATTTCACGCCGGATATTCGTGAGAGGGTGGTATTACGCTGGGCGAGCCGGCCCAATGCGTGCTGCAACGCCGAGTGGCTCTACCACTCAGACCACCACCACCTTTTACGACAGTCAAGAGAAAAGAGGTGTCGGCGGTATCTATTCTTTCAACAATGAGACACCTCTGCACAGCTCTTGTAATCATCATCATCATCAGCCTACAAACGTCCCACTGCTGGGTAGGCCGCCCACGTGGACAATAGCACGTGGGGAGATTGGGCCATAACCCACCACGCTGGCCCAATGCGGGTTGGTGGGTTTTAACGACTGTCATCTTACGACAACAACCGGGATTAATGGCTTATCAAGCCTTCCGAAGCACGGAGGAGCTCGAGATGTTCTTAATTTGGTCACCCATCCAGCGACCTGGCATTGCGAAAGTTGCTAAGCGGGCAAGATCTCAAGCCGAACGCGCTAGCCGCTGCGCCATCGAGCTCCTCAACTCGTCAGCTCTAGTAAATAAAAGACTAATTTAATATCAGAGGCCTCTCAAATCAAATCAAATCAATTAATTTATTTGCTAAAATTTTGTGTACAATCAAGATGTTACTTTCGTTAATAGATCTACAGTATAAAAAATGTGTTTCAAGTTGTCCTTACAATTTCTATTTCGCCATTGAACATAAAGTGAGACCTGCTAATTCAAATAATTATTATACTTGTCAATATGGTGCTAAAATAAAGAAAAAAATACATGTCAATACAGGATTAAAATAAGAATAAAAGAAAGAGCCTCTTATAGCAGTATTACTTTAATCATACTTTTCAAAATTCGTGTGAGAATTTGTATAGTAAGATTATAATAATACTGCTCAAAGAGTTGACGGTAAAGCTCCGGTAACCCTAGCTGGAATTCCTTTTGGTTGTAGAGTTGTAGGATAGCGTCTAATCTGTCCTGATTGATGGCATTTCGATACAAAATGGGGGCGAGCTCAGCCAGCAAATTAGACCGAGAGTAGCACAGTTTAGAAAGTAGAATATTGAAGATTTAGGTTGCCAAGTGCGTGTCGGTGCGTTGCGGTGAAAGAATACTACCACCCCCTCTCTTCCCTTAGGTGTCGTAAAAGGCGACTAACGGACTAAAATCTGCACATACTACTCTGTCAAGAAAGTACCGGGAAAAGATCAATAATACACAAAATGTTAGTTATTCATCCAAATTTATTTTACCGATACACTTACGCCAATGAATAATTCAATCAACAAAACATTTTTAAAACGCTTTTTCCGGAATTGAGTTCAGTTCTCGCCGCGAATTCTCCTTTATGTCTTCCTCTGAATGAAAACGGGTATCACGAAGTGGTAATTTGAGTTTAGGAAAAAGAAAAAGGCGGCTGGAGCCATATCTGGTGACAAGGGTGGTTGCTCGATGGTATTTGTTGAGTTTTTGGTCAAAAAATCGTTCACAATGATGGCCTTGTGCGAAGGCGCAGTAGCGTGGTGCAAAATCCAAGAATTTTCTTTACACAAATTTGGCCTTTTTTGTCGAATTTGCTTTCTAAAACGGCTATGCGGCCATAACGCTCAAATAATATTTTTTATTTACCGTTTGACCTTCCGGCAAGAATTCCGAGTGCACAACACCACGATAGGCAAAGAAAACAGTCAACATGACTTTGACTTTTGATCGACTTTGGCGTGGTTTTTTCGGTTTCGGTTCAGTCGGAATGCGCCACTCCGAATCTTGTTGACTAGTTTCCATGTCAAACTCGTAAACCCACGTCCCGTCACCAGTAACAATGCGTTGCATGAATGTTGGGTCGGAATTGACCCATTCTAGCATGTCCTCACCTCAGCGACTCATAAGCGATTGAGTTTTTGGAGAAAATTCAGGTATTTTGGGACTAGCCCAGCGGCAACATGTTTCATATCCAAGTGATTATTTAAAATGGTACGGATCGACTCGTGAGACACAAAAAGTTCAGCGGCTATCTCTCTCAAACTTAAATGAGGATTTTCAGTCACCATTTCCTTCACTTTTGCGATGTTAACTTCAGTTGAAAACGGTGATGGCCTACCAGAGCGATGCAAATCTTCCATCACATCTCGGCCGCTTTTGAACGCTTTGTACCTCTCATAAGCACGTGTTTTTGATAAAGTCGATTCACCGTAAGCCTTCTTTAACATTTTCAGTGACTCCGAACACGAAATTCCATTGGCGACGCAAAATTTAAGACAAACTCTTTGTTCGATGTTTTTATCCATTATGAAATTCGCAATACACACTAGATATAAACTAACTAAAAACAGCACCGTATTTAATCTAAATAACAGATGCAACTCAAACGCCGCGCCAAAATGGATAACAGTTGTGCCAATCTAACAACAAAAAAAAACAAAAAAAAATATTTGGAATCATAAAGCTGCTCGTCTGTGGAATGCATTGCCTACAGATATTAAGCGTGCCCAATCCTTGGACAGCTTTAGACGACTGGTTAGAGAACACTATTTGTCACTGTCAACGTCTTTATGATTTTAGTATATATAAATAGAAAACTTTATAAGTATATATTTATGTAACTATATAAGTATATGATATTGCTAAAATTAAGCATGTTTATTTATTTTTTATTTATTTATCTAATTCTAATTAATTTGAATTGAAACACCAGAACTGCCCTTTATAGTTTCACTTTCTATCCAGTCCAACACGGTTGCCTAGAAGAAATTGCTTTTTAGCGATAAGGCCGCAAATTGTCTGTTACTTTGTGTTTGTCCTTTTGTTGTTAATTTGGTGTACAATAAAGAATAAATAAATAAATAAACTTTCCTACACTCACACCAATTATCTAGCCCAAGAGAAGCTCCGTTATGAAACTCGTTAAATGGTTACTAGACAACGGATAAAATATTTTATCTTTATCTTTATCATAAACAAATCATCCGTTCCCGAAATTTTTGACAAAATTGTAATAGGTACTTATGTTTAATTTAACAGATTTAGTATACATACACCTACATTACATACATATAGTCAGAGGCCTGAATGGGTGGTTTGGAAAACTCTGACACCAGACTAACCCATGTGGTTAATCACACGAAATGATGAATGATGAGTCCGTTACTCGCCTTTTACGACAACCAAGGGAAGAGAAGAGGTCATAGTCTACACACACGGCTCGGCAGGACATTTAAAAACGGATTAAAATGATTCTAAAGTACGGTACATTAGAAATGAATTACCGGTCACCTATAAAACGTCCACTCGACGCAGACAAAGCGTTTGATTTGAACCAATAGCATCCAATAAGTGGCCTCCTCGGAGGATAGAGTTAATTGCGGCCGCCCGCACCGTCTAACGTCTAATTGTCTACCACAGGTTTACCTTAATTATTTTACATACTCGTACATACATAATATGGGACAGGATCCCTTTGGAGATTCATGATTGGTTAGTCAGAGACTAGGCAATGAGGACTGCAAAAGCAGTCTTTTGCCCATAGCCCACTTTTCACCAAACAACGACTACTTACACATGTGTTCAGCGTGACAGGTGGTGAGCCCATCACCGCTCTATGTTGAAGAAGTATGTGCAGTTTTTAGTCCGTTAGTCGCCTTTTACGACACCCAAGGGAAGAGAGGGGGTGGTAGTATTCTTGCACCGCTACGCAACACGGTTATAATTTATTATTTTAATTTAATTTTAAACAAGTTCTTTTAGTATTTACCGTTTTAATCCTTTTTTTTCTGTTTGAGAGAGTTTTTTGCCAGTTTTTCCACAATTCAAGGCGATATGGCAGTTTTGATACAATGTTGACTAATTTATCATTATTATTATTATTATTCACGTATTTATTTATTTTCTTAAGTGTAGGTTTTTTATAATATTCCATATAAAAATAATAAACAAAACTACTATAAAACATTAAACATTATAAAAAACCTAAACCTAGGGTGCCGCCAGCAGCGGGGCAGGGCTCAAGCTACCGGTGGTTAAGGCTGCAGAGAGAGGAACCTCCTGACGATGCGTGCCGTGTCAAGAAGTACCGCCTTCTGTATCTGGCCCTTGATCCAGCCGTCTAGCGAGAGTCTCTTGAGATGTTGGTCGAGACTCTTCGCTATTAGGCCGTTTGCAGATACGACTATCGGGACAATGATAGTCGAGTCAACATCCCACATGGCGGTAACCTCGTAAGCCAAGTCAAGGTACTTCCTCAGCTTGTCCTTCTCAGCCTTCACGAGGTTCTCATCATTTGGGACGCTGATGTCGACTAGCGCTGCCCGCCGCTGGAACCGAGCGACTATCACGATGTCAGGCTTATTGGCAACAATAGTCCTGTCCGTGATAACCGATCGGTCCCAATAGAGCAAAGCACAACCATTTTCGAGAACTTTCTCAGGTGCGTACTTATACGTATGTACGGCACCTCGGACTCAACAAGACCGTATTGAAGAGCAAGTTGCTGGTGAATGATCCTGGCTACATCATTGTGCCTGTGCAAGTACGCGCCGATAGCAAGATGAGAACAACCGGAAATAATATGTCTGAGTGACTCTCCGGGACGGTGGCATGCTCGACATAATGTCGACCGTACCGTCCTTCATGATATACTTCCGGTAGTAGTTCGTCTTGATAACTTCGTCCGCAATTGCACAGACAAAACCTTCGGTTTCCCCAAAGAGGTCCCCAAATCGTAGCCAGTTCACCGACGCAAGCAGGTCCACCAGGTTGATAGAACCGGCTGTGTCGCTTCTTGCTCTTCCAAACATCCTTGCGGTCCTCGGTGCTCAGCACCTGTGGCTTGCACCAGTTCTCTTTGCCTAAGGACTCTCCTTAGGCGAGGCGTTAAGGTCCTGTCAACTGACACCACATCGCGATGCATCCCACACTCGTTGTTGAGGAAATATTCTCGAAGACTGCACACCTCACGGTTGTGGAGGGTCTTGGCATTTAAAAAGCCTCGACCACCCCATTTCCGCGGGATGTACTGTACAGTCTCATAACAGACGAGCGTGGGTGGAGTATGCGATGTGATGTCAGTTGCTGTTGAACCTTTCTGTCCAGGGCGTCTAACTCGGTCTGAGTCCACCTTAGTATGCCAAAGGTGTATACCAGTAAGGGCATAACCCAGCCGTTGAAAGCGCGCACCCTGTTGCCTCCTGACAACAGACTGTTAAGTACCTTTGTCAGGCGACCAAAGAAGCGTTCCTTCACCGACTGTTTTATACCCCCACTCTCTATACCCAATGAATGTGACATACCAAGGTATTTGTAGGTGTCGGCTTCGGAGAGAGATCTGAAAGTCATCGTCTCAGAAAGTTGCAAATTCGTAGAATTAACAACATGCGCTGCTAAAAGTTTCAGTGACTTTTAGCAACGCCACTAATTCATGACGTTTCGGTGCAAACAGTTTGAGGTCATCCATGTACAGCAAGTGCGGAATAACTTCACCCTGTCTCCTTAGCCGATAGCCCAGCCCTGAATCCTCTAGCAATGTACTGAGAGGATTCATGGCTAGACAGAACCACAACGGACTCAGACTATCACCCTGGAAGATGCCTCGCTCAATCCTTATGAAGTCCTGCGGACCAGAGGGGCTGTCTCCACTGCCCGTTTGACGAAGGACTGTGGTCCACTGTCTCATACAAGAACCTAGAAAAGATCTCAGAGTTGTATTAATTTTATACAGCTCTAGGATCCTCTCCAACCAGGTATGAGGCACCGAATCATAGGCCTTCTTATAGTCAATCCAGGCGGTGGAGAGAGCCCCTTTGTTCCGCCGGATCTGTTGGCAAATGGTCGTGTCGATGAGGAGGAGCTCCTTACTACCACGGGACCCAACCTTACATCCATTCTTATTGGGAGCTAAAATATTGTGCGCAACAATGTGCGAATTAATTTTAATTCTCAGAATGGATGTAAGGAGCTTGTAAAGCGTCGGCAAGCATGTGATGGGTCTATAGTTCTTCGGTTCCGTGGTACTACCGGACTTGTGGAGCAGGAAGGTGACACCGGTTGTCATAAATTTTGGCAAGGAACCGACCTCGAGGGCTTCTTGGAATTGCGTCGCTAAGCAGTCGTGCGAGCATCTAATCCACTTTATCCAAAAGTTATGCAACCCGTCCGGTCCAGGACTTTTCCAGTTCTGAGCCGTACGGATCGTACAACTAATGTCTTCGGGGCTAATGGTCACAGGTCCCATGGATTCGATAGACTAACACGCACGCTCAACGACGCTAATCCAATCACCCTCAGTGTGTTCGACGGGTACCGACCAGATACTACGCCAAAAGTTATTTATGGTAGTAGCATCCGAACACTGCCCGTCTCTTACACATTAGTCGGTTCCTTACCAACTCCGGTACACCTTCCTTTGGTAATTTTGAAAGAGGCGATTTTGACAATATCGATCCACACGCTCTCTATAGCGACGAATACGGCTTGCCAGCGAATAAACTTTCTGCTTCAGAAAGTCAATGCGCTCCGTGACACAAGCTATGTAGTCCCGGGGTCTAATCCCGGTCCCAGCAAAGGCCTGGTTCACGAAACGCATGACTTGGGGACGATGGTTGCCCCCTCTGAAGCATATTTATTTTGCAATGAGAGTCCTAAACGAGTTGATACGACACTCGATTCTTTTTTGCCACGCGGGGACAGCGGGGGTGTCGCGGTGCTCGGTCAGTGTTCGGAAACTTAACACGAGCGATGCGACACGCCGCTATGGCAGCGCAGTACAAAATCGAGTGTGTATTAACTAATGTTTCGCTAGTCCTCATGTAGGGGACTAACAAAACGTTTAGGGCTCCCATTAATGCCAGATTGCGTTTATTCGGTTGCAAGCGTGGTAGTCTCGGCCAAGCGTCGGTGGAACGATATTCCAAAATGCGTCTTTCAAAGCCCTCCTCAATTGCTCATTAGTCTGGGTACTTACGTTCGTATTTATACAATCGTCTACGTCCTGTGCGGGATCCGCCAGGGCAGTCGTCGAAGCGGAGCCTGTCGGCCCCTGCGTCAACAACGCAACATGCGAGTCCCGTGCTAAAGTAAAGGTAGTATGAAAAGGTAACGCCTCCAGACGCAGTCGATCAAGCAGAGAGTCATCCAACAGCTTGAGCCGCTGGACGGCCCGCACCTGATCCGACAGTCGTTGTGCAGAGACGACGGCGGCTGGTTCAAGGGACTGAAACAGAGGCAGTATCCTATCGCGGTACGCAGTCAAGTTAGTTCCTCCCTCTGTAGCCCCGTAGTAGGCGCGCATGCAGTTCTCATTCATAGACTGTGTACATCGCATGCGACGCGCTACACCACTGGTAGCGAGGGCCGGGCGCGAAGCAGGTTGCCCCACAGGCTCCAAGCGTGCCGGCAGCGGTGGCCGTCCTCTTCGTCGCGCAGGTGGTGGTGGCGGCGGCGGCGGCGTAGGCCCGTCGTTATCACTCGACGAGCTGCCCTCCGTGGGAGTGACGAAGTCGTCCTCCGACGATGAGCTCGGAGATGACGCGACGGGCGGAGGTGGTGGGTGCGCGCTAGTAGATTCCGCTAAACGTTTTTGGGATCTTGTAATCATTTTTATATCATTTGCTTGTAGTTTGTTGACAAAGATAACATTAATGTCAAATGCATAAAAATAGGGCTTAATACCGCTAGCTCCAAATGCATTGTTCTCGAAATTTTAAAACTCCATACAGTATGACCCACCAACTCCAAAATCTGTTTTTTCTTGTCCTACCAACTCCAAATGATTTTATTTATTTGTGTAATACACACGACGACGTTAGTATCAGTAATTACAGAGAACGTACAGTACAGTTAGCAACAAAACCTATGAAAATTTAATTATTAAATAACTTGACGGACAATTTATAAATAGTCATAAAATGTTATTTATATGTCTCTTTCTTACTAAAACACAACTAAACGTTACTGGTACAAACGAGTAGCTGCTGTATTGGTGACTGTCATTATGACTGTATTCGGTGCTACACGGTCTTTAAGACATGTTTTGCAAGAGGCGCGTGCGGTACGTTGGTAACGTCTTCCTCTATTGTTTACATCTATGCTTACAATATTAATACCTATGTAAAATTCAGTAATCAAGGAAATAATATGGTCACAAAGGTTTTGCCTTTAATTTGATAAAATCTTATCTCAGTTCTAGAACACAAATTGTCGATGTCAATGGAACTAAGTCTCTCAAGCAAAATGGGAGTTCCACAAGGGTCAATCCTCGGCCATTTTTTATTTTTGATATACCTACCAAAACACCAATATTATTTAGATTATTAGTGATTGTTTCTTGTTAACTGATATTTATTTAATATTAATTAGTTTTTAGTGAAACTGACCAAAAATCGCAAATAATGAGTGACGCGCGTAAACGTAAACAGGACGAGAGCGAACGACACGGAGATATTTCGGACTAAACGAAATTGTATTAGCTATTAATTCTGTTGATTTTGAACTTTTCAGTATATTAAAAAAATATTATGTAATTATGTACTATTGTTGGTTTTAAACAATAATATTAGGTTTTTAATATGAATTGATTGATTTTGAATTTTTCTGTTGTAATAATTGTTCATTTCATATGTATAGTACAGGGTGGGCCAGAAAGGCGTACGATTTTAAAAACACTCTTGCGTTTGAACCTGATGAGAGGAGGCTGCGCGACTGGTGGGGTTGAGAAGCTCGCTTCTCGGAAATTTAGTTCGTCGCGATGGATCACTTCGCCGGAGCGCAGCGTGCATTCTGCGTTAAACATTATTACAAAAATGGCGATTCGTGCGCTATTGTTCGGCGTTTATTTTGGCGTGAGTTTGGATTACATGACCTAAATCAGTGTCCGAAGGAAAGTGTGGTTCGATCGTGGGTCAGAAACTTCGAAGCTACTGGTTCGACTCTCAAACAGAAGCCTGCGGGACGCCCAAGGTCAACAAGAACGAAAGACACCATCGAACAAGTTAGTGCTTCAGTTCAACGTAATCCTGGTCTATCGACTCGCAAGCGATCAGCCGAACTTACGGTATCCAGAACATCTTTGCGTCAAAATTTTGTTGAAAGATCTGAAATTGCACTTGTATAAATTCAACTTGTGCAGGAACTACAAGAAAATGACTCAATTTTACGACGAGCTTTTGTTGAAACAATGTTAGAACGTTTTCGGAGTTTCAACAATATTCTTTTCTCCGACGAAGCCCATTTTCACTTAAATGGGTATGTCAATAAACAGAATTGCCGTTACTGGGCTGCAGAGAACCCACGTGCATAACAATATCAAAAGCCTCTGCATTCGCCGAAGTAGGTAACCGTTTGGGCGGCCATATCAGCAAACGGAATTATCGCACCCTATTTCTTTGAAAATCAGTAAGGGCAATCTGTTATTGCAAATTCCGACCGATACATAGCCATGTTAAAGGATTTTTTCTTTCCGGAACTGCAACAATTTGATGCCTATAATCGTGCGACATGGTTTCAACAAGATGGCGTGACATGCCATACACTTAGAGACGGCTTAATAGCCGGATTGTTTGGATTATTAGCGATTATAATCCATTAATGGCCATTATTAGCCATCCATTGGCTAATAACTCCGCTATTAATAGTTTCATACAATTTGATTGATTAAACCTTGAAATTTTAGATTTTTTTTGGAACCTTGCTCTCCAAACCTTGAAATTGAACAAATCACCTGAGACAGTGATGAACACGAACAACTAAATACGCACAGGATAAGAATCTGACGGACCCATTACAGTCCGATCAAATGTCACATATAATAACGAACCTTAGAAATGATGATTCTTTAATGACTCTTGCAGTAATTAGAATGAAATATATTTTTTGTCGAGATTATATGCCTACGGTCACCCATCCCTTTGGCGACCTCGGCGAACATTGCTTAACTTTCACGATCGAAAACCTCGAGATTATATGAACCTACGGTCACTCATCCCTTTGGCAACCTCGGCAAACATAGCTTAACTTTCGCGATCGATAACCTCTAGATTTTATGAACTTACGGTCACCCATCCCCTTGGCGACCTCGGCGAATATTGTTAACTTTCACGGTCGAAAACTCGAGATTTCTATGTACCTACGAGTGATGTATAGTGTAAAAATAGATAAAAACTGTAAAAGCATCTTCCATTTATTTGCTTATAACGATTACAAACATAATTCCTATGTTTTGTCGCGATTTCGTGCGTCGATATTACGTATTACACTCCAATTAGAAAAAAGAAAACCGTACAAAGCTGATTAAAAAATTTTAAATGGGCCAGGTTAATTTTAAATTACTTTATTATATTTGTATTGACTAACTAAGATCGACGATAATAAAAAAAAACTAACCTGACAGTCCTAAGGCTGAAAACCATGAAGGGAAATTTTTAATCATTACTGTAACATTAATAGCAGGGTTACCATCCGAAATCGGCTAATAATGGCTATTAACTGCTTATAATCCATTATAGCCAAATGATATTAACCGGATTATTAGCACTACCCATCTCTACATACACCTAATGCCTCTTTGGCGGCCGTAAACGAGACGTTCGCTGGGAAACTGATACCGCGCCGAGGTGACATTGCATGGCCGCCTAGAAGTCCGGATCTAACGCCACCGGACTTTTTCATGTGGGGCTACCTGAAAAGTAGAGTCTACTCCAATAACCCAGCCATGATTAACCAGTTGAGGACCAATATCCGAGAAAAAATGGCAGCTATTTCCCGCGCAGTGTTCCAGCGAGTTTTTACCAATTTGAGGTTCAGATTCGAGAACTGTTTGCAGTGATGGTGCACACCTGGATGATGTTATTTTTAAGAAATAAATTTCCCAGATGTCTATTTCAATTGAAATAAAAATTTGTATATGCATAAAGTTATTGTATTTAGTTTTTTTATTATTTTTTTTTCAAATTCGCAAATCTTTCTGGTCCACCCTGTATAATTATGTTTAATGTAAAATCATAAAATACACAACTAAACACACTAAAACACGAAAATTATGACTCGGTCGCTTGAGTCTAGGCCGACGGTAAACTTTTTTGCAAAGCTGATGGGCCATAATGTATGAAATTCTAAATTATTGAAAACATTGGATTTTAAGCTATATGGACGTTTTTGGAGTTTCCGGTACAAGATCGAAAAAAAATTGGAGTTGATGGGATGGGTGGGATACAAGTTTTGGAGCTAGCGGTACTAAGCCAAAAATAGGTGTAGATCAAATATTATAAATTGTTGCTGGTTTTAGCACTATTTTTTTTTATTTGTTTGTGGCATTGTTTACTTAATTATATTAGACTGTTTTGGCTGTCGTAAAGGGTGGAAATAGCAAAATTGCAATGTAATAAATAAAAAGAAAATTTTCCAAAAAGACGTCTTGTTTTAGCGGTGTCAATTTTTTTTTAGTATTATTATTATTAAGAGCCTATATTTTCCCAGTGATGGGCAAAGGCCTCCCTCCCTCTTTCCACTTTTCGCGGTCTGTTGCTTGTGCTGGCCAATCCTTTGCATTGGCATCAAGCTCGTCCTTCCACCTGCAATTACCGTCCGCAAAATTTTTAAATGTTTCTGTTGACATTTTCTGTGTATTTTAACTATTAGGGGGTCTGACACAACATAAAAGAGACCTATATACCCAGCAGTGGGCTGAAATGATGATAGTAATAAATTTTATTATATTTAACCGTATCGCGTGGCGGTGAAAGAATACTACCACCACCTTTTTTTCTTTGTTTTAGTCGGAGAAAATGCTTCTCTGCACTGGCATGAGGCCTCCTGAGGATGGTGAGAACCCCATGCACTGTCCGGGGCTGGAACCCATATGTCCCCACCCGCCCCCCCGCGGGGGGAACGGGTGAGTAAGGACACATGGGCCCGACCCGGTAAAAGAACCGACATCTGCCCCTGTAGCGTAAAGTGGCGCCGCGGTACCGTGTTATACGCCCCGCGGACGCCGCACGCTGCGGACCCAGTCATACCTGGGTCCCCCGCACTACTGGGAGCAGTCTGGCAGATGCAAACTGCTCCCCCAAGCGGGAGGAGGGCTCGTGCAATGCAGCCTAGTGCTCCTCAACACAGGCCGCGGCCCTCCTCGAGGTACTACCACCACCTCTCTTGGGTGTCGTAAAAGGCGACTAACGGACTAAAGACTGCACGTACATCCAACAGCATAGAGCGGCCATGGGTTCACCACCTGTTACGCTGAGCACATGTGCAGTCGCTATTTGGTGAAAAGTGGACTTTAATGGTAGAGGACTGCTTTTGCTGTCCTCATTGCCTATAGTTTCTGACTTACCCCTCGGGGATAATAGTCGTGATTATATGTATGTATCTATGTTTATTATATGGATACCTAAAGTTTATTTTACGATATGGTTAATTTTGGCCCCCCGCCAAATTTTTTTCTCAGCATATTTTTGTCTCAACTTTTTCTTAAGAAAATTAAAATTATTGTCATTTAGCGCGCGGCCACAGATTAAGCGCGGCCTATTGCGGTTACCAAAGCGTATGTGTGTGCCCGCTATTATGCACCCCGTGCACCAATGACAGCGCGCCGTCGGTCGCTTTGACCGCGAGGATGAGCGCACGCACCTAGAACTATAGGATATAAACTAGGATATAAAAAGCGGGCACAAAATTGTATTTAAAAAAATAAGACATGTAACGCGGGGTTTATAAAAGTATTGCCAAAGCCAGTGCTGCGCATACGAACATCACTGCATGCCCCCGCCTTCTTTCCCCCGCCCGCCTGCGGCCCGCGCCAACGCTAGGGTCCGCTGGCCGGCGCCCGTAGAGAGAGCTTCCCGATCGCCGAAGGGAACGGTTGAGTAACGATATCCTCCGCGAATCTCTTTAAGCGTGACGTATTAGGTATATCTTAGTTTCTGTACTTACCAGTTGTGTTAACAATAAATATATTTAAATCATTTAAAGTCTTTCGCTTTAAACTGGCGCCCATACTTGTGGCTCGAACCGCGTGTGTAACAAAGTTATACTTACATAAACAATAAAAACCGTGTACGTGAAACGTGCCCAACCATCTACCTACCTTGTCTAGAAGTACGGACATTCCACCTTATCCTAAGTGTTATCATCACTCGTAAGTTCGCGACGTGAAGATGCCGATAACGAGGAAAGGAGAAGCGCTCCGTCAACAGCAAGAAGAAGATGAGAATGACCTCACGCTCACTGAAGGAGATGACACTGTCGTTGAACCCGGCTGTGCTGACGAACCGAGTGCCGGCACGAGGCCGACACAACCACCGGCGTTCCAGCTGCCGATGGAACAGTTCCTGTCCACGCTGATCGAGTCGATCACGCGTGCGCAAACAGAAGCCAACAGAACCCTCATTAACTCACTAATGACGTCCAGTGGCGAATTAAGGACTTCCACCCCAGTCGGGGCCTCTCCAACAACCAAGGCGTGCGACAAAAGCGCCGCCGCCAGTACCAACGCCGGAGCCGGTGCCAACTTCACCAAGTGCAGGGCGCGTTTCGACGGATCATCCCAAGACGCTGAAGTCTTGGAAGCATTCCTGGACGCCGTCGAGGTATTTAAGGAGTGCGCAGCGGTGAGTGACTACCATGCCCTCCGGGGATTACCAATGCTACTCGAAGCGGAAGCGGCAATATGGTGGCGCGGCGTCAAGGCGTCGGTGTCGACGTGGCCGGACGCCATCGCCCGTCTTCGCGCTATGTATGGCGTGGTGCAGCCCGCGCACCAAATTCTACGGCAGATTTACGCCGCCGAGCAACGGGAAGATGAACGCGCAGAAACCTTTATGTGTAAAGTGCGCGCGTTATTATCGAAACTTCCGTATAAGCTCGATGAAGTGGTGCAATTAGACATTTGCTACGGATTATTGCATAGACGTGTAACGAAAAGAGTGCCCCGCGAAAATGTTCGTAGTTTAGATGAATTAATGTACAAAACGAGGATCGCGGAGGATACATACAAAGCCCATAAGGTGAACACTATTAAAAGTAATACGAATACGAGGAATTCCTTATCGCATTCCCAAACCAAAACATTGCCGGTCCCCACGATCGACAGTAACCTGACACGATCTAATTCACCTACGCGCGCGGCAAGTAACAATAACAATAGAAGTAAGATAAGACCGCGATGTACGTACTGTAAATTATTCGGTCATACAAGCGACGAGTGTAGCAATCTTGAAAAAGTCTCTACTAGTAAGGAGTCGACTAGCGACACTACACAGAAAGGGCTGCGTTGTTACGGTTGCGGTAAACCGGGGGTCGTGAGGTCGAAATGTGATAATTGTGTCAAACCAATGTCGTCGTTTAACAATGTTGTTGTAAACAACGGTTTTGATAACAAGCACAGTAACGTTTGTACGGGTACGAGAAATTCGTGTGTACAATTAACGACAGTGAGTGCGCACGAATCCTACCCGATGGTAAATATTAGTGTTATGGGCCGTAACGGAGTTGCGATTGTAGATACTGGGGCTACACATAGTATAGCGAGTCCCCTCTTATACCGAGTCTTAGTTGACTCAGGAGTAAAATTTAGTGACACTAGGCGTTACGTACATTTAGCTGACGGAACACAGGGTTGGAGAGATCTGTTAACAGCCGAAGTTGATATTGTTATCGAATGTCGTAGCGTGCGTTGTCAACTATTGGTGTTGCCCGGCGATGACACGAAGACGCTTTTAGGTGTAGATTTCTTAGCACGAGCCGGTATGATCATAGACGTTGCCCGGCGTACTTGGATGTTTTCGGACAATCCCGGACACTCTTATGATTTTGTTTATACCTACACGCTTAGCTCGGCTGATACTAACCTGATGCGCGCCGCCTCTACCGAGTTAACTTTGCGCTCGGATGAAAGTACGAAGTTAACGCCAGAGCAGAAGCGTACACTCAACGCTTTTATCGATAAGCGCGCGCTACAGTTCGCACGTGACGGACCACCTACGGAGTTCGCCACGCACCGAATTAAGGTAAGTCCACAACAGGAACCCATTGCTTGTCCGCCATACAGGATGTCTCAAAACCGGAAAGAGGCCTTGCAGACGGAGCTTGATAAGCTGCTGCGAGATGATGTCATTAAGGAGTGCGAATCCCCTTGGGCTTCCAACGTCGTACTGGTGGGTAAAAAGGACGTAAGCCTACGGCTCTGCATTGACTACCGGAAGCTCAACGCCGTTACAGAGCCGGACCGGTACCCGCTCCCACGCATCGAGGACATCCTGCACGCCGCCAAAACTAGTGAGTACATGACTACGCTGGACCTCCGGTCAGGCTACCATCAGGTCAGCGTCTGCGCAGAGGACCAAGACAAGACTGCGTTTACATCACCTCTTGGCACCTTCAGATTCAAGCGGATGCCGATGGGACTTCGAAATTTTGGAGCCACTTTCCAAAGGTTGATGGACAGGTTCCGTTCGAACCTGAAGGAGGTGGAACTCCTGGCATATCTGGACGACCTGATTCTGCTGTCACCAGGACCCTTCGAGAGGCACCTGGCTGACCTAGAAGCAGTCTTTGATCGACTGGCCATGTTTAAACTAAGGGTTAACAGGGACAAGACTTCGTTTGCAAGAGAGTCTGTCAAATTCCTAGGGCACGTCATCGTTCCAGGTAGAATCCAAGTGGATTCTGAAAAGACGATAGCCATTGATAACATGGCTGCCCCTCAAAATGTTAAACACTTAAAGAGTTTTCTACAAACGTCCAGTTGGTTCCGACGTTTCATTGATAACTACGCGGAAGTCGCGAGACCTCTTACCAACCTCCTGAAGAAGACGAGTGTTTGGCGATGGGACGCTGAGCAACAGGAGGCGTTTGAGCGCATTAAGTCTCTTCTTGTATCTGCTCCTATTCTGTGTCAGGCAGATGAGTCGAAGCCGTTCGTTCTCTGCACTGATAGCAGCGCATACTGCCTGGGGGCTGTTTTAATGCAGGGGGAGGGACACGACGAGAGACCCATTGAGTACGCAAGTCGACTCCTCACCAGCGCCGAGAGAAACTACTCCACGACCGAGCGAGAGGCTCTCGCCGTCGTGTGGGCACTTAGTAAGTTCCGCGGCTATGTAGAAACGGCGAAGGTAATTGTTAGGACAGATCACCAACCCTTGCGATGGCTAATGAGTCAACGGTCACCCAGCGGTCGACTAGCCAGGTGGGCTCTAACGTTGCAGGAGTTCGACCTTAGTATCGAATACACACCCGGCCGCTCGAATGTGGTTGCAGATACTCTGTCGCGACCCGTTTCTCTGCAGGATCAGGGTGAATGTCAGTTTTGCATGACAGTTGTCAATGTGCCAAAGAGGACCAGCAGTGAGATCCGCGGTAATCAACTTCTAGACCCAGAGGTGCGCAAGATCATTGAAGACATTGAGTCCGACGAACCTTCTAGGGGGAGACCATGGTCCGACCGCGGATACACCATATCAGACGGAATCCTTTATAGGTACAGCTTAGACTCAGACGACGGAGAGGACTGCTGCTTAGTGGTGCCTGAGCAAGAACGCCGGCAAGTCATGGCAGACCTTCACGACGTGCCTACTGCTGGACATTTTGGCGTAGAGCGCACGTTGAGCCGTGTTCGTGCTAGATATTATTGGCCTGGCATGCGCACGTTCATCGCAAATTATATAAAGGACTGTGTGCCTTGTCAGAGATATAAAGCTGACAACCGCAAACCGGCAGGATTGCTGCAAACCCCTGCTGTGAATAGGCGATTTGAAGTAGTCTCCGTAGACCTGTTTGGTCCTCTTGTAGAGACATCCAGGAAAAACAGGTGGGTACTGATTGTAGAAGACGTCTGCTCGCGCTGGGTGGAATTGTTTCCACTAGAAAGTGCCACCAGCGTCGAATGTGGTCAAACTCTGGCAAACGAAGTTTTTCTAAGGTATGGAGTACCACGCCGCCTCATCAGTGACAACGGCGTGCAGTTCGTGAGTGAGGTGATGCAGCAAGTCTGCCATGTTTTGGGGATCAGCCAGTCACTCACACCTTACTACCATCCCGAGGCTAACCCTATAGAACGGAAGAATAGGGACCTGAAACCTCAGTTGGCCATGCTCGTAGGTCAAGACCATACCACCTGGGACTTACACCTCGCTGCGATCAGGTTTGCAATGAACTCTGCAGTTACAGGAAGTACAGGGTTTTCGCCGGCATACCTGACCTTCGGTAGAGAGCTGCGAGCTCCTTCCGATGCTGCAACGGACATGAGGGCGATTGTAGAGCACGATAATTTTGTGCCCAGCATCACACCTTACTTAAAGAAGATAGCTGCAACTTTGGACGACACATGAGAAAGCGCAGGCCGTCCAGAATAAAATTGCTGACCAGAAGCGGAGGGCACCGCCAGAGTATAAGGTGGGTGACCTCGTTTTACTTAAAACGCAGGGACCGAACGACGCAGGACGTGGACAGACTGCAAAGTTTATCCCACGCCGTGACGGCCCATACAAAATCGGGAAAATTATGAGTCCCACCACTTACAGTCTGGAGAACGTTCAGACCGGCAAAAACGTGGGCAAATATCACGTTTCGCATCTCACGCCCTTTACCGGACACGTAGAACCTCCTATTAGGGAGAAACGTAAACGGGGTAGACCGCGTAAATTTTTAGACTAGCCCAACTGTGGGGACCCTTAGTTAGGCTAGAGGGGGAGAATGTAACGCGGGGTTTATAAAAGTATTGCCAAAGCCAGTGCTGCGCATACGAACATCACTGCATGCCCCCGCCTTCTTTCCCCCGCCCGCCTGCGGCCCGCGCCAACGCTAGGGTCCGCTGGCCGGCGCCCGTAGAGAGAGCTTCCCGATCGCCGAAGGGAACGGTTGAGTAACGATATCCTCCGCGAATCTCTTTAAGCGTGACGTATTAGGTATATCTTAGTTTCTGTACTTACCAGTTGTGTTAACAATAAATATATTTCAATCATTTAAAGTCTTTCGCTTTAAAGACATTCATTATTTTTACGTCAAATATTTAATTATTACTTTGTATACCCCATATTTACTTTTGGCGGGGGGTCCAAAATTAACTCTGTATAAATTTCTCCAATGAATATTGATCCTTAAAACCAACCGATAAAGTTTAAAATAGATTGGAGAAATTTGTCAGTTTTGGGTAGGTTGATCTGACGCCGTGTGTACATGTAGCTACTAGCGCTACCCGTGTCTTGGTACGCGTGGACACCCCGCACCCCGTGACAAGTTTCCAATTATTTTGTTAATACAAACCTTGTCCCTGCAATGACTGAAACAACAAAAAAATAGCCAATTAAAAGTGTGTACAAATTTACTAATGACAAACGCTAACGAATCGACATGAAGTGTTTGCTACTTGTCTATAGGTAACTGTGCGGAAACTCGACCGTCGGCTATGAAATGAAACTACTGGAAGTGTAGGCTAAAATTCGCTTAATAAATCTATAATTAGGTCCATTCTCCTTTTGTCTAGCTATACGATGAGGCGAGCTAATTGGGTGGCATCTGCGGTATCGCCGCCGATCGCCCGTCCCCGCGGCATGTTCCAGTAGACGAACACGCCGCCTTAATTGACTTACAAGGGTATTTACTTGCGCCATCTTTTGTTGAGTTCCCGAACTTTGAGCGGTGAATTGTTCAGAATCACCCTGTTTTAAAGTAAACACTCTTAATTAAGGACAAGGAGTCTTGATTAAAGATTTCATCCAAATGAGGTACATGTTTATAATTTCTATGGCCGGTTTCTAAGTATTCGCTAACGAGTTTTCTTTGGTTTGCTACGATAAATCTAAGTAATAACTCTTGAGAAGCTAATTTAAAGAGCTTCGATGATAAATTGTTGCTTTAATAACATAGGTAAAAAGCATTTAAGAATTTAAACATGTCTAACCATTACTATCTGCACAACCGCCCGGTATGCGGAAGGCGTGGGTTCAAGTCCCGCCTGAGGTATTTGTTTATTTCTACGTTTCAAATCAGGAAATGTATCGATATCTCGAAGTAAATTTACACACTAACACTTATTCTTAGGTAACTTTATTTAAGTTCAGCCTGATCATTTCACTCACTTCACTACTTTTCACTACTGGACAAGGTTTTCTCCGTATTATCGAGGTGTTGCATACCATAGATAGACCAATATCGATAAACTATCGATAGTTGAGAAGACCAAAGTTAATTACAAACTAAATATTAACTATTATCTCTTTTACTTAGCACTGGCTTAATGTGCTAATAGCACCAAGCCATTATTTAAGAACAAAAAAATTACAATCTATCGATAGGATATCCACGTGTCAATACTATCAATAACCTGAGCCCTGATTCTGTATCGCAATCTATAGATTCCACACCTAAACCTTACTGCGCACAAACGTCGAACGCATACGTTTTTGGGAAGATATCGTAACTTTTTAAGGAATTAACGTGGTTTTGAAACAAGGAATCGTTAAATAATAAGGGCCCTGAATAGGTTTCGACGTCAAATATCGATAGGCTAATTATCGATAGTTCTACAACACTATTGGGTACTTAGTTCTTTCATATTAAGACAGTTAAGTACTTGTGCTTACCGAAGCTTAACAGCCGCACTTAGGGACATCAATTAACATAATTGGTTACTAAAGACCTATGGTTTGCATCGTAATGGCCTCGGTGGCCGAGTTTTCAAGCTGTCGGGCAAAGGGTGTTTCTGATTTTTAGGAGGCCTTTGCAGAAATAGGTCAGTCCATAACCGTGTCGTTTAGCGGTGAAAGAATACTACCACCCCCTGCCTGTTTTCCCTTGGGTGTCGTAAAAGGCGACTAACAGACTAAGGACTACACATTTCATATATAGCGCGGCCTTCACAAGTAGAGTAGATATTATAACCGCCTTTTCATATTAATGTTATCTCATTGCACTGACATTCATTGATATTTACGCATCGACTGACTTATTATTCAATTTTTTTTATAGTTTTTTTTATTAATTTTATTTCCGTCTTAAATTGCCTGTTTAATTCTATTTTATTTCACAACATGTATTTTTATCATTGCGCAACTTTTACTGCAAAATGTAAAGGTGTTGTTCTCATGGGGCCTTGAGGCTGGATACGCGGTTTTGGCGGAATGACAGCGTCTACTGGTAAATGCTTAGGCTGAATCGAGACCCATTTGCTGCTGTAGCACACAAACCTACTTCGATAGTTGTTGTTTTTTTATTTATTTTTTTTATTAATAGGTATTTACTTTCAAATGTGTGTTATGTTGTTGCCCATGTTAATTTAATCCTGTTTGTTTTTTCTTTCTATTCTTGTATTGTTGAAATTATGAATTTTATCGCTTTGTGTAAATGTATTTATGTGTGCTTATGTAGTGAATAAATAAATATCTATGTCATTGTGTATATACCCAACAGCATAGAGCGACGATGGGCTCACCACCTGTCATGCTGAGCACATGTGCAGTCGCTATTCGGTGAAAAGTTCACTATGGTAGAGGACTGCTTTTGCTGTCCTCACAGTCTCTGACTAACCCTTCGGGGATAATCGTGATTATAAATTCTGTCAAAAAAGTTTCGGGAACGGATGATTTGTTTATGATTCCAAATTCAATTTTTTGTTTTTTTTTTGTTGTTAGATTGGCACAACTGTTATCCATTATGACGCGGAGTTTGAATTGCATCTGTTATTTATATTAAATACAGTGCTGTTTTTAGTTAGCTTATAACTAGTGTGTATTGCGAATTTCATAATGGATATAAACATCGAACAAATAGTTTATCTTAAATTTTGCGTCGCCAATGGAATTTCGTGTTCGGAGTCACTGAAAATGTTACAGAAGGTTTACGGTGAATCGACTTTATCAAAAACACGTGCTTATGAGTGGTACAAAGCGTTCAAAAGCGATCGAGATGTGATGGAAGATTTGCTTCGCTCTGGTAGGCCATCAACGTCTTCAACTGAAGTTAACATCGCAAAAGTGAAGGAAATGGTGACTGAAAATCTTCATTCAAGTTTGAGAGAGATAGCCGCTGATTTCTATGTCTCACGAGCCGATCCGTATCATTTTAAATAATCACTTGGGTATGAAACATGTTGCCGCTCGGCTAGTCCCAAAAGACCTGAATTTTCTCCAAAAACACAATCGCATAAGGGTCGCTGAGGACATGCTAGAACGAGTCAATTCCGACCCTACATTCGTGCAACGCATTGTTACTTGTGACGAAACGTGGGTTTCCGAGTTTGACATATGCAAACTAGTCAACAAGCTTCAGAGTGGCGCCTTCCGATTGAACCGAAACCGAAAAAACCACGCCAAAGTCGATCAAAAGTTAAAGTCACGTTGACTGTTTTCTTGGACTATCGCGGTGTTTTGCACTCGGAATTCTTGCCGGAAGGACAAACGGTAAATAAAGAATATTATTTGAGCGTTATGCGGCGTTTAGGAGAGGAAATTCGACGAAAAAGGCCAAATTTGTGGAAAGAAAATTCTTGGATTTTGCACCACGATAATGGCCTTCGCACAAGGCCATCATTGTGAACGAATTTTTGACCAAAAACTCAATAAATAACATCGAGCAACCACCTTGGCCCTTTTCTGATTTGTCGGCGCAGCAGCAGTGCGACATCAACATGTTGGCGCGCCGCTTCCGCATTCGCACTTGTCTGCAAATATTTATGCAGAGCCGTTTGTGCCGTCGTGAAATAATGTCGTCTTCGTCCTTTTTTATACTCGTTTACGTAAAAAAAAACGTTTTTAGCTTCATCCTTATATCGAAAATAATATAAACTGTCGTGTATTGGTGTTGCGGCTAAAGAACTTTTGCAGAATGACGAAATTTTTTTTTCCATGTACAGAATAAAAAAGGAAACATATAAAGAGCTTTTGAATAGTATTTCCTAAGCTATAACAAAGCAAAATACGCGGTTCTGGAAATGTGTACGTCCTTTTTGCACGAGGCGAACGAGTCCAACTCGGTAAAATGCCGAGCGGCTACTGGACATGCATGCAGAGACGCGATAAGCCGAATCTGTGCCGCGCTTACCGCACCATTCAGGAACGCTCCATTCAAATATAGGCGCTCGGTAAGCTTTCGGTATCGCGTTTACCGAGCGTGAAGTCTCCTGACACCTGAATCCCTGATCCTTGAAGTAATCTTCTTTAAGTCAACTAACAGTATGATTACCAATATGGCATGTTCTGGTGCTCTTGTATAACGTGCTGTATGACCCTCGCACCCCTCCTTACCTTAAGGAACGTTACCAATTTCTTGGTACGGATCACAAGCGTGAACTCAGGTCTAAGGCTGACAACTTTCTGAAACAGCGCCTGACTCGCTCGGAATACTTCAGAGACTCCTTCTCAGTTAAGGCTGTCAGCATACAAGGAACGAACAAACTCCCATCTGAAGTTCGTCACTCGAAGTCACTTGCTTCTTTTGAAGCTAAACTGCATTCGCATCTTTTGGCTAGGTTCTAGTATGCAACAACTATTATTATATTTTAAGTATTTTATTATATTACTAGTATAATACATATATGTATATATATATGTGTATATAAATGTATATTTATCTTTATATTTTTATAATATATGTAGGTACCTAGGTATCAGTATTGTATGTTTATTTAATTATTTTTTTAAGTAATGATAAGTATTTGAATTCTGTTTTTATTTTTTATTTTTTTCTCTTATTTGCTTGTTCTGGTGCACTGCCTATCGCTCTTTTTCTGTTGTCCTATACTTCAAAGGTTGTCTGGAAGAGATCGATTTAAGCGATAAGACCGCCTTTGCCCACATTAGCTTTTTTTTTAAATGCTTACTGTTTGTATGTTTCTTTTATTTTTGTGTGTGCAATAAAGCATTGTATCTATCTATCTATCAATATGGCTATCATACTAGAGAAGGCTACTTAAGGATGCATATCTGTGATCAATGTTATACTTGATTTGAAACTAGGTAAACCCTTTCTACCGGTAAACCTTTGTTCCAAAAATATTTTTGTAAGACGAAAATATATTCCATTGGAATGTTACAACAATTCATTGTATCACATCGCAGCCTCATTGTTTAGCTCGATTCGCCTCCGGAATTCTATCGACTTTGTTATTACTCGCTCTGTATTGGAGTATCTGATAGAATGTGCGGCGGAGATCATTTCAGGCTATGTTTATTCGTCGTATAAAAGGAAAAACAATTGACTCGCGCGAGGGTTTCGGCTCTCACTCTCAGAGGGTATACTCTCTTTCTCCGACACGAAATTTCGGCCGATTTACGTTTGCTATATACAGCGGTTTAAATTCCTTCCGAAATTTCGTACTTACAAAATAGGTTTGACATTAAGATTAATAATTTTTAGAAAATTTTGAAAAATAATGGAAAGAGCTTTGCTTTGAAAAAGAATGCTATAAAGAAAAAAAAATCGGCCAAAATTTCGTTTCGGAGAAAGAGAGTAGACCCTAAGATATTTTTACGTCGAATCGGGGTTTCGATTTGAAGATTTGACGACGAGCGACAAGATAATATTTTCTATTCAGTGTAACTGTAACTAAATTCGGATCTACTATTAATATATTTTATTTTCGTTTACACAATATAGTTGAATTGTTCAATGGTGGAGAAATCTACATAAGTTGACATACATGAGAAGCAAAAAAACAGAAAATGATCTTATTATGTGAAACACACTAAAAATATGCCTTTTTCTCACCTGAGGGTTGCCTCGAGGTTGCCACCTTAAAGCATTAAAGCTCTAAGGTGGCCACCGTCAGGTGCGAATCAAACCTTTGCGAATCTGTCGTCTTTCAAGTGCTCATTTCTGTTTCAATATAGGTTTTAAAATAAAATGATAATAGTTTAAATTTATAGAATTTTAATAGAAATATTAGTAATTAAGTTTTTTTTTTAAATTCTGCCTACTAACTCACTAAATTTCCATCAAAAGATATAATTGATTATTTTTTCCTTAAATCAATAGTCTGTTAAAGTAATCATACAAAGTTTTATTGAAATGTGCTTATCGGTTTAAAAAATATTAAACTTTAAGGTTTGCATGGAACACCGAAATGTATAAAGGCTCATTAGCCCTTCTGTATCCACATTTGTTGCGCAATCTCTTAATCTCACCAAATTAGCGGTTCCCATTGTAAAGTTCTCCGGTGGAAGTTGCTTTTTGCCCGCCTCCGTCGGCTATTTGCAATGTTTTACTTGAGTTTTTCTCAACAAAAACTTTTCGTGCAACTACGTTTCCAAACATTTTATTTTAATAAATAGCAAGAGGAGAACAGTTGTTTTGTTTCAAGAGCATTGTTATTTATTTTGTGTAGGATTTGATTTGATTTTTTTCGGATCTAACTCGCATTTATTAAATATTTTGGGGTTTTTTTAGTCCTAACTTATTCAATAACTACCATATTCATCTTACAAATTAAAAGAGACAAATTTCCACAAGCAGGATTCAAACCCGCGCCCTTCTGCGCTCGCAGCAAAATGAAAAAGGGTGCGGGTTTGAATCCTGCTCGTGGATTTTTTTTCAACACTAATCTTTTTAATTTGTATTTTGTTCGCAACAAAGTAAACGTTAAATTTATAAACAATAACAATACTTAGCCATCTGATAATAACGAATAATTTTAATCTGACAATTGAAAAAACTTCCTCTTTACAAAGGTCCTGAGTTCAAATTCATAAGTTGGACAAAGCGTGTTTCGCTTAGCCCGAGTTGGTGATTACCAATTCCATTTGAACGATAGAGGTCTTAGCCCAGCACTGGGACAGTATGGGCTAATACTTTTTTATGTATAAATCAGTTTTACTTTATTGGTATTTAGGAGATGTGTGGTGACGGCTCATAATCCTTTAACAGGTAGTGACAATATACATGCCACCATAATTTGAACTTTATTCAGTTGTAATAGAATGGAAAAGCAATAAAAAATATTTAATGTTGTACCAGTCACAGGGTTAATCGAATACCACCATCCCATTTCTTCCCTAGGATGACGTAAAAAGCAACTAACAGATTGGTTACTCTTGAACGCAAACTGAATCTTAATACAATTCCAATGCGATTAATATTTATCGATATTGGGATAAGTAAAGATAATTCCGGAACGCCATCTCGATAATAATTTGTTCAATCAATTTCCACGCAATTTAATTCCAATGTGGCGCTATTGTCGCTTACAAAAGTGCCATTTGACATTTTTTAGATTTGTGATTGGAAATTGATTAATGCAATTGTGTTTCAAGAGTAAGCCTACAGACCAAAGACACATATCATCATAGAGCGGCAATGGGTAAGCCCATAACACATAACACGCTGAGCACTTAATATGCACTTATTATTTGGTGATACATGAACTGTAACAATGAGTGCATTGATTTTGCGGTCCCCATTAACTTATTTAATTTAAACTTTTAAAACATCATACTATTACATGGCGGACTTTATGCCTGAGGCATTCTCTACCAGGCAACCATAGAGTAGTGCAGAGATGGCAGGGATGGTAGGTGCAATTGTCTGCGATTTCAAAAGTGACACGGGGCAGTACAAACTATAAAAAAATGTAAAACACAAATATTTACAAACAATTACATAAATATAAGGTGACTGCTAGAAACCGCAAGAAAGTTTAAGGCCTGGTCAGGTGAATGTTTTGAACATGACAAAAATGACAAAAATGTAATTCGTGTTTTTTCATTTTTAATTAAATAATTCATTTTAGAATTTTAATTAGATAGTCTTCGAGTATCTAATTTATTTTAATGCAATAAAATAAAATAAAAACAACTAAAAATAACGATTATTTACAACGCGAGGGCAACGACCAGCCGGCCGGCGCCGTCTGTTGACCCGTCAACGTAGGTACTTATCGCCCAGCTGACGCGTATTGGAAAAACACTAATTCTTTTTTATTTGTAATTTTTGTCATGTTTAAAACACTTGACCTGACCAGCCCTTGAAGTTTCTTGCGGTTTCTAGCAGTCACCTTATATAACAAATACACTTTTAGATATATCCACTAAACCACAAAGGCGGTGAGAGCAAACATAAACAACCCAATACATTACAAAACCCAACAGATCCTCTACGTTACGACAGATAATTCTAAGCGCATAAAAGTTAAGAACGCGAATAACACAGTGTTACGTGCCCACAAAATGTCTAAAACTCTGCAGCCAACGCCGATGCCGCGGATAAAACGAAATACCTAAGATCAACCGTAAATTAGATATGCAAGCATAAATTACCGGGGACCCGACGAATCTCGTATCCCGGCTCTGTAAGGCGTTTACATCTCCGTAATATACGGCAAACAAAGAAATCTCCAACGATGAGAATACATAAACTCCAGATACCGCCGCAATGGATATTTGCTTAACAAAATGTGTTACCAATATGCAGTATGCGTAGGGTTGAACATGTGAAGAACTGATTTGACTGTCTCATTTGATGACATAATCTGTTTTGTTTTTATTTTTATAACACATTTGCTCGTAAAGTAGCTCTTATTACACCGATTTCAGCATCGTAATGTAATAAGTTTCACACTAGTGCGGTAATGTAATTTAAAAATTAGTTATCATTTGAATCTATGGACAACATAGGCCTTTAGCCCGTTAGTACCTTTTACGACACCCAAGGGAAGAGAGGGGTTGGTAGTATTATTTTGATAAGCCCATCGCCGCTCTATGCTGTTGGATGTATGTGCAGTCTTTAGTCCGTTAGTCGCCTTTTACGACACCGAAGGGAAGAGAGGGGTTTGTAGTATTATTTTGATGAGCCCGTCGCCGCTCTATGCTGTTGGATGTATATGTAGTCTTTAGTCTAGAATTCTTTTTTTCCTCTCAAATATGTTATAATACGTCGTATGGCATACGTGCGCTTTGATAATTACAGCCTCTGCTTTCTTGTAGCCCTCGCCTACTGCTCGGGCCAGCAATATCGCCTCGGCTGTAATTTTCATGTTACCGCACTTATATCATAATGTACTATTATTTTCTTTTTATGTTAACCGTGTCGCTTAGCGGGGAAAGAACAGTACCATCCCTTATTTTCCCTTGGGTATCGTAAAAGGTGGCTAACGGACTAATAACTGCACATACATCCAACAGCATAGAGCGGCGATGGACTGGAAAAGTGGACTAATGGTAGAGGACTGCTTTTGCTGTCCTCATCGCCTGGTCTCTGACTAAACCTTTGAGGTTAACAGTCGTGATTATATGTAGTTATGTATGTTTTTAAGTTAAGTTTTTATGTGAAAAGGAGTATACCTAAAGTTTACCTTTCTATCATACGACCAGGCGGGTCATCTGATGGAAAGGTAATCACCGCCGTCCTTGGACACCCGCAAAATCAGAGGAGTCGCAGATGCGTTGGCGACCATAATAAAGAAGTCGTTATAAAACTGTGGAAGGGGTGATATGGGACTCCGGTACTTTAACTCACCGGACGAAACACAACAGCAAAGAGTGCCATAGTTTCACGCCAATAGAGAGGCTGGTATTGCGCCGGGGTAAGCCGGAACAATTCAAAGTCAAGGTCGAAGTCAAAATATATTTATTCAATAACCTCAATTAATAAGTACTTTGAATCGTCCAAATTTTTTTAACCTGCCACCCATTCAGGACGTCATTTTTTAACTGTGGCAAAGAACGGGCGCAAGAAACCACAGCGCACAGAAGCAACGACATTTACAAAAAAATAAGAATATGTCGTTACCAGGTCATAAAATACAAAATGTTTGCGCGCTTTTGTGTGTTTCCTTGTGTGGGAAGGTAGTAGCACTATAAATGGTTATCGGTGTACCGTCCGCACAAGCGATTCTCAGCGCGCCCCAGCATTCCTCTGACTGTCATCGGACAGTTGCAAATTCACCGCTGAGCTGAACGCCCGCTCCCGCTTGTTCGCTTTTCATCGCCGCCGCGAACACCGTCGCCGCCACCGCCGCTAACCGCTCCGCCCGCGCGAGTCCGTGCCACACACCGCCGCCGCAGCTAGCTGCCAGAATCCTGGGTGCTGAAGACGCCGATTACCAGGTTAGTGTTGCTGCTTATTTCGCTCAGGGGAACACTTGAAGGCCGTAACCGCCGCCCTTGGCTTCCTTCGTTTAAACTGCCCCTTTCAATATATTTATATATGTGATAACCGCCCCCGCTCATACAGTCCACTGCGCCTAGCATATATTTACCCGCCCTCCAGTAAAACGGAGACACCATAAATTTTGGTCCTTCGAGCCGGATTAAAACTAGTTTATTTATCTATTTACCCGCTCCGCTTATAATTATATTTATTTATCACATATATTTTAAATATATATTTTAAGTACCCCACGCATTTATAACTGTATTTTCGACAGTCGTTATTTTCCAGCACATACCTACCCACATTCCGTGGTAGGGGGCACTTACCCACCGCTAAATTATAACGGATTTTAATCAACCGCGCTTATAGCACTTTAATTGTTTCTTCGACTACAAAATGGCAGCCGAAGAAGCAAAACTAAAATTAGTCATTGCAAAAAAGCAATCCATTTATAAACGCGTTACCAAATTGTATGACGTTTCAAAGCAATTGGTGCCAGGCGCCGTCGACACTAGAACGAAAACTGAGTTTATGGCGATGTCGTCTAACTTGAAAGGTTCATACGAACAATTCAGCTCATTGTGTGATGAACACAACCTGTTGTTGTTGCAGCAAAAACCAGACGTTGAAGTTAACTATAATGACTGGGAATCTTTTGAGACCTTATATACGCGTATAAGCCATACACGCACTCTAATGTCTGGGAGTAATGAGTCGCCATCATCGCCCGCTAATTCAGCCCCTTCTAAATGCAAATTACCGCCTATCGAATTGCCATCATTTGATGGGAACCCGGAACATTGGCCTCTTTTCTATGAGTCATTCAAGGCAAACATCCATACTAATAATAGTTTGTCTAACGCGCAACGGGTCCAGTACTTAGTGGGTAAACTGAGTGGGAAAGCTCTTTCGGTATTTGCAGGTATTATACCTAACGAGTCTAATTATCCCATAATTTGGGATTCGCTCATAACTAAGTACCAAGATAAAAGAATGTTGGGTACCTTATATTTAAATAATATTTTTGAATCGCAACCGCCCGCTAATTCACCCGCTCATTTAAATAATTTTATAGAAAAAATACACTCGTCACTATCCGCTTTAAGACAATTAGATATTTCTGATTTGGCCGATTTTATCGTCACGCATATAGCATTAAAAAGGTTAGACTTGCAGCTTGTGCAATCGTTTGAACTATCGCTAAAGGACAAAGATATTCCTAACAGTTCCGATTTAATTAACTTTGTTCGTCATCATATTAAAATACTCGAGAGAACGTCGACCGTTAACAATTTAGAACCTACCGCCGTTAATTTAAAGTCGAAAGTTCGAAGTCTACCTCGCCAATCAGTAACTAAGATGTCGCATACCTTCGCTTTAACCAGTAATCATAACCGTCAAATGTCAGCACCCGCTTCCACTTGTGGATATTGCAATATGTCCAATCATTCTCAATTATTTAATTGTCTCGCATTTAAAAAATTACTGGTTAAGGATCGTTTTAATTTCGTGAAGCAAAGTAGGTTATGTATAAACTGTTTAAGCGCAAAACACTCGACGTCTTATTGTAAATCGCTTAATACTTGCAACGTATGTCATAAGGGTCATCATTCGCTTTTACATTTTAATACGGAAACCGGTTCGATGTTGCGCTCGCGTGACACTGCTGACACGGCTGCGCGCCCGCCCGCCGGTGTTGCGCCGTTAGATAATAATAGGCCTGCCACCGCCAGCTCAGACATCTCGCCGCCGCCGCTCCGCCCGCGCGAGTCCTTGTGTTTACACAGCAGCGACACGGAGGGCACGTTCGCAGTTCGTGATAGCTGCGCGCGCGCTCAGATTAAGAATAATACGACTGTTTTGCCAACCGCTCAAGTTTATGTGCCTACTTCTGATAACAATAACGCTATTATACGGTGTTTAATAGATAGTGCTTCACAAAACAATCTCATAACGCTGGCATCTTGTAAGAAATTAAACTTAAAAATTACACCGCTTAATAACACTAACATAAAAACTGTAGGACTGATTAGTACACCTATTTTAGGATACGTTCCGCTCAAGATTAAATCGCGCTATACGGATGCTCAATACAGTTTGTATTGTTTAGTAGTTAATCAAATTACAGATTATCTGCCTACGCAAATTATTAAGTCAGACTTTATTAATAATTTCGCAAACTTACCGTTAGCTGACGATTCGTGGAATATTCCTGGGAAAATTGATGCTATACTTGGCGCTCAAATGTTTCCACACATAATACTTGGAAATAAAATTATTTCCACGCCGCCGCCGTCGCGATCAGCTGATCGTAAGAACGCTGTTCAGATAACACCATATGCGCTTGAAACTACGCTTGGTTATATTGTTATTGGAGAAATATCTACAATGGAACGGACTAATACGACGTTGTCCTTTGGTCCTTTACTAAAGGAAAATTTAAATAAAAATTTAAAATTTTCAGAACTCAAGCAAGTGCGTACGATTAAAAATAATATAAGTTCTGACGATCGCAAATGTAAAAGGTCATACCAATATTCGGGAACGCGCCACCCTTCTGGTCGATTTATTGAATCCTCACCATATAAGGGCGATCAGTGTCACACAACATTAGGGCACTCGCACACTTCGGCTCAACGTCGTTGGTTAACGTCGATAGAACGTAAATTCATTTCGCGTCCGGCTTTACGCCAAACATTATTTAATGCTTAATACTAAACCGAACGTAATTTAACGTCAATTCTTTCTTTAATAACCCGCTTATTTGACGTTTTAGGCTTTAGGTTTAGTCGCGCCTGTTACACTTTATGCCAAATTGTTATTACAAGACTTGTGGCTCGCTAAAATGGATTGGGATGAGGAACCGCCTCAACCAATTATCAACCGCTTTAATTAAAAGTGAATTATCACTTTTATCGCATTTACAAATAAATACCGCGGCATTTAGGAATTTCGACAGATTGTACTGCACATCTAGGTTTTGGTGACGCAAGCCTGAAAGCTAACGGCTGTGTCTTTTATTTACACTTTACGTATCCTAATAGCAACGTATCACAATAGATTTGGTATGTTCGAAATCCAAAGTCGCTCCGCTAAAAACAATAATACTCGCTAGGCTCGAGTTATGTACCGCGCTGCTTTTGTCTGAGCTAATAAATCAAGTTTACCACATATTACATAATCGCTATCCTATTAAAAGATATATTCGCTTTTTCTGATTCTACTATCGCGTTATCGTGGATACATTCTTCGCCGCACCGTTGGCAAACGTTTGTTGCCAACCGTGTTAGTATAATACATGATAATTTATCTCCTGATCGCTTCTTCCATATACCTGGAACTGTGAACCCCAGTAATTGTGTTTCGCGTAAAATACTTTTTGTGGAGGCATGGTCCAATGTGGACTCATAGCCCTATATTCGCATGGCCTATTGTGCCTTTCGAGCATTCTCAAACTGAAGATGTACCCGAAATTAATCTTCCGTTATGCATCCGCTTATTAAACTCGCACTCCAGGTCTCGTCCTGGAAACAATTATTTACGCATAATAATTTATGTTTTACGCTTTATAAAAATAAAATTACTCTAGTCCCCGCGGATTAAAGTTTCTCATTTAGAAATAGCAGAACACATTCTTCTCCGCTCCTTGTAACATTAATACTTTTGTAAGAATGCTGCTGCCGCGACATCATCACATCGTCGATCTTCGTATCGATGACGGCCACCGCTCCAACTGCCACACTGGCTCGCATCTTGTTATGTCTTTAATAATAAAGGCAACGCTATTGGATAATTTCGCAATATAAAACGACAGTTGGAAAATTTATATACTTAGTTTCTTTTTGTCGCTCATGAAACATCAGCCGCCTTTCAAAACGAATTTAGTAATCGCAGAATTGAATGGAGAACTATTCCCGCTCGCGCTCCTTACATGAAAGGTTTATGGGAGCCTAATATGAAATAAACTAAAACTCATTTATATCGCACCATTGGTAACCAATTGCTTTGTTATGAAGAGCTTCTAACTGTGTTAAAGCAAATTGAATGTATCTTAAACTCGCGTCCGCTATGCTTGTTGTCCGATCAGCCGCATTTTGTTCTCACTCCCGCTCATTTTTTGCAAACTACTCCTTTACAGTCACTGCCCACGTGTGAGCTGGATACAACGCTTAGTCTCTCCGCTCGTAAAAGATTGCTAGATAATTTGGTGCGTGGTTATTGGAAGCAGTGGCGTGTAGATTATTTACACACCCTGCAACTAAGACAAAAATGGAATACACCTGACGTCTCTGTTAGCCCCGGTACTCTCGTACTAATTCACCAAGACGATGTTCCGCCTCTACGCTGGCCTACTGGCATTGTAGAACAAGTCTTCCCAGGGAAAGACGGAGTAGTTCGCGTCGCTTCTGTACGGACAACAACTGGCACGTACAAACGTCCTGTTGTGAAATTGTGCCCACTGCCTACGCAATAGTTAATACAGTTATATCTGCACTTATTTAGTTTATTTTAATCCCAATGTGGTCCTATATATATTTTTGTTTAACTTAGCTTCATATCAACATATTTATGTACATATATTTCCGCTTATTACCCGCTATAATTGTATTTCCGCTCATCCTCTCTGATGGAGAGACTTCTATACCGCTTTATGGTTTCGAAAATCCCTAGTATTTTCAAGCCGGGGAGGATGTTTGCGCGCTTTTGTGTGTTTCCTTGTGTGGGAAGGTAGTAGCACTATAAATGGTTATCGGTGTACCGTCCGCACAAGCGATTCTCAGCGCGCCCCAGCATTCCTCTGACTGTCATCGGACAGTTGCAAATTCACCGCTGAGCTGAACGCCCGCTCCCGCTTGTTCGCTTTTCATCGCCGCCGCGAACACCGTCGCCGCCACCGCCGCTAACCGCTCCGCCCGCGCGAGTCCGTGCCACACACCGCCGCCGCAGCTAGCTGCCAGAATCCTGGGTGCTGAAGACGCCGATTACCAGGTTAGTGTTGCTGCTTATTTCGCTCAGGGGAACACTTGAAGGCCGTAACCGCCGCCCTTGGCTTCCTTCGTTTAAACTGCCCCTTTCAATATATTTATATATGTGATAACCGCCCCCGCTCATACAGTCCACTGCGCCTAGCATATATTTACCCGCCCTCCAGTAAAACGGAGACACCACAAAATATGAAGTAAAAAATAATAAATTATGCAATACAAAACTACAATACAATGTAAGTATCAATTAATAATAGACAATTAGAAATAGCTGTTGGAGTAATTGGAGCATTTCAGATCCAAGCTGTTTTGTCTTCTGTGTAATCTGACACTTTATAATAAACTTTTTATAAAGCTTTTCTTTGATTTTGATTTTAAATTTATTAAGATCTAATTTCTGAATATCACTTGGTACTTTGTTGTGAAATCTATTCGTACTGCAACGCAGAATGGCTCTACCTCTCAAACAGTGTCACTCATTTAGCACCACCCAGTGGCTACGTGTAGAGTCGCAAGGGCGGGAGTGTCTTAAACCCCCACTACACGTACAAACACTTGGCCTTAATCTCAATTGATTTGGGTGATAATAAGGCTGTATAATCATCATCAGCCAAACATCACACTGCTGGGCAGGTCTTCCCACATTTTTTTTATATAAAAGAAGCAGGCAAACGAGCAGGCGGGTCATCTGATGGAGAGCCCGCATCAATCACCGCCGCCTATGGACACCCGCAACACCAGAGGAATCGCAAACGCGTTGCGGCCTTTAAGGAAGAAATAAATTTAAGGAAGGAATAGGAATTGTGAGGGGGAATAGGGCCTCCGGAACCCTCACTGGCCGGACAAAACACAACAGCACCAAGTGCCATTATTTCACGCCGAATATTTGTGAGAGGGTGGTATTACCCCGGGCGAGCCGGCCCAATGCGTGCTGCAACGCAGCGTAGCTCTACCACATGGCAAGATTTGGCCATAACCCACCACACTAGCTCAAAGAGAAACTTCTGAGAATTTGGCTAATGCAAATTATGCAACTAACAATGATGTTATGGTGACATATTTAGATAAGTTGGCGGTTAGCCAAGCGGACTTCAGACAAGCCTTACCACCAAATCAAGTACAAACATTATGCCACCCGCTGGGAATCGAACTCGGGATTAGACCACAGAGGCGGCAGGGACCACAGCTTTCATTTGCTACGATCCTGGACATCCTGGCACACTTTTTTGGCTTCATTTACTTTCGTGACGTTTTTCATTTTAACTTCATTTAAATTCGCTACATATACCTATGTATCAAGACCTTAGACAATGGCTTTAATTTTAGGTGACAACCCTACAGTGCGGCTTGACGTCGCCCATAAAATGGGATATTCGGGTACGTACGTTCGTTATATCAGACGATATACCTCGAATATTCTAGCGTATCTTAGTTTAACCATTCTCTTACTAAAATACCGTACCTATGAAGCTAGATTTTCAAAATTTGAAATTGTAATTATCTTAGAAACAGTGTTACGATAACGAATAGTTGAAAAAATGTCTACCTCAGGCGGTAATCGAACCCGCGTCCTCCGCAATCAGGGCGGCTGCTTTGACCACTCCGCCACCGAGGTATTGGTTAGACCTGACTAAATTTTTTTAGCAACATAGTATTATCAAACCTCTTAGAATTTACATCCCTAGAGATCTGAAGGAAAATATTTTACAATATTTTAAAAATTCAATTAATATAAGACTGCTTTATAGATTGGTATCTGTCTTGAATATCGAGGTTTTTTTTTTATTATTCGACAACTGAAATACTAGCTGCCCTGTTCCTGTAGGTCATATTATGTATTGTTATTGTTGTCGAATAAAAAAAATAAAATAATCATATATAATATAAAATTTATATTACAATGACTTATAAGTTGTGGCAGAATAGCTTTTTATGTTAGTCTGCCGCTAATAAACTATTTCACTACGCTACCATAATGTAGGAATATTTAAAATTTAACTTTATTAGCTTGCGCTAAGGAACAAATTGGAATACCTAATAACTTACGGCAGAATAAAATAATTTCTTAACTTACCACTAGTGGCAGTACATTAATTTTTATTAAATAACCACTGGTGGCCGGCTAGACACTTCCTATTTTATTATAATTCCATTTTTTTCGTTAAAAAACGCTCAAGTAAACTCAAAGATAACGAAACGTTGAAAAAAAACAGAAAAAATTTAAAACGTTTTTTAACGCAAATAATCAAATATTACGAACAGTGTTATGGTTTAAAATTATAGTAATTAAAAATAGACGCAGCTTGCAGCTCGATGGCACAGCGGCTAGCGCATCCGGCTTGCGATCTTACCCGCTAAGCAAATTTCGCAATGCCGGGCCGCTGGATGGGTGACCAAATTAAAAACATCTCGAGTTCCTCCGTGCTTCGAAAGGCACGGTAAGCCGTTGGTCCCGGTTGTTGTCGTAAGATGGCAGTTGTTGAAACCCACCAACCCGCATTGGGCCAGCGTGGTGGGTTATGGCCCAATGTCCCCACGTGCTTTGTCCACGTGGGAGGCCTGTGCCCAGCAGTGGGACGTTTATAGGCTGAAACTGATTACAAGAGTTGTGTAGAGGCGTCTATTATTAGAAGAATACTACCGACCCCTCTGTTTTCTTGACTGAAAGGTGACTAGCGGAAAAATACTGCACACACATCCAACAGCATTGAGGACTAATAGGCTCACCACTTATCACGTTGAGCACATGTGCACATGCTTGATCCCAGGAAATTACAGGGAATATAGGCATGGGAACTGAGGCTTCAGGGTTAATGTAACATTAATAAATAATGTATTTTATTGCAAAGATAATAAAAATAGCCCTTAAGAGGCCTATTACATCTCAAATGTGATTTTTTCGTAAAATGCCCATTTTCGCATTTTGTAGTAATTTTTCAGTTGTTTTTATCGTTTTTATCGAAATAGGATAATAAATTTGCGCATAATGTTACAAATCTCCATTCTGTGAGATAAGTTGAATTCGGACGGCCGGCGCATTGCATTTTGTAGTCATTTTGCAGTTGTATTTATCGTTTTTATCGAAATAGGATAATAAATTCATTCTAAAATCTTCATTCCTCATGAAGTAACAATTACTCTGGTATAAATTTTGCTCAAAGATAGTATCGTAGATAGAAGAAAATTAAATTCACAGTTAACTTATAGCGATTTTCGAAGTTTTTTGGTTTAGAATAAGATTTTTTTCCTGTATAAAATTAATGATATCTAAAATTTCCGAAGCCGCTACGCACTATTCGACTATATGAGATAACATTACAATATTTTTATTTCACTTGTTTAGAACAGTAGTTCAATCGATGAGCTCAAAATAGTGCCTTCGCGCACTTTATGAAAATCTTTCTATGCAATTTTGGGTTTAATTAAAAATTTAAGCAAAATTTACAAAAAGCGAGGCCGCTACGCACTATTCCAATAGCTATTCTACACTATTCAATAAGTCATAATTGTTAATGTATTTTTGTTTCTGAGATCCATAACGCCAAAATTGGCCATTTTACGCAAAAATCACAGTAGAGATGTAATAGGCCTCTTAAGTCATAATAATATATTATTATCCAACAGGAAAGAAAAAACGACGTACTCTATGCTGTTTATATTAATTATAATTTCCGAAGTTACGTTAAATTGTAGTGGATCTGACAAATAACTGTTCAGTTTGATAATATGAACGCGTCTGCGGTTGTAAAAGACGATAAAATGTCAGATTACGTCTCGCTGTTAAGTACTTGTATCCCGTTGTAAGTACAGTTAGCCTCAAAAGTAGCTTAACGTTTTTGTACCATATCGCACGAAACTCGCTCAAGACGATGGCGCTCGTGCAACCATGTATGAGCGCAGTAGTTGGTATGATGGTCCTAAAGAGTTTAGCTACTTCTGTGGCCGACCGTACATGTCTGTGGTAAAGACAATGAGGGTATATAAAGGCGCCGCACGTAATAGAGGTGCTACGGACAAAATACTCTTTTGAATACCTACTTTTATAAATTTTTACTTTTAATTCTTTCTCATTTTCGAAAGGGAGGAAATTCAATTCAAAATTAAATACATTATCTTTATCTTTAATAATAATATATTTGACTAAGTACACGTTGTGTGGCCATCCAGTCGGATTCTGGGCGGTATCCTACAACCGTGCAACGAATATAAAAACAATATTCGTTTACTGTCCATTTTCATTTCCTTAAGATACCCATATCAATAAAAACTTCTTAATAGTCCCTCGGTACCATTTGTTAGATAAAGAAAAAGGTTTCGTTTTACTATTTTTCCATTTAAAGCCTCAGACTAACAAAAAAGATAGACGGAGCATTACACGCAGTTTAGTGAAGCCGTGTACGAGTTCAAACTAACAAAAAAAAGACAATACTAAACCAAATGAGCATGGTTGTGTTCCATCTGTGTGCGTGAAAGCGCGTAATGACATGAAGGAGCACGGTATTTTTGGCTTCATTGAAATTGCGTGTAACGCTCCGTCTTTCTTTTTTGTTGGTCTGAAAAAGAGCGGCCTCTATTTTTTATAACCCAACTGCTAGATGCAACTCCATAAATCTCCCTTTTCAAAATTTATAATAGGTATTTTATTTTAAAAATCCGATTCCATATAAAACAATTTAATTAATTCTTATGTCCTTCGTAATGCAACAACACGTGCAAGCTATTTTAAGCTCTAAAAATGACGGCATTAAATTCACTCTTTAACATGGCCGCCGTTATGGAAGTCTCCCAAATACAATCAATTCCCGTTGCTCCTGAATAATTGAGCGCCATGTTACGGCAACAAAAAGGTATTGTTGTATCCGGTAATGATTCAACTCCGACATCACTCGACTCGAAAACTTTTCGGCAACTTTCCAAGTGTCTATGATTTGTTGAGTTCTGGACTTCGCTGCCTATTATGTGAGCAATTAAAGAGCGATTGCGCTGTTTCGGTACCATTAAAATTTCACGAGTTGTACGGCCGGGATCGGAAGTAGTTTTACACTTTTGACCATGTCATACCAACTAGTAGCTTTAACCGTGTTGCGTGGCGGCGAAAGAATACTACCACCCGCTTTCTTCCCTTGGGTGTTGTAAAAGGCGACTAACGGACTAAAGACTGCACATTTATCCTGTTGGATTAGTGTGCAGAAGTTGTTACTTAGAGCGGTGATGGGCTCACCACCTGTCACCCTTAGCACATGTAAGTATAATTTAGGCCCTGTCAGAATAACAGCGCTTCTGTGTCATTCTGAACATCCATGAATGACACAGCAGCTTATGCTGAGACAGGGCCCTTTAACTTCACACTTTATTTTTTATTACTCATCTGTTCTTTTTTATCCGCCCATTTGTATTTTTTTTTTGTATTAATGATGTAAGCGTGTGTATGTTAATAAATGATTTTCTATTCTATTCTATTCTATGTGCAGTCGCTATTTGGTGAAAAGTGGACTATGGCAGAGTACTGCTTTTGCTGTCCTCATTGCCTAGTCTCTGACTAACCCTTTTGGGGATAATAGTCGTGATAATATGTATGTATGTATGATGTATACAGGGTCTTTGAGGGTCAAAGTCTCTCGCGTCCGTATGTTTACCCTTGAGACCCAACAATTGATCCCTGGGTGGTGGTAAATGAGCGATACTGTCTGAGTGATAGAGCCACGCATACGTTGTAACGCGAATTGAGCCGGCTCAAACGGCGTAATACCACCGCCTGACGAAATATCGGCGTGAAACACGTGGCTGTTTTGTTTCGTCTGCTAATAATTAATGCTTTTGCTATGCTAACGGGCTTGCTTATCACAGAATTCATCATTTAATAAAATAACTAGAAGTTTAAAACACTTCTATCGAATCCAATATCCACACTATCCACTTATTGCACCAGAGAGTAGCCAGTCTAAAAGCATTTTGCTTTAACGCGTCCATGCATGCACTTTAAGCAGGCATTAATAATGTATTTATAGTGTCCATGATACCCGGGAAATGAGCAACACGATTCCCCATTCCTCCCAGAACTAGCACAGCCTACTTGGCTTTGGTCCAGGTAAGTCTTAAACCTTCGCCAGACCTAAAGCGTTGCGGAACGGAAGCGTGTCCACGCGCCAGTTATTAGGCGAGGCTTACACAGAAGTGACACGGCGAAAACATGGCGCGAAACATTGCCTCTCACGCCCAAGCGCTACCTAATTTATAATTTATGCCATACGAAGCGTATGGAACACTATGTGTCGTCTAGTTCGATGGTCCAGGATAAATCACACTTTGAGTATTATAGCCTTATCTTTGAACATTGTAGCTTAACATATTATAAACGTTCCCGTATCGAATACTTATTCTTAAATGACATAGATCGGTTCCCGTATCGAATGCTTATTTTTAAATGACATAGATCGTTCAGTCACGAACACCGTAACGTAACGTTGCGTTATCGTTATTTGTACGTGCCCGATGTGTTTCGATTACTGTCATTGTTATATACACATAATGTTGACAGAGGTATTTATGATAAATCGGTGACGGTGAGCTGACCTTCCTTACACCGATCAAAGCAACAATCCAATATGCCTGTCCAATAAGCCAATGCTAATGCTAAGCAAAAATGGCTTGAGGACAATCCAATGTAGTGGACTGTCTCTATTTACAGGATGCCAATATTGGACTGGATTAGTGGATTGTCTCAAGTATTGGCTTCGTGTAAATGCAGCATTAGAGATAATTCCTGCAGCTACCCAATAGAGTTTCTTGTTCTTTGTTGCTTGCATAACGCCTTCGTTCGGTGTGACGAAGGCTTTACCGCTGTCTTTACGGCACTAAGGCGTCTCGGTATCTTGTTTATATTTCCCCAGCGATTTCCATATATTTACCATTCCTGCCAATGGCTGTAGAGTGTAGATTCCAATCAAACAGTTGGCAAACCGAACAGATCAAACGATGTTTACTGCCGAGTAGTAACATTAATAAGGAGTTCATCCTAAACATCTAACCTATATGTGCAAGAGTGTAATATTTGGCGTTTGAAACTTGCGCCATTTTTGATAGCTGGTATCTGTAACCATATTTGATAAAAAGATTATAACAGATAAGCACTTTTGTACTTTGTCGCACGTATAATTACATAGGTACTAAACTGTTCAGATCTTATTTTTTGATGTGAGATATGGACGGTCTCAGAAACGTAGTACAATTTATTTCCATAAATATTGTAACATAAGCTCACTCGGAACGATTGCGCTCGTGAAACCAATTAGTATTGACGCAGTAAGTAGTTAGTATGACATGGTATTTAGTACCTGTTAAGTACGTACTGTACGTGTTAAGCTACTTTTGAGGTCGACTGTACACATCGTACAGCTAATACATATTACTTGCAACTGAAAAAGACAACCCTACCAAGTTTAACAGATATTCCTTTCACCTGAAAATCCTACCAAGTTTTAAGCTTGAATAAAACTTTTTTTTACCGTAAATGACACAAAGGTCCGTAATCCACATGCCCGGACTTAAATGGAGTCAGACGCTAACGGCAAAGCCTTTCTCATTCTAATCTCGCTTTTAGTGTTGGCAGAGAGTATGAATAAAAAAACAGACGCGACCAAGATAATTGATTGAGAAAAATTAACAATGTTTATTATGAATATTTTTCTTTCTCGTCGTCATCATCTGACAACAAAAGTTTCACTGCTACTCAGGCCTTCTTACATGAACATGGGGAGAATGGACTATAACACACCACACTGGCCCAATTTCGTGATGATCGGTTGAGTACTTAGTTATAGAGTGAAATCGTAATTATTTTTTTTTCAAAGTTATTGGGAACGGGTTCCATTGATCACAGCTATAAATAAGTAGCTGAAAAATTCATTTTCTAGGGTTTACTCGTTGCGTTACCTAACGTTACGTAGCCTTCATCTCACCTGAATCTAAGTGACGATAAGGCCGAAGGTGAAAGCGCGCTTCACCCGGAATCCTCAACCACTGAGGCACTAGCTATTTATCTCTAAACTCTCGGTACACAACAATGCTATAGGTAGCACAATAATTTTATTTTTTTTATAAGAGAAGGAGGCAAACGAGCAGGTGGGTCACCTGATGGAGAGTATAATCACCGCCGCCCATAAAAAACCAGAGGAATATCGCAGGCGCGTTGCCGTCCTTTAAGGAAGGAATAGGTTTAAGGAAGGAATAGGAATTGTGAGGAGGGGGGGGGGGGGGGTAGGGCCTTCAGAACCTACACAACAGCACCAAGTGCCATTATTTCACGCCAGATATTCGTGAGAAAGTGGTATTACGCCGGGCAAGTTGGCCCAATGCGTGCTGCAACGCAGCGTGGCTCTACCACTCAGTCAGTGTCACTCATTTAGCACTACCCAGTAGTCACGTGTAGGGTCTCAAGGGTAAACCTACGAGTAACTTTAACCCCAAAATATATTATATACACAAAATTTTTGTTATGGCGCCAGACTTTAGATAAGGTGGTGGTAGCTATCCAACCGGACTTAAACAGTCCTACCACCGACTAAACCAAGTACACAAAGATGAACCCGGGACTCCAACACCGTTGGCTTAGCCACTAGACCACATGGACGGTTACAGTATGTATTAGAGTGGTCGCCGTCCAGTCTCATTCATATTCTTACAATTCATTTCAAGATCACTGTTAAGATAACCTTCATACAACTTAACTTCAATAATTTTGTCATACTCTCACACCAATTATTATCTACTAGCGGCCGCTCGCGGTTTCGCCCGCGTAGTATCCCGTTCCCGTGGGAATATCGGGATAATCCTATGTGTTAAACCAGGTTATAAACTATCTGTATGCCGAGTTTCATCCAAATCCATTTAGTAGTTTTTACGTGAAAGAGTAACAAACATCCATCTATACTTACAAACTTTCGCGTTTATAATATTAGTAGGAGTAGGATACTTCAGCCAATTCGATGACGAATGTTTGTAAACAGATTACTGTCATTTATTTGTGCAAATATCTAGTTTCACTCGGATTATTACTGTTTTTTGGAATAAAGACACAATAGTTAACTGTTTTCTTGTGAATCTCACTCAAAAAAAAGTAAAAATCCGAGTGCAACTAGAAATTTGCACAAAGAAATGACAGTAATCTGTTTACAAACATTCGTCATCGAATTTGGCTAGAGTATAGTGTTATACCTCTTTTGAAACTTGTTTTAATGTTTAAATGTCGGCTAAATATACTTAAATACATACACACCAATCGTGTCGCGTAGCGGGCGTCGTAGAAGGCGACTAAAGGACTAAAGACCGCACATATAGTCAACAACATAGAGCCAAGATCGGCTCTCCACCTGTCACGCTGAGCACATGTGCAGTCGCTATCTGGTGAAAAGTGGACTATGGTAGAGGACTGCTTTTTTGTCCTCATTGCCTAGTCTCTGACTAACCCTTCGTGGAAAATATAGATGACGACACCAGATCAGGCGTGTTAGTGTTATTTAGAAAAGCTCCCACTTTTCTCAATCTGCTCTCACCAGAAACACTGTTATAACTTTACGAGGCGCCCGTGTCGTTTCAAGTCCCCGTCATTTACATGAAGTTGTTAACGGCGTAACTATCACCCTTACCGTAGCCACCAAATCCCAGCTCCTCGCCTATTAGGTAGGTAACTCGCAAAAATGTCGCGTCTGCACCATTTATCAAGCGGTAAGCCGGTACACAGGTGTAGACTTTTATTGAGATAAATGTCCCCGGGACGAGCTGGATCCTGATACCGTGGTGCGAACCTACTTGACCTTACCGTCCTGGTTTTATATCAAACTTTTTGATTGGTTTTAACTTTGGAAGCTTTCCTTTCTTTATTGGCTTAAAAAGTAACATCTGTATTGAAGTATTAGAATACCGCAGTTCTTTTTTGTTGAGCAACCCATTGCCGGTAGGTTGATTAAGCGGTCTACTGGTGGGCTTAGGCTATCTGATGGCCTATCCGTCAAACCGTTTTTTAGCTTTACCTAGACTAACGAACAGTAATTGATTTATATATAATATATAGATGATAGATTATTATCATATAGCTGTCTTCGTAGCTAGTGACTCCGCTTCCGTATAACAACAGGTTAAGTCGAGTTATTTTACTTTATTATCTGCCTATAAACGTCCGACTGCTGGGTGGTTATCACACGTGACAACAGCACGTGGAGAGACCTACAGAACAATCTTATCCATGGAGAGATCCGTAACCTACCACGCTGGCGATGACTTAATGCGGGTGGGTTGCTTACATCAATTTGATTAAAGTTACTTATAACATTACTAGCGGCTGCTCGCAGTTTCACCCGCGTGGTTCCCGTTCCCGTGGGAATATCGGAATAAAAAGTATTCCATGTGTAATCCAGGTTATAAACTGTCTGTATGCCGAATTTCATCCAAATCCATTCAGTAGTTTTTACGTGAAAGAGCAACAAACATACACACTCACAAACTTTCGCCTTTATAATATTAGTGTGATGATATTTTTATAAGATTATAGGTATTAACACACACACTCACACATACATACATACAACGTCACTCATACCAGTACTTAAATCTTTACCTTTTCATTAATGTTAATACGTTTGTGTTTTAATTATGTTTTATAGTTTTCTAGTTGAGTACCTAAAAAAAATATAAGAGATCCTAGGGAGGAGCAGTAGGCTTACTCTTGAAATACAATTGCAATAATGAATTTCCAATCACAAATCTAAAAAATGTCAAATGGCTCTTTTGTAAGCGACAATAGCGCCACATTGGAATTAAATTGCGTGGAAATTGATTGAACAAATTATTATCGAGATGGCGTTCCGGAATTATCTTTACTTATCCCAATATCGATACATATAAATCGCATTGGAATTGTATTAAGATTGAGTTTGCGTTCAAGAGTAACCCCCTGAACCGCTTAAAACAAGCTGTACGAGCTGTACACTACGTAATTACTTTAATTTAACCAACGATAAGTTGCTGACCGCGCGCATCACTGTCGCGCGCCTACATTGTAAATAACATTATATTTTAGTGCAATAAACACATTCATATCAAACGGTACTACATTTTTAAATATACCTATATCGTGTTACATTGCATTCCAGGAACCATACGAGTCCCTACATACTTACATCTAACATTCATAGTTGGGTACAACCCCAATATTGGTCCTTCGACAAAAGTGAATTGTAATTGTGTGAAATATTCTACGGTAGCGAACCGGTCTCTTGGCCTCCCACAAGCAGGTCTCACCAGGTAGATTGAGGAGGCGCAAATATCGTGGGGTATGTAAGTAACTACACTAAACTTACTTCATGCTCCCGGGTAGTTCTAGCCACAGAATAAAAATTTTTGTAAACAAAAGATATAAACTATTTTGTTATATAGAAAATTAGTATTTGACGAAAACATAGGTGCAATTATGGTACGTGTGGAGTTATCCGAAGTCGGGGTAAAGTCGCACAAGCGTCAGGTTTTTAGACGAAACTTTGGGGTTTGTTTTTGTTGGCCCGATTTATGGGCACGGCTCATGCCACCGCGGCGAGCGCCTGGAATGGCTAATGTATACAATTGAGGAAGTTTCTGCTCCACCACATTTCGGCGATGTTCGCTTGCGCTTCACTCCGACACTCCGACCACGCGTACGTACAGTAGCGTGCGCGTAAATCGTGTGCGCTTGTATATAGTCATTCTGGCGCGACGCGCGAGAGGATAAATCGCCGAAAAGTGGACGACATCCAAGGGAAGAAATAGGTTGGTTGTATTCTATTAATGAGCCGCCACTGTATAATTTTAGTATTTACTTTTTAAATACTTTCTTTGTAAAAGGAGAATGACATTTTTACTATGGAAGTTAGGCTAGTTTTTAGCTAGCTTGCGTAACACAGCGCTTTATGAAATAAATAGTAATCAATAGCAGCATTGCTCAGAATTATGAAGAAAAAATTACATTACAATATCATGCGGAAGTTTGAAGCTATCTTCATTTTTAGCTTAAGACTTTTTAGGTATTTTGAGGTTATGACAACTGTTATTGTATGACTATCAGTTCAGTTCAGCATTTATTTATCACTTGACTTTTAACACGGCGTTCTATAGAAAACCTTTTTTTACAGTAATCATTATAATGATAATAAGTTATAACTTAAGAGAACACTTTTGATATGTGAATGATTAAGACGCAATAGATATCGAATAGGCTGGTTTGTTCATTCTCCTTTTGGTTGTTAAATTTTACAAATACATATAATCACGACTATTATCCCCGAAGGGTTAGTCAGAGACTAGGCAATGAGGACCTCCAAAGCAGTCCTCTATCATAGTTCACTTTTCACCAAATAGCGACTGCACATGTGCTCAGCGTGATAGGTGGTGAGCCCATCGCCGCTCTATGAACTTTTCGGTAGACAACTTTTCGGCGATATTCGCTTGCACTCCACTCCGACCACGCGTACGTACAGCTATGCGATTCTCTAAGCGACACATAGACGCTGCCCGTATGGCTGTGATCTGCTCTATCTTTCCAACTCTATGAATATGTAAGAGACAGAGTCAATTCTCAGCGCTGCGGCAGCCGCTGCTACCAAAGCTTTAACTTAGAGAATTGCACTGCAGTAGCGTGCGCGTGGTCGACCGGGAACTTCCTTGATTGTACAAATCATAATCAAATCAAATCAAAATATCTTTATTCCTTAGACTTCATAAAGCACTTAAAATAGTCATATAAATAAAATATAAGTACATACTCAAATGAAAATTATTAAATGCTAAATCTGCGGAGCTTAGATTCACTGTGTTTAAGATCACTTTATTGTGTTATTCTTACGAGAGAGATCACTTTATGTATATTTTTACAAATGCTCTATAAATAATGCAAAGGTTTGCGAATCTAGCGTTGCCAAAATTATTACACACGTAAAATAAACTTTAGCGACGGGAATAAGCAAAAACTATAATACGTACTTTGGATTTTGGAAATAAATATCTACTTTGGATTTGTATAATTTTTCGTACAGTCACGACTGTTATCCCTAAAGGATTCGTAAAACCTCCGTGGTCAAAACCTAGGCATTAAGGACCGCAAAAGCAGTCCACTGCCACAGTCCAAGTTTCACGAAATGATAAGTACACATGTGCCCAGCGTGACGGTAGGTGTGCCCATCGCCGCTTGTTGGATGTGTGTAGTGCAGTCTTAAGTCCGTTAGTCGTCTTTTACGACACCCAAGGGAAGAGAGGGGGTGGTAGTATTCTTTCACCGCAACGCGACACGGTAAATTATTCAAATTATAAGTAAGTAGCACTTAGTAATACTTACTTTGAATTATTGTTCTTTTTTGTAATGTACCTATTCAAACAAACCTTGAATATTGTTTTAAATAAATGAAATAAATTAATAGCACTCTTAGAATAGTTGTTTTAATAGTATTAACATTGAAAGCAACCGTATCAATATAGCATCAAACACGACTACAATATTTGTAATTTTAGGAAAACTAGAGATTTTCATTACCAGTAACAGAGAAAAAAGTGGTTTTATGTAAATATATTCGGAATTACTTCTTTAATAATGGTTTACATTGATTTCCAAAAATAATTTTATGTAAGACCTGACCTTTTTTTTTCTTTGTTTCAGTCGGAGAAAATGCTTCTCTGCACTGGCATGAGGCCTCGAGAGGAGCATGAGACACCCCATGCACTGTCCAGGGCTGGAACCCATATGTCCCCACCCGCCCCCCCCGTAAGGGAAACGGGTGAGTAAGGACATACGGGCCCGACCTGGTAAAAGAACCGACACCTACCTTCAGGAATGCGACGCGGCGCCGCGGTACCGTATTACACGCCCCGCAAAACGCCGCCCGCTACGGACCCAGCTTTACCTGGGTCCCCCGCGCCAGGGAGGAGCAGTCTGGTAGGTGCAGACTGCTCCCAAGCGGGTGGAGGACTGGTGCAATGCGGCCTAGTGCTCCTCTACACTAGGCCGCCGCCCTCCCGTGTAAGACCTGACCTAATATAATGATAAATCCGAAAGTTGCAAAGTCTATAGATAGGTATAATTTCAAGAGTGAATTATAAATTCTAGTTTGTAGCGAAAACTCGAAAAGAAAACTCTTGTTTCTTCGTAACGACTTCATATTGAATCTTAATTGTTCCAAACCGCAACTTTACAACGAACTCTGCATTAGAGTAAGTGGTTAGTGTCTACTAACTAGTTCGTTTAAGTTCAGAATAGTTAACTATAGATAGCTATTTGTATATGGTGCGAAAACTTCTCTTTTCCTAATATGTTAAGTTAGCACAATTTCTGAAATGTCAGTTCATATAACTATATGCCTCGTAATTTTACAGGATACATATCTACATACATACACATAATCACGACTATTAATTATCCCCAAAGGGTTAGTCAGAGACTAGGCAATGAGGACTACAAAAGCAGGCCTCTACCGTAGTCCACTTTTCACCAAATAGCGACAGGTGGTGAGCCCATCTTCTATGCTGTTGGATGTATGTGTAGTCTTTAGTTCGTTAGCCGCCTTTTACGACACCCAAGGATAGAGAGGTGGTGGTAGTATTCTTTCACCGTTACGCGACTCGGTTACTGGATCTAGTACCTTTTAAACGGGAGCACAGCAATGTATAACAATGTATAACAATGTATAACAATGTATAACAATGTATAACAATGTATAGCAATGTATAACAATGCTGCTTGGCTGCACCAACAAAATTATCATCATTATCATCATCAGCTTATAAACATCCCACTGCTGGACACAGGCCTCCCACGTGGACAAGCACGTGGAGATATTGGGTCATAATCCACGACGCTGGCCATTGGGCATTGGCGGGTTGGTGGGTTTTAACGACTGCCATGTTACGACAACAACCGGGACCAACGGCTTAACGTACCTTCCGAAGCACGGAGGGAGCTCGAGATGTTTTTAATTTAGTCACCCATCCAGCGACCCGGCATTGTGAAAGTTGCTAAGCGACGCTCTTTTTTTTTATATTGACTCGTCAAAGTGACTGCATCCTGCCTGATGGTAAGCAGCCGATGCAGTCCAAAATAATGAGAGCGCTCCCCACCGTGGAATAAGCACGATAACGAGCGCTCCCATTCATGACGGCCTGCATAAATGCCGTTTCACGCCTCCATATAACTCCTTAAAAATAATAATAATAACTTTTACATAGTCGCACTAATTATCCAAAGATAAGCTTTTTTTGAAACTTGTTTTTATTTATTTAATAAAGGACAAACATAGGTACTTATTATACATAGAAAACACCCCAGACCCGACCGGAAAACGAATCCGGGATCTCAGAGATGGCACCGCCTGGACCGGCGTCCTAACCACTCGATCACGGAGGTCGTCAATGCATCTGGGTCGGCACAAACAAACGTAGAAAACGCCGGATACAGATTGAAAATGAGTATATCTTGCTCCTTCGCTCATTTTAAATAAACGATCGAGAGTTTTTTCCTGAAGGCTTGACATTGGAGTTTCAAAGATTAAAAAAGTGCTATTTTTATTTGGTATCTAATTACGAGTTATTCGTTGCCGCGTGACTCCGCTCACTTGCTTTCGGTCTGCATCTTTTGGTAAGCGTGACGGCCTAACAAAAGCCGGACAGGCCGGACTTAAATATGTGACTGCTAGAAACCGCAAGAAACTTCAAGGGCTAGTCAGGTCAAGTGTTTAAAACATGACTAAAATGGTCTCATTGCAGACTAACGTAACGTAGGTACTTATCGCCCAGCTGACGCGAACGGGCCAACAGACGGTCGGCCGGCCGGCCGTTGCGCGCGCGTTGTAAACAATCGTTATTTTTAATTGTTTTTCATTTTATTTTTCTTATGTTACTGCTTTAAATAAATTAGATACCCAAAGATTATTTAATTAAAATTCACAAAATGAATTATTTAATTAAAAATGAAAAACACGAATTCCTTTTTTGTCATTTTTGTCATGTTTAAAACACTTGACCTGACCAGCCCTCAAAGTTTCTTGCGGTTTCTAGCAGTCACCTTATATATGGCCGGGTACGTATGTACAAAGCCGGACATGTCCAGCTAAATCAAACACCTAGCAACCCTACTCTCGCCCATACATAATTCAATTCCACAACCGTTTATGCCACTCGTCTAGTTCATCTGGACAGAATTCTATCACCTCGTTAATGCAGAGTACATCGGACAAAGCCACGATGAGTTAGTCGTTTTTTTAACGTTTCTATGTATTATCTTTAGAGCCACAATTTGTAGTGCACCTCACTCCTGTACTTATCCGTGGTACTCCACCACCCACTGGTAGTTATTATCGACTAATATCGACACTTTTTTCTAACACTTAGGTATTTCAAAACTACACATCACTATCGCTTTAAAACAACATCGATTACACCATCTAAATCTAAATATTCAAAGAGACTTTAGCTCCGATAAACTATCAAGTATGCAGACTTTGAGGATTGTCCGAGTTTCTAGCTCAAGTAGAGCTCAGTTGAAGGAAAGTTTTACCATAACTAATGAACAACCATTAGGTAGTACGCAGACTTAGAAACAAATCCATTGCGAGGCGATTAATTCAGGACAACTGAAATTTGCATATACAACTTGGATCGCTTGCAAGAGGCAGTCCTGAGAGCGATTTGGTAAATTTCAGGAACATTACAGCAATCGACTATTTGATTGGTCGATTCCTCTCTATTGGTTTGAAGATCTTAGTCATCTTAACATAGGTATATACTTAAGACATAATTACGATCACTTTTAACCCCAAAGGGTTAGTCAGAAGAGGCAAGGAGGGAGAGAGGGAGGGAGGGATCGCAACAGCAACGCACTGCCACAGTCCACATCTGCCAAAACAATAACTGCACATGTGCTCAGCATGATAGGTGGTGAGCCCATCGCTACTTATATTTATTATCCCTTAACATTATACACACATCCACAGATTTGACATTCTCACTGTCAGAACAACAGTTTTGAGTGGTAGAGCTAGTAGAGTCACACTGCGTTGCAGCACGAATTGGGCCGGCTCGCCCGGCGTAATACCACCCTTTCACGAATATTCGGCGTGAAATAATAGCACTTGGTGCTGTTGTGTTTCGTCCGACCAGTGGGGGTTCCGGAGGCACCTTCCCACCCCCCTCCCAATTCCTTTTCCTTCCTTAAACCTATTCCTCCCTTAAAGGCCGGCAACGCGTTTGCGATTCCTCTGGTTTTGCGGGTGTCCATGGGCGGCGGTGATTACTCACTATCAGGTAACCCGCCTGCTCGTTTGCCTCCCTCTTTTATAAAAAAAAACAATAATTTTAATAACGTTAGATTTCAAATTCGGACTAAAATCCACTTGTGTTGTTAGTTTAGTTGGAAGAAATGTCGCCCAAACTAGAAAAGGTTGTTAGTTTTACCCCGAAATCTTTCAGACGAAGTATTTACGAGTTATACTGTTGGATAAACGTCCACAAAATAAGGCTGGTGCAATAAATTAAAAATATTAAACAAAACATTATGATATTTCAACCCTTATGGCAATATCCTTAAGTGATCCTTTACAATAACCATAATAGTACAACAGAACGCAGAGCAAGCTTGACGAGACATCAGGCCAAAATGAACTCTAGCACGCATGGAACAAGAATGTTAAGTGTCAACCTCTGCTCTTGTGTGTTGTCACAATACAGTTTTGAAATTCCAATTCCATCTGCATTTGTACTTACATACATACATATAATCAAGACTATTATCCCTCTACCATAGTCCACTTTTTACCAAAATATTATGATATTTCAACCCTTATGGCAATATCCTTAAGTGATCCTTTACAATAACCATAATAGCACAACAGAACGCAAAGCAAGCTTGACGAGACGTCAGGCCAATATGAACTCTAGCACGCATGGAACAAGAATGTTAAGTGTCAACCTCTGCTCTTGTGTGTTGTCACAATACAGTTTTGAAATTCCAATTCCATCTGCATTTGTACTTACATATATACATATAATCAAGACTATTATCCCTCTACCATAGTCCACTTTTTACCAAAATAGCGACTGCTCACAGTGAAAGGTGGTGAGCCCATCGCCGTTCTGTGCTATTGGATGTATGTGCAGTCTTTAGTCCGTTAGTAGCCTTTTACGACACCCGAGGAAAGAGAGGGGGTGGTAGTATTCTATATAGCCGCTACGCAACACGGAAAACGCTTGACAACGTCAGACCAAAATGGACTCTAACACGCATGGAACAAGAATTTTACGTGTCAACCTAAGCGCTTGACTGTTGTCACAATACGGATTTGAAATTCCAATTCCATCTGAATTTGTGTATGTGTTTATTTACATATATTTGTGCGAGCTCTAACGCAAATGCTCAGTGATCGTTAAGCTCAAGCAACAGTTCACAAGCGATTGCCCTTCGAGTCCTATCCGAGATGTAACCGTTTGGAAACGACCTTGATTTGGGGCAAGCACTTAGTTAGGATGGCTGCATACTTAATCTTATGAAGGACATCTGTATGGGAAGGAAATTCTCGATTTTCTTTTGTGTTTAATAATTAACATCTGTACCTATGGGTAGGAAATTTTTGATTTTCTTTTGTATTTATTAATTATGATACATTATTTATTAATACAAATACTAGTGTACTGAAGTCGAGTATAGCGTTTAATATTCTTAAAACTAGTGTTTTGATCTAAACAATCCATCATTATGAGCATGGCACAATTTCATCTGAATTACCTCCTTGGTCAAGTGGTTTGTACACCGGTTTTCATGGTGTCGCCATCTCTGAGGTCCCGGGTTCGATCCCCGGTCTGGTCAATTTAGAAATTATTGTTTTTCTAAATTGTGTCGGGTCTGGGTGTTTTCTATGTATAATAAGTAGGTATGTATTTAAGTATTATAAATATGTTTATCCGTTGTCTAGTAACCATTTAATGAGTTTCATTACGAAGCTTCTCTTGGGCTTGATGATTGGTGTGAGTGTAAGAAAAAGAAAAGAAAAAGTTTATGTTTAACAAGTTTTTATTAGTGAATTTTTAATAAGATACTAAGATATCCCATGTAATATACCAACAAAGATAGAAAAGCCGTTTTTTGTCTAAATATGGGATGTTTTCAGTTTATGATACATATTGTAAATTACTGGGACTTGTACTATAGTTAGTCACTTGATAGTATTTATTTTGTAGTAGGATTCTCAGTAGTAGGCATTTTCTTTGTTATTTACCTACACTAAATTGTTACTCTGCGAACAATGTTGTTGGTTACATAAATAGTAAGTATTTTTTAAATATATAAATCAGAATTAAGCAACGTTATGTAATTGTATGTTGTTCGGAATAAAAAAAATACCACTTATTTATTAACTATTGTTAAAAACGAGAAATAGCTCAATATTATTTTATCTAAAGCAACTAATAACGATCACATAACACTAGTTGTTTTTCAATCGCCATGCTCTAGCGTCGCTATCAAATGACAGTGAATGCCAAATAAACAATCGCTTGTTTTGTTTGAGAGCGTTTGTCATGCAGATTTAGTTCAACAATAACAATTATACGCTTCGAGCGCTATCGGAGTGTAATCGAATCGCAAATCGTAAGTTTCGTAATACGATTTTTTGTTTATTTGTGTTAATTTAACCGTGTCACGTAGCGGTAAAAGAATACTACCACTTCCTCTCTTTCCTTGCTTGTCGTAAAAGGCGACTAACGGACTAATGACCGCTCATACATTCTACAGCATATAGCGGCGATAGGCTCACCACCTGTCAAGCTGAGCATATGTTCAGTCGCTATTTAGTGAAAAGAGGAGGACTACTTTTGATGTCCTCATTGCCTAGTCTCTGACTAACCCTAAGGGGATAATAATCGTGATTATATATACCATACGAATTTGTGGTTTGAGAGGAATAATTGTGCAATTATCGCAATAGCGACTGTCACTATAGAGAACGGTATGTTAATTAAACCTTCTCGGGTTAGGATCAATCGAATTTAGCAAGTGTGGTGAATTATACTAGTACCCGTTCATAAGTACTCGAGCGCCTAAGACCATGAACATACTGATTATAGATTGTATTTTTTGCGTTTAAATGCAAAAATACATCGTCATCAGTCAGAGAAAGTTCGCTGCTGGACAAAGGCCTGCCCCAAAGATATCCACCACGACCGGTCTTGTGCTGCTCGCTCTTCATTGCTGTTTGCATGACTTTGAGCCTGCTTACTAATAAGCAGGTCCAGGGTATAGCCCGGCCCTCATCTGCTGCGAGCTACCAGTCTTCACATCGTGCCACAGCCAGCAACGATACCCATGCCACCAATGTGCACAGTCGCGCGTCACGCCTCGAAATTCTTTGCACTTGAGGAGGTTTCATGTCTGGCAATGAATATAATCTTGCACAAAACAACTATTTGTAAAGAAACAACTCTGAAGTTGCAGAAAAAAACAACTATTACAAACAGTTGGATAGAATTTTACACAATTACATACACTTTTACACAATTGAAATACTAGAAGTAAGAAAAAGTTAGCAGTACCTTAAACTAGGCTTCATAAAATAAATAATTATTTTAAGGTTCTGTGTGTACGATTTTACAAAAAAGTACCAAATGATAATCAAAAATTTGATCTTAATAAATTTAGAATCAAAATCAAAGAAAAGCTTTATAAAAAAGCTCATCATAAAATCTCTGATTACACAGAAGACAAAACAGCTAGGCTCTGACCTGAAATGCTCCAACTACTCCAACAGCTATTTCTAATTGTCTATAATTAATTTATATAGAGTACCGTATATATATATTTTACATTCATTACATTCTTATTTTGTATTGTATTACCTGGCAACGACATACCTTTTTTTTTGTTTATTAGATTTATGTATTGTTTGTCATTGTATAAAGAATTTGTTCCAAATTTCAACAAGGCCACGACCTTGTGCAATGATCAGGCTAACTTACATATGTTCTTTGTATTTAACTTATTCAGCGCATAGTACAAGTTACTTAAAAATACGTAAATTTTCCCCAGTTTCATGAGGGACCCCCTTAATAGCACGGTCCAGTTGCGGAATTATATACCTATTACGAAACATCCTGTATACAAGATATCCTATTATTGTGGTCCCCTCGGTAAATGGGCTGCAGTGATCAATTTCCATTAAGTACACCGTATGTATGTGCATATCGATATATCAGTATATAATCGATAAAATAAAATAAATAAGTACTTAGTAAGAACCTACTTTATTTTACTTTTTTATTTTATTTTACTTCATAGTGAGCAACACGCCTAACATAGCTAAGTGTTACGCGAGAATGGAGTCACGATATGATTTTTTTATTTGCACTGCGGATGTCTAACGTCCTTAAAGCTATTAATATTCGCAAAGTTCTGACCGGCCTTATTGGGACTTTAGTATACAGAACAAACTCTGTACTCTGAGATCGGGGCCTACATTCAACTTTCCTATTGATGAAAATGTTCTCACATAAGTATGTGAGATCATAATTTTGTGATAGATTTAAAGTATCGCCTGTACGAGGTGTAGAAATTAAATGTAAAAGAAATTAAAACGAGGTTTTAATTAAAAGCACAAGAAATATAACAAAATGAATCTATTATCAGTAAGTATGTATGTTTATTTATTTTACAACACAGATTAAAAACAACATAACAGCCAAGTCCAAGGCAATAGATTGAGGACATAACAGAATATTAGAAATGAAATAGCAAAAAAAAATCTATAGAAATAATCAAAACACAAATGAAATTAATAAAAATCTATAATTTATGTCATAAAATTATTGATTTTCATAAATTTATTAACAATAAAATAAAATGTTATTCACCATGACTGCTAATGTTTACTACGGTGCTAAGGTTGCCGAGCGTAGCCAGCAATATCTGTGGTAGCCAGCCTCTCTCGTGGAGATGTCGCTTTCTTGGTCTATGTATGCTTAACTATAACAAATAACATACAATGCAATCCTTTCAAATTCACACAGAGAACACGAGAACAAATCAATAGTGTCAGCAATGCGGTTAAGGAAGTGGGGGTCAGCGGGGCTTTGGTAACCAGATCGGTCCTCCTGTGCGAGACACCGCCATCGCCAGCGTGTTCGTATTCTTAAGCGGTCTAAAAGCTTGACTCAGCTGATATTTATGGCCAATTAGATATTTAAGGAGCACATAATATAAATAAAATAAATAAATAATAAATTTCACAACTGTCACCCAAACTAAACATAGCTCCATGGTGACTGAATAACGGATAAACATACATAAATACTAATAAACATCCATTTAACAAACTTTCCTATACTCACATCGATTCTCTAGCCCAAAAGAAGCTTCATTTTGAAACTCGTTATATGGTTACTAGACAACGGATAAACATCCTTAAAATACTTTTATACATATTTGTTATACATAGAAAACACCCAGACCCGAGACAATTTAGAAAAACAATAATTTCTAAATTGACCGACAGGGGATCGAACCCAGGACCTCAGAGGTGGCGACACCATGAAAACCGGTGTACAAACCACTTGACCAAGGAGGTCGTCAAATCTATGTAAATAAAAATCAATTGCTTCGAATGTTTGTTCGCACATCAACTCAGAACGGTTACACCAATAGTCATATTCAGCTAAGTCTGTTTTTGTACTTTCATTTATTTATTTTTTGTTATTCTTAGCGCCAGTGCATATACTTAGATATTATGATATTACTATAAAAAATAACAAAAGTAACATCTAATATTAAAATTAAACAACTTTTTTACAACTTAAAAAGATAAATAGAAAACTATAAAAAAAAGAATTCACCCAGATCATCCCCATCAGGCAGAGTACCCAGAATACTAGCCGCATTGCCGCGCTGGATGGCGAGGCTTAGGCGTTGACCCAGATAGCTGTGATAGTGATAGGTCTCGGGTGGCTTCCACCAGTTTTTTAGAAATATCTCTAAAGAGCTGGTTGGGCACCCAAACCCCACGGTCCTAACGTCTCCACCCCAAACGGCTCAAATATGAAATCTCCAGTCAGATTCTCATACTTGCGCTGTTTGAGGTTCTCCGCATTAATTGCAGCCGAGCCAGCATTGATGCATGAACTTGGAAGATGGGACGGGGCAAGCGTGTCGACACATGTAGCATCCCACACCAGTGCCCGTCCCACCCTCCAAGGTACCAGGGTCATGCCGTCCGGCTTCTTGCCATCATCGCGCGCCAGGCCAGCGGGCTCTAGTACGGCTGAAATTCCGGCAGTGACTAGAGCTCGACGAACGATGTCATTCGAAGAATGATGGCGGGCAATGCGGCCAGCGCTCCGTGTAGAGGACAGCCCGTGGTGTCCGAGGGTGTCTACCGGTGCGCCACAACGACATTGATGGGGGACGATACTGGGGGCGCCAAGACGCAGGGCAGTGGCTAGGCGAAAAGTGCTGCGGTCTAGCAAAGTACCCGTGTTCGATGAGGGTAGTGCCTGCAACCAAAGACCCGACTCCCATCTCCCTACAGCTAAAAGGCGGGCACGCTCTGCGGAACTAGAAGACGTGTTGACAAGGTTATTTCGCAACAGTTCGCAGAGGGGCCCATCCCAAAGCCTTTGGGAGGAGGTGTTGTTTGGAAGATCAGAACACGGGCAAGATGCGCTCCAGGCGGCCTTGGCCTCGTCCATGTAGGGTATCAAAAAGGAATTGGATGTTCGGTCCAGTATTTTGTTTGCAAGTGGTAGGGCGGCATGGACCGAGGACAAGAACGCCGGGAGAGAAACGTCAGCAGTTTTATGGATACCCAGGCCACCGAATCTAATTGGAAGTGATGCTTGGGTCCAAGAGCGGTCACTGAAGTTAATGTTTAAAATGGAAGACAGTGTATGTTTTATGGTGCTATAATTTTTGGGGATATTAAGGAATTTTTTAGAGAAAGTTGGGAAAAACGGGAATTCAGAATTGTTATTGCCAAAATTTTTGAGGGGACTTAGAAGTCCTACATTTATTTAAGATTTTTAAGTGGACTTAAGGTCCACTTCTAGTGAATTGCGGGGCGCTTAGATTCGAAGTTAAAGAATGAAGGGGAAGGAAGAACTAAGAAAAGGAAGGAAGAGGAATTTTGGGATTAAAGCTGATATTATTTATATTATTAAAGTTTTTAATTTTTGTTGAGTTCATTTGGTGTTCTTTTGTTATTGGTTATTTTCAAAGAAGTTACTTTTAAGTTTAAAATAAGTATCGATGGTTAGTTTTTAATTTAAGAGATATTTTTGTGGCTTTAATTTTATTTGTAGTTAGGTTAGTTTATTTTAAATTAATATGTTAATTTAAAGTTACTTTCAATTTGTATGTTAAATGCTTGTTATTTATTATTTAAGTTAATTTTAATTATTTAAGACGTTTTTGTATTTTCAGTTTTAATTATTAAAATTTTGTTTATTTAAGTTTAAATTTGTTAAGTTGAAATTTGTCTAGGTTAAGTTTAAGTTATTAAGTTGATTTTAGAGATTTTAAGTTTTTTTTAATAGTACAAAGTATTTAAGTCTAGTTGTCAATTTCCGTAATCGGTCTGGTTCTGCAGACGCAGAACCATTGATTTGATACGGGGACACTCGCGGTTATTTGTGGCATTGTGAGCAACATCCACCTTTGTGCCCATGCGCAAGTTATGTGCTGAACAATTGTAGCATTTTGGTTTATCGGCTTTGTTTGGGCACTCTGATATTCTGTGACCTGGGCTGGCGCAGTGGACGCAAGGTTTCTTCTCCGACTTGCATTTAGCCTTTGTGTGTCCGTATTGCAGGCACTGGTGGCACTGCACAAAACGGGAGAAGTCCTCAACGTGGACCCTACTGTGATCCACGTTGAGCTTCCCGAGTGCGAGAATGACTTTGCGCATCTCGGGGGTCACCTCTACGACCGCATTGTACAGCACCGGGTTCTTGTTCGAGGTCAAGAAGCAGATGCGGGACAGCTCGACGTCATTTTGTGTCACGAGGACCTCCACTAACTCGTCGCGGGCGACGTCCTTAGAGATTCCCTTAAGGATAAGTAGTGGTGGTCGTCGCTTCGCTTGTTCGGCAACGAAGTTAGGGCTATCGTTATGACGGGCTATGGTCTCTTTGCACTGCTTCTTGGTCTCGAATTCGACCCTTAGTTTAGCATTAGGGATGGGAAGGATTTTTAGGGGAGCATATTTGTGCTTCCGGAAGGACATCTCCTTTTTCCAAAGGGACATCACTTCCGGCGGCTTAAGGGTACAATCGAACGAGGATCAATCGAACGAAGATACAATCATGGCAGGAAAGGTTTCGGGGGTAGGGGGTAAGGATTTTGCAGCAATACTGGCGTAAGTTGGGGTAGGGGTAGGGGTAGGAATTTTGGGGGCTAATTGGGCCATCGGACAGCGAGCTATGTGCTAACGGGTTCTGCTGTTGTTCCTTGAGCGCGGCCGACAGCATATTGCCGGAGAGGCGAACGAGGTCTTCGAGACGTTCACTCTGCTTTAACAGCTCGTCTACCTTCTGTGAGACTTCTCGTCGAACCTCGCTCGCCATCTCGTTTTGTACGCTGAGAACCGCGTCCATGCCATTGTCGAGCTTATCACTAAGCTCGCGTATACTTTGGTCGCTGGGTTGTTGTTCAGGTAGGCATAGAGTAGGTAGCAAATCAAGGCAGTTCTCGATTTCACTAGCGGCATCGACAATGAGCTCCTTATGGGCTTTGATGACGGATTTCCCCGCAGTCACCGCCCTCCTGATCTGGAAGCAGAGGTGTCCGACGACTTCCATAAAGGACGGCAGGTCTTTCACCTTTTTCTGCTTCTGACAGATCAGGATAGGCGTCGCACTACGTTCGGGAGGCCCGTCACGAGACAATCTGCGATCAGCAGACGACATTATTATAGTTAGGTTAGGGTTAGGTTAGGTCACTGAAAAATTTTTAAAGTTGGATTTCTGAAAAATTTTGTCTGAAAAATTTTGCCAAACAGTTTATTTTTATATGTTTTTAGGTCTAATAAATCATAATATAAAGTTTTAGAAGATTTTAATATTTTGAGTTTTTAGCCGAAAATTTTCTAAGTGTTTTTGCACTTCTTTGTTTTTGGGCGAATTTCGAAAATTTTTCCGGAATTAGTATTTATAATTATAAAAAAACCTTAAGTTAGCAATTTTGGGTATTTGGGTTATTTCCAAGTAGGAAATTTAAGAGTTCCGCAACATCAGATTACACAGGCTTGTCGACGCCTGAAGCAGGGAATCGCCTGCCTCACCGCAACAACCACTGGTGAGATCTCTAAGGTGCTGTGGGGTGAGGCCGTCAAGACCGCCCGCAGAGCCTGGAAGAAAAGAAAAGATGGCACCGCGAACGGTATCTACTAACGCTTGTATGGTTGTAGGTGTAGTTGAGGCGTCAACGGCGGTGGAGTTCGCAGAAATATGTGTAAGTGGTACATGCGTAGATGAGGGGTGCTTACTACGTAAGGCGGTGAGGGTTTCTGGGCAGTCAGGAGCGATCGTGTCATTAGAAAAAAGGAGCCGCGCTGCCCCCTTAATGTCTCCCTCACTTATCTTGTTTTCTACATACTTATAAATATTATAATTTGGAGAGGCGGAATAGATACTAATATTGCCATCTAAGCAGTCCGAAATGCTGCTACAGCGGCGGCGCACGCAGTTGATAACAATAGCGCAGGCGTGGTCACAAGGCTGGATTACATGTTGCACTTTGGCTTGTCAGAATAAGCTCTCTAATTATAAAAATAATTATTTAGTGCGAGTGTAAATGACACATTCTTTCAGTCACCGTGACATAAGTTATCCAGTGCATAGTCTATTTTTGTTGTGTTTATAAATTTTCAGGACATTTATTCGAAATATTTAATTATACAAAAGGCCACTAGAGGGCGCACTACAGTAAACATCGTCCTAGTTAAATTACATTTTTTAAAATATAAACTGTTTACCTTTACATAATTTGGCAACGAAATCATTAATATAAAAGTGCAATTGCTATGTGACAGTGTTGGTCAGAAACAATATTAAAGCGAACAGTGCTATCGGAAATCCATAATAAGTTTGTCCAGTGCAAGTGTAACAAAACATTTTAGAAGTGAAATAATCTTGATTGTGTTTTCATGGATAACAAAAAGAACGGTATATAACGTGAGCAGTGAAAAATTTAAACAATTATTGAATAATTATCGAATAACAGTGGTAAATGAGCGATTTTTTTGGTTTACTCAGTGTCTCAGTGGTAGTTGGAAAAAGTTTTAAATCCAAATACACTCGAACCAACTCCATATACTCAAACCACTTGTTAACACGCGTAACCGTACGCTTAATTTGGTCGCTGTCAGTAAGAACTGATTGGTGTTGCGGCGCGTGTTACGGCTTAAGCCCGCGGTAGAAATCGTGCGGCCTGCGGTTCGATCCTGTGGAGGAAGAATTATTTTGGAAGTTTTATTTTCAACATTTATTTCAAACTTTTGAGAAGTCTGGTATTTGGGCGTTTATTGTTACACAGGCGCATAACTGACTAAGGCCTAAGGTACGATGGCAAAGAAATGTACAGAGTGTAATAAAAATATTATTGATAGACAGTTTCTCACCTGCTCTAAATGCAAAAATACATATCATCTTAAGTGCACTACTACATCAGAGAAACTATTTTATTTAATGAAACAAACGAAAAGTGATAAATGGACATGTAAGAAGTGTATAAGTGAACTTCAACGTGAACTACAACAGTCAAGCAATTCCTTATCTGAATCGTCGGTTTGCACGAATATTACATCTACGCCTATAACATTTGTTACTAATCGTTTGAAAAAGAAAATAGATATTTCTAAAAGAAAATCCAATGAATCACTTAATTTGGATGATTCAGATGATAGCTATTACTGCCCTGACTTAGAAACGACTCAATCCAATAGAAGCTGTCCAGAGGCTGGATACAATTCAAAAGAAGATATAGATGAATTAAAAATGAAAATTGTGGAACTAGAGGTAAGACTGAAATCAGCGGATCTGGAAATTGAAAATTTGTTATCAGAAAATAGTTCTCTTAAAAAACAAGTAATGATTTATGAAAGAAAAACTAGCCATTTATCGCAAATATGTCGGTCAACACCTAAAAAAGATAGAAATAAAAAAGTTGTCGGAGAAAAAGGACAGAATAGTCTCTTCACAGATAATTCGGCACCAAACCAAACAACTAATGAAAACTCTCAATCAAGCAATGTAACAAGTGAAATTCAACCTCAACAATCATCGGTAACGTGTCTTCCGGAAACAAACCTAGTAAATATGGAAAATACTGAGAAATACGTGGAATCGACATGTGAAGTGCCTGTTACCAGCAGCAACACGGTGTCTAGAAACATCACAAGTACTCATTTAAAAAACAGAGTCATGATTGTAAGCGACCAAAATGGCAAAGGTATTTGTAATATCCTGCAAAAATTGCTTGGTACTGAATATCATGTGACCGCTTTAATAAAACCGAATGCTCAAATAGATCAAATTTTGAAATCTTGCAATGTTTTATGTAAAGATTTTACTACCTCTGATTATGTTATTGTTATGGCGGGATCAAATGACCGAAACCCACATGGATTTCGATCGTTTCTTTATTATTATATGTCACTACTCTCAAACACAAATGTATTGATTCCCGAAATAAATGAAAATGATGTTTTGAATGTACACAAGCAGAATGAAGAAATACGTCTGGTGTGTTCTCAATTTCATTATACAAGATTTGTACCTTTAGATAATTATGATTCAATAATTGATTATAAACTATTCACGTGTAGACTATTATTAAGGGAAATACTTGCAATTGCCTATAAAAATAATCTATTAAACTACAAAAAAGACAAAAATCTAAAAATATGTAATAAAATAAAAATAACAGTACAAAAGCAAATTACTGAATATTTTAATATTAAACCTGCGAAAAGAAGGAAATTATCAAACAATATAAAAATAACGCGCAAATCACAGCATAGAATAACAGATTTTTTTAAACAAACAAAATATGTACAAGCTAGGCATTCGACGAGACAAAATATAGCGAATAATGATCAAAAGTTTTTTCGTTGCTAAGGATAAAAATTGTCTTAACTTATTTCATTCAAATACGCAAGGTATAAAATCGAAACGTGATCAATTGGAAATATTATTGCATGAAAAAGATATACATATATGTTGTTTTAGTGAGACTTTCTTAAAAAATTATGAAGTTGACACTTTTCAAATCGAGGGATATAAGAAGGTAACTCATTTTTGTCGGAAACGTAAATCGAAGGGTGGAGTAATAATATTTTCTAAATACTCTATTGATTGCTGCGAACTGCAATGGATATCAAAAATGTCTATTGAATGTCACTTTGAATGCTGCGGTATTGTATTGAGCGGTTTAAATTATTTAATATTATGCGTCTATAGAACACCGAACAGTGATTTAACCATATTCTTAAATAATATGGAATATCTACTGAATAAGGTTATGGTAAGGACACGAAATAGATACAATAATATATTTATATTAGGAGATTTTAACGTAGATATACTGGTAAAGAATTGTAAAACGGAATCATTCTTAAACATGTTTGAATCATATAAATTGTTTCCAGCCATTTTAACACCTACCAGAATCACCACTCACTCTCAAACATGTATTGATAATATAATCACCAATAAGAAACAATTTAAAGCTAATGTATTACATATTGGTTTATCAGATCACTCATCTCAAATGATTTCAATTCCGTCAAGTCGCGGTTTTAATGAAAAATATTGGTATATTTACAAAAGAAATCCAGATGCTTACTTGGAAATATTCGTTAAATACCTCTCACAAACCAATTTCAAAGATGTTTATTCTCATACTAACCCTAACCAGGCGTATAAAGCATTTATAGATAAATTTAAACTTATTTTTGAACTTTGTGTTCCTGTCAAGAAAATTAAAATAACCTATAAGAAAGCCCCTAATTGGAAAACTAAAGGTATACTTACTGCCAGTAGAACTAAGAGACGATTATATTTACAAAATAGAAACATGAATTGCTTAGCTACAAAAAATAAATACAAAAAATACTGTAAAATTATGAAATCAGTTATAAGACAATCTAAAAGGAACACAAATTTAAATTATATAAATGAATGTGATAATAAAAGCAAGGCTACATGGCAAATTATAAAACAAAATACAACAAAATCAAATAGCATAAAAGAAACAATAGAAAATATAATAAAAGATGACATTTTAATTGACAATCCACTAGATATAGCTGAATTAATGAATAACTATTTTATAAATTTAAATAATCCATTACAGAATATAAATCATATTTTGTACCAACCAGTAAGTCGATCAAATATTAATAGCATTTTTATGACCCCAGTAACAATTGCGGAATTAAAGACAATCTTAAAACAATAAAAAAATAAAAAAAGTGTAGGTCATGATAATATTCCAATGACTTTAATAAAATCAAGTATACAATTTATAGTTGAACCTTTATTGTACATTATAAATTTGTCAATAGAAACAGGTATATTCCCGGATGACTTAAAAAAAGGGCTTATAAAACCTCTCTTTAAAAAAGGTAATAAGAGTGATATGAACAATTATAGGCCAATTGCATTACTATCAAATTTTTCCAAAATTTTTGAAAAAGTTATTTTTAATAGGATTACATCATTTGTGAACAAAAATAACATAATTCATTCGAATCAATTTGGTTTTCAAAAAGGAAAAAATACGACATTGGCTATATTTAAAATTTTAAAGCAAGTTTGGGCAGATATAGATAAAAAGAAGACATGCATAGGCCTTTTTTTAGATTTATCAAAGGCTTTTGATTGTGTTGTACATAAAATATTGTTTAAGCAGCTAGAACATATAGGAATTCGCGGCATAGCGCTGAAACTAATTGAATCTTATTTGGCACATAGGTCTCAAGCGACAATTTTAGATTCTTTTGATAAAACAACAAAAACAATAATAAGTGTCCAATCAAATTTTGAAGAAAATGTCTTAGGTGTTCCTCAAGGAAGCGTGTTGGGACCATTGTTGTTTTTGACTTACATCAATGACCTTCCACTAATTATTAGTCATACTTGTGTCATGTTTGCTGACGATGCTACAGTATTCATATCAAATGAGAATATAGAGGATAGGGTTTTTGTTGGTGAAATTAATAAAACATTCCAAATTATCGATAGTTGGCTGACTTCAATTAATTTAAAAGTAAATCTAGATAAAACAAAGCTAATAGAGTTTAGGAACTATAAGAAAACCCCTTTTGATTTTAAAGTTAGGATTGACAACAAAGAGATTGAGAAAGTACCAGATATAAAATTTCTAGGTGTTACTATTGACACCCATATGAATTGGAAGTCGCACATTGATAACATAAATAAAAGGCTCTCTAGTAGTTGTTATGCAATATCGATCTTGATGAACGTAGCCTCAATCAATGTAGCAAAAAATGCATATTATGGATACGTCTATCCTCTTTTGACGTATGGAATAATATTCTGGGGTAACTCAGTAAATAGTCAATCCACCTTTATAATACAAAAAAAATGCCTCAGAATTATGTATAATATTAAAAATTGTGGATCATTAAGAAATACTTTTAAAGATTTCAAATATCTAACTCTGATGTGTATTTATATTCTAGAAATTTGTGTATTTGTAAAGGAGAATAAAAAATATTTTTGTCCAAAAAATCAATCCAAAAAGAATATACGCTCACAATATGCTTATGATGTGTGTATCATAAAACATTATAGTTATATTTATGGCAAAAGTACCGTGATTATGGGGATAAAATTTTTTAATCATTTACCGCTTCATATCAAATGTGTTGAAAACCCCTATTTTAAAAGAACTCTAAAAGAGTGGTTAATCGAAAAATGTTTTTATAATTTGGATGAATTTTTTAACTATTTTTAGTTTTATATTAATTATTAATATTTTACAATTTCATATCCTGACATGCGAAATGGTTTTATTGTTATTTTATTAATATTTTGTTTGAATGCATTATTTTTAATTTAAATTTATGATTATTAAAAATTATTATTATTTTATACAATTCTATTTGCTGATATGTGAAATGATTATTTTGTAATTTAAGGCAGCCGCCCGGAATGCGGAAGATGCGTGGTTCGATTCCCGCCTGAGGTTGTCGTCTTTTTTCAGTGTTTGAAATTTTACTTAAGTATATTTAAGCGTTAATAGGACGCTAAAATATAAATCATTAATGAATATGGTTTAAATGTATTGAATTTTGTAATTATTTTTTTTTTTAAATGGCATTTGTTTAATATTGTACGTCCGAAATGGACAGACTGTTGACACCATTTTAATTGTAACAACCAATGCACACAGTTATGACAATAAATTTTATCTTATCTTATCTTATCTTATCTTATCTTATATTCGAAAAAAAAATATATAAATTATGTCACGGGGTACGCGGTGTTTACATGGACTAAGTCACGGGCGGGCCTTTAGTTAGTTATATAAATAATTTTACTTAGCAGTCCCTGTTCCTTTTTTGTATTGAGGACTGATAAGTCAGGGTCACTAAAAGGTTCTTTTTATTCCTTAACAGTGAAGCACTTAACCATCATTTTAATCTGAAAACTATTGACCGTTTATTTGAACTAATAATAACAATAAAATACATTGAAGCCTTTTACACGCGATTTCAGATCGCACGCTTGGATCACTGCATACACGATACACCCGCGTTTAAAAAGAAGAGTGACTCTGTCTCATTGTAGCGATTCAGCATCGCTACTGCATCGATACTTACGATTGCGTTTGTAGCAACGCGTTTGTACCGATACAAACGCAGCAGAAAATTACGCAGGCATGCGGTATAGGGTAATTTAACATAATAAGTGTTTGTATCGATCCCGTGTCGCGTTTGCATCGATGTTGTATCGCCTTTATATAAAATAGATACCGTATCGATTTTGCATTGATGCTGTATTACGTTTGCTCACGATTGTCTTGCTGTTGAATGTCGCACTTGTATGTAAATGTTGACTAAGCGAGTGAATCGCGTTTGCCGCGACTGTATCGAGTTTGCATCGCTGCTAAAAGTAGCAGTGTATAAAGGTCCTTACTGACTGTTACAGAGGTATCCTTAAGTGCTGAGTACGCTCTGTAAAATACGGTTAATAATTATTGAGGTAACTACGTCAAATACTAGATTTATCAATTGAACATTTTCCTAGCTGATTTTTCCACATAACCAAAATTGGTAATCGATAATTTCTTTACAGCTTTTTTACTTTCCTTTACTCCTTTACAGTCTAATTGTCTATTTCTGATCAACCCTTTGGAGATAATGGTGGTGAATATGTATGTAGGTATGTATTATGTACCTATGTATGGATATGTTTTGTGTTTATTTAATTTGCATTCGTTTCACGCGTCTTTGCGGTTCTCTCAGTGAAAAAACTGAAAAGCAATGTTTGCTTTTCAAGCGAATATACTACTAAACTTTCCCCTGATTAAGTGGCTCTGTCATGCATATTTTAACATGTTAACTTTTTATTCTACACTTTTTCACGAAGTTTTAAATGAAAAATATAAAGCAGGTTTTACTAGTGCAATATTTAGTAGAATAACTTGATACTATGGTTTTATTAAAAAAACATAAGGTTTAATAATAATAATAATAATAATAATAAAATATACTTTTATTGCACACAAGAACATATAACAGAAAACATTTATACAGTGACAAAGTACAAAACAGGCGGCCTTATTGCTAACAAGCAATCTCTTCCAGGCAACCTTGGGTGATAGAAATATAATAAAAAGAATATTGAAATGGGTGCAAGAATAAGGGAAATAAGAAATAGAAATATAAAAAGATTGGATAATAATATAAATAATAATAATGAAATATAATTATAATTTAAATAAATAAATGAGATAAAAAGAGATAATGCAATATTATGGTATACTATGGAAATAAATAAACTAAGATGTTAAACGTAAAAAATGACTCCGGACCTGACCCTTGAACGAATCCAACGTACGAGCACTCCTGATGCTCTCTGGTAGAGCATTCCATAGCCGGACAGCATGCACAGAAAAGGAGTAGGAAAGGAAATCAGTGGAGTGAAGTGGAGTCGTTAGAGAAAGGTTGTAAGCAGAACGTAAAGTCCTACTAGAGGAAGAAGAACGAAAGGAAAAACAACTTCGTAGATAAAGAGGAGAAGTTGGTAAAAAGAGGACAGAATATAGAAGGGAAAGAACGTGTAAGTCCCTACGTCATCGAATTGGAAGCCAGTTAAGCCGAGCTCGATAATACGAAACATGGTCATATTTTCTTAAATTAAAAATAAATCTTATACACACATTCTGCAGACGCTCTAGCTTGTTAAGGAGTTCCTCCGAAAGATCAGCGTAGCAGACATCCGCATAATCAAGAATGGATAGTAGAAGTGTCTGTGCCAGAGTTATTTTGGTGCTAGTCGGTAAAAAATTACGAAGGCGGTTGAGGGAACCGTAAGCAGCAAACACCTTTTTCCGAACTGCCTCCACTTGGGGGCGCCAAGTGAGGCATTGATCAAAAGTAATTCCTAAATTTTTGACAGTTTTTGCAAACGGAATATCAGCGCCCGCGAAATTAACACGAGGTAGAAGGTCATAATTAATTCTAGAAACAAAATATGGACTGCCAATGATAATTGTCTGCGTTTTGCTAGGGTTAACAGCAAGACCATAAGACTTGCTCCAATTATTTATGACGTCAAGATCTGCATTAGTAACTTCCACAGCACGTGAAAGATCCGATAATGGTGCCTGTGTGTAGATCTGGAGATCATCAGCATACAAGTGGTAGGAACATGAAAGCGACTGCGAAATTGAATTAATAAAAATTGAGAAAAGTAGGGGAGATAAGACGCCACCCTGAGGGACACCAGAACCAATATTGCTCCATGTAGAGAAAGATTCTTCAATACGTATGCGTTGCCGGCGGCCCATCAGGTAACTTCGAAACCAATCAACCACGGAGGGAGAGATGCCAATAGAACGTAGAACACTTAGGAGAACGTCAAAATCCACTGAGTTAAAGGCATTACTAAAGTCTAATAATGTCAATAGAGTAAGATGACGATTTTCCATGCCATGATGAATATCGTCAGTGATTTTGGTTAAGGCCGATGTCGTACTATGACCAGTACGGAAACCAGATTGAAAGGAATTTAGGAGATTGTTTTTATTTAGGAAAGTAGTTAGTTGACGATGAATAAGTTTTTCAATGACCTTAGAAAGAAAAGGTAATATGGAAATAGGACGGTAGTCGGAATACAGGGTAGGTTTGGACTTTTTAGGAAGTGGAATAACAGAAGCATCCTTCCAAGATGACGGAAATGCTCGAGACGCTACTGAATTATTGAGGATGTGAGTAATAATGGGAGTAAGGATATCTAATAAAGGAAGGATCATATTACGACTTATAGAATCGTTACCCACAGCACTAGAGCTTATGGAGAGTATTGTTCTCTTAACATCATCCTCCGTAAATTGATTTAAGACAAACGGGGAAAAATCAGGTGTTGGTAAATTAGAAAGACGATGCAGAGTTTCTATCTTGCAATGAACGTCAATAGGCGATGATGAAGTAAAAAAATAATTGAGATTATTAATATCAAGGTTAGTTTTGGGACTACACTGCTGAGATTTACCAACCCCGAGAGATTTGAGGAATTTCCACACCTTAGCAGGGTCCTCATTTTGTACGGATTTATGGATGTGGCGTCTTTGAGCGTCCCTTACCACTGTATTGCAGCGATTTCTAGCACGGTTATACTTATGTTCATTCTTAACCGAGGGATCTTGTTTGTACCTAGACTTTGCAGCGTTCTTTTTAGCCATAAGCAGTCTTATATCATCTGTTAACCACGGCGCAGGCAAATGTTTTATTTTGACCGGTCGGACAGGTGCGTGCACGTCGTACAGCTCGATCAAAAGCCTATTAAAAAGTTCAATTTGCCTATCAACAGAGTCAGCAGTGAATATGGCTGACCAATCCAAACTACCGGCGTCTTCGTGCAGCTGTGCTAGATCCATTTTACCGAAATTACGCTGAAGCAGCACGCGCGGCTTATTTTTCGGAGGGCGAACCCGATAAGATAAAAAAATCAGGTCGTGGTAAGAGAAGGCGTCTGCAGAAAATTGACCATGCTTATTAACAAGGTTGGGAGAGGAAACAATCATGAGATCTAGAAGTGAAGGGGAGCAGTTGGGAAAACGGTGAGTCTCCCGTAAGGGAAGAATATGTAAATTACAAGAGTTGACTAAAGAAAGTAACTTACTAGAACGAGAATCATTCTTTAAGAGGCAAGTATTAAAATCACCCATAATAACGGTGTGGTTATAAACAGGAGTAAAATTTTCAAGAAGTTGTTCTAAAGACGCGAAGTAGTCCACTCTCAAGGAGGGACTGTAATAAACACCCAAAAGAAGTTTGGTGTGACATAACGAAATTTCCAAAAACAAATGCTCGGCAGAATTGGTGGGTGGCGGCTGGGGAGATCGACTAAGGATAGAATAAGGGATATGTGAGCGAAGATAAATGGCCACACCACCATGAGAGGAACTTACACGGTCATTTCGGACTAGTTTAAAACCAGGGAGGGAGTAAGACGTGGACATAAGTTGAGGATTAAGAAAAGTTTCAGAAATAAGAATTGCCTGTATATTCTTTATATCGAAAGTGGCAAGCATATCGGAATAGTGAGCCGGAATACTTTGAGCATTAATATGCACCACATTAAAAAGTTTTGACACATTGGAGAAGCATTCGTCCAAAAGTTCATTCAAGGGTCGATCTAAGCTCGAAAAACTGGAGTCAGGAGAAGAAGAGCAAGAGAAAAAGTTATCACTGTTATCAGATGATAAATCCATTACAGTAAGTATAATAATAATATTACATACAACTACCTATTCAATATATAACAATAAACTAATACATAATATACATAAATACCCACAGGTTGACTGAGAGAAAAATTTAAAAAATAAAAATAAATAGTTTATATTGTCAAAATTATAAAGATTGTATTTTTGTAGATAATTAATGTTGTTAGTTTTTTTTTTTTCGCGTACACCAATTGTCTAGAGAGACCAGGATGAGTATTCTTTTGAAACTCGTTAATATGGTAAGATTTCGGATAAATATACATCATCATCATCAGCCTATTAACGTCCCACTGCTGGGCACAGGCCTCCCACGTGGACAATAGCACACATGGGGATATTGGGCCATAACCCAACACGCTGGCCCAATGCGGGTTGGTGGGTTTTAACGACTGTCATCTTACGACAACAACCGGGACCAACGGCTTAACGTGCCTTCCGAAGCACGAAGGAGCTCGAGATGTTTTTTTTTAATTTGGTCACCCACCCAGTGACCCGGCATTGCGAAAGAGGCTTATCGAGCAAAATCGCAAGCCGAACGCGCTAGCCGCTGCGCCATCGAGCTCCTCCTAAATCTACATAAACATAGAAAAAACACCCAGACCCTAAATCAATATAGAAAAACAGTTTTTCTCTAAATTGACCCGACCGGGAATTGAATGGGATCTCAGAGATGGCGCGACGCCAAACCCGGCGTGCTAACCACTCGACCAAAGAGGTCGTGAAAAAGTAAGTCCTACTTGCAAAAATATACATAAATAAAGAAATAAACTATAATAAGTACCTACCAGTAGTTATTAGTAAGTATTACTTTCACTTTACTTTTAGGATCATATTAAATTAGATGAATTCAAAGCACTGATTAATTGATCATAACCGCTGTACACTGCCTCATAACGAGCTTACATCATCGTACATTTACAAACGGATAGACGACATTTAAGCCACACATTGACGTAACATATCGCCGTGTATTAGCAAGACGTATCCCGACACTAACGTTAGCTCAACACTAAACGTTAATCGATATCACATCCAGCTACAACCGACAACCAACTTCGAAACAACTCCCCTGAACATGATACTTGTCAAATTGCTGTCACTACACGTCACTCCTTCACAGATATCACGGTGGCGAAGAGAAATACCTATTCTTATGTCGTGCGCGGATAACATCTGAAACATTTGGTTGTATGTAGGTACCTAACTATTTTATAAGTAAGTATTTATATTTATTACATACGGGAGCTGTGTTCGTGTGCAACTAAAGAAATACTACCAACCTCTCTCTTCCTTGGGTGTTGTAAAAGGCAACTAACGAACTAAAGAATGCACATACATCCAACAGCATAGAGCGGCGATGGGCTCAAACACCTATCACGCTGACTGAGCACGTGTGCAGTTGTAATTTTGTGAAACGTGGACTATTGCAGTAGACTGCTTTTGCGGTCCTCATTACTTAGTCTCTGACTAACCCTTAGGGGATAATAATCCTGAATTTAAGTTTAAAAACATTGTACATATGAGTCATGCTCGTCGTCTTAGTCTATCGAGAACGTCTCCGATCTGTTAACATGGTTATTATTGGTTTTATTATAATTATGTTAACATAGTAATACTGTAATTTTCGGATAATATTCTGTATTAGTTTCAATACAGATTATTAGCTTAATAGCACTTAAGCCGAAACAACCGCTAAATGTTAATCAATAGCCAATTCACAGCAAACTTGGCCGTAACATAATTTCTGAGCATCGCGTCGGGCAAACTGCCATTACCACTTCCATATCTGCGCGGGAAGATAGCATGATTGACACTGGTAACTGGCGGGCTAACGAGGGTAAACAAGACCCGATAGTTCTGGTTAAACGATAATGCGGTTAGAACCTAGTTCGTTCATCGTACGTGGTACAAAAAGTTATAAGTTTCCTTTAAAAGGTAACTTACAATTGTTACAATCTCCATTGATGAGCCTGTAGTTGCTCTGCATGTGCCGAGTAATTAGAAGAACTATTGATAATACACTTGGGCTTCAGCAGTGGCAAAAAGGTCAAAGCCCAAAAAGTTATACTAATCAAAAGACGTGATTATGACGTGATAGTTCTTGTAGGGTGACGGACCACCGTCACTAACCAGAGTACGACCATCTTATCACACGTACAAAAGAACAGCAAAGCATGTGTAATTCCTACACAAAAACTATACATACTATACAAAAAAAACTATAAATACTAATCAAAAGACGTGATTATGACGTGGTAGTTCTTATAGATTATAGGGTGACGGACCACCATCACTAACCAGAGTACGACCATCTCATCACACATACAAAAGAACAGCAAAGCATGTGTAAGTCCTACACAAAAACTATACCTACATACTATACAAAATTTTAAATGGATCGCGAAAGTCTAAAAGTGGGAGATTTTGTTTTAGACATTGTCTAACTATCCTCCACTACTAAGGATGACTGGCTATTTAAGCTATCTTATCTGTAGCTGTCGGAAATTCGGAACACGACAATGCTACTAACACTCTACTAACATTAATGTTATGATACCAGTCATTGCGAAAATTGTTTAACTTACCACATTTAGGAACTCACAAACGAGTTCCTTAAAGCAGAAACTTCACCAAATCTAATCGTTACGTACATCCAGTGAGCAGTAAGCTTAATGGATCATCGGCGTACACGTGACTTCACAAGCCATTGACGCGACCAAATATGTATTTTTTCCTCTACCTTACCTTTTCAGATAGTCTTAACTTGGCTAAAAGGGTCTTAGTGAGAAAGTGTCGACGCCTTTTATGTGTTGTGAATGCTGTGATTGGTCAACCACGCCTTAACACGCAATTTGCGAAAGCTTATTTTAATTATCACTGTTTTTTTCATCCATGAAGCTTGTGTTTATCAGTAATCTTACGGAGTTTGTGTTTTGTTTATCAAACGATTATGAATTGTTTATTTGTTAACCGTAGGTATGTGTTAGTGCACGGTATTTGCAATTGACGCTAAATAGTGCAACGTCACTTACAAAAGTTTCTTAACAAATAAGCGAGTGATTTCATGAACAAATACATAAATATTAAATAACTTTGCTTGTTTCTACATACATTGGTGTATAAAAACATCTTAGCAACTTCAATCGACTATAGTATAAAAGCTTCAAACTGCCGTCTGCAATATACTTACTTTGTTAATATGCTTCATGTTGTGTGACTAAATCAAATTACGTCACCTGGACGTGACTCGGAATCCAATAAACCGGCAATCCAATTAGCAATATACCTCTTTACTTGGCGACGCGAATTAAGCTACTAACAAATTTAATTATCACAGAATAAGAAGCTTACGAACAAAAAGAACTTTAATCATCCCGCGTAGTTTTTTACTGCATAAAATAGAAGGAAGCAATAAATCGTGGTTCAATTGTTTTTCCTTTAAGATGATAAGTTCCCTAATAGAAGAATTTGTTAGCCGTAGGTCCAACACGCAGTTCGTCCAAATGGTATTTCATCGCTCATTTTGTCCGACTCGTATTTATAGTCCAACACGCATTTCGTCCAACATCTATTTGTCCAATATACATTTTGTCCAACAAGCATTTCGTCCAACAGGTTTTTCGTCTAAAAGGCGTTTCGTCCAACTTGTATTACGTCAATACGTATTTGGTTCAACACGCATTTATTTATTTATAGTAATAAATAAATTCGTTTGTTTTGTTATTATATTATTTGTCTTCGATGTTAAGGTCTATAATTTTTTGGCGGAACGGGAGTAGAAAAACAACGTGCTTCCTAATGAATGGTTTATTGATGCTAGTTTCGCATGGCAAATTATTTGGTTTATAAAATAAGATAAGATTTTACTTATTAATTTAGACTAAAAGGGCAAAAACGGCGGCTTATTTGCAATAAACGGCAAAAAAATCACGTTTATTGTATGGGAGCCCTCCTTCAATATTTATTTTATTCTGTTTTTAGTATTTGTTGTTAAAGCGACAATATAAATATATACATCGTCTGAAAATTTCGATTTGTTGGCCGTAGGTCCAAACTGTCTAGCTGTCACGGTTCATGAGATACAGCCTGGTGACGGACAGACGGACAGCGGAGGCTTAGTCATAGGCATAGAGAATTAATATAGTTGTATGTACCCTTGGAAACGGAACCCTAAAAATTACAGCGGCTGGTTTAAAACATACTGAATGCAGGATTAATTAACGAATTCATTTAGCGACTAAGCCCCTCATTGACAAACTGCGTAATGACGACTCACGTAATGGACGAACTGCGTAATGACGATTCATGAAATGGACGAACTGCATAAAGACGAATCTCGAAATGGACGAACTGCGTAATGACGATTCACGAAATGGTCGAATCAAATTATTGACGAATTGAGTAGTAGGCGAATGGCAAAATGCGAAATGGACGAATTGTGTATTGGACCTACGGCTAACAAATCCTTGTTTGAAGTAATTTTTATGAGAATAAAGTAGAATAGAATATATGTAAGTAAAACCTGTGTATACTGTATACATCAAGAATAGCAATAAAATTATTTGATATGATGATTACATATGTATAATAGTGCTATTAACCCACCCAGAAAGCTAAAACACTCGTTTGAGATATAAATTCACGTCAGTAGTCTAACGAAACAAATTTTGTAACACAAACATTAAAAAAATTGGCAATAATTAAAGGGAGTGAATCACGATTTTCGTTTGGCAACCAACACTTCTTAGGCATTTCATATTATCTTATATTACTAGAGCCTGCAGAGGTATCTCTCTCGCTATTCTATGCTATTCTATTCTCGCCCAACTGCCAGGGTTTGAAAAATGTTCCACACGTCCCTGCGCAAGTTAAACCAAACTCGCACAGAGGACCAACTACGCCGATATAGGACCCGCCGAAGCGCATACTTCAATTAGTACTCATAAGTCTATCTGTAATCTTAGGTCATATAAACTATAAGTAGATACACGATTGCTGCTTGAAAAACGGAACCACTGTAATAGTTAATTATGACGTGACTAATCTAACAGCTAAGTTAGAAAATGAAGCCATAACTAATAATACTCGTATATAGATTAGCGAGAACGTGTCTGCGATAAGTAAGTTTAGCTTCCGAGAGATAGTGAAAGAGTTTGCTCCAATTCAAAATTTCAGCTCTTCCGTAATTATGTCGATAATTAAGTTTCAATACAGAGGTATTTCAATTTTAGAAGTAAAACATAACTTTATTAATGAAACAAATCGATACAGGAACAATCTCAAATTATCTCAGTTGTTTTGTTAATACAACGTGGTAATTAGTAAATGTGAATGACTTATCGTAACTTACCATTAGATTGAATAACAATACTAATACAATAGTGTACAAATCAATAAAAAGTTTATATTCAAAACAGCATAGTAAAAAGCAAGTAATTTTACATTAATTATCTGTCGCCTTCTTAGGAAAAACCCGTCAACCCGAAAATTATAGATAAAACAACTTTTTGTAAACAGTTTATTTTTAAATCAAACAGACTAAGTAAATCGTTATGTGTTGTAATTCAAAGACCATAAACTCATTGAGAGTACCAAATACAAAAGCCAAAACATCTACGTAAACTGATTCATTTCTACAACGAATAGCTCATTAACAGTGATAAGCCTATTTGTAATTCCCAGATCCAATTTAAACAGGCCGTTTAAAAATGCTTGTAAACTCCTTAATTCTGTTCAAAAGCGTGACCCAATTTGTCTTGCTCCCTTCAGTCCTCGGTAAGATGCGATGTATCACTGCTGTTCAAACGTCCCAGAGTTGGGGTTGGGTACATTTAATAGACCGAATTATAGATGTTGACGTGAACGGAACTGTTTGGGTGCACGATTAGATTACACATTTTACTGCCTTGCATTTAAACGTTAATTATGCTTTGTCATCTATGCAAAAAACATAATAAATGGCAAATCTGTAAAAAAAATGTTTATGTAACGCTAACTTTGTCGCGTAGCGGTGAAAGAATACTACCCCTCTCTTCCTTCGGGTGTTGTAAAAAGCGACTAACGGACTAACGATTGGATGTATGTACATCCTACACTACAACTTAAAGCGGCGATGGGCTCACCGCCTGTCACGCTGAGCACATGTGCAGTCACTATTTGGTGAAAAGTGGACTATGGTAGAGGACTGCTTTTGCTGTCTTCATTGCCTAGTCTCTGACTAACCCTTAGGGGTAACTAGGGGTACCCTGAAGTCGTGATTATATGTATCTATCTAAAAGTAAAGTAAAGCCTGCAAACTGTCCCACTGCTGGGCAAAGGCCTCCATCATTGGAATCAAGTCATCGCTACTATAGGCGGGTATTGGCTTAGTCACCACGCTCACCCAATGCGGGTCGCTGATCACAAACCCGGGCTATGCATCGAAACCTGGGAGTTGAACCCGGGACCTCCAGATATCGAGCCGAGCGCTTCACCACACGACCATCGAGGCGAGGAGACAAACGTTACTTAAATTTTAAGTATTACTACAAATTTAAGTAATAGTTAAGTATTACTTAAAATTTATGTAACGTTTATAAGTAAGGCTATTCGCCAAATAAAGCTTAACTTTACAGTAATTTACCATGAGGTTATGACATTGTTTGCTAAACAAAGAAATTCGAATAAAAGTTATTTAACTTAACCCAAAACGACTTTATTACATTTTACAAGTCGAAGTGGAAACAAAATATGGATGGTTAAGTTTTGAAAATAATAGATTTTTGGAGGTACATATAATTACGACTATTATCCCCGAAGGGTTAGTCAGAGACTAGGCAATGAGGACCGCAAAAGCAGTGCTCTACCATAGTCCACTTTTTACTAAATAGCGACCACTCACCACATAAAGTCCATCCTTAGAATAATAACGTATAGAAAGGTAGTCTTCATACAAGCGCTCTGTCAAAAGTGAAGCACTAAACCGATTCACACTTTCGTGACGATTACTTGCTTGCGCTCGGCGACACGCACACGTACCCGTAACTCCGTAGTGTACATTGAAAACTCGGTGTTTGGAGCCATGTCTGGCTCCAAAAAAAGTGCTTCAAAATGGGCGCGCGGACTTACCTTCTATACGTTATTATTCTAAGAGTCCACCATATGGCGTATTTACAACATGCCCTACCTTAACCAAACCGAGTACAAACATACACCCCCCGCGGGAATCGAACCTGGAACCTCTGGATTTGAGAGCGATGCAAAACCGCCTTTGTCGTGTGGTTGAACACCACACGACAACAAAGGCGGTTTTGTATGCGGCAGCCTTTAGAAGGATCTTGAAAGGTTTATGTTGCTCAGAAGCTAACTGCTGTCGCTGTACTTATACGTGGGAAAGAGGTGATAATTTAAACCTATTATAAAAAAGAGATTTGATATTTATTATTTCAGTATTTATTTTGATAATTTTGTGGGAAAGCAGCGTGTCGAATTTCATGTTTTCAGGTCACCGAGAAGAACTTTTAAGCCCGATTTACATTTCAATAAGTACAGTAGCGAGTTAAGAAAGTAGTCAGTTAAGTAATAAGTAGTAAGTAGCGTTCAAATGTAAGCAAGTGAGTCGTCATAAGTTGCCGATCCGAGAAGACGACTAGTCGCGTCAACGGTTGTTTTACTCTACTCAAAGAGGATCTTCGCCTCCTAAACGGTTGTTTTAATCCAGGAAAATGGACTTTGAATTACCTAACACCAATATTTACGTGCAATAATCAAAGAAAGAGTGTCTATATACTTTTGGAACACTTTGAAAATAAAATATTAATAGAATGAACAGACCCAAACGCATAATAATATGGGATTTCTACAAATAAACGTGGCGTCAGTAATAACCTTCTGACGGAATTGTCTGAAGAAGACACAATTGAATACAGATATTATGCTTTTCGAATGAGTGAGCTTTCATTTTTATTTGTAAGACAAAATTACGCCTGCTGTTCAGAAACAAACCCAAAAGGTAGTATTATCCGCTAGAGGGCGCTGACAAGTAATCAATAGTCTCCGTGCTGATATTTATCTAAAAATAGTTAAACCAAATTGAAGTGTCTTATTGTGTTAATTAATTAAAGTGCATCACCTAAATCCCCACAAAAAATGTTATTCACGACATCCGTCAAGAACTGAAGAAGAAAAATAAATTTTAGTGCGGACACAGTGTTCTTCTAAATTAATCGACTATCTTATCCAAAATAAACAATCTGAAGCAATAGAAATGTTATAAATGGTGACTAATTAAAATTGTGATAAGTGTTACATACAAAAAAACTAACTAAATGATAAAAAATTTGAAAATCCTTACAAAAATTGCAGTTAGTAAACAGTGATAGTGCATAAGTTACGTGATTGGCTAGACGTCACTTACCTGCGACTTTACTATTGGTGGACTTTGGATTCGGTGGCAGCTAGTTACAAATTTCGTTGTAACAAATATAACTCGCTTAGCCCAGCCGACGCAGTGCCAGGTGCTAACTCAAGGATCGTCGGTTCGAACCTCTCATAACTCAATAGTATTTTTGTTGATGATTATTTAAAATTTTCATAAATCATAATGAATTTCTTAGAAAACATAACATTTCGTAGGCCACGGGCACAATCATTATCGGAAGATACAATTACAAACTCATCGCTAGATGGCAGTAGTAACAACAGCTTATCAGTCGGCGTAGATCAAGACAACGAAGAAATATGTAAACTTAAAGAACAAATTGAGAAATTAAAACAAGAGTTACAATCAGCACACGATGAAATAAACAACTTGACAGCAGAAAATAAACAATTAAAAAAAACAAATCAAGAAATTATGACAGAAAAAGTTCTATACAAGAACACAGAATTGTCAACAAGTCATAGTTCTCTGAGAAATAATGTGAAAAATAATAAAACACCAGCAATGTCTACACCTCATAAAGAATTAAAAAAAACAAAATTAAACTTTTTTACCCCACAAACAAAAAAAGAAAAGATAAAAGACAATACTGACAAACAGAACTCAATTTTAGTAAACCAGATGAACACCAAGGATAAAGTCCAAAGAAAAATCAATATTTCTTTATTTAGTAGCAACAAAAGAAATAGTATCCTGAAATTAGCACAACAAAGTTTTGACCATTCTCAAATATGTCATTACTTAATACCGAATGGTGGATTAAAAGTAATGATTTCTAACTTGAAAAATAAGTTATCAAACTACACAAAAGAGGACTACTGCATAATCTTAATTGGTGAAGAGGATTTCTATCAAACAAATGATTACTTTGAAATTATTTTAAACGTGAGACAAACTTTGCAAGACATAAAAAATACCAATGTAATTTTATGCCTACCTACCTACAAATTTACAAAGTTTTCAACAATGTTTAATTCGAGAATAGAGGTTTTTAACAACCTATTATATCTGGATGTATACACTCATAAATATGCTGAACTGTTGGACTCCAATCTTAATTTATCTTATGATTATGACATGTTTCACAAGCGTTACGGTACGATAAACAACTATGGTATGAAGGTTATGTTTAAAAATATCCAGATTAAACTTAACAATTTAAGAACACATAACAATGCTGAAAAAAAGTTGATAAGCGAAGAAACAAATTTTAAGTCTAAGTGCGGCTTTTCTAAGAATAATTCTGATTTTTTTCTATTATAATAATGTTTGTATTCTTCATCAGAATATTGCTGGATTGTTAAATAAATCTGACTTATTGACCGTACATCTCGATGTTCTATTAGCTAAGAATGTAGACATAGATATAATATGTATAACCGAACACTTTATTTTGCGTGGTCATGAAAAATTATTAAAGCTACCGAATTACCGACTCGGAGCTCTTTACGCTAGAGAGGAACATAAAAGAGGAGGTGCGTGTATTTTAATAAGGAATGGTCACGAATATTTCGAGCGATCCGATGTCGCCAAGCAGTCTATAAAAGGTATTATAGAATGTTGTGCTGTAGAATTGACAAAAAATAGTTTGATCATTTTATGTTTATATAGACCTCCTCTACTTGCTAATATTTCTGATTTTTATGATAGACTAGATACAATTTTGAAACTTATATGTAAAAGTTCTAATAAAAAAGTAGTTATATGTGGCGACTTTAACATAGATACGTTAAAAAGGAATAGATTTACTGTGGATTTTGAATGCTTTCTTTTAAGCTATAACCTTAAACTAGAAATAAACCAACCTACTAGATTGCAGAGTTTGACTTGCTTGGACAATTTCGCGCATAACTGTAAGTATAAATGTGCGGCGGAAGTAGTGGATTTGGCTTTGTCTGATCACACAGCACAAATTTTAAAAATCCCTGTTAAAAGAACCTCTACCTTGAAATGTTGGCGTAAAAAGGTACGTGAAATATCTACTGAAAACCTTAAGATATTTAAGAAACATTTAAGGTGCTTATCATTTAATGATGTCGTTAAAAATATGGATCCAAACTTAGCCTATAATGAATTTATGGAACTACTACGGCTCATTTACGACCTTTGTTTTCCTTTTAAAGTAGTGACAACAAAATTAAATAATAAAAGTAAATGGATATCGAACGGTATTAAGTTATGTAGTAAAAGACAGAGAAATTTACTATGGAGGTACCGATCTTTACATACTCAAGAAAATAAATTTACCTTTAAAACGTACTCAAAAAAATTTAAAACAATAATCAAACTTACACAGAAGGCACAAAATAGTCATTTTATTAAGACATCTCAAAATAAATCGCAAGCTACGTGGCGAATAATAAATGGGCCAAGGGAAAAAGCAGAATCCATAAATGCAATAAAAAAAGATGGTAAATTAATTTCAACTCCATCTGAAATTGCAAATGCTTTTAATGAACATTATATAGACCAAGTTCAAAAGTCTACTAATATAATAGAGTACAGGGAAGACCTCAGCGGTAAAAATTTCTCGCAGTCAATGTTTATGTTACCAATACTTCCTCAGGATGTAATGAAATCGATAAGAAAACTGAAAAACAAAAAAAGTGTAGGGCATGATGGTATTCATACAGAAGCTGTAAAATTTGTAGCTGAAATTATAGCTAAGCCCCTAAGTCATATTTTTAATTTATGTATAGAACTGGGCGTTTACCCTGACAAGCTAAAAACGGTCATAGTTAAACCCCTCCACAAAAAGAATAATAAAGAGGACATGGCTAACTATAGACCAGTAGCATTAATATCTATTATTTCTAAAATATTTGAATACATTATCTATGACTCTATTAATAATTATCTTATCAAATTTGACATTTTATGTAATGAACAATTAGGATTTAGAAAAAATAAAACTATTAATATGGCTATTTTTAAATTACTTTGCACAGTTATGACCAATGTTGATGCAAGGAAACCAGTGTGTGCAATATACACTGATATGACTAAGGCTTTTGATTTTGTCGATCACATAAAGTTGTTAAAGAAACTTGAATATTACGGAATAAGAGGAAATATATTAAGATTGATAAAATCATATTTAAAAGACAGAGTACAGTACACCGAAATAACCAGAATATGTCTACAGTCAAAACTAGAAGAGTCGTTTTTATCAGAACCAAAGGTAATAAAATACGGCGTACCGCAGGGCAGCGTCCTCGGCCCAATGCTATTCCTACTTTATATTAATGACTTGCCGAGGGCGTTAATGGACCATCAAATGGTTTTATTTGCTGACGATAGTACTGCTATAATCAAGTCAGAAAATCGAAGCCCCCGAAAACATGAAAGCAAAATCAATGACGCTCTTGGTAATATCATTACTTGGCTGAAAGCTAATAATTTGAAAATAAATTTGGACAAAACTACAGTTATGCACTTTCATCAGAGGATAGGAGTTGAAAACGTCATAATTAAATACCAAGGGCAAGACATAGAAGAGGTACATGCCACTAAGTTTTTGGGCATAATAGTAGATAGTAAGCTAACGTGGAAACCTCAAGCTGATGAACTTTGCAAGAAACTTAGCCAATCTGCTTATGCACTTTATGCTTTGTCTAGGAAGGTCAAATTGGAATCCACCGTAGTAGCGTACCACGGTTTGGTAGCCTCTACACTGAGATTTGGTATTATATTTTGGGGAAACTGTAGTGAAAGAGAAAGAATATTCAGATCCCAAAAAAGATGTGTTAGAGCAATATATGGGATGAAATCGACAGAAAGTTGCGTACCTGTGTTTAAGTCGCTCCGAATTTTAACTTTACCTAGTATTTACATATTAGAAATAAGTACATTTGTCAAATTGAATTTAGAGTTGTTTAAAAAGTTATCCGATGTCAGAACAAGACCCATGCGATCACAATATTGTAATTTATTATTAACAGGAGGTTACAATACAGCTTTGTTAAAGAAAAACGTTGTAGGTATGGCACCAATAATTTATAATAAAATACCAGAATGTATAAAGTCACTTCCAATTAAAATATTCAAAAAGAAGCTGAGTTCAATGTTAATAGAGAAATGTTACTATTCCATAAATGAATTCCTTAATGATACATTTTAGTTTATTATAATAATATTATTTGAATTTTGTTTGTCTTTTGTTGGTAACGTTTGTTTTATTGTGATGACATTAGTTAATTTTGACATTTTTTTAAATTATTACCTATTTATTTTACTTGAATTTTTATACTTAATGTTAATTTCAATATAATATTTATGACATTGTTAATTTTAATTGATTTTATATAATTTATTAATTCATTATAGTAATAAGTGATTATTTTAATTGTGATTATGTTTCTACGCCGATTTCTGGCAAAATACGCTGAACTACCTACTTAATTATGACATCCTATTTTTGTACCGTATTTAAGAAATAAAGAAATTCATTCATTCATTCATCAGATAACTTCATTTTTACACTATAAAAATTACACGTGTTCGCGCCCACTGTTTGCAAACTTATGCACTGTACTAAACTCGCCTGTTTACACATCTGTCAATTAAGTTAGCGGGGGTGCGGGAGACGTGAGAGAGGGGGTTACTTCGCACTTGACTCGCTAAAAAATAGGACGGCAGTCTATTCAACTAAACTTGCTACTTAACTTGTTACTTAACTTGCTTGCACCGTTCAAACGACAATAACAACTTAACTCGCCGATGACGCAAGTTAACTCGCTACTGTACTTACTGAAGTGTAAATCGGGCTTCAGAAAAAGAATACGCTCTCCAGGGCTGAATATTTTTATTGTGTTAATCTAGAAACTTGAGCTTTTGCAGGAGTATGACGCTATTTATTATAATTTTTTGTAAATAGATAAAAGTGTGGTAGCCAAAGACACAATCAAAATATGTATATTAAAAAAAATCCGTGTAGCGTAGCGGTGAAAGAATACTACCGACCCCTCTCTTTCCGTGGGTGTCGTAAAATGCGACTAACGGACTAAAGACTGCACATACCAACAGCATAGAGCGGCGATGGGCTCATTTCATTTCATTTCATTTATTTATTGCATCACATATTGTATGTACATTAGGGTCTTATAAAATATGGTAGTAATCATATGGGCCCAGGAAGGGCGTTGCAATTTTCTAATAGCACTTTTTTTTAAATTACTTAAGTATATAACTATATTTTATGAATCATTAAATTAATTGATTAAATAGTAACTAATGATTAGTAAGTAATAATAAAACAATGATTGTATTTTTAAATATAAAATAAATTAATTATAGAAATTGGACCGACACCTTCAACATATTATTCATTCTAGGATAGAAAATAGTATTGGTTGTTTTAACAGCAGGTATGGTTGAAAATTTTAATAGTTGAAATTTTTTTTTAATTTATAGCATTGCATTGTTATTATCGTTAAAGAACTCGTTTAATTCATAATAACACTTGTCTTGCAGGAATTTTATAGCAAATTTATAAATAAATTCGTGTCAGGTTCTTATGTAATTAGGTAGTCTATTATATGCTTTTATCGTCATTGCGTATGGTCCTGAACCAGCTATAGCAAGCTTGTACATAGGCATTATCAAATTATTCGGATACCGAGACCTAGCGTTTACGTCGCTCTTTTTAGTGTATAGATTGGGATACTTGCGCACAAACTTACACAACTCCAGTACATATATACATTTTAATGGTAGTAATTTGTATTTAAAGAAGTATGGTTTGCAGCTTTCAGTACTCTTTAATTGTGCAAGGATACGTATGCACTTTTTTTGTAGAATAAATATATCCTCCGAGTCCGTGCTGTTGCCCCACAAAATTATCCCATATGTGATCCAAGCATAGCTGTAGGCGTAGTACGCGGCTAGTGAAGTTTTGAAGTCGGAATTTCTTTTGAGTTGTCCTACGGCGTAAATGAAATTTGACATTTTTTTTTTTTTTTTTTTTTATAAAAGAGGGAGGCAAACGAGCAGGCGGGTCACCTGATGGAGAGTAATCACCGCCGCCCATGGACACCCGCAAAACCAGAGGAATCGCAGACGCGTTGCCGGCCTTTAAGGGAGGAATAGGTTTAAGGAAGGAATAGGAATTGGGAGGAGGGGGGGGGGGGGGAAGGGGCCTCCGGAACCCTCACTGGTCGGACGAAACACAACAGCACCAAGTGCCATTATTTCACGCCGAATATTAGTGAGAGGGTGGTATTACGCCGGGCGAGCCGGCCCAATGTGTGCTGCAACGTAGCGTGGCTCTACCACTCAGTTGGTGTCACTCATTTAGCACCACCCAGGGATCACGTGTAGGGTCTCAAGGGTAAACCTACGGACGCGAGCAACTTTGACCCCCCAATTATTTTCATAATATGCTGTTTCCAGTTTAAATTACAATCCAAATCCAGTCCGAGTAATGTCGTAGAGTTTAAGCTTTCTATATTATTACCATTAAAAGAATAATGTATATTTAATGGGATTTTTGATAGGGTCTAAATTGTATAAGTTTGATAGGGTCTAAATTGCATAAGTTTCGTTTTTGAGAAGTTTATTTCTAAGTTGTGATCGTCCATCCATGTTAGTATGTTTTTAAGGTTTTCCGTTATTTTTTGGCTAAGATCGATATTAGAACGGCACGAGGCCATGATTGATAAGTCATCCGCGAACATGACACAAGGAATGTTAACATATTTTAGGAGGTCGTTAATGTATATCAAAAACAGGATACATCCCAGGACACTACCTCGAGGGATTGAGTTATAGTAATTTCATCCGATCTAATCGACTCGATTATTCTCGTTTGAGGATTTGAGAATTGTATGTCAACTACCTGTTTACGATTTGACAGGTAACCAATTATGGGCCACGCCCCTAATTCCACACTCATATAGTTTGTTCAATAAAAGTCTGAATTGGACCTTATCGTACGCCTTAGTCATGTCGAGAATTATACCTATTGCGTATTCTTTAGTTTCCAAAATGTTCAACACTTCATATACATAGTTAAAGAGTGCTAGGACCGTGGATCGGTTACGCCTAAATCCGTTTTGACTATCGTCGAAAATACTGAATTTTTCGCAGAATGAGTATAGTCTATTGCTCATCGCTTTCTCGTATACTTTAGCTGACCACCTGTCACGCTGAACACTATGTGCAGTCGCTATTCGGTGAAAAGTGGACTATGGTAGAGGACTGCCTTTGCGGTCCTCATTGCCTAGTCTCTGACTAACCCTTCGGGGATAATATTCGTGATTATATGTATGTTTGTATATTAAATTGTACGTACAATGGCGGACTCCGTCGCTTTACCAGTCTAAATGTCAAAATCCCTGCAAATGCCCACACAATGTCGGAAGAACTAGACCAAATTCTTTCTGAGCCGACGTACATAACAATAATAACAAGCGTTAACATTAACACAACTCCATAACAAAACGTTAAACAATTCAAATAGTATAACGTAGAACACCAGTCCAGTGAGTGTTGCAACCGCACAAATTATAATAAAACAATAACAAAACAACAAAATATCGCTCCGACGAATTGCCAACTAGCGGAATAGTTTAATATTAATTTGCTTGGCAGCCTCAAGTGATCCGCTTAAAGTTTCTCACTGATACAATATTTGTTTTCCCGAAACGATTTGACGTTACAATCTCGTGCAATGCAAATATTTGGCTCGAATATAGTTTTCTGTTGGTTAAACAAGTCATGAAAATTAATGTTTTGTTGACGTTTCATAGGAACTTATAGTATGTAGGTAGAGAATACTACCACCCCCTCCCCCCCCCCTCTCTTCCCTTGGATGTCGTAAAAGGCGACTAACGGACTAAAGGCTGCACATACATCCAACTGAGAGCGGCGATGGGCTCAACACCTGTCACGCTGAGCACATGTGCAGTCGCTATTTGGTGAAAAGTGGACTATAGTACAGGACTTCTTTTGTGGTCCTCATTTTCTAGTCTCCGACTAAAGAGAACTAACGAAAAAGCCATTTATTTCTTACAGTTTACAGCGCTATTAATAAATTAAAAAAATGTGTAAGTAAATGTTATTGTTTATATTATTTTTAATCTGTAAGAACCCCTGATTGGGTATAGGCCTCCTTCAAAGATGCCCGTTTGTCTCCGTCTTGTGCTACTTGGGTCCAGTTCGAGCCGGCTATTCTTTTTATATCGTCGTCCCACCGTGTCAGAAGCTTCCCTCTACCTTTTTTACCTAGTGGGCCATACCACAATGTTGCCTTTACGGTCCATCTCTGGTCTTTAAGCCTTGCGACGTGGCCTGCCCATTTTCATTTTAATTTTATGTATATAATTAAAAACATATATATAAATACATGTTAACGTTATTGAAACGTTCATATAGACATGTTATTGCCAATTAAAAAGCATCTTCAAAAACAGAATAAAACGAAAAAGCTCTCTCTGTATTTTACGCAAGCGGCAAATTAAGCAGACAAATGTTCCAGTGACGTTTTATCCCTATACTTGAGACGGCCTTATGACAGGCCCGCCGGATGACTAGAGGACTCGCTAGAGTGATCTTCAGACGAGAGGTCGTCAGACAAGAACACGCGAGAGCACTTTTATGATATTAAACTCCGCGTGTGGCGCTTAAAACACAACAATAGAGATTCTCTTACGATCAAAGGCGGTGTTTAAAGCAATTCCTCAGAGGTTTTTCTCTATTGTTATGCAGAATTAAAGTTGCTTTAAGATAAGTGTGTTTCAAAATTAGAAAGGAAAATTAGTATACCTAGTGTTTAACCGCCTCGGTGGTGTAGTGGTTCACCACCGCTCTCAGACACCGTAGTCCCGGGTTCAGTTACTTAAATCTTTGTACTCGGTTTAGTTGTCCCACCGGCTTGTTTTAAGTCTTCAACTACCAACTATTTGTTGGCATTAAATAAAAAAGCCTTTGGCTTGTAAATTAAAGATATTAATTGAGTTGATAAAATTGCGCGGGCTGGACAGAGCCACCAAATCATAGTAGGTGTACACCTGACTCTGAATGTCAGGAAGGGGCATTCAATTTCCATTTTTTGGTAACAAAAGGACCATGGGGGATTTTGTATGAACCCATCCTACAACAGTCATGGGATACATGTCAATTTGTTGATTGGGACCTAAAGAAGCCTAAAATACCTGTGTTAGTTGCAAAAAGTATTGGGTTTAATTATAATTTAAAAAAAACTTTTATTGTTTTCTTGCTTTAGTTGAAGTTGCTCGATTGTGTCATGCTCTCTCAAAGTGTCTCTGCGGTGGTGGCATGTGCGTCGGGTCGTGTTGAGCGAAGCGATGATGGCTGATTCACATGTCATATGATTCGTCGAAAACGGGTGCCGCCTGTGGAGTCTGTCTGGTCTTCTCTTGCAATCTTATCTTGTTGGAAAAAAAATAATTCAAAAACAATATATTTTTTATAACCTAAATCCCGCGTATTTGAAGAATGTCGCCATAGTAAAAATATATCTATCCTACTAGACCCTTCAAATGACACTAATTTCAAATTTGTGTCCCCACCGGACACAATTTTTCATGGTCACCTTATAAAATTTTTAAGTAGGTAAGTAATGTACTTACGTGCAGAAAATATTAGATTCTATAAAAAAAACCGCACGAAAGCTCATTGTACTAGGGTTCCGTATTTTTCATTACTGCACGAACGAACTGCACTACGAACAGCCCCTCACTCGTGTTGACATTAAGCATAATTTCGCTTTCACCAAAACATTTGAAACAGTTAACTAGATTAAAATCGCAGCTTTCTATCTCTCCATCGCGTTTATTTACATCATCCAGTTCACCTCCGGTACCAAGTCGGCATCTTCCCCTAACTTATTCAGGGTAAAGCAATTACCACTCAAACAAGTTTACAAATCCATAATCGCCTTACAACTACGTCATCCCAAAGCCATTATCACTCAAAGGTTTTGTAAATGTCCAAGTTGCTTTCACGTAAATTGATTCTATTAATTATGAGCCGAATGTAGTTTAAGCTTTTTGAGTACCACTAATTCTCATTTAAACTTTTTGGCAACGAAAATATTTTGATTGGAAATTTGATAATTGATTTAGAGACGGAACGGGGTTAGCAAAGGGACGGTTCTAGGAAGTTTCCTTTTAAAATATGCTGAGTTGCCTGTTCGACATCTGCTTTAACTGCCGCTCTGACTTTAAAGCTTTCGGAACAGTTTTATTTAACAATACATAATTGTTATACTCTTTTTTATCTTTTGAGTACACGTGGTGCAGTAAAGTATGTTTTTTTCTTTGTTAACCCCTCAAACCCCAAGCAGTCGCATGAGACCGCACTTACAAAAACACACTTGATTTTGTACCGTGTTTTCATAACTTACATACTACTTTAGTATGTACAAGTTTGATTATTTCGGTTCTGTGGTACATTTTATGCATTGTGACCGCAAAATATCGCATAGTCTATGCTCGATCCTGTCAAATTCGACGTTGACAGTTGCGCCAATTGTGTCTGAAAATCTCCACGAGTGAGTGGTACGATATTCGCCATGTCTAGAGTTCAGATCACACACCGAACTTTCAACAACATCTGCTGGAAATTGTGCTCAACCGTTAATTCGAAAAGCGGTAACGTAAAAAGAGTAATTTAAATAACACAAATAAGTCGTCGCCGGCGCTCGGCTATTATTCAAATCGCCGGGTAACGTATACAAATCAATTTGGTTCGTATTTGCTTACACTCGTTCTACTGTGCGGTTGAGTAGGCTTCGGCGCGCGTTTTAATTTCGTTGTTACAAAATCAAATATACCTACCCTACCCTCGCTCTGTTGACGTAGAGACTAGAAACAGATAAAAAAACAGAAAAAACAAAAATTTTTGTTTTGTATTTTTTTTTGCCTGATTTTTTCTTATTTTTTTTCTTATTTGTTTGGTCTTTCTCTTTTGCCTAGTCTCTCTCTTTCTTCATTAAAAACGTTATAGGCTACTCTTTTCGCAAAACACTAACATACTTAGGTAAGTGAATTCGCGAGCAAAAGCTAGTGATGAATATTATAAATTAATGTATTTTATGTTTCAAACTTTACGTCACGAAACACGTATAAATCCACATTTCGGGTTTCGCCTAAATTCGTTGATCCGAAGGAGGTTTTACATTCAGCTCACTCCCTAGTCATGTTTGAGCGATTTGTTCAGTGACATCCCACCGGTCGTCAGAGCAGGTAATCCTGGCTTAAAACGTGCCTAAGCCTGCTGCTGTGCTAGTAGCGATAACAGCGGATTTAAATAACATGCTATTACATCATCATTTCATCATTTGGCCTTTTCGTCAATAGCAGACAATTTACGGTGCATCATCTGATAGTCATCGCTCTTGGTGGCTAAATACTTCAATCAACAATACAACTAGATGTCTGGTTGGCGCTAAAAATATGTCTCGGTAAATAACCGCGCACTTGAGAAGTGAGCGTTTATTTTCTCGCGAGGGAATAACAGGAATAAGTACTTTATTTGTTGCCCTTTAAGGTTGATTTCACCACTAAATGTTATTGACGTCTTTTCATTTTTAAGTGACAGGAGTAATTTATTGCTTTGAAAAAGTATTTATTCACGTGGACAGAATTAAGCTTTGATTTTGTACGTGACGCGTTATCTAGTTGTATTGTTGATCGAAGGCTAAATAGACCGATGCGAGAGCGGCATGATCTACTACAAGCCCGACAGAAAAAGTTTACACAAATAAGATAAAGATAAAGATAAATATACTTTATTGTACACCACAAAAAGACATTTTGACAAAAAATAAATAAATTACATATTAAGTTGACGTACAAAGGGCGGTCTTATCACTAAAAGTGATTTCTTCCAGACAACCTTTGGATGGACAAAAAAGATTTTAAATTTAAAAGTGGGCTTGTAGTGCACCATGGATATAGATAATAATTAGTGATATTGACTTATCAAACTACTTAAATAAATATAATGTTATGGCATGTATTCAGAATTAGCAATAAACATAATATATCGGCTTTACAGCAAACAGATGGCTATAAGGACAAGTAATAGTCATTCACCATCCTCTTGAAACTCGCTAGCGTTTTGGCCATTCTAATGTTCAAAGGCAAATCATTCCACAAACGAGCAGCCATTACTGTAAAGGACTTGTCGTAAAATGTTGTCGAATGTACTGGGATCTCGAGTGTCAAGTTATGTGAAGATCTTAATGATCGTGAGTGAGACTCACACAGAAATTTGAAATGACTTTTAAGATAGGAGGGAGTAGTCGGGTTAAACAGAATGTTGAAGAGGAAGTACAGAATATGAGCATTCCGGCGAAGTCGAATAGGCAACCACTTGAGTTTTGTACGGAATTCGGAAACATGATCATATTTGCGAAGTCCAAATATGAATCGTATACTAAAGTTTTGAAGTCGCTCAAGCTTATTACGTTGTTCCTCTGTGAGATCTAGCTGACATCAGCATAGTCCAATATGGGCAGAGGAAGCGATTGCGCAAGAGCAATTTTAGTGGCGATTGGTAGAAAATTGCGCAGTCTTTTCAAAGACCCCGCAGATGCAAACATTTTACGACTGACTTCTTTCAATTGATAGCTCCAGGCAAAATGCTTGTCTAAAAGCACACCCAAGTTCTTGACACAGTCACTCAGAATAGTTCAGAGCCATCAAAATATATTTTAGGAACCAGTGACCAGTCGATTCTGCATGTCATTCTAGGACTGTCAATGCATATAACTTGAGTTTTTGTGGGATTTACTTGGAGTCCATATGATTTGCTCCATACGCATATGGTAGCCAAGTCGGTGTTTAGGGTGGTAATGGCTACATCTAGTTGTTCTACTGGAACTTGCGTATACATTTGTAAGTCATCTGCATAAAGGTGGTAGGAAGAAGTTAAGTTATTTGAGATGGAATTTATAAATATGGCGAAGAGCAAAGGAGATAATACGCCACCCTGTGGTACCCCAGCAGACGTATCGCACCAACTAGAGAAAGTGTCGTCGATGCGAATTCGCTGCCGGCGTCCAAACAGATAACTACGAAAATAACATAAACACATACATATAATCACGACTATTATCCCCGAAGGGTTAGTCAGAGACTAGGCAATGAGGACAGCAGAAGCAGTCCGCTGCCATAGACCACGTTTCACCAAATTACAACTGCAAAATTTTCAGTTGAGCATAATTGAAGTTTAGCTTAGTAAATCGCCGCTCATGCTGTTGGGTGAATGTGCCGTATTCATTTCGATTTTCATAGACTTACAGGCTACTTTAGTATGAACAAGGTGGATTATTTAGGTTCTGTGGTACATTTTATCCATCGTGATCGCAAAATATCGCATAGTCTGTGCTCGATTCTGTCATTTTGACGTTGACAGTTGCGCCAATTTCTGTGTCGGAGTAAATTAGTCGCTGTGTTTTGTGTGCCAGTGCCGTTATTACTACCAGATAAAAAGTGTAAAGTCCGTTAGCATGTTTCCGATTTCCGAGTGATTTTTAGAGAAATACTATTAGACGAATAAACTGTTGCAATCATCACTTTATTTTGATACCTGATGGATAGGAAATATATCAGTTAGCATATTGTTGTTTACAGAACGACAAAATATGGTTTGATTTTGGATTAATATTTTTTTTGCAAAAGACGCAAATTGTGACTTCATCCGCAATTTCAAAAAAATTATGGCGCACCGGCTGTCATTATTTTTGACATTTAAATTCCAAAAACTGACTGGTATAAAAATATGTTTTTAACCAGGTACGGCCATCGACTGAAACTGAGAGAGCTTAGATCTCGATATACCTACTACACGATGCGTTATAATTCAAAACTTTGTTATTCGACTCTTACCCTATTAAAAAGTTAAGCAAGATACTATGAAATTGGCTAAGTACTAAATCGACGGACCTAGATGAGAGTTATATAGAATGGTTGATTGACATATTGTAACAAATTGAAAACAATAACTTGAATTTAAACTCCATATTCGGCAGTCGCTCATTGCATAGCCGCGACCTTACCCTTGTTTCCCTTTAACCGCGTGCTTGGTGGCCGCGTACCGAATTCTGCGGTAGGTGAGCTGAGATGTTAACCAGCTTTGTAGGTTAAATCCGCGATTTGCAATGAGATTATCCGATGTTAAGATTTCTCAGACGTTACAGTATCATCTGTAACGTTATTGGAAAACCTAATGGATTTTCTTGGGAACGAGAACGACAAAATGTTTGACGGTCATGGTAGATTAACGAAAAAAAAAAAAATTTCATGTTTGAAAAAAAAATTGCTTTTTTCGGCATAATAAAATACAAACATAATTTTACACAACCAAATACGAAAGTTAAGTGAGTTACATTTACTTTTATAACAAAGAAAATGTGCTATTTTCCAAAATTAAATCGTACTAATTAATTATCATAATGAAATATGAAGCATAACATTCATGATTATTCAACCGTGCTTTAATTATGACCATGTTCATACATGACATTTAATGTAAGCTCCTTCAGCTTTACTCAACAATGTTTTATATTGAGCTTTACCACATTAAATATAAGGTTGAATTTGTAATGACGTTTTGGACTAACATCCACATTGAGCATTATAAAGGTGTGTGCACATTAATACGTTTATCGCGCTCACCAACATCATCCATCTTGCTTTCAGGCGGCCAGGTGACGGCAGGACCTATTGAGTGAACATCTTTACAAAGCTGAGTTTTCTCGTGACATTCAAGGATAATCCGGGTACGGGGATGAGTTATACATTATGTTAGCGTATCTTTAGTTAATAGTGCGCATATTACTGTCTATTCATTTGGTAGGTATCAATACTGGTGGTTTGTTTCTGTATCTTTATTATATGTGCTTATGCTAGGCCTGAAGTAATTACTTCAGGCTTTAAGTAATTACTTAAGCTCACTATGCTGGCTCTGGAATCGGAAGTTGAGCGTGGCCTCTGATAAAGGAGCCCGAACAAATTGCATGCCGTGGCAACCTCTAATTGAGACTACACTTAATTTTAAATACATCTGTTCTTCCTAGTTATTGCTTGTGTTTGTGTTTGCCTTCGTTCCGTGCTTCGGAAGACACGTTAAGCCGTTGGCCCCGGTTGTTGTCGTAAGATGACAGTCGTTCAAACCCACCAACCAGCATTGGGCCAGCGTGGTGGGTTATGGTTCAATATCCCCACGTGCTATTGTCTACGTAGGAGGCCTGTGCCAAGCAGTGGGACGTTTATAGGCTGACGAAGATGATGATTGTGTGTTGCCTTGTTCGTTGCCCTAATAAATAAACTTAAATAAAAAGGCACGATTTTCTTTTCTTCTTTGCTGACAACTCAGACCAGTCGGATACCTCCAGCTCTGCACGATCCTTAGCATCTTGGTCGGCCGCCGCGGTATCGAGCTCTGCCTTTCGGATGACGGCGGCGGCGCCCTGAAGTGAATTACTGAACTTTATTTTGGATCGGCAAGTGAGGACAGCTGTATTCGCATCTGGACTTACTATCGGATAGTAATTTGTCTGTAAAACACAAAAGATATGCATTGTTATAAGACTTATAAAAATAGAACTTGAAAAGAAACGACCACCGCAGTCGTAGGGTGCTTTTTTAACTTTTATTATCAGAAAACTGGCAATTGTAAATAATCTTAAAGCCAGTTCCTCAGTATTCCAACCATGTGTTCATGAGGAAAACCTGAACCTAGCAGATGGACGTTTATAGGCTGATGATGATGATGAAACTATTATTATTTTAAAAACAAAACGTCACGTCAGAATAAAATAATTAGTAAAATAAACCAGCCAAGATCCCGTATATATATGTTAACGTGTGTTTAATTTTAATCTCTTGATTAAAATTAAACGCTACTCCATTTAATCTCGTAAAATGACATGAACTTAACGAAATAAACTTAATAGCAAAAGCAGTATAATAATGAATCAGAGAAACATTCTCATTACACAAATTAGTAAGTAACCTAATATAAACTCCCAAGAGAATGACATACAAAAGCCACAACTAAGTACTGTTTAGACCCACGTTATACGGAGCAAACGAGCCGAAATATCAAATGCTTTGTAAAAATCTAATAAATGACTGTATGGAGAACGCCAGTAGCTTCTAGCTTCATATTGCCGTCGCAAAAGAAAATATAAAAATGGGCCCATTTCACCAAATGGATTTTACGTAATTATTATCATTCACTTTCGCAATTTTCGTGATGAATGAAAATTTTGTGATAATAAATTCTAGAGTGCATTCAAACGGTTTCATATTGTAATAGAAAGCTTGAGTAATTTAACTGTAAACGCCAAGCAAACTTCAAAAATGTTAATTAAAAGGTTCATTATCAACTTTATCAATCTATATGTCCCACTGCAGCACTTAGACATAATTATAAGCATACTAGCGGCCTCGCGGTTTCACCCTCGTGGTTCCCGTTCTCGTGGGAATATCTGGATAAAAAGTATTTTATGTGTTAATCCAGGTTATAAACTATCTGTATGCCGAATTTGATCCAAATCCATTTAGTAGTTTTACCGTGAAAGAGTAACAAACATCCATCCATACTTACAAACTTTCGCGTTTATAATATTAGTAGGATAATAGTGAATGTGGAGATCAAGCCATAACCTACCATACTGACCCAACTAATGTTGATGCCATAACCTACCATACTGACCCAACTAATGTTGATGCCATAACCTACCATACTGACCCAACTAATGTTGATGCCATTTTATTTATCTTTGTTTAAGGTTAAAAAAAACTTTGCATTTATATAAACAGCCACGACAAACTCATCACAGATTTAGAATGAATTGCAATACTCACGAGGAGTTCGATTCCCACCTGAGAGTAGGTACCTAGACTTTTTTTTCAATGTTTTTTATTTTTAACACACGATTAGGATACTTAATTGGTTTTTCAAAAATCATTAAAGTTAATTTTTCTAGCCATTTTAATTAAACTAAAGTAAATACTTATTCAAAGTTATTTTTCTATCAAACTATACACAATTATTATTTACAACATGCGTTTCAACTCACTAAAGTATCAAAACGGGAAAATGGGCTACATACCTAAGCATACATGTATTTCGTAGACACCCTTGTTATTCATGGTTGGGAAATATAATAATACTTAATATATATTTTTTCTTGGTAGCACAAAACACTGCACTTCTTTGTCCCACTTCCGAGGCCGACTTATATATCACGTTATTATGTCATAATCCATGGTTTACGACTGTAATTCCGTTCGCTCAGCAGTAATACTTTATTCGAACATCGTTAAATACACTCGCATGATCCCGCGTAATGGCGTAGAATTGTAATGTTTTTAAATATATCAACGTTTAAATGGTTACTATAAAAGGACTTGGAAGAAAATAAACAATGTCCTTTTACTACATTGAGGTAAATAAACTAGAGAAGACGTCCCATACAATAAATGTGCACAGCTAGATGACAGCGGGCATCAGTGCGTGTTGCGTGGCGGGCACGGTACAATGATACTTGTACCGTGGTGCGGGGCATAGTTGTCACCTTCTGCACAAAACAGAAATATTGTTACTCTATGCATTTTACCAAAACATAGCCGCCGCTTCATGTCTCGGCGATTAGATAAAATATAGTCAGTCAAATGCATGTTATATCGATAATTTAGTACGTATTTCCAGGTGATTCTTTTGGTTTTATTTGTATTTCCTGAGATGTTTAAACAGTACCTTAGCACATTTAAAGGCATATTTTATTAAAATAGAACACAGATGCGTGTATTGTTGCGTCTATCGCCTGCCACAGACTAATATAGTTGGAGCGAGCTGGCTCTAACGCGTGTTACAAACAATCTAGTCGAGATGTCTTCTCTAGTACGTAGTACATAATAACTCAATGTTTTACTATGGGATTTTTAAATGAACTCAAAAATCATCACGAATGCACGGGTGTTTACGCAGACGAAGACATAGAGGACCGCAAACAAAGACTATTGGGTGACCGAAAATTATTATTAAAAACCCACCCATTCAAATAGCAGCTTATAAATGACGAGAAGAAGTGTAAAAACAAAGAGCGTTAACTGTTACTATCTATATAAAAAAACCGGACAAGTGCGAATTGGACCCGCCCACCAAGGGTTCCGTACAAATTCGAAGGTACACCAAAATTATTAGGTAGGTACCTACCTATACTTATAAAAAAGAAAAGAGGAATTTTTTCATTCTTCGAAAACTATAAGTACAGTCACTAACACCAATATCTATACACTTTGACCCTTATTCCATTGAATTAAGAGTTACAATTGTTTACATATTTTTGCTCGTGACTGTACATCATAAAAATAATGAAAAATCTGTTCAAGCTTGTGTAAATGAAGCCCTTCCATACGATACCTCACATGACACGGACACACGGTTAACTCAATTCAAAATTTTATCAGATTTTTCCCTACACTTGTAGTATAGGACGGGAATACTTGCCACATAGTTCTAGGTCAACGTGAAATACCCTATAAATTTTGATTTCCTAGACATTGTCGAAATATACGTTTATTGCGGTCGTATCTTGTTGTACGTTAACTTAGGAGTTTGATTTTTTACAGCTGAGAGACTGTAGACTTGAGTAAGTATACCGTTTTAATTTCAACTCTAAATAGAGATACAGGGCCTTGACAAACAGACCGCCGTTCCTGGCATAAATACCTTATTTTTTAATGATTTAATTACAAATGTATAGTTTTCAGTTTTCCCTATACTTGTAATACTTGCCAAATTTCATAGTTCTAGGTCAACGGAAAATACCAGTATATCGTTAAAATAATAGTATATCGTTTTAATTTCAACGAGATACCTCCACGCGTTCTCGAGATAAAGGGTCTTGACAGACAGACAGACGGACAACAAAGTGATCCTATGAGGGTTCCGTTTTTTATTGTGAGGTACGGAACCCTAAAAAATTAAAACTAGAAAAAATAACAAAAATATTTACTTACTCCATAACATAACATACGGCGAGTAGGAAAATTGTCTGTTAATGTTTACCTTACCAAGTTGTAAGTCTCTCTGCATTATGGAGATCTACGTAATATTTATTTTAATTAAGAGTCGTGTAAGTTGCACTCATCAAGACATACGGACGCGAACATAATTATCGAGAAAGAGATGTTCATTTACGTTAGGATTTTCACACATTGCACGACAAAGTCGATTACATTTACCTCAATAGCGCAGTTGAGACTTATAGCTTAGTTAGGTTAGTAAGTTGCGATTGATTGGTATTATCATGAAAACTAGTTAGGTGTGATGAAAACATTACCTTTATCATAAAAACTAGCTACAAAAGACATGTAATTTAGATATCTTACAGATTTTTTGTAACTTTTAATTAATTAAGGTAACACTTATCTTGTGTAATGTAACATCATTGTACATCTGGTTTATGTGTAATTGTTAGCTTTGTCGTTGTTACATAAAAATAAATAGGACTCATTTGATTAGAAGATGCTATAGCGCTCGGCCCTATAATCGAGTGTCCGAGCTCAATCCCCATGTTGGGCAAAATATGTTTCGGATTTTGGGATACATAGCCCGTGTTTGAGATCTCTAAGTCGCATTTAGCAAGCGTGGTGATAAAGCCAATGCCCGTCAGTTGTAGCGAAGACTTGATTTAAATGATATATAAGATAAGGATATTACCTACCTATAGTACCTATAGGTACTTGCCTAGACAGTGGGACAGAATAGTACCAATTTTTTGCTGAAGCTGGAGAAATCTTTATGGCCGGCCATCACCTCATTAAAAAGCAACCGGAGGTTTTCTTTTAATGAGGTGTGATCCTCATCCTCTTTTTTATAGTGATATCCTTATCTTAAGCTGACAACACTTCTCTGAATGAATTCATATAAGTCACATTGTTTGTTCTTTATTATAGAAATAGTTAGAAAGTGAGTAACTTCACTGTCGCAATAGGAATATCCCGTAATTATAGTAAGTTATTAAGTTAATAAATAAATGCAGTTGTAGCACAGTGTGCGCTCGGCCTGCGGGCGTGTGATGGTGTTTGCGTGGCGTCGCGTCGTCGCCGTTGATTCGAGCGTGAGGCTTATGCAAACTCGTCGCGCGGGGACAGCCCGGTTTTAACGATATTCTAGCGACGGGCGGGCTACCTATCTAAAATGTGGATTTTTCTTGTACGAATTATAGTTTTAATTCCTAATTTATATAAAATTTCCGATTTTTTTGTTACTTTTTCAAATTCTCGATTTTTTGACACTTTACTCATCGTTTGGCCGAAGCTTATTTAAGCGAACTAAAAAATTAAAATTAAAAATATATATTTTTTACTTTTACATCCATATTTAATAAGTGTGTTAGTAACAATTTTTCTTATAACGTATGTTAGTTGGTTAGTGTGGATAATTATTAATACTAGATGATTTACTTTACAGAAAAATGTTTCTAACGTTATGAAAATACAATATTTATGGCGCTTTGCCGGCCGCTAGCGTGGAACGCTCGCTTCGCTCGCTCGGCTCGTGCCTTAGTCACTATTTCAAACGAATCTAACCTTCATGATATACTACCGATTTCTTTTTTTGCTTTTTTAATATTTAAAGAAATGAAAATGTTTGCTAGCAAAATCTGACAAAATTTAAAAAAAAAAGCTTTTCTAGAAATAACCACACTTATGGTGGATACTGAAATGAAGTACATCACAAATCTAGTTTATTTGGTCGTACCTTTTTCGTATGAATGAAGTTCGAACAAAAATTTTTAGAAATTATGATAGTTTACCGAACGGGCATTACGATAGCACGCTCGCAGCATTTTTTGTCGAATTAAAACAGTTGCCTGTGGCTATATTTACGCATACAAACTTATAGTAGGGGTAATTAGGTTCTTTCTCTGTTAAATGAGGTGTATACTTAGATTAAAACAAAAATATTATAAACTTATATATATATTATTTATTTGCACATTGTATTATACGATAGAATATGCTGGTTAACATTATTTTAAGAATTTTTGTACCATATTTGAGCAAATAAATATTTGATTGATTGATTGATTGATTAACTCGTCTGGATGTTTTATTTATATTTTAACATTTAAGCATGTTTATCCGTTATTCTAATCAATAACAACAAGTTTGAAAAGAAGCTACACTTGGGCGAGATAATTGGTGTGAAACTGGAAAAAAGAGTAGAGTAGTAGTAGTAAAAGACATAATTATTTTACTATGGGGTTTGGTACTAAATTCCAAAGTCTTTTAACTTGACGCCAATGTATAAATACTTAAGGAATATTATTATTACTAACATATTTATGACCGTATTATTAATTTAAAGACCTCGGTTTTTTATATAAATTAAAAACCAACATTGATTTCTACTCGAAAACATTATTTTCGGATTGTGACACTTTATGTTATTAAAAATAAAAAGTGACGCTTTTTTGACGTTTTAATAATCAATACGCATCGTAGACAATGTCAAGACTGTCACTGTCAGCCACCAGACGATTCCCAGCCGCGCTTTCGTTGACTCGTTGTGTAATAGTTGTGTGTATCGTTGCTAAATACTATGTGCGAAAAAGATAACTGTGTTAACGATATCGTTTCTACATTACCATAGACCTCATAGACACACCTACTTAATAACCCTGCGTTCGTTAACATTAAAAAAACCGGAACTTTTGTTCAGAAACGTACAAAACTTATCAAAATACAGTATTCTACCGCCTCTGTGGTCTAGTGGCTAAGCCACCGGTTTCAGACCCAGAGGTCCTGGGTTCGATTCCCAGTAGGGGTACATCTTTGTGTGCTCGGTTTGGTTGGTGGTAGGGCTGTTAAGCCCGCCTGGCTAGCTACCACCATCTTATCTAAGTCTGTCGCCATAGCAACGATATTTATAGCATTGTTGTGTTCCGACAGTTTGAGATGAGATAGCCAGTTCCTCAGTGGTTGAGGATTCCGGGAGAAGCGCGCTTCCACCTCCGGCATTATCGTCACTTACCATCAGGTGAGATGAAGGCGAAGCGCTTACCCGTTGCTAAATAAAAAAATAAAAAATAAATCTTTATCGGAGGTAATTAAAAATCTAAATAATTATAGCATTTAGTCTCTTGGACAAGGAAGTATAAAAATTGTTGTAGTTAGTTTTTCTTTTATTTTAGTACCAAAAAAAATGTCTTTGCAGCGTTACGCCCAGCTCACTGAAGTAACTTAGCATTTTGTATCGCTCACCATAAAATGAAAATTTAGCTCAGTCATATTATATTTCTTTTATTAACGAAGAAATACACTTGTAAAAATTTTAAATCTCAAGAGATGGTTATCCAACAATTAGCGTAATTATTATTCTCTCGATAGACATGAAACTTTTTTCCAGAAAAATGATCTGTCTTGTTAGCTGCATTGCAGTGTTCCCTGCTAAAAAAGAAAACTAATGAAGAAGGAACAAAGGCGGGTTCTGTGTAACCCGAATCAATTAAAAAGTTCCCGATAAGTTCATGCGGAAAGGTCAAAGAACACGTTTTAGTAAAAAAAAAATATTATCTCACGGCGGTTTTTTTGAGCAGTCAGAGCAGTCTTTATCGACTGTCAGATTATTCAACTACGACAACTATGTCCGTTGTACAAACCTTAAACAAAACTATTTTGATTATAATGATAACCGTGTTGCATAGCGGTGAAAGAATACTACCACCCCCTCTCTTCCCTTGGGTGTCGTAAAAACCGACTAACGGACTAAAAACTGCACGTACTACCAACAGCAAAAAGGGGCGATGGGCTTACCACCTGTCACGCTGAGCACATGTGCAGTCGATATTTGGTAAATAAAGACAATGGTAGAGAACTTTTGCTATCCTCATTGCCTAGTTTCTGACCAACCCTTCGGAGAAAATAGTCGAGATTATATACAGGGTGTAATCATTAAATGTGCACAGGCGATTATTCCGAAACTATGAGAGATATCAAAAAACTTAAAACTGATAACGAAAGTACGTTATCTAATGAGTAAAATGGCATCTATAACTTTTTAAAAATCAAACAAGAAGTATCCAAAATTTTGACATTAAACACTCCTATTAATTTAGTATGAGATTAGTAGAAAGGTTTATATTTCTTGTTTTAAGTGGTCTAGTATTCATTTTACCTTAATCATATTTTATGATTACGTATGATATGATAAGTTGTGTCTATTATACAAGACACAGGTGCGGTCTTGCGTGGAGTATTGCTCTCACCTTTGGGACGGCTCCGCAAAGTACCTTCTCGATGCCTTGGACATATTGCAGCGCCGCGCTGTGCGCATTATCGCCAATGCAGAAGTCACTAAAACTCTCGAGCCTTTGCAATTGCGTAGAGATATAGCGTCACTCAGCGTCTTTTACCGTTTATACCATGGCGAGTGCTCTGAAGAACTCTTTGACCTCATCCCTCCTTCTCCCTTCCTCCATAGGAGTACGCGTGCTGCTCTGCGGAGTCACCAATTTACAGTCTCTTACATTCCATCTCGCACAAAGAAATTTGGTGACTCGTTTCTTTGCCGCACTTCCAAAATATGGAATAGTCTACCAGCACACGTATTCCCTCCTACCTATGACATAGGGTCCTTCAAACGAGGCGTGAAGAAGCACTTTGTGGGCCGGCAGAGTGAGGATGACTGATGCTACGTCTCTTACGCTGCACCAGTTGTTCTCGCGCCTGGACCTCATTTCCACTTAACATCAGGTGGAGTGGGGTCATTTGCCGGGCTTAGTATATAAAAAAAAAGATAACTATGATTTTCAAGTAGATGCACGTGTAGATTAATAAGGTATCTTACCACTTCAAACTAATAATAAACCTTGTTTCAATATCGCATTAATTTGAAGTGGCTGAAAAGCAACGCACCACAAAAATACCAAAAAAAAGTAACTTTTTGTTATTCGTTCTAAATTCAAAATTCCGACCCGCGATCAAGATAAAATATGATTAAGGTAAAATGAATACCTACTAGACCACTTAAAACAAGGAAACTAAAACCTTTCAACTAATCTCATACTAAATGTATGAGAGTGTTTAATGTCAACATTTTGGATACTTCTCGTTTAATTTTTAAAAAGTTATTGATACCATTTTGCTCATTAAATAATAAAAAATACTTTCGTTATCAGTTTTAAGTTTTTTGATATCTCTCGTAGTTTCGGAATAATCGCCTGTGCACACTTAACGATTACACCCTGTTGTAGGATAGGTAAGCAAATCAACCCATCTTCATCACCCTGTAAACGTCGTATTTTTGGGCACATGCCTTTCCACAGGGCAGCACGTGGGGAGATTATCCCATAACCAACCACGCTGGCCCAATGCGAGTCGGTGGGGTTTCAAATTAAAACTTTTAATAGCTACCATCTTACGATAACAGCCGGACTTTACTTGCCTTCCGAAGCACGGAGAGCTCTAATGTTTTTAATTTGGTGTAGACACACCGAATTCACGATACGAATACCTTAAACTAATGCTATAATTAGATATTTTGTTAAACGGTTTTATTTAGCTTGACCTGTTTGTTGTTGATGTTGGGTCAAATTAAAATTTTGCCCCCTTCCTGTTGACCAATTGATCTAAAATTTGGTACACACCTTTAGTTCTGATGACAAAACAATTATGTTTATTTAGTATCATTGTACACATGGACATGTGTGTTTAAATCAAGACATTTAGAAAAAACACAAAACGCTAATATCGTTTCAGCCATTCTCTTTTACAACTTAATTGATTTAGTTACGAAAGTTAAGATGCAAGTCCAAATACAGTCCACCTGAAAAATGTGACGTCATAAAACGCAGCCCATCGCGTTGATGACACATTCCGCGGCTCTTGGGATCCGTCACATACATACAGTCAGAGACTAGGCAGTACTTACATTCTTAGGCTCGTATTCTAAAATCAAACTCAAAATCAAATCCATGCTTGAATACAGTTAGAGAAGGATGGCGAGATATAGATGAATAGCACCATCCCTTTCTAACTGTACTCAAGAAGAGATTTGAGTTTGGTTTTGGGATACGAGCCTTAGATTCACGACTATTATCCCCAAAGTGTTAGTCAGAGACTAGGCAATGAGGACCGCAAAAGCAGTAACTGCTTCAGACCACGTATCGCCAAATAGCAACTGGACATGTGCTCAGCATGGTAGGTGAACAGCTCATCCCCACTTTAAGCCATTTGTACGGTCCGAACATACAAGCATAAATTATTTTATTAGCTTTCTAACTTAGTTCACATTAACGCCCCGCGCGGTAATTACGTGTACTCATATCAGTCGCATCTATCATATCATATACCTAGCAAATAACCAAATAAGAGTTTTGGACAATATAAATACTATCAACTTAATCAACTTTTTATTACTATCATTCAAAAACTATCAACTTAAGGTGTACGGTGTGAACCATATATTTTATGGTCCTTCGAGCACGCAATAGCGGGACCCTATTTCATGTGTGATAATTGTGTTGTGTGTGGTGACGTGGAACAGCACCGCGCGTTAAGTGTCAGCAACTTTGGTGAGCCATTTCCATTTTATCACTCAATCAGGATGGAAGATCTTTTGGCTAGCCAAAATCAGCTCACGGGAGCTATAGAGCAGCTGGTAGTAAAGGGTGTACGGTGTGAACATACACTGTTGGATGGTGCAGTCTTTAGTCCGTTGGTCACCTTTTAACGACACCCAAAGAGATGGGTTTGTAGTATTCTTTTAATAATGAGCCGCCATCTCACAACTCGATATTTGGTCACCCATCCCACACTAACCGCAGTCAAGGTAGCTTGACTTTCACGATTGCCGCAAAGAACGCAGGTCGCCGTCACCTTCCTCCAAAAAATGTTGACAGAATTATGAGTTTGTTACATGCAAAAAGCCATACCCGAAACAAACACACTTTCAACAGTGAAAACAAATTCAGTGATTCTGCCGCGGATAATCAACATTGGATTGTTTGAGGAAACAGAGTGTTGCTAAAATTAAATTAATTAAAAATGAAAAAAAAAATTTCGGAACACACAGGTGTACAAAATTAATTAATTGAAATGTATTTTATGAATAGAAAATGTGTTTCGTCCGGTGAGTGAAAGTCGGAAAAGCGAAAGCGGAGAGGCCTGTCTCTCCCCCTTACAAATCCTAACTCATTTCTTAAAGATCATACTCCTCAAGGCAGGCAACGCATCTGCACTCCTCTGGATTTGCGGGTGTCCATGGGCGGCGGTGATTACCTATTTTCAATCAGATCTGTAGTCACGTCACTAAACCACCGCTGCCGATCCAAAGGAAACTGAGGGCCTACTCTCTTTCTCAAAAATTAAATTTCGGCCGTTTTTTGTTTGCTATTTACAGCGGTTTCCATTCCTTCTAAAATTTTGTTCTTACAAAATAGGTTTGGTAGGTATTTAGATTATTAATTATTAAAAAAACATTTTTGAAGTTTCAAAAATGAAAAACGCTATAAATAGCATATGAAAATCGGACGAAATTTCGTTTCGTAGTAAGAGATTAGGCTTTCAGGTGTATGATACGACAGCCCAAAAATTAAGACATTGATTGTCCCAATATACTGATTTACAAAAAAAAAATTCTGTTTTATCAGTACCACAGTAACGACTCAATTTAGATAATTTTAATTAATCCGTAGACTTCGGTCAGAACAAATAAAACAAGACAAAACGAAATGGTGTCGCGTCGTCACTAAATAAAAATTGGATTTTAATAAAACGTCACCGTAAATTTAACAATGGGCGGCAGCGAAAAGCGTAGAGATATAAAAAAAAACGCAATCGCAAGTCAAACACAATTTCCCAGGTCGTATTTATCAAGGTTACCTTTTCAACATATTTTATCGGCCTTTCCGGAACGTATTTATTTCAGCGCTCCGTCATAAAAAAGGCCTTATAAATATGACAAAATTGTTCAATTTTCGTGTGTCCCTAAAATTAATGAGGATTTCACCGTGGACTGTTTCGCTCGGTAGCTTTTTTTGCTTCCATCCGACTAAGCGAAGGCTTTTGAATCTCTAATTAAGTTAGGCCTTTGCGTTTCGATACTGTTCGTGTCGATATAATGTTGCCAATTTCCCGACTGAAAAAACCTTTCTCATTTGATTTCTTAAGTGAAAAGAAAGTTGGAAGTCTTAAGCTATGTGCAGTCGACCGATTTTTATAAAGAAAGTATTTGCTTTCATCTCGTCAACCTAGTATAGTCAGCGTCGGGAACTGACCACTTTAGTACCATGTCTTAATAGTTATACTCGTACTAGAAGTTCATAATTTCCTGAGAGATTATTTAAGTGGTTCGACAAGGTATTAAAGATTCTAGCTAGAGAGTATTAAGAGGAAACACTACGTCGACGTGGCATGCCAAATTCTCATACAAAACACAGAAAAACGACGTTTAGGAGTCCCCTGTTTCCTCCTTCAGAACTGGACCAATTTTATTACTTTTTCAGCATCGGTTAAAGAAAAAGATTTTCTTTATCTGTATGTTTGATTTTTTGCATAAAATCATTTATTTAATGACCAGGAGCCTTCAAAATTTAGCGAAATCACTCCGTTTTAAGGCGTCTTCAGAAACATTAAGTGGATGGTTTAGCTAGTAATCAGGGGACTACGAAACGTCGTTTTTCTGTGTTTTGTATGAGAATTTTGCATGTCACTGGACGTAGTGTTTCCTCTCAAGATTTTATACAGCACGCCAAGCTTTACAATGTTGCAATGTAACTATAACAACACAATGTAACTATAAAAAGATTTTCACTTATGTCGGCACCACGTTAGTGATACCTCGCCCCCCGCCCCCCTAGACAAATGGCTAAAGCTCGCCCCCTGTCTATTCATAATTCGAAGACAGGGGGTGAGGGTTACCCACTTGTCTGAGGGGCGGCTGGTGTAGCAAAGGTCGATATGCAACGGTAACTGCCAACCATCATCATCATCAGCCTACAAGTGGCCTACTGTTGGACACAGACCTTCGGGCATGAACAAAATAGTTTATGTTTATGTTTGGTACATTTTTAAATCATAAAATAATATTTAAAAGTTATGGTCCTGCAATGTTACAAAGAAAGAGGTTTCAACAAAAATCAGACCGTAGATTAGACTTATGAGAGCGCTTATCAGAAATGTTAACCGCGTAAGTGTTTGTCCTAATGTCTAATTATACTCCAAGGGACCAGGCACACGATTATACAATTTTGAGAGTGAACGCTTTATTTTAATGGTATCCCATCAGCGTAGGTAAGCAATGAGACTGTTAAATGTTACCGCTATAATTGGCAATTTACAACACCAAAAAAACAAATGAGAAGACGAAAACAAAGGGTTTTTGTCGATGATAAACGTTCATGCTTCAATTTTATATTATACTAGCGGATTCTCGCGGTTTTACCCGCGTGCTATCCGTTTCCGTTCAAATATCGGGATAAAATATAGCCTATGTCACTTGAGAAGAATGTAGCTTTTTAATGGTCAAATATTTTTTAAATCGGTTTAGTTCGGGGGTTCGGGGCCTATTCAATTCAAACAAACAAACAAATCTTTCCTCTTTATAATATTAGTATAGACAAAGAGCCCGCTCGCGACTATGTCCGGGTAAACACAACCTGTACTTACCCGTGGTACTACCGGTGGTCCTACTGGTAGTACCACGGGAAGTTTTTTGTGCCCGTGGTACGTAATCCTGTCTGGTAGTACCATGGGAGATTTTACATTACCCGTGGTACTACTTATCAATTAAATATTCCCTACAAACGTATTTTGAGGTATGCATAAGCATGAAAAATCGAGTGTTGTAGAACCTTTTCTTTTTTGTTTTGTTTTTTTTTTGTTTTTGTTTTGTTTTTGTTTTGTTTTTTGTTTTGTTTTTTTTTTTTTCTTTAGTTTTTGTTTTTCTTTTGTTTTTTTTTGTTTTTTTGTTCAAATATGTTCTGAATTTTTGTGTAGATTTTTCTAGCGACTGCCCGTGACTTTGTCCGCATAAAAAACAAACATCAAGTAGTAATTTCGAAAAATACTGTCCCACTGCTGGGCCTTTCCTCCATCATTGGAATCAAGTCTTCTGCACAATGTGGGTAGTTATACAACCCTAATTTTTCTTAAGAAATTTCTTATTCTTTTTTGTATGGGAGGTCGAAATTTTTTTGTCATTTTTGCAGATAGGTTTCTTGGGGAAAGTTGTTCAGTTTCATGGGTGGAACTCACCCTTAATTGCTTTTGTATTAAGAAAAATATGCTTGCCAACAAAATGCTTGTTGGTGATCACAAAACCCGGACTACGCATCGAAATATCAAAAACACACTTTTGAATCTAGGCGGACCTTTGTATATTGGGCCGAGCAAGGTCACTCGGCCACCGATATTTTAATCCTTTTTAAAGGGAACTTGTACGTCAGTCTTCTATTAAATAAAATAAAATAATTTAAATCAGGATAGCTGGGAGCTGAAAATATCAATAGCGTACCAAAAATCTATACTAATATTATAAAGCTGAAGAATTTGTTTGTTTGTTTGCTTGAACGCGCTGATCTCTGGAACTACTAGTCCGATTTAAAATACTCTTTCAGTGTTAGGTGGAGCATCAATTTAAAAAACTCTTTCAGTGTTAGGTGGAGCATTTGTCAAGGAAGGTTATAGGCTATAATTTGTTTTAGGTACGGGTAGTAACCCTTGCAAAGCCGGGGCGGGTCGCTAGTTACATATAAAATAAGAAAATAATAATGACTTATTTTAAAGAGGACTTAAGGTTAGTTATTGAGTTACACGGTTGCTAATGATATCGACTATCAGGAACTGGTTGTTTTTTGTGATGTTATGTAGGACTTATATAGTTACATATTTAACAAGCGATACATAAATTATTATATTATAAAACACCAACATAACTTAAAAACTTAAACAAAATTAAACTAGGTACTTACCTAAACTTAAAACTAAAGAAAATAAACCTATAAATAAAAGATGTCCTCCAACTGTGGGCGCTCATAGGTACGGTACCAAGAATGCTGCCGACGTTATCGTTTGGATTGCCAGGCTGATACGCTGGCAGAGGTAGCTGCCAGCCTTCTTGTCACCGGAGTCTTCAATAAGTCGAGTACTTAAACGAGCTGTTTTGCCTCCGGCCCCCATAGACCCAATGTCTCTACCGCAAACAGAACAAATATATAGTTGCGGCCTAGACTCGCGGAACAAGTCCGTTTGCGACTTTTAGTACTTACCGCAGCAGCTCCGACATGAAGCTAGGTGGCGCGTAGGGGAGGTCAGCTCAGAGCGGCCACCTTAACTTTGACTTTAAAAAATACCACTGTTACCGACTAAATACTTTTTAGTAGTTTGTATTTTTTATTATCTTTTTCGGTTGGACATAAGGTTTGTCAATTTCTGTTCGGTGCTGACGTCTTGGTTGGTATGTTTGACTTTGTTATTATTTCCTGTTTTTTATTATATTTTATCAATACACGCTTTACTTTGCACATAATAATACAGTCCACATTATTTCCTCTCCCCTCCTTAACATTGGTCCTTTTCGCTCGGTAAATTTTACTTTCAAAATTTTCATTTTCTGAAAATAATTTCCCTATAAATTTTCTTTCAATTATTTTCTATTCCGAAAACTATATTTTATTGTTTGTTTGAAAGTAACTAGTATGCTAACTAGATTGCAAAGTAAAGCGTTAGAGTCGAGTGCGGGCGAGGCTCCGCTGCCGGACTCCGGCATGCCCGAAGATATTGAGACTCCGCCGCCCGCCCTCGTACTCGACCCCGTCAGGTCCGTCCATGCGGCGGAAGACAAGTCTATTTCAGGAACATCCAAGTCGTCCAGTACTATTCGTGCACGCTCGCTCAATATTGAGGCTTTATATGCTCGAAAAATTGCTGAAGTGGAAGCCAAAGCTGCTGAGGTAGAAGCCAAAGCTGCTGAGGTGGAACGCGAACGAGCAGCGGTTGAGGCGGAGCGTAGGGCGTTAGAAATGGAAATGCGCGCAGAAATAGCTCAACTGGTGGCTGAAGGCAGTAGTCACTGCGGCAGCAGTCGCGCCAACAGCCATCGCGGCAGTAGCCGCCTAAGTAGAGGTAACGTTGTAGAGTGGTTGGAGACTATGACACCTTCTAATGAATGCGTTTTTGTAGATACCCGTGGTGCTACCACTGTGGACGCCCCGGAAACCGTGCGTCCCGGTAGCCCCATACTTGCGGTTCCTACGAGGGCGCTCATAGAAGTGCGGCCTGTCGCCGCTACCACTGCGGACGCCCCTGTTATCGTGCGTCCCGGCAGCCCGACTCTTCCGGTCGCTGCGTTTAACTGTCGAGTTCCTGCGTTCGCCAGCCGCGGTGTCACATGCGATCCCACTGCTGGGCCTAGTCGCCTAGCGCTTGATCCGACACCGCCCAGGCCCTGTTGCGGACCTACAGGTGACGTTCAAGACTCTACGTGCGTACGTACCCTACCTACTAATATTTCTAGCAACCAGAATGGTTCTGATTTTAATCGCTTGGCTCAAGCCATACAAAGTTTATCTAGAGGTAAAATGGAGAGTCGCCTGCCTGTTTTTGATGGTAAAACCCTAGACTGGCTTGCTTTCAAAAGAGCCTACGACGCGTCTATGGCGTCTTATTCTCCAATGGACAACTTATCACGGGTGAATGCGGCGCTGTACGGCCCGGCACGAGAGGCCGTCGGTGCCTTACTTTCTACAGCGCATAACCCAGGCGAGATTATATCTGTTCTCGAACTTCAGTTTGGTAGACCGGAGCTCATCGTCCTCCAGGAGGTCGCCACTGTGCGAGCTTTGCCTAAAGTTAATTTTGAGGGGAAGGACTTGCATTTCTTTGCCGGCCGTGTCCGCAGTTGCATTTCAGTTATGAAATTTCTTAATAATAAGTCTTATTTAGAGTCAACGGAGCTTTATAACTCGTTGCTTCTGAAATTGACTCCTGCAATGCGAGCACGCTGGAAAGATTACGCAAAGTCCCGCTTCAACCCGATTGTAGGAACGAAATTAGAGTTGCTAGCTGACTTTTTAACTGAGGAAGTCATTACGGAATTCAAGTTTGGCGTTATTACGGAAGCCAACTCGTCAAGTCAGCCACATAGCTCAAAAATGTTTCAGGTTAACGTAGTGAGTTCAAAGCATAATAATTTTCATTCAGGTAATAAGTCGGCTGAAAATAAAAATCATTCTAATTCACAATCACAACATAATAAGTCAAATTGTTGTTTATATTGTCAACAATGTCACATGATTGATAACTGCGATCAATTTATTCATCTTGACTTTATGGCTAGATTGAATTGGGCCCGCGACCAAAAAGTTTGTAACAGATGTTTAAAAAAAGGTTCGCATCGCTATAGGTCGTGTAATCCAAAGACGTTATGTAATGTGGAAGGCTGCAAATACAAACATCATAAATTGTTGCATAACTTTGAGTCAGTTCATTCCCATACAACTACTGAAACGTTCTCGAACAGAATCGAACCTGAACTTAGTTGTTCGACTATGACGGTAGAGTCCAAAAGCAAGACTGTAGCTCACGCTATTTCAAACGGGCCGCTCAAAGCTCTTTTGAAAGTCGTCGCTGTTACTGTAAGCGGACCTAAGGGCTCTATAAATACTTATGCTCTATTGGACGACGGCTCGTCTAGCACTTTTATTGACGATGAGGTATCAGTTCAGATAGGCTTAGTCGGCCCTAAGGCACAAATTAGAGTCGAGTGTATGGGTGGTCTATCTAAATTAACCGAAGTCGAGTATGTAGATTTTTGTATTAAAGGATTGCACGAATCCAAACAACATAAAATATATAGAGCACGGTCTGTATCGGCGCTAGGTATTGCACGCCAGTCAGTCAGCCCAGACGATATTAGGCATCTTTCGTTAACTAATATCACGTATGAAAACGCTGAACTTAAATTGATAATTGGAATCGATAACTGGAATCTGCTGACCCCACGAGAGGTGCGCCAAGGTTCAAAAAGACAACCAGCTGCTTGTTTAACGCCTTTAGGTTGGGCTGTATTTGGCTTTACTTTCAGTAGGACTAAACCGGTGATTTTTGTCAATCATAGCGTGATATCAGATGATTTTTCGGAGATTGAGGGTCTTATTAAGGACAACTTTAAGTTGGAGTCGATTGGTATTGTCAAGCAACGAGTCCGTTCTGCCGCAGACGAGCACGCCTCGAAAATTTTTGAAGACACTGCTCGTCGGTTACCAGGTGGACAGTTTGAGGTCGGCTTATTATGGCAATCAGATGACACTGCCATTCCAGATAGTTACCAGCTAGCGTTTTCGCGTTTTAATGGTCTGGAAAAGCGCTTTAGTAAAGACGCCGCTTACGCCAAACAGTATCGCGAAAATATACACGCTATGATAGACAAAGGTTATGCCGAGCCATGTGACATCTCTTCTGATTCGCCAAGGGTGTGGTACCTACCTCATTTTGGGGTTGTGAACTCCAACAAGCCAGGTAAGCTGCGAGTGGTTCATGACGCCGCAGCCCGCTCTGAGGGAGTCAGCTTGAATTCCCTTTTGTTGACCGGCCCTGACTTATTGCCTTCTCTTTTAAATATTATTTTTCGTTTTCGAGAGGGTAAGATCGGCATGATAGCTGACATAAAGAAATGTTTCCACAGGTCAAGGTCAGGCCCGAAGACAGGGATGCGTAGCGGTTTCTATGGCGTAACTCTCCCGACTTGCCTCTTTCGACATTTAGAATTTCATCAATGATATTTGGTGCTGCTTCTAGCCCGTTTACAGCACTCTATCTAAAAAACAAAAATGCCGAAGAGTGTAAAGATTTATATCCTGAGGCTGCCTATGCAATTATCCAAGATACATATATGGATGATTTCATTGGCAGTTTGGAAGGGCCAGATGAAGCTGCGCAATTAGCTAGAGACATCGTAGAGGTGCAAGAGTGAGCGCACTTTGAAGTTCGCGGGTGGGTCTCTAACGAACCCGATGCACTCACTCTTATATCAACAAATTTAAGACTAGATTCTGGTAGCATAGGCGTAGATATTGGTCATTTCTCGCAAAGTGTGCGTACGTTGGGTCTAATATGGTATCCGTCGACTGATGAGTTAGGTTTTAACGCGGCCGCCCTAAAAACGTCGCTAGCTTTGCCTCATAAAATCACAAAACGTCACGCGCTTTCTAGTTTGATGCGGGTTTTCGACCCGCTAGGTATACTAGCTCCCATTACCATAAAAGCACGCTTTATCTTCCAAGTAGTTTGGCGCAGAGGAATTGATTGGGACCAGGAACTTCCTCAGGACCTAAGCACCAAGTGGAAAGCTTGGCTTGCGGACATATCTGAATCGGTTGACCTTCGAGTACCACGCTGGTACCTGAGAGAGGCTCATGCTCTCAACCAAGCTCATCTAATAGAGCGGGAGCTGCACGTATTCTGTGACGCAAGTGAGCACGCGTATGTCGCTGTCGCTTACTGGCGTCTGGTACTTGGTGATGGAACCGTGCAGCTTTCGTTTATATGTAGCAAGTCCCGAGTAGCGCCTCTAACTCCTGTCACCATTTCTCGCCTCGAATTGCAGGCAGCCACGGTAGCAGCTCGTCTAGCGACGTCTATCTGCGACGCTCATAAGTTTAAACCCTCTAGGCGATTTCTATGGACAGACTCTAAGAATGTTCTAGGATGGCTTCGCAGCGACGCGCGTTCGTTTTTGCCTTTCGTTGCACATAGGTTAGCAGACATCCTAGAGCTTTCAACTGTAGATATGTGGAGGTGGGTGCCCACAGCATTGAATGTCGCAGATGACGCCACTAGGCAAAAGTCAGACGCTGACCTTAACAATAGTCGGTGGATTGAAGGACCTGAGTTTTTGAAATCACCTCAATGTGAATGGCCAGTTGAGCCACATAACACTATATCTCATTCAAGTAGGCACCATTCCCGTCCATCCCGTTTCGGCTGATCCGTCCCGCTTCAGCCAATGGTTGCGTTTCTTACGGTCGACGGCGCGTGCACATCAGTACATCAGGCGTTTGAGATGTAGAGCGAGTGCTAATGCCTCAACATCCCACACGCCTGCCTCTAGGCTAAGAACTTCTGTCGCCCAGCTTACGCCTCTTACTGTGGAAGATTTACGCCTAGCCCAGCTGCATATTTTGATCAAATGCCAAAATAATTCGTTCCCTGATGAGTTAGCTGCGCTTCAACTAGGAGAGCCATTGCCACGCCACAGCAAGTTACAAAAGCTTAATGTTATTCTCGGAAGCGATGGTTTAATGACGTTATCGGGTCGCATTGAAGCAGTTGCAGAAGCTACTGAGGCTACCAATTTCCCTATTGTTCTTGATGGAAGCCACCCAGCAGTTAAACTTTTGATTCACCATTACCACCGGCGCTTTGCTCATGGCAATAACGAGACTGTTGTCAACGAACTCCGGCAGCAGTTCTGAATTTTAAAGCTGAGAAGTGCAGTCAGAGCAGCAGCACATGCCTGCCAATACTGTAAGATAAGCAAAGCTATTCCTTTGAACCCACCTGTCGGAAACCTCCCCGCGGTTCGACTCGCCCATCATCGCCGACCATTCACTTTCGTCGGCCTTGACTACTTCGGTCCAGTGCAGATAACTGTTGGCAGAAGACACGAAAAGCGGTGGGTAGCTTTGTACACCTGTCTCACAATGCGGGCTATACATTTAGAGGTAGTCCATGACCTCTCAATGGACGCAGCGTTGATGGCCCTACGTCGATTTACGGCCCGTCGTGGAAGTCCTCAACAGATCTGGTCAGACAACGGGACTGCGTTCGTCGGTGCTGCCAAATTCATGCGAGAACTCTACGGCTCTGCAGTTCAAGAGTTTGCAACTAACCAAAACATCGAGTGGATCTTCATACCACCGTCGGCACCCTCAATGGGTGGTGCTTGGGAGCGGCTCGTGCGTTCAGTAAAGTCTGCTTTAAAAGTAACCTTGCAAGAGCGATACCCAAAGGAACCCGTTTTGACGACTCCTTTGTTGGAAGCTGAAGCTGTGGTCAACTCAAGGCCCTTAACCTACGTTCCGGCTGACTCAAGTGACGAAGAGGCACTAACGCCGTTTCACTTCCTCATCGGCACAGCATCCACGGCTAACCATTACGGTAAGACAGAGCCGCAGGATTTATGGGGTCGGACTTCCTGGCGTAAGGCATTAAGGCTTACAGATTTATTCTGGAACCGATGGGTTAGAGAATACCTCCCAACTCTGACACCTAGGCGAGGTGACAGGACAGGCGACGGACTGACTCTTGCTGTAGGTGACCTCGTGCTTGTGGTCGATGGTAACTTACCTCGCGGAACGTGGCCACGTGGCCGTATAACCCGAGTATTTCCCGGCGCAGATGGGCTAGTGAGAGTAGCCGAGGTTGCCACTGCAGGAGGAGTCCTTCGCCGCCCCTGTAAAAAGCTGGTGCGACTTCCCGTATAAAGGACATCTCCCTCTATTTTTTTTTATTTTTTTTTTCCATTTTGAAAGAGAGGGAGAGATGTTGCCGACTAAATACTTTTCAGTAGTTTGTATTTTTTATTATCTTTTTCGGTTGGACATAAGGTTTGTCAATTTCTGTTCGGTGCTGACGTCTTGGTTGGTATGTTTGATTTTGTTATTATTTCCTGTTTTTTATTATATTTTATCAATACACGCTATACTTTGCACATAATAATACAGTCCACATTATTTCCTCTCCCCTCCTTAACAACCACTATATAAGGTGACTGCTAGAAACCACAAGAAACTTCAAGGGCTGGTCAGGTCAAGTGATTTAAACATGACAAAAATGGTCTCATCATGGTAGGTACTTATCGCACAGCTGACGCGAACGGGTCAACAGACGGTCGGCCGGCCGGCCGTTGCCCGCGCGTTGTAAATAATCGTTATTTTTAATTGTTTTCTTTTTTTCTTATGTTACTGCTTTAAAATAAATTAGATACTCAAAAACTATCCAATTAAAATTCACAATATGAATTATTTAATTAAAAATGAAAAAAACACGAATTCCTTTTTTGTAATTTTTGTCACGTTTAAAACAGTGGACCTGACCAGCCCTTGAAGTTTTTTGCGGTTTCTAGCAGTCACCTTAGAGAATCAATTTAAAAAAAGATTTTTATATCAAAAGAAAGGGAATTTAATAAGCTTTCATAACGTGTAGGCACATTTTGCAAAAACTTAAACGGTTTATTTTAAGTTGTAAATTACGAAAATTAGTCAAAAAACCGCTTTGCCCGTGTTGGCCGCTTAAAGCGGCCATAGGGGTAAGGGCAAAGTGGTCATGCCTAAATATAACAAATAGCTTTATTTAAGATGAAATCAAAAAGTAACTAATAAAGCTTCAAATGGAACAATAATTTCAGTCTTTATACTTTCTTACTAAAATCCATGTACCAAAAGTTCCCCCTGCGTAGTTTTTCTTTTGTAGTTGTGGTCAACAACTAACTAATACTCGTACTAAAATAAAAAAATATATAAAACATTCTAATCATAAGTACTCGTAATACACAAAAACAAATTATTAAAGCGGCCAACTTTGCCCTTATTAATTGGCCACTTTGCCCGGACCGCTTTATCTTTTTCCACCATTTTGTTTAAAAAATAAACTCAGCTCACATTATTAATACCATGTCGGAAGAAATGTTACAAATTCAAAGCCAAATAGGTAAGTAACAATAGACGTGTAATAAAAAGATTGAATTCTGAAGAGGTTTGATCAAAACAGGTTGAACTTTCCCTGGTTTTTTTTTAACAAAATGCACAAATTCCTTGGACATGTCGCCGCGGCAACGCGTTTACTCCAATCGGCACCGAACGACTGCATGGTGCGGGACGGGAGGTTGACTATAATGGCACAAAGGCAACGTCGTGCAATCGTTTTTAGTTACCGAAAAATTGGGTGTGGCCGCTTTGCCTTCTATGGCCGCATTGAGCTGACTTCCCCTACATGTGAAGGAGCAAGGTATCTGCACAGGTCGCATATTATGTAGTTTGTTAAAGCTAACTTTTTTAGGTAGGTTTGAATACACATAATTCCCAAGAACAGATGTGTAGATCACTGTTAATGAAATTTTTAAACAGATTAAGAAATATACATAGCTATTTTTAATTAATTACAATTACCTACTAACAACAACTTTTAATTATGGTTTAATGTCTTCTCTAAATTATGGTAATTATTTTTCTTGTTATTTATCGATACAGTTTATGTTGTTGACACTGTTATTCAACAAACTCTTATCAGGAAGTCTCGTACTCCTAGTTTATTATCATTTACCAGAAAAATCTATTTCAAAATATTAACTTTACAGAGAAGTTAAACCTTTGAAAGCATAAAGTCCCTTACAGGCAGGTATACGCAACACGTTTTCTGTTGAATTTAAAACTCCACTTAGCCTAATGTAATGGAACCTCAGTCCGTTAAAAGGGCCTTTTTTAATATTAACAAAGGGAGCTGCGTAATTAAGGACGGGTCTGATACAGATTACAGCGGTTTGATTAGTGTTGTGTTGAAACGTTATGACACATTTCATATTGTTCTAAAAGTAGAGGTTTTAATTATTCGACAGCGGGAAAGTGCTTGTGCATCTTTTTGTCAGATGGTTTACTAGTTACCATAAGGCCAACCCGGAAGCTCACCTCACGTGAATATTTTACCTCTTAGCTGTAACTGTAACAATGCACATAATTAAAAATTTTAAGAAAAATCTTCAACTTAGCACAATATATAAAACCCACGATGGAAATTCCGAGGTATACCCTGGGTCTATGCCATCCACTAGTCCTTAGATGAGAGGTAAGAAATTTTTGTTTGCGTATTTATGAGTGAAATTATAATGTCATTACGGTCTTGTGACCCGAATGGTTTTAACACGAGCAAGAATAATTTGTTTACCGTTTTTGAGTAGATTTTAGGTGGGTACTAGGGAGCAGCAACGATTAACAGAGGCTGCAACGTCTATATTATGAATCCTAGTGGTTTGAATAAAAAGTAAAAAGCTACTCACGTTTGGAAAGCTTTCAAGCGCTTCACCTGATTCATAGGAGATCACCACACGGCGTCGGTGGTATATCCACCAGACTGATATGCACTTCAAATGATTTCTTGACACTCATAGCACTTTTATTTACTTATAGGTTATTGATCTAGCCAAGTCAAACTTCAGCGAACGACGTCGCTGTTCTTGTCTAATCGCATGGACTGCTTTGCCTGTCGACATTGTGAAAGTCCCTTTTTTCTCACTTCTCTCTCCTCCGTAAGGTACATGTAGATAAGCAGTAACATCTTTAACTACTATCAATACAATTACCTCAAGCAAAAAGACGTGATTGAATATTTTAGTGACTAGTTCTAGTGACATTATAACATCACACGGCTTCAACAAAATCACAGCGACGCGACGTATACTATTGTATATTATCATATTTCCCAACCCATCATGATTATCTTTGCTCTCATTCGTATTCAAAACAAGCGAATGTTAATTCACAAAACCAAATTGAATTAGGAAAATGATAAAACACTCCTCACCCGACGCAACGGCTCTCAAGAACTCCTGAATATAATTAAAAAACAACTCCGGCCGAAGTAAAAACACTGGGCTATATCAATTTCGTTACGTTGTTACCTAAAGAGAATCAATCAAACTGGCGGCGACGTCTCCTCATTGCGTCGATTACTTTCTAATATTTAACTTCGACCCAGTTCCCTGGGATCCCGTCGTCTTGATGAATTAATTTTTTGCCTTTCGATTCTTTCTGTTAATCATGATTAACAGAAAGAATCGAAACGCAAAAAATTAAGTTTTAAAGTACCCAATCCGTGGATTGGATACCTTAAAACGAAAACGGAACGGTGTTTATGCTCGATTTTATAACATTGACAGTGGGAACATTTTTTCTCGTTTAATTTTGTTTCTTAGTGGTTTAGGTGTCTTAAAAATAAAATAGAAGAAAAATTTGCGGGAAAGTAAAAAGTGATTGAGTTAAGTTTGTAAGTCATAATCATATGAAACTAAAACACTTTTTTACGGATTAACTCGCCTCATCTAGTCTCCCTGTGACCACGGACCCTGTAAAGGGTTCGAAACGTCAGGATAATATAAAAAAAAACTATATAAATAGTAAAGTAAACTCGAGTTAATCCGTATAAAAGTGTTTCATGTCAACATATAAAACTGGCGAAAACTCAAATTCCTACATTAAACGGTATCGAGCACAATAAAAAAATGTTAAACAATTCGCTAAAGTAATGTTATAAATATTGTTTATAAATTTTAACGTAAATATTGTTGCGAACAAATTGCAAATTGAATAAAGTTGAAAAAAAAGGTTTTATTAATGTATTATTAATGTTTTCATTTTGTAATCCGTTAACAGATGAAAGCAGTTTTAAACACAAACTTCTCGGTTAAGGTTGTCTAAGCAAACCTTTTAAGTACCCCATATCGACGTTTCGGCTGAGTTGTACCGGCGCGACGGTAGCGGCACTGGTCACGAGCTGACTGATTTATATACCAAAACGCAAAAGTTTTAAAGTGTACTAAGTTTATATTATACAGCGACTTTTTCGTTGTTGCATAAGAACTTCGAGGAGCTCGATTCCACTTAAAAGCGAAGCGACGAGCAATCCTGCTATTTAACAACCAAAAAAAGTACCTATATACTATTTGATAGGGATGGTGCTTCTAACCTGTTAAGGCTAAGTACTCATCTAATTTCATCGATCACCCCTATCACATATAAACACGACTATTTATCCCCGAAGAATTTAGTCAGAGACTAGGAAATGAGGACAGGAAAAGCAGTCCTCTACCACAGTTCACTTTTCACCAAATAGCGACTGCATAATGTGCTCAGCGTGACAGGTTTTGATCCCATCGCGGCTCTATGCTGTTGTATGTATGTGCAGTTTTTAGTCCGTTAGTCGCCTTTTACGACACCCAAGGAAAGAGAGGGGGTGCTAGTATTCTTTTACCGCTACGCGACACGGTAGCCAAAAATGTGTTGGCAAATTAAATTAAATTAAATTAAATTAAATTAAATTAAACAGATAAACCTACATCATTTTTCAAATTACGTTAGGAGGGTTTAAGCATTTCGGATTTCCATACAAACTTCCAAGTTGAAATTTTAAAAAACCGATGAACCAATGTAAATCAAACTTGGCATGCTAAAGCAAAATACAGAGATCTAAATAGTTTGTTGAAAACACTTTGAAAAACGTAATAGTTAATTGAGTTATTGCGTTTTTAAACTTTCTATAATGAACTTTAAATCACAATAACTCAGCTAAATGAACGTTGTTTCAAAATGTTTTCAACCAACTATTTAGATCCCTGTGTTTTACATTAGCATGCAAAGTTGATTAAAATTGGCTTATTGGTTTTAAAAAAAAAATCGACTTGGAAGTTTGTATGGGAAACCGAAATGCGTAAACCTTCATAAGAGGTCCGTGTGAGACCTCAGTAAAGCCCCACATTATTACTGAAACTCAAAAGGTTTGGGAGGTATATCATTTACTTTTAAACGTTTATGGAATACATTGGATGGAAAATGTGATTTGCGCGTTAAATTAATTTATTAAACTTTATTAGTAACGATTTACTGTATTAGTCTAAGATCCGAGTATAGAACGACGTTCACCGAGAAGGTTAATGGATGAAAAGTATTTTATATCAAATTTAATATGTTAAATAATATATCGCGAGTGGATTGGCTGAAAAATTTCAGTCCAGTACCTTTAATGATTAATTTCATCATCATCATCATCAGCCTATAATCGTCCCACTGCTGGGCACAGGCCTCCCACGTGAACGACAGCACGTGGGGATATTGGGCCATAACCCACCACGCTGGCCCAATGCGGGTTGGTGGGTTTTAACGACTGTCATCTTACGACAACAACCGGGACCAACGGCTTAACGTGCCTTCCGAAGCACGGAAATGATTAATTGATGATTAATTTAATGTTAAAAAAATATATTTTTTTAACATTGCACTGGTTTGTTGTGTGTGTGTGTTTGTAATGAGCTTATCTTTAAATAAACATAAATTTTATTTATTTTACCAGACGGTTGCAAATTACTAATATTGACTTGCCTGTTTATACCTGCCTACCCAATGTTATGACAGGAAAAAAATAGTCAACCTAACGTTTTCATATTATAGAGGCTTCATACTTTCGATTGGTACCTATGTAATTTACGTCAGCGCGCGCGCAAGTCCTTCTTTGATTTGGGTATGACGCGGCGTAATTTGATACAGGTACTTGAGTAGTGTTAAGTGGTTTTTGTGGCCTTCCTTTTTTAAACACCACACATATTGTATATCGTTGGATTCCTAGAAAAATTATCTTCAATATTATGGCGGTTTCATTAAAAAATATTAAACAAATATTTAATTATATATATTTTTTTTATTTATATTTTTTTTTTATATTTTTTATTATATTTAAAAATTAAACGCGATAAGGGTATCTTTTTCTTCTTTATATGTAACCTCTTACTACATAGTAATAATAATATATAAAAATGTTTACAACTTTTCATAGAAAAATGTAAAGAAAAACAACAATTTCCGCATCGAGTTATTTTTTATTTTTTTATTTTTATTTTTTAAAAATAGATCTTTTCGAAGTAAGTCTGTTTTTATTGACGTTTATTCACACTAGACAGCTCGTGCAGCCAACCGATACAAGCCGCAGACACTAAAAACTGAAACCGAAGTATAAAACAGACTTGAAATACGGAGGCACTACGTGCCTATCATCAAATAAGCGATAACATTTGTAGGCACGTCGTGCCTAGCATCACGTCAGGGGTTATCGAAACAAGTGCAATATTTAAAAAAAAATATTTTTAAATATTTAGTTAATCATATACTGGACTAAAAATTTTCAGCCAACCCACTCGCAATATATTTTTCACTCCTCTTGCTCAAAAAGACCGTCATTGTAGCGTTCTAGAGTGGGGCTAAAATAGCTTTTCTCGCCCTAGGGGAAAAAGTATTTTTTTTTTAAATTTTTGTCTGTCACATGACAATGATCCTACAAAAACGAAAAAGTATTTAGTCTTATGTAGAATAATCATGAATAAAGCCTCGACTTATTACTGTTTACTTATATCAACAATTTTTTTGGTATAACACAGACCGCTTCAGCAAGAAAAAACTGCACAGTCTGCACATGTGCTTAGGTGGTGAGCCTTTAGCCCGTTAGTCGCTTTTACGATACCCAAGGGAAGAGAGGTGTTGGTAGTATTATTTTGATGAGCCCATCGCCGCTCTATGCTGTTGGATGTATGTGCAGTCTTTAGTCCGTTAGTCCCCTTTTACCAAATTGAAGAAAAGTGTAGGGTTGGTAATATTATTTTGATGAGCCCATCGCCGCTCTATGCTGTTGGATGTATGAGCAGTATTTAGTCCATTAGTCGCCTTTTACGACACCGAAGAGAAGAGAGAGGTTGGTAGTATTAATTTGATGAGCCCATCGTCGCTCTATGCTGTTGGATGTATGTGCAGTCTTTAGTCCGTTAGTCCCCTTTTACCAAATCGAAGAAAAGTGAAGGGTTGGTAATATTATTTTAATGAGCCCATCGCCGCTCTATGCTGTTGGATGTATGTGCAGTCTTCAGTCCGTTAGTCCCCTTTTACCAAATCGAAGAAAAGTGAAGGGTTGGTAATATTAATTTGATGAGCCCATCGCCGCTCTCTGCTGTTGGATGTATGTGCAGTCTTTAGTCCGTTAGTCGCCTTTGACGACACCCAAGAGAAGAGATGGAAAGACTGCATATATCTACTATCCAACAGCATAGAGCGGCAATGGGCTCATCAAAATAATACTACCAACCATTCTCTTCCCTTGGGTGTCGTTAAAGCAACTAATGGGTTAATTTTAAATAAAATAAACCAATTCATATTGTATTGCATTGTTTTATTTTCTCGCATTCGTAGTGAAAAGCAGAGTGTAACACTCGGCGCTAAAAGCCCATTAAAACTCGGTTTCTATTTACTCCCTCGCTAAAGCTCGGGAGTAAAACTACCTCGTATATAATGGGTCATTTTAGCCCCTTGTATAACAATCTACTATTTAACACATTAATTTTGATACAAAATACTTTTCATCCATTAAACGCTCGGTGAAGGTCGTTGTATACTCGGATCCTCTACTATATTGTTAATTTACTAAAATGTAATAATTGAATTTCATTTTCATTGGTTTCTTTCCGTTTTGTGTAATGTTTAAATTTAGTTTTGATAATATTAATAATTGATTTAAGTAATTGATTCAATTATTGTAATATTTGTTTTCTTATTTGCATTTAATTTGTTTCTTTTTTTTAGTTTTTTGTGTATTTTTGGACAATGTTGTGTATGGCTGTTATTGGTTTTCATGTATGTCTAATACTTATGATCTGTTACTTTGCTGCGAAGCATGTTAACTTGTTGGTGTACCTTGTAATAATAAATAAATAAATATTCATATTATTATCACCCTGTATCATCTCACAATCATCATCAGCCTATGAACGTCCTACTGCTGTGAGCAGCCTTCTTGAGCCATAACCCACCTCGCTGGCCCAATGCGGGATGGTGGGTGGGTTCGAACGGCTGCGGAGGAGCTCGACGGCGCAGCGGCTTGCGCGTTCGGTGCGATCTTGCCTGCTAAGCAACTTTCGCAATGCCGGGTCGCTAGATGGGTGGCCAAATTAAAAACATCTCGAGCTCCTCCGTTCTTCGGAAGGCACGTTAAGCCGCTGGTTCCGGATGTTGTCGTAAGAGGACAGTTGTTAAAACCATTGACCCGTATTGGGCCAACGTGGTGGGTTATGGCCCAATATCCCCACGTGCTATTGTCCACGTGGAAGGCCTGTGCCCAGCAGTGGGACATTTGTAGGCTGATGATTATGATGATGATGAACGGCTGCCATCTCACTACAGCGACCGGGCCAACGGCCTTACGTGCCTTCCGAAGCATGGAGGTGCTCGAAATGTTTTTAATTTGGTCACCCATCCAGTTACCCGGCGTGGCATAGATTGCTTAATTCTGTTTGCAAACCGAACGCCAAAGTCAAATGCTCTATTCAATATAAACCTTTGCAGGTACTTTGTCAAAAATATGTAAGTATATAAAAGTTAACTAACAGTAGTTAAATCTTATCAACTAACTTAACTAGGAGGTACCTACCTAAGATTAAGTATAAGTATAAAATCGTACTGCTACAGAAAAGAAATAAAATGTATAAAAATAGAAAATAATAGAATTAAGATACATATAATAGAAATAAGTATAAAACAGGGTCCACTGTATGTAAATAAATGTAAGAGTTGTAACTCATTTACCCCAAAACATAGATATAAGACTAAGTTAGAAACCTACAGCATAAATAAATAAATAGATAGATAGATAGGGAACCTACAAAACGGTACACCCACCGTTAAAGAATGAATGGCGATGGATGCGTGTGTGGGATGCGGTATTTCCATACCGCAAGTACGAGAAGTACTGCGAAGTACGAGAGGAAAAATTGCGAGAACTGGAACGAAGGAGAAATAGAAATAAAAATAAGGCTCCGATTTTGTTGGAGGAAGCAGTATAAAAAAAAATCTACCTACCTAACCGGTACTTATTGACGTCATAAAAGATGTATTTAAAAAAGTTAACTAACAGTAGTTCTAGTAAATCTTATCAACTAGTTTAACTAGCTACCTACCTAACTAATTACCGCCTTAACCGCTGCGCCATCCAGCTCCTCGATCATCTAATTTAAGCTAAAACAAATATTTAACCATATCTCCTATACTTGACTGGATTAATATGGATTCCGCACTATTTATTTTAAAAAAAACACCGAATACGCAGTTAAGCTTAAAAAAGTTCAGGCAGTAGGTTTTTTCGTTGACACATTTCATCGAAATCTAGAAACGGTATCAATTTATTCGATTGTACATTTTGTAATAATATTTGGAAAAGCTGGCCGGTGTTGACTTTAAAAAATTGAGTCGAACAGAAAGTTGAAAAAATTGAAAACTTTCCTTACGAAAAAATCCTGTTTCAATTTATTTTAAACAAGCGGGGCCCGCCCACGACTTCGTCCGCGTGAACATCAATCATCAAAAAAAATATTACGAGAATATTTTTTTGCATGCTTTTTTTGGCATGCAAGTCCTGAAAATTGCAAACACAACCAAAACAATAATTTACTAAATCGGTGTACTAAAGTTAAATTGATTTTTATTTAAATACCTAGAATCTAGGTCATAGACGATAAAATATTTAATTAGAAAGCAATACTAATTACCCGACTTGGTTGGTAAAAATATATCTGTGCCATAAAAACATGTTATATACCATGAACGGGGATACTTTTTTTTTATAAAAGAAGGAGGCACACGAGCAGGCGGGTCACCTGATGGAGAGTAATCATCGCCGCCCATGGACACCCGCAACACCAGAGGAATCGCAGACGCGTTGCCGGCCTTTAAGGCAGAAATAGGAATTGTGAGGGGGGAAGGGCCACCGGAACTCTCACTGGCCGGACGAAACACAACAGCACCAAGTGCCATCATTTCATGCCGAACATTCGTGTGAGGTTGGTATTACGCCGGGCGAGCCAATGCGTGCTGCAACGCAGCGTGTCTCTACCACTCAGTCAGTGTCACTCATTTAGTGTCACTCTACCACTCTGTTAGTGTCACTCATTCCTACACCATCCAGGGGTCACGTACAGGGTCTCAAGGGTAAACCTACGGATGCGAGTAACTTTAACCCCCTTCTGAATTAAGTGCAAGTGCAATGCATACATTTCCATACAACCTTAAAAAGTAAAAAGGAGAATTACCTTTTTACTCCATAGTAACTCCCATGAGTTTGGCTAATTTTTTAAACTAGCTAGCACACAGCGCTTTTATGAAATAAATAGTAATCAATAACAGCAATGCTCCGAATTATGAAGAAAAAATTACATTACAATATCATGCGTGAGTTTGAAGCTATCTTCATTTTTAGCTTAAGACTTTTTAGGTATTTTGAGGATATGACAACTGTTATCGTATAACTATCAGTTCAGTTCAGCATTTATTTATCACTTGACTCTTAACGCAGTGTTCTATAGAAAACCTTTTTTAACAGTAATCATTATAACTTATGAGAAAACTTTTGATATGTAAATGATTAAGACGCAATAGATATCGAATAGGCTGGTTTGGTCATTCTCCTTTATGTATTTAACATTCTAGTCGTCTCTAGTATGACTATCTTCAGAGGCATACCGCAGGGTTTGAACTTTGAAGTAGAAGACTAACTAACTAACTTACGGGGGCCGTAGCCTCACACTGCATAAACCATTAACGTATTTCTATTTTATTGGATATATTTAAATGAGGTTACGATTAAGGCAAGGCATTTAGTCCGTTAGTCGCCATTTATGACACTCAAGGGAAGAAAGAGGTTAAAGTATTCTCTAAGTGAGCTGCTTACTACACCGCTCTATTTTTAAAACAAATTAAAAACTCCAAAATGTCATTCGCAGCAATCTGTTGACTGTTTAAAATTTTATCAGTGAATACTTAAAAGTATCTACTTAGATAACTTGTTGTAGTTTCAAAGACTCTCTTAAAGGCTCTTGAAACTTTTAATCGATTCAATTAAGGGCCTAACTACGTGTCTCCAAGTTATTAAGTACTTCAAAAGATTATATAATAAAGAAAGCAGTTTGAGTGAAGGCTTCTTGAAATTATAAATGATTGTACATTCAATTTGAATCTTAAATTACAAATGTTTGTTTGATGTTTGAGAAGGGGGAACATTTGTGTAAAATATTTTATTTCTTATAAGAGAAGGTACCTTAAGATAACATAAAATCACGATTATTATCCCCGAAAGGTTAGTCAGAGACTAGGCAATGAGGACAGCAAATACAGTCCTCTACTTTAGTCCACTTTTCAAAAATAGCGACTTTAAATAGCGTCTGCACATGTGCTCAGCGTGACAGGTGGAGAGCCTATCGCGGCACTATGATATTGGAATTATGTGCAGTCTTTATTTCGTTTTTCGCCTTTTACAACACCCAAATGGAAAAGGGCGTGGTAGTATTCTTTCACCGCTACGCGACGCGGTTAAGAATTTAATGGTACAACAAACATAGACAACGCATAGTAGGTACCTACCTCTCGGATGTAATATTTGGTCCGAGACCTACCTTCTTATAATAGTTTTTAATAAGTGTCACAAAATGTCAAATTTTTTCAATAAATTTTGAATTTTGTAACTAGAGTATAAGGATTGAGATTGAACGTTTAGTTTACCATCATGCAAGATAAGCAACTTTGGCATGCGGGCAACCGGATAAGTTTACTCCAGTGATTGTTTATGGGGTTCCCGTTCACCCTGGCAGCACGGAAGTGTAGAAGTTTATAGTGGGAATGTCTGCCCCCCATCGGGGAGTTAGTCCCACTTATCGCGTCATCTCGGGGAGTAGTACGCGTAATGCATTTTCTCTTCAAAAAGTAAAAAGGTCACCGGATAAGTGACCTAGCTATTTATAATATCTCGAATTCCAACTTGCTTCAAAAGTTCAAACTGATGATACGTCGAGCCGTTGGTACCGGTTGTTGTCGTAAAATGATTGTGGTTAATTATCTATGTGCTTGCGTGAAGGGTTATATTCAGATCTCCACATGTTCATGTGAGAAAACCTGAGCACAGCAATGTAAACTGATGACAATGATTATGAGGAACACTTCTATTATTAAACCGCGTCGCGTAGCGGTGAAAGAATACTACCACCCCCTCTCTTTCCTCGGGTGTCGTAAAAGGCGACTAACGGACTAAAGACTGCACATAATTCCAATATCATAGTGCGGTGATAGGCTCACCACCTGTCACGCTGAGCACATGTGCAGTCGCTATTTAGTGAAAAGAGGACTAAAGTAGAGGACTGTATTTGCGGTCCTCATTGCCTAGTCTCTGACTAACCTTTCGGGGATAATAGTCGTGAATATATGTATTTATTCCGTTTAAATCTGAAAAACCAAAAAAATGAGGCAACTCCGTCATATGACTGGGTGAAGGGGTGTAAAACATTTTTTCTCATGGATAGTTAATTTAGACAATATATTTTAATAAAAAATAGTCCTTATTTTAAATGAAACCCTGTTCATTAGTAACGAACTTTTATTTAAATAAAGTAAATAAATAAAATAAAATCTTTTATTTGCTAGGTTTTGTTTTTTTTTTAACTTAATATTATACCTTAAAGATGCAAGTAGTCACTTCCATTAGACGATGTCCTGTGGCATAACGGGCCGAGACATTTATCCCCCTTACGAAGGATAAACCCGCTGCTCGAGTACGGGATTTCAAAAGTAATTTTTATTTCGCTATTGCACTGTCTGAAGCAGCTCGGTGCCAGAAACTAGTGTGCTAGGCTAAAGTTTATGATATGATTTATTTGTTACGTTGTCATTTATTTTAACTTGCCGCAGGAATAGGGGAGGCCGGTGCCACAACTAACAAATGAGGTACTTACCTACAATATTTTGACTACATACTTACATACACAGATTCACCAGCACTACTATTATCATTAAAGAGTTAGTCAGAGACTAGGCAATGAGGACCTTAGAAGCAGTCCACTGCCATAGTCCATCACGTTCGCCAAATTGCAACTGTGGCAGGTGGTGAGCCCATCGCCGCTCTATGCTGTTGGATGTATGAGCAGTCTTTAGTCCGTTAGTCGCCTTTTAAGACACCCAAGAGAAGAGAAGGGAAGGCTTGGAATTCTTTTAGTGAGCGGTTTTTTAACCCTTGGGGTGCCTGGTGGGTCTGACAGACCCGTCACTTTATGGAATTGTCGATATTTTTTTAAATATGTAACCAAGCTTGCGGTGCTCAAGAGTAGCTTTGCATTAAAGACTAGAGCTAATTTTGCCACCGCCCGTGCAGCTTTCAGTGCACTTGCGTCGGAATAGTTTGGGTCAGAGAAACCCGACCAGGCACGGGGCTATTTTGTTTTACCTAAAGTTAGATGCATTTTTAATTTAAAATGAATCTATATTCTGAATTGGTTTAATGAAGCCTTTTAATACACACTATTTGGTTTTTTTTTTATATACTAAGCCCGGCAAATGATCCCACTCCACCTGATGTTAAGTGGAAATGAGGTCCAGGCGCGAGGACAACTGGTGCAGCGTAAGAGACCTAGCATCAGTCATCCTCACTCTGCCGGCCCACAAAGTGCTTCTTCACGCCTCGTTTGAAGGACCCTATTTTGTAAATATATTACTAAAATAACAGAAAATATGAATTGAAATATTTCTATAGTTTAATTTATATATTTATAATATTTTTATAAACGGGTCCATCAGACCCACGGGTTAATTGTAACAGTGTCATTCATTTTAACTTGCAGCAGAAATATGGGGGGCCGGTGGCGCAACTAACGAATGCGAGAGCTACACCATTTGACTTTTTTAAAATATTGTAATTATTTTAACTGCATCTGTGTTCTAAAGGCTAAGCCACCGGTTTCAGACCTAGAGGTCCCGGGTTCGATTCCCAGCGGGGGGTACATCTTTGTGTGCTCTGTTTGGTTGGTAGTAAGGGCTGTTAAGTCCGCCTGGCTAGCTACCACCATCTTATCTAAGTCTGTCGCCATAACAACGATGTTTATAGCATTCCCAACCAACACATTAGCATTTCAAAGGAATGATATAAGTCAACTTACAGCCTTAAGTTTAATTAGGGGTTTAAAACGGTTTTCTTTGAAGTGGGAAGACTTTTATACAGCCAAAACCTTACTGATATTTCTTTCCCAGTCGCACACAAAACATAACCCTATTAACAGAATATATTTAGCCTTTGAACAGCTTGTGGCTTTAAAACAAATGATTAAAGACTGCTGAGTTAAGTTGGAATAATTTGACGTCATTAATTAAGTACTCATGGATTACGAAATCCCATTTTTACATAAGTTGGGTTCCTGATTTGCTCTAAAATCTTCTTAATTCTATTCTACTAGTTATTTTAAGTAACTGATATCAATAAGAAATCCAAATATTGGGTAAATAATCGCAAACATCATGTAACTTACAATTACTTTTTTCACTTTTTCTCCCCAAATGAACTTTTTTCTCAAGCGCTTAAATTTTTTACATATATACTTTCACAGTATAAGTACTGATCCCCGCATCCATCTTACGATTATTATAGATAAAAACAAACAAACACGCAGCAATATTTATTACAATAATTGTAATTGCAATTATTGCACTGAATCACAAGTTTTTTAACTGCGAACACATTGCTTTTCTTGCAAGCTAGGGCAAAGCCAACATTTAACCTTAATGGTGTGGTGAGTTGTGTGGATCTTGTCACCCTTGTACAGCGACAGATCCCTTAATGAGCTAAGGAGTTGAGCCAGTATACTCAGGTGTGTATGACCTAACCACGTATGCAGCGGCGGCATGGGCCCCCGCGGCCAAGAAGATAGGGACACAGAAGGAGCTGGCAGCGGTGCAGAGAGGGTTAGCACAGAAGCTCTGCGGCGCATACCGTACAGTCTTCCTCAATGCGGCACTGTTGCTGTCCGGGATACTGCCTCTCGATCTCCGCATTCTTGCGGCTTCAGCCTTGTATGACGCGAGGAGAGGCAGGTCTCGGGCGTTGCCGGAGGACAGGGAAATGTAGGCGCCTGTTGGCTTCGCGGAGATCCCTCATCCCGCCCTCAATGTGGGGAGTGAGTTCGTGGCCCTCGGGGACCAGGAGGCATTCGATAGGTATGCCGTGCAGGAAATTCAGATCTACACCGATGGTAGCAAAATTGACGGCGGCGTCGGCGCCTCCCTATCCACCTGGAAGGGAGGAGCCGAGGTCGAGTCAACAAAGATACCATTGGCCAACTACTGCACGGTATATCAAGCTGAACTCCTCGCCATATTCAGGGCAACTGTGGAGATCTTGAAAAGGGGTGAAGGGTGCTACGGCATTTACAGTGACTTCAGGTCAGTACTGTAAACTGTAACAAGCCGTAGCACGCTTCACCGCTTCGCACTCGATTCGCGGGCAAATCTCCATGCAGAGCAAACTTGTCAGTTTTTTCTGGATGAAAACTCATGCGGGGTTGCCCGGAAACGAGCTTGCGGACGAGGTTGCGAAGGAAGCTGCGACATCTTCGCGGAGGAAGCCGGACTACGATCAGTGTCCGATCACATTCGCCAAACGTTTCATCCGTGATGAAACGATTGGCGAATGGGCTCGGAGATACGATTCAGGAACGACGGCCTCCGTAACGAAGGTTTTCCTTGCACACGCGGTAGCTGCATACAAATTAATTAGGAAAATCAAGCCGACAAGGATAATAACCCAGGTAATAACAGGGCACAGTGGATTCTCCTCGTACTTGTACCGTTTCAAGTGCAAGGAGATTCCATCGTGCATTTGTGACCCCGAGGAAGAGGAATCACTAATGCACATAATTACCGAATGCCCAATCTATGACTACGACCGCATGAAAGTTGAACGAAAAATAGGTATGGCAATAAACAAAGAGAATATAAGCAAAATAATAAGCAATAAACACACACGTCAACCATTTTTGGAGTTTTGCACTCACTTAGCATACTCGGTAACCAGAAGAAACAGGACTAACTAAAGATATGTTTTCACATATATTGTATATATTAGGATTAACATATCAAATAGGAACGAAACAAATTGTATATAGGCAAAAATATCCCGATGATTTTGTAAATGTGATGTTAAAATAGATAATAAATGTTTAAAGATAAGTAAAATAATTGTAAAAAAAGGTAATAGTGTATAAGCTAGGAATCAGAATAGTAATAAGAAATAGGGCATTATTATGCCATAAAAATGGAAGCGGGCAACCGGAGATTTATATAAGTATAAAAAAATAGGAATAAGAATAGCATTGGGCACTAAAGATGCAAATAAATGTAATAGCTCTAAGCAATAGTAAATAGATATTAAGATTAAGAGTAGATATGGCACCCTGCGTGCGATAAAAATGGAAATAGAAAGTTTGAAAATTATATAGTTTTTAGAATAGTCTGTAAGAAAAGAGTAGGATAGGGCACAACAGTGCCAAGGATATGTTGGTGTTAAGCCAGTAACAGAACGGGGCAGCTGCTATAGAGCGGCATAGGTATTAGGTAGTCATAAGATAGTTCTTAACAACGTCTCCGACATACCACGTCGGGGGACAAGTAAATTTAAAAAAAATCCTACACTGTGTGTTGGACAGAAAACTTGAAGTTGGACTGGGTCACAAGTCTTCCATCCCCTAAGAGGTGTCTGACTTACCTTTGATTTTCACTGAGGTGGCAATGCCAGCCCTGTTACTCTGTCAAAGATAGTGTATTTTTATACGTTGTAATAAATAACACCAACATTATAGAATACAATCAAATGCTTCCTGGGTAAACCCAATTGAAAGGTAATTGGTTTAGTAATGGCACTGTTCAGTATCCACATATTTACCCCGAAATACTTCATTTCGTTAACAGGTTCGAGTTGCGATTGCAAAAAAATTACTTTAATAGTCACTTTCAATTTAACAAAACAATTCAAGTTAATATCACAGTTCGAATTTAAACTTAGCGCGCAATAAAGCTAGGACGCCAACCACGAATGAGATTTCTACCGCAACTCTCGATTGTCAGTTCGACCGTACTTAGTCGAAATCTCCGTCTCCCGCGAAGATCAACCAACAAGCCTCAATTTTTGCCCCTTTTTTCCTTATATAGCCGGCCTCGCGTCTCTCCCTTTCTCCTCGTACCCTACCCCCTCGCTTGCCTGACAGCCGTTCGCATCTACCCCTCTTCCCGTCTCACCCCCTAGCACACCTGACGGGCCATTCGCATCGCACTTCACGATCGCACACGAATTTTTCAAATTCGAAATTCAAATAAATGAAGCTAGTGGTCCATTGACTAATCTTTATAACTTTTAAACATAAAGTTACTCTTCCACTCTGCAATTATTTTCTCCTTTTATGCTTAGTAAAATAGTGGTACAAAACATTAATACTAATTTTCATCTATTACTCTTTACATCTCCTTTCCTACTCCGACAACAAAGGTATATTTCTCCATTTATTTGCCTAACAAAACCACTTTCATCTAGTTTCATAGATCCCTTAGCACAAACTCCTTCTCATAGCTCTAATTTTGTTTCTAACTCTTTCACTCTCACTGCTATTCGACTCTGGTATGCACTGCACTGCCTTTTACTGTTACTAGTGTTCATATTTATTTTATATAGTATAATATGTATACTTATATATATTTTGTGTATAATGTATGTATGTATATTTGGGTTAGTTAAGTTAAATGGTTTATGTACGTCTTCACTGGTTGACTGTTAGAGAATGCTTTATAGCATTAAGTCCGCCGTTTGCTGTATTTTTGGCAATAAAGTTTAAATAAATAAATACGGAAAGTATTCATACTCCAACTCTACATTCCTTACTAACGAACAGATACCATCCATTCTGTTCCGTTACAAGTCAAAGAAAGAAAACTAGACTAGAGAATACATTACTCGGATTTTGACATTTGTGTTATTGCAGTCGGTATGGATTATGGATACAACACGGACACAGACATGCTGTATTGTATTCGTGCTTTATCTATACCTGAATTTTGTTAAGTTATACAGATAATCCTCTACCGTGCAAATGGCGATGGCGCCTGAAAAACAAAACAAAAACACAAAGCTCTTAACAATTAAGTTCAAGTAGAATCATAGTCTAAACAACATCTTACTGCATCGCTACATCACAAAAGCGTTTGAGCGCCATAAAACTAATTCATAACTCACTTTAAAACATTTTACAATTCCAAACGCGTAGTATCGCCGAGCCAAAGCTCTCGGATACACATTCCGCACTCTTTTAAAAGGAAATAGGATGCTTTAAGTTGAATTTTTACGACCTTAGCTTAAAAAGCGGTCAAGCAGCTAATTTTACTTGCGACAAAAGGTTCTCTAGGCCTAGTTGGAAGTTATGTCGGTGGATATATTTAACCTTTTTTTTTTTTTATTAGAGTGGAGGAAATGTCATTACGCACGTGCATGGGACTCTCCCCCCCCCCTCCTCCCGCTCCCCCGTCCGGCCTAAAAGCGGCCTCGACGGGGGTTCGGGAGGAAGGGGGCATACCCACTAAAACCTCCACTGCTCTCCAGCAGGGCCCGGGGGAAAGTCGGGACGGGACCGGCACTAGGCACTCTGCCGCCCCGACTCTCTGGGCCATTGGTTCAAGGGAACCCCCGAACCGAATGCACCCCTTGTGCAACGAGGACCTATGAGGCCGCCCTCTCAGGATTCGACTTCGACAGCTAATAGCTGTCGAAGTCGAAGTCTGCCTCGTTGCTGCTGCTGGAGAGGCGGCGCGCTCGGATGGTCTGAACGCTGGCCGCATCGTCGAACTCATCCGCATCGCTCAGCCCGGTGTCTCTCTCGCGAGAGACATTGGGGCCTGACGAGGGAGAGTTCACCTCGTGTCTCCGGCTCGATATTGGGGCTGGACTCGCGCTTGGGGTCGCGGCCTCCAACATCTCCGCCTCCTCCACGATAGCTGCCGGTGCAGCTGCTGCCCTCTCTTCGGCATCCACCCGGACGCCATGGGGAGCGCGATCCCTCACCCTCTTCAGGGGAGGATCACACCTCCTGCTCCCCATGACGTGGCCATGGGCTCTGCCCGCGTCGTCACACACCGCGCAAAACGGCTCGGCTGCGCATGTTGCCGCCTTGTGGCCAGGCAGGCCACAACGGAAGCAAATCGCGCTCCGGTCCACGGACGACTGGCACCTTGCCCGCGTGTGGCCGACGCCCATACACCGGAAACAGCGTAATGGGCGCCGGTCGAGAACCGTCACTGTGGCTGACGTCCACAACAGCGACATCCTCCTCGCTTGGCTCAGTGCCCGGGCGGCCACAATAGGGCAGCGCACTAGGGCTGAAAAGTAGCCGTTGGGACCAGGTCGTAATGCCCCAACTTTCACCCTCTCTCGGGAGCAGCCTCCCCTCCTGGAGACGGCCTCCTCTATGTCGGGGGCCGTGATGGTGTCGTCGAAGCCCGAGACGCGGATATCCGCGCACTTCTCGGGCCTGACGACCGTCACCACGTCGCCCACCTCCGACCTCAAACGCTCGGCAAGGCGATCAGCGGCCTCTCCGCTGTTCGCACCTGGGACCTCGAAGAGTCGGGCTCCACTCTGCGCAGTGCGCGTACGGAACCCGAACCCTATCCCTACTTCTTCGAGCGCGATCTTCTCGCGCGCCCGCTTAATGACGTCAGGGTACGTGACGCCCCATTCTATCGCCTCCGGGGTCAGCTGAATGACCACAGCAGTTGAGCCGGGTCTCTTCAGCCTCATCCGCCGGTTTGCGGGGGGGGCACTCTTTGGGGGGCAGGCGCGCGAGCGGCATCCGCTGGGGGCGGCCCACGCCGTCCGCGGCGTCTCCGCCGACGGCGGGTCTCCTACGTCCCTCCGTCCCTGACAGGGGGAGCCCGGGCCCGGCTGGTGGTCGGCCGGGCGGTTGGGGGTGGTGTCCTGGCAAATGGGCTGCCACTCATCCACGCCGGCGTGCGGGGAGCACTGGGCGTTGTCCGCCCTGGTGCTGGCGTCGGGAGGGCGGGGAATTCGTCCCTACTACCTCTCCCTCGCTCTGACACCGAGGGCAGACGCGCTGGCAGGGGCCGTGTGGACAGCCTCGTCTCCAGTGCATCGATACGGTCGTGGACCGAGTCGATGGTGCCAGTCAGGACCGACTGCATCTCCCGCACGCAGTTCGTCAGCGCAGCCAAGTCCGGTACAGGGGGAGCAGTGGGGGCAACCTCCTTCCGAGGCGGCAGTCTCCCTTGGCTCACCACCTTCCGAAGGGCCTCGACCTCAGCCTTGAGGGAGTCCACTTCCTTCCGGAGGACACGGTTCTGGGCTTCCAGGCGGTCCGTTTCCTCCTCCGGGCATCTGGAGGAGAGGTTTGACACCGCTCGCTCCAGGTTGGTGCAGGCCTGGTTCAGCGTCCTCTGCATGGTGCCCTTGATATGTCCAGACCTCCTGGACATCTCGGATGGCCCTAGTGCAGAGGGCGGCCCTCTCCCTCAATTCGTCCGTGGTAAGGCCGTTTGGTTCCGCAGTCCACGGAACGGGGTCCTCCACGGCCCTACGGAACGCGTCGTCCTCCGACGGCGACCAGCGAGCCCTGTGCTCAGCCTTGGTCAACCTGCCAGCATCGGCGGTGCGTGCAGCCCGGCGATCGTCCGCCCTGGGTGTGCGCCTCTCCCTGCTGGGGCCTGGCATGTCCGCGCCTGGATGTTCGGCAGCGGACCCATCCTCCCGCACGCGGAGTCCCCGACGAACCTCATCGTCCCTCCGCGTCTCCTCTGCGAGTTCGGCGTCCGTAAGGGCGTCCAACCTCGCCAGCTCTTTACGTCGAGCCTCCTCGAAAGACGTCCCGGGTTTGGATCCCGGACGTCCCCTCGACAAACCGCGACCCCTGCGCGCCGTGCCGATCTTCGGCGCAATTGAAGTCGACGATTCGTCCCCCGAGTAGTCGTCATACACGACCCTCCGCGACCTTTTCAGGCTGCCGCCGCCTTTCGGTTTCCCGCTAAACGAGCTGATTGCCCCGGAGACGGACTCCGTTGCACCCTCAGCTGGGGGTTGTTGGCCGCTGCTTACGACAGCGGCCGGGGTTTTTTTGTTTGTGAACTCCATTTGGTACCCACGAGTATGGGAACAACTAAATGTCACCCCGCGCAGTGGCCCATACGCGGGGAACCCTCCTACTACCGGTGGCGGGTGGTTCCGGCAGGTTTTTACAGGGTTTTCTCCCGGGTGTAAGAGACTTTTCCTTGTCATGGCCGGCCGGCTAAGGCAAGCCCTCGGTCCCCTCCCTAACAGCTCCCCCACAGACGCCTCGAGTGAGGTCATTGCCGCTAGCTTGGGGACTACGATACTCAGGGGCTGGCGTGAGGCCCCGGGTACACCGCTTTCGCGGTGCTCCCCTCCCCCCCGTGCGACCTGAGAACCTTTAAGAGGCGGCCGTCTTTGAAGCGACGCCCAGGAGGGGCGCCGTACAAACTCCCCTCAAAGCCGCTCGAGAGTGAGCGGCGAGCGTGCGACCCAGAGTGGGCCGCACGTGGAGATCCCCCCCGCAGGTCCGAGTGACCCGCTGTGCGGTCCAGAAGGGACGCGCTTTGAAGGGGGTGCGATGCCCAGAAAGGGCACCACCTACTTTATTCGACGCCCAGAAGGGGCGCCAGGGATTAGCGTAAGGCCCCTTGTCCCACGCTGAACGTGGGCCGAGAGGCCATACCCCAGGGTGCACCACGAGGAGGTTCCCAAATTTGCACCCCGGATATATTTAACCTAGGCCAACGTGGGACCAAGATTTGACTGGAAGCAGTCGTATTCCAGCCAAAACTTGCTATATTTTTTATTATTTTCTAAGTATTTTATTACTACATCAGTTTAAATTTTTTTTTTGTAGCGTGTATTGATATTAGTAAGATGATTACTTAGTTAAAGAAAAAAGTGCACAGAAATGTCTACGCAAAAAAAAGATACTTAAAAAAATAAAGTAATTCGTCATAAAATACTTCGAAAAGAAAAAAAATCCAGCTCAACGACTAGCAAAAATCGCTGAACATACATGGGGTTCAATAGATAGGTATGGTAGTTTCCTATCACCACACATCGTCTAGACACCTTACAAGAAACACCCTGTATATCGTAGTTGCATTAATGCTCAATTTGTAAAATATTAATTTATTCGGTCAATCTGTAATGGTTTGGACGTTGCAAAGCCGCAGTCATTTGTTAATGGTACACTATGTGATTTCGTGTTGCTCTCCATCATGCCACAAATGAATTATTCCTATTCTGATTTGTCATTCGTGGCTGCGAATGGAAGGTGTCATTTAAATCGTCTGCGGTTATTGTCAGATCTAGCTCGGACACCAAAAAAATATGGGTTGAGTAAAAACTTTTGGTTCAGTTTATCACGAACAAATTACCATTCGGCAAAAATACATAAATACATTTTTGAGGAGCTCGATGGCGCAGCGGCTAGCGCGTTCGGCTTGCGATCTTGCTCGCTAAGCCACTTTCGCAATGCCGGGTCGCTGGATGGGTGACCAAATTAATAACATCTGGAGCTCCTCCGTGCTTCGGAAGGCACGTTAAGCCGTTGGACCCGGTTGTTGTCGTAAGATGACAGTCGTTAAAACCCACCAACCCGCATTGGGCCAGCGTGGTGGGTTATGGCCCAATATCCCCACGTGCTATTGTCCACGTGGGAGCCCTGTGCCCAGTAGTGGGACGTTAATAGGCTGATGATGATGACATAAATACACATATAATCACGACTATTATCCCCGAAGGGTTAGTCAGAGACTAGGCAATAAGAACCATAGCAGTCCTCTGCCATAGTCTTTTTTTCACCAAGCCGTTAGTCGCCTTCTAAGACATCCAAGGCAAGAGACGGGTAGTAGTACAGTCGCTACGCGATACGGCGTGTAAAATAAATCCTCATAATATTAGTGTGATATAGATCACACTAATGTTATGAAGGCGAAAGTTTGTGAGTGTGTATGTTTGTTTCTCTTTCACGTAAAAACTACTGAATGGATTCGGATAAAATTCGGCATACATATAGTTTATAACCTGGATTAACATATAGGATACTTTTTATCCCGATATTCCCACAGGAACGGGAACCACGCGAGTGAAACCGCGAGCGGCCGCTAATGTAAAATAAATAGACGAGAGATGTAAAATAAATCGACGAGTAACCCGCTAATTCGCATTGTGCCAGCGTGGTGGGTTAGGGTCCAATCTTTCCACATGCTGCTCTATGTGGGCCCATTAGTGGGACGTTTATAGGCTGATAAAAATGACTACTTGGATTTAAACCCGCACCCACGTATACACACCGACTCAGGCGCACTAACAATTTAAAGTAAGTAAAGTAAAAAAAACGTTTATTGCTTCTTATTGCATTAAAAACAATAAACAAATAAAAATGAAAACAAACAAAGCAATTGAAAGTAGCTCAGCTTGTGTGCTGCCCTGGGGACAGGATCCTAGACAGCGCTGATTTTCAGCCACTCCTACTTCTTTAGAGATCTTTGGTGAGAGTAAGGTAAAGAGGGCTTCATAATTTAAAATATATTTATAATTACAAACAAAGATAATAAATTATTAAGTATTACAAATAAAAACAAAAATTGAATAAAATGAATTGCTACCAATTAAAAAATAAAATAAAAATGTTGACAGGTACTCTACTACGTGCGTGCGTGCGTGCGTGCGTGCGTGCGTGCGTGCGTGCGTGCGTGCGTGCGTGCGTGCGTGCGTGCGTGCGTGCGTGCGACCGTGCGTGCGTGCGTGCGTGAGTGCGTGCGTGCGTGTGTGTGTGTGTGTGTAAATAATTCTTTATTTCTTGTCAAAGTGTACGCCAAGACGTTCACTTCAATTCAGTTATCAAGTAAGTGAAATTAATTGTTTAAAAATATTTTTTTTATATCTGTGCCACGGCTTCCGCCATCTTGATACACACTATGTTCTGTTTGACCGATCGGCGACCTGGCGCTGCGATGTCTGTCTGTTGATTAGACGACATAAATGTTTAAGCGCTGCAGCGGCTGCAGCGAAATTAAGGTCTTTCTTATTCCAGAATTTGAACAATTAATGAACGTTCTTATCTCTACTAGGTCAATGGCGCATATATCGAGTGCGTGTGTGAATATCGCCGAACGGCCGACTTTTCCTTGATCATCTTACCTGTTTACGTTACGGAACCCCAATAATTTCAGAAAAGTTTTCTGTAACAGAATTTAAAAATATCACACCCATCCTCCGCGCCATAACGATAGCTGTCCAGCATGTTTTTAAGGTTTTCCTTTTTGCCATTAGACACTTATGAAATGGCAACCATTTTCGTTAGATAGCACAAAACCAAAATGGACGCTGCTTTTCTGACTACAGTTTTTACGTACGTACAGATGAAGTTTTTTTACTTTCAATAAGTATACATGTTTTGTTTCATACAATGATACTTATAAATACGTGTCATGTGGCCGTCTTAGGAAAAGCTTCGTTTTTTTTTACATTTCGCGTCTTTCTATCTTGTTTAACTAATGAGCTATATTGTTGTTTATATATTTAGGTATTACATACATACATACAATCACGACTATTATCCCCGAAGGGGTAGTCAGAGACTATGCAATGAGGACCACAAAAGCAGTCCTCTGTCGTAGTTTAGTTTTTGAGTCTAATAACAATAATTATGTATCATTGTTGTCTGTACCTAGTCAATAAATATTATTATTATAGTCCACTATTCACTAAATAGCGACTGCACATGTGCTCAGCATGACAGGTGGTGAGCCCATCGCCGCTCTATGTTATAGGCTGTATGTGCCTTTAGTCCGTTAGTCGCCTTTTACGACACCCAAGGGAAGAAAGGGGGAGGTATTCTTTCACCGCTACGCGACTCGTTTATAGGTATTTAAATAACTAAATTGGGATTTATAAATTAGGAGGACTCGAATGTAAACGTTCCTGGCCTTCGCACAACACCTCATCATCATCATCATCAGCCTATTAACGTCCCACTGCTGGGCACAGGCCTCCCACGTGGACAATAGCACGTGGGGATATTGGGCCATAACCCACCACGCTGGCCCAATGCGGGTTGGCGGGTTTTAACGACTGTCATCTTACGACAACAACGGGACCAACGGCTTAACGTGCCTTCCGAAGCACGGAGGAGCTTGAGATGTTTTTAATTTGGTCACCCATCCAGCGACCCGGCATTGCGAAAGTGGCTTAGCGAGCAAGATCGCAAACCGAACGCGCTAGCCGCTGCGCCATCGAGCTCCTCAACGCACAACACCTAGCATAAGGGAATATCAGGGGCCGTACCATCAACTCTTAGAGCGCTTTCAATTTAACAGGACGTTGGGGCACCGGGATAGATCATGTTATATTTGCTGTCCATTGATTCACATATAGAGTCTACACTATTGGGACACACGCTCGACTGCGGTCCGTTTGTCGTGCGTAGGTCAGAATATCCTGGTCGTTACTATAAATAGTATGTTTCAAGTGTAACTTGAACCATGTTGGTCCTGCTCTAAACGCTTAAAATGAATTAGGGTGCTATCAGACAGAGAGCGGTCACGCGTTCAAGCGTTCTGCGTTCCTATGTGCGTTCTTTGTGTTGTATTACGAGACCAATTCTCTGTAAGTAAGAACATATCTACTTACTGCTTGACGTTTCGGCCGCGATGCTGCGGCCGTGGTCACAAGCGAACTGGCGGTGCGTGGCGTCGTCGGCTCGGGCGGGTAGGTATTTGTTTCTTCATCCACCCTCACACGTTTTTTAAATTGCCACAGTGCTACACTAACAGTATCTGAGTTTCTTTTTATAGACAGATGTTGCGGTTGAGTTTGGTTGCTGACGATTCATTGCACTGTGGCTATTTAGGTAAACGTGTGAGGGTGGATGAAGAAACAAATACCCGCCCGAGCCGACGACGCCGCGCACCGCCAGTTCGCTTGTGACCACGGCCACAGCATCGCGGCCGAAACGTCAAGCAGTAAATAGATATGTACTTACTTACAAAAATTAATCGTGTTAAGTCCCGTTAAAATATAAGATGACTGCTAGAAAACGCAAGAAAGTTCAAGGGCTGGTCAGGTCAAGTATTTTAAACATGACAAAAATGACAAAAAAGGAATTCGTGTTAGGTACTTATCGCCCAGCAGACGCGGACGGGTCAACAGCCGGTCGGCCGTTGCCCGCGCGTTGTAAATAATCGTTTTTTTTAATTGTTTTCATTTTATTTTTCTTATGTAATTATTTAACTAAAAATTTAGAAAACACAAATTTTTTTTTTGCCATTTTTGTCATGTTTAAAACACTTCACCTGACCAGCCCTTGAAGTTTCTTGCGGTTTCTAGCAGTCACCTTATAGTTTTAATGCAATGCAACGAGATAGTTTAAAGTCTTATCTATTCTCTGTGTTGTTGTATTCGCGGGTCGGAAGACACCGCCAAATACAGCATGTAACGGTACAGAATGAATGGTATCCGTCCGTTAGTAAGGAATGTGTGGGAGTAGCATTAAAATAAATATTAATGCGTAGCACCATTAATATAATAAGCATGAAAAAGGGAATAATAAACTAGTTCAGAATAATGGTCAGTGGTCTAGCGCTTTATCTTTAGTTTGAACTTCGCGGGGACTGCTCTGTGTGCTCCTTGCGACATAAGCGCCGTCTAGTGTGAGTTATTTACTTGAGCTTCGCATAAGGTTGCTAGTTTGACTTCTTTATTTTGAATTTCGCGGGGACTGCTCTGCGCGTCCCTTGCGACATAGGCGCCATCTAGCGGAAGTCATTTAGTTGCTAGGTTGACTAGGACTTTATTTTTATTTTGAATTTCGCGGGGCTTTGCGAGTCGGCAAAGTGGTTCACCTACGGGCGGACGCCATCTATGGTCGGAATACGGAACTTTTTTATAATTTCCCCAAAATATAGGATTATTGGCTTAAGTGGATGATTATTGAGAGGGAATTGTTAATAGAAGGCTACATTTAGATATTCAAAGATGAAATATTGGCTGTCGGACGAGATTTGGTTAGATTATGGAAAAATTTTAGAATTGCGCGGCGAAGGCGGCAATGAGCGCGCGAGAGGTTGAGAAAAAGATAGAAAGAGAGGTCGGATAATATCTCCACGTGGCACAACGCGAAGTTCGCGTATAACAAATAATGAGCGACGCGAAGGCGAGGCGCGTCGGGAAACAGCTAGCGATTGGTTGAAGGGAAGAAAAGCGGACTCGCGCGGAAAAATGTTGAGGGCGCATGGCGCGAAAGTTAAGATGCTTGGGAAAAGGGCGGAAAATTAGCGGGCATTCAATTTTGGGACGTCGGCGGTGCGGACCAATTTAAGAGTGCGGTACTACTCATACGGGAAAAATAGTGTCCGAGCTTTGATAGTGCGCTAAGTGATATTCGAGCTGCGATATTAATTAAGATTTGTGAAATTGAAAGTGATTAATAAAGTAAAACTATTGCGGTCGCAACTCGAATCCGTTAACGGAATGAAGTATTCCGGGGTACATCGGCGGAAACGCGTAACGGTGGCAACGAAAACCTATGTACCTTTCAACAGACTTCGGTCTGGATGATCTTTGATTGTATTTAATAAGATCGGCGTTTTATATCATTACGCTAAACAATACACTATCTTCGACGGAGTAATGGGGGAGAGACAGTTGTCTCCCTAGTGAAAGTTGAAGATAGGTCAGACACCATTTAGCTGGAGGTAGACCCGTATGACCCAGTCCAATTTCGAGTCTACCTCCGTACATACAGTGTAGTGATAGGAAAATAACACACTGAGTATACTGGCTCGACTGATAGAACATTTAGGAGTTAGTTGCTTTCAGGGGCAATGCGACTCTCACCACACATCACGAAGTTTGACTTCTTTATTTTGAATTTCGCGGGGACTGCTCTGCGCGTCCCTTGCGACATAGGCGCCATCTAGCGGAAGTCATTTAGTTGCTAGGTTGACTAGGACTTTATTTTTATTTTGAATTTCGCGGGGCTTTGCGAGTCGGCAAAGTGGTTCACCTACGGGCGGACGCCATCTATGGTCGGAATACGGAACTTTTTTATAATTTCCCCAAAATATAGGATTATTGGCTTAAGTGGATGATTATTGAGAGGGAATTGTTAATAGAAGGCTACATTTAGATATTCAAAGATGAAATATTGGCTGTCGGACGAGATTTGGTTAGATTATGGAAAAATTTTAGAATTGCGCGGCGAAGGCGGCAATGAGCGCGCGAGAGGTTGAGAAAAAGATAGAAAGAGAGGTCGGATAATATCTCCACGTGGCACAACGCGAAGTTCGCGTATAACAAATAATGAGCGACGCGAAGGCGAGGCGCGTCGGGAAACAGCTAGCGATTGGTTGAAGGGAAGAAAAGCGGACTCGCGCGGAAAAATGTTGAGGGCGCATGGCGCGAAAGTTAAGATGCTTGGGAAAAGGGCGGAAAATTAGCGGGCATTCAATTTTGGGACGTCGGCGGTGCGGACCAATTTAAGGGTGCGGTACTACTCATACGGGAAAAATAGTGTCCGAGCTTTGATAGTGCGCTAAGTGATATTCGAGCTGCGATATTAATTAAGATTTGTGAAATTGAAAGTGATTAATAAAGTAAAACTATTGCGGTCGCAACTCGAATCCGTTAACGGAATGAAGTATTCCGGGGTACATCGGCGGAAACGCGTAACGGTGGCAACGAAAACCTATGTACCTTTCAACAGACTTCGGTCTGGATGATCTTTGATTGTATTTAATAAGATCGGCGTTTTATATCATTACGCTACACAATACACTATCTTCGACGGAGTAATGGGGGAGAGACAGTTGTCTCCCTAGTGAAAGTTGAAGATAGGTCAGACACCATTTAGCTGGAGGTAGACCCGTATGACCCAGTCCAATTTCGAGTCTACCTCCGTACATACAGTGTAGTGATAGGAAAATAACACACTGAGTATACTGGCTCGACTGATAGAACATTTAGGAGTTAGTTGCTTTCAGGGGCAATGCGACTCTCACCACACATCACGAATTTAAGTTAAATGTGGCTTGGGCCTAGATTGCAAGGTACACAAAAGGGACTGTTAGTTCGACAAAATATAGGCATTTTCAAGTGAGGAAAGTTGTAGGAATCTATAGGTAGGCGGATATATATATGGTTAGTTATGGGAGGGCAAGGTATTTGCACGCAGTGCGTACATAGGATGGGTGCTTGAGCCGCGAGGCCAGGCCGGATTAATTCAGACTAATAAGGTAGGGATAATTAAGTTACGGCGCTAAATAAAATTATGATGAAGTGATGTGGGTCCTAGCTAGGCAAGTAATCTGTTACCGCAGGGCGATAAAATTCTAATTGTTTTCCTAAAGTTGTTACCAATTAATTATTCATTTTAAATAATTAACAGAAGTATGATAATATTGTACCATCATTACTTGGAATACCTAAAAGTCTAGACTGGTTTCCTATTACAAGAAAAATACTAAAAGTTATAGCAAATTAGCGTAGCCGTACTGTGATGTTTGATTTCTAATACTGAAATGACCAAACAGGCATTTTTTTAGCTTTCCCTGGGATGCGATACGATCCCATATTGCTACACTCTTCAAGGTATGGAAAGTTTACATCCGATACCTATTAGTAAAAATAAGCTGATACAAACTAAGCAACTAAAACCAGTTTAGAACCTAGGATAAGTCGTTGAAAGAAGACATTGTCAGCTATGAGCTTCTAATAATCTGAACCATAGAAATAATTGATTGATAACAACCTGCTAATTAGCCTGATAATGATCCACTAATACCATTTGAATTCACTTTAATGGTCAAAGACCTCTTAAGACATGTAAGTACTTATTTCTAATAATGTGAAACATAGAAATATTTGATGGTAACAATCTCAATCAATCAGATTAATACCTAGTACAGTCTAATTTATATCTATTAAAGTGAGTAAAAGATAACTTCTAAATGTAATTGATTCAATGATTAACAGGGATAATTAACTACCTAATTTACTACCTACTAAAAGTATACTGACTATGATTTAGTAGTCTATCAAATTAACCACTCAGTCTGAGAGACAGGGGGTGGAAGTTAATGGAAAAATAATTCACTTAAGTTCACTTCCTAAAAGTCAAGGATATTGAATAAATTAAACATCTTTCAATAAACTTGAGATGTACTTATACTTATAAGATCTGTATAATGAACACTAATAATAACCCAAAGTAATTTACTTCAAATGATAGTATTCTATTTAAGTTCACTTCCTAAAAGTCAAGGATATTGAATAAATTAAACATCTTTCAATAAACTTGAGATGTACATATACTTTATAAGATCTGTATAATGAACACTAAGAATAACCCAAAGTAATTTACTTCAAATGATAGTATTCTATTTAAGTTCACTTCCTAAAGTCAAGGATATTGAATGAATTAAACATCCTTTAATAAACTTAAGATGTGATAATCTGCCAATGCAGACAATCCAATGTAGTTATATTGGAACTTTATAAGACCAGTATAATAAATACTAAGAGTAAATAAAAGTAATTTTACCTGTATTAATAGCATTCTATTTTAGCCACCGCCTGAAGTAGCGTTTGAATAAATTATCCACCCTTATAGAACTGAATATTAACTTTCTAATAAGACAAGAGGACAGTAAGCTAATATTGTTATATTGTGATCTCCTATAATAGACACAATAATCAGAGGAATAAGTGTCCGGTAGAATGCTGACCTTCCACCTCTGTTCAATAAGTGAAATCATAAGACATAAGTTATTGCATTGAATAATTAAGTTCTTAATGTGAAAAGGATATTTGGATGATAGCAAGCCTGGAGATAAACTCTATTGATTTATGTGGAATAATAAGAATTTAAATTGCTAACACATACTCGTAGTTCATAATGTAAAATGAAATTAAATTTTGAGGAGAGATGTAAATTCTCAGTTTTTTTTTTTTTTTTTTCTTTATAGCAGAAGGAGGCAAACGAGCAAGCGGGTCACCTGATGGAAAGTAATCACCGCCGCCCATGGACACCCGCAAAACCAGAGGAATCGCAGGCGCGTTGCCGGCCTTTAAGGAAGGAATAGGCTCGTTTCTTGAAGATCCCTAAGTCGTAACGGTCCGGAAATACCGTTTTAAAGTTTAAAGTTTTAAAGAATTAAAGGCACAAGCTAATAATTAAAGTTAAATTCAATCTGGTCAGGGCTGATATAATACAATGAGCTGATCGGCATGCTAATAGCGGGGCGGGGCTATTAAATTACCAGAATCCTCTAATATGTCATATAAATTGCACCAGGCTTCTTATGTATCATGCTACTGATAATAAATAATAATACCTGCAAGCTAAGCTATCATCTGATTACCTTTGAGTGGTTACAAATCTTCCCCGCAGCTGCAGTGAAGGATTTAGGTCACAGTTCAGACAGAGTCATTGCTAGGCTACACATATCTATGTTATGATCTATAGACTGGTAAGTAATTAGGTCAGGAGAAAATAATTTAACACAGGGATAAGCCAATTACTAAACTTTCACGAAAGAGCTTGAGTTACTTAAATGCGGTTAACAACGGAGGGTTCACTAGACGATCTGGCCAAAATAGTAGTTATTATAATATTACATTGCTTGACTGAAATTCACTGCAAATAGAATTAAGCTATGCTAAGGTTTCATCATCATACAAACAATACGCACTAAACAAAAACTCCAGACACAACCATTAGATTGTAGATAAATTAGGTTAATTAGTTTTAAGAATTAGATAATAAGTTAAGTTAAGGTAAAAGCGGCGAGGATGTGTGTATGTATTATAAGGTAGCTAGGCATATAGGTGTGAAAGGCTTAGATTTAGGTATAAGCAGAGTAAAGAAGGTTAGGCGGGAGGTAGAAAGGAACTTACCGGGAGCAGGCTTGACGAGGTCGCTGGAACCGGGAGACGAGCTGACCACGGGCGGCGAGGTAGGTTGGTTTCCTGGCGCACAGTCACTACACTACACAATAGGCATTCAGGCGTTCTCTTCACTTTAGGTTCAGGAGTCACTTCCTTTTCGGTCAGGCTGTTGCGTGCGCGGTAGCTAGCTAGCTTGCCGAGTGCCGCCGGCGGCTCACGAAGCGAGCGGCCGCGGGTCGCGCAGCGGTAGCGCCGCGGCAGATAGGCGGACGAGGTCGTCAACAACCACTGAGTCAACATTTGAATGGGCGTCCCGGCTTTGGCGGGAACATCCTCCGGGGCCCAGGGTGGGCTTGTCCAATGGGAGCCTGGCGATCCGGAATACAGGCCTCCGAAGATGTCCATTCGCGGTGTCCAGGTCTAATACCCGCACGACGCCATCCTTCCCAGGCATGGTGCGAGCAATGCGCCCCAGTCTCCATTGGAGGGCAGGCAGGTTGTCCTCCTTGATGAGGACAAGCTCGCCAACTCGGGGAGGGGAGGATGGGGATAACCATTTGGAGCGGGTTTGGAGGGTATGAAGGTAGGTCTGGGTCCACAGCGTCCAGAAGTGCTGGGAAAGGGCCTGTACCATCTGGAATCGCCTACGTGTGGAGATCGGCCTATCTTCCACGGATAGTTCGGGAAGGGCCGTTAGTGGGCGGCCTATAAGGAAATGTCCGGCTGTAAGCGGCTCCAAAGTCTCAAGGATCAGACAAAAGTGGACAGAGAGGTCTAGAGTTAAGGACCGCTTCGATTCGAGCTAAAAGTGTGGAGAATTCCTCGAATGTGAGGTGTTGTTCGCCAATTACGCGATATAAAAGTTGCTTTGTTGATTTTATGTTGATCTCATGTAACGCACCGAACCATGGTCCCTAAAGGACGTTCAACAACCAAGTAATGTGCTGACCAGCGAGCTTGTGCGCAATCGTGTCATTATTCAAGGCAAGAAAGTTTTGTACTTCGATGAGCTGATTTCTAGCGCCTACATAATTTGTACCGCAGTCCGAGCGGATGAGAACCGGGGCACCGCGGCGTGCTATAAAACGCTGTAATGCCGCGAGAAACGCTTCCGTGCTGAGGTCCGAGACCGGTTCCAAATGAACCGCCTTAGTGGAGAGGCACACGAATATACAAAAGTACGCTTTTAAGAGTTTAACATTACGTAGGGTACTAGATTTAACGAGGAATGGGCCGGCAAAATCGGTCGTGACTTGACTAAATACTGGCTGAGGCGTAACTCTATCGGCTGGCAGGTCGGCCATGAAGGGCGCTTGCGGCTGGGCCCGGCATCGAAAGCATCTAATGCATTTAAAGACTCGGTGTCTAATAATACGGCGCGCAGACAATATCCAAAATTGTTGGCGTAGGATTGCGTGTAAGGTGTCAGCGCCAGGGTGGCAGTGTATTTTGTGGTAGTGGTCAATGATGAGGTCTACAAGTGGGCCAGAGCTGGGAAGTATGAGCGGATGCTGCGCGTCATATCGGATAGACGCATGGGACAGTCGTCCACCAACTCTAAAGAGCTCATCTTTAATGAGAGGTGACAGCCGCTGGAGTCTGACGGAGCAGATTTTGCCAGTTTGAAGGTGGTGGATGTCCTCTGCAAACTCATTGTGCTGAAACACTGCGCACCCAGTAAAGTAGGGCCTCTCTTCGTTCACTGACGTACAAGGGGCCTGAGCGTCGCGAATCTGAGTGGTGTTTGCAGTTGTGCAGAAAGCGTTTTAGACAAGCTGTCACTCCGACGAGCTTGTCTAGTGAACTGAACCGAGTGAGCAGGTCAAAGTCAAGACCGGGCACTGTGACCAGTGACGGGACGTGTTTGGGCTTAAGGCCGGGCAGGGCGTGATGGCCCAGAGCTAAGGGCATCGCAGGCCAAGACTCACAAGGCTGTCCAAGCCACGTGGGAGACCACCATAGGTCGTGGGCTGACAGGGATTGCGCAGACATCCCTCTGCTTGCGCAATCTGCCGGGTTGAGCTCGGAAGGTACGTGTCGCCAGGTACATTCTGGTGAGCCTGAGCTGATTTTGACTACCCTGTTGAGACGGTGAGGCGGTGTATTGAGCCAGGCCAGGACTATCGTACTGTCTGACCAACATATGTGTTGTTGTATACTGATATGGGCCGATAACTGAACTGACACACGGATCATGAGCTGGGAGAGTAGAGTGGCGGCCGACAACTCTAACTTGGGGATTGTGAGGCGATTCTTGATTGGTGCGACTCGCGACTTGGCGACAATCCAGTGTACCAAAGTATCTCCGGAGGCATCCAGCTCATGGAGGTAAACAACGGCGGCAAACCCGGCTTCAGAGGCATCTGCAAACCCTTGAAGCGAGTATGCAGCTGAGCCTTTGTTTGCACAAATGTGCCGAGGGAAGCGAATGCTAGACAACAGCGGCAGATCCTCTGAGATGTGGTGCCACTCCGTTTGTACTTCAGAGGGAGTGGGCTCATCCCATTCCAGCTTCAGTAGCCACAATTGCTGAAGCAGCAGCTTTGCGCGGAAGATAACGGGAGAAACCCAGCCGTTTGGGTCATAAAGTGAGGCTACGGTGCTTAAAATAGACCGCTTTGTGACATGTGTGATGTGGGGCAGAGAGATGCGGTAGGTGAACTCGTCTGACTGAGGGCTCCACTGTATACCCAAGACCTTAATGGACGTGGACTCTGGGTTCATGTCGAAGTCCTTGGGCATGTCGCATTGGTTGTCGGGAAATCTCTCGAGCAGCTTAGGCGAGTTAGATGTCCACTTACTGAGCTGAAAGCCGCCTAGGTCTAGCAGACTTATCAACTCGTCCTGGAGTGCTTGGGCGGATTCAACTGTGTCATGACCACACAAGATGTCATCAACGAAGATAGACTTGCGAAGAACCTGAGCAGCTCCAGGGTAGCGATGGCCTTCATCATCAGCTAGCTGAAGCAGAGTGCGGATTGCATGGTATGGGCTTGATCTTAAGCCGTAGGTGACTGTATTGAGGGCGTAGGTGAGCAGAGGGTGATCTGGTGAGGACCGCCATAGTATCAGCTGATACCGTCTCTGGTCTGGGGCAACCAGCACATTTCTGAACATCCTCTGGATGTCAGTGCTGAAAACGACTGGATGCGTTCTGAAGGACATGATGATGTCCACAATGTCCTGTTGAAGGGCGGGGCCTGTGTGTAGGCATTCATTTATGCTGACACCATTGGAGCTTTTGCAGCTACCATCAAAAACAATGCGCAGCTTGTCCGACCCTGACTTAAATACGCCATGGTGAGGGATGTAGAAGTGAGGTTTATGGGCGAATGTATTTGGGTGACAGGGAGCCATGTGCCCTAAGTCGATGTATTCGGCCATAAAGTCGACGTATTTAGAACGCAGCGACGGGTTCGCCATTAGCTTCTTCTCAATATTGAGGAATCTGCGTAATGCGATAGGGTGAGTTTTACCTAGTTGAGGGGCGTCCTTTAGAAAGGGCAGAGCGACCGTATATCTGCCTGAGGGATCGCGTGTAGTGGTAGAGTGGAAGATTTCCTCGCATTGTTTCTCCAGGGGATCATTATGAGTGTGAGATTGAGGAAGGGGCTCCTCAGACTCCCAGAACCTTTCCAGACTCTGACGTATGTCCTGGGCTGATTCAGCTGAGTCTGTTTGTGAGCTAACGACGTGAGCTGAGTTAACCTGCTGCGCCGGCTGCGCATACAAGTCCTCAATGGGTCCTATCAACGCGAAGTCGAAAATCGTGCCGAAGGCTATGGGCTTGCCCGGGCCCAACGAGACCTTACTCCCGTCCAACACCTGGCCAAGAACGTCCGACCCCAATAAGAGGTCGATCGGGGCTGGTGTGTGGTAAAGCTGGTCAGCCAATGGCACGGGTGGCTGGCCTAGTACGTGGGAAATCTTTGGTACCTTCTCTAAGGGAAGGTAGCCAATGACGTTTTTTAAAATGTGAGCTGTGGCAGTGGTTGTAGAAGTATCATTGTGAGTAGGTCGGCATACTATTGTTATTGCCGCCTTTGACTCATGTTTGTGCTGATTCCCAACTCCTGTAATTTTTAAAGAAGTGGGTTTTGATGGCAGGTTCAAAAGTCGTGCCATGCGTGACGTTATTAATGTCAGCATACTGCCACAGTCCAATAAAGCTCTGGCTGTGTGAAGATGGCCATGTACGTCCGCGACTCTTAGTGAGACGGTTGGCAACAAAATGGGTGTGCCAGTGGGCACAGAAGGTGAGTGAGCTGATTGAGTATCAGCTGAAATTGTATGAGCTGAGTATGTATCACCTGTGTGGGAATGGGTTGACTGGGCATGGGCTAATGGGACATGGGCTAAATGGGCATGGTCTGAATGGGCATGGTCTTGTTCTGCCTCTTCGCTAGGGTGCTCCGTGATAGTTGGGAGTCATAATTGCTGGCGGCGTTCGCTGGGCCTACCTGGCGAACCGGACCTGGGCGGGCTGGCTCTGTGAGCAGAGCTGGGTTGCACCTGTTTAGCATGTGCGGGTTCGTGCCGCCTGCTGTTTCTGGGACGCTCCCTCGAGTGCTCTCTTAGCTGTGGTGGGGGTATATGTACAGACGAATGAGCTGAGTGCGTTGGGTCGTCTGGTCGATGTAGGGACGTGTGGTGGTTGGAGCTCCCACAGTCCTTGCATGCCCCCCTTGACCTGCACTCGCTCTCGTAGTGAGGGCCGAGACAACGCTGGCAGCGCTCGCGTGCCTGTGCAAAGTTCCAACGGCCCTGCGTTGGCTGGGCATTGTACCATCTGCACGTCATGAGCCTATGTCCCCTAGTGGCACAAGAGGGACAGTAGGACGTCGAGCGTGAGGAAGAGGACGAGGAAGATGATGAGGAGCAGCTTTGCTGGAAGGCCGAGTAGACGGGGAAGGGCTGACTGCGAGCCGGGGAGGTGGATGGGCGGTGACGCATTTGCTGCGCTGGGCGGAACGGTTGGTGAGTAGGCTGATCATAGGCGCGGTGAGGCGATGGAGCTGAGGAACGGCCACGGTAATGGTCGGGTTGTTGCTGAGCCATCTGAGCATAAGTGCGATGGGGCAACTGAGGAGGCGCGCGGCTACGAGAAGGGCCGGGCTGGGGCTGAATGGGTTGAGCCATGGCTATGTTGGAGAACTCTGTCTCCACACAGCGCGCGTGCTCCTCGAGGTAGGAGATAAGGTCCCATAACGTGGGCAGGGTGTTATTAGACCCGTGCCTGCGTTCAAATAGCGTGCAGAGCTCGCCCTTGAGCTTCCGCACCACTATTGACACAAACACGTAATCGTCTCCTATGTGCAAATCTAAATTGTTGAGGGCACACTGAGCCGATATGAGCGGCGTGAGGAACAGTGTGCGGATGTTCGAGCGCGTATGGATGCTTGGCAGCCCTAGGATGATGTCCACAAAACTATCAATGAGAACCCGGCGGTTCTCGTACCGCTTGGTGAGGATGTCCATGGCCACGGCAAAATTTTCATTGGTGACCTTTAGGTGGGACACCATGCTTAATGCCTCACCGCTGAGGCTTGAGAAGAGATAGTGGAGCTTGACTGCTTCCGACAAGGTCGCCATGTCGTCAGTCAAACTCCTGAATAGTGCAATAAAGGAGGGCCAGTCCTCCACTTTTGAGCTGAACCTGGGCAGCGCTATCTTGGGGAGGACGGCTGTAGGCGTATTGACGCCGAAACTGGGCTGAGCGCTATGGGTTGGGGATGACGTGGAAGAGGGTGAGATTTCCTCCCTAGCCATAAGTATCCCCAGGTACGCCCCGGAGGCCTTTGTGTGGTTCTCAGTGTATGTCCTCTCAACCCCCTCGTCCAAGTTCTCCTCGTCGAGAATGCTGTAGTACACTGAGTCCAGCTTGTCCTTCACGCCCTGTATCTGTGCGAAACGCACGTTGAATTCCTTTCTGGAATGTTTGGTGTCGCCAACAATGATCCTTGATCCCACCTCTAGGAGCTGGTGTATAGCTTTGACGGCCTCCCTAAATATGGCGGCTTGTGACTTGGTCGGCATCGCGATGAATGAAAGGAGACAAAAAACTAATAAAAAAAATAAAAAAAAATAAAACAAATTTAAAGGCAGTAAAAAGGACAACACCCTGTATATATTCTATAGTTGGGCTGGACGTATTTGTTTACTAATGTAATGGCAAATGGGCCAAAATTAACGCAACAATAAAGAAAGCAAAACTAAGTTGGGATGCCTTGTATATGGCCCACGGGTAGGCAAACGCATGTGTATGTGTATGTCTGTGTTTATTGAACGCGCGTACGTAATATTAGCCGACCGCAAAACAAAAAACAAACAAAACAACAAAAAAAATTCACGTTATCCGTAGCCCACTATTGGGCAAGGCGCTCACAGTCGGGCAGACCTGTAGCGGACACTAGCGCGAAGAATGAGTCGGTCGCAAAAAAAATAAAAATAAACGAATAATAAAAACTTAATTAAAAAAATTGGGACACTCTGTCTGTGTCCCGCAAGTGGGCAAACGTGTGTAGAAGCGAAGGCGACGCACGCAAATAGCCGTAAGCGATATTAAAAAAATTGATGAAACACACTAAGCTCATGTGGTGAGCACGCACAAAAAATGAGCCGATTGCAAAGGCAAAAATTAAAAACAAAAAAATATATAAAATTAACACGAGCGAAAAAATAAAGCACGCTACTTGGCACGCGTGGTGAGCATGCACGAGATCTAAGCCGATTTAACACGACACGAACATAAAAAATTCATTAAAAAATAAAACGGGAAACCATCTCTCGTTATAATACCATACGTAACGTAATAATTTAACTACTAAGTTACCGAACAATGTATCATTAGACAACGATCGTATAGGTCCCTACACATAGATCTGTGATCAGACAATCGGATGCATACACGAGATCAATATCAAAACAACATGCAGAAATAATTGCGTTAAAATAATCTTGTATATAGCGTAGTCGCAATCCTCACAAATGATTCACGACTACCTGACGAAATTTTTATTGGGGCAGGGTAAAGTTACGTGAACAAATGAATTTAGAAATGATGGCACGAATTAGATATAAGATTTAGAAATAGAATAAGAATATGGGCGGAAATAATTATCTTTAGCGGACTGTATTAAAATTGAAAATTAAAAGAAAGTTAGGTTCTGGTAACGGGAAGGTCGCCGGTATTTAATATTATAATATTACCGGTTCGAAGATGACCAAAATGTATTCGCGGGTCAGAAGACACCGCCAAATACAGCAGAGTAAAGAAGGTTAGGCGGGAGGTAGAAAGGAACTTACCGGGAGCAGGCTTGACGAGGTCGCTGGAACCGGGAGACGAGCTGACCACGGGCGGCGAGGTAGGTTGGTTTCCTGGCGCACAGTCACTACACTACACAATAGGCATTCAGGCGTTCTCTTCACTTTAGGTTCAGGAGTCACTTCCTTTTCGGTCAGGCTGTTGCGTGCGCGGTAACTAGCTAGCTTGCCGAGTGCCACCGGCGGCTCACGAAGCGAGCGGCCGCGGGTCGCGCAGCGGTGGCGCCGCGGCAGATAGGCGGACGCGGTCGTCAACAACCGCTGAGTCAACATTTGAATGGGCGTCCCGGCTTTGGCGGGAACAGTTGTATTACATCTCCAATCTCCAAAATGGCCAATTTTGGCGTTATGGATCTCAGAAACAAAAATACATTAAAAATTTTGACTTAATGAATAGTGTAGACTAGCTATTGGAACAGTGAACAGCGGCTTCACCTATTGTAAATTTTGCTTAACTTTTTAATTAAACCCAAAATTGCAGAGAAAGATTTTCATAAAATGCTCGCAGGCACTTTTTTTAAGCACCTAGATTGAACTACTGATCTGAACAAATGAAATAAAAAAAATAGAATGTTATCTCTTCTAAAGTCGTATAGTGCGTAGCGGCCTCGGAATTTTTAGATATCATTGATTTTATATAGAAAAAAATCTTATTCTAAAACAAAAAACTTAAAAATCACTTTAAGTTAACTGTGAATTTCTCCTATCTAAGTACGCTAACATTATTGAGCAAAATGTATACCAGAATTATCGTTACTTTATGATCAATAAAGATTTTATAATTAATTTATTTTTCTATTTCGATAAATACAACTGCAAAAATACTTCAAAATGCGATGCACCGGCAATCCGAACTCAGCTTATCCTCGCAGAGTGGACATTTGTAAAATATTAAGCATGATTTTATTATCCTATTTCGATAAAAACGATAAATACAACTGTAAAATTACAAAAAAATGCGAAAATGGGCATTTTACGCAAAAATCACAGTCGAGATGTAATAGGCATCTTTAGGAACGCGGAACGCTTAACCGCGTGACCGCTCTCTGTCTGATGGAACCCTTAGAGAAGTCTTACTTTAATCTTACTATGCAACTTACCATATGATTTTTTTTTTAAATTAATACTGTTTTAAAAGTTGTTGTAAAGTCCCTGTTCATAAACTATATACACGCTTTCCCAATGTGGGTTAAATGAAATGAGCTTTATTTACTTACTGGTAATAGATATTAACAATTGCCTATAATAACAACAACCGGGACCAACGACTTAACATGCCTTCCGTGCTTTAACAGGCTAGCACAAGACCGAGGTGAATGGCAGAAGCAGAGATTGAAGAGGCTGGAAAAAATTAAAATTAATTAATTAAAGTAAATTTGTTTACGCTCACACCAAGATGACGAATTCTTTAGAAACTCGTTAGTATGGTAAGATAACGGATAAATATACATAAACATAGAAAAAACACCCAGACCCGAAATCAATTCGAAAAAACAGTTTTTCTCTAAATTTACCCGACCGGGAATTGAACCCGGGACCTCAGAGATGGCGCGACGCCAGACCCGGCGTGCTAACCACTCGACCTTAGTACATTTTTATAATGGAAGTATAAAGTAACGATTTTAATGTAAGATTAGATACATTTTATTGATTGAAACCAAATAGAATGTCATTGATTGAACCTGAAAAGACAGGTACTATCATTTTAATTATGTCTAAGTGACTGTAAGTACACAGTCCAAATCCTTTTTTTTACGATAAACGAACGATACGACAAACAAGCTAGCTTTCCTTAAATTATTTTTTCCACTCCACACTCGATGCCTAAAGCCAAAATGTAATAACGTGCGCCATTTTTAGATGTTTTTTCCATACAAATAACGAGTCAAAATTGAATTCGAGCGAATGTTTGCACAAACTCATTTTAAAATCCATTTCCTTTGTATAAGCATTGAAAGTCTAACTGGGTAACAGTCCGAGCGGCAACTTAATGTGCGCACATAAGAAGTATTATTTTCGTAAATGGTGCAGAACTGAAGAAAAAAATGTGGAATACTTTCGAAGTAATGTAAACAAATTTGGAAACATAACCATTATTTATTCTGTGACAAAACTAACTTCTGTCCGCGACATAACCAGCGTTAAATTGGATAGGATAGAAAACTTTTTATTTCCTATTAGTTTACTTCATCAACAGTTTGATGCGTCCCACACACTGGGAAAAGCACTTGAAGAGATTGGGTTATAACCCCACCCTGGCCCAATGCGGGTGGCATTCCCACCTGGGCACACCCCCCCCCCCCAGGGGGTGCCGACACATCCAGTGTCGGAGAATCCCCCCCTGAGCGTTCTCGCTCAGGCTGCCCTACGTATTCTGGGGAAGGCAAAAGTTCGCTCGTGTCAAGGCATGCTGCAGGCAGAAGAAAGGCGAGACAATTGGCACCCCCTCCTACGCTTCGCGTGGACTTCTGCAACATCAGGGGAATCCACTTTAACTTGAGCGCCGTCCATTACCACCTCGAGACGGAGAAACCGGCCTTGCTCTTCCTCACCGAGACGCAGATATCCCCCCCTCCTGACATCTCTTACTTGCGCTACCCGGGATACAACCTGGAACACTCATTTGTGCCACGAGCCGGTGTTTGTGCCTATGTCAGGGAGGATATGTGCGTCCGTCGCCTTGGCAATCTTGAAGATAGGGACCTCTCCATCTTATGGCTACACGTCGACTGCGGACGTCATCATCGCGTCTACGCGTGCCTGTATAGGTCCCACAGCGGTAACAACGGAACTGACCAACTTATCGAGACCGTCCAAACAGCGACAGACTCCCTTCTCCAATGGATCCCCTCGACCGAGATTGTGGTATTGGGAGACTTCAATGCCCACCACGTCGAATGACTTGGTTCACGCACAACTGACCACGCGGGTAGAGCCGTTCATGACTTCGCTTTGGCCTACAGTCTGTCCCAATTGGTAACAGAGCCAACACGGGTTCCAGATGTGGAGGGCCATGCACTTTCTTTATTGGACCTTCTGCTGACCTCGCACCCAGACGGCTATCAAGTTTCTGTTGATGCACCACTAGGCTCATCAGACCATTGTCTGATCCGCAGCACTGTGCCTCTCACAGAAACTTCAAAACCGCAACCAGCGGCTAGCCGTCGAGTCTGGCATTATAGGTCGGCGGACTAGGATGGGATGCGAAGTTTCTTTGCGCCCTACCCGTGGTGGCGAGTTTGCTTCTCGCTGGATGATCCTGATGTCGCCGCTAACTCTGTCGTTGATGTGATACTGCAGGGAATGGAACTTTTCATTCCAAACTCTGTGGTTCCCATTGGCGGCAAGTCCCAGCCATGGTTTGGTCGTTGCTGCAAAATGGCGTCTCGCCAAAAGCGTCAACATTACCAAGCCTGGGCTAATGCGGAGTCATCAAAGGATCCAAACACCAGTGCGCTCAAAAAGAAGTACAACTTTGCCGCCAGGTCTTTTAAGAAGGACATTGTCAAGGCGAAGTCATCATTCATAGGTAGAATCGGCGAGAGGCTAGTGCGTCTTCCTTCGGGGACGCGTGCGTTCTGGTCTCTCGCCAAAGCTATCTTAGGGAATTTTTGTAAGCCGTCCCTACCACCATTGCACAAGACAGATGACTGCTAAGCCTACACTGCAAAGGAGAAAGCTGATCTCTTGGGTTCTCTTTTCGCATCAAACTCGACCTTGGACGACGGGGAAAACTCTCCACCAACTATACCGTATTGCGCTTGTACAATGCCAAATGTTCAGTTCCTGCAAAGGTCAGTTCGTAAGGCTCTTTTTTCCCTTGATATCCATAAGTCGAGTGGGCCTGATGCAGTTCCACCCATTGTGCTTCGGACGTGTGCTCCTGAATTGGCACCAGTTCTAACGCGCCTTTTCCGGCTCTCTTACACTACTGGCGTCGTCCCGAGCTCTTGGAAGACAGCCCTTGTCCACCCGATCCCAAAAAAAGGCAATCGCTCAGATCCGTCCAACTACAGGCCAATAGCTATTACCTCTTTACTCTCCAAAGTAATGGAGTCCATTATAAACCGCCAGCTCTTGGGGTACCTAGAAGAGAACCAGCTACTAAGTGATTGCCAGTATGGTTTTCGTCGCGGTCGTTCGGCTGGTGATCTTTTAGTGTACCTTACTCACCGATGGGCGGAGGCAGTCGAGAGTAAAGGGGGCCTCCCCTTAGTTAGCAGTTAGCTTGGACGTAGCGAAAGCCTTTGACAAGGTATGGCACAGGGCTCTTCTTTCTAAACTTCCATCATACGGGCTACCTGAGAAATAGTGTTCATGGGTTGCCAGCTTACTTACTGGGCGTAGCATCAGAGTCGCAGTCGACGGTTCGTGCTCCGACATGGAGCCCGTGAATGCTGGAGTCCCGCAGGGGTGTGTGTTGTCCCCTACTCTGTTTTTTCTGCATATCAATGACATGTTGCATAACAACAGCATTCATTGCTATGCAGACGATAGTAATGGGGATACGCTCTACACCGTGCGAGCTAATATTTCTCTGGAAAGGGTCATCGAGAGCCGGAATAAACTTGTGACTGACACCGAGAACATGTTAAGTCATGTCTCGAATTGGGGCCGACATAACCTAGTCCACTTTAACCCCTCAAAAACACAAGTTTGCGCATTTACTGCGAAAAAAACATCCCTTCGTCGTACCTCTAAACTTTGAGGGAGCTCCCCTTAATACCAATCCGACTATTGGAATCCTTGGCGTCGATATTTCGAGTGACGTTCAGTTTCGTGGTCATTTGGAAGGTAAAGCTAAATTAGCTTCGAAAAAACTTGGTGTGCTTAATAGAGCGGGTCAGTATTTCACGCCGGCCCACCGATTACAACTGTATAAAGCACAGGTCAGGCCGCATATGGAATACTGCAACCATCTTTGGGCTGGAGCACCCCAATACCAACTCCTTCCATTTGACCGCATCCAACGCAGAGTTGCTTGAATTATCGCTTGCTCGTTTGCCTCTTTCTGCTATAAAAAAAAAATTAAAATAGTTAATTTTAAAAATTATTAAAGATATTTTTAATTTATTTATTTAATCATAACATCTTAAACAATTTTACAATGTGTTTGTTATCTTTCGCCAAACTACAAAAGCAGTTTGTTGGCAATTCGCGAGCCTTCTTGCTGGTTAAATAGTTTTTTTTTTATTGTACGACGGGTAAGCCTCCTGCCACAGAATAAATAATAGTACTACGGCTCTGCTTTCATCTCAACTGATGGTAAGTAACGATAAGGCCGAAGGTAGAAGCGCGCTTCACCCGGAATCCTCAAATATTGAGGAACTGGCCATCTTATTTACTTTTTACTAAACTGTCGGAACACAACAATGCTATAAACATCGTTGTTATGGCGACAGACTTAGATAAGATGGTGGTAGCTAGCCAGGCGGACTTAACAGCTCTACCACCAACTAAACTAAGCACACAAAGATGTACCCCACGCTGGGAATCGAACCCGGTACCTCTGCGCCTGAGACTGGTGTCTTAGCCATTAGACCACAGAGGCGGTTAAAAATTGAACTGAAGTTCTAATAAAAGTACCATCCGAAATTACTGTAATCTCTCATAATTCTTTCTTACATTATCCTTGGGGTACCAAGTGCATTGCGCTTCCAAGTTTAGCCTTATCACATACCAAAAAAGCTGAAAGAGTATCTGCATTAGTAGAATAAAAAGAAATCCATCAACTATTTTTGATATGTAAAAACAAGTTTTAACGCAAAGGAAAAACAAACGTATAAACAAAATTCACGCGAACACTGCACAGACATTGAAATGAAACACATTTTACAGTTTTTTCTGATACCAACTAACAACCAACTCAAGTGTTTAATTAACACGGCTACTTACTTGCTAGTGGTTTCATAAAAAATATATTAACCCGTTTGCCATTAAAAGTTCTATTTAATTCTAACTGAAGTGGCCTAAATGAAGCAATTTAAGATAGAGCTGGAATAGAGCGAAAACAGTTTCTTTTTCGTTTCGTGCTGTCTAAAATTATTTTATAACTTATAAAATAATTTATAAGTTATTTTTTCATTTACTTAAACTTTATGACTGTTATTCTGAATTTTCTGTTTCAACAATATTCTGAATGAATAACATTATTGTTACTAACACGATAATCACAGACAGCTATTATTTTATCTATTTAGTACAAAATCAATTGCCGAAATGTTTGTACGCGCATAATTTCAGAACGGCTACTCCTATTTGGCTAAACCTTTTTTTGTTGTATTTGTAATTGCCAGGACAACGCGTATAAAAGATTTTTTTTGGAAATCGTCACAGAGTACGGTGTCCACGCGGACGTAGTCGCGTCGAGCCGCTAGTTGATAGATAAGAATAAGCCGCCTCTGTGGTCTAGTGGCTAAGCCACCGGTCTCATACCCAGAGGTCCCGGGTTCGATTCCCAGCGGGGGGTACATCTTTGTGTGCTCGGTTTGATTGGTGGTAAGGCTGTTAAGTCCGCCTGGCTAGCTACCACCATCTTATCTAAGTCTGTCGCCATAACAACGATGTTTATAGCATTGTTGTGTTCCGACAGTTTGAGATAAGATAGCCAGTTCCTCAGTGGTTGAGGATTCCGGGTGAAGCGCGCTTCCACCTTCCGGCCTTATCGTCACTTAACATCAGGTGAGATGAAAGCCAAGCGCTTACCTGTTGGAGAATAAAAAAAAATAACCGAAGACATTAAAAGCGCAACCACTTGCGGTCTCTTCGGTCGGATCGGTCTTATTTATGTTAAGTAGTTTCAGTGGGTAGTAGTTAAAACCTACTTACCCGCATCACCTTAGTGGGTTATTTATGACGCATTGTTATTTTTGTGCTTTGTGGTAAAGATGGAACAAATCATCGATAGCAGTGAAAAATCATATGATTTAGTTTTTCATATGACATAACTGCTATTGTCATTCGCAATCGCAGCGATTGTGATTTCTCACTAGAGCGTGCGTGAATGCAATGCGTCGCAGTCGCAGTCGCAGTCGCAGTCGCAGTCGCAGTTTAAAATGAAAATGACATTTCACCTGTGCGGGCGGGCGGTCGTCCTCGTCAGTCATAAGCACGTGCGCGTTGTTGTGTGACATATATTCATGTCCTGTTACATCTTATTCATTATTCAATTACCATGTCATTTCATTTCAATATTTGCAATGATAAATAGTAGGAAAATCACTCTCAATGAAAAATAGCAGGTGAAATCACTGTAATAAAAAAAAATCATATGATCATAATATGATAATGATTTCTAAATAGCAATCATTTCCATCCCTACTTTGTGGTGACGGAGCTGTGTGGTGGCGGTTCATTGATAGAATACTATTGACCCATCTCTTTCCTTGTTTGTTAAAAGGCGACTAACGGACTAAAGACTACACAATCCAACAGCATAGAGCGGCGATGGGCTTACCACTTTTACGCTGAGCACATGTGTCTTCCCTACACGACTAAAGGTAGATTCGACCAAAGTGGAATAAGGTCTTATACCTAGATTAAGCGCCGAATTTGTATAGACTAATCTCGGAGTAAGTCTTATTCCAGTTTGGTCGAATCCACCCTTAGTCTCTGACTAAACCTTCAGTAATAAATTCGTGAGGATATTATTATGTATGTGTGTTTTATTTATGTGTAATTAGGTATTAAAATAAAAGAAAGATTTAATATCCATCGCATGTAGCGCCTTTGTTTAGCAGACGGGGTTTAGTAACACATACTGAAATATTTACTAAATAATGAATACGACAGTGATAAAGATATAACTAAGAGACTCTTCTCGAATTATTATTATTATTAATATTTTAATTCATATTTAATCAAGTCTACAATAGTTACGAGATTGAAATAGTTGGGGAAGCCGGGGCCGGACGGCGCTTCCCGGGTTGTATTAGGGTACCGGGGGCGCCGTGTAGCGCGTCTGAAGGAAGGTGTCGGTTCTTTTACCGGGTCGGGCCCGTATGTCCTTACTCACCCGTTTCACCCGGTGGGGACATATGGGTTCCAGCCCCGGACAGTGCATGGGGTGTCTCACGTTCCTCTCGAGGCCTCATGCCAGTGCAGAGAAGCATTTTCTCCGACTAAAACAAAGAAAAAAAAAAGGTATGTGAAAAGAGTCAATATTTTCCCTTGAAGATTAACGCTTTAAGCATTCATAAACACACTCACATACACACCATTAACTTAGAAAACACCCCCGTCCCAAGACTATTGTAATATGTTTTCTACACTTAGTTTCTTTTTTGTCCCGTCCACCGGGCCGGGCCATGCCGGGACATGGACGGTACACTGTGTTATATGTACCTACTGCTTCATACAAAATGTATGCAACGTCTCAAATCAGTGCCCCGTCCGGGCCACGCACACGGCACGCCCCGTGCACGGCCCGATCTAATATATATATTTTTTTTTATAGAAGAGGGAGGCAAACGAGCAGGCGGGTCACCTGATGGAGAGTAATCACCGCCGCCCATGGACACTCGCAAAACCACAGAAATCGCAGACGCGTTGCCAGCCTTTAAGGGAGCAATAGGTATAAGGAAGGAATAGGAATTGGGAGGAGGGAGGGGGGGAGGGGCCTCCGGAACCCTCACTGGTCGGACGAAACACAACAGCACCAAGTGCTATTATTTCACGCTGAATGTTCGTGAGAGGGTGGTATTACGCCGGGCGAGCCGGCCCAATGCGTGCTGCAACGCAGCGTATCTCTACCACTCAGTCAGTGTCACTCATTTAGCACCACCCAGGGATCACGTGTAGGGTCTCAAGGGTAAACCTACGGACGCGAGCAACTTTAACCCCCAAAAATATAATTCATTCCTTAGTCCCGGTTTGGTGGTTTGTTTTCTATGTAAGTATAATATGTATTCGTTATGTAATTTAACCAAGAAACAAAATCTTGTTTTTTGGTCTTTAGGAGAAGCTTAACTTGCGCTAGATAATTGATGTGAGAGTGAAAGTGGTAAAGTTATTCTTAACCCCACAGGGAGTCGAACCCGGCACCTCAGAGATGGCGCCAAAACCAGCGGCATGAGGATTATCACTAGATTACGGAGGTAATTAAATGGAAGATGTAGGATATACGATCTATCTATCTTATCCTATGGTGTAATAGGATCCTGTATCCTACATCAACCGTCCTATGTTACGATTGGATATAAAATAAAGGATAAATATTACAAAATGGCCGCCTTGCCTACCCGACCAGCCGGCGTTAGGAATTTCACTGCCGGCTTAAGACAATCGGCTTTCATCGAACGACATCGGAGCTAGCTTTCGAGCGGACCAAAGTCCGAGACATAACAGTGGTTCTATAGTTGTCAAGCATATAGGGAGAGTGTGTCAATACGAATTACTTACTTACTGCCTTACTATGCGTTACTGATTTACAACATTGGAGCTGAGTGGAGGCGGTTATTTTTTTAAATAATAGTACCATCTCTTCTTTTGGGTGTCGTAAAAGGCGACAACCGGTCTAATAAATAAATAATAAATAAATTCTTTATTTGCATAAAAACATTGTATACATTGGTGGTAATAAAAAAAAAATCAATAGCACAATCATGTTTTACCGAAATAAAATGGCACGCAAATATTCATATTTATACATAATTCATTGCAATTTACTTAACTATATAGAGTATAATACTCAATTCATTCCAAATAAATAATAATTCTATTCTTTTCTATCATAATCATTATTACATCAAGCATCAATTTTACTTATACAACTAATTCTTAATATTAAAAAATTCATTTAGATTGTAAATTGTATGTGACAGTAACCAGTTGCGCAAGGCTTTCTTAAATGAATATATGTTTAAAGATTTAAAGTTGTTAGGTACATTGTTATAAATCTTGGAACACATGGTTAAACAGCTTTTGCTATATTGCATTGTTTTAGGAGTGTCACTTAGTACTAATCTGTTCGGATTTCTACGGTTTCTAGGATAAATTTGACAGGCTTTCTTAAAGAGGCTACCATTTTGCTGCACAAATACACATATTTCGTAAATATATAAAGATGTCAAAGTAAGTAAGCCAAGTCTTGCAAACAATGGACGGCAAGATGTGAGCGGAGGAACACCGCATATTGCTCTTACACATTTTTTCTGGGCAATAAAAGCTCTATTGATATGAGTACCATTACCCCACATTACTAGCCCATAGCGCAGTATGGATCCTACATAAGCATGATAGGTTGTAATGGCAGTTTTAACATTCGTTACAGTCCTAACCTGTTTTAGGGCATATACAAATTTATTGATTCTGTTACAGACATTATCTATGTGTGTTTTCCAATTTGTCTGCTGATCTATAGTCAGTCCAAGAAATTTAGTATATTTTACTTCGTCGATTTTAGTATTTTTATAATGAATGTGTAATTGTTTAGGTTTAGCATTTCTTTGATTATTAAATTGTATATAATTAGTTTTAATTAAATTAATTTTAAGATTGTGCATGTCAAGCCATTTTATTAATTTGTTAATAGTATTATTTATATCATTTTCATGATCAATTATTGAATTATTATTATATTTATCGGATGTCACTACAATTGAGATGTCATCTGCAAACATAATGCATTTATGACTTGTTATGTTAGTGATCTCATTAATATATAAGAGAAATAATATTGGACCTAGCACGCTTCCCTGTGGTACACCGTATTCATTGGTTTTAAACTCTGACGAGTACGGTATAACTTCCCTATTTCTGTTTAACTTGTTTATAACGACAGATTGTTGCCTGTTGCTCAGATAGGATTTAATCCATTCATAAGCCGGTCCCCTAATACCAACTGATTCTATTTTTTGTAACAGCAATTTATGTGAAACGCAATCAAATGCCTTGGACAGATCAATAAATAAAGCAGTTGTTAAGTTTTTGGCATTGACATTTGATATTATCTTCCCAACTAGTTCATGCACAGCCAACGTCGTGGATTTGTTCTTTTGGAAGCCATATTGGTCTTTATCTAGTACATGAAATTTGTTACAAAAGTCAATAAGTCTCTTGTACATGCATTTTTCAACCACTTTTGAAAATATCGATAGCAGTGCAATAGGACGATAACTATCCAAATCCTCGGTGTTACCTTTTTTAAATAGTGGTTTTATTATAGATCGTTTAAGCACCTCCGGGAATATACCCAACGAAAAAGATACATTCACAAGATGTGTCAAAATAATCAAGATTTCATCAACACATTTTTTAACAATCTTTGTAGAGATTTCATCAAACCCTTCAGAGGCTGTATTTTTTAGCGACAATACTTCTTTTTTCACTTCATCTTTAGTTAACGGTATTAAGAAAATGGAATTTAATAACTGTCGCTTAGACGTATCTTTTTTTGGATAATCAGTATTAGTTTTGCATACATTAATGAAATGATCATTAAATGCGGCGGATATACTTAAAGGGTCAGTCAATATTGATTTATTCATTTTAATTTTTTCTATTTCATTATTATTATAAAAGTGTGCATTAAGTTCATTTTTAACAATGGTCCATGAAGCTTTACATTTATTGTTACTCTTACAGATAAACTTAATATTAGAGTTTCTTTTTGAGTTATAAATACATCTCTTTAATATCTTTGAGTATTTTGTGTACTTAAAAGACTGCACATACATCCAACAGCATTGAGCAGCGATGGGCTCACCACGCTTAACACATGACTGTGCAGTTAAAATCGTACAATAAGGGAGTCAATCAAAGGCAATACTTGAACCCGGGATCTCCGCATATCGAGCCGTGCGCTTGATTAGGCCACCGAGGCGTTTGCTAACCTTAAATGGTACAATCGTTACATTTTTGTGCGTTTATAGTAGGTAACGACAAAAAGTACCAGCATTGCGACATTCTTGAACTGATTACGCATGGATTAAAATGTCCAACGGGCTAAGCCGTGGACAAACGGCTAACCAAACAGTGTATTACAAAGTAAACAAAAAGTTAAACACAACAATCCAATTTGCTTTGGGTAAATAGCAACATTGTACCTAGAGTTTAACTATTACGTTACACACAGACTGATCGGTTGAAGAACAAGATTTGCGTTTGTTTTTTTTCTATTAAAGACTGAATTAATTTTCCTTAAAATAATATTTTAAGGAAAAGTCAGCAACGAACGGCGCTGAAAATCTTATAGTTTTAATTTACATACATAAATTTATTTTATTTTATTTTATTTAAACTTTTGCAACATAACATTACATGGCGGACTTAATGCCTGAGGCATTCTCTACCAGTCAACCATAGGGTGGTGCAGAGATGACATGGTAGGTGCAATTATCTGCGGTGACCAAAGTATGATGGGACCATTGAAAATATTAAAACATATAATACGTATATATTAATAAACATAATATACATACTCGCAATACATAAATATTTTATAATATACCTACATACACTACTTAATAATATATTATATAAATAATAATAGTTATTGAGATGATTCTGCCATGGTTCTGTCGAAAAGGAGCAAATGGACTTTCTTTTTGAAAGCGTCACGATTCGTAGCCATCCTGACTTCCCGAGGTAGCGCGTTCCAGAGGAATGTGGACTGGATATAAAAGGAGGAATAGAGAAGGTTATTTGAGGATCTGAGATTCCGGTCGAGAGAGGAGCAAAGGCATACTCGTGCATACGTAAAAAACGCCCGTTTTCCGGAAGGGTAGGCAGAGACAACATTCAGTTTTATGAATTACACCGGGTTTTTATTCCTCGAATTCTGAAAAATTATAACATTCACAAGCGTATCATCATCATCATCATCAGCCTATAAACGTCCCACTGCTGGGCACTGGCCTCCCACCTGAACAATAGCACGTGGGGATATTGGGCCATAAATTGGTGTAATAATGAAAAGAAAATGGTGTAATCATAAAAAGTAACACATCAATATTTACAATTTACAATATGGTTTGATAGGAATGGTATAAAAATCAATATTTTCAGTGAGTGGTCATGGCATCATAATGCCAAACAAAAATCTCGTCACCGCGATTGAGAAAGTGTCACAAAAGGTACAGCGCCATCTATTGCACAAAATTAGAACTTCTTGCAAAGAAGTAAGTAATTACGTTTTACAAGTTTACAAAGTTGAACAACTTCATTGAAAATCCGAAAACACATACTCAATTCAATTCAATTCAATTCAAATAATTTATTTCGGACCGTGGTCCACATTGCTGTTAGTAACAATAATTGCTTATATGCTAGTGTTAGAAATATATAGAACACCTGAATAACAGATTATTTATGTAAGTACATTATATTTTATTTTATTACATCATATCATTATTATATTAAATTATAATATTATAACATCACATTAATTAACAATATTGCCCGACCTTGGAATTTAACACGGGAACCTCCGAATATCGGACTTGCGCTTCGCAGCTCTGCCACGGAGGCGTTCAGTAAACTACTGTTAAAAAAAAAATTAACATGATGACATTTATTCCTATTTGGCGAACACAGCAGCCGTGTGCGCGCCCGCACGTACATTTAATCCCAGGGCGTCGGCAAGGCGAGATTCACCTACTTACCCGAATTTAGCCCAGCTGTAAATCTGCCGACGCGCAGTGTGCTCAGTGTGCGCAGTCCGCGGGAACTCAGACATCCCACCTGCTACTACACTCATTGAAGTATTATGACTAGCGAAGAAACCGTGAAGAAAGTTTTTGCGCACTAAGTTGCGGCCCGTGGGTTGCAAACGCCTCAGTAATTGTGAATGATCCAAGCGACTGATGTCCTTAAGGCCGCAGGAATTCCGACACTCTACACCTGCTAACTCCATTCATTGAGGTATTATAACTGGCGAAAACACCGCGAAGCTAGATTTTTCGCACTGAGTTGTATGGGTTGCAAATGCCTCACTGATTGTGAGTGATCAAAAGGGCCTCATACACGATCAGTTCGCCGGCAGGTATCAGCCTGTCAAACAAGTACTAGCCGCCCGCCGCCGTAGCCGCTGCCAAATGTGGACTGCCGGTGCGTAAGAAATTGCTGCGCGGTCGCTTCACGTCTAAAAATGATACCTAAATTATGTAATTGTATAATACATGAAATTAAGCTAAAAGTATTTAAGAAATACATAAGGCATAATTTATAATAATACAAATAATTTAATGATCATTTAATAATTCATTGCATTCCTATTAACCTGATCCTCAAGAGTAACTTAAGGCTTCTTTAATTGAGCACAAGACTACGACGGCAGTCTTTAAAAAGGCCTAAGCTTCTGAAAAAGCCTAAGCATAAAAAAAGGCGCGAGCAAGTTTTAGTAAGCCACTTTTAGTACTAAAATATGAGTGATATACTTGCGAGCTTTAAAAGAGCTGCAAACGCCTGACAACGAAACCTACTCCTGCGCCCCACGCGCAGCTGAGCAAATTGTTTGTATGAGGTAACTGCTCCAGTTATAATACCTTTACACTTCGTCAGCCTTTACTTTCGAAATACGTCGTCTGAATGCTGTGTTAGTGATAGATAAAAGCTGAGAACTCGGTTATATTTATAAGCCTTCTTGACTTTTCCGTCTAGCTATTAGTTTTATGTTCTCAGTGGTTTAGGATTGCGCTTCCACCTTCGGCCATCAGTGAAGATGAAGGCTTACCCGTTAGAGATAATAAAATGTTTTATCCGCCTCTGTATCCTAGGTTATGTTGGAGGTATTATTATTTAAAAAAGTGACTTAAAGTAAATCTTTATATAATCACGGCTAAGTATTATCCCATGGGTTAGTCAGAGACTAGGCAATAAGGACAGCTGTACTGGCCAAAGCCCTAACTGCGATAGGTCAGGATATTTGTCCAGTAAAAGGCCAGTGGACTGTATAAAATGCTGGTGTATTTCGCAACTGTACAGATCGACCCGACAATGAAATCGCCCGCGGTTTGTGTGACGTGCGCTCGAGTGGCTCGTAAGACGTCGTAGCGAAGATTGCTGTGTTCGCCGCGGTGAGCGGCGCGCTGCTTTAAGCCCGCATTGCCCCCCGCGTCTCTTCTGTGAATGTGGAGTTGAGGACTCGGTCCGTGCGGCCCTGTCCTGACCAACAGCAAAAGCAGTCCTCTACCATAGTAGTGGACTATATATTTTCACCAAATAGCGACTGCACATGTGTTCAGCGTGACAGGCGGTGAGTCTATCGCACGCTATATTCTGTTGGATGTATGTGCAGTCTTTAGTCCGTTGGTCGCCTTTTACGACACCCAAGGAAAGCGAGGGGGTGGTAGTATTTTTTCACCGCTACGCAACACGGTTAAATATAGCTAGTTGTTTTAAGTCCGCCTAGCTAGCTACTTACTGCCACCTTATCTAAATATGTCAGTAAAACATTAATTTATTTACCAGATTCTAAGGGCAATCAAGCATGCGTGTAATAAGCATGTTCCCTGTAATGCGGTCACGAATCGCGAGATAGCCAGTTGGCCACGTTTAGTTTTATGGAAATAACGCGGCCAAACGCTCGATTTTGTTTTCCAGTAAATAAATTAGATTAAGACAGTATTTGTGCTTCTTTTTTGCCCACACGACCTCCCACTACGACGTTTCAATACGAAAGATATTTGATTTTCCTCGTAAACCTTATACACATTATTATGGCATCAAGCCGTATAATACGCCAAAGAGATTATCATTAAATAAATTCTAATTAAAAATAAGAATAATAGACCTTTAATATTTATATTTAGAATTAATTAAACGATTGTTTTGTCTGTATTAAACGATTGTGTTCACGAATTTTATCGTGGCCTTTGTTTATTTAGGATGTAGGCACGAGAAAAAACGTGGAATTTTATTTTAGACTAAAAATAAAATACATTATGATGAAGAATCACTAGATTAATATTATTAGTTAATTTGTAATTGAATTGTAGCCTGATGAAGACGCCATTCAATGAAATGGTTACCTATCATAAATTCGACATTTTCCTGTACTAATTTTATTTGGCCGAAAACGTTATGTAATTTTTTGTTTTCCATAAATTTCATTTTACCGAAAACACAATTGACAAAGTTTTGAAATGCCGATTATCGATTGTTATTTTTTTCAAAATATTTATATTTTGAAAACTCAACTTTTGGCCGAAGCTATTAATGCTAGATGATTCATTTTCCAGAAACACGTTTTCAATATTAAAAAATACAACATTTCAATTAATTGAAATCCAGAATATCATCGAACAACTTGTAATCGTAATAACGTTTAATCATGCAAGCAAGCATGCAGCATGCAAGCAAGCATACTGCATGTAAGCAAGCTGCAGTATGCAAGCAAGCATGCAGCATGCAAGCAAGCGTGCAGCATGCAAGCAAGCGTGCAGCTTGCAACCAAGCATGTAGCAAGCAACTAAGCATGCAGCAAGCAACCAAGCATTCAGCATCATCCAAGCACGCAGCATGCAGCAAGCGTGGTTTCTGTAACTCACGGCTATGGCGCTGCGAGGCTCCGGCGCGGCGGTCCCACGCGAGCTTATCGTCGCAGATCGCTTTCGCTCACCACCGCAGCTTCAGCTTGCAGCCGGCCAGCCTCAGCCACGTCGGCGAGCGATGAACCCACCTGCTCCTCAGCTCGCGGGCCGCCTTGCCCCTCCGCGCCTTCGCTACACGGCCTTAAATTACACTCTAGCGTAGGGCAGACAAGACTACGTGGAGTCGGTTTTGCCGCTATTCGTTTCTGTCACTAACTTTTATAGCACAACCTTACCGAAAACACAAAGTATTAAAAGACAGTTTAGTTTATTTACCTAAAAATATGAATATAAGAAAATCAAAAAAAAAACGAAAATTTAGGTATGATATTTTAGAGTAAAAGTTACTTCGAATTTTAATACTTCTAGATATTAAATTTATTGCAAGCATAATATCTTCCATAAAAAAAAGTATTTTGATAATCGGCTAATAGTTATTCTGGAAAATGAAACGTATGTATGATAAGTTTATGGATTAACAAAATCACGTTAAAGCAACAATCTGGTATAAAAAACTTCGTCATACCGTTTTCGAACAATTGAAATTCGTGCAGGAAAGTTTCGAATTTATGATAGGTTACCAATGAAATGGCTAAGCAGATGAGTTTAAATAATTTATATTTGTGTCAAATATGAATTTTTCAGGCTGTACATAATAAAGTGTTTGTGCCCTTGCGATATCAGTCTACGTTTCACTGTATTTATGATCTCAGCGTGAAAGCTGGTAAGCCCTTATCCGGTCTACGCTGTAGAATAGAATAACATATAATGAATCTTCATTGCACATATTTTGTTAATTATAATTTATATTGCTTTTTATATGATGTGGTGGTCTTTAGTCCGTTAGGCGCCTTTTACGACACCCAAAGAAAGAGATGGGTTAATAGTATTGTTTTCATGAGCCACCACTTATCACACAGCTCACTGTTACAAATGAACAAAAACATCAATGGCCTTTCAACGCAACGTACAAAAACAGCGTAAGGTATTTGACACATACACATTATTTATTACTTAGACATTTGACCTTGTCTAGCCATTTCATTGAATAACGCTAAAAATTTCTCAGCGTCAATTACTATTACCAAAAAATAGGTAGAATGTTCTTACTTATTTTATTAGTTAGTTTATTAGTACATTCCTGTTAGCATTTAGTTTAAGGTTTCTATGTATCTTAACGGGTAAGAGCTTGGCTTTCATCTCACCTGATAGTAAGTGGCGATAAGGCCGAAGGTGGAAGCGCGCTTCACCCGGAATCCTCAACCACTGAGGAACTGGCTATCTCAAACTGTCGGAAAACAACAATGCTATAAACATCGTTGTTATGGCGACAGACTTAGATAGGATGGTGGTAGTTAGCCAGGCGGACTTAACAGCCCTACTACCCACCAAACCGAGCACACGACGATGTATCCCCCGCTGGAAATCGAACCCGGGACCCAGAGGTCTGAGACCGGTGGATTAGCCACTAGACTACAGAGGCGATTTAAATTAATTAAGGGGGTCCTGAACGAAATTGTGAAAATTTACGTTGTTTTAAGTCACTTGTAGTAAGTACTATGCGCTGAATTAGTTAAATACATTAAAAGAACTTATGTAAGTTAGCATGATCATTGCACAAGGTCATGGCCTTGTTGAAATTAGAAAACAAATTCTTTAAACAATAACAAACAATACACAAATCTAATGACTCCTGAATACATATTTTTTTTAATTTTACCCATGAAACAATAATTATTACATGAAAATATTTGTATTGATGTTCCACAGGGCACCCCCTCGTTTAAAAAGTAAATTTTAATTTTTAACACAAGCGCGTGATGGTTTTGCACATTTTGCAGAATAAAAACATTGCTCTAATTAAATTACTAGGTCTGAGACTTCAAAGCAGAATTGTTCCATTTATAAATATCATTATGATTGATTTTGCTTTGAAGTTCATTAAGAGACTTATGTCAGTTTTTCCGATTGAGCGGCACCCCTTTAAAAAGATTATTTTATGGTAATAAAAGTTATAATAGATGTACCTACCTAATAATAAAATTAAAAATATTTAAAATTTAAATAGAGAAAAATTAACTAAATTAAAATAAAAACTATAAGTAGATAAAAGAATTGCCCCAGATCATCCCCATCAGTCAGAGTACCCAGTACACTAGCCGCATTGCCTCGCTGGATGGCGAGGCTTAGGCGTTGACCCAGATAGCTGCTGGTTAAATATCTCTAAAACCAGGTGGGTACCTAAACCCCACGGTCCCAACGTCTCTACTCCAAACGTCTCAAATATGAGATCATATCACATGATTTATGGTAATTAAGATTATTATTATTAGACATTAAATAAAGACACAGCTGACTAAAAAGCGCAAATCTCAAACACAGTGTAACGTATTTGACACGTCCGTATTAATTATTCTAGCTCATCCGCTTAGCCATTTCATAGAACGGCGTACTCGTCATCCCATACGCGACAGTAACATGTAGCGCCTAAACACACAGAATAGAACAATTGTATGCGACTCGTTGTGTGTTTGCTTTAATTGTTTCACGTTTACAATCGCAAGTTCGGAGTTGGCACACAGCTTATTTTACATCACAACTACGAGTATGTGTTTTACTTGGAAATAATAATACGTTTGCTCGCGTAAGCCGGGTAAGCGTTACGGCAATGTTGGATTGCTTATATTGCAATTAGTTCACGATTACATAATGTTAAAGTTAGTAGAAACAGTGTCGCGTAACGGTGAAAGAATACTACCACCTCTCTTCCCTTGGGTATCGTAAAAGGCGACTAACGGACTAAAGACTGCACATACATCCAACAGCTTAGAGCGGCGATGGGCTCACTACACATTTCACACGGTGAAAAGTGGGCTATTATGGCAGAGGACTACTTTTGCGGTCCTTATTGCCTAGTCTCTGACTAACCCTTCGGAGATAATAGTCGTGAATTATGTATTTAATGTTAGTAAAGTAACGCTTGGCCTTCATCTCACCTGATAGTAAGTGAATCGTCACTTAAAATTACGCCATTATCGAATGGCGAAGGTGGAAACGCGCTTCACCTTGAATCCTCAACCAATGTCGAATTGGCCAGAGTCAGGCTAATGAAAGCTGTCCCTGAGAAGCGGCGGCAATTTCAAAAAATCTGCTCTGGTAGTACCTACTGGCTATACACTGAATAAACGAAGTTGATACTATTATTTTTACCTATGAAATCAAAATTAAATCAATTTCATTTCTAAAAAGTTGCGAGCTCATATCTGTTATAGGTTAAGACGCAATAATACTTCAATATTTATCGCATTAATAATGTTCGTTTTGCTGTGTTCGTAATTTGTGAAGACAAAATTTGTTATGAAAAAAATTATGACGGGATGATCAGAGATTGCGTCCGTGCGAAGCTGGGGCGAATCGCCGGTATACCTACTTTAATCAGCCAGTGCACAGTTGCGAAAATAAGATTAAAACTACCATTTTATAATTATTATCATTTACTAATATTAAGATGAATCTTACATCTGTTATCTTATATGTTAGGAATTAAGTAAGAATAGTTAAACAAAAAGACAATATTCCATAATATTATTTTTATTCACTGTAGTAAAAATTTTAATAAAATCCAAGTATCAAAAAAATTGCGTCATACTACATAAGAAATCAAGCACCACACGTAAATAATTTTGTTTTTGATTGAATTTGGCGTTTTTCTCCTGTTGTTTTCCTTGAAACTTTGAAATCATGCAAAACAACATCTTCTGCACTCCGCCTTTAATAATTTTATTCATTTTTACACCCGTAAATCATTAAAACAAGATCACGTAAAACTATTCACGACCAACTGACAACTTGGAAAATTGATGTTGACATGTTCATTTAGCATTACCTAGCTATTGACATTGTTGTTATGGCACCAGACTTTAGAAAAATAATCCCGTATCAATTTTAGCTTTATTCGCCCGCAATTACAGTCCACAATTGAATTGCCCGCACAACCAATTACCATGTAAAAAGTTTTTTTAAATGTCCAGGGACTACTTTTGATAGCCAGACTACATCTTATCTTTAAACTGTCGAAACACAATAAGCTATTGATACTGTTGTTATGGCATCAGACTTTAGATAAGATGGTGGTAGCTGGTGGCTTAGCAAGCCATACAACCAGTCAAACTGAGGTCCTACACATATATGCACTCCCCGCTGGGAATCGAACCCGGAACCTCTAGGTCTTAGATCGGTGGCTTAGCCACTGGACTACAGAGGCGGTTATATCTTGAATCTATGAACAAACTTTTGTAATATTTTTCTATGAATGGATTCTGATAAAATGTTAACTAGAAAAATAAACTTAAATAATAAAGATATTTATGAGCAATTACGGTATTCATCGATTGTTAATAAATATTAATTCTTAATAATTATGACATTTGAATATATTTTAATTTATTTGTATTGTTTATATAAATTGTTAAGACATTTTTAGGTATTAAGTAAAAATGATACTTACAATAATAATTAATTTCAGACAAAGAATCAATTGATTGTAGTTATAATTATGGATATTTGCATGCCTACATACTTATGGCAGAATATTGTTGATACCTTAAATCATTGTCTTACATCTCAATGTTGTGTACATGATAGGTGTTCCGCAAATAAATTATTTATGATTTAAATACATGCAATAGTATTTCTTTCGACTGTGAGGGTAGACTTCACAGTCACGTAATACCGCTGGCTTACAGTGTAAATCACAAACTACTAAAAAAAATTCTACGAGTCTTAATTCTGTGGTCTAGGTAGTTTAGCGGTAAGAGTAGTATGGACTGGCAATCCAAAGGTCATAGGTTCGTATCCCATTCGAGCTTTGTTTTTTTTTTCTAATTAACATTTTTTCCTATGTCTATACTCGTATAACATTGTGAATGCAAAGGTTTTAATAATAAAGAATAGAATTCTGGCACTAATGTGGAGAATATTACCCCGCCCTCCATAATTAAAACACCGACATACACTGAGCGAAAAACCAACAAAAATTTAATAATTATTACTAAAATATTACTTAATCCGAGGACAACAAATGTCCTGTAAAAATTATGATTCTATTTTTGTAAAATGCATTTAGTAAATATTACAGAAAGGATTTTTGTAATTTCAAGAGTGCAATAGTAATCACAACATTATTACGTCATTCATAAATACTAATGGTTTTGTAATTTTAAGTGTGCTATAGTAATATCGGCAATTATGACAGAGGCAAAATAATAACTGTTTTGTAATTTTAAGAGTGCTATAGTAATATCGGCAATGATGAGGTCAGAGTCAAAATACTAATCGTTTTGTAATTGTAAGAGTGCTATAGTAATATGGGCAATTATGACGTAACAGATTATTACAAATATTTTCTAATGTTTTAGTGTCCATTTTCTAAATTTAACTAAAGTGCTCCTTTAGGTTCACTCAATTAGGGTCACCAATGAAATAAAAACATAATTATTATAACTAAAGCGACAGACAAAAAAGTGGTAAACATTTTTGTTTGTTGACATACATAATATTATGTAAATTTGTATAAATACATTATTTTTCTAAAGTATAAGGTGATCTGAATTGGTTATGTCAAGAGGGTTCATGCTATGTTTTTCTCGATAGTCATTTCAGATCATCTTATAAGTACTTTGAAAAAAAACTATATTTACACATAACGTAAGTACACATAAATAAACAGATTAAATTTTTTTTTTAAATTTCGTTTTAGTTATTAAAATATCATTATGTTTTGTTTCATTGGTAACGCTAGTGAACCTCAAGGATCCTCATAAACTAAAAGCACTTAAGTTAAAATTAGAAAATGAACACTTAAAACATCACAAAATATTTGTCAAAACTTGATCGTTTTGACAGACCCATATTTGTAGTAAATTGGGAACATGATGTAAAACGATCAAAATTTATAAAATACACTTTTTACATTGATTATAACAGTCGCTGTCAAAAATCGTGTCATCCGTGTCACACCGTGTGCATAACTGAAATGGGAATGCCGAGCGCCGCGCCTAAGTCACGAAACTGCTTCACATACAAAACTATACTAGGAATTGGAAATGCTCACTTGGGATTACAAAAAGCATTTAGTTAATTTATTTTAAGAAACGCTTTTGTAATTTCAAGCAAATCATAAGTAAACACAAAGATATATGTTTATTAAAATTAACTAAAGTTAGTACTGCATTTGGCATTAGTATCGACTAAAATCATTTCTAGAAACTACAAATGACTATTAGAGATCACTAAGTTGATTTGTGAAAATTACAAAGCTTTTGTAATATTTACTATGATGTGCAATAATCATTAAAATTCATTAATACCTTAAATTACTAAAACGGAATTTTATAAATTACAATTTGCTTTTAATAAAAACTATTATAAGTTGTAAATACAGCAAAATTCACTTGTTTAAAACACTAAAACTTGGTTTTTTCCTCTATTACAAAACAGTTTTTTTAATTTATGGTGGTGCCTTTTTTCTCAGTGTACGCGAAACTAAAAAAAACTTATTAACTAAGCACATCACTATCGTATCAAGGATTCTGTGTGTGAATTATTATCGCTAGGTTAATCCGTCTGGTTGAGTTTGCAGCTATTTCCCGCTGAGTTTAAAATTAAATATTTGACTATGAAAGTTCGTCTTTTACTGTATGCTTTGAAGAGCGAAAGCTTGCATACTGTATTTGCGTTTTCAATTAGTCTGCATAACTGTTTTTCATGATAAAAATATAACACAACCAAACAGATCCTTTAATACTGCTACTAATTTGTGAATCAGAATGGAGTAAGGTCCAAGCGCAGTAAAATCTAACTCAGCTAGACCTGTGTTAGATTCGTGATTGCGCATGAACTACTACAAGTATTCTAATTTTTTATGACTGTATATTTTTATGAAGCTTTATATCTTTGGTATCACATAACAAGTTCAAAGTTACATGTATATTTGGTATTTTTCATATTAATACCTAAGCTTATTCCCTGGAAACTTTCTATGCCTAGAAAAATACAGATAACAACATAAATGGAAAACGTTTATCCGACAGAATCTAAGCGATTTGAAAATATCCGCGGGACTTTAAATCGCATAAACTCTGTATAATAACTATATTAATAAAATCTAACTCATTACATTACCATTGCCGCTCTATGCTGTTGGATTTATGTACACACATACATACTTAATACATAATTATCAATAATCACGACTATTATCCCCGAAGGGTTAGTCAGAGACTAGGCAATGAGAACCGCAAAAGCAGTGCTCTGTCATAGTCCACTTTTCACCAAATAGCGACTGCACATATTGTGCTCAGCGTGACAGGTAATGAGCCCATCGCCGCTCTTTGCTGTTGGTAGTATGTGCAGTCTTTAGTCCGTTAGATTTAAAAAGTATTCAATTTATGAATAGAAATGTTTAAAAACGAGACATCGAAAAAATGTCAACCTCAGGCGGGAATCGAACCGTAGACATTTCTTTACGACGTATCGTTATCTTTGAGTTTATTTGAGCGTTTTTTAACGCAAATAATCAAATATTACGCATAGAAAGGTTCATTAGAGTTACGTTAATTTACCGTGTGGCGTAGCAGTGAAAAAATATTACCACCCCCTCGTCTCTCCTTGGGTGTCGTAAAGGTGACTAACAGACTAAAGACTGCACATACTTCCAACAGCACAGAGCGGCGATGGGCTTGCCACCTATCACGCTGAGCACATGTGCAGTCGCTATTTGGTGAAAAGTGGACTATGGTAGAGGACTGCTTTTGCTGTCGTCATAGCCTAGTCTCCGACTAACCCTTCGGGGATAGTAGTCGTGATTATATGTATGTTTGTTATTGGTTTGAAAAATATTTTTCTTTCATGTAATGGCTAATTTACAGAATTCTATAAAGGCTCTCAAATTAAAAGTTCGTACTAAAAGCCCTCGCCGTCTTTTTCATTTGTCAAAAAATCGTAAACATTAGTCGTTGATTACACACAATGTGTTCTGATGAAGGCGTCAAATCGCGGCCGTTACTTTTACGATGCCTTCAGATAAGCCCGAACTGGCTCGCAGTTAAAACGTAAGCGCCAACGTGCTAACTTTATTTGTTGATTCTTGTAGAATCAGCGTTTCAAAAGAATTTGTACGGACTTCTTGGCGAGAAAGTAGAGCGTTATGTTTGTAATGTTTGTTCCTTTTTTTTAATAGATTATTTTGTACATGTGTGTTTCGTCGAGATATATTAATGCTAAGAGGTTTGATTTATTAACCGTGAACGTGCATGCGCAAATGAAACAAAACAGTGCGACATCACTTTTCGAATTCTCTCAACAAGTCCGTATGTGATTTCAGTAAATAACACATCTCTCACATCTTTAGTAAAAGTAAAATACTTGTTTTTTTTTTAAATTTCATTTGAAATAAAGTTAGGTTAAATACTTATTGTCCCATCTACACTTTTCATTATTTAAATCAAGTCATCGCACTAATAATGGGTTTCGGTTAAATAAGCACGCTAGCCAAATGCGGAGTTGTGCTCACGAACTCGGGCTGCCGTATCAAGCGCAAGTCTTATCTTAAGATAACTGAGTTACGCCCTACAAGTATATATCGCATTTTTCACCCAGATACGTATCACTATTGAAATAAGATTTCATTTAATTTGTTTAGTTTCTGAAATATGACAACGCCTAACATATGTAACTTTAAAAGAAATGCAATCTTACATGGACATCTCCGGTAACATTAGTTGCAGGAGATGTGCGTTATACCCATCTCTTAACGTACCTGTGTGTCATACAAATTATTTATTAGGTTGCAATATTATGCGCGTTACTAGCGGCGCCGCCGGCGCCGGCTAGTTCGTCCCGCGCAATACCTCGCCGCCCACCACCCTCCGCCGCACGTTATGGTTGTAAAGGAACGTTTCCAAGGAGGACCGCAGGCTGCAAGCGACACTACCAGTTTCTATGCATCTCTATGAAATTGATTTCAAGCGCGGCAACACTGCAGCCTGCGAACTTTGCGCACAGCGACCGCAGACTGCACTGCAGTCTGCAGTCACTGCAGCACAAGTGGTGTCACGAACCGCAGAGAGTTTACAAGTGTCACGTACAAAAATGGTGACTTTTTCGGAAGAGATTCTTCTGCGCCAATTATATGGTTTTTAATTAAAATAGAAAAGCTTCGTTCTTTGGTTCGACTTTTAAATAAAAGATCAGGTGCATTTTATTTTTTTTTTCTGACATAAAGTAACAACAAGTCGTCATCATCTTCCTCTTCTCACAAAAAACACAGTAAACTATCGGTAGCGTTGTCCGACATTCTGTCTCGCACAAAGGTACTCGTAGGTTCTGGAGTGATTGAGGCATCGTTCTATGCGTTGTGCAGCCGCGGCATGCAGCCGCGCTTGGAAATAGAAGCAACCGCGACCGCAGGCAGCACTGCGGTCAACCGCAGCCGCTAGCCGCAATGTCGCCTTTGGTTGCAGTCTGCGGCCCGTCTTAGAAACATACCTTAAAGCGTAACTGCATTATGGATGCAATAGAGCACATTACAGGGTGTCTATGAAACGGTTGTAATGACCAAGTCTTTTAACTGTCATAACTTCTTTAAAAATACAAATTGAGAAAAACATTAATGAAGCTTTCTCCGAGATAGATTTAGAATATAATTTAAGCATAACTATGTAAGTAAATATTAATGTGACAAACCTGGGACAGTAAAACCTTTAAAAACTTCAACGTCGATTTTCTCGGAACACGGCAGCGGGGCAACGCATAGAAAAATGCTACACACTTTACCTGACCTAGGAATTTAAGCACTCGGACCGACATCCTAAGGTCTTGGATTCCCAGGCCGGGCCAAGAGTAATAATAATAAACAATAATAATAAAAATTTATTGCATCAAAGGAGATCATTCAGGCTCCATACTTTTTTGGGCCTTTTCAGAAAGTGCCGGCCAACAAAAAAAAAAAGTACGTATTGTTAGAACTAGCCATTTGGAGTAATAGTTAATATGGCACAAAAGCTGTAGGATTGCTCTAAGCCAAGTTATACAAGTTCGATGATTCATCATTTTCATACATTTATTGATTTCTGAAAGTGCTGGAGCTAAGAAACATAAAATAATGATAGATATTGATCTGAAGCAATTGTCACTGCAGCGCAAAAGCTGTGGGGTCATCATCTGTTCAGTTCATAAAAATAAATAAATTAGGAATCAATAAATGTATGAAAATGATGAATCTTCGAACTTGTATAACTTGGCTCGGAGCAATCCTACAACTTTTGTGCCATATTAACTATTTCTCCAAATGGCTAGTTCTAACAATACGTACCATTTTTTTTTGTTGGCTTTCACTTCCTGAAAAGGCCCTAATAAAATTATGTCCTTTCAGTTTACAGTAACAGTGTAGGTACAGTTAGGTTTTAATAATTTAACAGCGTAAACAATTTTTTTTTGAAGTTCTGCTTTCTAAACTACGACTGAACCTGAATCTTAGTTCGCAGCGATTCCTCCAACTATTATGCTATGCGTATATAAAAACAACCAGACAACTAGTACTTAGAAAAGTTTGCTGCAATATTACGTAATAATAGTACATTATTTTGTAATCCAAACTGTATTGAAATTTTATAAGACCTATTAACATTAATATGGGAGGTGAAGAGTGTACGTAGATTATATTAGTAATAATGTATGTATGTATGAGTGTGCGTGTATGTTTGAGTGCGTTTCTTCGTGTATATAACCACTAGTTTAATATATCTTCAGTCTCATTATAACTCAGTGTACGTAAGTACATCTCGGCTGACTTTTTCACTTCATATTTTGATACGCGAACATTGACAGTGTTACATCGAAAGCCACTCGGCCCTCGAGGTAAAATGCACGAACAGTTTAAAACAATTGACTGTAATTCCGAAAACATAGGACTAACGTTGCTTGAAATACAATATGAATAAGTACTAAGAATAAATATATCGACATCAGTATGTTGTGTATATGTCACCGTAACATTGTAAAGTACTGTTAGATTATAATATATCTCGCAAGATTGTAAACTGTCGAAATATTGTGAACCGTAACTTGCTGTTACAATATAACGCATTACTTTGCGATAGATTATAATCAATTAGAGTGAAACCGTTGGATTACAATCTCTCATTCGTAACATTATCAACTGTCAAAAGGCTGTCCCTGATTGGTCGGTCTTGCGGTTTGTCCATAAAGCTAGGAATCTAACACAGGTGTCAGGTAGCTAGTATTTCTGTTGTCTAATAAAAAAATAAAATTCAAGACAATCGCCACGCTGCGCTTCGCGATTGTCTTAAATTTCTAACCTATCACGTGACTTACAGGAGTAGTCAATTAATTATTGAAGTGCATTCATTTTTTTGCTGACACATGTGTTCGATTCCTTGCTCTATGGACAAAGAATGGCCTACCGCAAGACCGACCAATCAGAAGAGAGATTGTAATCCAACCGTTTCTCTCTGATAGATTATAATCTATCATCAAAAGGATCCCGGCAACTACAGACCAATTACTCTTGTGTCTGTATTGTCCAGGTGTTTGAGAAAGCAATGCTGATTAGATTAAATGATTTCATAGGCATGTTACACATGCCTATGAAATCATTTAATCATAAAATACTAAATACTAACACCTCAACAATTTGGTTTTTTTTTTTTTTTTTTATAAAAGAGGGAGGCAAACGAGCAGGCGGGTCACCTGATGGAAAGTAATCACCGCCGCCCATGGACACCCGCAAAACCAGAGGAATCGCAGATGCGTTGCCGGCCTTTAAGGGAGGAATAGGTTTAAGGAAGGAATAGGAATTGGGAGGGGGGGGGGGAAGGGGCCTCCGGAACCCTCACTGGTCGGACGAAACACAACAGCACCAAGTGCCGTTATTTCACGCCGAATATTCGTGAGAGGGTGGTATTACGCCGGGCGAGCCGGCCCAATGCGTGCTGCAACGCAGCGTGGCTCTACCACTCAGTCAGTGTTACTCATTTAGCATCACCCAGGGATCACGTGTAGGGTCTCAAGGGTAAACCTACGGACGCGAGCAACTTTAACCCCCAAAAAAGAAAAGAAAGTTCAACGACTATAGCGTAACCTTGTGAAATATGAACAAGAATACGCCAGTTTTGTCACTGTTTCTCGATATGAGTAGTGCATTTGACTTCGTAAACCATGATAAACTCTTACACAAACTGGAGTTGTATGGCATTAGAGGCCGAGGATATGATTGGATTGAAAGTTATTTAAAGAACAGGAAACAATGTACAGAAGTTACAAAAATATCGCAGATAGGTATATTCCAACTTAGTAAAAGACGCACAAAGATCTCAGTTGTTAGTTAGAAAGTCGGGTGTTCCTCAGGGTAGCATTCTGGGGCCACTACTTTTGTATTGTACTTACATGAATGACCTCTTAAACGCTATCGAACATAAATGTATACTTTTCGCAGATGACACTACTATCATAGATAATAATAACGATAAGACATCGTTACAGCTATTAGCAGATAGTGCTTTAATTAAACCAAAGTTATGCAGTTTCACTCATATAACTCTTCTAAGCAAACGCTAAACGTTCAGTACAATAGTAAAGGAATAAATGAGGAAGATTGTTTAATATGTGGGGATTCATATTGACACACACCTTAATTGGAAAGGACACTTCGATGTAATATGCAAAAGGCTAAATAGCTTCGCTTTTACTCTAAAAAAAACTACAGCAAACCGTGTCAGCTGAAGCTGCTCTTACAGCTTATCATGGCTATGTATCGTCAGTCATTAGTTAAGGGATATTGCTTTGGGGCAACTCTATCGATATAAAGAAAGCCTAATACAGAAAAGATGTATTCAGGCTTGCAGCAATGTATGGTCCTTGGACAGCGGCAAACCGCTTTTTAAAAGGTTTGATTTACTTCCGTAACCCTGCATTTACATTAGAGAATCTTGCCTTTTTGTCAAATATTTTCCTTCTTATCGTCTCGTGGGGACACCACATCAAGACATTTAGACAGAAGTACTACGGATTAGTGATCAATCTACCTGTCGCAAGGACATTTATAAGCGAAATGTATATAACTTGAGTGTACTCGTATAATTTATAATGTAAGTACTTGACGACTTAGGAATAATGTTTAAGAAAAATCTGAGAAAATGGCTCTTGAACCAATGTTTTATAGTATAAACGGAATATTTAAATTGGCGACAGTGAATTGTACTCGTAATAATTTTAAATCATATTTTTTTATTTTAGTGACAATTTTTATTATTAAATTGTGTTGCATTTATTTTCAATTGTTTGATTATTTTTAAATTTTGAACGTCTGCGAGCAGGCTGAACACATGAACTAGTAAATACCTGTAGGACCTTTATAACTGTGTTTTTGCAAATAAACAGATTATTATTATTGTTAGTCTCTGACTAACCCTTCGGGGATAATTATTATGTATGATGTTGATTCAAACAGACCCTGGACCACCAGGTCACCGATCAGAGCTTGCTTGAAATTAGCTGCGCTTCGTAGCGTTAAGGTTTTACTAACTAAAATTAAATACTATGTACTCACCGAATAATGCGATGGTTAACCCGCCTTGCAATCTGAGGATGTGGAGGTGGTATGCGTAGGAAAGGAAGGTTGCAGCCCAGCTGCTGTGAAGCGGTGTGACGCCTGCCTCGTGGTGGCGTGCCTCGCCTGCCGACTCCTCGAAGGCCGGTCCAAATCACACATGCACACATCCGTTACACCCCGACCACAGGAGCCTCCGATGGCGGATTGCAAAGCGATTAGTACGATATAAGCCGATTAACTGATAATTCACAATCCACGCGCCGACGCGTGGTTAGTTTCGCAACTAATCACATCGAATTTACAATAAACGCGAGCTCGTGGTCCTGTCGTCAGGACTCCATACGCAACCAATTCTCGCGAGGTTTTCTAACCGATCCTCAAAGATTTGACGCTATTCAACCGATAGAATTCAACTCTCGTCCCGTAAGCCGACCGTCGCCATTACGCTTCCGAAGTCCGAACGAATGTGTTATGTGAATGACATACGAATGTCAATGTCAACTGACAGTTTTGTTTTTATATATTTTCTCTGTCTTTGTGGCAGGCAAAGTGCCACATCCATACTACCTTTGGTTTTATTCAGATGTGGTTAGCGGAAATTTTGCTGGACGTGTAAATACAGTGTCACAAAGTGTAAAAAGTACATTTGGTCAACTCAATTATAATACAAATAAACTGATGATATTCCACTTTGTCAAATTAATTTCTCTTACGAAACGGAAAATCTGAGTCGAGGTCCATAAGAAGATCCTTAATGGTTCTTTGTCTTTGTCACCTTATCATCGTTGACACCATTGAGTGATTTTCTCGTAAATCTCTCTCAAGAAACAGTAAAAACCCCAGTGACACTAGATTTATGCACAAAGAATTGAGAATAATTTGTTTATAAAAAATAAATAAATAAAATAAAAATAAAATAAAAATCATTTATTTCAGACCTGGGTCCATAGTGTTAGTGACAATATATATCTTAAAAACCTATGTTAGTGCATTATTGTTGTTCCAAAGTGAATATAATTAATTTTGGTGTCTTTGACGAGGTGGACGCGGGTCCAGTGCTGCATGATAGTACTGTCTTCGTCCAGTCTCGTCGCGACTGTCCTTAGGAGGCTGTTGGTGCTACCCCGCACCCGATGCATCAGCGACGCGATGCGCTTTCTAATGATAGCTGAGAGGCTATCAACTTCAGCTGCTGCTAGCATCCCCGATGCACTGCAATGTCGGGGCAGCCCCATCAGCCCCCTGAATGCATTGTTATATTGAGTGCGCAGGGCCACGTACGCTTCTTGGGTATAATTCATTCACAGGCTGCACGTGTATAGTGAGTGACAATAAGCTTTGAAAAGATTAATTTTTACATTTTTTGTGCAACGTGCAAACCTGCGGGAGAGCATAATATTAGCCCTTACGCACAAAACCCTGCGCTCCCTTTCTATATCGCGGTCATCCTTAAGTGACTCAGTGACCCAATGTCCCAGGTATTTAAAACTCTGTACTTGTTTTAATAATATAAAAATAATAATAATAATAATAAATTCATTTATTTCGACCACATAGATCATATAGTGAGAGACAAATTATGAGACAATATTAACAATATGAACAAATAATATTTAAAATCAAATTTCAACAAATTAATTCATAAAATATTCACAAATTCGATACATAATTAAACATTCCAAATTAAATTATCAATAAATTAATTAATAGGTATCAATATCACCAGTTAAATGAAATAAAACAAAAAGATGAAACACATAAATAAAATTATTTTGCAGTCACTACGTGAACCATAGCTGCATGGTTCACGTAGTGACAGTCAAATCTGTTCGCGAAAACTCTAAGAATGCTGTTAGGGCTTGCGAGAACCCTGCGCACCAGAGATGTGCACCGTTTACGCATGGTTGTGTAAAAACAATCCACTCTGTATTCGGCAAACATCCCCGACGCGCTGCAATATCGAGGCAGCCCCAACAGCACCCTAAAAGCATTATTAAATTGAACGCGCAAGGCACTGTACTGTTTCTTTGTATAGTCCGCCCACAAACTGCTCGTGTAGAAAGAGGTACAAAATGCCCTAAAAAGGGTGATTTTCACCTCCTCCGAACAACGAGCAAAGCGGCGTGCGATCATATTGGCCCTTACAGACAGTGCCCTGCGCTCCCTTTCTATATCAGTATCGTCTTTGAGGTCAGCGGTAACCACGTGCCCAAGATATTTGAAGCGCTCAACCATCTTAAGTGGCGCGCCGTTAAGTTTGATAGCTGGTATGCTGTCCAGGCATTTACCGCTGGCCCGAAAGACCATACATTCACTCTTTTTAGAGTTATATAGCAGTTCCACCTGTTAAACTCAATGGAGTGCCATTGAGTTTAACAGGTGGAACTTGATAAGACTTGTTGTTTGATTTAAAAACTAGCAACTCAGTTTTATCAGAATTGTACCTGAGACCGTGTGCCACCGCGTACCGCTCACAGATACCAAGTAGTTTATTGAGAGCACTGATCGATGGGCACAGCAGTACCATGTCGTCGGCGTAACTTATGTTGTTAACAAAGGTACCGTCAACAGAACAACCAACTCCAGCACTGCTGAGCTCATCGATCAGCTCGTTCATGTACAGATTGAAAAGGGTTGGTGAGCTGATTCCCCCTTGTCTCACTCCACATTCCAAGCTGTACATGCTCGAGAGCTCTCCCGACCATTTTACATAGTTACGCTGTTTCGCATACCAATATTGTAGAATAGCAATATAATCATGAGGCAAATCAGTGTGATCATAGAGCTTCCTCCAAAGAACATCGTACTGAACAAGGTCAAAGGCCTTTGACAAATCCAGGAACACTGCGTATACAGGTGTGTTTCTTGTGGTATAGTACTGCACAGTCTGCTTGAGGCATAGGACTGCAGCTTCAGTAGATAGACCAGGTCTAAAGCCGAATTGAGCATCATGAAGCTTGATATGTTTAGCCAGCTGCTGATCAAGCAGCCTGTCCAGTACCTTTGCCAATATGGTCGCCAAAGATATTGGCCTGTAGTTGGTTTTATCGCCAGTATTGCCAGTTTTATTTTTAACAATAGGTACAACTAGAGTTTTCAAAATGCTATCTGGTAAGTATTCATGACTCAAGCAAAGGGAATAGAATAAGGCTAGGACCCGAGGTAGGTGGGCACCAGCATATAGCAGATGTTCAATACTTAAGTGATCGTGACCCGGTGATTTGCCTCGTGTCATTTTTCCTAAGACCAAACGAAAATCCTCTGTCTTAATCACAACAGACTTTTTACAAGGACCGCGCTCATCAGAACTACCAAGGATATCGTTCTGCTGAGCACCGTCAATCCCAGTTGACCCTAACGGTGACTGAACCTTAAAATGATCCTTGAACATTTCAGCTATTTGTAAGGGTTCATTCAACCCATCAACACTAACCGGTATGGTTGGCTTGGGATTACGCTTCTTTGTATGTTTCCAAAAACTAGAAAACTCCTTATTAGAATGATGCATAGCCAGAATGTTCATCTTTATTTGCTGCTTATTTGTTTGACACCATTATAACTTAGACTTAAAAATGTTTCTAGACTCACACATCATCTTATATACATACCCACCTCAAGGTTTGTTATATAACACCCAATAGTTAAACCACATACGAGCCTCACTATGCGCAGCCCTTACATACTTATTCCAACCGCATACATATTTATTTTTATTATAGCAATGCTTCATAACAGAACTATAAACAGAAGCGTCATTAAACACATTTACAATTTGATTATACATTTCATAAAAATATTTTCTATGATTATAATTAATACACTTATTATCTGCACACCCTGCAAACACTTCAGGGAAATCAATATTCTTTAATTTATTATTACAATATTCAGTGTATAACGATATTTGAGATGCATCCCGTTCTCCCCATAATGTATGATTAATACTAACATTAGAGTATACAGTTTTTGACCAGCGGAAAGTGATCAGACCAAAACATATTATAATTAATAGATGCGCTCATCACCGTGTGCCTAGTACCCTGGGTTACCAAACAATGGTCAAGCCAGCTAACAGTACCGTGGCTGTCACTCACATAAGTGTATGACCCCGAGTCTATACCCAGTATATCAGAGTCAACACAAATCCAGTTCTGGCCTTGACAAAAATTTAGTTCGTCACCAAACCGCCTACCCGGATGAGCATTAAAGTCACCAAGAACATACGCATATTCTACATCATAACTGTCAATAATCGCATTTAACTCACCCAAACAATGTGTGAATTCCACCAAGTTCGTCAGCTCATCGGTAGGCATGTACACAGAAAAAACTAGAAACGAACACTGCGCCGTCGTTACCTTAATTGCAATGAGACGATCACTACACAATTTACCGCGGTAACGGAAGGAAAAGCACTTTTACGCCATAGTATCGCGACTCCGCCGTAGGGACGACCACGCAGTACGCCCGTCGAGGTATCAACGGCTGACTTCCCAGTATAATCGAAATCTTGATCAACAGTGCCCAGCAGTGGGATATCATGTGGCAGTAGACAAGTCTCTTGTAGTGCAATCAAGTCAGATGTCTTACATAATGACCGAATACAATCTATAGACCGTATCAGTGATCTGCAGTTAAAAGTAATTAATTTTGTGTAGCAACTATCCATTAATTAGGTTTTAGTATTTTCCAACACATCATTTTTATAATCATGATGACTCTTGTCGAACTTAATAAAACGACGAAAAGCTACCCCTTCAGGCCACAAAGTGTCGTTTAAAAATAAGGGCAGTTTATTTTTGGGTACATAAACAATGTAGGCGTTATATTGTTTAGGTTGTTTTGTATTCACTTTTCTCAGCTGTACATTAACTTGCATTTTGTTGCAAATGTATTCGGTAATGTCCGCCTCTTTAGTGTTTTGTCAACATTGTTTAAAAACAAAGGTATTTTGATGTCTGCTGCCTTAAACTTTTCCATTGGGTTTGTGGTGGCTTTGCCCTGGACACTAGCAAAACGGTTCCTCGTTCGTTTACGTTGCACGCTAATCCATTTCTCTGTAGGCTTTTCTTTTGCCCATTCTCCTTCCGCGGATACTATTTTTGCTATGGTTTGAGATTGAATAGAAACCGGCGTTGACGATTGCAATTCTTTGTTAGTTGCTGTAACGGTAGCTTTGTTTATTTCACGTAACGGAGTCTTGGGGTTCTCCTTGACGTTCGCGTGAGAGGATTCGAGCACTACGCCTGAGTGCGAGCGAGGTGGAGAAGGCATTTTTGTTACGACATCGGATTGTTGTTGTGTTTCTGGTATGTGTGGTAGGCCAAACGGTCCGCTGTCCATACAATAACTAATTTGACATCCACCCCCTCTTTTTTGATTAACGAAATGATCAGGCCCGCTAATAACGGACGCATGTTTTAAGTTCATCATTTCGGCTTTAACATCTTGAAGTTGTTGCTGCGTGACAAGAGTATCCTGCATTTTATGTATTTGACTCTTAAGGATAATGATATCCTTTAGCAATCTCGTCGCGTCTATATGGTCAAAGGTTACCGGTGGAAGTTTTTGCAACTCTCTAGCAACATTCACAGGCAGATCATCCGGATTTGACTCCTTAAATACAGCAATGACATCATATAGGTCACGATACGCTTTCATCTTCCTTCTTTTGATTTTGCGCTGAGATACAGCAGCAAATAACAGCGACTTGGCGTTATCAATATCTTCATCCGAGAAGCTCGATATGCACAAAGTAACTAGCGGCTTTTCATCCATGACATCTTGCTTATTTTGGATAAAGGCAAGAAGTTCACAAATCACGTTAAAACACTTCAATGTAGATGACATTGTAACACAAGATATGTGCGTGCGCACCCGGTGCGTCCGCTCACTAGCGCCAACGGGCGAAAACTGACAAAGTATACACATTACAATAAACATTCCTCATTGAACTTGGTCCCAAAACCTATCTTGATTTTAAAAAAGTTAGAAAATAGTATATTATGATATCGAAATTTAAATTGAGCTTACTAGAGTCACCTGCTCTGTGGCTGTGGCGGTAGAATTATAGTGACACCCACGCTGCGGTGACCTGATCCCGTTTGAGGGCGCCACGAAGTGTTTTTTCATTCAGTAATATTTTCAGGTGGGTATTATTGTTTCATTCTTCTCTTTTGTACAATTAAAACTGTGACGAATGAAATGTTGTTATTCTGGACGTTGGAATGCAGCGAGACGGTCTAAAATGATTGTGTTTGTTGGTGACTTTGTTAGTTTTTTTTCTCCTTATTATTTAGATCCTTTTACTCTAAACAATCAGAACCTAATACAGAAAAGTAACTCATATGTACTTGAACTAGGTTTTTTATTCTACTACACGTAAGCATTAATTTGACCTTAACCTCATCTAACCGCTTCTGTGGTCTAGTGGCTCAATTCTTGGACCTCTGCTTTTCTTGCTTATGATCAATGATCTCCCATCAGTTGTAACTTGTGCTAGAAGCTTGCTATATGCGGACGACATAAAGCTCAATACAAAGATTAAATCGGAAGCAGATTGTATGGCGCTGCAGAAGGATTTCGAAGCAATCTTTGAATGGAGCGTTATTAACAAGATGGAATTTAATTTTCAAAAATGCTTCTCTATGACTTTCTGTCTAATGTGGCACCCGATCCAATTTGATTATAAGATAAACAATCAGTCTATAGTTAGAATGACTACAATAAAAGATTTGGGTGTCACCTTCGATAGGAAATTAACTTTTCATGACCATATCGTTACCTTATCAAAGGAGTCCTATAGGCGTTTGGGCTTCGTTCTCCGAAATGCCAAGGACCTTAAAAACGATTTCGTGCTGCGCTTAATTTTTAGCGCCCTTGTCCGAAGTAAGCTTGAAACCAGTTCATCGGTTTGGAATCCCCATGAAGGTAGCTACGTACTACTACTTGAAAAGGTCCAAAAGGCTTTCCTGAGGAATCCTTACAAGAGACACTATGGGTACTACCCATACATGTATCCTACCAAGTATCTTCTCGGTTGCCTGGGCTACAACTCACTAGAAGTCAGGCGAACCAACGACCAGGTCGTGACGGCCTGTAAACTGTAACGAGGTAAAATAGATGCACCGGATTTGGGCGCCGACCTGTGTCGATTCTTTGTCACTGATAATTATAGTAGGAGCCGGAAACACAAATTATTTGCTGTACCTGCATGTCGTACAGTCGCCCGCGCGAAATCGCCCCTGCCGCGCTCTCTTGCCGCGCTTAACGGTCTCCTGGACCATGTTCGCGGACAGTTGGGCAAAGATATTATCGGATTGTTTGAAGTTGATGTATAAAAGTGTTAATAAATTTAATTTAATATATTTTAATCTAATTGTTATTTTTTTTAATGTATTTTTTTCAGTTTTCAATTTACTATATATTGGTTTTATTTATTGTATTTCTGTGATTTGTCAATTTGTTCAATTTATTGTATTGATTAATTAATGTAATTGGTAATGTACCGTTTTAATAAATAAATTAACTTCTCGTACATTTCTATTTCAATCCAATCACACTGTTACGGGGCTACCTATCGTATTCTTTCACCATTCCCATCAGTTTCTTCACAATTTATCATGCCAAAAACAGTTCGATCATACAGAGGCGTAGCGCACACCGCCTTCTTCCATTTATCAATAGCGATAATAGATATGTCGGGGGGAAAAGGGCCACCAAATTGACAGCAACAATGACCCACGTCACTGCGAAGGTGGCTCTTGTTATCAAACACAATATAAAATGAATAACTATGTAACAAAAGAGGTGGTAACGACCTCAGAAGTAGGATAACACAAGAACCACGTCATACCAATATCTGCGTTCGTATTAATGGTTGCACGAGCGCGATCGTACCGAACGAGTCAATGTGACATGATACTAAAGCGTGTTTATGGAGTTCTTTGGACGAAAATTTACGTTCATGATGAGGTAAGTAATAAAAAAAATATACGTGTACCAATTTAAAAAGTTACCTTTGCGTAGGATACCTCTTCAAAGTTGTTTTGCGTGAAACCACGTTATACAACCTATATCAATGTTCGAAAATAAGCCTACAAACAACAAAACGGGGCGGCACATTACATACCATACAAAATCCAAGAACAACTGCCATACAAAGTGTTACCAATTTAATAAAATTTAATAAGGGCGACACTTGTGTTCTTTTAATATCCTCGTGAGCTCTCGCATAAGCTGAAATTGGCATCACGTGTGGAACACATTACCCTCCCCCCTCCTCCCCGCTTCCTGTCCGTGTTTCAAACGCCAATATTCACAATTACAGACACTCGATAAGCTACAAAAGAAGTAATAATGGTAATTAAGATATAAACCACAGTTCAGATAGATACAGTACCATATCTTTGATCCAAATCTACAGTAGGGTACTGCTATTTCTGGAGCACTTCACCGAACGATTAACCCCCCCCCCCCCCTCCCAACACCCCGGAGAATCTAGAAAGGCATGAAGACACTTTTAGGTAGTGATGCCTGCGAACCCCAAATGTTCGGGGTTGTTTGGCTACTAAGATTTTAGGTTCTACTAAGACTGTTCCCGTTCTTTTATACATTTTGGTATTCATACAAACTTCAGGGATTAATTAAACTTTCTGTAATGGAAAATACGGAAATTCAGAGAAAATATGAAAAAATATTCACCCGGATTCTATATAACTAAAGAACTGGCTATCTTATATGTAATGGGATTCAATTCCCGGTCTGCTCCATTTAGAGAAAAACTATTTTTCTAAATTGATTTCGGGTCTGGGTGTTCTTCTATATTTATGTATATTTTATCTGTTACTTTAACATATTAACGAGTTTCAAAAGAATACTTATCTTGTTCTAGATAATAATAATTGGTGTGAGCGTAAACAAATAAAAAAAGTAACAAAAGCGAAACGTTTGTTCATTTAACAGTGTCGCGTAGCGGTGAAAGAATACTACCACATCGTCTCTTCCCTTTGGTGTCGTAAAAGGCGACTAACGGACTAAAGACTGCACATACTTCCAACAGCAAAGAGCGGCGATGGGCTTGCCACCTATCACGCTGAGCACATTTGCAGTCGCTATTTGGTGAAAAGTGGACTATGGTAGAGGACTGCTTTTGCTGTCGTCATAGCCTAGTCTCCGACTAACCCTTCGGGGATAGTAGTCGTGATTATATGTATGTTTGTTATTGGTTTGAAAAATATTTATCTTTCATGTAATGGCTAATTTACAGAATTCTATAAAGGCTCTCAAATTAAAAGTTCGTACTAAAAGCCCTCGCCGTCTTTTTCATCCAACAGCATAGAGCGGCGATGGACTCACTCGTTGAACACATGTGCAGTCGTTATTTTGTGAAAAGTGGACTTAGGCAGAGGACTGCTTTTTCGGTCCTCATTGCCTAGTCTCTGACTTACCTTTCGGGGATAGTCTGTAGTCGTGATTATATGTATATATTATATAGCACGACTGTATTAAAAATGTTAACAAACGTTCCAATCCCGATTTAACTACCGCCTATACGTTTACATCCGATTACTTTATATACGGTGAAAATTAAATTTTCCACGGAACGAACTTCTAAAGGCCAAATTTCAGAGCCCCGTTCCGAATTAATTGTGTTTCTATTGAGGGCCTAGACTAATTGATTTGGGAACAAGAGCCGCTCGAGACACCGAGTGTTGGTAATCTAACTGTTGTGTTGGACGGAATATTTTCTATTGTTTTATTTGTTTGTCCTTTGATGAAGTGGGTTTTGTCACAACAACGGCGTGTCGGGTTGAATAATAAAAGGAAGCTCCTTTAAAGTGACCTTACAACAAATGCGGATAAACGGAGATTATTATGTCTAACGGTAGACAATGTCTAAAACAGATGCTCGCACTCTTTCTCCAATAGTTTGACAGTTATACAACGGGCTGGAGTGTCCCATTACTTATAAACCTTTACCGGGCCGGTTAATGCAGGAAAAGTATTTTATATCAAATTTAATATGTTAAAAAATATATCGCGAGTGGGTTGGCTGAAAAATTTCAGTCCAGTACCTTTAACGATTAATTAAATATTTAAAAAAAAATAACATTGCACTGGTTTGGTGTGTGTGTGTGTGTGGGTGTTTGTAATGAAATTATTTTGATATAAACATAAATTTTATTTATTTAACCAGACGGTTGCAAATTACTAATATTGACTTAGGTACCTGTTTATACCTGCCTACCCAATGTTTTGACGGGAAAAAAATTGTCAACCTAACGTTTGCTTATTCTATAGGCTTCATACTTTCGATTGGTATCTATGTAATTTATCTATTATCCAAACCAGTGCAATGTTTAACAAAAATAATTTTTAAATATATAATTAATCATAATATACTGGACTGAAATTTTCTAGTCAACCCACTCGCAATATATTTTTTAACATATTAAATTTGATATAAAATACTTTTCATCAATTAACCAGCCCGGTGAAGGTCGTTGTATACTCGAATCCTCTACTATACCAATATGTTTAAAAGTAGTCTTCGAGTTTTTACATTTGATCTGAGTATGTAGATCCTTTCTAAAACATTTGGAAGAATCCATGAAAAAATCTATTAAGTTCTTTTTTATCTCGGTGGCGCAACGCCTTGCGCGATCAAATGCAATCTTTTTTTTTTCCTGTTTATTTAGTTTGGGTCTTTTTCCACATTGATATGCCAGCCCCATTAGTATCTTCCCAATTACAGTCATAAACTAATAAAATACATGATGAATTGTTACAGGAATCAATGTTCAGCTATTTTTATTAACATTGATTTTTTTGCAAGTTATACAGCGTTTGCAATAACGGTTTAACGGGTGGGTTACCAAATTAACGATAATTTGAGTACCTTGGCATAAAATCCCACCTTTATTGGATAAGCCCAATCTGTATATGTGTCTGTTCATGAGGGAAGGCCCAAATTTAGCAGTAGTTTTAAAACGCTGATGATGTATTTTAATTAAATGTATAATATAAATGAATAAAATCTACAAAGCCATGAAAAGCAGAGAAACCGCATCAAAATACTTTGTCTAACTTCTAACTCGTTTATCAAATGTTTCAGTAGGGAGCGCCGAGCTTTAAAAGTACGTAGGTACGTATGTTTATTTGCCTAAAAGAAAAATATAAACTGAACTTTTATTCAGATATGCGGTACTTTAACTTTAGAAATATGAATACTATTATGAAAATACTCGCGTAGCTGCATGACTGGAATACGGGACACGTCTCCTTTTAAAAAGCGAGTTTATTGAAATTCTGACAGAGTACACAATGGAAAACAATATCTTTTTTCATGTATAAAAATAGACGAGCTTTTGGCCTTTTAATCACTGGATTTTAAGGGGATTATTAAAGTGGGTAATAAAACACTCATTCGACAACAAAAAAACAAAAACAGTGAAAACATATCTTTGTTGGTCCTTTGTTTTATTTCGATGAAGGATTTATGTATGTATCTTAGTTAATCATATTTCGAAGACATCATAATAGTTTGAAAAGCCAATACTATGTTATTTTGTTTAATTTAAGAAGACTGTATATGTGTTTGTTTATTTATAACCGTGTCGCTTCCCGTGGGTGTCGTAAAAGGCGTCTAACGGACTAAAGACTGCACATACATCCAACAGTATAGAGCGGCGATGGGTTCACCACCTGTCACGCTTAGCAAAAAATATTTTATTAAGCACATGTGCAGTCGCTATTTGCTGAAAAGTGGACTATGGCAGGGGACTGCTTTTGCGGTCCTCATTGCCTAGTCCCTGACAAACCCTTCGGGGATAATAGTCGTGATTATAATTATGTATGTAGTATGTATGTTTGTATCTGTTTATAATACCTACTACTACACTGTAAAAAAACATTTAAAAAACGGCATATAATTGAAGAGAATTTTATAGTGAAAAACGGCTTCTTGACAGAAAGTGAATCGTCATGACTGCAGTCATTGCAGCGTTGTTTTATGTTTTAGAAGTGTTTTCTAGAATATTTATGTGAAATAATGGTGGATGGTCAACCATTAATTGGCCGTGGACGTGCTTAAGTTTTTGAATCATTGGTAAAACAAACAGTGCAACATATTTTTTTTTTTAATTCTCTTATGAAGACCGTGTGAGATCTCGGTAAAGTCTTACATCTTTACTGAAATTCATGGGGGTTTGGAAGAATATCATTTACAATTATACATTCATATAATCTCTCTAATCTCATTATCATCCACTTTACGGTAAGAAAAAAAATGATATTGTCTCTTTTACTTGACACTCACTAAATGTGCTAACCGTAACACAATAACGAATCTTAAAAAAACAATGGTCAAATAAACCTAAAAACCACTTTAGTAGTGACTTTTAAATTGAAATAAAATTAAGTACCAAGCGTGCAGAAGTGCGATACGAGTTTAATTTCTGGTGGATCCAAAGCCAGTCATGAAGGCAGCTCGTTTGCCTGATCCACCCGACGAACGACACTTCGCTGTAACGATACTATTCTTCGGACCGCGAGTCACGCCACAGCCTGACGGTAAACGGTACATCAATCCATGCGCCATGATGGACCCTTGTCAGTTTACTTGGCACTTAGCACTTGGTATACGATCGTAATTTTTATTCGTTTTAATGAAATTAAGGTTGAGTTCCACCCATGAAACTAAACAACTTTCCCCAAAAAACCTATGTGCAAAAAAGACAAAAAAATTTCGACCTCCCATACTATATTGTCGTCAGCTGATCGGACAGTTTTCTACGGGAGTCGGGAGAATTTTTTTGGTCATTTTTGCACATAGGTTTCTTGAAGAAAGTTGTTTAGTTTCATGGGTGGAACTCACCCTTAATTTAATTTAAAAGATTAAAAATTAAGGGTGTCTAAAGAGGGCCTAGACAAGTGGCATAATGACCATATGAGCTCATCTGCCGTAAAACCAGTCACAATAGAAATTATATTGATAGTAACTTGTAGGAGTCTTCGTGACAGACAGGTTAAGGTATAGAATGATGAATGATTGGGGTTAAAGTTACTTGCGTTCGTAGGTTTACCCTTGAGACCCTACAGTATAGTAGTTGAGGATTGTAAAGTGCGCTTCCACCATCGCTCTTATCATCAAATACCATGAAGTGAGATGAGGGATGACCCCTGACGTGACCCCTCGGTGGCGCTAATTGAGTGACACTGACTGAGTGGTAGAGCCATGCTGCGTTGCAGCACGCATTGGGCCGGCTCGCCCGGAGTAATACCACCCTCTACGAATATCCGGCTTGAAATAATGGCACTTGGTGCTGTTGTGTTTCGTCCGGCCAGTGAGAATTCCGGAGGCCCTTTTCCCATCAATTCCTATTCCTTCCTTAACCCTATTCGTTTCTTAAAGGTCGGCAACGCATCTGCGACTCCTCTGGTTTTGCGGGTGTCCATGGGCGGCGGTGATTGCTCTCCATCAGGTGACCCTCCTGCTCGTTGCTCGTTTGCAATATAATATGAGAATATAATATGGGATTTGACTTATTCCAACGATACGTCATTTAACGAACGTTTATTTGGTAATTTTAAAACATAAAAGATATAACTTAAGTAACATTATTTATTCAATTACTTACATATTTTGAGGTAGCGATCGATTAGAGTTAGCATTCACCAAATTTAAGTATATTTGTCAACCAATTTACTAATGACAAACGCTATCGAATATACGTAGAGCGTTTGTCAATTGTCTAGGGACTCTCTAGACCTAATCTTAGTTTTGTCACATTTTATACTATACGGTGGTACCATGGGTACCTACTGTTGTAAAATAAATATCCCGTTAATAATAAAAGTTACTTATTATTGTAAAATTACTCTGCAATCTTTGTTACTAAAATGAAGATAAAAACCCCTGAGTTGTGCCGGCTCAGCATCTCAGTTAAAGGCTCTCCTAAAATTCGATGTGATGGTAGATTCAGTAGTTCATATTCAGCTTTATTTTAGTTAACTATTGTTGTTAAATATTCTCTCTCACTCTCTCGACGGTACGACGGTAAGGGACGGGTATAACAGCGAAGCGGCACGAAAAGGCGCGTTTTATATTTAAAAAAATTGATAGATGTAATATAAAATAAAGATCGGTTATAATACGTCAAATTATCTATGAACTTCATTTTGGTAAATAACTCATAATATCAAATCACTTATTTTAAGAATAAAACCTATAAAAGAGGATAAAATGGCTCAAAAACATGTAACTTTTGAAAATATTCTATCGAGCCAACTTTATTAAATCGTTTTTCCATCGGGTATATTCTACAGAATAAGGCCTCAACAATATTTCATAATTTTTGCAGATTTTAATTTTATTGTTTACTACTTCAAAAATAAATTCTAAGAACGTGTTATTTTAATTTTTCACTAACACCTAGCCTTAATGTACGTGTGGACGCTTAAGTATATTAAATAAACTATTTGACTTTCATATAACTACAACTACTGTAATACTAAACATACAACAAATAGAAAATGGATTACAATTATTAAAAGAAAACTCTTATCTTCCTGCTCTGTGGCAGCAAACGAGGCTATTTGCTCCTGTGGCTCCCACTAATGCTTTGTCGCGGTCTTCACGAAATTACTTTCTAACGAGGGCTGGTCTTTCAAACCCCCGAGCACGGTAAATCTGAATGCTTCTTACAATTTAAAAGTGTTTCATTTGTGAGGCTTGCAATTAGTCTCAGCCGTTGAGGGGCTATGTCTTACAAATTGCCCACACAATGGTATGTAACGGCAGTAGTATTAAGTTAGTTTTAATGTTATGGGTTTGGTATAAAGTGTTGTGGACTGTGGACACATTTATTTTTATTATGCTAAGGGAAACTTCACATGAAACACTTAATTACTGTGGACTGTAACGGAGATCCGTAATAACCGTATCGCGTTGCGGTAAAAAAATACTACCACCCCCTCTCTTCCCTTGGATGTCGTAAAAGGCGACTAACGGACTAAAGACTGCACATACAAGTAACAGCATAGAGCGACGATGGGCTCACCACCTGTCACGCTGAGCACACATGCAGCCAATATTTGATGAAAAGTAGTCCACTTTTCATCAAATATTGGCTGCATGTGCATGGTAGGACTGCTTTTTCTGCCCCATTCTAGTCACTGACTACCCTTCGGGGATAATAGTCGTCATTATATGTATGCGTACCTATGTATGTTTGTACTGACTGTCTCACTTCTAACTGACTAAACACGGATTGTGATTTTTTTCACATGAAAAGATAGCAAATGATCAGTCGGGTCATCTCATGCAAAGTAATCACCGCCGCCCATGGACACCCGCAAAACCAGAAGAGTCGCCTGAGGAAGGAGTACCTAGGACCTTTGAGGGAGGAAACAAGGGGTACGAATATTTTACGCCGAAAGGGTGGTATTATTTATTAGGCTTCTTAGGTACTAGACTCAATTGCCACTTACCACTCAGACAGTTTTACTCATTTAGCACCACCCAGGGGTAACCGACCCGCGTTGGGCCAGCGTGGTGGGTTATGGCCCAATATCCCCACGTGCTATTGTCCACGTGGAAGGCCTGTGCCCAGCAGTGGGACGATTATAGGCTGATGATTGAGGGGTGACGTGTAGGGCCTCAAGGGCAACCCACGGACGCAAGTGACTTTAACCAGGGGGGTGTCACTCCGCAGTTTAGGTACGTTCGGCCGGCGCGCCTCCCAGGCAGGCTGCCTAGGCGTATGGCAGTCAAGGTTGTTGTTGGTTACACGCTACACGTCGCGCGTCGTCGCTTAACTCGTAATCCCTGCGCGCGCGCGTAAACCCTACGCTCTGTGACGTCATGACGTCAAATCAATGTCGAGTCAGCGTTGCCTAACGGAATATAAACGCTCGGGTCACACGATAAGTTTCAATTTCGCGTGAAAGTCGTTAGAGAGTAAACCTTCTGTACGTAGTACTTTAGTTATTCTGTGCTTTAACCCCCAAAGACTTTAAATATGGTATTAAGTAGACATCAGTAATGGTATCTACCATTACCGTGGTTGGACTAGGAACAAGACATACCACACTGAGACAGTTGTGGCTTCTATATTTTGGTATTTAGCAACTAAAACATCTATGTTACTGATTTATGTTAACTTGTTGGTCATTGCTTAGTTAAAACTATGTTGGTATGTCGTACGCAAGATCATTATGCAACCTATAAATCTTCGGCTTTGAATATTCAGCAATAATGCTCGGAGCTCCGTTGGTGCTACTCCTAACTCTGTTACATTTTCAGGCATGAAAGCAAACTTTTTGCGTATATTTTCGTCCACCGTTGCAATAAAAATCCAGGAAGCTTCAATAGAGGATATAGATACATAGTATTTTTATATTGTATTCAAAAAGGTCTAATTAACTATACCAAATTGGTCCAAAGAAAGCTTAATTTCGAGCTTAGATAGTAGGCATAAAAGTGTAAAAAAATCCTCCCAAAAACATTCCCAGCGGGGAATCAAACCCAGGACGTTAGAGTCTGAGACCGGTAGGCAGCCACTAGGGAACAGAGGCAGTAATAACGCACAACTACAGAGCAAACGTATGTGCATAAAAAGGTTGGTGATCAATGTAGACTCAAACCTGTCATGGAAGCTACATGTAGATTCAGTCGTGAATAAACTACGCCGATTCTCTATGCATTGCATGAGCTTAGAAAATGTACATTAATAAGGAGTGCGCGCTTGCAGCACACCATAGCTACGCCGCGGCTTGGATACGTTACGGCATCGTGCTCCAGGGGAATTCGACGGATGCGCCGGCTGTGTCCATTTTACGGAAGCGTTGTTTAAGAATTATAGCATAAGTAGGACGGAGGGACACTTGTAGAAACTTGTTCAAAAAATTCCGCGTTCTTACTGTAACTGGAGTATACATTAACAGTGTTAGTTAGAAAATATTCCTACTATTTCCAGAAAATAGGAGACCAGCAAGGTCGATACTTGTCACGGGCACGGCGCCGTGAGCATGATTTAGTAGTGCCTGATAACTCGTACTACAGGGCCATTAAAATACAACCACTTATCTCAAAAACTTAAAGCCCTCCAAGACAGTACATTTGAAAACGAGCTAAAGAATGAAATCCTGAACAACACGAAAGAATATTTTGAGGAAAAGTTTTAATCTGTTAAGTTTGTCGAATATTTTAATATTATGTTATTGTTCTTTTATCCATTTTAAGTTTTACTGTAGCAATTTATTAATTTAATATAATTAAATTCCCCAATGCCATGAAAAGGTAAATTTATGACTACCATAACACCTTTATAACACAAACATATTTCTGTATGCTATTGTACTTTTTGTTGCTTTAAGTGAAATATATGAATATGCGTTACATCTCAGACGTCAACTTCCGTAAAGCCAACTTGGTTAAACGTGGACTGTGGCAGGGAACTACTGCTGCGGTCCCTATTGCCTAGTCTCAGACTAACCCTTTGGGGATAATAGTCGTGAATCTGTCTATGTATGTAGAATTAGGTAATGGGACGTACAGAAACTCCCCACTGTACATAATGCATGATTTCGATCCGTCCGTTACTTTAGCATTGCAATTTCAGAATTATTTATTTATTTTAGGCTGTTTGAGCTCTTGTGAAAGTACGCCAACGCCATTTATTATCATCGATAAGCTTGGCCATCAACTGGCTTGTATCCATTCTTATTTATGACATCCCGAGTCTGCGGGATAGAGATTGCTGTTTATCTGCAAGTTGTATTTTATCTTTGATGGATCGTTATCATCGTTTCATGTACTTAGGTCTACATTTTTATCAAAAAAATCATGCTTATGGTAGTTAAGTAAGACTTACGTTTCACTTTTTACTTTAATCTAATACATTACACAGAACTTAAAACTAGAACAAGATTTTATCAACAATTATGTAACAGTTGATTAATGTTTTATATTTTAGCGTTTTATTAACGCTTAAATATACTTAACCCTAGAATACTAATCATCGCCTGACAGGCCGCACGCGGTTAGTTTTTTCCGGTTATTTAAAAAACGCGCGCGCGAGTCGTATTGAGCTCTCGCGCCAATTCGGTATACACCGCGCCGCAGACGTCAGCGAACGCGGGCCCGGCGCGGACGCTTCATTTTCAAAATATAAGCTACTGCATCGCCTGGGAGGCGATCATTAGTATTAATGGTAAGTTGAAAGGCTGACCCAAATTAGTTTGTAGACAAAATTGTGATGTTACCAAAAGTTAGATTTAGTTCCATATAAAGTTTATATCTTGAATAGTAATATTGATGCCAAAAAAATAGAAATATACATATATTTTTTTTTTACCAGACTGTTCAAAGACTGTTATGTTATAAGAAAAAATGTTCATACCTGTAAGTTTTAAGTCTTATTTTAAGCCTAATGTTGATTTTAAAGAAGAATTTAGAGTTTAGTTTCTAAAAAGGTAGAATTTCACCTGTTAATTAATGTGATTTTTATACAAAAATAATAAACCACTAATGTGATAAATTGGTTTTATTTAAAAAGTAGCCTCCCAAGCGATCATTAGTATTAAAGTGTGGTAAATTTATATTAGTACTCTAGGGTTAAGTAAAATTTTTGAAACACTGAAAAAATTTCCCGCCTGAGGTTGTCGTCTTTTTCAGTTTAACCGCCTCTGTGGTCTAGTAGCTAAGCTACCTGTTTCAGACCCAGAGGTCCCGGGTTCGATTCCCAGCGGGGGGTACATCTTTGTGTGCTCGGTTTGGTTGGTGGTAGGGCTGTTAAGTCCGCCTGGGTAGCTACCACCATCTTATCTAAGTCTGTCGCCATAACAACGATGTTTATAGCATTGTTGTGTTCCGGCAGTTTGAGATAAGATAGCCAGTTCCTCAGTGGTTGAGGATTCCGTGTGAAGCGCGCTTCCACCTTCGGCCTTATCGTCACTTACCATCAGGTGAGATAAAGGCCAAGCGCTTACCCGTTGCCAATAAAAAAAAAATTAAAAAAAAGTGTTTAAAAATTTTTACTTAACAATTATGTATTAGAAATTCAAAGTTATTCTTATAGAAGATTGCAATAAAAGTTCTAGAACCAGTAAAGTTAATATCAAATATATTCTTAAAAACGATTGCAATAAAATAGCCTATACCTGTTAAAAAAGAACACAGTAAAAAAAATACGAAACAAACAAAACGCACAGATTTGCAAACGATAAAGTGCATGCTGAAGTCAAACGAAATCCTATTTATTATAAATCAAAGGAATGCTTACTGAAGATTTTACAAGGAAAACGGTGGCCGAAATAAGGGAAAAGATATTATTTAGACAGCACATAAATCTTTCATGGTAGACAAAGACGAAATTCTAGTTTGTACCGAATCTATAAATCTGTCCACGGCTTGTGAGGTTTGACCTTTTGTGCTGTCTGTATGATTTTAGGGTCACATTATAGTGACCCAAGTCGAGGCATGAAACTCAAATTGAATTATTTTCATAAGATTAATGGGTTATGATTGTCCTACGTCTGTTTACATAATGTTATTTTCATGATAGTGAATCATTGAAAAAAAATACCTCAGTTGGGAATCGAACCCACGTCTACTACATACCTGCATGAACTTTACGCCACCGAGGTATTGGTTAGACCTGTCGAAAATCTGTAACACTTTTTTTTTACGCTTTAGCACCATTGTCTTGTCAAACCTCTTTAAAACGGAATGAAATGATTTTACAAACATTAATTTAAACATTCAGTAGTTTTGCTTAGAGATTTGTATTTTTTTTATTCGAACGGTTTGTTATTTTCGTACCAAATCCAATTTAAAGTTTGAATTACTTGTAAATAACAGACTGTTAAGTTAGTAAGTTTCAGTTATTTTATAAACTTATTTGCTATAGAAGAAATTCGGTTAAAGGAATATCGTAATTATTTATTTATTTATGGGTTAATACCACACATTTGGGATGTTATAAATCATATAAATCTTTTTAGAACAGATTTTCTGTTCAAATATTAATAGGGAAAAAATTAATGTTTGCTGTAACCTTACGACGTAGGTAACCTTTGACTTGGACCACGTTAGGGATTGCAAACCCATTTTTTATTAACATTAATTTCACGTTTGGTCACTGGCTCTAGGAAATATAAAATACTTCTTTTACTCTTACTTTTTTATATTTGTCATCATCATTATAAAAATAAGCCCGTCGTGTTACCACACAACACACTAAGACTAAATAAAAGCAAGATACTAGTTATTTAGATCTAAATTGTATGGGGGGCGAAACTCAGTAATTCAGGTTCGCCTAGCACCTACACCCACCCACCTAGGTTTTGCTCCTTCACCATGGCAAAAATAGTTTGGTTTTTCTTGCTTTTTGTTTGTTGAGACGAGCCATTGTGATAAAAATAAATGATTTGTTTATTTATTACACTACCAAAAATATGCCTAAGAATATTTACATAAATACTAAACAATTAATTTATCTATTTAGAATACGTATTACCTAGTGTAAGCACATAGTAACACGAAAGTCATTTTTAAAATTCATAGAAATTCATATTATTTTACTTATTTGCAAATAACGTGTAACACTTGTTCAAATAAAAACAGAATTTGGAATATCCTATTTGAAGTCAAATGAAAAAATGGTCTATCACTAAAAGCATTTTCCGTCCCCACTGCATCAACGGAAATCGTTACATTGAAGACATTAACCAAAATAGGCATTCAGGAAAAGAAATCGGAAATGTCTGAGGGAATGTTACAATGACAGGTCACCGTGATACATAAGCGGGGGATACAATGAAGATTGACATTATGCCCGTAGGAGGCTTGGCTAAAAAGATTTACAAAAGAAAATCGGTTCCTTTGTTGTGTGTGGCACATCTATTTATACCGATCAATAGATATTTGAGGTAATGTCTCTATGTAAGATTTGTTTTGTTATTGGACAAGGACTGATCATATAGCCGCAGGACCGACAACCAGCTGGCAGACGTGTTCTGGAGACCACGACTCGGCAAACGTAGTGTAGGGCGCCCTCTAATTCGGCCAAATTCGTTAAAGAATGTTTGTGCAAATGTCTAGTTTCACTCGGATTTTTAATATTTTTTTAAAAGGAAGACACTATAGTTAGCTGTTTTCTCGTGAACATCTCTTATGTAATAAAAAAAGTAAAAACCCGTGTGACACTAGATAATTAATTTTGCCCAAAGAAATGCCAACAATTTGTTACCATTCTTTGTCGAATTTGGCCTGTGTGGCTGGACTGGCTGGCAATAGTTGGACCAGAAGAGTAGAAGATTCGGCTCAGTGGCATGCATTAGGAGAGACCAATGTCCAGCAGTGGACTAACACGGGCTGATTATGATGATGATGATAGAATAAGACACGGCACGAGATGAGGGCAGGGGGTTGATGGCGCAGTCACGCGCAGCGGCTGAGGCGTTCGGTTTGCGATCTTGCTAGACCCCCCAGAGAAGTGCCAAACGCTCCTTCAGTCTATTCGTAATTTGTCTTTGTCGTTTACTGTGTGTTTACTGTGTGAATTTTTGAATTTTGAAGAAATTTGATTGTTTATTTCTATTACCACAATATCAATACGATAACTGCAAATCACATGTATTCCTTAACACATTGGCGAACAGTATTCCAGACACAATAAAAGTTTTATTGTTATAACTGCTATAGCAGTCTAGTGTCCGCCGAAGTGTTAAAGTGTTGACTTAACTTAACAATTCATTATGATTTATCATTCTTCAACTTTCATCCCAAAAAACGATAAATTATAAGTTTTTGCCGTTTGTGTCGCTAGGAGAGAGACACTTGCCCGCCATTTTGTGTCGTACCAAGATACGTTTGTTTACACAGAATTCTATCGCCACGGCTTATATTTCGGTTCGACGCGAACCTGTTTCGGCGCGCAGTGGTACTGTGGGTAGCTCGTTAGATTAGTTGTTAAGTCTTAACTACAAGTTAGTTAACTGTTTTTTTTATTGACGTACGTATTATTAGTATTGACGTCAATAAGTACCTGTAAAGGTTAACATTGAATAAATAATTTGTATTTGACTTTAAATTGCTAGTGAAAAATAGAGCAGCGTGCTCGCATGTGCGATAAATTGCAAATAGACAGGTGGGAGCGTTTGTCATTTGTATAGGGGGGGATTCGCAAATCCGAGTTACTTGATGCCAATTTAACCCATATAGACCTACCGTACCCTATTCGGTACGGTAATTTCATAAAATTATTTTGACGAACCTGTAGGTAGATCATTTATTTTTATTATTGTGGCAATTAGGCTCAAGTGTCAGTCTTACGATAAAAATATTACAAACAGGTTACGTGTAGGTGCATTCGAGTTCTAATTGATATTTTCTGGCAAAAAAGGAAAAAAATATTTAGCATGTCTTCAAGAAGGTAAGTTCCACATTATTTATTATGAATTATATTATTTATCACGATTATTATGAAGTTAAGAATAAAGTAGATGCTATTACAAGAAATAAAGTTTGGCTAAGTTTATTTTTCTTAAGTATATTCAAACCTCAATTAGGTGTACCGTATATGGTACAGTAGGTCTGTGCGTAAGCTAATTATACTATAAACTGTATTAATTTGTTGGATGCAGGCTGCTACCAACCAATCCAAGTGGAAGTCAATGGGGGAGGCCTATGTTCAGCAGTGGACTTCCTATGGCTGATATGATGATGATGATATATTTATTTAGATTTTTGTTGTTTTAGGCCATAGTCGCTTCATGATATTGCCTCGATTCTTAAGAAAAATGACGATTCTTTCTCCCATGGGCAGGATACTGGCATTTTTTTGCTTCCACCTGATACCTCCAATAATGAACAGACTGATGAAGACTCGGGGAACGAAGATGTCGTAGACATAAATAATTTGCCTGCAAGCCTGCTTCGAGCACCAGCAGAGCTTGCTGCTTCTACATCATCAGAAGAACCAGAAGGTCCTCGTGAATGGCTGGCTTGGCTGCTGTATAGACATAATGGTGGGCACATGGACTTACTAAACTTTCGACGATACAATCATCGATGGCAACAAACAACGCGAAAAGCCAGGTCTTAGTCGACCATCATAATAACAGCCGAGTCGCGATATGACGGCAAAGAACACTATGTTACTAAGCCGGAGAAGAGAACCAGGTGTGGACAATGCCACTAACAATGCCCTACACGATGAGTCAAGTCATCAAGTGCGATATTGGTGTCCACGTTGAATGTTTTATCATGTATCACACGACAAAGTGAATAAAGGTTTATTTGGTAAAATTCTGTATTGTGTTTGCTTATAGGCCTACTATACCACATACGGTACGCCTCCTCTGTGCCCCCCCTTTTATACACATTTTTTTTTCTATTTTTTTAGAGTCTTTGGGTATATTTTAATAAACTTTTGTTAAAAAAACTAAACTTTTATACAAAACTTACTGCCGGTCTAAATGGGTTAAAAACACCTCGAACTTCTCTGTGCTTCGGAAAGCATCTAAGGCTGAACAGCCCCCTTACTCTTGAAACCGATCGCTATTGGATCGGATTGGTATTGTGAATTTTCGTATTTTTTGTTGTGGTGGGTTATGGTCCAATCTACCTATTTGCTATTGTGGACGTTTTTAGGCCTATGATGAAGGCACGAGACAAGGTTGGATATCTTTTTTACATGCCACACCTCACTTCCATTACTAAGTAATGGATCTTCAACTTCATTTCATAGTGTAAGTACTCATAACTTAATATTGACCTAGGAGTAAATACGCTTTTGTAAATTTATGCTTTTTTATAGTTTACTTTAACCGTCGGCGGCGACGCTCTATTGTTTTACGGCTATTTTCTGTCCTCGGGTTTTTGAGCTACTATTTAACTTGGTATGATAATAGTTTTATTTGTTCTTTTTAATTATCACTCTTTACTTAGCTATCCTCTTCACTTAGACAGTAGATTTCTATTTAACTTACTCCTCTTTAACAGACATTACTATTTAAACATTTTTTAAACAAAAAATTCTTATTAATTAAAAAAAATTGGAACTGGTTTGTTGCCTACACTAAGTTATTTCTAGAAACCATAATATATCAGTATAAGTAGGTATATATCAGTAATTATTAAAACACTGGTCATGGACACCGGGAATTCAACCGGGGACCACTAATTCTAAGGTATCGGGGTCTAAGCATTAGACAACATACACGGTTAAAATCTATGCATTGTCCTTACAACCATGGTTGGCAAACAGCAAAATCTTTCAAAAATCAGGGTGTTTGGTAAAAGGTTTCTAAACCCCGTTACTGCCATCCTGTAAGTGCAAAGAACAACTATTTATATGGGTGCAAGTCTGAGAGTGCGAAAGATAAACCAGCTGTTCCATACAAAACTGCCAATAAATTGATTAAATGTATGAACCGTGTCGCGTGGCGGTGAAAGAATACTACCACCCCCTCTCTTCCCTTGGGTGTCGTAAAAGGCGACTAACGGACTAAAGACTGTATATACGTCCAACAACATAGAGCGCCACCACCTGTCACGCTGAGCACATGTGCAGTCGCTATTTGGTAAAAAGTGGACTGTGGAAGAGGACTGCTTTTTCGGTTCTCATTGCCTATTCTTTGACTATACCTTCGGGGATAATAGTCGTTATTATATGTTTGTATGAATGCATATGTATGTATGTAAATGTATGAAGTACCTGTTTTTTATGCAATTTCAGAGTTGTTCCCATCCCAAGCTTGATAGACTTCGATAAAAGTGTATACCAATAACGCAAATACTTCTGTCTGTCTATCATTTGGCATATCTCTAATTGGCTTGACATCCGGCCAATGTTTCGTCGCGCACGAAATAAATGCTCTCAGTTCTGCTACACAAATTTCGCGGAATCTGTTGTTATTTCATTTCTGGTAAGTGCCTGATACAGTGCTCGATAAATAACATTTATGGTAATATGTAATGGTCAATTGTTTTATTGCCTCTTGTATCTTTTTCCTACGGCCTTACGGTGCCGTCCGAAACACAAAGGAGCTCGAGATGTTCTTAATCTGGTTACCTTCATTGTGAATGTGTTTTCGGATTTTTCGATGCATATCCTGAATTTGTTTTTCTTAAATAATGGCTTCGTGCGATCAGCACATTTAGCCAGTGTCAAGTTTTGAATAGTGATTATTATTTTCTTTACTTTAGTCTTTACGTTTAATGGTAAATGATTTTCCCCCAAACCCCTCGAGACTCAATAAAGCTGTGGGACTTTATTGAGGTCTCACACGGACTTCTTGAGAATTCGAAAAGTGATGTTGCACTGTTTTGTTTTATTTGCTAACACTCATGCACGTTCACGAACACTTAAAACAGTAAAATAATCTACCATTATTTCACATAAACATTCGACAAAACACAAATTATTGACAGACTTGATATGGATCTTTCGGTTCTAAATGTGATGCTGTGTGCTGTAAACTTGCATTATTGCTATCCGATTATGAAATCTGGCGGGTTGTATCCTGTTTGTTATATTATTGTTTTTTCTTTAAATATGTGGCTTAATAAATAGATAGCTTGTTTTACATACAATAAAAAATAAGTTCTATATCTTGCATGCTCTGTAATAGTTTAGTTATTATAATTTGGCGATTGTGAAGTAATCGAGTGTATTTATTGCTTGAGTTTTTAAAAACATATTTTTATTTGTGTGAATCTGTAAATGGTTTGCTGTTTCACATTTTCAGTTTTATACTTATTATAGAACTGTCGATTCACCTGTGAATATAAAATAAAAAATAAAATATAGAAAATAAAACAAAACTGCAGACATGACGCTTCACTTTCCCGCCAAGAAGTCTATCCCGGGTTGGTGATCACCTACCCGCATTAGGCAAGCGTGGTTATAAGCCAATCAAAGTTAAAGTCAAAGTCAAATTATTTATTCAATGTAAACCTTTACAGGCACTTATTGACGTCAATACTAATAACAATTTAAAAAAGAAACAGTTAACTAACTTGTAGTTAAGACTTAACAACAATCTAACTAACTAACTATAGTCTGTGCCAGACAAACAGACAGACAATACCCATCAGTTGTAGTGATGACTTGATTTCAATGATGAAGTCCTTTGCCCAGCAGTGGGACAGTATACAGGCTGCCCTTTACCTTTATTGCGAAATTGGTTTAACATCCTAAGAGGATTTACGCATTTCGGTTTCCCATACAAACTTCCAAGTCGAAATTTTTAAAAAACACGAAGCCAATTTTAATGAAACTGTGCATGCTAAAGTTAAATACAGGGATCTTAATAGTTTGTTGGAAACATTTTTAAAAAACATGTTCACAGAAGGCAAAACTGATCGGCTTGTGATCCGTATAGATCGTGAAATACCTCGCCTCAATCATGTGACGGAAGTACTTTATAACCTCGTAGATCGCAAAAAGTACACGATCGTACGGGGAGTACTGTTGTTGGGACAGGCTGAGCTTTCAAGAGAAAAACGCTAAGGGTTCCCACACATCATCCTTTAACTGTTGGAGGACTGCAACAAAAGCGAGGTCCGATGCGTCTGTAAAACGCCAGCTTGGCTCGGCAATCCGGATGTGCCAAAAGAGTTGAACTGAAAAATTGGCTTGTTTTGTACTCGCTGTTGTTATTTATTTACATTAAAAATATTTGCATGCTTAAATTATAAAAAGTAGATTTTGAAGGGCATTGTTTATTGTAAGAACACTATACCTACTATGTACCCAAAATTGAAGCAAATAAAGATATTTCATTTCATTAGCTGCGTTGCGTCGTCGTTCGTTGAAACCTTCGACGAAGGTTAAAACCCATCAACCCGCATTGGGTCAGCGCGGCGAACTATGGCCCAATCTTTCCATGTGCTTTTGTCTATATGGTTAGCCCAGTACCTAGAAGTGAGACGTTTATAGGCTGATGATAAATATCTGACCGTGTTGCGTTGCGGTGAAAGAATGCTACCACCCCCTCTCTTCCCTTGGGCGTCGTAAAAGGCGACTAACTCACTAAACACTGCACATACTATCAATCAACAGCATATGAGCGGCGATGGGCTCACCACCTGTCACGCTGAGCACATGTGCTGAGCATTTGGTGAAAAGTGGAGTATGGTAGAGGAATGCTTTTGCGGTCCTCATTGCCTAGTCTCTGACTAACCCTTCGGGGATAATAGTCGTGATTATATGTATGTATGTTTGATAAACTGACGTACATACATACATATAATGATAAATTATATGTATGTATGTACGTCTCTCTGTATATTGTACCGTATATATCATGGGGAGTGTTCTGAGGAATTGTTCGGCTTGATCCCTGCCGCTGATTTCCTTCACCGCACTACACGCAATTGACTGTCATTCCATCCACATCACCTTGATGGATGGCGGTCTACTACTGTGCGTTTTTCAAGAAATTTGTTGCCTCGAACTACAGTGTTGTGGAACCAGCTCTCGGCGGCGGTATTTCCGGACCGTTATGACTTAGGGATCTTCAAGAAACGAGCCTATTCCTTCCTTAAAGGCCGGCAACGCGCCTGCGATTCCTCTGGTTTTGCGGGTGTCCATGGGCGGCGGTGATTACTTTCCATTATGTGACCCGCTTGCTCGTTTGCCTCCTTCTGCTATAAAAAAAAAATATTTTTCAACAAAATAACCTCTACGTTCTATCAACATTACGACTCATGATCATCAAGATTGAGAGATAACGCCCCATTATTCAGGTCTTGATTCGATGCAAATTATACAAGTTTCGCGATACAGGACATGGACCTTTAAATATATGAAGCTTCTCTGTGCTTGGCTTGAGAAGGCACGGTAAGCAGTATATCCCGGCTGTCGTCATATGATACAAGATTCAATATCAATGAGGCTACAATAATTAAGCACTTATGAATGTTGCTACGCCTTCGGTTCGTTAGTTTACTTTATTGGGTGGGAGACCTTGTACTTATAGAAGACATGGTTATGCGAAACGTTGGCTGATTCACATGTCATACTCGTGAACAGGTGCCGCCAGTGGAAGCAAGTTTGCTAATGCAATCTTAGTTTTATTTGTACCTACTAGTTATAGTTTTACTGCAAGACGCAATCCTAGTTTTATTTGAAGTTATAGTTTTACTGTGACATTGTTTATTTTATTTAAACTGATGAATACCTATTTTATTTTATTTTATTAGGTATTCTTTTGTATGATGTTGTGCTTGTCTTTTAATGTAATTATATGTTTTGTATTTTGTAATGGAAAATGTCCTTCTATGATAGGGAGGACATTTTCCAATTTGTATTTGACGGTGTATAAGATAGGCAGGAAAGAAATGCCCTTGCTGAGTTTCTTGCCGGTTCTTCTCAGTATAAAGTCTCCCAACCTACAGACTTATATAAATACGACCCGACATTCATAATTGCCCAATTATTGTAGACTAAACTGAATAAATGATATTGAATTGAAAAGAGTCGGCAATCCGTTGCCCCGATAACACTTCGAAGAAAAACAAAATACTAACTACTTTGACGACTTCTTTGGTCGAGAGGTTTATACACCGGTTTTCATGGTGTCGCCATCTCTGAGGTCCCGGGTTCGATCCCCGGTCGGGTCAAGTTAGAAATTATTGTTTTTCTAAATCGTCTCGGGTCTTGGTGTTTTCTATGTATATTAAGTCCGTATTTAAGTATGTTAATCAGTTGTCCAGTAACCATTTAACGAGTTTCAAAACAAAGCTTCTCTTAGGCTAGATAATTGGTGTGAATGTAGGAAAGTTTATTTATTTATTTACTAACATTCGTAACGTAGGATTCGACTGGACAGCAACCACCTTAATTTCTATTTCTACCTACCGCAAGGCAGCATTGTTTTACACTACTGTGTTCCGGGTTGACCATAATAGTGAAATTTCAGGGCATAGAGGCATAAAGGATTATGCTTCGCCTGCGTGAGCCCTCGGTGTGGCGCGCTTCCGTGACCAAGGTGTTGAATCAATTACGTTCGTTTGCGGCTCTTTATTATTGCGCTATTTTTTTAACTTTTTTTATAGCAGAATGAGGCAAACGAGCAAGCGGGTCACCTGATGGAAAGTAATCACCGCCGCCCATGGACACCCGCAAAACCAGAGGAATCGCAGACGCGTTGCCGGCCTTTAAGGAAGGAATAGGCTCGTTTCTTGAAGATCCCTAAGTCGTAACAGTCTGGAAATACTGCCGCCGAGAGCTAGTTCCACAACACTGTAGTTCGAGGCAAGAAATTTCGTGAAAAATGCACAGTATTAGACCGCTATCCATTAAGGTAATGTGGATGGAATGACAGTCGATTGCGTGTAGTGTGGTCAAGGAAATCAACGGCAGGGATCAAGCCGAACAATTCCTCAGAACACTCACATGATATATACGGTACAATATACAGAGAGACGCAACGTCTCTCCGAAGAACCAGTGGATCGAGCCGACCTGAAATAACCACGTTGTCATCAATTCGAGCAGCTCTGCGTTGAATGCGGTCAAATGGAAGGAGTTGGTATTGGGGTGCTCCAGCCTAAAGATGGGAGCAGTATTCCATATGCAGCCCGACCTGTGCTTTATACAATTGTAAGCGGTGGGCCGGCGTGAAATACTGACCCGCTCTATTAAGCACACCCAGCTTTTTCGAAGCTAATTTAGCTTGTCACAGTAAAACTATAACATTAAATAAAACTAGGATTGCTTCTTGCAGTAAAACTATAACTAGTAGGTACAAATAAACTAGGATTGCATTAGCAAACTTGCTTCCACTGGCGGCACATGTTCACGAGTATGACATGTGAATCAGCCAACGTTTCGCATAACCATGTCTTCTATAAGTACAAGGTCTCCCACCCAATAAAGTAAACTAACGAACCGAAGGCGTAGCGACATTCATAAGTGCTTAATTATTGTAGCCTCATTGATATTGAATCTTGTATCATATGACGACAGCCGGGATATACTGCTTACCGTGCCTTCTCAAGCCAAGCACAGAGAAGCTTCATATATTTAAAGGTCCATGTCCTGTATCGCGAAACTTGTATAATTTGCATCGAATCAAGACCTGAAAAATGGGGCGTTATCTCACAATCTTGATGATCATGAATCGTAATGTTGATAGAACGTAGACGTTATTTTGTTGAAAAAATATTTATTATACATACATACATGTAATCACGACTATTATCCCCGAAGGGTTAGTCAGAGACTAGGCAATAAGGCCATCCCCTCTCCTTACTTCACTAAGTTTATTTGTACTGGCACCTCGAGACCAACCGTTAGGTTATGCAAGAAGTGCCAGACGTCCCTGCGCCAGTAGAACACTCGCGCAGGAGACCACCAACGTTAGGTCTTGACGCCAAATCAGTGCCCGCCGCAGCGCGCACTTCATTCGGTACTCATAAGACTAGTGTCTCGGGAGAGTTTCCCGGTGAACACGTGTAGTTCACTGCCTATTGTCCAGATAGGTAACTGGAGCTGTCAAGCTCGCTCACTTCTCGTTGCACGAAGGGCACAACTTGCAGTTGCCACTGCTAGGGTGGTGACTCTAAAGTCGACTCCCAAGTGTCCACCTTGGTAGCGGAGTAGTAAGCACACTCACTTCTCGGAACCCATCCAGGCACCTAGACAGTTCCCACGTCCAACGCGGCTGGCTGGACCGGAGGCTACGGCATCTAGGGGGCCGCCTCTACTAGTTCTCCAGACTAGTACCGGAGATGTCAACACCAATGTCCAATGAGAACCACCGGACAAAGCTGCCAACTATAAGGGAAACTCACGTTCCCCGCAGGACTTTTCGCTGCTGGCCCCACAGAGACCGCTACTAGGCCCCGCTCGCTGTGCGCGAGTTTGGAAGTCCCGGCACAAATTGCCAGGACAAAACGAACATTTCCAAACTCTACAGCTAACCACAAACCACTACGAGTCCAACCCACGTCCGGATCCCGCCGGAGGCGCCTGGTCAAAGGCACTACCAGCGGGTGGCTTGAACCGGAACCCCGTAGTACCCCTGAAAACACAGCCGGACCCGTAGTTCCAGCTGCGATACCCTATCTATTTCGGCCGGTAGATAGGGAACGCTAAATTACCTTCGAAAAAGCTGGGTGTGCTTAATAGAGCGGGTCAGTATTTCACGCCGGCCCACCGCTTACAATTGTATAAAGCACAGGCACAGTTGTGTTGTCTGTGAGCACAGGTCAGGCTGCATATGGAATACTGCTCCCATCTTTAGGCTGGAGCACCCCAATACCAACTCCTTCCATTTGACCGCATTCAACGCAGAGCTGCTCGAATTGTCGACGACGTGGTTATTTCAGGTCGGCTCGATCCACTGGCTCTTCGGAGAGACGTTGCGTCTCTCTGTATATTGTACCGTATTTATCATGGGGAGTGTTCTGAGCAATTGTTTGGCTTGATCCCTGCCGCTGATTTCCTTCACCGCACTACACGCAATCGACTTTCATTCCATCCATTCCAACCCGCATTGCGTCAGCGCGGCGAGCTATGGCCCAATCTTCCCATGTGCTTTTGTCCATATAACCATATGGCCTAACCAGGCCAGTGGCCAGAAGTAAGACGTTTATAGGCTGATGAAAATATTAAACCGGGTCGCGTAGCGGTGAAAGAATACTACCATCCCCGCTCTCTTCCTTTGGGTGTCGCAAAAGGCGACTAATGGACTTGTAATGGATTGCTGGCGGGGAGTCGCGCCGCCGTCGCAAACTAAATACTGCGCATACTACCAATAGCATAGAGCGGCCGATGGGCTCACCACCTGTCACGCTGAGCACATGTGTAATCGCTATTTGGTGAAAAGTGGACTACGAGGACTGCTTTTGCGGTCCTCATTGCCTAGTTTCTGTCGTCCCTTCCGGGGATAATAGTCGTCATTATATGTGTGTATGTAAGTATGTAGAATAGAAGTTAAGTCTCTTAGGAAAAGGCATCATGCCTTTTCCTAAGAGAAAAAGCAAGTTTTGATAATAATCTCTTTACACTTATTAGGAAAGCTGTGAGTTTATTTAATATACTAGCGACACGCCCCGCCTTTGCACGGGTTACTACCCGTACCCGTACCTAAATAAATTATAACCTTTCTCGATAAATGGGCTATCTAACACTGAAAGATTTTTTTAAATCGGACCAGCTAGTTCCTGAGATTAGTGCGTTTAGGTCATTCACTGCCGTCACAATAACAATAGAAATTTGACCCGCGCGGCGTTGAACGTGTTAAGTAAACAAACAAACAAACTCTTCAGCTTTATAATACTGCCGTCATAACTTAAAAGGGCACATCAAACATTTTGTAAATCGGGAGAAAAACTGGTTTAAAAAAAATCTTTGTTTTCGGCGAATAAATTTCATAGTATCGTGTTTGTCGGAAATGCATGAATGAAAATAGTAGCATCAATATGAGTTTTACAAGATTATTTAATTACAAGTTATTATTTTAGTGGCATTTATTTAATAATCTATATTTTCCATTTCAACGTAACAGAAAAAAATGAGTAATAACATTAATATTACAAGTAAAAGGCATAATTAACCAAATACGACTTTTCATTCTAATATTTAGTGAAAAGAAAATTAAATATTACAATACAAAGGCACATTTATACAATTGTGCCTTCTCATTCTAGCTTAAACAAGTTATAGTTGCTACATATACTACTATACAGCTGAAAAATATAAAACTTTTATTTAAAATGGGACAAAAAAATGTTGTATCTTTATTTTTATAATTAGTTAATGTAACTATTACATTATTAAGGAACTTGTTACAAACAATACATCAAAGTACTTACCAAGACGAATCATACGAGCCCAAACTCGATGACCGAGGTCCTATGGCCATCTTCCAGCTCCATCATCAGACCCTGGTTACAATCTATCACCAAAGTACTCGTCAAGACGGATCGAACGAGTCCAAACTCGATGGGGTTGTGTCGTTAAACTACCGAGTTCCTATGGCCACCTTCCGGTTCCATCATCAGATCAGCTCCATGTCATAATAATTTTGCATTGTCATCCGATTTACACATAAATTTCAGTTCTATCGGTAACCGGGAAGTGGATCAAATTTTACTTGCAAGATTTGATTACAGACAATCGGAACAGGTGAAACTAAATAAAAGCTTGTAATAATAAATATTTTCGTACAAATACCTAATACCTATTTGTCTTGAGTGGGGATCGAACCCGCAGCCCTTGGGTAGTAGGCAGATATATACCACTGCGCCAGACAGGTCGCCAAAGCACAATTTCAATTAATGAACCATACATAAATAAGTAGGTAGGAAGTCTCTCATATGCATACGTATGGGGCCACAAAGTTAAGATCACGCGTGCTCATAACAAAATACTAAAACAGTGGAGAGGTAACTTTTTAAGCACTAACATTAAATCGTAGGAATGAGTACCTACATTTATAACGGAATTTCTACGAAATACTAATGATACGTTAGCTTGTTAGTACGTAGATCAAAATTAAGAAGATAAATACAATGAAGTATTTTCATAGTAAATCGCAACTAAAGCATCAAATATTTCGAAGATTACAAGTCAGCAAAATACCTACCTATAAAATAATTGAATCACAAAATTCATATTAGACGAGTAATAACAACAACTTACCCGCGCAGCTCTGACAAGCGTGGACTCATCGTTACACGTAAGGTAAAGCACAACTGACGCGATTTGCTTACGAACCCCCTCACCTCACCTCTGTTCAAAAATGTTTGGTAGGAAAGGCATAGGTGCCAGTTGTGACTTTTCTTTTAAATTAAATGTTATGTTAAAGAAACAGTAAAATTTTGAATGAAAGGGCATATTTTGCCATATAGGCCGTTACAACTTGAAGTTGGTCAAATATGCCTTTACTATTTATAAATTTTTATTCATTTGTGACCTTTTTACGTAATGTAAGCTAGATGTGCTCTTTCTACGTACTATCACAGAAAAAATGGCTCAGTTGTGCCCTTTTTGCTTTAAGTACTTTTGGTTTTACGTGCTTCTAAAATTTACAAAAAATATGAGCAGATAGGCCTTTTTCTCCTGATTCCAAATATGTATGTAACTCAAATTTAAAAAAAATGTTAGTTGTGCCTTTTTTCCTTATGACGGCAGAATTTTAGTATAGATGACATTTAAACTTACATTTCATAAAATAGTAAAAAAGAAAATAATACCTCCCCACGCTTATACCATATTATCAAACTAGTTAAGCCTCTCTTGAACCTTGTTTTAATGGTTAAACTAGATAACGGATAACTGATTATACACAGAAAACTTCTAGACCAGAAATCAATTTAGAGAACCAGACGAACGTGATAGAACCTTCGTACTAACCACTCAACCACGGAGGTCGTCAAAAGCTGTAGTTGTAGTTGAAGTAAAGTTATCATAGTGTTATTTTGTGAAAAATCAATTTGACAAGTAAAAACATTTTAAAAAACCGGCCAATTGCGAGTCGGACTCGCCCGTGAAGGGTTCCGTAGCAGCAAGTAGCATCATATAAAAGTTCTTGTAGTTCGTTGTGACTTTGATCGATGTTTTAATAATAGTGTATTTTTTTTAATTAATTAATTTATGACGTATTAAAAAAAAACTATTTACTAGATCTTGTTCAAACTAATTTTCGGTGGAAGTTTGGATGGTAATGTACATCATATATTTTTTTTAGTTTTATCATTCTCTTATTTTAGAAGTTACAGAGGGGGGGGCATACATTTTACCACTTTGGAAGTGTCTCTCGCGCAAACTATTCAGTTTACAAAAAAATATATTAGAAACCTCAATATCATTTTTAAGACCTATTCATAGATACCCAACACGTATATGGGTTTGATAAAAAAAAATTGAGTTTTAGTTCTAGGTATGGGGAACACCCAAAATTCATTGTTCTTTTGTCTATTTTTGTGTGAAAATCTTAATGCGGTTCACAGAATATATCTACTTACTAAGTTTCAACAGTATAGTTCTTATAGTTTCGGAAAAAACTGGCTGCAACATACGGACGGACAGGCAAACAGACATGAAGAATCCATAAGGGTTCCGTTTTTTGCCATTTGGCTACGGAACCCTAAAAAGGAAGTTTCAGCATTGTGACCCATCAACTCTGTAGGGGATATGAAACATATTGAACAATACTATATCCAGGGCTACACAGCCTCTTACATCGGGTGCATACTATCTCCTCGTTCCGCGGGTAGATGCCAAACATAACTTGTGATTACGTCACGTCCGCTGCGCTGTCTACCACTAGGCTTTGTCGCCGATCCCTTGTACAACGAGTTATTGTTTATTATCGTTACTCGCGAAGGCTAAGCTTAGATGGTATACACAATGATAATATATACATAAGTTCACAACTATTACCCCCAAAAGGGTAGTTAGGTTAGGGTTAGATTAGGGTTAAACTATGCAATGACCGCAGAAGCAGAACAACAACTGCACATGAGCTCAGCGTGATAGGTGGTGAGTCCATCGCCGCTCCATGCTGTTGGATGTATGTGCAGTCTTTAGTCCGTAAGTCACCTTTTATATATATGTATATACTCGACACTAACAAAAAAAAAGAAATTTTATGATTTTTATTCACGTATTTATTTATTTTCTTAAGTCTACGTTTATTTTTTTTATATAAATAAATAACAAAACTACTATAAAACATTATAAACCTAGGGTGCCGCCAGCAGTAGGGCCGGGCCCTAAGCTTCCGGTGGTTAGGGCTGCAGACAGAGGAACCTCCTGACGATGCGTGCCGTGTCAAGAAGTACCGCCTTCTGTATCTGGCCCTTGATCCAGCCGTCTAGCGAGAGTCTCTTGAGATGTTGGTCGAGACTCTTCGCTATTAGGCCGTTTGCAGATACGACTATCGGGACAATGATAGTCGAGTCAACATCCCACATGGCGGTAACCTCGTAAGCCAAGTCAAGGTACTTCCTCAGCTTGTCCTTCTCAGCGTTCACGAGGTTCTCATCATGTGGGACGGTGATGTCGACTAGCACTGCCCACCGCTGGGACGGATCGATTATCACGATGTCAGGCTTATTGGCAACAATAATCCTGTCCGTGATAACCGATCGGTCCCAATAGAGCAAAGCACGACCATTTTCGAGAACTGGCTCAGGTGCGTACTTATAGTACGGCACCTCGGACTGAACAAGACCATATTGCAGAGCAAGTTGCTGGTGAATGATCCTGGCTACAAGATTATTAGGTAGGCAGATTAAACTTTTCTTTACCAAGAGTAGACATAACAGCGAGCGGGTATTCTAAATCTCAAAAGTGTCTGAACTTGAATTTGGAAACGTACGCCATTTTAGATTTTCAATTGTTATGTCAACCATGTATCAAACGGCCCCTACTCAAATTGTGTTCTGAAATATCATTAAAACCACGATTACAACAATATATTGTGCCTGTAAGTGGCAAATAATAATAAGCCAAAATTGCATTATATCATAATACACTATAATGTTCCACATTAGTTTACAGATTATTATAATTAGATATAATTTACGCAAACAAAGGGAAGACATCCTAATATTAATTAACAATAGAGCTACAATTTAAATGGTTTATCGAAAACGCGTAGGTACCTAAAATACAACGGTTCGAGGCTACAATCACTGATTAATATCGCTAAAACGCTTGTCCAATATCAATAATGCATAATCACAATAGCCAGTGCTTTACACGTTTGTTTTGTTTTGTTTTGAGAGTCGTATAACTTATTGTAGCATTGATAGAAATGGTGGGTGAATAGGATGCGAACGAAGCAAATATTTGCGGACATATTATAAAATAATATTAAATTATTTTTTTTGTACTTATTAGTAAAAACAATAATATTTATTGTGGTCAATAAGAAAGTACTTGCAATTTGAAATGCGTATCCTAGTCACAGAATTATATTACTCCTAGTGCTCAATAAAACTCTCCATAATTATTATACTCGTACTATGTACTCTAACCGTATCGCTTAGCGGTGAAAGAATACTACCACCCCCACTCTTCCCTTGGGTATCGTAAAAGGCGACTAACGGACTAAAGACTGCACATACATCCAACAGCAAAGAGCGGCGATGGGCCACCTGTTACGCTGAGCACGCATGTTCAGTCGCCATTTGGTGAAAAGTGGACTATGGTAGAGGACTGCTTTTACTGTCCTCATTGCCTAGTCTCTGACTAACCCTTCGGGGAGAATAGTTTTGAATAAATGTATGGATGTACTATGTATTATTTATTATTAACCTACCAAATTTTAAAGTAAGTATAGTTATTATTAATACAAAAAAAAACCTTTCCAGCGTAATTGGATGAACCCAAGGCCATAAACTTGTGTTTTCTCAAGTTGTAATCTTTATCTGTACAATCCCTGGAGGTTTTCTAGGGGCTGCGCTGGCATACGTGTCTTGGATCTGTGCTAATGTGAATGTGTAGTGTATCTAAATGTTCACATTGGAAAAATAAAGAAAGGGGACGGGTTTAATCGCGAGCGGATGCCTGTTAATACTAAAACAATTGATACTTATGACAAACGAAAAGATGCAAAGATGCAAAATAAAACAATGGAAATTGTCTACCGATTCAAGCATTGTTACCATGCGGTCGGCACGGTTCATTTTATAAAGCTGATTAACACATTTAGCCTCATTAATTAGACTACTCTGATAACATACGTTGTTAACGAATCAATAATGCCTGTACATTGATACAGTTTTGGTAAACTCATTTTGGTATTAACAATAGTAAGTTCGACAAAGCAACAGACTACGCATTCGGGTTGTGATTTTAGAAGTTAATGAGTTTTCGCAACGCCGGGTCATTTGCTGGAAGACCAAATGCAAATATCTCGTGTACTATGCTTTAGAAGGAACGTGAAGTCAATGGTCCCGGTTGTTCTTGGAGGAAGGCAGTCGTTTGTTAATCAATGGAAAAGAGACTAAAATATTACGACATTTAACCTTTTATTTTTAAATGTAAAGATCTTTTTTAACCATTTCTTTCGCTTTGACCAACTTGATTTTAAATTGTACAAACCCAAAATATGTTAACGGATAAAAAAGCATAACGTAATGGGCATAAGCAGCATGTAAAAGATAGATAGGTATTTAGCTATGAATATTCACGTCCCAATATTTTATGACTGTTTTTCGAATGTCGCAATTGTAAAAGGTAAACGTATAAAAAAACAATAAAAAAATACATACATTCAGTCATTACGAAATATTGAAACATTTTTCCCATTCTATTTTTCAATCAATTAACTCTGTCTCGTTTGTTATGTGCAAGATTGATTTGTAATGGAACTGGGCGCGTTATTGTAATGGAGACATTCCGTTTTTTTTTACAAGCGCTCCGTCGCTATTGAATAACGATGGAATGTATTGATTGGAGCGGTACGAAAAGCGAGACAATTAAAATACCTTTAAATTTTCAATGATACTCTTTTGTAATGATAGGTATATTCATATTTTCAATGAAACATGCTCATTTATTCCTCTTTGATTCCGAAAGTACAATAAGACACAACAAGATATTATTTTAAAAAATAAAAGATGTTTTGCAGGTATTATTACTTTAAGCTACCTTTTCAAGGCATTGGGATATAAAGTTTGGAGACTAAATCATTAAAAAAGCAATACAACAATAATAATATTAAAATTATTATTAATAAAATAAAATAATAAACAATAACACAAAAATCAAAAAGATTTGAACATAAATACATACATACATACATACATGTAAGTACATGTAATCATCACGACTATTATTTCCGAAGGGTTAGTCAGAGACTAGGCAATGAGGACCGCAAAAGCAGCCTCTACCACAGTCCACTTTTCACTAAATAGCGCCTGCACATGTGACAATTTGTGAGCCCATAGCCTATCTTCATTGTTGGACGTACGTGCAGTCTTTTATTTTCTTAATTTGTTTACGCTCACACCAATCATTTAAACCAAAATAAGCTTATTTTTGAAACTATAACGGATAAATATACATAAACATAGAAAAACACCCAGACTCGAAATCAATTTAGAAAACTGTTTCCTTTAAATTGACCCGACCGAGAATTGAACCTGGGACCACAGAGACGGCGCGACGCCAGACCCGGCGTGCTAACTACTCAACCACGGAGGTTGTCGTTTTTAGTTCGTTAGTCGCCTCTTACGACACCCAAGGCACACAAGGGAAGAGAGGGGTTTGGTAGTATTCTTTCACCGCACGCGACACCGTTAAGATTTGTAAATTAAAAGAATATATAAATTTCTCTCAAAATACTACTTCGTGCTTTAAAATTTCGGATTTAGTTTTACTATTTCGCGTCACTACAACGCATGTACATACCTACCAGATTTTTTAAAAAATGCTGATTTTTCGCTTTAATGTTCACGTAAATAACAATACTGGAATCTAGTTCGTGTATATGGAGCCCACACGAAGCCAAATATGCACTAATGCTGGAAAAGGTTCAAAAGGCTTTTCTTCGATATTATTATAAGCGTATATATGGCTACTATCCGTTTATGTATCCTACAAAGTATTTATTGGGTATGTTGGGAATGGACTCCTTAGAACTCAGAAGAACTCGTACGGATATTTCAACCGCTCTGTCGATTTTGCGGGGAGTGATTGACTCGCCTGAATGTGTCGAACAGTTGTGTCGCCTTTATGTTCCTAATAATTATTCACGAATACGTGCCGGTCGTAGACATAGACTGTTTGCGAATCCACCGTGTCGCACAGTGGCGCGCGCGCAGTCGCCATTATGTCGAATGCATGAAGCACTAAACGCACTTCTTGTTAACTTCCCAGACATTGATATATTTGTGGATGAACCAAAATCGATTGTAAGTAAAATTCGACTCTAAGTATATATTAAATAAGCATTCTAGTTTACATAATTATGTAATTGGGTTTATACCCGTTTAATTATGTTTAATAATAAATAATAAATAAATAAATAAATAAATAAATACAATAAAAATACTAAGTATCTCTGTATACAAGTCTATAATTTGTAAGAAAATAATTAAAATAATTGAATTAATAGAATGAATTTTTATTACTTTTATCTACTTAGAACATTTTTAAGTTATTATAGTACTTATGTATCTTATGTTATCTTATGTTCTCGTATATGTTGAGTTGTGTTAATACCCAAATGTTACATGTTTATCAATGATATAAATAAAATTAAAAAATATTTTTTTAAATTATTTTCTTACGAATTAAAGACTTTGTTACATGTTTATAAGTGATACAAAAAAAAATAAAAAATATTTTTTTAAATTATTTTCTTACAAATTATAGACTTGTATGCTACAGAGAGACTTAGTATAAAATTATTGATTAAGATTAAAAAAATAACAATTAAGTGAAATTACGAATGTTGTGCACTGCAGTTGCGATGAACCCATATAGGAATCACGAAAAGGAAGATTTGCGTTTGTGTAATCGATCGCATAAACTCTTTCACCAAATAGCGACTGCACATGTACTCAGCGTGACAGGTGGTGAGCCCATCGCCGCTCTTTACCGTTGGATGTATGTACAGTCTTTAGTCCGTTAGTCGCCTTTTACGACACCCAAGGGAAGAGAGGGGGTGGTAGTATTTTTTTACCGCTACGCGACACGGACTCCGGGTGAAGTGCTCTTCCACCATCAGCGTTATCAGTACCTAACATCAGGTAAGATAATGGGTAAGTGCTTAACATATAAACGACCCACTGCTGGGCTCAAGGCTTCCCGACATTAACCGAGAACAACAAGTATTCGCGGCTTGGAATTGAAACCGAAACCTCTACATATTGGTTCAATTGCAAAATCCCAAAGTAGGCTATTTTCAAACGACTTGTGATACTACGTGTAGAAGTACAAGAAATACGATGTATATTTCTTGTCATTTACACTGTGCCGGTACGTCACGCAACATGCAATGAAAGTCGCACAGCAAGTCGTTGCCGTGGCTAAGCTGTTAAAGTTGAAGTATGGGTAGCTTTTAATAGTCGTGTTAACGCCTCCATAAAAGCTAATGCGCTTGTAGAAGTATTACATCGTTTTCTAGCGTGGCTATGGGTTGAACCACGATTTCTCGCTTGCAACTCGAGCATCTGGCTATTTCTTGCACGACGAGACGCTTTATTTCCGTAGTTTTTCTGCGCTAAAGCACAGTTGATATTGTTTTGTAGCATGCCCAAGAAAGAGGTCTAAAGACCTGCTTGACTTTGAATTGTACTGCCCAAGAAAGTGCTCGACTAACAACATTCCTGATCCACATGAAAGACTTATTTTCTTTTGATGTCCGTAAAATACTGTTCACCTTGACCAAACTTGATAAATCACTTGACTTTAATTATTATTTTATTTCTGTATTTTTAATTGAATTGCCACTAAGTTCTGACAACTGTGTAACTTTTCACAAACTTTTCTTTTTTCCTCCATGGATGGACTGCACTGCCATGGAGAAGTGAAGTTTATAATCTCCACAGACTATAAGTAAGGTTGCTCAGGTTATAAATTGATTTGACATATTAAGGACAATTTCTAGTATATTAATTTTGAATTTTTATTGTAATGTAACATAATTGGTTTTTGACAATTTGGAGTATTAATTTTGTATTTTTATATGTACCTATGTAATTAGAATAGTCATTGTTACTTAATTAATAAAGTTATTTGCATGCTACATTGTCAGCTGAGAAAGAGAAGAAAAGTAGATTAAGACCAAAAATGTACCTTTCTCAAACGCAAATTAAATATTTCATTTCATTTCATTTCTAATATGAACAGTTGGTGTTACCCAAAATAATGAATGAAAAGGTGTTGACGTCCGTCGGCTCTTCTTCAGGGCACGTCACTGACGCGTTATTTTGATGAATTAATTGTCCTTCTCGCCAATATACTTAGACGGAATAAAAATAGTTTTATTTAATTACGATATTGACCAAGTGTAACTATTGCTTAGTGAAAATGTTTTTGGACCATTCAAAAGTTTGAATGGTTCAAAATAATTTTATGGTCGACCACCCATTTATAACGTCTGTTTTTTGGAGAAGAATTGGAAGAAGAACTCCACAGCTTAATAAATCAATATATCTTATGTATAACATATAATATGTTGAACCACCACCTTATATTTAACTATATTCTGTGTAAAATTTTTAAACACTGAAAAAAGACGACAACCTCAGGCTGAAATCGAACCACGCACCTTCCGCATTCCGGGCGGCTGCCTTAACCACTTCGCTACCGAGGTCTGGTTCTCAACCGTCGAAAAAAATTTACTTAAGTATATTTAAGCGTTAATAAAACGCTAAAATATAAAACATTAATCCATATTCTGTGTTAAACTATAACAGTTATGGAAAAAATATTCGAGTACATTTAGTAAAAACATTGTCCAATATAGTTTTAAATTAGGAAAAAAAGCGTCAAATCAGGATTTACTAAGTTAGAGTCCAATACAATAAATCCGAGTGTGTTCATTTCACCCCGCATCAGTAGTAACAACGGGGTCCCCAATTTGCATTTAGAATACATAGTTAACGATGCGTACTCGGGAAGATAAATTTGTAGACAGTCTGGCATCTTATTTGAATGGGCACATAATAGGGAAACTGAGTTAAGCCTCGGCCACATCGCAGCAAATTGTGCGTTGGTCATAGATATATTTTATGAAGAGGATGCTTGACGTTTACTTTTATAAAAGTTGTGCAGTCTAAGAACATTTAAAATACCCATTACTTGGTACGGTAGGTACATTTTTGGTCAATGTCAAATGATTTATTTAAAATCTGAAGTAATTACATTTACTACTTAGGCATAACCCAATTGACGATTAATCGTGTCATAGCGGTGAATGAATACTACCACTCCCTCTCTTCCCTTGGGTGTCGTAAAAGGCGAATAACGGACTAAAGATTGTACATACATACATCCAACAGCATAGAGCGCCGATGGGCTCACCACCTGTCACGATGAGCACATGCAGTCGCTGTTTGGTGAAAAGTGGACTATGGCAGAGGACTGCGTTTGCGGTCCTCATTGCCTAAGTCTCTGACTAACCCTTCGGTGATAATAGACGTGATATTTTTATGTAATTGATGATTGGTGCTCCATTACCGGCATAACCCAATTCATAATTCTTGTTGTGCGCCTGATCTAAGTGTGTTATTTCTTTTCAAATGATTTTTTAAGTACCGAGTAATCTGGTCCTACTTTGCTCCTAGGGTGGTAAAAATGCTCCAATTCCGAAAAATTATTAATTCTAATTTTGCGTACTGATACTTTACTATTTAGTAGAATCCAATATTTACATCTGAAAATATTTTTCTTGATTTAGCAACACCAGTGTTGACAGATGTCAAAGTCAGCCATTAATATTTTTTGTGAGTGGGAGAATTCAATTGCTCTACAAGGTGAACATTTGAAAGTGAGTAAAATCTATTTTGCATCTCCTAAACTTGTAATGAAAACAAAATGTGATTATTATATTGATCTCTCATAAATAAAGGTGACTTTATAACACATCTGCTTTCTATTAGGTACCCTGTCTATCGGAGCAAAGTAAAAATAACATAATATATAACTATTCTCCATTTAAAAATTAAATGACAGACTTGTGAAGAGAAATTACGGAGCAAAGTTACCTCCTGCATAAGAACTACTTTGCTCCAAAAGAAATAAAAAAATAAAATAATTGGTCACTAAACACAATAATATACTTAATGTCAGATTAAACTTTAATAGTAACATAACGCAATACATAACATTACTGATTTAAACAAGATTTAAAAAGAAGTAAAATAAAAAAAAATTGGAGCAAATTTTGGTGCAAAGTAAGACCAGGTTACGGTACTTACTCCATTCTATCATTCTAGTTCATTCTACCTCCCTCATATTTTTGGTCCAGTTGGGTAAGTGTTTTTAATTGAAGTACATTTTTAATTTTCTTGTCACCTCTCCCACATACTTACCCTGCCTGTTTGAGGTTCACATTTGTCGACATCAGGCACGTATTTACTCATACTCATACTCGGCTTCTCATCACTGGTTGGTTAGTTACACGTGTTTTCACTGAAGTAAAATTTTGAATTTTGATAGGTGTCACTTTTCCACAATCGCCGCTTATGAAATCCACGGAATGTTATGTGGTTGCAGAAGGACAGTTCTTAACTGAAGTACATTTTTGATTTAATTGTCGCCTCTCCTACATACGTAACTTGCCTATTTGAGGTCCGCATTTATCGATATCAGCCGCTTCCGCACTCGGTCTGTTCGATGCGTTTGTTGACAATACTATGCAGGGACGTGACGCCAAACACTGAGCGCTCTATTTCACATCCTTTGAGCCACTTTCAGGCGGCACATTAGCCCAGCAGTTAGTGTCCATGTCACTCGGGCTTATGTGGTTACTAAAGCACGCGATGGTGGCAAACACGTGATTTCAGTGAAATGGGATTTTGAAATCTGAGTGCAGGTGTTTAGGGGTTACTTTTCCTTGATCGCCTTTTACGATATCCACAGACTGATGTGATGTGGGGTTATTCTCTTTGGGTGGGAACTATTTATTTGTTAAAAACAGTCAATAATTGCTTTATCAAGGCATATGAAAAAGTATAGGAATGTAAATGTATTAGAGGCAAACACTCCAAGTGCTTTTGTTCAGAAAAACAAAATCTTTACGGTTTTTTTATAAATTTATATATATAGGTATTTTTTTTTCTTTGTCTGTTGTAAATTGTATTTTTTTTCTTGGAAATAAATAAAATATTTATACGACTAATGGTATTGTTAGATGTATGGCCCGCCTAATAGTAAGCGTAGCCTTAAAGACGTTTGCAACGCCAGACTTATAATATTAGTCATGCGTTGCCGATGATGAAATGATGAATGAAAAGGAAAGTTTAAACACGAATCATATCGTTTTATATATTCAGAATGGATAGTTACGTGTGTGCGTGTACCTTTATTTTAATGACAGAGCGCATACATAATAAACTCAAGCTATATCGGTTCGGACTGAGGTGCAATCGATTGTGGCAGACAGAAATAGAATTTAATCATACGAGCAGTGGGTAGCTATTAGTAAATATGTTGAACAGGAGATTAGTGCCTTAACCAGTCACGCTGATCTAATGCGAGTTGTGTTGTGGGTGATATGATAACATCTGACATCTAACAATTAATTCTTGGCAGGAAAGTGAAGCATCACGTCTGAATTTTCGTTTTATTTTCAAAAATTAATGTAAAACAATGGTGTAAAAGTCTTGTTAACGTGCATGAGTGTTGGAATATTAAACAAAACAGTGCAATATCACTTTTCAAATTCTCTCTAAGTCTCACATTTTTACCGAAACTCTGGTCGACTCTCAGAAAAAAAATCATAACAACCTATCCTAAGTCTAGCCATTTCAAATATAGCTTAACTTCCACGATAGTAAAAAGGAACGAAGCTCTTTAAAGAATTCCAACGGTTCATATTATAATAAAAGTAATGTATTTATTGCAGATAACCAAGATCCATTTTTGTTAGTAACAATGTTTCTTATAAGTATGTTAGTAAAGTATTACAGAAATAGATTTAGTTATTTAAATTGAAAAATTAATATATCTTTACAAATACTCGTACATGGTTACAACAAATACAATATTATATTACAATTTAATTCATTATGTAACATTTAAAAATATTATTTTATAATAATTCAATAATTAACAATTAACAAAAGCAAAGCAGCTGCCGTATATTGATTAACTATCAGCCGCTAGTACAATCGATCTAGATCTCCGCTCGGTCTCAAATCACACTCGTGGTTGGTCGAGCCTTTTAGACGGCCAGATGTGGACGAACTAATAGAGGCGCCCACATTGGATCTAATTAATCGATAATGTACTTTCGAGGAAGTTCCCGGTCAAACACTTTTCGGCGATATTCACTTGCACACTATCTACGAGCACGCTACGGTTCGTAGGCGCGAACCGTAGCGTGCGCTACGGTTCGTAGCCGTAGTAGTCGTTCGTCGAAATATCGCCTGTACAAAGTAAGGCACATCGGCATGCTTTTCGTACACGCCACACGTATTATTCAAGAGATACACAACGCTCTGTATATAACCGCTCTTTCGACTGATATTTAAAAAGAAAAAACCCCTGACAACACACCAACAACAACTACAGTTGGTCGCCTGTATTTTTATGTTTTCATATTGGTCTTTTCATAATTGAATTAATTAATTGTTACGTTGAGGGTATATTAGACGACCATCCCAAAGAAATTAATTTTAGGGTTCCGTACCTCAAAAGGAAAAAATGGAACCCGTAGGATCACTTCGTTGTCCGTCCGTCTGTCTGTCAGTCAAGACCCTTTATCTCGAGAACGCGTAGAGGTATCAAGTTGAAAATAAAACTATGTACCTACTCAAGTCTACAGTCTCTTGAAGCTGTGAAAAAATCAAATTCCTAAGTTAACATAAAAAAACGTTACGGCCGTATAAACCGCAAAAAACGTATTTTTCGACACTCATAAGGGAATCAAAATTTATTGGGTATTTTGCGTTGACCTAGAACTATGAAGTTTGGCAAGTATTACCGTCTTATACTACAAGTATAAGGAAAGTCTGAAAACTATACATTTGTAATTAAATCATTAAAAACAGGGTCTTTATGCCAGGAAAGGCGGCGGTCCAAAATTGGAATTGAATTAACCGTGTCATGTGCGGTATCGTATGAAAGGGCTTCATTGGCACAGTTTAAACAGATTTTAAATTATTTTTATGATGTATAGTTTTAGAACTAGAATTTTAGAATTATGAAGAATACCTACAATTTTGTACGGAACCCAAGGTGGGCGAGTCCGACTCGCACTTGTCCGGTTTTTTTTAAATATAACATTTAGGAAAGGTCAAGTCAAAACAGCTACCCATTTTAATACATTTTAATTGTAATAATGTACTCATTCAATGCACAAAGGAGTTGTTCTAGTTGGATAAATAATATTTTTCCAGGAAGTAGGTACATACATTCTTTGATATGATATTAACAAAGAAAATAGGCCTGTTTCTACTTATTAATGGCATGCAACATCGAATCGTTTGTTTTACAAGAGTTAGTTAGCTAATTAGGTGCGCCCGCCGGCATCTTCGTGTTTCGTATTTTCTGTAAAAAGAAAATCATTAGGGTCATTATGATTTGACTTTTTTAATTTTATAACCATTATAACATTTAATTCATAGCAGAGGGAAGTGATGGGTAGGAAGTATTCTACTAATGAGCGGCCACCAAACTGCGCAGTATATTCATAAAAGTACATTAACATACAGAAATATGTTTGTGTTAGAAAGGTGTCATGCTAGTCACAAATTTACCTTTTCAAGGCATTGCGAAAACACGGTAAGGTAATTTAATTATTAAATTGTTTTAGTAAAACATAAATAGATAAAAGAACAATAAAATAATAGAAAAATATTCGACAAACAACACATTATAATTTTTCCTGAAAATATTATTTCATGTTGTAAAAGGATTTATCTACTAATACATTCTTTAGCTTGTATTATCCTTAACTAGCGGCCCGCCCGCGACTTCGTCCGCGTGAACACCCTGTATTCCGTGACAAATTTCCTTTTATACATACCTTGTCCTGACAATTAAGAATACGAAGAAAGAATCAGCCAAATCGGTCGAGCCATTCTAAAATGATGCGCGTACAAACATTTCAGCAATTGATTTTTATTAATCTAGATAATAGGATAAAATGTTTACTAGAAAAAACAACCACTCTCAGGAAAGCTAGAACAGGATTCGAACCCGTGACCTTTGGATTGCCGGTCCACTGCTCTCCAAAGGTCACAGGTTCGAATCCCGTTCGAGCTTTCCTGAGACTGGTTGTTTTTTCTAGTAAACATTTTATCCTATATCTATATAGCATTGTGAATGCAAAATTTCAATAATAAAAATATATATAATATTAAAAGGTAGAACAAGCAAAAAATTCCAGTACACCATTATTAAGCCTGTAATGTAAAGGGTTCGATTATTTTATTATGCTTATTTTTTTTGTAAATTCTTATGCGCCGTCACTACTATATGCTTCATAAAAACTGTTGACCACAAAAACGTATGAGCTCGTTACTCGCCTCGTCCAGCGTATTATTAGATTACATGGACGGAATGAAGGCAATCTTTAATACAAAAAACGCTCAAGCGATTGGTCTAGGGATAGACTATGGGTTCCGTACTATCTACATACATATATATAATCACGACTATTATCCCCGAAGGGTTAGTCAGAGACTAGGTAATGAGGACAGCAAAAGCAGTTCTTTGCCATTGTCCACTTTTACCGTAATATCTACTTATGTATGTATACATCAATCAATACTTTATTCAAAGTCAACAAATAGACCAATTATAAAATATAGTAAATTGCAAAATAAGTCAATTTAACAAATTAAAATTTTAAAATTATAATAAAATACAGGATTTTTTTTATCTGTACACATATTTTTTTAATTAATAGAGTAACTTTATCTAGAGCTACTACTAATTTTATTTTTTAAGTGAAAAATAAAGAAACTAAAATTAATCAAACATATCCACAAAAATGTTACGTTAAAAACTACGTTAATACCACAAAAACACGTTAATCATGGTCAATCGACCAGGACCGCGCAACTGAATTCTGACACATTACGATACCACAGGATACCTAGGTTAGGTTACCTTAACGTTACATGTGACCTTTCGTTCGCCCGGTATATTCGCCCACGAGTTATTTTTTATTGTGCCGGACAAATTAAATAAATAATAAATAACAAACAAATTTAAAAAAAAATGATGTCTAATAACGTTACTGAATAATATAAAAAAAATCTTGTTTGTAGGGGAATGTCAAGTTATTTCTGTGTTTTGTTTTTTGTGTATCGTAATTCCCAGGTCTAATATTTAAGCCTAAGTTTGTAACCACCAATCCGCATGACAGTTCTCGAAAAAGTATTAAAAAAATTACAAACGCTTATTTTATACCTCGTACAGTAATTTTTTTCTTGAAAAAGCTTTATTTTACAGAAAAAACACAATTTTTCTTCATTAATTTAAAATTTCGCGCGAACACTGTTGGTCACGTGACATTTTGCCCTGTGACGTCACACTTTTTTATAATAGAAGGTGGCAACGAGCAGGCGGGTCACCTGATGGAGAGTAATCACCGCCGCCCATGGACACCCGCAAAACCAGAGGAATCGCAGACGCGTTGCCGGTCTATAAGGAAGGAATAGGTCATTGAGCTATTATTACTACGTATAAAGAAGACACCGCTCACCACTGCTGTGTTCCGTTCAAGTGCACTTGGGCTGCAAACGTCTCAGTGATTGCGCGTGATTCAAGCGATTGTGGTCCTTGCGGCTGCACCTTAGTTGCGCACAAACTTGCTTCGCGGTGTCTTCTCTATTTTATTGTACCTGAATGGAATGGGCTCGTTTCTTGAAGATCCCTAAATCGTAACGGTCGGGAAATACCGCCGAGAGCTGGTTCCACAACACTGTAGTTTGAGGCAAGAAATTTCGTGAAAAACGCACAGTAGTTGACCGCCATCCATCAAGGTGATGAGGATGGAATGACAGTCGATTGCGTGTAGTGCGGTCGGATCAAGCCGAACAATTCCTCAGAACACTCGCCATGATATGCGGTACAATATACAGAGAGACGCAACGTCTCTCCGAAGAGCCAGTGGATTGAGCCGACCTGAAATAGCCACGTGTCGTCGACAATTCGAGCAGCTCTGCATTGAATGCGGTCAAATGAAAGGAGTTGGTACTGGGGTGCTCCAGCCCATAGATGGGAGCAGTATTCCATAGTCCACTTCACACACTTCAATAAACAAACAATATCTTGAAACCTGACAGGTAGTTTTTGTTTATTTTGTGAAATGTGACGTCACACGAAGCTTAATCATGGCCGCCCGTGTTTCGGGCCTCTTGTAATCTACAGATAAAAAATCGCAAATTTATTTTGTAATAATAAAATATTTACAAATTATCTTAATAAAAAAAGTTATTGGATAATTATTGTTAAATGATAAACAACCACATCCGACATATTTCATATTTTATTGTTACAACTTTCAAATAAAATAAATTGTGGCGATGACTTTATTTAATTTTTGGATATCTTTGCCCTGCAGTTAGACCATAAACAGTCTATTTTATTTTTTGTGTACGGAAATCCCCAATGGAAATCGTGTTTTAACCTTGTTGTAACCACTAGATTACAGAGATGATAAAAAATGTGTGTATTTGTGTGTGTGTACTTGGACTTTCTATGTAGTTGTGAGAGGAACTATGCCTAGAAACTTGGACATAGTATTATTATAAACTATTTATTTCTGATCAGAATTATTTATTAATGCATATTTTATTAAACTGTAACGACTAAAATTAACTAAAAAAAACTTAAACTAAACTAAACAAATGAATAATATTCAATTATGCGAATTGACATTTTCCAGTACTGCATTAGGTACGAATTCCTACGCTCCATAACAAAGGAAAGAAAAGCAACGAGCTGAGACTCAATTTAAAGGGTTACTCCTTAGAGCGTGCTGAACCCTACAAAAAGACAAAGAAAGGTCCAATTTAGCAGCTGACTGCAATGAAACCGATGTCGATCGCTTGACGAGGGTCGTTTGGGCCCGCAGCATTTAGTGGCCACTAAAGGATTTTATTGTTGCTATACTCATTTTGTTGCTGTTGTGAAATGCGGCTGTCCGACTTTAACAAATAAAATTATCATAACTTTTGTTTTAGTTAAATCCATTCTTTATGGTATAATATTTGAATATAGATTTTATATACGACAACGTTGACTTTTGTTTAACCCTGCAGGAGTCGCGTACTAAAAACTGACCTGATTGATTACACGTGTATGTCATTAAAAAAATATATCGAAGCTTCAATTCTTTTTTATTTATGTTGAAATCTTATAACTAAGGTATTCTTTATTAAAACTAATCAACAGGGACAAATCACAACCTCTGTATTTCAAAATATAAACTTTTTAAAAAAGTCATCCTAATAAATAACACTAAAAATCACATGGTTTGGTATAATTGAGATCACAAAAAACTAATTAATTTTAATTGGTGTTTTCTAAACATGATAGACAGACAATCTTCGAATGATTGCCACAAATAAACTTTTTACATGTGTTACATAGTTTCCGTGTGGTTTTATTGCGGCTTCTTCCGCAGTCATAGCAGTGACCTACGGAACGACTTGATCTTTGTTGTTCTAACGTTGTTGCCGTAATTTCATTTTAAATAATTTCGAGAAAGTCTTTAATTTTAATTACTAGGATTATTGGCAACATTTTGTTGTCCAATCTATGACGAGTTAAAGGTTTTATCCAAACCAGGGACAAGATGATGAGGAAGTCACGTAGGCAAAAACTTTTATAATGTTTCTTGCGGTATAAATGCATAATCCGTTATCACTTTTGGCTTGCGACGTCATCTTCTGATCCGGAACTGTTTTCTAAGGCCTCACATCACATGAAGGTTCTTCGCCTTGCTCGGATTCTGATAAATGTTCCTGCTCTTCAAGGTGATCATCTTCAGCATTTGAATTCGAACGATCTTCGTAAAACTCATTTTGCTTGTCAACTCGAAAAAGGAAATTAAAATGTCTAGCCATTTTAGCACATACCACAGCCAACCTTATTTATAACATAGAATCAACCATAATAAAACACAAATAACAAAAGATAATAAGTTAACTAAAAATACTTACGTAATTGGTCGCGCGGCTAACACTTGTAATCCACGGACTTTGCACACAACCACACAACCTCGAGCACACAAACGCTCGCGCAGCACTGTACGCGTTCTTCACACATTCAAGTTAAAGTACCTGGAAGCGCTCGTAATTTACGAGTGGAACAAAGTGAAAAAAAGTAACATTTTGTACGTGTGGAATACGGTAGTCCTTTTCTTCTCCGAATATCGTTCGTTCGAAAATCAAAATCCCTAACGCGTTTGCTACAATCATCACTATTCATAATGTTCGCGTATACGAAATTTTATGTTACCTAATCGTCTTTAATTCTAATGCTTTTGTGTCATAATATCGGGTGCTATAACAAATAGATATCCTAATTTTTCTTGCTATAAAGTCACATGTCATAAGTGATATTGTATAATGTATGTTAGTTCAAATGGTTAGTCCTAACAATATTATTAAAAACCAACATACAGATGATGGTTTATACTCCCGTAGGTCACGTGATAGGTTTGATTAAGACAATCGCGACTGAATTTCGAGCTCATTTTTTTTATTGGACAAATGAAATACTACCTGCCCTACCTTTTTCTAAACGTATGCACGGATTTTGGTTTAGGACTTATAACTAATATAGAAAAGCGTTTTATGTCTTTTAAATATTATGGATTGAAATATTTATGAAAATCAAATCTAAGGCATACTGTATTTAGGCATTGAAATTTTGTGGCATGTGATATTATGTAACATTAAATTCGAGCAAGTTATCATTCGGATAGATTATGGATAAAAGATTTATGAGACAAAATAGAGAACTGTGGATTACATATTATCAAAGAATATAATATACACTACTGATATTATGTAATCCACGCGACCTGTCTAGGATTATTATTATTATTTCAGCCATGTCGTCCCACTGCAAGACAAAGGCCTCCCTTTCCTCTTTCCAATCTTCGCGATTAAGAGCTCTTGATGGCCAGTCTTTACAGAAGGAGTCTAGCTCGTCCCGCCATCTCCTGGGCCTGCCGCGTCTTCTCCTGGCATCGCGTGGCATCCACATAGTCGTGGTTTTCGCCCACATCTCGTCCGACATGCGACAGATGTGTCCGGCTCAGTTCCACTTCAAACTGGCGGCCTTTTTTCCAATATCAGTGATTTGTGTTTTGGAGCGCAGTATTGTGTTTTTGACGCGATTTGACAATCTGACTCCCAGAATACTGCGCTTCATCGCTCGCTGGCATACCCCGAGCCTGGACTTTTACTGAGCAGTCAAAGACCAAGTCTGTGCACCGTAGGTGAGAATAGGGAGAATGCATATGTCCATTAGCTTTTTCTTTAATGAAAACGGTAGTTCACCCTTCATTAAGTATTGTATCGACCAATAACTCCTCCAGGCGTTTTCGGTACGTCTGGCAACTTCCATGTCTTGTCGCGCCTGGAAAGGATAGGTAAAATAAAAAAAAACCGTCCAATGTATAGTAATTTCCTAAATACACAATGAAGTTAAAGTAAAGTCAAGAATATTACAGTGTCTAACTGCCGGGTAAAAGTTTCCATCATTAAAATCAAGTCTTTGCTATGCGGGTTGGTGATCTTGTGATCACCAACCCGCATTTGAACCCGGGTTTGTACCCGGGTTATGCCACAGAATAACTAATAGTACTAGGTACGTTATGCATCGAAAAAATTCGAAACACACTTTTAAGCACTTTACGTACTTACATTAGGTACCTATGTACTTCCCGCGGTTCAATTCCCCCAGGATAGGCCCCGCGGCCTTCACCTGTTTTCGGAGTTTGGTCCTCCAGAGGTTTAGTGAGTATTCCCCTCCGTCTCACCCTTCCCAGCCGGGGCTTTTCCCTGGCAGCCGACTGGGGACAATGTCGTCCCCATGCAGTCGGCGGGAGGCGGAAAGACGGACGGGCGAGTCTCACATAACCCGGGGCCTCTTCAAGGCCCTGGGTATGCGTAACGCATTCCTCTGGAAAAAAAGAAAAAAAAAAGAAAGGTACCTATGTACTAAGTTTGAAAAAATATTCTGGTACAATAGTGAATGACTTTTGATTTTGATTAAGTAAACAATGTCGTACCTATGCTACACGCGGCAATACTCAGTGAAATCGTATCAAACTGGAACATTCCAAGTACCGACAAAGAAAAAAAATCGCATATCACGGCTCGCTTGGATTTAAACCGCACAGTAACTGTGAGTGGCCTGATTTGATTTCCATTCAGTTCCATCCGGAATTCCGGACTGAACGGTGGTTAATCAATCATACGTATTAAAAAATACAAATACAAATAAATTATTTTATTTACTACAACAAAGCAATTAATTGACGACCTCCTAGGTCGAGTGGTTTGTACACCGGCTTTCATGGTGTCGCCATCTCTGAGTATCCGGGTTGGATCCCCGGTCGGGTCAATTAAAAAAAATATTGTTTTTCTAAATTGTTTCGGGTCTGGGTGTTTCTTTGTTAATAAGTATGTATTTAAGTATTTTAATTATGTTTATCCGTTGTCTAGTAACCATTTAACGAGTTTCATAACGAAGCTTCTCTTGGGCTAGATAATTGGTGTGAGTGTAGGAAAGTTTATTTATTCATTTATTTAAATTAATGATATTAATACTCTATAGGAGGCTGGTGCCTAAGCTAGGCAGAAAAATGAATGTATATCCACACACCAGGTTCCCACCTCTCAGATACACTAAGTACACAGCTTACACAATAATAATAATAACAAGTATACAGGATGTTATTACACACTATGTATTTGTCCTATTTACATACTTGTAATTTAACATAATATTGTTTTTTATCTTGAATTATTTATTTATTTAATTAATCTTCTTTGCAAAACAAAAACTGCAAAAAGTGGACTCAACGCCACATGGCATTCACTACCAGTCAACCGGTAAGGATGTGGGAGACGTAAGGCGATGGAACAAAATAGTTAAAGTAATAATAACAGAAAAGTAATTATCATCATCAGCGATGTTTATACATCCCACTGCTGGACATAGGTTGATATAGCTATATATATAATTATAATGATGTTGATATATATATAATTTTAATGAACACTTTGTTGACCTAGATATATTTCACTTGTCTGCACCTAGATTTAAGAAGCACATCATTGAAATGTTTAATAACACCTAATTCGATTTGCTCATTTTTTTATATTTTTAGACAATTATTGTATCTTATTACTCCGCGAATAACGTAGTTGGTTATACATTTATTCGAATCATTGTTATTTTTCCGCAATACTATGTAATGTGTAACTGTTTGTTATTCCTAATAATAAATAAAATAAAAAATAAAAAATAGCCACAGGACATGGGGCGATTGGGTCATTACCCACCACGCTGGCTCAAAGCTGGGTCGTGTACTTTAGTTTTGGTAAGTAATGAATAATAAATGGTCTGTAAAAAGCTTTAACATTAGGATGCGTTCACATCAGATAAGCCGCATTCATAAAGGGTAAAAAAATATTATCTTTGACAGCAACAGTTGGAAAGCCAGGCAAACTTCGCCCCCGGCTCAACGTCACCCGGGCCCAGACCCGGGTCGAGCAACACCCGTGTAATTCGGGTTGCGAACCTCTGGCCAACAGCCGGTGCGGGCGACGGAATATTCAGGAAATAGATGTCATTGGAAAGCGGAAAACCGCATGCATGCCGATGGATAGTGAATCTTTGAATTTGCCGGAATAAATACCGTGTCGCGTATAGTGGTGAAAGAATACTACCACCCCCTCTCTTCCCTTGGGTGTCGTAAAAGGCGACTAACGGACTAAAGACATCCAACAGCATAGAGTGGCGAAGGGCTCACCACCTGTTACGCTGAGCACATGTGCAGTCGCTATTTGGTGGAAAGTGGACTATGGAAGAGGACTGCTTTTGCAGTCCTCATTGCCTAGCCTCTGACTAACCCTTCGGGGATAATAGTCGTGATTGTACGTATGTATATAAAATGCATAAGCAGCTTTCTAAAACATATAATCGACTCAGTGTGAGTGACTTTGAAATTAATTATGACAAAAAGATAATATGAGATAATACAAGTTTTAATTTTGCCGTAAGCCATATGGAACAGCGGGTCACTTAAAGACTACTAGTCCCGACCCTTCTCTTCCCTTAGGTGTCGTAAAAGACGACTAACGGATTAAAGATTGCAATAACAACAGCATAGAGCGGCAATGAGCTCACCACCTATCACGCTGAGCATATGTTCAGTTATACTTTGGTGAAAAGTGGACTATGGCAGAGGACTGCTTCTGCGGTCCTCAATGCCTAGCTCCTGACTAACCCTTTGAGGATAACATTCGTGAAACTATGTATGTGTTTTGCATTATTTACAACTTGTTTATTTAGGAGAATTCCTATTGACAAAATAGATGTTCAGTCACCTTTTACAACTACAGCAGGAAGAGATGGGGACGTGAAATTCTTTATCCTCGGCATCACACGAAAACGAACGAAGAGAGTCAGAATAGAATAGAATAGAAAATATTTATTGTGTAAGCTATGTACTTAAGGTCGAACGATTCTTGTGGGGCAGAAAGGTTGTCGAGTGGCAACCGCGCGCTGAAAGACGCAGTGTAGGCAAGCCTCCAACACCTATTCTCTATCCTCGATCTAATCCCACACTCTCATTTTCTCTCCCGGACTACACGTGCTGGTCTTAGGAATCACTATCATGAGGATGATGTCCTCCTAGACGCATCCGTCGACGGAGACTATGACGAGCCATGTTAAAAAAAATGTTAAGAGTATCTTGAACCAACGAGCACGTGTGACGAATGTTATGACTATAAACAAACGAAATAGGTGTGTCAGGGCTTTAGCAAATGGAAAGGTGTGGTCGCTATGCCTCATCATCATCATCATCATAAGCTTATGCTCGTCCACTGCTGGATATAGGACTCTCCAAGAGCAAGCCACTGAGTCCGATCCTCGGCTACTCTCATCCAGCTCTTGCCAGCCACCTTGCGAAGATCGTTGCTCCTAAGTCTAAGGGTGTTCTACGTCACGCTTGTTAATACGCGCTCTCCACTCTAGAACTCGTCTACTACAACGGTTATCGGTTCTGCGACTGATATGGCTGACCTACTGCCAATTTAACTCGCTAATCCGGTGGGCTGTCGGTTACCTTGGTTCTCTGTAGGATCGCCACGTTTCTTATCCGAATCTTCAGAGGTCTCTGCTCCTCCAGGAGACGGGCGTAATGTATGTCAGTAAATTTATGTATTTATTTATCTCTATCATTCGTTCCATGTTAACATAATATTATGATCCCAAAATGAGCTGACAAGTACGCTGCTAGTTATGGAGCGCTAATTATGATTTTAGTGAGTCGGCTCCGCTGCATGATACGCAATCGCTTAATAAGGTTAAAGTGTAACCGATGATGGCGGAAGCCAATGTTTGTTCACGAGTTCGGCTAACGACCACCGCCGCTGAATACTGACGAAGTGAATTGTGTTACCACAAAATAAATATTTAAATTCGCGTTACAGAGAAATTCGAAATTCCAATTAAAAAGTAAAGTCTGTATACGAGATTGAGATGAGATGAGATTCAAAGTACCTACCTATTGTTTAATTCATTAAAAAAAAGACTTTGTAGATATAACAGTATGTGATCATGGAAATAGAGGAAAATGTAGTCCGTATTGTAGTTCTTACTGCTTGGCTTAATAGGTACACTCATACCAAATGCGGGTTGAGTGGTCACGCAGCGCATGTCGAAAAATATGAAATACACTTTGCCCAACCTGGCAATTGAACTCGGGACATTTGTATATATGGCCAAAAGCTGGAAACATATCTACTATCGGACTCAGCTGACGGACGCGGCTGACAGCCGCGACTTATAGGTAATCTAGTCAATGAATGTACATTTAGTTGTGCAAACTATCGGACGTAAGTCGCAGACGTGACCTTGGGCGTTCGGACGTCCGACAGAAATCTGGCGCGCTGGATGTTTGAAGGCTGTGCACACTTATCAGTGCCGCGTCCGTCTGCCGCGTCCGATAGTTTGTTTCCAGCTTATTTGTCAATGATATGGCCAAGAGTTGTGTTGTGTTGTGTTATTTATTTAGCGCTTAATTTTTAAACCAATTTCAAACCTACCAATCTACAGTATTCTGAGAATCCAAAACTATATTTTGTATTAGCCTATAAATGTCCCACTGCTGGGCACAGGCCTTCCTACATGGCCTTTTTTATATATTAGAAGGAGGCAAACGAGCAGGCGGGTCACCTGATGAAGAGCAATTACCGCCGCCCATGGACACCATAGGAGTCGCAAATTGTGAGGGGGGAAGGGGCCTCCGGAACACTCACTGGCCGGACGAAACACAACAACACCAAGTGCCATTATTTCACGCCGGATATTCGTGAGAGGGTGGTATTACGCAGGGCGAGCCGTCCCAATGCGTGCTGCAACGCAGCGTGGCTCTACCACTCAGTCAGTGTCACTCACGTAACACCACCCAGAGGTCACGTGTAGGGTCTCAAGGGTAACTTTAAACCCTCTAAAATAGTATGGTCAACAGCATACGTGAAGATTGGGCCACAATAACTCACTACATTGGCCCAATGCGGGTTGGTTAAAACTATATTTATAAAAACTAAACGAACATAAAAGGGGTTAAACTTAATTCAATAACCATATAATTAATTGGCCACGGATAATGCTTAGAAATGAGAGTACGAAAATACGGTTTATATCAAATATCATTTACCAAATATCTAACACGCTCGTTTATTATTATAAGTGAGCGCCAGCAGAAATATTTCTTTGCGCTATTTACGGCCATTTTTCATTAAGCCAGTTATTACTTTGACATTATTACGGCCGGGAATGAAATTGCGCGCGTACTTACGTACATCTGCGCATGATTACATGGAATCCCATACACGTGTTTACCTTTTACTTAAATGCCTTTTTTGCACGTTGCCAGAGCAACAGCTTCGAGCTCGTTACTTTATTGGGCAACCTACTTGGTCGAGTGGTTTGTACACCGGTTTTCATGGTGTCGCCATTTCTGAGGTCCCGGGTTCGATCCCCAGTCGGGTTAATTTAGAACTCATTGTTTTTCTAAATTGTCTCGGGTCTGGGTGTTTTCTATGTATAATAAGTGTGTATTTAAGTATTTTAAGTATGTTTATCCGTTGTCTAGTAACCATTTAACGAGTTTCTTCGAAGCTTTTCTTGGGCTAGATAATTGGTGTGATTGTAGGAATGTTTTATTTTTTAATAAACACACTTCATATAAAACTCTAGTTACTAAACCAAGCTTTAAAAAGTACGCTAAGCCGTCGGTAAGTACACTTTTATCGCAAAATTACCAACGCACTGAAAAACCTATATTAATTGCCATTTCAATCGCTCATCCAGCTGCAATTATACAAGGCGTAAGACGCTTGTCATTTATTATCGACAAAATCGATGAATCTCGTTAAATTTCGTCGCCTTGTGTGCTCTTGAAGATAGACTGGAGAATCGTTAGCAAGGGATCTTAATTTAAAGCAGACTGAAACTTGGTAACAACTTGGAGAGTCGAGTCTCAGTAGCCCCTACCATGAACTTACACGGACAGTACTCGACAGCGTTTTGTGTTTTGCACGCAAAGACATTAAACTAATTTAAATCTCTTTGTTTGCACGCTTTGTTTGTTTGTACTGGCACTCACAAGAGCTCAAGTCTGAATTTTCAACCAACGAGAAATTACCTTTATGAATCAAAGTCAAAGTCAAAAATATTTTGAACAAATAAGCTTTTTAAAAGAGCTATTATTTAGACATTTTTTTCCGGTGTGTAATTTATACAAATACTTATCGTGTAACGTTCTTATGGTAAAACATTTTTTTCACAAAAGAGTCCTTCTGTTGTGTTAAAAAATTTACTAAATGGTAATTCGCACAAAGTTAAAACGCACAAAAGTATAACGCCTAATCGTCTACCTATCACGACCTTTTTAACCGCCTCCGTGGTGTAGTGGCTAAGCCACCGGTTTCAGACCCAGAGGTCCCGGGTTCGATTCCCAGCGGGGGGGACTTTGTGTGCTCGGTTTTGTTGGTGGTAGGGCTGTTAAGTCCGCCTGGCTAGCTACCACCATCTTATCTAAGTCTGTCACCATAACAACGATGTTTATAGCATAGTTGTGTTCCGACAGTTAGAGATAAGATAGCCAGTTCCTCAATGGTTGAGGATTCCGGGTGAAGCGCGCTTCCACCTTCGGCCTTATCGTCACTTACCATCAGGTGAGATGAAAGCCAAGCGCTTACCCGTTACCCGTAAAAAAAACCTACAGGAGTAGAGCAGCAACAATTTTTGAAATCAATTTGGGGTTAAAATGGCTTAATTTTATTTTAATAGTAAAAATGAATAAAAAGAATATGATTATTATACCAATATAGCTTTATAGAAAAAGACTAAACATACATTCAACAGCATACAGCGGCGATGAGCTCACCACCTGTAACGCTGAGCACATGTGCAGTTGCAATTAGGCAAAAAGTGGACTAATGGCAGTCGACTGCTTTTGCGGTCCTGGTCTCATGGTCTTCTTGTCTTTATAGTCTCTGACTTACCATTCGGGGATAATAGTCGTGATTATGTATGTACCTAATGTATGTATGTAGATTTTTTGGATGATTTAATAGTAGATTGTTATACAAGGGGCTAAAATGACCCATTATATACGAGGTAGTTTTACTCCCGAGCTTTAGCGAGGGAGTAAATAGAAACCGAGTTTTAAGGGGTTTTTAGGGCCGTGTGTTACACTCTGATTTTCACTACGAATGCGAGAAAATAAAACAATCCAATAGAATATGAATTGGTTAATTTTATTAAAAATTAAGTCGTTGGTTGCTTTAACGACACCCAAGGGAAGAGAAGGGTTGGTAGTATTATTTTGATGAGCCCATCGCCGCTCTATGCTGTTGGATAGTAGGTATGTGTAGTCTTTCCATTTCTTCCCTTGGGTGTCGTCAAAGGCGACTAACGGACTAATGACTGCACATACATCCTACAGCATAGAGCGGCGATGGGCTCATCAAAATAAACTACCAACCAGTCTCTTCCCTTCGGTGTCGTAAAAGGCGACTAACGGACTAAACGGACTAAAGATTGCGCATACATCCAACAGCATAGAGCGGCGATGGGCTCATCCAGATAATACTACCAACCCCTTTCTTCGATTGGATGTCGTAAAAGGCGACTAACGGCTTAAAGAGTGCACATACATCCAACAGCTAGAGCGGCGTTGGGCTCATCAAAATTATATTACCAACCCTTCACTTTTCTTCAATGTCGTAAAAGGGGACTAACGGACTAAAGACTGCATATACATCCAACAGCATAGAGCGACGATGGGCTCATCAAAATAATACTACTAACCCCTCTCTTCTCTTCGGTGTCGTAAAAGGGGACTAATGGACTAAAGACTGCTCATACATCCAACAGCATAGAGCGGCGATGGGCTCATCAAAATAATACTACCAACCCCTCCATTCCCTTGGGTCTCGTAAAAGGCGACTAATGGACTAAAGACTGCACATACATACAACAGCATAGAGCGGCGATGGGCTCATCAAAATAATACTACCAACCGCTCTCTTCCCTTGGGTGTCGTAAAAGCGACTAACGGGCTAAAGGCTCACCACCTAAGCACATGTGCAGACTGTGCAGTTTTTTCTTGCTGAAGCGTGGTCTGTGTTGTCCATAGATTCAAATGACTACTTATTTTACCATAAACTTTAATAATAACTATCTCAAAAAAGTTGTTGATCTAAGTAAACAGTTATAAGTCGAATCTTTATTCATGATAATTCTACATAAGACTAAACACTTTTTCGTTTTTGTAGGCTCATTGTCATGTGACAGACAAAAATTTAAAAAAAAAATACTTTTTCCCCTAGGGCAAGAAGAGCTGTTTTAGCCCCGCTCTAGAACGCTACAATGACGGTCTTTTTGAGCAAGAGTAGTGAAAAAATATTTATTAACTACCTGGCGACCCGCCAGCTATTCAGTCCGCGTGAACCCTCCTCCCCGTATTCTGTAACGAATTCCAAAAAATATTATCTCATACAAACCTGACAATTATATACAGAACAAAAAAATAGTTAGAAAATATGGTTGTTCAGAATTGATGCGAATATAACATTTGTAGCAATTAATTTTTTTATAGAGATTAAGTGAGCTTTATCAATATCATCAGCCTATAAACGTCCCACTGCTGGGCACAGGCCTCCCGGACAATAGCACGTGGGGATATTGGGCCATACATAACTCACCACGCTGGCCCAACGCGGGTTGGTTGGTCTTAACAACTGTCATCTTACGACAACAACGGAGATCAACGGCTTAACGTGTCTTCCGATGCACGAAGGAGCTCGTGATGTATTTTTTTTTTAATTGGTCACCCATCCCGTGACCTGGCATTGCGAAAGTCGCTTAGCGGGCAATATCGCGAGCCGAACGCGCTAGCCGCTGTGCCAGAGTTCCTCCTAAGTAAATATGAATAAAGACGATTTAGACATTGACTAAATGATAATAAAATATATACATAATGTTGTAGCGGGAAGTACATTTTGTTTTACGGGTTAATTATTTATTGGGACCCTTTGATCTTCATTAAAGCACACTGTTTATTTTCTTATGTAATTATCGCGCGTCGCTAGCGTGAGAAGTAATGGTAAGTGTAGCCATGGTAGGGCTACCGATTGGTCGGTAGTTAATTACTGGTGAAATTTCAGCTGGCCATCGGGAACAGAATTATTACATAATCTTTCGAATATAAGTTTAGGTATTGCCTCTGTTCAGAAAACTTTACAACTTAAAGTTCATTTAATCAATCATCAGCCTATAAACTTCCCACTTCTGAGCCCAGGCGATTTACACACAGTATGTGGAGAGATCGGGCCACAACCCATCACGACGGTCCAGTGCGGGTTGTAATTGTCAACAATAGCCGATTCAAGTCCCCGGTTCTAAAAAGACTTGCCAAGATTGTTTATCCTTTGGCCAGCCATCTTCCTCTTATTACCACTCACTCGAATTGTTAGCACTGGATTGTAGTCGTCATCCTGACTCTGAATGCCAGCAATTGCCGATTCAAGTCCCCGGTTCTAAAAAGACTTACCAAGAATGTTTATCCTTTTGGCCAGCCTTCTTCCTCTTATTACCATATACTAGAATTGTTAGCATCGGGTTGTAGTTATCAACCTGACTCTGAATGCCATCAATTGCTGATTCATCTCCCTCTCTCTAAAAAAGACTTGTACATAATATTCATCCTTTTAGCCAGCCTTCTTCCTTTTTTTACCATTTACTAGAATCGTAAGCAATATAATGACAACGAGTATTCAAAGGCTCCGGTTGTACACCTGACCTGGAACGCCAGCAAACGCGGGCAAGTCTCAAGTTTGTGAAAAATCTTCTCAACATTTTCTGTGTCGGAGTACAATTATTTTCTCCTCGCCGCAGCCTGTGTGGGAGAGCCTTAATAACCGCGGCCGTCGGAAGCCGGCGGCCCTCGGGGCATTGTTGAAGATGGCGTAATCCAATTTGCGACAACCAATTCCGAGTCACGAAAACATTAACGCGGAAGTCGAGAACGCCTACTTTGTGAGACAAACTGGCTCGAGCACGCGGATTCGCACACTTGAAACTCGGTCTGGCACTAAAGAAAAGTGAAAAGTGTTTCCATTTAACACATAAAGCGCAGAGCCAATAGACACAGTGGAAATTCTTATCATTGAGAACTGATCAGTGCGGCGCCGCAGTTGAAAGGGTAAGTAAGCTTGCTCTCACAAATATTTTTGTGATTCTACCGCCAGTTCAAAATCTGTCAAGGCCAAAAATCAAAAATCAGCGTTGTGAAGTCTAACTGCAACAAAAGCTGATCTGGTTAGCCTTTTCGGCCAACCTAATATTGTTAAAATAATATTATTTTACACTTTTATAATATTATTTTTATTGTTATTTTTTTTCCTGACTGTAATTTTTCAATCATGTAGCCGAACAAATTATTTACTTACTTACAGTTCAGAATATGACAGCAAATACTTACGATAGTTAGATTTCTAGTGTTCAAGGAGTTTCTTTAAAGGCACTCTTTGGTATCCTCTTTCGTCATCCGAATCAAACGCCTAGGTGAATCTGGTAAGGTTGTTTGCATACGTAAAACATACCCCTTAAAAACCCTCCGGGATTGATTTTCTAATCACGTAGTTTCTTTCAGCCCATAAACTGTGAACACAATAGACAGGAAATTTTCTATTTTTAAATCCCAATTAAAATGCTATTTTCAGGCCCTTTTTTTAAGTAGGTACTATTTTTAGCATTTTCTTACTTCTGATAAAGGACATTGGGCCCAATGTAAGAGAGAGCCAAAAATAATAATAATTAGGATAATAATAATAAATTTCACAACTGTCACACCAATCATTCAGCCCCAAACTAAGCATAGCCCGAACTATGGTGACTAAACTATACATAAAATTAAATCCTAATAAATATCAATGACTCGGTCACAAATGCTCGTGCTCATCACACAAACATTTTTGTGGGTTGAGTATTCAGGGTCCCTGACCACTCGACTACCCGGCCGTCGTAATAATTGTTATATTATTATAAACTTATCCGTTTGAGTTATTAATATTATGACACCAAAGCTGGAGGGCTATTTAATTATCCTTGGTTTTATTTGAGTTGGAAGATTTGATATTATTGTACATTTTTGAATAGATTGAACTAACAAAAACAAATGAATTGTTTTAATACAACTTGACATTATGAACATCTTTTAGTAAAATACATTGTTAATTGTAAGACAGTATGTCAAGTAGGTAATGCTAGAATAATTGAATTGTTTTCGTTCAATCCATCGATAATATTCATTCAAAATGTATTAAATTTTCAAACTTAAATAGAACCGAGCCTTAAAGGCTTGGTGATAATAATAAATACTTAGATAATAGGTACATTATTAATAAGTAGGTACAAAACATATAGGTACCTACCGAGTGTCTTCAATAAAAAATCCAAGTACTGGCAGTACAACGGTCACAACAATCAACTAAACGAACTTCTACGTACAACGGTAACTTTTTGCGTAGATAGGCCGAACTACGTACAAAAATGTACAAATTATACACTTTTAAACTTTCGCGTTATATATATATAAATATTTGGGTAGCTCACTTAATGAAAAATGGGATTCAGAAAAAGAAATAAGTATCAGAATTGAAATTGCCAGAAGTACGTTCGTGAAAATGCAGAAACTTTATAGAAACAAAGATATTAACTTAAAGCTAAGATGGCGAATGGTCAAATGCTACGTGCTGTCGATATTTCTCTATGGTGTCGAAGGATGGACCATTAGTAAGAGCATGGAGGCTAAGATCAGTGCATTCGAAATGTGGCTATATCGAAGAATGATGAAAGTTTCCTGGAAGGATAGAGTAACAAACATCGAATTTTTGAACAGAATGAACAAGGACTTGAAACTTTTGAACACAGCAAAGAAAAGGAAAACATCTTATTTCGGACATATCTATAGACACGACAAATATACCATAATCCGGAAAATCTTGGAAGGGAGAATCGACGGTAAAAGAGGCAGAGGAAGGAGAAGGCTAACCTGGTTAGACAACATCAAGAGCTGGTCCAATATTAATGACGCTGCCAGTCTTTGCAGACTGGCACAGGATAGAAACAAGTTCCGGAAGATGGTCGCTGACATCCGTTGAGGATATGGCTCGAAGAGAAGAAGAAACTTTCGCGTGCCATTATAAACTAACATTTAGATCTTAACGCTTACTACTTATTAAAGACATACGCATCGTTGTTGAAGAGGTGAAGATCTAAGTATGATAACGCACCTAATGTTTCTATACAATGAAGTTAATTAGTAAGTATAAATGAAGAAACTAGGTATAACATGTAAATACAAATTTTACTTTAAAAAAATACGGCTAAGGAAACTAGCGAACGACTGTGGTGAATATTAATTCGCCAACAAATCTATTAAGATTTGTTGGCGAATTAACTCATGTGTGAATTATTGTTATCAGTTATAAGTTCTTTTTCATGTAATGTTTTCATCACGTGCATTCTTGCGGTGTATTTAGGATATGTTTCCATTTCTAATATTGAATGTTCTAAACACTGAAATAACATACCCTAAATAGATCATTATATTATTTTATGGTTTAATAGCTCAAAGGACATTGTACAAATTATATGGAGGCTTGGCTCAGCGCGGACAGGCTGAAATACGACCAAAAGCATTTTTACCTGATAGATTACTATTAAAATAATACGTTATGATACATTGGACCCGGGTATGTCCTAAAACTACGACCAGCCACCGGAGGACGGGCCGCAGCGTCCTCTAGCTATTCCTCTAGTCCTCTAGCTAGCGTGGGGATTATGGCAAACCCCCCCCCCCCCCATGACAGACAATATTTGCCCACGGCCCCCAGTCCCCGGCAGCTCCTTTATCCCTGGCCCAACGGGTAGCTGGTCAGGTAACGGAGGAGCAGGGGGTGCGAAGAATCACCGGCAGTTGCTCGGCTACCCACACACCCACCAACGAACCTTGGCCCTGGCAACACACAACATCCGCACGTTGAGGACCGATGCAAGGATTGTAGAGCTGGAGGAAGAATTGAGCAGATTGCGGTGGGACATCATGGGACTATCAGAAATCCGACGAGAGGGGCAGGATATGGTAGTCCTTGATTCTGGCAACATGCTCTTCTTCCGGGAAGGAGAACGAAAATCCCAGGGTGGTGTTGGGTTTCTCGTCCGCAAGTCCCTTGTTAACAACGTTATCAAGGTCGATAGTGTGTCAGGTAGAGTTGCGTACCTTATACTCAGAATCACCGATCGGTATTCGCTGAAGGTCATACAGGTATATGCACCAACCTCGACACACCCTGACGAAGAAGTAGAGGCTCTGTATGAGGAGATATCTGAAGCCATACATTCCTCCGAAACGTACTTCACCGTTGTTATGGGGGACTTCAATGCAAAGGTAGGCACAAGGAACGGCGATGAGTTGAGAGTGGGGCAATATGGATATGGACAGCGGAACCAAAGGGGCCAACGGTTGGTCGACTTTATGGAGAAGGAGGAACTCTTTTTGATGAACTCTTTCTTCCGGAAGCGACCAACCAGGAAGTGGACGTGGATAAGCCCCGATGGTTCAACCAGAAATGAGATCGACTTCATCATGACGACCAAGAAGCGTATATTCAGTGATGTCTCCGTGATCAGTAGGGTGAAAACCGGTAGCGATCACCGGATTGTTAGAGGCACACTGAATATCAACATCAAGCTCGAGAGGTCACGTCTGGTGAAGTCCACACTCCGTCCTGGCCCTGCCCAGATCCAGAGCCCGGAACACTTTCAACTCGAACTCCAAAATCGCTTCCAGTGCCTAGCCGAGTGCGAAACTGTGGACGAGATCAGCAGCGGGCTTGTGGAAACTGTCCAAGCTGTGGGGTCTAAGTTCTTTAAGACCCCACGCCGGAAAAAGCCTCAAAAGCTCTCAGACGGAACCATTAAGTTAATGGAAGACCGGAAAGAAATGATACTGCAATCTTCAGCTGATATGTCGGAATATGGCAAACTCAATAGACGAATCTCGAAATCTGTGCGACACGACCTGCGCTCCTATAGTGCTAAATGCATTAGGGACGCAATTGCGCGGAACCAAGGCGCCAAAGTGTTCGCAAAGAATTCGTCTATTGGTCAGAGCCAAATGACTAAGCTGAAGATCGAGGACGGCAGTGTCATTTCGTCGAAGCCGGAGATTCTGAGAGAGCTCGAGAGGTTTTATGGACAGTTGTACACCTCAACACAAGAGCCCGCTGTTGGTACAGCTCAGGACACCAGAGCTAAGTTAACCCGACACTATACCGAAGATATCCCTGACATCAGCCTGTATGAGATTAGTATGGCTCTTAAACAGCTTAAAAACAACAAGGCGCCGGGTGATGACGGAATTACCACTGAACTTCTGCGAGCGGGTGGAAAACCGATACTCGTAGTCCTCCAGAAGTTGTTTAATTCCGTCATGCTCAAAGGAACTACGCCAGAAGCATGGCACAGGAGTGCGGTGGTGCTCTTCTTCAAGAAAGGCGATAACACCTTATTGAAGAATTATAGACCCATCTCACTCCTGAGCCATGTGTACAAGCTGTTTTCGAGAGTCATTACGAACCGTCTCGAACGCAGGTTTGACGACTTCCAGCCTCCCGAACAAGCCGGTTTCCGAAAAGGCTTTAGTACCATAGACCACATACATACGCTCCGCCAGATTATACAGAAGACTGAGGAGTATAATCGGCCCTTATGTTTAGCGTTTGTGGACTACGAGAAAGCCTTCGATTCTATCGAAACCTGGGCTGTGTTGCAGTCCCTCCAGCGTTGCCATATCGACTATAGGTATATCGAAGTGTTGAAATGTTTGTATAGAAACGCTACTATGTCGATCCGATTACAAGACGAGAGTACGAAACCAATCCAATTGCAGAAAGGTGTGAGACAGGGAGACGTCATATCTCCGAAACTGTTCACAAATGCGTTGGAGGACGTTTTCAAGCTCTTGAATTGGAACGGATTCGGCATCAACATAAATGGCGAATACATCACTCACCTTCGTTTTGCCGATGATATAGTCATAATGGCGGAGTCGCTGGAGAACCTCAACACCATGCTCAGCGACCTCAATATCGTATCCCAACAGGTGGGTCTTAAAATGAACATGGACAAGACGAAGATCATGTCGAATGTCCATGTTGAACCCGTACCGGTAATTGTTGGGAGCGATACTATCGAAGTTGTCGACCACTACACCTACTTAGGACAGATTGTCCAGTTAGGTAGGTCCAACCTCGACAAAGAGGTCGCCCGGAGAATCCAACTCGGATGGGCAGCGTTCGGGAAATTACGAGATATCTTTGCATCGAAGATTCCGCAGTGCCTAAAGACAAAGGTCTTTAACCAATGTGTGTTGCCGGTGATGACATATGGCACCGAAACGTGGTCCTTAACTGTTGGCCTTTTAGAAAAGCTCAGAGTCACACAGCGAGCAATGGAGAGAGCTATGCTCGGAGTTTCTTTGGGCGATAGAATCCGAAACGAGGATATTCGCCAAAGAACCGGAGTTGCCGACATAGCTCGTAAGATTTGCAAGCTGAAGTGGCAATGGGCAGGCCACATCGCTCGACGAACCGACAACCGTTGGGGAAGAAAGGTTCTCGAGTGGAGACCACGCACTGGAAGACGCAGTGTTGGTAGGCCTCCCACTAGGTGGACCGACGACATCGTGAGAGTCGCAGGCAACCGGTGGATGCGAGTGGCGAGTTGTCGGTCAGGATGGAGGTCAAAGGGGGAGGCCTATGTTCAGCAGTGGACGTCTTCAGGCTGGTGATGATGATGATGACATTTATTTGTACCAATTTATTCTGATAAATAGTAATACGCGCTGAAAATAGCTGATTTTGAGGTTAGGTTCACTTTATTTATTGTTCAAAATATATGCAAATTACGTGAAAATAGAATTATAAAGTAGTATAGAAAATATTAATATGCTAATCTCATCTTATAGGGGTTTATAAGGAGTGATTGAGGAAACTTTTCTAGATAACGACAGTAGCAGCATTTATCTGTTTGAGCACTGCAACAATCACAAGTCACAACCCTCCTGCCAAATATGATTATTGCCAATGTCTTCATTTCAATCTAAACAATCATGCATATTAAGCAAGGTCGAGTGTGGCATGACTTGGATTGGTTGCCGCTAGTAGCCAGTATCCATGGACGGGCCGGGGTCGATTTGAGCAGGGGTATCAGAATCCAAATTCAGGCAAATGTCAGGTTGAGTAGTATCGGAGTACCATTATCAAAGCGTACGTCGAATCGAAAAGAAAATAAAACAAGGAACATAAGAACACCGGTAACTAGTAGACAAGCAGCAAGTGTCAATCACACATTCACACCACTGACTGACAACCGGAAGAATGATTTTTTTAAATATTAATTTTTTACGGCTCTGAATGCGAGTCCGTTTGAGCCAGTCGTAGAATGAATGAAGTCATTATTTAATGGAAGTTCACTTCACTGCACTTTACTATAAATAAAGTTGTAAAATGTTGACATTACCTAGAATAACATTAACTTCTATAACTTTTAAACATACTACCTGTAATCTATTTATTATAATTAAAATATGAATAATGTGTAAAATAATAAAAATACGAATGTTACCTATAGATAATGCTGCTACATATTTTTATTCTGCATAAAAATAATAAAAAACTCCTTCCAAAAATTTAGTAATATAATTTTGTCAAATGGCAACATTGTTTACCCATATAGAGGATACTTGAATAACAAGACTCATTAAACAATACTTTTTAATTATGCATATTTACACTCCAATAAATGGTCAGAAAATCTTATAAAAATAATTAGGAATAATCGTAATCTTATTATTTTCTGAAAGGTCTGTCCGCGCTAAGCCAATTCTGTACAATGTCCTCTATGCATTACTGACATTTCTAACGACTAGGTACCTATAACATGGTTCTACAGGGTTCGTGGTCACGGGGAGAATGTGGAGTTAGTAGTTTCAACATTAAATATAAATGCTAACATTATCTATTTTTTATCGAGTGCGTTCTGTTTCACGCAATATCATTTTTTTTTCAAATATTTTAGTTTCTACGAGACAATTTTGAATACCCAAGGCTTATAAATCGCAACCGGTCGCTATGTTACTTAGTGCAATCCGAAACTCGTGAATGAACCTTCACTCGTAAATACAATTTGGGGCTATCAAAAGCCGCGAGCCGGAAGTTGAGTGTGTTATAAAACACGGATCAAATTGGCCATTCCGAAAAAATGTTTTACTGGTTCACTTACTGGCCGGGAGGTAATATCCTACGGTTGCGAATCGCCTCTGTTCCACGTGTAGTTAACTAAAGCCTATTCGCAAAAAGGTTGGTAACTGTTTAACTTCTTTTTGGGGATTTCTGCTTTTGTAGGTACTTGAGAAATCGAGTATGTGACTGACAGACACAGCAGAATACTTATTAAGTACTATGCACAGAAACAGTCATGGTGGGATAACCTGGAATCCCATCTTCTGGATCTAGACACCATGGCTTTAAAGACAGGACTTTGAGTAATGGCCAAGTTATAATAATAACAATGTTTTCTTTTAAACTAATCAGGAACTGAGAATTGCCGCAAGTTTCATTACCTTTTGAAACATAAAAAACGACAATAAATTATCTTCCTCTGTATTTACCACAGAATAACTAATAGTACTGTAGTAGGTCCTAGTATTATACCCAATCTACAATAATTTTAAGGTAGTCACGAGCTTAACATGTACTTCCTACATATAAAAAAGACCCTTATAGTTTAAACCTACAGTATTTCTTAACTTAAAAGTTCAAAGTTCCTTATTCAAACTTTAAGCGAAGCTTTTTTGAAGTAATTCAGGACAACGGAGTTAATAAATCTTAACATAACTGTGATTTATGCAAGTTTGTAAGTAGAAATTCAATTAGAAGAGAAAAAGTCGTTTCACGGGAAAAAAATGAAATAAGTACAAAAATTAAGTCTGTAGCAATGAAGACAAATGGAAGAAATTCAGGAAAGGTACACTACCGTTGACCATTAGTAAAGGACTAGTGTCATGGTCTTTATTTTTTAAATTATTTATTTATTAAATAATGCAATCTTTTAATCTGTAGAGACTATAAATATCATAAGTAAAAAATATGTACTCTAATGCTAGGATATACTTTGCCCAAATAATCAGATTCTCTGTTTTATCTTATGCTTATAGATTATACGCGTAACTATCAATATAAATTGAGCATAATTATCAATTAAAAAACAAATGCATGCTATGCATTGTGGAATACTACACGACTACTTTTAAAATTCAGAGAATGGCAATTAAACCTTAGAACTGCGAGTTTAATACAAAATAATTTGTAACAATGCGAATGGAAAAACATGAGTTGTCATCAGTTGCGAAGACAAAAACAAAATGATAATTTTAATATCTTTGAACTATGTACCGAGTTGTATATTGTTGGCACTTACTCTGATGTAAAAATATGTAATCCTAAAAAAGCAATGAAGTTGCTTTATTATATATTTTTGAAAGTATTAGAGTAGTCCTATAATACCTACATATTTTTGAACTTACGAAACGATGACATAGTAATATTTATAAGAGCTCAAACAATTTTATTAGAAAACCGAAGGAGTGTTGACCAAGAGGAGCACACCCTAAAAATGTGGACGGAAACCAGCCAGAGTTCAACTCTCGATGTTTTCACCAAAAAGGGTGCTTTGTTGTGTGATTGCATCAATTTGACTCAAAACAAAGGAGCTGGCCTTAGAAGGAACAGGACAATATAATTTAATTTCAAAAATATGTTGATATTATCATTCTGCTTTTGTGCAACTTTTTGTAGGTCGGATGAAAAGGAAATTAATAAGCAAACAAAATTTTTTATTGAATTAATTAAATTAAAACTTTTAAAAAATACTTAATTCTACTCGTATGTTATAACTTTAGGGGAAATTAGGGGAAATGCACAAATGTCTGTAATTTAGCACATAGAGCTATTAATATATAAAAAGACTTCAAATACTACAGACAAGAAATCTTAATAATATTTAATACCTAATACTTTACAAGCCTAACTTTGAATAGCTAAACTTTATTATAACTAAATTCACAGAATTTTTATGTACCAATGATGCACCTGAAGATAAAACTTTAAGGTTCCTAAAGCTTATAAAATCAAAGGCTTGGGTTTCACAAGTTCATAGGTTTAAAGTTTGGGCCAGGAAAGGTGGAGTCTTCTAGGAGTTAGAAGTATAGTTAGTTTACATAATGTTGTGTGAACGGGACCGAGAAATACATCTGGTTTAATTATTTAAGGCGAAACCGTCAAGATCATACATTTGAAAGGTATTTGAAACTGGCTATCTTACCTTAGCCCGAGTCCTGAGTCGTGGCGCATCGCGGAAGCGGATTGCGGAGCGTAGAAATAAAGTATGTAGGCGCGCCCGCTCGCAGTTCGGACATGTCGAGTATTTGTTTCGTGTGCAGCGAATTCCGCATGCGCGATACGCCGTCAGATTTAGCCTTACTGTCGAACTACTAGGTACTTACTTTAGATGATATTGATAAGTATTAGTAAGGAACCGGCACTCCGACGATTCCTTTTTTTTAGACATAGACTTTTCTTGCAGACTCCCAATTCCACCCTACGTCGGCCTGCGGTCTGCTAAGTAACTCAAAATTATGGAATTCTTATGAAAGCGTAAGAATATGAACCGCTTCAACTTGTGTTATAGACAATACGTTATTTTATTAAAGCTGTATATTTTATAGAACTGTGTCAAAACAGCCTTAACCTCTTGAGGATCGTAAAACCAGACACAATTGAAAATCAATTGTTTCGCGACCGCCGGCGGTTTTATGATCCTTGACCTATCAAGCAAAAACGTTTAATGTTTTGATAATAAATGAAAGCTAGAAAAAAAAATTCTAATAAGAGAGAAGAGATAATAGAAAACTCAATCGACCCGTTATTCTAAAACGTGGACTAACATTAAACATGAACCTGTGATAAAATGATGCTGTCTCATTTATGCTAATAAAGGCAGACCCTAGCTCACGTTCTGGAATAACAGAGAATATATTCACAAAAGTACGTAGCCAGCTTAGAAATCCGACAAAATCCCTCTTTCCAAAGGGTACGCTCTCTCGTCGTTGTATATATTTTTACATCAGTATTCCTAACGATCGCAGCTCAACTAAACAGCTCTGCTACCTGCAACGGAGCTAAATAATTGTTCACCTGCTTCGATTCGCGATGAAATAGATTTCTCGTAAGAACGTTATCTCTCTCGTCTTAGAGAGTCGCCTTTCAACGGGAATTATTCAGAAATCGGTGCATTCCTACTTCGTAGCTCTCGAAAGGAAAGGAAACGCCATTTTTGGTTGCCTTCAATCTGGAGGACTTGAAAGTATTGAATGGAATCTAAAGGTTTTACAAAGCTAAGTACATTTGAGTTAAAACGGTAGATAGGTAAGATAACTGCAGAATTTCAGTCGAATTGCCAATTTAACATTCAAAACGTAAAAGCAAAAGCAGTTTAGGTAATCTATCTTGTCCATCCAAAGGTTGTCTGGAAGAAATTACTTTTAGTGATAAGACCGCCCTTTGTACGTCAACTTAATATGTAATTTTTTTTTGTAATTTTTTTTTTCTTTTTGTGGTGTATAATAAAGTATATTTATTTTATCTTATCTTACAGAAAAGAAAATACCAGGACAGGGGTATGGTCTCATACAGACTTTAAAACATCAACGTTCTTGTATGTCATTAAGGTAATAAAAGATTGCGCGACCATCACGCATGAAAAAGTACACGTGCAGCATAAGTGAGCTCCTTATGCTACAATGTCTACGCATAGTTGCATATAAATAAAACGTACGAAGATGAATCAGCTCAAAGATTGATTAATTATGGGTGCTTATAAGCCATGGACGTAAGCTGACTGTCGAATAGAATAGAATTTAAGTTTATTTGCATTTGGCTGGGGTACATACATATTATTATTAAAATATATTACAATAAAGCTCCTCCCACTCAGTCAACAACAATGACATGCAAATTATTTGTATGCTATAAAGAAATGCCAACATTATTTTCAAGCAAGTTTACAAAAAAAATCAAATTAATCAATGCCTAGGTACTAATACATAAATTAATTGTTAAAATTGAAACTGGAAATTACCTAATTATTACAAAAAAATACAAATGTCAAATTACGGATACGAGGAAGTACCTACAATCACAAAAACAAATAGGAACAAATCATGTCAAAATGCGCAAACTTTTTGTCAAACATCGACGTTTTATACAAAGAGGATATAGAAACTTTAACTTGAAGAGTTTACAACCACCCCCTGTCTTCCCTTGGGTGTCGTAAAAGTTAACTAACGGACTATACTGCACATACTTCCAATAGCATAGAGCGGCCGATGGGCTCACCACCTATCACGCTGAGCACATGTGCAGTCGCTATTTGGTGAAAAGTGGTCTGTGGGTAGAGGATTGCTTTGAGGTCCTCATTGCCTAGTCTCTGACTAACCCTTCGGGGATAATAGTGGTGGTTTATTATGTGTGTAACTTTAAGAGAATTATATCAACAGTGTGTCCCGATACAGCTACGGTACAACTCATCATCATCAGCCGATAAACTTCCCACTGCTGGGCACAGGTCTTTCCACATGGAAAACATCACTTGGGAAGGTTGGGCCGTAACCCATCACGCTGGCCCAATGCGGGTTGGTGGGTTTTAACGACTGCCATCTTTCGATGACAACCGGGACCAACGGCTTTACGTGCGTTCGAAAGCACAGAGCCCAGAGGAACTCGAGATGTTTTTTTACGGTACAACTATAAAGTTACAGTTATTAGACTTCCTTTGTAATATTTAAAAAAATATTGTTTACGCTCACACCAACTATCTAGACCAAGATGAGTATTATTTTGAAACACGTTAATATGGTAAGATAACAGATACATAAACATAGAAAAACACCTAGACCCGAAATCAATTTAGAAAATCAGTTTTTCTATAAATTGGGACCGGGAATTGAACCCGGGACCTCAGAGATGGCGCACACCAGACCCGGCGTGCTAACCACTAGTAGCTAGAAAACGATATTCAGGAACACCCGTTTGAAATTTGAATGAAACCACAGACAGCACACATCGTTATTGCTAACTGACATAGGAGGAGAGCGACACAGTCTAAAAATTGGAGTGGTTGTGGGTAGAGAACCGTTTTTTTATTTTTCTTTATACACCTACAGAGCTTAACGAGTAAAGCAAAAACAATTATTTGCTTCCTTTATTTTTACAGCGCCTTTAGACCCAGTGTATCCGGGTTCGATTTGCAGCGGGAGTTATTCCTTGGTGTACTTGAATTGGTTGGTAATAGAGCTTATTAAGTCCGCCTGGCTAGCTACCACCATCTTATCCAAAAGTCTGGCGTCATATGTAATAACATTGTTGTGTTCCGACAGTTTAGTTATAAGATAGCCAGTTCCTCAATGGTTTAGGATTCCGGGTGAAGGGCGGCTCCACCGGTCTTATCGTTCCTTACCAGCAGGTGAGATGAAGGCCAAATATATTGCATCTACCCACGTTACTGCCGCTGCTGCAGTAATTTGATATAATTGTTGTGTAAACTGACGTGAGCGAGACGCGGTGATGGACGGTGGAGCAAAGCTCTGCTGGAATGGCCGCCGAGGACACACAAGCGATATGCTGGCAGACCACCGACCAGGTCAGGGACATAGAGCTGATTGCTGGAAAAATCTGGATGCGATCGGCTCAAAACAAGACAAAATGGCATAACATTGAGGAGGATTTGCCTATGCTCAGCAGTGGGTGACATGATGATATGATGAAATTGACGTGGCAAGATCGTCTTGCATAATTCCAAGTTATATGTTTTACTGGTTTTACTATGAGCTTTGCCAAACGTTACCATTCCACGCAATATTGTTTTCGTAAAATGGAACGCCACACAACACCCGCCATTTTAATTCGGAATACCCGCACTGCTCGGTGCGTCGCTCGAGAGCGCGGCATACTTGTAATTCTAAACTTTAATTATGTGAAATTGTATCGCCGCTCTCAGTACCGGCGGCATTTGAGGGCCCTCTAGGTGACGTGACCTTTGAACGAAATGTGCCTCCTTGTTTTCCATCAGGATTTCGGACTGAATTTTTTGTGTTGTTTCATGTTTCGTAGGTAATTTGAAATTATTTTTTTTAGGCTACGGCAATGCTAATTTGTCGTAACTTTGGTGGAAAGTGGCGGTTCACAATCGCTTGGACCATTCACTATCACTGCGGCGTTTGGAGCCCATAGGCCACACTTAGTGCGCTCAAACTTGCTTTGCGAGGTCGTCTCTAGTTATGGCCACCCACCATATTCTATTGACGCGTTCGTTGCCAAAACTAAAACTTTAATTGTTATGATTCTATGTCCTGTAATTTCACTTGACTTCAAACTAGAACACAGCAATGAAAAACAATGTTGTTTCACGGCAGAAATAGCTATTAGGGTGTTTGCTATACAGTCGTATTAGGCAGAATGCTACCACCAGCTAAACATGAAAAGTAGGTATCTATTCTATCATATTAATACAAAGCCAGTGAAGTAAAAAGTTAACATATTGTTAGAGCAAAATATTGCCTATTATTATGTGGTTTAAGAACTTTATTTTCTCAAAAAGAATCACAAATAATTCACTTACCGAGAAAAACATTTTTAACTATAACAAACATGAATAAGAGCGTACTAAGTATTTATGTAAAGGAATAGTAAAAGTTAAGAACGCAAATTATAAAGAAATAACAATAAAGTGTCGGGTAGCAAACAAAACTTTGGCAAAGTGAATTGTGAATTATTATAAGAGTATATTCAGCTGTTGAAAGAAACCTCTTTCTTCTGTTCTGTGAGAGAAACTAAACCATCAAATGCAGCATCAATAGGGCCCTGATTCTGTATCGCAATCTATAGATGACGACCTCCTTGGTCGAGTGGTTTGTACACCGGTTTTCATGGTGTCGCCATCTCTGAGGTCCCGGGTTCGATCCCCGGTCGGGTCAATTTAGAGAAAAACTGTTTTTCTAAATTGATTTCGGGTCTGGGTGTTTTTTCTATGTCTATGTATATTTATCCGTTATCTAACCATATTAACGAGTTTCACAAGAATACTCATCTTGGTCTAGATAATTGGTGTGAGCGTAAACAAAATTAAAAAAAAAAAAAAAAAAATAGATTCCACACCTAATAACCTTACCGCGCGCAAACGTCAAACGCATATGTTTTTGGGAAGATATCGTAACTTTTTAAGGAATTAACATGGTTTTGAAACAAGGAATCGTTACAGAATAAGGACCCAGAATCGCAATCGTAATCTATCAATAAAATGGAGTGGTTACATCAAACTGATGCCCTCAAACATTTCAAGTCGAAACTATCAGGTTAAAAGGGCCCAAAGAAATGGCGATACTTTTCCATTCCGACACCGAAATACGTCAGCAATTAAATGTATTGGCGCCCGTCCGTCAAGCCCTTGTCCCCACTTGGGTACAGGTGACCGGTCTTTTCTGTTTCAATTTGCGAAAAGCTTTTTGCCGTAATTCTAAAGGTGGACACATTCAATAGATGAATGCTATCTAACGCCACACGTGGATCTGACTATTCGCTATTAGTAGAGAGTGACTGCGACTTTTGTTACGGATTTTTGCTATATCCAATCACAAACTTCGTACCTATATATTTTGTTTGTTAAAAATAAAAATAACATGATTTAATTACATATGCACATAAAGACAGTGGTATCACATTTTGAAAATGACCGTCATGAAAAAAAATATTAATATAAAATTTTAACAATATAACTAAATAGAAATAGAAATAGAAAAATCTTTATTTGATACAATACACTACATTACAATATTTAAATTAAAAAACAGGAATATAATGTGCTTGTACCAAACTGGTCTCCGCTCAGCATATGTCTTGGTGTTACCCACGACGCTGGTCTTCCGCGGATGCCATTATTAATAAAAATAAACAATAAAAAGAAATACATATAAAGGCGCTACATGACAGTGTTCACATTAAATAAATACAGCTTTTTAAACAATTTGCCGAATAATAATTTACCAACAAGATTCAATTACGTAAACAAAACTATATTAACCTACCAAATAAGAATAAATATGAATTTTAAATAAGTAATAATATTAATTAGATAAAATGATACTGCGAGTTTAAGATTTCTGTGCACTTAAAATATGCTCTTTAAATTTAACTTTAAAAGCTTTAATAGTTGTAGAATTTCTGATGGGAGGTGGAATGTTATTCCAACAACTTGTCGCAGCGTATTTAAAACTACCTCTAAAAGCAGCTGTTTTATACTTAGGGCAAACTAAACGGTCAGGTATTCGTGCCCGGTCAGTAAACTTTAATTTATTGAAGAGATACGATGGGCTTTCATTCTTAATAACACCGAAGAGTAGCGAAGCAAAATGTAAAGTACGACGAGATTCCATGTTAAGCAAGTCGTTTCTGTTCAAATAAGGCGTTATGTGAGCTCTGCGAGGAATGGGAAGCAATATCTAGCACAAGAGTTTTGAACGCGTTGGATCAAATTTTTAGTACGAGCTAGTAAGCATGTTCCCGTTACAACATCAGCGTAATTTAATTTTGATAAGATGAGAGTCTCACATAAATAAATTCGCAGTTCTATGCTTATATAATTACGTACCTGATATAACACTTTCAGCCGGTAATAACAATTTCTAACAATATCAAGTACATGCTTTTCAAATTTTAGATTGCTGTCCATTATGACACCAAGATTTTTTGCCTCAGCAACCTCTTGAACCTTTTTACCCTTTAACTTGATTTCTGGTCTGTGACTTTTGATGTTCGCTGTCTGTGCTTTAGTGCCTATGACAAGATACTTAGTTTTGTCTGGATTTAAAACTAGACCATTAGCATCTGACCACTCAGCTACTCGTCCCAGATCTTCATTAATCTCACTAACTCCGTTATTAGTATCAGAGTGCTTGAATGTCTTATAAATTTGGAGGTCATCTGCGTAAAGATGATATTTGCTGTTTTTAATAGATTCAGGCAAGTCTGCAGTGTATAGAATAAATAGTATCGGTCCCAATATTGATCCCTGTGGGACCCCCTTAAACACCGGTTCATTATTTGAAATTAACCTAGTGCCATCACTACAAGTAATTTCCACTCTTTGAGAACGGCCAGTTAGGTAACTTGAAAACCATTTCAGCGTGGGACCATCAACTCCATAATATGAAAGTTTGGCCATAAGCAGGGTGGAGATAATTGTGTCAAAAGCACGCGAGTAATCAAGCAACACGAAGATCGAACCTTCACCCACATCCCTTCCCGCCAAAATATCATCCACCACATCTAAAAGCGCTGTGGCTGTACTTCTGCCAGCACGAAAGCCTGACTGCTTGGACGGTAAGATATTATTTGTGTTCAAGTATTCCACCAGTTGCTTGCAAACCATTTTTTCTAATACCTTGGACATAAAGGGCAAAATACTAACAGCTCGAAGATCTTTATAATCTCTAGGACTGCTAACCTTTGGGAGTGGTTGAACTATAGCATTTTTCCATAGATCTGGAAAAACACCACTTACGATGGACATATTCACAAGAGCAGTAATGATGGACAATGTACGCGGCAATGTTAGTATAATCATATCCAATGATATGCCATCTACACCCTGTGCATTTGTTGTAATTTGTTTAATGGTTTCAAGAACTGTCTTTTCACCCACCGGTTGTAGACTGAACACCGATGTACAGAATCTATTGAAACAGAAAAATGATAACTGTTCCATATTCATTGACGAACTGCCAGGGACATCTAAAAAATGTCTGTTGATCTGATTGGGATTACAAATGTGATAGGGTAAATCTGACTGCTGTTTATTAAAATCTATGTTACGCTTTAAATTTTTCCAGAGAACACGTGGGTTCTTAAAATTTCGCTCTAGTCTGTAACGAAAGTATGCAGTTTTTTCACTGTGTAAGGCCTCGTTGACTAACTTTTTTAATTCTTTATATGATGCTTTATCTTGGTCTAACTTTGTTTTGCGTGATTTACAGTGCGCCTTGTTTCTTAATTGCATCATGTCCTTAATTGTTTGCGTTATCCAGGGATAACTCTGTTCTTTGACATAAGAAGTTTTTACTGGAGCATGGAGATCAAACAAAGCAATTATTTGCTTATTAAAAGCGGCAAGCGAGTCATTAACATTGTCACACAATAAATCTTCTCATCTAATGACGATAACATCTTTATTAAAGTCATCAATATTTATATCTTTAATAGGTCTATAGGTTATCCAACGTGGTCTTGGTTTAGGCTTTTTTATATTTAGCTGAAATGAAATAAATGCATGATGACTTAAATCCGGTACATAATCCACGACAAGATTTATGACCTTTGCGCTACTACAAACAACGTCTAGCAATTTAGCTGAATGGTCAGTAAAATGTGTCGCTTCTGTTACATATTGGGAGAGACTCATGCAATTTATAAAGTCTAGAAGTTTTTTGGAATCACTATTACTATGAGCCAGCAGGTCAATATTGAAATCACCAACCACAACCACGTGATCAAATTTTGAAAAAGATCCTACTGATTCTGTCATTGCATCGATAAAAGTATCAATATCCATCCATTGTGGACGGTAAGCCGTACCAACAGCCAGTCTATAGCCACCATGTTTAATACTAAGCCACATTTGTTCGACGTGCTGGCTTGGTGGGTGTTCTAGGACACGAGCGCATATCCCGCGCCGAAGGTAGAACCAACTCCACCTCCGCGTGAGCGCGGTGCGTGCGCAGATCGCGGCACATGGCGCAGCCGGTAGCCGGGCACCGCTGGCGCGCGGGCATCTTCCCCCTCACGAAGCCAGGTCTCATTAATAGCTAGCATGTCTACTGCGTGGCGTTCCATAGTGACCACCAACTCATCATGGCGCCGGCGATTACCAAGCGAGCCAGGGTTAAGCAGACCCAAGGTTAAGTATTTCTGTTTTATAAATTTTAACTGAAAACTAAAAGAAAGTTCTATATAAATACAGGTATTCAAGTAAAATTTCAAAATTGTTAAGTGACGCCGATCAAGTTTAAAAATAAATGGAAGCATCATTAGCCCATGTCTGTAAATTTCAATGTAAGATGGTGTGGTTGAAATAATATTAACAATAAAAATATTACACATTATTAGATAAAATGTGTAATATTTTTTCTACTCGTAGCAACATTTTTTTTTATTAACCTATAATGTCCCACTGCTGGGCAAAGGTCTCCCCCACTTCCTTCCAGCTCTCTCTCTCCATATATAGCCAGCTCTAACTAATTTAAGTCGAAGGCATCGAGGTCGTCGCGCCACCGCTTCCGAGGAAGGCCTCGACGCACACACGCCACATTAGAACAAAATAATAATAATTACTTTTCCGTCTAAGTTTATTAAACAGTATATTAAAAAGTAAAATATACGTACCTAGTTTAAAAAATCTACAATGCAGTCTGAATATTATATAGCAATATCAACAGTGTCGCGTAGCGGTGAAAGAATACTACCACCACCTCTCTTCCTTTGGGTGTCGTAAAAGGCGACTAATGAACTATGGACTGCACATAGGCGAAGGCTACACGTTCAATAAATATTGTGATCCACGGCTATTTATTCCATATCGTGATATTTATTGAGCGTGTAGACTGAAGTATTGACGGATTGCGATACGGATCACAGGATTTCTAGAAATCCGAATTACGGATTGTCCATGGATCGTGATAAATATTGAACGTGTAGACGCGCGGTCAATATTTATCACTTCAGGGCCCTTATTGTAACGATTCCTTGTTTCAAAACCACGTCAATTCCTTAAAAAGTTACGATATCTTCCCAAAAACGTATGCGTTTGACGTTTGTGCGCGGTAAGGTTTAGGTGTGGAATCTATAGATTGCGATACAGAATGGCCCAGTTCGCTCCGCGGCAGCGATGGGTGACGATGTGCCAGTGCTATGCGGGGTCGACGATGCGCCGGCGCGCCGTCACCCGTGCTTGTAGAACCTTATGCAAATGACCAAAAATACCTGAAATAATTTATTCTCAACCTAGAAATAGGTACTGCCTGAACTGTGGGATAGTTCATACACTTATTACAAAAAGAAACGAAGACCTAAGCAAGTTACTGGATAAATATAAAAAAAATAAAAGAACGTATTTATTGACGGTGTCAGAGAAAAAAATAATAGGATAAACTAAGGAGTCTCGGTAGCTTAGCGGTTAGAGCAGTAAACCGGCAATCTAAATAGAATAGAATATAATAGAATAGAATAGAATTCCTTTATTGCTTAAACTGTGTAACAAGTTCTTAAAAAAATATATAGTATCAACAGTTTGCCCGTGATCAGGCATGCAATACACAAATAAATATTATTAACATTAATATTAACAAAATTCATCGTGAATTTAACAATTAAAGGTCATGGGTTTGAATCGCATTCGAGATTTCCTGTGGTTCGTTGTTTTTTTCTAGTAAACATTTTATCCTATACCTATAATATAGCAGAATGAAAAATTTCTATAATAAAAAAAATAGTCTACGGTCCAACTATAGAAAATAATTTTTCATTCATCGCTTTCTTTTAACTATTTTATTTATCGATATTTCTAAAATAATAGCTATACAGGCTTTAACTTGTCTTGTTGTATCCATGGTAGCGTTCGCACGGTCCGCACCGCGCAAAGGAAGCCGCAATACTGACGTGATAAATATTGAACGTGTAGGGTGTGACCGTGATCCTCTACGTTAAGTCAATCCAGATCGCGATATAGATCACGATAAATACTTTACGTGTAGCCTTCGCCATACATCCAACAGCTTAGAGCGACGATGGGCTCACCACCTGTCACGCTGAGCACATGTGCAGTCGCTATTTGGTGAAAAGTGGACTATGGTAGAGGACTACTTTTGCGGTCCTTATTGCCTAGTCTCTCACTAACCCTTCGGGGATAAAAGTCGTTATTATATGTATGTATGTGTATTATAGCAATAAAACACAGGTATTTAAATTTTGTCAATGCATGAGTTTTTACAATCTCTTACATTTTAAGCTATTACTATTATTATTAATAATTATCGACTACTTTTATCCTATTTCTTTTTTAACTTGAGCAGGTACTCTTAATTTCCGCGCAATACTAAAAATACGTTAATTTTCACAATTTCGTTCAGGATCTCCCTGCACGAAATCGTGAAAATTTAACTATTTTTAAGACACTTGTACTATGCGCTGAATTATTTAAATGCATAAAAGAACATATGTAAGTTAGCCTGATCATTGCACAAGGTCATGGCCTTGTTGAAATTTGAAACAAATTCTTTAAACATTATCAAACAATACAAAAATGTAATGACTTGATACTAACTGTCAACGTCAAATTTGACAGAATCGAGCATAGGCTATGCGATATTTTGCAATAACAATACATAAGATGAACCACAGAACCGAAATAACCAAACTTATTCATACTAAAGTAGTCTGTACATCTATGAAAACACGGCACAAAGTCACGTGTGTTTTTGTAGGTGCGGTCTCATGCGACCGCTTGGGGTTTGAGGGGTCTGACCGTGAACACAGTATAAATATGAGCTAAAGCAGTACGGAAGCTGGGCCTGTTTCTTGTTTTATATACCTACGCGCCAATTGAGCGTTAGGGTTGTCCTCTTATTTTTGTAAAATTTAAAAAGTTTTTGTTTAGTTAGCGATGTTTCTCCGCTAGTTAGCTTGAGATAACTAGAAAAGCTTAAGAATTGTCACTTTTAATTTTTATAAAATTAAAATGTATTTTTTTATTATTTATCAAAACGTTTGTTTGGGTTCTATAATAATCAAATAATCGAATGAATTGACTAGGTTACAAACAAAATTGTGTAATTTAAAAAATCTTTAACATTTTAAGAAATCTTTATTTTTCGTTAGTTATTATAAATTACTCACTGAAAAATACTTTAGCGTGCTACGACACGTTCAAAAAGCTTTATTATTAAATTTTATAGTGTAAAAAATTCTCATTCTAATGAATAGCTTTTTTAAATAAATTATCGGCAAACATGGACACGGCACTATAAAACTGATTTTGACTACTTCTTTATAAATTAATACAGCTACTTTTCAATTAATGTGTTCTCTTTGAAAACAACAGCGAAAACTTTAATATTGCAGCTACTTTTTCTCATTTTAATAACGGATTCATTGTCAGAAACCACACAGATCCTCAGATATCGATTTTCAAGTTTCGTAGTATCAATTCCTATTATTTTTCACCATTGAAATAACGCGCGCTCTAAAAATATACTTAAGTAAGTACACCAAATATCACCTAAACAACCAAACGATTTATTTAAAAGAAAAAGCTTCTAATTTAGTAATAATAAATAATTCTTACCTTTCAACATCAGCAGGAAGTCTAAAAAACGAAAGCTACGGTTTTGAAGCAGCCGTATACTACGCAATCGACTCGCGGCATTTTTAAAAATCGTGCACACAGCGCTCGTAATACGCAACAGTGAACACTCGGTTCGACGCCACACGCGCTACTGAGAGCACTGCGATGTCCGCTTAGGGGCCCTGTAAAGACGTGCGTCTGTGGGCGTGCGTCGATTCGAGCGTTTGTACGTAGCTTCCTTACTGCTTTAGCTCATATTTATACTGTGCCGTGAATGTCGAGCATAAGACTTATGTCAGTTTTTGCGATCGCGCGGCACCCCCTTTATGGCCGGCAACGCGCCTGCGATTCCTCCGGTGTTGCGGGTGTCCATGGGCGGCGGTGATTACTCTCCACCAGGTGACAAGCCAGCTCGTTTGCCTCCTTCTTAATTATAAAAAAAATCGCATTAGTTACTTTGTTCTTACAAGCTTGTAGTGCTTGACATACGTAGGCTGGGTACCTAATACTTGTAAATACTTATAAATAATCCATGTCCTCGTGGGAGAATGATACAAATTATGTCAAACGTGAGTAACACGAAACCGAACGTTCACAAAAAAGATAATTTTATTGGAACAGTGTCCAATACTGGCGTTGGATTCGATAGAAAACGCTTGTACCGCTTAGAAAGGGAAGGACGACAAACAAAGAAAGCTCTTCACTTTTTGTCACTTTTTCTTTCGACTGTATGTACTGATATCGTAAAGTGCCGATCACCTTTATCGAATTAGAATCTTATAGTAATTAAAAGTGAAAGTTAAATGAAAGTTCAAAAAATAAACTTAACACACTTAACACACTTATCATATGTGCAGTTGTTATTCAGTGATACGATGAATACGTGGACGTGGACTGCTTCTTACGTAGTCCACGTTTCACGGGTTCCCAAATGGGATATACGTTTGTACTCGGTTTAGTCGGTAGTTAGGTCTTGTTTTAAGTCCTAACTAACACCATCTCAACAGGAATTATCTTAACTATACCTAACTAACATCAGGTGAGTTTAAGGAAAAGTGCTTACCCGTAGATTATAAAAAAAATGTAAAATAAACCTTTAACGTAAGTAATAATTTCTAGTATATTGTAACAGCCTTTTTTAATATCTTTTCTAAGTGTGTTTTTGTGTTTTAAATTTGTCGCGAGGCAAATTTATAGCATCATTCGAGATATTATTACTCTATGTGTGCTTTGAATGTGATCCATGAAGTTTATGAAGTCAGAAAGTGGCCAATATAAGTTTATTCTCCTTCTAGTACCTATTAAGGTTTATATTGTAGCAATCTAATCATCACCATCGTTAGCCTATAAAAGCCCATTGCTGAGCACAGGCCTTCCCACATGGACAGCAGCACGTGGGGAGACTGGGCCATAACCCACCACACTGGCCTAATACGGGTAGGTAAGTTAGATTGTGTATATCGCAATCAGGGGGGTTACTCTTGAACGCAAACTCAATCTTAATACAATTCCAATGCGATTGATATATATTGGGATAAGTAAAGATAATTCCTTAACGCCATCTCGGTAATAATTTGTTTAATCAATTTCCACGCAATTTAATTCCAATGTGGCGCTATTGTCGCTTACAAAAGTGCCATTTGACATTTTTTAGATTTGTGATTGGAAATTGATTAATGCAATTGTGTTTCAAGAGTAAGCCTACAGGGCTTGGAACCGGTACCGAAAATACAGGTATTATATAGGTAAGTACCGGTATTTTCCATTTCGGTTCCTGGATACTGATTCTTCCACTAGTGCCGGTATAGTACCTACCTCAAAAATACCGGCATCTATCTGCGACGTTGTCAGTCTGTTTGTCACGTGAATACCGGTACCTATCTATCTGTGACGTTTTCAGTCTGTTTGTCACGTAATATGCAGTGCAGTCTCTACAGCTGCGGCCGTGCGAAATGCAGTGCAGTTAGCCAATCCAAGCGCCACTTATTTATCTACTCGGTATATCTCACGCACTAATGAATTTGGTTAGGTACTTTGGTAATGATACCGGTATAATACCGGTGCTACTACAATCCTACTTAACCTGTATTATGAATACCGGTATCAAATCGATACCGGTACCTTAGTTAAGTCAAAGGTACCGGTAATTGAAAATACCGGTATTCCAAGCCCTGATCGTAATGTTATCATCATTATCGTCAGCCTTTAACAATCCACTGTTGGGATTAGACCTTCCCAATTGACAATAGCATGATGATGTGATCAAGCTGTAACCTACCACCCACGGTAGCCCAAGCCCAATGTGAAAACATTGGATCGCGCTGACGCTTCTAATTATAATCTTTACACGTGTTTGTGGTAGGGCATGTTTTGAATCCGTATTTTTGCAACCACCATCATAACTAAGTATTTATATCGCCTTAACAAAAATGTTTGTAGCATTGTTGTTTTTGACAGTTAGAGATAAGAAAGCCAGTTCCTCATTTAGGTAGTTGAATAATCCGAGTGAAGTGCGCTTCCACAGAGATGAAAGCTAAGGGCTTACCCGTGGTAGATTTTTTTAAATGTGCCTCTGGGAGCGCTACCATATATTTTTTTTTTTTTTCCCCGGGAGAAATGCATTACGCATACCACCGCACCGGGGAAGTGCGATGGTTATGTGGGACTCCCCTCCTCGAAGATGGTAAGTGAGGAGGGTTTACCCACTAAAACTCCCGGGATTCTCCGATATCCGCTCGGCAGGCGCCTGGTAACTGTTTACCACTGGTCCACACGCCTGCGCGGGGTCCCGAAGGACACACCTTGCAGTAAAACTGCAACAGTGGCGACCTCTGTGAGGCCGCCATGTTGCAGTATCCCGTGCAACCGTCTCCGGCGACCTGGTCTTCGGCGCCTGGCGACCCCTGACAACGGGTCGTCTTCGCGCAGACGTTCGTCTGCCTCTTTGCGAGTAAGTACCTTTTCGCAGAAAGAGGCGACTGCGCCCCACGATCTGATGCCGCCTAACATGGCATCTACCACGGCATTGATAAAGAGATCGTTTCCGACCACAGCTCTTAGATGTTGGCGAGGCTGGTCGAACGCCGTGCACGATGCCAGCGTGTGTAAGGCCGGTTGTGGCCCCACACTGGTGACATGCTGGTGTCGGCTCCCTACCTATCCTGCACAGAAAGTGGCCGAAACAGCCGTGATCGGTAAGCATCTGTGTCTGGTAGTAGTTGAGCACACCCTCCTTGCGACCGACCCATTCATCCAGAACGGGCCGGATCGCTTCTCTGTGAGCGCTACCAACCTCAAGACATTTTTTTTTCATTTGGCACCAATCCCGTAACCAGACTACGGAAGTTGCTTAACTTTCAAGATCGAGATCCTAACAAAGCGAAACTGCAAGCTAAAAAAAATTAGTTACTAACAAGGGTACCGTGTAACACATTTTTATTATAAGAAATAGTAACGACGAGAAAGTATTGATGGCTCCAAAACTTTAGCTGTTCATTGTACACATTTTTCTACTGTACTTGTAATGTGAAAACTTTCGGAACGAAACCCCGATCGCCGATCGCTGACCTTCCAACTTTAGCCGCAGAACAACGCACCACCGCCCTATTCCGTGGACGCTAAGATTGAAATTGCAATAGCCTCATTGCCAAAGAATTAGATTTTATGCATAGAAAATGCATCGATTCATGCAAAGTAAGTTAGGAACTTCGACTTTCTGGTGCTTTGATACTAAGTCCACTATAATGTTGAAGACTGAATTTTCCATGAAAGTTTTTTAATGTAGCTACGTTCTTTAAATAACTACTACTTACATACATACATATAGATACATACCTATAATCACGACTATTATCCCCGAAGGGTTAGTCAGAGACTAGGCAATGAGGACCACAAAAGCAGTCCTCTGCCATAGTCTATTTTTCATCAAATAGCGACTGCATATGTGCTCAGCGTGACAGATGGTGAGCCCATCGCCGCTCTATGCTGTTGGATTTATGTGCTGTATTTAGTCCGTTAGTCGCCTTTTACGACACCCAAGGGAAGAGTGGGGGTGGTAGTATTCTTTCACCGTTACGCGATACGGTTAATTGATAATAATAAAACAATTGTCGTGACAGCATAACAAATAGTAAACTTTAACTGTGTCTCCGACCCAAATGTCCCGGTTCATGTTAAGAACAATGTTAATCATGTGTTGTGTTCCGAGAGTTATAAAGGTTTACGCATTTCGTATTTTCCAATACAAACTTCCAAGTTGAAATTTTTGAAAACCAATCAGCCAATTTTGATGAAACTTTACATGCTAAAGTAAAATACAGATATCTTAATAGTTTGTTGAAAACATTTTTAAAAAACGTTTATTTAGCTGAGTTATAGCGATTTAAAGTTCTCTATAGAAAGTTTAAAATCGCTATAACTCAGCAAAATAAACGTTTTAAAAAAAAAATTATCAATAAACGATTTAGATCTCTGTATTTTACTTTAGAAGTTGGAAGTTTGTATGGGAAATCGTTCCTCGTCACTAGTGGCGATTCCAGGTTAAGTGCACTTCCAACTTCGCCTTTATCAGGTGAAAAGGAGGCCAAGCGCTTCCTTTGTGAAAAAATAAAAAAAACCAACTAGGTACAAAATCAAACTGATGATTTTGTCGAAACTTTCTGCAGCCCTTCAAAGTTAAACATTACAACTTACTCTTCGTTTCATTTTGATATCATTCGAAGTTGCCGAAGTTCTATCGGAGAGGTCAGCAATTAATGAATTTTCAAATACAATTTCTATTTCCCCAAATGTTCAATTACCTAAGTATGAATTTCCAATAACTGTGTCACCTGACTGCTCGAAAACTTTATCAATATCGTTAACTGAGCTGGTACAACTTGGGTTCATTTGATTTATTATCAGTGCGACTAGACGAGACTTGGCTAATCACTCAACTAAATTACGAATTCAGTTCAATTGGGTAGATTGTTTAAGTTGGATATTATAATAAAGGTGCTTTAACTAACTCTTCTAGCCTGCTACTACGGTGGTAGATAGAAAGCATACCGTCGAAACAATTTCCAAGTTTGATAGAATAGAATTTACTCGAGTCGAGCATTACTGAATTACTGGGGCGAAGACAGATGCTGTCCTCTTGTGAGGACGTAAATTAATGCAACATTTTCATACGACAGCACAGCGCACTTGTACCGAATCGTCAACTTCAAGAACAGCTATCTCATTACTAAATTGTCGTATCACACCTTCTTTTTTGCATTTTTTTTTTATTCTTATATTATTTAGGGACTTTTACCACAGGTTATGTCAGTCCCATTTTTTTGCATTTGTAATAAAGATAGAAAAACGTAAAAAAATTACTACCTCTTAAGGGAACAACAATACTACTGACATTGGTGTAATGGCGACAGAGTTAGATTGATAGCTAGGTTGAAGCCGACTTAAAACATAAACATACTCGTAAGTAGGGAACCCAACATAAATGGGTTTGTTTCGATAGTTAGCGAAAAGATAACGAAAAAATGCCTAAGTACTCGTAGTTGAGGATTGTAAAGTGCGCTTCCACCATCGCCCTTATCATCAATTACCATGAATTAAGATGAAGGATGAAGGTCGCAAACACTCAGCTAATATAACTTCTCTAGATCCTACTTTCTTAGCACTAGATCTTACCTTTAAATATATATCTGGTACTTAATCACATCTCCCTTCCAATAGTTAGCGCTTAGCAGCCACTCAGGTAGTTTCATTTGCCGCTACACGGTTATTTCGCGTATTCACGAAGTTTTCTCGTTAATAAAACTCCCATAATAAATTGCCGCGAATCGCTTACACAGAAAAATTTATCGTAATGGCTTTCTTCCTTCTTCTCATACAAATTCATTCTTTACGAGGAACCCACTTAAAGTAGGCAGAAACGAAGTTGTTATAACTGCGAATAAAGATAATTATAACTTATTCGTAGTGGAGGTAGTCCTTTACAACCATGTTTTAATTATACAAGGTGTCCCAAGAACACACTATTCTTGACGACATAGTCACACTAACTGAAAAAAGTATTGCAACTAGTACTTACAGCAGAGCCTATAAACTATTCCTCTGCTAGACTGCTGCTTCTGTCATTGAAATCAAACTTTCTAGCTTGATTTTAAAACAATACTTTAATATTAGTAAGTAGTAAGTAAGCAAATAATGTATTATTTATTTTATTAGTTAACATATCTTGACACGCAATGAACCTCTTCTCATACTTACATAATTATTATTTAATAAAGTTATTACTAGAGGAACTCTATTTGACATGTATCTACCAAATAAACAATACCAAACCAAATCTATTCAAGATCGTAACAAATAGTAAGCTGTGAAAGCCTTCAAGAAACAGGAGTGATGTATGCATGTCTACACTAATTGCAACTTATAACACCTAAGTACAATAACCTTAATGCTAATAGAGGGCCATTTTGTAGACTTTATTGTTAGCTAGTTGCACGCCGTTAATAAAGCGAAGCCACTTTCCAACAATTTAGTTTTGCAGTTCGCGCTCATAATGGCGTTATAACAGTAAATTGTGAACTTTGCCATAGGACAGGCTGACCGGGCACCGGCTACTGGCATTATTCGGGAACTCTAGACTGAGCTGTTACCGGCTAGCAATTTCTAGTAGATAGCTTGACCTGGATCGTAGAAATGTAAAAGAAGACATCTACTTTTTTGGTTGGTTGGGCTTGTTTGAGTACGCCTGGCTAGTTAGCACCATCTTATTTAAATATGTCGCCGTAAAATCACGTTAGTAGTGTTGTTGTGTTCCGACAGTTTGAGATAAGATTACCAGTTCCTCAGTGGTGGAGGATTCCGGGTAAAGTACGCTTAAATCTTCGACCTTATGATCACATACCGTTCAGTGAGATATATGGGTCAAACCCTACCTACTAGATACGTACGCGTGGTCGGAATCACATGAGTGTCGGAATGGAGCCCAAGACCGCCAAAAAGTGGTCGACCAGGAAGTTCCTCGGAGTTATTCCACTAAACTCCAAAAAACTTTCCACTTTAACTCCAAAACATTTTTTAGTTATTTATTTCTACATGTAAATTAAATGCCTAATATCATTTTGGAGTTGAAGTGGAAACAATGTATGGACGGTGAAGTTTTGAGAACAATTGCCTTGGAGTCAAGTGGAATAACCCGTTCCTCGATTGTACATTTGAGCGTACGCGTGAACCCGACGACCCCATCTTTAGGGGTTTGATAAGTCATTGCTGATCCAACTTCTCATTCAGTTTTCTGTTCGTTTAACTTTAACTTCTTCGTTACACAGTCATCTAAGCGATTTCTTTAAAGTTTTAAAAGCTCCACTCACTCATCCACTACTGATACCTACTTGCAATCCGTATATATGTCGCAGTGATATGTTAAAAACGGAAATTTGATCAATTCCCTAAGGGATTTGATCAAATCACGGAGGATGTTAAACTAACAACACGATTTTATCATTTCCCTAAACAAATCTAGGGATTTGAACAAATACCAGAACTGGTTCCGTGAAATGACAAAAAAGCTTTTTATGGTACGCACTAATAATACAATGGTGTATCAACTCAAAATTCGTCGCACTTGACATAATACTATAAACACACGTAAAATTTAATTCCTCACACGTCAACAAAACCGTCGTTCGAATAGTGCAAAAAACAGACAAGAGACGGCGCTATAAGTCACTATTTACGACATCTCGGTTGCCACTCCCCTCCCGCAACATTGCGTCATCTTTAGTTGCGACCAGCAGTGATCGAGAGAGCACGCGCCAGTTGGCGTAATATTTTGAGTTGCAACAGTATTACTGAATCAGGTATGTGAAATTTATATTTTTATTTTGAATTAACACAGTATTGTTGATTTGACCTAAACACGCGCTTGATGTTATTTCGAGTTATTACACTATTACTGATTAACAAAAGTAATAATTAAAGTTTTATTTCTACTTACGACACTTTATTTGATTCGAGTAGTAGTTTTTGATATGATACAGTTTTGTTGAGTCATGAGGTTAAGTTGATTTTTGTTTGGTTTATAAATTAATAATTCATAATCTATTTGTCAATTGCAGTAATATCTATAACTCATTCGAATGTGTACAAGTGTTGTGAGAAAAATGCTTACTTAGAATGATTATTTTATTAATTTAGAGTTAATACACTATTTGTGACAGACATGCTTTAATTATATTTATTTGACCAAAATTTTATTTATTTGTAGCGTCAGTATGCATCGTGGCCGTGTACTTGTTGATATGGCAAGAAGTATTACAAGCAGCCACCACGATGAGGAAAATCACGAACTTGTGAGGAATTCGTCACCGTCATTATTGTCATCAGTGTGTACAAATACACAGAGAAAAGACAGCGATGATGCAATTAAACAGTCAACACTTTCTATACCATCATCATCAACAATTAATCCAGTACTTCAAGAAATTGACGTAAACAGTTCACCAAAAATGGTTAGTAACGTTAGCCCGATAACAAAACGCAACCAAGAGAAATATTACATTTCACCCATCCACTCAGGGCAGAGCGACTTTGATGATTCTGATAATGATCCGCATTTTGTTCCTGATACCCAAAGCAAAACTCCCAATCTGCTTCGAGGTCGAACAACAAAATCTCCAAGTGGTTCTTCTTCAAGAAGCTCATCATCCAGTAGCTCATCATCTAGTAGCTCTTCATCTAGTAGCTCTTCATCCAACAATTTGGATGAAGAAGTTGTGGATAATTTAAGTCCCGTTGCTGGAACCAGTAGCTTGACTACAGAATCAAATATTTCAACCGAAGACCAAAGCAATAACACCAGGGGCAGGAAGAGGGTACGTAACGTCGAAGCCTGGAAACATAGTGTAGCTAAACGACTTCGTAATACTGGCAAAGCGTATGAGTCTGCAAATAAAAAACAAGTACCTGCAAGAAAAACTGGTCCTACGTGTGGTGAAAAATGCAGGTTAACTTGTAGTTCAAAAATAAACGATACTTCAAGACAGGAACTTTTTGAAAAATATTGGAATTTAGGCAACTTACAAAAACAAAGAGAATTCATTATTAGGCACACTACAGTCATTAAACCAAAATACAGGTACTCGAGTACTCAAAATTTTCGTAAATTAAACAATGCATTTCATTTTCTAGTCAACGACGTACAAATTCGAGTCTGTAAAACGTTTTTTAAAAATACTCTGGCAATAAACGACAGACCTATTGCTACAGCTTTGTCAAAAAAACACAGTGCGATTTCATACAGGAAGAATTACGGGGGAAACATGGCAAGCAACGTACTGTGGAACTTGAGGTCTATGAAGGTGTCAAGAGTTTTATAAATACTATACCTCGTGTCGAATCCCATTACCTTAGAGCCCAGACGTCACGGGAATACATCCAGTGTGATAAGTCCTTTGCTGATTTATACCGTGACTACAAAGATAAATGCATAGAACAAAACTTACCATTTGCGTCAGCATCTACTTTCAACCGTTTTTTTAATAAAGATTTTAATATTTCCTTTCACACACCAAAAAAAGATCAGTGTGATCTTTGTGAAACATTCAAAAATGCTAATTAGGATGAAAAACAGAGCCTTGTGGAGGCGTACGAAAAACATTTAAAAGAAAAAGAACTATCCAGACAAGAGAAAGAAAATGACAAAAAGGCTAACACAGATGCCACAATAGTTGCTGTGTATGATTTGCAAGCTGTGATGCCAATACCAAAGGGTCAAATTTCCTTATTTTATTATAAAAGTAGAATTAACTGCTATAATTTTACTGTAAGTGACTTATACGCAAAAAATGTTGAGTGTTTTTTTTGGGACGAGACAAATGGCAAACGTGGTGCAAATGAGATTGGGAGTTGTGTCCTGAAATATATTGAGCAAATTATACAGGTTAATCCTGGTAAAGAATTAGATTTTATATTTTACTCGGACAACTGTTGCGGGCAACAGAAAAATAAGTATCTCCTTTCAGCTTATGCGTATGCAGTACAAAAAATGAATATTAAAAGTATTACGCATAAATTTCTAATTCGAGGTCACTCTCAAAATGAGGGTGACAACGTACACAGTGTCATCGAGAAGCAAGTAAGACGTTTTGTTAAATCTGGTCCTGTGTATGTTCCATCCCAATACATAACATTAATTCAGGCCGCTAAAAAAACAGGCAAACCTATAGGGTGACTGAAATGAGTTACGATAAATTTTATAATCTGAAATTACTTCAAGAAGAATGGGGTAACAATTTTAATATAAATGAGGATAAAAACCAAGTAAAATGGCACGACGTTAAGGTGTTTCGTCTTGAAAAAGAACACCCATTATCATTTTTTTACAAAAATTCTTACGAAGATCAAAACTACCAGAAAGTTTTCGTACGTAACTTGCGACGAACTGGTAATCAGACTTTATTATTCTCAAATGGTTTGACCCAAGAATACACAAGCAATATACCTTTAACTCAAAATAAGAAAAAGGATATTAAAGAACTACTTGACAAAAATATAATACCCAGAAATTACCGCGAAACGTATTATAAGGATTTCACTAATTAAAAATGAAAAGTATTACTTTATTCATTAGTAGGTATATTAATAAAAAAATATGTGATTTTCAGACTGGTTAGAATTAAGTTGAAATAATTATTAAGTATATTTTTTTAATTTGAATAGTACTTACTATGCAAATGCTTAGTTTTGTATTGATATTTGTGTATTCTTGTTTTTAAAGGTTTATTTTGATAAATGGTTTAGAATAAACTATACTTTTAAGGGTTTGTTTAAAAAGAAGACTTGTTATTTTTGTTTTAGAAGATTGTTTACCTTATTTTTTAACGAAATGTTTGTTTGTCAAATTGTCTAAGTATTTGTTCTTTTATATAAATGTCTAGTTAATGTTTACTACGGTAACTGACTGATAAAATATGAGAATTACTTTAATTATAATCTTTAATAAAAAAAATTGCTGGTTTTATTTATTAATATGCAAAATAAAATAATAAACAGTTCATATAAAACGACTTATCTTATTCAAATGTATGGTGTCAACCCAAGCAGAGTTTGATCAATGGATATTAGAAAATGGATAAACATACATTGTAAAGACATACACCAGGAATCAATCGGTTTTCATCTATGTTGTATGTACAAAAACTAAGTTAAAACCGTAGCAAAAAAATATGATTCAGACTGTAACAACACAAAATATTTCACCAATAATGATTTAACTAAAGATAATGTTTCATTTTGAAAAAAGTTGATGGAAGAAGAGAGTCCCAACTCAAAATTTCTAAATAATTAAACTATTTGTGTTTTTTTTAATGTTTTGTAAACATAATATTTATTTCAATTCAGTTTAATGGCTCATATGACAGTAATTCAATTTGCAACTATTATAGGAAGTGAGTAATAAGTTTTTTGTTAATTCTGAAAAATTATCGATTTTGAGTTGATACACTATTGTATTATTAGTGCGGTATGTTAAACGTCGTTTATTTGTAATTACATGCTTATTTATAATAATTAGTAAGTGCAGTACTGTACCATTGATCTCAAAAATCACCACTAGAACATAAATTGCCCTACTCCTGTAGGTCACGTGATAGGTTAGAAATTCAAGACAATCGCTACGCTGCGCTTCGCGATTGTCTTGAATTTCGAGGTTATTTTTTTTATTAGACAACAGAAATACTAGCTGCCCTACTCCTGTAGGTCACATGTTTTTGGTCATTTCACGGAACCAGTTCTGGTATTTCTTCAAATCCCTAGATTTGTTTGTTTGGGAAATGATTAAAGCGTGTTGTTATTTTAACATCCTCTGTGATTTGATCAAATCCCATAGCGAATTGCTACAAATCTCTGTTTTTATCGTATCCCTGCGACATACCAATACTTGTCTGTCACTAAGATTCCTAGAGGTTACTCACAACTTAATATCGGTTGTGTCTGGTTTTACGAGCCCATAGGTTAATATAGTTAACACTAACAACACACAAGCTTCGAGTTTATTTTTTTTATTAGACAACAGAAATACTAGCTGCCCTACTCCTGTAGGTCACATGTTTTTGGTCATTTCACGGAACCAGTTCTGGTATTTCTTCAAATCCCTAGATTTGTTTGTTTGGGAAATGATTAAAGCGTGTTGTTATTTTAACATCCTCTGTGATTTGATCAAATCCCATAGGGAATTGCTACAAATCTCTGTTTTTATCGTATCCCTGCGACATACCAATACTTGTCTGTCACTAAGATTCCTAGAGGTTACTCACAACTTAATATCGGTTGTGTCTGGTTTTACGAGCCCATAGGTTAATATAGTTAACACTAACAACACACAAGCTTCGAGTTTATTTTTTTTATTAGATAACAGAAATACTAGCTGCCCTACTCCTGTAGGTCACATGTTTTTGGTCATTTCACGGAACCAGTTCTGGTATTTCTTCAAATCCCTAGATTTGTTTGTTTGGGAAATGATTAAAGCGTGTTGTTATTTTAACATCCTCTGTGATTTGATCAAATCCCATAGGGAATTGCTACAAATCTCTGTTTTTATCGTATCCCTGCGACATACCAATACTTGTCTGTCACTAAGATTTCTAGAGGTTACTCACAACTTAATATCGGTTGTGTCTGGTTTTACGAGCCCATAGGTTAATATAGTTAACACTAACAACACACAAGCTTCTAGATTTATTATCTGTCTAGACTCGACGAACTACTTAAGTTTGTTTAATATATTCTAAATTCTATTACACACTAATAGAGCTGTCGATACCAAGCTACAGGCCATCGAACTAAAAAGCAATAAATAATATTATAAAATATGGATAGGTATATTGTTTTATAACTCCGTGTTACAAAGTTGGAATGGCTCGGCGTCAATTTAAAAGTTCCCTAACAATCCAGTTATTGGTCCGAATCTGCAGCAGTAGTAGTGTGGTAGTGGCGTCAACCGGATTTTAAGTTCATTACGCGTTATGCTATAGCAGTCTTAGTCAGCGCTTATAGAAAGAACGTAAAGAATAGAGAAATCACGCAAAAAAACCACAAGTTAGCAGCAGCAGCCGAGCGGTAACGTTTTTATCGACAAAACAAATCAGTAACTGAATTACATTTCTATTTATTTATTCCATTGTAAATATGAGGTTGCAATTAATTGAAATTCGCACTTTGTTTAAAACTTATAATTGCAAGTGAGCAGGTGAGCGTGACAATTTAAAAACAGAAAAAAATTAAACTTCGAATAAAATAACTGACTGGCGGGCCTCGCAATGACAGGGTGCGGGTTTCAATAAAAATAGTAGATTGTTATACAAGGGGCTAAAATTACCCATTATATACGAGGTAGTTTTACTTCCGAGCTGTAGCGAGGGAGTAAATAGAAACCGAGTTTTAATGGGTTTTTAGCGCCGCGTGTTACACGCCGGGCTCATCAAAATAATACTACCGACCCCTCTCTTCCCTTCGGTGTCGTAAAAGGCGACTAACGGACTTAAGACTGCGCACACATCTAACAGCATAGAGCGGCGATGGGCTCATCAAAATAATACAACCAACCCCTTTCTTCCCTTAGGTGTCGTAAAAGGCGACTAACGGACTAAATACTGCACATTCATCCAACAGCATAGAGCGGCGATGGGCTCATCAAAGTAATACTACCAACCCCTCTCTTCTCTTTGGTGTCATAAAAGGCGACTAACAGACTAAAGACTGCACATACATCCAACAGCATAGAGCAACGGTGGGCTTATTAAAATAATATTACTAACCCCTCTCGTCCCTTGGGTGTCGTAAAAGCGACTAACGGGCTAAAGGCTCACCACCTGAGCACATGTGCAGGCTGTGCAGTTGTTTCTTGCTGAAGCGTGGACTGTGTGTGTGTGTGAGCGTGGTCTGTGTTGTCCATAGATTCAAATGATTACTAATTATACCATAAACTTTAATAATAACTATCTCAAAAAAGTTATTGATCTAAGTAAACAGTAATAAGTCGAGTCTTTATTCATGATTATTCTACTTATGACTAAATACTTTTTCGTTTTTGTAGGCTCATTGTCATGTGACAGACAAAAATTAAAAAAAAAACTTTATCTCCTAGGGCAAGAAAGGCTATTTTAGCCTCGCTCTAGAACGCTACAATGACGTTCTTTTTGAGCAAGAGGAGTGAATAACAAAAAAAAAACCGACTCCAAAAAATTTTACTGAAATAAATGCACTAAAACGTAAAAAATAATTGCGTAGTTTAGTTTGTTCAATTTACTTGCAATATTAACCTTTATTTTACTCAATCTTATAATGTTAAAAAATATTTTGGGAGTCGGTGCCAGCCAAGGTAAACATAAACATTAAAAGACATACTATATTATTTATTATATTAGCCCATGTTGACTCACTGCTGGGCAAAGGCCTTCCCCCCCCCCCCCCCCCCCCCCCTCCAGTATTCGCGGTCATTTGCGTGTGTTGGCCAATCCTTCGCGTAAGCATCAAACTCATCTCTCCACCTCCGTATGGGTCGGCCTTGCTGCCGTTTAACCCCATTGTCGTTTTTATTTATATTAGGTATTGCTACATTGCTACAAGCTGGCACCGACTCCAAAAATATTTTTTAAGATTATAAGATTGAGTAAAATAAAGGTTAATATTGCAAGTAAATTGAACAAACTAAACAACGCAATTATTTTTTACGTTTTAGTGCATTTATTTCAGTAAAATTTTTTGGAGTCGGTTTTTTTTTTGTTAAAATTTTTGTTTATTTCTCGCTTTTTAGTGAATCGTTCCGATCTATTTATCGAAAGCGAATATTAGTAAACCTACAAAACGCGCTACTTGTATGAAACAGCGCCGTTTAAATGCGACAAGCGAAGAAAACGAGAAACGCCCATCACAAAGTATGAAATCAACATCCAAAACAGACGGCAAGTTACCCGAATTTACTCGTGAATGCTGTATAGACCCCCCTACGATGATGACTATCGAGTTACTAGGGTTTACCGTTAGGGAAACTAGAGGAACGTTTTTGACTTGCTCCAGACGTAGATCGTAGCCAAGTCACCATTGATCTACTCAATCGCTTCTCAGAGGTTCTCAGCCGAGGCCTGAGAGTAAATTTGTAAGTCATCGGCATAAAGATGTTAAGAAGAATTTAGACAAGAAGTGACAGAATTAATAGTGTGAATAGTGTATTTTTAAATCCTAATAGAAATGTTCCGGAAGGAGTGATAAAAAGTGGCCTATGTCACTATTGTTCTTCAGCTATCTATGTGCAAAATCAGGTCGATGCGCAAGTGAGAGACGGACAAACAAACAAACACGCTTTCGCATTTACAATATTAGTCAGGAAGGATTAATTGGCGGAGTGGATCTCATTTGACCTATGGCTGAAAATACCAAAATTTACTATACTAACTATAGGTATGTCTACAATATTTGAGGAGTTCCCTCAATTCCTCAAGGATTTCACCATCAGAACTGAGTTCCGGTACCTGCCTTCTTTTAATTCGTCATAGTCGCTTAACTATCTTAATCGAGATATCTTATCGCCACTCGTGAAATACTTATCATTGAGGAGTTCCAATGACATTCTGTGGTCTTCTTCATCAGTTCTACTTCATCAAATGATACTTTCTCAATGCAAATTCTTGACTTATTGCTGAAAATATCAAAATCGCTATAGGTATGCCTACAATATTTGAGGAGTTCCCTCAATTCCTGAGGATTCCATCATCAGAACTAGATTTCGATAAAAATGGGACCAATCTGGAAGTATATCCTTTCAAATAAAAAAAAAATTCCAAATCGGTGTATAAATGACTGAGTTCTGAGGTAACAAACATAAAAAAAAATTAAAAAAAACATATAGCCGAATTGAGAACCTCCTCCTTTTTTGAAGTCGGTTAAAAAGCTATTTTAGCCTCGCTTTAGAACGCTACAATGACGATATTTTTGAGCAAGAGGAGTGAAAAACATTTATTTCTGACTAGAAATTCTTAAACTGTAATTTCCATCGAAGAACTCAATTAGTATTAGAATGTGATATTTGGGTTTTTATTTTAGAAATGTTGCATAATAATGCTTTTGAATAAGTTGATGATAAGACTTGGAGGCGCCTCTGGGTACCACGTCCCTATAGATAGTAGTGCAGACTTAGATTAGATGTCGAAATCTGAAATATACAGTGCAGACTTGGATTTCAGATTTCAGACAGCAGTTTCACCATTGCTACGTTCCAACAGTTTAAGGTGAAGTTAAAATCTTGCCACTATCAAGGAGGTAATGTTCGTTTTGGCTTAAAATATAAGGAAAAATAATAAGAATTTTCTTTTTAACCGACTTCAAAAAACATATTTATTTCGACGAATTGAGAACCTCCTGTTCTCAATTCGTCGAAATAAATATGTTTTATGTATGTTCCCCGATTACTTAAAGACGCTTGGACCGATTTGGAATATTTTTTTTGTCTGAAAGAATATACTTTCCAGGTGGTCCCATAGTCATCTCGTCAATATCTGATGATGGGTTCCTGGAGAAATCGAGGGAACTCTTCAAATATTATAGGCACACCTATAGCGATTTAGGTATTATTTGCAAGAACCTGGGCACTTGTCCTCGGAAAGCGCCATTTGGTAAAGTGGAACTGTTGATGAAGACCACAGACGGCCACCGGAACTACTCAATACTAAATATTTTTGGTGTTTGCCATGCGATTACAAACTTTAATGTGGTTGCTAAGCAATTTATGCTCACCACAATGCATCACAGTCAAGTGGAGCTAATGGTAAACCACCAAGAGAACTCCTCAAGAATTAACGTCCCTGCATCGGAGAAACAATATTTTGTACAAAATGATAAGCAGTTGACATTAAGATGTTGTAAATTGAAAAAAATACTAACCAAGCCAATAAAAGTGACAAATAAATAATATTGTACTATTGCTTACTACTATTTCTATTTTTTATTTTTCTGTGTAAACGTAGACGAAAAAAATAAAATAATAAAAAAATTCAAAAAAAAGACCGACTCCAAAAAAACAGAGAAACTAAAAAAAAACAAAATACTTGTGTTGTCTTGAATAACTAAATTTAATTGGTGCCAAGCCAAATTAAATGAATAAGAAAATATTCCAAAAACAAAAATAATACGTAGGTACCTTAGTGTGTTTTTCTAGACAATTTCCAACACATCTTTAAATCTACCTGTAAGTCTACGTGTTTTCCATAATGCTAAGCAAACCGCCTAATTAAATTGTATGTAGGCAAAAGCAGGAAATATTTTAAGGCTTGGCATCGACTTCAAAAGTATGTAAGTATAATTTCAACTGTGGGGATTAAATTTAGTTATTCAAGACAACACAATTATTTTGTTCTTTTTAGTTTCTCTGTTTTTTTGGAGTCGGTTTTTTTTGAAAATTTTTAGGATATCTAAAAGTGTGAAGAAGATAGCACCATCTTATATACTGCTGCATGTAATAAGTAATCGTCTTAGGTTGAGACCCTCGCATAATTGGAATCAAACTTCATAAGGTAAGTTCGTTTGATTCTTAAATAAGTGTGTCTATACGTCTGTCACTTTTCCACGCGTTAACCGCTCTGCTCTAATCAGATTTTATGAAATTTCTGGAATAACCTTTATTTTTCCTGGATTCTACTATCAGATCCTAACTTGATTACAATGGAACTGCCTCAGGAGTATACTCTTTCGAATAAAAATAGAATCATTGAAATTGGTAAATAGTTCGCGAAGATATTTTATTAAATTGGCGCGTAAAGCAGAAACAATCAGTCGACAACAATGTGTTTTTCAGGATGCTGAAAAAACTTCTGAACCGTCTACTGTAAATCTTTCATGAGACTAAATTGAAACTTTGGTCTATCAGATAAAAAAAGAATGATCAAAATCGGTTTACAGTTGGCGAAGCTATCGTGGAACATATATTACATAAAAATTTTAAACTGCCCCAAATATTTCTTGTATTTTTGGTCGATTAAAGCATCGCGTTTCCTTCGATTTCTTTTAGGAGATTCAAAAAAACTATTTCAAATTTTTTTAAAAGGCGATCGCAAAGTCGTCGCTCTTAATGAAACCTTAGGCCTACTTGTTCATTTTGCGATTTGTACATTTTGCGTGTTGCGCTAATTTTAAGTTAGATAAAAACATAAAAGCACTTTTATTAGTACAAAACATAACGTTGGTCGCTGAGTTAGCTTTCATACATTAAAAATAAGAACTACTTATACTCATACTATATTAGATATAAGGTACCATTTTCACAAAGTAGACGTGCAACTGTAATAATACTACGTAATTATGAAATTCGCTTATCCTCAAATCTGGAGCGAGCTGCAGCCAGACGTGGGTAATATTCATTAGTTTAAAATTTCAAATCAGACTTAAGGGCATGGCTTGTTTTAACGAATTTTTGACCAGTAAGTAGGTATAATGAAAAACGTTACATACATAAGGGTGGATCTCACAAAATTATTTTTTTTAATGCTTTTTTTATCTTCCACGGGAATTTCTCTATAAAATCAATCTTTTGGGATACATTCTATATCTACCTTTCTGACAGCTTTTTACGAGTATTTGGAGCATGTTATCTCTTGTAGATTTTGAGTAATCAAGAAAATTTTATTTATTGCCGTGAATGTAATGACATCTATAGGAGTGTAATGACATTTTCATATTGCAGTATAGGAATGAAGGTATTTAGTGGCAATAGGTAGGTATTATGAATACACGTAGGTGTTAATTCTTTTAATTATCTTATTTATCATATAAGGATTATACAAACTTACTTATCTCTTACTCTTATTTATCTTACAAGGATTATACAAAGTTAATAAAAAAAAGTAACTATCAATACTTCGTATTCAATAAAAAATAAAAAATAACAATAGTAGCATCTAAGTACTTAATATTAAAAGTCAGTTTGAATAACAATAACAATATATTTTTAGGCATTATTATAATAATACGTACGATTTCGTCGGATAGGCCGATCAGTTTCAGTCTCATCAGGAGACCATACGCCGCCGTAAGGACCTAGAGGTCCTCTAAAATCTACTCAAAGATAAACTCAAACACAAATACTACTCAAAGCATAATATACTGAAAGATAAATTCAAAACAAAAAAAAACTCGGAGCAAAAATACAACTCGAATCAAAAATACAACTCGAAACAAAAATACAACTCGAAACAAAAATAAACAACAATATACTTCGTAGAATTAACAAGGCTTTGATTTTTTTATAGTAACAGAACAGTAACAATACTTTATCTCTTAGATTTAATAGGTAACAATTATGTATTAACTGCAATATAAAAAAGCAAGGAATAATTAGGTGTTAATTAGGAACATAAATTACAACTTTCATTTACATTTACCCAATAAAAAAATATTCCAAAATCCGTAGCATCTTCGAGATCAAGAGAATTTTTAATTCGTAAAGTACTTAGTTTCAAAAACACCTAAGTACTTTAAGTTCGTAATGTGATTATAAAATTAAAAAATAATCTTAAACTTAATACACTTCTCATCAGAAAAATCGAAACACCTTGCAAGTTTATGTTTTGTAAGGATTATCAGAAAAATGTGTATGTTTAGGAATATACGTCACATGTCGTTTAATAGTAAATAATTTAAGGTTTTAAAACCCTAATGTTAATGTTCTAAATTCAAATTAAAATTTCATAGGTTTCGTATTTTGTTTAACAAGTCATTTTTACCCTGTATGGAGTATGAAGGAAATTGATAAAACAACACACGTAAATGAAAAAAAAGCCAAGAAACGTTTATTTAATAACTTGTATTCCCTCCCCAAGCTCTTATTACTGCTTCCATACGGTTCTTCATCGATCGAATGAGAGTCACGATCAAATGTTGTGACATTGAATTCCATTCCTCTTGGACTGCATTTTGCAGCTCGCTAAGTGTTTCTGGGGCAGGATCTCTTGCACGAATTCGTCTCTTTAAATCATCCCATAGATGTTCAATCGGATTCATGTCCGGGCTTCTTGCTGGCCATTCCATAATAGAGATACCGACTTCGGTAACATAATCTCGTACGACGCTCGCGGTGTGAGCCGTAGCATTGTCGTGCATGAATATGAAACCGTTGCCAGTAAAATGTGCTTAGGGTATCACGTAAGGCTCAAGACACTGTTCGATATACCGATGACTGTTTAGAGCAGGTAGACGTGGCCCAGACACAAAGACACGCTCTGTCTTACCGTCGGCGCTAATTCCGCCCCAAACCGTCCACGAACCGCCACCATAGCTGACCTTTTCTTCAATGCGGTATTGTGCAAAGCGTTCTCCATCTCTTCTGTAGACCTTGTTCCTTCCGTCGTTACCGTACAGCATAATTTTACACTCATCAGAAAAGAGGACTTTGTTACACTGGAGGTATGACCAATTTAGGTGCTCACGTGCAAAGTTAAGACATGCTCTTCGATGGTCTGCAGTTAATATCGGCCCATTTGCTGGCTTGTGCGGTACCAGTCCACGTTCCTTCAACCTTCTTCTAATTGTAGAGTCACTTGCAGCCACCCTACGTACAACATGAAGATGCTGCTGCAGTTGAAAAGAATTAAGGCGTCGATTTTGTAAAGAAGTTGTTATAATAAATCGATCATCTCGCTCAGAAGTGACCCAATTCCTGCCAGATCCTGAACGCCGCGTGAACCAACCAGTCTCCCGATAACGTTCGTAGACTCTATGAACAGACGACAGGCTTAGATGCAATCTTTCAGACACAACACGATGACTAAATCCAGAATCCAGCAATGCCACCACTTGGGCGGCTTCTGCGGGCGAAGTATCCATTTGTTTTAGAAAAAAAACTTTTTCAGACGTCCCAAAGTCACAGTTGTGTACTGTGACTTTGGGACGCAGTATACAGAACACAGAACAAAAAGTTTTAAGATAAGCGCTAATTTTTAGTTTTCAAAGGTGAAATGTATTCTAACTCTTAACACACATTTGCCTCAAAACTTGTCAGTGAATCATTTCATAAAAAGGATAAACAAATGAAATTCTAATTTTGAATTTGGAATTTTTGCTTATCGCTTTATTGGCCAAACTGCCAGCTGTACAATCATGTGATTTTTTTCATGGAATGAAAACTCTTTTGTGTTAAATTAGGACAGAAACCAAATAAACGAAAGTGTTTCGGTTTTTCTGATGAGAAGTGTAGTAGGCTTTTTATTTCTTTGGCTTTTGAACGTAATGCCTAAGAGCGTAATGACAAGACGAGCAATGTTAAATTATAATCTTTGCTAAATAAGAAGTTAATAGGTAAAACGCCACACATTTATGGGCACCAGGGTATAATAAAAACATAAATTAGAACTTACTTATGGTTGATCCTTTTACAGTTATACGTTTGGTAGATTTAGATCAATCATATTCAATTACATTTACATCACTATCAATCGAATTAGACTTGTACCGATGCTACGTCCCTAACCTAACTTCTACTACCCTCATCATTTTTTATCCTCGATCCTATTGGGGGTAAACCAATATCGCGTCGTGTCGTGTCGGCCATCTTCACTTCCGATCCAGTCTGCCTACGCGACAGGGCCTTTGAGTCGAGCTCTCGTGTTCCTCATTTATCGGTCAAGTCACAACATCTTCCAAGTGCGCGCCGCGAGTTTACTACTGTGATCACGAACTTTTGCCGTGGAAAGTCAAGAAAGAGTGAGACGCGCGTCCACTACAGCCAGCACGCGGGAGCAACGTCGAACCAGGTTAGCCCCCTAAAACCCCTCTTCTTTGATCGCCCATGTTTTGGTCCTTCGTCCCGATTCCCTTCATTTCCGTAAGCATCGGAACATATTATATTTAAATTTCATCAATTGCATAAAAATCTATTTTTAGAAAATATTTTTTTGCATACCTTCAATAGTTTTATAAAATCTATCTTGGGGATTTTAATTTCGCATACAAGCAACACTGAAAGCATATTCCATTGCCCATCGTTCAATCACATCGTTCAATTACGCTGTCAACTGTCAAGTGTCAGTCATCTGTCAACTGACAAAAATAATAACCTCTAGTTTGTTTTGCTTGTGTTTACTTGTAAAAATAAATTATCTTATCAATTATGGCGAATGAATTGAAAATAGCCACTGTTAAATTCAACATGGCTTATGATTTCGTATGCGAGCTTTATAAACTGGCTACAGTGCTTGTGCAAACTATTCCTACAACACCGCAGGAATTGAGTAAATTTCGTGTACGTTTCGTTGATCTAAATCAGATGCGTGAACAGTTTGATACTAATTTTACGTTGTTAGTTGCTGCTTCACAGCCCGAAGAACAGACAGGAACTATAGAATCTTGCTTTACAACGTTTTACGAGAAATATTACTCAATTCAAAGTATTTGGTCTGACTTAGGTGTATTGGATTCCAAAACAACCAATGCTCCTGTGACACAAGAAGTAGTTTCCAAGTCTAGTTGCGAATCAAGTCATTTTCATTTACCTAAAATTACATTAACACATTTCAAAGGCATTCACACTGAATGGCCCAATTTTAAATCAATATTTGACAGTTTAATTCATCAAAACAATGAAATATCTTCAATACAAAAATTCCATTATTTATTGAGTATTTTAGAACAAGAACCTCTTAACTTAATTAAACATTTAAGCATAACTAGTGAAAACTATGGTAGCCGACAAACATTTAGATTTGTTACTTTTAGTTTCATGTTTCAACTTAAAGAATTTAAAACGTTTTCTCAACACTTTAAAAGAAAACACACAGGCATTAAATACTCTTGGATTTGATGTCAATTCTTGGAGTTTTCTTTTATATCATATAATATCTAAAAAGTTACCGTTGGACTTAAGAACTAAATTTGAGTTTACATTACAGCAAAATGAGATACCGCGCTTTAGTAACTTGTTGACATTTTTAGAACACAATTTAAGGGTTTTAGAAGCAACTAATTTCACATGTGTAAACAATAATCCCAAAGCGTTAATTCCTCATGCATCCACCTTACATGTAACAAATTCAACTTGTTATTATTGTAGTGGTAATCATGCAATCTATCAATGTTTAGAGTTTGAGAAACTGAAAGATAAGAAATTATTTTTAACTGAAAAAAGACTTTGTTACAATTGTTTAAGGCCACATAGTAGTTCACAATGTTTATCTAAGCGTTGTTGTCAAGTATGCAAGAAACGTCATCATACAAAATTACATAATGAGTTTAAAGCAACGGATTCCTTTGTGAAGCCCGAACCCTCCTCTTCGAAACAGGTGTTACTTAACATAGAACCATTGTCTACCGGCCTCTTAGGTACTGCTCTTGTTGGAGTCCAGGATGTTGATGGTCAGGTACATGTAGTTCGTGCGTTAGTAGATCCTGGTGCTCAATCATCTCTTATAACTGAATTTTTATCACAGCAACTTCGACTGCGACGTCGTAAGTCCTGCGATCTGTTCGGTGTTGGGGAACACCGGCAAGCTACCCATGGAAGGGTAGATTGTTCAATCTTGTCTCTCACAGACGATTCCGTTCCTGGTTTGTCCACTGAAGCCATCGTACTTAAGCGCATCACGGGATATCAATCTGCAGCAATGGTCAATCCGATTGTGCCAGAGAAATGTAGCGACCTTCAGCTTGCTGATAAGACTTTCAACATTCCGGGTAAAATCGATCTACTTTTGGGTGTTAATCTTTTCAGTGACATTTTTTGCGGTCCGAAGTTAAAATTAGGCAATGGTTTACCTACAGCTCATTCAACCATCTTTGGTTGGGTCATCATGGGTTCGACCCCAGTGACTACAACTCAGTATCAAAATATTAGCCTACTTACCAACGAGTCTAGGTTACAACTTACTATAACTAAATTCTGGGAATCAGAAGAGTCTCCTATGCCGCCGATTCCAGATCCTGATGACATCATATGTAAAAAGCACTTTGTCAACACACACAATAGAGATCCTGATGGGAGGTTTGTAGTTAGGCTGCCGTTCAAGGTAGAGTCCTCTCAGCTTGGTGATACTCGGTTAATTGCGTTAAAACGGTTTCACAATTTAGAGCGTAAACTTATAAAAGAGCCTACACTTCGTGAACTCTACGTTCAATTTATGAAAGATTATGTAGAGTCTGGACAAATGAAGTTAGTACCTTCTCATAGTATGGTTGACAGATATTATATTCCTCATCACGGCGTGCTCAAGGAGAGCAGTAGCACTACAAAGTTGAGAGCAGTTTTCGATGCATCTCTACCCAGCTCTACCGGTGTTTCCCTCAATCAAATTTTATTGTCAGGCCCTAAACTACAACAGAATATACAGGATATCATTTTAAGGTTTAGAACTTATTTAGTGGTCTTCACATGTGACATTAAACAATGTTATCGAATGGTCAGGTTACATGATGATGATCAGCGGTTCCAAACTATCTTCTAGCGCGAATCTCAAGATCAACTGTTGCAGGAGTTCGAGTTAACAACCGTCACCTACGGCGTCACTAGTTCTGCATACCAGGCTATTAGGGTGATTCATGAGTTGGCGAATCTTAACGACTCTACATATCCTGAGGCTGCACGTGTCCTACGGGAGGACACCTTCGTAGACGATATCGTGACTGGGTGTGATACGCTAGAGGGTGCTAAGACGCTACAGCACCAAGTCACTGACGTGTTGGCTCAAGGTCGTTTCCTTCTTAGGAAATGGTCTAGCAACTCTGGCGAGCTACTCAATGGTTTACTTGCAGATCATTATGAAACACCTTATCGATTCGAGGATTCCGGTGACAATATTTTCAAAATCTTAGGTATTGAATGGAACCCCTCATCCGATAACTTTCTCTATCACGTCTCTAACATGAGTAAGACTCTAACCAAACGAGGTGTTCTATCGAACATCGCTCGTCTCTATGATCCTTGTGGCTTTATCACGCCGGTAACATTTTTCGCTAAATCTTTTATGCAGCGTTTGTGGCTTTTAGAGCTGGGTTGGGACGATGCTCTCCCTTTCGATGTCCAGCAAACTTGGCTGAAGTTTGTTGACGACTTCAAATCTTTTATTCAAATACGGATTCCACGCGTTCAAGTTCATTTGTTAATCGCTAAATCTAGAGTCGCTTCAGTCAGGCAAAAGCAAACGATCCCTAAGCTCGAGCTCTGTGGAGCAGTCTTGTTGGCTCGCCTTATGGCCCATGTGTGTAAAGTCTTGCACTCCAAATTAAAATCCATACCAATAATTGCATGGTGCGACTCTAGCATAGTGCTAACTTGGTTGCGAACTTCACCACACAAGCTTCAAACTTTTGAAGGAAACAGAGTTTCCCAGGTTCAAGGCACTATTACAAACGCTACCTGGCGGCACATTCCTTCACATCTTAATCCCGCGGATTGCGCGAGTCGAGGCTTGCTTCCTCGCGACTTAGTAGTTCATCCACTCTGTTGGAGTCCTTCTTGGCTCAAATCTGATTACAGTTCATGGCCTTCCACACGTCAACTGCTTGACCCTGTGGATTTGCCAGGCGTGAAAGTAGGTCCAGTTGCTGCATATGTCATGCAAATTGTCGACACGAAAACCTACACGGACTCTACATTTATATTTCTCTTTCCGTTGCTGCACACTTAGTGCAAACAGCCGAGACGGGACCGGATAAGCACTCTACATCGGCTGTTGCACCTTCCTCAGACGAAGTTGTCCAACACGTCATTGTAGAGTACAGCTCTCTATCTAAAGTTACAAGAGTACTCGGTTGGTGGCTTCGTTAAATGCATAATGTTCGCTCACCAAAGGATAAACGAGTAGGTAATTTGACGATATACGAATTAAAATCAGCGTTGTCAACTTGTATCAAATCGGTTCAATCTTCAGCGTTTGCCGATACCATAAAACTGTTGCGTCAACGTAAGCCTATCAAGGGCAGTCTACGTCGCCTCCATCCCTTTCTCGATGATCTAGGTTTTCTTCGAGTTGGTGGGCGACTGGTCAACGCCAACTTGCCTTTCGATAGTAAACATCCATTTTTGTTACCTCAGTCGCATCCTTTCACAAATCTTCTCATCGATCATTATCATCAGCTCTACGGTCATCCAGGTCCTGCTATTTTAATGGCTATCCTATTGCGTAGGTATTGGATTATGTCAGCTCGACGTGTAGTGCGGCACAGGATTTTTCAATGTCAACGCTGCTACAGACTAAAGGCGAAACCTATGAATCCATTCATGGGCAACTTACCTGCCGATAGAGTCACTCAAGCTTCTTCACTTCAAGGCCCTTCCAAAGAGTTGGATTAGATTTCGCCGGACCGTTCAACGTCAAGGATTCCAATGCTCGCAAACCTAAAATCTTTAAGGCTTACCTATGTGTATTCATATGCTTTGCAACCAAAGCGATGCATTTGGAAGTAGTCTCCACCTTGTCTACTGACGCGTTCTTGGCCTGTTTAGATCGATTTGTTTCGAGAAGAGGGTTACCTTCTAACATATATTCCGACTGTGGCACAATTTTTTTAGGCGCACGCAACTATCTTAAGGATATTTATCTGCTTAAAGCTTAAATCGATAGAGACTCAGATAAAGTTCAATCTCATCTAGCATCTCATGAAATTCATTGGCATCTTAACGTTCCCTCGGGACCACATCTTGGTGGCCTCTGGGAGAATGCAGTGAAGTCTTCTAAAACATTATTCAAGCGTATCATAGGCGGATGTGTATTAACGTTTGAAGAACTAAGTACAGTGTTCTGCAAAATCGAATCTATACTAAATTCACGACCTATCTGTCCAATTGGTAGCGACCCAAACGATTTAGAAACTCTGACGCCAGGTCATTTTTTGATTGGACAACCGCTTCTTGCCTTACCGGAGCACGATCTAGAGCACATTGCTACTCATCGTCTGAAGCGTTGGCAATTGCTACAGCAAATCACCCAACATTTCTGGAAGCGCTGGCACAGCGAATATTTACACATGCTGCAGCAACGCAATCGTTGGCTTTAGCCTGAACGTAATTTACAGATGAGTGACTTGGTGTTGTTGATGGAGCCTAATACACCTCCGTTACTCTGGAAAAAGGCTAGAATTACCCAACTCTATCCGGGGAATGACGGTATTGTCCGGGTCGTAGACATTAAAACAACCAAAGGAGTTTTCAAGCGTCCTGTAGCCAAGTTATGTCGCTTAATTCCCGAAACCTAGATATGTCAACATTGATCAATTAATTTAGCATGTAAGTAACTATAGCAAGATAACATTTACACTTTTTCAATTAGCTTTCAGTTAACTTATTTTAAATTTGTATGTTTCAATTTAAAGAGCTAAGCCGCTCTTTGGGGGGCGGTATGGTAGATTTAGATCAATCATATTCAATTACATTCACATCACTATCAATCGAATTAGACTTGTACCGATGCTACGTCCCTAACCTAACTTCTACTACCCTCATCATTTTTTATCCTCGATCCTATGGGGGTAAACCAATATCGCGTCGTGTCGTGTCGGCCATCTTCACTTCCGATCCAGCCTGCCTACGCGACAGCTCCTTTGGGTCGAGCTCTCGTGTTCCTCATTTATCGGTCAAGTCATAACATTGTCCAAGTGATCGCCGCGAGTTTACTACTGTGATCACGAACTTTTGCCGTGGAAAGTCAAGAAAGAGTGAGACGCGCGTCCACTACAGCCAGCACGCGGGAGCAACGTCGAACCAGGTTAGCCCCCTAAAACCCCTCTTCTTTGATCGCTCAACGTTCAAACGGAATGACATAAAGTAGTGACAAAATACTGCGAACGAAAGTTGGTTAAAAAAATATCAATATCAAACGTCTTTCTCCCAGTGATCACGGTCGACGAATGAAGGCAGGCCGGTGGGCGGGTGTTTATGTTTAGTGAGGTTTCGGCAGGTCACGGCACGATCAAACATGAATTTAAAAATTTCAAAAGTCGAATTGTCATCATCATCATGAACTGAATGACGGATTTACGGTGACAAATCTTTGAATTGAATTATTTTCCAAAATATTAATAATTTTTAATTATTATACTTATCTAATAGCTTGGAACCACGGGTAAGTAATTAAAATTACCCGTGGACCCGCTAATGGGTCGACCCTCCGGGACCACGGGTAAAGACTCCTTATTGGGACATTCATCAAGTTACAGTGATTTTTTTAATTTTTTGGTCCTAGTAGTACTTTTATTTTTATAATTATGTTATTCTAATGAGCCCAGTTGGCTTCAAGCGTCTGAATGACATTTTGCATAGTTTTTTAAGCTTATTTTTTTAAAGAGTGATAAAACACATGTAATTGTTTCTTGCCTAGTTAGTATAATCGTGTACTCATTATTTGCAGCTAAAATTAATTTGAAATTCTATAAATAATAACGGTAGATTGTTGATATCGAATGTTGTAGGATCCACCCATAAAGAAAATGTTAATTTTTTTTTCTGTTCTGTGTTTTTGTTATACCTAATCCTTATGTATAAGTTCATATTAAACCTATTTAAGTTTTGGTATGCGAACCAAACTAACTGTGTTAGGTGGGCGAATATGTACTCTGAGCAGTACAAAATGGAATGTGGTGTTAGACAGGGCGGGATAACGTCGCCGAAGCTTTTAAACCTGTACATCGACGCACTGATCGGGGAGCTTAGTGGCGCACATGTTGGTTGTCATATTGGAAATATATGCGTCAACAACATAAGCTACGCGGACGACATGGTGTTGCTGGCCCCCTCGGTCGGTGAGTTGAGAAAACTGCTAGGTGTGTGCGAAATGTATGCTAAAACTCATGGATTACTGTACAATACCAAAAAGAGTGAGTATATGGTGTTCAAGGCTGGTAGCAAGTGTCCTACTACAGTACCACCCATACGGTTGTATGGTTCACCATATGCTGCTATATGGGTTACTAATTCCAAATATCTTGGGCACATTGTTACAGATGATTTAAAAGATGAATTAGATATGGAAAGAGAGCGTAGGGCGTTGTCGATAAGGGCAAATATCTTGGCCCGCAGGTTTTTTCGTTGTTCGGACGCAGTCAAAATCACGCTCTTCAAAGCATAAGTACTGGACTTCTTTCTACTCGAGTAGCTTGTGGGTCAACTATACCAAGAAGTCGTACGACGCCCTTCGTATTCAATATAATAATGCGTTCAGGGCACTCTTCCGGCTGAATCGTTTTCGCAGTGCGTCCGGGATGTTTGCGGATGCGCAGGTCGACAGTTTCCCGGCTATTTTGCGCAAAAAAGCTGGATCCCTATTGCGTCGTATCCGTGGCAGCCGGAACAGTGTTTTGAAAGGCTTAGTCGACAGTGGAGACTGTCCACTGATCGCGCACATGTCCCATATTACTCGGTCTGTTCTAGTAATTAAGTACTAACATAGGAGTTAAGCTTTTGTTATACTAACCACATTAAGGATCTTTGTTGTCCGATAAATAAACTTTTTTTATTATTATTTATTTATTGGTAATTACAATCCTCGGCTCATAACCCGCCTCGATTGTAATGACCAACATAGCTCACTTGTATAATAATGTACTATTGTTGCGATTTGCAACCTTCCTGGACTAAAAATGTTTTTGAATGTTGTCTTATTAACATAATTGGTATGGAGACAGGCTTATAGTGGCAGCTAGCCAGGCAGATTTAAATAAGCCTTACCATCAATCAAACCGCGTACAATGTATGCTTTGCTGGGAATCGAACCCGGACCTCTGAGACCAAGCCTGGTGATTTAACCACTAGATCACAGAGGCGGTCCAATACTATAAATATAATCTATGGGTGTAAGTAATCCAATATAATGTATTTTTTTAAGTACTTACTAACTGAGAATACTTAGAAAGTAAAATCAGGAATTGTATAAAAAGCTTTTTTAGAAAGTGCAGAGTTAATCACGCAAACGGAGACAGCTTTAAAAGGAGGTAGACCGTGACGCTAAGAAACTTCTATAACAGCGATATATAGGTACAATGTGATAGAAGTGGTAATTCTAACCTGTTAAGGCTAAGTACTACATCTAATTTCATCGACAAAAAAAATAATATGGACATATGAAAAAGTGATTTTAAATCACAAAATAATTAAGTAATGATTTTTTTTCTCGCCAAAATAATCTCAAACATACGAAACAAAGTAATTTATTATTTAGCCAGTATCATTAGCTACCGTTTGCCATTTTTTTCATGTTTCTCCGACATATATGAAACCTTTGATATCGCCTATAGTAAAAATGGTCATAAATTATAGAGGGAGGGGGTTGGACCCCCATATAATTTTTTTGTCGATGAATTTAAAAAGATAAAAAAATAAAGTACACATTTAGACGGGGATTAACGCTAACTAAACATTATAGGCATACTACGCATACCTTTTTATACACGACGTTTCGACCGAGTTGCAACGGTCGTGGTCACGGGCGGACTGGTGTCGCGATGTGCTGCCTCCGTATGCGCGGCTGAATCCTCGTCCACCGTCACATTTTTTATAAGTAGTAATATTAAGGTATGCGTAGTATGCCTATAATGTTTAGTTAGCGTTAATCCCCGTTTAAATGTGTATTTATAATGGAACGCGAAAGTTTAAAAGTGTATAAAAAAATAAAGATAAAGATTTTTTATTTGCAGAAAACATGGTACATTTTTGGTTCTTAATGTAATATTTACAGCACTTGCATGTTTTACCGAATTATCAATAAGCAAAATTTTTATTTTATTTTATCGTCATGCTTAATCTTAATCATAATATTTTAGTTGAAACATTAACATAAAAAATAAATTAGAATTAGTAGAATATATCATAATATTAGAATTTCTATATACCTACAATTATTTATATCAATATTTAATTTAAAATACCTTTAGCAATATAAAATAGACAATCAAACATTTCAATTAGCATAAATATAATTATTAAATATTATTATTAATTACCATGTATTCGCTTGAAACACAGAAACAAGCACAAAGAGTCACAATTTATTAGCCATTTTCCTAATATGTCCATCACGGCAGAATCTTATGAATTCATCAGTGTCGTAAAAGCAATTTTCAACCAGGATTCTAAAAAGGAACCGCTTAAACTTTGCAAATAGTAGATTTTGAGTCGGCTCTCCGGTAGTAAATTGTATAACTTAATGCACATACTGTAACTATTTCTGGTGAAGCAGGTTGTAGCGGAAGGTGGTATAGTTAGTTTAAATGGGTATCTTGTTCGGAAACCACATTTTTCCCTTTTCCTTGTAAAAAGATCCGTATTTTTCTTCGCGAATACTAATACTTCGAATATGTATAGTGAAGGTAACGGAAGGATGTTTATTTTTTTTAATAGAGGCCTACACGATTCTAACTGCCCTACACAGCAAAAGTTCTTCCGGCACTTAGTAAAATTTTCGAATCTATAATCTATACGCAAATGAATGCACACTTTAGAATGAATAAAATTTTACACTGTGATCAGTTTGGTTTCACGAAAGGACGGTCAACTATAGATGCTGGAGCAAAACTGGTCAAAAACATACTTAACACTTGGAAATCTTCGCAGGATACAGTAGGTATTTTCTGCGACCTCTCTAAAGCCTTTGATTGTGTTGATCATTCAACTTTAGTTGGTAAATTATTTCAATATGGCGTTCGTGGTAATGCACTAGAATTAATAAAATCTTATCTGCACAATAGAATTCAGAAAGTAGGTATAAATAATGTAGTATCAGGAGGTTCGATAGTCAAAATGGGGGTACCCCAGGGATCTATTCTCGGTCCCTTTCTGTTTCTTGTTTATCTTAATGACCTTCCATTCATGGTTAAGGAAATGTCGGAAATAGCGTTATTCGCTGACGACACTTCTTTAATATTTTCTTTAGATAGGAAAGACCCAAAGGTTGGAGAAGGAAAAATTAACGAAACACTTAACAGAGTATCACAATGGTTTTCTGTTAATAACTTAGCACTGAATGCTAATAAAACTAAATTTCTTAAATTTTCTCCACCTAATACACGGCTCAGTCATTTAAATATTGAATTAGATTCGGAAACGTTAGAAATTGTTAATGAAACGTCTTTTCTTGGTATTAGGATAGACTCTAAATTACAGTGGGGTTCTCATATCGAGGGTCTGGCAAAGAGGCTCAGTTCGGCTGCTTTTGCTGTTAAAAATATAAGAAAAATTACAAATCAGTCTACTGCTAGGCTGGTTTATTTTGCTTATTTCCATAGCGTTATGTCATATGGATTACTACTATGGGGAACGGCAGCAGACGTTAGTAGAATTTTCATTCTCCAGAAAAGAGCAGTTCGGTTTATATATCAGTTAAAAGCACGTGATTCGTTGAAGGAATTATTTAAAGATATAGATATCATTACTTCACCGTCCTTGTACATATTTGTAAATATTATGTACGCTCGTAAAAATCTACACCTTTATACCAGAAACAATGAGGTTCACGGATATAACACAAGGAACAGGAACAAACTGTGTGCTCCGAAGTTCAGACTTAGCAAAAGTAGTAAATCTTTTATATGCAACTCAATTCGTTTTTATAACAAAATACCTGACGACATCACTGCATTGACAGACAACAAATTCAAAACGCACATTAAACGTGTGTTAATTGCGAAAGCTTATTATAAGATCAATGACTATGTTGCAGACAAAAATGCATGGAAATAAGTCTACTCTGTACTAGTGTTTATTATTAGTATTTTTAGTCTATTATTAACTATTCTTTCATTCAATTATTATGAATTGTTGAAATTATTTAGTTTAGTTATTATTAATTTTATTGATGCGTACAAATTGTACTTAATTATGTTTAAATATTTGTACCTACTTAATTAGATCTATGACACTGTAAAGTAACATTGTTACTTAGAGGGAGAAAAAACTAAGGCCTCCTGAGTTTCTTGCCAGCTCTTCTCGGTCGAAGGCTCTCCCAAAATCCGAACTGGTGGTAGATTGGTTAGGTAGGTAGATTAGGTAGGTAGAGTAGGTTATGGTCTGTGCCAGCTAGATGTGCATGAAGGGTCATTTACCCCATTTGTACCAGTGGGGTGCTGCAGTTTAGGTACGTTCGGCCGGCGTGCCTCCCAGGAAGGCCGCCTAGGCGTATGGCAGTAAAGGTTGCCGCTAGGCTCTCACGCTCCACGTCGCGCGTCGTCGCTTAAGGCCAGGTATTTCTCTCTCGCGGCTTCTCTCTCGCTCTCTCGATGGTACGACGGTACGGGACGGGTATAACAGCGAAGCGGCGCGTTTTATAGGTTTTATTGCCTATATTTATAGACTTTATATATAGGATTCTCTGCTAATTTAACTGCGAATTATTTGTCTTTCGTTGAGTACAAAAATTAAATGTAAAGTATCAGTATCGTATTTATATATGTGTATAAATGTAGTGTAGTGTGTATGAATGTATTGTATGTGTGTATATATATGTATGCATGTATATATATTATATTTTAAAATAATTTTATATCTTATTTGGTGGATTTGGATCAGTCGTATTCGGTTGCATTCGCATCACTGTCGATCGAGTTGGACTTGTGCCGATGCTGCGTCCCTAGCCTGGCTTCTGCTACCCTCGTCATTTTTTGTCCTCGGTCCTGTGGGGGTGGACCGGTGTCGCGTCGTGTCGCGTAGGCAGGCTGGATCGGAAGTGAATATGGCCGACGCGACGCGACGCGATGTTGGTTTGCCCCCGTAGGATCGGGGGTGGGGAGTGGTGGGGGTGGTGGGGGTTGGGTTGGGGACGTGGCGTCGGTGCGGGTCTAGTTCGATTGATGGTGATGTGAATGTGGTTGAGTGTGATTGATCTAAATCTACCACTTATTTATTATTATTATTATTATTCACGTGTTTATTTATTTTCTTAAGTGTAGGTTTTTTATAATATCCCATATAAAAATAATAAACAAAACTACTATAAAAAATAAAACATTTAACATTATAAAAAACCTAAACCTAGGGTGCCGCCAGCAGCGGGGCAGGGCCCAAGCTACCGGTGGTTAGGGCTGCAGAGAGAGGAACCTCCTGACGATGCGTGCCGTGTCAAGAAGTACCGCCTTCTGTATCTGGCCCTTGATCCAGCCGTCTAGCGAGAGTCTCTTGAGATGTTGGTCCAGACTCTTCGCTATTAGGCCGTTTGCAGATACGACTATCGGGACAATGATAGTCGAGTCAACATCCCACATGGCGGTAACCTCGTAAGCCAAGTCAAGGTACTTGCACAGCTTGTCCTTCTCAGCCTTCACGAGGTTCTCATCATGTGGGACGGTGATGTCGACTAGCACTGCCCGCCGCTGGGACCGATCGACTATCACGATGTCAGGCTTATTGGCAACAATAGTCCTGTCCGTGATAACCGATCGGTCCCAATAGAGCAAAGCACGACCATTTTCGAGAACTGGCTCAGGTGCGTACTTATAGTACGGCACCTCGGACTCCACAAGACCGTATTGAAGAGCAAGTTGCTGGTGAATGATCCTGGCTACAAGATTGTGTCTGTGCAAGTACGCGCCGTTAGCAAGATGAGAACAACCGGAAATAATATGCCTGAGTGACTCTCCGGGACGGCGGCATGCTCGACATATGTCGACCGTACCGTCCTTCAGAATATACTTCCGGTAGTTGTTCGTCTTGATAACTTCGTCCGCAATTGCACAGACAAAACCTTCGGTTTCCCCAAAGAGGTCCCCGAATCGTAGCCAGTTCACCGACGCGAGCAGGTCCACATCGGGCCCCGTTAAGGCCCGATAGAACCGGCCGTGCAGCTCCTTGCTCTTCCATACATCCTTGCGATCCTCGGTGCTCAGCACCTGAGGCTTGCGCCAGTTCTCTTTGCCTAAGGAGAGAGGCGTAAAGGTCCTGTCAACTGACACCACATCGCGATGCATCCCACACTCGTTGTTGAGGAAATATTCTCGGAGACTGCACACCTCACGGTTGTGGACGGTCTTGGCATTTAAAAAACCTCGACCACCCCATTTCCGCGGGATGTACAGTCTCATAACAGACGAGCGTGGGTGGAGCATGCGATGTGATGTCAGTTGCTGTCGAACCTTTCTGTCCAGGGCGTCTAACTCGGTCTGAGTCCACCTTAGTATGCCAAAGGTGTATACCAGTAAGGGCATAACCCAGCCGTTGAAAGCGCGCACCCTGTTGCCTCCTGACAAAAGACTGTTAAGTACCTTTGTCAGGCGACTAAAGAAGCGTTCTTTCACCGACTGTTTTATACCCTCACTCTCTATACCCAATGACTGTGACATACCAAGGTATTTGTAGGTGTCGGCTTCGGAGAGAGATCTGAAAGTCATCGTCTCAGAAAGTTGCAAATTCGTAGAATTTACAACTTTCCCCCGCTGTACGTGCATGACCGCGCACTTGTCTACACCGAACCCCATGTTGATGGCGCTGCTACAAGTCTCAGTGACTTTTAGCAACGCCACCAATTCATGACGTTTCGGTGCAAATAGTTTGAGGTCATCCATGTACAGCAAGTGCGAAATAACTTCACCCTGCCTCCTAAGCCGATAGCCCAGCCCTGAATCCTCTAGCAATGTGCTAAGAGGATTCAGGGCTAGACAGAACCACAACGGACTCAGACTATCACCCTGGAAGATGCCTCGCTTAATCCTTACGAAGTCCTGCGGACCAGACGGGCAGTCTCCACCACCCGGTTGACGAAGGACTGTGGTCCACTGTCTCATACAAGAACCTAGAAAAGATCTCAGAGTTGTATTAATTTTATACAGCTCTAAGATCCTCTCCAACCAGGTATGAGGCACCGAATCATAGGCCTTCTTATAGTCAATCCAGGCGGTGGAGAGAGCCCCTTTGTTCCGCCGGACTTGTTGGCAAATGGTCGTGTCGATGAGGAGGAGCTCCTTAGTACCACGAGACCCAACCTTACATCCATCTATTATTATTATTATTATTATTATTTTTTATCGAGTGATGTTATTGGATTTTGTAACTGAATGAGACTTTGAATAGATTGGATCCTTAACTAATACATAGTTTTTTTTTTTTTTCCAGAATTTAAACCATTATTTTCTATGTCTCAGATGGTTTGAAAAAACTTAAAGCGCGTTCTATCTAGCCTTGAGAGGAAACACTGCGTCGGCGTGGCGTTCGGGATTCTCATGCGGGGCGCGGGGGAGCGGCGTTTCGTGGTCCCCTGTTTCCTCCTTCAGAGGTGGACCAATTTTTATTTAAGCGTCGGTTGGGGGAGGAGGTTTTCTGTGTCTGTGTGTTTGATTTTTTTTTTTATACGAGTTACCTAATGTTTCTGAAGACGCCTTAAAACGAAGTGATTTCGCTTAATTTTGAAGGCTCCTGGTTATTAAATAAATGACTTAATGCAAAGGAATCAAGCATACGGACGTGAAGGGTCTCTTTCTTTAACCGTTGCTGAAGGGGTGGTGGGGGTTGGTCCGGTTTTGGAAGGGGGCTGCGGGGCGTCGTTTTTCTGTGTTTGGTGTGGGAGTTTTGTGTGCCGCGTCGGCGTGGTGTTTCCTCTTAACTCGTAATCCCTACGCGCGCGCGTAAACCCTGCGCTCCTGACGGACGTCAAATCGATATCGAGTCGGCTGTGCTTATCGGAATATGAACGCTCGGGTCACGAGATAGGTTTCAGTTTCGCGTGGGGGTCGTTGGAGGGTGAACCTTCTGTACGGTAGTAGTATTAGTTATTCTGTGCTTGTACCAAGACGAATAACGAAACAATTTTAAAACACACAAGTTTATGCTTATTAATTTTTGACGTTTTTTTATGCTTAAGTTTTTATAAAAAAAGATATTTGAATCATTAAAAATGTCAACCTTATTGGTTAGGTACAAATGTTTTCCAAAACTCATTTCAGCCGCTACTTTATTTTACTTCAATAACTCCAATTTATATTACTTACCACAGTATCAATACGATAATTGGAAATCATATTACACAATTCTATGACCACGGCTTATATTTCGGTTCGACGCGATTCTGTTTCGGCGTGCAGTGGTACTGGGGGTAGCAATGCGCATTTGTCTGGCATAGACTATAATAGCTCGTTAGATTAGTTATTAAGTCTTAACTATAAGTTAGTTAACTGTATTTTTATTAATATTAGTATTGTCAATAAGTGCCTGTAAAGGTTTACATTGAATAAATAATTTGACTTTGACTTTGACTTTGAATCTATTTTTGTGTCTTGTATTTAAGTTATGCGTATCTTGGGCTTTTTTAAAAAAGTGTAGGTATTTTCTAGTAAATTTAGCTACTTCCAAAATGTATATTGAGGGTAATGTTAACATTGAATTTTTAATGAAGTATGGTTTACAGCTTTGCCTTGGCTTAATATTGTTAAGTATTCGTATGCATTTTTTCTGCATTATGAGCAGGTCGCCCGCATCTGTACTATGGCCCCATAGTACCACGCCATAGCAGTGCCATGAATATACATACGCATAATATGCCGATAATGCCGTTTTAAAATCTGTATTCCTTTTTAATATACCCAGTGCGTAAACAAATTGCGAAATTTTAGATTTAATTTTTTGAATGTGGGCCTTCCAGTTTAAATTTGAATCGATTGTAATTCCTAATAATGTAAATTCTTTAGGAACAAAATTTTTTTCTTTTTCAATTTCTATGTTTAAGTTAAGGGGCTGTTTTTGATAAGGTTTAAATTGCATAATGTTTGTTTTTTTAATATTTATTTGAAGGTTATGGGCATGTAGCCATGACAAAATAGAATGTAATGTATTTGTTAATTTTTATTGTATGTGTTTCTTCATCATGATATTCTATGTTGGTGTATTGTTTTCGATTACATAAAAATGATTTTAGCCACATATATGCATTTCCACGGATCCCTGATTGGTATATTTTATTTAAAAGTATATCATGTGAAACTCTGTCATATGCCTTGGACATGTCTAGGAGCATACCTACGGCATATTTTTTATCATTGATATAATTCATAATCTCCTGTATATATCTATAGACGGCGAGGGTGGTCGAATGATTTTTTCTAAAGCCATGTTGGGAGCTATCTATTATTTTAAATCTCTCAAGAAAATAGTAAATCCTATTTGACATCGCTTTTTCAAAAATCTTAGACATGGAAGGTAAGATTGATATTGGCCTATATTGACTAGGGCCGGTCGATTGTCCGCCTTTTTTAAGTATGGGTTTGATTTTAGCCACTTTTAGTTGGTCTGGAAAACAGCCTTCACCAAATGAGATATTCACTAGTTTAGTGAGAGGGTATGTTAGTTCGTCTACGCAAGATTTAATAAGGGTCGTTGGTATACCATCCATTCCGTGCGCGTGTTTTCTTTTTATATTGCGTATAATGGATTTTATTTCCTTTTCGGTAACGGGCCGCAAGTACAGTGAATTTAATGTGTTTTGAGCTCCGAGCGCGCTCGCACCTGACTGCGGCGGCCGTTGCGATTCACCTACCGATGCAAAATAGTCATTAAAGGTGTTTGCCACGCTGCCGGGTGATTCTACAACTGTGTCGTAGGTTTTCAATTTGATATTAGTTGGTTGTCTTTTGGGGTGGTTTTTTGTAATGTTTTTTATAATATTCCACATTTTTTTAGTCTTATTATCAGATTTTTTCATTTCATCTATATATAAAAGCTTTTTAGATAATTTTACACATTTTTTTAAAAGTTTGTCATAAAGTCTGTAATGAGTGTTTAGTATGGTGTTATTTGTTTTATTACATAATATTTTTAACATTCTTTTATGTTTACACGATCGTTTTATTCCTATTGTTAACCATTTATTTTGTGCTGTATTTTTGTTATTATTTATTTTTATATTTTTTTCCGGAATATATTTATTTAACATAGTTGTAAGTGTTTGTTCAAAAAGTTCATAATTTTCATTTACGTTTTTAGTATCCGTAATTATATTATTCCAATTTAATTCTAATAGTGACTCTTTAAAAGCGATAACGTTTTTATTTGTAAATAATCTTTTTTTGAAAGTAAATTGACTTTGTGACTGCTTTTTATTTTGAGTATTTATTGTATATATAAGACTTTTGTGATCGGAAATACCCTGATCTTGCACTATTATATTATCTTGAGATTTATTATTCGTGAAGATAATATCAATAAGAGTTGATGAATGATTTGTTACACGTGTAGGTTGGTTTACTATTTGGTGTAGATTGTAAGTTAACATTATGCTCTTCAGCCTATGGCAGTCTTTAGAGCCTTTTGTCATATTGATATTTAAATCACCGCCTATGTTTACATTTTTTTTGAGATATTGATATTTTATTTTTTCTAAGAGCTTATTTATAGTGTCAAAAAATATTTCAATTTTACGGTCCGCTCGATAAATATTAATTAAAATAATATTAAAAATTGGTAACTCTATTGCACACAATTCTACTACACATTCAACTGAGAGTTTAGTAATATCATTCCGTTCGATATAATTCGTTCCGTTTTGTAGTAGAATCGCCACTCCGCCTCCTCTGTGTTTACTTCTGTAGTAGGCCGCCGCGAACTCGTAACCGCTTATATTAGTAACATTCTTTTGTCTCTCTAATAACCAAGTTTTCGTTATACATGCTGCATGAAAAAATTTGTTCCAATAAATATTGTCCGACAATATGGGTTTTTGTTTTTAAACTTTGGGTATTTTGAAAAAGGATCTTAAATTTATCCACGAAATAAACTCTTCGAATCATTTTGTTTCATGTTCTGGGTTTGCTGGCTATTACTTCTATTGGAGACATTCATGGATTGTATGTGTTCTGGTGAATGATGATTGCGGTTGTAAGATTGATTTGAAAATGAAACTACGTTGTTTATTTCCTTTCCGTTTACAAATAGTTTGTTATTCTGTATAATAGCGTGGTTTCCTTTTTTACGTGCTTCCAATAAAGTCTCTCTCATTTCCCTTCGCTTCCTTAAAGCTTGCTCGTCCATGAATTCTGTAATATAATAACCGGAATCTTTGAAATATCTACAGTGCTGTATTAAATGTTTAGTCATTTTCTTGCTGATAAGTTCAATGACAAGTGGTCTCCTATAGCCTCGTCTACCAATTCTGACTAGTTCTTCTATATATCCCATTAGGTCTACATGTAAAATCTCTTGAAAAATTCGTATCACCCTATTGTGGATATCATATTCAGTTTCCCCATAAAGTTCTTCGAGACCATAAAATACAATTTTCTTAGTGGTGTCATTTTGTTGAATTGTTTGTATGCCGTTAGGTATTTTTTTTTGTAGTTCTCTCAATTCTTTTTGCAATATATTATTTTCAATTTCTATTTTATGTATTTTTTTGTTTATTTCTATTAAATCATTTTTTACAATAGCTTGCTCGGAAGTTAAGGTGTCTAAGCTGTTGGTCATTTATAGTTTTAACTTTGAAATAGCAATGGATATTTCATGCTGAAATGTTGATTTCATTTCAGAGCTCTTTAAATTGATCAAGACAAATTTTTTCTTCGCATTTTTTTTCGCATTTTTTTGGGGAGCCCTGCAAGCTTAAAGTATCACCTAATATAGATTGTTCTTCTAGGATTTGATCGTCAACTGACATATCGAGCATCAGTTGTTTATGTTCTACTACGGCTGTTTTTTTCCTAATAGTTATGTTTGCAATGTTCGTTTCGTTTTCAGTGTCCAGGCTTGATTGTGCCTGTCGCACTGGTGTATTTGAATTGTTAGTTTTTGGCATTTTGCACCGACATGTTTGGCAAATCCAGTTGTTTTTACTCTCAGTTGACATTATATTATAAAAGAGCTTCTCGGCTACATTTGCGCAATCAAGGTCATATACTTGTTTACAAAGCGCACATGTAAGAAATCGTCTGCTTGTTATCTCTTCGTTACATCCTGCACAGGAAACCATCTTGCGGATAGATTAGGAACTACTAAGTATAATTTTCTAGTGAGCAGTGGTTTGCGTCAGGCAGAGGCTTAAAGCGCGCTCGGGATGTTGCTTTGCTGAGGTGTATGTTGACTCAAAGTGGTTTGTTTGCGCTGTGCACCATAGATGGCTGTATATGCTCTGTTTGTAATGTAGAAGATGAATAGGCTAATTTGTGTAGTTTTTACTTTTAGGTTATTATTTTTGTAATTGTTCTACAATTGTTCGTATTGATAATAGCGCACTGATGAAATTCACAGATTGATAATCCCATGCACTTCACTTGTTTTTATTTATACGTTGTTAAGTTGGAAGTTAGTTTTTGTTTGTGTTGTAGTCACTTTTAATTTCACTGTATTTTCTTACTTTGCACTTTGACTTCACGTTTTATATCATTTGTTTAGGTTTATTTATTGTTGCAAATGATTTTTAAACACTATTATTGTAGCAAAGACACTTAAATATGTTTTTTAAAAGCAAAATAAACGGAGCCAATTGTTTGCGCGACGGCTGTCACCGTTGTTCTGTCAAGAAGTTTATCATGACTTACGAAATCAAAAGCCTTACTCTTAACGTACAAAACAGTTGATACGGGGACTTTTTTGTCCATGAAATTTGACACATTCCTGATAAGGGAGAAACATGCAAGTGTTGTTGACTTTCCCTTTTGGAACCCGTACGTAGTACTTATTAGCCATAACGGGTTAGAAGTACCAAATCAAATCAAATCAAAACAAATCATTTATTGCACTCATGTAGTATAAAGATGGTAGGACATATATCATTTTAGAAACTTAAACATGAACCCTGTTAGAGTATCGCAATTTTCTCATTTAAAAAAAGGGAATTATATTATTATTATTATTACAATTAAATAATTAGTATTATTATTATAACAGTTACATAATTAGTATTATTTTTATAAAATAATAAAATAAAAAACTAAAATATATGAAAAGAAGACATTTGGTGGGTACTTAATAAATTAGCATTAGTTTAATAATTATTACAAAATAATAGACATACACAGTAAAAACAAAAAATAAAACAAAAGATAACATTCGGTAGGTCGTTTCATTCTGATGTTATTTAAAGGGTATCTTTTAAGTATTCACTGACGGAGTAATAGCATTTTTCAAGGAGAAACATTTTTAATTTATTTTGAAATAAGGAGTGTTTCTGCTCGTTTCTTATTTGTTCTGGGAGTTTGTTAAAGATTTTAACCGCCATATTGTAGGGGCTACAATTAAACTTCTTTATTCTTGATTGTGGTAGGAATAGTCTGTTCTTGTGTCTAGTGTTAACAGTATGTGTTTCACTTACTTTTGTAAACATTTGATAATTTTTAATTACAAATAATGATACATCAAATATATAAATATCTAAGTTTAAGACGACCTCTTTGGTCGAGTGGTTTGTACACCGGTTTTCATGGTGTCGCCATCTCTGAGATCCCGGGTTCGATCCCCGGTCGGGTCAATTTAGAAATTATTGTTTTTCTAAATTGTCTCGGGTCTGGGTGTTTTCTATGTATAAAAAGTATGTATTTAAGTATTTTAAGTATGTTTATCCGTTGTCTAGTAACCATTTAACAAGTTTCTTCGAAGCTTCTCTTGGGCTAGATAATTGGTGTGATTGTAGGAAAGATTTATTTATTTATTTATTTATTTATAAATGGAAGGTAAAGTCAAAATTTTGTATTTTTTGAAAGCTTTGAGTATTATCGATCTGGGCTAAAATTCTTACACATTTTTTCTGCATTACAAATAGTTCTCCGACATTTACACTATTACCCCACAGCAAGATACCGCCGAGATTTTTCCGCCTCTGTGGTCTAGTGGCTAAGCTACCTGTTTCAGACCCAGAGGTCCCGGGTTCGATTCCCAGCGGGGGGTACATCTTTGTGTGCTCGGTTTGGTTGGTGGTAGGGCTGTTATGTCTGCCTGGCTAGCTACCACCATCTTATCTAAGTCTGTCGCCATAACAACGATGTTTATAGCATTGTTGCGTTCCGGCAGTTTGAGATAAGATAGCCAGTTCCTCAGTGGTTGAGGATTCCGGGTGAAGCGCGCTTCCACCTTCGGCCTTATCGTCACTTACCATCAGGTGAGATGAAGGCCAAGCGCTTACACGTTGGAAATAAAAATAAAAAAAACCTAGTAGTAGAACCACCCCGTCAAATATAAATATAAAATACAGTAATTCAAAGATAGAAGTCGTTGATACCTTTAATTTGCTTGGAATACATATAGATTCTAATATAAACTGGAAGAACCACATTGGCCATTTAAAATCAAAGCTCTCTAAATTTACCTATGCCCTAAACCAAATAAAATGTAGTACAGATACCAACACTGCACTGTCAACCTACTACTAGGTTTTTTTTATTTTTATTGCCAACGTGTAAGCGCTTGGCCTTCATCTCACCTGATGGTAAGTGACGATAAGGCCGAAGGTGGAAGCGCGCTTCACCCGGAATCCTCAACCACTGAGGAACTGGCTATCTTATCTCAAACTGCCGGAACACAAGAATGCTATAAACATCGTTGTTATGGCGACAGACTTAGATAAGATGGTGGTAGCTAGCCAGGCAGACTTAACAGCCCTACCACCAACCAAACCGAGCACACAAAGATGTACCCCCCGCTGGGAATCGAACCCGGGACCTCTGGGTCTGAAACAGGTAGCTTAGCCACTAGACCACAGAGGCGGAAAAATCTCGGCGGTATCTTGCTGTTGGGTAATAGTGTAAATGTCGGAGAACTATTTGTAATGCAGAAAAAATGTGTTAGAATTTTAGCCCAGATCGATAATACTCAAAACTTTCAAAAAATACAAAATTTTGACTTTACCTTCCATTTATAAATAAATAAATAAATAAATCTTTCCTACAATCACACCAATTATCTAGCCCAAGAGAAGCTTCGAAGAAACTTGTTAAATGGTTACTAGACAACGGATAAACATACTTAAAATACTTAAATACATACTTTTTATACATAGAAAACACCCAGACCCGAGACAATTTAGAAAAACAATAATTTCTAAATTGACCCGACCGGGGATCGAACCCGGGACCTCAGAGATGGCGACATCATGAAAACCGGTGTACAAACCACTCGACCAAAGAAGTCGTCTTAAACTTAGATATTTATATATTTGATGTATCATTATTTGTAATTAAAAATTATCAAATGTTGTTCCCGCCAAAGCCGAGACGGCCATTCAAACTATACCGCCATCGGTAAGGCGGTTGTTGACGACCGCGTCCGCCTATCTGCCGCGGCGCCACCGCTGCGCGACCCGCAGCCGCTGGCTTAGTGAGATACTCGGCCTACCAGCAAAGCTGCTCCTCATCATCGTCCTCGTCCTCTTCCTCACGCTCGACGTCCTACTGCCCCTATTGTGCCACTAGGGGACATACGCTCATGACGTGCAGATGGTACAATGCCCAGCCCACACAGGGCCGTTGGGACTTTGTACAGGCACGCGAGCGCTGCCAGCGTTGTCTCGGCCGTCACTACGAGAGCGAGTGCAGGTCAAGGGGGGCATGCAAGAACTGTGGGAGCACGAACCACCACACGTCCCTCCATCGACCAGACGGCCCAACGCACTCAGCTCATTCGTCGTCTGTACATGTGCCCCCACCACAGCTGACAGAGCACTCGAGGGAGCGTCCCAGAAACAGCAGGCGGCACGAACCCGCACATCCCAAACAGGCGCAACCCAGCTCTGCTCACAGAGCCAGCCCGCCCAGGTCCGGTTCGCCAGGTAGGCCCCGCGAACGCCGCCAGCAATTATGACTCCCTACTATCACAGAGCACCCTAGCGAAGAGGTAGATTTAGCCCATGCCCAGTCAACCCATGCCCACACAGCTGATACATACTCAGCTCATACAATTTCAGCTGATACTTAATCAGCTCACTCACCTTCTGTGCCCACTGGCACACCCATTTTGTTGCCAACCGTCTCACTAAGAGTCGCGGACGTGCATGGCCATCTTCACACAGCCAGGGCTTTATTGGACTGTGGCAGTATGCTGACATTAATAACGTCACGCATGGCACGACTTTTGAACCTGCCATTAAAACCCACTTCTTTAAAAATTACAGGAGTTGGGAATCAGCACAAACATGAGTCAAAGGCGGCAATAACAATAGTATGCCGACCCACTCACAATGATACTCCTACAATCACTGCCACAGCTCACATTTTGAAAAACGTCACTGGCTACCTTTCCTTGGAGAAGGTACCAAACATTTCCCACGTACTGGGCCAGCCACCCGTGCCATTGGCTGACCAGCTTTACCACACACCAGCCCCGATCGACCTCTTATTGGGGTCGGACGTTCTTGGCCAGGTGTTGGACGGGACTAAGGTCTTGTTGGGCCCGGGCAAGCCCATAGCCTTCGGCACGATTTTCGATTTCGCGTTGATAGGACCCATTGAGGACTTGTATGCGCAGCCGGCGCAGCAGGTTAACTCAGCTCACGTCGTCAGCTCACAACCAGACTCAGCTGAATCAGTCCAGGACATACGTCAGAGTCTGGAAAGGTTCTGGGAGTCTGAGGAGCCCCTCCCTCAATCTCACACTCACAATGATCCCCTGGAGGAACAATGCGAAGAAAATCTTCCGCTCTACCACTACACGCGATCCCTCAGGTAGATATACAGTCGCTCTGCCCTTTCTAAAGGACGCCCCTCAACTAGGTAAAACTCACCCTATCGCATTACGCAGATTCCTCAATATTGAGAAGAAGCTAATGGCGAACCCGTCCCTGCGTTCTAAATACGTCGACTTTATGGCCGAATACATCGACTTAGGGCACATGGCTCCCTGTCACCCAAATACATTCGCCCATAAACCTCACTTCTACATCCCTCACCATGGCGTATTTAAGTCAGGGTCGGACAAGCTGCGCATTGTTTTTGATGGTAGCTGCAAAAGCTCCAATGGTGTCAGCATAAATGAATGCCTACACACAGGCCCCGCCCTTCAACAGGACATTGTGGACATCATCATGTCCTTCAGAACGCATCCAGTCGTTTTCAGCACTGACATCCAGAGGATGTTCAGAAATGTGCTGGTTGCCCCAGACCAGAGACGGTATCAGCTGATACTATGGCGGTCCTCACCAGATCACCCTCTGCTCACCTACGCCCTCAATACAGTCACGTACGGCTTAAGATCAAGCCCATATCATGCAATCCGCACCCTGCTCCAGCTGGCTGATGATGAAGGCCATCGCTACCCTGGAGCCGCTCAGGTTCTTCGCAAGTCTATCTTCGTTGATGACATCTTGTGTGGTCATGACACGGTTGAATCCGCCCAAGCACTTCAGGACGAGTTGATAAGTCTGCTAGACCTAGGCGGCTTTCAGCTCAGTAAGTGGACATCTAACTCGCCTAAGCTGCTCGAGAGATTTCCCGACAACCAATGCGACATGCCCAAGGACTTCGACATGAACCCAGAGTCCACGTCCATTAAGGTCTTGGGTATACAGTGGAGCCCTCAGTCAGACGAGTTCACGTACCGCATCTCTCTGCCCCCCATCACACATGTCACAAAGCGGTCTATTTTAAGCACCGTAGCCTCACTTTATGACCCAAACGGTTGGGTTTCCCCCGTTATCTTCCGCGCAAAGCTGCTGCTTCAGCAATTGTGGCTACTGAAGCTGGAATGGGATGAGCCCACTCCCTCTGAAGTGCAAAAGGAGTGGCACCACATCTCAGAGGATCTGCCGCTGTTATCTAGCATTCGCTTCCCTCGGCACGTTTGTGCAAGCAAAGGCTCAGCTGCATACTCGCTTCACGGGTTTGCAGATGCCTCTGAAGCCGGGTTTGCCGCCGTTGTTTACCTCCATGAGCTCGATGCCTCCGGAGATACTTTAGTACACTTGATTGTCGCCAAGTCGCGAGTCGCACCAATCAAGAATTGCCTCACAATCCCCAAGTTAGAGTTGTCGGCCGCCACCCTACTCTCCCAGCTCATGATCCGTGTGTCGATTCAGTTATCGGCCCATATCAGTATACAACAACACATATGTTGTGCAGACAGTACGATAGTCCTGGCCTGGCTCAATACACCGCCTCACCGTCTTCAACCCTTTGAAGCCAACAGGGTAGTCAAAATCAGCTCAGGCTCACCAGAATGTACCTGGCGACACGTACCCTCCGAGCTCAACCCGGCAGATTGCGCAAGCAGAGGGATGTCTGCGCAATCCCTGTCAGCCCACGACCTATGGTGGTCTCCCACGTGGCTTGGACAGCCTTGTGAGTCTTGGCCTGCAATGCCCTTAGCTCTGGGCCATCACGCCCTGCCCGGCCTTAAGCCCAAACACGTCCCGTCACTGGTCACAGTGCCCGGTCTTGACTTTGACCTGCTCACTCGGTTCAGTTCACTAGACAAGCTCGTCGGAGTGACAGCTTGTCTAAAACGCTTTCTGCACAACTGCAGACACCACCCAGATTCGCGACGCTCAGGCCCCTTGTACGTCAGTGAACGAAGAGAGGCCCTACTTTACTGGGTGCGCAGTGTCCAGCACAATGAGTTTGCGGAGGACATCCACCGCCTTCAAACTGGCAAAATCTGCTCCGTCAGACTCCAGCGGCTGTCACCTCTCATTAAAGATGAGCTCCTTAGAGTTGGTGGACGACTGTCCCATGCGTCTATCCGATATGACGCGCAGCACCCGCTCATACTTCCCAGCTCTAGCCCACTTGTAGACCTTATCATTGACCACTACCACAAAATACACTGCCACCCTGGCGCTGACACTTTACACGCTATCCTACGCCAACAATTTTGGATATTGTCCGCGCGCCGTATTATTAGACACCGAGTTTTTAAATGCATTAGATGCTTTCGATGCCGGGCCCAGCCGCAAGCGCCCTTCATGGCCGACCTGCCAGCCGATAGAGTTACGCCTCAGCCAGTATTTAGTCAAGTCACGACCGATTTCGCCGGACCATTCCTCGTTAAATCTAGTACCCTACGTAATGTTAAACTCTTAAAAGCGTACTTTTGTATATTCGTGTGCCTCTCGACTAAGGCGGTTCATTTGGAACCGGTCTCGGACCTCAGCACGGAAGCGTTCCTCGCGGCATTACAGCGTTTTATAGCACGCCGCGGTGCCCCGGTTCTCATCCGCTCGGACTGCGGTACAAATTATGTAGGCGCTAGAAATCAGCTCATCGAAGTACAAAACTTTCTTGCCTTGAATAATGACACGATTGCGCACAAGCTCGCTGGTCAGCACATTACTTGGTTGTTGAACGTCCCTAAGGGACCATGGTTCGGTGCGTTACATGAGATCAACGTAAAATCAACAAAGCAACTTTTATATCGCGTAATTGGCGAACAACACCTCACATTCGAGGAATTCTCCACACTTTTAGCTCGAATTGAAGCGGTCCTCAACTCAAGACCTCTCTGCCCACTTTCGTCTGATCCTTCAGACTTTGAGCCGCTTACAGCCGGACATTTCCTTATAGGCCGCCCACTAACGGCCCTTCCCGAACTATCCGTGGAAGATAGGCCGATCTCCACACGTAGGCGATTCCAGATGGTACAGGCCCTTTCCCAGCGCTTCTGGACGCTGTGGACCCAGTCCTACCTGCATACCCTTCAAACCCGCTCCAAATGGTTGTCCCCATCCTCCCCTCCCCGAGTCGGCGAGCTCGTCCTCATCAAGGAGGACAACCTGCCTGCCCTCCAATGGAGACTGGGGCGCATTGCTCGCACCCTGCCTGGGAAGGATGGCGTCGTGCGGGTGGTGGACCTGGACACCGCGAATGGACATCTTCGGAGGCCTGTATTCCGGATCGCCAGGCTCCCATTGGATGAGCCCACCCTGGCCCCCGGAGGATGTTCCCGCCAAAGCCGGGACACGGCCATTCAAACTATACCGCCATCGGTAAGGCGGCCTTATTATAGTGACTCTTGAACCTAAAGTGAAGAGCTCGACCTAAACGCCCTTAACCAGTGCCCCTAGTGAACTGTTTAGTGTAGTGACTGTGCGCCAGGAACCAACCTACCTCGCCGCCCGTGGTCAGCTCGCCCCCCGGGTTCCTGTGACTCATCATCCCTGTAAGTACTTTTTTCCTTTATACCTCCTGCCTAACCCTTATTTCGCCGCTGTTACTGCGAACGCCTTTCGCCGTAACAAATGTTTACAAAAGTAAGTGAAACACATACTGTTAACACTAGACACAAGAACAGACTATTCCTACCACAATCAAGAATAAAGAAGTTTAATTGTAGCCCCTACAATATGGCGGTTAAAATCTTTAACAAACTCCCAGAACAAATAAGAAACGAGCAGAAACACTCCTTATTTCAAAATAAATTAAAAATGTTTCTCCTTGAAAAATGCTATTACTCCGTCAGTGAATACTTAAAAGATACCCTTTAAATAACATCAGAATGAAACGACCTACCGAATGTTATCTTTTGTTTTATTTTTTGTTTTTACTGTGTATGTCTATTATTTTGTAATAATTATTAAACTAATGCTAATTTATTAAGTACAATTAAAAAGTTTTCTGCAGTAATATACCAAAAAAGACAAACTGTATTACCACATGAAGTCTATATTTCTCTAAAGTTAACAAAAGCTTATAAACATGAAAACTAAACCACAGAAAAAAAATAAACAAGCTACAGCTATAGAATTATACAATGTGATAGGGGGGTGGTTTACATCAATGACCTTCCGAAAATGTTTGATAACAAAGTAGCACTTCCAATTTTGTTTGCTGATGATATATCCGTACTTGTTAAATGTGAACGCAACGAAAACCCAAACTTGCCTATAAATAAAACCTTAAGCATAATAAAGTGGCTTTCAGACCATAATATTGAAATATTTTTTTCAAAAACCAAGACAATTCAGTTTCGACCATATAGAAACTGTCTGTTTGGGGGACGTCCCTAAATCACGTGATGTTTTTTTAGCATTTTTTTAACCCTCCTATCCCCCTTGGCGATACGTGTTGAGGTTCAAGACTACCTAAGCAATGTACTTCTAGATATCGAAACGATGAAAAAAAATTCTACCTCAGGCGGGAATTGAACACGCGTCCTCCGCAATCCAGGCGGTGCCTAATCTTCCCAGCTGGGCCCTCGGCTGTATAACGCTCGAAATCCATAAAAAATGTACTGTTCTAATGTACCTCCCGATTTATGTATTAAATTCAAGAAATCCTTATTAGAACAGAAGAAATTCAACCGTAACAATCATTTAAAAAATTTATATGCTAAGCTACTTTTGATGCTGACTGTACACGCTTGGTAAGGTAAGGTCAGCAACAGGTAATATTTTCCTGTTAGTATATTCCAAAGGTATATTGAGCAACTGCAGCATTGCCATTAGTTTTAGGGTCTAACTCGGGGGGGGGGGGGGCGCTAGGTAGCAAGACTTACGAATGTCTTGTCTTGTCTTAATTAAACTGTCTAATATTTTCTGCTTCATAGATCCTTAATTCATTTTTTTTTAACGTTTCGTTATTCTTTGAGTCTATTTGAGCGTTTTTTTAACGCAAAATAATGTAATAATACGAAAATGTAATTCTATCTAAAAGGTATTGCGATTTGCGAAGATGTAAGCCGTAACCATTGTCACAGAATACATAATAGTACCATTGTGCGAATTATCTACCCGCGTATTTTTAATTTACAGTTGACCAATGGGTACTTACTTTTGTATCAGGCAGAATTCGGACCTAATACGCCACCGGAAATGCGGGGAGATAAATCCAATCGGTTTCGCATTCATTCTGGTTTGCGGACGCTCGGGAAGCGACGTTTTTATGGAGGCAACGGATCCGATGAATATCGCTAAAAAACATTAGGAAACATACGGGATGAAAGAGTTATTTACTTTAATAATACTATTAAACCTTTATAGGTTTAATAGTATTATTAAAAAAACAGATAGATTAAATCTAATTTCGGCCGTTATCGGCCGAAATTAGATTTAATCTATCTGTTTTTTTCCTATCTAGGTACCTAGTAATAAAGAGTTAGAAATGTGAGTTTTTTTCCACACATTTTTTTATTATTTCAGCCTATTATGTCCCACTGCCGAGCAAAGGCCTCCCACCTACAAACCTTTCCATGCATCTTCCTTGTCGTTTTCTCACCAGTTTATAAACGTTATCCGCAATTCACAATACATGTAAGTAAAAACAGCTCATCACACATAATGGGTGCCTACAACAGACCCAGATAGAGCACAAAACCGATTAGGAAAGTCGTTTTTAAAAACTGTAATTGTAGTCGCAGCCGTTTCAGACCACAAAATGGAGGGCGATGTTTTTCGCCGCCCGCATTGCCTGGCGTGATGCCCGAACGGAGCACCGAATTTGTGCTAATGCGTTTTCCGGCTCGCATTGTGACTGGCCGCCGACTATTTTAACTGTCCCCTAATTGGTTAGCGGCTCCAGATAATTGTGCGAGCGGTGTGACTACAAAAGAACACTACCAACCCCTCTCTTCCCGTGGATGTTGTAAAAGGTGACTAACAGACTGAAGACATACATCCAACAGCATAGAGCGGCGATGAGCTCACCATATCACGCTGAGCACATGTAGATAGATAGATAGATAGATACAACGCTTTATTGCACACACAAAAATAAAGAAAACATACTCAAAGAGTAAGCATTTTAAAAAAAGCTAATGTGGGCAAAGGCGCTCTTATCGCTTAAAGCGATCTCTTCCAGACAACCTTTGAGGTATATGACAAAAGAAAAAGAGCGACAGGCAGTGCAGCAAAACAAGCAAATATGAGATAAAAATAAAAAAATAAAAACAGATTCAAACACTTAATATTTAATAAATTAATTAAATAAACATACATTACTATATACATACCTAAGTACCTATATTATAAAAATATGTACAGTTGTAATTGGTGAAACGTGGGCTTTGGTCTGCTGCAGGCTGCTGCAATCTTCATTGCCTGTCTCTGACTAACACTTTGGAACCCTTTGGGGATAGAATCGTCGTGAATCAATGTGTATATGTAATTGTATCGGGACGCCACAGTTTTTACACGCATGCTTATATTGAGGGGTCTACTTTCAAAACCCCATAAAACAAAATACAATGAATTCCTTACATAATTCACTAATGATTCCGTAATTTGTTACGAATTCATTTTAATTGAAATCTCTCCCACTAAATTAAAGTATCGTACATAAACCAATATATTTTGTTTTTGTTTTGCTCAAGCCTTAGTCAACTATACAAATTAACATAATACTTAAATTTGATATGTCTGGTATGCTGTACACATATGATAATATTTATCTTCAAAATCGCTACTCGTTTAGGCAGCTGCCAAAAGTGACATTTGTATCAAAACCCACCAAAACACCAGTCTGTCACTATCAAATTCCATTAAAATAGAGTTGCCCAATAGCACAGCTTTATTACGACACGTAACTTTAGAACAGTATGTTATTGGGCGCTAGGGCATTATTGTTGTCGTCGCGAACGATGCTTTATGCGGTTTTGTAATTGACGTACGTACAATAAACTAGAGAAGGTAAATATAATGTGACTAAGGTGCAGCCGCAAGGTCCACAATCGCTTGAATCACGCGCAATCACTGAGGCATTTGCAGCCCATGGGTCCAAACTTGCTTCGCGGTGTCTTCTCTAATTTATTGTACCTCAATGGGTTTTGTATTAAAATTTAAACATGAATTATTTTCGTTTGTGAAAAAGTGCCTTTAGGGGGTTTTGAAAGTAGACCCCTTAATTATTAAGAAACAATCAGGAAGCACTTCGCCGTTTTCAATATTCATCATTATCAGCCTAGACTGGGGGGTGACACACAGTACCTACAGGCCTTCCCAAATAGACAACACATACGGAGGTTGGGCCAATACCACAGAAATAGATCTAAATAGAGCCGCGTGTGTAGATACGTACTTTGCGTGTCAAAAATAGTGCCAAAAGGATGGTAAAATCCTATCTTTCGACAGAGTTTTTTTTAGCTATACCTACTTATTATTATTATTATTTATTATTATCATTAACAGGCAAGCAGTTGTTACAACTGATAATGCCGGTATCCTGATTATCGTGGTATACTTTAAGTATTATAATCTTATGTTTTTTAAAATATATCTAGTCTATTTTTAAATTGGTTGATGTTGGAGGCTAAGACAAAATCATCTGGGAGCTTATTCCACTGTTTTACCACTCTGTTGCATATGAAATGTTTATAGGGATTGTTGTTAGCAACACGGGTACATAGTTTGAAACTGTGACCTCTGAGGTGACTGTTTTCATTTCTTTCGAAAATCATGTGTATGTCACAGAGGTCATAATGTCCATTATTCAGTATTTTATAGGTCTCAATCAAGTCTCCGCGGCTTCTACGGTCTTGCAAAGTTGTAAGGTTAAGCGCATCCAACCGTTCCTCATATGTGCGTCGTTTCAGTAATCTGGGTATCTTTGTAAATCTTCGTTGCACTTTCTCTAACTGCTCAATACGTTTGGCAAAGTAGGGACTCCAAACCTGAAATGCGTACTCCAAAACGGGTCGGACAAAGGTTTTATAGATCTTAAGCATCATTTCTGGAGTCAAAGCACCAAATGCTTTTCTGATTAGATATATCAAGCTGTTAGCTTTTTTTGTTATGGTGAAAATATGCTCCTCCCATTTTAAATCTTCAGAAATCTTCACTCCTAAATCCGTTTGAATTTTGACTTCAGAAAGTTGAACATCATTTAGGGTATAAGATTGGTGTGGATTTTGATTCCCTATGTGCAATACCGTGCATTTCGTAGCATTAAGGCTGAGAAGCCATTTCTTTGACCAGTTTGCTATGGCATTCAGATCTGATTGAAGTCTGTCATAGTCAAGCAGCGGGTTCCCAAATAACTTTTTATCGTCTGCAAAAATACTGATGTGGCTTTGCACGGAGTGCGGAAGGTCAAATGTGTAAATAATACTGGACCAAGCCTCGAGCCTTGCGGCACGCCACTGAATACTTCACGTTGGCCAGACAGTTCTTCACCTATTCTTACTTGTGTAGGTGACTTCCTTAAATTTTATTTCCGTCCACACAAACACACACACACATATAATATTTACAAACATACAATTAATATTAACTCTAAAATAACAATAATAATATTCACACACATACAATTAATATTTACACTAAAATAACAATAATAATATTAACATAATAAAACAGTACTAAAATATCTAATTATAATTTAAACAATATTATTCTGAATTCATATCAGCTCGTCGTTTCAATACGTTTAGCAAAACCACAAAATCGTGCGTTGGAAACGCGCATCACCGCGCGCGCATATAACGTCCTTTGTTTCGCTATGTACGAAGTATTTACTCAGCGCAGACGACCGGGCGCCGCCTGCGCACGTAGGCCAGTCGAGACACCCTAACGACGCGAAGCGCACGCTGCTTTTCTTGATGCTCCGACTTCGCTTTCTCGACGCCGCTTAATTCGCTTATATGTTTTATGTGCTACGCTTGCTATTTTATTTGTGTTCCTTCTAACTTTCATCTTCCGAACTGTGAACTATTATCTGTGCTTGTGCTTTGTGAAACCTATTCTCCTTCGTTATATTTTGTGACTTTTGTACTGTGTTGGTAGTGTGGACATTATACACCTAAAACTGTAAGTTGGGACTTATTTATTTTAACCACCACTGACACCACTAAATTGGTGACCCCGTTACGAACATGAACAAGGATTTCGAAGATGCACATAGCCACTCCCCGACGGTGCGCGGGTCCATTGACGCGGACGAGAAAAATGCCGGACGTAGTTCCCATGATCGGACCGAAGTCTATAAAGTCGGCGTTCGCGTACCACCATTCTGGCCCGAGGAGCCTGAAATCTGGTTCGCCCAGGTTGAAGGTCAATTTGCCATATCCGGGATAACTAGTGACCTAACGAAGTTTAACTATGTCATTAGTCAGTTAGATAACAAGTTTTCGAGGGAAGTAAAGGATGTAATAATCAGCCCACCAGCAACTGACAAATATGGCAAATTGAAGGCCGAATTAATAAAGAGGCTCTCGGCATCCAACGAGAAGAAGCTGCAACAACTTCTGATGCACGAAGAGCTTGGAGATCGCAAGCCGTCTCAGTTCCTGCGTCATCTCAGGGGCCTCGCAGGAGTAGTTGTTACCGATGACTTTTTGAAGACGATCTGGACCAGCCGTCTTCCACATGGCGTCCAGACTGTGCTCGCCGGGCAACCATCTTCCAGCTCCATCGATGACCTGGCGGACTTAGCGGATCGGGTTCATGATCTCGCCACATCGACTCCCAGAGTAGCTGCTGTTGGCGACGTGCCCAGTTCTGTTCTTGGCGAACTCCGGAAAGAGATCGCAGAACTAAGGAGGCAGATGCAGAGCCTGGCATCTTCAGACAGGAGCGGCAGGGCTCGATACCAGTGATCGAGTCGTCCCAGAAGCAGATCATCTTCGAGGCGGCGGTCGAACTCCAATTACCGAAAGTTCCCGCTGTGCTGGTATCACGGCAAATTTGGTGACAAGGCCAGTAAGTGCAACCAGCCTTGTGACTTCAAGTCGGGAAACGCCGGGGGCAATCGTTAATGGCGACTGAACATTGCCCATCTACTGGTCGCCTCTTCGTGACCGATCGATTGTCGAAGACGCAGTTTCTGGTCGATACCGGAAGCGACCTCTGTGTCTTCCCTCGGTCATCACTTCGAGATCGTCGAACTAGGAGCAACTTCGAGCTTTCTGCGGCCAACGGCTCCAACATCGCAACATACGGTTATATACACTTCGATTTAGATTTGGGATTACGTAGAGTGTATGCTTGGCGCTTTGTAGTTGCTGATGTGACAAAGCCAATTATAGGTGTAGATTTTCTTAATTTTTATAATATTGTTGTAGATTGTCGCAATAAGAAATTAATTGATAACACTACATCTGTATCTGCTTTAGCTTCTTTTGCTTTATGTAAACACGTACATTCTGTAAAGGTCTCAACAGGCGACACCCGGTATCACAGACTGTTAGATGAGTTTCCGGAGATAACTAGACCAGCTGGTACACACCGTAACACTCCTCCACATAACACGGTACACCATATCCGCACCACACCCGGTCCCCCCGTTTACTGTTCTCCTCGCCGACTAGCTCCAGACAAACTAAAAATCGCACGCCAAGAGTTTCAGTCAATGCTGGCTAATGGTACAGCCCGTCCTTCGGATAGTCCTTGGGCATCCCCCTTACACCTCGCTCCGAAAAAGGACAATGGCTGGCGTCCTTGCGGCGATTACAGGATACTGAACGCGCGTACTGTGCCCGACCGATACCCAATTAGGCACCTGCATGACTTTGCCCACAGCATAGCTGGCTGTAAGGTCTTCAGCACGCTTGACCTGGTGAAGGCCTTTAATCAGGTACCAGTAAATCCAGAGGACATACCGAAGACGGCGATCACCACACCTTTTAGAGCGTTCGAATTCCCGTACATGACCTTTGGTTTGAGGAACGCGGGACAAACATTTCAAAGGTTTGTGGATGAAGTGACCCGGGGCCTGGATTTCGTCTACTGTTATTTAGACGATTTTCTGGTCTTTTCTAGAACGGAGAGTGAGCACCGGAAGCACCTTCACATTGTTTTTACAAGGCTCAAGGAGTATGGCATGCTTGTAAACACGTCCAAGTGCGTTTTCGGGGCTAGCGAGGTAACCTTCTTAGGATATCATATCTCGGAGCGTGGCACCAAACCGCTGGACGCAAAAGTACAAGCCATTAAGCAGTTCCCTCCACCCACCAATGTACAGCAACTCAGACGATTCTTGGGTATGTTAAATTTTTACAGGAGATTTCTTTCTAAAGCAGCTCAAGTGCAAGCCCCATTGCATGCTTTGCTGACTGGCAATGTCAAGGGATCGCACCCTATCAACTTGGCTGACGACACGTTGGAGGCTTTCAACGCCTGCAAAGAAAGCTTGGCCCAAGCAGCACTGCTGGTTCACCCGGATTGCACCGCAAAGCTTGCGGTGATAACCGATGCGTCCGACAAGGCGATTGGTGCTGTATTACAACAGCTGAAGGATGACGTGTGGGAGCCTTTAGCCTTCTTCTCGCGCAAGCTTAGTCCTTCGCAAGAAAAATATTCGCCATACGACCGTGAGTTGTTAGCCATATATGAGGCCATTAAATATTTTAGGCATATGCTCGAGGCTAGACATTTCATAGTGTACACTGATCATAAGCCAATCAGTTTTGCCTTCCATAAACGGAAAGCCAACTGTTCGCCTAGGCAGTACAGGCATTTGGACTACATAGCACAGTTCACTACCGATATACGCCATATATCAGGCAAGGACAACATCGTAGCTGACACTCTGTCGCGCATTGAAGAGTTGAGTAGTCCAGTCAATCTCGAATCATTAGCACAGGCACAAGTTTCTGACCAAGAGCTGGCTAAGTTATTAGACGAAGGTTCATCCTTACGTCTTGAAAAGCGAGAAGTACCTGGAAGTCGTGATTATTTGTACTGCGACGTCAGCACATCGACCCCCAGGCCTTTCGTCTCAAAGTTTTATCGTAGGCAGGTCTTTGACAGCTTACATTCGCTTAGCCATCCCGGTGCCAACGCCTCCGCTAAATTAGTGGCGGATCGATTCGTATGGCCAGGCGTTAGGAAAGACTGCCGAGATTGGGCGCGAGCTTGCATTATGTGCCAACGTGCCAAAGTGAACCGGCATGTCACGGCCCCACTTGGCACCTATCATCTACCGCGGGCAAGATTTAAAGAAATTAATATCGATCTTGTCGGACCGCTTCCTATGTCACAGGGTTATCGGTACTGTTTGACTGCCATTGATAATTTTACGCGGTGGCCAGAAGCAGTACCGATAGAGGACATTACAGCTGAAACCGTGGCTAAGGCGTTGCTGTCGTCATGGTTTGCTAGATTCGGTTGTCCAACGGACATTACGACGGACAGAGGCCGTCAATTCGAGTCGGCTTTGTTTCAAAGTCTTGCTAAAATGACAGGGTTCGAGCACAAGCGAACAACTGCCTACCACCCGGCATGTAACGGCCTGGTGAAGCGGTTCCATAGGCAGTTAAAAGCCGCTATAGTGTGCCACGCGAACTATAGGTGGACTGAGTCATTGCCGTGGGTCCTACTTGGCGTGAGAACCGCTTTTAAAGAAGACCTGCAATCGTCGTCGGCCGAATTGGTCTACGGGGAAACCTTACGTCTTCCCGGCGAGTTTTTCGAAACTTCCGCACCTGGTACAACAGATGTGTCAGAGTTTTCTGCACGGCTACGCAATGTTGTAGAAAAGTTGCGACCACGTACCCGCTTCGCGCCACGGTAATGCGAATTTTTTTATTTACAAGGAGCTGGCCGTTAGTGATCACGTCTTCCTACGTGAAGACGCATCACGTGGTTCCCTTACTCCCGCATATTCCGGTCCCTATAAAGTTCTAGGCAGAGGGGATAAAATATTTAAGCTACTGTACAAAGGTAAAGAAGTCACGGTGTTAATAGATAGGATAAAACAGGCTTATATTCTTTAAAGTCAATGCGATGAACCCGTTCCTGACAATAATCGAGAGCGAGTAACCCGATCTGGGCGTCAAGTGAGATTTCTCGATTTTTATCGCTCTTGAAAGTCGCTGGCGGGGGGTTGTGTAGGTGACTTCCTTAAATTTTATTTTCGTCCACACAAACACACACACACACATATAATATTTACAAACATACAATTAATATTAACTCTAAAATAACAATAATAATATTCACACACATACAATTAATATTTACACTAAAATAACAATAATATTATTAACATAATAAAACAGTACTAAAATATTTAATTATAATTTAAACAATATTATTCTGAATTCATATCAGTAGCCTAATTCACGTAACAAAACTTCAACGACATGCAAGCGATTTGATCGCTGTAGTCACTTTTCGTATCCACGTATCAATCGCACGATTTTGTTTAAGTCGGTTTTGTTTAAGCGTATTCACGTGCATTAATCGAAGTTCGATCGTTGCCTCCGCGCTATTCACCTATTATTTTGACGTTTAGTTTTATCGGATTTCAGCGATTACAAGTCAAATTAGACAATTTCCAAGTCGTTGGAAAAAAAAAAAAAATTCTGCATGTTTTGTTAACAAAAAGTATTTGAATTTATTTGGTAGAACTGTAATGGCAACATTAAGTTTAAATAGTTGACAAATCGCTGAGTTGCGGTTCTATCGAGTAATCGTTCTAGCGAAGTGACAGGTGAATACGGATTTGTGACTGTTTTTCAATAGGACGACTTCTAAACGTAAACGACATTTCGACTATTACGAAATACGTGAATCAGGCCACAGCTCGTCGTTTCAATACGTTTAGCAAAACCACAAAATCGTGCGTTGGAAACGCGCATCACCGCGCGCGCATATAACGTCCTTTGTTTCGCTATGTACGAAGTATTTACTCAGCGCAGACGACCGGGCGCCGCCTGCGCACGTAGGCCAGTCGAGACACCCTAACGACGCGAAGCGCACGCTGCTTTTCTTGACGCTCCGACCTCGCTTTCTCGACGCCGCTTAATTCGCTTATATGTTTTATGTGCTACGCTTGCTATTTTATTTGTGTTCCTTCTAACTTTCATCTTCCGAACTGTGAACTATTATCTGTGCTTGTGCTTTGTGAAACCTATTCTCCTTCGTTATATTTTGTGACTTTTGTACTGTGTTGGTAGTTTTTTTTTTTTTTTAAACTAAGCCCGGCAAATGACCCCACTCCACCTGATGTTAAGTGGTAATGAGGTCCAGGCGCGAGGACAACTGGTGCAGCGTAAGAGACGTAGCATCAGTCATCCTCACTCTGCCGGCCCACAAAGTGCTTCTTCACGCCTCGTTTGAAGGACCCTATGTCATAGGTAGGAGGGAATATGTGTGCTGGTAGACTATTCCATCTTTTGGAAGTGCGGCAAAGAAACGAGTCACCAAATTTCTTTGTGCGAGATGGAATGTTAGAGACTGTAAATTGGTGACTTCGCAGAGCAGCATGCGTACTCCTATGGAGGAAGGGAGAAGGAGGGATGAGGTCAAAGAGTTCTTCAGAGCACTCGCCATGGTATAAACGGTAAAAGACGCTGAGTGACGCAATATCTCTACGCAATTGCAAAGGCTCGAGAGTTTTAGTGACCTCTGCATTGCCGATAATGCGCACAGCGCGGCGCTGCAATCTGTCCAAGGCATCGAGAAGGTACTTTGCGAAGCCGTCCCAAAGGTGAGAGCAATACTCCACGCAAGACCGCACCTGTGTCTTGTATAATAGACACAACTGATCAGGCGTGAAGAATCGCCGCACCTTGTTCAGGACACCGAGTTTACGTGAGGCATTTTTAATCACGGTTTCGATGTAGTCCTTTTGGTTCAGATCGCAGCGGATATTCATACCGAGCATGTTAATACTGCTCTGCAGGCCTAGAGATGTACCCTGAAGAGAGGGAAGGGGAAGGAATGGCGACTTTTTCGCTGTGAACGTGCACACCTGTGTTTTCTTGGCATTGAACTCCACCAGATTATCGGAGCCCCATTTAGAAATGAGGTCCAACATCCGATCGAGCTCAATGACAAGATTTGCTCGCTTCATTTCGGTGTCTACCCGCCCAGCCGTTGGGTGCCCGTTATATCCCCCATGCACTGTGCTATCATCTGCATAGCAATGAATGTTTCCAAGAGGAAGCATGTCATTGATATGCAGAAGGAACAGCGTGGGGGATAGAACGGAGCCTTGAGGAACACCAGCGTTCACTGACATCAACCGCGAAGCGCATCCATCCGAAAGGACACGGATTCTACGCTCATGCAGGAAGCTGGCAATCCAGGTACAGAACTGAGCGGGCAAACCGTATGCCGGGAGCTTGGAGAGAAGAGCTTTGTGCCAGACCCGATCAAAAGCCTTGGCTATGTCAAGGCTAACTGCCAGTGACTCGCCACGCTTGTCAATAGCCTCACCCCAGAGATGTGTGACGTACGCTAGAAGATCACCCGTTGACCGTTTTGGCCGAAACCCATATTGACGATCGTGAATTAGGGAGTGATCTTCTAGGTATCGAATAAGCTGTTTGTTCAATATTCGTTCTAGGATCTTACACAACACTGAAGTTACGGCTATAGGGCGGTAATTAGTCGGATCTGACCGATCTCCTTTTTTAGGGATCGGTTGCACATTAGCTTCTCTCCAAGATTCCGGCACACAACCCGAAGAGAGCGAGAGACGGTACAGACGCGTTAACACAGGGGACAACTCCGCTGCACACATTTTCAGGACTATTGCTGGAATGCCATCAGGACCGTTAGCTTTCCGGACATCGATTGACTGCATTTCCGCACGGACATCACACTGCCTGATTTTAATATCAGACATTGTGTGGCCACAGTGAGGAATTGAGGGTGGCTGTGCATCACAGTCATCGATCCGGGAGTTAGCCGCAAAGAGTTTGGCCAGGAGATCGACCTTTTCCTGCGGCTTGTGAGCTAAAGTTCCGTCAAGACATCTCAGTGGTGGCAGCGAGGGTTGGCAGAAGTTGGATTGCACGGCTTTGGCCAGACGCCAGTAGCTACGGCTGCCCGTAGGATGCGTCAGGAGTTCTTGGCCTACTCGTGCAACGCGCTGGGCATCCGCTCTAATGTAGGCCCTCTTACACGACTTGGTGGCATTATTATAGGCTGCTTTTAGCGAGCGAGTTTCGGGAGCCCCATGAGCTTTACCTCTGATCCAAGCGCGGTATGCCGTCTGTTTGCTCTCAACAGCGCTGGCACACTCGCGATTGAACCAGCGGTTGCGTCTGCCTTTGCTGATGACATAGGAGTGTGGAATATAGTATTCCATTCCTAATACTATCTCTTCAGCAACGGCAGTGGCGCTAGCGGTCGGGTCCTTCCTACTAAAGCAGCGCTGCCTCCAAGGGACGGATGCAAAATACTCCCGCATCCCGTCCCAGTCTGCCGACGCGTAGTGCCAAATCTGGCGTTTCGAAACCGCTGTTGGCGGGCGCGATGCCAAGGGCACTGTGCTGGATATCAAGCAGTGATCCGAGGAACCTAAAGGAGCTCGAATCTCCACCCGGTATCCAGCTGGGCGACTCGTCAGCAGAAGGTCGAGTAAGGAGGGCGCATGGCCAACTATGTCTGGGATCCTGGTGGGCTGGTTCACCAGTTGCGTCAGGTCATGCGTGAGAGCGAATGCGTGGGCAGTTCTACCAGCATGGTCTGTTTTGGAGGAACCTAACCACAACTCATGGTGGGCGTTGAAGTCCCCCAAAAACACCAGTTCCGCCGATCCGCCGATGGAAACCGCTCCTGCGCATCATCTGCTACCCGACTAAGATGTTCAATTAGTCGAGTTGTCTCCATGTCGCCGTTATGGGATCGGTAGACGCAGACGTAGACACGGCAATGAGAGCCTAAGTCGACGTGTACCACTAGGAGGGAGAAAGAGGGGTCCTCCAGACAGCGCAGACGGCGACAGCAAACATCCGCCCGAACGAATAAGCAAACTCCGGCTTTGGCTTTGAAGGATTCTTCAAGCACAAAGCCGGGATAGTTCAGGTAGGTGGTGTCAGCTGGGCGGATTATTTGCGTCTCCGTCAGGAACAACATTGCTGGCCGTGCCGTCTCAAGATGGTGGTGGACGGCATTGAGGTTTGCATGGAGTCCGCGGATGTTAGCGAACTCCACCTCAAACGGTAAGGTTGTGGTGGGGGTGTGCACCGCTGTAGAACCAGTTTTGTTGTTAGGCGCTGTCATTTTAGGAGTGGAAAGAGAGAGGCGTGAAACGAAAAAATTATGCCGCGATGCGAATGGTCAAAGTGTGGTGGCCTGTTTCCCCAGGAATTTGCCCACAGACGAGTATTATTAACCTGCCGAACGGAAGGGCCCCCGAACCCCCCCGGGAATGGCCGCCGGGACCCCACCTTCCGGTCACCAACCGGCACGACGGACCACCCCGAGATTATGCGTGGCATGGTGAGGCAGCCTCGCGAGCTGGTTAGGCTCGCTTGGGCCCCTGTACTGTGCCACGGGCGGCCAGCGGGACAACCGTTTCTACGGGTCTCCCTGGTCGGCAGGTTAACGAAGTCCTCCTGGCACTGGTTTGACGGAAGCCTCCACAGACCAAATACATCGCAGCATCATCCTCTCGAGCTCTGGTTATACGCTGGCTGATCCCGAAACGCGACCGACAAGCAGTCACTTGACGGGTTTTACACCATGCGTACGGTGGTCACCAACCAGACGGGTCAAGCCCTACCACCAGTGGAGCAGATCATCGCTCGAAAGAGTCCGTTAGTCGCTTCTTACGACACCCACCGGACGGAGAGGGGCGGCGATTGGTATTCTTTCTCCGTCACCGCACGGATAAGTGTGGACATTATACACCTAAAACTGTAAGTTGGGACTTATTTATTTTAACGACCACTGACACCACTAAACTTGAAAGGTTCTTTGCTGCAGAAATGCCTCTATCCAGTTAAGAAGTTTGCCTCGTATTCCGACATGAGACAGTTTATGCAATAGCCATTTTATAGGAACTATGTCAAACGCCTTCTCGTAATCGAGATAGATGACGTCTGTAGGTTGTCTAGTATTAAATTGATCGACCCACAATGATAAACATGACAGCAGGTTAGTCACCGTTGAGCGGCGTGGATAAAAACCGCGTTGGTGCTCAGGAATAACTCGATTTTCGGCTAGAAAGTCTCTGATAAATTTTATTATGATCTTCTCTATTAACTTGCAGACCACACTAGTTAGGCTTATGGGTCTGTAATTGGCGGGATCAAGCTTGTTTCCTTTTTTTAATATTGGGGTGACTATGGCATTTTTCCAACTATCTGGTGGAATACCAGTGTCATAGGAGGTTTGCATAATAAGTGCTAGACTTTCGACAAGGTTACATCTCTGCAAAACAGCCACCGGAATACCATCAGGACCGGATGAAGAGTCTGTGTTCATCTCTTTCAGCGCGTTCTTAATTATGTCGTATGTAAATATGCTGTCTGCTACAGAATCCTCAACCAGTATATTTGGATTTAAGTCAGGCAGTGGATCCAATGGTTCTTTTTGGAAAACACTCGAGAGCTGTTCCGCGAATAGTTTGGCCATTTCTTGTGATCCAGTAACAGTTAGGCCTTGCTTATTACGTAGGGCAGTTGGTATGCTAACTTTTGATGATACTTGTTTACTTAAATAAGAGTAGATTTTTTTTGGTCCAGCTTTCAGAAGATCACTCTCATAAGCAATGCGAGCTGCTTTGTTTTTATTTGCCAGCATATTGTTTACCTTTCTGTAATCATGGTATGTCTCATCTAGTCCGGTCAAAATATATCGTTTCCACAGGGTTTTTGGTTGATAAGGATTTTTGTATCTTTTGATATCCAAGGCTTGTCTGGAGCTCCACGTCGAACTTTAATTTTTGGCGTACACTGGTTAATTGCTTTCTTGATAGTGTCGTTGAAATGTCTATATTGGGACTTGGGGCAATGCAGGTCCCGTAATGTTTCCAAATTATGCAATAACATGTTAATTTTATCATATTCAGTTTTTTTGTGGTTTAACCGAATTTGTGTTTTGGCAGCTTGTTCAGTTGTTGGAAATTGCATTGAAACAATCATGCAGGAGTGGTCGCTCTGACCAATAGGAGTTTGGTGTTCTATATCTGCAATGAATGTTTCATCGTTTGTCATAATCAGGGCCAGCAAAGATGGTTTATTCCCTACTAAAAAGTTGGTTTCTAATGGAGTTATATATACATTGTCATCATTCAACCACTTTACTCCACCGTAATTAAAATCGCCAAATATAGCTACTACATTAGATTCTGAAGCATTTTGAAGTTCCTCCAATAATAAGTTATCTTGTTCCAAGGTAGATTCATGTCCCCTATACAATCCACATATTAGAAATTTATTTTTAGCAACATTTACTTCTAGCCATAGGCGTTCTGTCTCTTTATGTTTGTCACAATAATTGTTGTAAGGTTTTATTAAAACGCCGTGGACCACACGGGAAGCATATATTGCCACACCACCACTTCGTTTAGTAATGCGGTCATCACGGTACAGGTCATTCCAGGTATATTTATCATAGTATTGGGTAAAGGTTTAAGCCATGTTTCAGTAATTATCAGGGTAGGGTTTATGGAGTTAACTCTTGCAATAAATAGATCCAGTTTTGAATTTATAGATTGTATGTTTGTGTAGAATATGGTTATCGTATTCAGTGCCGAGGATAGTTTGTCCTGTGATACTGGGTTGAGTGATCGAGTTAATAGTTTTTTGGGAAGCTAAATACGGGTCTGGCTTTAATTATCTTCGGATGTCCTTGAACGTATTTGATTGTTAGATCATTTTCCCCACTAGCCGTTCGCTGCTCGAGCTCCTCCCGTAAGTGTTTTAAATACTCGCGTTGCAATGGGGTGAGGTCCGCCGTGATGGATGACGGTTTCGATAGTTTCCCTTTGCTGCGTAAAACATTGCTGCACTTTTGTTCTTTAGAATGATTTTTAGTGGGCGAGGTGCGGATTTGGCGTCCGACCTTGGTGCACCCAAACGAAACATCTTCACTCCAGATAAGTTGACATTGTTAGTTATTCCTTGTCTCAACTTAGCACACTCTCGGTTGTCGTGTTCTTTCCTGTGATCGACCTTGTCAGAAGATGACTCAGAAATATCATAGATAATGATATTACGAGCTCTATTTTCCCTTTCGGACAACTCCTGGATGGCAGCCTCAGTTGCAAGCATATTTTGGCGGACGCGTAATTGTTGCACTTCCTCCGTCAAATCATTCAGCTTTTTAGTATTAGAGGCAGCTGGGTCATAGATGATTTGCAGTTATCGCATAAAAATGTAATAACGCGTGCAACCGTTTTAAGCTCGAACACTCGTATTTCTGTGGGTGATAACCCGTGACAGTCTCCGCACAAGACACCCTTACAACAGTCACAAGTCACCGACAGCTTTTTGTCGCTTTTTAGTACATTTTGAGCACTTTTCTGTTGGAGAAGCATTCTTGGTTTTTGTTTTGGAACTCATGATTGGTGCTATAAAATCCTTAGAAACCCCAAAATGGTAGTTTCCTTTAGTGGCTGGCAACACTGGCTGTGGTTCTCTTTGGTATTGCGTTGTCAACTTGCTCTGTGGTAATGCGTATCGAACTATCGAGTACACCTCAGAACAATATGCTTTAGTTATTGCTCTGAGGGGTACACGCAAAAATTACAAAACTGTTTACTGTCAAACGTATGTTTATCCTGATGTTTTAATGCATTTAAATTGCAAATTACGCTGTAATAACACTTGCACTGAGAATATAAGTGACAAAGTCCAGAGTAATAATTAATTCAGGTGGGAAATCACTGTATTAACAACAATCACAACAAAAACTTTGAGAGCACCTAGTTCACCAACAACAACTTTGACTGATACTTAAAAGTATTTTTTTTTTTAAATACTACTTTCGTCGTATCGAATTGTAAAAACTGTACAAGAAAGGTTAACCGAGTTAATCAACATATTCCCTTTCAGTAAGTACCTAATTTCCTTATTAAATTGACACATAAAAAAGTAACACGCTCTGTGTTCATACAATTGAACTAACATGCGGCGTCTAAAAGGCGACTAACGGGCTGCACATACATCCAACAGCATGAAGCGGCGTTGAGCTCACCATCTGTCACGCCGAGCACAATTGTGCAGTTATTTGTTGTAACGTGGACTATGGCAGTGGACTGCTTTTGCGGTCCTCATTGCCTAGTCTCTGACTATTCCTTCGGGGATAAGAGTCGTGTGTGTATGAGAGCTAGTGTAGTTGTAGTTATACTCTCATTAGATACAAGCCATTTAATCTCAGCTATGACCACTCGGGACGATCGAGTTTACCCAACCAAATTCCTGAGCTCCGATTAATTGTAGCTATTATACGCTCGCGATCCTGTAAACTATACAGCCGCTCAATGATGCATTATAATTAATGATCATATGCAATTAGTGCGCTATTCGCAGTCAACAACGTTAGTAGTGCTCGTATCTAATTGGATTACACAGCCAATGGGTTCGGTTGAAACTACGTTAGATCCAACCGCACAAGTTATCTTGATTCTGAATAGATAAGCACTTGTCCTTCATCTCACCTCACCTGCGGGTTCTATCGGCTAAAAAATATGGATATGGACATGGGCTTCATTTGACATTTGAAGCCCATATTTTGTCCTTAAATGGGCATATTATGGGCTTCAAATGTCAAATGAAGCCCATGTACATATTCATATTTTTTAGCCGATAGAGTAGGATGGTGTGACGATAAGGCCGAAGGTGGAAGCGCGCTTCACCCGGAATCCTCAACCACTTTCATATCTCTGAACCTTGTTGTAATGGCGCCAGAGTCGCCAGACTTTAGATAAGACGGTAGTAGCTGGATGGTAGTACTCGTAGATGTTACCTCCCGCTGGGATTCGAACCGGGAACCTCTGAGTATAAGACCGGTAGCTTAGCTACTGGACCACAGGTGGCGGTTGAAAATTAAAATCAGGGAATTGAAACACAACTAAGATACCTACGTAATAAAATGTTTACTAGAAAAAAACAACCAGTCTCAAGAAAGCTCAAATGGAATTCGAACCCATGACCTTTGGATTGCCGGTCCACTGCTCTAACCGCTAAGCTACCGAGACCCCAGAAGACTCGTTGAATTTCTTTTAGTACCTAGGTACTTAATTGATTTACGCTGCAAACCAGCGGTATTAACTGTGAAGTCTACCCTCACAGTCGAAAAAAATACTATTGCAAGTAAGTATTTAACAATCGATAAAGAGACTTAATTGCATAAACAACGTAATATTGTTGAAATTTTTGCATTCACAATGCTCTATAGATAATAGGTAAGTACTTAGTATAAAATGTTTACTAGAAAAAAAGATTAAAGATATAAGATATCAAATAAAGATTTTTCTATTTCTATAAAAAACAACCAGTCTCAGGAAAGCTTGCAAGTAATAAGCTCGTAAGCTCGCTAGTAAACATTTTTTCCTATATCTGTACTTTATAGCATTGTCAATGCAAAAATTTCAATAATAAAGATAACTAAGATACGATTTAAAACAGAGTTGAGGCTCAGGTGAGATGATGACCCTTTTTAATGCTTTATTGATGAATTATATATTAGACCGGGCCGTGCACGGGGCGTGTCGTGTACCTGCGTGGCCCGGACGGGGCACTGATTTGAAACGTTACTTAGGTACATTTTGTATTTATATTAGACTGGGCTGTGTCCCGTCTGGGCGATCATGCACTGTATAATATGAACTGCTTCATACAAAATGTATGCAACGTCTCAAATCAGTGCCCCGTCCGGGCCACACACACGGCACGCCCCGTGCACGGCCCGGTCTAATATAATTCATCCCTTACGCATACCTACCCTTGGTGTGTGCGTAAAGCATTAAAAAAAAGGGTAGGCGACCTCGGGTTATGTGGTACACAAAATAGTAAGGTAGTTGTATCTCGTCCCTCTCCCCCACCCAGTCAGAAAAACTAGACGGGGGAAAGGGGAGGCCTTCCCACTAAAAATCCTAGTACCAACCATCCCTTCTATGCCACGGAGATGGCTCGGGACCACGACGACGGGAAGCGCCGTTGAGTTGAGGTGTGATAACCCTAGATAGCTTTTATACGTTGAGAAAGAAAACCTTAATAGCATACGGTAACTCATACAAATGCACCATTCAAATTATTTCGCCGTTCAGCATTCACGAACGTGAATATAATGGCGACGAAATTCCTCGGGATTTATTCTAACTCGCTTTTAATAGTGGTGACGTAACGGAGCTAAAGCGCGATTATCCAGGTCTCTAGTCCTGTGAAGAATCAACTTAAGTTATTACCCTAATCTTCTGTAACGGGTAGATGCGTAGAACTGTTTGGATTTTTGAAATGGTTTACATTAAACCTTTTTCTAAGGCAATAAAGTTCAATTTGGGCTTGCGGTAATGAGATTAATTTACTCGGAGTTATTGAAAAATTATTACGCGATGTTGTAAAGCGGGGTTTAGCCTCACTCAAATTGCTACGGTTAGATAAGATTAAATCTGATTGATTTGCGGCGGACAGAATAAAATGGAAATAAAGAAGGAAAACCTTTAACAAATAGCCTAATAATAATAACAATCATTATGACAGAGCGGTTTGGTTGATTACGTCTAATTCCCTGAATGTCTAAATCCGCGAATGTCTTAATCCACGAATGTCTATTTCCACGAATTCAGATTTTGCAATGTGTTATTGATGATTGCGGGAGGCCGACGTCCAGCAGTGGACTGATATTGGATGCGATGATGATGATGATAATAGTAATACCTAACGATTATTTCACCACACACTGACACACACAGATAGGTAGGAATAAAATATGGACAGGATTCTTCTTCTCCTTCTACACACGATACTCTTAATAGGTCAATTATCATAAGACCGCCAGCGGTCGCGAAACAATTGATTTTCAATTGTGTCTGGTTTAACGGTGCTCAAGGGGTTAAGAGAATTGTTGCTTGAACTTGTGTAGATCATTTTGAACATGTTATTTTGCGTAGCTATTTCTGCTGCCGACTGTACTCGTATGTTACGTATGAATAAAATAACTAAATACTGTGTCTTTGCGACTAGACATTCAAGGAATGGACGTATGGCGACTTGACATTCGGGGAAATAGACTTGCGGCTACTAGACATTCAGGGAATACACGTATGGTGACTTGACATCTGGAGAATGAATGTATGGCGACTAGACATTCGGGGAATTACCTATGTGTGGTCAACTACCGACCCATCTCTTCTCTTGGGTGTCGTAAATTTAAAACTTCGTGGGTTATAGTTATTTATTTATAAGCAAAATTAATAATAAGCACTTACATTACTTAAAATTTTAATTAAATATTTATATATTTCCGTATTTTGTTTCTAGTTTCACTCGTTACACTTTAGCATAAGTTATATCACAATATTTTATTAAAAGGAGACTAAAGGGCCAAAGACTGCGCATACATCCAACAGCATAGAGCGGCGATAGGGTCACCACCTGTCACGTTGAGCACATGTGCAGTTGACATTTGATGAAACGTGGACTATGGCAGTGGGTTGCTTTTTCGGTCCTCATTGCCTGGTCTCTGGGGGGTTACTCTTGAACGCAATCTCAATCTTAATACAATTCCAATGCGTTTAATAGGTATGTATCAATATTGGGATAAGTAAAGATAATTCCGGAACGCCACCTCGATAAAAAATTTGTTCAATCAATTTCCACGCAATTTAATTCCAATGTGGCGCTATTGTCGCTTACAAAAGTGCCATTTGACATTTTTTAGATTTGTGATTGGAAATTGATTAATGCAATCGTTTCAAGTGTAAGCCTACTGATGCTGGGATAATAGTCGTTTATATTATGTGTGCATTATAATCGCCCTTGTGAGTCCACTGCTGGCCATAAGCCTCTCCCAATGCATGCCACTATGTAAGTTGTTTACACATTATGTAAGATGCCAGCTAGGTACCTTGCCAATATAATTATATTAATACTACTAATACTAGCGACCGCTCGCGGTTTCACCCGCGTGGTTCCCGTTCCCGTGGGAATATCGGGATAAAAAGTATCCTATGTGTTAATCCAGGTTATAAACTATCTGTATGCCGAATTTCATCCAAATCCATTCAGCAGTTTTTACGTAGAAGAGTAACAGACATCCATCCATACTTACAAACTTTCGCGTTTATAATATTAGTAGGATTATTCTGCCTTATTTATTAGCTATATTAACTAAATATTTGCATTGCAAACGGGAAACGACCTGTTTTCTTAAGTTTCCAACACATTGAAATAAAAGTACCATCCCGCGTTTAGTGTATTTTTTTCTGTGTTGGTATTTAGTGGTCGTGGACCTTGCAAATGGTTCGAAATATCAGGATAAAATAATAAGTAAAATAAACAGCAATAACAGCCGTTTTATGAGTTTTATTTAAAAATAGGCACGTATACAGAAGCTAAAAGGAATAATATGTTAAAACACTTTTAAAATGCATAATTTCATTTGGCCACTTCAATTTTATAAAATAAATCAACTTAATTTTAAAAACTACTAATCAACTTAAATTTAAGTAAAAAACTATTTAATTTCAATTTCTTACCAATATATACTTAGTTAAATACAAAATTGGGAAAGTGCATAACTACACATTTTTTTAAAATCATTTATAATTAAGTACTTATGTTTCAATTAAATTTAAATTAATTAGTGTATATTTACATAGGTAAGTACTTTGAAAAATTCTAAAACTAGGTATTTACTACAAACGCTTAGCAATGTAATTCTATTGAAATTGTTATTATTAGCATTCTAAACGCAGACATTGGTGTAAATTTAAAACTTCGTGGCTTATAGTTATTTATTTATAAGCAAAATTATTAATAAGCACTTACATTCATACTTAAAATTTTAATTAAAAAAATCTCTATTTCCATACTTTTGTTTCTAGTTTCACTCGTTACACTTTAGCATAAGTTATTTATCACAATAATTTATTAACACATCATCCGTTAATAATTAATCTCTCCAATAGTTTAAAGTAAACATATTTAATTAATATAACAATGATTTTTACACGCAATATTAGGCATAGTTCTTAATCACACGCTTTCTATAAAATATTCCTTACTTATTATAAATTTATCATTATGTTAAGTAATCATTTACATTCATAATTATTAGTACCTTTACATTAAAACGAAAAAATAAATAAAAATAAGGTTATTCCTAATAATAATACTATAATCAACATTTTATTTAGACCTTTAAAGATGCTAAGAAACGATATTTCATAAGTTCATGCTTATTCGAAATCATATTGTTATCTTTTTTAAATAATAGCTTAAATCACTTGCATATGTGAGTAAAAAAATAAAGACTCATCTACACTGGGTGCGGGTGCGGGCAGCTAATAAAGTAAGAGTACTTACTACCAAAAAAATCTCTAGCTCTGTAAAGAACAGTGGAATTGGTAGTGAAACCGCCTGGATTGCGAAAAGACATAACTTAATAGTATCAATAATACAAAACAATATGTCAATATTTCTATGGAAGTACGTAGGTATGCCTGTATGCGTCTTAGTTTTTCCGCACCCGCTTCCAGCGGAGACGCAACTTTACAAATAAGTTAACAAAACATAAAAGCAATCAAAGCAGCACTTGCCTATTGAAAAGCCCTTTAACCTTTCAACACGCACAGCATGTTGAAATTTTTATTGGATATCAACCTGTAGACTAAATAAATAGAATAGTGAACCAAATTCGCACATAGCACTATTCAATTTCATAACAGAGAACAAGTAAACATTCTTAAACGCTACTTAAATGTTACTTATTAACCAATTAACTTCTAAAATCAAGTGAAGATATTAATCCAATACTTACGTTGCATCAGCGTTAAACGAAACGCACCTCTATGACGCAGCCTTCAACACACTTGCCGTTAAAATAATCTGGAATGCTTGTTCAGAAAACCACATTCAAATAACACATTCTAACCCTTTGAGACCGCCTTTGCTCACACTAGTTTTAAGATTGTTTCATGAGCAAATGTTTCTTGTGTATGTGCAATAAAGTGTTTATCTATTTATCTATCTAACCCAGCGGTTATCTGATTCGATAAGACCGATTACCCACTGAGATTTTTGAAGCGATGCGAACGCGAACGAATTGAGACATTAGCTATTGTAAAGGTTAGCGACTATAACTCCACTTAATCGTGAGCGTGACTAAATCGCTGTAGACGCGCTGTAAAAATTCGCAGTGTGCCAGGGGCCTAATACAAAAACCATTAAGTGCCATACCAAATACCAAAGTCAAAGTCGAAGTCAAGTAAAGCGTTTATACTGTCCTATAGAAGATAAAGGCCCCCATAATTAAAATCTTTGCTACAATTTATGGATATTGGCTGAATTGGCTTAGTCACCACTATTGCCAAATGCGGGTTGCTGATCATAAAAACCCGGGCTGGCTCATTCGCAGAATGTCTATTTCGCAAAATGTCTACCGTTCACAAAAAGTCTCTTTCTCATAATGTCTCTTTCGCAGAATGTCGCTTTCGCAGAATGCCTCCGCTTTCGCACAATGTCTCTTTTGCAGAATGCCTCTTTCGTAAAATGTCGCGATATTAACTTAGAATAAAATGTTAATTTTTAAAGAAAAATAATATAAAAATTAAACTTATGCCAATACATTAATGTAAACAAACCATAATTATGTCTTTATCATTTTAAATTGAAGTTAGAAAGTAAACAAAACATACATTTTTGGTTTGTTCCTTATTATTAAGAATTAAAGAAAATATATTTATATTCCTAAGAAAATAATAGTAACACATACAATAAAGTAAGTTTTTCAAAGTACCCTCACATATTTTTATAAGTATTGCCATCACTTTGGCAATAACTTATTTTTATTAGTACCAGAAAAAATGAATACCTAATACTTAATTAGTAGATAATTATACAATAATTTAATAATTCCGTTTCAGTAATGAAGACATTAATGGTTTGTTTTCATTATAACTTCAATACATGATTTTCAAAATGATTAAGACATAAGTAATTTACATTATTATAACGTTAATAAATGATTTTTCTTCAAAAATCGAAATTTAATTCTAAGTTAGTCTCGCGACATTTTTCGAAAGAGGCATTCTGCGAAATCGACATTCTGTGAAAGAGACATTATGAGAAAGAGACGTTTTGCGAACGGTAGACATTTGGCGAAATAGACATTCTGCGAATGAGCACCCAGGCTATGCATCGAAAAATCCGAAACACACATTACCTGACCTGGGAATTGAACCATTGAACCGTGAATATCGGCGTCAAAGTGTTAGACCGCTTCTACCAAAATGACACTATTGCATGCATTGTGGAATTGATTTCAACTTTTTACTGTACTGGTTTTAGATTTTTATTGTTAGTCAAAATGATTCTCCCATTTGCGTTTGATAGTTTTAAATTAATTATCCTTTTTGCTGTTCTTAACAAGCGTTTTTTAGTATTTTATGTAAAAACTTTGTAATTGAGTAAGTACTTTGATAAGTGTTTTATGTTCATCTATGTATTTCGTTAGTATTGTTTACCAAATAAAAAAAATAAAAATTATTATCACTCGACTACCGAGTTGTCACTAAAAAAAACTAAGTAATTAAGTAAAGGATACGGTAACATCTCTCAGCGTGGGCTCGTATAGAGAACCGAGCGACGGCACAGCCCGGCGTCGTGAGCTGGAGTGACAGAACCTGCCCGCATTGCGACACCTTCTCACACAGCAGGGGGAATGTCGTGGACGGTGGCAACTGAAAACACAACACTTTATAAAATACGAATCATCATCAGCTGAAGGACGTTTGAGGATTAGTTTTGGGGATTAGATAAGTCACTAAGTCAGACATAAGTAGGTTTACCCTTGAGACCCTACACGTAGCACCTGGGTGTCACTCATAAAAAAAAGTTTACTGTTGGACATAGGACTCCCTCCATGAAGGATCTCCACGACCAGAACCGGTCTACTTTTATTTTTTTAATATTTTTAATTGAACCTAATTGTAAATTAAAATGAGCATTTGATATTTAAATTCGACTTCTACATTTAAGATCACGAGATAGCCTACGCTTAGGTTGCTAGGGACATCGTTAAGACAGCTATCAATGTTTCCCTTAATTTTAAAGTAACACCGCTTTATGCTAGTTCTGGAAACACTGGCACATAACTCTATTAAATAAAACAAATCAGGCCCGGTTTCAATTAGGTCGGATCTGACCGAGATTCGGAAGTTCTAGTGGCTTAATAATTTGTATGGAAACCGGGCCAAGTGTTGCCATCTGTCCGATCGGATCGGAGTCGGATCCGACCTAATGGAAACCGGGCCTCAGATTTATACTTACATTACTAAATTGCAACGTTAAGGATTCTGGTAATGGCATCTGGGTGTTAGGTCTTGGTGTTGGCATATGGCCTATGCCAGGTCTTAACTGTGTATTAGCCAGCGGAGGAACATTCGGTCCCGGACGAAAAGGACTTGGCTGGCCAATCATAGGTCTAGAGTTCATATTTGGCGGCCTAAAAGACATGTTCACGGGTGGAAAACCAGAATTCATTACACCAGGAGCTCTGTTCATAACCCCGGGGATAGTCGGCCCCATATTGGGTAGCCTAGAAGTGCGTATGGTTATCCCTGGAGGGCCAGCAGAACTCATATTAATTCCAGGAGTTGACGTTCCCCCATTTATTCCAGGTGGAGCAATAGCGCCCATATTCATTCCTGAAGGGGTAGGACTTAAGTTTAAGCCTGGTGGAGCAGGCAAACTTATTTTCGGACCTAATGGTCCAGAACTACCTCTATCAAATCCAGGCGGCCCAGGCAAACGTATATTTAAGCTTGGGGAAGTAGGACTTCTATCGAATCCGGGTGGACAAGAAACCCGTGTTAAAATCGGTTTAGTGCCTGGAAGAGAAGAAGAACTTATATTTGAACCCAATGGTCTTGAAGAACCTACGGTTGGGTCCAATGGCCGTGCAGTGCCTACAGGAGATATAGGGCTAGATGTAGAACCAAAAGAAGGCAAGGGTCGTAAAGCAGAACTCTCAAAAGAAGATTGAAAACCAATGAAAGCATCTGGACGAGTTATAGCAACTCCTCCAATTAGAGATTTCTCAGTCGATTCGAACGTTAGTGACAGATTTCTCTCACGTGGATCATCACTATTACTGTCACTGCCCTGACTGGCGACGTTCGAGAGTGGAGACTCGTCTGAACAATTTTTAGACTTTTTACTAGGAGATGGTGTTTCTACATAATCAAGCTCTTCTACACTCTTTACTATTACAGATTCAGACAAATTTCGTTTTCTGTTTAGATCCTCACGACTTGCTTCTTTCGTATCTTCGTCTAATAGTTTTATATCGGACGCTTTTGAAATGTTGTCCTTTTTAAAAGAGTCTCTGGTCAAATTCCAGTCATCGGATCGAGCAAATAGTGTTTTATCTACCATTGTTTCCTTTTGCTTCATAAATTTTTTGTAGTGTTTAACAATGTCTCGTAAAGGTAGTCCCTTCGTGCCTAACCCTGGCCCGACTTTCTTAAGACCTTTCGGTAGTATAATCGTTTCGGGTGGACAACGAACCATTGTTACGTTTAGTTTTTGTCCATAAAACGTTTGGCCATTTAACATTGATACCGCCTGAAACAAAGGCAATTTAAATAATTATTCTTGTTTTCAGTGGCATTAACATGCATGCATCGACGCCGCTTATTTAAATAACATGTATGCTTGATCGGAATCTCTCGTCAAAGTCGTGAATGAACTGCTCTGCATAAAGTGATTGACACACATTGTTTTAAAAATATATTAAAACAGGGCTTCCCAAACTTATTTTTACTGTGACGCCCTTGGATTGGGAGTTTACGATTGATTACATTGCGACGCCTCATGGCGTCGCGCGCGACGCATTGTTTGGGTAACCCAGGATTAAAGCTTATGTAAAATATTGGATAATACCATTACAATGTTAACTAACCTGTACAGCTTCTAAGGGATGATTGTACATGACCTTTGCGTATCTCTCGCGGATCGTTACCAAGGCGCATATTACAACGTGACCAGCTAATTCTAGGACCTCCTTTAGCTCAGACTTATCACACCTAAACTGTTGCAACATACATTAAAGCAGCACAGAGGATTATAAGAAATAATTTTCTAACCTGAAATTCTTACCAATCTTCCAAGTGATGCAAGAATTTACTCATGAGATTTTTAATATTTTTATTTGATTAAACTGATTAGACCATCAAACAAAGATATTAAAGACTGCCAATAATATTAATGAGACAATAAGTACCTATCTACCTATGTTTAAATGATGACCTCCGTGGTTGAGTGGTTAGCGCGCCGGGTCTGGCGTCGCGTCATCTCTGAGGTCCTGGGTTCAATTCCCGGTCGGGTCAATTTAGAGAAAACTGTTTTTCTGAGTTGATTTCTGGTCTGGGTTTTATTTATGTTTATGTATATTTATCTGTTATCTAGTTTAACCATATTAACGAGTTCCAATAGAAGCTTATCTTGGGCTAGATAATTGGTGTGGCCATAAACAAATTTTATTAATTTATTTATATATATTTATTAAAAGAGAAGCATTATATTCAAAGTGTAAAATTTTACTCTCACCATACTTAGTACAAGAAATTTCCTTTATAAAAATAAAGTAAAATGCAAGCACATAAATCTGAAAATCTTGTAATTGTTTATTACTATATAAGGATATTACATACATACTTACATTAGTAATGTGAACCCATTTATCAAGAGGAGGTGTGATGCCAAGTGATTTTAGGAATTGATGATTTAAGCCGTAAAGGGTTCCCAATGACGGTCCTAGTTCACCTTCTGACGGCCAAGGAGTTTTAACCCTATTGCACACATATTTATAAGCATGGAAGAAAATTAAGAAAAGTGTGTTGATAAAAAAAATGTAAGTGTGTGCCTACTTACAAGAAAATATTTACTTTTTTGGATTTAACTATATTATATTATAAATTGCAATGTGTAATATACTGATTTGCAGCACAGGGTGATTTGAATTTGCAATAAGTACTTATTACTTTTTTTTATATCATTTCAATTATATTACTAACTCTTATAGTTGTTAAGACTTTTGATTATAAATACTAAGCTAATATGAACCTTGTAAAGTTGTTTGAAATAAAAACTTTTTATTTTGTTATTTTATTATACTTGGATCCCTATGATTCAGGTTTTCTCAGTGTGATGCCTATAATATTGCATCCTGTACTGTTACAACATGACCCTACTTAATTTTACTTTGTGCTTACTTATAACTTGGTGCCTTGTTTAAATAAATAATTTGTATTTGTGTGTCAGAATCATAGCAAATGGAAACCATGGTATCTGCTTACCCTCCAGCTACCCTATCGGCTAAAAAATATGAATATGGACATGGGCTTCATTTGACATTTTAAGCCCATAATATGCCCATATAAGGACAAAATATGGGCATATCCATATTTTTTAGTCGATAGACCCACTGGTGAGAAGTATGTATAAATGTAATTGTATTTTATGAGCATTAGCATTTTAATTGGACCAATCAACACATATCGCCTCTTCAGATCAAAGTGTACAATATCTAAATATACTAACTTTACAGGAGAGCGTTTTGAAAGTTCAATAGTTAATAAAAACTTATTTACAAAGTTCAGTAGTTGCATCTTTTGTTTTACTATAATTGAATCCTTTATCTTCACAAATAGCTTTTTATTGGTTAGTATTTCAAAAGAGAAGGTATAAAATAATTAGTTTTAAAACAACTTGTTTTGACTTTAGCAACTTTTTTAGAAAATACCTGCTCAAAATTAAAACAATTTTGATATTGCATAGTTTTGTATAAAAATACATACTAACATTAGGGTATTACTTTGACAAATACCATACAAAATTTGATTTAATATAGTATTTCAGAGAATCAAGACTTAAGTACCTTTAAAGTTTTAATTTCGATTTTGTACACTTTTCAAGTGAAAAAGCTTGTGAATTGCGCCGATACCTGAGCAATACTAAAGAATCTGAAGATTGTACTGTTTTGACCCAAACGAAAGAGATGCAAAATCCCACCAATTAAAAACTATCCAATCCAGGCGCTTCCAGCGGAGACTTGTGAAACTATCGCTTTTGTCACTATTCCAAAGAAAATATAGGTGATTCTGAGGATTTTTGTATACTTAGTTAAGTTATGGAAAATTTTCGAAATTGTATACTTTTGATCCGAAGAGTTTAAAGATTATGTTCATTGTTGAAGCTTAGCATAGACAATGCAAGTGTAAGTACATACACCAGCATGTCAAACTATCCAAAACTGTAAAATTTAACTAATTAGTGATCCTGCACAAATGTTAATATTCATAGTTAAGTACAGTCAAGAGCAAAAATATGTAAACAATTGTACCTAACTCTTAATACAATGGAATAAGAGTCAAAATGTTTACATATTATTGGTACTCATGACTGTACATTCACAGCAGTATATGACGAATTATGTAGTTTCAGATGCGGCTAGTTCGCATTAAGCGAGTCTTGGCAGAAGTACACACGGCGTCAGATCAACCTACTCCATAGAATAATAATTATTATTCTGACGCCTACCCTAAACTGTCAAATTTCTCCAATGAATATTGGTCCTTAGATCTACACAATAAAGTTCAAAATTGATTGTAGAAATTTGAGTTTTGGATAGGTTGATCTGACGCCGTGTGTAGATTGCTTCGCCACTTTGATTATCTAAAATTAATTTTATAATAATCAAACTACCGAAGCTATGTACTAGTACTAGACTTAATTACTAGCACAGGTGCGAATTAGGCTTTAGAGTGAGTGAGATTCTAGAGTAGAGTGAGCTGGTGAAGAGGCCGATTGGTGGCAATTTAAGGACAATCATTAAAACTTGATGCAAAATGTAAAACTTAATGCACAGAAGACTTGTCCACCTGCAGCCTTTGACAATGTTTCAAAGAGCCAGAGCAGAGTGTTAATACACCTTCGCATATTTGAACTCACCCAGTTACAACAATATCTGTTGTATCCGATGATGAATCACTGTCATTTTCAAACTTATCTGTAACAAAACAATATTTATATATAAAATAGTACCCAAGTACTGGGATTTTTAAGCTAGAGTTAAGTAAAACTTGATTGATTGATTAAGATTTGATTTGATGTTTGTATTAGTAAATATTAAACAAAGGTATCAGTCATAGTGACCACTATATTTTCATTTTTGTTTGCCCTGCACTGGGACACTATAGGACACTATCAAAGTAGAAATGTATATCCTTTCCTTACTTACCATACTTTCTTTTCTTTGCACTGTTGTCACTTGACTCGGAACTTTTGCTTATGCATGCAATTTCGGATTTCTCAGTTGAATGAGAAACATCGAAGCTCTCTTTGGAAGAGAGTAATGGAGAACAGCTCAATGGCATAAAAACCGACGCATTTTCGTCATTTTTACTCATTCTGGTAATGTAAGGATGCAAGTTTCCAAGTTGAATTGAAAACCTAAAAGAACAAAACCGACTTTTACACTTTTTTCCTATTTAATTTACTTTAAATACCTACGTATTAAATAAACAAAAATACCCGGCAGAAAAAATTTAACACGAACAAGTGCTGTTTTGTTTGATGACATAAAACATGTCAAATTGACACATTAAGCTTTTTTTTAATATTTGTTTCGTGAAGGAACAGGCTAAGATCAGAGACCATACTGCCTAGTCATTAGTATTTTTATTTCTTTTTTTTTCCTTGATGATAATGAGTGGTGATTAATATGATGAATGATAAATGATGTTCCCGAAACCCCTTGAGCCTTCAGTAAAGATGTGGGACTTTACTGAGGTCTCACACGGACTACTTGAGAGAATTTGAAAAGTGATGTCGCACTGATTTGTAATATTTGCCAACACTCATGCACGTTCACAAACACTTAACGGTTAATAATCCACTATTATTTAACATTAATGTTCGAAAAACACGAATTATAGAAAATTAAACAAAACTGCAGACATGACGCTTCACTTTCCCGCCAAGAAGTCTGACATTTGACAAACGCTACACGACAACGCAAAAGTCAAACAGCGTTCCGAAATATGTCTGTGTTCTGAGCCACAGTTCTGAGCGCATTCTGAGCGTTCCTAACATTAACATTCTTAGGTAAGTTCTTTTTTTTATATACTTAGCCCGGCAAATGACCCCACTCCACCCGATGTTAAGTGGAAATGAAGTCCAGGCGCGAGGACAACTGGCGTAAGAGACGTAGCATCAGTCACCCTCACTCTGCCGGCCCACAAAGTGCTTCTTCACGCCTCGTTTGAAGGACCCTAGTAGTTCCACGCACAGACGTAATATAAACGTCTGTGGTTCCACGTAAGTTTGGATTCTTTTAGTTCTACCAGTTTAAGCATTAATACACTGTTCTTCTATCACATTATGTTGATACCTACCTCAGAACAATAACGTTGAGACTCTCAATGCATGCTCAAAATGGAAGCACATCTAGTTAAGTTAGGTAGGTACTTAATTTTTGATATAATATTTTAAGTAGAATTATTATGAATATTTTTCATGTATCTTGGGCTGCCAAAGCATGCCAAAGAGAGTTTGGCGGAGTTATTACTTGGCTTTCTAAGCGCATTCAAAACTTTTTTGACCCGTAATACGTCAGATCAACCTACCCAAAACTGTCAAATTTCAACAATCAATTTTGAGCTTTATTGTTTAATGTTAAGGATCAATATTCAATGGAGAAATTTGACACTTTAGGGTACGTTGATCTGACGCCGTGTGTACATTCACAGCAGTACCTATACGACGAATGGGGGATTTTCCGAGATCACAAAAAAAAAGAAATTGGTTCGTAAATGACTTCATAGATGGCGCTTAGCATAAAGTCAAAGTCAAATTTCAATTATTTATTCAATGTAAACCTTTACAGGCACTTAATGACGTCAATACTAATAATAATAAAAAAACAGTTAACTAACTTATGGTTAAGACTTAATAACTAATCTAACGAGCTATTATAGTCATAGATTAGTATGGCGCTTAGAAAAGGCGAGTCTATGAAGAACACGTGTATGGCTACGTAATATGTATTCCATTCCAAAATAGAAATAGGTCCTGGGGATCCTGAATAAAAATTTGTAAGTACTATTTTTTTATTTTTTTAATAGACAAGCAAAAGTGTAGAATTTATAACAGCCCTTAGGCAGGAACGGGTCGGCTTTCATAAAACGTCATCTATCGAGTATTTTTGAACTAATTTTTATTTTTTTATTTCGGCTGTCAGAAAATCGCCCATTACGGGCCAATACAATAAAGTTTCAGATGCGCCTAGTTCGCATTAAGTGAGTCGTAGTAGAAGTACATTGCTTCGCTAGTTTGATTATTTTTAAACGAATTTTATAATAATCAAACTATCGAAGCTATGTACTACTTACTACGTAGTACTATTAGATAATCTGCTAAGTACTCGACTAAATCACTGGCACAGGTGCGAATCAGGCTTTAGAGAGTGAGATCCTAGAGTGGCGTGACGTGAGGGTCAAGAGGCGGGTTGGTTTGATGGCAATTTAAGGACAATGGTTAAATTAATCAAACTTGATACGAAATGCGTAAAACGTGATGCACTGAAGACTTGACCACCTGCAGCCAATCAGTATCATTACTTGTACTGATAAGTATTCTGTTCTGTATCATTCATTAGAAGGTACCTACGAGTACGCAATGTGTAAGATTGATAGCGCAGCGGCTAAGGGGTTGTTTGTTGTTTGTTGGGAGTTCGGTTTGCAATCTTGCCAGTAAAGCAACGTTCGCAATGCTAGTTACTTGATGGGTGACCAAATTAAAACCTCTCGAGCCCTCTTCGTGTTTTGTGTTTAATAATATGAAAATAAATCGAGAGTCTGGGCGGGAATATGAATAGTAAAAAGTATTGCTCTTTACTTTACTACACTTTTTTTTTTGTTATAATAGACGGAGGCAAACGAGCAGGCGGGTAACCTGATGGAGAGTAATTTCCGCCGCCCATAGACACCCGCAACACCTGAGGAATCGCAGTTGCGTTGCCGGCCTTTATTTAAGGAAGGAATAAGAATTGTGAGAAGGGGGGGGGGGGGGAAGGCCTCCGGTACCCTCACTGGCCGAAAGAAACACATCAGTACCAAGGGCTATTATTTCACGCCGGATATTAGGGTGTTACTAGACCAATCGATTGATCGTCGATCGACGGCATCGATCGATGGTGCAATGGGTTAGTCGATGTCGATCGATAGGTCTGGTAGACACTATCACATCTGAAAATGGACGCCGCTGCAGAATGAGGAGGAGAAAAAGGCGGCTCCATGTCAAATCCACAATGTTTGGAACGCTGACGGGATTTAGATAATTTCTTAGCCTTACTATCACTGGATCCTCCCGCAGAAGACGCCGCTCTCAATTGAGGTATAGACTTTCGCTTTCGCTTACTAACGACCGGATTATCATTACGAATGGAGATCTCTTCTTCTGACTCGTACTGAACTTCGTCGGTAATATCAAAATTAGAATTATCAACTTCCATTGTTGTTCTTTTTTCGCTAAAATGTAGCTTGTAAAATATTTCGATATAGATCGACGACATCGATCGATGGTAAAATGGATTAGTCGACGTCGATCGATATTTTCTACCAGACCAATCGATCGATGTCGATCGACAATCGACCGGTAGAATGGATTGGGTGTTAGATCGAACTGTTTGATTAGACGCGCTGGCCGCTTAACTTTTTTATAAATTTATTTCGTGCCCATGGATACTAGTCGTAATAATAGAGTTCATGATTATGCTTAAAGTTGATGATAATGAATGATGATAATAATATGAACGTTTAAATACTAAATAATATTCCCCCCAAACACCTTGGGAAGCACTTTAGATTAAGCAACACCGAAAAAGGGGGAAAGGGGAGTTGGAGGGGGAGCCAAAGTGCGAAAATGCATAGTTTCCAAGATATTTTTATTTTGAGGTTATTTTAGGTTATTTTTACGAAAAAAAACAGATATTCTACTAAGTTACCATACCGTACCCCCTCCACCCCCCACTCCCCCCTACCCCTCCCCCCCCAAGATATTTTTCAATGAAGCTAGTTTTCTGTTGTGTAATAAAAATATAACTTCGAAATTCATGACAATCGCTACGCAAAAAAAAAACAAAAACAAAAACCGCTGCTTAAAATGTCATTTGGATAAAATAAACGATCGTTGGCTTTAAAAAACGGCCTCATCCAGATTCTTCTGCGTTTGCGTCTCCGTAATAATATCTAGTACGAGCAACATCGTACTGGCCAAGAACAACGAGTCCTTTTCTGAATACATTTCGAAAGAAACTGATGGAATTTAGCCAGGGTTAATCGATCAACGTTGACCGACCGTCGATCGATGGGTTAGACGAACGGTATCCGTCGATCGATTAAAGCTACCACACCTATCGATCAACGTCGACCGACCGTCGTCGATCGATTGGTTAGTCAAACGGTATCCGTCGATCGATTAAAGCTACCAGACCAGTCGATCAACTTCTGGTCTGGTAAAACACCCTTAGTGAGAGGGTGGTATTTACGCCGGGCGAGCCGGCCCAATGCGTGCTGCAACGCAGCGTGGCTCTACCACTCAGTCAGTGTCACTCATTTAGCACCACCCAGGGGACACGTGTAAGGTCTAAAGGGTAAACGGACGTGAGTAACTTTAACCCCCAATTATAATAACGAACTAGGTACACACCACATTAAAGTGATTATATCGATATACTAGTCACATCCTTAGTCACGCACACATGTACAGATAGAAAGCTGCACACTAACAAAAGACTAAACTAACTTTGGGGGTTAAAGTTTCTCGCGTCCGTAGGTTTACCCTTGAGACCCTACACGTGACCCCTGGGTGGTGCTAAATGAGTGACACTGACTGAGTGGTAGAGCCACGCTGCGTTGCAGCACGCATTGGGCGGGCTCGCCCGGCGTAATACCACCCTCTCACGAATATCCGGCGTGAAATAATGGCACTTGGTGCTGTTGTGTTTCGTCCGGCCAGTGAGAGTTCCGGAGGCCCCTTCCCCTCCCACCCCTCCTCACAATTCCTATTCCTTCCCCTAACCCTATTCCTTTCTTAAAGGTCGGCAACGCATCTGCGACTCCTCTGGTTTTGCGGGTGTCCATGGGCGGCGGTGATTGCTTTCCATCAGGTGACCCGCCTGCTCGTTTGCCTCCTTCTCATATTAAAAAAAAAAAAAAAAAAAAAGACGGACATGCTAAAAATCCAAAGACTCTGTCCATTGTGATATTTGGTCCGAGATACGTGTTGTTCATGGACTCGCCTTTTACTAAGCGCCATACTAATCTATGCTAAGCGCCATCTATAAAGTCATTTACGAAACAATTTCTTTTTTTTGATCTCGGAAAATCGCCCATTATAATTCACAAAATGAATTATTTCATTAAAAATGAAAAAAACACGAATTAATTTTTTGTCATTTTTGTCATGTTTGAAACACTTGACCTGACCAGCCCTTTAAGTTTCTTGCGGTTTCTAGCAGTTACCTTATATAGAAAAAAAATCATATTCTAAACCAAATCGCTTTAAGATAACTGTGAATTTCTCGTATCTACGATAATATTATTAAACAAAATTTATACCAGAATAATTGTTACTATTTTTTTTTATTCAACTACGGGTAAGCGCTTGGCCTTCATCTCACCTGATGGTAAGTGACGTTATGGCCAAAGGTGGATGGAAGCGCGCTTCACCTGGAATCCTCAACCACTGAGGAACTGGCTATCTTCTTACTTCATAAAGAATAAAGATTTTATAATGAATTTATTATCCTATTTCGATAAAAACGATAAATACAACTGCAAAATTACTACAAAATGCGAAAATGGGCATTTTACGCAAAAAGTCGAGATGTAAATGTAAGAAAAAAGTACAAATAAATCCCCAAACGTAATCAATCGAGCGGGTAACTTAAGAAAAGTAGACTTTTTTTCCTTTTTAAAACATTGTTTTTGATGGCCATGTGCACTTTATTGTTTTTCATATTTTTTAGGGATAGGGCATTAGTCAAGCTACCTCCCATAGCAGTTTGATTCACCCAATCTGGGTCACCCTGTATATGTCCCAATCCCAACTAAGGATAAATGGAAACAAGGACCGCCGTCTCCAAAGGAGAACAGCCTTATCTGGTACACCGATCGATGGATCCAAAATGGAGTCGGGTATATTTAGTGTATAAAATATTTATAAACCAGATAAATATAAGTGAATTAAGTCAGCTGAGCGCTTAAGAGGCCGGACACTGGGCACTAATAGTCTGTACAAGTACGAGTACTGATAGTCTGTACAGTATGATAATGGTTCCTAAGACCAGCATGTGTAGTCCGGGAGAGGAAAGGAGAGGGCGGGATAAGATCAAAAAGTTCTTCTGAACACTCTCCGTAGTAATTCCTATAGAAGACACTGAGAGAAGCAATGTCTCTACGCAGCTGGAGATCCTCAAGGGAGGCTGTAACCTCAGCATCTCCAATAATGCGTACCGCTCGCCTTTGCAGGCTATCAAGTGCATCGAGGAGGTATTTAGCGGGGTCGTCCCATAGATGGGAACAAATACTCCATACTCGATCGCAACTGAGTCTTGTACAGCAAACAGCGCTGCTCGGGAGTGAAAAACCGCCTCACCTTATTGAGAATACCCAACTTACGGGAGGCAGTTAAAATAGCACTCTCGCTGTAGCATTTTGGATTCAGTTCCCGGCCGATGTCCATGCCAAGAATGCTGATGTTAACCGAAATGGGTAACGGAGAGTTCTGAAGAGAGGGAGGAGTAAGGAAGGAAGTTACCTTGGACGAGAATGCACAAACCTGGGTTTTGCTAGCATTAAACTCGACCAGGTTTTTAGATCCCCACTTAGCGACACGATCGAGAGTCAGGTTCAGTTTAGCAACCAGTTCTTGCCTTTTCACCACGGTATCGGCTTGCTTTGCCGCAGGATGTCCAAAGTACCGCCCATACACCGTACTGTCATCCGCATAACAATGAATATTGCCCAAGGACAACATGTTGAATACCGAATCACACGCGGAAGTCACCATATTCCTAATATTAACGCCTTTAGCACACCGACGCCGCCAACCGCGATAGCGAAAACTTAGCGAACACGAAAATGCGGAAAACAAGCGTAATTCTAGCGGTCGTTTTCACACCTACTCGAATATCGCTTGTATAAATTTAATATTTTCTATTCATTCGAATGCAATAATAATAATTCGTCTGAGCCAGACTGATTTCTTTCCGAATCTGAAGAAGAAGAACTATTACTTCTTGTATCGACATTAAGAAAAAGCGAAGAATATTGGTTCTTGAAATTAATCAAAAAAGAAAGAAGTAATTTTTCGCCATGCTACTTCTTTTTTATAAGATTTCCTATAATCTATTTGCCCTATGAGATATATTTCTGGATAATCTCGAATTTGATTAATAATTTTCTCAGTTTCTACTTCCGCCATCTTGTTTCGCGGCGATATTCTGTCCAAAAAGACAAACCACGTCGTTTCTCTCCGAGTAGCAAAACGAAAGTGGTGGTACACCGGCGTCCGTGTGAAACAAGTATCGCGAGTATCAGCGATACTATACAAATTGAGACGCAATTATAGGTAGTCACAGACGATAGAGCGAGACGCAACATACGCGATACATTTTGATGTGTGTAGACAGATTACCGCAATTTCGCTACCGCGGTTCGCGGCGTCAGTGTGCTAAAGGCGTAAGCAGTAAAACTAATATTCACGTCCGTACACCATTTCCTTTATTTTTCTTCAAACCAAAGTGACATGACGACGTCTTAACACATAAACCATAGATACAGATCAAAGACAATAACGTAAAACCTTAACATCCCCCCTCAATTCTAATATAACTCAAAATAAGAATTGGTATAAAATAAGCAACTAAAAACTAACAAGAGAATTATAACTAAAATCGAACCAGAGAACATGAAATACACAAAACATTAACTTATGTTGTTTCATGTTATATGTATACCTAGACACCTATTTATGCACCTATTTTTGTTTAACAAATCCTTACAAATTCTTTCCCCCCTCAATTTCAAGAATCTTACTCTAGTTTGGCTAAAATACAAATACCTACGTATGTTGAAATTGAAACAAATAACGTATTTAATTATTATATCACTCATCATGGTACCTCTATCTACGTACCTATATCAATAAGAAACCATTCAATTAAAACCTAGTTTTTGTACAAAATGGTTGTTTTCCTAATGCTTTTGTCAAAATATCTGCTATATTTACATTGGAGCTTACATATTTCACGATTATTTCTCGTTTACTAATTAAATCTTTAATAAAATGGTATTTAATATCAATATGCTTTGACCTCTTACTGTTTTCATTTAACTCCATTAATTTAATCGCACTTTGATTATCTACTAGCAACATTGAATTTGACGGAAAGTTAAAATCTTGCAACAATCCCTTTAAATGAACTAACTCCGCAGACGCTAGAGCCGCAGCTATATATTCAGCTTCAGCCGTTGATAAGGCAACAACGTTTTGTTTCTTACAGAACCAGGCCAACAAGTTATTGCCATAGAAGACTACGGAACCACTCACGCTTTTTCTGTCTATTTTGTCGCCAGCCCAGTCAGCATCACTATAGCCAACTAAGTGACAACTACCATCTCGTTTATATACGAGAGCTTTTGACTTAGCTTGTTTTAGGTAACGTAATACACGCTTTGCTGCTTTCCACAGTGATATAGTAGGCCTATCCAAATATCTACTTAGGAAAGACACGGCAAAACAAATGTCAGGTCTACTAGAAGTAGCCAAGTATAAAAGACAACCTATGAGCTCACGATATGGCATATCCAAGTAGATAGTTTCATTCTCATCTATTGCGAAGTTTACTTCCATTGGCGTCTCTGCTCCTTTGCAATCTGACATGTTAAATTTATCAAGCAATCTATTTATTGCTGATTCTTGAGAAATCGAAATCAGTTCTGGCCTTCTCACAATATCCAATCCCAAATAGGCACTCACCTCTCCAAGGTCCTTGACATTAAATTCAATTTTTAAAAATTCATGTGCGTTATTTAGGTTTATTTTAAATTTTGACATTAAAATGATAATATCATCAACATAAACTAATAAAAAGACATCTTCCAAAACATATAAACAAAAATCATATTTCGATTGTACAAATCCTTTACCAACTAAAAAGCCATGAAGTCGTTCGTTCCAGCATTTTGGTGCCTGTTTTAATCCATACAGTGATCTTTTTAGTTTTAAAACTATTCCTTTTTCAAATTTTACTCCTAATGGTGGTTTTATATACACGTCTTCCTTTAAAAAAACCGTTTAAAAAGGCCGTTGGAACATCTAATTGTTTCATATACATATCATGTTTTACCGCTTGGCTTAGCATCATACGAATTGTAGGCATGCGAGCTACAGGTGAATAAACATTAAACAATGTTTCTTTTTGAAATCCTTTCGCCACTAATCTGGCTTTTTTTGTACCATCTTTCTTAGTAGTAAAATACCCATTTAGTATCTATAGCCCTCTTATCTGTAGGCAATTCTGATTCTTCCCAGGTTCCCAAACCTTTTAGGGAATTTAATTCCTTGTCTATTGCGTCTTGCCATTTTTCTTGCCGGTTTGCAGTGCACCAAAGAGGAAATTAATATAACGGGTTTGCACGCGTGCGACACAAGCAAGAACGCTCTTTTGTTCTGAATTAAATAACTAAAAAAGTATACTTTAAAGCTATTGTTGTGCAAAAAAAATATTTACTATGGAGGTAAGTACTAAATTGGTGGTAAAATTAAGTAGGTAATAATCAGCGATATGTAGTTTGTGATAGGCGTAGCGTAGTACTTAGGTAGAACTTTAAAATTATGTTGATTGAAGATTGAACTTCGGTTAGGAAATAGGACGCCTGATCAAGGGCTAAAATACCTGGCAAATCAGGCGAAAGCCTGACATTGGTAACCCTAGCTGCGATATGATTTGGTGCGCCCACCGCCGGGCGTTCGTTCTGACTAGACGAGGCAACGTGCCTTACCTACTAGGTACTGTACTGACTGAGGTGCCTTTGCCTTTCATTGAGACTTGAGTTGAGCATACCTAAGTACCTAGTACCTACCTACGCTAAAGCACGCCACGTGTTGCCCCTTGCTCAGAGCTTTTCCCTCGCGAGGTTGCTCATCAGGTCAGTACCTACGCGGCTAATTGTTGTGTCCAGTCCAGTGCTAGTTTCATTTCATAACGAAGTAACGCCCCGCCAAATAAATTGATATTTTTCAGTTTTTTGTAAAAATTACCAAGTTACAAACCTGTAAGTACCAAACTGTACCAAATTCAAAGGAAAGTTTGTGTCATATTTTTTGTTTTAATTTAAGCCGTCAATGTAATTAACTATCCCTTAGTTTAAAAGCATGGACGTACGCCATGTGGGGCAGAGTAGGATGCTTGCCCCTGCAGCACCCTTGCCAAATTTAAAAAAGAACTTTCATTGACTCATGACAATGCACAGCCTAAACCGCTGGCTCAAGGTAAGGATCAGGGAAAGCCCCTCCCCTCTGCTCCGGTTGCAGCTAGTTAGTAAATAAATAAATATATTTAGTAAATAATAGTAAAAAAAATAAGGTACTTAATCACCTATAATAAGTTAGGTACCTATTAGGTATATACCTACTTAGTTGTTCATGGACTCAGCAAAATACTAAATTACAGTGCGAAGCAGAAATTTTTAATACAGAGTTTTCTTCCTGCATTCCTAAGCAAATCCTAAAAATTATGTTCTAGATGCGCGGTTTACAATATAAATGTTACTCACATTTCGATATCTGAATTACCTAGATAGACTAGAGAAAATAATAATGTATAATTTATGTAATTTTTACTAAACAGTGGATGCATACCTACAATAAGGAAGGAAAGAATAAAAGAGATAACACTATCTTAGCACAAAGTTCCTTTTTAATGTAGTAGGTGTATGATGCTCCATACATGATCATCAGTCTTTGGCAACAGATGGTGTTATTGATATTTGTTCGGTATTTCAGACACTCATATTATTTGCTCATTTCAATTTTTTTAGTTAAGTTAATAATTAACTGTTTCAGACTGGAATCAGACGTAAAGAAATGGAAAAGCTCACTACGAAATACTTCAGAAGTATTATACGTCAAGAATTAAAGAATGTCCCTCAATCTGAATTTTCACCCATATCTATAGAAGCTGCAAAATCTGTAGAGTCTGTTACTAATAATAATAACTCTTTAGTTAATACCTGTACAGTGGCTATGCCTACTCAGTCTGCCGAGACTCTTGTATATGTTGAACCCTCTTTGTCAGTTGTATTGCCTAATCATGAACAAATTGCACCTGTTATTGAGCCCTTGTCTAACCAACCATTATCGCCTGATTTAGCACAGAATTTAAGACGTTGGGCTGTAGAGTGTCACATAACACAAAACGTCTTCAACAACCTTTTGAATATATTAAAAAAAGTAAAAATTATACAAGAATTATCTAATTTGCCTTCTGATTGTAGAACTCTGTTAAAAACTGATACCATAAATAAAATTGTCAACACAGGTTCAGGTCACTATTATCATTTTGGATTATCACTTGGTTTAATGTATGCTTTGGAAAATCTTATAAATCCCAATGATGAGGTGCAACATGTGCAAGTTATTTTATTTGATATCAACATTGATGGTTTACCTCTAACAAAAAGTTCAGGTAGCCAACTCTGGCCCATTTTAGGGTGTCTTTGTTCAGGTGGAGATCCATTTATTATTGGTGTTTGGCACGGTTTAAAAAAACCAAAATTTTGTAATGAGATACTAGAACCATTTATAAAAGATTAAGTAGACTTAAAAGAAAATGGCTTCTTTTACAAACATCAAAGGAAAGAAATTTCCCTATCAAAGATAATTTGTGATGCCCCAGCCAAATCGTTTGTATTATGTGTAAAAGGACATAATGGATACTTTGGTTGTACAAAATGTGTTATTGAAGGAACACATGTAAATAACAGAGTTTGCTATACCAACTTAAATTCATCATTGAGAACTGACAATGATTTTCGATCAGGGCGGTATGGTGATGACTACCATACAGGCAGGACCCCATTACTAACATTAGACATAGATTTGATTAAAAACGTTCCTCTTGATTACATGCATCTAGTGTGTTTAGGTGTTATGAAAAGATTACTTCAGTTTTGGCTTCGAGGTAACATGGTAATCAGGATGAGGGCAGAAGACTTGGATATTCTTAATGAAACTATTCTCAATGTGAGAAATCATATAAGTTACTGTGATTTTGCAAGGTTGCCAAGACCTCTGCATGACTTAGACAGATGGAAAGCAACAGAGTATAGACAATTTTTACTATATACTGGTCCCATTTTGTTAAAAGATAGGCTTAATAAACCTTCTCAATATATGCATTTCTTGAGTTTGAGTTGTGCAATTAGGATTCTGTGCAGTAGTGTTTTTTGTTTAAATTATAACAATTATGCTAAGGAGTTACTTGTATATTTTGTAAGAAATTATTCTTGACTCTATGGCGAAGAGTATGTCTCACATAATGTTCATAATCTAATACATTTGGCTGATGATGTCTTAAATTTTGGGTCATTGGAAAACTTTTCAGCATTTAAGTATGAAAATCATATGTATAAAATTAAAAAAAAAATTAAATCATGTAAAAATCCATTACAACAGCTCATAAATAGAGAAAATGAAAGTAGGTCCTATCAGATGAAACGTTACTCCGCGTTGAACCAAAATACTAACATTGTATTAAACTATATTACTACATACAAAGAACCACTTCTGAATGGCAGTTTAGTTAAGGCTTACAAATGGGTTACATTCTCTTATTTTAAATTAGGAACAGATATCAAAAACAACCATTGCATTATAAAAGGTGATGTTGTCATTAAAATCTTGAAAATCATTCAATGTCAAGTTTCTTATATGGTATATTTAGTTTGCCAAAAGTATTAATTGTTTGAAAACTCATTTGTTGAACAATGTAATTCGAAATTATTTTATGGGGGTATTGTAAATAATTTGTCTAATTTATATGAGATTGTTCCTATTCATGAAGTGGTCACGAAATGTATTCACTATGGAAACTATGTCATTTCTTTTGTATAATTTTAGCAGGTAGTTATTTTTTGTAATATGTATTACTTAATAATTACTTAAAGGTAGTAGGCATCTGTAGAATTCAATGCATGCACAGGTACCTACAGCGGTGTAGCACCAGTGTAATGTAAGTAAATAAAATACGCATAAAATACAGATACATATAAGTATTATTATTATGTACCTACCTCATTTGTACTATACTTTTTCAGCACAATTTTATGGTGGTAATTTTTACCACCGAAGGCGAAGAATTTGTGTCAGCTGCACCATCAAAATGGCTTCTTGAAGACACAAAATTGATGTGGCCACCTACAAAAAATATGGAAAGAAAAGCCATCAAACTTTCAATGCGACCGGAAAATGATTGGCTATGTTACAATGACGTTAGAGTAGTGGGATATTATGGTAAGTTTGATTCACACTTCATTTCCAGAGGAATAGGCAGAGACTATCTAACTATAATAACGATAACTTTTCTAGTGATTGGGTGATAGCCTTCTGACGGATCACGGCCCTGATAAGTGTATGTGTAGGCAGTCCTTGTACTGCCAAATGTATGTGTAGGTACGGAACCCTCGGCGTACCTCACACAACTCACACTTGACCGGTTTTTTTTTGTAATACCATTGATAATAATGTTTGTGTCTTATAATGAATGTATATTGTTTTTTAATAATATTGAATAAATATTGTTTTTTAATTTAAGTTTGACATGATGATAGGTACATATTAAATAAAGTTGAATATTTACAGCAACATTAACAGAAGCTATTAATGTAGAAAAAGACAAACAAAACTGTACTACTTGCAGCGAAGCAGAAGTCCGAGAATCGAAAGTCAGAGGAAAAGCAAAAAGAAAAATTAAGAAAAATTATAAATATCGCGACGATTCCATTTCTCCACCACCTACTGTTGACGGTGGGTATTCACACATTTAGATTAGGCTGTAGTGCGGAGTGCAAAGATTTCATATTTTGGCCAATTTTTAATTGTTCGTATTTGGTTCACGTGCGAATTATCTATACATCTCATGTAGCACATGAGAATTTGTCATTTTCAAGTTAAGACAGATCGGTAAATTAATCTCTCATTTACCTAGGCTGTTATAATGTTTCATCATCAGAGTTTAAAAAATAAATAAATACACTTTTTTATTTTTTCAAAGTCTGACGATGAAAATGCTGTAGAGTTGTTTAAAAAAAACTCCGTTTAACCTCCTATAAATATTAATATGTTCTTATATAAATTACATCATACTGTACCTATATGTTTTTAGGGTTTCGTACCTCAAGAGGTAAAATGGAACCCTTATGGATCACTCACCTCTCAGTCTGTCTGTCTGTCTGTCTGATTAGTATATTAACCTGTAACCATAATACCTGCTTATAATGATTATTATTCATGTTTTTGCAGAAACAGATTTTCCTACTGTAAAAGACATAATCAACGCAAATATTATATTGGAGACTTCTCCAGCAGTCATCTTAGAAAATGAAGAACACAAAGAAAATACAAAAATTTCAGGAGCAGATTTCATTATCTTATCTGAAGCAGGTGGTTCAAACATTTTTGGAAATGATAATATGGCAAGCTCATCTAACGACGTATTGCAACATTCTCCATCAATTAACAATTTAAAAAAAACACCAAGTTACACAGAGAGTGTTCAAAGTGATTGTGCAAAAAGTATTTCTGGAAACAGCTCTATCGGTATTGTATTTTACTTCTAGATTATTTACTTAGTCAATTTATGTGCTTAAGTATGTAGGTTTAAATGTTTTTATTTCCTATTATTGCAGATGAACTTGTATCAGAGATGAAACAGATAAAATATTTTGTAATGTATACTATGCGCAAAGTTGAATCATTAGAAATAACTATGGCCAAGTACAAAATAGTTCCGTCACTTGAGCCACAAAAAACTCTCTTACCAAAATTGCCATTAATGGAAATTGCGCAGCTTCGTACCCTAGAAGACAATCTGGAAAATGAGAGCATTCGGAGAGAATTGGTACGTTATTAGCCTACCTACTAATACACAAAAGAGACAGGAATGTGACACAAAATAGTAGACAAAAATTCGAGTACAGGGATCAAGTTAAGTTAGTACTAACAATTTAGGACTGCCTACACATATCAGGACCGCGCCCGGGCAGTGATCCGTCAGCAGGCTATCCGCCAATCACCGTGCACGGCACTGAAGCTGCGCCGCTAGTGATTGGCTGATAGCCTTCTGACGGATCACGGCTCTGATAAGTGTATGTGTAGGCAGTCCTTGTACTGCCAAATGTATGTGTAGGTACGGAACCCTCGGCGTGTGAGTACAACTCGCACTTGACCGGTTTTTTTTGTAATACCATTGATAATAATGTTTGTGTCTTATAATGAATGTATATTGTTTTTTAATAATATATGAATAAATATTGTTTTTTAATTTAAGTTTGACATGCTGAGACACACCGGAGGAGCAAAAGAACGTGGCTGTGTCACTCGATGCTTAGAAAAAGTATTTTCTAATTACCTAGGGCAATACTGCTCATGGACTGGAAAAAAGAACAATTACAAACTGTCATCAATGAATTTGATGACCACAATAAAACGTAAGTATTTATTACGTGATTTTACAGCATTATATAATATATACTACTATTAGTTACACTGGGTGAGTGGTTGATCGAGAACCAGTGGTTGTCGTCCGAAGCTCTTGTTAACCTGTTTGTATAGGAGGGAGAAGGAAGAGTGTTTGGTTCGATGTATACAAATTTAAAAATTAATAATAATATTGTTTTGATTTAAATGCTATTGTTGCTCAAATAAAATACTTATGGCATTTCTCTTTTCTAACAGTTGCCGTTAGGGAAACATTCCCTAATATTACCGACGATGGCTTCGAGCGTCACGTTATGGGGTGGTTTCAGCACGCCGGTACGAGACTAAAGCGCGAAAATTAGTCGCTGATTTGTGTTTACACTGCGACCCTACCAACCCTGCCTCTAGTGACGTATTTGAGACTGAAAATAACACTACACCTGTGTCTGTCTATCTTAGGTCTATAATTATGTACAATATACTTATATAATAATATATAATAGAAGTAAGAAAGGGGGTTGTTCTACACGTCTAGAACAGACTTCAGTTTAAAAACCAACTCCGAGACATTCGAACTTTTTTTCGAAAATTATGAGATTATGTTTTGTCAAAAATCAGCTGTTTGTTGAAGTTATAGGTCATCATCATTGAACTTGAGGTTTAACTGGCTAGTGATATTTCTGTGGGCTTTAGTGCCTATTTACCTGCCTAATAGTTAGGTGTGCGTCAGGATGGCTGGTGTAGGTCCACAAATGGTCCAGAAGTATACACGAGACAAGAGGAATGTACGAGCAATGTACCGATTGTACCTCAAAATTGGAGCAATGTAGGTATAATACCCTTTCAGAGCCAAAGTTATTAGAAACAAAGTGAGTAGCTAGACTGATATCAGACTGGCAGGTGCATTCTAAATCTATACCAATTAGTAAATTCTGCAAGTTGATTATGCTAAAGCAATGTACAACCAATGTACTGTAACATATTACATTTTGTGTCTTCAAGAAGCCATTTCGATAGTGCCGCTGACACAAATTATTACCCTTCGGTAGTAAAAATTACCACCATATAATTCGCGTACAAATTACGTTCATAATAATAATACTTATATCTGTATTTTGTGTGTTGTGCGTATTTTATTTACTTACATGAACACTGGTGCTACACCGCCTGTACTGCATGCATTGAATTCTACAGATGCCTACTACCTATTAATTATTAATACATACAACAAAAATAATTACCTGCTAAAGTTATACAAAAGAAATGACATAGTTTCCATAGTGACTATTAGTGTCGTAATTTCGTGTCGGTCCTATCAGATGAAACGTTACTCCGCTTTGAACCAAAATAATGCTTTGGTAGCATAATCCACTTGCAGAAGTTACTAATTGGTTCAGATTAAGAATGCGTCTGCCAGCCTGATATCAGGCTAGCTACTCACTTTATTACATAACTTTGGCTCTGAAATTGCTCCAAATTTGAGGGAAGTGCATTCGGTACATTGCTCGTACATTCCTCTCGTGTATACAACTGGACCATTTGTGGACCTACACCAGCCATCCTGACGCACACACAGTGAGAGGTTGACCACGCAATTCTTGAGCCAAATTACAACGTAGGTTAAAAAATTATGGGATAAATAATAATTCTATTGTAATAATATTTATAAGGAAAAATGATAAAGATAAATATAATTATAATTTTACTTTTTTTATTATTATTGTTATTACATAAAAGTATAAACAGTTGTAGTAGGTAGGTACTACATGTAAGTTTTTTTAAATAAATGTTATGGGCACTGTATTAGCTATTATTATTTGTTTCCGATCATTGCTAAATAATTTGAATATTTGAAGTATTTACTGTTCGTTTTTAAATGTTTATTTTTAATTCTGTTTTTAAGTGTTTAATAAGTATCCTAGTATAAATGTTAATAAGTGAAGTGTCCTTAGCATGCTACTATTAATGTTACGATTGTAACATGCCATGAATTTCAGTTTGTTGCAGCAGAAAGGATACAAGGATATATCATACAACACACACGAAGACCAATTGCAAAAATCCAGGAACTACAAAGGTAGTTTCGAGCGTTATTTTATCTTTCGAAAATATATACCTACCTAATTAATATTATGAAAAGATAAAATAATTCTCGAATTTCAGGTAGTTTCTGGATTTTTGCAATTGATCTTCGTGTGTGTTGTATTGTATGTATCCTTTCTGCTTGCAACAAACTGCAATTCATGGCATGTTATAATCGTAACATTAATGGTAGCTTGATAAGGACACTTCATGATACTTTCATTTGCAACATTGCTGGAACAACAAAAATTCAAGTTACTGAAACCTTACACGTGAAACTTTGATGCAACATATCTAGATAAACTAACACACAGCTTTTAAATACAACTTTGCAACAACTTACTTTATCGCATTTTACTAGAAACTTACATTTGCAACATTAATGCAACTTACTATTCGCAAGTTAGTTGAACGTAATTTACGAAATATTAACGCAATATTAAATTTGCAACGTCCATGTAATTTACATTCGCAACATTAATGCAACTAACTATTTGCAAGTTAATTGAAAGTAATTATCGAAATATTATAACAATATTAAGTTTGGAACGTCCATGTAAGTTACATTTGCAACATCATTTCAACGTTAATGACCTAACTTACTAATAAATTATAAATGATAAGTTGTGACAATGTAACGATCAAAAGTTTTTGAAACATTACCTAGATACTCATTGAAAGTTTCTGCTGTAATATTACCGTGACATTGCGTTTGAAAGTTATTGAAAGTTTTATAGTATAGGGCTGGGTAAGTTACCGAGTATCTATAATGGGTGGCCGTTAGGGCTTTGCATCAACATTGCTCACACATTACAGGGACTTTGCAAGTTTAAATTTGTAATTTACATGCTCCCGTTTGTGACATTCAGCTATATTGCTGCGATTTCTGCTTGCTTAGTGGGATAGATACAGATCAAAGACAATAACGTAAAACCTTAACATGCCATTAATATGCAAAAGAAATAGAGTAGGTGAGAGCACAGAACCCTGCATCATTCCGGCATTGACTTTGTAGAACGCGGAGGAACTACCCTCACAAAGGACACGAATCCTCCGCTCTTCTAGAAAGTCTGCACTCCAAGCGCACAAACGAGGCCGCACGCCGAAGGCCGGCAACTTGGAAAGAAGGGAACGATGCCACACGCTATCGAAAGCTTTGGCGATATCAAGGCTAACTGCCAAGGATTTGCCATGCTTGTCCATCGCTTCACCCCACGAGTGAGAAACGTACGCTAGAAGATCACCCGTTGATCGCTTTGGTCTGAACCCATACTGGCGATCATGGAGCAGCGAGTGATCCTCTAGGTAGTGAATGAGCTGGGAGTTAATTATCCGCATATTATCAAATATTACCGTGGTATAATAGTAGATTATGATATAAGTGTGGTAAGTTGAAAACTACAGGCGAGGCGATATTGCTAGCCCGAGCCGTAGGCGAGAGCTACAAAAAAACAGAGGCTGTAATTATCAAAGCGCACGTATCTCATACGACGTTGTATAACATGCGAGGAAAACACATTTTCTGAAAATGACTGCGTGTTTTTGTTGTTTTTCTAGTGTATAAATCTTTAATAAGCCAACATGTATTTTTCTTTGGACTTAGATGGTAATAGGCTGTCAATAACATTTTATGCTTCACTTTTTATTTCCGGTGGTGTAGACTGTAGAATTTAGTTCTTCATTACTAAAACTAAACATATTTATTTTTAAACTTTCAAAGTAATAAGTATTGAACTAGAAGCCGCTGTTTGAATCGACAAAATATAGGTATGTGAAAGGTAGGAAGTCTTTTCATCCAATCCCTTGGGTGTCGTAAAATGTACTTGTCAGTGTGTGCGTGCGACAACGCGTACGTACGGGATGGCTCGGCCGCGCTCACATACAAACCGCGCTCGGTGCGTATGTATGAAGATACCATACTTATATTATTCTACTATGGAGCTACTGTCAGTGTGATTCTGAATGCCTCAGTAATCGCTATGCATGCTGTCCTCTGAAGTTTGCCTAAAGCATTCTTACAGATTTTCAGCCTGGTTCAGGGCCACCAGACGATGCAGCCATATGTAAGGATCGGCCGCACCATCATCATGTAGATCCACCTTATGATTTTGGGGTTAAGCCCCCCCGTTTTGCCACAAGTGACCAACAACCAAATACCCTATAGGCCTTGGTAACGGTCATGTCCATGTGCTGTTTCCAGGTAAGTTCCTTATCCTGTGTTATGCCTACATATTTCACTTCTCTGGACCAGGGAAGCTGGGTGCTATAAAGTTTTAGGTTTCCCAGTTTCGTGTGGTTTTTCATTCTCGTGAAGGAGATAGCGGTTGTTTTCCCCGGGTTTACGGACAGATGATTGGTATTACACCAATCCTTCAGCTAACATAGGGCACGTTGCATTAGCTCCGATACAGTGCAGGGAATCTTTGCACTGATCGTGATGACCAGGTCATCCGCATAACCAACCCTATACAGTGGTCTTTGGTTCAGTTTTGCTATGATTTAATCAACTACAAGGCTCCATAGCAGAGGAGAGAGGACCCCCCCTTGCAAGCACCCACTAGTTGTTTTTTTTTTATTTTTTTTTATTGGTAACGGGTAAACGCTTGGCCTTCATCTCACCTGATGGTAAGTGACGATAAGGCCGAAGGTGGAAGCGCGCTTCACCCGGAATCCTGAACCATTGAGGAACTGGCTATCTTATCTCAAACTACCGGAACACAACAATGCTATAAACATCGTTGTTATGGCGACAGACTTAGATAAGACTTAGAAAGTTTGCGAGTAAACTGTCCCCAAGCAGTTATGAATAGATTATTCTACCCATTAACATGCATTCAATCCATTTGCAGGCTGCCATTTAACGGAGTCAAAGGTTGTGCGATCAAATGCACCTTCAATGTCTACGAATGAGCAGACACAGATCTCTTTTTTCTCCAGGGCTGATTCCGCTCGGCTCACCACATGGTGGAGAGCAGTTTCTGTTGACTTTCCTGGCTGGTAGGCGCCGTGAAGTGGGAATTGTTTGAACGGTCCCGCTCTGATAAATTCGTCTACCACATTTTCCAAGGTCTTAAGAAAAAAAGATTGGAGACTTATTGGCCTAAAAGCTTTGGGTTCTTCATAATCAGACGACCTCCTTGGTCGAGTGGTTTGTGCGCCTGTTTTCATGGTGTCGCCATCTCTGAGGTCCCGGGTTCGATCCCCGGTCGGGTCAATTTAGAAACTATTGTTTTTCTAAATTGTCTCGGGTGTGGGTGTTTTCTATGTATAATAAGTATGTATTTAAGTATTTTAAGTATGTTGATCCGTTGTCTAGTAACCATTTAACTAGTTTCATAACGAATAGCTTCTCTTGGGCTAGATAATTGGTGTCAGTGTAGGAAAGTTTTTTTTTTATTATTATAATCTGGTTTACCTGTTATTATTTATTATTACCTTAACACGTCTCCATGTTCTGGGTATATAAGGCGACTGCTAGAAACCACTAGAAACTTTAAGGGCTGGTCAGGTCAAGTGTTTTAAACATGACAAAAATGACAAAAAACGGAATTCGTGTTATTTTATTTTTTAATAAAATAACATATTTTGTGAATTTCAATTGGATAGTCTTTTAGTATCTAATTTATTTTAAAGCATACGGCCGTCTGTCGACCCGTCCTCGTCAGCTGGGTAATAAGTACCTACGTTGACGGGTCAACAGACGGTCGGTCGGCCGGCCGTTGCACCCGTCAGCTGGGCGATAAGTACCTACGAAAAAACGCGAATTCCTTTTTTGTAATTTTTGTCATGTATAAAACACTTGACCTGACCTGTCCTTGAAGTTTCTTGCGGTTTCTAGCAGTCATCTTATATATCCAAATGCAACGCAGGCTTTATACAGTCTGCAGAGATGAGGGCCCAGAATGGAGGCGCAATGGGCCCTTATTCTGTAACGATTACTTGTTTCAAAACCACGTTAATTCCTTAATAAGTTACGATATCTTCCCGAAAACGTATGCGTTTGACGTTTGTGCGCGGTAAGGTTTAGGTGTGGAATCTATAGTTTGCGATACAGAATCAGGGCCCTGTTGTAGTAGGATGGGTTAAATATTGCAAGGTCCAGGTGCTTTAAATGGTTCAAAGCTCCCTAGTGCCAATTTAACCTTAGATTCATCCACCACCTTTTTAGCTATAATCCAATCATCCTTGTCCTGGTTTGCTGCTCTTTCTAGCTGATTGGATCATGTTCGTCTTGAATGATGCTCGATCCAGGGAAGTGGGTATCAAACATGACCATCAGTGTATTCTTACCATTTTCTGTTCGAGTTAGTTCATTCGCAAATTCGCAAATCCGCGGTCGCGGCTGAGCCGTATACGTAATGCCGTGCGCGCCTGCGTGTTTAGTCGCAGCACCCGCCGCCGCCGCTGCCGCTTATAAAGCGACAGCCCTACATTTTAGGCAATTATCACTCGCTCGCGGGCCAAGTCACCGTACTTGTTTTATTCTACTATGGCAGCTCTGGAGGTCCTTACGTACCTTCCACTCCTGCACATTGTCATAGAAACAGAGGCAAAGAAAGCGCTACATAGGCTAAAGGTGGCCGGGCTGTGAGACGCATCTAAGCCTTTGACTAGACATACAAAAAAATCTTTTTTAAAATACAAGCTTTTATTAAAATAAATTTAATTTAAATACCTACATAAATAATATATTGTGGACAGCATTTTTATTTTCTTCGTAAACTTTAGTTTTTTAATTATTAAAATATAGGTACGCCATAGCTACAGGATCACAGAGCACGGATTTGCCGCGCGCCCGCTACGCGCCCGCTATTGCCCGGGCGCGCGGCGATTCCGTGCTCTGTGTAGATCAAGATCGTTCAGTCGTCCCGGGTCGCAACTGTGTGCCGTACGCGTGAGGCAAAACTCACATACTCTCACTCGGTCGCGTTGCCGAGCGGTAAAAACCTAAACACCGAGCGCGGAAAAATGTTACAACGCTCTTAATTAATTTCGGGGGCTAGCCGCCCTGTAGCCGCCATCGAGTAGGTAGGTAAGTACCTCAATAACTAAAGCCTATTAAATCGTAGATATACACAGAAAATTTATATTCAACCTAATACCTAAATATAAATATCTACAATTCAATCGATCCCATAAGATATATTCGTACATTAACAACCAGTACCTATCAAGGGTAAAACACTGAGAAAATATGGCGTATCGCTATAATTTGCTAAAAGCATTTTACGGCACATCAGACTGACATTAAGATACATATATTTTTCTATGACACGCTAGGTATTGCGTTGAATGGGACGTTTGAGAGACATGCGTCCGGCAAGCGGCTGTCCGAAGGCGATCTAATAAATTGTCTTGTACAAAGTGCTTTGATATTTCGCTCGCTTGCTGGACAAAAGGGGACGGGGACGGTTTTGAGAAAATATTGCTTTACGTGGCTTGGAAAAGAGGCATTCTCCATCAGTTACCTTTAGCCAAAGTGGCCTTTATAACACATTTGCTCGTAAAGTGGCTCTTATTACACCGATTTTAGCATCGTAATATAGCTTATTACACACTAGTGTGGTAATGTAAAATTAGTAATAATTTGAATCTATGGACAACACAGACGACTACGCCCACACAGTCCACGCTTCAGCAAGAAACAACTGCACAGTCTGCACAAGTGCTTAGATGGTGAACCTTTAGCCCGTTAGTCGCTTTTGGTTGGTATTATTATTTATCGCCCATCGCCGCTCTATGCTGTTAGATGTATTTGCAGTCTTTAGTCCGTTAGTCGCCTTTTACGACACTGAAGAGAAGACAGGGGTTGGTAGTATTATTTTGATGAGCCCATCGCCGCTCTATGCTGTTGGATGTATGTGCAGTCTTTAGTCCGTTAGTCGCCTTTTACGACACCCAAGGGATTGGATGAAAAGACTTCCTACCTTTCACATACCTATATTTTGTCGATTCAAACAGCGGCTTCTAGTTCAATACTTATTACTTTGAAAGTTTAAAAATAAATATGTTTAGTTTTAGTAATGAAGAACTAAATTTACAGTCTACACCACCGGAAATAAAAAGTGAAGCATAAAATGTTGTTGACAGCCTATTACCATCTAAGTCCAAAGAAAAATACATGTTGGCTTATTAAAGATTTATACACTAGAAAAACAACAAAAACACGCAGTCATTTTCAGAAAATGTGTTTTCCTCGCATGTTATACAACGTCGTATGAGATACGTGCGCTTTGATAATTACAGCCTCTGTTTTTTTGTAGCCCTCGCCTACGGCTCGGGCTAGCAATATCGCCTCGCCTGTAGTTTTCAACTTACCGCACTTATATCATAATCTACTATTATACCACGGTAATATTTGATCATATGCGGATAATTAACTCCCAGCTCATTCACTACCTAGAGGATCACTCGCTGCTCCATGATCGCTAGTATGGGTTCAGACCAAAGCGATCAACGGGTGATCTTCTAGCGTACGTTTCTCACTCGTGGGGTGAAGCGAGGGTTGTCAAGCGCACCTGCTATTTTCCAGCGCGCCATGGAAACGGTACTTTCGGGGCTTGAAGGTAGGTACTCTGTGCCTACTAGACGACGTGCTTATCAACGGCTGCAATGATGCCCAGCACCTGCAAAGGTGCTCCAGGTTTTGCAGCGTTTACAGGACGCTGGCCTTTAAGGCTGGCAGGCTTTAATTTACAAAAAAAAGAAAATGTGTTTTATTGTTCCCCGTTTTACATACTTTACTTTATTTAGTGGTCTATGTTAAGTTTTGATGTGGAATCGCTGTTCACCAATGTTCCATTAAAGGAGTGTTTGAACGTAGTCCGGGAGAAACTTAGGGACAATGAAATGCCGCGAAATTACACTGATCTACTGGAGCACTGTTTGGACGGCAACTAATTTCTTTTCCAAGGTCGATATTACCGATTAGTATTTTGAAGAGATCTTTTTGTCACCGCACCGCAGATAATTGCACCTACTTTAATTGATTGGTAGAGAATGCCTTAGATTTAAGTCCGCCATGTAATATACATAAAACATAATAAGTACCTAAATATGTCTCGGGGACGGGATAATAGTCGTGAGTGACTATTATCCTTTAGGGACTAGGTATATACTAACCCTTCGGGGATAATAGTCACGCACGACTATATTATCCCTGAAGAGTTAGTGAGAGACCAGGGGCCCAAGTCTGCTAATTTACGAATGGCATAATTGAATCGCAATTGTATCGCATTGTAATTGTTTGACACATTTGGTATTCATAAATGAGTAAGAGAATACCAAATGTGTCAAACAATTACAATGCGAACCAATTGCGATTCAATTATGCCATTTGTAAATTAGCAGACTTGGGCCCCAGGCAATGAGGACAGCAAAAGCAGTCCACTACCATAGTCCACTTTTTACCAAATAGCGACTGCACATGTGCTCAGCGTGACAGGTAGTGAGCCCATCGCCGCTCAATGCTGTACGTGCAGTATTTTGTCCGTTAGTCGCCTTTTACGACACCTAAGAGAAGAGAGAGGGTGGTAGTAGTCTTTTACCGCAACGCGACACGGTTATATAATGTTGCAAAAGTTTGAATAAATAAATAATCCTATTAATATTATTATAAACGCGAAAGTTTGTATACGCGGATATTTGTTACTCTTTCACGTAAAAACTACTGAATGGAATTAGATGAAATTCGGCATACAGATAGTTTATAGCCTGGATTAACACATAGGATACTTTTTATCTCGATATTCCGACGGGAACGGAAACCACGCGTGTGAAACCGCGAGCGGCCGCTTGTAACCAATATAAATTAGCTAATCCTAAGGCCTAATCAACAAACACAAAGAACGCATTTATTTTATTTTTATAATAATAATAATAAATGTTTATTTGCATAAAACATGGTTTATGATCCTATATTTTAAATTCCCTTAATAATAAAATAAGTATAAAATACAATATATAAAATAAAATCGTAATGTTGGAGCTTCTTATTATATGTCTGTGTGTTGGAGTACCTAGTTATTTATTTGTCTAACAAATAAAATTATATCTTTCTCTTCATCCACCACTGCAATTAAAAAATAACAAAGGCTGTATAAAAAGTATTCCTTTATTTCAAAACTGATTACCCATTTTAAGAAAGCTAGTGTCACTGTCAAGTCAATCAAATTAAATTGTCAAGCGAGCAGAAAGCAGAAGGAAGGCCACAAAATTTTCAAAACATCTGTTTTAACAAAAAGTTCTTGAATTAAAATAATATAAAAATTGCATAAAAGTTCTGCTTTACAGAACTGAAAACAAAAAATAAGAAGACTCTTCAGGATGCCAAAAGCTGGGAAGTTGAACGCAATCGACTTAGACTATGTAAGTTAGCACATTGTGTACATTCTTTTGTTCCTCTACCTTACAAATTATTAATGATACCTACATTACACTTCTTACGAACTTTTCGTATTTCCATTACAGTCGGAATCTAACGACGATGACAACGAAGAGGACATATGGGATGATAGAAAACTAAATGATGCATACGACAAAGCGCTGAGGATTGCTAACGCAGAAGTTGCCAAGCGAGTAGCCATGTCCACGAACAGCCAGCACAAAAGCAAAGAAGGTACTTTTAACTAACTTTTGTTACCATTATAAATATGTTGCACAAAAGATCCCAATGGGTTGACATGCTACTTGAGAGGGAGATATTGGCAGGCATAATCTTACTTACTTTCTTCTAAGAAACTATTTTACCTATTATTATTATATATTAATTAATGGCTATCGCGTGTAGCATTAAGCCAATTTCAAGTGTTTTAATTTTTAAAGTATTTTTAGTTTTGTACGGTAGATAGAAATAAAATGGAGTAAATAAACAACACGTGTTGTTGCTAAAAGAACACGGGAGAAACTCCTATTTTACCTATTCGAATGCAACTATTGAAATTCCACAAATTGACAATTTAGAAGTTTGCCAGGTAGATGTAATATTGCTTTATTAAAAAGTACCTACTAATTCACAGTCTTTCTCATTTGATTATCTAAATTATGTAGTCATTATTATATTGTTTTATTGTTTACCTTCACTTAGGAAGAAAGTTTAAACTAAATGAGTGTTATGACTTTATAACTGCAACCAACTATTTATTATGCCTTCTGAAGAATGATACACAGCCTGAAGAAATTTGGTTTCCTGCAGCCATAACTGTTTAGTTCAGTTTACTAACTGCTACTATTATGATTTGCCTGGAATCTGAAACTGGAACATTGATATACATTATAAAACAATGTATTTTGTATTACAATTCCAGGTCAGAATGAAATAAAAAAAGAAAAGACTTCTAATAAAACAACATCTAAGAGCAACAAAAAGAACAATAACTTGCAATGGAAGGTTGGCATGCCGTGCCGAGCTCTGTATGAAGTAGATGGGGTGGAATATGAAGCCTTTGTACTGAGGATTATTAATGATAAAGAATGCATCGTAAGATTTTTAGGTAAGTCTCATTACTATTAGTTAATTAAGAGAGTATGTTGATGACGTTGCTACTAGATTTGTATATTTATCATCGTCATAATCTCCTATATTAAAGCATACTAAATAAGTATTTTTGAGTAGTCGAAAATATTTTTTGCCTACCACTTAGTCAGGACATATTTAGTCATCAACCAATCTCACAATGCTATTCTCCTATCCATTTCAGGTTATGAAAACTCTGAAATTGTTGAGATTAACAATCTAAAGCCAACTTTAGGAAAGGAAGAAAGAAATCGTCAAATTGAGCAAGCCTTAGACAGTAAAATTGATGAAGCATACACCAGCCAGTCTCCGAACACTGAACAGATGGACTGCGTCAGTGACAGAGTGCCTAGTCCGGCTAGCACAGGTATTATTATATTTTTTTTAATGTGAAAAAGAGGCAACTCATAATACTACATGATCATATTATTAAATAATTACATTCGCAAATGATTATATTCTCAAGATATTAAAAGTACAATCAAACACAGTGAAAAATAAAATTGAATTTATTTTGTTAAAAAGAAAACAAAATTATTATTTTACTCATTAAATAATTTATGGCATGTGATTTAAACTAAGTTATTTAAGCATTCCACTAATGTGATTTTGTTTGATAAACAGTCTGTTATTAACAGGGTTCGAAATTATCAAGATAATTAGGCTTCTTGATTTTTATCTGATAATTATCAGATCAGATAATTATCACCTTAACAAAACAATGACACTCGAGTTTTCTCAACTTTGCAAAATCCGAAATATTCTTTTTTTGTTAGGGTAATTCCTACGGCGCGGCACGTTGACATTGATACTTCGTACGTTGAGAAACACGCTAGTGCGGAATCACACGTTTAAATACTTCGAAAACAGTTCACAAGCGAATTTTTTTGTTATTATCAATCGATAATTATCCATCCGTTATTATCATGATCATTATCATGATAATTATCATTGATAATTATCCTTTCGGACCTTGGTTATTAATCTTTTTTTTTCATTTATTGCAAACCTACTACAGGGAATGCTACTGGATGACAGCTAAATTACTAGTTAGATTTATTTTATTTATTAATATTTTATTTTATTTTATTTAGAACATTAGCTTGGTAATAAAAACTTACTAATTATGTAACCAACTGCATTGTTCACAGAGTAATAATTATTATTTCGTTTAATTTAGAAACCATTTTGTCTGTGATTGTGCGTTAAGTAATATTTTGAGAATATAATCATTTGCGAATATAATATTTTGCTAATGTAATATTATGAGAACAAGCCACGAGCAGGTGGGTCACATGATGGGAAGTAATCACCGCGGCCCATAGACACCTGTAAAACCAGAGGAGTCGCAGATGTGTTGCCGGCCTGAAATAAGGAGTAGGAACTTTTAACATGTTAAGCGCCATTCCTTGGACAGAAGCACAGCGGTGTATACCAGATGATACACTTGGCGCTTAATGTGTTAAGGTCGCTTTACACTTATCAGTGAAGTCACAGTTCCGACACAGTACTGGCACAGTGCCGAAATATTCTTTCATATATTCTATGTGAACGCATCCTCACTTGTCAGTGCCAGTGACGACACAGTGCTCTCAGTGCGTTCATAGAGAATGTGTGACAGAATATTTAGCACTGTGCCAGTACTGTGTTGGAACTGTAACTTCACTGATATGTGTGAATCGACCTTTAGGAAGGAGTAGAAATTGTAGAGGGGGAAGAGATGGGTTTTAAAATGAAAATAGTCAAGATTTTAATTAAATAATATGTTATAAAATGTTTACTAGAAAAAAATCAACCAGTCTCAGGAAGCTCGACTGGTTGATTTTTTCTAGTAAACATTTTATCCTATATCTATATAGCATTGTGAATGCAAAATTTCAACAAAAAAGATAAATAATATGTTTTCAGTTAGTGCCATAGTCTTAGCTTTATTTATATCAAAGATGTTATTTCCTTTGAAAAAAAGCAACAGTCTCAGTTGGAAATCAATCATCCAACAATATTTTCACAATTCAGGTGGTGGTGGCTTTCATTAGCTTGACAAATATCCAAAAATCATTTTAATAATTTTCTTCAAACTCAAACTCAAAATATATTTATTCAATAAACTCAATTAGTAAGTACTTTAAATCGTCCAAATTTTTAACCTACCACCCATTCAGGACGTCATTTTTTAACTGTGGCAAAGAACAAGCGCAAGAAATCACAGCGCACAGAAGCAACAACATTTACAAAAAAAATAAAATATGTCGTTACCAGGTCATAAAATACAAAATAATAATTTTAATGTCAAATATATGGTACTATAAATTAATTATATACAACTAGAAATAGCTTTTGGAGTACTTGGAGCATTTTAGTTTAGAGCCAAGCTGTTTTGTCTTCTGTCTAATCTGACACTTTTTAATAAGCTTTATTATAAAGCTTTTCTTTGATATGGATTTTGAATTTATGAAGATCTAATTTCTGAATATCAATTGATACTTTGTTGTAAAATCGTACACACAGACCCTTAAAAGAATTATTTATTTAATGAAGCCTACTATAAGGTACTGCTAATTTGTCCTTACTTCTAGTATTAAAATTGAGAATATCACTGTTTTTTGAAAACATATCAATATTTTTATGAAAATACATGAGATTTTCATAATAGTATTGTGATACAACTGTCATTATACTTATATCCTTAAATCTCTCTGAGAGAGTCACCAGCCTTTAGGTTATATATTGCTTGAATAGCCCTCTTCTGCAGCACAAAGATAGTTGAATGTCGGCAGCATTTACCTACAGTAAAATGCCGTACGACATTACACTATGAAACTAACTGAAATAAACTAATCTAGCTGTATCAACGTCAGTTAATTGACGGATCTTCATTACTGCATAAGCCGCAGAGCTAAGTCTATTCGACAATTTAGCTATATGTGGGCACCACTGAAGCTTGGCATCCAACGTGATGCCTAGAAACACAGTGGTGTCCACAGGATTCACATTCTTATCTTTAATTTGTACACTAGTTATTACCTGCTTAACATTAGGCAACACAAATCTTATACATTTGGTTTTTCCCTCATTTAATAGCAAGTTATTTACACTAAACCAGTGAACAATCTGTGAGACCGCATTATTCACATCGTCATACTTTGGGTGTCGTCGTTTCACTTTGAATAAAAGTGAATTATCATCAGCAAACAATACTGTCTCATTACTGTTTTTTTACAAAATAAGGTAAGTCATTAAATATAAACCAAAAACAAGAATGGACCAAGTATTGAACCCCCCCTTCGGAACTCCCATTTTTACCACTGATCCCGGAGATCTTTTACCGTTAATGTCGACCTTCTGAATGCTGTTACTTAAGTATGAGATGAGAAGACTCAAAAAGGTATCTCTAATTCCATAGTGGTTAAGCTTCCTGACCAATGTTTCATGTAAAACACAATCGAAAGCCTTGGATAAATCACAAAATACCCCTAGGGCATCTTGTGAATCCTCCAAGGCATCAAATATTTGAAATAAAAGCCTAACACCGGCGTCAGTTTGTTGAGCGACCCCTGGTAAAACTTTACTGTTTAGAATGTAAAAGTTTATTTCTATAAAAATAAATTTAAATTTATAACCTAAATCTCTTTTAGCTGTCTCTGTCTGCCTAGAAATTTTCGCGGACACAATAAATCGTACGTAATGATGACACTTTGACAGCCGGACCGAAAAAAAATAACCCATAATTTTATTATTTATTAAATTAATTCTAATTAAACAATCAATACACATGATTTCAATTTAAAATCATCAGTCAAACCCAACCAATCAACGTGTTTTACACAGTCTTGTAATTTTGAACGAAGTTTTTGAACGAAAAGTTGTCTATTCTTCAATCAGTAAATGTCAAAATGTTATGTAAACATTGCGGACTTCTTGGCGGGAAAGTGTAGCGTCATGTCTGCAGTTTTGTTTTATTTTCTAAAATTTGTGTTTTCTCTTACATTAATGTGAAATAATAGTAGATTATTAACCGTTAAGTGTTTGTGAACGTGCATGAGTGTTGGCAAATGAAACAAAACAGTGCAACATCACTTTTCAAATTCTCAAGAAGTCCGCGTGAGATCTCAGTAAAGTTCCACATCCTTACTGAGGACTCAAGGGGTTTGGGGAATATCATTTATCATTCATCATCTTAATCACCACTCATTATCATCTACGGAAAAAAAGAAATAAAATACTAATGACTAGGCAGTATGGTCTCTGACCTTAGCCTGTTCCTTCACGGAACAAATATTTAAAAAAAAAAGTAAACATTGAAAAAAATATTTAAACTTTAGAGACCTAAGTTTCGAAAACTAAGAGTCCTTAAATAATGCAAATGTGCATTAAAATCTCTGATTTTTTTACAACCGAGTGGAATACTCGTTGTATTCAAGTTCGTGCACCATTTTTTAAGATCCAAGCCCTCATTTTTATAGCTGTTTTGTATAAAAAGATGTAAAATTAAATAAGATAACGAAAGTTTTTATTGCTAAGATTTACATTATTTTGATAGAAATCTAGTTAGCTATCACTAAATTATTAATCTTTAACCCCAGCTAGTCCCCGGGCAATGACATGCAAAAAAATTATATTCCTCCTCACATAGGGTCCTAAACATAAATATATTAAATATTTTTAATCATGTTTCTTTGTTTATTTACAGACAACTCCTTCGTAAGAAATAAAAAAAAATCTACAAAAAGAAAGAAACACCAGAGAGCTTCAAATAGTTTCGAATTGCCAGAAATGCCTTTCCCTATGCCCAATATGTCAGCATTACGCAATGTAAGTTTTTAATTAAATTTCTTATTAAGGCAATATTTGAACATGTTTAGTTAATTGATGCTTAGTTACTTAAATAGCAGTATTTTCTGTATGTTGTTTCTCTGTCGGTTTGGTATGTGTCTTCTTAGATACTTCAATACAGTGCCATTAAAACTTGAAAAAATTAAGTAGTGTGTTTAAAACGAAAGAAACGGAACAAGAGACAAAGCTTCATACAACTGCGCCATCCCGAGTAAACTACTACAAGCATCCGGCGCATGTGTGCGTGTCAACTAGCCGCTGCGTCGCGTACGCGCGCCACTGGATAAAACCGGTTTACGCTCGCTCGGCCAGTGGACAAACGGATGGCCTGCACAAAGCACGTCATTTGTTTTGTGCTCCTGTATATTTCTTACGAAATTGTTTTAAGTAGATTTTTTTTTATGTGACACGTCGTAGTGACTTTATCCTGTCTGATGGTAAGCAGCCGATGTAGTCTAAAATAATGAGAGCGCTCCTCACCGTGGAACAAGCACGGTAACAAGCGCACCCATTCATGACGGCCTGCATAAATGCCGTTTCACGCCCCGTTCAAAAGACCCGGGATTATAGAATTTGGGAAACATGCGCCGACAGAGAATTCCAAAGCCGAATGGTCTTACAGAGGAACGACTTGCCAAATTTTTTGGTACGAGTGCTGATATTCTGCACAGTTTGATGGTGGTTACTAAGACCAGCACGTGTAGTCCGGGACAGGAAAGGAGAGGGCGAGATTAGATCAAAAAGTTTTTCAGAACACTCTCCTTAGTAATTTCGGTAGAAGACACTGAGAGAAGCAATGTCTCTACGCAGCTGGAGGTCCTCAAGAGAGGCTGTAACCTCAGCATCTCCAATAATGCGTACCGCTCGTCTTTGCAGTCTATCAATTGCATCGAGGAGGTATTTAGCGGAGCCGTCCCATAGATGGGAACAATACTCCATACTCGATCGCACCTGAGTCTTTTACAGCAAACAGCGCTGCTCGGGAGTGGAAAACCGACTCACCTTATTGAGAATACCCAACTTACAGGAGGCAGTTAAAATAACACTCTCGATGTAGCATTTTGGATTCAGTTCCTGGCCGATGTCCATGCCAAGAATGCTGGAAATTGGTAAAGGAGAGTTCTGAAGAGAGGGAGAAAAAGGAAGGGAGTTATCTTGGACGAGAATGCACAAACCTGGGTTTTTCTGGCATTAAACTCGACTAGGTTTTCAGATCCCCACTTAAAGACACGATCGAAAGTCAGGTTCAGTTTGACAACCAGTTCTTGCATTTTCACCACGATATCAGCTTGCTTTGCCGCAGGATGTTCTATGTACCGCACATGCACCGTACTGTCATCCGCATAACAATGAATATTGCCCAAGGATAATATGTCATTGATATGCAGAAAAAATAGAGTAAGTGAGAGCACAGAACCCTGCGGCACTCCGGCATTGACTTTATAGAACTCGGAGGAACTACCTTCACATAGGATACGAATCCTCCGCTCTTCTAAAAAGTCTGCAACCCAGGCGCATAAACGGGGCGGCACACCGAAGGCCGCCAACTTGGAAAGAAGGGAGCGATGCCATACTCTATCGAACTTTGGCGACGTCAAGGCTAACTGCCAGAGATTCGCCACGCTTGTCCATCGCTTCACCCCATGCGTGAGTAACGTACGCTAGAAGATCACCCGATGATCGCTTGGGTCTGAACCCATATTGGCGATCATGGAGCAGCGAGTGATCCTCTAGGTAGTGAATGAGCTGAGAGTTAATTATCCGCTCAAACACCTTGCACAGCAAAGAAATTACAGCGATGGGTCGATAGTTGGCTGGATCCGAGCGATCCCCGTTTTTGGGGATGGGTTGTATGTTTGCTTCCTTCCAAGACACCGGCACAATACCGGTATCGTAAGACATCCCAAACAATCGTGTCAACACAGGAGACAACTCAGCCGCGCATCTGAGCAGCACAATCGCCGGAACACCATCCGGCTCGCTAGCCTTCCGCACGTCGTGCGACCGCAGCACGGCACGTACATCACACTGCCTGATACGAATATCAGGCATGGTGGCCCCGCAATGTGCTATGATAGGTGGAGCGGCGCCACAATCGTCGATGCGCGAATTAGCCGCGAAAAGTTTAGCCAACAAGTTCGCCTTCTCAAGCGGCTGGTCGGCTAACGAGCCATCTGGATGTTTCAACGGAATCAACGAGGGAGAGCAGAAGTTGGCTTGCACGGCCTTAGCGAGCCGCCAATAGCTACGGCTACCCCTAGGGTGCGAGATATGTAAATATTTAATACCTTAAAATGTTTACTTGAAAACAATCAACCAGTCTCAGCAAGCTCGAGTGGGATTCGAACCCACGACCTTTGGATTGCCGGTCCACTGCTCTAACTGCTGAGCTAGCGAGATCCCAGAAGACTCATTGAATTTTTCCTAATAGTTTGATTTACGCTGCAAGCCAGCGGTATTACGTCACTGTGAAGTCTACCCTCACATTCGAAAGAAATACTATTGCAAGTATTTATCAATCGATAAAGACGTAATTGCTTATAAATATATTTTTATTGTTGAAATTTTGCATTCACAATGCTATATAGATATAGAATAAAATGTTTACTAGAAAAAAATCAACCAGTCTCAGCAAGCTCGAGTGGGATTCGAACCCACGACCTTTGGATTGCCGGTCCACTGCCCGAATTCAACGAGTCTTCTGGGATCTCGGTAGCTCAGCGGTTAGAGCAGTGGACCGGCAATCCAAAGGTCACAGGTCAAAGATATTTAATACCTTATCTTGTCTACATACCTAATAAAAAGCTCATAAAAGTTTGTTTATTTTTTTACTCTCTTTTGCCAACCCTACTAAAATAGGTAAGAATTTTTGTATGCTCCCTAGAAGCTTTGTCTCTGTTCCGTTTCTTTACTAATGTGGTTTAAACACACAGTGACATTCCAGTACTTAGTAACTGATTTCCGACTACTTGACAGGGTAAAAGCCAAGATAAAAGTGATAGTCAGTGGAGTCTGATTTAAATTGGAGAGAAATGTGGCTGTTGGTTTCTAATAAACATATTGCCATGGAGATAACAGATACTTAACAGAAAAAGTGTGTTATTATGTAAGTACTTTTTTTTTTTACTGAATAGTAAGTTTTCAAAGGCACTGTATCGAAAAATCTGTTGTTTCCACTTCATACAAAACAGCAAATACTATTTGATCTGATTGCCCAGTAGCAGGACTATATAACTACTACTTAGCTAATTCACGCGGCTTCGCTCGCGGTAATTATTCTTGGGAAAAAGTTGGCTATTTGGCCGTTTCAAGGCCCCCATTTATCTGTACATCAAAATTCATCAAATAGTAGATTGTTAAACAAGGAGCTAAAGTAACCCATTATATACGAGGTAGTTTTACGCCCGAGCTTTTTTAGCGAGGGAGTAAATAGAAACCGAGTTTTATTGAGTTTTTAGCGCCGTGTGTTACACCCTGCTTTTCACTACGAATGCGAGAAAATAAAACAATACAATATGAGTTGGTTTATTTTATAAAAAAATAACCCGTTAGTTGCTTTTACGACACCTAATGGAAGAGACGGGTTGGTAGTATTATTTTGATGAGCCCATCGCCGCTCTATGCTGTTAGATGTATGTGCAGCCTTCTCAGAGATTAACTGCTTTTCTAAATTGATTTCGGGTAAATTTAGAGAAAAACTGCTTTTCTAAATTGATTTCGGGTCTGGGTGTTTTTTCTGTGTTTATGTTCCATATTAACAAGTTTCAAAAGAATACTTATCTTGGGCTAGATATTTGGTGTGAGCGTATACACATTAAATTAAATTTAATTTTGTGAATTAATTATAAGTAGGTACAATAACTAAATTTTGGTCGATTTTAAGTTATACAGGGTGGAATTTTGTAAAGCCACCTGAAAGAACGGAATGCGTGATTACTTTGCATCCGTCTCATGGGGCCAGAGCTGCTTTCTTGGAAAGGACCCATCGGAGTGCGCTTCTGCCATCGCTAATGAGATCTAGTTGGGTATGGAATATTATATTCCATTCACAGATCTTGCCAGCGTTGGCAGACAACGGCCTTGGTTCAATCGCGAATGCGCCAAAGCTGCTGGATGCCAGCAGGCGGCGTATCGTGCTTGGACGAGGGCTTGCGCACTGAATGACCCCAGTACCAGCTCCTTGAAGGCGGCCTACAACAAGGCCTCTCAGTCTTACAAGAGGGCTCTCGCAGGAGCGGATGCACAAAGAGTGGCAAGGGTGGGGCGGGAGTTGATCTCGCATCCTACGGGTAGCCGTAGCTGTTGGTATTGGTATTGCTCGCTAAGGCCGTGCAGGCCAACTTCTGCTCTCCCTCGCTGCCCCCGTTGAAACATCCAGATGGCCCGTTAGCTTACCAGCCGCTTGAGAAGGCGAACTTGTTGGCTGAACTTTTCGCGGCCAATTCGCGCGTCGACGATTGTGGCACCGCTCCACCTTTTATAGCACATTGTGGGGCCACCATGCCTGATACTCTTATCAGGCAGTGTGATGTACGTGCCGTGCTGCGGTCGCTCGACGTGCGGAAGGCTAGCGGGCTGGATGGTGTTCCGTCGATTGTGCTGCTCAGATGCGCGGCTGAGTTGTCTCCTGTATTGACACGATTGTTTAGGGAGTCTTACGATACTGGTATTGTGCCGTGCCGGTGTCTTGGAAGGAGGCGAACATACAACCCATCCCCAAAAAAGGGGATAGGTCGGATCCGGCCAACTATCGACCCATCGCTGTAACTTCTGTGCTGTGCAGGGTGTTTGAGCGGATAATTAACTCTCAGCTCATTCACTACATAGAGGATCACTCGCTGCTCCATGATCGCCAGTATGGGTTTAGACCAAAGCGAACAACGGGTGATCTTCTAGCGTACGTTTCTCACGCGTGGGGTGAAGCAATGGACAAGCATGGCGAATCCCTGGCAGTTAGCCTTGATATCGCCAAAGCTTTCGATAGAGTGTGGCATCGTTCCCTTCTTTCCAAGTTGCCGGCCTTCGGTGTGCCGCCCCGTTTGTGCGCCTGGGTTGCAGACTTTCTAGAGGGCGGAGGATTCGTGTCCTTTGTGAGGGTAGTTCCTCCGCGTTCTACAAAGTCAATACCGGAGTGGCACAGGGTTCTGTGCTCTCACCTACTCTATTTCTTCTGCATATTAATAACATGTTGTTCTTGGGCAATATTCATTGTTATGAGGATGACAGTACGGTGCATGAGCGGTACTTGGGACATCCTGCGGCAAAGCAAGCCGATATCATGGTGAAAAGGCACGAACTGGTTACCAAACTGAACCTGACTCTCGATCGTGTCTCTAAGTGGGGATCTAAAAACCTGGTGAGTTTAATGCTAGCAAAACCCAGGTTTGTGCATTCTCGTCCATGGTAACTCCCTTCCTTGCGCCTCCCTCTCTTCAGAACTCTCCGTTACCCATTTCGATGAACCTCAGCATTCTTGGCATGGACATCGGCCAGGAACTAAATCCAAAATGCTACATCGAGAGTGTTATTTTAACTGCCTCCCGTAAGTTGGGTATTCTCAATAAGGTGTGGCGGTTTTTTACTCCCGTATTTTTTACGTGCGATCTAGTATAGAGTATTGTTCCCATCTATGGGACGGCTCCGCTAAATACCTCCTCGATGCACTTGATAGACTGCAAAGGCGAGCGGTACGCATTATTGGAGATGCTGAGGTTACAGCCTCCCTTGAGAACCTCCAGCTGCGTATAGACATTGCTTCTCTCAGTGTCTTCTACCGGAATTACTACGGAGAGTGTTCTGAAGAACTTTTTGATATTATCCCGCCCTCTCCTTTCCTCTTCCGGACTACACGTGCTGGTCTTAGGAACCACCATCATACTGTACAGACTATCAGAACTCGTTCCAAAAAATTTAGCAAGTCGTTCCTCTGTAAGACCATTCGGCTTTGGAATTCTTTGCCGGCGCATGTGTTTCCCAGCTCCTACAGTCCCGGGTCTTATAAGCCTGGCGTGAAACGGCATTTATGCAGGCCGTCATGAATGGGTGCGCTTGTTACCGTGCTTATTCCACGGTGGGGAGGGGCTCTCATTATTTTAAACTGCATCGGCTGCTTACCATCAGGCAGGAAAAAAAAAGGGAAAGTACTCTTAATACTGTAGATAGAAAATTTTACTCAAAGAAAACATTCTTTTATTTTTGAAAAGAAAGGATTCAAAGATTTTCGAAAATTCGCTTGCCACACCCGGGAAGCGATCCCAATAAAATCTGTAAAAATTACACCTTGTACTTTTTTTGCATCGATCGTTAGGGTCAATTATAAGGATAAGTCTCTCCAACAAACTTAATGGTAACAAAGGTTACTAGAATTGAATACGTTAGAAGAATTAATTTGTCTATCCAAGAAAATGGAGCCCATTTCGTGTCAACTAATTACTTAGTTTACCATTTTTTGTAAATAATCATAATAATTTAACATTTCATGGTTTCCTTTCATTTCATTTATCAAGTTTGTTAGAGATTTCATCCTTATAATTGACCCGAATGATCGATGCAATAAAAGTACTTACAGGGTGTAATTTTTACAGATTTTAGTCGGTTCGATTCCCGGGTGAGGCAAGCGAATTTTCGAAAATCTTTCAAAGCACTTTCCTTTTTTATCAAAAATAAAGGAATTGTTTTCTTTAAGTAAAATTATCTATCTGCAGTAGTTATTAAGAGTACTTTCCCTTCAGGTGGCATTACAAAATTCCACCCTGAATAATATTCGGAATCAGGGAATCGAGATCTATAACTCACTCTAATAAACTTTTCATGAATCATTCAGGAACCTGATTTTTCAGTAAGCTAAGACTTCATTCCAATTTTACTAATCAATAATACAATAATCATTCTTGTGGTGTCATCAGTTTTGAACTATTCATACATTAGTAATGTCGTACATTCCTAATTATGAACACTATTTCCACGATTTCAGGCCATAAGATTCATATATTCAGTTTTAGTATATTTAGAACCAATCTGTTTTTTGTTCTTCTTTCAATTGATACAAGTTTCATGTACCTAGATACGTTTATTAGTTCACGAGATACAAGAAAAACATAGTTAAAAATTTTGAGCGCGTTTTTTCGGAAGGGGCAAATTCGAGTTGTTGTACTCTTCGTTAGCGCGACAGAATAGGTATCTTAATGACGATGGGCAGTGATCGGAGTAGGTAGATTAATTTTTCGTACTTGCATCATAAATGTTCATAGATAGCTTAACATGGATTAGCCATTTTCCAAAAATTCTTCGGTATTTCGTGATTCAATAAAATATAAAACCTATTAATCCCATTTCATACTTTGCCAAGTATTAACTTTAAATCTTAATGTAAAAATACCTTACATTTTACTATTAAAATCCTGTCTTTTATACCACCCGCTTGGCGTTGTAAGTGTTATGAAAATGACCTTGCTCATTTTAATAGATTTCACGCGAAATAAATTATACTTAAATGCCGGAAAAAGTCTTATTATGTAACAAATTAAGAGTTTGAGGAGAATGTCGTGTCCATATTAATATTACGTTTCAGATCATTGACCTAAAGCAATCTACCTACTCCGACCACTGATGATAAGTGTATGTATTTCGATTTTTTTTCAGTTTGGCAGTATGGAGATGCCGCTGCCGCCGCCGCCGCCCTTAGCGTTGGGTAACGCTCGGGCGGACTGTGAGGAGCAGGCGATCTCCTCCATGCTGCTCAGCTGGTACATGAGCGGCTACTACACCGGCCTTTACCAGGGAATGAGGAGGTTAGCTGTTCTATATACTACTTATGCCATAATTACAATTTACAAATTCACATCAAAGTTCCCACGCGTAGAGACACTTGCATAGACAATATTCTTAGCAATATTAAAAACGCTTCTGCTAGGATATTACCACTGTATTTATCAGATCATGACACAGCACAACTATTAAGCTTTCCCATTAAACAGAGAAACTTTATGGCAAAGTCATACTTTACATACAAAAAGGACTATTCTTTAAATAGTATTAGGAAGTTTAAAGATTGTTTAAGTAAGTTAAAATGGATGGATGTTTATATGGAATCTGACATGAACAAGGCGTTTAATTGTTTTCATGAACTGCTGTGCTTGTTTTATAATTTATGCTTTCCAACAATAAAAGTTAAAATTAATAAATCAAATAAAAATACAAAAAATGGATAAATAAGGGTTTAAGAAATAGTTGTAAAACGAAGCGTACTCTCAGATATTTATATTATAAAAATAAATTGCATTTCTTAAAAACAAATACATAGTCTATTCAAATATGTTAAAAAACTGTATTCTTAAATCAAAAAAGAATTGCAATATTAAATTTATATACAATAGTAAGAATAAATGTAAAGCAACGGGGTCTGTTATAAATAATGTAATGGGATACGCACAGCAAGACCACAATATAATAGATTTAATAAATAAAAATGACACCATCACATCAGAACCCCTCTGACATTGCAAATATTTTTAATCATAATTTTATCGACTCGACTAATATCGTAACTAACAACCGACATTCCAAATGTATAAATAGTGATGCAATGATAAGTAACTCCATTTTCCTTGACCCTACAACAGAGAGCGAAGTCAGAAACGAAATTATGTCCCTAAATAACACAAACTCGGTGGGTTACGACGGTATTAGTACTAAGGTAATTAAGGTTAGCATAAACAAACTGGGAGCTGTTTTGACACATTTAGTAAATTTATCATTTTCGTCGGGAACCTTTCCTGAGTCGTTGAAACTATCTGTTGTAAAGCCACTGTACAAAAAAGGTAAAAAAAATGATGTCGATAACTATCGCCCAATTACTTTGATACCTGTTTTATCAAAGGTATTTGAAAAGTGTATGTACAAGAGAATACTTAATTTTTGTACAACATATAGTATTATTAATGAGTCACAATTTGGTTTTCAAAAGCAAAAGTCCACTACTCTGTCAATATATACTCTAGTCGAAACAGTTTTAACTAATATTAATAATAATAAGTTCACAACCGGTATTTTTATAGATTTATCCAAAGCTTTTGACAAAGTGGCACATCACATCTTACTACAACAGCTAGATAATGTCGGTATAAGAGGACACGCTCAGCAATGGGTGTCCTCGTACTTGACGGGGCGACAACAATGTGTTGTAACTGACAGAGTTGTTGAAAATGAATTAGTGTCGTATTATTCTAGTCATAGGGAAAACAAGTGTGGTGTCCCACAGGGTACAATACTGGGGCCAATATTATTTGTATTGTATATAAATGACATATTGCAAGCAACAAAACATAAATGTATATTATACGCGGACGACATATCGATAATTGTTACAACAAACAAAATTAACTCCATAAAAAATCATGAGTTTGACATTAATACAGCTTTAGAAAATATAAATCCCAAAACGAGAGATCACAATGATAATTGGTGATTTTAACGTGAAAATCGGATCAACCAAGGACGACCTCAACCTGCGCCAGCTGGTCGGTGGGTATGGCGTGGGTGTCAGGAACGAAAGAGGTGAACGACTCCTACAATTCTGCAGCGAAGAAAACCTCACAGTCATGAACACCTGCTTTAAGAACCATATTCGCAGACTCTATACATGGATAGCTCCTTGAGATAGATGTAGAAACCAGATTGATTTCATCATGATCCAGACACGGTGGAGATCGTTGGTCTTAAATGCAGTTACATACCTCGGGGCCGACTGTGGAAGCGATCATCAGCTTTTGGTAGCGACTCTTAGGATCAGGTTGAAGAATATACAGAGAGCAAAAATATCAAAACCTCTCGCTAAGGTGAACCTCCAGGGATACAGATGCGCGATCGAGAGCAGACTTTCCGACATGTTAGAACCCAATGAGAGATCGGAGGGAGTAACAAAATGAAACCCCTTAAGGAGGCAATATTTAAAGCGGCGTCCGAAAATACATTGCCACGGTCAATGCTGAAAAAGTTTATAACACCTGAAACAGCCAACGTTATCATCGAGCGGAGAGAACAAAAGGAAAGAGGTTTAAAAACACCCGGTGATCTGGAGCGGTACTCACAGCTAAACAGAGAGGTACAGAAACGCTGTCGACAAGATAAGAACGCTCAGATTAACCGAATATGTGCAGATCTTGAAAGACACGCATTAAAAAACGAGACTAAAGATTTATACCGCAAGCTGAAAGACCTGACTAGGACACGTAATGTGCAAACACGTGTCATAGAGGATGAATCCGGGAATATTCTTTGCGAACACCGCCAAATTCTGGAGCGATGGAGACGATACTGCGCGGAGCTCTATGACACGGGCGACACTCTCCAGCCTTGTGTAATGCCGGCACTTCACATGGCGTATCGTGTTCGCGTATTTGCATTATTTGTCCGAACACGGCAATGTGTAGACGGCCTATTTGAATATATTTGCTTTATTTGCACGAATAAGGCAAACAACGCAAATAGCGAATATGCGTTTCCGTCCACTTGTCGGTTTTTGATCACACATCAAAGGAATCAAATACGGCAAATATTTGCGTCGGCCGTCCACACTTGGTTCTGTTCAGAAGCGCGCGTGCGGCTGTCCTGTTCAGACGTGTTCAGTTTTTTATACGTAAACATAGTAAAATGGATTGGACAAACGAAACCGTATTGCGATTTTTGGAATCATACCAAATGCATCTTAGTGTTCGGGACCCCAAAAATGCCTCTCATAAAAACAAAAACCGAACACGTCGCATTAATCGATAATCAAACTGCACAATAAAAAAAACAGGGGTTGGCTAGCCGCATTCAGATAAATATAATAAGCTGCTGCCACTGACACGTCCATCACTGTTGCATTCAATTTGTTTGTGAACAAGCAAATATGGTGAATATTTGCGTTGTTTGCCCGTATAGGCCATGTGTGGATGGCTTGTTTGACGCCAAGCGATGTGCCAGATTATTTGGGCAAACACAACGATATCGCCACACGAACACGATACGCCAAGTGAAGTGCCGCCATAAGGTGGGAACCTGAGGAACTGGAGCCTGAAATTCTTCCAGCAGAAGTTGAGCAGGCCATAAAAGCCTTGAAAAATGACAAAGCTCCAGGTAGAGATGGAATACCAGCGGAACTGCTGAAGAGTCTTGGTGCTAAAGGCATGGCCCTCATGGGGGAGGTTTGCAACCATATCTGGCAAACTGGTTACTGGCCCGATGACTGGACGGAATCTGTCTTTGTCCCCCTGCACAAAAAGGGTTCTACTAACAAATGCAGCAACTACAGGACCATCGCCCTTATCTCACACGCCAGCAAAATACTTCTGCACATTCTGAACGCACGTCTTAGAAACTACCTGGAGCGGCAAATTCCCGAAGAACAGGCTGGTTTTGTGAAAGGGAAAGGTACTCGAGAGCAGATTCTCAATGTTCGCCAAATCATTGAGAAGAGCCGTGAATTTAATACCCCAGTCGTGATGTGTTTCATAGATTACGCGAAGGCCTTTGACTGCGTGAGATGGAATAGCTTGTGAGACGTGCTTATAGAGATGGGTGTGCCTAGGCACCTGTTAGGTCTGATCAGTTCTCTCTACGCAGACAACCGCTCCTATGTCAGGGTCGACACCGACTGTTCTAATGTGTTCGCAACAAAGAGGGGGGTGAGGCAGAGCTGTATTCTGTCGCCTATGCTTTTCAACATTTACGGTGAGTTCATCATCCGTAAGGCAACGGAGAACTGGGAGGGGGGTTTTGCTGTGGGAGGAAAGAAACTTTGCAACCTTAGATATGCTGACGACACAACGCTTTTAGCTACTTCTATGGAAGAAATGCAACAGCTAATGCAGAAAGTTGAATCCGAAAGCGAGTGCATGGGTCTCTCTATCAACAGAAGTAAAACCAAGCTAATGATGGTAGACAGAGCTGGACACCTTTCGAATACGAGCACAATCCCTAACATAGAAGTGGTCCAGCAATTTAATTACCTCGGATCTCTAGTCTGCAATGACGGAAGCTGTGTGCCGGAGATAAAGAGAGTATTGCGATAGCAAAGGACGCAATGTCTCGTCTCCAAAATATCTGGCGAAACCGAGGCATCACAAACAACACCAAGATGCGTCTCGTTAGGTCACTGGTCTTCCCTATTTTCCTCTACGGAGTGGAGACATGGACTATTCTGGCTCGAGAAAGACAGAGAATAGACGCTTTCGAGATGTGGTGCTGGAGAAGAATGCTGCGAATACCGTGGACAGCCAAACGCACTAACATCTCAATTCTGTCGCAACTGAACGTTAAGGACAGATTGTCTACCTTATGTCATCGTCGCGTACTGGGCTATTTTGGCCATATCGCCAGACGTGGCGACAGTAGCTTAGAAAAGCTCATTGTGGTGGGAAACGTGGAAGGAAAACGTTCACGAGGCCGGTCCCCGACCAGATGGTCTGACCAACTGAAGGAAACACCAACGTCCCGCTTCTACGCCGCGGTGAGGATGGCCACAGACCGGACCCCATGGAGACAGTTCGTCCAATCCAAAGTGCTGCCGTGATGATCACGATCCTCAGTCATGAGGGAACGACCGAAGAGAGAGAGAGAAAATATAATTAATTGGCTTGAATTCAATAATCAAAAATAAATTTCAATAAATCTAATTATATTCAATTTAATAAATCAAAACACACTAAATACAATTATAATCTAGACATCACAAAAATTAAAGAAGTTACGCAAATAAAGTTTTTAGGTGTTACCATTGATGAAGATTTGAATTGGAAAATGCACGTAGACAATTTATGTAGTAGGGTTAATAAGTTCGTTTACGCTATAAACCAAATTAAGAAAGTGACTAACAAAAAAACTGCGATTTTATCTTACCATGCACATATAGAATCTATATTACGCTACGAAATCATAATGTGGGGAAATAATACAGATAAAAATAGAGTATTTATTGCGCAGAAAAAATGCATCAGAGCCATATGCGGAATCCCCCCTGACGAGTCCTGTAAACCAATGTTTCGAGATCTTGGTCTCTTACCACTGCCATCATTGTACATATACGAAGTCTGCAGCTTCGTTAAGAAGCATAGGAATTTATTTAAAATGGCAAGTGATATAAACTTAAGGCATAAAAAGGACCCATATAAACTTGTCTTAAAAGATACACCAAAATCTGCCAAGTACAATAAAAGCTGCTTGGCAATGTGTGTGCGTATTTATAAAAACATTCAATAAGGATCTTAAATTGCTAAAGACTAATCTTTTTCAAAGAAAATTGTATAAGTGGTTAGTTGAGAACACATTTTATGACATAAAGGAATTTTATTAGTTCTATTATATTCTATTATATAAGTTATTTTTCTTGAAAATTTGTTTTAGTGTGCTAAAATTACTTTGTATAGTGACTTTAGTTTTAATATTATCTAAGTAGGTCTTACATGAAAGCGAGCTCTGCTGATTTAGAAGTAGTTTTTTTAACGCCTCATAGCGTAACGTGGTGGGTTACCTCCCAATAATCCCAATGTGCTGTCGTCCGTGTAGAAGGCCTGCGCCTAGCAGTGAGATGTTCATAGGTAATAAACTTTACTGCATCATTATCTATCATCAGTGGCGGTACCTTCATACAAGTCGAAAAGCCCGGCTTGCCCTAACAAAAACTCAATATCACTACTGGTAAAACGCAATTATTAAAATCACTTAATATTTTTACCATTGTTAATTTTCTTTCATCAGCATAAGTTTCTCATATTAAGGATCACCAAACAAATCGCATAAAGCTGCTTATAAATCGTGCGATGCTTTACATCTCTCTCGCACAAGTTGGCTTGCAACCGGGCTTCGGATTTAAAGTATATCCGCTCTCTTCTAACTTTAACAAAATTGCTACTCTATAAACATAATACTGCGTAAGTATGTATAGATTCTATGAGAAATTCATACTCTTCGTCAAAGCCAGCTTGCCTTCTCCAAATCAGGCTTTATTTCTACCGAATCACGTGCAACTTCAACGCGGGCGAACCAATCAGAGGCGACCGACGACAGCTCGAGCTCGGGCGATCCAATCAGAGGCGAGCGTTAACACGCGATTGTGCTGTGCAGCAGCCACAGGCTGCAGCCAGCCATTTTTTATTCTTTGTTATTCAAAGTCAAAGTCAAATTATTTATTCAATGTAAACCTTTACAGGCACTTATTGACGTCAATACTAATAATAATAAAAAAACAGTTGACTAACTTATAGTTAAGACTTAACAACTAATCTAACGAGCTATAGTCTGTGCCAGATAAATGCGCATCGCTACCCCCAGTACCACTGCACGCCGAAACAAAATCGCGTCGAACCGAAAAAGCCGTGGTCATAGAATTGTGTAAACATACGCATCCAGGAGGCCAATTCTCATTTTTCGAGATGTAGTCTCGAATCGAGTTTTGATTTCGATCTTTATCTCGACCATAAAATCTCGTTATTAACATTTTGTTCACGAATCTCCTATTCTCAGCGCTAATCGACTTCGAGTTTGATTCGAATTCGAACTTTATCGAGTGGTAATTCAATTTAGTTATTCTGAACATCTCGAACTCGACATTTCTCGAAGGAGAGCCGCTCGAATTGCTTCGAGTGATCGGCAGTGGTCGAGACGTAATTTCGACTACGAGAAGCTAATGAAACGTCAAATAGCGGCGAAATTACGGTGGATATGGAGGAGTTAATTTCCAATTTTGTCGTGGAAGTGATTTAAAATATTGAGAGAGCTCGCTCTCTTTTTTTTAAAAGGTTTAAGAAAACTTTCCACTCCTTAACTGTATATCGGCTTCCAACATTTGTAGAAGAAGCTGCTTCTGCTGTGGCGTTGGGTATTTTTTGTTGACATTGTGACATTGTGTGTGTCTTGTAAATACTAAAAAATATCGTTTCGTCACCAAACAAGCACACAACCACAAACAAAAAACATAAAATTTATCGACGATACGTCACGTTTTAAACATTACAAGTTGTTTAAGGAAATTAAATTTCATCACAACACATTAAATATAATGATTTTTCGATACTTATTAAAAATTTACTTTTTTAATTAAAAAGCAAGTTCAATTCATTTAAATACCTTTACAGTAAAACTATTTGAGGTACATAGTTGCAACCGGTTTAAAACCGGATGAAACGTGTCAAACGGAACGCATCCCGAGTTGATTGCATTAAAAAGAATGGCAATATTTATCAAAAAAAAACTCGAAGTCTATTTCGATTAGCGCTGAGAATAGGAGATTCGTGAACAAAATGTCGATTATCGAGATAGAGATCGAAATCAAAACTCGATTCAAGACTACATCTCGAAAAATGAGAATTGGGGCCCTGGTACGAGAAAAAGTAGCGGGCAAGTGTCTCTCCTTTGTATTGTCACACTTCACTTTGTTTGAGCGATTGTTTATAAGTAACAAGTGTGTTCGTAATTTGTGATAAAAAAAATGTGTTCTGAGTTCAGTTCGTCGCTTTATTGGTCTCTGTGACGAACTAAGATGTGTTGGGCATGTGATGTGTTGCAAACAAATGTGTACATAAACGTGTTGATGATTGGCATACCTACGAAAGGCAGAGGTAAATAAATTCTTTGAACATCACACATGATTTATGTATTTCGCAAACTATTAAAAGTCATCTAAGGCATTAATTATAATAGGTCTATGTAAAAAACTCTTTGGATTGTTGGTTGCTTCCATTCAAAATAATTAAGTAATAATTAATAAATTAAGTGTAGAGGCCTACATATGACTGTGATTCCCGCGCAAAATGCCCATTTTCGCATTTTGTAGTAATTTTCCAGTTGTATTTATCGTTTATATCGAAATAGGATAATAAATGCATGCTTAATATTACGAATCTCCACTCTGTGAGAAAAAGCTTAGTTCGGACGGCCGCACACTGGCTCGTCGCCATACAAACGGTTAGACGTTGCCTTTTATAACTTAGGTTGAAATCTATGTCTACACTTAGTTAATAATAAAAGGTTACTTGCTATACTATTGCAAACTACTGATTTTTTAATTTATAAAAATATATTTCATGGAAAAGTATAGACTTCAATCTAACACAAATGAATCTGTGAAAAATTGATGTGGTTTCAAGTCTTAATATATTAAAATGTAAGCTTTATTAATGTATTTCTTTTACATAATGTGACAGAGTATAATGCATTTATTTAAAAGACATAGCATTTGAACCAAACATAGCATTGTTTTTTATATTATGATTACTTTTTCAAGTACAGGTCAGTTTTACCTAAACGTTGACTTTTAAAGAAATCCCCAGAAAACCCCAAAGTGCTACTGTTTTAAATATTAAGGTAATATGTTGAGTAACTACTTTATGAAGTAATATTGATCTCATGTGACCGCATTTTAGAGAAAATGACAAAAATAGTTTAACCCCTACAGAAATAGAATAGCAATGGTTCACGGAGGAGACATCATTGAACATAACGGGATTGTACCTATTGGTCAATTATCTTTACCGCCTCTTTTAACTACCGCCTCTGTGGTCTAGTGGCTAAGCCACCGGTTTTAGACCCAGAGGTCCCGGGTTCGATTCCCAACGGGGGGTACATCTTTGTGTGCTCGGTTTGGTTGGTGGTAGGGCTGTGAAGTCCGCCTGGATAGCTACCACCATCTTATCTAAGTCTGTCGCCATAACAACGATGTTTATAGCATTGTTGTGTTCCGACAGTTTGAGATAAGATAGCCATCTTCTCAGTGGTTGAGGATTCCGGGTGATGCGCGCTTCCACCTTCGGCCTTATCGTACTGGTAAGTACCAGTAGGTGAGATGGAGGCCAAGCGCTTACCCGTTGTGGAATAAAAAAATAAAAATAAAATCTGAAGATGCACAAGAGACCATTCATAAAATCTTCAGATATCTAAGACTACACCACACGCGCAAAATATCCAGACAATTGTGTAATACCGACCTTAAACATTGTATATTGTTACTGTCAGATCCTGTGTTGTCTAGCCGGATAGTGTTTACAACAAGTATTTTTATCCGATGCTAGAAAGCTAATTGAAAATGATGAAGAAGATGGATAATTGTGCATATATTTTTTTTGTATTAACTAAACTGTGGCTGATAATAAAATATTTTGTATTTACTTATTTGAACTACTACTACTATTTTTTAATGAAATAAGTACAAAACATTTTTTTATTAAATTTTTCAGTACAAAAATATTTTTAAGAAGTTTTTCACATAAAATAAGTTTAATGGAATCAAGTTTCTCCATATTTTTCAGTACACATTTTATTTTAATATAAATTTCAAACGATCTAAATAAAAATAATTAAGTACGAAAACTAAGTCTACATTTAACACATTATTTTAAAATGACTTATATCTTTATTTCTTTCAAAAATGCTGACAAAGTATAGTTCCTTTACTTAATAATGCTGTCTGAAAATTTCAGGCTTCTATATAGTCAGGTTCAAAAGATATGAAAATATATATGTTAGGACATAGCGCTGTCCAACCGTTTGTATGAAGACGAGCCAGTGTGGGCCGGCGCATCGCATTTCGTAGTAATTTTGCACTTAATTGTATTTATAACACATTTGCTCGTAAAGTGGCTCTTATTACACCGATTTCAGCATCGTAATGTAGCTTATTACACACTAGTGCGGTAATGTAAAATAAGTAATAACACACTAGTGCGGTAATGTAAAATTAGTATTAATTTGCATCTATGGACAACACGGACCACGCCCACACAGTCCACGCTTCAGCAAGAAACAACTGCACAGTCTGCACAAGTGCTTAGATGGTGAGCTTTTAGTCCGTTAGTCGCCTTTTACGACACCGAAGAGAAAAGAGGGGTTTGGTAGTATTATTTTGAGTAGCCCATCGCCGTTCTATGCTGTTAAATGTATGTTCAATCTTTAGTCCGTTAGTCGTCTTTTACGACACCGAAGGGAAGAAAGGGGTTGGTAGTTTTATTTTGATGAGCCCATCGCCGTTCTATGCTGTTGAATGAACGTGCAGTCTTTAGTCCGTTAGTCGCCTTTTACGACACCGAAGGAAAGAGAGGGGTTGGTAGTATTATTTTGATGAGCCCATCGCCGCTCTATGCTGTTGGATGTATGTGCAGTCTTTAGTCCGTTAGTCGCCTTTTACGACACCCAAGGGAAGAAAGGGGTTGGTAGTATTATTTTGATGAGCCCATCGCCGCTCTATGCTGTAGGATGTATGTGCAATCTTTAGTCCGTTAGTCGCCATTTACGACACCCAAGGAATTGGATGGAAAGACTCCCTACCTTTCACATACCTATATTTTGTCGATTCAAACAGCGGCTTCTTGCTCAATAATTACTTTGAAAGTTTAAAAATAAATATGTCTAGTTTTAGTAATGAAGAACTAAGCTTACAGTCTACACCACCGGAAATAATAAGTGAAACACAAAATGTTATTGACAGCCTGTTATCATCTAAGTCCAAAGAAAAGTACATGTTGGCTTACCAAAAATTATACACTAGAAAAGAAACAAAAACACGCAGTAATTTTCAGAAAAGGTGTTTTCCTCGCAAATATGTTATAAAACGTCGTATGACATACGTGCGCTTTGATAATTACAGTCTCTGCTTTCTTGTAGCCCTCGCCTACGGCTCGGGCTAGCAATATCTCCTCTGCTGTAATTTTCAACTTACCGCACTAATATCATAATGTACTATTATAGTTTTCATAGAAAAATAGGATAATAAATTCATTATAACATTTTTATTCCTCATGAAGTAACAATTATTCTGGTATAAATTTTACTCAATAATATTATCGTAGATAAGAGAAATTCACAGTTAACTTAACGCGATTTTCGAAGTTTTTTGGTTTTGAATAACATTTTTTTTCTATATAAAATCAATAATATTTAAAAATTCCGTGGCCGCTACGCAATATACGACAAGATAACATTCTCATTTTTTTATTTCATTTGTTTAGAACAGTATAGTTCAATCCAGGAGCTCAAAAAAGTGCCCTCGCGCAATTTATGAAAATCTTTCTCTGCAGTTTTGGGTTTAAATAAAAAGTTAAGCAAAAATTACAAAAAGCGAGGCCGCTACGTACTATGCCAATAGCAATTCTACACTATTCAATAAGTAAATACTGCTAATGTATTTTGGTTTTTGAGATAAAGAACGCCAAAATTGGCCGCAGTAATTTTTTTTTTCCAAAAATTTCTCACAATAATCACATTCAAGATGTAATAGAAGGTAATAGGCTGTTTTTTTTTTACAAACGACAAGAACGTTTGGAGTGCCACGGCCTTATACGATTTAAGTAAAAAATGTGGCTAGTGTCAGCAAGATTAGGAACTTCAGGTTTCGGGCTTGCCCCAATCTGAAGCCCTAGGCACGCCACTGTCTATCATCAATGATAATGATGATGACATGCATCGCCGAGCATTTTTTTAAATCAACTTCGGCTTCGCAGCGCCTAGTGCGTTCGGCTTGCGATCTTGCCCGCTAAGCATCTTTCGCAATGCCGGGTCGCCTGATGAGTGACCAATTAAAAACATCTCAAGCTGCTCCGTGCTTCGGAAGGCACGTTAAGCCGTTGGTTCCGGTTGTTGTCGTAAGATGGCAGTCGTTAAAACCTACCAACCCGCATTGGGCCAGCGTGGTGGGTTATGGCCCAATATCTCCACGCGCTATTGTCCACGTGGGAGGCATGTGCCCAGCAGTGGGACGTTTATAGGCTGATGATGATGATGGGTAAGCACTTGGCCTTCATCATAAGGTGTTATGGTAAGTGACGATCGCACGTCACCAGGAATTTTCAACCACTGTGGAACTGGCTATCTTATCTCTTAAACTGTTGGAACAACAATGCTATTACATTGTTGTTATGGCGACATACTTTAGATAAGATGGTAGTAGCTAGCCAGGCGGACTTAACAAGCTCTATTACCAACCAAACCTAGTACACAAAAGTACCCCCCGCTGGGAATCGAACCCGTCCCTATCGGTCTGATGGCAGAGTTCACAGAGGCATATTGTTTTCTGAGGTTTAAGCAAGCACTACACATTGAAAAGAAACACTTTTTACGGACTAACTCGCATTTAATTTACTATGTTACTTAGTTTTTTTATGTTATCCTGACGTTTTGAACCCTTTACAGGGTCCGTGGTCACAGGGACTCCCTGTGACTTACGCGAGTTAGTCCGTAAAAAGTGTTTTCACAGAGGCAGTTGAAGTAGTACAAGGGGGCTATTCCGTATCTCAGTCAGCGCTGCCGCAGCGCTGAGAATTGACCCTGTCTTTTTCATATTCATAGAATTGGAAAGAGACAGAGTCTATTCTCAGCGCTGTGTCAGCGCTGACTGATTTACAGAATTGACCCTCTTAGCATGTAAGAAGTACATTATGAGAATAAACTAAGCAAAGAGAGTGTGTCACGATCTTTGCAAGTGGAAAGCTATATCTCTGCCTACTCCTCTGGGAAACAAGCGGGAGATCTCTTACATACGTATGTATCTAATAAATAAATAAAATAATGAAATTTGTTTAAGCCCACACCAATTATCTAGTCCAAGATAAGCTTCTGTTGAAACTCGTTATTAAGGTTAACCCCTCAAACCCCAAGCGGTCGCATGAGACCGCACCTACAAAAACACACTTGACTTTGTACCGTGTTTTCATAGACTTACAGACTACTTTAATATGAACAAGTTTGATTATTTCGGTTCTGTGGTACATTTAAGGCTGATTTCACAGTCACGCGTTTGATCTGCGCCGGCCACACGCGCGCGGTTACAATTACACTAGATAGTAGTTGCGTTTCATAGTCATCACGCAGTTCAAACGCGCAACTACTATGTAGTGTAGCGCGAGCGTGTGGCCGGCGCTGATCAAACGCGTGACTGTGAAATCAGCCTTATGCATCGTGATCGCAAAATATCGCATAGTCTATGCTGGATTCTGTCAAATTTGACGTTACAGTTGCGCCAATTTTTGTGTCAGAAAATTTCCACGAGTGAGTGGAAAAACGGATAACGGATAAATATATACGTATAAACATAGAAAAACATCCAGGCACGAAATCAATTTAGAAAAACAGTTTTCTCTAAATTGACCCGACCGGGAATTTAATCCAGGACCTCACAGATGGCGCTACGCCAGACCCGGCGCGCTAACTACTCTACCACGGAGGTCGTCATATATGTATGATGATGAGTGACATTAATTAATAACTGATTATTCTCCTTTCCAGGGCCAAAGAGAATCGCAGGAACATGTAAAGGGTAAGGTACAAAGGAAAGGCAACCATTGTTCTTTTATAAATAGGGTTTTATTTTTATATCGCATAAAATTAATTACAAATAAAATAGACGTGCCGTTATCCTTTAAAAATAAATAAAATTATGCCTCCAAGTTTCTGTGTAAACTATGTACAAAATATACATTTCTATGAGTTTATGTCAATATGAAATATTTTCTAAAAACAGTTTTATATCAGCTTCTTTCGATTGGTGGGACTATTTTAAAATGCTTAAGATGGTACAGTCGACTTTTTAAAGTAGATGAACAAGTATGCTAAGCTTAAAACTTACAAAGTCGAAAAATCTTAAAGATTTCACAAATAAAATTTGTAACAAGCTAAGTAACTTAAATATTTGTATACTTTTGTTTCCGACTGTAAACTATCTTTTTACAAAACAATGTCCTATTTTTTTTATTTTCCAAGATAAATGGAACTAGTGGTCTGTGTAACAAAAATTTATACAGCATTGTAAAAAAAATGTAAAAGTAATTACTTTGGAACTTGCAATAAATGAATGAAAACAATGAATGGTTTAATTAATACAATCGATATTCCCATTTATAAAATGAAGATAATGCGCTTTGTTGACTAATTTTTCTTGTAAGAATACACAGACAATACAGAAATAATTGTATGTGTAAAAATCAAAATTGGTGTCTATGGTTTTGATAAAATATAAGCCTTGCACAGAATTGTGTAACAAATATGTTGCTGGCTTTTTATTTGCTGCTTTGGTATCGTGGAATATATTATTGTGATTGTGATATTAGTATCATTATTGCTAAATCGTTGCCATGTTCAGCAGTTGTTTAAAATACAAGAAGATTAAGTTTAAGGCAACAGAATATTTTAGAAAAGTTATTGCAATTTAACCGTGTTGCGTAGCGGTGAAAGAATACTACCACCCCCTCTCTTCCCTTGGGTGTCGTAAAAGGCGACTAACGTACTAAAGACTGCACATACATCCAACAGCTTAGAGCGGCGATGGGCTCACCACCTGTCACGCTGAGCATATCTGCAGTCGCTATTTGGTGAAAAGTGGACTATGGTAGAAGATTGCTTTTGCGGTCCTCATCGCCTAGTCTCTGACTAACCCTTCGGGGATAATAGTCGTGATTATTATGTATGTATGTATCATTATTGGTAAATCGGCATTTGTTAAAAATATAAGAAGATATTGTTTGATGCAACAGAATATTTTAGAAAAGTTATTACAATTTCAACAAAGCCATTCACACGAGCGAATACCAATCAATAGTATTGTCTAGTCAAAACTAGCTTTAACCGAAAGTTTTATCTAACTTTACTCTTTGTCTTTTTGCAACTCTTATTGCTATAGCAATAAGGTCCAAATTATTAAACTCGTGATGTAGTAAGGGTATTACATCGACATATTTATGAACTGTATCGATTGATGATAAACACAGCTATGGCAATGACTAAGTCCCTATTATACGAATACAAAATGGCAAAGTTCATTGTAAATGAACAGAAAGTTTAACAATATTTACAATTATCGCAATATACAGATTAGTACTTATGTAATAAACGACATTTCTTTTTCTCAAGTAGGCACATACTTGCTATATACAGGGCGTCCCACGGACAAGCCACATGGAGGGAAAGTACCTTGAATATGTAGATGGAACATTTTACTGAAAGAAGACATTATTTGAATTTAAAAAACAATTTAATATTTTAACATTTTTAATACAAAATTAATCAATTTATGTATGTATTTATTTCAATGTCAGTTATAATGTCCTTACGGCAATGTCAGCTTTTCATTTCTCTGAACAAAATTTCACATCAAATGTTAAAATTCATGGTCTTCCTTTTATTTGTGACACTATGTTATTTAGCAAAAAATAATCCATATGATGAAGCTTTTCGATCGGTGTGGTAAAGCTACAGGTGATTATTTTTCTCATGTAACAGGTTCGATTTCCGGTTCAACCATGTAATTATTTAAATATCTATGAATGCAGTTTAAATTGTTTTTTAAATTCAAATAATGTCTTCTTTCAGTAAAATGTTCCATCTACAACATTCAAGGTACTTTCCCTCCATGTGGCATATCCGTGGGACGCCCTGTATAGTCTCTATCTTTTTCACATACCTAGTCATTTCAATTTGAGGATTTCATTTTGGGGGGTTAGGCGGTGAAAACGGGAAAATTGGCTGTTTTCTGTTAGCTGTTATTCAAAATATTTTAGATATTTCGCACTGAAATGTTCAATATCTATTACAGAAAGTATATGTGTGAGGGGATGACTGCTTCCAAAACACGATTGGAAACATTTTGCTCGATAGAAAAAAAATCCTAAATTTACCTCTAAAATTTCATATAAATGCACATTACGACCGTGTTTTACAATTATAATTTTTATAAAATCATTAACACATAAGTTTACCTTTTCGTTTTTTTGTATGATTTGGATTTCCAAAAAACTAAAATTTTTTGGACCCGCACCGCGCAACACCAGTGAGGGCCCGGAATTTTCGCTGACCAAACAAAGACAAAACTTGCGATAAACTTTAACTATTATTTAGTAATTTTGAGCTAATTTAGGCGATTATGTTTTATGTGATTTTATTTAAATTTAATGTATTATTTCCAATTTATCGTAAAGTATATGACGGGCATTACTTCAATTATTAAGGCCAGCAATTTCGCACACGGGGAACAAAAATACCGTTCGCTAGTACCCGCGGAACGACTGTGGATCACACAAACCAGCTTGTAAGCGTTGTCAACACGACGGACAGACGCGTCCGCTCACATTGGCAGTGCATGAATTGATGCTGGAATTCGGATCGTTATTGGTCAAATTGATGCACTGCTACGCTCTACGGAGCTGACTCCGTTCAGGGTTCTTACCATCAACTCTGAAGGTCGATTCACAGATATCAGTGAAGTCACAGTTCCGTCATCGTGTTCGCTCAGTTACTGTTCAGTATCAGTGCTACAGTGTTGCGTAAGTGATTCAATTCACGGAGCTTCAATGAAAACGTGTCCGTCGTAAGTATTGTGATTGTTGCTACGGCTCTGTTAAATACTACGGAGCTAGCAATAATAGCTATTGCTTTAGATAGACGAAGAAGAAGAGCAGTATCAACACTGCCAGCACTGTGCCGTCACTGTCACTGACAAGTGGGGATGCGTTCATAGAGAATGTATGAATGAATATTTCGCACTGTGCCGGTACTGTGTCGGAACTGTGACTTCGCTGATATGTGTGAATTGACCTTTATTGCATTATCATAGAAATATAAGCAAAAGAGAAAGATACGTCACCCGCGTACCGCGCGCGATCCTTGCAAATTGAGTACGATGTACCGAATACTGTGACAGTCGTCAATAGAACAGCAACTAGTTCTGACCGAAAACATTTATCTATCTTTTTCTAATAAAACTAAAAAGAGTGAGAGAGTGAGATCGTTGTAATTCATCGCTCTGTATCGCTCGCTTGATTTGACACTAGCTGTTACACTACAAGTAGTTGAGTAAGACATTTTTTTTATTCATACCACTCTCACTCGTATTCTAAACACAAACTCAAAATCAAATCCACGCTTGAATACAGTCTGTTAGAAAGGGATGGCGATTTATGCGATGAGATTTGAGTATGAGTTTGGTTTTAGGGCATGCCGTATCTTCCTTTTTTGCTTATATCTATGAGTGTTTTACTATACATGTTCTTAACCTAATTTTGCACAGTGAGATTAAAGTAATACTGCATTAAGAGATGACAGTAGGGCCTCAGCTCCGCCTCAGTGGAAACGCAGCCTCATTGCTGGAAAAGTGTGATTGGGCCTAACCGTGCTCAGACCAGCGTGCTGAGCTCGTGCGTGTCGTGGCTGAGGTCGATGGTGGCGGGCGGCACGCCGGGCGACGCCGCGCCCTCGCCGGGCGGCGTGCTCGTCGGCGGCCTGCAAACGTAACGGTGGTTAACCAAACTTTCGTCATGTCTGTTCCCCATACTTAGAACTGAAACTCAATTTTTTTTTTCATCTAACCCATACGGATATCTATGGATAGGACTTCAAAAATGACATTGAGGTTTCTAATACCATTTTTTTCTAAACTGAATAGTTTGCGCGAGAGACACTTCCAAAGTGGTAAAATGTGTGTGTCCACCCCCCTCCCCCGTAACTTCAAAATAAAAGAATAATAAAACTAAAAAAAATATATGCAAACTTCCACCGAAAATTGGTTTGAACGAGATCTAGTAAGTAGTTTTTTTTGTAATACGTCATAAATTAATAAATTTTAAAAAATACACTATTATTAAAACATCGATCAAAGTTATAACAAACTACAAGAACTTTTATATGATGTTACTTGCTGCTACAGAACCCTTCATGGGCGAGTCCGACTCGCACTTGGCCGGTTTTTAATCTTGGTACCCCTATGATCTATTAGGGAAACTGATTTTACCCCTAAGTAAAAATCTTGCAGAAAATGATCTTAATATCCAAGAGTTGGACTGACGATTATCCATCTTCAGAAAATATTACTCAAGTGAATCTATTAGGTACGAGTACCTACTGCAGATAAATTCTAAACCACAAAATTTTTCCTACGCCTTATTACCCCGCAAAATAACTATTTTACCCCCGCGGGGATAAATACCCCCAGGTTTGGAACTCAGGTATATAGATAGACGGCGATGAGCTCACCGCCTAGCTGATTTAAATTTTTCTAGATTTTCTGATTCTACAGACAATAATCGCAATCTGAATGCTGTTCCTGTCTTCGATCAACAATACAAGTGATCGAAGGTTCCTGTCCTTAGATTTTTTTTATGGCACACGTTCGGGGCCCGTCTAACTCTGGGACCTCATATCATTGATACGGCTGATACGGGCGGTAGTTATGCTTCTGCTCCTTCTAGTAAGCCGGTGATAAAGTCAACTACGGTGATTGACTATCAATTACCTAACCTAAACGCCCTGATGGCAAGAGAAAGAATGTGCTGAACTTTTTAGTGTAAAGTCACTAGCATTAAGATGTGATGATGCAAAAACATCTGATCATTGGTGGAAGGCATATTATAGGCATATATTTGCAGGCCGTCAATAGTCACATCATAATGCTGGTGACTGTACCTACCTAACCAGTATGCCTCAAGCCTGTTGCATCTATTGTAACTGGGGTCTCACTCTCTTAAGCACATCCGTAACCACTTTGGTCCGAAACTAATTCGTCGTACAGTGCACGTGCGTTCCTGTTTTTTTCACAAGCGATTGGCACAGTACAGTACATACACACAACAGTGTACAACGATTTACAGAGCGACGAAGTTTCGGATGCGCAGAGTGAGGCCCCTGAACTGATTCACAGTGTGAGACTAAAGGTACTTTTCCGAACCGAGCTACCAACTGCGTTCGGAAGCCATTTCATATAGTAGGTAGCTCGGTTCGAAATAGTATTTATTGTCCACGAACACCACATGTCAAACTCACCTTATAATATACGGTCCTCCTTGTTGCAACAGCGTTATAGGATGCGTGTAAGCCGCTCCCGCCATACTGTGGAAACTCATGTTTCCTATCCCCGTATTATTCAGGTGCCCATTCAGCAACACACCATTCGAAGTGTTCATATTCGTCGTCCCGCTCGTTGTGTTCACCTCTCGCTCTTGCGTGCGGAGCGCTTTTACGAGGCTCGTCTTCTCCTTCTGCCACACGAAGACGTTGTGCACCATCGCGCAGCCGCAGAACACTATCCCCACCCCGATGAAGACTGACGTCACTATTGCGGGCGTCGAGTGGAACTGGATGAAGGTGTACAGGATGATACCTGGAACATGTAAGTTATACATTCATACATAGAGTCACCACTATTATCCCCAAAGGGTTAGTTAGAGACTAAGCAAGAAGGACCGCAGAAGCAGCTGCCATAGTCCTTGTTTCACTAAATTACAACTGCACATATGCTCAGCGTGATAGGTGGTGAGCCCAACGCCGCTCTATGCTTTTAGATCCCAACAAGCAAAATCTGTAGGTACTTAAAATCTTCTTCAAGATATTTTTTTTGTACTTATAACTGGATACACTTATACACTTAAAGCTGAATTGGGCGCAGTTATAGGAGCATTATTTTCAAATGATCATCTTATAAATCCATAAAACAATTTTTCAAAATAAATATGGACTATAAAATAAGAACAAAATATCTGGCGTTTACTAGTAAAGTGATTGATCTACTAGCTTATACGGCTATTTTGCCTAATATCGCTCTAATTAAGTTCAATTAAAAAGAATCTCGAAAAGAACTAATAACGATGCAAACTTATAATAACATCAGCTTAGTGTATGATAATATCTTGTTTCTTACAAAGGAGTAAGTACTATTGTATTAAATATCAGCCAGGACTATTTAATATTTCTGAAAACAATTATAGGATATTAAGTGTTCTTACAAGAAATTCTTGTAGCTTACTTGAAGATTGTGAAATAAAAACAAATGCTCTTGAGAATATCTGCGCTTGTGATATGTAACTATGTATAAGCAAAAGTATCCTGTAACCGTTCTGTGCGATAGTTTTGTAGTAAACTATAAGACTAAGATACAAAAATAAATGCTCTTGAGTAAGCTTGTCAAATGCTATTATAGTAAGAGTCTACAAATAAGAACGTTATTAGTAGATTATTACTTATAATCTTTATTTTTAGGATTACTTTGCTAGTTGGGATGTTTGTGCAGTCTTTAGTCCATTAGTCGCCTTTTAAGACACCTAAGGAAAGAGAGCGGTTGGTAGTATCCTTCTAGTGAGCCGCTACACACGGCATTACGAGTCATTTGCTGATTTACGTTTTAAACACTTTTTAAGGTATGCTCGCGTTGGTGTTACTAATTATTTTATTGTAACGTTTCGAATCCTTTACAGCAGTGGTTCTTAAACCGGGGGTCCGCGGGTGGAAGCATCCCATGTGGTCCGCAAAGCCATCCTAATAAATAAGTTATGGACTCAGAAGGGTTCAAAATCAAGGATTTAGAAGTTAGTAAAGAGTATGCAATCACAAAAATTTGTAAATTATATGGGCTTACGCTATCGCACGTATCTAAACGCGAATAAATACTTAAAGTTTAGGTATTTATTTACATTTAGGTACTGTACATTATCTCTAAACCTTCTTGGTGGTCCATGGCAACGCTGAAATTTTGTCAAATGGTCCCTCATGACTATAAAAGGTTAAGAACCACTGCTTTACAGGATCAATGGTCTGTGATCTGTGACTGACATTTCAATATCATCAATTGAGGAGTTATTATAAAACGTAATTTTGTAGTCTCTTGCACATCAAGTGTAACAGTAGTATTAGCCTACAAAAAAAGCCTATTTTCTTTAAGCCTTGCCTTGTACTATTATGTAGTCTATGACGTTGCCCCAAATTCATACTAAGTAGGTACACATCAATCACATAAAGTTTTCGCATCAATTCGTTCACATTTTTATTATGACGACCTGGCGCCTGACGGTCTGGCGTCCGCGCCATCTCTCGAGGTCCCGGGTGCAATTCCCGATCAGGTCAATTTAGAGAAAAACTGCTTTTCTACATTGATTTCAGGTCTGGGTTTTAACACTAATTTAATTTAATTTAATTATGTGATCGAATCATGTCAATCTAATAAACTAACAATTACATATGATCGCGATTTAATAGTTGAAAGAATCGCACTCAGTTCTCTGATGTAATGAAGGGCAACAAGCCCTTTATCACAGAATAATCCTTTATTGCTGTAAGATAAATTAAAAAAGAATGTACTTACGGACCTGTCAAAAACACCGGTATTGAAATAAAGAAGCCTCCAACAGCGCACACTCTGGTTATCGCTGATTTCTGAAGGTACTTGTTTGATCTGGAATAGAAAAAAATAGAGGGTTAACAAAATTACGGTAGGTAGGTAGTTACATACATCCATATGTATAATCACGACTATTATCACAGAATAACTAATACTACCGCTAATTATCCCCGAAGGATTAGTCAGAGACTGGGCAATGAGGACCGCAAAAGCAGTCCTCTGCCATAGTCCACTTTTCACCATAGCTACTGCACAGTGCTTAGCGTGACAGGTGGTGAGCCCATCGCCGCTCTATGCTGTTGGATGTATGTGCAGTCTTTAGTCCGTTAGTCGCCTTTTACGACACCCAATTAAGGGAAGAGGGGGTGGTTGTATTCTTTTACCGCTACGTGACGCGGTAGGTAGGTAGGTTTTAAGATAGCCAATTCCGGGTGAAGCGCACTTTCACCTTCAGCCTTATCATCACTTATTACCATCAGGTGAGATCGCCATCACCATAGTGCATAAAAAAGAGGTAGGTTCCTATCCTTAATAAGGTTTAGTAGTAACGCATATTTTTACTTATGTGCAAGTGACGATAAGACCGCAAGTGGATGCGCGCTTCAGCCGGAATCTTCAACCACTGAGAAACTGGCTTGGTATCTTAACTTCTTCTACATAATTATTGATATTATTCTTATAAAATCTATAAGATTTATGCTATTAACATTGTTGTTGTCGCCAGACTTTAGATAAGATGCTGGTAGTAGCTAGCCAGGCGGACTTAACAAGCCCTACCACCAACCAAACCAAGTACATAAAGATGTATCCCCCCGCTGGGAATCGAACCCCTGTGTGATCACAGAAGCGGTTATTTTTTTAATAAGGCTATCCACGCACACATTCTCTATTCCACAAAGTTCAAGTGGTAATTCAACTAAGTAGTTGAACTAATTAAACAAAAAAAATCCAATTATTTCAACTATGTAATTTATTTTAAAAGTTGAACTTTCTGGACTATATTGATCCTATTAGTTCAACTTTACAATTATTTTAGGTACCTTTCTTTGGTACCCTCCTTGGGAATGCTGTACTTACTAATAATTTGTATATTCGTCTTGATTATGAAATAGAATAGAATAGAATTCCTTTATTGCTTAAACTGTGTAACAAGTTTTTAAAAAAAATATATAGTAGGTATCAACAGTTTGCCCATGATCAGGCATGCAATGTACACAAATAATATTATTAACATTTTATTAAATCATGGTGTATTTTTGGAGAAAGACACCGCACTATAATAACAATTTGGAGGGGTGGCATTTAAAGTTAAATAATGCTGTTAAACGAAAGAAAGTAAATATCGCACAGGTACTAAAAGTGAAAATACGTTATCAATGACACTATCATAGGACATGCAAATGCAGTTGGTAACCATAGACAAATAATATAATGTACATAACGTAATGTTGTTTAACAATTTCCATTAGCGTATAACTCAGCGTATACACTCGCAATGTTTAACGTAACTTAAACGTACGAGCGTCCACAAAAACTTATTATTGTTTACTCAGTAGCTATGAATATAGGAGGAGCTCGATGGCGCAACGGCCTTTGCGATATTGCCAGTTATGCAACTTTTGCAATGCCGTTTAGTGACACGGCATCCAGCGTTATGTTTGTAAATTAAAGTACAGCCTATATACTGGCAATTATTGAGGTTTAGTTTCGTTTCGGCACCTTCTCATTTCAATCATTTTAATATTTCAGTGTATTTTACCAGTAAACTTAGCATTTTTATTCAAAATTTGTATACAAACAGCACTCGTTCTTTTTTGCCGGTGACTGTATCTCCTTGCCGAAATGGGAAGGTGCCGAAACGAAACTAAACCATCATTGAAATCAAGCCATACTACTATTGATGGGTATTGGTCTAACACTTAGAACTTAGCTAGCAGGCTGCGCTACTAGACGCAATAGAAATTCTATTCATAGCCGTGTCCAGACCGGCCGAACACGGCTCGCGAGCCGCCACGCTCAGACTTCCTGCTCGCGAGCCGTGGCACCCGAGGCAAATTTGAAAGGTTGCACTGGCTCCTTGGCTCGCGAGGCCCGCTCGCAACCATTCTTTGCCTCGGGTGCCACGGCTCGCGAGCAGGAAGTCCGAGCGTGGCGGTTTGCAAGCCGTGCTCGGCCGATCTGGACACGGCTAATAAGCAATAATCAATGCGAGGCCGCAGTAGAAAGGTTGATCACCACGCTTGCCAAATGCGGGTTGGTTGGTGATCATAAACCCGGGCTATGCATCCAAAACACTATGCCCGACTTGGGAATTGAAGCACGTAAAACCATGATTGGTCCCGGATGTTGTCGCTAGATGGCTGTCGTTAAAATTAACCCTCCTACCCTTTTTGAGCCCGCGTGGTACCTACGTGATAGCCCAATTTTCCCGTGTAGTGGGACGATCACTTTGAGCTTTTCTTTTTGGTTTTTATATTCTACAACTACACCTGATGGTAAGTGACGATAAGGCCGAAGGTGGGAGCGCGCTTCACCCGGAATCCTCAACCGCTGAGGAACTGGCTATTTTATCTCAACTAGTCGGAACACAATAATGCTATAAACATCGTTGTTATGGCGACAGACTTAGATAAGATGGTGGTAGCTAGCCAGGTGGACTTAACAGCCCTACCACCAACCAAACCGAGCACACAAAGATGTACCCCTGGAACCGGTGGCTTAGTCACTAGACCACAGAGGAGGCGGCTAGCTGACAACGAAAAAAATATTGTATATATATAGGTGTCGCGTATCGGTGAAAGAATACTACCACCCCCTCTTCCCTTGGGTGTCGTAAAAGGTGACTAACGGACTAAAGACTGCACATACATCCAACAGCATAGAGCGGCGATGGGCTCACCACCTGTCACGCTGAGCACATGTTCAGTCGCTATTTGGTGAAAAGTGAACTATTGTAGAGGACTGCTTTTGTTGTCCTCATTGCCTAATAGTCTCTGACTAACCCTTCGGGGATAATAGTCGTGATTATTATGTATGTTCATATTCATATTCATTTATTGCATCTTGTTGTATAAAATGGTGTTACATAAATTTTTTGGCACAAACCAGAACCCTGTAAGGGCACGGCAAAATACTTATACTATACTTACTAAACTAATTTATATTATTATTATCTATTATAATACGTAAGTTTTATCAACCCACTAGGTACGCGGGATGGTCGGTTAATAAACTTATTATTTTAAAGATGTTTATTTGGGTTTATATTTTGTTGATTATTAAGGCATTTATCATTGCATTTCTAAAAGAGCGCCGTTGTGGAGCCGCTGGGCCCGGCTAACGGTCCCCTGCACCTGTTGCAGTAAGCTTGATGAACAGATCGGGGTTACGGCGACAAAGCAATCAGTTTAATCCGGGATATCTGGAGTCTCTAGTACCTATCCTTATATCACACGTGAATTCATTATCGTTGACTTACTATCATATACTCACTAGCTATGTTATGAAAATATTACCAAATCCTTAAGTATTAGTCTTTAGTAGCTCGTGTTTATTATATTGCCCTTTGATGACCATATCAGGGGGGTAATTATCTTACTTCAACACCTATCGCAATACCTTTCTAAAGTATAAGCCTGTTCGCATCGTCCTAGTAGTTAGTCGATCATAGTCTACGCAAAAACTCTTTGAGCAGACGGGTCACCTGATGGAGAGTGATCACCGCCGCCTATGGACACCCGCAAAACCAGAGAAATCGCAGACGCGTTGCCGGCCTTTAACACGTTAAGCGCCAAGTGTATCATCCCTTGGACAGAAGCACAGCGGTGTATACCAGATGATACACTTGGACAGAAGCACAGCGGTGTATACCAGATGAAACACTTGGCGCTCAACGTGTTAAGGAAGGAATAGGAATTGTGAGGAGGAGGGAAGGGGCTTCTGGAACCCTCACTCGCCGGACGAAACACAACAGCACCGTGTGCCATTATTTTACGCCGAATATTCGTGAGAGGGTGGTATTACGCCGGTCGAGCCCAAAGCTTGCTGCAACGCAGGCGTGGCCCTACCACTTAGTCAGTGTCACTCATTTAGCACCACCCAGGGGTCACGTGTCCTTACACGTCTCAAGAGTAAACATACGCACGCGAGTAACTTCAACCCCCAAAAAACTCGTGGAAGACGGTGAAATAAAACGTGCGAATGAGACAGCGCACATCACGTGTAGGTTAGGTCCAACTCCAAAAATATTTTTTATGATTATAAGATTGAGTAAAATTAAGGTTAAATATTGCAAGTAAATTGAACAAACTAAACTGCGCAATTATTTTTTACGTTTTAGTGCATTTATTTCAGTAAACCTTTTTGGGGTCGGTTTCTTTTTGTTAAAATTTTTGTTTATTTCTCGCTTTTTAGTGAATTGTTCCGATCTATTTATCGAAAGCGAATATTGGTAGATCTACAATACGCTGTACTTGTATGAGACAGCGCCGTTTAAATGCGACAAGCGAAGAAAACGAGAAACCCCTATCACAAGTTAGGAAATCAACATTCAAAACAGACGGCAAGTTACCCGGATTTACTCGTGAACGCTGTATAGACCCCCCCTACGATGATGACTTGCGAGTTACTAGGGTTCACCGTTAGGCAAACTAGAGGGACGTTTTTGAATTGCTCCAGTCGTAGATCGTAGCCAAGTCACCATCGATCTACTCAATCGCTTCTAAAAGGTTCTCAGCCGAGGCCTGAGAGTAAATTTGTAAGTCATCGGCATAAAGATGTTAAGAAGAATTTAGACAAGAAGTGACAGAATTAATAGTGTGAATAGTGTATTTTTAAATCCTAATAGAAATGTTTCGCAAGGAGTGATAAAAAGTGGCTTATGTCACTATTGTCTTCAGCTATCTATATGCAAAATCAGGTCGATGCGCAAGTGAGAGACGGACAAACAAACAAACACGCTTTCGCATTTACAATATTAGTTAGGAAGGATTTATTGCCGGAGTGGATCTCATTTGAGCTATGGCCGAAAATACCAAAATCGATATAGATATGCCTACAATATTTGAGGAGTTCCCTTGAGGGAATTGATTCCTCAAGGATTCTACAATCAGAACTGAGTTCCGGTACCTGCCTTCTTTTGCTTCGTCATAGTCGCTTAACTATCTTAATCGAGATATCTTATCGCCACCCGTGAAATACTTATCATTGAGGAGTTCCAATGACATTCTGTGGTCTTCTTCATCAGTTCTACTTCATCAAATGATACTTTCTGAATGCAAATTCTTGACTTATTGCTGAAAATACCAAAATCGCTATAGGTATGCCTACAATATTTGAGGAGTTCCCTCAATTCCTGAGGATTCCATCATCGGAACTGGATTTTGATAGTTAATATACTTCCAGATTGGTCCCATTAGGGACCAATCTGGAAGTATATCCTTTTAAATAAAAAAATAATTTTCTAAATCGGTGTATAATGAGTCATTATACACCGATTTAGAAAAATGACTGAGTTCTAAAGTAACAAACATAAAAAAAAACATACTACCGAATTGAGAACCTCCTCCTTTTTTGAAGTCGGTTAAAAAGTGATTTATGGCACCGTCTGCCACGAGTCTTTGCGTTGAGTATAGAAGTACATTACTTCGCTAGTTTGATTATTTTAAATAAAATTCGTTTTGTTTATACATTTATAAATATTATGATTCTTCGATTCTTTTAAATTGAAGTGATCAACTAAATTTTTTAATTTAACATAGGAACGTGTCTATTATTAGTACCTACTCACCTACTGATAATGTATATTATTATTAAATAATTCAATTGGAACTTATGGTCACCCTAACGAAAGGTGTTTCTAAATGCAACCCGTATCAATTCAAATGTTATATTCTTGGAGATGTTCAAAGCTTTAGGACGACTTCTACACTGGGTCGGTTATTCCCGCTGCTGCGCTGGAGTGTCATGTCACTGACTCGCAGCTCATTCCAATGTGTTTTACAAGCGATTACAGCATCTCTGCAAGACTTTTGTTACGTTTTCTACGTTGGTATTTTGGAATTACTTAGTAATATCATAATATCAAGCACGATATCTGTCTATGGTAATTATTTATGTTTCCATTTTTTTATAATTACATTAGATTACTTACTAAGAGTGATAGCATTAACTAAATACTATCTACATAGTATATTCATCACGCCCGTTTCCTTCAGGGTAGGCTGATGCAAAGCTATTGTTCTGTCGGTTAGGTTAGGCTACAAATGCTACCTACTCTGAAATTTACTGCAACTAAAAAAGGAGATCGCGAAATTCATTAATAATAAATTTATGGGAACCTAAAGAAAGCTTTCGCAAAAAAATGCTACTCTGAAATTTACTGCAACTAAAAAAGGCGATCGCGATATTGATCCAATAATAAATTATAGGAACATAAATAAAGCTTTCGCTAAAATAGGCGACCCTAAAATTAGCTGCTACTGAATAATGCGTTCGCGAAATTTCATCTTACAAATCGCTGAAATACAGGCATAATCATGTCGCGTAGAGGTGAGAGAATACTTACTAGCACCCACTCTTCCCTTGAATGTTTTTTTGTATAACAGAAGGAGGCAAACGAGCAAGCAGGTGTTTTTTTTATAGCAGCAGGAGGCAAATGACCAAGCGGGTCACCTGATCGAAAGTAATCACCGCCGCCCATGGACACCCGCAAAACCAGAGGAATTGCAGACGCGTTGCCGGCCTTTAAGGAAGGAATAGGCTCGTTTCTTGAAGATCCCTAAGTCGTAACGGTTCGGAAATACCGGCGCCGCCGAGAGCTGGATGTCGTAAAAGACTGCACTGCACATACATTCAACAGCATGGAGCGGCGATGGGGTCACCACCTGTCACGCTGAGCACATGCGTAGTCGCTATTTGGTGAAAAGTGGACTATGGCAGAGGACTGCTTTTGCGGTCATCACTGCATGGTCTCTGACTAACCCTTCGGGGATAATAGTCGTGATTATATGTATGTATCCAGAAGACAGATGTCCATTGACACGATCCTAACCAAGCAAAAGAAGTGTTTCTTTTAATTCTGAATTGTTATGAGCCCTTAAGTGCTCATCCATCCGTAACGCCTTTGTTTACCAACGGTTGGTGACCACGAAGGACAGTTGCAGTCGCAACGGTTTTGCCACGCGACAAAACGGCCGTTCCGGTTCGGTGCCCGGCGGAGTGAGTTTGTCGTGTAAGTATTTTAATTTTAGTTGTGCACCCTACCTACTGTTTGTTTGTCTGTGCACCAAAAACATATACACACATATAATCATGTTATTTTTAAACTATGACTACGGTTTGGCTACGAGGAATTAAGTTTCCTCGTGGCCAAATTAGTTTGGCATTTTAGTTTGGCCACGAGGAAAGGGCCCTATTATCCAAAAGGGTTAGTCAGAGACTAGGCAATAAGGACCGCAAAAGCAGTCCTCTACCATAGTCCACTTTTCACCAAATAGCGATTGCACATGTGCTCGGGTGACAGGGGATGAGCCCATCGCCGCTCTATACTGTTGGAAGTATGTGCAGTCTTTAGTCCGTTGGTCGCTTTTTACGACACACAAGGGTAGAGAGTGGTTGGTGGTTTGTATTATTTTAGCGAGCCGCCAATCGCGATACCACATGGTTAATAAGTAAATACATTTAAGGAATGGGTTTAAATAATTAGTATTATTGCGTGCTTTTATTATATAAAAACATGTTTTCGTATTCAATATCTTCATTTAACAATATCGAACATAGGTACTTTTTTGTCAACTCATAAACTCATGTGGGCGACCAGGTTCAATCGTCAGCCACTGTTTGTTCGATTTCCTTATTATATCACTGATTTGTCACTTATGTTGTTATGCCAAAGTGTTATGCTAATACTTTGGGTCTGTGGGCCAAACGGACAAAACGCTATATATGGAGGTTCAATAACTCGCCACACTGGTTTAGATTTGCTCGTGTATAACCCAAATCAGTTATTTTTATACCAAGGTTCTTTGAGGATACTATTTCGTAAAATAGTGACATCGTTTATGTTTAAATGATACATTTATTGTTTAGATGTAACGAAATGTTTGTATTTTGCAATAGTAACTTACACACACAAACATACATCATTCCGTTTTCCGCACTATATTACTTACCCGCCACAGCTCTCCATTTTATTTTATTTTATGAATTTAGTAGTTTGTAATTTTTAATTTTAATTTTGTATTTTAAATGTTTTGATTTTATCATTTTAATTTTAATTTTGTTTCTGTATTTTTGATTCTTATTTTATTTATTATTTATTTATTTAGGTATAACGATCCTGACAGTTAGGTAGGTACCTACTTACTTGCAAACAGAAATGACAGTAATTTGTATAAACATTCCTCATCGAATTTGGCCTTAGTATTGTCAAAGGCAAAGTAAAAGTACATAATACATACATAAACCCTCAATTTTTATTCGTTCTAATAAAATTAAGGGTGAGTTCCACCCATGACAGAATTATTATTAACATGAAACTGAACAACTTTCCCCAAGAAACCTATGTGCAAAAATGACAAAACAATTTCGACCTTCCATACAGAACTGTTTGATCAGCTGACGACAATAGTAGGTATGGGAGGTCGAACACGCTCCCAAGAAGCGTAACATCTTAGAATAATAACGCATAGAAAGCGAGAACTCGCACGTCAAATGAGGCCAGTAAAACCAAGCCATACTGGCTTGGTACCGAAACTTTCTGCGTCAGTACTAATAATCTAAAGTTATCTATCTATCAACATTTTCAATTTCCTTACTTTTGGGGCAAATCTGATTTTTCTACCAACATTACTTGTACACTAGTGTGCGTGTCGCCGAGATAGTACGCGTAACTTACTCAGACAACCATTTTTTTCTTGCCTCACGCCATGACAGTTTTCTAATACGAGACTATCGTTCTATGCGTTATTATTCTATGCGTAACATATTCATCCTAAGTGACAGCCAAGCCGTGCTCAAGTCACTTATATCGCCGAGTCGACTCCAGCCTTGTGCTTGAAACCACGAAAGCCTTAAACAAGCTAGGTAAGCACAACAGGGTGAGGTTGATCTGGGTACCAGCCCTTAATGGGAATCCAAGGCAATGAAATAGCCGATGCACTTGCTAGGGAGGGCTTAGATACCCCATATTATTATATTGATCCTGAGCCGTTTGTGGCACTACCATCGAGTACCACTAACAAAGCCTTCAAAGACCACATCCAAAACAGGCATAGAACCGAATGGAAAGAGCTACCCGGCATAAGACACTCAAAATCCTCCATAGGCGAAGGCGCCCTAGGACGAAGTAAGATCATATGCGGAGGTAGCAAAAGGCAGGCCCGATTAATCAGCAGTGCCCTAACTGGGCACTATGCCACAAAACAAATGCTCCACAAAATGCAACTAGCAACAAACAACCTGTGCAGGGCATGTGGAGGGGAAACGGAGTCCATGCAGCACTATGTGACTGCGATTCTTTTGCCAGAAAAATAATAAATCTTCTGGGATCGGCCTACCCGAAACCAGAAGATTTTAGGCTCTTCGCCCTCATTGCCAAGCTTATGGCAATTACCTTCACTAAGGAGGCAGAGTGATAGGACGGGGTTGCACAAAAGATCCCAATGGGTCGACGTGCGGCTGCGAGGGGAGACCTCTGCAGGCCCCACTAGATAAGATAAGATATGATGGGAGGTAGAATTTTGTTTTAAATTAAGGGTGTATAATCACGACTATTATCCCCGAATGGTTATTCAGAGACTAGGCAATGAGGACTACAAAAGCAGTCCTCTGCCATAGTCCACTTTTCACCAAATAGCGACTGCACATGTGCTCAGCGTGACAGGTGGTGAGCCCATCGCCGCTCTTGCTGTTGGATGTATGTGCAGTCTTTAGTCCGTTAGTCGCTTTTTACGACACCCAAGGGAAAAGAGGGGGTGGTAGTATTCTTTTAATGAGCCGCTACGCGACATGGCTCAAGTAAAAGTTCAAAATATTATAAATCAAGTAATCTTGAAAAGCAGGTGTTTCATCCGAATTATTTATGGAACATAACACGTGTAAGTAACTAAGTACTTAATTGTTGACAGACTCTATTTTTTCATTCAATCTACTACTATATTACTATTACAAAAGTGTACTTAAATTGGCTTAATGCATTACCGCAAAGACAATACTTAATTAAGATTAAGCTTCAGAAAACTTTTTAGTACATAGAGTATCTCCTAAGTAAGTAGGAGTGTACGCAAAACCAAGAACAGGGGGCTAATTGTCTAACTTCAACATCTATCGCAATCGTTTTCAACTAGAATTAAGTACTGCTTCGCTGGTTTGATTATTTTAAAATAGTTTTAAATAAGCAAACTAGCGAAAGCAACGTATTGCTGATAGTTGGATCGAACTTGGGGGCTAGTTGTCTAACTTCAACATCTATAGCAATCGTTTTCAGGTAGAAGTACATTGCTTCGCTGGTTTCATTGTTTTAAAATAGTTTTAAATAAGCAAACTAGCGAAAGCAATGTATTTCCATTTGAAAGCGATTGCGATAGATGTTGCAGTTAGACAACTATCCCCCAGGTTCGATCTAACTATCAACATTTAAACATCTAGAGGCAAGATTAGGTTATCAATCAGTGATGTAGCCTTCCGCCGAGAGTCGCCATTTAACGACAACGACGCCTTCCAGCCCAGCTGACGACCGGTTCACAAATACACAAATGCCGAATAACAGGTACGTACTACGGCAATGCAATCGTGAACATTCCTCTCTTTCGACCGTGAGATTTTGTTCCCTTTGCCTGTCTGTCGTAGGCACGCAGGGATGTGTTAATACAAAATAGTTCTAATGTTTTAATTTCTTCTTTTTTGCGATTGTTGTGTGTCGGTTGTGTGACTGGTTTTGTAGGTTTAAAAATTTGGGTTAAAAAAAAAGAGCACAGGATTTTTTTGTTATTAAAATAGTACCTAGCAAATTATTGTAGAGTATGTCATTTCTTGTTGAAAGCGCCCTTCTATCAATAAAAGGGCAGTGTCTAACATTATACTTTGTTAAAAAAGGTATAATTTAACTAACTATTGCCTATAAACAGTTGTTTTACAGAACCCGCGACCTTTATCAATCGAGTCCTATCTGAGACATTTACAAACCTTTACCAATTTTTAAATAAATTAAAACATTATTACCCATCATTCTAGTCATCCCGACTCCAAAAACACCTCAGTTAAAATATTGATTCAGTTTTTAAAGGGTTTGATTTTATCGTTTATTTGACAAAAAGTCAATTACCAAAGTAATAAACTCTAATCTCGCTACCTTACTGGCCCATTTTCTACGGTTCGCGAAGATGTCCTTATTATTATACGTCCTTGCCGCACGCAGCGCAAGCAAGCGCAACCGATCTTCTGATGGCGGGAAAACGCTAGGCGCCATTGTTTCAGATACGTTCTAAAACGCAATAATTATTTTTAGTTGAAGTAAGTACCTACCTACTTTTTGTGGCACAATACAAGCTTATCTTTGACCCAGTAGAGCTAAATTGTTCTTTAATGCGTTTTTAAAGTAAAGTTTATTTTAGTACCTAGTTTGAAATATTTTCCACAATTCCTGATAACAAAAATGTTTTGATAACAGAAAAATCTCTCATTGGTAGGCCCTTTTTGTTTTAATCTAAGTTGGTAGGTAAATAAGAGCTAGTAAGAAGAAAATCTTTGCTAGCAATTTGACATTAAGTTTAATTTTTAATTGCAATCATAGCTACCTACTCAATTTTGTAGAATTACTATAATTACAGAACAGTTTATTATATCATAAAACTTATCCGTCTGATAAAGTATAACATTATCGAACAAAAATATCACCTGTTAGGATAGAAAAGACGGTATAAATGACAATACATTTTCAAAATGGTTGTATCTAACAGCTAATTAAGTTTTATCGGACAATTGAAAAATCGGCCCTAAGTAGAATATTTTATCTTTTAATCATTGTTAGAGAAATGAAAATCTTTATGGTTGTAGACACCAACACTAATCATATTTTTTAATGTATAAGAATGTTGGTCTTGCACTTGTTTATTGTTCTATCTATCGGCCTGGTTTCGCCAACACAAAAGAGGTCTAGTAGTTAGTTTAAATAACGCATTTAATACGATAATCAATTAAAACAGCTTGTCGAATTTTAATCTGTACACCGCTTTTACAACGGAACTAAAGCTTCAATTTACTATTCGTAATTGACCCGTTTATCGCTCAGTTATACACAAACACGAAAGCTCTACCGAATTAATATTTGATAGAACTTTCGTGTTTGTTGTACTTTGTTCCCTATTTAACAATGACAGAGCTAATATAATTTCCAATTCGATCACAAAAAAAAGACGAAGATGCGCTTATAGATTGAGGCGCGGTTGGTGTTCTATTCGGCATTTGACAGATAACGGAAACAAGACTATACAACCCTATTTTTTCTTAATACAAAAACAATTAAGGGTGAGTTCCACCCTCAGATCATAGAAGGTTCCACCCATGAAACTAAACAACTTTCCCCATGAAACCTATGTGCAAAATTGACAAAAAAATTTCGATCTCCCATACTATTGTCGTCAGCTGATCGGACGGTTTTGTATGGGAGGTCGAAATTTTTTTGTCATTTTTGCACATAGGTTTCTTGGGAAAAGTTTTTCAGTTTCATGGGTGGAACTCACCCTTAATTGTTTTTGTATAAAGAAAAAATAGAGTTGTTTAAGGCATTAAAACAGCGCACAATAAACCAAATTACAAAATTTAACAAATCTCACTTTTAACATCCCTCGTGCACTGTAAACGTGAACGAAAAAGCTTCAGATCACACCAATAAAGGATACTGCTGCTTGGAGGCAGAAATAGTAAATAGTAACTATGTTGGTGTCAAAAAAGGAAGAACCATAAAACATAACGTCTTTACAAAGTAACTCTACCCACTCATATTCTTCGAAGATTAAAACTAGTGTGCATAGATTTTAAGCGCAAGAATGGCATACAATGGAAGTAAAAAAATTAGAAAATGGCAAAAATAGTTAGTACTTGTGACAATTAGCGAGTTGCTATGAATCAGTGGACAGAAACTGTTGTGCTGCAGTCAGTTACGCAATTGTTCGAGATGAGCTAAGACACGTACATTCTATGAGGCATCGTAAATCAAGCTACTTGCGAAAGTCTTACTAGAAAACTCTACAATACACGTAATTGGCTTACTTACTTATAATTATAATAAAGAAACACTCAAAATTTGAATTTGAATTAAAAACCTTCATTTGATTGTAGCATTCCGTAATAACTTTTTATGAAAAGAAATATTTTATGGAGAGAACCAAATAAAGAGGCATATATTTTACTAATATAAGTAAATAAAAATAAACCTTCACCTAGCTTTTATAAAATGTTATATTTTCTTAAGTACATTATTCTTATGAATAACCGTGTCTTCTTTATAACTGTGTCGCGTAGCGGTGAAAGAATACTACAACCACTCTTTTCCCTTAGGTGTCGTAAAAGGCGACTAACGGACTAAACTGCACATATATCCAACAGCATAGAGCGGCGATGGGCTCAACAACTGTCACGCTGAACACATGTGCATTCGCTATTTGGCAAAAGTAAAGTGGACTATGGTAGAGGACTGCTTTTGCTGTCCTCATTGCCTAGTCTCTGACTTACCCTTCGGGGATAATAGTCGTGATATGTATGTATGTAAGTATGTTATTATATGTTCGGCTGTATTAGGAGAATATTGTGGATTGCGTGTTCGCTGTTTTCGACCAATCATTGAAATTCCTCCGACTCTACCTGCTTTCGTTGAAGGGTGCATGCACAATGCTGCAAATTGTGTGATTTTTTTGTGCCCCAACCTTACCGTTTGCACGCAAACCGTTCCGCCATTTCAACGATTATCCATTTTTGAATGCGCCCTGCTTTTTCCGTATCTTTTTTATGTGAAAAGAAGGAAATGGAGCAGACGGGTCACATGATGGGAAGTAATCACCGCCGCCATTGGACACCCGCAAAACCAGAGGTGTCGCAGATGCGTTGGCGGCTTTGAATAAGGAATAGAACCTTTGAAGAAACAGTGGGAATTGCAGAAAGAGGAGGGTAGAGAGATCTTGAAATATTTATACATATATACATACATAGAATCACGACAATTATCCCCGAAGGGTCAGTCAGAGACTAGGCTATGAGGACAGCAAAAGCAGTCTTCTGTCATTGTCCACTTTTCACTAAATAGCGACTGCACATGTGCTCAACGTGACAGGTGGTGAACCCATCGCCGGCCGCTCTAAGCTGTTGGATGTATGTGCAGTCTTGAGTCCGTTAGTCGTCTTTTACGACACCCAAGGGAAGAGTGGGGGTGGTAGTATTCTTTCTCCGCTACGCGACACTGTTCAAATAATTTTGTGAAGGACTTTTCTATACGTTTCTTCTGCTACCCATTTATTTGCAACGTTCTGGTTCCATTAATGACAGTTAGAGATAAGATAGCCAGCTCCTCAGTAGTTGGGGATCCAGGGTGAAGTGTGCAATCACCTTCGATGAGACTGTGTCAATGAGAAAGAGCTTTTCCGTTTTGGCATTTAAAACAAGACAAATTTCGGAACTACTAAGATTTTTGTTGTGACTCGAAAAGTGCGATCGCAAAGACATTTTCGACAATTTGACACTGTTTACAAAGAGAAAGGGAAAGTCCTTGTAGAGGTTCTGCCCGGTTATTATCAGTATAAAATCTCCTGCACCGAAGATATACGAACCGACGAATGGTTAGTGTCTTTCATAAGAAACTAAAACAAAAAAATCAAATAAATCTTCTTACTTACTAATAAATAAATCATCATCCTACATTTCCTAATCTCACTTTCTTTTTCAGAATTTTGGTAGTGAGCAGTGTTATAAAATCAATTGGATTAGCTTCTTAAAAAGCAATTAGTTTGTGGCCTTCTCACGAGATAACATCACAGCAGCAAATGCATAGTGAATCTCACAGAAATACGATCCATTGTTTCGGTCTCGGGGATTTGTATCGAATATCGTCATAAACAATTGCGTGTAGCTACACAAACGTAACGTAAGTAAGTATGTAAATTAATTCGTAATTTCATCAGTCATCCCTGTGGCAGAGAAGGGATGACTATGGCCTGTTTAGGAGTAGGCCATATATCATGGCCATGACTGCCACGAGTGTCACGCCTAACACGGAGGAACAGAAAAAAGACCCTTCTTAACCCTGGACTGCTAATGGTAACAGTATTTCTGCCGTGCTATAATAAAAAAAAATAAGTTATATACCGTAGTTGTTTACCACAAGTGCAAGCAAGCTGCAAAAAGAATCTGTTCCAATCGTATACACGGGGAAAGGATTCGTGTCATGGCTTCGCAGATCGCATACGTACAAGTGCAGTGCAGTGCATAAATTTAATTGCCCTTCAAATGGTATTAGAATCGTAACAGCTTTAATAATATGATTTATTGATCTTAACTTAAGACACGGCTAACACAGAATTGTTTTTATAGTGTGAAGGAATATTTTGAACGTTAAACCTAATATTTTAATTATATTTTGACATTTAAACGAATTATATGTAATTATTAAGGTTGAAATTTTATATAATATTTAATATTTATACTTAATTGAAATAGTAACTTCATTATTAACACGATTTTGCACGCCCAAACTGGGTGAATGTGTCTTGCACTTATTCTTTATATTAAGAACGTTACTGTACCACATTCATGCATAGTAAACTGTATTCTTATTATTAATGCTTTGACGCTCAACTCAACCCGAAATCCGGAGGGCGGCAAGGAAGTTCATTTCCCAGGTTAGTTAGGCTGTGTTCAGAATTTTTCGTTGCATGGCCCAAACACTATTTAATTTTGTGATCACCAACTTGATTTTAGCAAACGTGGTTTGAATTCCATGATAGAGATCTTTGTGCAGCAGTGGAGCTGTGAGTGAATACCACTAATTCTATTCATAAAAATAAAAGCTTATAAAATACTATATTTTGGTGATTTTACTTACTTACAGATATAACATTGACAAAAACGACTTTCAGCTGGGATTCGTGTGAATGACGAAGACGTGGCGTGGGTTCGATTTCTTATACCTGAGGTACAGTCACCATCAAAAGTAACTGAACAAAACCAAGGTGGCAAAAGTAATAGTCACGTGTAAGTGTCTTTACATCATCATTTAACATTTCGGAATTATATGACATTTTTTGTGTTCATAATTATAACTTCTCTGTTATTACCTATAGTGACGGTCATGTACTTTTGACTCAACAGCTATGTCAGACAATTCTGGTCGTTTCAACCGTAACAATCATTTGAAAATTTCATATGCTAAGCTACTTTTGATGCTGACTGTACCAGTTTTTTTCAGCGTTTCACTATCTTTAAACTAAGTTTGAATATAGTATTTTATAGTAATTATGCTTCAACGTAATTTGTGTTTATTTTTGACTATTTGGTCAATGAGTTTTAATAATAACGGTAAAAGAACTCCTATTTTAGTACAACAACGAATCTCGATATTCATATTAATTTGATCACCCATCCAGTATCCTGGTATTGCGATAATTGCTTGACTTCGAACGTGTTACGCTGCTAACAGCAAGAGATGTTTTTAACTATGTTCTCCACCAATGATACTATAATAAAAATTTTATAACATCATTGGTCTCCACCGTCAGTTTATTAGAGCAGTGGCGGTTTTTTTTACAACTACCAACCAAATACTTAAACTACCAGCCCTTCTCCTCTCTTGGGTGTTGTAACTAACTGAGTGAGACTGAGCAGTCTTTTGGGTGTTGTAACGAACTGAGTGAGACTGGGCAGTCTCTTGGATGTTGTAACGAACTGAGTGAGACTGGGCAGTCTCTTGGGTGTTGTAACGAACTGAGTGAGACTGAGCAGTCTCTTGGGTGTTGTAACGAACTGAGTGAGACTGAGCAGTCTCTTGGGTGTTGTAACGAACTGAGTGACACTGAGCAGTCTGCTCATATATTAACAGCATAATATGCTGTTCGCGGTAGTCGCTATATTATAGCGACTACATATATATATGGTGAAAATTGGACAGTCGCAGTGGACTGCTTTTGTAGTCCCCACTGCCTAGACTCTGACTAATCCTTTGGGGATAATAGACGTGAGTTTATGTTATGTAATTTTTTATGTCATGTCATGTGTCATCGAACTGATTCTCACGTGGGCGGATCACGGGTGGCCTTAGGGGTCAAGAGTGAGCAGTGGGCAAGACTAGTTTGCCCACGTGGTTCGTTTCAATTACTTATTATTTTTAATATGTACGCGTAAAGGAGTGTTTTTTAATATTTAAGTAGGTACTAATCGCAGGTATAAAATAAACCATTCGTTTACATTTATTTAATACGAATTGGTGAATGTACCGTACCTGTGACCAATTTGCAACACTTATAAATAAATTATAAAGAGTTATTCGCCCGTTGTTTATGCAAATTAGGTAAGTTTTTTAAGGTGTTTCATTAATTATTCATAGATTTCAATCTAACTTAATGTATAATTAACATAAATAATTATGTTTTAATTATTTACTAATTTAATAACACTTTTTTCGTATTGCACCTTAATTTTTTCGCAAGATAATCTGCAGTATTATTATTTAAAAACCTGTGGCCTTTCACTCAACATAAGCTTGTGACCAAAATGCTCAAACTCCTTGACGTGATCTCTTGGCCATGACGGTAGGCATATTACATGCTTATAGGTACTATACGAGTTACTATTAGATGTGGACTCACTCAGTTTACAAGAAACACATAGAGCGCAAACGGAGCGGAACTGTGACAAAAAGGAGCAGGGACAGTATCTGGTATCTGTGACAGTGACAGACTGTGACTTTTGGCTCCAATCTCAGTCTCAATTCGCCGTTGGATATTCAACCTTGTTGTAAAGGCAATACGAATAATGGAATTTGCTTTTGATTCGCTCTTCGACATTTCTTTGTGAACTATGAACTCGCACGAACTGTCGTTTTCTCTTCTGTAATATCATCGGTACCCCTAGTGTAAGTTTTCACTGTAACATTGTTATAATAATAGAAATGTGAATCGAGGACAATTCGTAATTGTTTCTTAAACAATGCGAGCTCTATTGCCTTTGTAAGGTTTATTGTTTCGCACTTGGAGGGTAATTTTTTTTTCCACAAGGAGAAAACGCATGCTGCCGTTAGGTAAACGACGGTAAAGCACAAGCCTTCCCACATGGACAACCACACATAGGGAGATGGGGCCATAACCCACTGCAGTGCCCCGATGGTGGAGGGTTAGTCAGGCGGTTAATCCATTTTTATACCATCTATTAGCGGCCCGCCTTCGCCTTCGTCCACGCTAACTTAGAAAGACCGTCATAGTTCAGCTATTTATAAAAATATATCTACAAAATATAAACAAAAACCATCCTCAGTTAACGCTATATTTTAGTGAAAACCGCATAAAAATCCATTGCGTGGTTTAGGAGAATAGTGCGGTGCCACAGACAGAGGAAAACGGCGACTTTACTTTATAATATGCAATGATTAGCAGACAAGTGTACAGATACTTTGTGAATGCTCGCTCACCCTATTTGATCGATGCCATAGAATGCACTAAAATTTTAACATATAACCGCCTGATGATAAATGTTAAGTTTGTGAATGTCAGTACACTACGCCATCTCAAACTCAAACTATATTATTTCAATAAACTTTGAATCGTCCAAATCTTTTTTAATAGAACACAGGAGCAACAACATTTACAAAAAAAAAAATGTTGTTACCAGGTCATAAAATACGAAATATCAATTTGTAATCGGTCGGTTCGTAAATCTGTGGATCGGGAGACCTTGTACCGCGAAGAACCAGCAAGGAACTTAGCAAGGGCATTTCTTATCTCCCTTTCCTTAACCGCGACAAATAAAATTAGAAAATGCTGTTCCTATTCATAGAAGATTGGACACTTTCTATCTTAAAATTCATTAAAGATATCAGAGGTAACTAACGCATTGCAGACCAGTTTTAACCACTAGACCACAGACGGTTTTGAGGGTTCTTATAATCTTCGATAAGGCTTAAAAACACACTATGTATTTACACTAGCTTCCTGTAACGAGGCATCTCATTAACAACACAACATTACCTTATGTGTTAAGCGTGCCAGTACTTAACAGAAACTATTTATAAACACTTAATGAATCATGCCGATTGAACGATGACTAATTTAGCTTAGTGCTTTTGAAATGTTATAACAAGGCGGTTCTTTTAATAACAAAAGTCATATTTTAAGATACGATATAAAAAGAGCTGGATATATCGATACTATGAGAATAATACTCCCCAACCTAGTTTTTAATTACTTAATGCTTTTTTGTATATTTCCTGATAAGTGCTTCCCTTGTGCTTTATTTTAATACCAGAAACAAGGTCCTTAGCTACTATGATAAGTGATAAAGTGACGATAAAGCCGAAGAAGGAAGAAACGCACTTTACCTAACTTGGCTGTCCTATGTCTTATAATCGGAACACAACAATACAACTAAATAAAACTATTGTTATAGCAACACGCTTCAACTAAACCGTAACTAAACCGAATACAATTAACCCCCGCTGGAATTTGAACCCGCCACCCCTGCGTTTGAGACAGGTAGGTATAAGTACTACACCACTGAGGCGGTTAAATCTTCAACCTATGAATAATTAAAGGCGAATAGTTTTCTCGTTCTCACTAGGAACTACATCTTTCCTAATGCGTAATTACATGGTGTATCTACGTGTTTTAAACTAATATGCCCTACTACGTACATTAAAAAATCATCTCTAACTGCGTAACAATAAAACTGTTTTCTACTTTCTCTCAGTGTAGACGTCATTTGAACTCCTTTAGACCTTTGTAAATTATATCCGGAAATAATTGGGACATTCATTCACGGGCAAGCGGCCTTGGTCAAGGACCAGACTCGAACCTCACACTGCATGGAACAAATAAATTTGTTAATCCGTTCTGAGACCATTAACATTGTAGAATAGAATTAATTAAAAGTACTTATGTATGATTTGACTTATGTCAAAGACACGTTACTAAGCGAACTTTAGATTGGTAATTTAAAAATTTAATAGATCTATTAATATAACATAATTCTTCATTTAATTATATAATTATTATATCCTGTGGTAGCGATCGAATACACTGAACATTCGTCAAGTATCTGTAAACTTTTCCATCAGTTTACTATCGACAAACGCCAACGAATCGAGATGAAGAGTTAGCCACTTGTCTAGCGACAAAAAACAAGTGAGTATAGTGAACTGAGGCTATTTTGTTGACAAGGCAGTTCTGTTTCCATGTTGTGCCACGGACGACGCGGTCTTCACAATTTTTGTAGTTTTTATTTCGTGCACTGAGTAAGGGAAGTGAGGGACTATGATTCGAATAAAATTAGTTTGAGAAGGAATAAGTAGTCGTTTATCTAAGTGGGCGAATGGATATATGGCAGGTATATTATGCGTTTACATTAAATCAATGTTGACTTGTTTTATTTATTTCCTAAAGTTATTATAATGTAGGTGTACTTAAAATGAAAAAAAATCCATTTTATTTATTATTTCGTGCTAAATTCTAATTATTAAAACAATTTTCAATTTACAAAGTTAGACTACTAGAAATAGTTATTGTAACTACTTATGACAAACAGCCCATTATAATGATTGAAATATTTAAAAGTACTTTATTAAATTTACTACCGTTAGAGAAATAGATTTGATTGCCGTTTCTATACACCCTAAATTTTTATTCATAAAAAAAATTAAGGGTGAGTTCCACCCATGAAACTGAACAACTTTCCCCAAGAAACTTATGTGCAAAAATGACAAAAAAAATTCGACCTCCCATAAAAAAACTGCCCGATCAGATGACGACAATAGTATGGGAGGTTGAAATTTTTTTGTCATTTTTGCACATAGGTTTCTTGGGGAAAGTTGTTCAGTTTCATGGGTGGAACTCCCTCTTAAATTTTTTTATGAATAAAAATGAAGGGTGCATTGTTTTAAGTCGTATCTTATATCTTGAAAATTACTTTTTATTTTTGTTCCATTATCTGGCGGACTTAAAGCCTGAGGCATTCTCTACCATAGGGTGGTGCAAAGATGAAAAGGTAGATGCAATTATCTGCGATGACAAAAATTTAGGAGTAGGTACAGTAATAAAAAAAGATTAGCATTCGTAAATGTTCCAAACGCTCTGTCTGCAGTCAAGCAAACAACTTCGTAAAACGAATACCGAAACGCATGCTAATAATTATATGAACATAATCTGCAATAAAATCGATGCTTAAAATAGAAAGTTGGTGCAAAATACCACGAATATCAGTAAAGTGAAATCCAGTATACGTGCTAAACTTGAAAACGTTGCAAACTATAAAGCGAAATGGAATTATAACTTTAAATAAAATGTAAGTAATATAGTCTACTTCAATCGTTTCGATCTCAGTGGGTGGTCTTCGGAAAGCCTTTTAAAAGGAACTTTATGAAAGCATTAACATTAATTATAATACTTCTCTTAGAGTTACGAATGACAGTTTAAATGTATATTTGTCAGTATTAAACGTCTTTTGGTTGTTATCATTTGATCATCCACAACAGTAGTAAGAGTAAAGTATTTATTCTGTGGTAGGGGTAAAGGGGTAAAGTCCATATATCCAATTTTATTACAAATACTGTTAAGTTAAATAATGTAGAATTATAATATGTATGTATAAAAATAAAAGCAATTTATTTCCCTACTATGAGTTTTCTTGCCTTCTCACTAGCCTCAGCGTAAATGTTTTGGACTACGAAATGGACTGTATTCTCTAGTTTTAAGTGGCTATTTTTTCAATCAATTAAAATAGAATCACTCTTGCCTCGCTCAAGTTGGGACGGGAAACCCTCTGCACTCTATCGCACACCGGAAGACGTTTCTCACATTGACGTGTCGTGTAAAAGACGCCGTGTAAACCCATAGTAGGGCTTCAGCTATTGAATGAACTGCCACACGAGGTCACTCAGCAAATATGCCGACCGGTTCCGACGAAATCACCTCAGCGAACGGCAAGATATGTCCACTCCCATACGCGGCACCATCAATTGTCCAAAACAACAATTTCAACTCTAAAACTAACTCCACAAGCTTCAATTTCGAAAGCATTGTGTAACACAGCATCGTTAACATCCGAATTATTAAAATTCAACCTTACTTACACTGTGTAAGAATTAATTTCGTTAAACAATAGCGCGAGACTGTTAATGCTCATGTGAATATCTCATCGAATTAACGTTATCAGATGATTTTGGTTGCTTTACGCCTTAGTGTGAGTGTTTAGTGATAAACTGTTGGCTGTCACCGGCGACTGGGCTACTTCGTAAAAGGGTTGTGACATAAGGAAACACTACGTCGAAGTGGCATGCAAAATTCTCATACAAAACGCAGAAAAACGACGTTTCGTAGTCCCCTGTTTCCTCCTTCAGAACTGGACCAATTTTTATTACATTTCCAGCATCGGTTAAAGAAAGAGATTTTCTATATCTGTATGTTTATTTTTTTAAACCAATTAATGTTTCTGAAGACGCCTTAAAACGGAGTGATTTTGCTAAATTTTGCAGTCTCCTGGTTATTAAATAAATGCCTTAATGCAAAAAAATCAAACTTACAGACATAGAAAATCTCTTTCTTTAACCGATGCTGAAAAAGTAATAATAATTGGTCTAGTTCTGAAGGAGGATACAGGGGACTACGAAACGTCGTTTTTTTGTGTTTTGTATGAGAATTTTGCATGCCACGTCGACGTAGTGGTTCCTCTTAAGTAAGAGGAATATAATAAATTAAAGCCTTTATACTGTCCCTCTGCTAGGCAAAGACCTCCATCATTGAAATCATGTTATCGCTACAATTTATGGGTATTGGCTCAAATAACACGCTCGCAAAATGCGGTTTGGTGAAGAGAACCCCAGCTATATGCATCGAATCAAAAATTCCAAACAAACTTTGTCCGAAATGAGAATTGCACTGAAGACACCCAGATATAATCCATGCAGATATGCGTTTAGCCATTGTTGTTCTGTCGATATGTTTAGATATCACATTGAAACCTATGATTCGATCGAAGCATTGAAATAATACTTTTAGTTACAATTTAAATATAGCGTTGTAATGTTGTAAACACAAACCAATGATTTCAAAAATACACATGACATTGTGTTTGCAATCGAAACAAGCATAATCATCATCTTGCAAATCAGAAAAACTATTAATTCGTTTCTAGAAACCATAAGTTCCTTGATTCGTTTTCATTCTCATAAAAAAATAAACGAATGGCAGATAATGTTATGTTGAAAGTACATTAAAATTTACTGTTTAGAAATGGTGGAAATGGAAATCGGCAAGACTTTTTAGTTTATATTTAATTAACTGTGCTTTCGATGGATAGTCAAAAAATTGGCATGTAAAGTGCCCAAGTAACAAATTATTGTTGCATAATAGTTGAGAAAACGTTTTACATTTCCTTTTGGTTCTATAAAGTGCGTCATATAAACGTGTCGTAGACGTTTATACAACGCGAAATAGGCCCATATTAAACGACATTATTGTTATTTACAAGTTAAATAAACGTCAGTCAACAACTTTTAAATGTTACATAAAAGTTTTCGACCGACTGTTATCGAAACACTGAAGTCCTATAACAATTGCATAGACATTAGAAGATGACTGTAATGTCGGTTAAGTGTTTAACATTGACTTTAATTGTACACAATGGAATGAACTTCAGTTCATTCCATTCATTCGTTCCTGTGATGTTTGCTGGAAAAGTGCGGGTTATCAAATACAAAATTTAAACGGTTTATAAGTTATAATTTACTTTATTATTTTTATATTTACTTTAACAATATTATACATGAACAGAGTGTATGGATAAATGTGTGCAGTGCACCTAGTTCTTATGGGACGTTTAGTTTTGTGGTGAAATATAGGTGTGTTGTTGTGAAATTTTTTACGCCCCCATCGAATTTCTTGAAATTAAATTATTGTAGACTATTGCTTAAAATTTGTTTACATACTAAAATAGCAGCCATCTTGTCTAAGTTAAGAAACGACTTCTATACATCAATTATAGAATGAAAAGGTCGCATAATGCGGTTTCTTGCGACCAAGATGGTCGGCCATGATAATTTATTTTAGAGTTCCGTGAGATAATAAACATGAACAGATAACCTTTAATTTAAATAAACCTTTTATGATAACCTTTAATTTAAATAAACCCTTTATGCATGGTGTCATATTTTTTTTTATTTATCCGACCTACAACCTGGCTTCATAATACGAAGATATAATAAAGCAGTCGTAAAAACGTTCACGTAACCTATACTCCAACACCACTATTCGACGTTGAATGAATCAGTCGTAAAAACGTCTACCTAACCTATACACAGGCACCACTATACGACGTTGTAGGAATCAGTCGTAAAAACGTCTACCTAATCTATACACAGGTACCACTATTCGACGTTGTATGAATCAGTCGTAAAAACGTCTACTTAACCTATACACAGGCACCACTATACGACGTTGTATAAATCAGTCGTAAAAACGTCTACCTAACCTATACACAGGCACTACTATACGACGCTGTATGAACCAGTCGTAAAAACGTCTACCTAACCTATACACAGGCACCACTATACGACGTTGTATAAATCAGTCGTATAAACGTCTACCTAACCTATACACAGACACCACTATACAACGTTGTATAATACCGTCGTAAAAACGTTTACTTAACCTATATTTTTGTACCATTATACGACGTTGTATAACTAAATCGTTGTAGGAATTACGGTTACACAACGTTGTAGTTGTCTAATAACATCAATTCAACAGTTATATAACTGAAAGTCGCATAGCACAGTTTTTATATGACCAATTTGCTAGTTGGGTGGTTCATTTGATTTAGTCTAATGTAAGGACGAAAAAAATAACAAAATTATGTATGTACTATCAACAAAATCTGCCGTATACCACCTTAAGGGCTATTTTCATTTGCATTTGTCCTGTCTCAACATCCTTTTTAAACTTTTGCTACAACATCCCTCTATTAACTCAAAAATCATAAAATTGTGAAGACAGTCAAGATGTTAAAAAGGGACGTTTTGTTTGTCGCTAATCAATGAAAACAAAAGGCGGAAAAGGGTATGCCAACACTTTCTTTCTTAAAAAAACGGTTTGTCGTCATTGGTCAATGTTTAACAAAGGGCGGAACGAACTATGGTCATCTTGTGCAAGCAAAATTTTTTGAAAATGGTACTGCATCGGTTTTGTTGATAGTACGTAAAGGCACAACACCGGCCAATAATACTCGTATAATGCCATTATCTAGACTAAGTGACCTTCTTTAAGACGTGTACAAAGTATCAGGTAAAACAACAAAATGTAATAAGATGCCAGCAAGAACAACCGCAAGGAAACCTTGTCGACGACCCACTGGTACCGGTATTCAAGAAAACGACTATCAACTAATTCACACATTAACACAACTATCAATCTCAGTAAAGTAAAATACAGCCTTTAAACAGTAGGCGGGTGAGAGGTGACAGTAGCTCTCAGAGCAATATTAGCCATAAAGTTACTCTAAGGTAGGTATAGTAACTTTATGGTATTACCTTAATCTAGTGATTTTGCATGGTAATGCATTGTATGCGAAATTGAGTAAGACAGCTCTAAGAGGTGACAGGACCCCATGTGCCACTGCTAGGCAAAGAAATAAAGTCATCGCTATAAATCTGGTATTGGCTTCTATACGATTGCCAAATACGGACTGGTGATCACAAACATGCTAAGCAACGAATTGAACTCGGGGCGTTCAGATATCGGAGACTAAACGGTTTTAAATTAAAAGTAAACCGACAGATGTGACGCTGACCAAATAGCTAATGTTAATCACAGTTTTATTTAAACAAATCTTCCGACTTGTATTATCATATTTCATAATGCGTTGTGGTCTAATTCATCTTTTGAATTGCGTAATTCACAAAATAATCTTTCAGATTGCATAATTCTCTAATCCGTCATAACGGCAGCTCTATATTTGCCGGCAGCAGACGTGAGAAGCGCATAAAACTTCAATGACTGCAAGCATGCGCATGCGCCGTTTTCGTTACGTTATTCCACAACATTCCTAAGGCTGTTTACTTTAACTGCACCCGCATTATCATACGAAACATTTTTATCTCTACTGAATTCGTTACACGTATATACCACAGGCTTAAATTGTTCTCTAACACGTCATCTTTGTTTGTAAGAATATTCGTGTTCACAACAAATTCTTGGGAGTATTTTTGATACACCTCTTTTTTATTAGGTAGTCTTTTACTAGAATAAATTAATACTTACAAACTTTTTTGTTGCTTTAATATTTTGGGTCGAAATGTGATGCTAAGATATGTACTTAAATAAAACGCAAGTATATACGTTAATAGCTTAAAAAGTATATATCAACACAAACTTATAATTGAATGTTTTATAATTCTGAAGTTTCATAATTGTCTCGATTTCTCATGTAAAACACCTGCCTGTACACTCGCTCTGAGTTACCGTGGGTAACGTTCATTGGGAACTGGTTTTGAATAAAAATATTCTATGGTCTAAGTCGTGTGTAGTGTAGATAGCCTCTGGTGGCTCTGGTATTCGTAGGGTTCTGTTTGAGAATGGTAGATTTAAAAATAGTTTCAAAGTGTATGTACATAAACTACTTACTTGAAAACTTCCATCCTTGAAATCTAAACCTTTAGATTATAATAAAAGATAAACTTTAAAAGAGTTTGCGCAGATCAACGTCATCAAGCAGAAAAGTTTGAAAGCTTTGAAACTTTATAAACGAGAAAAATCTCAAAAATAGCCAATCTCAAATTGTCTCATCAATTTGATGGTTATAAATTATTCAAACTTGGTTTGACCTTTTATGTAAGTATAAGTTAATCTATTTCGTTTCTAAATAGCTTTAACCTTCAAACTCGTCCTTATATGGTTTTGATAGTAAGCAAGCTTTAGAATATTTTGACAAATTTACAAATTGAGTTAAATTAGGCATTTTTTTTTCAATACATGTCTTTTCATCATTTTTACTATGAAGACTTCTTACGGAACCTTTGATATATCATTGCTTTTTTGTTAAACTTGTTTTTGTACGAATTCCAGTAGCAAGCGGTTTCCTGTTTTAGTATTACTTATTATGTTACTTCATTTTTATGTGGATCAACTTTTTTCTCGTATTTGGTGAAGTAAAAAAATAAATGCTCTTGATAATTGTTAAAAGTATCTTATGCAAAGTTTCAATGTTGCACTGTATGTAGTGTCTCAAACTTTTTCTGTTAACTTTACCCTTAAGAACAATCGTCGCTAACGCTGTATATAGTATTATAGATACAAGTTTTTTATTATAAGATCTAACGTGTTTCTTGCCTCCATCCTCTCTCGATAGAAGCCACATTCCGAACCGGTATAAAAGCTTGTTTAGAGTTAAGTGCAAAAAAAATGTTTCATAATTTCGTTCTAAACACTGCTGCAACTATTTAGTAGGTATCTAATACTATATTTACGTTTAGTTAGTATTTTTTAATGACTACGTTGCGCGGCATTCTTAATAGCAGGTCCAATTTGCAAAGGTCACCGCAGTAGACCTTAGGAACCTGTTTCCATCGTATTGTGTGTAACAATTTGCCGACAGGTATTTTTGCATTCGATAGATGTCAAATGTTAGAGGGTTGGTACTGTTTGGCTTATTATAACTGATATTATAAATGCGGAAATAAGTTTGTATGTTACGCCTTAATTACAGAATCGATCATCACAAAATTTCGCACACACGTTCTTAAGGGTACGGAAAAAGATAAAGGACAATAATAATGTAGTCCACACGTACGAAGTTGCTGGAAAATGCTAGTTTTCTAATTTATTATAGTTTGAGATAATGTAATAAGAAATAGAGCTCTCTTTATTTAACAACTTGGAAGTGTCCAGTACCATTTACGGTCACGTACTTCGCTATTTGCATCTAGAAATGCAAAACAGAGACATGTCAGTCCTGTCTTTTATGTCACGATGGGCAATAGTGTTATATGTATATGTCTGTTTATAGATACCTACATTATAGAATATTTCTTCCACAAAATTACTATTTATATTAAAACAGATGGTGACTGATGAGCACACGTGTATTTGTTATTAGTGAAACTTGGACTGTGGCAGTGCAATGCTTTTGCGGTCCTCATTGCCTTGTCTTTGAATAACCCTTTGGGGATAAAAGCAGTGAGTTCATTCATGTACCTATTCAAAACCGATTCTAAAAAATCATTTATCTATTAATGAATACTAGCTATTCATCTTATACTCATACTAGCTCTAGAATTTTGTGCTATTCAGAACATCCAAAACGAATCTAGTAATAATATATGTAGAAAACAAAATTAGCACATTTGTTGTAAAAATTTGACATCCCTAAACATAAGTAGCGGTGTATAAGTAGCAGTCAGACGGTGGTGTTCCAGTGCTCTCCGAGATATGCGGTCGCCAGATATACCTAAGTATTTGTCTATATACTTAGACAGCTAACGCGGAAGCCCGAACTCCGTTCGTAACCTATAAAGCTCCACGCTTATAAATAAAATATTTAAGAAAATGAAATTTCAAAAAACTTCTGTGTCATCAAATAAGAAACAACCGCAAGATATTGATTCGTAACGGAAATCCTTAAATACCAGCTATACGCTTCGATTTCATGTAACTATGATAAGAAGAATTTGAAGGTCATGGACCAAGTAATTATAAAGTTCTATGTAATAGGTTTACAAGAACAAATTTGTGCAAAATCTTTTATGTATACAAAAGATAATAGAGATATGAATTGGCCTTAACTACAGAGATAGAGGTAAATCACGAGTTAAAAACCACAGACCGTGAACACAATTGTAGCTTACATGAAGACATTGTAACGGAGCTAAGCATTCTCATGTTACAGATATTATGGTAATGCAATTTGAAAAAGTCAACACAACAATAAGTTTAGCGACTCGTGCGAGCAAACCGTCAGCCGTTGTACACGGAACATTTTTTATCGAACCATTCACAAATAACCGCCGTTCGAGACCGTTACCACCTGCCTACGATGTATACAAACCTTGTAGGTTGGTGAAATAAACTCGATTCAAACATCTAAACGGACAAATACTTTTTTAATGTAGAACCGATAGCACGAACCGAGAATTCCGACGCTACAGTTACGGTTAACGAACTAGTCTTTAATTATGATGAAGAACCACTTGGAAATCTCGCGTTTTCATACAGTTAATGGTTGTGTAAGGGATAACTTGATACAAGTTTGAGATAAGACTGTTTGGACGTAGAGCTTTCGCTGAGCGGGATTCGATATGTTGCGGCCGGCAATAACGCAGATAGACAATTTAGTATGCACAAACTAGCCTTCGTTTTAAAGAATTTGTATAACCAGTTTTAAGGCATACTTAACGGTTGTGTTGCAGTCTGGTATTGAGCGGCGGCATTGGTTTACGATAGCAGATTTTGTGCAGACTCACCGGCCGTTCGGCGCCGAAGGGGAATGCACCAACTTCACAGCGAACAGGAACTGTATTGCACACACGAGAAGACAGCATAGGTTCAGCGAGAGCGTCAATGCACACAATGCTAACGTCACTTCGTACACCACTGCGAACTCCTCGGGGGCACTAGTAGCCGGCGCGGATATCTTCAGCAGGAACAGCAACGCCAACAACGCTAGCAGTAAACTGACAAGACATAATAATGCTAAAGAAGTGAGAGCCTCTTCTGTGGCTGCTCGCGTACTCCTGCTTCTACTAGGAGCAGTCCTTCTTGAAATACCAGGTGCATTCCCATTAGCTAGTTTCGGTGGCGATGCTACTGGAATTGGCTGGACAACAGGTACAGGAACAGGGTTCGGTGGTAGTTGGGCGCCAGGGCTGACGCTCGCCGAGGTACCGCCGACGGAATGCTTGGAAGAGTCCAGCGTGGAGACGTTGAGAGGTAAATGGTGGTGCGGCCGCCGCGGCATGTTCTGGTAGCGGTGGTCGGCGTCGCTCGCCGCCGGCGGCCGCTGCGCATGCTTCAACATGGCGCAGCTCTCACGCGGCGCGCCATCCCGCCGACTGGTTCTCGGGCATTCCTGCGCTGGTTGCTGCGTGGTGACGCGCTCGCTCGGCGCCGGTCGCGGCTCGACTGGCGGCCGGCCCCCCTCGTAGGTACCTGCGTCCGCGCGTAATTATGTCAATCGCGCACCGGCGCGGGGTGCATACTGCATACTGCCTCTGTCGCAATCGCAAGGGTATGCGGCTACCTCAACTACCCCGACAATAGAATAATGCCACTTGCAAACACAATCGGATGCATTCTTAAAACAAATAACTTTCTATTCAATGTTGCTGTGTTTTGTAAACATTGTAATTTGGTACTTAATTTGTTTTAACAGCTACTGGACAGGTTTGAGCTAACAAAATAATAGACATCATAATTGTAAACTGTACATTCGACATCGTTTGTCCTTTAGCTGCATCGTGTTACCTTGATCTACAAGGTTGTTGTCACATTTACGCTAATGTATTATTGTAGAGATAAGTAGTGTTAACGCATTCCTATTAGGAAGATTTTAAACAGGTATAGAAAATTAATCAACGAGAACTACACTTTAGTTAACTAGTTAAATTTATTATGTTTCAGCAGATACATCTGTCTATCTGAAGTGGCTCGGCCGGTTACGCACCAAAACATGAAAGACCCACAAAAACATCGGCCAAACATTGACAAAGTTGCAATGATGAAAAGGCCTTGCCGAAAAACCTGCCCGATCGCGAATCGCGACAGATCCCCGGCCGCCGCTAAAACGACCATACGTCAGGAGTACAGTTATCACGGCGCATCCATCTACAGCGAGGTTAGGCGAAACGCAAACTAAAGATTGATAATGGAACACTTTTTACGGATAAAAAGTAAAGTACAGCTTGTTTACGTCCCACTGCAGAACCAAGGTCTCCATCATGGACATCAAGTCATCGCTATAATTGATGGGTCAGATGGGTCAGTAATCACCATGCTTGCCAATTACGGATTGGTGATCACAAACATATCGAAATTAGATTGAATCGAAATCGAAAAATCGAATTACATTAAAGAATTTAAATTTCGTGTCGCATGGTAACGATTCGCTCTTACATTCGAGAAGAAGATTGCGATTATCTGAAACTGGGATAAGTGAGATAAGATAACAGGGTATTTCCACAAGAATCCCAAAAGCTGATTAGTCTATCCGGTCGGATCTGAAGCTCCTATGAATAGTATTGTTGTAGAGAATTTGGGATCTGGAACTCCGGATGTGATTTGTCTTTTGTTGTTTTCGGTGTACAAAATATTTAGGACTCGAAACGGCTTGTTCAATAACCAAGTTTCTTGGCGTGACCCTGTATTGCAGTTAAATGTGGCCAAAGATTTTTATTTTTTAAACTACGATTAATTTTGATGACTCTACATTTTGTATGTATCGGTTAGTTTTCTCCGCGCTTTGGAAAGCACGTTAAACTATTAGTCCGGTTGTTATCGTGAGATGCCATTATTCTTATTTTTGCTTTTATCTAAGCTAAGATTAGGTGTTAGAGAAAATATCCTAAATGAGTTCCCGAACACACTATTCAAAGTAGCTGAATAATAATATGAACCCAAAATTTGCGGAGAGGAAACCTAAAACATTTAAAGAAAGTTACATTTACAAAGTACTTATTCTTAATTACTTCATCGAATCTTCTTTTGGTCTCAATATTATTAATGAGACTTTAGACAACAATCATGACCAGCGACAAAATTTTTAGATTTTTATCCTTTATAACATGCATGGACAACATTTTTTACGACTTGCGACAAAATTGACGGCGTGCGGGCGCCTTAGCATAGCCGCTTTACAAGTTTGCAGGAAGTCAGCTCAAACACGAAGACACCTCTCAGATAAACACGGGAATTTATTAAGTCGATGAACTTCCAATGTCTGAGATGATTATTCATTTCACTATCCGGAAATGTGAATGGTATATTAATAATATATAAAATCTACGTTCATCTCCGATTTCCATAGTCCATGGATGATGTTTCAACAGGAAATATCGGTTGCTGGAGTAAAAAGGTTTAAGTAGTCGTATTTTCCTTTACAAATAAGTTTTCAACGAACCATTTCCTTTCTTTGCACAACCCGAACTCGAAGAAAATTCTTTTAAAACCGCATTACGCGACTTGTAAATTAGTAACCTCTTAAAAGAAATTAGAGTTTTTCATAGTTTATGAGAACACTAGTTTGGAGTTTTAAAGTCGAGTAGATTCGTAAAGTGTTTTATTTTGACATATTCACCTGATTATATCGCTTTCAGTGATAAGGCCGCCCTTTCTATAAAACCTTATTGACGTTACCTATTTGACCTTATTGACTGTATTTTGTGAATATTAAATTAAATTCTAAGTCCTTACACTTATGTGTCGTTCGTTACTTCTCTTTTATTTAATTGCTATAAAGATGTTCGAATTTCTTCTAATAATTAGTCTATGCATACGAACGAGTTATCAAATGTCAAGAAAATACCGCAATGGCATCTTGCAGCACCTTGCAGTGGATATAATGAACACTTTTGGTTCAAATTTAAAGGAGGGTCAAATGCAAGGGTAATTTTACGATCTATCACATCACCTACATACATACATAATATGTATACAACCTTAATTTTTCTTTATACAAACGTTCATCTCCGATTTCCATAGTCCATGGATGATGTTTCAACAGGAAATATCGGTTGCTGGAGTAAAAAGGTTTAAGTAGTCGTATTTTCCTTTACAAATAAGTTTTCAACGAACCATTTCCTTTCTTTGCACAACCCGAACTCGAAGAAAATTCTTTTAAAACCGCATTACGCGACTTGTAAATTAGTAACCTCTTAAAAGAAATTAGAGTTTTTCATAGTTTATGAGAACACTAGTTTGGAGTTTTAAAGTCGAGTAGATTCGTAAAGTGTTTTATTTTGACATATTCACCTGATTATATCGCTTTCAGTGATAAGGCCGCCCTTTCTATAAAACCTTATTGACGTTACCTATTTGACCTTATTGACTGAGAAACTGAACAACTTTCCCCAAGAAACCTATGTGCAAAAATGACAAAAAAATTACGACCTCCTATACAAAACTGTCCGATCAGCTGATGGCAATAGTATATAATATATTATAATCAACTATACCCCCGAAGGGTTAACCAGAAATTAGGCAATGAGGACCGCAAAAGCAGTCCTCTACCACAGTCCACTTTTCACGGTCCACATGTGCTTAGAGCGAGCAGAGTGACAGGTGATGAGCCCATCGACGCTCTATGCTGTTGGTAGTATGTGCAGTATTTAGTCCGTTAGTCGCCTTTTACGACACCCAAAGGAAGAGAGGGGGTAATAGTATTCTTTCACCGCTACGCGACACGGTACATCATCTCTATATTATTATTATGATATAATATTGATGATGTGAAAGAAGAAGATTATAATCTTACTGAATTTGAATTTAAATTGATCGTAGTTAAATATAAAGTTGGGTTAAAGTTAGCATTAGTAAGCTTAGATTACCTTGACGACCTCCTTGGTCGAGTGGTTTGTACACCGGTTTTCATGGTGTCGCCATCTCTGAGGTCCCGGGTTCGATCCCCGGTCGGGTCAATTTAGAAACTATTGTTTTTCTAAATTGTCTCGGGTCTGGGTGTTTTCTATGTATAATAAGTATGTATTTAAGTATTTTAAGTATGTTTATCCGTTGTCTAGTAACCATTTAACGAGTTTCGCAACAAAGCTTCTCTTGGGCTAGATAATTGGTGTGAGTGTAGGAAAGTTTATTATTATTATTATTTACCAAAACTGTTACACAAATTCAGTTTAAAATGTTACGTAAAAATTAAACGCTAGTTAATCCGTAAAATGTGCTTCATTTTAATTAATGAGAAATAATTTAAATGTGTATATGTAGTGGGTGATGGGGTGAACCCTTAGAGCATTGCTCTAAGGGTGAACCGGAACTACTAGGTCGATTAAAAGAAATTGTATGCTAATACAAAGCTTAACTTTCCATGAGTAATATCGGCTATAATATAATAAGATGAAAATAAGTTTCAGTTCAGTTTTATAAATTTATAAAGCGAGCCGGAAAAATTAAACGCGAGTTAATCCGTATATGGCAATCTCCGGAACTACTGAGTTGATTCAAAAAATGTATGTGCTAATAGAAAGCTATACTGTCCCCAAGTAATATAGACTATAAAATCATAAGATAAAAATAAGTTTTCATTCAAAATCTTAAATATTTGTAAAGCTAGCCGGAGGAAAAGCGCTGCTTGGCCGTTTTATCGGTGTACGCTCTCAGATATACGTAAGCAGGCTTTAAACATTATTCTTATAAGGTATTATACCTTACGTGCAGCAGTAATTTTTTTCTTAGAGTTGCACCTTCGGCACGTGGTATACACCTGGTGAGACAGGTGCTCGCATATCGAATTCTCCAGAAAAAAGTCAAAACGACGACCGATCACCCCGACGACCGAGGTATACAAATTCAAATTATTTTTGAACGTCTGTTACTGCAAAAAATTCTTCAAATTTTAATAAGATAGTTATTAAATATACGATCATCTAATATACAGTGTGGAAAAAAAAGACCGTGGTTATAGAGTTATGGTGAATACTTAAAATAATACTTATTTTTCTTGGTCTGTCTTTAATTTAAAATAGTATGTTGTTTATAAGAAATTGATCCTTATGAATGACTCTTTCGGTTGGTGTCATAAAATACAGGATGTTTTTTTTAACATTTCACCTTTTTGATTCCCGGCTCAAGCAGATAATTTTTAAAAAATCTTTAAATGCAGTTTTAAGTATTTTTGAAAATAAAGGAATGTTATCTTTTAGTAAAATTTGCCATCATCAATAGTAAGGGTACTTTTCCTCCAACCACGGTCTTTTTTTTCCATCCTGTATTAATTTCTTATTTTTGTATTAAATAATTAACTGTTTTGTTCTATCGCCTTACTTCTACTCTCCCACATCCTCACCGGTTCAGTTGACTGGTAGAGAATGCCATGTGGCGTTAAGTCCGCCTTTTGCAGTTTCTATTTTGCAAGGAAGAATTTAAGTAAATAATTAAATTGAATGTCATTATAATCTATTTATAATAAACTACGAGTCCTAGCTAGAAGAAATGAAGAAGGAAAAGAATAGGAAGAAGAAAATAATAAAATGGGCGGCACCAAAACGTTTGGCACATGTCGTGGAGCAGTACGTAAAAGCAAAGGAAAAATACCAAGAGGAGATGGAAAGAGCCAGGATCAGGTGTTGGAAAGACTTCTGCGAGAAACAGGAAAGGGAATCAATGTGGGGGGCATTTACAGGGTTATAGGGAAAACAAAAAAGGCCTATGAAGATCTGCCGATAGCTAGGGATGGCAAAAACACCAGCCCAAAGGAGTCGGTGCGTATAATGGCCGAGAGCTTTTACCCGGAGGATACCGAAGTGGGGGAGAACGAAGAACACAGAGAAGTGAGAGGAAGGGTAGCCAAAGCGAATGAGGGAAGCAAAGATGATCTCTGTGACTCTCCATTCGTGGAGGCTGAACTTTTTCACGCGGTGTCTTCGTTCAACCCCAAAAAGGCCCCGGGTGATGATGGGTTCACGGCTGACATATGCGCAGCAGCTATAAACACCGACTCATCCTTATCCCTATCTATCTACAACAAATGCCTTGAGCTCTCCCACTTTCCCAAGCCCTGGAAGGTTGCGACGATAATCCTGCTCAGAAAACCAAACAAAGGCGACTATACGCACCCCAAATCCTACAGACCAATAGGGCTCCTGGCAATCCTAGGCAAAATTTTAAAAAAATTGTTGATTAGAAGAATAAGATGGTATGTGCTGCCCAACTGAACCCCTATCAATATGGCTTTGTACCACAGCGCAGTACCGAAGACTCCCTCTATGATATGGTCCGGCAGATCAGACAAAATCTGGTTGAGAAGAAGATAATGGTTCTGATCTCGCTGGACATAGAGGAGGCCTTCGATAATGCATGGTGGCCCCAAATTAAATGCCAACTAAGGGAGAAACAATGCCCGATTAATCTGCGGAGGCTGGTGGACAGCTATTTGAGTGACAGGAAGGTGACGGTGAAGTATGCGGGGGAGCAACACAGTAAAAGTACCAACAAGGGCTGCGTCCAAGGTTCTATCGGCGGGCCCTTGTTCTGGAATTTAATATTAGACCCCCTGCTCAATGAACTCACCGTCGCCGATGTAAACTGTCAAGCCTTCGCAAACAACATCGTCTTAATTATAGAGGGCAGCACAGCCGGAGATATCTCCACTAAAGCCAATGCCGTCCTCTCCCGTGTCCAAAAGTGGGGCGTGTCGAATAAATTAAATTTTGCGCCTCATAAAACGAAGGCAATGGTTTTAACCAGAAAACTTAAATACGACACGCCTTGTTTGGAGATGGGGGGAACGGACATTGAGATAGTTAGTGACATGAAAATTCTAGGTGTAATCTTTGACAACAAACTCCTTTTTAACAAGCACATACAATAGATATGTAAAAAATCAATTGGTATTTACAAGGGAGTATGCAGAGCGGCGAGGGCTACCTGGGGACTGCATCCTGAGATTATCAGGACAATTTATACAGCAGTAATCGAACCCGTGATCTTGTACGCAGCAAGCGTCTGGTCCGCGGAAGCGAAAAAGGCAGTCTCCCGGAAGGCCCTCAATGTAGTACTGAGAGGTTTCGCGCAGAAAATTACAAAAAGCAACAGAATAGTTTCCCTTAACGCTGCTTTAATACTGTCGGGGCTGCTTCCGCTGGATCTCCGGATCCAAGAAGCATCCCGGCTTTTTGAGGCAAAGCGCGGGTAACCCCAGGCAGTATTAAGTGGCAGGAGGGTCGAGCAGCGCGTACCATTCACCGAAAACACCCACCCCAGTAGGATATTAAATTCAAAATTTACTCTTTTGGAAAACGCGGAAGAGAATGGCGAGTTAGCAAAAGGATTGGTCAAGATCTACACGGATGGCAGCAAGCTGGAGGGGAAAGTCGGAGCCGTCCTGACCTGTTGGAAGGGGACGGCTGAGACGTGTACCCGAAAATTCAGACTTGAGCCATACTGTACGGTCTTCCAAGCCGAGCTTTATGCCATCCTCCAAGCGACCGAAATTATTATTGGCAAAAAATTTAAAGAAGCTGCTATTCTAAGCGAGTCGAGGTCGGCTCTCCAGACGCTGACTGATCCAGACTCCTCGCACCCAATCACGAAGGCGATACAGGGTAACCTAGAATTCCTGAGAGACAACCACCAACTAGTCTCTCTCTATTGGATACGGGCCCACGTCGGAGTGAGAGGGAACGAGAGAGCGGAGCGGAAATTGACACAAAACTAAGCAAAGATACCCTTAAGGAGATTATGAAAATAAAAAAGAGAGGATACTTCTAATGGAATTTGGCAAGAATATCGTCTTAATTGTAAATAAAAGAAATAGGGACAATTAGAGCAAATAAATGTAATAGAATTAAGTAAGCAAGACCACATTGTGGCAGGATTGAAATAAGGAAAAAAGAACATGTAAGAAATTAATTAGATCTAGTAAATATGTAAAATAGAAATAATAAATACATACATGTATAATTAAAGAAAGGAAATGTATAAGGACATCTTTAGATGTAATAATATTAATTAATTAAAAAATATAAATTATTAGAATTTAATATAAAAGAAAAAAAAATGAAAGTATTTAAGTAAGAAATAAATGTATTAGAAAGTAAGAAAAATTGTAAAATAGAAGCAAAGAATGTTATGTAGTAATTGAAAAATGTATGTAAATGAAAATTAAAAGAGATAATAAAGAAAGAAATAAAAACGAAAAGAAAAGAAAAGATAAAAGAAAGAAAGAGAGTCCCAAGAAAAGATAGAAAAAATAAAATGCAAAAACTGAAAATAAAATGCAAAAACTGAAAATAAAATGCAAAAACTGAAAATAAAATGCAAAAACTGAAAATAAAAACCTGCCAAAAAAGCGGGAGCAGCTATAAAAAAAAACTATGAGTCCTAGCGAACTCGTCCGCCTGATCCAATCACCCGGTGATTCTTAAGGAATTTCTCAAAATCCTTTTATAACAGAAGTCTGTAGTAGTAAAAGAAGTAAACGTAACGTATATCCTTTAACATTCCTGCAAATCATATGATGTGCCTATGACATTGCCCATCTCCCCACGTGCTGTTGTCCATGTTGAAGGAGCTCTTCCCATAGCAGTGGGACGATTATAAGGTGATAATGAATTAAAGTTTAACAGTTTACAGAAACAAACTGTAACTTTTAGTATGGTGTCTTGTGTAACACGTTTTCAATCGTTTACCCTGGGCTTGCGACGGAAATCCTCACTAAGTTTACTTTGTTTTTTTCGTTACAATAAAAACCACCACATTACAAAAAAATTTCAATCAAATAAACGTTACAAAAAAATAGCAGATATAGCAGCTATAAAGTCGAAGGTAGACGCGCACTTCACCCGAAATCCCTTACCAAGCAACTGAACAATCCCTCCGAAAACTAAACATAAAAAGAATCGAGGCTTAGGCGGCAAATCGGCCACAAAAATTCTGAACCTTGCCCGAATTTTCCGTTTTAATATTTAGACGTAGTCTTTTCGAGCAATGTTGTTGGGCGTGTGGCCGAGTTTACTACTCACAATAATTGAAGTAGTCAATTCGGCCAAAATTCTGATGTGCTAGAATTTTGCAATATTTATTGTAAATTTTTTTTTCAGTGATTGAAATTTTGATATAATTTAATAAATATTTACAACTGTACACTAAAAAAAAAATATTATTAGTAATCAACATCAAATAAAACTATAGGGTGACACATAACCATGTTTCATTTATCAAATCACCGTTACATATAAAATATATAATTTCACTATTTTGATTACTTAAGTATTTTGAAAAATAATAGGTCGGTTAAATTATGTAAGTAAATATTAAAAATATTTATAGGTTGAAATAATAGTATACACTTTTAAACTTTCGCGTTCCATTATAAATACACATTTAGACGGGGATTAACGCTAACTACATATTATAGGCATACTACGCATACCTTTTTATACCCGACGTTTCGACCGAGTTGCACCGGTCGTAATTAATAATGATTTAATCATTACAAATCTACTGATTTTAATCATATAAATATTTACATAATTTAACCAAATTATTGATACCTATTCAAAATACTTAAATCAAAATAGTGACTTTTTATATGTTTTATGTAACGGTGATTTGATAAATGAGTACCTATTGTCGATTCAGTTGTAAATATTTATTAGTTAAATAAATATCAAAATTTCAATCACTGAAATTTTTTTTACAATAAATATTGCTCACCAGATTTTTTTTGCCGAATTGACTACATCAATTATTGTGAGTAGTAAACTCGGCCACACGACCAGCAACATTGCCCGAAAGACTACGACTAAATTTTAAAAGGGGAAATTCGGGCAAGGTTCAGTATTTTTGTGGCCGATTTGCCGCCTAAGCCGAATCGAGATACTTTTAATTTAGTCGCCCATTGGCGAAAGTTTCTTTACAAGCCAGAATGATCGCAATACCAACGCGCCACTAGCTCACTGGAAACATTATCGTCAAATTAAAAATTTTACTATATTTTTAACATTAAGCCAACGCAAAAGAAATATTAATGAACCTCTTGATAGTTATACTTAGGTACATCTACTCTTTTGTGATTAGCTTTGGGATGGAAAACTGGTATTCCTGGGAATCTAACATTCAACTATCTACATGAAATAACGTATATTTTATAACTCTTATTACTTTCCACACAAGGGTGAGAATTATGTCACTTATGTATGTATATGCTTATGATGCAGCTTGCGATACGTAGCTTATGTAACCATCACTCTAGGGACGTTGTCCCAGTGTTTGTAAAAACTTGCATCTTTAGTGTGGCGACAACGATTTTGGGAAAAATTGGGAATATGAAAAGACATCAAGACACGCATGGAAACCAACTTGAACAACAACCAACAAAAATTGAATAGAAACTATATGAGAGATGATGTTTCAGGATAACCTTTTACGCTGTCTTTCCATCGCGTTTAGATTTTTCGAGATTTGATGCATCGAGGTAACAGTCGAGCTCGCGATTGGACGATCTCATGGACAATTGAGTTAACATGTTCAAGCAAACAGCATTCGATTTCAAGTTAAATTTAATGGACCAGAAATAAGCCCTAAAAATGTAGGCTTCCCTTCCTTTTCTTCTGTCGGCCGCTATAGAAGTGTTCCGGTTGATATGCGTCCTAATAATATTTTATTCTGTAAAACATGTCCATAAAACAATCTGTGTTTCAAAAAGCTTTGTCACCGTCCGAATAGCTAGCGTGTAGGCAGGACGAGGGAGCAAGAATGTTGCAAGTCTAGTCCAAGCCCGTCCTCATTACAGCCACCACACGGGACAGAGTCGTTTGATACCATGCACCCTTTTTTGCGTTCGTATAATCACTTGCGCCTTTCTTACGTGATTGAAGGCGGCTGATGCCTATAAATACTTAGTAAGTATTGATTTTCAGCATTTACGGAGACGGTAGGTATGTAAGTAGGTACTAATTACGTTCAATGTAGTTTGACTTTATAGTAGTACAACGTGGATTATTAGCGCACACAGTACTATAAAGAAAAACGAAAGTGCAAAATCACAACCATAATATAACTAAAAATAAAACGTAATTGAAAAAAAAAGTAAAACTAGCAGGTAAATAGTAGGTACAGGCGCTAGTAAGTACGTAGCTTACTTTATTTATTCTGTGACGCTAGCTGATCAATCAACCTACCACAAAATGTCAAATTTCCTCAATAAATTTTGAACTTTATAGTTTGGAAGTAAATATCAATATCGATTAGAGAAATTTTGACAGCTTTGAGTAAGTTTACTTGCTAGCGTGTGTACATAGATATTAGAAATCGATTAGCATCAATATACCTATTCATTTATACCTACCTACCTATTTATTTTAATACCTATTTTAAACCTACTCAATTCTGTCAATTAGCTATCAACGTTCATTGTCATTTATCTCAATGTTTACAATAACTCCACACATAACACAATATTACGCAACGATGATTCCATGACGCGAGAGACGTTCGCTTTATTCGCCTAGCGATAAAAATCAGTCGGAGGAGTGCGGTGTTCCCGAGTGTTAGGTTATAAAATTTAATAAAACAAAACCCGCCATGGCGTGAGTATTTTTATGAATATCTTTACACTTAGCTTTAGCAATCTAGGAGCTGCTTAAATACTTAACTAGTAAAATGTTGTAAATAGAAATATTATTATATTTGCCGCTACTTTTTTTAGTTAACCTAAAATAATTAGTTCTGTTAATAATATTTGTTTAAGATAGTATTGATAAAGAGAAACGTCTGTCAAATGAGTTTAAAACAGAAACGTTATCTCCGGCCGGTATACTAACTAATGTGGATGTTGTCAGACCTTGAGATAATATTTACATTGTGTGACGTTTTTTTACGTACTTTGTAAACGCCTGTTTGATTCACCCGAGCAACAGCTGTATCGTACGAAGAACGTTGCAAGGTACAAACTAAGTTTCAGTAGGACCGTCTGTTACCAATTTATTTTCGAACATGTGATATTAATGTACTGCAAGAACCAATGCTTTTTCATTATTAATATATCACTAGGTATTTTTAATATTCCAAAATTGTAGTCTTACTAAACCACTGATAGCTTATATACGACTCGTGACGAGCAAATACGTTCCTTACGTTCTTTCTATAAATTACCGTTGTCTAAAACTGCCGCAGTTTATCAAGCAACGAATTATATGTAAGTATGAGGCGTCGTTTTTATGCTGGACTGGAGACTGCTATACATCCAATAGGATGTATGAGTAGTCTCCAGTCCATTAGTCGCCTTTTACGACACCCAAGAGATGGGTTAGTATATAAGTAGGTCGTGCTTCGGAAGGCACGTTAAGCCGTTGGTCCCGGTCGTTGTCGTAAGATGACAGTCGTTAAAACCCACCAACCCGCATTGGGCCAGCGTGGTGGGTTATGGCCCAATATCCCCATGTGTGCTATTGTCCACGTGGGAGGCCTGTGCCCAGTAGTGGGACGCTAATAGGCTGATGATGATAAGTAGGTACCTACATACATACATAAATCGATTCAAGACTATTATCCCCAAAGGGTTAGTCATAGAGTAGGCAATGGGGACCGCAGAAGCAGTGCACCGTCATAGTTTCACCACATTACAACTGCACATGTGCTCAGCGTGACAGGTGGTGAGCCCATCGCCGCTCCATGCTGTAGGATGTAGTGCAAGTCTTCAGTTCGTTAGTGGCCTTGTACGACACCCGAGGGAAACCGAGGGGTTTTTAATTTAATTTTAGTGAGCTGCTATACACAGCTCTAAATTAGTAATACCTACTTACCTACCTATTATTTTAAGAACGAGCCGTCCTACCATACTCCTAATTTTAACCCTTAAGGCACTTAAGACAGTTTCAAATATATTGACACCAATTTAGAACTTTATACAATTGAGATAAGGTCGAAAACCAATGAAAAATTTCAACCTATGATGTTGCAGCGAGGAGCTCGATGGCGCAGCGGCTAGCGCGTTCGGCTTGCGATCTTGCTCGCGGGTCCGCACACGGGCCACCGGTCATAGCCACAAAACGCCGCCACCGGCATAATTCCTGTAGTTTTCATACATTTTAGGGACTCGCCGCACACGGTTGAGGCCGGTGGCCGCCACACGCCACAAATCGTCGCTGCTCGCTTCTTGTGGCCCGCACCGGCCACTAAACGCCGCCGCCACCGGCATATTTCCTGTAGTTTTCCTACATTTTAGGGATGACTCCCTGCGGTGAACCACAGACGGTTGACACCGGTGGCCGCCACACGCTTCTAGTTTCTCGTGGCGGCGTTTGTGGCTGTGGCTGGTGGCCCGTGTGCGGCGACCCTAAGCAACTTTCGCAATGCCAGGTCGCTGGATAGGTGACCAAATTAAAAACATCTCGAGCTCCTCCGTGCTTCGGAAGGCACGTTAAGCCGTTGGTCCTGGTTGTTGTTGTAAAATGACAGTCGTTAAAACCCACCAATCCGCATTACTGGGCCAGCGTTGTTGGGTTGTGGCCCAATATCCCCACGTGCTATTGTTCACGTGGGAGACCTGTACCCAGCAGTGGGACGTTTATAGGCTGATGATGATGATGTTGCAGCCAACTAATGGATGTGATTGTAATCGGCTGCGGCGCGTCTGGTGTGGCGACGATGCGGAGGCTGCACGACGCTGGGCTGAAGGTGCTGGGCCTGGAGGCGGCAGACAGGATCGGTGGCCGGATAAACACGGTGCCGTACGGGGCCAACGTCGTGGATGTTGGTGGTGCATGGTAAGGATCATTCATTATACCTATAGTGCTGCAACGATAAGGCGTCTCATGAGCCGGTGAGTGGTGAGCCCATCGCCGCTCTATGCTGCTTGATGTATGTGAAGTCTTTAGTCCGTTAGTCCCGAGCAAATGCGCTACTAATAACAGAACAGCCCCCCTAGACCAGCGGCAAACACTCCCCCGTCTTTCTTAATTCGTTTTACTTACACTGCTGTGTGCCTATACTGTGCCAATTGCTAGTGGAAAATAGAGCAGAGCGCACAATTACGAATAGACAGGCAGGAGCGTTTGTCTAGAGGGGCTGCAGAACAAGATGAAATAAAATATATTCTCTGTTTGTAATAGACTTTTTATATCTGAAACTCTGAAAGTGACATCTGATCACTACTTTTGAAATTCAGCGTTTCGGAGATGTCTAATTCACAGTAATAAACTAATAAATACTATTATTTTTCGATGCAGTACACTTCGCAAAGACTTTATCCTACTAATATTATAAAGGCGAAAGTTTGTAAGTATGGATGGATGTTTCTTACTCTTTCACGTAAAAACTACTAAATGGATTTGGATGAAATTCGGCATACAGATAGGTTATAACCTGGATTAACACATAGGATACTTTTTATCTCGATACTACTAATATTATAAACGCGAAAGTTTGTAAGTATGGATGGATGTTTGTTACTCCTTCACGTAAAAACTACTGAATGGATTTGGATGAAATTCGGCAAACAGATAGGTTATAACCTGGATTAACACATAGGATACTTTTTATTCTGATATTCCCACGGGAACGGGAACCACGCGGGTGAAACCGCGAGCGGCCTCTAGTCTTTCTATAATCATAATTTACCTTATTATAATGAGCTTGCATTGTATGAAAAGTAGATGTTCAAAACCTTACTACGTGATCTTATAGGAGCAGTAAGTACAACCAAATAATAAAATATATTTTTTTAGCTTTTTGTCTAAACTTTTCCTTAAGACAATTTAAATTATTGTCACCTAACGCGCGGCCTATCGCGGTTATCAAAGCGCACGCGCGTGCCCGCTATTATTCACCCCGTGCAACAATGACAGCGCGCCGTCACTTTGACCGCGAGGGCACAGTATAAATATAAGCTAAAGCAGTACGGAAGCTCGGCCTTTTTCTTGTTTTATATACCTACGCGCCAATTGAGTGTTAGGGTTGTCCTCTTATTTTTGTAAAATTAATAAAGTTTTTGTTTAGTTAGCGCTGTATCTCAGCTAGTTAGCGCTTTTTTGAGATAATTAGCAAAGCATAAGGGTTGTCACTTTTAATTTTTTTTTAATTAAAAACTAATAAGTTAAAGATGGCGGCTACTTTCCTCATTCTGTTATCGGATTCATTGTCGGAAACCACACAGGTCCCCTGATATCGATTTTTAAAGCAATCGGTCGAATAACTAAAAAGTTCAAGATGGCGGCTACTTTTTTCCATTCTATTAACGGTTTCATTGTCAGAAACCACACAGATCCTCAGATATCGATTTTCAAAGTAAACTTTATTAACGATGAAGTTTCGTAGTAGGTATCAATTCTTATTATTTTTCACCAATAAAATAACGCCCGCTCAAAAAATATACTTAAGTAAGTACGGCAAATATCATCTAAACAACTAAACGATTTATTTAGAAGATAATGCTTTTTATTTAGTAATAATAAATCATTCTTACCTTTCAACATCAGCAGGAAGTTTAAAAAACGAAAGCTCTGGTTTTGAAGAAGCCGAGTTCTAGCAGCCGTATACTACACAATACATTCGCGGCATTTTTAAAAATCGTGCGCACAATACATCTCGTCTCGACGCAATACGCGCTACTGAGAGCACTGCGATGTCCGCTTAGGGGCCCTGTAAAGACGTGCGTCTGTGGGCGTGCGTCGTTTCGAGCGTTTGTACGTAGCTTCCTTACTGCTTTAGCTCATATTTATACTGTGGCGAGGGTGAGCGCACGCACCTACAACTTTAGGATATAAAAAGCAGGCAAAAAAAATCGTATTTAAAAAAAGAAAACATTTATTATTTTTACGTCATCATTACTTTTTTTTACCCCATATTTACTTTTGGTGGGGGGTTCAAAACTAATCATGTATACGAATTTCGGTTTCCCATACAAACTTCCAAGTCGAAATTTTTAAAAACCAATAAGACAATTTTAATGAAACTTTGCATGCTTAAACCAAATACAGGGATCTAAGTAGTTTGTTGAAAACATTTTTAAAAAAGGTTTATTTAGCTGAGTTATTGCGATTTAAAGTTCACTATAGAAAGTTTAAAATCGCATTAACTCAGTTATTTAAACGGTTTTTTAAAAATATTTTCAACAAACTATTTAGATCTCCGTATGTTACTTTAGCATGCAAAGTTTCATTGAAATTGGCTTAATGGTTTTTGAAAATTTCGACTTGTAAGTTATACAAAATCAAGCTTATCCCCTTGTCTGTTACGAAGACCCCTAGTTAGAGGTTACAATTGAGTTTTTATTGGGTCTGGTTTAACGGCAACTGAGCTCAGATAAAAATAATATTAAAATTGATCTATAAATAGATTCATAATACTTTTATTGCGACACTTATACATCCTACTAATATTATGAACGCGAAAGTTTGTAAGTATGGATGGATGTTTGTTACTCTTTCACGTAAAAACTACAATGGATTTGGATGAAATTCGGCATACAGATAGTTTATAACCTGGAATAACACATAGGATACTTTTTATCCCGATATTCCCACGGGAACAGGAACCACGCGGGTAAAACCGCGAGCGGCCGCTAGTTAAACATAAAACTTAAAAGCGAATAAATTGCAAAGTTACAATGTGGCGGTCTTGTCGCTTTTAAGCGATTTTTTCCAGGCAACAAGTCTAAAAATATGCGTTGGTTTTATAAAGTACCTAAACAACCCGTGGAAAAACTGTCTAACTTTTGTGTTAACATTAATAAATTATAGGTAGTTTTTGATGTTAACATGAATAAATTAAAAGTAGTTTTTGATTGTAACATTTTTCTTGTTTGCATGACTCACGTCCACACCAGATATTTTTAATCTTACTAAATTAAGTATTTTCTGTTCAAAATTTCAGGTGCCACGGAGAAAAAAATAACATAGTATACGAAACAGTGAACCCTCACGGTTTGTTGGGTAGACCTGAGCCTAGTGAGGAATGGTACCTCACATCCAAAGGAAGCTTGGCCCCCAACGACTTGGTGAAAAGTATGATCAAGACATTGGACGAGACGGTTGCGGAAGCTCCTAAGGACGGCACCGCGTCCATCTCAGAATGTGTTCGGAAAGGGTCAGTTTGTTATACTTACTATAAGTTCGGCCTTAGAGTAGAGATAAAGAAACATTTATTGACCACAAGCACATTGACAACAGTAAAGTAGAAAACAGAATAATAAGAAAAAATAAATAAAAAGCGACAACAAAATATACAAGGTGACTGCTAGAAACCGCAAGAAACTTCAAGGGCTGGTCAGGTAAAGTGTTTTAAACATGACAAAAATGGTCTCATTGCAGACTAACGTAACGTAGGTACTTATCGCCCAGCTGACGCGAACGGGCCAACAGACGGTCGGCCGGCCGGCCGTTGCCCGCGCGTTGTAAATAATCGTTATTTTTAATTTATTTTCATTTTATTATATATGACAAGCAGCCGCTCGCGGTTTCACCCGCGTGGTTCCCGTTCCTGTGGGAATATCGAGATAAAAAGTATCCTATGTGTTAATCCAGGTTAAAAACTATCTGTATGCCGAATATCATCCGAATCCATTCAGTAGTTTTTACGTGAAAGAGTAACAAATATCCATACATACAAACTTTCGCGTTTATAATATTAGTAGGATAATGCTTTAAAATAAATTAGATGCTCAATTAAAATTCACAAAATGAATTATTAAATTTAAAAAACACGAATTCCTTTTTTGTCATTTTTGTCATGTTAAAAACGCTTGACCTGACCAGCCCTTGACGTTTCTTGCGGTTTCTAGCAGTCACTTTATATAAAAATTATTGAATTGAGTAGTGGCATGTGGTCAATTAGGACTCAACTTCAGCTTGTGCTGCAACGACGTGCTAGCCGTTACTGCGCTGGTACTCTGGTGGTGGTGGTGGTCCATGTCATAATAACATTACTGCGTTCATACCACAGAACAGAAAGATGTTCATGCATGGGGGTTCCAACAAAACCCGTTAAAAGCGCTTTTTTTATTTATGTGAAAATTTTAATAAAAAACCAAAAGCATTTTGTTTGCAACGACCACGATAACGCCCAATAGCGACATACCTACTGTTCTAAAGTCACACACAAGGGTCGTAAATAAAAGTTTATATGCCACATAATTACTAGTAATATTACTATTAAGTATATAGTAGCTATTACTTAGTCTGTGCCTCATAATTTTGTTCTGTATACTGAGGTCTGTGCCTACATTAGCTTTTCATTGATTTTTCAGATCGAAATCCAAAGAGATATTCCAGAACACCGATTTAACACAATCCATTGTGGAGTGGTACGAAAGGAACAACCATCTCGGCGGTGAGGATGATCCGAAGCAGACTAAGTCTCTGAGGGGACTGGCGGAGTGCTGGGTCTGCGAGGGGGAGCCGATGTTGAACTGGAAGGGCAGAGGCTACAAGACCATATTTGACGTTTTGCTTGTAAGTATAAGCCTAGAACCGCGTCGCGTAGCGACGCGTACCGCGTAGCGTCGGCTCATTGAAAGACTACAATCACTCTTCCCTTGGGTGTCGTAAAAGGGACTAACGGACTAAAGACTGCACATACATCCAACAGCATAGAGCGGCGATGGGCTCACCACCTATAGCGCTGAGCACATGTGCAGTTGTATTTGGTGAAACGTGGACTATGGCAGTGGAATGCTTCTGCGGTCCCCATTGAAAATCGATATCTGTGGATCTGTGTGGTTTCTGTCAACGACTCCGTTATTAGTATGAAACAAAATAGCCTCCATTTTGAACTTTTTAGTTATTTAACCGATTGCTTTAAAAATCGATTTTAGGGGATCAGTGTGGTTTCCGACAATGAATCCGATAATAGAATGAGGAAAGTAGCCGCCATCTTTAACTTATTAGTTTTTAATTTTTTAAAAATTAAAAGTGACAACCCTTGCTAGTTATCTCAAAAAAGCGCTAACTAGCTGAGATACAGCGCTAACTAAACAAAAACTTTTTCAGTTTTACAAAAATAAGAGGACAACCCTAACGCTCAATTGGCGCGTAGGTATATAAAACAAGAAAAAGGCCGAGCTTCCGTACTGCTTTAGCTTATATTTATACTGTGTCTTGAGTGTCGCGCGGCAAAATGCATCGGATACCGTTGAGTGTCGACGCCTTGACCTGCTGACCTCAAGTGACCTGATCTTTTTTACTATTTTGCTTATATAACCTATGATTCTCGTCCGTTTTTTATGATTTTTACATTTTTAGAAACCTAGAAACATTGTCTAACCATTAAAGTTAAGTAATTTATTACCTACCCTTTTTACTGCATTTTATTTTACCAACGGTCAAAAATTCTTCAATACACAAACTTTGACGATTCAGAAATCATGTAAAAGTTGCACTAAATCATATTATTTTTATTTACACACCAAGCTTATACACTTATCATCATAAAACATTCAACACTTTGCACCATAGGCATTTGTGAATAAAACTATAGAATTATATTACAGCTCAAAGCGCCATTTTTATTCCTAAACTGTTTGTAATTTTCGCGAACACTTTACGTTTCAAATATTTTGACACTATGTAACAAGAGATGAAAGTTCAAGACAATCACATCTAAACAATCTATACATCTTTCTGTTTAATTTGATATTTAATACTTGTAATTTACTTACGATAAATCATCTAAACATCTTGTTTACAAGCAGTTGCACTGACACTAGACAAATCTGTTTATCATTTTCACGAACACTTACGTTTCAAATATTTTTACACTATGTAACAAGAGATAAAAGTTCAAGAAAATCACATCAAAACAATCTATAATTCTTTCTGTTTAATTTGACATTTAATATTTGTAATTTACTAACGATAAATCATAATATAAACATCTTTTTTACAAGCAGTTGCACTGACTGACACTGCACAATCTTGTTCACAAATGCGTCACCATTTGTTTTCAACGCCCAATACTCACACTTTTTCTATAAACACGATAGCCAATCATAATTTAGTATTCGAGCGCATACAACACAGAATCGAATGATGTCAAACACTCTTATTGGTTAAAATAAGTTGAAGATAGTTAAAAATTAACCATAGACCTTGTCACTGGCGGGACACCCGGCATTCTCGCCGACACTCAACGGTACTTTTTATCTCGGGAATGCCGGTATTCCCGCCGACACTCGAGAGGTTAAGCGCTGCAGCGGCTGCAGCGAACTTCAGGTCTCTCATTCCAGAATTTGAACAAATGGTTTGTATGAACGTTCTTGTCTATTTCTTCTAGGTCAATGGGCTCAACCGTCAACTTTGCCAACTAAGTAGGTACATATATAGTGCTGGGCAAAGAGATTTAATATAAGTAGTAAAATGTCTTTGGTGCTGGGGTACGGTGACATTAGGGATGTGCTAATCGATATCCAATTTTCGTCTAACAATACGTACTAAACTTTAAATTATTTGCTGTAAACTCAATTCCCTTGAACTTCGGGTAGGTTAGTTAGTAGTTCAAGTGGATTAGTTAGGTAGGTAGATTAGTTAAGTAGGTAGATTAGTAAGTTAGTCAGATTAGTAAGTATTAACTAAATGTTAGTTACCTGTTATATTATGTTTTTGACGTCATCAAGTGCCTGTAAAGGCTTATATTGAATAAATTATTTGATTCTCGACTTCCAGAACAAATACCCAGACCCATCTAAAGAGGTGCCACTGAAGATTCTCCTCAACAAGGAGGTAGACAACATCCGGTGGGGCACCGTGCAGTTCGGCAACGACTCTTCGAACTCCTTCGTGCACGTGTCATGCACTGACAACAGCCTGTATATGGCGAAGAGTGTTGTTGTCACCGTGTCTGTTGGGGTTTTGAAGGAGAGGTGGGTTTTGACTTGTATAGGTTTTTAGAGTATGGATGTCGCCCTCATGTTTAACGCTTCAGCAATATAGATGCCATCTTAATTTCAACTTTAATCAGTTGTAATAGAATAGAAAACGTTACGTCATTTATTAACCAATTATTACCCCTCTTTTGACTAACTATATCTATGTTAGTTATTATCATTAAAATACCATTTTGCCATACCTATTTTACTTTACAGGCACCAAGAGCTGTTCAACCCCCCACTACCGGCAAACAAAATCGCTGCAATCAACAACCTCGAAATGTGCGTTTTGGACAAAATCTACGTGGAGTTCACCGAGCCCTGGTGGCCTAAAGCACCAGCACAATTCAACATACTATGGAGAGAAGAAGACAAAAGCAAATTCTCAGAGCACAAATGGGTGGCGGAAGTCTACGGTGCGATCACCGTGGCCGATCAGCCGAATCTACTGCTGTTCTGGTTGTACGGAAAAGGTGCTAAAGCGATGGAGGAACAGAGCCAGGAAGAGGTGGAGAAAGGGATTGAGACGTTAATGGAACTGTTCAAGACTAACTTCGATGTTACGCCGGTTAAATCGGTTTTGAGGTAAACATATTTACATACACAGATTCACGAATATTATCCCCAAAGGTTTAGTTAGAGACTAGGCATTAGCTGCTTCCACACTGGCACGGCTCGCGAGCCATTTGGCTCGGACTTACTGCACGCGAGCCGTGGTGGCCCCCCGAGGCAAATTTGAAAGGTTGCGAGCGGTCCCCGCGAGCCAAAGTGAGCCAGTGCAACCTTCGCGAGCCGTGCTCGGCCGGTAAAGACCCGGCTAATGAGGACCGCAGAAAAGCAGAATATTTTACGCAAAAATAATTTAGGTATGTTTGAGGTGCTCGGTTTGGTTGGTGGTAGGGCTGTTAAGTCCGCCTGGCTAGCTACCACCATCTTATCTAAGTCTGTCGCCATAACAACGTTGTTTATAGCATTGTTGTGTTCCGGCAGTTTGAGATAAGATAGCCAGTTCCTCAGTGGTTGAGGATTCCGGGTGAAGCGCGCTTCCACCTTCGGCCTTATCGTTACTTATCATCAGGTGAGATGAAGGCCAAGCGCTTACCCGTTGCCAATAAAAAAAATAAAAAAAAGTTTTTAACAAAGGCCACTACCGACTGGATCCCACGTGGCAGCGAGGCCGACCTAGACGCAGGTGGAGGGACGAGCTTACCTATGCAAAAGATTGGCCAGCACAAGCAACAGACCGCGAAAAGTGGAAAGAGGGGAGGGAGGCCTTTGCCCAGCAGTGGGAAAATATAGGCTCATAATAATAATAAAAGAAAAAGCTCTTGTCACTTGTCACATCATTTTTATTTCAAGTATTTTATTTTACTTTGTAACAAGTTTTTTGACAAATTACAACAGTTTATAAACTTATTTATCGAGAAAACCAGCTAATAATATATCAAAAACATATAAATATAACTACCACAAAAATTTAAAAATGAGAAAATCAACAATAACAAAATTGAAGAATGGTGACGTATGTCAGCACAATATGCCATACAAAAATTGATCAAACATACAATCACGGACCTGAAACAATAAACATTATGTACTAAAATAAAAATGAAAGTATGATACTACGAAGAGCAAGACGAAGCACACGCCCTCCATCATCGCCCGCTCCGCCGACCTAAGCTCCTCGTCTGATGATTTTACCAGAGACGAGTCGAGCAGCGCGAGTGGGCGATCGCCGTCCCCGCCGCCACAACGACCAGCGCGACGTGGACGACCACCGCTGCCGGCACGCTTGGGATCAGTGGGGCAATCTGCTCCGCGTACGACCCCCGCTACCGGTGGTGTAGTGCGCCGCATGCGATGGACTCAACAAATAAATGAGAACTGCATGCGCGCCTACTACAGGGCAACAGAGGGAGGAATTAACCTTACTGCGTGTCGTGTTAGGATGCTGTCTTTGTTTCAGGCCCTTGAACCGACCATAGACGTGTCTGCCCAACGATTGTCGGATCAAGTGCGGGTGATCCAGCGTAACAACTTGCTGGATCAGTCAGCACTTGATCGGCTACGCCTGGAGTCACAACGTATTTGTGCGGCTTCTTCTTTGGTGCAGGATCGCCCTGCCCCACAATTACCGGCCGTGACGCCGGTTTTGGTGGCGCGAGTAGATCCGGTACCCGACGATGAAGATTTCATAAATACGAATGTAAGTACACAGGCGAATGAGCAAATGAGGAGCGCTTTGGACGATGCTATTCTACAGTATCGTGACACGCGTAACTCTAGGCCGCGTATACCTTGTTTGCCCACGAATAGACATAATTTAGCGTTAATGAGTGCCTTAAACGATTTACTGGTTCCTTATCTTGGAACCAGTGAAAGTTAAACTGATACCCACTCGATCCTTTATTGTGGGGCCATCACGGTGTGTCGAGTTGCTCGTGTCAAATTCCAGGATTCTGACCGAGTACCGCGGCGAACCGGGACTGCCCCTGCTTGGCAATTGAGGATCGAGGGGCGTATTAATAAGTTCAGGACACTCATTGCAAAGCTAATTTGCTTCAGAAATGGCAATAATCGACCTCGCGTCATGCGATTCGTCACACAAGCCTTTGTTGGGACTGATGTTCGTCCGGAAAACTATATGGCTTGTGTGACGGAACGTATTGACTTTCTGAAGCAAAAAGTCTATGCGTGGGCAAACCGTATACGTCGCTACAGAGTGCGTGTGGACCGATACCAACAAAATCGCCTTTTTCAAAGTGACCAAAGAAAAGTATACAGACGTTGGGAAGGAGCTGATCAACGTGTGAGCGACGGACAGCTACCAGATGTTGATGCCATGACTAATTTCTGGCGCAGCATTTGGTCGGTGCCCGTCGAGCACACGGAAGGTGAATGGATGAGTGTTGTCAGTGACGCGTGTGAACCTATCGAGACCATGCAGCCTATAAATATAAGTACAGCTGACGTAAGTTGTGCAATCCGTACGGCCCAAAATTGGAAATGCCCAGGACCGGACGGATTGCACAACTTCTGGATCAAATGGTTTCGATGTTCACACGAGTTACTGGCAACACAATTCCAAGAAGCCATAGAGCTCGGCTCACTCCCAAGTTTGTTGACTACTGGTGTCACTTTTCTGCTCCATAAATCAGGTAGTACCACGGAACCGATAAATTATAGACCCATCACGTGCTTACCTACTTTATACAAGCTCCTTACATCCATTCTGAGAACAAAAATTAACACGCACATTGTTGCAAACAATATTTTGGACATGACTCAGAATGGATGTAGGGTTGGGTCCCGTGGTACTAAGGAGCTTCTCCTCATTGACATGACCATATGCCAGAAGGTTCGGCGTGGCAGAGGGACTCTCTCTACAGCCTGGATTGACTATAAGAAGGCCTATGATTCGGTGCCGCATTCATGGTTAGTGAGGATTTTAGAGTTATATAAAAATGATATAACTTTAAAATCCTTTTTGATATTATGTATGCGGCAGTGGACCACGGTCTTGAGTCAACCAGGATGTCGAGATAGTGTTTCTGCCACGCAGGATCTTATAAGGATAGAGCGTGGCATATTCCAGGGCGACAGTCTGAGTCCTTTATGGTTTTGCCTAGCTTTGAATTCTCTCAGTACTTTGTTGAGAAATTCAAAGTTAGGCTGTCAACTGCGGAGAGGGGGTGAAGTTATGTCGCACTTGTTGTACATGGATGACCTCAAGTTGTTCGCACCAAACCGCCAAGACTTGGTGAAACTGCTGAAAATTACTGAGACTTTCAGCAGTGCCATCAAGATGGAGTTTGGTGTGGATAAGTGTGCGGTTATGCATGTACAGCGTGGGAGAGTAGTAAATTCAACCAATTTACAACTCTCCGAAACGATAAACTTCAGATCTCTCTCCGAAGTTGAAACATATAAATATCTTGGTATGTCACAGTCTTTGGGTGTTGTGGATGGGGACATAAAACTTTTTCCGCCTATTCCGCCGATTCTTTTGCCGCCTAAGAAAAGTACTTAACAGTCTTTTATCGGGTGGCAATAAGACGCGTGCTTTTAATGGCTGGGTTATGCCTCTACTCACATACTCCTTTGGCATACTAAGATGGACTCAGACCGAATTGGACGCCTTGGATAGAAAAGTCCGTCAAATTTTCACGACTTCCAGAATGTTACACCCGCGCTCATCTGTTATGAGGCTGTACATCCCGCGGAGATGTGGGTGTCGCGGCTTTTTAAATGCCAAGGACCTACATAACCGCGAGGTGTGCAGTCTCAGGGATTATTTCCTTAACAGTGAGTGCGGGATGCATTTGGATGTCGTGGCAGTTGATAGACACTTTACGCCGCTCTCCTTGGCAACAGAAAACTGGCGCAAACCAGTGGTGCTAAGCACTCTCGATCGCAAGGACATATGGAAGAGCAAGGTGCTACACGGGAGCTACTATCGGGCTCTAACTGGGCCTGATGTAGATTTGCCTGCCTCGGTGAACTGGCTACGTTTCGGTGACCTCTTTGGGGAAACCGAAGGTTTTGTCTGTGCTATTGAAGATGAAGTTATCAAGACGAATAACTACCGGAAATATATTATGAGGGACGGTACGGTCGACATCTGTCGGGCATGCCGCCGTCCGGGAGAATCACTCCGACATATTATTTCCGGTTGTTCTCATCTTGCTAACGGAGAGTATTTGCACAGACACAACCAAGTAGCCAGAATAATTCACCAGCAACCTGCTCTTCGATATGGCCTTGTTGAATTAGAGGTGCCGTACTATAAGTACGCACCTGCGCCAGTTCTCGAAAATGGTCATGCAACGCTCTACTAGACAGGACTATTGTCGCTAATAAGCCTGATATCGTGGTGATCGACCGATCTCAGCGCCAAGCAATATTGGTTGATATCACCATACCTCATGACGAGAACCTCGTGAAAGCCGAGAAGGACAAGCTCAGTAAGTACCTTGACTTGGCTCACGAGGTTACCGCCATGTGGGATGTGGATTCAACCATTATGCCTTATAGCGAAGAGCCTCGATTAACACCTAGAGAGGCTCTCGCTGAAAGGTTGGGTCAAGGGTCAGATGCAAAAGGCAGTACTCCTTGACACGGCACGTATTGTCAGGAGGTTCCTCACTCTGCAGCCCTAACCACCGATAGCTTTGGGTCTACCCCCGCTGCCGGTGGCAACCTAGGTTAAGTTTTTTATAATATTTTATATTGTAAATAGGTTTTTATATAAAATATTGTAAAAAATTAAACTTAAGAATTATGTTAAATAAAGAGGATAATAATAATATTGAGGTTTCGAGCTATCTGATAAACAAGTTGTTGTTATTGTATGTATATTTTTAAGGCCTAAGCTCCCCATTGGCTATCCATGTGCTCAGTGGGGCATTTATAGGCTGATGGGCTTCTCTAAAAAACAGCGTTGCTGTTTCATTTTATTTTTGAATCATTTTATATTTGGGTCATTTTCGTTGTACTTAGAAATTTAAGTATTCCATAAGTCTCTTAACGAACTCAAAGCAAAATCAATCATATTGATATTTAAAATTAGAACAATTCTGCGTTGAAGTTTCAGACCTAGTAAATTAGAGCAATGTTTTTATTCTGCGAAATGTACAAAACCATCACGCGCTTGGTTTAAAAATAAAAATTTACTTTTTTAAGATGGGGGTGACCTGCGGAATATCAATACAAATATTTTCATGTAAGAATTATTGTTAATGCGTAAAATTTAAAAAAAAATCGAAAAAAATGTTTCTAAGAGTTATTAGATTTATGTATTGTTTGTTATAAGAATTTGTTTCAAATTTCAACAAGGCCACGACCTTGTGCAATGATCAGGCTAACTTGCGTAAGTTTTTTAAATGTATTTAGCTAATTCAGCGCATAGTACTAGTAACTTAAAAATACGTAAATTTTCACAATTTCGTGCAGGATCCCCTTAAGCATAATTTTATTGTGCTACATCGAATAAATGTTTTAAGTTTAAGTTTTGATGGTAATTGAGTTTTGATGGTGATAATGATAATGTATCTCTTTACAATTCCAGGTCGCAATGGGCATCAAACCCGCTAACACGCGGCTCCTACTCCTACCGTAGCGTGGCGACGGAACAAAGTGGAAGCAGTGCCATCGAACTTAGCGAACCCCTCCAGCACGGAGACAAGTTTCCCGTGGTGTGCTTCGCCGGGGAAGCGACCTCGCACCACCGGCACAACTCGGTGCACGGCGCCATAGAGGCTGGATATAGGGAGGCGGATAAGCTAATCGGGAGCTTTGCTAAGCTGAAGGAATAGGTTTCGTTACGATATCGGATTGTTGAAACTCGCCGTACCGTAGCAGTAAGTACCTACACCTGGAGAGCGACCTACCCAAAACTTGTTTTTTAAGGTTTAAGCTAACACTACACGTTGAAATTAAACACTTTTTACGGATTAAAACTCGCGTTTAATTTACTACATTACATAGTTTTTTAGTTTGAGTGTGTGTCCCCCTGTGACCAAAGACCCTGTAAAGAGTTCAAAATATCAGGAAACTAAAAAACTATGTAATGTAGTAAATTAAACGCGAGCTCTAATCCGTAAAAAGTGTTTAATTTCTATTTTTTTTATATATATAACGGAAAGAGGCAAACGAGCAGGCGAATCACCTGATGGAAAGTAATCACCGCCTCCCATGGACACCCGCAAAACCAGAGGAATCGCAGGCGCGTTGCCGGCCTTTAAGGAAACAAAACTGTCAAATTTCTGCAATCGATATTGATTCTTATACTCCAGTAACACAGTTAAATAGGTAGGTATTTGAAATTTTGTACTAGGTTCGAGTGCAGGCGTCTGTACTCTTTGCTAACGTTATGACCAGAGGGCCTATTCTTTCTCCGAAACGAAATTTCGGCCGATTTTCGTTTGCTATTTATAGCGCTTTCCATTATTTTTGAAAGTTTCAAACAATATTCTAAAAATTAATAATTTAAAATAATCTAAATTTTAAACCTATTTTGTAGCAACGAAAGGAGAACAAGGCACATTCCATAGAAAAATGCTTAATTTGTACACAAAAGAATTTGGTCATAAAGTAAAGCTAATATTATTTGCTACCTAAACCAAGTTTTGTCTTATTTTTATCGAATCGCGGATAAGTTATTTAATTATTAATATTTTTTAATATGGAAACACTAAGTCTGCGGGCACGAGATTAGCGACGGCCGAGCGACGGGCGACGCGACGCGACGGCGATGCATCAACAACATGGACACCTATGGTGACGCGCACGAAACGAGCGATGGCGGGGCGATGCGATCGAGCGATGCACGGGCGGCTCGGGAGCGACGGCGGCGGCGCGGAAGCGACGAGAACAAATGAACAAACTAGTTTGATTAGGTCGCTCGCGATTACAGTAGTGTTGTGTTGAAAAATATTAAAGAAACCTCCTACGTAATGGAAATTTAAATTGATATTGAAGAATTTAGATATCTCGTGTATGTTGTCAAAACCTGCTCTATGGAACAGTAAAAATGTTCACCATAAAAACAAAAGGTTGTAAATATGTTCTATTTTATTTAAAATGTAATCAAATCTGTGTAAACTCATTCTGGTATAGTAGTAAAGTTTTGTTGGATCGCACCTTAGCTCGTAAAAAGGGTAGAAAATTCGCCCAAAGTACTTCTTCCTTCATTTATTGGATGAACACCATCTCTAGGTAATAATAACTCCGTTCTCATTAATAGACTTGGCTCCAATTTTTCTCTTTCACGTAAACTTGTGTTATGATGACGTGACATGTTGCTCACAACCTCAGAACAATAATTATATTCTGAGCTCACAACACTACCTCTAGAGCGACATAAAGCGACAAGTTTCGTGCCCACGCCAGATGTCGCGCCTTGTCGCCCCGCTCCGCCGTCGCGTCGCCGTCGCTCGGCCGTCGCCAATCTCGTGCCCGCAGACTTAGTCTTCAAAAAACAGACATGTTACTTTAAAAATTTCTAACGTGGCTGCATAAACAATAAATAATTCTTTTGCTTTTAAAAAAGGGAAATGTCAACAATGCCGTCACGTCTTGTTTGATTTGACAGCTAGCGGCTGTCATTTGTCAACAACTGTCATTTGTTGACAGTTATTGCCAGTTAAATAATTAATAACAGATTAAAAAATTAAAAAACTATACAACTTAGGGTAGATTCGACCAAACTGGAATAAGACTTACTCCGAGATTAGTCCATACAAATTCGGCGTTTAATCTAGGTATAAGACCTTATTCCAGTTTGGTCGAATCCACCCTTAAGCATATAACGCCGGGTCGCCTTTCGGAAGAAATTTTGTTTCGGAGAAAGAGAGTATGGCCCTCAGCTGCGCTCGCAGCGTAGCGATATCGCGAACTTTCTCAAGTTTCCGATAAAGTAATAATACTTATTATAAAAGCGTTAGCATATTTTTTTATCATCTCTGTTAATAAGCAATGCATATTATTTATTTTTAATACGTTTAGACAAACGAAATTAGGTCTCAATTCCATCGTTACTTTAATCCAAGTGTCGCTCGATTTGATAAACAAAAAGTTCGGTCTATTTTTGATAGCTTAATTTGTCTTACTGTCTTAAACTTAAAAACTGAAGTTGTTAAAGAAGTTTTAATTGTAAGTATTTCACAAAAACTTATTATACACGAAGAGTTCTTTTTTATCAGTGATCAGGACCTACTGATTCCGCCTAAGTAAATGATGGCCATTGTAATAATAATAAAACTTACATGTCAATGTTCCATTTTTATTTTCTGGGAGGTAAATATTAAATTTCAAAGTCATCCTACTCCTCCTTGTTACAAATAAAACCTCTTCATAGGTACAGGTACATCAATAATGATTCATGACGTAACTTCTTCACTTCGTAAAAATGTAGGAAGACCATACATTCTTAGGTATTATTTTGGTTACCTAATTAAAAATAGGTACAAAATAAATAAAAAACATGTAACTACTTCTATTATTGCAATGGCCATCATTTACTTAGTCGGAATCAGTAGGTCCTGATCACTGATAAAAAGACTTCTTGTAACTCTACAGATTTTGGTACAGTCAAAAAAGTTTGCGGTCTGCTATGTCTACTGCATGTACACACGGCGTCAGATCAACCTACACGAAACTGTCAAATTTCTACAATCAATTTTGAACTTTATGATTTGGTTCTAAGGATCAATATTCATTGGAGAAATTTGACAGTTTAGGGTAGGTTGATCTGACGCCGTGTGTGCACTCTAGAGAAGAGTCAAGGCTGCGGAATATCGATGCTTATCGTCTTTTACACTTATGACGGTTTTAGCCAACGATACCTAGTATAGGCACAGAATAATTATTTTGATATTTTAGGTGACAAGGGACAGTTTTGCTCTGGCAAACGTGTCACCTATAGGTAGTTAGTATATAGCTTTCGCTTTACTGTATTCTTGGTTGGCATGTAAAACAAAAAACAGGCGTATTTCGATCTCGACTAAGTGTACAGATTATAAAAAATAATTAATAATTTTAGTGAAGTTTTGTTATTTATAATTATAATTCCAATTTTCCAATTAAAAAATCGCACCATAGTTGAAAATGCATTGCCGCTAACTTCCTTGACTGAGATACATCTGTAATTATATTAAAGCACCCGTTATGAACATTATGTATAGGTATCTATCCGGTTCTTACTGCATTTAATAATTACAGCATACCTACTCGTAATAACTTTAATTAAATACCTATGCAAGATGGAGCTTGGCAATGTGATATAGACTATATCTACATAATATACTATAGTATATAATATTTTATATGAAAGTTGTTAATTTTAAACTTTTACAAGTGTATTGTTATATCGAGATTTACGTATAATTAAAAAGGTTGTCAGTGTGGGGAAACACATTTTTTTTTAATAAACAAAGAAATTTTTATACTTTTTTTACATTAATTCTTATAAAATATAATAATATCACAATGAAAAATATAACATTACTTTTACCAATGTTGTACTTATTTTAATCAGTTCGTTTAAAGAAATCATGACATCATACAAATGGTATAATAAATGGTTAAGAAATTGTAATGTCTGTATTCCTAATGAATATAAATAAACCAAACATATTTTTATAACATGTTTTTAAAATAAATAACTTCCAAGGAACTCTTACATCAAAACAGATCACATTGTTTTCAAATATATACAATACTTTGATTTCCGTCTTTTCTTATTTAACCCTTAAATGCATAATGTTGCCAAAAGTTTACAATCATACTTTGAACCTTAACCCCTTGATATAAGCTTTAAAACCAATGAAAAATTTTTGGTTAATTCATGCATTTAAGGGTAAAATTATTTAACCTTGCTGAATGACTGTTTGATGACACGCATAAACAAAACACTTTTTTTGTTTTAGTACAACTATAAGGTAAGATTTTTTTGTAACAAATTAAACCAAAAAAATCATCTCAATTTGTGTAAGTTTGTGCGCAAGTATCCCAATCTATACACTAAAAAGAGCGACGTAAACGCTAGGTCTCGGTATCCGAATAATTTGATAATGCCTATGTACAAGCTTGCTATAGCTGGTTCAGGACCATACGCAATGACGATAAAAGCATATAATAGACTACCTAATTACATAAAGGCTGAACCTGACACGAATATATTTAAAAATTTGCTAAAAAAATTCCTGCAAGACAAGTGTTACTATGAATTAAACGAGTTCTTTAACGATAATACCAATGCAATGCTATAACTTTAAAAAAAAATTCAACTAATAAAATTTTCAACTATACCTGCTGTTAAAACAACTAATACTATTTTCTATCCTAAAATGAATAATATGTTGAAGGTGTCGGTCCAATTTCTATGATTAATTTATTTTATATTTAAAAATACAATCATTGTGTTATTATTACTTACTAATCATTTGTTACTATTTAATCAATTAATTTAATGATTCATAAAATATTGTTATATACTTAAGTAATTAAAAAAAAAAAGTGCTATTAGAAAATTGCAACGCCCTTCCTGGGCCCATATGATTACTACCATATTTTATAAGACCCTAATGTACATACAATATGTGATGCAATAAATAAATGAAATGAAATCTTTTTACGAAAATTAGAGAAATAGCTATGAATCTTTAAGGAATTTAAAAAATATGTATTAATTACAACATATTTTGCCTTTTGTGGACTAATCGATAAAAAAATAAGAAACGAAAGGGTTTTTGACTTTACTGTATATGGATAGGTTTAGGACTACTTTGTAGCGATACTACTAAAGTCGCATTTTTTGGCATCCGAAATGTAGCATAGTATCTAGATTACTTTCCTGCTGGAAAGTACCAGACGAACTGGTTGGAACCATAGGCTTTGTTGCCTTTGTTAACGGTGAAGTAACCGACATGGCCGTTTATGTGTAATTTTTCTGTAATAGGTATATGAACTAGGCGCCTGCCCTCTGTAATGTTTCCACTACATAGTGTGAGAAACAGTGCCTAATCATAAATTGTAGGAAATTATAAACAATTCAGTCTCACCTATACTTCCTTCGCGCCATCATACTCGAAAACAACGTTGTCATCAGTGTTGATAACTTCGCTACTAATTATATTGCCGTGTTCATCCACGTCGCACATTGTGATTTCGATTCCATTTTCAGCGGTAGAAGGTTCAGTTTTCACTGGATTCTCATCACCACCTTTCAGGGTTATTTCGAATCTCCTTGGAGTAGTCAAGGTGGCTTCTGCTACCTGTTTGAGGTTGAACTCGAATGAGGTTTCTAGGGACTCTTTGGGGCCACTGTAGCCGTCTACGATCTTCTTTGACACTTCTAGAACTTCATAGCGCGTTGTCGTGAGTCTATACATGCCGTCTTCGCTTATTTGATACCTGTAATGACAATGACGTTTATAAACAACTAAGCCCCTTCGTACACAAAGCTACGCAAATCTTCGATACTCGACGATTTTAATCTCCAAGCGACTACCGCCATACAAATTGGAGTCGCGGGACAAATGTCGGCGACGCGACTCGTGTACGAACCTCAATGGATTCGTATGGCGCTAGTCGCTTGGAGACTAAAATCGTTGAGTATCGAAGATTTGCGTAGCCTTGTGTACGAAGGGGCTATCTGTACCCGGCATGCGTTGCAGTGCCACGTTTTTTGGGTCAGGAACCCTCGACGTCCCCCAAACACCCTACCGAAGTTTTATCACTATCTGATCAATGGTTGATCAATCAATCTGGTAATCGCGTAGCGGTGAAAGAATACTACCACCCCTCTCTTCCCTTGGGTGTCGTAATAGGCGACGAACCGACTAAAGACTGCAGATACTTCCAACAGCCAGAGCGGCGATAAGCTCACCACCTGTCACGCTGAGCACATGTGCAGTCGCTAATTGGTGAAAAGTGGACTAGGTAGATGACTGCTTTTGCTGTCCTCATTGACTAGTTTCTGTTCCCTGTCTCTCTGTCAGTCTCTGGTTTCGGAACGCATAGAGGATAAACGTACAAACAATTTTTTACACAGATATCTGCCTTGAAATTGAACACCTAGCCTCTGTGGTTGACCATCGGTCTCAGAGGCCTCATGTTCGATTCCCAGCGGAGTGTACACATTAAAGTACTCGTTTCGGTTGGAGGTGGTGGCTTTTTTAGTTCACCTGGCTAGCTTCTAGCATAATAATAGTTATTTGTTATACAAGATTGCAAAGTTGCTTTTTAACCGCGTGCTCAATTTTGATGACCGAGCAAGCGAAGGATTCTAAAATTGAATCACGAGTGCAGCGAGTGATTCAAACATTAGAATCCTGAGCGTTAGCGAGGGAATCAAAAGAGCACGAGGTGAAAAATCTTTGCAATCGAGTGCAACACGTAACTTTTCATCCCACCTCAACAAGGAAATTACCAACCAAATTAAAAAAGTAGGTACACCAAAAAGGTTCCGAGTCTGAGTTTTTAACAATTTAAAAAGGTCGTATGATAAATCGGCACCATGGAGGAAGAAGAAAATAGGTTTAATGTTTTTTTTTAATTCACAAACTTAGTGCACACGATGTTCTAAATTCAATTTACTTTATCCTCTAGAGAATAAAAACGGCTTTTCCATTCAGATATTGAAGATTAAAAATACTCTTTCCGAGATGGTGGGATGAAAAAATTATTTGACGAAACGTGAAAGTCATGCTCTGCTTTGCGGTACTCATTGCCTAGTCTAACCTTTTGGAAATAATAATTGTGAGTTTATGTATCTGACCGTGTCGCATAGCAGTGAAAGAATACTACCAGCCCCTCTCTTCCCTTGGGTGTCGTAAAAGGCGACTAACGGACTAAAGACTGCACATACAACAAACAGCATAGAGCGGCGATGACCTCACCACCTGTCACATGTGCAGACGCTATTTGGTGAAAAGTGGACTATGGTAGATGACTGCTTTTGCTGTTCTCGTTGCCTAGTCTCCGATTAACCCTTCGGGGATAATAGCAGGGGGGTGTCACTCCGCAGTTTAGGTAGGTACGTTCGTTTGGCGCGCCTCCCAGGCAGGCCGCCTAGGCGTATGGCAGTCAAGGTTGCCGCGAGCCATAGCACCGAACATCGAGTGCCGAGTCGCAACACTCGTGAACCCTACGCTCTGTGACGTCATGATGTCAAATCGATATCGAGTCAGCGTTGCTTAACGGAATATGAACGCTCGGTTCACACGATAGGTTTCAATTTCGCGAGAAAGTCGTTAGAGAGTGAACCTTCTGTACGTAGTACTATTAGTTATTCTGTGATAATAGTTGTGTTTATATGTATGTACCTATGTATCTGACTCACCTAAACCGGCTATGGCCGAAGGGCCACTGCATCCCATGCACTTTGACCAAGTGCGTAGTAAGCCGGGTGCCCCTAGAGAACAGCTTCATAGTCTTCTCCGGGCACATGTGGCACGCGTACTTCTTCGCCGGCTTCGACTGCCTCTCAACTTCGGAGTTCTCTTCGTCGGAGAGATCGTGTTTGCCGTCTTGCCCTCTTTGGTTGTGTCTCCTCTTGCGGCTGTGTGTGGGTATGTGTTTGCGGAGGTCCGACCTGTTCACCGCCCTGCAATGTGTAGTTGTGTTATGTGACACACGCCTGGCAGATCAACCTATTTTAAACTGTCAAATTTCTCAAATCGATACTGATCCTTATATCCTAGTAACAAAGTTCAAAATGTATTGAAAGAATTTGACATTTCAGGAGCTGCGTAATATTCTGTATTTTCTTTTATTTTCAAAAGCGGTCCGATCCTGCAGAAAATATTTATGTAAAAATGCGGCTTCAAACAGTAACGGACTTGTCCAGTTCAAAATTGCACTAGCAATTTCAGTTTTTTTGCTCTAGTGTAAAATTCAATTAATGGGACAAATCCGCTTTTGTTCCGCAGCTCCATTATTGTCACTAGGCGTAATAAAAGTTAGCTGATCATTTTGGCCCTTGTTCTTCACGTGGTGCGCGAGTGCGGTGGCATATGCTCATACCTGCCCCCTTAATCTTGAAACCGATACCGATCGATCGAGATTGGTATTGTGAAGTTTCGTACTTCTAAGTTTTTACACCAGCGCTCGATCGGGATCAGTTTAAGGAGTAATGGGGTACAGCCCCATTACTCCTTGCCGCACGGGCAGTGCCGCGGCATATGCTCATACCTGCAGTGCGGGCAGGCGTGCGGATGCTCAGGCTAAGCATATGCTAACACGCAGGTGACGCAGCACAGCACAGTGCAGATTATGCAGGACAGGGCAGTTGGAGCAGACATAGGCTGTAAATCTGTGCCGGCACTACAATGAGGCGATGAGCAGGATAGCCGCACGTGCCCAGCTCTCACATCCATGCATTACAAAATCTGCTCAGCGCGGAACTGCGTCGCCTGCGTCTCAGCATACGCTTAGGCAGTTGTCCCACCGCCGACGATGAACGAGAAGCGAGTCGAGCTAGTACTAGAAACGAGTTGGCGAGCAGCGGAAAGCGAGTGTGTAGTTCCGATATAGTTTTGTCGCTGCCAGTCGCTGGGCTAATAAGCGAGTGCGAGTGAGACGGGCGATTACTCGCGCCACTCGCTCGCGGCACGCGGCGGCCGAGCCGAGCGTACAGTCCTCTTGGAAATGACCGCTGCCGCTGGTTGGTCTCTCGGCGTGAGTTCTGATCGCTGAGCGAGAATTATTTTTGATAGCTCTTGTCGCTCAGCGACGAATTAGTAAAGCGAGTCCACGCCGGCAGTGTGAACAGTCAGCGATCAACTATTTATATATGCATCTCTTTTGTTAACACGGAATGTATATCTATTGGAACTCCCTCCCTGCGTCTGTGTTTCCGAGTACATATAACCCCTCCATCTTCAAAGCAAGAGTAAATATGCACTTTCTGGGTAAGCTCGCACCATCATAGATCCTGTCTTAGCCCCTGGGCTTGATTGGGATCAAGAGCAAACCCATACCTAGTAAAAAAAAAAACGTTTCTTGAGCGAGAAAATAGTCGATAGTTAGTCGTTTACTCGCCGTTGGGGCGACAACTGCCTTAGGCCTACTATCCACGGAGAAGTAGCTTCATAGTCCAGTATTCGTCATTAACGCCTTAGCGTACGCCTGCTTGCAGCCTACATACAAAACTATGCTACTCTGTAGATAGAGCGGAACGTCGCGCTAGCGTCGCTGCATGCAGGCGTCATGACGCTGCCGTACCGCATGTCATACGCCGGGGCGTACATAGAGTGAACGCACGTGTTTATTCTCGCTTAATGGTATTTTGTTTTTGTAATAATGGTCCTACCATATGAAGTAAATCCTGATAAGTTGTTTTACTCATTCTATAGAATGAGTGAAATAAACTGTTATCTTCTAATAATTTTCTTGCCGCTACGAACAATCTACAAGTTGATATATTTTTCTATAAATGGATGAGTCCAATATAATCGTTGTCTTCGGCGACTTCGAATGTAGTAGTGATAACAAAATAACGTCTTCGTCGTCCGATTGCATTCTCACAAATGATTGACAACGTAAGCTTGCGATACGCCTCGTGGACAGAGATCAGTACGCTGGGCTGCTCAAGTTGTTTGGCGTATTTTAAAGCGCGTATGAAGCTATGCCTCCGTGGACAACTACACTTATGTCTCCTCTACACGTCTACAGATGCGTCCGCGGACATTGGCAGAAGCATCCTCAGATGAATTTCCACGAGCTGTCTACACGTCTGTAGGTCGATCAGTCTATGTTCATTCTAGGCTGACGCAACTCACACTCGCACATTCTAGTTCCTATGGCCACCTTCCAGTTCCATCATCAGATCAGCAACATGTCATCATAATATTGCATTGTCACGTGATTTACACAAATTACAAATTAATTGAAATAGGTACTTAGTTAACTAAGTACTATATTGATTTATACCTAGGTAGTATACATTTTTAAAAACCAATAAGTCAATTTTAATAAAACTTTGCATGCTAGAGTAAAATACAGGGATCTAAATAGTTTCTTAAAAACATTTTTTAAAAACGTTTATTCAACTGAGTTATTGCGATTTTAAACTTTCTATAGTGGACTTTAAATCGCAATAACTCATTTTGATAAACGTTTTCAACAACCTACTTAGATCCCTGTATTTAAGCATTCATCATCTCTAGCATGCAAAATCTCGTTAAAATTGGCTAATTGATTTTTAAAAATGTCGACTTGGAAGTTTGTACGGGAAACTGAAATGCGTAAACCCTCCTATCTCACCTGTACGCGCAGTGCGGGCAGGCGTTCGGGCGTGAGTCCGCCGCCCTTAAGTGCCGGTAGCGCACGTGCTGCGCGAGTGCGGCGGCATATGCAAATACCTTATCTTATCTTATCTCACCTGTACGCGCAGTGCGGGCAGGCGTGCGGGCGTGCGTCCGCCGCCTTTAAGTGCCGGTAGCGCATGTGCTGCGCTAGCACGCCGGGCGTGGGCGCCGACATGTCGCACAGCGTGCACGCGTACGCGGACACGTGCTGGCGCGCGTGCTCGCGCAGCAGGTAGGCGGTGGCGCAGCGCACGCCGCATACGGAGCAGCTGTAGTTGGACTCCGGGCCCACGTTCTGGGAAAGGATTATTATAGGTACTTTAAATCATCAGCCAATAAGTCTAGGCGTATGCTAACACGCAGGTGACGCAGCACAGCACAGTGCAGATTTTGCAGGACAGGGCAGTTGGCGCAGAAATGGGCCGCGAACGCATGCAGCGACGCAGCTGAGCTCTTTAAAAGCCTTTTTTGAGTAATCATGTTGATTAATGTCATGTAGACCTGGTTCACAATAAACTAGTTCTATCAACTGTTCTTTAATTGTAACAAAATTATGATAAAATAGTAAAAAGTACGTGCCGACATGCACGCGTCGCGCAGAAATCTGTGCCGGCACTACAACGAGGCGCAGAGCAGGACAGACCCATGTCTGCGTCGCGCGTGCCTGCGCCGCAGCGTACGCTGCTCCCAACACATCCATGCATTACAAAATCTGCTCTGCTCTGCGCTGCGCGGAACTGCGTCGCCTGCGTCTCAGCATACGCTTAGCCTTAACGTCCCACTGCTGGGCACAGGCCTCCCACATGGACAACATCACTTATATAGGGAGCTTGGGCTTTAACCCACCACGTTGGCCTAATGCGAGTTGGTAGGTTCCATCTTTCGACGACAACCACGAGACCAACGGCTTCACGTGCCTTCCGAAGCACGGAGGAGCTCGAGATGTTATTGATTAAGTCACCCATCTAGCGACCAGGCGGCATTGCGAAAGTTGCTTAGCGCACACCGAACGCGCTAGCCGCTGCGCCATCGAGCTCCTTATACTTGTTTCATTATTTTTATTATACAAAGGTGCCAAAGGTGGCAATTAGGCGTACAGTACCCCAAGCACGAACCATTATGGTACTAGTTAAGGTAATCGTAATCGTATTGTTTTGAATGAAAACCATAAAGTTACTAAACCTTTTTCATACAAAATAATACGATTACGATTACCTTAACTAGTACCATAATGGTTCGTGCTTGGGGTACTGAACGCCTGATGGTGAGCGGTTACCGTAGCATTTGGACGTTTGCAACACCAGAGCCACTAAAGCGTGGTCAACACCGTGAGAACGTTTCGATGTTTAGTTACGTAGATACATACAGATAATCACGACTATAACCTGAAGGGTTAGTCAGAGACTAGCGATGAGGACCGCAAAAGCAGCCCTCTACCATAGCCCACTTTTCACCAAATAGCGACTGCTTAGCGTGACAGATGGTGAGCCCATCAAATAGTTACATAGACTAAATTACGTAAGTAAATGGTAAATAAAAATGCTTGGTAAAATATGTAAAACCTAACAATACACACATGAATCATTTTAATGATAAATATACTTTCTATGTATGAACATAATTTATTTTACTTTAACGCGAATTTCGTTGCGAACAAATTACAAATTGAAAAAACGTACAGTAGGTGCACTTTTACGTGCGTGAACAGCGACTGCAATAAGTCAATGGTAAAGTTTAAACATGTAGCAAATTTGAAAATTTAAAAAAAAATCCACGAGCTGTTTTCGAAACTTTGGACAACTTCCTTGGTCGAGTGATTTGTACACCAGCTTTCATGGTGTCGCCATCTCTGAGGTCCCGGGTTCGATCCCTGGTCGGGTTAATTTAGAAATTATTGTTTTTCTAAATTGTCTCGGGTCTGGGTGTTTTCGATGTATAATAAGTATGTATTTCAGTATTTTAAGTTTGTTCATCCGTTGTCCAGTTACCATTTAACGAGTTTCATAAAGAAGCTTCTCTTGGGTTACATAATTGGTGTGAGTGTAGGAAAGTTTATTTATTTAATCCGGGTCCGGTGCTCTTCCAGTTAAGTAAGTACCGCTATAAGTCCATACTTATCCAGCTCGCCAAAATTAATCAACATTATTCATTTTTTTACATTTCTCATCACTATTTAATTTCTTACCTGCCGCCTGAGATGGTCGCACAGCTTCCTATTGCAGGCAAAGTGCTGGCCGCAGTGGTAGCACGCGATGAGCCGCTCCCCCGTGTGCGAGCGCACGTGCATCGCCAGGAGCGCGCGCCGCGTGAAAGAGGCGCCGCAGCCCGCCCAAGAGCATAGCGGGGGGGACGCGTACAGTAGGTGCACTTTTACGTGCGTGAACAGTAACTGCGACGTGATAAAGCTAAAGTTAAAATATAAGGTGACTGCGAGAAACAGCAAGAAACTTCAAGGGCTGGTCAGGTCAAGTGTTTTAAACATGACAAAAGACAAAAAGGAATTCGTGTTTTTTTTTCTATTCAGTAGGCAATATCATAAGAAAAATAAAATTAAAAGAATTAAAACTAACGATTATTTACAACGCGCGGGCAAGGGGCCGGCCGTTGCCCGCGCGTTGTACATAATCGTTATTTTTAATTGTTTTCATTTTATTTTTCTTATTTTATAGCTTCAAAATAAATTAGATACTCAAAGACTATCCAATTAAAATTCACAAAATGAATTATTTAATTTAAAAAAATACAAATACCTTTTTTGTCATTTTTGCCATGTTTAAAACACTTGACCTGACCAGTTCTTGAAGTTTCTTGCGGTTTCTAGCTGTCATCTTATATACGAGTATATAAGACTTTTCGGCGATAAAGAACAATGGCCATTATTGACCTGATTTTTTTGGAAATGTATAAAATCAAGTGCTATTGGCAAAAATAGCTCTAAATTCATTTAATCAAACCATGTTATCTAGGTTTCCATTAAAGCTCTAGGAGTAATACAATATTGTGTTTTCTATTTCTAGGGTAGTAACTAAGTTAAGGTTTTTGAACGCACCCTGCCGCCTGTGTGTCGGCAGTGTGCGTTCCGTTTCACCTTTGTATTGTCAGTTGAACGTGATGTTTGATAAATTATGGGTAGGTAATATCAGTAAAGGAAGCGTTACTATTACTTAAAATACATTTAACATTTTGAGAAGAATTATTAACACAATAATTCATAATTCACTCATTAAAAATAAATAAGAAAAAGAAATAAAAGAAAAAATACTGAAGAGCAGGCTGTATGCGCTAGAACACTTTGCCTTATCCCTAACGGAAGAACAAAACTAAAAAAAATGTCTGTCGCTCCGTGTGTGTTCGTTGTGTTCAGTGCGTTTGTTTGTTGTTTTGATTTTGAGTTTTTCCTTTTTGACCTACGCTATCCTCTGGACTCTGATATTATCTTCTAACAATAACGAGTTTTGGCTTTTGATTTCTGGACACCGATATATTCTCACACCGACTAACACTTGGCTCACGATTACTGGACACTGTTGGCTTGCGATTTGGATTTTATGATGCAGAGTTCAATATCAAGTGTGGGCGCATTCTGTGCATGACTGCAGAGTTTGTTTAAATACAATTCGACGTTTCGTCGTGTTCGACCTTAATACGAGAGTTATTTCATTACTCAGCGTTAACCATCAATGATGTTCATACCTTTTACTTACATATTTTGTATCATGCAGAAGCACAGTAAAGCTTACATAATACTGTGACAGAAGTGCCTCAATTTTGTTAAGATTGTCATTGATTGTCACATTTGATTAAACTTTTACAAATAACTATATTGTTTGAAAATACCTACATTAATTATTATCAGTCTATTCAAATTGGTTCAATTAGAATACAATTAAACTAGTATTCTGAGGCCCAAGTCTGCTAATTTACGAATGGCATAATTGAATCGCAATTGGATCGCATTGTAATTGTTTGACACATTTGGTATTCTCTTACTCATTTACGAATACCAAATGTGTCAAACAATTACAATGCGATACAATTACGATACAATTGCGATTCAATTATGCCATTCGTATAAATTAGCAGACTTGGGCCCCTGATGTCTGTGACAATAATGTGCTTAATATTTTATTATGTCTTATTTTATTTAAGATTACTGAAGAGGATTACATTTGTGAAACTTGCTATGAAATTGCTATGAGGGAAGTAAATCGAAAAATGGTCACTTTAAGTGGTGTTGGACAAAGTGCAAGCAAGAAAGACATACACAAGTCTGCGCACAGTGTGGTTGCTCATTAAGACGACAGAGTCATCTTATTTGTATTAATAATCCATCACCCATGGAAAGAATGGTAAGAACTATTATAGAAACAAGAATCAATCCACTTTTTTCTCTTAATTTAATATTTACCTTAATTTACCTCTTAAAAATGTTAATTGTAAGACTTTTATTTCTGATCTGTCTAAGAACAAATACTTCAGTTATGTGTCTGAATCTCATAAATGAAAAAAAGAAATTGCTTATTATTTAGTTCATACCTACTTTTTATAAGAAATGTAAAATAGTAATACTTGATCATTTAAAAATAAAAAACTATTTTATTTGATAAATTTTACCTAAAAATAAAATTTAAATTAAGCTACTTACCCTATTCCAAGCCTTTAAAATTGAGATGGCAACTCTATCTGTCAAACGAACACGCTCGAAGGCGCCCCCCTTTCGGCCGGTTTCCTCATCGAGTTGTCCCCCACCTCGCACACGACCCAGCAGCCGTGCGCCGACGGCGCGATGGCTCATTGGAGTAAACTTTAAAGCAGGGCTGTCTAGATTCAGTATGTATGCGACTGAGACAGTATTTAACCACAGTATGGAATGTACTGGTGGCAAGAATATATAATAGTAGGTATGTAAGTCAAGAGATGAGCTTTGTAGTTGTTAGACAAGAAGCTCCATACCTAGAGGTTGCAAGGTGGGAGCACCATTGTTGACTTCCTTACAGGTCTATAGTATACTGAAAGTGTTAAGCTTATATCTAAAATTAGGTAAGTACCTACTATTTATGGAGTATAGAATTATTTCTAAAGCATACATACCAATCATCTGATGAATCTGTAACGTTAACTTGTTAAACAGCAGGCAGCAATAAAAGTAAGGCTTGGGATAGGGTAAGTAGCTTAATTTAAATTTTATTTTTAGGTAAATTAAAATTGGGAAGTGTTTGTTATCGGCTGCTGGAGTAATGGAAAACGCCAATGTGATAAATTAATGTATAATCATAAGTATGTGTGTATCAAAGACAACATTAAACACACAATTAACACATAATAGTAATTAATACTTCAATTGAATATAATAATCAACCTTGTGCAATAAATCACACATAGAAAAATACTTAGATAATCAATTAATCTAAACATAAACGAAATCACACAAACTTAGTATTTAATGAGACTTATTAAATAGGTTGAAAACAATCAGACAGAGGATTAGAATTACTTTGACTTGTTATTATCTCTTTCTTGTAAAATTTATGAAACGTAGTGGCACATTTCCAATTACCTCGAGACAGAATGTCGTTTATATTATGATTATCGATCCAACTGGCTGAAGCTTCAGCTGACCTGACACTATCGGGGGAGCTATCAATTCCAGCATCTCTGAGTACAGCTTTTACCCAGCCTCCTATTATAGTACGCGTAGCTGACTTGATTACGCCGGATGTAGATATGAAAAGACTAGATAAATTTCCTCGTCTTGACTGGGAAACAGAAATTAACGTTTTTAACCAATAGACTGGGTCTATATTTTTGTTATCATTGCATCTAAGCAGCCTCCAACCGGACTGACGATATGACGCTGTATCAGTCTTAGAGCCGAATGAAGGCCAGAACACAACATGATCTACACTATTTACAAAGCTTTGGTCATCAATTTTCAAAAGGGTTAAATCATGAACTCTACGACCGGAACACAACAGTAATAAGATTGCACAACGTTTTGAAACTTCATATAAACTATCAGATAAAGGTGCGTTAACTTTAAGGTAATCACATAATATTTTTATGTCCCAAATAGGAAGCTTACCTGACTTAGGCTTACGTAAACCGACAGCTTTAAGGGTTTGCTTGACAATTGTGTGAGAGCTGAGGGGAGGTTGCTGTGGGCAAAACATGGAAACAACTGATCTGTGAAGCGAAATAGTACTAAAGGATAACTTTTCTTTAAGACATAGGTCAGTCAAAAATTTAGCTAGTTCCTGAGGGTTAGGAGAATACTTGGATACATTATTATGGTCAGCCCATTTACACCACCTCATCCATGCTACTTTATATGATTGCAATGTAGATTTTCTCCAACTACTAGACAGCAAAAGTTTCTGATCATCATCCCAGGTGTCTAACATGGAGCTCCACCCTGTATTCGCCAAACTTCTAAAGTCATTCGCTTGACATCCGGAGGAGGGTTCCGAGTTCGAACATCTATTAGTACCTCGTGAAGACGAATGATTTCTATCGGGGGAGCTAAGGCTCGGTTCTCCAGGTCGCTGCGCCAAAACACCTTCGTCCACCTGGGCACCACAAACAAAAAGATGCCCACTGCCTTGTTTAGATGAGTCAACACACGCGGGACGAGATTCGGGGGTGGAAATAGCCACGCGATGCGATAGTTCCAGTTTTGACTGAAGGCATTCACAAATACCGCTTGCGAATCTGTTTGATCGAGGGTAGCGTAATTCGGAACTACATGGGCTTCCCGAGAGGCGAACAAATCGATCTCTGGTGTTCCCCAAGCATGAAATATCTGACACGTAATTTGATTCAATAGATGCCATTCCGCTTGCATACGGGATCTCGACAAACGGTCCGCTACCGTGTTGAAGCGGCCCGGAAGATAATTTACTACCATTTGAATCTGAACTTTGTCTAACAACTTTAATAGTCGATAAGTTACCTTGAGTATAGGTAGTGACCGCGTCCCCCCCTCGTTGCGGAGATATGAAACAACTGTTCGATTGTCTGACAGAATCTGAATGGAGGTCCCGGTAATTTGGGCTTTCTGACAAAGTATTACTTTCTCTATCGCCATCATTTCCAAGAGATTGCAGTGCAGGCTCATTTCCTGCTCTCGCCATAACCCTGACAGATGGAGGTCGTTTAACTGCGCACCCCAGCCCTGGGAACTGGCATCGGTTGTCAAGAATACCTGAGGAGCCGGAAAATGCAATAGAGTATGTGTGTGAGCGTGTACTATCCACCATTTTAAGACTGGAACGAGATATTGCGGTAGAAATCTCTCCGACAAAGGACTGTCGTTCAGAATCTGATTGTTGTAAAGAAGGAGGGGTCTGGTGTTGAGTCGACCCCTTGGAACAACAAAACTCGCGAAGTTGCACAGGCCCAGGTATGATTGTATTTGCCTTAATGATGCTTTCTTTCGAGACAACAGTCTGAGACTTATTCATCGAATCTTTTGTACTTTGTCGGAGGGAAGAAACTTCTTGTTGTTCCAGGGATCCCACTGGATGCCTAGAAACTCTAACGAACGTTGCGGTACCAGAACAGATTTTTGAAAGTTTATTGCGAAACCCAATTTGTGAAAGAGATCGACTGTAAGACTTACATGACGTTGTAGAACCGCTCGGCTCTGATGCGCCAGGCAGAAGTCGTCTAAATAAACCAGGACCCTGATACCCTTTCTTCTCAGCACTTCCGCAACCCAGTTTGTTAAAGAGGCAAAAACCTTTGGTGCTGTTGAAAGCCCGAACGGTAGGCAGGTCATCTGCCATAGAGGATACCGCTCGTATGGAAGAAATACCCTGAGGAACCGGCGGTGTACCGGTTTTACCAGGACAAGAAAGTACGCACTGGAGAGGTCTAATTTCACTAGCCAATCGTTTGGTTGGAGAAAATCGGGTACCTTGAACATGTTGGTCAAACGAAATTTGCTGGTGTGAATAAATCTGTTTAGATGTCTTAAATTGAACACTGGGTGCATTTCGCCATTTGCTTTCGGCACTAGGAAAATGTTGGACACAAAACTGGCGGTTATAGGAGCCGGCTCCAGTACACCCTGTTGTCGTAGTTGTTTTATCTGCGACATCAGGGCTAAACTTTTTCGTGTATGAAATTGTGTTAATATTCGAAAAGGGTGTACTAATGGGGGTTTTTTCACAAAAGGTATTTTGTATCCGGATATAATTTTTAGAACGTGCTCTGGTGCTTTTAACGCTCTCCAACGATCTACGTAATGTAGTAATTGACCTGCACGAAACGTCGGATAGTCAGTCGTAACGCCTTTGGGAACGCTTACCTTGTCGGTTTTTAAAATATTTGTCGCCTTGGTTAGTGCGAAAGGAGTCCGCCTTACGCTTCCTCCCTTGCGCAGGGGGTGCATAATTAGCAGAGCTGGTTGATGGACCGGGTACTTGTACGCGACTAGACAAAGAGGTGCCCACTCTTCTGAACCCAGCCTGAGAGCTTCTTTGCGCAAGAGCTCTTTTAGGCGCACCGGAATAAGCAGAAACGTTTACAGACTGCATTGCAAAAACCTTATCAACTCCTCCATTTTTAAGAACACATTCTGAAAATCGCTTATCGTCAAAAAGATGCTCTAAGGTGGGAGGGATCTTTCGTAAGCTCTCCTTTATACCCTTATCCTTCACGTAGTGTAAAAGACTGTCGCGGCGTTGTTGTATTATATCCGCTCGGCGCCCACATACTATTTGTAGCAAGTCAAGGTTGGTTTTGGTGTAATCACCAGAAAATATTTCATTAATTTTTGACATTATATCTTGGGTGTTAATCTGTTCATGAGAACCCATCCATGAAATTAAACATAAAAAACCTTCTTGAAGCTTTTCATTCTGTATTATTAACCCATGACAAAGGGCTGCTAACGTTTTTTCAGTAGCAGCCAATGATTTACTACGTTCAAATCTTTTAAGCATATCATTACTTTCTAAATCGACAAAACCTGGACTCGCTAAATAGGATTTCTGGGCATCCGTATACCGAACTTGACACCAGTCGGCCGTATCAAAATGTTGCAATCGTAACAGCATTTCTGCATGTGCATCGGAAGTTTTTGCGCCAGACGATTTAAGGGTAGTCGCTTGCTTAAAATTAAAATTTGAGCATGGAATCTCTAATGGTGGACCAGACGGATCCACTAAATCATCGGGTGTATAAAGCGATAGCACATCCGAATTACTATCCTGGTCAGCCAAGGTTTGACTGTTACGGGCATGCAAAGCACTCAACGATGTGGCCAGATCTTTTACCACTCGTTCCAGTTTTCTTAGCCGTCCACCGCTACACCGGCGGCGTTGGTGTCGCCGACGACGACGCCTCGAAGACCTCGAAGAGTCTGATGATGACTGCGATGACTCTGACAAAGTCAATTTGGGGGCCGAATCTACCTTCGTATTAATTACTGAACTTAATTCGTCCATTTTTAAATTTGAAACTTGATAAATAATAAAAAATTTATTCAAGGGTCAGCAATTAATTTTTAAACGTGTTGCTTCGTCCAGACAGAAAACGCCAATGAGCCATCGCGCCGTCGGCGCACGGCTGCTGGGTCGTGTGCGAGGTGGGGGACAACTCGATGCGGAAACCGGCCGAAAGGGGGGCGCCTTCGAGCGTGTTCGTTTGACAGATAGAGTTGCCATCTCAATTTTAAAGGCTTGGAATAGGGAGCAGGGGCTTAATTTCTTCTATAGATAATGACATCAGATCGAATATGTCATTCGTGTTGGGTCAGTATCAGAAGGTCAGCTGTACGTCAGCAGCAAATCGATGAGGCACGAGCTCAAGATGATGATGAACATCAAGTTGAACCAGTTAATGTGGAGGAAAAAATAATTGTGGACCAAAATATAGCAGATGAAGAGCGAGGTATTGGCGCTGTGACAGGACTCTTAACAATGCTGAATTATCGTCGCGCAGCAAATACTGCGTCACATTGCTTGTTTCCTGAGTGCACTAATATGTGTCTACACAACATTTCAGACTCTCTAAGAGCTACAATCCTTAGCTCACATCATTATTATATACCAATTCATGCTCGTATTTTGTCAAGAGCATCTATTTTTTCATGATTGGGATACATTATATAACTCTGATAGAAGCATTAGAATATTCACCGTTGAACAAGTGGAACATATCTTTTCATTTGTAAATGCATTTAAGCCATTTTTGGACTTAAGCACAATAGAAAGCATTCTAGAAATTGAAGACAATTTATTCTTTTACTGGACTGGACGATCGAAACAAGACTTTGTCATATTGTTAAATGAAGTCCCACATATCCAGGAAGTTTATAGAGGTGTTTTAGGTTTGGGGGTTTTAGGGTCGAACAATAGGCTGTTGCGCCCACGTAATGACGTTAGTCTGGTACCTTGGATGGGCTAAATATCAATCCAATATATCAGCACCGGCAGAGTTTTTGGATGAGGTAGCTGTAAGATTAGGTAGTGATGATGAATAAAAAATATTATGTACCAAACAGAGCTGTTTTATTTATTACCTTTAATCTCTGTAGGAAGAAATTGGGCATAACTGCTCAAGTACAAACCAAAGAGAAAAATAATAATACAGGCACAAACTCATTTGTTATTTAAGCTTCAGTGTTGGTGTACATCATAAGTACTTTTTAGTTAGTAATATCGGCATGTGCACTTATACACGAAGTACCTAGATCTTATCAGTTATGATGACATTATTAGGTACCTATTGTTTTATCAATGTAATGTGTTATAGAGTTAATTTAAGTAAAAATGGTACCTGTTAAAAATAATTAACATGGCATAATGTCAAAATACGATAAAAAAAAATTCTAACCTCAAACCTTTAAGTGTTATTTTTAGACTTCCTAGAGCTTTACTATAAAATCTGACTTCAGATCCTTAAACAATGACAAATAACGATCACATTTTGCTATGAAGGGGATTTATACAAGTAAACTCATTGACAGGTTTTCAAATGTATGGACAGTGGCCATTGTTCTTTGAATTTTCACTTGCGCTCCATTCCGACCGCGCGTACTTACAGTAGCGTTTTTTTTTTAGACAGGATCCACGATGGAGCGAGCTAACACAGAAGGTGCCTATTCGTCGCCCTAGTGCTTGTGTGTCCTATCGACCAAATGTCGAAAATGACTTTTAAATGCAGTATTTTTAAGATTAAAATTTTGGTCCTGTTAGTCAAAAAATATTTAAAACATTTTTCTTTAAACACAACTAAAAAGGTACTTTAATTTTATTTATGACATGACACCGTAACGAAAATTCCGTGCTTGTTTGTTCTATGTCCAGTTTTTGTTGTATAGCCAACATCGTAGAAAATGTTGAGTGCTTGAGTGTTCTATGTCCACTCAATCGACCAATCATAGCCCGCGACACCATCCCCGCCATTTTGTTTTATTTGTCAATGTGGCTGGAGACATCACCAGAATTGAGAAAAAAAACTGGTTTATTCGTTGTAATTGATGAGTTTTTAATATTTAATTGTTTCAGACAAATGCCAAATTATGTCTAGAACATATTGTAAAAGTAATTTAAATCAGACGCAGCCGCAAACTGAGCAGAACATACGTTTTACTTCAGTGATGAAATTCAAACAGGGTGTTGTTTTAACGACGTTTTACAACCTCCAAGCTCAGCCAATTTTACCAAACTATTAGTTATATTAAAAAAATCGAATAAAGGAGAACGCGTACTGGCGTATAACCCCACAATGTTCATGTTTTGGTACCATATTAGCATAGTTGGTTCCTTAATTTTTTCTCATTATTTTCCAGTAAATGTTATATTTTTAGAAGTCCGGGGTAAAGAAAAATCGTAAAGCGAAATAATAATACTAAAACTAATAACGAAACGCATTTCAACAAGCAGATACTATACGCAAAACAAAAATCTACTGTCAGAGTTGCCTGGCATAAAAAAATCAATTTATAGATTTTGAAATCGCTTCTCAAATGGCTAATTCAGTCTTATTATTGTTAATCTAGTTTCGATTAAAAACTAATTTGTGCAACTATTTTAGAGCTTAGACCTATACAATTACAGACTTTTTATCTTAAAATAGTTGATTATTTACTTTTGATATTTATAATTTATATTATTTTTAAGATTGATTGTCTTATCGATTTATTTCACGTAAAAAGACGAATGAAACTACTTGCAACACTTTCAATGTCAATCATTGAGCTTTTGGTCAACGTATTTTATAAAATGTGTTTCTAATGTGTGTTTAGAGGTTCCTTCCTACCTATTTACGAAAAGCCGCTTTGTGAAATGAATGATAATGTTTTGTAATGTTGTTGTTTGATAATGAAATGAACACAAACAATATTATGTTGTGCTTGCGCAGTACTTTTAACTGCACTTTCGTGATAGTTTTACTGTCTGATTGGGTGATACATTACCATCACAATGTCGAGTATGCAATGCATTTCGATTGAATCGCAGGCGGCATTTACTGACGAACGAGAGTCAAGCCTTAGTCGACACTATTCGTTTTTGGTCATATCCCTGAGAGGTAAGTCGTACATAGTACGAAATATGTCGTCAACCATTTTAGACATCTAACATATTTGGTGCAGCAATGCACCTCTGTATCTGTTACTACTAATATTCTACTATTTTGTTGATCAATTAATAAACTTCATCCATGCTCTTATTGTTTTAGGCAACACCTGATTATATTTGTCATGCTTCCTGGGAATTAGCAACCCATTCTATTGCATCTGAAAGTAAAACTACAAGGCATGTTGGCCATCGCCATGACGTGTTGTATGTGGACGTTCTATTTTAAGAATGAGCAGACGAAGTGTTGTCTTTCAAGAGCCAAATGAAGAGGAACAAAGGATGACTAACATAATTTCGAATTGGATTAGACCACGAGAGGTAACACCTTACATATATTTACTTATTGACTACCTGCGTGGTGGAGTAATATGTACACTGGTTTTCGTGGTGATACCTACTCTGAGTTCCTGGGTTTGAATCTCAGTAGGGGCAAATGTTTCTATGATGAATACAAGCATTTGTACCTGAGGCCATGACTATTTACCTATATAATAATTCTACTAAATACATATATATACCATACATTCCGAATCCCATCGGCTTCCCTATAAGAAATCCCACTCCAGGGATCCACCATGCAGATCTTAATAATTATGTCAGTAATTAGTGCCACCAATGAGTTATATAGTCTGATTTGTAAATTCTTGGTCGGCTTATCTTCGCCGTATTTCCCCAAACACATCCCTCGCCACTGTTATTACTACTATCACAACTGCATTTTTACCCATTGGCCTAGTATAACATATCACAAGCCTTCCAGTGCTTACTTTGGGGCTAGGCCACTGACCTACTTAAACTATCAATTTGTTACCTGAGACACTCAAGATAGTAAATATTTAGGTCAGCATTCTTGTATTATAGAGAGGTCAGCGGGCTAGGCTAATTGGTGTAAGATTAAAAAATATTTAATAATAATAATAATAAAACTCTTTATTGCCAGAACTGACACTACATCAAAAACACAGAAAAAAAATTTAGTAAAAATGGCAAAGAAATACAATAAAAAAAGAAATGATAAACCATAAAATATTACCTCAAAGCATAAAAAAACAACAAACAATGCAAGCAAGTAAACAAAAAAAAATACATACTATTTTATTCGATAAGGGGGTCCTGCACGAAATTGCTAAAACCTACGTACCTTCAAGTCACCTGCACTATGCGCTAAATTAATTAAATACATTAAAACAATAATGTAATGTATATGTATACAAAAATATGTATGTTAGCCTGATCATTGCACAAGGTCATTTACTTTACACTCTGTTTTTTGTAATTTAATTGTGATTTTTTTATTTCAGCTTTCTTCAGAAAATGAAGCTTGTGTCCCTTGTTGGCTCCGAGCTCAAAGAGCTTCACGTAGAAGTGGACAGCCAGAGTTTTAACTGCATTGTGGGGTTACGAACTGTTGGGTGCTGCTCACAGATTTGCTCGCCATGAAGGCATGACTAGACCTGCTCCACTTTTCGTTGATGTTATTTTAAGAGTGCCCTTAATTACTTTATAATTTAATATTAAATATGGGACCAAACTAAATTATTGTTTTATTTTCTCTGAGCAAATGCTAATATGGAAAAACATTACTCGTCTGTGTGTATGTACAATTGTGAAACTTCCCTATAGAAAGACCAGTCGAGTTTCTGATTTATTAAAAATGTTGTTCACGCCACAGCGCGACGGATAACCGTCTCTGCGCCGGTCAATTAAGGTGCATATTGGTGCAACGACTGGGCAACGAATGATCGGCCAATCACAGCGAGTTGACAATTATACTCGACGAAGTGTTCGCCGGCGCCGCGCAACGGCAGTGTGCTCCGACCTTTCAAAGAGAATCACGCGCGCGCGCGCCCTAGAACTCAGCCCGTGATCATCGTCATACGTGTGCAGTGACCTAGAGCTAGGACCACCAGCTCACCTCTCCCTAAAACGCCTACGACCAGTGCCCCTGAGTGAACTGTGTTGTGTGTTGCTGCCTTCAAGCCCGCGCCCCCGCGCCTGCCTTCAGCTCCAACCAGCTCCAGCCCGAACCAGGTAAGCCCCAGAAATTCCCTTATCTCCTGCCTAACCCATATTCCGTCGCTGTTGTTTAACAAATGTTTTCGTCATATTTTTTAGTATTATATTATATTGTTTGCCTTTGATGAAGTAATTTATTAGTAGTATCTACGGGAAGATCCTCGATTGTAAGTACTGTAAATATAAGTAAGTATGCATTCTGAGCAGTACCTAGTAGACTAATATTCCTATCTCAGAGACAATTATTTTAACCACTAGCTTCCGCCCGCGGTTTCACCCGCGTGATTCGCGTTTCTATAGGAATATCGGCATAAAAAGTTGCCTATGCTATGTTACTCTTCGTTCTTTCAAAGATCAAGTCAATTGGTTGCTTAGTTAGGGCGTAAAGGAAGGACAAACAAGGCACTTTCGCATTTATAATAATAAATATGTAGGATAGGAGATGATTTCAACTTATTGTTGGTATAGGTAGGTAGGTGGTCTAAAGTTGAGACCTCTAAAGTGGGAACGTGTATACCTACTTCTATTGTTTACATCTATGACTTTCATCATGTTTTAAGTATTTTGCTGTTATTTACCAAAACACAGATGGGTAGTTATGTCTTTTTGTGTTTTAAATTACCAAGCACAAAGATCTGAATAATCACAGTCGCAGCAGTTCCTGATAAGTATCCTATCCTATCTATCTATCTTCTAGAATCTAGAACTAGGGCTAACAATACATAGGTACTTACTTATTTAATTAATATTGAAATGCACTACATATTATGTACCTACCTTCCTATTTTAGTTCGATTCACGATTGATCTATAAATCAATCAATCAAGGCGCGAACGTACATTTTCAGATTAATTAATTATTTATTTTGTTACCTACTGTCAGAATCATTGTCCGTCCCTCCCTGTCATTCAACTGTCAATGTCAATCAAATACAGGGAAAAACCTAACCTTAAAAAATTATCGAAATACAAGTTTATCTTTTAAACCCCAACATTTAAAATTCTGTTAATTTATGTAGTAATTCTCAATAATATAATCTACCAAATGTGTAAGTCTCATTGCCAAACATGAAAATTGTAGGCCTGTACAAAATCTCCATAGTACCCTGCCATTGTCCTTTAGTTTTGGTTTAAGTTTAAGTTTTTATTTTTATTTAAGACGTCGCGTCGCGTAGTAAAAACATTTATGTTAAATACATATATCGGAATAAAATAATAATACGGTAAAAGGTGTTAAAATACTAACATACCAGCAGGCCTGTTCTCTAACTCAACTGACAGTTAAAAATTATAAAAACCCAAGGAAATTCGTTTTACACTGCTATGTACTATGCTAATTGCTAGTGAAAAATACAGATCGCGCGCGCAATGTACGACGAATTTCCTTGGGTGTTTATCACTTTAACTGTCAGTCGCGTCAGAGACTAGGCCTACAGGTCGGATGCACCACCAACTATGCTGTATAAAAATTGGATAAATTTTATATAATATAAGCTCAGCTGCCGTGAAACCAGGCACAAAGAATTCAGTTTATAGACATTAATAAATTACACTTCAATTTTTCAAAAAATGCATTCGTTATTTATACCAAAGTACTTTAAAATCTAAAAGAAAGTTTTCAAAGACACATGTTTTATGCTAGTCAGTATTAAATTGAGGCCCAGAACACAGGAAGCAATCCAAAAGTGATAACACTGAAACTGGAGTTAATTTTTATTATGTAATACTTAGTTTAGTAATTTATACACCATCCTGTATATACATTTGGGAAATAGAACAAACAAGCACGCAAAAATAAAACTGTCACTTTGTCCTATCTCCATTGAGGTATTGTTCTACGTCCACATACTTAATTATTGTTGTGCATGTTAGTCCTATCTCCACATAAAAACTGTAAAATAAGGTATAATTGATTACCATCTATAGATGATATTTATATCAATCAATTCATAAGTAACTCATGTATTAAGAAAAACCTTCAAATCTATAAACTATAGCTTCCTTATATTATAGAGCATAAAACTCGTCTACTGTAAAATTGAAGAAATGGAGATAGGACAAACAAGCAATAGGGCGACGTATTCACTCTTGCTTTGAAGATGGACGGGTTATAAGTACTCAGAAACACAGACGCAGGGAGGGAGTTCCACTCCGTTGCTGTGCGCAGTATAAAAGATGTTGAGTAGCGCTTTGTGCGACATTTAGGAATATCCACCACGAACGGGTGGTAACCCGCAGTGCGTCTGGATGTCCGATGGAAGAAGGGGGATGGCGGTATGAGCTCATGCAGCTCCAGCGTGCGCCTAGACCATGTGCACGCGAATATCGCCGAAGAGTGGTCGACCGGGAAGTTTAATTGAGGAACTCCCGGTCGGTAAGTCAGAGACTAGCCAATAAAGACCGCAGAAGCAGTCTACTGCCATAGACCACGTTTTACAAAATTACAAGTGCTCAGTGCGATAGGAGGTAAGCCCATCGCAGCTGTATGCTGTTGGATATGTACATACATACATATAATCACAACTATTATCCCACAAGGGTTAGTCAAAGACTAGGCAATGAGGACCGTATAAGCAGTCCTCTGTGCAGTCTTTATTCTGTTAGTCATATTTTACAACACTCAAGGGAAGACATGAGTTCTTTAAGAGAGCTGCTATTCCACACAGCTCTAAAGTGATTGAATGCAACTTTTTGTTAACAACAAGTTGTTGTTTACGAGTTGTTGTTTACAACGAGTAGTTGTTAGAAATCATTGATGTAATTTATAACAATATGTAACTGACCTAATGTAAAGTGGAATGATTCTGACGCATTTTGTTTAATGTAAACAATAAATAAACAGTTTGCAGTATGAAGATAAGAAGGGCCATAAGTTTGCAAATTGAATTTATTCTTAAGCTAGCTAGGTAGCTGTTTATTATTCATGTATCAAGATCTGGTGAATAGAGGCGCTAGATGGGAGCAAAAAAGGACCGATTGTAGGAGATATTTTAGGGGGTTTATTTGTCCGACGACATCATTAGGCTGATGATAATGATGACGTAACTTAGGTGATGGTTCCAGTAAAAAATCCTACTGGGTCAACGTGCTACTGCGAGAGGGAGACTTCTGCAGGCCCTTACTAAGATAAGATAAGATAGGGGATGGTTAATTTGGTAATGTAATAATATAAAACTACTCACCTGGATAGCATTGAACTTCTCTTCACACCCAGTCCACATACAACAATGATCAGACCTCAGAGGCGGCAACTGGTTTCTCTTAGTGGAGTCTTTGTTACACGCCTCCAATTTCAAAGTGGCTCTTCCATTAAAACCGATGGCCATCAATCGAGCATGGTACGCATGATAGTTGACATGACGGACCATTTGTTTAAAATCAGATGTTTTGTGGCCACACACGTCCCAAAGACAGACATACTCAACTGAAAAGAACATAAAAATTATTTATCACAATTACCTAACACATGACAAAAATAATAGTAAAAAAAGATTTGTAGCAACAATTATTAAGACTTTATTATTATTATTAAGTTAGTGCTGCCAGCAGAGATCTTTATCTCATTATCTTTACTTCAATCTACTGGGATTAGTTAGGGTGATTCTAGATAAAAAAGCAATAACCATTAGGGCTCAGTATTCCAAAGGGAGCCAACGAATTTTGAGGTGATTTTTTTTTTGCGTAAAGAACTCATAATTAGGAACAAGTACTCGAATTTTATCGCTCGGAATTAATTAGGACTCTCACAATAAATTATTGAAAATAATTATTTTTTAGGTTAACATTTCTTCGGATAATGAAGTGACAGCTCTGCTGCCAATTTTTCAACATAAAAACGCTTTGAAAGCAATCGTTTTATGTTGGCAGCACTGCTAAATTGCCCAAAAAAGCTACAATCCAATACCATATAGCAAAATAAAAAACTGCCCTCGTCAGGTCACATGATAGGTTAGAAATTTAAGACAATCGCGAAGCGCAGCGTAGCGATTGTCTTGAATTTCGAGGTTATTTTTTTTTACTAGACAACAGAAATCTAGCTCCACACAAAAATATCTTTTTTTAAAGCTCTTAGTGAGACACACTAATGTTAATAAACGCAATTTGTAAGAGCTTGTAAAATGACCTTTTGTGGAATCTTATAAACTCATATCAAAAGGCTACAATGGAGGAGTAGTCCTCCTCATCCCTCTTCCCCCAAAGAAGGGGATACGGTAATGGTAACTTGATTGAATGATATTTTTAATTTTTTTTGAAAAATTTAAATTTTTTTTTAAAGCGTTTGGTTACGAGTTTTGAGTTTTGGGGGAATGGTAGGGGTATACCCCCCTCCATCCACCCCCTCCCCTCCCCCCCAAATTCGGTGGTCCCCTTTGGAATTTAGAACCAAAATTAGTGTAATAGTTGACATTGTTGACCAACCTTAATGGTCTTTCTTTACAATGCCCACTATGCTTAGACTTTGATTCTTAGAAAGAAATCCCTTTTTATTAATGAAATACAAGTTGCCCTTTTTACTCACCATCACCTTCTTTGTCAATGACATGTACATCCAACATATGTTGTCGGATATGTTTTTGAAACAGTTCGTAGTCATTGAAGCTGCCACAACCACACGATGCCCAATCACAGTCCAGTTGAAGGTCATCAATACGTAAACGATGTAAGGGCTATAAAAACAGAAGGTATCTTTTACTTAATTTAGTTTCTATTATGGAACGATTGACAAACAAAGAGGACATGAACAAAATATTTATTTTCACTAATTGTTAGAGGGCTTAGCAAGTATCACTATGTTGCATTTTTAATAAAAGACTTAGTTTTACATATAAGTACCATTGGTCAATTTTACTTCTGAATAAAGTGTAATGCTGGATTTACACGAAGCCAATACTTGAGACAATCCACTAAGCCAGTCCAATAAGCCAATGCCAATGCTAAGCAAAAATGCCTTGTGGACAATCCAATGTAGTGGACTGTCTCTATTTACACGATGCAAATATTTGACTGGCTTATTGGATTGTCTCAAGTATTGGCTCCGTGTAAATCCAGCATAACATTTAGCATTGGGCCAGCTTAGAGTGGTAGGTTATGGCCCAATTTGCTGTTGTCCGTGTGGAAAGGCCTGTGTCCAACAGTGGGACATTCATAGGCTGATGATGAATGTAGATTAAACAGTACATACCACAGCTTTCGGTTCGGCTACAGTCTCATCAACACCAGCAGGGACTGTCGTGCTGTCAGCCACTGACAACATAAACTTCTTTCTTTCCGCGTTTGTTTGGATTATGAACTGTATGTCGTTCTTATTCTGTTGCGAGAGTTTATCTGGGTTCAAGCTGTTCTGCGCTTGGAGCCAGTCCATGCAACGCACGAGTTTGGTCTTAGAAGCGCTCACTTTTTCGGGCGACGCCATTCTGAAAGTTATTCTAGCGAGAGCAACGATAATACTTTATTAATTCATCACGATTCACTAAATCTTGATAAATTAGCAAGTAAATATTTTAAAGAAATAAATACAAAACAAAACAAAACGACACTGACAGTCAACCAACATTAAAGTCAAAGAGTAGAGTTATTAAAGTTACCATCCATCACACAGTGTTGCCAGATCCGTAGTAACGATGTGTAACTCAGGGCTGCGTTCCGTGGCTTCACTCGAGTGCACTCGAGCGCACTCCGGCCCGCGCTCTACCCGTTCCGTGGCTTGGTGAAATTTTACTCTGACGGCTGTCAAAGCGTAGTTTCATCCCTTCTGTGGCTCAGAGTGCAGCAACCAAACAACCATCAAATCGGATGGTTGTTTTTCACTCTGACAGCTATTTGACGTTTATATCATTGTTATAGTGTCAAATTTTGCAATTTATGTCAAAACGTCTCGAAAAATTCGGCCTGTTTGTTTCGTATTGTTTTACTTTTTAATAATTAGGTTTAAATATTGTATAAAAGTGGAAAAAATGTAGACAAAAGAAGAGTTTTCTCTCGTTTTGGACAGGAATACTTCAGAAGAGGTTATAAAAACAACTCGATCGTTCCGTGGCTCAGTTGCAACTCAAACGAGTTAAACTTTAATCAAACAACTACACCCAGAACGACGGAACGCACTCCAGGAGTGACAAACGCAAAAGATATAGTATCCCAGGCAAGGAGTGATTAACTCCGTATATCCCTATAACTCCAATTATATCTTTATATCCATGTAGCTAAGATGTATTTTGGTCAAAACTCATTGCGGAGAAAAGAAAAAAACAAAGATGTGTCTAGGTTGTAAGTAAAAAAGAGATATTATTTCGCCCGTGCATACGTAGTGCGAGTTATATTATACGGTAGTTTTGCTAAGGTAAATAACTCTTTTACGGATTGTAATGAGGCACAAATTCGGTTTGTTTAAAGAATAACAAATACATTTTACACGTTATATCAGTTAAGTTTCCACCAATAGTAATAATTAATTACTTAACAGCTAAATAAATTATCGAACAAAGAGAGCAAGTACAGACGTAACAACTAACTAGCATGAACAAAAAAAAATCCAAACAATTACAAATATAACTAATATACTCACATGCTTTCTAAATTGAGAAGCAGAGGTGTGAAAATATCGATGGTTGTTCTAATTCTCTTTCTTGTCGTACGCCTAATCAACTAAGTTAATCTTTAACTCACTAGCTCATTTCGTTCATATCTGAACCAGGGAGTTAAAGAGTTAAAGATATAAAAGAGTGATGTAAATCTTTGGATGTAAAAGATGTAATCACTCTTTTCTTAACAGTGAGTTATTCTGCGCATCGCTAATCCGTAGGTCAAAACTATCCTAGATTTACTGCAAAATTATCGTGTTTTTATCGCATTCAAAAAGACAGAATTTATACGACTGGGCACTCCAAATATGGTATATGGTACATCCAACGTCACGAGCTAAAAAAAAAAAAAGCTCATCACCTACAAAAAGGACTGACTGTGGTACCTTAAATTTCGTTATTTCCAAACTGTGGCTGAACGACTGATGCTAAATAAAATAAAAAAAGTTTGTCACAAAATTATCGTAGAACTGACAAAAAATATCGTGGAAAGTCGACGAATTATACAAATTATCGTGCGATACTTAATGGGCGATTTTCTGACAGCCCAAATTAAAAAGTAAAAATTAGTTCAAAAACACTCGATAGATGTCGTTTTATGAAAGCTGGGCTACTTATGGGCTTTAATAAATTCTACACTTTTACTTGTCTACCAAAAGAATAAAAAAATAGTATTTACTTACTTATTTATATTCAGGACATCCAGAACCTACTTTTATTTTGGAATAGAATAAATATTACGCAGCCATACACGTGCTCTTCATGAACCCGCCTTTTACTAAGCGCCATACTAATCTATGATAAGCGCCATCTATGAAGTCATTTACGAACCAATTTCTTTTTTTTTTGATCTCGGAAAATCGCCCATTATTATTTTTTATCGCATGCCCCTCCAAATTATCGTGGAGCTACGATAATTATCGCACATCTGGCAACGCTGCATCACAGACATAATAGAGATGCTACCATATGCTACCATATAACTCACAGACGACACGACAGTATTACCTTTATCTATGCTCACAGACTTAGTAGAGATGCTACGCATCAGACGGAAATCTCCGGTACTAAAAAAGTGGCCAATGGGAACCTCAATGAATCATTTTGACAAACATAGATTAAAAATAATTATTTCGGCATATCTTTTTTTTTTATATATCTTTTTGGGTTAAGGAACTCATTCTTTCAGCCAAGTCACGGTTTTCTTGGGATGATTTAAAAATTTTATTCAGAGATAAACAAACTTAGTGAAATATGTCAAAAATTGTATTTTTTCACGAAACTTCAATATTCTTAGTAGGTACGAAACTATTGAAATTATTCGGAAAAATTACAATGTTTGAAATATTTCACTAAGTTTGCCTATCGCTAATTAGGAAATAAAATTAAACAAAAGATGGTAATTTACTTTTTTTATTTTTCAGCTGTTTTATAATTCATGTACGCTTTTAACTGCATTGTAAGCAAACATATGTTTTGGAGCCTGAAAACATCAGTACCTTGTAAAATTTTATTTATAACTGTGCACCAATTGAAAATTGTTAGTGGTACTGATCAGTTAATAAAAACATCGGATATATTTGAGAGAAACATTGGTTATAATTATGTGCTTCACATTTCAAAAAATCCAACAAATATTTATGGGTTTTAATTATTTCTTTTATTTATTTAAAATATTTTTTGCTCTGTTTGTTTTTCCAAATATTCGTTGAATATTTTTTTTACATCTGCATCAGCTTTTCGGTTGGGTGGGTCAATTTATTTTTATTTTTGATATCATTTTGTACTCAGGGTATGAAATCCATTTATGAGTTTGGTTTTCATCTTTTGATATTAGCAGTTACTATTTTTTAATATTTTTCTGATGACCCACCCAGCTGTATAGCATGACAATGTACCTACATTGAGTCTCTTGCACACATTATATTTGAAAATCTTTGGGTTCAAAACTCTGAAAGTTAGAAGAATCTGGCGATGCTTCAAAAGTCTCTTGTGTATTTATGGGATAAATATTATGAGGCTGAAAATTGCATGGAGTTTTAACAATTGTTCGCCTGAATCTTCTTCACATTATAACTCTGAGAGTGAAATTTTATTAACCTCGTTTTCAGTATCACATAGTAGACCTAAAAGTGCATTTAAACATATGACAGTCAGGGTTATTATTTCTAAAATTGTATGATCTGTACAAAGATGGGTCCGAGTTAAAATATCTTGAGCGCAGCATTTTAATATTTTTTGTTTTATAAAATTCCCACATTCCCAATTTTTAAGGGTTCTTACCCAATTATTTAAAGTAGTTACTGATGTTTCCTTACCTTGTTTATATATAAATTTTATTATTTGAAGTTGAAGAGTTTTTGTTCACCGCGGTCCTAAGGATTTTTGCTTTTGGCTGCCTTATAATTGCTGGCTGCACCATTGACAGAGTCAAATAGGTCATCAAAGTTTACCATTTCAGACAAATTTTTAAAGTCTGATTTACAGCTTTCCCATCCAATAATTTGCTAAAAAAAGGAAAATGGGTTAACTTTTTGTAATAATTGTTTGATTAATAATTTTATATAAACTTCATAAATAGGTACTTACAAAATTCAGCAGTGTATGACAGGGGTTGCAACTGCTGTTTTGCTGAATACGCGAGCACAATGCTTTACCTAAAACAAGAAGAGTAGATATAATTATCAAACCATGTTCAAAGCCAGCAAACGTCTTCATTTGGACTTAAGTATGTTCGTCATTTATAGTTAGTGCATAAGACGCATCTGTGCGTGGTTACAATCTGATTTGTAGACTTCTACTATAACACTCCATTTGGTTAATCAAGACTAATCTAGACTAGATAAGAGACTAGATATACATAGGTACATACATTCATATAATAATAATCACGTATATTATCTTCGAAGGGTTAGTCAGAGACTAGGCAATGAGGACAGCAAAAGCAGTCCTCTACTATAGTCCACTCTTCACCAAAAGCGACTGCACATGTGCTCAGCGTGACAAGTGGTGAGCCCATCGCCGTTCTTTGCTGCTGGATGTATGTGCACTGCACGGTCTGCACTGTGTAGTCCCTAGTCCGTTAGTCGCCTTTTATGACACCCAAGGGAAGAGAGGCGGTGGTAGTATTCTTTCACGCAACACGGTTAAGTAGTACTAGCTAAAACTTAATTTATATGATTAAAATCGTTAAATGTAACTACACTTACTGTTTTCAATGGGTGCATTGGACAGTCCACTGGCTATTTCGTCATCAATAAACAAAGTCGGATATGCCCCGAGTCGCAGCCGAGACTTTGAAGAGAAAAATCTTTTCTCGAAATGTTTCGCGCAAACTTATTTGCGCAGCACATCGTCACTTTGGCCAAATTCACCCAGTTTTGGAGTTCTATTCTATCTCAGTCTTTTGGAATTTAAACAAAATCACGACTTTACGTCTGCTGTTGCAGCCCACAACACTATTAGAGCTGAGAGGATAATGATAAAATGATCAAAATTACAAAATCAAAACTTTATCGGCAATGGCGGGCGATTGTGATTCTCAACCATAGATAAAGGTCTGTCGGAACTAGATGGCCATCTCGCGGATTTTTTTTGCCAACATGTTTGAACCTGGCTCCCTCTGGTGGTGTTATTCCACAACTTTTGACCAATATACATACCTATAGGTATAATAGGAGCTTAATTTTAATTTTGAAGCATGCAAAACCTTGTAAATCAGGCTGATATGATTTCATAAATTTAATGTAAGTGAAATTCACTCAGCATTAAATTTATGAAATCAAACCAGCCTGATTTACAAGGTTTTGCATGCAACAGCCAGTTTGTGAACTCAGAAATAAAAGACAATTCATTCTCTATTTTTATTATGTTTATGTTTCGCATAATACAATTTAGTTTACAATTTAGAATAATCATCCCCATTGTATTTTAATTCTCCGCACAAAATTCGATTTATAACATCTTTGTTGATTTGCTCAGAAGTGTGCTTTAATTTTACAAAAATTACTTTTTGTGTATTCCAGCAGGTAATATTTAAATTTTTCTTAGAAGGTTTTTTAAGGATTTTGCAGAAGGCAATGTGAAACATTTCGAAAGAAGAGCATATGATAGAATGAGAGTGACAACATTTTTTCTTCATTTTTTGTAAAGCAACAACCCTTTGCTTTTTTCATTGTTTCTCTAATTTGAATTTCTGTAAATAGTTTTGCTGGTAAACTCATTTTTCCTGTAACTTTCTGTAAACCTTTATTATCAGACATTTTAATGGCACTAGCTAATCGTGTTCTTGCTGTGATTTCTTAACCTGTATATTTCACTCTTCAGGTTTTTTTATTATTTCTGAATAATTTAAAATAGGCTTAAAACCTTGCGGTTGTCTCCTTGTATCTGCAAATAAAAAACTTATTACAACATGACATGCAAGTGAACTAATAATAATATGTGGGATGTGGATTCAATCATTATTGTTCCGCTAATCGTTTCGGCAAACGGTCTTTTAGCTAAGAGCCTCTCGCTGAAAGGTTTGATCAAGGGTCAGATACAAAAGGCAGTACTCCGTGACAAGGCACGTATTGTGAGGAGGTTCCTCATTCTGCAGCCCTACCCACCGATAGCTTTGGTCTATCTCCACTGCCGGTGGCAGCCTAGGTTAAGTTTTTTAGAATATTTTATAATGTAAACATGTTTTTTTTTTATGAAATATTGTAAACATTTATCCTAAGATTGTACAGATTATATAAAAAGAATAATAATAATAAAAATACCTTTAGTTTGTAATGACTGAGGGCCTAGTCAACTGGCAAACGCTCGACCGGTGACAGCGTCAAAATCGCTCATCAAATTCGCTAGCCTACATCGATATCGATAAGCTAAGGGATATAGAACATACAGGCTTGTCTTAGTATTTTTTTGTTTGATGATAATCTAACGCTTAAGTAAGATTAATAAATAGGTAGTAACCACACCGATCCTTTTGAGTTTTAGTGAATTGAATGTCACTTTACTAAGAAATTCGGGTAGACTCCTTGAGACAATTTGAAAAATGAATCAATCGCTTTTTTCGCCGGAAGTTCGCCAGGCAAGCACGTTTGTAAATAAGTACGAGGGGCGTTCAAAATATTCTCGGTATTGATACGTTACAACCTCTTTTATATATATATTTGTTACTGGCCGCTAAGATTCATCCATTGACATTAAAAAAAAGTAAAATTGGAACCGAGATGTTCTTTTGTTTTTCTGCAATTGCCGAACAAACATGAACACCATGAGCGAATTAACAATTTTAACGAAATTAGAGCACCGATCCGTCATAAAATTCTTGACAAAACAGGGTAAAAATCAAAAAACCATAAAAGAGGAAATGGATTGTGTTTACCGTGAGTCTGCTCCTTCTTTATCTACTATTCAAAAATGGTCAAGCGAATTTAAGCGTGGAAGGGAGAGTATTGAAGATGACCCTAGACCTGGCCGGCCTGTAGTGGCTACCTCACAAGAAAATATTGATAAAGTGGAAAAACTTATATTGGAAGACGGCCGAGTGAAGGTAAAATCTATAGCTCAAGTAACCAATCTCTATTGGTACCGTACATGACATTATAGATGACCATCAAATTATTATTATGTCAAAAGTAAGTGCAAGATGGGTTCCGCGAATGCTGACGCTTCTTCAAAAGGATATGCGTGTGGCTTGCTGTTCAGATTTTATCGACCTGTGTGGTGAAAATCCCGATGAGGTGCTGCAAAAAATAGTTACTGGAGATGAAACCTGGGTTCATCATTATGACCCAGAGAGCAAACAGGAGTCCATGCAGTGGCACATTAAGGGTTCAGCTCATCCCAAGAAGTTCAAGGTAATCCCGTCAGCTGGCAAGGTCATGGCCACAATATTTTGGGATTGTGAAGGAGTTTTGCTTATCGATTATAAAGAAAAAGGTGTAAATATCACAGGGCAGTACTACGCTTCGCTAACGTTATACGTCAATTAAGAGATGCGATCAAAGAAAAGAGGCGAGGAAAGTTAACCAAAGGTGTTCTGCTTCTGCATGACAACGCCCCTGTCCATACTGCTCATATTGCCAAGGCAGCTATTGTTGAATGTGGGTTTGAAACTGTTACTCATCCACCCTATAGTCCGGACTTAGCCCCAAGCGACTTCTTTTTGTTCCCCAATCTTAAAAAGGATCTGCGTGGAAATAAATTTTCTGACGATGAAGCGTTGAAGACGGCCGTGGAGGAGCATTTTTACACCAAAGATAAAAAATATTTTTATGAGGGATTAAAAAAAATAATTGATCGATCTTATAAGTGTATGAACATAGGGGGGGAGTACATTGAAAAATAAAAATATCAAACTTTTCGTACTTGTTTGTTTTTATCCACATACCGAGAATATTTTGAACGCCCCTCGTACTTATAATGATGACGAGTGACTTACCTACCATAATATGATATTGATATGAGACCAAACCCATTTTCAGCTTATAATATAAATAAATTAAGACTGAAGACCACAAGCAAACGCTTACTGCCAAGAATTTCTCAAATATTAACAATTTGAAGTCCGTCTGTAATGAAATAAGTGATAACACTAAATGTTACAAACCGCGCGAACATTTAAACAGTTTGATCTTAGATGCGAGTACCCACTAGGTAGTGATTAAAACGTTTGCATCTTGTATGAGTACATCGCCCTAAGTAACTCTATGGCGTAGCGGCTAAGGCTTTCGGGTTTAGTTGTCTAACTACAACACCTATCACATTACTTTTCTAATTGATTATTGTCCTAAATAAAATAAAATAAAAAACATTCCAAGTACATGGTTTTGCTAGTTAAATTAAAACTAATTTTAAAATATGCAAACTAGCGAAGCAATGTACTTACGAGTACTGTTACTTGAAAGGTAATGCTAGAGGTTCAACTAATGCAAAAAGTCCCCGCCCGCGCCGCACCGGTTTGTGATCTTGCCATTTAGTTACGCTTAAGCCTGTTATAGCCCAGTCTGCCTTAGTGCTGTCGTTCATGTGGGAACGTTCAGGACGTTCATAGGATGACGATGAAGACAACATCGCCTTAATATAGGATTGTTTCATTGTTACTTATTTATAGCGGTAGGTACCGAAAATAATTGAAATTAAAAGTCAAATCATTTATTAAATATACGCCTTCACAGACACAATGACATGATCGTGGTCTCTACGCGACAAGTTAAAATATTTATTTATTTTACATTATTTATTTCACTGCCATTCATTATGAGTTGGTTGATAATGTTTCGAAATAAAACATAGGATTATTTATATGTTTACCAAAAATAATTTTAAAACAATTAATTTTATATAATTACTCTAGTATGTTGATAATGAATCAAGTACAACTTTAAGCCATGTTTAAGGCAGTTTCATTGTTGGATACGACATGTGGTACACATCCCTTCTTTATTGTGAGCCTGATGCAGCATTAAATATTGGTGTTATTATGATTAACCATGCTTTTTGAAGGTATCCAGAATCTCCTAAGAAATTGGAACAATATACTTACTTATAGAAAATTGTCATACATAAAAAGTTAGTAGGTAGTATATATTTAAGTACCAAAAATAATTTAAAAACAATTAATTTTATTTATTTATTTTATATTCACAGGTGAATCGACAGTTCTATAAAAAGTATAACACTGAAAATGTGAAACATCAAACCATTTACAGATTCACACAAATAAAAATGTGATAGTAACATTACAAACTCAAGCAACAATTACAATCGATTACTTCACAATCGCCAAATTGATAATAACTAAACTATTACAGAGTATGCTAAATATGGAACTTAATTTGTATTATATGTATAACAAGCCACCTATTTAAAGAAAAAACAATATTATAACAAACACAATAGAACCCACCAGATTTAATAATCGGATAATAATAATGCAAGTTTATACCGTCTCATCTCATAATGCCAACTTCGCAAAATGCCAACCGCTCGCAAAATGACAACTTTCTCAGAATGCCAAGATTTCTGTTGTCTAATAAAAAAAATAACCTCGAAATTTAAGACAATCGCTACGCTGCGCTTCGCGATTGTCTTAAATGTCTAACCTATCACGTGACCTACAGGTTTTGCGAGCGGTTGGCATTTTGCGAAGTTGGCATTATGAGATGAGACTGTTTATACATATAATTACCTTTGTATGTTGATAATGAATCAAGTACAACTTCAATAGCTTAATGTTATGACTAGTAGAAATTTATATAAGTAGGTACTTAAACATTTTCTATAGGTACCTACTGCAAGTAAAATTAAATATCAAGTAAAAAATAACATTAATGTTGTATTTCTTAATATATTCTTATTTCCTTACCTAACTCTCTCAAAGTCAAAGTTTATTAAATATGAGGCTTCACTTTCTCTTATTGACATTAAAACTATATGTGTATAAAAATAAATGCCAATTGTGTGTATAAGAAGGTACTGTTTTTTAGTACCTACCTAAGTAAATCTTTTTAATAAAGTACAATAAACTTAGAACTAAATTAACTTTATACTTAATTTTTCCTCATCATATAAACCAAATCACTATTTTATGGGTTAAATATATTTATGGCACACTGTTCCTTTTCTTAAAATAAAAATGTTGTCAACGAAGGTACTGTTTTTTTGTACATAAGTAAATCTTTTTAAATAAAGCACAATAAACTTAGAACTAAATTAACTTTATACTTAATTTTTCCTCATCAAATAAACCAAATTACTATTTTATGGATAAATATATTTATGGCACAGACTGCTCCTTTTTGTAGAATAAAAACGTTGTCAACATTAGAGCTCCACAAAAAAAAAAAACATATAAATAACTAAATTCAACGATGCCAAAGCCATGTTCAATGCAGTTTCATTGTTGAATATGACATGTGGTACACACCCCTCCTTTCTTGTGAGTCTGATGCAGCATTAAATATTGTTGTTATTATCATTAACCATGCTTTTTGAAGGTATCCAGAATCTCCTAAGAAATTAGAACAATATACTTACTTATAGAAAATTGTCATAGATAAAAAGTTAGTAGGTAACCTATGTATTATACAAAATTGCTTGATATTGTTTTTTACCAAATAACCATGTTTGTTCACCATTCTGAGGAAGTCCATCCTCCAAATTATGAGGTAACATTTAAGATTTTTGAATCGTCGTCTCAAATCTGCAAAACCACATAAAATAGTTTTATCTTTATGTCAATACTCTTTATTCTAGCAATTTTAACAAAACTGACATTTCCTGGTAAATCCCAATATAATAATAGGCATAATACTTACCTTTATTATGTAAGTAATAATTTATTTACTAAAACTTACCGTTTGAACGTAAGGACTGATATCTTTTCCTATTAAGAAAGATGCTTGTCTGTATAAGATTTATAGGGTATAGTCAATAGGTACACCTTTTCAAGACAATCTTCAAGAAATCTTCAAGACAATCGCTACGCTGCGCTTCGCGATTGTCTTAAATGTCTAACCTATCACGTGACCTACAGGTTTTGCGAGCGGTTGGCATTTTGCGAAGTTGGCATTATGAGATGAGACTGTTTATACATATAATTGGCTATTTGACAGTTGTAACAATAAAATATGAAATATGTCGGAAATGGTAGGTTATGATTAAACGATAATTATCCAATCGTTTTTTTTTATTAAGATAAATTGTAAATATTTTATTTTTACAAAATAAACTTGCGTTTTTTTATCTGTGGATTACAAGATCCGAAACACGGGCGGCCATGATTGAGCTTCATGTGACGGATTGTGACGTCACATTTCACAAAGTATACAGAAACTATCTGTCAGGTTTCAAGTTAAGTTTCTATATTTATTGAAATGTGACGTCACCGAGCAAAATGTCACGTGACCAACCGTTTTCGCACGAAGTTTGAAATCAACAAAGAAAAATATGTTTCTTTCTGTTAAATAAAGGTTTTTCGAGAAATAAAATATTGTACGGGGTATTAAATAAGCGTTTGTAACTTTTTAAATACTTTTTCGAAAACTGTCAAGTAGCCAATTACCTTTGTATGTTGATAATGAATCAAGTACAACTTCAATAGCTTAATGTTATGACTAGTAGAAATTGATATAAGTAGGTACTTAAACATTTTCTATAGGTACCTACTGCAAGTAAAATTAAATATCAAGTAAAAAATAACATTAATGTTGTATTTCTTAATATATTCTTATTTCCTTACCTAACTCTCTCAAAGTCAAAGTTTATTAAATATGAGGCTTCACTTTCTCTTATTGACATTAAAACTATATGTGTATAAAAATAAATGCCAATTGTGTGTATAAGAAGGTACTGTTTTTTAGTACCTACCTAAGTAAATCTTTTTAATAAAGTACAATAAACTTAGAACTAAATTAACTTTATACTTAATTTTTCCTCATCATATAAACCAAATCACTATTTTATGGGTTAAATATATTTATGGCACACTGTTCCTTTTCTTAAAATAAAAATGTTGTCAACGAAGGTACTGTTTTTTTGTACATAAGTAAATCTTTTTAAATAAAGCACAATAAACTTAGAACTAAATTAACTTTATACTTAATTTTTCCTCATCAAATAAACCAAATTACTATTTTATGGATAAATATATTTATGGCACAGACTGCTCCTTTTTGTAGAATAAAAACGTTGTCAACATTAGAGCTCCACAAAAAAAAAAAACATATAAATAACTAAATTCAACGATGCCAAAGCCATGTTCAATGCAGTTTCATTGTTGAATATGACATGTGGTACACACCCCTCCTTTCTTGTGAGTCTGATGCAGCATTAAATATTGTTGTTATTATCATTAACCATGCTTTTTGAAGGTATCCAGAATCTCCTAAGAAATTAGAACAATATACTTACTTATAGAAAATTGTCATAGATAAAAAGTTAGTAGGTAACCTATGTATTATACAAAATTGCTTGATATTGTTTTTTACCAAATAACCATGTTTGTTCACCATTCTGAGGAAGTCCATCCTCCAAATTATGAGGTAACATTTAAGATTTTTGAATCGTCGTCTCAAATCTGCAAAACCACATAAAATAGTTTTATCTTTATGTCAATACTCTTTATTCTAGCAATTTTAACAAAACTGACATTTCCTGGTAAATCCCAATATAATAATAGGCATAATACTTACCTTTATTATGTAAGTAATAATTTATTTACTAAAACTTACCGTTTGAACGTAAGGACTGATATCTTTTCCTATTAAGAAAGATGCTTGTCTGTATAAGATTTATAGGGTATAGTCAATAGGTACACCTTACTACACTTAAGAGCCTTGGTTTAATACTCTAAGCTACCTGGCAAATTAAATCTTCATTGGAACCTGTAAAACAAATAAGCAATCTAAGTTATAAATTGATAAATGGACATTATGGATAGGTTACATTCAATATTTATACAAAAAGTCCCTTACTGTTGTCTTATTCTTGACCTTTCTTGTCATGATTAAAGGTACTTAGGTGGATTTATTTGGCCCAAATGTTTGTATGGTTTGAGAGCCCCTACAAATTGTTATGCAGCGACTTGCTCTTCGTTGCGGAAAATGTTGCATGACACACATTTATTTGGTCACTCACATCGCAACAACTATATCAGCACGCAATTCCCGGCAGACCTTAGTTAGATATTTGAAAGTTCGTAAACGAGAACTCTGAGAACTATTCACAAGTACAACAAACTCGATTTCGTTAATTTGCTTCAAGTAACGTAGGGAAACATTTCTTCCTTAGCGCCTGAGCACTTGATTATCGCAGTCCACAATAGCCCTAAAAAGAGCATTTTAAACAAAACTTTCAACACAACACAACTATTCCTTCATCAGCTGATCAAACAATCGCCATTTTGTGTGAATTTTTATCTTCAATGTTTGAGTGATCGCTAGATTAGCGATTCTTGGCTTGTCAAACTGTCAAGTAGGTCTATTTTAGCGTAAATTTTACGTCGTAGGTAACTTTTGCTTATGTCAATCCCATACATTCGGTATATCGTAGCGAAGATTTTGTAGCGTTTAATTTGTTTGCCAATTGACTAGGCCCTCTGATCAGCTGGTTTGCGACAATAGGTATGGTCTTTTACCTATATATCTGAAAAACAAAACAGCATAACTTAGGTAAATGCATTTGATAAAAAAGTAATAAATATTGTACACAGAAAATCCTATACAATACTTAAATGATACTATTAACTTAATACTCCGGCCAAATCACAAGCGGCACAATTTGTGCAAAATTCTACCAGCAGTAAGTAGGTATCTTTGATAGTACACATGTATATAGTCAATAGGTATGTTACTAAATTACAAATCAATAATATTATTAATTATAGGTACCTGTACTTTGTGGTGATAATATTGTTATATTTGAAGATGGGTCTGCTTGACTTAACTAGTCTTAATAGTACGTACGTAGTAATAGCGTCCAATGCCACAAAACTTAATTAAAGCGTCCAGTTTTGCCAGTTGTCCAGTGTTCAAATATCACAATTCACATCACAACAATGCAAATTAAGTAAGACGCAGGCTTACTACTGTAGTGTTTCACAGTTAAATTCATCGTGTAACTCTGGGTCCGGAGAAGGATTATGCACTTATCTCAAGTCTCAACGTAATCAGTAATTACAGCGAAGAACGACAATACTGCAAAAAATCGCACAAAAGCAAACAACAAAACAAACAAGCGGCCATATGCAATAAAAAAATGCAGTTCAAGTGTCGGTGTCGATCGATATACAAGTCGATTAAAATCTATTTAATCAAATAATATACAAGTTTTTTATGAAATAAAAATAAATGATACAAGCTTACATGATTTTCTTAGGTAATATTCTGATTAAGTTAACTAATGTTATATTTAATCGATTTATTGAAATAAAAAATAAATGCTACAAGCTTACATGATGTTCATAATTAATATTCTGATTATGTTATCTAAAGTTATGTTTAATCGATTTTTATTTTCGATTGCTGCGCTTCGAGTAACCGCCATCTAGCGAGACACTTAAATTTTTTTTTTGAATTATTGCGGAATAACACTCCTAGATGGCACTACTCGAAACGTGTCATTGCTCCTACTATAGGAGTTTCCCTCCCCTGTTCATAACTTGCCGAATTTGCCGATTTAAACAAACAAACAAAACATGGCGCCTAGAGGAATGGCGGCGAATGGGCGAGGAAGGAGAAAGAGGGGTGAAGTATGTGTCAAAATCGTTTATTGAGACCATAGACACTAAGGCTAGAAAGAGTTCTTCTTCTTCTTTTTGTGCAGTGGCGTTTCCCTTTGGATTTCGCCAATATCCAGTTTTTGGCACAGTTGTTTATTTTTTACAGACTCATTGCTTGTATCGGTTTCTCGTAAGAGCACAATGTACAAGTACAGAGGTGGTGAGATCTTAAATTTTGAGGCTGTAGACCCAGTTGATGATGTGTACTCTGTAATGCCCATGGACAAACACAATACTTATATCACGGAGCAAAAACAATGGGCGATTTTCCGAGATCAAAAAAAAAAAAGAAATTGGTTCGTAAATGACTTCATAGATGGCGCTTAGCATGGATTAGTATGGCGCTTAGTAAAAGGCGGGTTCATGAAGAGCACGTGTATGGCTGTGTAATATTTATTCTATTCCAAAATAGAAATAGATTCTGGATGTCCTGAATATAAATTGGTAAGTAAATACTATTTTTTTATTCTTTTGGTAGACAAGTAAAAGTGTAGAATTTATTACAGCTTATAAGTAGCCCAGCTTTCATAAAACGACATCTATCGAGTGTTTTTAAACTAATTTTTACTTTTTAATTTGGGCTGTCAGAAAATCGCCCATTGCTCCGTGACTTATATATAACATTTGTTAGTGGCAGACAGACAAATTATAATTTTATATTGGTAGTAGTTATATAAGAACATAAAACATCAATGCAGGGGGGTTCCACATAACTGAGAACAATCTTAAAATTTGTGGGTTTGAGGATACATGGGGGGAGGAGATCATAAAGAGAAGTTGGATATTTGGGACAGTTAAAAAATATGTGGTCAGGTGTTCCCTCCTCCAGACCGCATTCACAAAGAGATGAGTCCTTAACCCTAATTTTGGCCAGATGAACAGGGGTGCATGCATGGCCTAACCTTAAACGGCTCACAGTGGAGGTGCATGCTTTGGAAGCTTTTTTATATTTAAAAAACCATGGCTTGTCAGGTAAGGAGTGTTGAATGTCCGCGAAATATTTCCCTACAGTTTTGCTTTTCTCCCGCCACTGAGTTTCCCATGTAGATCTCATTACTTGAGTGGCCAAAGGGTACAGATCTCGGACCAAATATTACATGGACAGAGTCTTACGACGTTGCCGCTTTTACATGCGTGTATCAAAGTAAAGTATTTGTATCTCTGTCTGTATGACTGTAGTGTGATATGAGTAAAAGAGATAGTTAATGTACGTTTGGCAACGACGCACTGTCGGTGTGAGACGTGTCATTTCATGACCGACTACTAGGTCAAAACATTGCTGGATTGTGCGAAATAATAGTGAAATATTAAGAAATCTTAGTGTTTGTGTTATTTGTGTAATATACAATTGAAATAATGTCTTGTTCTGCTGTTTATTGTTCGTCAAGAACAACAAAAGGAGATGTGCGGGACCAGGAATTATCATTTCATACGTTAGTGATTTCTCATAATATGTATGCTTTACTATGAGTTTTTTAATAATTAAAACGGCAAAGCATTAATTTTTGCTAATTCTAAATCATACTATATCGTACACTATTCATAAGAATCAGGTTTTAAACCTTAATTAAATGTAATTTAAAGGCTTTGTTTTTGGCATAATGATTAGTGATGTATGTATTTGTGTATCGAAGCTTTATCGATATTACTAATATTCTTTTTTTTTTTTTTTAGGTTTCCAAAATGCCCGGAAATAAGACGTGAATGGGTTAAAGCTATTAGACGTGATAACTGAGAGCCTACAAAATATTCAAGGCTCTGTTTCAAACATTTTGAAAATCTTTTTTTACAGTAAAAATTTTAGCCTTAGTTTAAAATTGAATCTTAATAATATGGGCGGGAATATGAATAGTAAAAAGTATTGCTCTTCACTTTACTACACAAATTATTATTTTTAATTTGTTTGTTATAATAGAAGGAGGCAAACGAGCAGGCGGGTCACCTGATGGAGAGTAATCTCCGCCGCCCATAGACACCCGCAACACCAGAGGAATCGCAGATGCGTTGCCGGCATTTAAGGAAGGAATAGGAATTGTGAGCGGGGGGGGGGGGGAGGCCTCCGGAACCCTCACTGCCCGAACGAAACACAACAGCACCAAGGGCTATTATTTCACGCCGGATATTAGGGTGTTACCAGACCAATCGATCAATCGATGGTAGAATGGATTAGTCGACGTCGATCGATGTCGATCGACAATCGACCGGTAAAATGGATTGGGTGTTAAATCGAGCTGTTTGATTAGATGCACCGGCCGCTTCACTTTTCTGAGTGGTAGAGCCACGCTGCGTTGCAGCACGCATTGGGCCGGCTCGCCCGGCGTAATACCACCCTCTCTAATATTCGGCGTGAAATAATGGCAGTTGGTGCTGTTGTGTTTCGTCCGACTAGTGAGGGTTCCGGAGGCCCCTTCCCCCCCCCCCCCTCCTCCCAATTCCTATTCCTTCCTTAAACGTATTCCTCCCCTAACGGCCGGCAACGCGTCTGCGATTCCTCTGGTTTTGCGGGTGGGTGTCCATGGGCGGCGGTGATTACTCTCCATCAGGTGACCCGCCTGCTCGTTTGCCTCCCTCTTTTATAAAAAAAAAAAAAAATATTTCGTGCCCATGGATAATAATCGTAATATTAGATTATGTTTATGTTGATAATAATGAGTGATGATAATATGAACGTTTAAATACTAAATGATATTCCCCCAAACACCTTGGGAAGCACTTTAGATTAAGCAACACCGAAAAAGGGGGAAGGGGAGAGGAAGGGGGAGCCAAAGTGCGAAAATGCATAGTTTTCCAGATATTTTTATTTTGAGGTTATTTTAGGTTATTTTTAGGAAAAAAAACAAATATTCTACTAAGTTACCATTACCGTACCCCCTCCATCCCCCTCCTCTCTACCTCCCTCGAAACTACTAACCTCGAAATTCATGACAATCGCTACGCAAAAAGAAAACAAAAACCGCTGCTTAAAATGTCATTTGGATAAAATAAGCGATCGTTGGCTTTAAAAAACGGCCGCATCCAGATTCTTCTGCGTTTGCGTCTCCGTAATAATAGTACGAGCAACACCGTACTGGCCAAGAACAACGAGTCCTTTTCTGAATACATTTCGCTGATGGAATTTAGCCAGGGTTAATCGATCAACGTCGACCGACCGTCGATCGATGGGTTAGACGAACGGTATCCGTCGATTGATTAAAGCTACCACACCTATCGATCAACGTCAACCGACCGTCGTCGATCGATTGGTTAGTCAAACGGTAGGTATAAGTCGATCGATTAAAGCTACCAGACCAGTCGATCAACTTCGATCGACGTTGATCGATGCCGTCGATCGACGATCGATCGATTGGTCGGGTAACACCCTTAGTGAGAGGTTGGTATTTACACCGGGCGAGCCGGCCCAGCGTGCCCGGCGTGCTGCAACGCAGCGTGGCTCTACCACTCAGTCAGTGTCACTCATTTAGCACCACCCAAGGGTCACGTGTAGGGTCTAAACGGTAAACCTACGGACGTGAGTAACTTTAACCCCCAATTATAATAACGAACTAGGTACACACCACATTAAAGTGATTATATCGATATACTAGTCACATCTTTAGTCACGCACACATGTACAGATAGAAAGCTGCACACTAACAAAATACGGACATGCTAAAAATCCAAAGACTCTGTCCATTGTGATATTTGGTCCGAGGTACAGATCGTAAGAAAAAACTTTATCATGGTCTGGACATCCAATGACAGTTGCCTCTTTTGCAATTATGTCAACGGCTTCGTTACCTACTATACCTGTGTGTCCTGGTATCCAGGCCAGAGAGACTTGGTATCCAAGCGTGGAGCATTTTAAAAGAATTTTCCTAATTTGGAGGATTATAGGAGGATTAGATTTACTATGGAAAGGATTGGATGAGATCGCCTGGAGACTGCTTCTGGAGTCTGTGAGGATAACTGTTTTACCTATTTTATGGGATTCCACATATCGAACGGCTTCAAGAATTGCAGTAGCCTCTCCAGTAAAGACGGATGTAACAGGGGGGCATTTGAAATTTAATATTATTTTATATTTGGGAATCCAGACCGCAGCACCAACACATTCCTCGTCTGATAATTTGGAAGCATCTGTGTACATCACAAGCCAGTCTTTTTAATTTTTCCGGATGACTTCTTGTAGCTGGAACTCTGCATCTGGTGAGTCTTTGGAGATACCTAGGTCTAGATGGATGTCAGGTTGCAGTGTCAGGGAGTGGTACGGGTTCCCAAATATGGGTTTAAGGGCACATTGGTAAACAGGGCAGGGAAGACGGATGAATTTGATGAAGCTACGGAACAGGCAAGGGGACTCTCTGAGTTTCCAGAATTTGTCTGATGATATAAACTCCGACAGTTGGTGAAGTTTGGCAAGGAGTGGGTGAGACGAATTTTGGACAATTTTAAAAAGAAATTTGTCGGCTAGGTATTGTCTTCTAATGACCAGTGGGGGGTCCCCACACTCCACCTGCAAACCATTTATCGGAGATGATTTCATCGCTCCTGCAACTATCCGAAGGCTTTTGGACTGGATTTTATCGAGCGAGTTCAAAGACGATTTAAGACAGGGTTCTAGAAGTAATGAACCATAGTCCAAATGCGATCGGATCAATGCATTGTAAAGGAGTTTTTGACAAAATGGATGGGCGCCCTACCAGGTACTAGAAACGGAACGGAGGATATGGATATTTTTCTCACATTTTTTGGATACATGGGAGACATGTTGAGTTCCACTCATTTTGGAGTCTAGTACCGTTCCTAAGAATTTTGCATGGCTTTTTAAAGGGATGTCTTGGTTGTCATATTTAACTGACATAATAGGTGTATTCCTTGCGTGACTGAATACAACCATATTACACTTGTCTACCGAAAGCGAAATACCATGTTCCAGTAGCCAATCACGGAGGTAATCTAATGCGGCGTGTTTGCGCCACAGCGCAACGAATAACAACCGTCTCTGCGCCGGCAGAATTAGAGTGCATATTGGAATGCACTCCCCCCTTCGCACGGACAGTTGTCGCCAGACGGCGCCCGCGCAAAGCAGTGGCCTTTGAGATCTCAAGACGAAATCACGCGTCGCGCGCCCTTAAACTCAGCCTTCGAAATAAAGCAATACCACTAATAGCATATGTGTAAAGTTACGCCTAACGCCTAAAGAACTGCCCTAGTGAATAGTTTCGTGTAGTGACTGTGCGCCAGGAAACCCAACCTACCTCGCCGCCCGTGGTCAGCTCGCCCCCCGGTTCCTGTGACTCATCATCCCTGTAAGTACTTTATTCCCTTATACCTCCTGCCTAACCCTTATTTCGCCGCTGTTACTGCGAACGCCTTTCGCCGTAACATTCTGGTCATCTTCGAACCGGTAATATTAATGCCGGCGACCTTCCCGTAGCAAGTGTTCCTTTTACCATTTCACCATAACTTGGTCTCACGTTCCATCAGCTCCTTTAATTTAATTAATACAGTCCACTAAAAAATAATTGTTTCCGCCCATAATCTAATTTGTGCCATCATTTCGGAATTCATTTGTTCACATAACTTTACCCTGCCCCAATAAAAATTTGGTGAGGTAGTTATAATTTGTTTGTGGTAGGCCTGCGACCACACAACATCCGAATTATCTTGACGCAATTATTTCTGCATGTTGCTTTGATGTTGCTTTCGTGTATGCATCCGATTGTCTAATCCAGGATCACAGATCTATGGTGTCATACAATGTTTTTGTGATTTGAGCGAGCTAGTGTACTATTTGTGTAATACTTGTACCTACCTATACGATCGTTGTCTAATGATACATTAAGTTTAATTAGTAGTTAAATTATTGCGTTACGTTTGCGTTACGTTTATCGGTTGCACATATAATTTTAGTTACGTATAACACACCCGCGTCTAGACGACGATATTGTTGTTTTTCCCGTTTTATTTTTGACGTGACAACGTCTTAAATTAGGTTGCGGCTGGGAGTCACTTATGAAAAAGTGTAACGCTCGGTAACGTTACGATGAGTCACCGAACGAGAGAGAGGCCCGCCGAATGCCTTGCGTCTCTCTCCCACTCAACTATGTTTTAAATATAATTCTTTGTTTAAATAAATGTTTTAAATTGTTACTATTATTTCATCCTTCTTCCTACTATACGAATGAATATTCACATTAAAATTATTTTACCACTCAAAGTCGTTGTCACGTAAAACTTTCGCCCGTATACCGACTTCACAGGCAACCAATTTTTTGACGTGACAACGTCTTAAATTAGGGTGCGGCTGGGAGTCACTTATGAAAAAGTGTAACGCTCGGTAACGTTACGATGAGTCACCGAACGAGAGAGAGGCCCGCCGAATGCCTTGCGTCTCTCTCCCACTCAACTATGTTTTAAATATAATTCTTTGTTTAAATAAATGTTTTAAATTGTTACTATTATTTCATCCTTCTTCCTACTATACGAATGAATATTCACATTAAAATTATTTTACCACTCAAAGTCGTTGTCACGTAAAACTTTCGCCCGTATACCGACTTTACAGGCAACCAATTTTTTAATGAATTTTTTATGTTCTTGTCGTGTTAAATCGGCTCAAATCTCGTGCGTGCTCACCACATGAGCTTAGTGTGTTTCATTTAGCTTAGCTCATTTATCAGTTTTTTTTTGTATCGCTTACGGCTATTTGCGTGCGTCGACTTCGCTTCTACACACGTTTGCCCACTTGTGGGACACAATTATCCCAATTTTTTTATAATTAAGTTTTAATTATTTGTTTATTTTGTTTACTTATTTTTTCTGCGACCGACTCATTCTTCGCGCTAGGATCCGCTACAGGTCTCCCCGACTGCGAGCGCCTTGCCCAATAGTGGGCTACGGATGACGTGATTTCCTTTGTTGTTTGTTTGTTGTTTGTTTTGCGGTCGGCTAATATTGCGTACGCGCGTTCAATATACACAGACATACACATACACGCGTTTGCCCACCCGTAGGCCATATACAAGGCGCCCCAACTTAGTTTTGCTTTCTTTATTGTTGCGTTAATTTTAGCCCATTTGCCCTTACCTTAGTAAACAAATACCTCCAGCCCAACTATAGAATATATACAGGGTGTTGTTCCTTTTACTGCCTTTAAATTTGTTTAATTTTTTTTTTTTAATTATTTTTTTTGTCTCCTTTTATTCATCGCGATGCCGACCAAGTCACAAGCCGCGATATTTAGGGAGGCCGCCAAAGCTTTACACCAGCTCCTAGAGGTGGGATCACTGATCATTGCTGGCGACACCAAACATTCCATAACGGAATTTAACGTGCGTTTCGCACAGATACAGGGCATAAAGGAGAAGCTGGACTCAGTGTACTACAACATTTTCGACGAAGAGAACTTAGACGAGGGGGTTGAGAGGACGTACACTGAGAACCACACAAAAGCCTCCGGGGCATACCTGGGGATACTTGTGACGAGGGAGGAAATCTCACCCTCTTCCACGTCGTCCCCAACCCATAGCGCTCAGCCCAGTTTCGGCGTCAATACGCCCACAGCCGTCCTCCCCAAGATAGCGCTGCCCAGGTTCAGCTCAAAAGTGGAGGACTGGCCTTCCTTCATTGCGCTGTTTAGGAGTTTGACTGACGACATGGCGACCCTGTCGGATGCAGTCAAGCTCCACTACCTGTTCTCAAGTCTCAGCGGTGAGGCATTAAGTATGGTGTCCCACTTAAAGGTCACCAATGAAAATTTTGCCGTGGCCATGGACATCCTCACCCAGCGGTACGAGAACCGCCGGGTTCTCATCGATAGTTTCGTCGACATAATCCTGGGGCTGCCGAGCATCCACACGCGCTCAAACATACGCACGCTTTTCCTCACCCCGCTGGTGTCCGCCCAGTGTGCCCTTAGTAATTTGGATCTGCCCATAGGAGACGCTACGTGTTTGTGTCGATAGTGGTGCGAAAGCTTAAGGGTGAGCTCCGCACGTTGTTTGAACGCAGACACGGGTCTATCAGCTCCCTGCCCACGTTGAGTGACCTCATCTCCTACCTCGAGGAGCACGCGCGCTGTGTGGAGACAGAGTTCTCCAACATAGCCCAGCCGCAGCCCATTCACGCCCTGCCCGGCCCTTCTCGTAGCCGCGCGCCTCCACAGTTGCCCCATCGCACTTATGCTCAGATGGCTCAGCAACAACCCGACCATTACCGTGGCCGCTCCTCAGCTCCATCGCCTCACCGCGCCTATGATCAGCCTACTCACCAACCGCTCCATCCAGCTCAGCAAATGCGTCAGCGCCCATCCATCCACCCGGCTCGCAGTCAGCCCTTCCCCGTCTACTCGGCCTACCAGCAAAGCTGCTCCTCATCATCGTCCTCGTCCTCTTCCTCACGCTCGACGCCCTACTGTCCCTATTGTGCCACTAGGGGACATACGCTCATGACGTGCAGATGGTACAATGCCCAGCCAACACAGGGCCGTTGGGACTTTGTACAGGCACGCGAGCGTTGCCAGCGTTGTCTCGGCCGTCACTACGAGAGCGAGTGCAGGTCAAGGGGGGCATGCAAGAACTGTGGGAGTACGAACCACCACACGTCCCTCCATCGACCAGACGGCCCAACGCACTCAGCTCATTCGTCGTCTGTACATGTGCCCCCACCACAGCTGACAGAGCACTCGAGGGAGCGTCCCAGAAACAGCAGGCGGCACGAACCCGCACATGCCAAACAGGCGCACCCAGCTCTGCTCACAGAGCCAGCCCGCCCAGGTCCGGTTCGCCAGGTAGGCCCCGCGAACGCCGCCAGCAATTATGACTCCCTACTATCACAGAGCACCCTAGCGAAGAGGTAAATTTAGCCCATGCCCAGTCAACCCATGCCCACACAGCTGATACATACTCAGCTCATACAATTTCAGCTGATACCCAATCAGCTCACTCACCTTCTGTGCCCACTGGCACACCCATTTTGTTGCCAACCGTCTCACTAAGAGTCGCGGACGTACATGGCCATCTTCACACAGCCAGAGCTTTATTGGACTGTGGCAGTATGCTGACGTTAATAACGTCACGCATGGCACGACTTTTGAACCTGCCATCAAAACCCACTTCTTTAAAAATTACAGGAGTTGGGAATCAGCACAAACATGAGTCAAAGGCGGCAATAACAATAGTATGCCGACCCAATCACAATGATACTCCTACAATTACTGCCACAGCTCACATTTTAAAAAAACGTCACTGGCTACCTTCCCTTAGAGAAGGTACCAAACATTTCCCACGTACTAGGCCAGCCACCCGTGCCATTGGCTGACCAGCTTTACCACACACCAGCCCCGATCAACCTCTTATTGGGGTCGGACGTTCTTGGCCAGGTGTTGGACGGGACTAAGGTCTCGTTGGGCCCGGGCAAGCCCATAGCCTTCGGCACGATTTTCGACTTCGCGTTGATAGGACCCATTGAGGACTTGTATGCGCAGCCGGCGCAGTAGGTTAACTCAGCTCACGTCGTCAGCTCACAACCAGACTCAGCTGAATCAGCCCAGGACATACGTCAGAGTCTGGAAAGGTTCTGGGAGTCTGAGGAGCCCCTCCCTCAATCTCACACTCATAATGATCCCCTGGAGGAACAATGCGAGGAAATCTTCCGCTCTACCACTACACGCGATCCCTCAGGCAGATATACGGCGCACTGCCCTTTCTAAAGGACGCCCCTCAACTAGGTAAAACTCACCCTATCGCATTACGCAGATTCCTCAATATTGAGAAGAAGCTAATGGCGAACCCGTCTCTGCGTTCTAAATACGTCGACTTTATGGCCGAATACATCGACTTAGGGCACATGGCTCCCTGTCACCCAAATACATTTGCCCATAAACCTCACTTCTACATCCCTCACCATGGCGTATTTAAGTCAGGGTCGGACAAGCTGCGCATTGTTTTTGATGGTAGCTGCAAAAGCTCCAATGGTGTCAGCATAAATGAATGCCTACACACAGGCCCCGCCCTTCAACAGGACATTGTGGACATCATCATGTCCTTCAGAACGCATCCAGTCGTTTTCAGCACTGACATCCAGAGGATGTTCAGAAATGTGCTGGTTGCCCCAGACCAGAGACGGTATCAGCTGATACTATGGCGGTCCTCACCAGATCACCCTCTGCTCACCTACGCCCTCAATACAGTCACCTACGGCTTAAGATCAAGCCCATACCATGCAATCCGCACTCTGCTTCAGCTGGCTGATGATGAAGGCCATCGCTACCCTGGAGCCGCTCAGGTGCTTCGCAAGTCTATCTTCGTTGATGACATCTGGTGTGGTCATAACACAGTTGAATCCACCCAAGCACTTCAGGACGAGTTGATAAGTCTGCTAGATCTAGGCGGCTTTCAGCTCAGTAAGTGGACATCTAACTCGCCTAAGCTGCTCGAGAGATTTCCCGACAACCAATGCGACATGCCCAAGGACTTCGACATGAACCCAGAGTCCACGTCCATTAAGGTCCTGGGTATCCAGTGGAGCCCTCAGTCAGACGAGTTCACCTACCGCATCTCTCTGCCCCCCATCACACATGTCACAAAGCGGTCTATTTTAAGCACCGTAGCCTCACTTTATGACCCAAACGGCTGGGTTTCTCCCGTTATCTTCCGCGCAAAGCTGCTGCTTCAGCAATTGTGGCTACTGAAGCTGGAATGGGATGAGCCCACTCCCTCTGAAGTACAAACGGAGTGGCACCACATCTCAGAGGATCTGCCGCTGTTGTCTAGCATTCGCCTCCCTCGGCACATTTGTGCAAGCAAAGGCTCAGCTGCATACTCGCTTCACGGGTTTGCAGATGCCTCTGAAGCCGGGTTTGCCGCCGTTGTTTACCTCCATGAGCTCGATGCCTCCGGAGATACTTTAGTACACTTGATTGTCGCCAAGTCGCGAGTCGCACCAATCAAGAATCGCCTCACAATCCCCAAGTTAGAGTTGTTGGCCGCCACCCTACTCTCCCAGCTCATGATCCGTGTGTCGGTTCAGTTATCGGCCCATATCAGTATACAACAACATATATGTTGGTCAGACAGTACGATAGTCCTGGCCTGGCTCAATACACCGCCTCACCGTCTTCAACCCTTTGAAGCCAACAGGGTAGTCAAAATCAGCTCAGGCTCACCAGAATGTACCTGGCGACACGTACCCTCCGAGCTCAACCCGGCAGATTGCGCAAGCAGAGGGATGTCTGCGCAATCCCTGTCAGCCCACGACCTATGGTGGTCTCCCACGTGGCTTGGACAGCCTTCTGAGTCTTGGCCTGCGATGCCCTTAGCTCTGGGCCATCACGCCCTGCCCGGCCTTAAGCCCAAACACGTCCCGTCACTGGTCACAGTGCCCGGTCTTGACTTTGACCTGCTCACTCGGTTCAGTTCACTAGACAAGCTCGTCGGAGTGACAGCTTGTCTAAAACACTTTCTGCACAACTGCAGACACCACCCAGATTCGCGACGCTCAGGCCCCTTGTACGTCAGTGAACGAAGAGAGGCCCTACTTTACTGGGTGCGCAGTGTCCAGCACAATGAGTTTGCGGAGGACATCCACCGCCTTCAAACTGGCAAAATCTGCTCCGTCAGACTCCAGCGGCTGTCACCTCTCATTAAAGATGAGCTCCTTAGAGTTGGTGCAGGACTGTCCCATGCGTCTATCCGATATGACGCGCAGCATCCGCTCATACTTCCCAGCTCTAGCCCACTTGTAGACCTTATCATTGACCACTACCACAAAATACACTGCCATCCTGGCGCTGACACTTTACACGCTATCCTACGCCAACAATTTTGGATATTGTCCGCGCGCCGCATTATTAGACACCGAGTTTTTAAATGCATTAGATGCTTTCGATGCCGGGCCCAGCCGCAAGCGCCCTTCATGGCCGACCTGCCAGCCGATAGAGTTACGCCTCAGCCAGTATTTAGTCAAGTCACGACCGATTTTGCCAGACCATTCCTTGTTAAATCTAGTACCCTACGTAATGTTAAACTCTTAAAAGCGTACTTTTGTATATTCGTGTGCCTCTCAACTACGGCGGTTCATTTGGAACCGGTCTCGGACCTCAGCACGGAAGCGTTCCTCGCGGCATTACAGCGTTTTATAGCACGCCGCGGTGCCCCGGTTCTCATCCGCTCGGACTGCGGTACAAATTATGTAGGCGCTAAAAATCAGCTCATCGAAGTACAAAACTTTCTTGCCTTAAACAATGACACGATTGCGCACAAGCTCGCTGGTCAGCACATTACTTGGTTGTTGAACGTCCCTAAGGGACCATGGTTCGGTGCGTTACATGAGATCAACGTAAAATCAACAAAGCAACTTTTATATCGCGTAATTGGCGAACAACACCTCACATTCGAGGAATTCTCCACACTTTTAGCTCGAATTGAAGCGGTCCTCAACTCAAGACCTCTCTGCCCACTTTCGTCTGATCCTTCAGACTTTGAGCCGCTTACAGCCGGACATTTCCTTATAGGCCGCCCACTAACGGCCCTTCCCGAACTATCCGTGGAAGATAGGCCGATCTCCACACGTAGGCGATTCCAGATGGTACAGGCCCTTTCCCAGCGCTTCTGGACGCTGTGGACCCAGTCCTACCTTCATACCCTTCAAACCCGCTCCAAATGGTTGTCCCCATCCTCCCCTCCCCGAGTTGGCGAGCTCGTCCTCATCAAGGAGGACAACCTGCTTGCCCTTCAATGGAGACTGGGGCGCATTACTCGCACCCTGCCTGGGAAGGATGGCGTCGTGCGGGTGGTGGACCTGGACACCGCCAATGGACACCTCCGGAGGCCTGTGTTCAAGATTGCCAGGCTCCCTCTGGATGAGCCCACCCTGGGCCCCGGGAAGATGTTTGCGCCACAGCGCAACGAATAACAACCGTCTCTGCGCCGGCAGAATTAGAGTGCATATTGGAATGCACTCCCCCCTTCGCACGGACAGTTGTCGCCGGACGGCGCCCGCGCAAAGCAGTGGCCTTTGAGATCTCAAGACGAAATCACGCGTCGCGCGCCCTTGAACTCAGCCTTCGAAATAAAGCAATACCACTAATAGCATATGTGTAAAGTTACGCCTAACGCCTAAAGAACTGCCCTAGTGAATAGTTTCGTGTAGTGACTGTGCGCCAGGAAACCCAACCTACCTCGCCGCCCGTGGTCAGCTCGCCCCCCGGTTCCTGTGACTCATCATCCCTGTAAGTACTTTATTCCCTTATACCTCCTGCCTAACCCTTATTTCGCCGCTGTTACTGCGAACGCCTTTCGCCGTAACACGGCGTTAAGTAATTCAGTAGCTTGCTCGGGATCGCTGTGTGAAATATACAGGGCAGGTCGTCGGCATACTGCAGGACATTACAAAAAGGGGTTAAGGACAATTCGAGGTCATAGGTGTAAATACTATAAAGTAAAGCGCTCAAGACTGATCTCTGGGGAAGGCCTCTCCAAACAGTTCTTGCGGGGTAAAGAGCATTATTGTGACATATCTGTATAGATCGTGACGAGAATAGATTAAAAATTATATTTACAAGCCTCACAGGAATACTCAGATTTAGCATTTTCTGCCTGAGCACCGGAAGCAGAACGTTGTCATAGGCAGATGATATGTCTAAAAAGACTCCCGTCACATTATCACGTTTGGAAAGGCCTATCCAGATATCAGTCAAGAAGACACTGAGACTGCCCATTGTACTCATTCCCTTACGGAACCCAAACTGGCTTTTGGCTAGTAGACCCCTACTCTCCGCAATCCACTCCAACCGGTTTTTAATTAGATGTTCCATGATTTTGGCCATTGTGCAGGAAAGTGCAATGGGTCTATACCCGTTAGGGTCGTTGCCAAGTTTTCCAGGCTTTAGGATGGGGATTATAATTTGGGCTTTCCACTCCTCAGGAGGAACTGCCCTCAAAAAGATGTTAAATTAAGGAATAGGTTCTTAGCGGAAGAGCTGCTGTTAACTAGTAGCGAATAGGGAATACCATCGATGCCTGGGGAGGAATCTTTGAGACCGTCCAGGGCTGTATTAAGTTCCTCAAGAGAGAATGGAGAGTCAAATTCGGAATAAGGGGATGACATTGACGGCGTACATAGTGTAGCCTCAATTTCTGTCGGGACTGAGAGGGGAGCGAGTTTATTTTGGAAGAGTTCCAGCCAAGCTGATGGATCATTGGAGTTTATGTTGTTGTTGCTGGAGGCAGAGCAACGGAATTTCCTAATGTTTCTCCATACCACCGAGGGTTGGGATCTTGGGGACAGGGACTCACAAAACTGGCACCAACCTAATCGTTTCTTTTCAGTGAGGACTCTGACAGCCTTAGCCGCCGCCGATTGATACTTAATGAAGTTGGCCTCAGTCATGGACAACGAATATTCACGTTCCGCTGCCTTTCGCTCCTTGCACACCGCCGTGCATTCTGGGTCCCACCAAGGTGGAGAAGAACTTTTGCCTTTGTAAATGTTCTTGGTAGGCAGGCAGTTCTCTGCTGAAGACAGCAGGCTGTTTCTGAAGTCAGTATACACTGCTAGGTAGTTGTAGGGTGTGACTTCAGGGAGGTTCTGAATATTCTGGTCTAAAGCGAGTCCATATTCAGACCAATCAGCCTTGGATGTATTAAATTTAAGGCGCGGACGAGGAGCGTTTGGCAATGGATTGGAGCGGGAGTGGCGGTTATCAAAAATTAGTATGACGATAACATAGTGATCGCTGCCATAGGTTGTGGGAAGAATAGTCCAATTGTAGTCAGGAGCGAGAGCAGGAGAGCATAAGCTTAAATCGACGGCGCTTTTGATATTCTGGGACGGGTAAACCCTGCGTGTAGGTGAGCCGTCATTTAGCACGCAAAGATCGAAGCGATCGCAAATGTCGAGGAAGGAATGGGATAAATGGTCGAAATAATAGGAACCCCAAGATGTGTGATGAATATTAAAATCACCTAACACAACCAGAGGGGGGGAAAGGGAAGAAAGTATATCGGAAAACTCAGCAAGGCATGAATGATTGGGGTGGGGGATGTAAATAGATAAAAAGGTCACGTTGGAAATTCTCACAGCTACTGCATTTACATGCTCACTGTGGGAGGGGAGGTTGACTTGGGAGAAAGTTACTGTTCTGGAGATTAGGAGGGCGGAGCTTCCATGCCCGTCGCTTCTGTCGTCCCTAAGGCACGAATAACCTGGGAATCGGACTCGATCGCCAGGTTTGCGATGAAGGGGTTGAATTTATTAATAAGGTGTAGAATATCATGCTTCTTATTCATGCTGCTGCGGCAGTTCTATTGAAGGATGGGGGCCATTGGAGCAGGAAAGATTGAGGACCTGAAAAAGTTGGTCTCTGAGGTTGTTCGGTAAGGGGACATCACTAAATCTTCCTAGAAGATTGATGATGGTGGAGAGCAGGAGTGAGATAAGGTTGTCGTTAGGGATAGGAGAATCTGTGGGGAAAGCACAACCATTAGGTTGTTGGGACTATGGGGTTTGAACTATTGAACTATGGGCTCTAGCATCGTAGCCAGGGCTTGCAGATGCGAGCGATTGCTTACGTGAACGAGGAAGGGTGAGGAGTCTTCATAGGTATATTTCAGTTTGTTACCTGAGAATTCAGGGCTTACATATGTTGATTGAGTACTAAGGGAAGACACGGGAATATTAGTCTTTCTCGGAGGTTGAGGTAAATTATTGTCGGACGGAGCTTGTTTCCGGGAGGTCTGGGTGCTATTACTTACGTCCATTTGGGTAAACGTTGGGACTGAAAACTGAGCACATGGCTCGTTGTCGCCCCCGCCTGGGTCAGGAGGGTCAGACATTTAACACAAAACAAATAAGCACGGACTTACTTACCAATATACGTATGCTAAACAACCGCCACCTTATTAAACACTTAACAGAAAGACAACAGGGTCAAACAACACAGGGAAAAACCAAATAACCACTTGTACAGCAAAACGTTGTTGTTATAAATTAAACTTCGGTTCGTTTAGTAAGGCAATAAAAATGGTTTATTCGATATTTTCACGGATTCCATTGGATTTTTGTCGATGTCACATTACCAAGTTTTTTCACGACAAGTCGATGGCCGCCAGCCAGCCAGTTCATCTATATAAAAATAATGTGTTGCCACACTAACAAAACGTTTTCGATTCGTTCCATAACATCCTCCCGAGGGCGGAAACAAAATTGTTTGCTTACTGTAAGTTAATTAATACTATGCAAAACATTTGACTTACTGTAAGTTACTCTATGCTATGGTGAAACATTTGACCTACTGTGCCATTTTCCTATACTATGGCATCCCAAATTTGACATAGAACAAATCAAATTTTCACAAAATACTATGATTAATTATTCATGATACATGAACATAACAATTACAAATTATTTATTCTCATGAAATCCTATACTCTGATAATCCTAGTCTACGTAAATTCTTCACTAAATTTTCAAACATTAAAATACTACCTAGAATGTATTCTATAACATCTGGGAACTAAAATCCATACAATATTCTCTAACCTCCTAAGATAGGTACCTAGACATCAAGTACTTATATAAATTGCCTTAGTGATAATGATAAGTCCAAACTAACCAAAACATTGTTGAATAAAATTATTCAATCTAAAAATCTGGATGGTATTTTTATAGCACGTCCTGATCTAGTGGCCGGTGGAAAAATTGATACCTGTGGATCTGTGTGGTCATCATCAGCAGGAGAAGGGATGTTCGGGCTTACTAGATCTTTCTTATCGCATACTTGCTGGATCCAATCGTCCGAGGCGCTTAGTTCTAAAGGATATAATCTTTGATAAGCTCTTACCTTTTCTCCTGAAGAAGTCATTACTTTTGCAGCTCTCGTACACCCGTCTTTGCCTGTAAAAATCTCTTTAATGGGCAATTTTCCGGGATCAAAAAAAAAAAGAAATTGGTTCGTAAATGACTTCATAGATGGCGCTTAGCATAGATTAGTATGGCGCTTAGTATAAGGCGGGTTCATGAAGAGCACGTGTATGGCTACGTAATATTTATTCTATTCCAAAATAGAAATAGGTTCTGGATGTCCTGAATATAAATAGGTAAGTAAATACAATTTTTTTATTCTTTTGGTGGACAAGTAAAAGTGTAGAATTTATTACAGCCCATAAGTAGCCCAGCTTTCATAAAACGACATCTATCGAGTGTTTTTGAACTAATTTTTACTTTTTAATTTGGGCTGTCTGAAAATCGCCCATTATCCCTATTGGCCACTTTAACCTACTAGATTCAGTTTCAATTAAAACCACTTCTCCAATTGTAGGTTCTCTCTTCCTTTCTTTACCTTTATTTATCAGGAGTGATAGATATTCGTTTTTGAATCTATTCCGAACCTCTTCTCTCAGTTGCTGTAGATATCTATATCTAATGTTTAAGCCACCATGGTCTATTTGATCCAGGTCCGGTACTTCATTGGTTGGTAAGTCATGCAAAAACATCATAGGAGTTAACGGTTTCAGTTCTCCCATCTCCACATATGTTAGAGGTCTGCTGTTGATAACGGCTTCGCAGTTACATAAAATAGTAGACAGCTCTATCCAGTTTACAACTGACTTCCCTAGAATGCGCCGCAGCATTTCTTTTACTACTCTAACCAGTCTTTCCCACCACCATCCCCACCAGGGGGCAGCAGGAACCGAGAATTTCCATCTTATGCTGTGTGAGTTGGTGATGTTTTCAACTTCCTGCCAATCTATTTCTTGCAGCAGGTTTGCAGTACCCACGAAATTAGTTCCATTGTCTGTGTAGATTACTCTAACTCGGCCTCGCCTTGTTATGAATCTTCTCAGTGCCATGATGAAGCTGGCTGTAGACAATGAGTCAGTGAGTTCCAAATGTATTGCTCTATACACAGCAAAAGTAAACAATACAATCCAGCATTTGCTATTATCTTTCAGGAACAAAGGACCTGCCAGGTCAATTCCAGTTACTTCAAATGCAGCTGTGTTTGTTATGCGATCAGAAGGTAACGGTGGTTGTGGTGCTAAATAATGTTTTGCCTTGTACCTTTTACAGGTAATGCAATCTGCCACAATCTTCTTTGTTAATCTTCTGATGCCTATGATCCAAAATGAATTTCTGAGCGTAGACATCAATATTTGAGTTCCAGCATGACCCGTGGTTCTGTGTTTCTCCTGTACCATGCGTGAGACAATTTCTTCTTTCCCTGGTAGTAAAATTGGATAGATAAAATCTCTGTCTTCATTGCTGAACTCCAGTTTAGTTTTCACCTTCAAAATTCCATTATCTTTTATTAGCAGAAGTTTCTGTTCGGATATGGTTTGTTCTTCATAGTGTTCTTTCTGTATCAATCTTATAAGAACTTCTTCTGCATTCTTGTATTCATCATAAGCTATGTGATCAGAGTCTATGTTAAACTTTCCTCTTACTCTTGGGCTCATTCTGAGTATTCTTGCTACCAAGCGTACTATTTTATTATATTGATTAAAATATAATAACTTTCTACTAAACATTTCTGTATTTACCTCTACGTTGACCTCTGTATTCCTGAGTTGTTCACTACTAATAATTTCTTCGTCTGCTTTCAGGTTAGTCAAGTTTGACTTCGGCCAGTTTTCTTTCTCTAGGTAAAGCCATTGTGGGCCTAACTACCAGCTTTTCTGTTGTAGCGTCTTCGCGGAGCAGCCACGTGAAGGTAAGTCTGCAGGGTTAAAACTACCAGGTAAGTGGTTCCATGCATCTCTATCAGTATTTTTACATATTTCATTTACCCTGTTCTCTATAAATGTTTTCCATGTGTTTTGTCTTTTCAGCCATGCTAGTACTACTGATGAATCTGTCCAGCAGTAAACTTCATAATTCTCGCATGCTTGGAGCAAGCCTGATCTCATCACTTCGGTATACAGCCTCGATGCTATAAGTGCTCCCATCAGCTCTAATCTTGGTAGAGTCATGCTTCTCTTGATTGGAGTTACTCTGCTCTTGGCTATTACAAGCTGGACTGATACTTGATTTTCATGCTTTGTACGTAAGAATATACAACCAGCGTAAGCATCTTTACTGGCGTCGCTGAATACATGTATGCTCGTTTCACATTCTTGTAGCGGCGCCACCGCGAGTCTCCGTGGCACTTGGCATTCGTTAACATAGTGAAGAGTACTTAACCATTCATTGTATTCCTTTTCCAAGTTCTCAGGTATTTTCTCATCCCAACCAGTTTTCAGGGACCAGACCTTCTGAGTTATTAGTTTAGGTACTAGTTTAACTGGGCATACAAATCCTAATGGATCAAATACCTGTTGAGTAACTGATAATATTTCTCGCTTTGTTACTCCTTCTGTTAGTTTACTTTTCAGGTTTAAATGGCACTGTAATTTATCAGTGTCTCTATGCCACAACAAACCTAGTACTGGTTCTGCTTTTTCTTTATGGCTTGTGTTTGACATCCAACCTCTTAATTCAAATTTTCCAATCTCCATTAATTTTGTAGCTTCTTCAATGAATTTTAGCTTCGCTTCTTCACTATGGAAACTGGTCACACAGTTGTCTACATAAAATTACTCTTTTAGTCTCTTTGCTGTGTCTGGATACTTGTCTGTAGGCTTCTTTAGATGGTGCTTTATAGTAGCTGCAAGCAGAAATGGACTACAGGCAACTCCAAAGGGTACTCTAGCATGCCTGTAGGTTGTTACCTCATTCTTTATACAGGGATCGTTCCACCATAGCAATTTCAAGTTTCCTCTATCCTGTGCACAGACTGATATTTGTAAAAATGCTTTCTTTATGTCGGATATCACTCCATAAGCTTCTGCTCTGAATAAAATCAATAGCTTTGGTAAGATTAGAACCTTTTTCTATGCATGCATTCAGTGAATTGCTGTTTTTGTCTCTGGCTGAAGCATCAAATACAGGACGTATTTTCGTAGTAGCACTCTCCAGCTTGATCACAGCATGATGCGGTAAGTAGTGTCCACTATTCTTTCTATCATCCACACCTTCTCAATAATGCCTTCATCTATCCAATCTTGAAAAACTTCATGATACGCTTCTATGTTCTTCGTATGTTCCAGTTTCTTTGTTGTGGAGAGTAGGCGTTTGTATGCTTGGTCGTAGTTCGATGGTTCTCTGGATGTCCCAACTTCCATATAAGGCTCACCTCGTAACGGCCTTCTACATTAACTGAAACAGTTTCATTGAAAGATTTTAGCATTTCTGATTCTCTAACTTCAGGTTCTGTATCATAAGGATCTTTTATACCTAAAGTTTCAATATTCCAGAGGAATTCTAAAGATTTATTTTCTTGTATTGTTGCCGCAAAATGGGAGGTCACTAATGTGTTGTAGATTCCCTGTATGGGTCCTTGCAACGTCCACCCCAGTTTGGTCTTTATTGCAACCAAATTGTTCTCCACTCGAACCATATCTGGTTCGATTATTGATCCTAAGTAATCCGATCCGATGAGCAAGCTTATTTCGGATATACTTTCTTTTACATCTGTTAGCCCTATGCCTTGATCTTGTAACTTTCTTATGATTTTTGCATCATGTATTTTAGGTAAGTTGCCACATAGTGTTGGTTGCTCTAATGCTGTCATCCTAGCTTTATAGGTATCATCCAAGTTGCTTACCTCGAAGTCAATATGTCGGTGTACCTGCATTCCCTTCTTGATGCCTCCGAAAACTATATGCCCGAGTCTTTCACTACCTGTCACCTCCAGCATCATTTCCTTTGCCAGACCAGCTATGATGTAGCTTCGTTGAGCCCCGGAGTCCAGCAATGCTCGAACTTTTTTTTCTCTACCATTGCTTGATATTTTCACTATCAGTGTCTGCAAGAGAATGGTGGTGTTAATACTGGAAAAATTATTAACTACATCATTTGTTTCAGGTTGAAGTTTCTTCGGGATGGAAAAAGTGGCATGGGGATGCAGCGACGGACACAGTATCGCCATATGGCGTCGGCTACAGTTCTTACACTTAATAAACATTTTACAATGTTTTGTAAGATGACCTTTTCTTAAGCAGATATAACAACCTCCTTTTTTCTTTATCAGTTCTTTTTTTGCTTCAAGACTCAATTTACTGGCATTTGTGCATTCACTGGAGCAATGACTACTATCACAAAAATAACAAGTAGTATTGTGATTCTTACCTTCTTTTTCCGCTGGTTTCTTACCCTTCATGTCATTGGCCACAAGACATGTAGCTGTTGGAACTGTTTTCTCCCTGCCTGCTGATGTGTCCGCCTGTAAAAAATCTATCCTAGCTAGGTTTAATCTTTCCTGTGCTTCTACTTCAGTTTTCAGAAAACCTAATAACTGAGTTAGTCTGGACTTATCAGTAAGTGGGAGTCGACTCCAGTTTAGGAGGGTACTATCAGGTAGGGCAGACTACTAGCGGGTATAAAATACACTCATATTTTTCTTTCACTATTCCTAAAGTCTCGAGGGTCTGTAAATTTGCTACTATCTTGTCGTAGAGGACATCAACCGTTACTTTGCTTCTTGAAACCACCAGTTTTAAAATCTCTCTCACGTATGTTTCAATCAGAATCTCGTCTTTGGCAAATCGCTCCTTCAACATCTTTACTACGTTACTGTAATTTCCTTTAGTCGGTGCGTAACCTTCAACTAGGGTCTTTGCTTTCGAATTTGGTGCCATTGCTTGACATAAATATTGATACTTATCTTCTTCATCAATCGTAATGTCTTCGTGTATTCTTTTAAATTGGCTCCAAAACTGTACCCAGTTCTTAGGATCGTCGTTAAATTTCTTGAGTTCTAAAGGTGGTAACTTCATGTTGCATGGTTTTGTTGAAGGCTGTTTGGTGACAGGTGCAGGTGTATGTTCTTTTGGTCTTTTCCTTTGAACCTGCATTTTGAGTAGCATCCATCTCTTTTTGTATTTTTCCGCCTCGTCGTACTCGTCATTAGCTTTTTCCTCGGAATAGTCCGTTGCTTCCAGCATTATGCTTTGGATGGCTTTGTCTAGGTCTTCTAATGACTTCGACTTTTGGTCCAGGTTTTCCATGTCGGCATCTTCTGGTAAACCATGTTTCTCCAGCGTTTCTTCTATAATGCCTGTGTGTCTGTTAAAAATGCGTCGTATTTGTTCTCTTTCTCGTTTCAGTTTTACGACGGCCTCCATTCTTTTTACCTAAACACGGAAGCACGTTGTATCTTGTTTCGTAGGACTCACCAGCCCGTCGCAATTTTCCACACAGCGCAGCGCCAAAGATCTTTGACAAACTTCTTTTCTTCAACTTCACGGTCGCCACTTGTTATAAATTAAACTTCGGTTCGTTTAGTAAGGCAATAAAAATGGTTTATTCGATATTTTCACAGATTCCATTGGATTTTTGTCGATGTCACATTACCAAGTTTTTTCACGACAAGTCGATGGCCGCCAGCCAGCCAGTCCGTCTATATAAAAATAAAGTGTTGCCACACTAACAAAACGTTTTCGATTCGTTCCATAACAGTTGTATCTCGCACTCAACCTAAAAGCAGAGTCCCCTAGAAAGAGTTGTATGAAGATTACCGCCCGTGAAATAACTCTACTCTTTGGCAGTGTTGCCAACGGTTAAGCTTGCTATCCACCAGATTCGACTTCTGAAACCACCAGAAAACCACTAACAAGAGATGACCCTTTACATAAAAACACTAAATTTTCCACTAAAATTTATTGGTTATTACGAAAGATAACAATATTTTAACAATTGTTTTTATTAATAATTTAGAAATACCACTTAGTTATAATTATAATTTACATAAATTAAATCGTCTTCTTCAGATGAATCGTTTTTGTCGTTACCATCATCATCGGATTCAGACTGATGAGATGCTTTCGCTTTGTTACCAGTTTGATTTACAACATCTGTCGGAATTTCAAATTCGCTACAGCATTTTCCTACCAACGTCAAACCGCGGCGTATTCTTATTTTTTAAATTTTTTTTTTAGTAGGTCTACTTTGTGTCGTACTGCTGGGCAAAGGCCTCCCCTCTACATTTCCATTCATCCTTATCCTAAACCGCTTCAGACCACCCAGGTAAGACAATTTTTAGTAAATCATTATCACAGACATATAATAAGATCAGTATAAATGAACACCTTGAAATGAATTAATAAATATATTTTTAAACGGCATGTATTTAATCGCCTAACTAATAATAATAATAACTACAATTCCCTCTTGTCAAACAAAATAATTAAAAAATTGCACCAAAAGTACTTCCTTACACACGAAAAACGCACTCTATGTAATTCAAACTGGGCATCAGTTTTCTGGTTTAAGTAAAACTACTTATTTGAATTGCATGCTTAACTGTTTCAACATGAAAAAATAACCTCAAAATTCAAGACAAGTCATATAATTTTCTAACCTATCACGTGACCTACAGGATTCGAGTAGGGCGCAGCATTTTTGTTTTAAAAAAAATAAATCGGTTGTATGAATTAGATTTTAGTTGTAAATACATTTAAAAAGATAGCTGGTTTTGGTATACTTTTAAAGTTTTTTAGGGAACATAATTTGATGAGCAGATAGTTTCATTATAGAAAATGTTTGCATAATATTTTAACAGAAGTGCAATGAAAATAGGTTTCCCTTAACAACAAAAAAGTAATTTAAAAAAAATAAATCAACCGAGTGGTTGAGTGATTCCGCCTACTGAAAATGAATCTCTACTGAAAATAAAATTCTATAAATCCACTAGAAAAACCATTAGCCACTAAAAGCAATATTTCGCCACTAAGAGGGGTCGAAACCACCAGTTTTAGTGGAAAATCCACTAAGTTGGCAACACTGCTCTTTGGTACCAATGTAGGTAGAGTACCGACCTCGGACCAAATAGGTAGGGACAGCTGTCAAAAAATCAGGCGTTAAATAATTTAACGCCTGATTTTTTGACAGCTGTCCAGCGTTGCCAGACGTGCGATAATTATCGTAGATCCACGATAATTTCGAGGGGCATGCGATTAAAAATAATAATTAAGTATCGCACGATAATTTGTATAATTCGTCGACTTTCCACGATATTTTTTGTCATTTCTACGATAATTTTGTGCCAAACCTGGTTTAGCATCATTCGTTCAGTCACAGTTTGGAAATAACGAAAGTCCTTTTTCTAGGCTTTTTTTTTTTTTTAGCTCGTGACCTTGGATGTTACCATACCATACCATATTTGGAGTGCCCAGTCGTATAAATTCTGTCTTTTTGAATGCGATAAAAACACGATAATATTGCTGTAAATCTAGGATAGTTTTGACCTACGGATCTGGCAGCACTGCAGCTGTCTGGCGTTAAGCACTTTTTGCCGTTTGGCAAAGCAATGGATAATTCTTGAGAGAGACTTATTTGGCGGGAAAGTGAAGCGTCATGTCTACAGTTTTATTTTATTATCCATAAATTGTGTTTTGTCGAATTTTAATGTGAAATAATGGTGGATTATTTACTGTTAAGTGTTCGTGAACGTGCATGAGTGTTGGCAAATAAAACATAACATTGCAAAATCACTTTCCAAATTCTCTCAAAAAGTCCGCGCGAAATCTTAGTAAAGTCCCACATCTTCACTGGATCTCAGGGGGTTTGGGGGTTCACTCATTATCATCAGTTTAAATCAATTAACTCTAATATTACGACTTAAGGACTAGTATCCATGGTCACGAAATAAATAATAAAAAAAAATTACACTGCTTTGCTTGACGTTTCTTTCATTTCATTCAATTTAGTAATTATTTCAATAGAAAAAACGTGCTGCGAGTCGACAAATAGCGAGCGAAGCGTGATCCGATCCGTCGTCAAGCGCGGCGAGTCCCCACGTTTCCTTGAGTAATTCTTATCATCATTTGTTATTCATATAAAGTTCATCTCGTAATTGTTACCGCACACACACACTGAGAGTGACCATCGACAGGTCGTCTCATTTCGCGGTTAAGTGCTGATGAAATCAACAGTTACACTCGAGGAAGTAGTAAATAAATTGGACTACCAAGTTTTACCTCTTACAACCAGGATGCCGAACATCAAGGTCTTCAGCGGGAGTTCCCATCCGGACTTAGCCCAAAAAATAGTTGATCGCCTCGGCATCGATTTGGGAAAAGTGGTTACAAAAAAATTCAGCAACATGGAAACGTGCGTCGAAATCGGAGAATCCGTCCGAGGCGAAGATGTTTACATTGTTCAGAGCGGCAGTGGAGAGATTAATGACAATCTAATGGAACTACTTATTATGATCAACGCGTGCAAGATCGCATCGGCGTCGCGAGTAACTGCTGTTATTCCTTGTTTCCCTTACGCAAGGCAAGACAAAAAAGACAAAAGCAGAGCTCCAATCACTGCCAAACTTGTTGCTAACATTCTTTCTGTCTCTGGGGCGGATCATATAATCACAATGGATCTGCATGCATCCCAAATTCAAGGATTTTTCGATATACCCGTAGATAACCTCTTTGCTGAGCCAGCTGTATTGAAGTGGATCAAAGAAAACATTCCTGACTGGAAAACTAGCATTGTTGTTTCTCCAGATGCTGGTGGTGCTAAACGAGTTACTTCTATAGCGGACCGATTGAATGTTGAATTTGCTTTGATTCACAAGGAGAGGAAAAAGGCCAATGAAGTTGCATCAATGGTGTTGGTTGGTGATGTCAAGGATCGTACGGCTATCCTAGTGGATGATATGGCTGACACTTGTGGTACTATATGCCATGCTGCTGAGAAATTAATTGAAGCGGGTGCTACAAAAGTATATGCAATTCTTACTCATGGTATTTTCTCAGGACCTGCCATTTCAAGAATCAACAATGCTTGTTTAGAAGCTGTGGTGGTCACAAATACAATTCCACAAGAGAGACATATGCAGGAGTGTCCTAAAATACAGTGCATTGATGTTTCTATGATGTTGGCGGAGGCTGTACGACGTACACACAATGGAGAATCGGTGTCATACCTATTCTCTAACGTTCCTTATTAGTTCAATCTAAATTGCCTATAATTTCATAATATAGTTTAAGGTCTCCAACATTGGATTGTTGATGCTTGCAGAGTAGACAGTATCCAATTTATTTGGAATTTTCAGTTGTCTAGTTTGTGTGCATACATCTAAGAATTAGATTAAATAAAGATAACAGAGGAATGGTGATATTTTACTATATGCAAGTAATTACTTTGATTTATAAGTCTATTACTGATAGGACTGTTGGAAACCTACTAATTTAGTTTTAGCATTAAACACTTCAATCAAATGTCATGAATTTAAAGAAAAGTAATTCTGTTACTTTAAAATCTCAGTAATCATAAGTTGATATTTGTTACAGTTGTTATAGTTTTACAGAATTCAAATGAATTATAATTTTTACTTACTTTGTTTGCCATATTAATTGAATAGTTTCATTCCGTAACTGCAATGCAGTTGGAATTACTCTTGCAGTGTTTTACTTGAGGTTGCATTTATATTGTATTGTTTTAAATAACATGACTGTTATTTCTTTCCAATAAATAACATTTCTTTATGTATTTTTTATCACTAATTTTTGTAGATGTAGTTATTAAAAGACAACTAGTACATTTGTATACATTCTTTATAGTTATTTTGATTAGCATAAGAAAGTATTAACTGGTTGATATGAAAACCTCAACAATAATTTTGAGTGTTTTTTTTATTACCTATGACTAGTTCATATAACAGTCAAGACCAGGAATATGCTGCAACAACTTGTGATTTTGTTATAAAGAGAAAAGTAAATTCTATATGAATTTTTTGGTCTTTGCTGTGGGAGTTAATGCTGCAAAAGTCTAAAAGTGGCCTTTTAAATTTTATAAAATAAGCTGTTTAGTGTAAGTACTAAGTTAAGTATAAAATACAGATGCATGCATAAATTTGTTTTATGTACTCTTAAAACTGGAACAACTTTAAGTAATACATTATGTATTCAATTGTCCTTTTTTACGCATTTTGCTGACAATGCATACTTTATAATTTTAACAATCTAATAAAATGGTGTAAATTGCTGTTATTGTATGTTATTTGGCCAAGTATATTGTAAAAAGAATAGCATCAAAATTTATTTTTCTAAATATTTAAACTTATTATTATCATGTATAGTTGGTCCATATATTTACTTATTAATCATAATAAGCATCAATAAAAATGTGTATAATGATTTTTTAATAGCGATTATTATTTTACCTGACCTATTTAAACCATATTTATGCATGTGTCTCAGTTATTGAGTTTATTTGAGATCTTCATTATTAATATAACAAATGTTATTATTTGCTGTTGAATGTGGCAATATAGGTAGTAAAGAATTTATAAAGAAGCCTCTATTTTTATTATTGCTAGTATTTTTGTACTCTACTAATTTTTAAAGAGTACCTACCATTGGCAGTTGTGAGCTTGTATTGATATTGACGCAATAAGTGTTTACAAGTGCCTTACTTACTAAGGCCCTGGTATAATAAAATATTTATAATCTGTCTAAGTATATAAAAATCAATCGCCCCGAATGTTCATTTCAGAACAGCTGCACCTGTTTGACTAATTCTTTTTTGCTGTGTTTGTAATTGTCAGGAGGTTTGTGTGAAAGATTTTTTTTGGAAATTCGTTACGGGGTATTCCCACAGACGAAGACGCGGGCATAGAATACATTGACGCGGGCTGGTCTCTAGTAAATAATATATTTTTTACTCTTACTTACGGAGCTGAAACAAAATGACTAACTACCTACTTACAAATATCAAAAATCTTATGAAAAGAAGAACATTATTGTTTTTAAGCGTTTTATTGAGCAATCTTATTAATATTGTTCAGAGGGCGTCAATCTTGTTTGTTTACATCATCGCAAACTATATCAGTATGAAAACTTGACCCTGTAGGTCGGGCGCCAATGATGTAAATGTTTATCAGTGGGTGGGTCTCGTATGCTGGCTGGCTATGTCGTGTGTCAAGCCAATGGAACTTTCGTCTGTTGGATCGACCTTTACTATGCCATGGACGGTGACGCTAATACCTACGTACATGTACCTACCTATTAGGATAGTTGGACAAACAAGTACGTCGCGTCGGTACTGCAATATAATACTATGTAGGTATATGTCTAAATGTTACATATTATTGTTAAATGTTTGTTGTTCAACTCATTTATAAATAGAGCAATAGGGTATTTTTATTGCTCTTACACAGCTTTATCACGGTATCGGTAATATAGGTAGGTAATTATCGTGGCTTTAGACACCCCAAGCACACGGCGTATTTTAAACGCGCAGTCGAACGTGCTAATGACGTGCGTGCGTATACGCGCTTCAAACGAGATTCTAACGCAACCTTGTATAACCTAGGCACACGGGGTGATAGTGATTCGTGAAACGCGCGTCGTCTGCGCGTTTTAAACACGCCGTGTGCTAGGGGCCTTATAGTTGCTATATTTTGACGACCACCATGGTCGAGTAGTTAGCATGCCCCGGTTCTGGCGTCACGCCATCTCTATATCTATTTTCTATGTTTATCCGTTATCTAGTTATCCCTTAGAGCATTAAACCCACATTTTAAATAAGTTTCAAATTAAGCTTTAAGTACTTGGGATAGATAATTGTGTGTATATTAGTTAGGTAAGTATATTTTTTTTATCTACTTACATAATATGCATGCATATAAAGTTATTGTGCGTGGTGCACTTGCCAGCTGCAACAGGTGCATAACTTACTCAACCCAAATTATTTGTAATTATTATTGATCCTTAGAACCAAACCTTAAAGTACTTACAATTTGAAATTTGCCATGTTGAGGTAGGATTACCTGTAAGTTGTCGCGCTGTCGTCTGTACATAGCTAGACAGATTTCCGTCAGCTCAGCCTGCGTCCTCCTGCGCGACCACACACACACCATGCCTAGATTTAAAGTAAGTAAATAAAAGCATGAGTGGTTCGGTTTCGTATCAAGCTTGAGTATCTTTTCGACTACAAAAGTAGCTTATGAATATCAAATAAAAACTTTTCTTCAGGTTTTAGGTAGGTAAGTAAACAAAAAGTAATGTTCAATGGCTCGTTATCTATTGAACCCTACGTATTGAACATTGGTTACGGTCTTGCTGGTTGGCATGGGTTTGGGTGCACAGGTTTCTGACCGGGTAATACTGCCTAGGTACCACTGGGGCGGAAAAAGTGGGTAGATTACCCCGTCTCTCACTTTCGCTCGACCCCTTGTGTGCTTTGGAGTTGCGAAAGAAATCCCTAACACCCCCTAGTTAGGCCTACAAATATGAAACCTGTAAAAAAACAGTGTAAGCTAAGTAAGTATCTACATCTGTAGGTATTTAGGAAGATGTAAGTATTTACGTTGTAAATTATCTGACTGAACATCATTGGAATAAAATAAGTATTCCAAGTTTCATAGCAATAGTAGTTCTATGACAGTGTCGTTTTGATAGCCTTGTGACCCCAAATAAGATGGGACCCCCTATTATTTGCGCATTTGAAATCAGAAGTACACAGATAAATATCTATAAGTAGGTACATAAATAAACTTGTTGCTAAACAGGTTCTCGCAGTTCACTTTGCTAAGAAGAACAATTTTATTACTCTATACAGTTACCTACTAAATAATATAGGCATAAAAAATATCATTATCATCAGCCTTATAATCGACCCACTGGTGGGCACTCCCACATGGACAGTACATGGGCAGCAGATTGGGCTATATAACCCACCACGCTGGCCCAATGCGGGTTGGTGGTTATTAATGACTGTCATCTTCCGACAACAAGCGGGACCAACGGCTTAATGTGTGCCTTCTGAATCTCGGAGGAGCCCGAGATGTAGCAGATAAGTAGACATATGTTTTAATTTTGGGCCTAAGTCGCTAGCTAGGGATCCCTTCATTCGACTAATTTTTTTTTAGACTAAATAGTTTGGCATAACGACATTGGCATAGGTACTTATATTTTTTTGGCTTAACTTTGACTAGGTAACTATGCCTTTTTAATATTATGGTTTTGGAATGTTATTATGCCTATTACATGATTATGCATGTAGTTAATGATCTACAATTATTATACGTAGAATAAGTACCTATATATCATTAGTATAAATTTACAGTATGCCAAGATATAAGTATTATGGTGGTGCTAATGAGTGACAGTCTGAGTGGTAGAGCCACGTTGCATTGCAAAACGAATTAGGCCGGCTTAGGGATGATTTATATTAGAGCGAGCCGTGCGTGTCCCGTCCGGGCTCGGATCATGCACGGTGTAATATGAATATGAACTGCTTCATACAAAATGTATGCAAGGTCTAAAATCAGTAGCGCCGTCCGGGCCCGGACGGGGCACGCCCCGTGCACGGCCCGCTCTTATAAATCATCCCTTACCCGGCGGCGACGTAATAGAACCCTCTCACAGAATATCGGCGTGAAACAATGGCACGCGTTGCTGTTGTTTCGGTGTCCGGTGTCCGGTGAATGAAAGTAGGTACCTATTACTACTTTTTCCTCGAGGCCGGCGGCAACTCTCTACGCTACGACTCTTCTGGGTTTGGACATCCGTCCATGGGCGGCGATGATTACTTCCTATCAGGTGACGCGCCAGCTCGTTGGCCTCCTATTTATATTTTTTAACCGACTTCAAAAAAAGGAGGAGGTTCTCAATTCGGCTGTGTTTTTTTTAAAGTTTGTTACCTCAGAACTCCGTCATTTATACACTGATTTAGAAAATTCTTTTTTTATTTAGAAGGATATACTTCCAGATTGGTCCCATTTTTATCAAAATCCAGTACTGATGATGGAATCCTCAAGGAATTGAGGGAACTCCTCAAATATTGTAGGCATATCTATGGCGATTTTGGTATTTTCAGTAATAAGTCAAGCATTTGCATTCAAAAAGTATCATTTGATGAAGTAGAACTATTGAAGAAGACCAAATGCGATTGGAACTCCTCAATGATAAGTATTTTACGGGTGGCGATAAGATATCACTATGACGAAGCAAAAGAAGGCGTACCGGAACTATTAGTTCTGATGGTGGGATCCTTATGAGGAATTAAGGGAACTAGTCAAATATTGTAGGCATACTTTTAGCGATTTTGGTATTTTCAGCCATTAGTCAAATGAGATCCACTCCGGCAATAAATCCTTCCTAACTAATATTGTAAATGCGAAAGCGTGTTTGTTTGTTTGTCCGTATCTTGCGCATCGACCTGATTTAGCACAAAGATAGCTGAAGGACAAATATCTATATATAATAAAATGTTGGGGGTTAAAGTTACTCGCGTCCATAGGTTTACTCTTGAGACCCTACACGTGACCCCTGGGTGGTGCTAAATGAGTGACACTGAGTGAGTGGTAGAGCCACGCTGCGTTGCAGCACGCATTGGGCCGGCCCGCCCGGCGTAATACCACCCTCTCACGAATATTCGGCATGAAATAATGGCACTTGGTGCTGTTGTGTTTCGTCCGGCCAGTGAAAGTTCCAGAGGCCCCCTCCCCCCCTTACAATTCCTATTCATTTCTTAACCCTAATCCTTTCTTAAAGATCGGCAACGCATCTACGACTCCTCTGGTTTTGCGGGTGTCCATAGGCGGCGTTGATTGCTCTACATCAGGTGATCCGCCTGCTCGTTTGCCTCCTTATAGTATAAAAAAAAATTGTGACATAGGCCTCTTTTTATCACTCCTTCCGAAACATTTCTATTAGGATTTAAAAATACACTATTCACACTATTAATTCTGTCACTTCATCAATGGTGACTTCGCTACGATCCACGACTGGAGCAAGTCAAAAACGTCCCTGTAGTTTGCCTAACGGTGAAAATCCTAGTAACTCGCAAGTCATCATCGGGGGGGGGGGGGGGGGACAGGACAGATAGACACTGACAGGTCACTGTCATTACAGATCATACAAAAATATTCCACAAGATAAAACTAGACAATTACCCAAAATTAGCGTACACAGCATGCCAATTATAATAATAATAAAAATAATTCTTAAGGTGAAGTTATGTCGCACTTGTTGTACATGGATGACCTCAAGTTGCTCGCACCAAACCGCCAAGACTTGGTGAAACTGCTGAAAATTACTGAGACTTTCAGCAGTGCCATCAAGATGGACTTTGGTGTGGATAAGTGTGCGGTTATGCATGTACAGCGTGGGAGAGTAGTAAATTCAACGAATTTACAACTCTCCGAAACGATAAACTTCAGATCTCTCTCCGAAGTTGAAACATATAAATATCTTGGTATGTCACAGTCTTTGGGTGTTGTGGATGGGGACATAAAACAGTCATTACGGGAGCGATTCCTTTGCCGCATCAGAAAAGTACTTAACAGTCTTTTATCGGGTGGCAATAAGACGCGTGCTTTTAATGGCTGGGTTATGCCTCTACTCACATACTCCTTTGGCATACTAAGATGGACTCAGACCGAATTGGACGCCTTGGATAGAAGAGTCCGTCAAATGCTCACGACTTCCAGAATGTTACACCCGCGCTCATCTGTTATGAGGCTGTACATCCCGCGGAGATGTGGGGGTCGCGGCTTTTTAAATGCCAAGGACCTACATAACCGTGAGGTGTGCATTCTCAGGGATTATTTCCTTAACAGTGAGTGCGGGATGCATTTGGATGTCGTGGCAGTTGATAGACACTTTACGCCGCTCTCCTTGGCAACAGAAAACTGGCGCAAACCAGTGGTGCTAAGCACTCTCGATCGCAAGGACATATGGAAGAGCAAGGTGCTACACGGGCGCTACTATCGGGCTCTGACTGGGCCTGATGTAGATTTGCCTGCCTCGGTGAACTGGCTACGTTTCGGTGACCTTTTTAGGGAAACCAAAGGTTTTGTCTGTGCTATTGAAGATGAAGTTATCAAGACGAATAACTACCGGAAATATATAATGAGGGACGGTACGGTCGACATCTGTCGGGCATGCCGCCGTCCGGGAGAATCACTCCGACATATTATTTCCGGTTGTTCTCATCTTGCTAACGGAGAGTATTTGCACAGACACAACCAAGTAGCCAGAATAATTCACCAGCAACTTGCTCTTCGATATGGCCTTGTTGAATCAGAGGTGCCGTACTATAAGTACGCACCTGCGCCAGTTCTCGAAAATGGTCATGCAACGCTCTACTGGGATCGCTCTATCATCACGGACAGGACTATTGTCGCTAATAAGCCTGATATCGTGGTGATCGACCGATCTCAGCGCCAAGCAATATTGGTTGATATCACCATACCTCATGACGAGAACCTCGTGAAAGCCAAGAAGGACAAGCTCAGTAAGTACCTTGACTTGGCTCACGAGGTTACCGCCATGTGGGATGTGGATTCAACCATTATTGTACCGATAGTCGTTTCGGCACACGGCCTTATAGCGAAGAGCCTCGATCAACACCTAGAGAGGCTCTCGCTGAAAGGTTGGGTCAAGTGTCAGATGCAAAAGGCAGTACTCCTTGGCACGGCACGTATTGTCAGGAGGTTCCTCACTCTGCAGCCCTAACCACCGATAGCTTGGGTCTATCCCCGTGGCAACCTAGGTTAAGTTTTTTATAATATTTTATATTGTAAATATGTTTTTTTTATATAAAATATTGTAAAAAATTTTACTTCAGATTATATTTTAAATAAAGAGCATAAAAATAATAATATATCTAAGTACTAATTTTATTTATTACTGTTATCCTAAATTACAAAATTTATACAATAAGTGGGGTTGAGGGCGCTTCATCACATAATATTATGTCCGAGATCACCCTGTTGAACCTCGAAAAGCTGCTGCTAAAGACGTCTATATCCTTACACGATGTAATTCGTTATAGGTTCGGCACATTCTGACAATAGGATTATAAAAGGATGTATTGTTTTTATAAGCCTGAATCAAGAACGTATCCGGACAACGCGACCTACGCCTGGTATTAATGTCAATCAAGGAGAGCAGCTCAGGCGAATCAAAGGAGGAATGCACTATTTTATGAAGGCAAAAGAGGTCGTATCTTTTTCGGCGGGCACTCAACGGTATCATACCAAATTTAGATAGCCTGTCACTGTAACTCTTAAGAGACCGACCAAAATTATATTTACGCGTAATAAATTTCAAGCATCGCTTTTGCACTCTTTCAATTGCATCAACGTGAACGTTATAGTATGGAGACCAAATTGGACAGCAATATTCAAGCACACTTCTGACTAAACTGAAGAAAAGATAAAGCACACTACTAGGTTTCTTAAAATCTTTTGATGATCTTATTATAAATCCCATGAGTTTATTAGCCCTCTTTGTGATATATAAATAATGAGGACGAAAACTTAATTGTTCATCAAATAGAATGCCTAAATCTTTTACTATGTCTTTTCTATCTAATATTTGACCCTGTAGACAGTATTTGTTGTGAAGCTTTATTTTTCTTTCTTGTAAACGAGATAACACAACACTTTTGCACGTTAAGGCTCATCTTGTTGAGTAAGCACCAGTCAGAAATTATCCTCAGGTCATTTTGAAGTGCTAAACACTGCCCTATGTCCCTGACATCAGTAAAACTTTAAGATCGTCGGCGTATAAAAGAGAGGAGGATAATCAACAGATCAAGTCGTTTTGGACGTAGATTTCCTACTTTGTGATAGGCGTTTCTCGTTTTCTTCGCTTGTCGTATTGAAACGGTGCTGTCTCATACGAGCAGCGTATTTTGTAGGTTTACCAATATCTTTCGATAAATAGATCGGAACGATTCACTAAAAAGCGAGAAATAAACAAAAATTTTAACAAAAAGGAAAACCGACTCCAAAAAATTTGACTGAAATAAATGCACTAAAACGTAAAAAATAATTGCGTTGTATAGTTTGTTCAATTTACTTGCAATATTAACCTTTATTCTACTCAATCTTATAATCTTAAAAATTATTTTTGGAGTCGGTGCCAGCTCAATACGACAATGTAGCAATACCTTATAAAAAATGAGCTTGATGCTTACGCAAAGGATCAAAGGATTGGCCAACACACGCAAAAGGCCGCGAATGCTGGAAGGGGGGGGGGGGGGGGGGGGGAGGAGAGAGGCCTTTGCCTAGCAATGGGACAATGGGCTAATGTAATAATAATATAGTATGTCGTTTAATGTTAAATTTACCTTGGCTGGCACCGCTCCAAAAATATTTTTTAAGATTATAAGATTGAGTACAATAAAGGTTAATATTGCAAGTAAATTGAACAAACTATACAACGCAATTATTTTTTACGTTTTAGTGCATTTATTTCAGTCAAATTTTTTGGAGTCGGTTTTTCTTTTTGTTAAAATATTTAATAAACCATCTCTGTTGTTTTGCATAGAGCAAACAACATCGATTAATAATTTTGGCCGTATTTTAATGGCATGTGTTTTTTTCATTTTGGTAGAGGTTCTACAGGCATTGTTTTTATTCTGCTTGTCCTAATCCATTGGTCCATTCCATTGGTATAATATCAGGTTATAGGATAGGAAGTAACATACCTAGCAACTTAGGTACCCATACAATAAGCTAGTGAGGTGGCTAGACAGCAGCTTAGGTACAATTTGCCGAGCGAGACACACTTGTTTGCTTCATTTAAACCTTGTTCGCACTAGGCGAGTAATTTAGTAAATTAGAGAGTACATGCTTCGCTACTCTGCTAAAGTACCTACAGCCTGTAATACCTACTGTCCCACTGCAGAGCAAAGGCCTCCGTCTTTGAAATCAAGTCATCGCTACAACAACTGATGAGTATTGGCATGGCATCATCACGTTGCCAAATGCGGGTTCGTGATCACAAGCGCAGGCTATGCATCGAAAAATCTTTCATGTCTGTGATTTAACCGCCCCCCACCTAGGAATTTATTGTTATTTTATTGTCCATTAAAAGGAAAATCCGTTTCCGCGGCCTAGCGGGTTCTCTAGGCAAAAACTGAAAACCATGCTTTGCTCTTTGAGCAAAGGTATCTCTCAATGGGTATCACTCAGTTTTTGCCCTTTTGCATCGCTGCGGCACACATGCTACCAATTACCAACTTGTTAAGTATTTGAATGTTTTTGACGTGACAACGTCTTAAATTAGGTTGCGGCTGGGAGTCACTTATGAAAAAGTGTAACGCACCGAACGTTACGATGAGTCACCGAACGAGAGAGAGGCCCGCCGAATGCCTTGCGTCTCTCTCCCACTCAACTATGTTTTAAATATAATTCTTTGTTTAAATAAATGTTTTAAATTGTTACTATTATTTCATCCTTCTTCCTACTATACGAATGAATATTCACATTAAAATTATTTTACCACTCAAAGTCGTTGTCACGTAAAACTTTCGCCCGTATACCGACTTTACAGGCAACCAATTTTTATTTGTACCTAAGCATGTGTGCGTGTTTTTGATGCAAATAAATATGATATCTATGTAACTCAGGATCTCCAGATATTGAGCAACCTCTTGATTAAGTACCTACACGGCCACCGAAGGAATTTTAAAAGGAAGTTTATACAGTGCCACAAGCGGCGCTGTATCTCAATCGGTTCGGGAACCGCAAATTTTAAGCTCTATTAGCACAGTATAAATATAGCTTATATATAGGTATACTGTGATAATAGTGCCGTAAAGTTTTTATTAGACAACAGAAATAGGGACTAGCTCTGCCCTCCCTACTCCTGAGTAGGTCACGTGATAGGCTACAAATTTAGAGGTTATTTTTTTTTAGACAACAGAAATATCTTTTGAATATTATTTCTTGTGAACATTATAGAAAATAAAAAATATGTTACGGTTCCCGAACTGATTGAGAATATTAATTGAGATACAATGCCGCTCGTGGCACTCTATACACTTTGTACTAGGATGCCTTAATTACGGCATATCGTAACCGATCGTTATAAGTACCTACTATGTTACATAGTATAACGATCGGTTACGATGCCGTACGATGCATATCGATCGGTTACGATGCCGTAATTAAGGCATCCTAGTACAAAGTGTATAGAGTGCCACGAGCGGCATTGTATCTCAATTAATAATCTCATTCTCAGTCGGTTCGGGAACCGTAACATATTTTTTATTTTCCATAATGTTCAGACTGTCTATATTGCCACTTGTGGCACTCTATACCTACACATTGTACTAGGATGCTGTAATTAAGCCATCGTACGTAACCGATAGTACTAGAATGCCGCTTGTGGCACTCTATCCACAGCTATTTCAAATTATCAAACTAGCGAAGCCAATGTACAGTCGAAGAAGAAGTTCCCGGCCGACACTTTCCGGCGATATTACAACCGCGCGTACGTACCTACGTAGCGTTTTTGACGTGACAACGTCTTAAATTAGGTTGCGGCTGGGAGTCACTTATGAAAAAGTGTAACGCTCGGTAACGTTACGATGAGTCACCGAACGAGAGAGAGGCCCGCCGAATGCCTTGCGTCTCTCTCCCACTCAACTATGTTTTAAATATAATTCTTTGTTTAAATAAATGTTTTAAATTGTTACTATTATTTCATCCTTCTTCCTACTATACGAATGAATATTCACATTAAAATTATTTTACCACTCAAAGTCGTTGTCACGTAAAACTTTCGCCCGTATACCGACTTTACAGGCAACCAATTTTTATTTTTTCTATTATGACTCTTCATAGTGACTGCATCCTGCCTGATGGTAAGCAGCCGATGCAGTCAAAAATAATGAGAACGCTCCCCACCGTGGAATAAGCACGATAACGAGCGCACCCATTCATGACGGCCTGCATAAATGCAGTTTCACGCCCCGCCTTAAAAGATCCGGGACTGTAGGAGCTGGAAAACACATGCGCCGGCAAAGAATTCCAAAGCCGACTGGTCTTACAGAGGAACGACTTGCCAAATTTTTTGGTACGAGTACTGATAGTCTGTACAGTATGATGTTGGTTCATAAGACCAGCACGTGTAGTCCGGAAGAGGAAAGGAGCGAGGGCGGGATAAGATCAAAAAGTTCTTCAGAACACTCTCCGTAATAATTCCGATAGAAGACACTGAGAGAAGCAATGTCTCTACGCAGCTGGAGGTCCTCAAGGGAGGCTGTAACCTATTATCATCTCCAATAATGCGTACCGCTCGCTTTTGCAGTCTATCAAGTGCATCGGGAGGTATTTAGCGGAGCCGTCCCATAGATGGGAACAATACTCCATACTCGATCGCACCTGAGTTTTGTACGCAAACAGCGCTGCTCGGGATTGAAAAACCGCCTCACCTTATTGAGAATACCCAACTTCCGGGAGGCAGTTAAAATTGTTACAAGGATTTAAATATCCGTGAAATCAAAAACGTTTGTTGTCAGGCAACTGACATCGTATATTTATTTTAGTTACTATGACTACACAAAAACATAGATAAAAGGTCTAGGACCTTTTTTAACATCCTCCCTTTTTGTGCAGTCGGTGAAATAAAAAATAATCATCACCCTCCCAAACCAATCCGGTCAGCTATGGCATCTATTGATGGCCGACTGAGAGCCTTGGTTAAGAAATCAGCACTCTGTAGGTTTGCCCCTATGTGCTTGACTTGAATTATTCCATCGGCAACCAATTCTCTCACATAGAAATGTCTTATGGCTATGTGTTTTGTCCTTCTATGCAATTCAGGATTTTGCGCCAGTTTTACTGCAGCGTCATTATGTACTTGCAAGATAGGTATTTGCTTTAGGGCAGAAATTTCATTGTACAGCCTCTGTAGCCACACTATCTCTCGTGCTGTTTCGCTTGCTGCAACAATTTCAGCTTCTGTTGTAGAGATAGCTACAGATGATTGCTTTCTACTTGCCCAAGCAATTGCTCCACCAGCATATAAGCACAGTGTGCCACTTGTGGAGCGACCATCTTTAAGGTCTCCTCCATGGTTCGAATCGCTGAAGCAGTCCAGTATTCCCGTCCTAAAATCTTTTTTGTATGTTTTACCATAACCTGATGTACCTTGTAGGTAACACATTATACGTTTAACCTTTAATACATCCTCTTTAGAAAGGTTCTCCAAGGTTCTTGATACAACACCAACGGCATACGCAATATCTGGTCGTGTTCCAACCATTGGATAACTAAGGGCACCAATAGCTTGTCTATAAGGATATGACTTCTCATCTATCATCTCTTTATCTGCTTGCCCTTTTTCAGATTCTCTGATCATTGGTGTGGTGACTGTCTTACAGCTGCTCATACCAAACCGAGCTAACACTTTCTTGGTGTAGTGTTTCTGCGTTATAGTAATTGAGCCATCATCTTTGTATTGTAGTTGCAAACCCAGATAATAGTCTGCTGGCTTTGTAGTTATCTTAAACTTTCGCTTTAGCTCAGCCATAAACTTATCTGCATCTTTTTGGTTTTTTGCAGCTACCAATCCATCATCTACGTATAAAACCAAGATGATTTTGTTTTAAACTCGTTTTCTTACAAACATGCAAGGATCTGTCTGGCTTTGTTGAAATCCTATCGATTTCAAATAATCAACAATGCATTTGTTCCAGCATCTTGGTGATTGTTTTAACCCGTATAGGCTGCGCTTCAACTTGCACACTCGATTAGTGCCGTCATTGTTACCTTCTGGTTTTTTCATGTATATCTCTTCTTTCAGACATCCATTTAAAAACGCAGTTGACACATCGCATTGCGTGAGTGTTAAACCTTTGTTTGCCGCAATGCTTATGACTGACCTTATCGTTGTCATCTTTGCAACAGGGTTAAACGTCTCATCATAGTCTACTCCGTGTTGTTGCGAAAAACCTCGAGCAACGAGTCTTGCTTTGTATTTGCCAATCGTACCATCAGCGTTAGTTTTAACTTTGTAGAGCCACTTGCACGATATAGCTTTGCGATCCTTGGGTAGATCAACTAAAGTCCAAGTTTTATTTTCTTCCAAAGACTTTAACTCATTTTTCATAGCTCTCATCCATTGCTCCTTGTTTTGACTTTTAGATACTTCGTTATAGATTGTAGGCTCATCCATTTCTGTCCCATTGTCTAAAGACAGTATAACATAGTCACCAAGTCTTGCAGGTGGTTGTAGCTGAGCTCTGTCTCGAAGAGTTCTCCTACCTTCATTCTCTATTTCGCTATCTGACATAATATCATCCATTTGTTCTACGCGCTCTGGTAACGTCTGATCATTCTCAATGTCATCATGAATTTCTGAAGATGTATGAGGTATAGTCTCAAACAATTCTGGAGGTACACATTCCTGAAAAGTATCTGTGCTTTCACTTTCTTCCTCCCTTACATCTTGAATCGTTTGACTATTGTCCTCCCTTACAACTGGATTTGCTGGTATTCGTAGACTTATTTCATTCTCAGCCTCAGTCTCAGAAGATTTTGTCGATTCTTCATTCTCTTTAGCATTAGTGTCATCGACCGCTGACTTTAAAAATACTACGTCTCTTGAACGTATCAGTAAACATCCATTTTTATTCATGTTCAGAAGACGATATCCATCATCACCATTGTAGCCGATTAGGATACATTTTTTGGATTTCTTGTCTAACTTCGTACGCTTCTGCTTGGGTACATGGACGTAACAAGGACTACCGATAATCTTCCAATGACTAATCTTTGACTTCTTGTTGTACCACAATTCATATGGTGATTTACCATCTACAGGAGTGCATCCTGTTCTGTTGAGTACATATGCTGCTGTACTTATGAGCTCTGCCCAACATGCGGTTGGCAACTCTTCGTGCGCATACATCATTGCGCGAGCGGCTTCTACAAGTGTCCTATTCTCTCTCTCACTGCAGCCATTTTGCTGTGGCGTATATGGCATTATTAATCTTTGCTTGATGCCATACTTTTGTAGTGTAGATCTAATTTTCTCATTATCGAATTCTCCGCCATTATCACTTAACATTTCTTTAATGACATGACCAGCTACCTTGCTCTCTTCTAACATTAGTTGAAGCTTTGAACAGACTTCAGACTTCTGTTTCATGAAGTATACATAGCGGTATTTGCTGTAATATCTTTAAATAGAACGTAGTAGCGGTATCTCTTGTATGAAAATAGGAATGGACCACAAACATCTGAGTTTATTATTTCGCCTGGTGTCTCCGCTCTAACTCTAGTTCCGAAAGGTTTTCTGTGCATCTTCCCGAAGCTACATCCTTCGCAGAACTCTTTACTGTTATGCGGTACGTTTATTCCGAGTTCACTTTCAATGACTTTCTTTACATGAGCTTTGCTTTGGTGAGCCAATCTCTCATGATAGATCTGTAGCGAATATTGACTTGTTAGCACAATGACTTCCAAGTGTATTGGTGGCATTACATTGTTCACATTTAGTCTGAATAAGCCTTCCGTTTTATTTCGTTCACCTGTAACCTTAACTATGCCATTCGCTTTTAGTGTGCAAAACTCTGGCTTAGACTCGAAGACGCTATTCTGTAATCTGTCCTGTGATGCCAATAGTGAGAACATATTCTTCTGTAGTGATGGTACACACCATACATCGCATAAGGTTATGATGCCTCTATGGTTTCCAACTTTGGCTTCCAGTTTTATGTCACCTTTACCAGTGGCCTCAACTTTCTCACCATTAGCTGTTGTTACTGTATGTGCTTTGCCAAATCTTTTAAACGTATGGAACAAATCTCTCCTGAACGTGACGTGACTTGTAGCTCCACTGTCTAGATACCAACAATTCTCTGTCAGGGTATAAGCATGTATCAACCATAATCAGGTCTGTGTTGTTTACTATGTTTGCATTCGAACTTGGCTTAGGTGGTCTTCCATCACTTAACCACATGGCGCATTTTCTTACTTTATGTCCTTCTTGTAAACAGTAATTACACTTTACCTTTTTACCGTTGTTCTTATAGTTTTTTTCCTTGTAAGAAGCTTTTATTGCCAGAGCTTGGGTACTCTCGCTTATGGATGCTGTAGGTATTGTCTCTACGTTGCGTTCAAACGCGCAGAGTTGTGAGGTTAGTCTCTCTATTGTCCTTTCCTTTTTAGACATCAATAGCCAACTGGATTTGAATGTGAGGTATTCTTCAGGCAAAGTATCTAAGATCTTGCATATCAGAATTACCTCTGGCAACTCTTGGTTTCCTTCAAGCTTTGTGATCTCCTTGTTCAAGTTAAACCAAATGTTCTTTAACTTTGACAGGTGTATCACCATATTATCGTCCAGCTTCTTCTTGTACTCTAAGAACTTAAGGCAATTTTCGTAGACTAAGTCATCTCTATCTCCGTCGAACAACCGTTTGAATTCATCCCACACTTCTTTAGAAGACTCAAAACGCATAATTCTTTGGACAATTTCGTCGGTCATGTTGCTTGTGAGTATAATTAAAATAGTACTATCAAGTTCTTGAAACTCCTTCATAGCACAATTATCACCGGTGGGTTTCATTACTGGAATACCATATCTACCTTCTAATATTTCTAGGGGTTTGGGAATGCCCTTCAACAACATAGATACCTTATACTTCCAAACCGACCAGTTTGTGCCGTCCAAGTTTCCGATTTTAAATCGCGTAATCTCTGGTTTGGATGCCATGACTACACTTGAAATAATTTTCGTTATTTTATTTTATTCTTCATACGCTCTGCTACCATGTTACAAGGATTTAAATATCCGTGAAATCAAAAACGTTTGTTTTCAGGCAACTGACATCGTATATTTATTTTGGTTACTATGACTACACAAAAACATAGATAAAAGGTCTAGGACCTTTTTAACAAAAATAGCACTCTCGATGTAGCTTTTCAAATGGCCGATGTCTATGCCAAGAATGCTGAGGTTCACCGAAATGGGTAACGGAGAATTCTGAAGAGTAGAGAAGGTATTAACTCCCTTCCTTACCTAATCCTCCCTGGATTAGGTAAGGAAGGGAGTTAATACCTTGGACGAGAATGCACAAACCTGGGTTTTGCTAGCATTAAACTCTACCAAGTTCTTGCCTTTTCACCATGATATCGGCTTGCTTTGCCTCATGATGTCCCAAGTACCGCTCATGCACCGTACTGTCATCCGCATAACAATTAATATTGCCCAAGGACAACTGTCATTAATATGCAAAAGAAATAGAGTAGGTGAGAGCAGAATCCTGCGGTACTCCGGCATTGACTTTGTGAACGCGGAGGTACTACCCTCACAAAGGACACGAATCCTCCGCCCTTCTAGAAAGTCTGCAACCCAGGCGTACAAACGGGGCGGCACACCGAAGGCCGGCAACTTGGAAAGAAGGGAACGATGCCACACTCTATCGAAAGCTTTGGTGATATTAAGGCTAACTGCCAGGGATTTACCATGCTTGTCTATCGCTTCACCCCACGCGTGAGAAACGTACGCTAGAAGATCACCTGTTGATCGCTTTGGTCTGAACCCATACTGGCGATCATGGAGCAGCGAAATGATCCTCTAGGTAGTGAATGCGCTGGAAATAATTATCCGCTCAAACACCATGCACAGTACAGAAGTTACAGCGATGGGTCGATAGTTGGCTGGATCCGAGCGATCCCCTTTTTTGGGGATGGGTTGTATGTTCACCTCCTTCCAAGACACCGGCACAATACCAGTAGGTATCGTAAGACTCCCTAAAATCGTGTAAATAGAGGAGACAACTCAGCCGCGCATCTGAGCAGCATAATCGCCGGAACACCATCCGGCCCGCCAAGGGCGGATCCAGGATTTTTTTCTGGGGGGGGGGGGCACAAGGGGCGGATGGGCAAAAAAGTCAACAATAACTGTTAGTTTATGAAAGTGTGAAACCAATAGAAAAAATCACAGATTTCGCAGTCCCCGCAAGAATTGGAGCATTGAAAATGCAAAAATCCAAAATTTTACGAAAAAAAAATAATTGAATAACACGTTACAATACAAGTTGAATATTAAGAAATTTTTATTGAGATATACTTCCGTAAAATGGCTCATTCGCAAAATGTCTATTTCGCAAAATGACTACCGTTCGCAAAACGTCTCTTTCTCCTAATGTCTCTTTCGCAGAATATATCGCTTCCGCTAAATGTCTCTTTCGTAAAATGTCGCGAATATACCTACTTAGAATAAAATTTCGATTTTTAAAGAAAATCATTTAGGTATTGAAGTTATAAGTAATATATACAAACCATAAATGTCTTCATCACTGAAACGAAATTATTAAATTATTCTATAATAACTAATTATGGTTATTTACATTATAACTGTAATAAATGATTTTCCATTAAAAATCGAAATTTTATTCTAGGTAAGTATAGGTACTTACTTAATTGCGAATTTTGCGAAAGTGACATTCTGCGAAAGAGACATTCTGCGGAAGCGATATAACACTCTGCGGAAGCGATATTCTGCGAAAGAGACATTAGGAGAAAGAGACGTTTTGCGAACGGTAGTCATTTTGCGAATGAGCCCGTAAAAATACTTACAAGTCGAACTACAACATACGAATGTACCTATAACACTGCACAACACAGAGAACAACATTTTCTTTTCTTTTACAACTTAGGTGAAATTTATTCATTAAATTCAATTAGATTTTCGAAATTCCAAATCGAATACTTACACTTCTCGCTTGCATGCATCCGCATCTTTTAACACCATTACCATGACGGACGATCGGTCAATAATCATTAATCATAGAAGCTACATAACATCTATATACGGAAATACCAGTTTTTCTACAATTTCAAATCTAAAAGGAGCACCTACAGGTCACAAACACTGCACATCACAGAGAATAACATTTCCTTTTCTTTTACAACCTAAGTGAAATTGATTCATTATTTTCACTTAGATTTTCGATATTCCAACTCGAATGCACTTTTCGCCTGCATCCGCATCTTTTAACATCCATTACCAAGTTGATCGGTCAATAATCATAGATGCTACACTCTTTTATATACGGAAATACCCGTTTTTCTACTATTCCAAATCTAAAGGGACCACCTACAGGTCACAAACACTGCACAACACAGAGAATAACATTTTCTTCATTCAACGATGAATTTCACTTAGATTTTCGAAATTCCGACTCGAATGCACTTCTCACCTGCATCCGCATCTTTTAACACCATTGGTCAATAATCATTAATTATAGAAGCTAGGTACATCACTTTTACATTACAGAAAAACGGGTATTTACCTGGGGCCCAAGTCTGCTAATTTACGAATGGCATAATTGAATCGCAATTGGATCGCATTGTAATAATAATAATAATAATAATAATAATAGACACTTTATTTGCACAAACAGAAAAAACAACAATTACAAAAACAGTAAACAGTAGTACAGTACAATTAGGCGGCCTTATTGCTTAAAAGCAATCTCTTCCAGGCAACCTTGGGTGAAGAGAGAGATAATATTATAAAATAGTAGGGGGAGTGGGTGCATCTAAAGAAAGAAAGGATTGAAAAATATATAGTTATATATATACTAAATACGGAATACGGAAAAATAGAAGATAAGGAAAGAAAATATATACAGTTAGTTAGAAGCAGAAGAAAGAAAATAACTTCTAACTTGATCTCCGAAAGACCTAGGAGTTTGAGCTTTTCTGATACTTTCAGGAAGTGAATTCCACAAGCGGACAGCATGGACAGTGAATGAATAGGAGAAGAAGTCGGTAGAGCGTTGAGGAATATTTAAGGAAAGGTTGGAAGAGGAACGCAAAGTACAATGCAAAGCTGAGGAACGGAAGGAAAAGCAATCTTTAAGGTAAAGTGGGGCTGTTGGAAGAAAAAGTGTGGAATAAAGGAGCGTAAGAGCGTGTAGGTCCCTGCGCCGTCGAATTGGGAGCCAGTTAAGTTTGGAACGATAGTGAGACACGTGGTCAAATTTACGAAGGTTGAAGATGAATCTTATACAAACATTCTGCAGACGCTCCATTTTGTTTAGCAATTCCTCTGACAAATCAGTGTAGCAGACATCACCGTAGTCGATAATAGACAGCATAAGAGATTGCGCTAGAGTAATTTTGGTGCTGGTTGGCAGAAAGTTACGCAGGCGGTTTAGCGAGCTATATGCCCCGAAAATCTTCTTTCTAACAGCATCCACCTGAGGTCTCCACGAAAGGTTCTGGTCAAAAATAACACCGAGGTTTCTGACGGATTTGGAGTATGGGATTATTGTATCAACAAAAGTTACTGCAGGAAGTTGTTCAAAATCGATCCTCGAAACAAAATAAGGACTTCCAATAATAATAGTTTGCGTCTTGGATGGATTTACGGTCAAACCATAAGATTTACTCCAGTTGTCAATTTGCGCTAGATCTGAATTTGTGACGGCCACAGCGCATAAATGAGTAAGGGAATACCAAATGTGTCAAACAATTACAATGCGATCCAATTGCGATTCAATTAAGTCATTCGTAAATTAGCAGACTTGGGCCCCTGTTTTTCTACAATTTCAAATCTAAAGGGACCACCTTACAGGTCACAATTATTTCGTCATGTATGTTTCGCCCTAGGACTCCTTTTTATTTTTTCCTTAATTCTGATTTTTTTTTTCGAATTATTTACAATTTACTAAACAAACACCCCCAAAAAAACCGAACCGTTTTTTTACATTTTTCAAAATTACAAAAAAAGTTACTAGGCTTTTTTCAAAATTTCATGTCAAAGCTCACATGTGACTCAATAAATTCCTCAACATTAGGTACTATTCCCATCTCGATTTTCCTAAAATCCTCGGAGTTATGGCCGAAACTACGTCTCCGGCGATTTGCATCTGATAACCATTTTCAATGGTAAAATAAAATGTTTATTAAAGACAGTTTTCTTTTATGTTTCCTGCTAAAGATGCCCAGCACTTAATTAGCGTCAATTTTTGCTCTTCTGTTGTTTTATTCATGTATTTTAACAACTATGATAATTTGCTTCTAAGTATGTAGGTACTGTGATGGAATCTCCATAGTACACAAAACCACCGTCTGTTTCACCGTCCCTAAATCCGCCTATGCGGCCCGCGGCTAGCCTTCCGCACGTCGAGCGACCGCAGCACGTACATCACATTGCCTGATACGAATATCAGGCATGGTGGCCCCACAATCGTCGACGCGCGTATTAGCCGCGAAAAGTTCAGCCAACAAGTTCGCCTTCTCAAGCGGCTGGTAAGCTAACGAGCCATCTGGATGTTTCAACGGTGGCAGCGAGGGAGAGCAAAGTTGGCCTGCACGGTGTGTCCATGTCTACAGCTTCCTCATTCGACATAGAGAAATTCTAAGCATGCCATATTTTTGTGCATATTATGTGCAATCAAACGTGTCAGTCCTAATTTTTGTGCCACCACAACTTCGTTACTATGAGTTGTTTTATGTGTGTAAGCTGGAGACACGTGTCACCAGCTCGCACACGCACGTTAAGACAAACCAGTGAGGATAGGGTTTTAGACTATAGCCAGAAATTTTGTGCATAATTTGTGCACTAGGAACAAAAAAAACTAACCACCATACTCAAATACTGTTGAAACTACGATCATAAAACTGTGTGCGAGCTGGAGACACGGGTCTCTGGCTTGCACAGCTGTATCTTCGTAATTGTTTAAGCTACGGTTATGAACGTCCTTTCCAAGAAAGCAGCTCTGACCCCATGAGACGGATGCATAGTAATCACGCAATCCGTCCACGTACGCGTAAATGGTGTAGGTTTTTTCTTTTCTTTCTCGGTGACTCTGAACTACGGGGCTGTAGTTCACACCAAGAAAGCGACGCGACGCGACCATCGCGCACTTTTTGAGGTTGCAAAGCAATATAGAACTTGACTTATACACGATTAGGTCGCGTCACTTTTTCGGTGTGGACTACAGCCCGGCCACGACCGCGAGCGTCTCTCTATTACCGTTGAATAAGACTGCCTAAGTACCTACCTATAACGCGCCACGAATTAGAAATCCGCACGCTGCGCCGCAAGACGCCCGCGGCCATGGCCGTTACAGTTCGGCAACGACCTTGCCACTGAGCGGGGCGGAAAGTGGATACTTTGTTCATTGCGTCCTTTCTATGACCATTGACCAAGACTTCCGTAGTATAACGCGCAATGATCAAAGAATCCGCTCTTCGCTACGCTCACAGCGCAGGCAAGGTCGTGACCAGGCAATTAGGGAGTAAGTAACAGGAATTCAGAAATAACAGTCCGATATATTAGCAGTAGTTTATTGTTCACTTGGCGTGAGTGGTGGTGTGGTGCGCCTGCGCGGCGGCCTTCCTCATCTGTGTGAGCACGTTGCTGAGCTCTTCACGCTTCCTCTTAGCACGAATGTGCGTGCCCAAACGCCGCTTCAAGAATTTGAGGGCGCGCTTGTCCTTAGACACCTGTGGATTAATTGATTATTAATATATCTGGATAATCAGTCCATACGTCGAGATAATCGGTCCATTCATTGAGTTACGATGCCACATATGGACACACAAAAACACCTCTTATAGCGTCGGGGGTTAAAAATAGGCAGTCTATATATGTTCATGGGGCTACTCTCCTTAGACACTAGTCTTATGAGTACTGAATAAAGAATGCGCGCTTCTGCGGATTCTAACTCTGGGTCACGACTTAATGTAGTTACTAAACTATCATCAAATCCTGATTGCTAGATAAAGATTGTTATTAAACAAATTATTCACAATTTTGTGTGCAAAGTTTAGTATCACTCGGACTTTTACTTTTTCTTGAGATGTTCACGATAAAAAACACAAAAACTGGTACGACATATTTGCATTGTTACCAACAAAACATTTGTCAACAAATTTTAGCCGAAGTATAGTGCACCAGTTTGGATTTGCTAGCCCTGGAGAATGCTGGCATTTCTTGCATAACCTGACAGCAAGTTGAGCGTGCCAGTACAAAATATAAAGTCAGTCAAACAAGAAGTGGGTTGTATTTATCTTTCTACCTACAGGGTATAAAAAGACCTATAACAAGAGCTGCATTCAGTCCATGATTATGAACTTTTTCTGTATTGGACCATTACCTGGGAACCGTATGGTTATGAAAATATCAAGTGTCAAAGTTACAATATTTCTTTTTTTCAATATTGATAGTTTACTTAACTTTTTTCAACAGACACCATCACCCAACTATTACACGATCGATGACTGATCTTTTACACGTGTAAAACAATCTGTGAGCGCATAACATTGTGCTGCAGAAAACAGCTGTTCAACAATTTTCAAAAATAAAAGTGGCAATTTATTCTGCTCTGTTACTTTTTTATAATGTACATCAATATATTTTGGCTTTGTTACAGGTCTTTTCAAACCCTGTATAATGGTGCTTTCACACACATTGAACAAAATTATACCTAAATGTCATTGAAGTATAAAATTACATTTAAAATGCATATAAAGGTATGATACAGTACCTACAGGACAACTCTTAATTATATTTCTGTTGACAAGCAGCAATATTGTAGCATGTTGTAGTCAGGTATGAGATCAAGAATATTTAATGTGAGAAACAAATATGCCTACAATGCTTAAAAAATTGTGCACTTATTGCCACAAAAACTATGGTAAAAAGTTATTGAAATTGCAAGAAAAGCTTTTTAACTGAAATAATATTTATTTAAATTTCAGTATCACCCAAGCATGTAAAGTCAGTTTGTTTATGAATACATATTTTGTTCTTTGCTTCATGCTTTTGTCTCGGTATGAAAATAAATAAACAGTTAGGTATTAATTACTTGCTTAATTTGAATATCAAGGCTGAAGGCCATCTATCAGCAGTAACTATGATGTATAAATTACCAATTGTCTAGCTTCTAGGAAAGAGGCATTAAAACTAATGGTGGTCTAATTAAAATTCATGCTTTTTGTAAGCAATTCCATAGGGTAGGTACCTACTGACAAATTAACGTTTGTGAGATAATTAAGTACACTGTTGTGCCAATTCTGAATTAAAAATAACAATAAGTAACCATATACATACCTTCAACAACTCCATTGCTCTCTTCTCATACTGTGCATGGCCAACGACCTCACGGACCAGATCCCGAACGAATTTGGAGTGTTTGGTTTGTAACTGAAATAGAATACAAGTAATTGTTGATAATAGGTACTAGAGTAGAGTAAGTTCATTCATGAGAAAAATAATAGTTAACAAATAACTATAAAAACGAATTGGATATAGCATTTATTTATTTCATCAAAGCTTGTTACAATGAAAGTATACAAACATAACCTAGATTTATTATGAAACGAAGTTTACTTACCCCCTTCAATCTTGCAGGTCTGATTCTGATGGCTTTGTCAGTAATGCCTTTCCTGCCAGCAGATATTTTAGTCGTTTTGTGGCCTTTTCGCAGACCAACTGCGATCTCAAACCGGGGAGCCATGCTGAAATTATAAACACAATATCAGTGAGTCACGAAATATATTCTTTGTACTTTTGGTATAATAAAAGAGACACTAATAACAACGTAAAACAGAATCAATCCACATAGATTGTGTAGATTTAGAGAAATTAGATTTTCGGAATAGTTTACGTACTTTTCGGATTGACAGATCCGATCAAGAGATTTTTTTTTTCACGGAACAGGCTAAGGTCTGAGACCATACTGCCTTGTCATTAGTTTTGTTTAGTGATGGCTCGAGGGCAAAAACAGTATAGGGCAGAAACGGGCATAAACGGGCATATTGGGCATAAACTAGTTTACGCCCAAATAAATGCCCGATCACTGGGCAAAAACAAAACAACAACTTTATTCTGTAAAAAAAGCTCCTAAGTTTCGATTTTAATTATATTATAATAAGGATATCTTTAAAATTAAACTAAATATTGATATTTTGTAACAATATGTCAATTTCAATAAAATAACGTAGTCATAAAATAATCTCAGTCATATTAAATCACAGTTGTGCATTTTAATAATTTAAATATATAATGATAACTAAATCTAATTATCGTTAATATTTCTGAAAATTTCAAGTATTTCAACGTAACCTAAGTTCAAGATTTTTTTTATGATAGATGGGTTTGCTCTTGGCTACATTCTTATCCGTAGGATTAAGAAGAGGCTGACGATGAAGCGAGCTTGCCCCGAACCAGCCTATTTATTCTGGTTTTAAAGATGTTGGGGCTATATGCACTCGGAAACACAGACGCCGGCAGGGAATTCCATACCTTGGCTGTACGCATTATAAATGAAGACGAATAACACTTGGTGCATATGAGTGGAATATCAACCAAGTAAGAGTGGTAACCCGCCGTACGTCTAGACTCCCGATAGTAGAAAGGACACGGCGGAATGAGCTCGTGTAGCTCAACAGCACACTCTCAAAAGTACAACCTGTAAAATACCGACAGGCAAGCAACTGAGCGACACGCGTGAGCGAGACTGTTAAGCTTGGTTTTCACAAACTTATCGTCGTCACCTATAAGTTTCCTGACTCTGCGTTCCACCGAATCGAGCGCGGCAAGTTGATATTTAGCTGAGCCGTCCCAAATGTGGCAGCAATACTCCATGCACGACCGGACTTGTGCTATATATAGAGTTAGAAGCTGTCCTGGCGTGAAATATCGCTTAAACTTATTTAGAACATTCAGCTTTTTGACCGCAATTTGAGCCTTGATTTCGATGGTGTCGTCGAAGTTAAGATTGGAGGTCAACTTGATGCTAAGGAGATCGAGGTTATCGGTAAGTAGTACATCTACACCCCAGAAAGTAGGATCCAGGTTAAAAAGTCTCCTTTTAGCCGAGAACAAACACGCCTGCGTTTTGGTGGCGTTAAAACGGACCAAATGGTTATCACCCTCAAGTCAAGTCAAGTCAAAATATATTTATTCAATAAACTCAATTAATAAGTACTTTGAATCGTCCAAATCTTTTTTAACCTACCACCCATTCAGGACATAATTTTTTAACTGTGGCAAAGAATGGGCGCAAGAAACCACAGCGCACAAAAGCAACGACATTTACAAACAAAAAAAAAGAGTATGTCGTTACTAGGTCAATACAAAATATGAATTTAAAAAATAAAAAAAATGATGCAATACAAAATTACAATACAATGTAGTATCAATTAAATAAAGACAATAAGAAATAGCTGTTGGAGTGCTTGGAGCATTTCAGATCCAAGCTGTTTTGTCTTCTGTGTAATCTGACACTTTATAATAAGCTTTTTTATTAAGCTTTTCTTTGATTTTGATTTTAAATTTATTAAGATCTAATTTCCGAATATTATTTGGTACTTTGTTGTAAAATCTTACACACAGACCCTTAAAAGAATTATTTATTTTATAGAGCCTAGTATAAGGTACTACTAATTTGTTTTTACTTCTAGTGTTTACATTGTGAATATCACTGTTTTTTGAAAAAATTCCAGTATTTTTATGAACATAAATCAAATTTTCATAAATGTATTGTGATGCAACTGTCATCATATTTATATTCTTAAATCTCTCTCTGAGAGAGTCGCCCGCCTTTAGGTTATAGATTGCTCAAATAGCCCTCTTCTGGAGCACAAAGATAGTTTGAATGTCGGCAGCATTTCCCCACAGTAAAATGCCGTACGACAATACACTATGAAAGTAACTGAAATAAACTAATCTGGATGTATCAACGTCAGTTAACTGACGGATCTTCATTACTGCATAAGCCGCAGAGCTAAGTCTATTCGACAATTTAGCTATATGTGGGCCCCACTGAAGCTTGGCATCTAACGTGATGCCTAGAAACACAGTGGTGTCCACAGGATTCACATTATTATCTTTAATTTGTACACTAGTTGTTACTTGCTCAACATTAGGCACTAAAAATCTTACACATTTGGTTTTTCCCTCATTTAATAGCAAGTTATTTACACTAAACCAGTGAACAATCTTTGAGATCGCATTATTCACATCGTCATAATTTGGGTGTCGTCGTTTTACTTTGAATAAAAGTGAAGTATCATCAGCAAACAATACTATCTCATGACTGTCTTTTACAAAATAAGGTAAGTCATTAATATAAACCAAAAACAAGAATGGACATAGTATTGAACCCTGCGGAACTCCCATTGTAACCACTGATCCCGGAGATCTTTTACCATTAATGTCGACCTTCTGAATCCTGTTACTCAAGTATGAGATTAGAAGGCTCAAAGAAGCATCCCTAATTCCATAGTGGTTAAGCTTCCTGACCAAAGTTTCATGTAAAACACAATCGAAAGCCTTGGATAAATCACAAAATACCCCTAGGGCATCCTGTGATTCCTCCCAGGTATCAAATATTTGGATTAAAAGCTCAACACCGGCGTCAGTTGTTGAGCGACCCCTAGTAAAACCATACTGTTTACAATGTAAAAGTTTATTTCTATGAAAATAAATTTGAAATTGGGCTAGCATCAACTTTTCAAAAATTTTACTAAATGTGGGTAGCACAGAAATAGGTCTAAAATTAGTGGGGTCAGAAGTGCTACCTGACTTAAACAATGGAATTAATTTACTATGTTTCATTAGGTCAGGAAAAACACCACAGTCAATGCATTCGTTAAATATGCAAGTTAAAACTGGAGCTATTGTCATAATTACTGATTTAGCGACATCCACGGAATTACCCCACAGATCAGCAGTTTTCTTTTAATTGAGAGTGTTAAATGTTTTTAATATATCTATAACACAAATTTTTTGAAAACTGAAATTACTTTCACAATCTTTAACATTCTCCTTCAAAACAGATTCAGCTACAGTGGGGGAGGAAATCAAGGCTTTTGTAGTTGAAACTGGAATGTCAGTAAAAAACCTCTCAAATGCTGCAGCAACATCAGCATCAGAAGTCAAGGTTTTATTATCACAATTTAAATTGTACTCATTATTACGACTTCTGACCTTTCCTGTTTCACTATTTATAATATTCCATGTCATTTTTATTTTGTCATTACTATTCTTAATCTTAGAACTCAGATAGTTTGCCTTGGCTAATCGGCATACTCTTTTAAATAACTTTGAATAACTTTTTAACATATAATTTGAAGTCGTCGCTGGTGTTATAGTTGCGCTTCACCATAAAGTTCATAAAGGCGTTTCCTACTTTTGTGAATACCAATTGTAGCCTATTCATTAAAAGATGCAGTACCACTAACCGAGATCTTTTTTGGAACAAAAGATTTATTAAATTCTGAACAATATATGTTAAAAAAATCATTATAAAAGACATCAGGGTTGTCATTGTATTCTAAATAATTTAATTTTGTATCTAGATTGCTTTTAGAGCGTTCCAGCCGACCTGCAGTTTTTGGCACAACAGTGATATTCTTTTTCATCACTTGCTTACGCTGGTGTGGAAAGCTGACCATTTGGCCACAATGATCAGAGTCCATGGTTATTAATAATTTGCTTAGCCAATGGTTTTACATTTGTATATATGTTATCAATACAGGTGGCCGAAGTGGCAGTTATTCTTGTCGGCTCCAAAAATAAATTATTCAAATTGTATGATAGAAATAAGTTTTAAATTTTAGTTGACAATGTGGAGTTTTCTAGCAAATTAATATTAAAATCCCCGCAAAGAATTATTGTTTTACCTACATTATGGACTTTATGTAATGCCTCATCCATAACTTTTTCGAAAAAATCATATGATTCTGAAGGAGGTCTGTACACACTTAATACAACAAACTGCTCCAACTCCACACAAGCTATTTCTATTGTTCGCTCAACCGAAAGGCTCACTATGTCTTTGCGTTCCTTTAATTTAAACTTTTTACTAACAATAATTAAGGAGCTACCATGTATTGCATTTCCTCGACTGAACGAACTTCCTACCAAATGATTCTTAAAATTGAACATAAACTGATGGTCTCTAAGCCAGTGCTCGGTAATGCAAAGAATATCAATATTATTACAGTTCATGAACAATTCAATCTCTAAATCTTTGCCCATCATTCCTTGGATGTTCTGGTAAACAATGTTCAAAGATTCTACATTTTTTAAATTTAATGATTGACAGGGGCTTTTTATAAAGCTATTTTTACATTGATTTAATTTCATTTTATTTGCAAACATTTTGCAAGAGAGTTCCTCTTTTGTCTTATAATTTAATTCCAATAAATCCCTCCCTCATTGGGAGACAAGACTTGAAGTCTTGTTTGTCCGCTCAACCATGACCTCTCATAAGGAACGAACTTTCTCTCCGCCGACCCTTGCGCTAGATACCTCTCTGTGACCGTGCTGTCATCTGCATATCCAACGATTCCTGGCTTGAGCAGATCGTTAACACGCAACAAGAAAAGGGTAGCAGAGAGAGTGGAACCCTGAGGAACCCCGGCATCGATAGCCATGAGGTCAGAGGAACAGCCATCAATCTCAAATCATCTATTCCGATTAACCGTTCACTCAAGAAGTCCAAAATCCAGACACAAAAGCAGAGCAGAGATGCCGTGCGCTGGAAGCTTGCTCAGCAAGCTAGCGTGCCAGACCCGGTCAAAGGCTTTCGAGATGTCAAGCGACACGGCAAGCGCTTCGCCATGCTTCGCGATTGCCTCGCCCTAGGAAGGTGTAACGTACACCAGAAGGTCCCCCGTGGAACGGCCCCCCGCCGAAAGCCATATTGGCAGTCGCTGAAGAGGTCGTGCCGTAGAGGAATTCAGGCGCACAGACCCTAAGTAGTCTAGCTGGAATCCCGATCGGGCCGCTGGCCTTATTCACGTCCAGATTATACAAAGCTTTTCTTACCTCTTTAGTGTGAATGACACTTGGCATGGAAGCACCACAGTGAGGTAAAGTTGGTGGCTTTGCAAGGTTTGCATCTAGTCGCAAATTGCCCGCGAACAGAGATGAAAAAAGATTTGCTTTCTCCGTTGCAGTGTGGGCCAACGTCCCATCGGGCCGCAGCATGTGGGGCAAAGTGGGCCGGCAAAAATTTTACTCGACCGACTTGGACAGTGACCAAAACTGCTTACTACCAGCAAGGTAAGATGCTAGTTTAGCTCCTATGCGGCTTATGTGGTCGAATCGCGCCTTGCGGATCATTATTTTGCACCGCTTAGCTGCAGAGTTAAAGGCCTTCTTCTTTGCACGAACCCTCCGAGCCCGTTCTTTAAAGTCACGAGCGCGAACTCAGGCTTGGTAGGCGGATTCTTTACGTGCTTCTGCACTTGTACAGTCCACATTAAACCAAGGTCGGGCATTGAAACCGTAAAGGACGTCTGAGAACGGATAATAAAGTATTCCATTCCCTGACGAATCACTTCTACGATCGCGTCTGCAGAACTCTAGGGCAGTGGCGTGCCTAGAGCTTCAGATTGGGGCAAGCCACTAAACCTGAAGTTCCTAATCTTGCTACCTAGGTACAATGTTGGTGCCCATTTGTGACACTAGCCACATTTTTTACTCAAATCGTCATAGGCTGTGGCATTCCAAACGTTCTTGTCGTTTGTAAAAAAACAGCTTATTACCTTCTATTACATCTTGAATGTGATTTTTGTGAGAAATTTTTGAAAAAAAAAATTACTGCGGCCAATTTTGGCGTTCTTTATCTCAGAAACAAAAATACATTAACAGTATTAAACATTAACATGGAATAGTGTAGAATAGCTATTAGCATAGTAGGTAGCGGCCTCGCTTTGTGTAATTTTGCTTAACTTTTTATTTAAACCCAAAATTACAGAGAAACATTTTCATAAATTGCGCGAGGACACTTTTTGAGCTCCTGGGTTGAACTACTGTTCTAAATAAATGAAATAAAAAAATGAGATTGTTTCTTGTCGTATATTGCGTAGCGGCCACGGAATTTTTAAATATTATTGATTTAATATAGAAAAAAAATGTTATTCAAAACCAAAAAACTTCGAAAATCGCGTTAAGTTAACTGTGAATTTCTCTTATCTACGATAATATTATTGAGTAAAATTTATACCAGAATAATTGTTACTTCATGAGGAATAAAAATGTTATAATGAATTTATTATCCTATTTCGATGAAAACTATAGTACCTAAGTACAAAATGCGATGCGCCGGCCGCCCGAACTCAGCTTATTCTCGCAGAGTGGAGATTCGTAATATAAGCATGCATTTATTATCCTATTTCGATAAAAGCGATAAATACAACTGGAAAATTACTACAAAATGCGAAAATGGGCATTTTGCGCGGGAATCACAGTCGATATGTAGGCCTCTACCAAAGCCTCTACACTTAATTTATTAATTATTTCTTATTTATTTTGAATGGAAGCAACCAACAATCCAAAGATTTTTTTACATAGACCTATTATAATTAATGCCCTAGATGACTTTTAATAGTTTGCGAAATACATAAATCATGTGTGATGTTCAAAGAATTTATTTACCTCTGCCTTTCGTATGCAATCATTAACACGTTTATGTACACATTTGTTTGCAACACATCACATGCCCAACACATCTAAGTTCGTCACAGAGACCAATAAAGCAACGAAATGAACTCAGAACACATTTTTTTTAATCACAAATTACGAAAACACTTGTTACTTAAAAACAATCGCTCAAACAAAGTGAAGTGTGACAATAACAAAGAATAAAAAATGGCTGGCTGCAGCCTGTGGTTGATGCACAGCACAATCGCGTATTAACGTCTCTGATTGGTTCGCCCTAGCTCGAGCTGTCGTCGGTCGCCTCTGATTGGCTCGCCCGCGTTGAAGTTGCACGTGATTCGGTAAAAATAAAGCCTGATTTGGAGAAGGCCTTACTTGCGAACTTCATAACGCAAGCTGGCTTTGACGAAGAGTATGAATTATGTTGCAGTATTATGTTTATAGAGTAGCAATTTTGTTAAAGTTAGAAGAGAGCGGATATATTTTAAATCCGAAGCCCGGTTGCAAGCCAACTTGTGCGAGAGAGATGTAAAGCATCGCACGATTGATAAGCAGTTTTATGCGATTTGTTTGGTGATTCTTAATATGAGAAACTTATAAAATTGATAATTTGAATGCTGATGAAAGAAAATTAACAATGGTAAAAAATATTAAGTGATTTTAATAATTGCGTTTTACCAGTAGTGATATTAAGTTTTTGTTAGGGCAAGCCGGGCTTTTCGGCTTGTATGAAGGTACCGCCACTGCTCTAAGGCTGACATCAGCAGGCGAGCAGATACATACGGATTTTACCATACAATGATCGGACGTTCACTGAGTGTATATTAGCTGGACGGCTCCGCCGGTCAGCCTCAGCCGCGACGGCGTGCGTTAAACCCACCTGCTTCTCAGCTCGTGGGCCGCTTTGTCCCTCCGCGCCTACGCGGGATTAAATTACACTCTAGCGTAGGGGAGACAAGTCTACGTGGAGTCGGTTTTGCCGCGATTCGTTTCTGTCACTGACGATTTTAACACAACCATAACAAAAACACAACGTATTAACTTTTTAAGACAATATTTAAAACCAATTTAGGGTTAAAATGGTATTCTTATTTTAAAGCAAAATTTTATCAAATGAAGTTATAGAATATGATTATTCTACCAATATAGCTTTATAGCTTAAATTGTTAGAGCATATGAGTATTATATCAAATGAATGATATACGTAATGTTGTTATTTTAGAACAAGTAAAAATTATATCCAATGAACGTTATGTTCTTTGAAATTAGTTCATTTGTCATTACATGAAATGATACGCACCCATCCTAAATCCCTTAATTTTCCGCGTCTATTAAGTCCTAATAGATCTTCGTATAAAACATAGATTTTTTTGATTTTTATATTTTTCAAAGAAATAATCGACTTTTCCTAAATTTGTTTATACTATCCTAAAGCCCTTAAAATTTTCCGCGTCTATTAAGTCCTAATAGATCTTCGTATCTCAAAGCTGCGAAGTTCCACAGGGCTATGACGCCCGAGTAATACCGCACGGCGACGCTCCACGCGCCGCTGAGGGGGAGCATACCGCCCACCCTATCACTCCCACAAAAAAAAGTATAAGACATAAAATGTTCCTCGTCTCAATATCTCTAGGCGTCTCTCTCAGTTTCGACCTCGTTCACGAGATATCGAAGATATTCCGAGGAAAGGTGCTAAAAAATCAAGATTATTTTTTGTTTTTTTTTCATTTTTCGAAAAAAGTATTCGACTTTTGCAAAAACTTTTTTCACCATCTGAAAGCTATTAAAATTCTGCGTCTTTTGAGCTTTTATACGTCTTCATGGCCCTAAACCTGTACCACGGGGCAAACACACTTTCAGCGAAAATGGGCCCACACCGGAGCGATCGAAAAAACATTTTCAATGTTAAAATTTCTTTTGATAATGTATTTTAGGAATTATTGGGTTTTGAAATCTGTCAGGGCGTCTTTGACACAAGGGGCGAAATTGATATTGGCATTTTGTGATAGCAAATAGTGGCATTTCAAGTAATACTATGCATTTCTGATTAAAAATAAGCTGTGGATAGAGTGCCGCAAGCGGCATTATAGTACGATCGGTTACGATGCCGTCATTACGGCATCCTAGTACAAAGTGTAGGCAGTGAATAGAGTGCCACAAGCGGCAACATAGTACGATCGGTTACGATGCCGTAATTTGACGGCATCCTAGTACGAAGCGTATAGAGTGCCACAAGCGGCATTCTATCTCAATCGGTTCGAGAACAGTAACATATTTTTTGTTTGTCGTAATGTTCAGACGACATAATATTCAAAAGATATTTTTGTATGGAGTTAGATTTCTGTAGTCTAATAAAAAAACTTAACCTCGAAATTCAAGACAATCGCTACGCTGCGCTTCGTGATTGTCTTAAATTTCTAACCTATCACGTGACCTACAGGAGTAGGGCATCTAGTATTTCTGTTATCTAACAAATACTTTACGGCAGCTTAGGCGGCGCCACTATTATACCGCAAAACTTACGGTTACCTAACCGATGGAGATACAGTGCCGCTTGTGGCACTCTATACACTTCCTTAAAAATATCGTGTATTAATAATTTTTACTTGAGGTACGAACATAATAGGAACATGTGAATTAGTAAATTTATGTCTTAATAACTAAACAAAAAGTCTTAACAATTTCTTCTCTCTTCTAGTCTAAATGTATGGGATGTTATATGTCAAAGAAGCAGCAAAAATAGAGAGATCAACCCATCACTAGGAACCTAAAAAAAAGTAGGGGTTACTTTGTAATTCAATACAATTTCAAGTATATCTCTAGAACAATACCCATTGGGGCGATATTGATAACTGTCAATGTCGGCCCGTAGCTCTAGTCAAAGTAGCCCCTTGTAACAGGTTTCGCTGTGCAATACAAAATGGCCGACTTAGGTAAAAAACAAAAACCTTGTCGAATATGCAAAGCATGTTACGGCCACACTTATGAAGTTTTTTACACCACTTTTTTCACGAAAATTTAACTACAAGCCAAGGTACTATGGAAATTTTGTACAGGCCTACAATTTTCATGTTTGGCAATGAGACTTACACATTTGGTAGATTATATTATTGAGAATTACTACATAAATTAACAGAATTTTAAATGTTGGGGTCAATGATATTATATACAACAGATATGTTATAAACGCGCGCGATGTGAAGACTCAAATACGTCCTAATTGGGACGTTTTGTGTTTAGTCTGCGTCGAGCACAATCACGAGCGTGTCGCACCGTAGTTCCCGTGTCCTTACCAAAATAAATCAAAAATGCCATCATGTGTGTTTCGGAAGTGCACCAATTATGACTCTAAAGTAGACCAAATACAAGGGTTCTCTTACCACATATCAATATGCAAATATACTTGATTATTTAGTGTATTTCAATTATTTTTCCGTACAATCTAATAACTGACGCAAAGACGCCATGTTCAGGTGAAGAAAGAGAGAGCAATCTATTTTTGACGCTAGAGCGACAAGGATGCGTGAGCTGCTGACATAGATTAGTTAGTGCAGAATCGAATATTAATATTGACTTAAATGCCTACAATTAAAGACCAGTTGTTCTTTATTTTTACTTCGTTTTGTAAAGCTATCTATTGTATGTAATGGACTAATATAATAAACATAAAAATAGTTTCACTGAATTGGCTATTTGGCTGTTGTAACAGTAAAATATGAAATATGTCGATTAAAGCAGTTTAAAATTTAACGATAATTATCCAACAGTTTTTCTTGTAAATATTTAATATTACAAAATAAATTTGCCATTATTTGTCTGTGGATTACAAGACCAGAAACACGGGCCATGATTGAGCTTCGTGTGACGCCACATTTCACAAAATAAACAAAAACTATCTTTTAGGTTTCAAGATAAATGTTTATTGTGGTGTGACGTCACAGACATTTAGCCAAATGTCACATGACCAACCGTTTCCGCAGAAACTCATTTAAAATGAATAAAGAAAAATGTCTTTCACTATTAAATAAAGCTTTTTAAAAAAAAATATCGTACGTGGTATCAATGATATTATTATAATAACTATAATTATCATTGCGTGGTATAAAATAAGCGTTTGTAATTTTCAAAATACTTTTCCGAAAACTGTCAAGTAGCCAATTTGTTTTTCTACTATATATCATACATTACTGATAATTAAGGATTATTAATGTTTTTTCTTGTACTGAATTAGGTTTCTGAGTGATTAGGTCAGTTCGTGAACAAATAAGCGAATTTGTCATAAAATCTCATTTAAATGAAAAAGGGTTACATTTTGCTAGCAATGAAGACGTAGAGAAATGAAAGCGCCGCATTTTAAAAAACGTTTGTATTCTAATATTTTGACTCATATTTCAAACATTCATCAGACACCTATTTTCAATCATCGATTACATCTCATTAAAACCATAATTAAAGACGTGAGTGGATGAAGGTGATAAGTCACAAAAATCAAATTTTGAGTAAATCGAGGTTTAAGTTTTACTTTTATTTTCTGAGATAAGTCAGTACATAACTGATTTTTGTACTAAACTATGATGCAAACTTGTTTAAATTACCTAAAATATTAAGGGTATGATATCAATTAAACACTTGTAATAATATTATTATATATTTTAAAGAAAAACTGAACATAACTCCTTCTTCCATGAACAAAAGTGAACTTTTCTGTACTTTTAGCTTTTTAAAATTTGGTGTTATGTACGAGTGTGGGTAAATATTGTCTCATTTTTTCTAAAACTAAACCATATCAATAAAAACGTAAACTAAGAACAGCCCCAAGTAACACGTCAAAGCAATATAGCCAGTATAACTGCCGACTTACAGCATTTCTGTATCGTTTTCGCATTTTGAGTTTGTTCTATAGTAACATTACAAACGTTTATACCTGTAATGCTTATTTGGGCACAAATTATTCGGCTTTAGATCTTAAATAGTTTCACAATAGTTGTTTAATTGCATTACAGAGGCATTATATTGGCATTATCGTTTTTTTATATTGACTCGTCATATTTACCGCATCTTGCCTGCTGGTAAGCAGCCGATGCAGTCGAAAATAAGAAGAGAGCGCTCCCCACTGTGGAATACGCATGGTAACAAGCGCACCCATTCATGACGGCCTGCATAAATGCCGTTTCACGCTCCGCTTAAAAGACCCGGGACTGGGAAACACATGCACCGGCAAGGAATTCCAAAGTCGAATGGTCTTACTGAGGAACGACTTGCCAAATCTTTTAGTACGAGTACTGATACTGTACAGTATGATGGTGGTTTCTAAGACCAGCACGTGTAGTCACGTGTAGAGGAAAGGAGAGGGCGGGAGATCAAAAAGTTCTTCAAAATACTCTCCATAGTAATTCCGGAAGAAGACACCGAGAGAAGCAATGTCTTTACGCAGCTGGAGGTCCTCAAGAGGGGCTGTAACCTCAGCATCTCCATAATGCGTACCGCTCGCCTGTGCACTCTATCAAGTGCATCGAGGAGGTATTTAGCGGAGCCGTCCCATAGATGGGAAAAATACTCCATACTCGATCGCACCTGAGTGTCGTACAGCAAACAGCGCTGCTCGGGAGTAAAAACCGCCTCACTTTATTGAGAATACTCAACTTACGGGAGCCAGTTAAAACAACACTCTCGATGTAGCATTTTGGATTCAGTTCCTGGCCGATGTCCATGCCAAGAATGCTGAGGTTCACCGAAATGGGTAATGGAGAGTTTTGAAGAGTGGGAGGAGTAAGGAAGGGAATTGGACGAGAATGCACTAACCTGGGGTTTGCTGGCATTCAACTCGACCAGGATTTCAGATCCCCACTTAGAAGCACGATCGAGAGCCAGGTTCAGTTTGGCAACCAGTTCTTACCTTTTTTATCACAATATCGGCTTGCTTTGCGCACGATGTCCCAATGAATATTGCCCAAAGACAACATTAATATGCAAAAGAAATAGAGCAGGTGAGCACAGAACTCTGAGGCACTCCGGCATTGGCTTTGTAGAACGCGGAGGAACTACCCTTTCAAAGGACACGAATTCTCCGCTCTTCTAGAAAGTCTGCAAGTAGCTATAGTTAAGGAAGGGGACAATTGCATTAAAGAAGCATTGTTATGGTCAATGAAGTTGCTAATCGCATTACAGAAGCAATAAGCTAGCAATATTTTTGATAATGAAGATGTTAATTGCATTACAAAAACATTAGACGAATTATTTAAGTATTCACAGTTAGAAGTTAATAAACCCTACAAAAACATCTCTAACACCACGGTACAAATGTTTACAATACATTGAAGTTGTAATTAAACTACTTTGTCCTGCAATATAAGATTGTGAAAACATAATTTATAATACTGTTATTAAGCCAAAGGCCAGAGAGAAGACATGTGATGAACCACTGTAGTGCCATTTTCTATAAAGTAGTTCTATATGAATTCACAGGTATACCAATAGACATGACGTAGACTGAAATAGTGCCATTACTTGAAAGTCATTTTGGGGATCCATGAGTAAAACAATTAAACCCATTTCAAAATTTTTGTACTACTTGAATCCGTTTGCCAAGAGTTGATAGGTTAGAGATAGGGCTTTCTGAACGTATTATCTACATAACCAAAGCGCGTGGCTTATTAAAATGATTATGGTGCTGTCAACAAAAAAAATGAAAGTACCTAGATATAGTTTCATTTGAGTATCTACTTCAATATCACTCAATTAACGAGGGCATTTATTGTGATTCTATAGATTGGGCGTTATTAACGTCACCAGTTTTCAGTTACTGGTTTTAGTTATATACGTTCGTTTCCAAAATGGCCGATAAACAAATGGTTTTACTGTATTTGATTAAACAGCTGTTAGCTGTACAACTGAACTCAGTTGATCATTAAAAATGCAAGAATAACATTGATTCACGTTTATGCTGTTCAGCAGTACTAGGCTTTTACTTACCACTTAACAAAGGGCACTAAAAACAGCTCAAATCTGTATAATGGATTTACGTGGCATTATAATAGTTCATTATTATGCTATTAAACAGCATTAAGCATTTATCCATTTTTAAGAGTGCTATTGTATATCCAAATGCACTAAAAACAGCTAATATCTGTATAGTTGCGTTTAGATTTGCAGCACAAATAAAGGCTTTACAAAAACTTTTTGATATGCGATTATCCATCCGTTATATGTGTAAAGCATCATAATGGTTTTGAGATGCCAGTATGAGGCGTCAAGATGCTCGTTGAACTTATATAAGAGTTTATACGGACCTTAAGTTCTACATAAGTTTACTATTAGTTTCTTAAAATGCTTCCTGAAAACAATTGAATGTCGAGAATAAATGAAGGTGATAATAATTATGTATGTTACATAGAACCTTCATTCATTGAAAACTGACATCGCGTCATTCGAGCATCATATGCTGAGTGGAAAAAGGTGATATGTCCGTACATATCACCTTCTTCGATGTTACAAAAACATTTGTCATTGTTTATTTATTTTGGAAATTGTTGATATGGGCCCATACCTCTTACATCCAGAGCCATTTTTAAACTGAACTGTACATAACACCTTTTTCAACTTTCTATTTTCCAAAATGTGCCTTAAATCGACAGTTTTAAGGTCTGTAGCCATTTGTATCGACATATAACCTTCATCTACGCAAAAAAACACCAAAATCCGAAAATGCGACATATCACCTTCATCCACTCACGTCTTCAATTGATAAATACTTAAATATTCGTCGCCATTCTGCACATAAAAATAATCCCGAAATACAAAAACTTTCTAAAAGACAAAATAGAAATAAATTAAATCTTTTTGAAGGTATTTAAAATATGTATTTTATTTCGTTTCTTTTATTATTAATTATTTCTTTGTTCAAATTTCCAATAAATATGATTTACTTTTGTAAGAAGTTTTATTTCTTACCTATGTACTGACTTTTCAATCAAGTGTCCACTCTACGACTAAATGTTACTCTAACCTCTCGTGCGTGTGGAGAGCCGGTCTTGCCGCGTTGCGTATCTACTTGTCAGTGTGTGTAGTTTTGGATTGCTCGGAACAGATTTTATACCCAAATTACTATGAATGTAACGTATCTATAGTTTATAATATCATTGCTACAAGCTCGGGTTTTATTTTACATCGAAATCATTGTAGCGCACTGTCGCTGACTTCTGCAAACAATGGCTGATCTGTCAAGGCTACCAACAGAACAAAAACGAAAAGGATACGTTCAAAACTTATTAAATAAGAATTAAAAAGTGAAAAACGGAAGCTATCATCAAAGTCGCCCCGTTAATCAAAGTCCCCATTTTACGGTACTATATCTTCTCTAACTTCCCCTCTCAAAGTGTTATTCTCTTCAACACAATCTTCAAACTTCTCTTTATTTCCAACACCAACTCAATATCTTCAAAACTCTCATTATTTCCAACACCAACTCAATACCTTCAAAAACTCTCTTTACTTCCAACACCAACTCAATATCTTCAAAAACTCTCTTTACCTCCAACACAAACTCAATATCTTCAAAACTCTCATTATTTCCAACTTCTTCTTCTTCTTCTTTATTCAATGGCGTTTTCTTTATAGATTTCGCCAGTATCAAGTATTCTGCTTAGGCGTTATTGTTTCTCCAAAGTTTCATGAATGCACAAAGTAGATATAGTACCAAAACAACTTCTTTATTATTATTATTATTTTTTTTTTTTAAACTGTTGATTTATCTGCGAAAAAGAACATACACAATATATACTTATATAGAATTATTATTACTAGATTAGTATGGACACACAACTCATAGTCTAATTTTATTAGAGGTTAGATAATCACACAGAATATTAACAAATGGGGATTTAACATACATGAGAAGGGACTTAAAATTGATAGGCTTAGAAATACTATATGGAGGGAGCAGATCATATAGGGAAATGGGATATTTAGGACATTCGAAGAATATGTGATCTGTTGATCCTTCATCTAGTCCACATTCACAAAGTGAAGAGTCTTTGACCCTTATTTTAGCTAAATGAACCGGAGTGCACGCATGCCCCAGCCTTAACCGACAGATAGTAGAGGTACAGGTTTTGCCGATGTTTTTGTAATTAAAAAACCAGGGTTTTATTGGAATGAGATCTTGAATATCCGCATAATGCTTTCCCACAGTACGACAAGAAGCTCTCCATTGAGTATGCCATTTAGACATCATATGTTGTTTTGCCATTAAGCCCAAGTCATGCGAAAACACCCTGAATTGAGCGGTACAGCCATTTATGGTTGCATCTTTTGCAATACAATCAACCATTTCGTTTCCATCTATGCCTGAATGACCAGGAATCCAAGCTAGACAAACCATCAGACCTTGCTGTTGGCACCTATATAGGGCACTTCTGATATTAAAGATAATTGGAAACTTATGTTTGGATCGAAAGGGGTTTGACGATATGGCTTGGAGGCTACTTTTGGAGTCGGAAAAAATTACGGACTTCTTTATTTTATGTGACTCTATAAATGACACTGCCTCCCATAGTGCAATAGCCTCTCCAGTAAAAATAGAGGTGGCGGGTGGTAGTTTAGAATTTAATATAATTTTGTATCTAGGGATCCAGACTGCAGCACCTACACATTTACCTTCATCAATCTTTGAAGCATCTGTATACATAACCAGCCAGTCGGTCCAGTGGATATAAATGTGACATTAAAGCTGGGCATTGCATTGGGGCTGTTTTTATGTATATCGAGGTCAAGGGTAACATTAGGTTTAAAAGTTAAAGAGTGATAGTTGTTATCAAACAAAGGGTTTAAAATGCACTGGTAAACTGGACATGGAAGACGAATAAATTTTACAAAACTATTAAATAGACATGGGTAACTCTTATGGTTCCAATATTTATCATATGATATAAATTCTGACAGTTGATGAAGTTTTCCAATTAGGGGATGTCTAGAGTATTGAACAATTTAAAAAAAAAAGTTATCCGCTAGGTACTGCCTTCTTATTGAGAGAGGAGCTTCGGAACATTCTACCTGAAGGGCATTGATGGGAGAGGATTTCATAGCCCCGATTATAATGCGTAGGCATTTGGACTGAATCTTGTCAAGTGTATGTAGAGAAGATTTGAGGCATGGTTCTAGTAAGAAGGACCCGTAATCGAGATGACTTCGTATTAGAGCGTTGTATAATAGTTTCTGGGAAAACGTGTGCGCACCCCACCAGGCACCTGATACAGATCGGAGGATGTTAATGTTCTTCTCACATTTTTTGGTAATATGTGCAACATGAGGAACTCCTGACATTCTATAATCAAGCACAACTCCCAAGAATTTAACATTTTCTTTTACAGGAATGGGTCTACTCTCATACATAATGTCTAAATCAGCAGGGGACCTAGATCGAGTAAAGTTGACTACAGTGGATTTATCCACAGAAAGTGATAAGCCATGATCGTCCAGCCAGTCTTTGAGGTAGATCATTGCAGCGTTTAGCCGAGAAGAGGCCAATTCAATATCACTGGCAGATATATATAATGCAAGATCGTCAGCATACTGAAGAACACTGCAGAAAGAGTCCACGGATAGCTCAAAATCGTAAGTATAGAGGCTGTACAGTAAGGGACTAAGGACTGAACCCTGGGGCAGAGCTTTCCAGACAGATCTCGGTGGAAACAGATTGTTGTTTACGCACACCTGAATGGTTCGATCTGAAAGTAGATTAGAGATAAGATTTACAAGCTTCACAGGTATACTCAGATTAAGCAATTTTTGCCTGAGTTTTGGAAGCAACACATTATCATAGGCAGATGAGACATCTAAAAATACTCCGACCACAGACTCGCGACTTGAAAGCCCTATCCAAATGTCCGTAACAAAAATACTGAGACTATCCATAGTACTCATGCCTTTTCTGAAACCAAATTGGCTTTTAGCCAGATAACCTCTACTTTCGACAATCCATTCTAAGCGGTTCTTAATCATGTGTTCCAGTATTTTAGCCATGGTACAAGACAAAGCAATGGGTCTATATCCATTTGGATCATGAGTAGGCTTACCAGGTTTCAAGATTGGAACAATAATTTGAGACTTCCATTCCGCTGGGGGAATTCCCGACATGAAGATGTTGTTAAGAATGCAAAGGAAATTTTCTTTGGTGCTTTGACTACAATTGACTAGAAAGGTGTAAGAGATTCCATCAATTCCTGGGGATGAATCCTTGAGTCCGTCGAGTACAGAAGAAAGCTCCTCGAAAGAGAATGGAGCATCGAAATCGCTTAAGGGGGATCCAGAGGGTGTTGTGAATACTGTTAACTCTGAGAGGGATGGTACTGATAAAGGGGCTAGTTTACGACAGAAAGACTCTAACCACTCTGATGTGTCGTTGGAAGTTATGTTGCCACTATTAGATAAGGAACCTCGGAACCTACGAATGTTGTTCCAAACCATTGAAGGAGGCGAACTAGGGGAAAGTGCTTCACAAAACCTTCTCCAACCAGCTCTTTTCTTCTCAGATAAGAGCTTTGTGGCCTTTGCTGACGCCGCGCGGAACTGAATGTAATTATACTCCGTCATAGATGTGGCGTAATTTAATTCCGCTGCCTTTCTTTCCTTACATGCAGTAGAACACTCAGAGTCCCACCACGGGAGAGATGGACGCTTATTTCTAAAAATATTTTTTTTAGGAATTGATTGGCTGGCTGCTAATAGTAATGCATCTCTAAAGTGAACATAGACATTATGAACAGAATCAGCAGTTATGTCTGTAATGCCAATAGGTTCTTGGTCTAAAATGGAACGATATAGACTCCAATTTGCCTTTGAAAGATTGTATTTCAATTGAGGGCGTGGGATTCCCCCTATATTAGGACGAGATGAGCCCAGCATTTCAATGTTAATGGGGAAATAATCACTACCGTGAGAAGTGGGTAGTATTGTCCATTTAAGGCGAGTGGAGAGTGAAGGAGAGCACAGGGAAAGGTCTACTGCGCTTTTCTGGTTTTGGAAAGGGTTTACTCTACGGGTAGGGGAGCCATCGTTCAACACACATAAATTAAAATTGTCACACATGTCTAGAAAGGAGGAAGAGAGATGGTCACAATAGTATGAGCCCCAAGAAGAGTGGTGGATGTTAAAATCACCCATCACAATAAACGGAGGAGGGATTGAAGAGAGAATGGAATGGAGTTCTGTCAGACATGCAGTATCTGGGTGGGGAATATATATGCTTAAGAAGGATATGTTTAAAGTTCTCACTGCTACGGCATTAATGCTTTCACTATGAGGGGGTAAAGTTATTTGGGAGAAAGAATTTTTCCTGGAGATCATGACAGCAGCACCTGCATGACCATCGGTTCTGTCATCACGGAGGCACGAATAGCCTGACACTCGGAAATGAGAGCCATGCGTGAGTCGCATCTCCTGGATGGCAAAAACGTCAGGAGAGTATTTGTTAATTAAATATAAAATTTCATTTTTTTTATTGTTAATGCTGCGACAGTTCCACTGAACTATTTGAGCCATTGGGAAAACTATTTGAGCCATTGGGACTGGATAGGGAGAGGAGCTGGGACAATTGAAATCGGACATTGTTCGGTAATTCGGTATCATTAAATCGGTTAAGGAGGTTAATAGTAGTGGATAAGAGTAACGATATGAGGTTATCATTGGGAGCTGGAGGATGCCCTGAAATGGCACATCCATTTTCAAGTCCGGATCTTGGTTCTTCTATGATATCTCTGTGTGCCTGTTGATTGTAACCTAGGGAAGAGGCTGGCATAATGGGTCGTCTAGGGACAACTATTGTCTTTCTGTATGACGTTGGAGCTAAAGAGGGATTAGGTGTGGATAGGGGGGGGGGGATCGAGATGAATGGGATTGACTGGGGGCTGTGGACCTAACTGTATCAGCAAAAGATCTCCTGACTTGGGGAAACCTAGCCGATGCCTCGGAGTAAGAAACGCTTTCCTGAGACATAACCATTTTTATTTGTTTTTGTCTAGCTTGTTCCGGACATGCAGAATCATTAGACCTATGCTGACCAGTGCAGTATAAACAAGTAGGAATTTCCTTCTCACAGGAAATACCTTCATGTGGTTGAGCACATATAAAGCAACGAGCTTGGGACCTGCATTGCGATTGGATATGTCCAAATCTACAACATTTATTGCACTGTATGGTAGGTAAAATATAAGTTTCTAGGGGAAGAGATACATAGAAACAATAAACATGGGGAGGTAATTTTTGACCAGAGAGTGTGAGCACCACGGTTTGTGTCGGAATCCATACTGGGGAGCCATCAACTACAGTCTTCCTGTTAAGTCTACGTGCCTTAATAACAGCTCCAAAGCCTTTAGGTACTTCAATAGATTGTACAAGCTCCTCAAGGGTCCATTCTACAGGTATCTGTCGGAGAATGGCCATTCTAGTGATGCTATAACTTGGGATGATCGCTTCATACTTTGATGGAGAGAGTGCCGGGTGTTCTAGAAAAGCATTAGCATCTAGGTAGGTTTTAAATTCTACAGAAACTCTATTCCTGCCAATGAGTTTGACACCATCACAAACAATGTTTTTTATCTTATTATGAAATAGAAAGTGGCCAAACTTAATAGGGCGAAGTGCAGTACCTGATGAAGGATCAGCAACAAGTTTGTTAACATGGACAATGAAAGGGGCCTTGTCTTGGGCTGTGTATTTGCTTTTGGTATTTTGAAAATCGGGATGAACGTAAGACGACTGAATTGATGGGGATGATTGGGACGTATTGGTCTTTTTAGGTGGTTGGGATGCATTTAATTCTGAAGGGGCACGCTTCCTGGAGCTTTGCAAATGAATGTCTACTTCCATTTGGGTACTTTGGGAGAATAATGGGGGAGATGATTGAGCACATGGCTCATTGTCGCCGCCTCCCGGATCGGGAGGTTCCGACATTCCTATACTGCGGTTAAAAAGACAATTACTCACATACAATAAACAAACACACCACCACAAAAATAATTACACACAAATAATAAGTCAACAGATTAGTTATTCAATAGAAAACACAGATTCAAGTTAAGGAACAACACTTTGTGTCAGACACTCACTCTGAATCTCATTATTTCCAACACCAACTCAATATCTTCAAAAACTCTCTTTACTTCAACACCAACTCAATATCTTCAAAAACTCTCTTTACTGTAGGTATAATATTACAACAAAAAAACGTGCCAATTACGCCTACAGACTTTCACGTACACATTTGGGCATTTTTTTAAAGTTTGTACGGTGACAAAATGAGTTGACAGTTGCCTGAAAACAAACGTTTTTTGATTTCACGGATATTTAAATCCTTGTAACATGGTAGCAGAGCGTATGAAGAATGAAATAAAATAACGAAAATTTCAAGTGTAGTCATGGCATCCAAACCAGAGATTACGCGATTCAAAATCGGAAACTTGGATGGCACAAACTGGTCGGTTTGGAAGTATAAGGTATCTATGTTGTTGAAGGGAATTCCCAAAGCCCTAGAAATATTAGAAGGTAGATATGGTATTTCAGTAATGAAACCCACCGGTGATAATTGTGCTATGAAGAACTTGATAGTACTATTTTAATTATTCTCACATGCAACATGACCGACGAAATTGTCCAAAGAATTATGCATTTTGAGTCTTCTAAAGAAGTGTGGGATGAACTCAAACGGTTGTTTGACGGAGATAGAGATGACTTAGTCTACGAAAATTGCCTTAAGTTCTTCGAGTACAAGAAGAAGCTGGACTATAATATGGCGATACACCTGTAAAAGTTAAAGAACATTTGGTTTAACTTGAACAAGGAGATCACAAAGCTTGAAGGAAACCAAGAGTTGCCAGAGGTAATTCTGATATGCAAATTTTAGATACTTTGCCTGAAGAATACTTCACATTCAAATCCAGTTGGCTATTGATGTCTAAAAAGGAAAGGACAATAGAGAGACTAACCTCACAACTCTGCGCGTTTGAACGCAACGTAGAGACAATACCTACAGCATCCACAAGCGAGAGTACCCAAGCTCTGGCAATAAAAGCTTCTTACAAGGAAAAATACTATAAGAACAACAGTAAAAAGGTAAAGTGCAATTACTGTTTACAAGAAGGACATAAAGTAAGAAAATGCGCCAAGTGGTTGAGTGATGGAAGACCACCTAAGCCAAGTTCGAATGCAAACATAGTAAACAACACAGACCTGATGATGGTTGATACATGCTTATACCCTGACAGAGATTGTTTGTATCTAGACAGTGGAGCTACAAGTCACGTCACGTTCAGGAGAGATTTGTTCCATACGTTTAAAAGATTTGGCAAAGCACATACAGTAACAACAGCTAATGGTGAGAAAGTTGAGGCCACTGGTAAAGGTGACATAAAACTGGAAGCCAAAGTTGGAAACCATAGAGGCATCATAATCTTATGCGATGTATGGTGTGTACCATCACTACAGAAGAATCTGTTCTCACTATTGGCATCACAGGACAGATTACAGAATAGCGTCTTCGAGTCTAAGCCTGAGTTTTGCACACTAAAAGCGAATGGCATAGTTAAGGTTACAGGTGAACGAAATAAAAGGGGAGGCTTATTCAAACTAAATGTGAACAATGTAATGCCACCAATACCCTTAGAATTCAATGTGCTAATAAGTGAAGATTCGCTACAGATATATCATGAGAGATTGGCTCACCAAAGCAAAGCTCATGTAAAGAAAGTCATTGAAAGTGAACTCGGAATAAACGTACCGCATAACAGTAAAGAGTTCTGTGAAGGATGTAGCTTCGGGAAGATGCACAGAAAACCTTTCGAAACTAGAGTTAGAGCGGAGACACCAGGCGAAATAATAAACTCCGATGTTTGTGGTCCATTCCCATTTTCATACAAGAGATACCGCTACTTCTTTCTATTTAAAGATGATTACAGCAAATACCGCTATGTATACTTCATGAAACAGAAGTCTGAAGTCTGCTCAAAGCTTCAACTAATGTTAGAAGAGAGCAAGGTAGCTGGTCATGTCATTAAAGAAATGTTAAGTGATAATGGCGGAGAATTCGATAATGAGAAAATTAGATCTACACTACAAAAGTATGGCATCAAGCAAAGATTAATAATGCCATATATGCCACAGCAAAATGGCTGCAGTGAGAGAGAGAATAGGACACTTGTAGAAGCCGCTCGCGCAATGATGTATGCGCACGAAGAGTTGCCAACCGCATGTTGGGCAGAGCTCATAGGTACAGCAGCATATGTACTCAACAGAACAGGATGCACTCCTGTAGATGGTAAATCACCATATGAATTGTGGTACAACAAGAAGTCAAAGATTAGTCGTTTGAAGATTATCGGAAGTCCTTGTTACGTCCATGTACCCAAGCAGAAGCGTAAGAAGTTAGACAAGAAATCCGAAAAATGTATCCTAATCGGCTACAATGGTGATGATGGATATCGTCTTCTGAACATGAATAAAAATGGATGTTTACTGGTACGTTCAAGAGACGTAGTATTTCTAGAGTCAGCGATCGATGACACTAACGCTAAAGAGAGTGAAGAATCGACAAAATCTTCTGCGACTGAGGCTGAAAATGAAATAAGTCTACGAATACCAGCAAATCCAGTTGTAAGGGAGGACAATAGTCAAACGATTCAAGATGTAAGGGAGGAAGAAAGTGAAAGCACAGATACTTTTCAGGAATGTGTACCTCCAGAATCGTTTGAGACTATACCTCATACATCTTCAGAAATTCATGATGACATTGAGAATGATCAGACGTTACCAGAGCGCGTAGAACAAATGGATGATATTATGTCAGATAGCGAAATAGAGAATGAAGGTAGGAGAACTCTTCGAGACAGAGCTCAGCTACAACCACCTGCAAGACTTGGTGACTATGTTATACTGTCTTTAGACAATGGGACAGAAATGGATGAGCCTACAATCTATAACGAAGCATCTAAAAGTCAAAACAAGGAGCAATGGATGAGAGCTATGAAAAATGAGTTAAAGTCTTTGGAAGAAAATAAAACTTGGACTTTAGTTGATCTACCCAAGGATCGCAAAGCTATATCGTGCATGTGGCTCTACAAAGTTAAAACTAACGCTGATGGTACGATTGACAAATACAAAGCAAGACTCGTTGCTCGAGGTTTTTTCGCAACAACACGGAGTGGACTATGATGAGACGTTTAGCCCTGTTGCAAAGATGACAACGATAAGGTCAGTCATAAGCATTGCGGCAAACAAAGGTTTAACCTCGGACCAAATAGGTTTAACACTCACGCAATTCGATGTGTCAACTGCGATTTTAAATGGATGTCTGAAAGTAGAGATATACGTGAAACAACCAGAAGGTATCAATGACGGCACTAATCGAGTGTGCAAGTTGAAGGGCAGCCTATACGGGTTAAAACAATCACCAAGATGCTGGAACAAATGCATTGTTGATTATTTGAAGTCGATAGGATTTCATTTGTCCGTCTCTCACTTGCGCATCGACCTGATTTTGCTCATAGATAGCTGAAGGACAAATAGTGACTTAAGCCACTTTTTATCACTCCTTCCGAAACATTTATATTAGGATTTAAAAATACACTATTTACACTATTAATTCTGTCACTTCTTATCTAAATTCTTCCTAACATCTTTATGCCGATACTCTCAGGCCTCGGCTGAGAACCTCTCAGAAGCGATTGAGCAAATCAATGGTGACTGGCTACGATCTACGACTGGAGCAAGTCAAAAACGTCCCTGTGGTTTGCCTAACGGTGAACCCTAGTAACTCGCAAGTCATCATCGTAAGGGGTTTAGCGTTCACGAGTAAATCTTGATAACTTGCCGTCTGTTTTGGATGTAGATTTCCTGCTTTGTGATAGGCGTTTCTCGTTTTCTTCGATTGTCGCATTTTGTACGTGACGCGTTATCTAGTTGGTATTGTTGATCGAAGAACAAATTATAAAAAAATTACGTCACTCTTAATTTTACAAGAATAAAAGAAACTAATACCTAGGTGTTATGATCTTTGATTTTAGCCTGTTCCTTCAAGGAACAAATTATAAAAAAAAACGTAGTCCTGTCATGTCAATGTCAATGTCATGTCAGTCAAATGTCAAACACATGTTTTTTTACTGTTTTTTTTTTGTATGGATGTAATTCAGTATCCTCTACCTATTTTAATGTTAAATTTTGGCTATTATCTTGTTTGTATTTGCAATGAGATAATAATAAAGACGACAATAGATCAGTCCTACGTGTATAGTCAAAAAACTAAAATATTCTTGATATAACCTTAAAATCATAACATTGAAGAATGGAAATAGGCGCTGTGAAACAAGCTTTTAATAATGAGGTATGCCGTATTTACATTACATTTTAATGTGGTTGCAATATCCTATAAAACGTAACCGTGCTAACCAGCTCTCAGCGGCGGTATTTCCGGACCGTTAGTCTTTAGGGATCCTTAAGAAACGAGCTTATTCCTTCATTAATGGCCGGCAACGTACCTGCGATCCCTCTGGGTTTGCGGGTGCCTGTGTGCGGCGGTGATTGCTTTCCATCAGGTGGCCCGCATGCTCATTTGCCTCATATTAAAAAAAATATCCTAAGAGCAAGTTGTCATTATGTTTCAGCTCATTCTCTTGAAAAAGAAACTAAATCAAGCTAAAATTCAAATTATACACAAACTTACAAGAAAAGCGAAAACACTAACCAATGAGAAAAAATTACCGGAGCAGCTGAAGGAAAAATTAATAAGGAAGGCACAATCAGCTGTTAATGAAGTTCTTATAATAAAGGTAGTATTAGTTAAGGTATTCTTGATTTAACCATTATAATTCTTATTCTTATTTGACCTCCGTAGTCAACATGCTGGTTTTGGCATTTCCATCTCTTAGGTCCTGGTTTTTAATTGAGAGAATCAGTTTTTTTAAATTATCTTGAGTGTAGTGGGTATTTTCTCAGTATAATTAGTATGTAGATATATAAATATATGTATGTTTATATTAATCCATGATCTACCTAATTAACAGTATTAAAAATATGTTGCAAAAACTTTCAAAAGCTTAGTTTGGGTTAGGAAAAGTTATTATTATTATCTTTATTCATACATATTATCATCAGTAGAATTTTTACAATATTTTATATAAAAGAAAAACATATTTACAATATAAAATATTATAAAAAATTTAACCTAGGCTGCCACCGGCAGCCGAGATAAACCCAAGGTATCAGTGGTTAGGGCTGCAGAATGAGGAACCTCCTGACAATACATGCTGTGTCAAGGAGTACTGCTTCTGTTCTGACCCTTGACCCAACCTTTTAGCGAGAGCCTCTCTAGATGTTGATTGAGGCTCTTAGAAATGACTTATAAACCGCAGAAATGACAACCGGTACAATAATAGTTTAATCCACATCCCAAATGGGTGCAACCTCGTGAGCCAAGTCAAGGTGCTTGACTGAGCTTGTCCTTTTCGGCTTTCACAAGGTTCTTGTCATGAAGTATGGTGATATCATTTGATTGCATCCAGCAATTTTTTTTATAACCATATAAATAATCACTTGTTTTTCAATACTACTTTCAGAAAATAAATCCAAAAGACATAGCCCGGTTTGCAGTTACACACAAAGGACAACTAAATGATTACCTGAACAAACCAAATGTGGACCAGGATAAAGCGTGTGCAAGGTTGTTGCTTCATAAATCATTACAAGACAAATACAAACTGATCCGAACCAGGTTTTCAAGTGTACCCATAGAAGATTTACTGATGTCAAGAGAAGAAAGAAAAAAACTCAAGAAAGAAGCTAGAGAGCAACAAAATAATAAAATAAAAGAGAGAGCCAACAAAGCTAAGGGCGTTGTTAATGCTGAAGGTGATTGGAACGTTGAAGATATTAATGTAAATGATACTGTAAAAAATCAGAATGTACAGAAAGATCAATCTGATAAAGATGAAGATATGCCAGGAGATGAAGTAGAGGAAGCTTATACAAAAAGTGATGATTCTGATGGAGGAAGTGAAAATGCAAAGAGGGAAAACTTGAATAAAAGTGTGAAAGAATCGGATGATGAGTTACATGACCCACAAGATGAAAGTGATATATCAACAAATTCTGATAATGAGTCTGAAATTAATAAAGATAAAAACTGCATAAAAGAAACACATATTATGTCTAGTTCAAAGAAAGCTTTGAATTCTAATAAAAATAACAAGACTGAGGTACCTGCTAAAGGTGATTTAATAAAATCTAATTCAACACCCAAACTAGCGCATAAACGTTCTGGTAACAAATCTAAGGAGAGTAAACAGAATAAAAATAAAAACTTAAAAGAGAAACTATTAACAAGGGCATTTAAAAAAGAGTTGGACGAAGCACCTATTCAAGAGACAAAAGTTGTAGATCCATTTTTCATAACTTCTAGTGGTGAAAACTATATGTCAATGGTTGAACCAAGACCCGCTGATGAAGTTAAAGAAGTACATAAACAAGGTAATAGGAAACTTAGAAGAGCAGTAATGTTTGGTCTTGTGCCGAAACATAAACCTAGACAAAATGACTTCACATCGGAAGACAGTAGATTTAACAAGTACAATGGTTTTAATAAAAATAATAATAATAAAAGGTTTGACAACGGAGCTGATTTTAGTGCTGACAAGAGCAATCATACTGATAGAAGAATTAAATTTGAAAAGATTGAAGAGGAAAAAGTTAAACCAGAAAAATTACATCCTTCATGGGAAGCTAAGAAAAGGCAGTCTGGCATTCAACCATTCCAAGGGAAAAAGATTGTGTTTGATGAAACCTGATAGGATGTTATGTACCTCTACTATAAATTAATTATTATTTATCAATAATTGTTACATTTTAATTTTTGTTTTTTTTTGCATACCTTTCAATGTTTTAAGTCTCATGATGTAACTGAAATACTTATATAATATTACAACATTACCGCCTCGGTGGACGAATGGCTAAGCGCTCGGCTCGATTACCGGAGGTCCAGGGTTCAATTCCCAGGTTGGGCAGAGTTTGTTTTGGATTTTTCAGTTTGTGATCACTAACCCACATTTTGTAAGTATGGTGATTAAGCCCATTAATTATAGCGATGACTTTATTTCAATGATGGAGGGTTTTGCCTTACCTTTTGTATTGTTTTGCCTTGGTACTTGGGACAGTAGGTACTTTATACTTTACAATAATCGAATGATCTGTAGTAAAGACAGAAAGAGAGAAAAAAATAGGTACCTAATTGCCAGTACGGCATACCTACTGTTATGGCATTTAGAGGTGCGACAAAGAAACGTGTCGCCTGATTTCTTTGTGCGCGATAGAATATTGGTAATACATATGTGATTCTGTGAACCAGTTAACTGATATGATAATTATAGCATACATCTCATTGAGAATCGGAATCAAAGTTAACTAACCAAGTCAAAGTTAAATTTATTTCTATTCTATCCTATTCTTTATATCTTTTGTGCAAAAAGTGAAACTATTGCTTAGATTCTACTAATTAGGTACCTATATTTGCAAGTGGCGTCACTAAGCGGTGGCTAATTTATTAGTTGCCATTACAAGGAAATGTTTATGAGCTTGTACACAGCACATTCCTCTCCAATTCAATTCTCCCCACACTGGATAGACAGCGGTATGCAACTTTATGCTGCAGTCACCGTATGTGAAATAGTTTTAAGCGTAGGTAGGTCCAGCCAGATCACGAATATCCGGCGTGAAATAACGGCACTTGGTGCTGTTGTGTTTCGTCCGGCCAGTGAGAGTTACGGAGGCCCCCCCCCCCCCCTACAATTCCTATTCCTTCCCTTTAACCCTATTGGCGGTGATTGCTCTCTATCAGGTGACACGCCTGCTCGTTTGTTTGTCTTTTATATAAAAAAAAAGATCAGACTACCACAATATGTCAAATTACTACAATAATTCTTTAACTATGGTTTGCAACTCCGATCTTTGAGTGTATACGTTCTCTCCATCCGACTGGTTGTCTGGCAGAGATCGCTTTAAAGCGATAAGACCGCCAAATTGTAACTTTGTATTTTTGCTCATTGTTATGTCTTAAATAAATTTTAATGTTTGTGGTGTTAAGTTACAATAAAAGTATTGTCTATCTATCTACATTTTGAACTTTTCTGTTTGGTAAATAATAAATAAGTAACATAATACCTTATCAACATCGTTTGGAAAGGAGAATGACCAAACCAGCCTATTCGATATCTATTGCGTCATAATCATTCACATATCAAAAGTGTTCTCTTAAGTTATAATTATTACTGTTTAAAAAGGTTTTCTATAGAACGACGCGTTAAGAGTCAAGTGATAAATAAATACTGAACTGAACTGATAGTCATAGGTACGATAACAGTTGTCGTAACTTCAAAATACCTAAAAGGTCTTAAGCTAAAAATGAGGCCAGCTTCAAACTCCCGCATGATATTGTAATGTAATTTTTTCTTCATAATTCAGAGCATTGCTGCTGTTGATTACTATTTATTTAATTAAAGCGCTGTGTTACAATAGCTAGTTAAAAAACTAGCCTAACTCCCATAGTAAAAAGGTCATTCTCCTTTAACAGTTTGGGTTGGTTGGTAGTTCCCGGTCGACCACGTTATGTCGATAATCGCTTGCGCTCCATTCTAACCGCGCTTACGTATGTACAGGGGCCTACTCTCTTCCGAAACGAAATTTCGGTCGATATTCGTTTGCTATTTATAGCGCTTTTCAAGGGTATTAAAAATTCAATCTATTTTCAAAAAAAATATATTTTAAATGCCATACCTATTTTATTTGAACGAATTTTCGGAAGGAATGGAAGCCGCTGTAAATAGCAAACGAAAATCGGCCGAAATTTCCTGTTCTTACTTCCTTACCTACGGATGTTCTTACTGGTAGTACCACTATCCTGTCTGGTAGTACCACGGGAGATTTTACACTACCCCTGGTACTAATATTGACTAAGTTATACATGTATGCTGACTCAGTCGTAAAGTCGTTCACTAGCTTCGCGAATTGTCGATTGGTGAATGTTCACGTTTGTAGTAATTTAATATCCCTACAAACTTATTTCGAGGTATGCTTATGCTTTAAAAATCGAGTGTTGTAGAAACTTTTTTTGTGTTTTTTTGTTTTTAAACTTTCACAACTAACCAGTCTACCTACCTACATGTTTGAAATAGGTTCTACAACACTCGATTTTGAAAGATACGTTTGTAGGGAATATTAAATTAATAAGTAGTGCCAGGGGTAATGTAAAATCTCCCGTGGTACTAATACCTACAAGACAGGATAGTAGTACTATGGGCAAAAAAATTACCCGTGGTACCACCAGTAAGATACCACGGGTAAGAACATGAAATTTCGTTTTAAAGAAAGAGTGTATCTAGGCCCTCCGTAGCGTGCGCGTATATGATCGTGTGTGTGTGAGCACAGATATTGTAAATCTATATCTGTGTGTGAGCGAATAACGGCGAAATAAAGAGGTCGACCGGGATCTTCCTCGACTGTACCAAATGTACACTCGGCGTCAGATCAACCTACCCTAAACTGTCAAATTTCTCCAATGAATATTGATCCTTAGAACCAAACGTTAAAGTTCAAAATTGTAGATTGTAGAAATTTGACAGTTTCGGGTAGGTTGATCTGACTGACGCCGTGTGTAGGGTCAGGGAGGGAACAGTGGCTCGAATGGAACAGTGGCTCGAATGTGCTGTGTGCTAGAAAGTGAAAGTGAGCTTTATGTCTGTCTCCTTCATCAATCGGAGCGTTCGGTACCCGATCGTGCACGAACTAGTTAGTGAGCTGCTCCGGCGACATGGGAGTGTGTTATGATGCGTTTTTGTTTCTGATCCTGTCAAAATTACATTTTAAGGTAAGTTTCACTTGTTTTTTTTCTTAACACTTACGAGATTTTTATTGACTTATGTTTTTGTCGAAGAGTGGGTTGAATCTACTTAGTATTGGCTGATATTTTAAGGCTCTCAGTATTAGTGTTGGTTTTTAGTTTGATCTAAAATCCAAAATGCCGACAAGGTCAACAGTGGCTCGTTTTTTTTAAGAGTAAAAACTCATAACATTAAATAATTTTCAATCCTTTTCCATTTTTTATTTTTCCTAAAGATGTGTGTGACTACTACACACAAAGTTGTAGTAGACACCATGTACAGTGGCTCGATTCCTACGTAGCCACTGTGTACTGTTGGACTCACTCTTTACTAGGGGGTACTATAGCCACTGTGTACAGGTCGTAGTAAACAGTGGCTCGATTCTAGATTAAAAAAAAATGGATATCGCTTTTTTGGTAAAAAGTAATAATAGGTAGCAAATCTATTTACTACGTTTGAAAGTTTAATAATGAACTATGCTTTGTGCTTGCTACAAATATTTTAATATATTATATTTTTCAAGCAACAGCCATATGAAAAAATCCTAAAAATTATTCTTTGCCACTGTTCCCTCCCTGACCCTACTCTGTTATGCGATTCGCGTCGCGACGTATAAACGCTGCGCGCATGGCTGGAGTGAATGCTCAGCGTTGCAGCAGCCGCTGCTACCAAGGCTTTAATTTAGTTAGAGAATCGCACTGCTGTACGGTATTGTATAGTAGGTATCTGCCAACATAGTACCAAGTAGGTAGGTACCTACATCTACTCGTATTTACAGATTTGGGAGTTTTATTTAAGTAATAGTTTGTAACTTATCATCAATCTGATGTTTTGAAACTAATTTTGATGGTTTCAAAGTAGTGCTTCAAATTGATAATGAAATAATCACGACAGTTTAAAAATGCATCTTAGTAGGTATTATAGTCCGCCAACTTCGTGCGCGACCGTCCTGTGGGGCATACTTAGACATCGTACTTCTAGGTATATTATTTTAAAGCTGTGGAGTCTTGTGCCCGTTCTTCTCCACAGCTAAAAAACTTCCTGAATGGGTGGGGTGGGTGGGTGGGTGCCCATCCATTCAAATAAATTTAGACGAATCAAAATACTTATTTTAAGTTTATTGAATAAAGAATTTTTGAGTTTGAGTTTGAGTTGGCAGCTTGGCGAGGACGAGGTAGCACGTCATTCTAGAACACGACTACAGACAGTTGTATGCGTTGCCCTTCCCCGCTACACCACCCGATACCCGCTGACATCTTGGGTACCTACCTCGTCCCCGCCAACGTCTGTCACTACGCGGGACGGTCGCGCACGAAGTTGCCGGACTATAGTAACCTTACTCAAAAACTAACCAACCAACTAGGTAACCACAAGTCCTAGCTAACCCACCAATCCGCATTGGGCCAGCGAGCTGGGTTATGGCCAGGCTTGCCAGACCAAATTTATAAAATTACCGAACATGGCCTGGCGAAGGAATTTGCAGGGAAATTTAACATTGATTGAAGAAATTTCACATTATATTTTGTTCGAAAATATTTATAAATAATTACGGCCAACCTTCCCATACAAGGAAAAACAGTGTGCGCCAGCCCAGTTACAGCAAACTCTTTGTTGATTTGAGTTTGCAAATCCATAAATAAATAAATAATATGAAAGGCTTCAAAAATACCGAACCATTCATACTTCGGTATTTTTGTAATACCGAACACCGAACACGCAGTTGAAATACCGAACAGTTCGGTAAAAAACCGAACACCTGGCAAGCCTGGTTATATATGTTATATAGCCTGAAGGAGGCAAACGAGCAGGCGGGTTACCTGATGGAGAGCAATCACCGCCGCCCATGGACACCCGCAAAACCAGGGAAGTCGCAGATGCGTTGCCGACCTTTAAGAAAGGAATAGGGTTTAGGAAGGAATAGGAATTGTGAGCGGCAGGGGGGGGGGGGGAACTCTCATTGGCCGGACGAAACACAACAGCACCAAGTACCATTATACCATTATTTCACGCCGGATATTCGTGAGAAGGTGGTATTACCCCGGGCGAGCGGACCCAATGCGTGCTGCAACGCAGCGTGGCTCTACCACTCAGTCAGTGTCACTCATGTAACACCACCCAGGGGTCACGTGTAGGGTCTCAAGGGTAAACCTACGGACGCGACTAACTTTAACCCCCAAAATGTCAGATGTTTTAATGTGCAGTCTCAAGTCCATTAGTCGCCTTTTACGACACCCAAAGAAAGAGATAGGTCGGTAGTATTCTTTTAGTAACTCTTTGTACCACACTCCTGTTGTGATAGCGTAAACTCTAAAAAACAATACATTTAGGTATGCTGAAAACTTTCCAAATTGTGTAAGTACTTATTATTTATTTTTGTGCATTTATTACTCGTTAGTCGTCGCGTGCTTAGCTTTACGATCGTAAGTCCCACACTGGGCACTGCTTGTCGTCTAATTAATATTCCTTCGTACGTCAAGATAATGCCTTTTGCATGGTGTTTAGGAAAAGATTAGGCTTTACAAAAGCCTATTTAAAGTAATACATTTCAGACGTCTTTAAATGTTTGGGCTATAAATATTTGCTATTAAACTTATTTAAAAATAGGACATCGTGCTTTTTATTACTAACAAGATGCGTGGAATTTTTTGTGGATATGCTCTCCATTGGGGGTAACCCACACAACTACATGTATCTCCTCGGGCGCAGTGGTATGCGTAATGCATTTTATCCCTGGTATAAAAAATGTAGTTTAGATGAGACGACTAAGGTACGACGTACCTGTCGTCGTGGGAAATTCGAGGAGGTCGATGGCGCAGCGGCTAGCTCTAGTCGGCTTGAGATCTTGGTGGTAACCAATTAAAAACATCTCGAGCTTCCTCCGTGCTTCGGAAGGCACGTTAAGCCGTTGGTCCCGATTGTTGTCGTAAGATGACAGTCGTTAAAACCCACCAACTCACATTGAGCCAGCGTGGTAGGTTATGGCCCAATATCCCCACGTGCTATTGTTCACGTGGGAAGCCTGTGCCCAGCAGTGGGACGTTTATAGGCTGATGATTATGAATTTTGCATTGAATTTTGGATTGAAGTAATACCTACTGCTCTAAGAGGTGACAGAAGGCCTCAAATCTCAGTAAGATCTGAAGATCTCAGTTGCAGGTGGTAAGTATTCATAATATAAGTATAGGCAAAGAAAGTCTAAAATCCAACTGTGGAAACTTCACCAGTTCATCATTTTATCTTAGTATATACATACATAGATTCATAATCTTACGACTATTATCCCCGAAGGGTTAGTCAGAGACTAGGCAATGAGGACCGCAAAAGCAGTCTTTTCTCCTTTGCGATAGCCTGAGTTTCACTATATAATAACTGCACATGTGCTCGAGTGACAGGTGGTGAGCCCATCGCCGCTCTATGCTGTTGGACGTACGAGGGGCGTTCAAAATATTCTCGGTATGTGGATAAAAACAAACAAGTACGAAAAGTTTGATATTTTTATTTTTCAATATACTCCCCCCCTATGTTCATACACTTATAAGATCGATCAATTATTTTTTTTAATCCCTCATAAAAATATTTTTTATCTTTCGTGTAAAAATGCTCCTCCACGGCCGTCTTCAACGCTTCATCGTCAGAAAATTTATTTCCACGCAGATCCTTTTTAAGATTGGGGAACAAAAAGAAGTCGCTTGGGGCTAAGTCCGGACTATAGGGTGGATGAGTAACAGTTTCAAACCCACATTCAACAATAGCTGCCTTGGCAATATGAGCAGTATGGACAGGGGCGTTGTCATGCAGAAGCAGAACACCTTTGGTTAACTTTCCTCGCCTCTTTTCTTTGATCGCATCTCTTAATTGACGTATAACGTTAGCGTAGTACTGCCCTGTGATATTTACACCTTTTTCTTTATAATCGATAAGCAAAACTCCTTCACAATCCCAAAATATTGTGGCCATGACCTTGCCAGCTGACGGGATTACCTTGAACTTCTTGGGATGAGCTGAACCCTTGATGTGCCACTGCATGGACTCCTGTTTGCTCTCTGGGTCATAATGATGAACCCAGGTTTCATCTCCAGTAACTATTTTTTGCAGCACCTCATCGGGATTTTCACCACACAGGTCGATAAAATCTGAACAGCAAGCCACACGCATATCCTTTTGAAGAAGCGTCAGCATTCGCGGAACCCATCTTGCACTTACTTTTGACATATTAAGATGGTCATGTATAATGTCATGTACGGTACCAATAGAGAGATTGGTTACTTGAGCTATAGATTTTACCTTCACTCGGCCGTCTTCCAATATAAGTTTTTCCACTTTATCAATATTTTCTTGTGAGGTAGCCACTACAGGCCGGCCAGGTCTAGGGTCATCTTCAATACTCTCCCTTCCACGCTTAAATTCGCTTGACCATTTTTGAATAGTAGATAAAGAAGGAGCAGACTCACGGTAAACACAATCCATTTCCTCTTTTATGGTTTTTTGATTTTTACCCCGTTTTGTCAAGAATTTTATGATGGATCGGTGCTCTAATTTCGTTAAAATTGTTAATTCGCTCATGGTGTTCATGTTTGTTCGGCAATTGCAGAAAAACAAAAGAACATCTCGGTTCCAATTTTACTTTTTTTTAATGTCAATGGATGAATCTTAGCGGCCAGTAACAAATATATATATAAAAGAGGTTGTAACGTATCAATACCGAGAATATTTTGAACGCCCCTCGTATGTGCAGTCTCCGTTACTCGCTTTTTACGACACCCAAGAAAAGAGCCACCACACTGCTCGATTTACCTTAGTAGCTAATCCTTTTTAAACTAGATATAATAAAATAAAAAATAAATAAACTTTCCTACACTCACACCAATTTATGTAGCCCAAGAGAAGCTTCATTATGAAACTCGTTAAATGGTTAATAGACAACGGATAAACATACATAAAATACTTAAATACTTATTATAATAGAAAACACCTAGACCCGAGACAATTTAGAAAACAATCATTTCAAAATTGACCCGACCGGGGATCGAACCCGGGACCTCAGAGATGGCGACACCATGAAAACCGGTGTACAAACCACTTGACCAAGGAGGTCGTCATCTACATGCAAAATCGAAACACTTATTATGTGAAGCTATCACGTAGTCACCCTAGCCAGTCGTAGGTACTTAGCCGTCAAATCGGAATGGCCCATCTAAAGGGGTTGGCAAGCAGGCAGTTGCAGGTGGTATTCGCAATACAAATGGCGGTAAATCGCGTCACAGCGAGGAATGCCTCATTACACTAGCGCATGGCGGGCTTGGGAGCTGTGACTCAGTTGAACAGCGTAGATTTTGTGATAGCTTCGTCAGTTGCAGGTGCTTAGTGTTCTTTATATCTATATCTATCACGTTGTTGATATTCGGTACGGTAACTTAGTATTTAACATGTTTGGTTTCTTTTCATTGCTGAGGTCAGTATTTCCCACATGGACAACAGCCATAATCTACCACGCTAGCTCAACATGAGTTTACCATCAATTTTATTTTAATTTTACTTATTTATGTATCCCTCGCTGGGAATCGAATCAGGGACACCGGACTAGCGGTATTCGTCTCTAAACTAAAAGGATAGCAGATGAGACCGGGGTTTAAACCACTGGATCACAAACGCCATTCAATTAAATCCTGACACTGTTCTTGAATTTCCTGTCATAACTTGCTGCCTTTGACACTATTGCAGTGGTCGTTGCGTTCTGTACTAGGACGAGATAATCCAAGCCTCCCGTCTACATTGATTAGGTCATGTTACCATAACATTGACGTAATCAAATATAACGCGCACTCCAATTACCACGCTCTCGGCTCTCGGTGCGGATAGCGTGATCTGTGATAAATTAATTAAATCATACAGTAGACACGAGTTGGACGCGGTCGCGATCGATTGCGGTGCGCCGCCGTCCGTTGCGACGCGGTCGAGTTGGTGCGTAGGGCTGGCGACTGCGTTTGTTGAATTGTGCTGTCATCTGTTTATTATTATTATAACAAAGCACTACCATATTGGGCATTGTAAATTCCTTCCTTGACTTACCAGCCTTTTTTTACCTAAATCTGCAGCCAAGCATTCGGCGTCCTGCATTGCTTACAGACGCACACTCACACACATACATGATCCTACTAATTATTATAAACGCGAAAGTTTGTAAGTATGGATGGATGTTTGTTACTCTTTCACGTAAAAAGGATTTGGATGAAATTCGGCATACAGATAGTTTATAACCTGGATTAACACATAAGCTACTTTTTATCCCGATATTCCCACGGGAACGGGAACCACGCGGGTGCAACCGCGAGCGGCCGCTAGTAAATAATAATTTAATAATGCTGTTGCTTTCCAATAGAGATTTCCTATTAGTTCGCTTGTGTCCTGATATCACTGTAGTTACTATTAGTTACGTTCTGAAGAACAAGATAATATACTTATTATCTTGATACTAAGAAGATAATATACTTACAAGATAATATACTAACAAGATAATATACTTATTAACTAACAAGATAATATACTTATTATCTTGTTCTTCAGAATTCAATTCCTTCAATTCTTTAGAGGACAGATTCCCGGTTTATAAGGATGCTTATAGCCAATAGTATTGATTTCGCTTTACGAATTTCTTAGCTCTTCGATGTTTTCAGTTTAATTGAACGTTTTCGCCATTCGCACGCTATTTCCCAATTAGAGTTGCAACGTTTCTTAAGCCTTTCCTGAACATCTTTGTAACGGAGGGGTTGGCCGTACTGTTTCCTTATAGACCTGCAGCTCAAAATGGAAAATGCGCTTAGCAACTCGTTCCTTTGGCATCCTCTGGTATGGACGCTTTTGAACTACGGCCGCAGTCCGGAGCGCCATTTTTCTTTCCTTTTCTGGAGTTCCCAACTCCGGGACTATAATGGGCTAAGGCCCATTAGTCCTTCAGCTCTTAGAGCAGTATTACTTTAATGTTACTATGCAAATTCCCATTATACGCGCAGCTTAACAAAATCATCTCTTATTAATAAATCTAATCTAGTACTTAATCTCACACATTACGTCTAGTTGACGTAGTTCGCGTCAACTAGACTGCTCCTTGTTTTCTGTGACTTAAGTCCCAAAACAGCCTACTAGCTACTCGTAATTATATTTTTTGTGAGAAGCCTTTCGGGACCGAATTCCCGGTCCCAAAAGCCTCCCGACCCCATAAGATGACCGCACCATAATCGCACTGTCGTCGGTCGCCTCATTAGGTAAGATCGGCCTATGTTTTATAAACCATTTGATGTTGCGACGTAGCTCGTCTCTAGAAAATGTTTGCAACGTCTGACTTCTATATACAAGATATTCTACTGATTCTCCATGAAATGATCCTTAGAACGCGGCGTCACTAGACACAAAAGAAATTCTATTCAATGAGCACTGATCAGTGCGCGGCCGCTATTGAAAGGTTAAACTAGCCCGAGGTAGACAGATTTTTTTAAAAGAGAATCTGTATTTATTTTACTAAGTTGGCAGTCTGGCACAAGGCCCGTCTTAAGGAAAACGGTCTAGAAGCATAAGGACGATTGCAATGCAACACTCACGAAAGAATATCCCTATGGCTTACTGGAGAGTGGAGAACCCGAAGTCTAGAAGCCAGACCTTGGCTTGGATCGGGTGGAAGCACAGAACAGAAGAGACCTCTTTCCTCTGTACCTACTGTGGGTGGAAGCAATGGTCTAAAACGGGATTCGTCAGCGAACGAGTGCAGTGTATTGGACCTTTTATTGTAACTGTACTACTACATACTGCGGTGATGGGCTCACCACATATCAACGAAACGTGGTCTATGGTAGTGGACTTCTGCGGTCCTCATTGCCTAGTCTCTGACTAACCCTTTGGGGATAATAGTTTTTTTTATAAACAAAGGAGGCATACGAGCAGGCGGGTCACCTGATGGAGAGTTGTCACCGCCGCCCATGGACACCCGCAAAACCAGAGGAATCGCAGTTGCGTTGCCGGCCTTTTAAGAAGGAATAGGTTTAAGGAAGGAATAGGAATTGTAAGGGGGTGGGGGGAGGGCCTCCGTAACCCTCACTGACCGGACGAAACACAACAGCACCAAATGCCATTATTTCACGCCGGATATTTGTGAGAGGGTGGTATTACCCCGGGCGAGCCGGCCCAATGCGAGCTGCAACGCAGCGTGGCTCTACCACTCAGTCAGTGTCACTCATTTAGCACCACCCAGGGGTCACGTGTAGGGTCTCAAGGGTAAACCTACGGACGCGAGTAACTTTAACCCCCAAAAAAGTCATGAATCTAAAAAAAGGCTTCCCATAACCCTAGCGATGAGCACTGCATTTCGATGCCGACGCCTGTAAAAAACCACGTTGCGACGCTTTATCGCCACCCGGCAACGTTAATGGCAGCTCGCTAGATATCAGCGGCTCTTTTGGGGTAGGCACTGCCTGACTGCGGTAAAACGAATGTGAAAAACATGAATAATTCTGGGCTTTTTTTCTGCAATTTGAGTTTTTGTAGCCGCGTTTAGATAGGTAGGTAGATGGATACTTTTATTGTGACACCAGTCGAATTTACGTTGGATAAATAGCAGTAAGTACATGAAAAAGTAAAACACATAAAAATCTGAATTATACGGGGTTGAACGCAAACTACGTAGGCATACTCATATGTACATAATTCAACCAGTGACCACGGACCGGTGCAACTCAGTCTAAAATTCCAGTATAACAATGTATAACTAAGTAGTTTTCATTAAAGACGAATGGTTGATTGTTTCTGTATAACCTGGGAACACCCAATGAAGCCATTTCACAGTCAGATCGTAGGTACCTTTTTTGCACGTTCAAATTTTCGAAACGAAAACTCAAAGAGATATATGCTTTTAGTACAGCTATCCAAAGTGCTGTCGCACGCATACAGACAGTGCAAGCGTGAATATCTAGCCGCGCACTCTTATTGCATTGGACTGTTAACTGAAACTGCATTGAACGGATTACCTTCAGTTCTTACGGATTCAATCCATTTGCTGTTGCTAGCAGGACATTGGGTTTTGTGCCCGTTGGTTTTGTTTTGTGTGCGGTAGATACACTGAGACACTGTTGATTAAAGGATTAAAATTGCTTGCTACTTCATAGCAGCACAAAATATGCTAAAAGATTAATAAGCTAATGTTACATTACAGTAAGTAATTCTCATGCCCATATGGAAACATGAGTTTTGAAAAGCGGATGAGAATCTATAGGCCTCCGTAGTCAATTAGAAGTCTTTACATCACTTATAGTTCCGTCATATTGTCCTTTCATGAGGTCCTCATACTAAGTAGGTACACCAGGAATATCGAGAAACTAGTTGTCTTTTTCTTGATTGTCAGAATATGATATAATGCCGCAAACGCAATTGTTATGGTGAAATGTGTTTACTTTAAACTACATCCGAAAAACTTGTTTAGGAAGAACCGGCAAGAAACTCCGAATATGTAATCTTTCTTATTTTCTCTTCTATTCATTTTTTTCAGTCCTTCTTCTTGATAATTTCCAATATTCTGTAAAAGTGACGATTGTCGATTTATAATGGTTATAATGGAAAAGTATAATTTAAGGTTTACTAGTAATAGTAACAGTCGACCAACTAGTGATACGCCCTTGGCCATTATTTTGTTCTTTTCACTTCAAACCTTCTTAAATAAACGAATTCTAACCGCGTCCGTGGTCAAATGGCTAAGCCACCGGTTTCAGACCCAGAGGCCCCGGGTTTGATTCGTATGGTTGGTGGTTGGTATAGCATTGTTGTGTTCCGACAGTTTGATATAAGATAGCCAGTTCCTCAGTGGTTGAGGATTCCGGGTGAAGCGCGCTTCCACCTTCGGCCTTATCGTCACTACCGTCAAGTGAGATGATTACCCGTTGTAGAATTAAAAATAATTACTAATAAAACTTTTAGCTCAAACTTTTTTAGTAGACAAGGTGAAATTCATGCATATTCTGGTATTATAACATTGTTCCGGTAAACGATATCAAATGCGGTTCCAAAACTGGGCATTCACCCGGGCATTCCGGTGCCGTGCCGGTCGAGTACATAAAGTAGCGGAGTTCGTCCGGTTTGTGGTTTGGAATTAGAACCTGGGAAATTAACAATAAACTTTTATGACTTCATGATTTAGATCTGCTGCCGTGCACAAAGGCATATTAACTTTTGTTTTATAACTCGCTTGACAATACCACGAGCGATCACGATGAATTTTAAATTCGCAAGTAACTTTAATGGGTCATCGGTGGCGAAATGGATTGATGATGTTTAGGATGAATGCGAGAAGTTGAGGTTCAATCCAAATAGAGCTAAAGGAATACCGAGAGCAATATTTTTAATGTCTAATTTGCAGCAAACGATATTGTGGGTAGTAATTACCGACGCCTTATGGACACCCAAAAAACCAGAGTCGCAGATGCGTTGGAGGAAACACTACGTCGACGTGGCATGCAAAATTCTCATACAAATCACAGAATAACGACGTTTCGTAGTCCCTTGTTTCCTCCTTCAGAACTGAACCAATTTTTATTAATTTTTTAGCATCAGTTAAAGAAAGAGATTTTTTATGTCTGTATGTTTAATTTTTTTGCATTTAGTCATTTATTTAATAACCAGGAGCCTTCAAAATTTAGCGAGATAACTCCGTTTTAAGGCGTCTTCAGAAACATTAAACATACGTACAGACATAGAAAATCTCTTTCTTTAACCGATGCTGAAAAAGGAATAAAAATTTCTGAAGTTCTGAAGTTCAGTTCTGAAGGAGGAAACAGGGGTCTACGAAACGTCCTTTTTCTGTATTTCGTATGAGAAAGCATGCCACTTCGACGTAGTGTTTCCTCTTAAAGAAAGATTAGGACCTTAGAGAAAGGAGTTGGGAATTGTGGAGAGGGAGAGATGGACCTCCGGTTCTATCACTCAGCACACAACAGCAAAGAGTGCCATTAGGATAAAATCTTTCCTAGAAAAAAAAATCAACGAGTCTTCTAGGGTCTCGGTAGCTTAGCGGTAGAGCGGCAATCTAAAGGTAGTGGGTTCGAATCCCATTCGAGCTTTCCTGAGACTGGTTACCTTACTTTACCTAGATTTTTTTTCTAGTAAACATTTTATCCTATATTTATATATATAGCATTGTGAATGCAAAAAATTCAATAATAAAGATAATATTAAAATATCTTGAGTGCCTCAGTGCTTTAACAGGATTGTAAGCTGTTGTTACCGGTTGCAGTCGATAACAAGATATCGCTTTATGTAATTATGAAGAGGTAAGTATTGTACTTAATAGCCGTATCGCGTAGCGAATAAAATAATACTACCACCCTACCCTTGGGTGTCGTAAAAGGCGACTAACGGACTAAAGACTGCACATACATCCACCAGCGGAGAGCGGCGATGGGCTCACCACCTGTCACGCTAAGCACATATGTAGTCGCTTTATGGTGAAAAGTGAACTATGGTAGGTGATTATGTGTTATTTAAAGAAGTGCTATGAGCCCACATGTGTGCAGACCAAAGACATTAAACTATTACCTTTGGTGCAGTGCAGTGCAGTTGACGAGACGAACTGGACGCACACCAGAACGACTGGCATGAGGTGGCTCATGGACCCTACTGTCACCTCTTGCAGCAGTATTACTTTAATCTAAATGGGCTCACCACCTGTCACGCTGAGCACTTGTGCAGTCGCTATTTTGGTGAAAAGTGGACTATGGCAGAGGACTGCTTTTGCGGTCCTCATTGCTATAGTCTCTGACTAACCCTTCGGGCATAATAGTTGTGTTCTGTGTATGTACGTAGGTATTGCCTTTAACACTTTAACAGTCCCCATACAAGAGGGTCTGACCTCCCCATAAGTCCAAAGAAGTTAATAGGTAAGTAGGTACAGTTCGTTTTATTAAACTTACCAGGAAAATAACTTTTCGTCATAATATTTTTCCATTTCCCTCGATTTTCCCATATGACCCCAATGTGGGGTCACGGACTATGAGTAAAATTTACGTTTCTTTGGCATCTTCCTCTCATAACATTAGAATATCATACAATAGATACAATTTATTACTAAGATGTTGGCATTTTGTTGATACTTTACCAGGAGTGATGGAAGATAGGATTTACAAAATAAGATCATGTCTTTCTTCTTAGATCTTGTTATTCGCAATGTGGGAAAAATTTATATACCAAGTAAAACCATTATGGTAGATGAATCAATGGTTAATTTTCGTGGAAGAATGCATTTATAAATATGTATTTCTTTCAATATATTTCTTTAAATAAACACAAGCAGGCATGAAAAATAAGTTTTTATTTATCCTGATATCCCTTACCAATTGTAGACCTAACTTTAAGATAATCTGTATTGTTTTTACGGATTTCGTATGACCAATTCTTCCCTTATAAGTCCACAAAATAACAAGAACCACACTCATAAGTCTGCTTCAAAATTGAGGATGAAATATTCTAAGTGCTATGAGCCCATATGGGGTCAGGGACGTATGGGTATAATCTGCTATGACCCCATATGGGGTCATCATAGGACTGTTAACGTTGCGAAACCCGAGCTTTGTGTCAAAAAGTACAAAACAACTTAGCCCGACATGAGAATTCATCCATGCATTTCGGGGTGAGCATTTTACACACATGCCTATTGCGTATTTAGATAAACAAACTTTGCATCTTAACTTACACTTTTAAAGTCAGCCTGAAACCCAACTCGGTCGAAACGTCGGCTATAAAAGGTATGCGTAGGGTGCTTTTACTTAGTAGTTATGAGTGTAAGCTTTGCATCCCCGTCACCAGGAATGCGCAATGCACGTCTGGGCATCCAGCATTAATTGTGCAACGTTGATTCAACGCTGAAATGCTTAATCACATTCCCGCGTCGCACTTAACAGATGACTTGGTCCGATTTATGGAGGCCATATTGGGCAGGTGACGGATTGCGCGATTATGGAGAGGTGATAAGTTGGCTCGTTTGTCACACGGATCCGTTGTTATTGCATGCAAATAGGTTAGCCTAGGTCTTCGGCGGAGATTGAATGTGCCATAGATTAAGTCATGTATGATTCAAGATGCACGGTAGCGTGGGAGCGGTAGCGGACCTGCGAAGGATTAGGTACATCTGGGAGGTGCAAACAGATACTATTAAGTAATATTTTAAAAGAAATATGTAGATGAAATTACATAATATGGGTATATTTTGTGCGAAGCAGATGAGTTTTGTAGAAGGCCCAAATTGATGCTACTTTCGAGGAGTGTCATACTTATCGGTATTAAAATTTATCAGGCTCGCTCGCAAGAGACGGGTTGCATTTGATTATACCGTCCAAATGAGAGATGCCACCAAGCTCACTGCCACACATAACAACTTGAACCCGAAAAATCAGGCTAATTTAAAAAGCTAAGATTGTATTCGCCTCTCTCCTCTACTAATGGCACAGAATAATATTATTATATCTAAACTAGTTAACGGCATCGACATCGACTGCCCAGAACTATTGTCCAAAATTGGTCTTCGCACAAATATACTGTCGCTGCGGCGACGCCCACTGCTTCAAATACCACTAGTTCGTACAAATTATCGACAAAATACTTTTTTGATCCGCGGCTGTGTAACTTATAACAGGTACAGCAACGAGCATGACTTCGATTTATTCTCGACAAGCGCAGCGACTATTAGGCGAACTGTATGTAAACATTTCTTTTATTCTTTAAAGTAAAGTAAAGTTAATTTAAGTAACTTTAGGTAGCAATAAGCTTTATAAGATGTAATATGATGTGTTTTATGCTTCATAGATTGCTTGTTTTTGTTTCTTTTTTTTCATAATTACACATATTTTTATTTTATTTTTGTAAAGTATTGAGATAAAATGAATCTTACAATTGTAATTAAGACTTTAGCATGTTAGTAGTTTGTGGAGGTTTATAATTAGCTTTTAGATTTTACATAGCTATAAAATTTGTAATAACAGCTGTTAACCTTCCTAAAAAGAATAAATAAAATAAATAAATAAATTAATTACCTACTAGCTAATGGCTAGACCACCGAGATCGGAGATCGAGAGAGCCTTGGTTTTTATTCTGAATTAATGGCTTGGTGCAGTTAGCCCATTTAGCCAGTGTCACGTAAAATAGATCATCATCATCATCATCCACAGCTTGACTTCACCCATTGCTGGGTATAAGCCTCTCTTCGTATGTGCCACTGTTGACGGTCCCGTGCCAATCTCATCCAGGTCTTGCCCGCGATGTTCGCCACATTGTCTGCCCATCTTGCCGCAGGACGACCGACGTTTCTGTGTAAAATAGATAATTGTATACATTTCCTTAGTGAAAAATAGATAATAATGATAAATAATATTCCGACAAACCCTTTCAGTTTTGCAAAAATGTGGGACTGAGATCTCACGCGGCTTTCTTGAGCGAATTTGAAAAGTGATGTTGCTATGTTTCGTTTTATTTGTCAACACTCATGCACGTTCACGAGCACTTAACAGTTAATAATCCACTATTATTTAACATAAATTTTCGACATAATACAAATTTAAGAAAGTATGACAAAAATGCAATCCTGACGCTTCACTTTCCCGCCAAAAAATCTCCGAGATCCCTGGTTACATAAAAACGCGTTTGTACCAACGTATCAGTTAAAACACTAACTAGAAAATTCTAGTTGTAACAAAGGCATTTAGTAAAAACTATTTTTAACTAGTGAAAACTAGTTTAAATTAAAATTGGGTTTTAACTGTCACATAATTAGGTTACTAATGGTTTTACGGCAGCTGAGCTCAATACAATATATTGCACTCAGTTTAGATATGTAGTAGCTAATTGTAGCTTGGTATATTTAGTGAGGCTAGCTCTTAGTCCGCCTGGCTACCTACTTTTGTCGCCGTAACAAGAATTTAGCTGAGTTCCGACGATGTGAGACAAGATAGCCAGTAGACGAAGATACCGGGTAAAGTACACAGCTGTAGCGTCACTTAAAACAAGGTGAGACATAGGGCAAGCACAGCATTGTTTTAAAAATAAAAATAAACATTTTGCCTGATGAATTCTTGTAGCTCCTGAACGAGTAAAGCCGTCTCACTTAAAGTCACATTTGTTAGCTCCTTTTCTTTTGAGAGGGGATATTGTTCGCGTCTTTGGCAGTAAGCTTCTTAACATGCAATCAGAATATTCTACGTTCTAGTCTTTTTATATGTTTTTGAACAAGAGCAGGCTTTGATTTCGATACTGTAAAAGCTATTCTCTTAACTTAAGTAGGTACAGACGTCTTATGAAACATATGAAACATTGTCATGAAACTGTAATAGAACAAATAGTGCATAAATTTATTCGTAGTCCTATGTTGACTAGAAATGCTATTTAAATCCACTTTACATACAAACATATAATCACGACTATTATCCCCAAAGGGTTAGTCAGAGACTAGGCAATGAGTACCTCAAAAACAGTCCTCTGCCATAGTCCACTTTTCACCAAATAGCTACTGCACATGTGCTCAGCTTGACAGGTGGTGAGCCCATCGCCGCTCTATGGTTGGAAGTATGTGTCTTTAGTTCGTTAGCCACCTTTTACGACACCCGAGTATTCCACAGAATACTACAACCATCCCCTCTCTTCCCTTGGTGTGACCCAAGGGAAGAGAGGGGATGGTAGTATTCTTTCACCGCTATATACGCGACACGGTTTGCGTTACTTTAAATGTTTTAAATGGTAATATAACGGCTGATAATTATACTTGTGCAATATAGCCCTATTTTCCTCAGTTTTTCATAGAGTTCCAGCAAAATAAATGTTAAGGTATGTGGCCTAAAGTAGACGATCATCACTTCGTCATTTTTTAGGTAACGAGTAATCTGGTCCTACTTTGCTCCTGCTGGTAAAAATGCTCCACTTCCGAAAAAATATTAAATCTGATTTTGCATACTGATACTTTACTATTTAGTAGAATCCAATATTTTCATCTGAAAATGTTTTTCTTGATCTAGCAACACCAGTGTTGACAGATGTCAAAGTCAGCCATTAATTTTTTCTGTGAGAGGGAGAATTGAATCGCTCTACAAGGTGAAAATTTGAAAGTGAGTAAAATCTATTTTGCATCTCCTAACCTTGTAATGAAAACTAAATGTAAGTTTTAAATTGATCTCTTATAAATAAAGGTGATTTTATAACACATCTGCTTCCTATTACACTGTCCTATCGGAGCAAAGTAAAACTGACAAAAAATAACTATTCTCCATTTAAAAATTAAATGACGGACTTGTGAAGAGCAATAATAATTACGGAGCAAAGTTACCTCCTGCTTAGGAACTACTTTGCTCCAAAAGAAATAAAAAATTAAAAATAGTTGGTCACTAAATACAATATACATAATGTCAGGTTAAATTTTAATAGTACTGTTATGGGAAGCCGAAGGTGGGTAGAATGGATGCAACTTTGAGGAAGGCAAAGGGAAGATCTTCCTCCGAGCTGGGTGGTATAGCTCGGGGACCGAGGTCCAACGGATGTTAGTTGGAGGTGCTATATATGGCGAAGGAGGTGGTGTAACTTCGCTACCGCGATGCAGGCTTCCCGTACTATTTTCTGTCGCGATATGGAGATGTCGTTGAATAGGTTTTTGTGGCGCCATCTGTTGACACGGTTGGGAAGGTGTTTGCTTCGTGTCGAACTATGTGCGGTGTCATGCAGGTAGGTGGCGCCGCCACGTCACTCCCCCCCTGAGACCGGAGGTCGATGTCAGTGAGTGTGCTCAGCGCAGTCAATGCATCAGTGCTTGCAAGTGCCAGTGGAGAGTGCTGCTGCAGGATGCCCCAGTCTACGGTGAATCGAGACAGGTGGGGTGAAGGCGCGTTGCCAGTGATGCAGTGTGCTGCTCCTGTCTGCGGTGAGTCGAGACAGGTGATGACGGTGGGTCCGAGCTGCTGGTGTGCAGGGCTGCCACGCCGGAGTGATGCGGCCGACATTGATGCACCGGTCGTGGGCTGCGGAGACCAGGTCGGGATGATGCCGTCGAGTGTGCCGGAGGTCCAGGAAGCGTCGTCCAAGATGCTGCGGTGGAACCTTGAGGCTTGATTGCTGGCTGGCTGTGTCTGCTGGCGAAGGTAGACCTGATGATGGATGAGGAGTGACGGATGGGTGCTGCGAGGCTGCGACGATGATGTTGAAGGTGCTTCTGTGCTCCGTAGGGGTCACCAATTATGGGAAGCCGAAGGTGGGTAGAATGGATGCAACTTTGAGGAAGGCAAAGGGAAGATCTTCCTCCGAGCTGGGCGGTATAGCTCGGGGACCGAGGTCCAACGGATGTTAGTTGGAGGTGCTATATATGGCAAAGGAGGTGGTGTAACTTCGCTACCGCGATGCAGGCTTCCCGTACTATTTTCTGTCGCGGTATGGAGATGTCGTTGAATAGGTTTTTGTGGCGCCATCTGTTGACACGGTTGGGAAGGTGTTTGCTTCGTGTCGAACTATGTGCGGCGTCATGCAGGTAGGTGGCGCCGCCACACTGTTATAAACACAATACATAACATTACTGATTTAAACAAGATTAAAAGAAGTAAAATAAAAAAAAATGGAGCAAATTTTGGTGCAAGTAAGACCAGGTTACTTATGCACAAACTATGCATGTATGCAGTAAGTATTATAGCTTGACCACGACCGCTGTACCGCCTTGTATGGTAGCAGCGGTATAGCGGTCGTGGTCAAGCTATAGTAGATTCCCGTTGTAGTTCTAATTTCGAGGTGGTGATAGAACTTTTATGTAAGTATTATAAAATTTTGCAATCATACAAAGCTGTACAATGTCACAGTATAAATATAACATTTATACTGTGACGATATCGCTAGAGATTATGAATGAGTTCTAGTTCCAGAGTTTTCGTGTAAGCAACAAACCGTGTGGAGTGCAGAACGTGTAGTGAGCAGCACAAACAAATTATGCATCGGGAATAGTTAAACTGGAGATTCTATAAGTATAGTGTTGCTCGTGTAAGGAAAACGATAACAATGGTTATAATAGATTTCCTCTACCATTTCCTACAAAACCATATTTACAAATCAAACCTTTTACGATTCAACATCATTTATTGAGTTTAGACTACAATAATTGAGCTCTTGTGAGACCGAGATCTTATTCTGAAAAGAACCGGCAACAATTTCAAAAGGGTATTTTCATTTCTCCCTTTATGTGACAGCGTCAAATAAAATTGGAAAATGCCACCAAATGATAACTGCACTTGTGGTCAGCGTTACAGGTGGTGAACTCATCGCCGCTCTATGCGGTTGGATTGCACGTTTGATCCGTTAAATATCCGTTAAATCCGTTTTTAACCGTGTCGCGTAGCTGTGAAAGAATACTACCACCCCCTCTCTTCCATAGGGTGTCGTAAAAGGCGACTAACGGACTTAAGACTGCACATACTTCCATAAGCATAGAGCGGCGATGAGTTGACCAGCTGTCACGCTGAGCACATGTTCAGTCGCTATTTGGTGAAAAGTAGAGGACTGCTTTTGCTGTCCTCATTGCCTAGTCTCTAACACTTCGGGGATAATAGGTCGTGATTATATGTATGTATGATTCGTTAGTCCCCTTTTACGACAAAAGGGAAGAGATGGGGTCGGTAGTATTCACAGATATCGATTTCATATCTGTGGTAGTATTCTAACCCTTCAAGAATCATCAGACCGCAGGCAATCGCAAAACAATAAGTTTTCAATTGTGTCTGGTTTCACGTTGCTTGAGGGATTAATGAGCCGCTATCAGCACAGCATTATCATTTTATATTTTTCTATAGGTATCTCTTCCCGGTTCTTGTAGCCGGCATTCGTCCCAGGATAGTGTTCATTATAGCGAGCGACGTTTTTCCGCAATCCTGGACCGCGGGGGGCAGAAAGGGGGGGGGGGGGGGGGGGCTTTAAATGCAAATAACTGTCAAGAGCCGACCCGCGACGCTCCCAGAGGATTTTTATATTCGCTTCTACCCTGTCGTAACTCTTGTCTTAGCCGTAAATAGCTTAGCGTAGTAAAAATAAACTGTTTAAGGTACTCTTTCGATTTACAGTTTTGGGATGCCGACGTATTGGCGCTACGTAGGCTTTGTTTATGTGAGGGTCAGTGAACTTGACTGAAAATAAAATATTTGGACGGAGATTTTCTTAAGTACTAAAAAAAAGTTATGCGTAGGATGCCTTTTCTAAGTAATTAGCGTTAAATGCCCGTCTAAATATTTCGTAGAAGCAACAAGAAGAGTTATTAGAAAAGAAACAAAATACATAAGTACTTTTTCCATCATTGGTGTTGAAATGAAATGATGAAATGAAATGAAATGATTCTTTATTTGCCAAGAACATAGTATGTTACAGATATTAGAATTTTATTATGTACTATATGTTGATAGAAAAAGAGGATTCTTAGTTAAGTATATACAATAGATAGTGCTTCATATATTATAACATATAATCACGACTATTATACGACTATTATCCCCGAAGGGTTAGTCAGAGACCAGGCAATGAGGACGGCGAAAGCAGTCCTCATAGTTCACTATTTACCAAAAAGCGACTGCACATGTGCTCAGCGTGACAGGTGGTGAGCCATCGCCGCTCTATTGTTGGAAGTATGTGCAGTCTTTAGTCCGTTAGTCGCCTTTTACGACACCCAAGGGAAGAGAAGGGCTGGTAGTATTCTTTCACCGTTACGCGACAAGGTTTACGGCAGTGCTTCTTCTTCAGCCCAATTACCACTCAATGCCAGTATAGGTCACATAAAAACTTTTTGATTGACTAAATAGTAAACGTAACTGCAACATGTTCAAAATGTAACCATCCATTATTTATGCCCACCACACGCACACAGTCCCAAACAAACGCAATAAAACTAACATCAGACAGTTCGGAAACTCGCGTTAACTCAGGAGCATGGGGCGTGACGTGACAAAAAAATCCCGAAGCCCCCCACAGCGCCGGGTCAAAGGGCAAACGTTATCCGGGCAAAAACAATTTGTAATCTTTCCCTGCATGCCTCAAGCCCTTCTTGTGAATCCATGAATACATTTGGCCGTGTCCACTCTCTACCTTTATCTGTTTTTCGGAGCTTGTCCTTTATTAAAGCGCATATGCGTATAATATTTGTACGTAATACTGGAAGCGTTTTTCTCAGTGTTAGGGTTTTAAGAATACATACTTAAGTAGATTGTGGTGTTTTATTACACTTTACCTTGTTGTGGGATGTTTTTTGCGCTCGCTTTGTCCTTTTAGAAAGTTCAAAATGTATCTGAGAAAATTATATTGGAACTATTTATTTCTAGCAGCCGCTAGCGGTTTCACCCGCGTGGTTGTCGTTCCCGTAAGAATATCGGGATAATAAGTATCCTATGTGTTAATCCAGGTTATAAACTATCTGTATACCGAATTTCATCCAAATCCATTCAGTAGTTTTTACGTGAAAGAGTAACAAACATCCATCCATACTTACAAACTTTCGCGTTCTAGTAGATAGGCGCTGCTTGATAGATTCGAGCATTACTGTGAGTGAGGAGAACCGAGCATTACAGTGTGTGAGTTACCTGTAATGAAAATAAAATTTGTAACGTCATGCTCAAAATAAAATTTGTTTACGCTCACAAAAATTACCTAGGCCAAAATAAGTCGAAGACTTGAAGCGATACAAGTAAACGGAAAACCCGCCGTGCCCCGTGAGTATCTGTGTAGGGGTCTGATACTCTAGTTCGAATGACGTTACCTCGATAGTCATTACCTCGATGTCTCTACCTCGACGATACACTTCACCGATGGGTCGTTACCTCGAAAGGTCAATACCTCGAAGGATGTCTTCCTCGACGGGTCTTTCTTCGATGGTACATTTTGATCGATGGGTTGTTACCTCGAAAAAATCATCAAAAGTACTAGTGGTTTGCGTGTGAGTGAGCTTGCGCGTGATTTTGTATGCGGTGATGGCGTCAGATAAGAACAGTTTAGCGACTTTAGCGGTGGTGCCGTCTTTGTATCTCGCATTCCATTCCTCAAGAGACTCATTACGAATGACGAACTAAACAGGACACTTATCGTGGTCGGGTTTCCTTCTTGGCATTTATAGCAGGTTCCTTGGCTAACAGGTCTGCCCTCTCGTTACCCTCCATTCCGGCATGTGCTTTTATCCAGTGCAAATCAACAGATTTGCCCTGGGTAAAACCTCGCTTGATGTTCGCTAGCGATTTCAATGCCAGGCAATGGAGGGAGGTCACATCAATGATGGTCTGTAGGGCTGCCATGGAATCACATATAAATGTCAAAAGACAACCTCCTTTCTACTCAGCACCACCTCTGAAGCTATGTGTAGTGCCAGGAGCTCAGCTTGGTATACGTGGCGTATGACGGCAACACAAGCTTGACGGCTTTGACTTCGGCGGCCATCCTTCCACAGGGTCAAAATCAAAATCATAATTTCTTTATTCAGTAAACTTAAAATAAGTATTTTGAATCGTCTAAACTTAATTTTACTACTATGAATGGGTAGAGGCATACGCACCCACCCACCTTAAAGGTCAAAGCCGCACCTACTTTACCGTCAATCTTGCTGCCGTCAGTGTAGATACGTATGTTGTTTGTGTCTGCGCCTGCGTGTGAGTAATGAGGGATGAGGAGCTTCATGTTCCCTATCTTTTAGTTCGGGCCGACGAGGCACCCCCCTCCTGGCCTTATATAATGTAATTTACGCAATAATGTTTAAATTAAAATAAATAAAAATACTTTAATCTTACAATGCAAAATTCGTTCGGGAATTTGCATAGATTAGAGAAGAGATAGATAGATAGAGAGAGGGAGAAATAGATTAAAGTTATACTACTGTAAGAGTTGATGGTAAGGCCCCAGGATTACAGGTGGATGGAAGGATTTGGGGGATTCCTTAGCTCAGCAGTGGGACAGTGTTTTATTGTTAAGTTATTGAAAACCCTCCGACATACTTAACAGCCGGCCTAGCAGGCGCAACACGAGAACTCTTCTCGACCTGTTTTCTCGTGTTTTATACATTTATCTTTAATGTCTGTCGACACTAAAGACACATGGATACGCTTAAAACACTACATAATATGTCAAAAATTGACTTAATAGTAGTTTTTGCGTAAACTGTCGTATTTTTGTCTACAAACCTTAATATGATTCGTCGTCGTGTTGCGCATGCTAGGCCTACAGGTCAGTGCAACCAAAACTATTTTTTCATTATCATCATCATCAGCCTATAAACGTCCCACTGCTGGGCACAGGCCTTCCCACGTGATCAACAGCACATGGGGAGATCAGGCCATAGCCCACCACGCTGGCCCAATGCGGGTTAGTGGGTGGTTTTAACGACTGCCATCTTACAATAACAACCGGGAACCGGGAACCGGGGACCAAGGACTTTACGTGCTCTTTTCGACAAGAGGAGCTCGATTTGTTTTTAATTATTGGCCACCCATCCAGTGATAAAAAGGAGCTCGTTGGCAGTGGCTAGCGCGTTCGTCTTGCGATCTTACCCGCTAAACAACTTACGCAATGCCGGGTCGCTGGATGGGTGAACATTTAAAAAAACCATTCGAGCTCCTCCGTGCTTCGGAAGGCACGTTAAGCCGTTGGTCCCGGTTGTTGTCGGCCCGAATTAGGCCAGCGTGGTGGGTTATGGCCCAATATGCCCACGTGCTATTGTCCAGGTGGGAGGCCTGTGCGCAGCAGTAGGTTTATAGGCTGATGATGATGATGATGATGATCCAGTGACCCGGCATTGCGAAAGTAGCTTAACTAGAACAAGCTCGTTGGTCGCAAACCAAGTGCCTTAGCTGCTGCGTCATTGAACTCCTCCAAAGCCAAAACTTTTTTTGTAAGTAAATAGTTTTGGTAAACTGTCTCGCGTAGGGGTGAAAGAATACTACCACCACCTCTCTTCCCTTGGGTGTCGTAAAAGGCGACTAACGCTAACTAACTAACATAGAGTGGCGATGGGCTCACCACCTGACACGCTGAGCACATGTGCAGGTAAAGATGGTTTTTATGACCCTCCATTCGTGGAGGATGCACTTTTAAATGGGATTGGCTCGTTCAACCTCAGAAAGACCCCGAGTAGAGATGGCTCTATAGTTGAAACATGCACAGCCGTGGTGAGCGCTAACTCCCCCTAGTCCCTGGTATATAGAGAGCACAAAACACATGTTAGGTACACTAAATACAAAAAGACACAAAATAAGTAATGACACCTAAAGGGATAGAATTTTATTGAAATAGAAAATAAAAGGAAAAAGGACATAATACAGAAAAGCAAAGATCACACAAGTGGCAGGATAAAAATTTCACTTTTATAAATAAACATAAAGGGGAACACAATAGTTAGAACAAAAAGAAGGGAGAAACGTACATTAAGAAATATATATGAATGCATTAATTAAAATAAGTAATAAATAAAGTAAACATAACTAAATGTAATAATAATATTAAATAAAAAGTATATATTGAGATAGGTAACATAAGAGGAAAATTAAAGTAAGAGAAAGAAAAGATTGATATCAGCATATAAGAAAAGGTATTATAGTATATATAAATAAATGTTAAATAAAAGGGAAAGAAATGTGTAATAATCGCAAAGAAATGCAATAGTATATAAGAAAAGAAATATCAAATAAAATGGAAATATAATAAAAGAATAAATTGTAATGGAATATAAGAATACGAATGTTAAATAAGAAGGGAATGTAAAGTAATAAGGAAAGAAATGTAATAGTATATAAGAAAAGGAATGTTAAATTAAATAAAGGAAATGTATAGCAATAAGTAAAGAAATGTAGTAGTAAATAAGAAAAGAAATATCAAGTAGAAGAGAAATAAATGTATAGAAGAGAATAAGATATAATATATTGTAATGAGAAATTGTAAACACAAGAAAATAATGCTTTAGAAAAAGAAAATAAAGAATATTGTATAATTTTGACGAGTGGTTTGTACACCGGTTTTCATGGTGTCGCCATCTCTGAGGTCCCGGGTTCGATCCCCGGTCGGGTCAATTTAGAGAAAAACTGTTTTTCTAAATTGATTTCGGGTCTGGGTGTTTTTTCTATGTTTATGTATATTTATCCGTTATCTTACCATATTAACGAGTTTCACAAGAATACTCATCTTGGTCTAGATAATTGGTGTGAGCGTAAACAAAATTTATTTATTATTTATTATTATTGTATAAAAGAAAAAGATATAAAAAGGAGATATAAAAGAAAAAAAAAAAAAATGAAAACAGAGTCGAGCTAATAAAGCTCAAGCTTATTAACACCCCTCTAAAAAAGAAAAAAAAACGAAACAGAACCAAAAGTCCTGCAAACGAGCTGGGAGCAAAAGTTCTAAAACAAAAACTTATGGCTAGCTATGGGCTGATCTTAACGTTTTAGATCAACTACATAATAAACTTCTTCAGAAACGAGGACCACGTAATTGATTTTTTTATCAAATTTACATTTACAGAGATTATGCAGAGCGCAGTAGGTAGGCACTACATTCCCGGAACGGTTGTTTTTAAAGCGGTAAAGTCCAGTCGGTCACGTCCCTCGGAATGGGATCACGTTTTAAAAGCGCAATTACAATGGCGAATGTCCGTTGTGTGGGACAGATTTTTTTAAATAGCTTTTTACGGTGTACGTCACTTTACAATCTGAAATTAAAATTATATTTGTGACGTAGCACGTGAGCGGATTTCAGTTGTTTTAATCTGTGGTGGCACGGCACGCTCACTGTTTCTTTAATTTATTTTAATTGACGGCGGTACTAAGTGAGAATTTCTAACGTTTTAATTATGACTTCATCAAGTGATGAAGTCATAATTCATCATCATCATTATTATCATGATGATGATGATGAATTATGACTTAGTAGTAGCACTCAACTAACAAAGGGTTTAAGTCACTTGCGTCCGTAGGTTTACCCTTGAGACTCTACATGTTAAACCCTACATAAGAGAAGAGATTGTAACAAGGCAGCTAAAGCCTTGTTAGTTTTTGTGACCTCCTTTGCGAATAACATTCTTTTATATCTATTTTTAAATTTAAAATTCAAATATTTACTTCCATTCTCTGTCTAGCCTATGTTTTCATGTAAATTCAGTTCAGATTCATACGCGGAGCTAGAAAGAGCTCCTTCTATTTATTGTTATCCTCCCAAGTTATTGTTATTTGTGAATAGTAGTAGTATTTTAACAAGGCAGTTTCAGGCATACGTCCTGTTGACATTAATAATAACCTAAACCTACATAATATTATACCTAGTTCCAGTGTATAGTGTATTAACACTTAATTTGTGCTTCAAAACTAACCCTTCTATTACTTTATTATACTTCTACACTCATCGAGCTTTTATCTTCATCTCGTCTCCTCATCGTGTCACTCTCCGTTCCTCCGCTACGTGACAAGATGGCAAGAACCGTCACCACACAGCTCGACACGATGAACAAATTAAACTTACAAAACAACTACTTACCAATAATTTTGTTGTTTTTTTAAAATAAAAAACTACAGTGCAACGCAAGACATAATGATAAAGGTGAAATATGCAATTACAAACGTAGCATAACGAATGTTTAGCTCGCTTTATCATTATCCTAAATCCACTTTTGGGCTATACCGAGGGCCTAACCATGGTCTCGTAGAGAATTATTTAACTGTACTTGCGCACTTCCGATTTCTCCTTCTTGGGTCTAAAAACCAAAGGTTGAGACCAATTTTGCATATTAAAATTAAAGTAATATACTTAACTCTAAGAGGTGAACTAGGCGATTCTACAAGAATAATTGCGCTTGTAGAGATCGGACAGTGAGCCACCACACTAGTCCAACACGACTTGGCGGGTTGTAAACACATTACTTAGAGTCTCGTACGTAGTTCCGAATGACGTTGTAGAGACAGGTCGTTTAACTAGGTAAAGTGCAGTCATACCTACGCATATTCCGAAGCCTATGCGACCTCGTAGGACTTACGTTATGCGGGAGTTCCTCACCCTCCCTCGCCCAGACAAAATATTGACGTGGAAAGGGAAGGCCTATATACCCACTAAAAACCTAGTACAATCCCTTTTATCGTAGGGAGTTGGCTCGGGACCAAGAACAGCAAGCACAGAGTTTCATCCCATCAAAGGCCTGCCAGAGGGAAGACGCCCGGTACAGTTTTAACTTATCTACGGCGTCTTAAATTCCTAACTAATACAATAATATGAATAATTTAGTTTACGCGTACGAAACCGTGGGCAATATGGTCGTATAATAATAAAACTGTATTATAAAAAAACAAAATTATTTTATTATCAACTTGTAACATCTCACAGTAGAGCTCAAACATTCCCACGTAACCTATAGAAATACTTATAAAATCCAATTATTTAGAATTAGGAAAAAAACTCGTAATATTTAATTACTTTTAGGTACTTACTAAACTATTATCACGAAGATTTACCGTTAAGCAAGAAATTCATTTTACTTCAGTTTGATTTGTAAAGGCTCCTTAATACCAAAAGCAGGCTACGCAGTTTGATCGCGGGCCCGCGCGAATTGTAATTTGTATTACAATTAAATATGCTCCAAACGGGCACCGCAGAGGGCCAAGACAGGATCTGGTATGAACGCTTGTAGAATAAAATGATAAATACGTATGGGGTTGACCAATGATATTATTATAAAAAGAGGGGGTTGACATTGTCAACGTCACGTCATTGGCGATTTAATTCTCAGAACAATATTATTGTTCTGAGATTTAATTAGTTATCTTTTAACTTGAATGAGCTAATTTATGTAACAATTCATTTTTAGTTAATCATATTTCAGAATTATATTCTGTGGTTGCGATTGAATAGAGTGAGCGTTTGCCAAGTATCTGTAACCTTGTCTGCCAATTGACTATTTACAAACATTTACAAATAGAAATGGTGGTCACTTGCTAGGGATGCTGAACAGAAGCGGAGCGGTTTCTCCGCGGTTCGGCGTAACTGCGGGGCCGCCATATTGACTCGTCACACCACCGTCGCAATTTAGACGCAGACCTGCTTTGAAATTGCAGTGTGTCTTGTTTGGCACTGTTTCTGACCTGCTGTTGGTATGTGGGAGCCTTAAGACTATGTAAAAATAAAACACAACTACAATTCTATTCAGCTTCTTATACTCAGATAGTAGAGTTACGTCTTGATACATACCTACTGAATATTATTGTGCGTGCATGGTCCCACTTTGGTTTAATGGCCAAATGAGCTATAGGTACAACAAATAAAATAATTTAACATTTGCATTATTTTTGTACTAGCAAAGTATTATAAAATCTTAAACGTAAAAAAACTATACCTAAAATTATGTCACAAGCCTTTTACATTATTAAACTTAAATGCTCGTTTTGTGTGTAATAGCTATGATATTTTATTTCATACTTATCTCTATTCGTATGCTACAGCAACCTTTAAGTAAGGCAGCACTAAAATTAATTGGTGTTTGTACAAAAATGGAATAAAAATATATAGTGTTAATCCTGCTAACTCAGTAATTTATCAAGCTTGGATGCTGCATGCAAGCACCGCATTCCCGCCCGCAATGTATGCATATGCAAAAGGAGCGATGGATGCTAAATAAGGCATGCAAACCGAAACCCGACACGTGTTTCGCCCCTCCACGGACCATTCTCAGAAGCAGTTGACTGGTCGAGAGCTGCGCGCCGACTGAAACGGCTACAAAGCTCCCGGCCCCTTATATAGCACCACCGTTTGGCATTTGTGACGTACTACCCGCAATAAGACGCAATAATGGGGAGGAAACTAAATTTGTTTGGACATTTAACAGTGTGTAATTACTATTGTTATGTTCTATAATTTTTAACTGCTCCAACCGGTTTGCATGCCTTATTTAGCATCCATCGCTCCTTTGCATGTACTTATATACATACGTTGCGGGCAGGAGGGCGGGAGGGCGGCAAGTAAATTAGTGAGTTAGTAGGATTAACACTATATATTTTTATTCCATTTTTGTATAAGTATCATGGATTTCCTCAAAGTAACGCCTGATTCCATTCATTAATTGGTATTTTTTTGTAATATTTCAATATTGTATGTTTTGTTGGTTGTCCTTAATAGATAAAAAAAATACACACAATCCAAACAGATTCGAAAAAGAGTTTCATATATTGAAGAAAATTATGCCACAGTAGAATCGCCCTACAAAGAATACAATTTTCTTCTACAATGTAACCTATGTACTGATGGTCAAATAGATAAATGACTTCTTCTATCTCGATTGAATAATTGGTGAGAAAACGTTGAACAAAGTTATGTCTAGTTTAAAATTGATGCTGTCTCTATTTATCTTCACTAAAGAAACGACACTGTTTTTTATGCACTGCTGCATACGCGCACTTTAAGTAACTAAGTAATTAATTAAAGTACCTATTTTTAATTTAGCTCTTAGTTCAATCTTAGCGGTATTTTTCATTAACAGTTCATTTGGTCACAACTGATAGCGACAAAACAGATTTGAATTAATTACATTATTTTTCTTTGACATACAATTTTATTATACGCTTTAGTCAATTGCTTAAATTAGTTTGACATTTTTGTTAAATGACTCATCATTAGCACCTAATGAACTAGAGTATTGACCCTTTAAATGTCACAGCATGTCGAAACTTTTTATTGGTTTTAGACCTTAAGTAAAATGTTAAAGTTTAACCAACGTATCGATAGAGCTGTGTTGACCCTGATTTTCTATTTCAACATTTTCATATTTAGTACTTTAACAGTTTTTCTGTTTGCGTCACTATAAACTGGTTTTTATTTCTTCATTTTTCTCGCTACTCTGTTGTATTTCAGTACCATTCTCGGGGTTCCTTTTTCTGTCTTGATCTTGGGCCTCCTTGAGGGAGTCTGGCAGTTTCAGGTTGTTAGTTTCGGGTAGAGTGAGGACGAGGAATGCTGATATCGTTGCCATCGTTCCAAACAGCATAGTGGGAAGATATTCGTAAAAGCGTGCCTGTAAATAAAAAACATTAAAGTTACCACAATTTAAAAGTTGCCGATAAAATGAGTGTCCCTAGCGCTCTATCATTTTTAATTTCTCGTCTGTGAGATAACCTACTAGAATAACAACTGAATGACTTAAGTAAAATTTTAAACACTGAAAAAGACGACAACCTCAGGCGGGAATCGAACCACGCACCTTCCGCATTCCGGGCGGCTGCCTTAACTACATGGCTACTGAGGTCTGGTTTTCAGCCGCCCGGAATTCGGAAGGTGCGTGGTTCGATTCCCGCCTGAGGTTGTCGTCTTTTTTCAGTGTTTAAAATTTTACTTAAGTTGAAACGCTAATATATATATAAAAACAGTAAACTGAATGACTACTGTAACTAGCTTTACGGCAGTTGAAAGCTTTACACCATTAGAATCATACCGTAGGTTTGTTTGTACAAGAAGAATACAAAACAACCGTGTCACGTGTAGCGGTGAAAGAATACTACCTACCACCCCCTTTTTTCCCTTTGGTGTCGTAAAAGGCGAGTAACGGACTTAAGACTGCACACACATCCAACAGTATAGAGCGGCGATGGGCTCACCACTGTCACGCTGAGCACATGTGCAGTCGCTATTTGGTGAAAAGTGGACTATGGTAGAGGACTGCTTTTGCTGTCCTCATTGCCTAGTCTCTGACTAACCCTTCGGGGATAATAGTCGTGATTATATGTATGTATGTACATATGAATACAAAATACTGCTACTTTCTATTCACTAAGATCCTGACACACTTCCTTTGCTTCATTTACTCTCATTTATATTACTTAAAATAAATAATACATAAGAGGTTTATCGAGCAATAACAACTGCACCTTAGTATCACAAAGTGCAAAGTCATTAGTTTCACAAAAAAAAAAAGCGAAAAAACGAAAAAACTTTTTTTTGTAAATGTCGTTGCTTCTGTGCGCTGTGGTTTCTTGCGCCCGTTCTTTGCCACAGTTAAAAAATGGCGTCCTGAATGGGTGGTAGGTTAAAAATTTGGACGATTCAAAGTACTTACTAATTGAGTTTATTGAATAAATATATTTTGAGTTTGAGTTTGAGTTTGAATAATATTAACTTTACCTTCTTATAATTACGACTATTATCCCCAAAGGACTAGCAGAGACTAGGCAAATGACCACCGAAAAAGCAACGCAATGCCACAGTCCACGTTTCACCACATGACAATTGCACGGGTGTTACGACATTGGTCAAGTCTGATATTGGTCAAATCGTCAAATCAGAAATTAGACAAATTAGTAATTCGTCAAATCCTCTTTTCGTCAAATTATATAATTTGCCAAATACGCCATTGGTCAAGTAATTAAAGTAAAATTAACAGCATTAAAGAAATAAAAAAAAAAATTTTTTTAATAACTAAGTAAGCGAGTAATAAATTCATTTTATATAATTCATACCCAACATAACTGTTTTAAACACTCTAAGGGATATAATTTTCCACTCAATAACTTCTCTGCACATGTGCTCAGCGCGATAGGCCGTAAGCACATTTTTTTCTTTATGCTGTTGGATGTTTATACACACAATGAGTAGTATTTAGTCCGTTAGTCGCCTTTTACAACATCCAAGAGTAGAGATGTGTTGGAAGTATTATTTTAATGACATTCCCACCACCACACAGCTTATCATGAATAGGTAATGGTGGATGTTAATGACTTATGTTAAGATGGTTTACGCAATTTGGTTTCCCATACAAACTTTCAAGTCGAGATTTTTAAAAACCAATAAGCCAATTTTAATGAAACTTTGCATGCTTTAGTAAAATATTAGGATCTAAATAGTTTGTGAAAACATTAAAGAAAAGTTTATTTAGCTGAGTTATTGCGATTTAAAGTTCACTACAGAAAGTTTAAAATCGCAATAACTCAGTTAAATAAACGAATAAACGATTTCGGTATATTACTTTAGCATGCAAAGTTTTGTTAAAATTAGTTTAAGGATTTTTAAAAATTCGACTTGGATTGGAAGTTTGTGTGGGAAACCGAAATGCGTAAACTTTCTTAATGACATACAAGAACGGAATCCGACATTGTATCAAAAATTAAATAATATTTTGATTGTATTTCCAAATTTGAACCATATAGGTAAGCTACCTTCTATCAATTTGATACATGCAAATAAGTAAGCACAAAATCAATATGTCTCCCTAATACTATAAGCAAGTAAGCCTCTAATATTATTTTTACGTTTGACCAAGTTTCTAAGCGTCGTCGTCCCGATAAGGAAAACGGTCCGTAATAAATCATGTAGGAACCTAACGTTATGGCTTCAATATTAATGTAAATAACTTACCAACAATGGGGTCAGCGGTGCGACGGTGGATCCTATTCTTCCGATGGTGGAACACATGGCTAGCAAAGTAGTTCTGTAGTTTGTTGGGAACACCTCAGCAGCGAATACGTATAGAGAATTGTAGGCGAGTGTGATGAAGAACTTGCCCCCGAGGTACATCACTAAGGACCAGTTTCCAGCTGCAAACAAATTAGTTTACATACATACAATACATACAATTATATTCAAGACTATTATCCGGTTAGTCAGCCACTAGGAACTAAAGACCGCAAAAGCAGTCCTCTACCACAGTCCACTTTTCACCAAATAACGACTGCACATGTGGTCAGCGTAACAGGTGGTGAGCCCATCGCCGCTCTAAGCTGTTGGATGTATGTCCAGTCTTTAGTCCGTTAGTCGCCTTTTACGACACCCAAGGGAAGAGATGGGGTGGTAGTATTTTTTTAAAGAGCCGCTACTTGACACGGGTCAGACAAATTGGATTGAGGAAAAAGTTTGAAACTATCGTTTGTCGATGAGGCCTTAATTATTTGTGTGCTAATAAGATTTAAACTAATTGTTACTATCGGTGGTTGATGAGGCCTTGAATAAGATACAGTTAGTTTGGTTACAAATACAAAAAAAAACTTTAAAATCTGATAAGTTGTTAATCTGGTAAATTATATTTTTAATTATCTAATGCACTGCCTTTTACCGTTAGAGATGCTTCCAACAAGGTTGCCTTCAGCTCGTGAGTACTTTCTCAATTCCGTCCAATAGTTTTAAACTGATTTACCATATTATGTTACTAGTGTTTATATTTATTTTATATAGATAATATCGATACCTTCCACGCATAAAGGAAATGTACGACTTTTTAGAAGAGCCATTTTAAAAACTAACAACTTAAAGTCGTAATTGAAACTATCACCCCTGCTAGTCGTAACTTAGATGTTACGTCGTTTTGCGTGGGACAGGTTCAATTTTTGTACATTCAATTCAAAATATACCGTATTATGTATTAATTTGTAACGACTATTGTTTTATGTCATAGATGCACCAGTAGAGACATATTACTGATTAATTTTAAAATGAAACTTGTTATTCGGAAGATTTCCATCGGCCGTTAACTTTTTGTTTTATCTGGTGGCTTATTTAACGTTTATTGAACCATCCTTGACGACCGAACGTTACTCATTATTATATGATACATGCATGCAAGAATAACAACAATAATAATCCCCAAAACTCAAAAGTGAGCCTGCCGCAAATTTACGACGTTGCAACTGTGCTGTGACTGCTCGTGCGTAGTCTAATAGAGCAGCGCAAACCGTCGTATGTCGTTGCCCGAACATATGCGCGGAAAGATTGACCAGATGATACGTCTATTGGCCATTACAAAACTCATTATTTATCAAAGATATTTAAATTCTGATTTTATGAATGTTTAAAGTCGGTTAATGTTGTTATAATGGGTAGAAAATCTCATTTTCCCCTAAAAATTGCGCTACGACTTTATGCGTGGGAGGTGTCGATATGTATTTTTAATAAGTATTTTAAGTATAATGTGTGTATGAATATTTGGGCTAGTTAAATTGTTTCTTTTTTTTTCTTAATTAAATTAATTGTTATTCTCGAAGTTTTAATGTCACCGTCTACAAAAAAAAATACATTTTCACTGGTTGACTGTTAGAGAATGCCTTGTGGTATTAAGTCCGCCGTTTGCTGTATTTTAGGCAATGAAGTTTAAATAAAAAAAATAATTAATGTCCCTACCTACAGTAATTTTATTATTGCATTTATTTGAGACGCTTCTGTGGTTGGGTTGTTAGGCGTTTGGCCCGATATCAAGAGGTTCTATTACCAGGTCGATAGAGCAAAGAATTTTTTTAAATTTTTGGATGCATATCCAGCTGCATTTGGCAAGCGCGGCGATTAAACCAACATTCATCATTTTTTTTTTTAATTCATCAAATGTAGAGATCGGTTTGACTTCATTACAATGATAGAGGCCTGGTGCAGCAGTGGGGCAAATTTATAGGCTGTACTTTAATTTATTAAAAAAAATGTAAAACTAGAAGAACTGGTTACTCCCAATACAAGTTATCGTTTGTTTATAACTAAAAGGGGGGGTCCCATAATATTATAATATAATACCTGTAAAACCTGTATTGAACAGGCTTGTTGCGAATAAGTTGTTTTTTACGAATAATATTTAAATACTTAATTAAAACATTTTTGTTATTATACATCATTCTCCATGATACATACACCTAGACCAGAACATTTTAGAAATCAATTACCTTCCAAGTATTTGCATAGATTTTATTCGAAGGTATATTATTATCTATGCAAAACCGCAAGACCAAAGTATAAAGGGTAGTTTATAATATCATTGATAAAGGGCAAACATCTTATTGTTGTTTGATATGATATATTATGAGTACCTCGTCATGTTCCTATTTGTTTATTTATTTCGGTTCTTCAAAATAACATGTCATGAACAAAGCATCGGATATGTTAGTGGAATACCAATGACTGTTTATTTAGATCTACAAAGCATAATCGAGGTCAATGATAATTATTACGGTGAGAATATTGATTTAAAACTTATAGAGCTACGTGTCTGAACAATTTATTTACTTATTTATTATTAGCATATAACATTTACAAAGCACACAAACTTCTGAATAGTTTATTGACTGACTCCTACCAATAAGCATAATAACTACTGTTGCCATGCTAGATTTCTTTAAATATCTGTAAATACAGCAATTCTTTAATTATAATGATTTTTTACCTGCTATAATTTTTGCCTACGAGTGTCTGGACGACTAGGTAATGACAAAATTTTAATTTATCTATACAAACATATAATCACGACTATATATCCCCGAAGGGTTAGTCAGAGACTAGGAAATAAGGACAGCAAAAGCAGTCCTCTACCATAGTCCACTTTTCACCAAATAGCGACTGCACATGTGCTCAGCGTGACAGGTGGTGAGCCCATCGCCGCTCTAAGCTGTTGGATATATGTGCAGTCCTTAGTCCGTTAGTCGCCTTTTACGACAACCAAGGGAAGAGAGGGGGTGGTAGTATCCTTTCACCGCTACGTGAACGGTTAATTAAAATTTCTGTATATTTGTAATGCTAAACCATGTTCAAATGTTATGAAAAACAAAAGATTATTTTATAATTACCTGGTACGAAACCGTAGTTGATCAATATCAGTCCAGTCAAGAGGAACGCTGACGCAATAACTTTCTTCCTTCCAAATCTGTCCAGCAACACCAGTTTGCACACATTAGCCGGCGCTTCTATCACCAACACCACAATGTAGTTCAGATAACTATTGCCCGACAGTTCTATAGCATTAATCGACAGTCCGTAATACACTAAAGTTGAAGTCGTCCAAAGACACGAGCATACGAACAGCCTCTTCCAAATCATCGGTGAAGTCAGCAACTGTTTGAACGAAGACTGATTTGTTTCTTTCGATTCGAACTTCCTCGCGTCTCTCTGCTGGGTTGCGTGCTTCTCGACTTGGTTGTAGTGGTCTTTCGGCACGGTGGCCTTGTTGATTCTCTCAGCCTTGCTCAGCACATTCAGACCTTCGTCGTACCGGCCTTTGCTGAAGAACCACCGGAAGCTTTCGGTTAGCATCCACATGTAGACGAACACAAAGACTGCGGGTGTGTAGATGATGAAGAGCAGATATCTCCAGTTCTGTAGATACCAGGAGAGTATCGTGACAGTGACACCTCCCAGGATAAACATCGTATTGAAGAGGAGGCTAACGAACACTCTGCCTTTTGGGCCCACTAACTCTAAAGCTGGAACAAAGAAAGATAGATTGTGAACAATGAGATAAAACATTTAAAGACATTATTAAAAGATTGTACAAGGCTCTTTCGGCTTTCTATTCTAATTTAATATTTTTCAATGCAATTAGCTTTTACTAAACTTATGAAATTTTCTTCTTTCTTCTTTTTCTTCGGAGGTAAAGTTTCCCATTAGTTTTTTTGTTATGTTCATGTGTGTGGGACGTTTATAGACTGATGAAGAGGATAAATACGAGTATATTATAAATGGCTTTACATCGTGTAAATTCTAACCTTTGAGATGTTGTCGCTTGTCTAACAAGATCACTGTACTCGTATTTTCCTTAAGCATAGAAAGTTTTTTAGCATTAGCTTTCTGGTTTACAAAATATTAAACCAATTTCCTTATCGCATATAGTTTTGGACTTCCCCCTACTAAATCCATTGCGATAGCCCACCGGTTAATCTAACAGTTTAACATTTTTCACAACAAAAACAACTATAATGCTCATTGTTTATTTATTCACTGTAACGGGTTTCTATAAAAATAGCGATGACTTTGATTGGCTAGTCATGGTTCGATCGTCAACCCTGTGCCTCGCGGACAGGCAAGAAAGTGTTTAAAACAATCTCAGGAAATGAACCGAGCTCGGTAAAAACTAAGTACATACCTTTATAATTATTTTTAAATCCGTCAAGGCTGATGAACCGTTTGTTACGAGGTCGAATAGGCGACCTAACAAAGTTACTGTAGTACTTATTATAATAGTATTTGCACCTCTCTGGTTTAGCGAAATGGATTTGAATGAAACTATCAAACAAGTCAAACGCCTACCGGGTTTATTTCTCGGGTCGGGCAAAGGGTGTCTTCGATTTTTTAATACCCTTGGCTGAAGCGAAAACGCGATTTTAAAAATGAAGGCATTAGCTCTGCAGTGGGTCCACGGAATAGATTTAACTGTGTCAACTATTCTGTGAGTGGGACAGTATGCAGACTGTACTATACATTACTTTACTTTATCAATCAAATGACAAATCATATTGATGATTATTAGATTTATTTTTCGCTAAGAATGTTTCCGCTCCAAATTTGTACAAGCCTCTATTAATGAAGTAAGTAGCTTAATATTCGCCTTTTAGGAAACAGTTTTATTAAACATGTTTAATTTTCGTTTTACAGATAAGTAGGTACTTCACCTAGGTACTTGTATTATACCAAGGTAGGTATAACTACGTTAGTCCTTTCGAAATATATTTGCGCAATGATTACTGACACCAACCATTTTCCATTCACATATTATCTAGACAAGGACGAAAGTGTAATGATACATTAGGTCTTACGTTACCCGATAATTTGCTATCGCTGTTAATATTTCCACTAAATAATGTTTCAACATGTAAGTAGTTAGGACTTGCCATGTAGCAATATGTTTCGCAATGACCTTTCTAAGCGGTTAATATACGCACACGGAAGTTTAAAACTTATAATAATAAGAGTAATCAGGAAATACGAACAATCAATTTTGATTCATAATCTCAAGGCAAAATTATGACGACTAAAGTATCAGAAATTCATCGCTTACATTCTAAACTGTATGTACGGGCAGCCACAGAAATGGCATAGCACTTCAGCACATGAGTAAAGAAACGGTACAGAGAAAAAGCTTCTAGGAGCATACGAAAATCCTTACCTAAAGTAGTAGGGTTGCCAAAGATAATAAAATATATTAAACAAACTTTTAAGAGTTTTTTTATTAGGTATGTAGACAAGATAAAATATTAAGTTAGTATAAGTATTTACAAATTGATACTCTAAATATAGCACGTGGGGATGTTGAGCCATAACCCACCACGCTGGCCCAATGCGGGTTGGTGAGTTTTAACGACTGTCATCTTACGACAACAACCGGGACCAACGGCTTAACGTGCCAACCGAAGCACGGAGGAGCTCGAGATGTTTTTAATTGGTCACCCATCCAGCGACCGGGCAATGCGAAAATTGCTTAGCGAGCAAGATCGCAAGCCGAACGAACCGAACAGTAAGGTAAATTATTTTATTACTGCATAAGAATTAGTATTACCAACCGGAACCATTGGCTTAAAGGTGATATTGTAACAATTTTGTAAAGGTTGTGTGCACTTGAGTCTACAAATATTTGACGACAAAGGCGACCCATGTAAAAAAATAGTTACACTCTAAAATTAATTTATGTTGACGCGAGCATTTTGAAATGTGATAATATCTTATTCTTATTATATCAGCCTTTGTAAGCAATCGAATATTTACCTACATTGAGGAACACTTGACATACCTACTTCATTATTTCGTTCGCATAATAATTTCAAGCTTGTAAATGCAAACTATTTTAACGACAGTCGGTGATAGATAAGGTTAAGGTAATGACGATTCGGAAAGAAAACATCAAAATATTTTTAGATTCACCTAATTAGTTATATGTAATAAAAATAACAATTAAGTACTTAAGTTAAGCAGTCTCCTGCGACACTGTTTTCTGATAACCTAACCTAACAACAAACCTCTAACAAATTAAACGACCATATTTTGTTAGATGTTAGGTGTTAGAAAACACAAAACAGTGTCGCAGGAGACCTGTGTGCTGCGTCAGTGTGACCCGGCTTAACATACATAGGTACATAAATAACATATAGGTTTGTGTTACTTACTTAAACATATCTAATTTTAAATAGGTATAATCTGGTTTGATTTCCTTACCTAGTAGACTCCTTGGGATAATTGAAATATGAAATATCTTTTTTTTTTCTATTATTATTTATACAAATGGTACAGTAAACACAACCATTTTACATGTCCAGAACTAATTATTTACACTTTCATAACTATTTACAGTTTATTCTACTTAAAACAATTTCGTAAAAAATATACAGAAGCACAAAACAAATAAGACGCGTGCTTGTGCAGGCCCTCCGTTTGTCCACTGGCCGAGCGAGCGAAAACCGGTTTTATCCAGTGGCGGCGCGTACGCGACGCAGCGGCTAGTGGACACGCACACATGCGCCGTATGCTTGTAGTAGTTGACTCGCGACGGCGCGGTTGTGTGTAGCTTTGACTCTGTACCGTTTCTTTACTTTGTGACTTCAGTACGGGTCTACCATGTCAAACAAAACGTAAATTTGGCAACATGCATACATGACATGACGCAACAAAGCCTTATCGATAATTAATTATCGACATTTTTATCAATATAATTATCGATAATAGAAAAATTTAATTGATAACTTTTAATATTGATATATTTTTTATCGTTATTTTATAGACCCTCGTCAAATCAACTCGCTTGGTTGGTACGGCAATTTTTTGTCTTTTTTTTAACCTTCACACCAATTATTGAAGTTTAAACACAAACCCAAGTTAAGCTTCTTTTAAAGCCTTTTTTATTGGTTAAATATCGGGTTAACATTCTTATTGTAGAAAAAAACACCCAGACGCGAAATAATTTTAGAAAAGAAGTTGTTTTTATAGGATCTTCCAATAGGCACGTCTGAACTTTGACAGTCGGTAGCGGCCATCTTGTTGAAGCTACATCTGTCAAATTGGTTGTCATGTATTCATTCTGTTTTGCCAAATCATCATGGATAGCTATAGCATTCAACAACACGTGCAAATGATAAAATTGTTTTATCAAAATGAGTGTTCTGTTCGGGCAACGCACCGCGCTTTTCGCCCATTTTCGCCATAATCGTCCTACCGAGAGGACTATTCGTCGTGTGGTGGATAGATTTGAGTCCACTGGTTCGGTAAATGATCGACCAACACCCGTACGTCAACGAAACGCAAGGTCTGCCGAAAACATCGCCGCTGTCCGTAAGAGTGTGCAGGAGAATCCGAGGCAGTCGATTGCCCCGGATTCTCCTGCCCGAACAGAACACTCATTTTGATAAAACAATTTTATCATTTGCACGTGTTGTTGAATGCTATAGCTGTCCATGATGATTTGGCAAAACAGAATGAATAAATGACAACAATGACAGATGTAGCTTCAACAAGATGGCCGCTACCAACTGTCAAAGTTCGGACGTGCCTATTGGAAGACCCTATATATTGATCCGATCGGCAATCAAACCCGGGACCTCAGTGATGGCGACCCCAGAACCGGCGTGCTAACCACTCGACCACAGAGGTCGTCTACGACATGGTACTAACTAAGTGTTAAGCTACTTCTGGGGCCGACTGTACATACATACTTGTCAGTACTAGCGAAAGTAGAAAATATATTAAAGCCACTACCAATTCCCCATATTATTGAGAAGGGCACAATAACACGTAATAATGATATCTTTAGTGAATAGATTGATGTGGTAATAAAACAAGCATCGTAATAGAACAAGCATCTGCGCAGTGTTTAATATTAATATATATATATATATATATATATATGTTATAAAAAAAGATAAACATTATTTGCTAAAAAATATTCTACGAGCGGATTATCATATTTTTTATTAGTTATACCATATTAAACTGCCGATTGTATGACGATGCTAAATATTTGTAAACATGTCAAGACGTAGTATTGACGTTGAAATGATGAAATGATTCACTTTGGCACACAGAGTAACGGCGGAAATTACATATATACATACATATAATCACAACTATTATCCCCGAAGGGTTAGTCAGAGACTAGGCAATGGGGACAACAAAAGTAGTCCTCTACCATAGTCCACTTTTCACCAAATAGCGACTGCACATGTGCTCAGTGTGACAAGTGTTGGAAGTATGTCTTTAGTCCGTTAGTCGCCTTTTACGACACCCAAGTGAAGAGGGGGGGGGGCTGGTAGAATTCTTTCACCGCTACGCGACAAGGTTTGTCGGAAATTATATAATAATCAATCTATTTGTTTGAGGAGCTCGATGGCGCAGCGGCTAGCGCGTCCAGCTTGCGATCTTGTCCGCTAAGCAACTTTCGCAATGCCGGGTCGCTGGATGGGTGACCAATTTAAAAATATCTCGAGCTCCTCCGTGTTTCGGAAGGCACGTTAAGCCGTTGGTCCCGGTTGTTGTCGTAAGATGACAGTTGTTAAACCCATCAACCCGCATTGGGCCAGCGTGGTGGGCTGTGGCCCAATGTCCCCACGTGCTATTGCCACGTGGGAGGCCTGTGCCCAGTAGTAGGACGTTTATAGGCTGATGATGATGATGATGATGATAAATAAATAAATAAATCTTTCCTACAATCACACCAATTATCTAGCCCAAGAGAAGCTTCGAAGAAACTCGTTAAATGGTTACTAGACAACGGATAAACATACTTAAAATACTTAAATACATACTTATTATACATAGAAAACGCCCAGACCCGAGACAATTTAAAAAAAACCATAATTTCTAAATTGACCCGACCGGGGATCGAACCCGGGACCTCAGAGATGGTGACACCATGAAAACCGGTGTACAAACCACTCGACCAATGAGGTCGTCAAAGAACGAAGAACGATGATGATGAATCTATTAAAATTTGTGGTTTTACTTACAAGAGTAACTCTTGTGTATATTTGTATAGAGGTTAGTCTTTGATCAACAATACCAACTACATAACGCGTCACGTACAAAACCAAAGCTAAATTCTGTCCACGTGAATAAATACTTTTTCAAAGCAATAAATTACTCCTGTCACATAAAAAAGAAAAGACGTCAATAACATTTAGTTGTGAAATCAACCTTAAGCGGCAACAAATAAAGTACTTTTTCCTGTTATGCCTTGCCAGAAAATAAGAGCTCACTTCTCAAGTGCGCTCTTATTTACCGAGACACATTTTTAGCGCCGACCTGACATCTAGTTGTATTTAATTGTTGATCGAAGAGGTTAGTCAAATAAATGTTATTAGAAGAAGCTCCATACAAATACATACATCACGCCCGTTTCACAGCTTTCCATTTGCTACGATTCTGAAAAAAACCTCCTTCGTGCTTCGAAAAGCAAGTAAAACGGTTGGTTTCGGTTGTTGTCGTAAGATGGCAGTCGTTCTAAGACGACAACGTGCATTGGGCCAGCGTGGTGGGTAATGGGCTCAAAACCCAGCATTGTGACGCTTACAGGCTAATGATGACGATAAACTTTTTAATACCATAAAGTGATCGGAGTAGTCTGATTTATTTAGGGTCAATGTTCTGAAACGTAATATTAATATGGACAGGAAATTTCTCCCGAAAATCCATTATTTCTTAATTTTAATAAGATTTTATATTGGATTTTTACAAGAGTTTAGTGTAAAATGTATTCAAATTAGCAAAATTATTTTGTTAACACTTTCTACGCCATGCGGACGGCTTAGTGACCGGATATTTATAGTAAAAACCATGGCATTCAGAGACCTAAAGTAAAAGCGTAATAAAATATAAAATGGGATACATGAGAGTTAGATTAATATGTTATACACTTTATTGAATTCCGAAACACCGGAAAATCTATTCGGAAAAATGTCATAACCATGTTATGCTATCTATGAACATTTATGATGCAAGTACGAAAAACCAATCTACCTACTCCGATCACTGACTATAACTTATTAATTTGAAGAGATTTGCCCAGTATTAGTACGCTTATAGGCTGATGATGATGATGGACATTTGAGTACCATGTTCATCTTATTGACTATGCAAGAACTTGGAAAGCGCATGTTAGATTATTTTGACGTAAAATTTCTCAATCACCAACCTAGGACGAAGCACGCAGTGTACACGCCGCCGCCGAACGCCGGCTCCAGAAATTCGAACACGACGAACATGTTGTAATTCGGCGAGAGCGCACGAATGAGGCCGAACACCCCGTTCGACACGCACGCGAACACGACCGCGAGCCTTCGGCCGAACTTGTCGGAGATGAGCCCGGTCAGCGGGATGGAGATGAAGAAGCCCGCGTTGTGGACGGTACCGACGAGCGAGCGCTTCCAATCCTGGCAGGCGAGGTTGAACTGGAAGGAAAATAATAACATAATTTTAAAAATATTACCTATTCAACCTCCGAGACTTCTTGGTGGGCAAGTGAAGGGCCATGTTTGCAGTTTTGTCTTATTTTCTAAAAGGACATAGCCGGATCCTGTGTCATTATTATTGTGAATTATACTACTAATGAAAATAAACTAACATAATTCGTAAGAATTACTATTTGCTAGAACAGACTACAAAATAAACAAAAAAAATTCAAACAAATAATGAAGCTCAAAAATGAACCATAATTAATGTAAAAAATTGGATAAATCCTATAGAACTATGAAGTTGTACGATTCTAAACAAATAGTACGCTGTATATTAAAAACGTGACTTCTAGCATGAAATGTGAAAATCGATTCGATTTAATGATTCGATGATTGTGACTCATTTATGGTACCTATTGACATTATGTACGTTAAATGAGATGCTGTAAAACGGCTATACGGCGAGGTAATGTTTTTTATACTACGAGTACCGAGTTTGTAGAAAATAAAAAAACAATAAAATAGCTCTTTCGTCACATGTAAAATGTGATCGAAGAATGGCTCTTCATAAATCAATGTTATTATCGAAATTTTGCAACCATCATACTTATCATGCGAATTTAAACCAAGTAACTTCCTAAAAAACATACATCATGTAATTAGAAACCACCTCAGTGGCAAATCGGCAACACACGGTATGATATCATTGGTCCCGGATTCAATTCACAGGTAGAACCAAAAGGGATTCGATCTTTCGATGCCCAATTTTCGGTTGGTTTTTGTTCACCAACCCACATTTGACAAAAGAATTGTAGAAATTATTTGATTACAATGGCTGCCCTGTCGTGTTACAGTATGTAGGCCATTCTTTACCTTACTTTACTTTTATGCCAACAAGAGTCTTTAAATTTTTCAGCCTAATTGACAAGGGAGTATAGTCCTTAAAATAGCAAAAGTAAATGTCTACTCATGAACGTGAATATAAACTCACGTGCAATATGCAGTAAACGGGTGACTCTATTTGTTATCAATAAACTGGAAAATTGAACTATTTCTAAATTATCGACTTAAAATCTAGGGTTTTATTTTTTTGCACTTGGCCTTCACCTCACCAGATATTGAGTTTGTTTGGTATAGTTCTCTATTCGATTACTGAAAAACTCGCTTTGAGTGCTTATCGAAATTAGAGTAGTTTGGCAAAATTACGTAGGAGTATATCAAAGTGCCCGTTAAGCAACATTCGCAATGCTGAGTCACTGGATGGGTGACCAAATTTAAAACATCTCGAGCTCCTCCAGGCCAGCGTGGTGGGTTATGGCCTGACCTCCACATGTGGAAAGGCCTGTGCCCAGCAGTGGGACGTTTACGGGCTGATGATTTGATTTTGTCTTAGATGATTTTCTTTTTTAATTTGAGTTGTCATAGTGACTACAACCTGCCTGATGGTAAGCAGCCGATGCAGTCCACAATAATGAGAGCGCTCCTCACCGTGGAACAGCATGGTAACAAGCGTAACCATTCATAACGGCCTGTATAAATGGCGTTTCACGGCCCGCAAAAAAGACGGGGACTATAGGAGTTGGGAAACACATGCGCCGGCAAAGAATTCCAAAGTCGAATGGTCTTACAGAGGAACGACTTGCCAAATTATTTGGTACGAGTGCTGATAGTCTGCACATTAATGATGGTGGTTCCTAAGACCAGCACGTGTAGTCCGGGAGAGGAATGGAGAGGGCGGGATTATTTTAGTGCTCGTTATTTTGACAAGGCTCTTGTTTACTTTAGTTGTCATATTTTATACTTTCTTAGACATAACGTAGCTTTAGTGAAATGTTTTTATTCAAGTAGGTAAATAAATTTATTCAGCATCAAATACAGACAACATAAAATTACAATGAACAAGATTATGTGACACTGAAAAGGTCTACACAGCATTGTGTAGCATCTTAGTAATGCCAAGACGCTGTTATTTCGTAGACAGATATTATTGTATTAAGTACAAAGGTTGGCTTTTAGTTTTTTTTTAAACTTCATACATGCTCACTATTTATGTTGAATATATTATGTTATCTTAGTAACTATTTATTTCTCTACGAAACGTAAAGATTTTAAGGTCTTCACTACTACCCCTCAAACCCCAAACTTTCTCATGTTACCGCACCTGCAAAAACACACTTGACTTTGTACCGTGTTTTCATAGACTTACATACTACTTTAGTATGAACAAGTTTGGTTATTACGGTTCTGTGGTTCATCTTATGTATTGTTATCGCAAAATATCGCATAGTCTATGCTCGATTCCATCAAATTTGACGTTGACAGTTAGTGTCAAAAACTGTCAAAAAAATCCAAGACTGAGGGGTTAAATCTCGGACCAAATGTAATATTTGGTCCGAGGGTTAAATGATATTGTCATGCATAAAAGGCAGTCATATTCTCTGTGGAGGTAGAGCTTGAGCCCCATGGGTCGATTGCGAAAGGTCCCCCTTGACAGGCCCCTCTAAGATAAGATAAGATAATTTGCTGAGATGGAACGCCAAGCTCAGAAGGAAGAACTATCGTCCGGACGTTTTATGTTTGTAGTGGAAAATGTCATTCTATGCTGGGGAGGGCATTTTCCAATTTGTATTGACACTGGAGAAAAGAAATGCCCTTGTTGAGTTTCTTGCCGATTCTTCTCAGTACAAGGCTCCCGCCCTATAGTTAGGACTTACGAACCGATGGCATTAGTGACATTCATAAGTGCTCAATAATGATTGTAGCCTAAATTGAATAAATATTAATTGATCGAGAAAGGTCGTGGTTTTGAGTAACACTAGAGGTAGTAAACTTTTTTAAACTACTACTACTCCGACTTAACGCCATGGGTGTCTTAAAAGTCTAGTAGAATAAAGGCGGCACATACATTCAACAGCAAAGAGCGGCGATTGGCTAACCTCCTATCACGCACATGTGCTGTTATAACTTGGTTGCGACGTGGACTGTGGCAGCACTTCTTTGCGGGAATCTGTAGTTTTGTCTTATTTTCTAAAATTTGTGTTTGTCGAATATTAATGTGAAATAATGGTGGATTATTAACCGTTAAGTGTTCGTGAACGTGCATGAGTGTTGGCAAATAAAAGAAAACAGAGCAACATCACTTTTCAAATTCTCTCAAGAAGTCCGTGTGAAATTCAGTAAAGTCCCACATCTTTACTGGAACTTAAGGGATTCGGAGGAATATCATTTAGCTTATTATCATTACTCATTATCATCTTATAAGCTTATGAAATGAACTCTATTCTTTCGACTGAAGGACTAATATCCATGGTCACAAAACAAATTATCAAAAAAAAGTGGACTGTGGCAGCAGTGGACTGCTTCTGCTTCTTCTTATTGCCTAGTCTCCGAATAACCTCTCTCGTGAATCTATAATATGTGTGTATATAACTTAAGAAAAGCAAAGTAAACTTTAGTTTAAGTTTAAACTAAGTCGACACAGCGACCCAAAGTGAGTCTTAACTACCGATAATAAAATAAATAAATAAATAAAAATAAAAATAAAAACTTTTTATTTTGGACAGCGTGAAAATCAAAATTTTACTACTTTCCTTCACTACAGAATACATAGCTAGAATGTGCATCATCGTCATCAGCCCGTAAACGTCCCACTTCTGGGCCTGTGGACTAGTGCAGAGGACTGCTTCTGCGGTCCTTATTGCCTAGTCTCTGACTAACTCTTTGAGGATACTTAATGGTCATGAATCTACGTATGTACGAGGGCAGTTTGGCAACTCAATGACTTTAAGGTTGAATAAAAACTTTTTTAATATTTTTTTTGTCTCATATTTAGAAACTCACTACAAAGCGCATGCCGTTCTTTTTTCAAATTTGACACGGAAACAAGCTTTTTAGTAACAAAAATGTTAGGCGACTTCTAATAGTCTAAGATCCGAGTATAGAACGACCTTCACCGAGAAGGTTAATTTCTATTATAAAATTATTTTATATCAAGTTTAATATGTTAAATAATATATCGCGAGTGGGTTGGCTGAAAATTTTCAGTCCAGTACGATTAATGATTAATTTAATATTAAAAAAAATATTTATTTTTTACTTTGCACTAGTTTGGTGTGTGTGTGTTTGTAATAAGCTTATCTTTATATAAACATAAATTTTATTTATTTAACCAGACGGTTGCAAATTACTAATATTGACTTGCCTGTTTACACCTGCCTACCCAATGTTAAGACAGGAAAAAAATAGTCAACCTAACGTTTGCATATTAAAGAGGCTTCATACTTTCGATTGGTACCTATGTAATTTATCTATTATCGAAACAATTGCAATATTTAAAAAAATATATTTTTAAATATTTAATTAATCATGTACTGGACTGAAATTTTTAGCCAACCCACTCGCAATATATTTTTTATCAGGTTAATTTTTATATAAAATACTTTTCACCCATTAAACGCTCGGTGAAGGTCGTTGTATACTCGCATCCTCTACTATAAGTATTCTTTGAAAATGGAGAAAAGCGAGTTTCGAGTGCTAATTAAACACTATTTTTTACGTGGTAAAACTATTAAGCAGACCGAAGACAAATTGAAAAAGTATTATGGTGATTCTGCGGATGGTACATAAGTGGTTCACTGAATTTCGTTGTGGACGTACTACCACTAATGACGCGGAGCGCCCAGGAAGGCCGATTGAGGTCCTTACGGAGGGCATGGTTAATAAAATACATGATATTGCTTTGGCAGACCGTCGAGTGAAGATACGCGAAATAAGTGATGCTGTGCACATCTCGACTGAACGAGTTTTTTGTATTTTGCATGATATTCTGGGCCTTTCGTCAAACGAGAGGCCGAAACTGAGGCCCATTTTTAGGGTTTGACAAAAAATGTTTTTTGATTGGTTGTAGGGGTTGGAACATCACTGGACTAAGTGCGTAGAGTTGAAAGAAGATTATGTAGAAAAGATAAAATATATATAAGTATGTAAAAAGAGTGTTCCTTCTTTCCAAAGTCATGGACTTATCAAACCGCCCTCGTATGTATGTATTTTCATCAATGACCAACATAAAATATCATTGATTTTCATAACCAGAGTACGTTTGCCAAGTTGTCAAATTAATTTGTTCTCATTCGTGCATGTCTAAAGTGTTTATGTAGGAAAGCATGAGGAATTCCAATCAATCGCCAACATGGCTGCGTGACGAGTCGACACCATAACTAACAGAGTCTGATTTGGATTGTGTTCAAACAACACATAAATGTTACATAAAAGAGATTTGTTTTGTTATTAAATTAATACATATGGGTACATATAATCATGACTATTATCCCCGAAGGGTCAGTGAGAGACTAGGCAATGAGAATAGCAAAAGCAGTCCTCTACCATAGTCCACTTTTCACCAAATAGCGACTGCACATAAGCTTAGCGTGATAGATGGTGAGCCCATCGCCGCTCTATGCTGTTAAAAGTATGTGCAGTGTTTAGTCCGTTAGTCGCCTTTTACGGCCCCTAAAGGGAAGAGAGGGGGTGGTAGTATTCTTTCACCGCTACGCGACGCGGTTACTATAGTACAATGTTCATAAATAACAATTTCAATGTAAAAACATAAAAACATAAAATTTTACAATGTACGTCTACATAAAATCGTTCCCATAGGGTTTACAGACTAGACAATCAGGACCGTAAAACTAGTCCTCTTTTCACCAAATCACAGCTGCACATGTGCTCAGCGGGATAGGTGGTGAACCTATCGTCGACTTATGCAGTTGAATGTATGAACTGTCTTTAGTCCATTAGTTGCCTTTTACGACAACAAGGAAAGACATGGGTTGGTAGTATCCTTATAACCGCCCCCTCTTTATAATATTATAATTTAAAAAATTGGTTGCCTGTAAAGTCGGTATACGGGCGAAAGTTTTACGTGACAACGACTTTGAGTGGTAAAATAATTTTAATGTGAATATTCATTCGTATAGTAGGAAGAAGGATGAAATAATATGGAAGGGACGCGTGCCTTTCACTTTTTATGTCTGTCTCTCTCGCTCTTAGGCGGGCTAACCATGCCCGAGTGGAAGGGACGCGTGCCTCTCACTCGCTCTCATTGTGAGCGCATAACGTGAGCGGAGCGTAACGCAGTTTCTTGAAGTGTCACCCGGCAAACCAATTTATAAGACGTTGTCACGTCAAAATATTAAATTACCTAATTGTATCAAATTCAGTTGCATACCTATTTGTGAAAAGGCAAACGTCCAAACGTAGACATTATAACATGAATTCAACTCCTGATAACCGCATCGCGTAGCGGTGAAAGAATACTACCACCCCCTCTCTTCCCTTGGGTGTCGTAAAAGGCGACTAACGGACTAAATACTGCACATACATTCAACAGCATAGAGCGGCGATGGGCTGTGACAGTGGTCACGCTGAGCACATGTGCCGTCGCTATTTGGTGAAAAGTGGACTACGGTAGAGGGCTGCTTTTGCTGTCCCCATTGCCTAGTCTCTGGCCAACCCTTCGGGAATAATAGTCGAGATTATATGTATGTATGTACAAACGCAGGCAAAAGTGTTTCCATTATTTATTATTATTATTATAATTTATTTTTATCAGCAATGCCATCTGATAGTTTAGTGACACCATATAAAATTGCATAATAATATACCTACGAGGCTTTACATGAAGTGTAATTTGTAACAATATGATATAATTGTCACGTACTTTGTTCGATGCAAAACAATTTTCGTGACCATTTGCGTGACAACACTTTTTCGTGCGGTCCCACTTTGAGCGGAACATGCTATAAATTTTTCTTTTAAATATTGATTAAAGTTAAGCACATTACTAAACCTTATAGATTACAATAGGTACAAAAATAGGATTAAACTGTTTTGCACGTAAACGCGGTGACGTATGACAAAGCGCGGTGTCTGGTAGCCGACCACGAACCCTTCGCGCGTTGGACCATCCTTTGGCGAAAATTTCTCTTTCACTACCTTATATTATCACAAAATTGTCTATTACTATGTGCTGATTTGCATTCTTGTCATAAATTTACAGCTGATTGTAAACAGCATACATAGCTGAGCGAGTAATTAGTAACCGATTATTTAGTTAAAGGGGTTGGCCCCTTGGTTCTGATGCTTTCAAATTAAAAGATTTATTATTTTGTCGTCCATCAACGTTTAAATCCAAATACCGCTGCACCCATAAGGTTGAATTTTGCAGACAGTACTTTCGTGGCTTCCATCACATAGGCAGTGATAACACGAGATTTTTAGAAATGGTGGAAATACAGGAATTTACGCGAATAGTCGTTTGTTTTTCCTTCACAGTGACTCTGGAAACATCGTGATGAGACTTGGGAAATAAAAAGCCATAAATTTCGCGAGGTAAACTTTCTTTTATTAAAATAAGTTTTAGAATCGATTGTAAATGTTGAATGTAGAAGAGAAAACAAACAATTTTACCTCTTCATAATATTAATGTGCGTATTAAGTTCAACCGCTATGAGTGAGGACTCACAATCCATATTATATTTCATTGTTACAATGTTTAAGTAGGCGAGAAAAATTAAACTATGATTGTCATTAAGCACTGATAAGATCTTGCAATTTGCACTTAAAAACGTTTTTCAAAGATGTTTTTGTATAAGTAATAAAGGAAATATTCCTGTTAAAAATCAAGTCATCATGTGACTAGCCAAGTTGGTCTCTATCATTGAAATCATGTCAAATCTAAACAATTTATGTACTTAACACGTCTTTAGTGGGACACTAATTTTTAAAAACATTTTAATAAAAATAACTTTTAATAATAATAAATAAATAAATTTTCACAGGTTGAGGTTGATCACGCGAGCGATGCGTGTAGTAATATTTGCTTAATGATTAGTTAGCTAATTGCATGTGTTGTGTACCTATACGTAATTGTACATTAGTGAACCTAAGACCTTTACCTAACATTATCTCTATATCATTTAGAATTAACCAAGTAATCACTATCATAGATTGATAGATAAACACGTTATTATTGCACATACACAAGAAACGTTACATCATAAAATAAACGTTACGACATAATCTTAAAGCTAGAATGGGCAAAAAAAACGCTAAAAGTAGTCTCCTCCGGACAACCTTTCGTTTATAACTTTATAAGAAAACACTACGTCGACGTGGCATGCAAAATCCTCATACAAAACACAGAAAAACGATGTTTCGTAATCCTCTGTTTTCTCCATTAAGAACTGGACCAATTTTTATTACTTTTTCAGCATCGGATAAAGAAAGAGATTTATTTCTACTTCTATGTCTGTTTGATTTTTTTGTTTTAAGTAATTTATTTAATAACCAAGGAGCCTTTCAAATTTAGTGAAATCACACCGTTTTAAGGCGTATTCAGAAACTTTTAGTGGCTGGTTAAAAAAAAATCAAACACACAGACATAGAAAATCTCTTTCTATAACCGATTTTGAAAAAGTATTAAAAATTGGTCCAGTTCTGAAGGAGGAAACAGGGGACTAAGAAACGTCGTCTTTCTGTGTTTTGTATGAGAATTTTGCATGCTACTTCGACGTAGTGTTTCCTCTTAAGAAGGATGAGGAAATATGCAAGTATGAGGAATGAGTTTTATTTAGACCACGAACCTGCATTTGGAAAGCGTAGTGAATAAGCCAATAATTGTAGCGATGATGGAGGCTCTTGTCCTGCCTTTGGCCTTCGCCCTGCCTCCTTACTCTTGAAATCGATCGGTGCTAGATCGGATTGGTATTGTGAAATTTCGTACTTTTAAGTTACGGCACCAGCGCTAATTAGGATTCATATTGGGTGAACTAAATGGCATTGAGTTTTGTACTTTTTCACTCATAATCCGCGCAATATGAATCCATATTATCACTGCTATCGTAACTTAGGAGTACGAAACTTCACAATACAAATCTCGATAGATCGGGATCGGTTTTAAGAGTAAGGGGGCTGGACAGCATGCCTACCGGCTGTACTTTGCTTTTTTCTTTATTTAGTATTTATGGGCCACATATTTTATACTGAAACTATAAAAATGCATGCAACTGGCCATGCATTCGTTTTATCGGTGACAGCTGGTTATTTGTGGTCGGTTTATGGCCAGTGCATTATGTATGTAACCATAATTGTGCATAGTTTTGATAGATGGTGATTGGTTGTGTTCTATGTATAATAAATAATAGTAATATGTATAGTTGTATATCATTGTTTGTGATCATATTTTTTTTGTTTGTTGCGAGTTCTAAGATAGGTAGATAAGCTTTCAGAGGGACACAGCATAGACACATATAATCACGCCTATTATCCCCGAAGGGTTAGTCATAGACTAGGCAATGAGGACCGCAAAAGCAGTCCTCTACCATAGTCCACTTTTCACCAAATAGCGACTGCACATGTACTCAGCGTAACAGGTGGTGAATTCATCGATCGTCTATGCTGTTGGATGTATGTGCAGTCTTTAATCCGTTAGTTGCTTAAAGACTTTTACGACACCCAAGGGAAGAGATCGGTCAGTAGTATTCTTTGAAGGGTGAACGGGTAATGAACCACACAGCTCATTAGCATAGTTTTTTTTAATTCTGCTGCAGGTACCTTGTTTACCAAGCAATTGGCCTTCATCTCAACTGACAGTAGGTGATGATAATAAAATAAATAAATGTGGTTTATGCTCACACCAATTGTCTAGACCAAGATAGTTTGAAACTCGTTGATATGGTAAGATAACTATGACTTATGACTATGACAGAGGACTGATTTTACGGTCCTCTTTGCCACAAAGTCAAATTGTTTATTCAATGAAAACCTTTACAGGCACTTAATGACGTCAATACTATTAAAATAAAACAGTTAACTAACTTGTAGTTAAGACTTAACAACTAATCTACTCTACCTACCTAATCTACCTACCTATTTTATCTACCACCAGTTCGGATTTTGGGAGATCCTTCGACTGAGAAGAAGCTGGCAAGAAACTCAAGAGGCCTTTCTTTTTTCTTCCTCTAAGGGTGGATTCGACCAAACTGGAATAAGACTTACTCCGAGATTAGTCTATACAAACTCGGCGTTAGTCTAGGTATAAGACCTTATTCCAGTTTGGTCGAATTCACCCTAAGTAACAAAAGTTACTTACAGTATAATAGATCTAATTAAGTACAATATAATAAAACATACATTAAGTACGAATTTGAACGCATCAATAAAATTGTATTACAAATTAATGATAATAAAAAAGAATAATCCTACTAATATTATAAACGCGAAAGTTTGTAAGTATGGATGGATGTTTGTTACTCTTTCACGAAAAAACTACTGATTGGATTTGGATGAAATTCGGCATGCAGATAGTTTATAACCTGGATTAACACATAGAATACTTTTTATCCCGATATTTCCACGGGAACGGGAACCACGCGGGTGAAACCGCGAGCGGCCTCTAGTTTTAAATAAAATACAATTCATAAGCCTAGCCTCTGACTAACTCTGTGGGGATAATCGTCGTGATTAATTGACTATATCTATTTATGTATGTGTGCTAATCAAATTGCACACTTACCTCTTTAACAATAGAGTGCTCTTCCAAATACACGTACGAGCCGCACTCTATCTCCACAGAAGTGTCGAAGTGGAAGGGCGTGCAATAATTCCCGTTGTCGTATGATGTGTAGTTGTTGAATGGCGCGTACCGCAGGCATTTGTACGGGTTCCCTTCCCCGTCGTGGGGTATAGTGAAGTTCAGTGTCGACTCGTCCTCGTTGCATTCTGGCACCGCGCATCTGGAAATGTGAAACATGTTGAGATCTCTACTAGCCAAACGTATCAACATACAAATTTTAACCGCGGGTGCAGACAGGCGGAAACCAACAGAAAAAAAATTGTTTGCGTTACATTGTAAGTGTCCCACTGGACTAAGGCCTAAGTCCTTCCCACATGATAAAAAACTTATCGGCAGGTCAGGCCGTTTATCTTATCTTTGTGGGGCCTGCAGAGGTCTAACTTAACTTAACTTAACAAAATTTAATTTGTAATTTTAATTTTTCTAAATTTTTAAGTCTTTGCAATTTTTATTTTTGTTTAAGTATAATTTTAATTTCGAGATTCCAATGTTAGTTTTTATTATATTTTATTGATTGAGTATGTTGTTTTTTACCTATGATCCCAGTTAGTCGAAATAAACGCATTTTGTTTTTTATTTTATACAACTCTTGCAGCAGCACGTCGACTCATTGGGATTTTTTATGCATCCCCGTCCTTCTTTCTGCCTCCTCAGTGAACATGACTTTCTGAGGGCGAAGAGCCTAAGATCTTCTGGTTTCTGGTAGGCCGATCAGAAGACTCATTATTTTCGTGTCACAGTCACACAGCAGGTGTTGCGTGGACTCAGTTGTCTCTCCACATGCCATGCACAAGTTGTCTGATGCTAGTTGCATTGGTCACGGCTAGGTCAGGCCCACAATGGCTTAAAAAAGGTTGGGTGGGTTACTTAATTTTATTTTCTGTTATATTTTTGTTTTTGAAACCATAACCAGAATAACAGTAGTTGATTAAATACGTAACATTTAATATTTGCCGAATCACACGAAAAATCAATCATGCCCCAATTACTATGAATGAAATTTATGAAATGAACATCGAACAACCACTAGGTAGTATGTAGGTATTAATTTAATTATTCAGTATTATTATTTTAATGTTCAGAACAGTGATAATGTGAATAAACTTAGAATACGTAGTTTTTGATGTTTCTTGTGGTAATAACAGTAAAGTACGGAGACGGAGAGTGTGAAAGCGACTGTTTAAATCCTACTAATATTATAACGCGAAAGTTTGTAAGTATGGATGGATGTTTGTTACTCTTTCACGTAAAAACTACTGAATGGATTTGGATGAAATTCGGCATACAGATAATTTATAACCTGGATTAACACATAGGATACTTTTTATCCCCACGAGATAAAAGTATTATTCCCACGGGAACGAGAACCACGCGGGTGAAACCACGAGCGGCAGCTAGTAAATAAATGAATACACACTAATAATGACATTACGGACAGTCAGATTGTAGAAAGTCACAGTTTTTCAAACAGTGGGGGCGATACTATCCCGTGCATCAATCATCCCGCGAGATCACGTATCCCGGGCATTAAGTTCCGCTTAGATTTCCCCTGCTGAGCAAAAGTCGTGTCGATAAAAACAGAAGGGGTGACAGCTTTGATGTACCGAGCTGACCTAATGAGTGTTCGTTAGGGGTAAGTGTAACGAATGATATTAGGGAATCAGTGGAGTTAGCAAAGAAGGCAACTGAACGCTTTCTCGGAAAAACCTACTAGAGTTTTTTTGACGTGACAACGTCTTATAAATTGGTTTGCCGGGTGACACTTCAAGAAACTGCGTTACGCTCCGCTCACGTTATGCGCTCACAATGAGAGCGAGTGAGAGGCACGCGTCCCTTCCACTCGGGCATGGTTAGCCCGCCTAAGAGCGAGAGAGACAGACATAAAAAGTGAAAGGCACGCGTCCCTTCCATATTATTTCATCCTTCTTCCTACTATACGAATGAATATTCACATTAAAATTATTTTACCACTTTAAGTCGTTGTCACGTAAAACTTTCGCCCGTATACCGACTTTACAGGCAACCAATTTTTTTATGATATTTTTTTTTGTAAAGATGACATGTTAAAATTGTTTTACAATTCGCAAAGTTATGGCGTAAGAAAAAATAAATTAATACAGTTAGAATGTAATTAAGTACCTCCTCCTTTTTTTATACGGTTAATCTTCTTCTTTTCTGTTTTTTTTTTATCTTTTGATATCGCTTTTAATGATAAGGCCGCCCGTTGTACGACTTCTTTTTAAATTATAACCATGTATTATTTACTGTGTGACTGTACATTAAAGAATATTCATTTCATTTTATTTTCAACTTAACCATAGATCTGGTGTGGGCCTCTTTCAAACTCCGCACTCTTTTCTATCTCGTTAATCTCCCTTCTCTATTTATAGGGGTCGGGCGCGGATTCTCTAAATCGCAATTCGTCTGATTATCTAAATTACCAGTTTCTCACTTCGTACACATCGCAAATCGTCTTAGTCGCAAAATGTTAAAATTTTAAAATTAGTATGGGCGGGTCGGGTCGGGCGTGGATTACCCAAAACCAATAATATACGTATAATTAACAAATACTCACAATTTAATCATTTGAGTAGGTATACCGTATGATTTGGGCATTAACTCGTCACAACAAAATTTTGTTCTAACCTGTCATACCGCTAAAAACAGTATTATTTGTTTCAACCCGTCACAAGTTGATTTATTTCTATTAGGACACATTGTAATTTTGTAGCTACTCGTCACAAGGAGGATATTTATGGTTTGTTAAGATTAAAATAAATACATTATTAATAAATACTTGGCATTTTTGATTTATTATGTGGTGTTTGTACCAAAATTTTGTTGTACCACACGTTTGGCGGGTAGTGAAATTTGTTAGGTATCCTCCTTGTGACCAGTTAGAACTGTTTGACGGGAGGACGAATAGGAACAGATTTGCAGTGTGACCAGTAGCTACAAAATTACAATGTGTCATAATACAAATAAATCAACTTGTGACGGGTTGAAACAAATAATACTGCTTTTGGCGGTATGACCGGTTAGAACAAAAATTTTGGTGTGACGAGTTGATGCCCAAATCTACCGTATTCCCACATGGCGTAACAGCAGCACATAATGCGAAGGTAGACTGGGCCATAAATCACCACGCTGGTTCAATGCGTGTTGGTGGGTTAAATACATATACATACATAAATAATAATAAAGACACCCAAGGGAAGAGTGGGGATGGGAGTAATTTTTACCGCTACGCGACACGGTTCATATATTCATATACTTATAATTGTCATTCATATAGTAATATCATATTATATTTACGGGGTGAAAAAAAATTACCGTGGTTGGAGGAAAAGTACCCTTAATATTGATGATGGCAAATTTTACTGAAAGGAAACATTCCTTTATTTACAATTATAATTAAAACAGCACTTAAAGATTTTCGAAAAATCACCTGCTTGAGCCGGGAATCGAGTTTATGATACCAACCGAAAGAGTCATTCATAAGGATCAATTTCTACATAGTATCTTAAATAAAACAGAATGAATGAGTTCAGTCGAAGAATACGTCTGTGCATACTTGAAAGTGGGTGTCATTTTGCGCAATTCTTATGTGAACTATTTTCTTTAGATAGAGTAAGCTATACAATAAAAAAATATTTTCTTGGTCTTTATCTTTTATTGTTGAAATTTTGCATTCACAATGCTATATAGATTGAGGATAAAATGTTTACTAGAAAAAAAATCAACCAGTCTCAGGAAGCTCGAGTGGGATTCGAACCCACGACCTTTGGATTGCTGGTCCACTACTCTAACCGCTGAGCTGCCGAGACCCCAGAAGACTCGTTGAATTTTTCCTTGTAGTTTGATTTACGCTGCAAGCCAGCGGTATTACGTCACTGTTAAGTCTACCCTCACATTCGAAAGAAATACATTGCAAGTATTTAACAATCGATAAAGACGTAATTGCTTATAAACATCTTTTATTGTTGAAATTTTGCATTCACAATGCTATATAGATTTAGGATAAAATGTTTGATTTAGGAAAAAATCAACCAGTCTCAGGAAGCTCGAGTGGGATTCGAACCCACGACCTTTGGATAGTTTGATTTACGCTGCAAGCCAGCGGTATTACGTCACTGTTAAGTCTACCCTCACATTCGAAAGAAATACATTGCAAGTATTTAACAATCGATAAAGACATAATTGCTTATTAATATCTTTTATTGTTGAAATTTTGCATTCACAATTCTTGGTCTTGCTTTAATTTAAGATACTAAAAAAAGTTCTTTTAAAAAAATTAATCCTTATGAATGACTCTCTCGGTTGATATCATAAAATACAGAATGTTTTATATTTCACAGGTTTGACTCCCGGCTCAAGCAGGTGATTTTTCAAAAATCTTTAAATGCAGTTTTAATTAATTTTGAAAATAAAGGATTGTTTTCTTTCAGTAAAATTTGACATCATCAATATAAAGTGTACTTTTCCTCCAACCACGGTATATTTTGTCCACTCTGTATATTTGTGTAATACACATAGAAACCCAATCTGTGAGAACTTAAGGCCACACTAATCGCAGAGTTTCCGTTGCAAATCAACAATGAACTGTTTCGACTGTTTCGGCTGTTGTACGAAATTGTTGATTTTTGTGCAATATCATTGGGGACAACGGTATTTATTATGGTTTCGATCAGAAAGAGGACAAAAACCTGCAGCATAAAAAATATGGTATTAAAACAGTGTTCTTGGAGTGGTAGAGCCACGTTGCGTTGCAGCACGCATTGGGCCGGCTCGCCCGGCGTAATACCACCCTCTCACAAATATCCGGCGTGAAATAATGACACTTGGTGCTGTTGTATTTCGTCCGGCCAGTGAGCGTTCCGGAGGCCCCCCCCCCTCTCACAATTCCTATTCCTTCCTTAACCCTATTCCTTTCTTAAAGGACGGCAACGCGCCTGCGATTCCTCTGGTTTTGCATGGGTCGCGGTGATTACTCCATCAGGTGACCCGCCTACTCGTTTGCCTCCTACGTTTATACATAAAAAAAGAGATTTGATTTTAGGGAGTCGGGGGCACATATCAGTCGCCAATCCTTTTTTTAAAATAGATGTGTAGAAGGCTGCTGGGATCAGCCTACCCGAAACCAGAAGATTTTAGGCTCTTCGCCCTCAAAGACATTGCCAAGCTTATGGCAGTCATCTTCACTGAGGAGGCAGAGTGCTGATAGGTTGGGGTTGCACAAAAGATCCCAATGGTTAGACGTGCTGCTACGAGGGGAGAGGCCTCTGCAAGCCCCACTAGATAAGATAAGATAAGATTGGGCTATGTAGCGAAGACACAATGCACTACTTATTTTTCAACAATGCAATTCAACAACATTTATTTTCTCAGCACAAGGTACATGGTATTACTTAGTACAAAAACTTAATCTTAGTTAACCCTCATTCTGCGGACTTTATAGTTTACTATTCTAAAAATTAAACAGTTTATAACAAAAACTGCAAAAGCAAATTGTGAGCCTCTGAGGTGCTGAGTGAGAATGTGTTTATGAGTATGAGAATGAAAATGAAAATTATTTATTTGCTTTTAACATGGTTTACAATGAGGTTGCATTGAAATAGTAAGTTCTCACGTTTAACAGGAGTGTGAGCGAGTGAGGGAGTTTAAAAATTGGTAACAAGTTTAGATGTCAAACACAAACTAATAACAATCAAGCCCCAATAAACATAGCATTATGTAGTATTAAATGTCAATATCATGTCAAGAAGATTACGTACAATCACATAATAATGTCTTATATGCATTAATATTCCTGTCTACAGTAATATGTTAATATAATATTGTCTGCTAGTCTAAGGTCTTATGGTTTAATAATTAGTAAGGTAATATATAATTTAAAGGTCAATTGTACAAAAAATAAAATCATAATTGGTCAATTAATCATTAATATATTATTGAATTGAATAGTAACATTTACTTAGTAACCAGTAACGTGTTTGTTTTTTAAACATTTTCAAAGGCAGATTTTTTAAGGTCTCGGACAACTTATTATAAATTTGAATGGCCATGCATATATTTATGTATGACTAAGAGTGAATAGGATTTTTATATGCTTTGGTGTTCGTGAGTCAATAGTGCAAATACAATACAAAAGAGCCTGGTGGGAGATAGAATTTAATTATTATATCTGAGATAATTTGTTTGGTTTCTACACAGTCCAAGGTTTTGAGCTAATTGGTGATTTTGTGTTTACAATTTAATTTTCGGAAGGGGTTGATGGACATGGAACTATTTATTATATTAATTAATAAGCCAAGGATGCAAAAAGAATATGGGAATGAGTTAAATGGAAAAGTGGTAAGGACTAACGATGCCTTTCTTATACGTTTTCCTTGCAGTGGATAGTGGTCGTATCGCAATTGGGAGTACTTACCTTTTTAGTGATAGTCTGTACGATAAATGTTTATCTTATTGTTAGTACCTTTTTATGAAGTTACGTTGTAAGAAAGCGATAACATAGACCAGCTTCCACTTTCAGTACTGATCTCTGCGCTCTCTTCGACAGAAGTAAGTCGGTTTTAGGTGCTCCGCTTCAAGAGGTGAGGTGATCTAATACTCCACTATAGATAGGCAAAAACAAAAAATGGGTAACTATTCTATTCTAAAAAGCACAATGGTGTTATCGTCAAACTAGTTAACTACTGTTATGGATAATGTTTTTTTTTATTTATTTTATTTTACTATACATTTACTTATTATAAACATAATACCTTTATATGTATATTATATATATGTAAGTACTTATACTTAATTTTACCTATCGTAAAGTATCAATTCGATTAAAGGTTACCTCGTTACAGGCTTGCCTAGTGAGGAACCGGAAGGTACTTCGTTTTAGTAGTAAAGCCTAATTGTCTGCAAAAGTGCATTAATGTTATTTAAGCTTAACCTTAACCGTATGTAGTTTTAAGCCTTTTGCTGTAATAAATATATTTTTCATTATCATTTTTTCATTTTTCATTTTCATCCCTTTAGTCCTGGAATCAGCTGCGTGCCTTAAGGTTTAATATTTAAATTAATTTCTGCAGCCGAGTCACAAGAACATTGATATGCGGTTTAAATGCGAGGGTTTGGTCTATGGTTATATGAACCAAGGTATTTTAGTGCGTCAGTTCTTTGGAGCGTAGTGCAATGACAGCTTACGGTTCCCGGAAAACAGGATAATCCAACATTTCAACAAGCAGAGAAGAGAGACGTTAAGTGTTAGAAATACAAACGAAACACATTCTACATTCGTCGCAAAAGCTATACGGTCTGTTAATTTAATGACCAACCAAACAAACAATTTGATTTCTGTTATAAAAACGAATACTTTATTGTAAGGACTGAATAATAAATATTCCAACGAAACTCATTATTTAAAGCCAGATTATTAGAGACTATTTAATTTAAACTGTTAAGTATTAAATTATGAAAACACTTTTTACCAATCATAATCTCTAAAAGCATATTTTTAATGAGGAAAATTCGTTAACGCAAAGTAATTATAGCAGACTGTAATTTTTTAAAACGTCTCCTTATTAGTAGGTATTCAATGAAAATTAAATTAATAAAAAGAGGATAACGAACTTTCGCAAATCAAAAAGTAAACGACAAAAGGTCGGATAATTTTCTCCCGTTTCAAAATACCTCGACAGAGTTTTGTATAACGAACGTTTTCTTTGTTTACCATAGACTCTATGGCATAGAGGAATGATAACGAGAGACGACACCACGAAGCAAGTTTTTGGGCACTGATTGGCCGCCCATGGGCTGCAAATCTCAGCTAGGTCCTCAGTGATTATAAGTGATCTTTTTTTATAGAAGTCCAGGCGCGAGGACAACTGGTGCAGCATAAAAGACGTAGCATCAGTCACTCTTACTCTGCCGGCCCACAAAGTGCCTCTTCACGCCTCGTTTAAAGGACCCTATGTCATAGGTAGGAGGGAATACGTGTGCTGGTAGGCTATTCCATCTTTTGGAAGTGCGACAAAGAAACGAGTCACTGCTGCTGCAACACTGCAATTTCTTTGTGCGTGATAGAATATTAGAGACTGTAAATTGGTGACTCCGGAGAGCAGTACGCGTACTCCTATGGAGAAAGGGAGAAGGAGGGATGAGGTCAAAGAGTTCTTCAGAGCACTCGCCATGGTATAAAGGGTAAAAGAAATATCTCTACGCAATTATAAAGGTTCGAGAGTGTTAGTGACCTCTGCATCTGATCTAAGCTATTGTAGACCTTGCGGCCGCAAATCAGGACGCAATAAATTACTTTGCGATGATATCTCTAGTCATAATATCTTAATGGTAATTTCCAATAATTTTTCTTTTAATTACATTAAGTAAATGAAGAAAAGTAACAAACTTTTCTTCCACCGCCGCTGGCTTCAATGGAATGTTCGCTAATTATAAACTCCTTTCTCGCAGTATTGTTTCTTTTTGAATTGTGATTTTTTCTTTTCAACTCGAGCGTGAAGGTTGTTGGTAAGAGTGAAAGATATTTTGATGAGAATGCCAGAAGTGTTATTCGCGAGAAGGCTAGATGGACCGTCGATCACCAAGCTGAAGAAAAACCCGGAGACCGGATAGGATGGCGCTGCATATGAGGAGACCTACACATAGCAGTGGGTTACTACAGGCTGACGAAGAATAAGAAATTGAAATGACTACAACAAATCACTGTAGTTTTTTATAGCATTCGATAAGTATGTGACATAAAGAAAACCACAATTTTCTTTCGTTTCATAGAAATCACGGCGGCTGACTCGTCGCGCGCGCACAATGGAATATAGAACAACACCTCAACGGCCATCCATGCGGCGATATCGGATTCCGATCAACATCATTGTATCCAGCCTTATTCTTAGTCTCAGTTAGTTCTAATAATTCTTGAACGGCATAGAAGCCGGTAGACGGTAGCGGATAGATGCTCGGATTAAATTTGTGCATCGTGGTTTAATCCCAATAGCTCTACTACCCTAAAGGGTCAACAGAGCTAAGGTATAGAGTCTATCATTATGTCTATAGTATAGACCTTTTTTGATGGGTCAAGACAACAGGACTATTATTTATTAGTGTGTTAGCAGCGTAATATTAATAAACTTTTAAAAAAACCCCGTTACGTATTAAATTACAATTTTCTAATGGCCGAAATAGTTAGCCAAGGTCTCGAAAGTTAAAATGTGAGTACTAATTTAACTTCCCAAATGTATAATTCCGCTGAATATTTGGTCGGGGTGCTGGCGTGCTTGGTGTACTTGAGCAAAACATAAATAGTACATACGTAGCGGTGACGGAATATTACCACCCCCTCTTTTCACTTGGGTGTCGTATAAAAGGCGACTAACGGACTAAAGACTGCACATACATCCACTGCATATACAGCATATAGCGACAATGGGCTCACCACCTGTCACGCTAAGCAATGTGTAATCGCTATTTGGTGAAAAGTGGACTATAGTAGAGGACTGCTTTTGCTATCCTCATTGCCTAGTTTCTGACTAACCCTTTGGGGATAATAGTCGTGATTATATTATTATGTACCTGTGTATGTATTTTCAAACAGTTAAATGTGGTTCAGCATTAGTTACAGAGATGATTGGAGAGAACAGGCCCGCCGCGCCTATCAGCAACAATGTTTATGAGTTTCCAGTAAAACTTATTATATCAAACATTACGCTCACGCAGTTAGCAACAAGTTATCGCCTTTGTGGTCCAGTGGTTTATAAGCTAAAATCTACATTGTTTCGAAGTCAAAGTGGTTTTTTTTTAATTCAACTTCATTTTAGCTTATTACTAAGTATTCTTTACATGCAGCGTCTCCTGCAGGGTTGTAGCTACCGTCGTATCAAGGATTCGCGACTCCGGGCTCGTAATGCCCGAACGTGTGTGATAAAAAATATCTTAGGACTTCTATGGGAACGGAACAGATATCAGGCCGGTTTCTTTTTGTCAATAAAGGCAGACAATCTAGAAAAACTGAAATCAGCTATGTTAGTGAACTGATTGTTCGGCTTATTTAACTCTAGGCTAACCTAACTAGGAGCAACATAAGAACTTTATGTATAAGGGCAATTACAAACGTCAAAATTCTGCAACTCGACTCAACGAGTCTCCTCAACCTTCCTTACTCCTCCCTCTCTTCAGAACTCTCCGTTGGGTATTCTCAATAAGGTGTGAGAAGGTTTTTCATGGTGTGAGAAGGTTTTTCATCGAGTACGGAGCATTGTTCTCATGTATGGGACGGCTCCGCTAAATACCTCCTCGATGCATTTGATAGACTGCAAAGGCAAGCGGTACGCATTATTGGAGATGCTGAGGTTACAGACTCTCTTGAAGAACTTCAGCTGCGTAGAGACATTGCTTCTCTCAGTGTCTTCTACCGGAATTACTACGGAGAGTGTTCTGAAGAACTTTTTGATCTAATCTCGCCCTCTTCTTTCCTCTCCCGGACTACACGTGCTGGTATTAGGAACCACCCTCATACTGTGCAGACTCTTAGTACTCGTACCAAAAAATTTCGCAAGTTGTTCCTCTGTAAGACCATTCGGCTTTAGAACTCTTTGCCGGCGCATGTGTTTCCCAGCTTCTATAGTCCCGGGTCTTTAAAGCGGGGCGTGAAACGGCATTTATGCAGGTCGTCATGAATGGGTGCGCTTGTTACCGTGCTTGTTCCACGGTGGGGAGCGCTCTCATTATTTTGGACTGCATCGGTTGCTTACCATCAGGCAGGATGTGGTCACTATGAGGAGTAAATATAAAAAAAACCAAAAAAACCTGATTTTGAACTCAACACCCAACAACTAAAGCTGAAAATTGATTACAGAATTGGTCAGTTCTTTATAGCCGGAAGTGCTGTTGTCACTACTATTACCCCGAAGGGTTATTCAGAGACTAGGCAATGAGGATAGCAAAAGCAGTGCTCTATTATAGTCCACTTTTAGCCAAATAGCACTACACGTGTGCTCAGCGTGACAGGTAGTGAGCCCATTGCCGCTCTACGCTGTTGGAAGTATGTGCAGTCTTTAGTCCGTTAGCCGCCTTTTACGACACCCAAGGTAAGAGGGGGTGGTAGTAACCTTTCACCGCTACGAGACACGGTTACGATACCTATACGTATCTACTAATTAACAAATCGTTTCAAAAACAAGTAAGAAACTTTCGGGTTACTCGCATTATGACTAACTTCTTACACGCATATTGACTTACACGCATTTTGACTTACACGCATATTGACTTACACTCATTTTGACTTACACGCATATTGAATTACACGCATATTGTCTTACATGCATATTGACACCCAAGATATATATTCATATACTATTCCTTGCAGTATCGATTGCGGCTCTTATGAATAGTCGCTAGTTCGCAGTAAGTAGGTATCTGATTATTTTTAAGCACAAAAATGAGTAGGTAATCATTTGAAATATGGAAATATTTTGAAGTTTATATTAAACGTCGTGAAAATAAAAAAAAAACCTAATCAATTCTCTTGAACAAATTAAATACGAAATCTCGCATTTCTTGGACGATTTACCAGCGTTTAGATATGCTGGCCTTGACTTAGTTCGTGTGGTTTCAGGTTACTGAGTGCTTCTAGATAACCCTTCTATTACCTATGAAAAAATAGTAATTAACAATGCTAAGTATTGACAGTTTCGATTTATTTCAACCGATTTATTTTATTTAAAAAAAATCTGTGGTGTTTGCCTACTATGTATGTATGAATTTTATTTTAATGGTTTAAATATTGATTAAACTGTTTTTTTACACACTAAAACTTTCTTATACAGACATAGTCAGCACACTAGAATAATATAATATAAATATTGAGGCACTGGAAATATTACTTGTACATAATGTAAATATAATTTGTATGTATATATTTATTTATATAATATTATACTAGTGTGCTAACTATGTCTGTTTTCCTTTAAAAAAAATAAGATACCTAATAAAAAAAAAGTTTTTTATTTAATCGTTCCTTTTTTATTCGTACATTAATCCCGTAAAAATAATAAACGAATAAATGAATTATCTAGGTTTTATAAAAGGCGTTTTTTAATTTCGTCTTTTGTTTATAATAAATATAATATCTTGGCTTCAATTTAAACGTTCAAGAGCTTGAAGAAGGGCTTAATTTTATTATATCTTGGAGTTACTACACAGCTTACTATCACGAGACCCTCGTTTTATGAGAAAAGCAATCAAAACAAGACATTCGTTCAAAATTACAAGATTCTATCTTTAATATGGCTGAAGAACCCTTTATAAGAGTACCTAATTTCACACAGCATTTTCTTCATAGGTATTTGCATCAAACCTAGTAGGTACTTACCTGAACCTACCTAGGCTTCATATGATAGGCAAAACATTTGTGACGAGGATTAACGCTAACTAATCTTTAAAGCACGCATCTTAACTTACGCATACTTTTTTAATACGCGACGTTTCGTCGACTAGGAAGGTATAAGTACGCAGGATGCCTTCAATAAGTAGTTAGCGTTAATCCCCGTCACAAATGTATGACAATTAAAAAGTAGTGACAAATGTTTTGTTTATAATGGAACGTCAACTTCTGGGTCTCTTAGATAAAACAATAATATTGTATCGTATTCCGAATTTATTGAAGAAGAATATAATTTGCCCGTTTTTGAATGAAACTCTTATTTTTAGAAATTTTGGATAATTTATGAAAAAAGACCCAAAACCACCAGTGAATGAACGAAAATCTTCAGTAAATGAACCACCTGAAATCCAATAAATTAATCCAATGAAAGTTTAAAAGTGTTCATAAGATAGGACCTAAACCCAGATACCTTGGAAGACCATCCTTTTGAAATTTGTTTTGTTTGTCCTTATGATCTTTTATTAGTATGTAATTAATGTTTGTCAATATGTAGTGAAACTGTTTTTAGTAATAAGTGCATACCAAAGGTATATCCCATGTAAATTTTGTGTAGCAGGATTAAAGTAATACTGCTGATAGATGTGACAGAGCGCCCCAGGTTTCAGTGCTATACGATAGTTCCTATAGCGAACGAAGTCGCGTGCAACAACTTGAGTTATGATTAAGAATTCGTAAATTGTTTTATAAGTTAACATGAATCTGCGTGGTTTTCGTTTTTTAAAGTTATTTCTTTTCATTCAACTACTGAGTCAGCGCCTGTGTTATGTCAACATTGTAATGACAATTATATTTGTTGACGAATGTTTGAAATCGCTATTACGTATTCACTGTTGTTTTGTTTTAATTTTTTTTTAATTGAAGAAGCATATAATACTTACTTACTAATTTATTTTAATGAATAGTTAGATTTAAATTGCCTAACTACTGTACCATATTGTTAGGAACATGCCTTCATCATTGAAACATTTGACAAAATGCGGTTTCGTGATCACAAACTCGGGCTATATATCTTGGCTAATCGCTATATTTTACTTAAACCTTCTTAAAAAATAGAAACTACATTTACCAAAACAAAGATGTTGGCACACACGTAGTAGAAGGAGGCGCCAGTTTGTCTTCCTCAATCCCACGCAACGCGCAATGAGGAAACTGGGGATGGGAAATCCTTAGCCATCGCCAGCTTCAGGGCGTCTGGAGAGTGATCATATTTCCTTTGGCATTCATCGGCCACGGCCGAACGAACAGTGAAGACGGGATGATATATCTGGCGGTATCAAGTAGCTTGAATCAGTACGACTTAGGATCGCGCTGCTGAGGAAACCCTTTAGGTGGAGGCAGTTGTAATTTAAAAAATTATTTACCCTAATATTCGGAACTAATGTGAAATTTATCTATATCTAATCTATAAAAATAAAAATAAATTGCTGAAATGATTGAACACGCATCGCTTTAGAACGGCCACCCATATTTGGCTTATTCTACTTGTAATTATCGGGACAAAGTTTGTGCTAAAGAAAGTTTTTGGACAACGTCACGGAGTAAGGGTGTTCATCACGCGGACTCAGTCGCGGGCAGGCCGCTAGTAGTAACTCTATTTAAGAGGCCTATTACATCTCGACTGTGATTTTTGCGTAAAATGGTCAACTTTGGCGTTATGGATCTCAGAAACAAAAATACATTAACAATTATGACTTATTGAATAGTGTAGAATAGCTATTGGAATAGTGCGTAGCGGCCTCGCTTTTTGTAAATTTTGCTTAACTTTTTAATTAAACCCAAAATTGCAGAGAAAGATTTTCATAAAGTGCGCGAAGGCACTTTCTAAACAAGTTAAATAAAAAAATATAATGTTAATTTTTATATATAGTCGAATAGTGCGGAGCGGTCTCGGAATTTTTAAATATCATTGATTTTATATGGGAAAAAAATATTACTCTAAACCAAAAAACTTCAAAAATTCCTATAAGTTAACTGTGAATATCTCTTATCGACGATAATATTATTGAGCAAAAATACCAGAGTAATTGTTACTTTATGAGAAATAAAGATTTTATAATGAATTTATTATCCTATTTCGATAAAAACGACTGCAAAATTACTACAAAATGCGATGCGCCGGCCGTCCGAATTCAACATAAGCTCACAGAATGGAGATTTGTAATATTATGCACAAATTTATTATCCTATTTCGATAAAAACGATAAATACAACTGCAAAATTACTACAAAATTCGAAAATGGGCATTTTACGCAAAAATCACATTCGAGATGGAATAGGCCTCTTAATATAAACTACTTAATATGCCTATCAAAGTTTAACTTAAGACGTAGCGTTTACAGGTTTAGTGTCACTCACGCTAATTGTTGGACTTAATAACGCGAGGTAGCTTCTTAAAGCCAACCAATTACATTGTATCGTAATTGCATTTACGGACAGATAAGTGTTTAGTCTTGCGATTTTTTATTACACACTTTACTGGCATTGTACTCATTTATAATAATTGTGTATGGCGCTAATGATTTGAACATGACCATAATGATGGGTGTGCCGTATGGCCTTTGTAATACGACATACTGTAGACTCAACTTCATGTTTTTCGGACAAACGGTAAATGAGTAAAGTTAACTCGTAATATATGATTTTTTTGCGATAGTAACACTCAAATAAACTCAAAGATAACGAAACGTTGAAAAAAATATAATCCGACGTCCATCTGAGGTCAGTAGTAATTTTTTTAACGTTTCGTTATCAGCCTCTAAAGCAGGGTTCAAAATTATCAAGATAATTACGCTTCTTGATAATTATCTGTTAATTATCGGATAATTATCGGATAATTATCGGATAATTATCCGATAATTCTCGGATAATTAGCACCTTAACAAAACAATGACACTCGAGTTTTTTCAACTTTGCAAAATCCGAAATATTTTTTTTGTTAGGGTAATTCCAATGGCGCGACACGTTGTCATCGATACTTCGTACGTTCAAAAACACGCAAATGCGGAATCACACGTTAAAATACTTCAAAAACAGTTCACTTTCACGAGCGATTTTTTTTTGTTATTATCAATCGATAATTATCTAACCGTTATTATCACGATAATTATTATCCAGTGATAATTATCCTTTCAAACCTTGCTCTAAAGTGTTCCACTGCTGGGAAAACGCCTCCATCATTGAGATCAAATCATTGGTACAATGATTGGGTATTGGCTAAATCACCATTCTTGCCAAAAAGGTTGGTGATCACGAACACTACGAAACACTTAAAATGTTTTTAACCTCTAACTATATATCTGTAGAAAGGTATTATGAAACCTTTTCACCGTTTCATTGTAGAATAGCGTTGCACATGTGTGTGTACCTACAAAGTGTTGCTAGATAATTAAGACACATTAGCACCAATTAGTATAAGGGGCTCACTTAGTGTTGGCCAGGACTCAAGTTCTTTAAGTCCTATTTTAGGGACTGGACTAGGAAATGAGAGGAATGTGAATCCTGTGGACACCACTGTGTTTCTAGGCATCACGTTAGATGCCAAGCTTCAGTGGGGCCCACATATAGCTAAATTGTCGAATAGACTTAGCTCTGCGGCTTATGCAGTAATGAAGATCCGTCAGTTAACTGACGTTGATACATCCAGATTAGTTTATTTCAGTTACTTTCATAGTGTAATGTCGTACGGCATTTTACTGAGGGGAAATGCTGCCGACATTCAAACTATCTTTGTGCTTCAGAAGAGGGCTATTCGAGCAATATATAACCTAAAGGCTGGCGACTCTCTCAGAGAGAGATTTAAGAATATAAATATAATGACAGTTGCATCACAATACATTTATGAAAATTTGATTTATGTTCATAAAAATACTGGTATGTTTTCAAAAAACAGTGATATTCACAATGTAAACACTAGAAGTAAGAACAAATTAGCAGTACCTTATACTAGGCTCCATAAAATAAATAATTCTTTTAGGGGTCTGTGTGTAAGATTTTACAACAAAGTACCAAATGATATTCAGAAATTAGATCTTAATAAATTTAAAATCAAAATCAAAGAAAAGCTTAATAAAAAAGCTTATTATAAAATGTCAGATTACACAGAAGACAAAACAGCTTGGATCTGAAATGCTCCAAGCACTCCAACAGCTATTTCTAATTGTCTTTAGTTAATTGATACTACATTGTATGTATTGTAATTTTGTATTGCATCATTTTTTTTAAATTCATATTTTGTATTGACCTGGTAACGACATACTCTTTTTTTTGTTTGTAAATGTCGTTGCTTTTGTGCGCTGTGGTTTCTTGCGCCCATTCTTTGCCACAGTTAAAAAATTATGTCCTGAATGGGTGGTAGGTTAAAAAAGATTTGGACGATTCAAAGTACTTATTAATTGAGTTTATTGAATAAATATATTTTGACTTGACTTGACTTGACTTGAGAGCTCAAGCCTTTTTGTCAGTGATAAGACTCACGAGTCCTTATAATATGACTCGAAAACTCGAGTCTTTTTTTAATAATATATATAAACTTTTAAGACAAGTTCATTACTAGTGCCGATGTCTTTTTAGAAACAGTAAGTTTCTTAGCCATTCTGTTAATATAGGCGATCGTCAACTACCTCCACAAGCTAGCCAACGCGACGAGTGCGCCAAAGAGGAAAAAAGAAGTTCAAAGAGTTACTACTTCGATCATATGATCGAAGAGTTACTATAATTTTTTTATGGAAAAATACTTGCCTATGGAGGTGACGCCTTAGCAAAGTCTTTATTAGTATTATACAAATAAAAAGGTTAGGTTTTTTTTAAGAACTTGAGTTCCATAATAAAGGCTTAGTCGTCTATGTCTGCTATGAGTCGAGTCTTTTTGTATTAGGACTCGACGAAAGGACTCAAGGGCTCAGAACTCAGGACTCATTTTAGTCGGAGTCTTGCGAGCTCTGAAAAAATTAGAACTTAAAGAACAAAGTCCTAGCCAACACTAGCTTCACCGGTAAGTCGTCGAGCATTTTCATAACTCTAACTCAGTTTTTTTTTATTTTGGCACAGACTGATGTTTAGCAATAAATAGAAATAAACAACACTACATTAAGGCAACGTTGTACGCGTTTTACGCTCGCACATGCTAGCCATGTATTCTGTAGTGAAGGAATGTAGTAAAAATTTGATAAACGGTATATTATTAACATTGTAGCGGTTGCATAGAATTTTATTAAACTATTTGACTATTGGGTAGCTGAGTAACAATAATAATATGATAGACAGTTTAATGACTTACACTACTTATTGCAAAAAGTTAAAGATTACCATTAAGAGGGTTTACGCCATTCGGTTTCCCATACAAACTTCCGAGTCGAAATTTTTAAAAACCAATGAGCCAATTTTGCTGGAACTTTGCATGCTGAAGTAAAGCACAGGGATCTAAATTGTTTGTTGAAAACATTAAAAAAAATGTTTATTTAACTGAGTTATTGCGATTTTTAATTTTCTATAGTGGACTTTAAATTGCAATAACTCAGCTAGAAAAACGCTTTTTAAAAATGTTTTCAACAAACTATTTAGATCCCTGTGTTTTACTTCAGTTTAAATAACTTAGAATAAACTTAAACTCTTAATATCGGTGGTCAAGACTCACTTTGGGTCACTGCGCCAACTTAGTTTTAAACTAAATCTCAAGTAAATTCATAAACATTTTTAAAGGTGTTACTTTACTTCGCTTTCAAAGTTAAAGTTAAATACTTTATTAAATATAAACCTTTACAGGTACTTATTGACGTCAAAAATATGTATAAGTATGTAAGTATAAGAAAAAGTTAACTAATAGTAGTTAAATCTTATCAACTAACTTAACTCCCTACCTATCTAATCTACCAACCTAACTAATCTACCGCCAGTTCAGATTTTAGGAGAGCCTTCGACTGAGCTGGCAAGCAACTCAGGAGGCCTTACTCTTTTCTCCCTCTAAGGGTGGATTCGACCAAACTGGAATAAGACTTAGTCCGAGATTAGTCTATACAAATCTAGGTATAAGACCTTATTCCAGTTTGATCGAATCCACCCTAAGTTACAAAAGTTACAATGTCGTCACCAAGTCAAATAAAATACATTAAAAAGACGTACCTATATTTACACAAATTACTTTAATTAAGTTCCATACATACATACACCACGTTTCACCAAATCAACTGCACATGTGCTCAGCGTGATAGTTGGTGAGCTCATCGCCGCTCTAAGCTGTCGGATGTATATGCAGTCTTTGGTTTTAAGCTTTAGATGAGTTACTTTACTTTATAATGGTAATGAGCCGGCAGATAGTGACAATAACGCCGAAACGCATTACGGAGTCCTTAATAACAAAGTAAATATCTATCTTATCTTTAACTGTGGCTGATTGAACACACAAATGGTACTAACATTGCTATTAAAGCGCAGGGTGAGATAATATCGCGTCTAATTAGCAGACTTAAGGGTGGATTCGACCAAACTGGAATAAGGTCTTATACCTAGATTAAACGCCGAATTTTATAGACTAATCTCGGAGTAAGTCTTATTCCAGTTTGGTCGAATCCACTCTAAGAACAAGCCCTATACTACCAGCTAAACTAAGATTCATCAATATGTATCCTATCTTTAGTTGAACCAAAGAAATCAATTTGTATCCCCCCCTGGATATCGAACCCGGGACCCTCTAGGTCTGAGCCCGATACCTGGAATTATAGAATACTAGCGGCCGATCCCGGTTTTACCCATGTGGTTCCCGTTCCCGTGGGAATATTGGGATAAAAAGTATTCTATGTGTTAATCCAGGTTATAACCTATCTGTATGCCGAATTTCATCCAAATCCATTCAGTAGTTTTTACGTGAAAGAGTAACAAACATCCATCCATACTTACAAACTTTGGCGTTTATAATATTAGTAGGATACTGTGGATAAGGCAATACCTACCCATCAATTATTAATGTAGCGATTACTTGATTTCAATAGTAGAGGCCTTTGCCCTACAGTGGGACATTGTAAAGGCTACTTACTTACCTACTATAGGGTTACCATTTAGAAATTTGAAAGTCCTGACAAAAAGCCTGACATTTCTATTTAAGTCCGGACTTTTTAGTCACAAAATGGTAACATTACTCAGATTTATGTTGTGTTTTTAGATAAATGAGAAGTTAATAAAGATTCAAGACTTATTTGATATTACTTAAAATATAGTATTGTTACTCATATTCCAAAATCGGTACAAATAAAGAGTCGGACATAGTCCGGATTAGAGTCTAAAAGTCCGGACATGTTCCGACTAACCGGACGGATGGTTTACCTATTACTAACTGGGAATTGGCTGTTTCATACCAAACTTAAAAACTAATCATGTCGCGTAGCGGTGAAATAATACTACCACCCCCTCCCCCCCCCTCTTTTCCCTTGGGTGTCGTAAAAAGCGACTAACGGACTAAGGGTGGATTCGTCAAAACTGGAATAAGACTTACTCCGAGATTAGTCTATACAGGCGTATCGGCGTTTAATCTAAGTATGAGACCTTATTCCAGTTTGGTCGAATCCACCATAATACACAAAAATCCAACAGAATAGGCGGCGATGAGCTCACCACCTGTTACGCTGAGAAAAGTGGACTATGGCAATGGACTGCTTTTGCAGTCCTCATTGCCTAGTCTCTGACTAATCCTTCGGGGATAATAGTCATGATTATATGTATGTTTCTATGTATGTATTTGACAGGAATGTTTAGACCAGCTGATTTTGGTTTCAGGATTTAAGTTGGTCGTTAAATGAAAGATTACTGTGTTTTCCCTTATAGGATGGTATTTCCAAACAATCTGTGTAGGTAACAGTTATTTACTAAGTTATGCTGATTTCACAATTTATATGGTTAAAAGTATACGTGACGTGATAATATATAATACAGTCTAGTTTGATATTATTAAATATGGTATAATAAATCTAAAGAGATAATGCACGTATATTCCATATAGTAAAAATGATATCATCTCATTTTATTAACAAAAGAGCAATTGGTAATTTTTTGAAATTAAAATCTGAAAAAATAATAGTACTTAGTTACTTACTTTTTTTAAAATAAATAACTCTTAGTTACGCCATTGTTATTACACGTGTTTAAATATGTTTTTCGCAACATAGTGAAATGTTGTAATTATTCCGACACAAAACTACGTGATTTCATTTCGTGATTGATTCACTTGCTCAGTTTGTGTTTATTTTAAAAATTTAAAGTAATTAAGTTATTTTCATAATTTTAATGTTTGGTCTTATAATTAAAATTTAAACAATACAATAGCAGATAGGTATTATTGTTTTAAAAAATGGCAGTAATAGGTCAATTACTAAATTCATTACATTTTCTATTTCATTAACTCAACATACCTGTAATTGAGGTCCATGCTCTCAAAATTGTAGACTGAAGAGTACATTCCCGCCAAAAAGACGGGCAACAATATCAGTATGTAGTTGTAAACATTGAACTTCCCGAAAGGTCCCAACAGTTGCAATATATCGTCCACCGTCACTTCATCACTTTCCTTTTTTTTGGGATCCATTTTGAATTATTTACACACAAAAAAAACTTTTTAACCAATTTAATTACCGAAAATCCGAAACGAATACAGTGAAAACTATTTAGTTATGATAATTAAACGAAACAAAATGAGTAAAAACTATTTGATACAATGTTTGAACGAAACAAAGTGCGCGCGTATTTTAAATTTGAAATAGGAACTCGCGTGCGCCCGCGCCTTCTCTTTACCGATAGTGACGGCGCGGTGGTCGATTGATAGTTTTTATTGTATGTAAGAATCATTCGATTAAGATATCGCTTGGAAAGCAATAACTCTTCGACAGTACACTTCGAAAGTAGACCATAGTGACACTGTGAACTTGACATTGGCCGTGAATATTGTTTTTTTTCGATTTGCGCAGTTATTTTAGAGAGCTACCTGTTGATGTTGGCTAGGTAACTATCGATAGAGAAAAAAAATATTCAATATTAACAAAACTGAATGGTTTAACGAACGGCTTTCGACTTTGGTCTTCGAGTTTAATAGGTATTTGTGTGTAAGTACGTAGGTATGTATTTTAAAAACATGAAATGTAAATTTTACCGATTTTGTGATTTTCGGAAACTGACGTCCGGAAATTCAGCAAAATACTTTATTTGGTTTCCTTTTTTGTGCGATAATGTTTCAAGAAATAAGATGGATTACACTTTCCTTACAGTACCTAATGAAAAGTAAATAATGCGATCGTTTACTTCATCATTTACTTAGTCGGAATCATTAGGTCCTACGGGTCTATCGGTAAAAAAATATGGATATGGACATGGGCTTCATTTGACATTTGAAGCCCATAATATGCCCATTTGTATAGTAACTAACTAGGAATCAATTACCTACATCAGTAACTTTTTTTTTATTTTAACCATGTTTCAACGCTGTATTATTCTACATAAATGTCGTCAATAATGTATTTATCTTAGAATAATAACGCTATAGAAACCAAGTTCGCGCGCCTATTTTGAAGCACATTAATTGGAGCCAGAAATGGCACCAAACGCCGGACCGCTCCGTAGTGTTCAATGTCACAGCGCGCCGAACGTGTCTCGCGAAAACAAAAAAAAAATGACGGTTTGTGCAGTTAAATTGTGTCACAACACATCTGAAAAACAAAAGAAGTGTAATAAGATCACTTTTCACAGGTAAGCTTTCAGTATTTCATAGTATCTTGTAGTTAATTAGGTCAAAATATAAACGTACTGCAGTGTGATTCTTTATGTTAAAGCCTCGGTAGCAGCGGCCTGCGCAGTGCTGTCTCTTTCATATTCATAGAATTGGAAAGAGACAGCAGATCACGGCCATGCGCGCACGTCACGCGTGTGTGAATCGGTTTAGTGCTTCATTTTTGACAGAGCGCTTGTATGAAGACTATCTTTCTATAGCGTTATTATTCTAAGGTATTTATCGTCTTTGCGCCTAGAAAAATCCATATTATGTTCTTTTTACCGATTTTTGGTTTTTTTAGTTCTATTTGATGCTGAATTCAAAACGCTCATACTATTAAAACCGCCATGTGTTAACTTCAATATTAAAGTGATTATAAAACTTAGTAATGTGTCGTTCATACTTATAAAATTGTTCATAGTCTGTGTGTTTGGTCGAGTGGGTCGAACGTGGACACACATGGGACACATAGCGAATTTTGTAAGACGATATGAGAACTATTAACTACTTTGAAATACTATTAATTAAATTGCTCTTAAGTATCTTTTGTGTTTTATACTACCACATTCTTCATTATTACACAATACCTAACTAATTAAATATGAATAAACTAGTATTTCTTGCAATTGGTACCGACTTATGTTTCACATGCAATCAATTTAAAACTTTTTAAATAAATAAACAGGAAAATAAGAATTTTTGTTCCGAAAAGGGCGAAGTGCGTTTTTAGCATGCAGCGCATTATCGTTATTTACAACCAAGAGTTCAAAAAAACAAAACGCTTCCTACTTTATTTTAATGGAAGTTTATTTGTTTCTAACAAATGGTGTAACTCCAGAAGGAAATTGGACTTTTTCTATAAATCAAAATATTATCATTGAAGGATCGTAGTTGAAAGCACTTGCATTCGCAAGTGCTTTCAAAAAAGAATGAATGACGGGAATTGACGCCCTGTGTCGCCACACACACATGAGGTTAAAAAGTAAAAAGAGTACAGCCTGTGTACTGTCCCACTGCAGAGCAAAGGCCTCCAACACTGAAATCAAGTCATCGCTACAATTGGCTGCTAGACAGTTTTCGGAAAAGTATTAAAAAAAAATTACAAACGCTTATTTTATACCCCGTACAATAATTCTTTTCTCGAAAAAGTTTTATTTAATAGAAAAAAACATATTTTTCTTCATTCATTTCAAATTTTGTGCGAAAACGGTTGGTCTCGTGACATTTAGACCTGTGACGTCACACCACAATAAACCTGATAGTTTTTGTTTGTTTGTGAAATGTGACATCACAAGAAGATCAATTATGGCCGCCCGTGTTTCGGGTCTTGCAGTCCACAGATAAAAAATCGCCCAACTCAGGTTGGTGGGTTTTTACGACTGCCATCTTTCAACAACAACCGGGACCAACATGTAGGTAATAGCAATGAAAGAGCTTAAAATGTTTTTAATCTATATTAATAAAAATCAATTACCGGAATGTTTTTGTACGCGCATCACTTCAGAACGGCTCAGCCGATTTGGCTGATTCTTTTTTTTATGTTGGTAATTGTCAGGACAAGGTTTGTATGAAAGAAAAAAACTCGTCATGGTATACAGGATGTTCACGCAAACGAAGTCGCGGGCGGGCCGCTAGTTTTGAAAAAAATAGAACATAAATAATCTATAATAAATCTATAAAAAAATAATCTAATCTCAGAGGTGAAACCTTCTAAGATTTGATGAAGTAATGTTGACTAAAAAACAATCATCAAGCACTGCCAAATTTCGACGAGTGAAAACCAGATCTCGGTAGCCAAGTGGTTAAGGCAGCCGCCCGGAACGCGGAAGGTGCGTGGTTCGATTCCCGCCTGAGGTTGTCGTCTTTTTTCAGTGTATAAAAAAATTTACTTAAGAATATAAATATGTAAATACGAGTATAATAATTCCGTTCCATTTGTGTTAGCTGCACAATTACTTAACAAACAATTAATTAGTCCTTGTTATCACATAACACATACTTCATTAGAAGTTGTCTTTACCTACTTTTAGCTAATTTGGAATATTCCTATAACGATTAAATGGCATGTCCGAATTAAAATAACAGTAAAAAAAGGTTGCCTCGGGTACGAGTCAAACATTCGACTTTTTTCTATAAGTATGGCAATGTGTGTGCAAAACAACCATTAAGAAATTATGTAATTTGTGGTATAATTCTGTCCAGAATTCGACAAGATGGCGACCACTTTAATACCTATTTCTGCCGCCAAGCAGCATAGTTAACATTGCTGCGTTCCGGTTAGAGTAAGTACTAGATCCAATGAAGTTCCGGGAAAGAAAAGTACAGTCAGGGAATACTCAAACTGATTCATTTTTCCGGTGTTATGGTATACGGGTATGCGACCCCGGCTTCCCGAGCTACTACTGATTCACACCTGTCTTCCGAGACCGTAGTATCCTTATCCCTTTTCCTTTTCCTAATTCCCATCCTGCAACCTATATTCCCTGGTTCCCTGGTTCTTTGGGCTGATTCCCCCATAAAGTTTTCGAGCCTGTAGCGGTGCGGAAGGCGGACACCGCCAGAATGGCACTTAACTCGGCAACTGCAGCGCTGCAGCAGGGCATCTGTGACGTGCCTCAAAGGGCGTTTGTCGGAATCCGAGGGGCATACGGCCAGTCGCTGCATCTTGTAGGTCTAACTAATCGTAGCGGACTCCTGCTCCACTAGCAACCAGGCCTAGAAGACGAGAGAGTGGGTTTGTGTATGCGCAAATGCTTACCCACTTTAATATATTCCCGCGCTGATGACCCCTGGCAAGTACCTGGACATTGAGTGCAAGTCCTGCGGCGATGGAGACTGATGGTGGGGACTGAACTGGTGGGTTTGGTCTCTAGCTGGATCTCTGCACGTGTGGCGGTTGGGTGGTGATGGTCGTTTCGGGACTCATTCGAGGCAAGAGAACTGGTTCGGCAGCTCACCCGACGACAAAGCAGCCCTATTTAGGGATCGCACCGCTTTTCTCAATCCGGGGAGGGGCCTAGAAAAGGTGGCCTAAACAAAGCTTGCCTCAATCCGACCCAGACAGCTAACCGCGGTTGTCTGGTCACCAACTAAAAGCGGTCGAAATAGGCATAAAATAAATGCATCCCTTTATATAGCTGCGTGGAATGTCAGAACGCTATTGGACAATGACAACAACCTTTGCCCAGAGAGGAAAACTGCACTCATAGCACGTGAATTGTCTCGCTATAACATCGACATAGCAGCAATCAGCGAAACTCACTTAGCGGATAGTGGTGAGCTCTGTGAGGAGTTTGATGGATACACGTATTACTGGATGGGCAAGCCAGCCAGTGACCGAGCCGCAAGTGGCGTTGGATTTGCGATCCGGAACAACATCGCCGGATCACTTATTGAGCCTCCTAAAGGCATTAATGTCAGAATTATGTCCTTGCGACTCCAAGTAGCACCCAGGAAATATCTTCACCTAGTGAGCGTGTATGCACCTACCATGACATCATCTGATGAGGATAAGCTCCAATTTTATGAAAGTCTTCGTAAGATTCTGCAGGGAGTTCCAGCTTGTGACAAATTGATTTTGCTCGGTGACTTTAATGCGCGTGTTGGTACAGAGTATATCGCCTGGAGGAATATGTTGGGGAAGCATGGTGTTGGTAACACCAACGGCTCTGCCCTTCTTACCCTTTGTTCCGAATTCGATCTCAGCATCACAAATACATTCTTCAGGCTCCCTGACAAATACAAGACATCCTGGATGCATCCCCGCTCCGGGCACTGGCATTGTTGGCGACGCGTCATAATAATAGGTTTTTAAATAAGTAGTTATTAAGAAGTTATAGATTTTATTAATGTGTGTAAAGAAACCGGTCAAAGTAAGCTCCAGAATAGCTCAGAGAAGGTTTAGGAACACATAGAAAGTTGAAGAACATTCTGGAAGGCTGTGGAACTTTCTAGAAAAGTAAAGGTACCTATGTGTTTAGAATGCTATAGAAACAGCTAGAAAGTTGTACAACATTCTGGGAGGCTGTGGAACTTTCTAGAAAAGTACAGGTATGTGTTTAGAATGCTATAGAAACATCTAGAAGGTTGTAGAACTTTCTGGAAAGCTGTGGAACTTTCTAGAAAAGTATAGGCACGTTTTGATGGAACTTTCTAGAAAGTATAGAAATATCTAGAAAATTGGAATGTTATGGAACTATCTAGAAAACGGCATTCTATGATTGGCAGTCAGTTTCATTACAAGCTTCCTCGAGTTAACATATGTGTTAGCAAGAAGTCAAGTCGCAAGAATCCAGTGCGCTTTTGCAATTCGGTAGAATAAAGGCCGATTGTTTAATCAGTGTTACTACAAACGTTCTCCAGTTAACAGTAAGAAGTCAAGTCGCAAGAATCCAGTGCGCATTTGCAATTCGGTAGAATAAAAGCCGATTGTTTAGTCAGTGTTACTTCAAACGTTCTCGAGTCAACAAGTGTGTAAGTCGCAAGAATCCAGTGCGCTACTACTAGTCAGTTTCATTACAAACGTTCTCGAGTTAACATTTGTTATACCAAGAGTGTAAGTCGCAAGAATCCAGTGCGCTACTATACATTCAGTCTCACATCAAACTTTGTCGAGTCAACAAGTCGCAAGAATCCAGTGCGCTACTATACTCTGATACTACTCTGTAAATCTGAGGAAAAATAAAGGAAGAATAAGTATTTCGAGGCTTTTATTGACAGATGAACAGTTACAAGCGGACCCAAGAACTACAAGACTTCTCTCGGCATCCTTGTCCCAGCCAGCTCGTAAGAAAATAGTCAACAAATACAGTCCACTACCCGACGGACGGTAGTCGTTTAGCCTGGTTTCTGCACGTCTTTATAGACAGAACGCGTCATAGAGCTGCCGCCGCCGTAAGATACGCCCGCCGTTCGCCACAGGCATCTTCTTGATTACATCATTGTACGCAGACGAGACCTGAGAGATGTACTTATAACAAGAGCAATGCGTGGTGCCCAGGGCTGGACTGACCATCGCCTTATCAGATCCAGGCTGCGGTTGAACTACAAGCCCCCGCGCAGAGCAGAACACAAGATTCCAGCTCACAAACACAAACTTGATGTGGAATTTGATGCTGTAATGTCTGGCACTGATGACACTACCTCAATAGATGCCAATTGGCGTACGTACGCAAAGGCTCTTTTCGGAGTTTCTCAGCAAATAATTGGCAAATCACAAAAGAAAAACCAAGATTGGTTTGATTACTCTGATGTGGAAATACGGCAGCTTGTTGAAAATTCTCGTCTTGCTTTGAGGGGTGACACTAGTGCAGGACTTTACAGCTCTATACAGCAAGAGCTCAAGTCAAAAATCCGAGAACTGAAGGATAGTTGGTGGCGCCGCAAGGCCGAAGAGCTGCAGTTGTTAGTAGATACTGGTCAATCTGCAAAGTTCTTCGAGGGGCTGAAGTCCGTTTATGGACCACGCGCGAAAAAGACTGCCCCAGTTTATTCGCGAGACAAATCCCGGAGATTGACAGATCCTAAAGAGGTTCTTTTGCGTTGGACTGAACACTTCAACGAGGTGCTGAATCCCAATAGTCAAGACGCAGATCTAGCCTATATCAACTCACTTGAGAACTAGCCATCAGCATCGAGTCTAGATGAGCCACCGTCTCTCGCGGAGTTCAATGCTGCAGTACACCGTTTAAAGAACGGTAAGTCACCAGGCTCGGACGGTCTCCCATCTGAAGTTTTCAAATACGGAAGGCCGAGTATCAGGTCAGGACTATTTGACCTTATCAAAATGATTTGGGACGTTACGGCTGTTCCGCAGGACAGGAGGGACGCTTCTATAAGCAAGTTGTATAAAGGCAAAGGAGACCTCTCTGATTGCGTATCCTTTAGAGGCATTGCCTTGCTGTCCACGGCTGGTAAAATACTGGCGCATATCATCAACAAAAGAGTCTTGAACAACACCGTGACCTTTATTTATGTTTTGTGGACCTAGAAAAAGCCTTTGACCGCGTTCCTAGGACTGCCCTCTGGACAGTTCTGGAAAAATGTGGCTGTCCTGTGAAGTTTGTCAATTTAGTGCGTCAGTTCCACGAGGGTATGACAGCCCGTGTACGTCACGAGAACAGTTTCCTGTCACCAGCGGTGTCAAGCAGGGCTGTGTAATAGCTCCGACCCCTTTCGCCATCTACTTCGCTGTAGTAATGAATGACGCTCTGAGGAACTGTAAGAATCCGATTTCCATAAACGTTCGTTGTTTAGTATAAGTTTATTTAAGTTTAAAGTTTAAGTATGGACAAAAGCATCTTCGACCTCACGCGATTCAGAGCAAAATGCAAGACGCACTCTATTCCGGTAACAAAAGTTCTGTATGCTGACGATGTTTGCCTTATGGCTGGCAGCATGAGCGGCCTGCAGAATTATCTCGACAACTTAGACAAATCCTGTCGCAAATGTGGCGTAGTAATCGGCGCTTCCAAAACCCAGATTCTTAAACAGCCTGCAAAAGAAAAATCTGCGGACGATGTTGCTGTTTACCTGCGAGGAAAGCCTCTAGATGAAGTAGAAGCTTTCATCTAGAAAGACGCTATCTTGGGAGTTTAGTGCGCAGTGATAATCGTCTCGAGTCAGAGATTTTTGCACAGATCGCGAAAGCCGCTGCGGCATTTGGTAGACTAAACCGACAAGTTTGGAGTCACATGACCTGAAACTCCACACAAAGGTCGCTGTGTACAAAGCGATAATTCTACCTTTGTTGCTTTATGCCTCGGAAATCTGGTGCTGGTGCATGATTACTATAATAGAGTTTCTAATTTGCAAGAAATGCAAGTAAACAAAATAGAAATATAATTCGCAAATAAAAATAGTAATAAACTAAATTTTAAAGTATTTTATAATAAAAATAAGTTGGGGTGTCTCAGATTTTAAGCCATTTAATTTACACGTTGTACATAAAGCTACTGTTTATGAATATTCATCACTACACAGCTAATAAACTTATATTAATGGCTTTAAAATATCGAGTTTGGTTCTTAAATTGTTTCGAAAAATGGAAAATGGAAATGAACAACTTAAGACAAGTATATTTTATCCGTTAAGAGTACCTATAAAAAGTATAGTACCTACATTCAGAATAAAGACAATTAATATTATTATTGTGCGGGTTAAATTGTTTAAAATTATATTTGCTATGTTGAGTGTGCTTAAATGTGTAGGGGAAGTCAGCTCAATGCGGCCATAGGAGGCAAAGGGGCCACACCCAATTTTTCGGTAACTAAAAACGATAGCGAGACGTTGCCTTTCTGCCATATAGCCATCCTCCCGCCCCGCACCGCACCACACCAAGCAGTCGTTTGGTGGCAATCGGAGCAAACGCGTGGCCGCGGCGACATAATGCTAGAGATTTGTGCATTTTGTTAAAAAAATTCAGGGTAAGTTCAACCTGTTTTGATCAAATCTTTTTAGAATTCAATCTTTTTATTACAGGTCTATTGTTACTTACCTCATTGGCTTTGAATGTGTACTTATCATTTGTTCCGACATGGGATAAATAATGTGGGCTGTGTTAATTTTTAAAACTAAATGGTGGCGAAAGGAATAGCGGTCCGGGAAAAATGGACAAGTGACCATTTTGCCCGTATTCACATTAGTAAACCGCTTGCAATAAGTTATATTTTTTTTAGATGGTCAGCAACTACAATAGAAAAACAATGCAGCGGGAACTTTTGGTAACATGAAGACTGAAACAATTGTTTCATTTGAAACTTTGGTTACTATTTATTTAATTGTATCTTAAATAAAGAGTTTTTCGAATCATTTTACGTATTTTTGTTTTTTAAAATTGAATTTCTTGTAATATTTAGGCATGACCACATTGCCCTTACCCCCATGGCCGCTTTATGCGCCAACACGGGCAAAGCGGTTTTTGACTTGTTTTCGTAATTTACAAAGTAAAATAAACTTTTTTAGTTTTTGCTAATAAAGCCTACACTTTATAAAAGCTTATTAAATTCCCTTTCTTTTGGTATAAAACAATTTTTCAAAATCCTTTCTATAGCGTTTTTTTTAAAAAGTCAAAGTTAAGGTGGCCGCCCTGAGCTGACTTCCCCTATACAAGACACACTTTTGAGTCGAACTTAGGTAAACCAGGGGTATTTCATGGGTAAAGCTTTCTTAGCAATTCATCCGTAGATTTAATTTAAAAAAAACTACATGGCAAAAGAGGTCCTAAAACCTTGTCGATCAGTCGTAAGGCTCATTGTGCCATTTTCATCGGTATTGAGAAAAGAAAACCCCAGGATATGAGGCAAGGAACGCTTCGTCCAAGAATTAAGTTTTTTTTTTCATATAATTATGTCATAATGAAAATTTTGTTATTTTTTGTTAAAATTTTGTTCACATTCAATTTCAACGCCATCTACATTTGCTACATGCCGTAATGTAGAGAGGAATGAGCGCCGTATTATTACTACTAATGCTCGAAGTTGTCGGAAACTTCTACGTAATTACCACAAAAACTAACTATTATTCGTACGTAATGTCTGTAAGGTTGGTATTAATGTTATTAAAAAAAGCTGTGTTATTAGCACTGCCCTCGTTTTTCAGGTCGTTGGAGATGCTGCTGACATTTTGACAAAAACTTGACAATGTAATTGAAAATGGTAAAAAACCTTGACAAAACCTTTGATTACTTAAATGACAAACATGCTTATTATAACGCTTAGAGGATTAGGCAGATATCGCGAAGTGCTGCTTTTTGGTGATATTCCTTAAAGGCTGGCAACGCGCCTGCGATTCCTCTGGTTTCGCGGGTGTCCATGGGCGGCGGTGATTACTTTCCACCAGGGGTCACCTGATGGAAAGTAATCACTTGCTCGTTTGCCTCCTTCTGCTATAAAAAAGAAATTCTTGCACGCGTACTACTCGAAGTCGGGATAGAGCGCAAGCGAATGCCGCCGAAATGTGGTTACCGGGTAACTTCCTGGACTGTACATTACCGCGTTTTTTCTTCTTTTTTAGAGTGTGCTTGCTGTCGGTCGCAGATGACTTTTACAGCTTAACCGAGCTTTTTTTGCATTGCCGACCTTTAAGAAAGGAATAGGGTTAAGGAAGGAACAGAAATTATGAGAGGGGGGGGGGGGGGGAAAGGGGCCTGCGGAACTCTCACTGGCCGGACGAAACACAACAGCACCAAGTGCCATTATTTCACGCCGGATATTCGTGAGAGGGTGGTATTACCCCGCCGGGCGCTGCAACGCAGCGTGGCTCTACCACTTAGCTTGTTTAGGGGCGGCGAGAAACTTACAAATTCCTCAAGCCGTGAGACCGAAATTCCCCAGAGGTTTTATGGCGGGGATGGCATTTCGCGAGCGAGTCTCCAATCCCCTCCTAGATTCCCTGGGGGTTCGAGTCGGTTCGAGAGCGTAAAACCCGAGGGCGCATCTAAGAGGCATGGTACCTCGGATCGGGTTGACCGTGTCGTGGGGTTAACACCCTAATCAGCCTTGGTCGAGTGGTTTGTACACCGGTTTTCATGGTGTCGCCATCTCTAAGGTCTCGGGTTCGATTCCCGGTCGGGTCAATTTAGTTAATTATAGTTATTCTAAATTGTCTCGAGTCTGGGTGTCTTCTATGTATAATAAGTATGTATTTCAGTATGTTTATCCGTTGTCTAGTAACCTGTTACTGTAAAGAGTTTCATAACGAAGCTTCTCTTGGGCTAGATAATTGGTGAGTGTAGGAAAGTTTATTATTATTTATTACAAGCGGCCGCTCGCGGTTTCACCTGCGTGGTTCCCGTTCCCGTGGGAATATCGGGATAAAAAGTATTCTATGTGTTAATCCAGGTTATAAACTATCTGTATGCCGAATTTCATCCAAATCCATTCAGTGGTTTTTACGTGAAAGAGTAACAAATATCCATACATACTTACAAACTTTGGCGCTTATATTATTAGTAAGATTATTAAATTTCTATTGTGTCTGATTTTACGACAGCTGAGCTCATACACTCATGAATATTAACCCCGAAGGGTCATTAAGACTGGGCAATGGGGACCGCAAAAGCAGTCCACTGCCATAGTTTGCGGCGCACTTAATGACATCTGCTCTGCACATGCGAAATGAAATGAAATCATCACATCACACTAATATTATAAAGGCGAAAGTTTGTGAGTGTGTATGTTTGTTACTCTTTCACGTAAAAACTACTGAATGGATTTGGATGAAATTCGGCATACAGATAGTTTATAACCTTTTTTTTCCAGAGGAATGCGTTACGCATACCCAGGGCCTTGAAGAGGCCTTGGGTTATGTGAGGCTCGCCCGTCCGTCTTTCCACCTCCCACCGACTATATGGGGACGACATTGTCCCCAGTCAGCTGCCAGGTAGAAGCCCCGGCTGGGAAGGGTGAGACGGAGGGGAATACTCACTAAACCTCTGGAGGACCAAACTCCAATAACAGGTGAAGGCCACGGGACCTATCCTGGGGAATTGAACCGCGGGATTCACCCTAGCGCCCGTGTGAACGAAAAGGAACGCGTACGCGACGACTTTTGCCACACCGCTCCCCCGTGGGGGCGCGTTGTGGCTTAACCTCAGGGAGGCTACTACTTGAGACTACATAGTCCTCAAGGAGACCGTGCAGCCTTTACACACAAGAGCTTGCCATCGCTGCGGCAAGCCATCCTTATCAGATGCGTTGCCGCAGCGACGGCAAGTATACGACAACAGACACATCCACGATCACACACTCACACGCACATTCACCACACTTTGGCAGGTTCGACCGGCGCCAGGGACAGAACCCAGCATCGGACACGCCGCGCTCCAGACTCCACCTACGGTGGGTGGAGGTCCGCGTCTCTCCGCCTCCTTCTACGTCTCCGTCTTCTGGCAGGCGTGGCGTCCACCGCGGTCTCGCGCGCTCGCTCCGCCTCCTCTTTAAGGCCCATACACTCCGCGCTGAACCGAGTCACCGCCCCCCAGTTCCCCTCGCTCTCCACCATCGCCGCGACGACGTCAGGAAGTGCGAGGGTCCCCCTGCCTCCGAGCTCCATCTCCATAGTGCGTCGCTGCGAGGCAAAGGCACTGCACACCTGAAGGGTGTGCTGCGCCGTATCCTCCGCAGCTCCGCCACTGATGACAGATAGTGCTCTCCTCCTTGCCAATTTGACACAGATACTTACCAAAGCACCCATGGCCGGTAAGTATCTGTGTCAAATGGTATGTCATGGACCCGAAGGGCCTGTCAAGCCATTCCGCCAGCACCGGTCTTATGGCCTCTATAGTGCGGACACTGGCCCCTGGGGACTCCAACTGGTCCTCCCAGCGCCACACTGCCATTGCGCGCGCAATGCGCCTGGCGCCTTGGACCTCCTCCATGGTGGGGCGTTCGCCCCCAGCCCTTCCCTCCGAGCGGAACTCGAATACTTCGGTTAGAACCTGTAGTTCGAGTTCCCACGGAATCATGCCCGCTAAGGCTGTCGCTGCCGCAAACGACACCGTCCGGTATCCTCTCACCACTCTTCTCGCAGCTACCCTCTGTGGCCTACGTAGCATCGCAATGTTCTTGCGGGAGGGTGAATCGGACCAGGCCGGCGCGCCGTAGAGCGCCATGCTGCGCAGCACTCCGGCGTATAGCTTGCGGCAGCTTGCCCCTGGGCCTCCTATGTTGGGGAGCACTCGCGAGAGCGCCATCGCCGCCTTCACCACCCGAGGCGCCATCTCGGCGAAATGCGGCTCAAACCGCCACCGGCTGTCGAGGATGAGTCCCAGATATTTCATCTGGGACTTTGTCTCGACCCGCACGCCGTCCACCGTGACGCTCCAATTGCCCGACGGTTTCCGTCGAGGGCCGTGGAACACCATGGCTTTCGTCTTCGGGAGAGCTACCTCCATCCCCAACGTGCGGATTCTCGATACGGTCATAGTGACCATCATTGACGCGCGTCCAACCGTACGCTGGTAGTCACCGCCTCGGGCGGTGACTAGGGGGGAAATCTCCCCTTAGGACCCAGTTGTATCCGATGTTCCACAGGAGAGGTCCAAGGACCGACCCCTGTGGAACACCGCACACCATACGGCGAGCACTAATGCGCTCCGCGCCCTTCTCCAGAAACAGAATCTTCCGATCCTGGAGGTAGTCCTTCAGGACCCTTCTTAGGTACCAGGGCACCCTATGGTAGGTAAGGGCCTGGTTAATACAGTTGAAGGGAAGGGTGTAAAATGCGTTCGCAATATCAAGCGAAACCGCTACCACCCTTTCCCCCCTGGCAACTGCCACTTCGGTAGTACCTTTAAGGGCAAGTATTGCGTCCATGGTGGACATACCCCGGCGGAACCCGTACTGAGATGACTCAATATTGGGCCCGCCGGCGCCCAAGTGCTCGATGATACGGGCAGCGAGCACACGCTCGAAGAGCTTGCCCGCTTCATCCAGCAGGACGATCGGCCTATAGGCCGATGGCATGTCCGGTGGACGATCATCCTTCCTCAAGAGGCATAACCGGCCCTCTTTCCACACTTTGGGGAACTTCCCCTGGCGGAGGCAGCAGTAGAGAAGGCCGGTCAGCCTCCCTCCCATATGTCCTAGGGCTATGCCCAACACCTTGCTACTGACACCATCTGGCCCGGGTGCCTTTCTCTTCAGGCGGAGGCGATCAACGGCGTACGCCATCTCTTCCTCGGAGATGCGAGGGATCCCTTCAACGTCGTGGCTCTCGTTCAGCTCTGGTGGCTCAAACGGCACTGCCTCGAATTCGCGGGCCGGGAACAGGCCGTCGACTACTTGCCAGGAGTCCTGGCTCGAATGACTCCATGGGGGGGAGCAGAATTTCGGTATCTATTCCGCACTGTACGATACGGCCTTGCCCACGGGTCTCTGTCTAAATCGGCCGGGCTCATTCCAGGCCGACGTCTTGGCCTTCAGGATCTTGACCTGCAGCCTTTTTCTGGCCGTTTTGAAGAGGGCGTAAAAATGGGCCTCCTCGTCCTCCGAGTGGCGTCTTCTACGGCAATGTTGAAGGTTCAGCCTTGCCAAAATGCTGGCGGCACGCAACTCGGCAATTTCGGCGGACCACCAGTACACTGCCCGTTGGTGTGGGCGATCTCCGACCCTCGGCATACTAGCGTCACATACGCGGGTCAAAGCGCGCTGAAACCTGGCCGCCTGGAGGTCTACACTCATAGCAGCTGGGGGATCCCGGAACCACATTTCGACCAGGGCCGCTTCGTTAGCTGCCTCGCGGTTCAGGCGAGTGTGTGCCCACTTCCTGAACCGGGCTGTGCGGACGCCTGTTCTAGGCTGGAGGCTGGTGAGGCAGATGTGGGAGATCTTCATCCACACGTAGAGGTGGTCGGAGAGGGATTCCTCTTCCTCCATAACCCTCCACTCTGCAACCCGAGAAGCGATGGCAGGGGATGCGAAGGAGACGTCGACAATCGATTTCCCCTGCCATCGGGTACAGGTACTGGCGTTACCTCTGTTCAAGAGGACGAGACCGCTCTCGACGACGAACTCCTCCACCTCCACCCCCCTGTGGTCAGTCCTGGGACATCCCCACGTGGTCGACTTCGCGTTCAGATCACCCGCTAGCACGACTTGTAGCGGGGACAAACGCCTAACCACTCCCAGGAGCTGCGACACAAACGCCCTGAATTCGCGCAACGGCCGATTCGGGGAAAAGTATACCGCTACCAGGGCTACGTCGCCCCAAGTCACAGCGACGTAGCCTGGGCCCCTCTCCTTTAGCAGGATGGGGGTTGTACTGCTGTTGGAGGGGGTGGTGACGAGCGCCAGCCCCATCGTATCCCCAAGCCAATTGGGCCCGGAGGGCACAGAGTGTGGCTCCGCCACTAGAGCCACACCAACCTCCCACTCCGTCATCTGCTGCGTTTTTGGTCAGGTCAGGTTTTGCGCTGCGACGGAGCGGTTGAGGTTCGCCTGTAGGATGATGTCATTAGGCCGTGCTGACATCTGGTCCCGGTTTTGCGACTTCCATTGGCTCTACGGGCACTTCGCGAGGCACCTGTAACACCGGCTTCCATAAAGGGGTCGTGCTTTTGGCAGGAGGAGGGCAGCAGGCTCTGCTCCACATGATGTGCCTGTGTGGCACTTTACCCTCCGCACACACTAAGCAGTGGGGCTCCTCAGCCTCACACTGCTCCACCCTGTGCCCCTCTTTCCCGCAGAGAGTGCTGCGGTCTGCTTTCGAGGGGCACGTGTATCTGGTGTGTCCCGTGCCGAGGCACCTGAAGCACCTAGTGGGGGACGGTTCCATAGCGATGACCTGCACCGTGGCCCACCCAATGGGAATCGTGCCCTCCCCAGCGAGTTTCCTTGCTGCTGGAATTGGGCACCGCGCAATGGCCGTCGAGGGAGCCCATCCCACCGCATCGCGGATCGGACCCACCGAGACCTCGGTCGCCGAGCAGTTTCCCTTACGGGCTATGGCCTCCGCAATGACTTCGGGGGTCGCCCCGTCCTGGAGCCCCACCAGCTTAATCTCGGCCCACCTGGTCGGCCGGCCAACGTTCACGACATCGCCAACCACGTCCCTGATTTTGGACGCCAGAGTGTCCGCTTTGGGGCCACTGGTGGCACCAGCGCCGGCGATCTCCAGTTTCCTGCCACCCGCGGCCGTGTTGCGGATCTTCAATGATTGAAGGCCCATGTCCTCCAGGTTTATGGCCCCAATGACCCTGCTCATGACCGTGGCATAGGTTACGCCTTGGGTCAGAGCGTCGTTGTTTAGGGTCATGGTGACCACAGAGGAGCGTGGTGCTTCCAATCTGGGAGCCGCCATCTTTGCCCGTGCTGTTTGGGCCGCCTTCTTTTTCTTCCTCCCATTCTTCTTCTTCTTCCTTCTAACCTCCCTCCACTCATTCGCAGGGGTGGTTGCTGCAGCGTCGAGCGACGGTTCGTGAGTGGCGGGGGCAGGGACCACCGAGGGCAACGAGGCAACGGGGGGCAACGGAGCAGGAGCAGCTGGGACCCTCTTCTTCGGAGCCGCTGGGTAAGTACGTTGAGTGTAATGCATTAACCATATCCCTTTCTTTTTTTCAGGTATCACGTGCGGGGCCCAGGAGGGACCGGCAACAGCACCATCATCTGCGGGAGCAGCAGGGGCGGCAGCGGCGGCGGCAGCGGTGGCGGCGGCGGCGGGGGCAGCGGTGGCGGCGGCAGTGGCAGCGTAAGTAGCAGTACCAGCGGCGGCAGCGGCCCTCTTTTCTCCAGCTAGAGGCGGCCTGAGCCTGGTCTCCGGGCCCAGCCTCTGGTCAATACCGCTTTTGGAAGCATCCAGCATGTTCCGGATGCTTTCTATGGACTTCCTCTGCTTCCTGTCCATCTCCCTCTGTACAACCTCCAGCAGTTGCTCAGCACTCGGGCTTAGGCTCTGCACCACAATAGGGGGGGACGAAGTCTTAAGGCTGTTGTTAGCTTTATTGGACTCCTCGTACCCCGTTCTGACGGCCGCAATGTCCGCCCTCAGCTGGGTGATCTGTTTGGCCTGGACTTCGACCTGGGCATTTAGGCGACGAACCTCCTCATCCTGGGGCATGTTCCGGAATGTATGGATCATTTTGGCCAAGACCATAGCCGCGTCGTTTATTCGGCCATGTATCGGGCCTTTAAGGTTGCCCGATTTCTGGGCCGAATCAAAAATGGTCCAGATCGCCACCTCCGCCTCGTCCAGCAAGTCCACTTTGGTGGAATCCTCATCATCCGCCAGGGATTAATGTTCTTGCCCTTGCGTTTTATCATGGCCCTCAGGTCCGCGGCTTTGGTGTTGCCCTGGCCGATAGGATCCCTTCTAAACTTATTTTGGGGGCTACTTTCCTCGGCGAGTGTCCCAACCTGAGTCTTAGCCTTCCATCTTTTACTCCTGCGCGGGCCTATTCCGTCAACGGCTAGACCAGCTTCTCCATGCTGGAACACGTTCGCGAGCCCATTCGCAGTCAAGCGCTGAATATCCCGGTGGTCCGAGTCGTCGTCGCTCGTTGCAGCCAATGCCTTGCTGGTTGCGGTGCCGCCGGTAGATGTGCCAGGGCGACGACCCTTGCCGCGCTTGGCAGAACCAACTTTGGGGGGATTCGCACCTCCCACTGCAATACTTTCCGTGCTGCTCGAGTCCTCACGGGGCCGCTTGTAGCCTTTCGGCTTGTCGTGAAGCGACATTTAAAAAAAAAAAGATGATAAGAATTAACAAATATTTATAAGACAAAATAAAATTAAAAACGAAAGTTAAAAAAAGGTGAGTGAGGATGGTGAGTATGGAGGTGATGATGGTTAAAATGAAGGTTGATGATATAAAAAGTGAAGGGGTAGGTGCAGCTGACGTGGAGACAGGCGAAGGTGTGGAGGCAAGCGCTGAAATTGGCAGTAGTCGAAGGGCGCAGGCAAGTGAAGACAGGCAGGCGCCGGTAGGCGAAGGCAAGCGAAGGCAGGCAGGCGCCGACAGGCACGCCCCGACAGACAGGCGTCGACAGGCAGGCGCCGGTAGGCGCAGGCAGGCGCAGGTAGGCGCAGGCAGGCGCAGGCAGCAGGCGCAAGCAGGCGCAGGCTGGCGAAGGTGCAGGCAGGCAGGCGCCACCAGGCGCAGGCTGGCGAAGGTGCATGCAGGCAGGCGCCACCAGGCGCAGGCAGGCGAAGGTGTAGGCTGACAGGCGAGACAGGCACAGGCAGGCGTAGGCGCACGCGATGTCTGGAGGCTGTAGTCTTCCAATTCGGAAGCTGGTGATTGTACTTGAAGAATAGTCCTTCCAATTTCGAAGAGGAAAGTAAGGAGTCTTGACCTTCCAATTCGGAAGCTGGTGATCGTCTCAGTAGACTAATCCTTTTGTATCCAAAGCTAGAGATGTAATGATTAGTCGTCGGCTGAACTTTATAATGAAACCTCGGTTTCTGAGTTCTGCATAAATTTCAAAATAATATTTTTAAAACGCTGAAATCTATATGGCCAAATGTAAAAAATAAGAAACTAAAAAGTTTGATTGAATTATGTTGATAAGTTGCATAGCAACGAATCAAAAATAAGTTGTCAGATACGTCAAAACGTAACCAAAACACAATATTTAGTAAATAGAAAACAATTAAGGTGAGATAAATGTAAATATTACAAGGAAAAACGCATAATAAGATTATCGAAGTGATCCGAAACTTGTGGGATACGTAAAAGTGTCGAAAAATAGTGTCCGAAGTTTCATGATTTAGATTACGTAAGTAAATGTGTTTAGATATAGGAATTGCGATGTGTGTAGTGTAGTGTGTAGTTACTAAATCATTATGTATCTTTGCAGAAGCGAGGAAAAATAAAGGCAAATATATAACTAAGACAAATGTTAAAATATGAGATGATAACATGAAATAAAAAGGTACCTGGGAAGTGGAAAAGGTAAGTGGTTTCACCACAGGCTCACTGGTGTATGGCTCGGGCTCCGACTCCGGCACCGAGTCCGTTACCCCGTGTGGCAGGTTTATTTGCACGACGCTTTGTGACTCGCAATCCGTAAACCCTCCACTCTCCGACGCATCTCCGTAGGCCGATTCAACGCCTTCACCGCTCGTGATGAGTTCGCCGACCGTACTACTCTCCGACAGAGCGTCCTCGTCTCCCGACCTACCCTCTCCGTCCTCCTTTCTTCCAGGAACATCGTCACACCTTGGAGCCTGGTTGCCTACCCCAAGGGGACCATCGGTAACAGATTTGTCACGTGGAGGCCCGGGTACCACGCGCTGGGCGTCAGCCAGATCACATGACAACGTCAATTCGGATGCGGACATTGTCATTACGATTTTTAGCAATTTACGGGTTCCCCGGCTTTGACGTCTCTGCTGACGGCTTTTAGACTCTCTGCTGAGCTGGTTGTACGGGTGGCCTCTCGGGCTTTTAAGACCTTTCCCGTCTGGAGCTCTTCGGAAACGTGCCGGGTCGAAGCCCCTACGCCAAGCACGCCCTTTATACGCTGCAGAGGGCGGGAGGTATCTGCGGGGTTTTAGTGACTCTTCCTTGTCAATTCCAAAACAAAACGACGAATTAGCTGCAGGTCTGGACCAGACCACCACGTACCCAGCTTATGCCAGGACTGGGGTCGTTGTGGCGGACGGAACAGAACCCGCGACACAACAAAGACGACGGCGCTGGTAGTTGGCATGAAGCCTCGTCACAACTTGCGTATGAAACGCTTGAAGGGCACCCAGAAGGGGCGCCAGCCTACCCTATTTCCCCCCTTGTAACGGCGCCCAGAAGGGACGCCGTCAAAACTCCTCTCACAGCCGCTCGGAAGGAGCGGCGAGTGTGCGGCTCAGAGTGGGCACGCACGTGGAGGCGCAGGGCCCAGAAGGGGCTCCTGCCTGTGCTGGGTTGTTAGCCGGCCAGTCTCAAAGCAACCTCCTATCGGGAGGAGGATGTTGAAGCTGCCCGTTTCCAGGGTGTACCACGAGGAGGTCACCCAACGCACACCCCATAGTTTATAACCTGGATTAACTCATTGGATACCTTATATCTCGATATTCTAACGGGAACGGGAACCACGCGGGTGAAACCGTGAGCGGCCGCTAGTGAAATATAACTTCATCATCATAATCAGCCCGTGTTAGTCCACTGCTGGACATAGGCCTCTCCCAATGCATGTCACTGAGCCCGATCTTCGGCCCTTCTGACCTAACTGCTGCCAGACACCCGAATGTCGTCACACCACCTAGCCGGAGGGCGCCCCACACTACCCTAATAGAATAAAATACTCTACGTTTGCCGAGTCGCGGTTGCCACTCTAGAACACGTCAAATGCACACGTTTGCTGAGCCGCGGTCTCCATTCTAGAACACGGTACGTATATACGGTATGATTTATTCATAGAAAATAGAGACATTGAGATGGAGTGTGATTATATGGGTATGGTTCGTCTTTCTTGCCAGCGCAGGGCGTGTGAATTTTAAGTAAAATATTTTGGATTTATAACATGCATGTAGATAGACAATATGAAACATTAACTATTTTAATTATTGAAGAAAATTCGATTTAAAATAAGATTATTATTATTAATTATCTCATTTTATTTTAGCATTATAATAATTACTTTGACAGACTTTGACTATGTACATGTCAATAATTAACAATAAGCCTTATGAACATATAAGTGTAATTCGTTTATTTTGAAGTCGTTCGTTTTATTTTCTTTGTAGACAATAGGCTTGTGTCCACTAAGAATAAATCGGGTGGATTGGCGTTTCTAATGATCAATTATGTTTTATAGAAACAAAAATTCTAAAATATTCATTATAAAAAATTGGGATTAGTATTTTTTTAAAGAAAAAAATCCTCAATAATACGCATTCAGTCATATGACCTTAAACGGAAATCAAAAGCCGTGACGTCACGCCGTGCCAAATGTCATTTTATTGTTGTGACATTTCTATAGAACAAGCCTCGAACTAACCGAATGTATGGCACGGCGTGCCTTCATTTACTCAACATGGTGGTCAAAAGCGTTATTGCGGTAAATTTAAATCGGAATATAAAAACGCAAATGAATATTGTAAATGTTTTTTTTTAATCATGTATTTTTAGGATAGAATAGCTAAACAGGTATCGTATGTTTTTGAAATTTAGTCAACTAGCCTATTACGACCCTCCATTTGTTACGGTTTTGCTTTAATTTTCTAGTGTTGACACACACGCAGGCTCGTGAACTACAACTCGGATTTTACTTGTTCTTAAGAGAGATTCTAGAGAAAACAACTAACAGTTGTGTTTCTTTCAAAAAACAGTAAAATTCCTTTAAATGTTGCTGTATTGTTTTTATGCCATTGAGCAGTCAAAAACTTGCCATACATCCAACAGCATAGAGCAGCGATGGCTCACCCACCAACTCTCATTCGGAGCACATAATGCAGTTGCTGTTTGGTGAAACGTGAACTATGGCAGAGGACTGCTTTTGCGGTCCTCATTGCCTCAAAGTCAAAATATATTTAATCAATAAACTCAATTGATAAGTACTTTGAATCATCAAAATCTTTTTTAACCTACCACCCATTCAGGACGTAATTTTTAACTGGGGTAAAGAACGGGCGCAAGAAACCACAGCGCACAGAAGCAACGACATTAACTTACAAAAAAACATGTCGTTACCAGGGAGGCTACCGGCTAAATAATATGGATATGGACATGGGCTTCATTTGACATTTGATGCCCATATTTTGTCTTTATATTATTAAAGGCTTCAAATGTCAAATGAAGCCCATGTCCATATTCATATTTTTTGGCCGGTACTGGGGCTGGTCATAAAATACAAAATAAGAATTTGAATGTAAAATATATATACGGTACTCTGCCTGGTCTCTGACTAACCCTTCGGGGATAATAGTCGTGAGTATATTATGTATGTGCATATGTATTAGATGTCAAACAATCCGGAAGGTTAGATAGATCCAACACAGCCTATTGACGCTTGCACCGCACAGTAAGGATCTCGATTGTTGCCGACCTACGTTTATATGACTATGTCCTGTAATTTCACGGGGCTAGAACGGAAGAGCCATTATCTACTATGCTAGTTCTCACAAGGGTCGGTAGCCTCACAAGAAGATTAAGGAAAGTAACGTTTCTACGGACGTATTGTTTTAATGCCTCAAGCGACAATATTGCAGATTATATTTTTGAAGGCGCGAACTTTCATAGTGATATGATCTAGTAATGGTTTCATATTTGTATCCGTATTTTGTTCTGTGGTAGGATTTGCCCAGAATCCATCTTGATGGCGTTCACCATAATACCTATTTCTGTCGCCAAGAGTATTGATGCGTACCGTTTTCAAGAGTACTGGATCTAGTGAAATTACGAGAACTAAAGCTACAGCTTCCAAGTTGTGTCCATTTTCAAAGATCTGGGAATAACCACAAGGCTAACCACTTTTTGCTCCCAACGGATCCTTCAGTATTTTGGTCACGTTGCTGGCAAAAACCCAGACAACCTGGAAAAGCTGATGGTAGTTGGACGGGTCGACGGAAAAAGACCGCGTGGTCGTTTGCCTACCCGTTGGTCTGACCAGATAAAAACGCTCGCTGGCCTGCCATTACCTAGAGCTATCAGGACCGCCGAGGCCAGAAATACATGGAAGACCATAGTGCAACGAGCGACAAATTCGTAATAGACACGACCTTCAGCAATGACGATGAACCGACTGACAAGAAGAAGAAAGCTACAGAGTTTTCATAGCGCGCGTGATACCCTCGGCGTTGCGCGCATCTTTGGGCTGCGGTGGCCACGTATCATCATCGTATGCTCGTTTGGCGCTTCAGTTACCAAGAAAGAAATATATAAGATAAAGATAATTTAGAGCTGTGTGGTATAGCGACTTTCTACAAGAACACTATCAACCCCTCTCTTCCCTTGGGTATCGTAAAAGGTGAATAACGAACTAAAGACTGCACATACATCCAACAGCATAGAGCGGCGATTGCCTCACCAATTGTAATTTGTTGAAATGAGGACTATAGCAGTGGACTGCTTCTGCAGTCTTCTATGCCTAGTCTTTGACTAACCCTTTATTTATTTACAGCAGTGCATGCATTATTTCATTAATAACAATACAAAATAATAATAAATAGGGATCTTCAAGAAACGAGCCTATTCCTTCCTTATAGGCCGGCAACGCGTCTGCGATTCCTATGGTTTTGCGGGTGTCTATGGGCGGCGGTGATTACTTTCCATCAGGTGACCCGCTTGCTCGTTTGCCTCCTTCTGCTATAAAAAAAATACAGTCTGATGCATACGCCTTTGTATGTGACACAACATTGGGCTCGTTGACGTTTCGGACACATTATATTGGGACACAGTAGCCAAAGTGTCAATTCGGATACTGTGTCCCAATATAATCCAATATAATGTGTCCGAAACGTCAGCGAGCCCAACATTGGCCTAATAACCCTTTGGGGATAATACACGTGAATCAATGTGTGTAGGTATGTAGATAACGAACCAACCCTCACACGTTACAAAACATGACTTGTCTACTACTTCAAAACGCTATGTTTCACCAGCTGCGATCAAACGCACTCAAAGTACCAGCCGTCTAATGAAGTTGACATACGCCTTAGTACAGACGCCAGCATTTCAACATACCACAAAATGTAAAATTTCTTCAATACATTTTGAACTTTGTTACAAGGGGCATTAAGTATCAATATCGGTACGAGAATTTGACAGTTTTAGATAAGATGATCTGCGGACGTGTGTACGTTCGCCATGGACGCGAACAATCACTCCGTGAGCCGTGAGCAATGCTTACGACATCTTCAATTTCAGTTTAATTACAGGCGGGTTGTTGCGGCGAGCCGCAACGATTTGCTAACCGATACTGCGAGGGAATTCCTGCAAAGGTTAGGTACTTATTATGGGAAATTATGGGAATTAGGTATTCGCTTGATGGCTTGATAAGACGTTGTCGTCTTAATTCAAACACCCTCTTATTTCAAAACTTGTACCTACTAAAGTTCAAATAAAGACTGATGCTGTAATTTTTATTACATTTAGGTTTAGACCTATAGTATAACACTGATGCTGTCTCTATCTGCCTTTATCAATAAAAATTAGCATTAGTCCACGTTTTGAAATAACAAAAAGTTTAGGAACTGCAATAAGATTAGTAAGGAAGTGGATATTTTCCATCAAACTGTAAAATCATATATAGCCTCTATAAAGTCATCTAATCAGGTTAAGGTTTATGTTAAGTAAGGCTTTTTTTACTTTATTTTTTTAGTAAATATTTCATTTAAGTAATGTTTTTCCAAATTTTTGTTTATAGGTACATATTTATTAATTTACTGTATGCTCATCGAACTTAATTAACTCTATGTACTTATATATTTTATGTGAATGTTGTGCACAATTTTAATAGGTTCCAAGCTAACGTGTGTTTAAAGTATACGATTAATTTTAAGTATCTGTCATGGTTTGTGAACTGTTATTGTGTCTAAATAAATAAATAAATTAAGTAATTAATTCATAAATGGTTAATGCTCATTAATAACGGGTGTTATGAGAGTGTGAAGCAGAGGATGTGTATCAGGATCGTAGGAAATGGAAATCTGTGGCACAGTATAAATATAAGCTAAATATTTATACTGTGTCTGTGGTCTCTGTCTACCCCACTGGGAAGCGGAAGTGGTGTATGTATGTGTGAATTTGTATGTATCGTCTGGTGAAAGATCAATTAAGAGCCCGGTGGCTCTTACACATACATGATATCTTTAGCACCGGCGATCGGCGATTTTCGACTGGCATCGCGTTTTGGCGACTCTCTGCATGCGTTCGATTGCAGTATCAGAACCGCGCCTTTCAGTGATTCAGTCGCTGCATTCAGCTTCTAAAACGCGTCTAAATCGCCGATCGCCGCTGCTAAAATTAGCATGTCTGCTCTGGCTCTAAGGTAAGGGACAAAAATACAAAAATTAGTTATAAATGCAGTTTTACTCAGTTTTTTTGGCCTTACTAATGGCGTATTTAAAAATATTCTAGCTTGAAAAAAATGTCAGTAACAGTAAGGATTTCTACGTGCTACAAAGAAAAAAAATAGTGTAACGGTCAATGTATTCTTTCCAAAATGTCATATTAAAGTACCTAAGTCATGCTTATAATGGAATCCGATTAACGTAACTTTAGGATGAGAGTTACGCACCCAAAATATTAAGTTCCTTTTGCATAAGTTTTGCTTTAAATAAGTGTAAAATCACAGTGTAATTTGAAAAGTAATATAAGAAAAGTTTAACATATCACAAGTAAACTTTTTGTAATGCAGCATTGATTTTGTAGGTAGCTGTATGTTCCATTCTGTTTTCTTAATGCTATAGTTTGTTCGTTTGGATAAGAATCTTTATGTAGACTAGAGATTTTATAGTAAGTGCCTTTTAGTTTTAAAGAGCAGTTTTCGTGTAATGTGTAAAAATTTAAGTTAAGGAAATCATCAGTTCCGTATGCCTAAAGAAAAATTACTTACGTAAACTGATAATTTCCTTAACTTTAACTTTCACATGAAGTAGGTACGTACATTATACATAGGTACTTACATAATTATATTATATAATGTAAGTAAGTGCCTATTACTATAAACTTCCGCAAAACCTTACGTCTCAATCAACTGATAATATCTAATATTGATTAAAATATAATAAAGAATGTTCTTTTTATTTATTTTTAAGCATCTTTCTCAAATACCTAAAAATATCTAAATAACGTAGGTCACAATACATTTACTAATATAATTTCCATACATTTTTGAAATACTTAACTTAAAATTGAGTTTTATTTGTCACAAACATCTATTTACATTATATGAAAATAAACATCGTTATTTTGGTTGACAGTTACACTAAATTGTCCTTAATACAACTTAGATCAGGGGCCAATTTAAAGTAAGAGACCACTTTTCAAATTTTTATTAAAGTAAGGGACAGCTATCTCTGAAAATGTCATGTTTAGGAAAATGGTAACAAAGAGCCGTCTAAAACTAAATAATTCTGTGAAACTCGATCATATACAGGGCGTCCCACGGACATGCCACATGGAGGGAAAGTACCTTGAATATTGTAGATGGAACATTTTACTGAAAAAAGACATTATTTGAATTTAAAAAACAATTTAAACTGCATTCATAGATATTTAAATAATTACATGGTTGAACCGGGAATCGAACCCGTTACATGAGAAAAATAATCAATCATGTAGCTTTATCATACCGATCGAAAGGCTTTATCTTACGGATTATTTTTTGCTAAATAACATAGTGTCACAAATAAAACGAAGACCATAAATTTTAACATTTGATGTGAAATATTGTTCAGAAAAGTGAAAAGCTGACATTGCCGTAAGGACATTACAACTGACATTGAAATAAATACATACATAAATTGATTAATTTTGTATTAAAAATGTTAAAATTCATGGTCTTCCTTTTATTTGCGACACTATGTTACTTAGCAAAAAATAATCGTTATGATGAAGCCTTTCGATCGGTGTGATAAAGCTACAGGATGATTATTATTCTCATGTAACGGGTTCGATTCCCGGTTCAACCATTTATATATTGAAATATCTAAGAATGCAGTTTAAATTGTTTTTTTAAATTAAAATAATGTCTTCTTTCAGTAAAATGTTCCATCTACAATATTCAAGGTACTTTCCCTCCATGTGGCATGTCCGTGGGACGCCCTGTATAGCCTAAAAAATAGAAAATTCTTGAAAAAAAACTTTGTCAGCTTCTGGTGAACAATTGTATTTTGTCAGTTGAAGAGAGACTTTACAAAACGGCTTATTTCAGTATGCTCATTTTTTTCAGAAACAACGAAAATAGGAATACTTATCATATAAGTATAACATGTTTAATTATGTAACTTTTATGTACATAATGTAGGTAGGTTATTAAATAGTTTAGCACTTTTATTTTTTTAAGTCTTCGTTATTACGAGTTATCATCATAGGATTTAAAGAAATAAGCCATTTTTTTGCAAACTTTTAGAAATAAGACGTTTTGTTTCGGCGCTAGTTAGAAATAAGCCATTTTGTTTCGACATTCCTAGAAATGAAAGGTGAAAGAACCACATTTAAATTTAGTGCCTTCTTTGTGTTGACATGGGACCTTAAATTTTTTACCCAAAGGATCCTTATATAAACCTGAAACAAAAATAAATTTAATTGTAGATAAGTAGGATTAAACATTGATAAAATTATCAAACGTTCATACATTGTCGAAAACTACTTACGATTGCCTTGTCCGGCTATTGTGCCTGGATTTCCTTTTCCTTCCGCCCGAATTTAACTCCTGCACCTTTTATCCATTATGCACTGTTCATAAGTCCAAATTAATCTCATCAGCGAGAAAAACCGTTAAATTATATGACAAACAATATTTGTATTATTGACTTTGACAATTTGAATTGACAAGACCCTTTGCTTTATTTGCTGACGATGTTTCGGTGGTCGTTTCAAATTCATACAAATCAATTAATGACTATAATAATGAAATTAATAAAACAGTAAATGACATAACAACTTGGTTAAAAACCAACAACTTAAAGGTAAATATTAAAAAAACCAAATATATACAATTTCGTAACCAAAGAAATAATAAAAAGTCCCTAGATCTTTCAGTACAACATGATGGACAGATGATTGGTGAAAGTACTGAGGTGAAATTCTTGGGAATAAATTTGGATAGTAACTGTACGTGGAGGCCGCATATACAAAAAGTGTGTAATAAAATCAACAGATTTGCATACGCGTTATGGCGGCTGGTAAACATAACAGATGAAAAAACCGCACTCTTAGCATATCATGGATATGTGGCCTCTATCCTCAGATACGGGATCATAGTATGGGGCAATTCAGTTAACGCAGATAGAGCATTTATCGCTCAAAAGCAATGTATACGCTCCATATGCAAGATCTCCATAAGAACTAGTTGTAAGCCGTACTTTATAAAATTAAGATTGCTAACTTTGCCATGTATTTATGTGTAAGAAATATGTTGCTTTGTGAAGTGTAACATTAAGCTTTTTAGGAGCAACCGGGATGCTGCTAACAGTTACCGTAGACGACATCCAGATAGACTCATGTTGCCTAAAATGTTAACGACTTTGCAGAGTGATAGTTGTTATCCAATGGCGGTAAGGATATATAACAAGTTGCCAAACCGCATTAAAGATCTTCCTCTCAATCCTTTTAAGAAGCAACTATGTAGACTTTTAGTAGATAAGTGTTATTACTCTGTACAAGAATATCTGACAGACAGAATGCTGTAGGTAATTGGAATAATGTAGGTAACATACCTTTGAGCTCGTTTGTTCTCTTTCTTTTGTTTGGTTTTTGTTTTGAGAAATGGAATCAGCATGTATATCTGATTGGTTGACATTATTATAAATAATTAACTGACATTTGACCTTCTAATAATAATCTTATAATAATAATAATAATTAGTTGTATTTGATAGTTTTAACCAATAAGCATTGTTAACTGACATTTGACCTTCTAATAATAATCTTATAATAATAATAATAATTAGTTGTATTTGATAGTTTTAACCAATAAGCATTGTTTTTAATTAAATTAATTTTGCATGTCTGAAAAGACTAAAAGTGAGATTCAAGAATGAATATTGTATGACCATCAAATAACTGTAACTTACCACTTTTAATGCAAATAAATTCTATTCTATTCTATTCTATTCTGAAATTACCGGTAACATTTAATATTTTCATTGACCATAGACCAGTATGCAGTGTTGCCAATGTATAGAAATGTAAGTTCGGATTCACTTCCAAAAAATAAAGCAATCTATCCACCCTCCAAAATAATCTTGTGATACTAGCCTAGAGATAAGCTTTTTTGATACGTATTGTCAAGTTTCCCTACAAACGGTTCCAGAAATAAGTCATTTTGAAAAATACTGTTAACATAATTAGTATGGTCAAGAAATAACCTGAAATAAGCTTCCTTGTTGCGGAAAGCACTTTTTATGACCATTTTTTTCAGTTAAATAAGTATTTTATCACCGAACACTTCACATAATATGATGTGGGTGGGTACACTTAAAGTACCGATTGGCATCAAAAAATAATAAAATCTGAAAACCCGAAATAAGTAGTTTTGAAAAGTCACTCCTCAGTTGCCTTAATTGATGTTTCGCCAGACGACAGTAAATTACATATATTTATTTTAGAGGTAAAACTTTAAAATGAATTAAAATACATAAAAATAATGTTAAAGGCATATAAAAATAGTTTGCATATGGCATAGTATGTGCTGTTGACCATGTGGACCGATGATAATAAAGATGAGCAATGTAGTGAAGCAGGAAGTTCCCGGGCGACCATTTTACGACGATTTGCAGTTCAATTCAAATCATTTATTTCGGACCGTGGTCCATATTGTGTATAGTAACGATATTTGCTTAAATGCTAGTGTTAGAAATAAAGTTATACAATTTATTATTATTATTTATGTGAGTAGGTACAATATATTTTATTATTAATTTTTATATAATGCGAATTATATGATATTCTTTTGCGCACGACCTACGCGCACGCTGTACGTACAGGTATAACTGATCACCTGAAATAGCAGCTTTGTTCTATTTTGTTTTACATAAGAGACATAAGTATTACAATATAATTATGTATATGTAGGTATTACAATAACTTATAAGCACATGATCTATAATAGGCAAATAGTGGGTCACTCAACAAATTGGTATATTGTTACAATCAATTTAATATTATTTTCTAACCTGTATATTTTTTATACGAGTTCAGCTGAAAACCAGTGCTGGGGATTTCAAATTCAAAGCATTGCTGAATTTGCTGAGCTGGTCAGCCCTTTCGGCTGTTTCGTTAATAATAGAATAGTTGTACCTATGTAACTGTTTATGTATGTAAAACGCCCAAGAAATGCTTAGTTTAATTTACTTTACAGCCACGAGCAAAAATATGTAAACAATTGTAACTCTTAATGCAATGGTATTAGAGTCAAAGTGTTATACAAATTGGTACTCGAAGCTGAAAAGTTGTCTACCGGGAACTTACTCGACAGTACCCGTAAGATGGGGTCATTTGTAGAATCAAGTGTAACTTGATAGTAGCTCTAGATTTTTAAGTAAGCCTATTAACGGTGTCTCTAGGCGAGTCTAGTTTGACTAGCTGCGAGATTATAAACTACCGTACCGCTTTACATGTGAAAGTCAAATCAACTGATCAGACGGCAAGAAGAAGTGGCATGTACGCTTGTTGAATTTAATGATGAATGTATCGGATCTGACTTGTTATACAAACGATACGATTAGTTAGTTCTAAAACTGTTTTTGTTTTTCATTAGTCCCACGGCTGGGTAAAGTTCTCTGCCAAGTCATTCCAACTAAAACTTTAAAGGATTAGTTCCTGATTCGCCGGATTCTTGTTTCGGCAGATTCTTTTTTCGTCGGATTTTTTGTTGAAGGAAAACTATAGAAATATCGTGGCTTTACATATCTATTAAATAAAAGGCAGAAATATCGGTACATTAATAAAAATATTTTTTTGTTCTTAGTTTAATAACGTAACAGATAAATAATGTTTTAACACCATAACTAAAAAAAAATGAATCGAACCCATTTTTAGGTAGGTAATTTAAGTTATGCCCGATAGTGGCAACAAAATAGTAATTAATTCAATAATAAATATAAGTACATGTTTTCTTTACTTAAGTGATATTATTGTATATTAATATTTCCGACGAAACAAGAATCCGACGAAACAAAAATCCGGCGAAACAAGAATCCGGCGAATCAGGAACTAATCCTTTAAAGTGCTCATTTATGTACATCATAATCTACATATATGTAGTTATGAATGTACATATATATATATATATATAATATATCTACAAGACAGGCCTAGCCTTGGTAGAGATCTCTGTAACCAGATTAAATTAGAAGCGTTCATCGACACAACCTTAGCATGTACAAATTTCATTTGTAATTTGAAAGCTCTTTGTCTTTTATGTTATTGTTGTTAAATAAACTTATTTTATTTTATTTATTTTATTTTTATATAAGTACGGGTCTGATATGAAGTTTTGAATGCCGTCGTTGTGACGCGCTGTTGCGAAAAACATTTCAAGTGGTTACGCCCTTGCGAAAAGCCGTTGTATCGAAAATCGCTAAGTCGAATGACGGACTCGCGAACACGCTGTCACGAAATCTATTTTATATGTGGTACACTAGATCGATAGTTACGGTATCGAAACCCATTGTTGCGATTAGAGAGCCTATTCAAATCTATCGTATGGGAATCGAACTAACGACCGCGATGAGGCACAGCAACTTACGATGGGCTCAATTAGTATTTAGAAGGAAGGGAAATGAAAAACATTATTTTTGATTAACTTTTTAATTATGTACTAAGTACTACCTATATTATTATAGAAAACAAAACAAATTTGTAGGTAAAAAAAATAACAATAACATCGGGTATCAGGAAATAATAAATTTAAATATGAAATAAATTAGTCACAACTCTCTATATACGAGTAGAAGGGGGTTAAAGTTACTCGCATCCTTGGGTTTACCCTTGAGACCCTACACGTGACCCCTGGGTGGTGCTAAATGAGTGACACTGACTTAGTGGTAGAGCCACGCTGCGTTGCAGCATGCATTAGGCCGGCTCGCCCGGCGTAATACCACCCTCTCACGAATATTCAGCGTGAAATAATGGCGCTTTGTGCTGTTGTGTTTCTTCCGGCCAGTGAGGATTCGGGAGGCCCCTCCCCCCTCCCTCACAATTCCTTCCATAAACCTATTCCTTCCTTAAAGGCCGGCAACGCTTCTGCGATTCCACTGGTTTTGCGGGTGTCCATGGGCGGTGGTGATTGCTTTCCATCAGGTGACCCGCCTGCTCGTTTGCCATTATTATGAAATGTTTTTCGCAACAGCGTGCGTCGCAACGACGGCATTCGAAACTACATATCAGACCCGTATATACGAGTATATAAGGCGACTGCTAGAAACTGCAAGAAACTTCAAGGGCTGGTCAGGTCAAGTGTTTCAAACATGACAAAAATTACAAGAATCATTGCAGACTAACGTAGGTACTTATCGCCCAGCTGACGCGGACGGGTCAACAGACGGGAGGGTCAACGGCCGGCCGTTGCCTGCGCGTTGTAAATAATCGTTATTTTTAATTGTTTTTCATTTTATTTTTGCTTTAAAATAAATTAGATAGGCACGGTTATAATTTATTTATTATTTATTATCATGGCATATTTAGTGGTAGGGATAGTATAGAGTATTCGTCAAGTATCTGTAAACTTGACTACCAATTTTCTAATGCAAACGCTAACGAATGGAGCGTTTGCCTTTTGTAAAGTTGGGTCTGCCCCAATCGCGGCCCAATAGACTAGTGAATTCAGCACTGAATCCTCTAAGGCACGATTGTGGACATATAAGATCAGAATCAACCTCTTTGGTTGTGATATTGCTGTTACAATGAATTCAAAAGGAATCCCGATTTACCGTAGTTTGTGGAACAGACTGTATAGACACAGTATAAATATAAAGTCAAAGTCAAAGTATATTTATTCAATAAACTCAATTAATAAGTACTTTGAATCGTCCAAATCTTTTTTAACCTACCGCCCATTCAGGACATCATTTTTTAACTGTGGCAAAGAACGGGCGCGAGAAACCACAGCGCACAGAAGCAACGACATTTACATAAAAAAATTTCGTTACCAGGTCATAAAATACAAAATATGAATTTGAATGTAAATAGTATAATTAAATATGGTGCTCTATATTAATTAATTATAGACAATTATAATAGCTGTTGGAGTACTTGGAGCATTTCAGACCCAAGCTGTTTTGTCTTCTGTGTAATCTAACACTTTATAATAACTTTTTTAAAAAGCTTTTCTTTGGTTTTGGTTTTAAATTTATCAAGATCTAATTTCTGAATGTCATTTGGTACTTTGTTGTATAATATTACACACAGACCATTAAAAGAATTAACCTTAAAAGAATAAGCTATTTATACTGTGGTTTAGAGGAGCAGGTCGCAGCCAAAGGAGCTAAACGGTCTGAAAGAGTTTACTGTTTAGTAACTTTAGTGTGCTCTCACAAAGAATTTCGTACAATAAGATTGCAGTCGTGCTTGCACAGGTGCGGTGACCGTCTGTCGTTACTAGGGTTTCTCATCGAGAAGTTTCGAAGCGGAAATTCGTGGAAAAGGCCTTAGTCGAGACGGGAAAAAAAGAGTTGAGTAACCGGGAAATCGAGAAATTAAAACGAAACTTTAAAAAAAATACCAATTTGACGTTAATTCCTGTGCTACTTATTACAAAATTATCCCATTTTACATCTTTTTACTACACAAACATCATTATTTACTTTAATGAAACATTTTGACTTTTACATTAGTTAAATAATAATATCAAAGTGAAGTGATGATATTGTCAGTAGGTAACAGCTTATTATAAAAAAATAATATCTGTGATTGATATTTTGTTAATTTAAAAGATTTTTCTTATATTTTAGGAAGTGTATACAGTGCCACAAGCGGCACTGTATCTCAATCGGTTCGGGAACCGTAAGTTTTGCGATATAATGGTGGCGCTACCAAACCAGCCACTTAATGTTTCTGAGACGCCTTAAATCGAAGTGATTTTGCTAAATTTTGAAGGCTCCTGGTTATTAAAAAAATGGCTTAATGCAAAAAATCAAACATACAGACATAGAATATCTCTTTCTTTAACCGATGCTGAAAAAGTAATAAAAATTGGTCCACTTCTGAAGGAGGAAACAGGGGACTATGAAACGTCGTTTTTCTGTGTTTTGTATGAAAATTTTGCATGCCACGTCGACGTAGTGTTTCCGCATAAGAGGGTTTACGCATTTCGGTTTCCCATACAAACTTCCAAGTCGAAATTTTTAAAAAACAATAAGCCGTTTTTGATGAAACTTTGCATGCTAAAGTAAAACACAGGGATCTAAATAGTTTGTTAAAACATTTTTAAAAAACCATTTTTAGCTGAGTTATTGCGATTTAAAGTCTACTATGGAAAGTTAAAAATCGCAATAACTAAGTTAAATAAACATTTTAACATTGACCATGTTTTTTCGATCGCTTTGGTAGGGCCCCATTTTCGCTGAAAGTGTGTTTGCTCGTATATAGTGGTTTGAGGCCATGAGAACGTATAAAAGCTCAAAAGACGCAGAATTTGAATGGCTTTCAGATGGTGAAAAATTTTTGTAGAAATCGAAAACTTTTTTTGAAAATTGAAAAAAAAAACAACAAAAAAACCTTGATTTTTTAACATCTTTCCTCGGAATTATCTTCAATATCTCGTGAACGAGGTCGAAAATCAAAAAACTAAGAAATACGCCTAGAGATATTGAGACGGGGAATATTTTATGTCTTATACTTTTTTTGTGGGAGTGATAGGGGGGGCGGTATGCTCCCCCTTAGCGGCGCGTGGAGCGTCGCCGTGCGGTATTACTCGGGCGTCATAGCCCTGTGGAACTTTGCAGTTTTGAGATACGAAGATCTATTAAGACTTAATAAACGCGGAAAATTAAGGGCTTTAGGATAGTATAAACAAATTTTGGAAAAGACGATAATTTTTTTGAAAATAATATTCTTTAATAATCTATAATAGCTAGGTTAATTTTCAATGCCCTTCCTTTCAAGTCGTGTAGAGCACGAGATCTGTGAATTTTTTTAAAATGTTTTTAACAAACTATTTAGATCCCTGTGTTTTACTTCAGCATGCAAAGTTTCATCAAAATTGGCTTATTGGTTTTTAAAAATTTCTACTTGGATGTTTGTATGGGACACCGAAATGCGTAAACCCTCTTAAGACAATCGCAAAGCGCAGCGAGGCGATTTGATTGTCTTCGAACAAAAAAAGTCGGGAAATGAAAAACCCTAGTTGTTACTATACCTATATATTATGCTCAACTATATTCATCCCTGTGAAGTATAAAACCGATAAAAACACAACTATTGGACACATCCTATTTATACGTCAGTCGTTCATCAGCCTAAGCCCGTACCAAACAGTCAGTAAACAGTCCCGACCTGGCACCTTGAGACTTTTTTCTGTTCCCAAAAATTAAGAACCAATTAAGCGGTCAACGATTTTCATCACCAGAAGAGGCTGCCGATGAAAAACACGTTTCTGAGGTCACCACGGAGGTGGCACAAAAGTTTTCAAAATTGGTTTAATCGAATGAAAAAATGCATTTACGCAAAGGGAGAATATTTTGAGAAACAATAAATTCATTTTTGACTTTTAATAGTACTTTTTTCTTATTATTTCTTTATTAAGAAATTAAGAACTTTTTAAAGAATTCCTATGAAAAAGGTGATAAATTGTGTTATAGTAATAAAAACGCTCAAAGTAGGAATGGGAATATTCTTAATCTGCAACATTTCAACATGGAAATCGTTCTTAATTCGTCCTCAAACTCTACCGGAACGTACGTAATACGATGAAAGCATTTTATTCCGGGACTTGGCCACTCCACGTGAGCATACATTTGAGCTACTTTGCAGATAACAATCCCTCAGAGTCAAAAAGTTTCAATCCCACAAAGAGCTCCTCCTTGTGGATTGAGGTTAGGGATGTCGCGTGATAATTTATTTGTCGATAAAAATGCGCAACTATTGTGCTTTTATGCTTGTGTGTAGGGTAGTGTAGGGGTTGCTCATTGCCTTTGGAAAAGGGAATGCCCACAACATTACTTCAAGCCTAGGAATGTAAATTGTTATATGGTAGAATAGTTTACTGTTTTACAATTTTTCGTGTATCAGGTATCTAGAGAACATTAAAAAAATACGCATCTGTTTGTAAGAAAGCAGAAAAGAAGAAAACAGGGCACATCTCCGTAGAATCGATGGCCGTTGAGGCACAACGGTTCTCGAGTGGCGACCGTGCACCGGAAGACGCAGTGTGGGCAGGCCTCCAACAAGGTGGTCCGACGATCCGCGGGTAGCCGCTGGATGCAAGCAGCACAAGATCAGTCGTGGTGGAGATCCTTGGGGAAGGCCTTTGTCCTGCAGTGGACGTCTTCTGACTGATGATAATGATGATGAGAAAAGAAGAAAATTATTTAAGATATTTTAATATCATCGTACAATTTGTACAACACGATAATATGTCACTGTGTCACAAATCGTGTATGCTACATTTATGACATACCTACATTTAAATCTCCGAAAAAGTTCACAGGCATTATAAACATTTATTTAGAACTTCCCGGAGATTATTATATCATATTAAAACGCGTCCACAATATACGTTTAACGAAAAACTTTCATGTGACTAACGTAGATTGTGTTGTCAAGCACATAAAAATACTTTTAATGTTGATTATTAAATTCGAGCAGCTGGCGGACATTTCAATAAACCTAAGTTGATTTTATTAAAATTAATAGACAAACATATTAAGCTATTTAGCACTGTCCATGAACGGACAAATGCATGGGATGGGATAAGGGCATGTCTCATAAGGGATTTCTCCTTTCAATATAAAAAAAATAAAATTGAGTCCATTTGAGAGGTATAATACTTTAATGCACATAATAAGATCAATTCTGGCAAAACAAAGTTAATACTATAATTTTGATTTAAAATATTAATTTCCTATGCAACTATTCGCAAATAATTTATTTATTTTATTTAACTAAATAATTTTACAATACTGAGATCACTACAATTTCTTACTTTTTTGTGACTTTAGGGCGGAAAATATACCAGTATGTTAACTATGTTACTCTTTAATCAATGATTTCCCTTCAAAGATTAGTTATAACATGAATTTTTATTTCAACGAGTGCCTTACTAAAGAGTGTACAATAGTTGAAAGTACCACACTTTATTTATGACACTGATAATTATCTGGCGAGGAAACAGACCAAGGCGAAGATCGCCATCTTTCGATGAGCTGGCCGCATATCAGCCAGATTAGACCACTCTGACGGCGGACAGAAAAAAGTAGGAAGAAAGCGGGGAGGCTTTTGCTCTTCAGTGGAACAAAATAGGCTGACAATAATAATAATAATAAATAATTTCTGAATTGCACACTAAATATATCGATAACGATATACGTTTTTGCACAACACTAAGCCTGTGTCCGCAAGTGCAATATCGGATGGCGGGCGCACATCACCGGAATAAAACACGGGAATCTCAGCCGATACAAGTGCTCCCGCAAAAATCGTATTGTGCTCGACATCAGAATCTGCATGCCACCTTTCTGGAGAATTGCGAACTGGACGGCCGGTAATGCGCGCTCGAGCGCCAAGTAAATCTTGCTTTGTAAATTACGCTAAAGGCTGGGATTTCCGAAATTCCCAAAAATAGGTTATTTTAAATTATGGATTACTCGCAAATCACAAGTACTCAAAATTTGGAAAAAATATAAGTTATTCCAGTCTTTTTTGTAGTCGTTTACTTCATAAAATAAAATTTCAAACAACCGTCTAATCGAAATTCAAATATCGTATTACTTGCGTTATACTTGGTTTCTGTTAATGAAAAATATACAAAAATAATTGTCTTTGTATAGGTGAGGCATTCCGGCCGTTATAAGTAAAAAAATTTAAAAATAATTCTTCATTTTCAAAATTACCTACCTATTTTGTTAAGTTGACGGTGGCGAATCGCGATGTGCAATGAATCACTCCCCTACTAGTTTCCTAGGAATCCTAGCCTAAAGATGTCACTTTGACGCCTACGCAAGATAGTGATTGTTTATTTTGTTTTATTCCATTCACTTCTATGTAAGTTTTACATATTACTGCTACTAAGCTAATCAAATTCAAGAAAACTACAAAGTCGCGTACAAAGTTAGTAGGTATTAAAACACACACAATCTAGTGATGCAGTTTTGCAGTTGACAGATGTGTTTCATCTAGTGAAATGTGTTTAACTCAAGTAAAGTGGCTCCACCCGTACATGAACCGACATTACATAAAAAACCGGCCAAGTGCGAGTCGGACTCGCCCATGAAGGGTTCCGTAGCAGCAAGTAACATCATATAAAAGTTCTAGTAGTTCGTTGTAACTTTGATCGATGTTTTAATAATAGTGTATTTTTATTAAATTAATCAATTTATGACGTATTAAAAAAAAACTACTTACTAGATCTCGGTCAAAACAATTGACGGTGGAAGTTTGCATGGTAATGTACATCATATATTTTTTTTTGTTTTATCATTCTCTTATTATAGAAGTTACACAACTATTCAGTTTATAAAAAAATATATATTAGAAATATCATTTTTGAAGACCTATCCATTGGATACACCACACGGATGGGTTAGATGAAAAAAATATTTTTGAGTTTCAGTTCTAAGTATGGGGAACCCCTAAAATTTATTGTATTTTTTCTATTTATGTGTGAAAATCTTAATGCGGTTCACAGAATACATCTTCTTACCAAGTTTCAACAGTATAGTTCTTATAGTTTCAGAAAAAGTGGCTGTGACATACGGACCGACAGACAGACATGACGAATTCATAAGGGTTTCGTTTTTTGCCATTTGGCTACGGAACCCTAAAAATAGAAAACTCCTATAACTATTTAATATGTTGTCAGTAAAATAAAATAAGTGTGTCACACTTACACAAGTTGCCATAATGTAGCAGTATGATGGAGGCAATCTCAAAGTATGCTGCTGCCCATCTGTCTGAGGATCCGTCGTAGAAGAACCTCTGGGTTGATCTCTCAGTCGCCTTCTACGACTCCTACGGGAAGAGAGGGTGGTATTTTACCGCTAAGCGACACGGTTAATAAAAACTATACATAGGTACATACTAGCTCAATTACATCATGTGTTCCTGTGGGAAGGAAGCTAAGCCCAGCAGTGAGACGTTTTTTTTATTAAGATGGTGATGACTTATGATGATGAATTTTCTGTAAAGCTGCTGTTACAATAAAACCTGACGTCAATAACTTTTCTTTGTGCTCTGCTATTCTCGTACTTGGAACATAAAAACAGGCAAATCACCAACGAGACATTATTTTTCTTACAAATTAAGAATAGGAAAAAACGCAAATACACCGTCTTTTGTTAATTTACACTTCATTACAAGTTAACGCGGGAAATACCATAAACCCAAGTCTAAAATTGAAGTGGAAACACTGGATCGTTCAATAAGTCCCGAGACTTACTTGGAGAAGGTGCATAATAATATATTAAAAACTCTTTTGATTTTTAGAAAGTACTGGCCATAAATCATATGTTTCAATTTATTTAGAAAATCGAACAATCAAATATTTATTTTACAGATATCTAAGTGACGCTACTTTTTTATTTCCGAAAATAATGGAAAAAAACGAGTTTTGTGTGTTGATAAAACATTGTTTATTTTAATAAAACACCGTTAAAGCACATCAATGGCTTATAAAGTGTTATCCGGAAACTGCTCCATCTAAACCAACCATTTGTTGGTGGTATGCCGATTTCAAACGCGGTCGAATGAACACGAAAGACCAATGACATTTTGCAAAAGACGCTGAACGCTCAGGGTCGTCCAAATGAAGCAGAACCAAGCCCTGAAAATCGTGAAGGAAGATCGCAGTAAAAGTGCGCGAGATAGCTGAGAATTGAGATAGTGAAGATTGCAACTGGTAAGTAGTGTTTTCACTATTTTACATCAAATTTGGCCATGAAAAAGCTTTTTTCCAAATTGATGGCCGCGTCTGATAACAATTGATCAAAAACGAAAAGAGCGCTGTTTGGCACTGTTTAATTAAAATAAAAAGAATTTTTTACGTCGGCATGTGACAATGGATTTACTATTTCACTCCGGAATCCAAACGGCAGTCAGCAGAGTGGAGAGCGGCCGGCGAAAGCCGCCCGAAGCGGTCTAAGTCACAACAATATGCCGCGAAGGTTATGGCCTCTGTATTTTGGGATGTGCATGGAATACTCTTCATCGACTACCTTGATACCTTGACCTAGAGGGAAACATTTAAAGAGCAAGATAATGTTACATAGGATTATTAGAGCGATTAAAGTACGAAATCGCGGAAAAACGGCCTCAAATGAAGAAAGAAAAAGTGTTCTTTCACCAGGACAATGCATGTGCCGTGTCACAAGTCCATTATATTATAACGATGGCCAAACTAAACGAATTTGGCTTCGAATTACTTCCTCATCCACCGTATTCTCCAGATCTGGCCCCCAGTGATAACTGGCTATTTGCAGATTAAAAAAAAATGCTCCAGAGCAAGAAATTTGACTCAAATGAATGAAGTAATCGCAGCAACCGAGGCTTATTTTAAAGCCAAAGATAAATCTTTCTACAATCATGGAATAGAAAAGTTAGAAAAGCTTGGAGAGACTGTATTGCATTTGAAGGAGACTAAGTTGATGAATAAAAAATAATTTATGAAGAATTTTTTTTTTGTATTTAGTCTCAGGACTTATTGAATCAAGTGTTAGATGCAACGTTTTGATCTTCCTTCTGTGCGAAAGTTACCGATCAGAAGTAGTTACTAAGCAAGTACGTAACTTAGCAATCTATATTAATAAAAATCAATTGCCGAAATGTTTGCACGCGCATCACTTCAGAACGGCTGCACCTATTTGACTAATTCTTTTTTGTTGTGTTCGTAATTGACAGAATAAATTTAAACAAAACTGACTAAATATTTTTTTTGGAAATTCGTCACGGGATACAGAGTGTTAACGCAGGCGAAGTCGCGAGCGGGCCGCTAGTTGATTATAAATCATTATTCCACGTAGAAGACGCACAACAAACACGTACACAAGTAATATACAAAGATGTGTTTATCTCCAAAGAAAGAGTAGTGAGAAAGATAGTAAGTTTTGTACACTTTTAGCCGAGATCTAGGTACAACAATATTGATTGTTACCAAAGAACTTTTTGTAGTTCACACCTGATTTTGATTTTTTTATGCCTCAACAGGTAAGAGAATAAATAGCTTTCATCACCTGATGAATGACGACAAAGCCAAAGAATTGTTACCATTATTGTATGACCACATCATGGGCTAGCAAAGTGGACTAAGAGCAGGCTTTACCAACGACAAATCGAGCTTACATGAATACCCACGCTGAGAAATTTCACGAATTCGAATCGAATCTAGATTTCTTAGTTAACAATTTGGTCATACATACAATTAGACCACAGAGGAGGTTACGAATTGCGGTAACGTTTCCATAGAATCCGAGGGATTATAAAAACCACATAAATATGAGGATATAAAGTACTTCCTAGAAAGTGTATACGCACATCGGATAGTCTACACAAAAAAGGTAAAGCCTAAATTATTGCCGAGAGTTCCAAACCAGATGTGGTCATAGCAAAAAGTACAAACTGCAAACCATGGAAACACATTTGTGGGCAGTTATGGATTACATAACCAACAAAGGTACTGGCAGCAGCGTAAGCTTCTGTTACTATACGTACAGAGTTCAAAATCGTGTGACGGCAAACAATTTAAAGTTGAGAAATTACACAAACGTTAACATACACAGCGTAGCACTTAGTCGGCGCAGATTTATGTCCCAATAGGGGTTAGTTCGGAGTTGGTGTGATATATGTTGGAAAAACTGGGAAATTGGGGCTCATTAAGGCTGGCTAATTGGTGGCTAACTTTGAACATATTCTATAAGGTGAAGGTGAAACAATAACGAATTAAAATACAATGCTCACATCTTTATGGAGATGTGAACGTTGTTAAGTAAGTATGTTTTTAATTGCTGTATAATATAAATATACAACCTTAATTTTTACAAAAACAATTAAGGGTGAGTTCCACCCATGAAACTGAACAAGTTTCCCCAAGAAACCTATGTGCAAAAATGACAAAAAAATTTCGATCTTCCATACTATTGTCGTCAGCTGATCGGACTGTTTTGTATGGGAGGTCGAATTTTTTTTATTTTTGCACATAGGTTTCTTGGGGAAAGTTGTTTAGTTTCATGGGTGGAACTCACCATTAAAACTTAAGGTTGTATATTTATTTTTACTGATTAATAGTAGTGTTTACGCCTGAATGCGCCTATAGTTTTAACCGCGGCAATCCTCCGTGGATTTATTATTGTATTTTATTGGTATTTTTATTTTGTAATGTTGGTGGGTGAAAATTCTAATTTGTCGTACGTCATTCACTTACATCTCGATCGGCCACCCGTACGTATTGCTTTTGTAATTCTATCTAACAAAAGGAAAAAAGTAAATTTGTCAAATCCTAAATCAGCGTTTTGAAGGAAACCAGAGAAGAAACCTTATCAGCACAACACATCTTGCCTAAACAAGTAGTAAAATTTAAAAATGTTACTGGTTACCGTGAAAGTCAAAGCTAGTTTCGACTTGGCCACATTGTCATCAAAACTCGGATAGATAAAAAGACACGTCCTGAAACTCATCGCAGACTCATCAAGACCCAGCCTGAACTCCTGGACCTAGCTTGATGAAGTTTTGGACAGACTCAATGAAATTTCTTATACATATATAAAATTACGGTCTAGCTTTTGGAAATTCCCACGGTATCACGGGATACAAATGTTCATGGGATGAAGACAGGGGCAGTAGTGGTTATTAATATATAAAAAATACTAGATTGTCGCAGTTACTTCCTGAACTCATGACTGGTTGAAAGCGTCGACTTGAATCGGTCAGGTAGGGTGACTTGTGAGTGCAAGCCAAACTTTATCAATTAACAGTTCTGCCCAGTTCAAACTTGTCCTGACTTAAATTGGGGTTTGACATCAACCTAATGTACTTAACAAACTTACTAAGAATGTTGTGGAGTTGTGATGTTGCGGTCACACAGCCTGTGGCAACGGCATTTTGATTATTCGTAGTAGGTACTTGTTTGTAGTGCCACATAAACTTCCCACTACTAGGAGCCTTTCCAACACTAACAATAGATCCTAAGCTTTTTGGGCCATTACCTACGCTGTACCAATGGAGGTTGGTAATTAGTTTTGACTATTACTGCTTACTAACAAAAACAACCAGCATCATTATCAATGACGATAATTTTTTTAAGGTACCTTGCAAAGCACGGGAGAATTCGAGATATTCTTTCAAGGAAGCGCTTGCTATTTTCTTATAATTAACTTGCATAGCCACAGAATTTAATCTTTGTTTCAGCAAACATATAATGTCATATATGGCAGTACCTTACTTAAGAGCGCACAAAGTTATGACCGCCCGTGTCCATTGCGTCACACGAACGTGTCCATTCTTCAAGCCTACAACTGTGGCAGTCAATATGACGTTGTCGATGACGTAGCTTTGATATTTGAAAATTGGGGTACCAAAATCTCACGCGTCCTTGTAAGAACCTTTTCACGCTATTTTTGAAGAACCCTATGCTGTACTCTTTTGAGTCGGCCGCGCCGGCATTGAACTCATTCCACTGAGCGTACGCGGTAGGACAATTTTTTTTTTAATAAAAGAAGGAGGCAAACGAGCAGGTGGGTCACCTGATGGAGAGTAATCACCGCCGCCCATGGACACCCGCAGAACCAGAGGAATCGCAGGCGCGTTGCCGTCTTTTAAGGAAGGAATTGGATTAAGGAAGGAATAGGAATTGTGAGAGGGGTACGGGGGATGGGCCTCCGGAACCCTCACTGGCCGGACAAAACACAACAGCACCAAGTGCCATTATTTCAGGCCGAATATTCGTGAGAGGGTGGTATTACCCCGGGCGAGCCGGCCCAATGCGTGCGCAGCGTGGTTCTACCACTCAGTCAGTGTTACTCATTTAACACCACCCAGGGGTCACGTGTAGGGTCTCAAGAGTAAACCTACGGACGCGAGTAACTTTAAATTTAAACTTATCCCAGGACTACATCGTGTCTCGGAGCGCACTAAGTGAACTCATCATACTAAGGTTACAGCCGTTGACGTGTTCGGGAAGAGCAATCTTTCCGTCGTCTACGATATCGTCGTCACTGAGATGAGCTTCTGATACGTCATCAAATAGTGGTTTGGGGCGATGGATGCATCGTTGGGAGATTTATGCTGCATTTGGTGGCTTAGTATGCTTGCATATATTATATTAATAACATGTTTGAAAGAACGTAGAAGTGCCGGAGTGTCGTTATCAACTTGTTAAATAAAATTCACATTAGGCACTTTTATTTTCACGTTTACCTAAAGATTTACTACCGCATTGAGAACCGATAATTAACATATAAAATGTACCTATTTAGAAAAAAAGCTGAATGCAAGAATATCTATAGGCAAACACAAGATGACAATAATGAGGAAAAAAACCAACTACTATTATTATTACTTACTCATTCCGTGCATCAGAAAGCAGTTGTCCCCGTTTAGTCCACATTCAACCCCTAAAAAATACCTACTCATTAGTCCGTATTCAACCCTTAGGGGAAAACGTCAAGAGAATACATGACATAGTAAATCTATCTAGAGATAAGACCGCCAAATTGTAACATTGTTTTTCTTTTTTTTTTAAGTAAATGCATTGTAAATGTTTGTGTTATTATGTTATAATAAAAGTATTATTTATCTATCTATCTATCTATCTAAATATTTTTATAAGTGGTGAAATAGCCGTAGAACTTTGCCTGGAGAAATGAAGTCCATAAATACAGGGTACAATAAGTACTTTGAAATATTTATAAATATTTTTTAACCTACCACCCATTCAGGACATCATTTTTTAACTGTGGCAAAGAACGGGCGCAAGAAACCACAGCGCACAGAAGCAACGACATTTACAAAAAATATATATATTATATGTCGTTACCAGGTCACAAAATACAAAATATGAATTTGAATGTAAATAGTTTAATTAAATATGGTGCTCTATATAAATTAATTAAAGGCAATTAGAAATAGCTGTTGGAGTAGGTACTTGGAGCATTTCAGACCCAAGCTGTTTTGTCTTCTGTATAATCCGACACTTTATAATAAGCTTTTTTATAAAGCTTTTCTTTGATTTTGATATTAAATTTATCAAGATCTAATTTCTGAATATCATTTGGCACTTTGTTGTATAATCGTACACACAGACCCTTAAAAGAATTATTTATTTTATGGAGCCTAGTATAAGGCACTGCTAATTTGTTCTTACTTCTAGTATTTAATTTGTGAATATCACTGTGTTTTGAAAACATTTCAATATTTTTATGAACATACACAAGATTTTCATAAATATATTGTGATGCAACTGTCATTATACTTATATCCTTAAATCTCTCTCTGAGAGAGTCACCAGCCTGTAGGTTATATATTGCTCTAATAGCCCTCTTCTGCAGCACAAAGATAGTTTGAATGTCGGCAGCATTTCCCCACAGTAAAATGGCGTACGACATTACACTATGAAAGTAACTGAAATAAACTAATCTAGCTGTATCAACGTCAGTTAACTGACGGATCTTCATTACTGCATAAGCCGCAGAGCTAAGTCTATTCGACAATTTAGCTATATGTGGGCCCCACTGAAGTTTAAGCTTCAGTGGGGCCCACATATAGTTCCAACCATATAGTTCCATTTGGATACGTTGGATGCCAATTGGCATCCAACGTGATCCTAGAAACACAGTGGTGTCCACAGGATTCACATTCCTATCTTTAATTTGTACACTAGTTATTACCTGCTTAACATTAGGCAATACAAATCTTACACATTTGGTTTTTCCCTCGTTTAATAGCAAGTTATTAACACTAAACCAGTGAACAATCTTTGAGACCGCATTATTCACATCGTCATAATTTGGGTGTCGTCGTTTCACTTTGAATAAAAGTGAAGTATCATCAGCAAACAATACTATCTCATGACTGTCTTTTACAAAATAAGGTAAGTCATTAATATAAACCAAAAACAAGAATGGACCAAGTATTGAACCCTGCGGAACTCCCATTTTAACCACTGATCCCGGAGATCTTTTACCGTTAATGTCGACCTTTTGAATCCTGTTACTCAAGTATGAGATTAGAAGGCTCAAAGAAGCATCCCTAATTCCATAGTGGTTAAGCTTCCTGACCAAAGTTTCATGTAAAACACAATCAAAAGCCTTGGATAAATCACAAAATACCCCTAGGGCATCCAGTGATTCCTCCCAGGTATCAAATATTTGGATTAAAAGCTCAACACCGGCGTCAGTTGTAGAGCGACCCCTATAGACCGATAGCGCTAGGTTTTGAGGTTTCAAAAATATTAAAGTTGTTTGTGTTTCACATATAGTTTCCGGTCCTTTTGCCCAACCTAATATATTAGTTTGTGTCACCCTAGGTACTTGCATAGGTAGAAATTTAGGTATTTGTCGTTTCGATCAGTATTGGACGAAAAGAAAATTAGAGATGAAAATTTTACTGTCATGATAATAACGAAGTAGTAACTGATGTACAAAGGCAATTTGTGTCATTTCTATCCACGAGAATCCTGATATTTAACCAGTTCTTATCACGTCGCCCAACTAGCTCTGAAAGAATATTACAATAGGTTAAATAGGTGTTACGCGTTTTAGAGTACTGATATCTGTTGTTCAAAATATTTTGTGTCGAATTCATCCACGACATTTATAGATATTTCATTTTTTTATTACAAAACCCTGTAAAAGCCACAAAAGAAAGTGCAAGTTATTAGAGTTTAAGTGTTTTTGATTATTATGGTGTAACAAAACACTATTCATAATATGTGTCGTTTTTATCCACGAATTCTTATTATTTTAATAAAAACAGACTTCCAAGCACGTGAAGGGCGAGCGCGGGGAAGAGCGCGGGCGCGGGCGGCGGCGCCGGTGTGCGGCGGGCAAAATTCGAAGCGAATCGAAGCGTCATGCTCGCGTCAGGGCCCTAAGTCTTAAGCCCCCTCTTCACATAGGCAGACGCATCCGCAGACGTCATCTGCGGATGCGTCTGCCGACGTGTAGGAGGGTGATTTGCGCGTCTGTGGTAGGTATACAGAGTCTGCAGACGTTAAATACCTACCACAGACGAGCAAATCACCCCCCTACACGTCGGCAGACGCATCCGCAGATCACGACTGCGGATGCGTCTGCCTATGTGAAGAGGGGGCTTAATATAAATACAAAATGTATGCATTTGCAACGTCTCAAATCAGTTCCCCGTCCAGGCCACGCATACGGCACGCCACGTGCACGGCTCGGTGTAATATAATTTATCCCTCAATCTAAAATAATATTGACCCTTATGCTACGGCCACACTATCGCGCTAGTGCAAAGATTCGCGTTGTTGTGACACGTCTGGCCAAACATTTCGTCATAATAACGCGATGCATAATTGCGTTATCCTACGGCCACACTATCGCGATAAAAACTTCATGTTCCGTTGTCGCGATAAAGCATGGCCACATCATAAAAACCTTCGCGACGACGTCGCGATAATTGAGAACTTTGTCGCGATAATGCATTTCAACTAGTGGTGGATAATATATTCGAAACCATATATCGATATTTGATATCGGATTCCTAAACTATAGCTAACATATATTTTAATATCGGTGATATCGGTATCGATCATCTACGGACTATTAAAAATTCATGCAATATCGTGTTTTTTCCACTACTTATATAGTTTCAAAACGCATCGAATCGATATCGGATTTTTATGCAATATAGGTACTTATAAGTTTCTTTTCAATAAATTTAGATGACTCAGTCAGTTTACCTTGATCTAAGTGAGTGAGTGCCTATTAATTAAGTGATAAGGATTTAGTAAAGTAAGTTAATTTTTTCTAAAATGTACCTCTAATAATTTTATTCATTAAACTTTTACAAGCACATTAGTTTGTTAAAAACTACCGATCAATGATAATCAATAAACATAAGCGATACGGTACAATATTCTTGAATCGAATCACGTACAATATAGATTAGTGATTTCAACGCACACCGCATTTCTGACACGATACTTAGTGTTTTCCAAAAATATAGTTTCAGGTATGCGATTCTCTAAGTGACACATAGACGCTGCGCGCATGACTGCGATATGAAAAAAAATGAAAAAAAAAGTAAGGAAAAGTTCGCTTCTGTTTTTCAGGCAGAAACTTTCGCAATTCTCCTGTGCGTTAAAAAAAATCTAGAACTCGTTCCCAAGAAGCGTAACATATTCATCCTGAGCGACAGCCAAGCCGCGCCCAAGTCACTTATATCGCCTCGAATCTACTCCAGCCTTGTGCTTGAAACCACGAAAGCCTTAAACAAGCTAAGGTAGGCACAACAGGGTGAGGTTGATCTGGGTACGTTGATTTTAACGTACCCAGATCAACCTCATGGGAATCCAAGGCAATGAAATGGCCGACGCACTTGCTAGAGAGGGCTCAGGGACCCCATATATTGGTCCTGAGCCGTTTGTGGCACTAGCATCGAGTACTATCAACAAAGCCTTCAAGGACCACATCCAAAACAGGCATAGAACCGAATGGAAAGAGCTACCCGGCATAAGACACTCAAAATCCTTCATAGGCGAAGGCAGGCCCGATTAATCACCGGTGCCCTGACTGGGCACTGTGCCATAAAACAAATGCTCCACAAAATGTAACTAGCAACAGACAACCTGTGCAGGGTATGTGGAGGGGAAACGGAGTCCGTGCAGCACCTACTGTGTGACTGCGACTCTTTTGCCAGCAAAAGAATGGATCTTCTGGGATCGGCCTATCCGAAACCAGTAGATTTTAGGCTCTTCGCCCTCAAGGACATTGCCAAGCTTATGGCAATTATCTTCACTGAGGAGGCAGAGTGATAGGACGGGGTTGCACAAATAGGCGGTTTGACGGCCGGGTGGTTTAGTGGCGACAAATGTTTGTGTGGTGAGCACGAGCATTTTGTGAGCGAGCCATGGATGATTATTAGTATTTATGTATGTTTGTGTATCCGTTATTCAGTCACCATAGTTCGGGTTATGCTTAGTTTGGGGCTGAATGGTTGGTGTGACAGTTGTGATTTTTTTTGTGATATGTGTCTTGAGGGTAACAAAAAACCGGTTCTTATTCGTAATATTTTATTACTTCTAATACTTTATCGTTACTCCAATTCATAATAATCGAAACAGAATAATTTCGATAGTCGTATTTGCAACACGTTCATAGAGTTTACACCCCTAGTTGTCTCGCAGTCAACTCCTCTTAGGTCAACTAAAGTGTGCGAATAAAGTGTAGCTGCACGAACTTTATCGCGAAACAATTCCTTGATGAGCGGCAATTTACCGACAGCAGCGCGTTAACGCAATGATGCATCGCGCTAAGACGAAGTGTTTGGCCAGACGTGTTGCGACAAAGCTAATCTTCGCGCTAGCGCGATAGTGTGGCCGTAGCATTAACGCGCCGCTGCCAGTTAATTGCCGCACATCAAAGGATTTTGTCGCGATAAATTTCGTGTGGTTATACTTCCTTCGCACACTTTAGGGCCAATTTCACCGTACCGAATAGAAACCGAGTTTAATAAAACCTGGTTCAGACTAATCGCGTTCAAAACTTAGTCTTGATCGCGGTTTACGTCGCACCGATTTCACCGGCTTCGTTTTGATCCCGTTTACTAAAACTTAGTTCAGCTTTGACAAAGAGTGAATGAGTGAATGATATGTCATCAACTATACGTTATTTTTTTTTAATTCTGGCTTGGAGCCTAACGAATCGAGTTCAAAGTGTTGCAATTAAAAAATTGTTCCTTTACAAACGGGAAAATAAATTAAAAAAACATAATTCAAATCACGTTAATCTTCAACAAATGTTCAGAATATGATGGGTTAGTATTAGAAATTACATATAAAATATTTGAATCAAAAATTTCAAAATAAATATCTTGTGAAACATGGTAAGAATAGTAAATTGTCAAAACTATTTAGCACGTCAAGCGCTAGTATGCGGGTTCTTGTAACAGGTAAAACTACTTGATCATTGTAAAATCGTTTATTGTTCAGGTTCACAGGTTTCAATCAAAAATTATAGGTACAAATGCTTTAGAATAGGTGCTAAGACTTATGGCGCGAGAACGGAGATCGTAACGTAACGCAGTCTCTCTTGCGGCAGCCATTGCTCTATTCGCGCGCTGTTGCGCTTGCGGTTAAAAGTGGAACTAGCACGTTCCATTACACGCAAAAGGCCGGTTATGCTTAATGTGTTAGGCGACACGCTATAACTACTAATTTAAAGGGACTTTTCATCAAAATTTTCGTCAAAAGCTCGTGCCAGGGCTCTTTTCATCTTTGTTTTAGAAGCAAAATATCACTAACAAAAATATTATTTATTTCTTTAAAAATAAATAAACAAGCCTCCCATACTCCACACAATTACGACAATGTCAGGCAAACAGCTCTGAAACAAGACTTCTTGGCAGGAAAATGAAGTGTCTGCAGTTCTGCAGTTTTGTCATAATTTCTAAATTTTGTGTTTTGTCGAATATGAATGTGAAATAATGGTGGTTTAATAACTGTCATGTGTTCGTGAACGTGCATTTATGTGTTGGCAAATAAAACAAAACAGTGCAACATCACTTTTTAAATTCTTTTAATAAATCCGTGTGAGATCTCTGTAAAGTCCCACATATTTAGTAACACTCAAGGGGTTTGGGGAATATAATTTACCATAGTATATTCATTATCACTTTCACGTTCATATTATAACTCATTTCATTATCATCCACTACATGCAAAGAAAAATTAAATCTAATGACTAGGCAGTATGGTCTCTGACCTTAGCCTGTTCCTTCAAGGAACAAATAAAAAAAGCACCTAAACGAGTTTAGCCAAGCTAAACGTCGAAAATCGGCCGTTCAGAAACTGAACTAAGTTTAACTTGAACGACGTTTAGTTTATGCCGGTGAAACGCAAACTTGAGAGAGGAACTCAGTTTAGCGCGTAATCTGAGTTTAGCCCGAATTGATCGCGTTTAATGTCAGCGGTGAAATCGGCCCTTAGTTGACTGCGAGACAACTAGATGTGTGAACGTGTTGCAAATAAGACTATCGAAATTATTCGGATTCGATAATTTATGGATTGATTTAGATTCGATAAAGTATTAGAAGTAATACAATATTACGAATTAGAACCGGATTTATGGAACCCCCAATACCCAAATCACAAAAAAAATCACAACTGTCACACCAATCATGCAGCTCCAAACTAAGCATAGCCCGAACTATGGTGACTGAATAACGGATAATCAAACATACCTAAAAACTAATAAACATCCATGCCTCGGTCACACATGCTCGTGCTCACCACACAAGCATTTATCGCTAACCGCTAGACCACCCGGCCATCAAACCGCCTTATAAATATTAACTTTTTAATATTTTATCAATTTTAATAAAAATAAAAATTAAAGCAACTGAATTCTCCGAAGAATTAAGTGGTAATCATAATTTTAAAATGAACAAAAGTTAATTATCAGGAACACCTGAAGTATCAAAGTGACAGCAAAACAAATAAAACCATAGACCAATCCACAGAATAAATAAAATAACTCGGGAATAGTTATTCCAACTCTTTCCAAGTTTATTAGGAAGAAATTATAACCTTCCTATTCCCAATTTAAATACACATTTTAAAAAGTTTTTATTTGTAAGATAATAATATATTATAAATATTATATAAGTAAGTTTATTTGAGCGTTTTTAACGCAAATAATCAAATATTACAATTAAACTAGTATTAAAAACTAGCAAACGTAAGCAATATTAAACAATATAAAAGCACTAACTTTGTCCGATTTTTGTGATAGATAACATCCACCATCGTCTTTTATTTTTACTCTTGTACTTATTTTGTTCAAATAATAAAGATACAGTAAATAATTATTTGCCGACATGTAATAAAGCGCAACCATTTTCATTTTTTCCGTTGAAATTAGAAGTGGGCGATACAAATCGTATATAGTTACTGAAACATATAATTATTGCATCAATTTTGTCAAATCCGATATCGATGCGTTCTGAAACTATATATTTTGGAAAACACTATATCGCGTCAGGAATACGGTGTGCGTTGAGATCACTATATTATTGTACGTGATCCGATTAAAGAATATTGCACCGTATCGCTTATATTTATTGAAATTATCATTGATCGGTAGTTTTTAACAAATAACTGTGCTTGTAAATGTTTAATGAAATAAAATTATTATAGGTACCTATTTACCTACATTTTATTTTAGAAAAACTCAACTTCTTAACTAATTCATTCTCTTAATTAATAGGCACTCACTCACTTAGAACATGGGTAAACTGACTGAGTCGTCTAAATCTATTGAAAAGAAACTTATAAGTACCTATATTGCATCAAAATTCAATATCGATTCGAAGCGTTCTGAAATTAAATAGTGGAAAAAAACACGATATTGCATGAAGTTTTAGTAGTCCGTAGAAATGGTCGATACCGATATTAAAATAAATTTATGTACCATAGTTTAATATTCCGATATCAAACATCGATATATGGTTTTGAATATATATATATATATATATATATATATATATATTTTTTTTTTTATTGGTTGATTTGATTCTTAATGTTATTTGGGGCAAATGTTTCCTTTGTTGGGTATGTAGTTAGGTTAGGTATTTCCTCGCATGGGATAAGCGTAGGCTATTAAAGGAGGTGGAGTGAATTTAGGTACTAGGGGTTTTGAGGATCTATTTGGATGAGGGTTTGTTTGGGGATATTGGGGATGTTTTAGGGAAAATTTAGGGAAGCGGAAATTTCGAATTGTTAATGCCAAATTTTTTGAAGGGACATAATAGTCCTTGTTTTTAATTTTAAGTGGACTTAAGGTCCACTTCTAGTCAATTGCGGGTCACAAATAGTTAGGAAAGAAAGATTTTAGAGGTAGAAGGGAAAGAAGAAGTAAGGATAAGGATAAGGAAGGAATTTTAGGGTTTTATGGGATTATTATTTTCATAAGCTTTTATTTAGGTTGTTTTTTAGTTTTGGTTTAGGCTTAATTTATTTAAAAAATTTAATTCCGTGTTTTAACTTTAATGTATATTATTAAAGATAAATTAGTTTTTACTATATTTAGTTTTTGATGTTTTTACAGAGTATTGAGAGATTTGTAGTTTATTTACATAATAGTTTTGGTTTAATATGACTAGGCATTATACTTGCAGAATTTTTGCCGATTTATTTTAGGTTAGTTTATGTTTGTTATTTGATCGAAATTTTAATTTAGACTAGGTAAATTTTTTAAGTTTAAGTGTTTTGCTTTGCGTTTTTAATGTAAATTTATTGAATGTTATTATTTAGGAATATAATCTTGATAAATTTGTTTAGTAAAAGTGCTTAAGTTAATGTTTAGTTTTTAAGATTTATTTTAAGTATTTAGGGTTTTAATTTTATTGTGGATTATTTTTAATGTTATTTTAGTTATTTAATTTCGGTAATTTTAGTTTATAGTGACTTTGATTTGAATTTTATTTATAATTAATTTCCATAGTCTGTTTGGTTCTGCAAGCGCAGAACCATGGATTTGATTCGGGGGCACTCTTTTCCATTTGTGGTATTATGGCTGGAGTCCACTTTCGTACCCATGCGCAGGTTGTGTGCGGTACAATTGTAACATTCGGGTCTGTCCAGTTTGTTTGGGCACTCGGTGATCTGATGCCCTGGACTAGCGCAGTGGGCACATGGTTTTTTCTCCGCCTTGCACTTGGACTTTGTGTGCCCGTATTGCAGGCACTGGTGGCACTGCACAAAGCGGCTGAAGTCCTCAACCTGGACCCTGCTATGGTCCACGTTGAGCCTCCCGAGAGCGAGGATGGTCTTACGCATCTCAGGAGTGACCTCCACAACCGCATTGTACAGTGCCGGGTTTCTGTTTGAAGTCAGAAAGCAGATGCGAGAGATGGCCACGTCATTTTGGGTCACAGCGACCTCCACCAATTCCTCGCGGGGGATGTCTTTCGAGACCCCCTTCAGGATTAGAAGTGGTGGTCGCTGCTTCGCCGGTTCGGCGACGAAGTTAGGGCTCTCGTGGTGACGGGCAATTGTCTCATCGCACTGCTCTCTGCGTTCAAACTCGACCCTTAGTTTTGAGTGCGTGATCGGCAGAATTTTGATAGGGGCATATTTGTGCCTCCGGAATGATATCTCTTTCTTCCACATGGACATCACTTCCGGAGGTTTGAGGGAGGCGTCAAATGGGCTGACAATAATTGCGGGGTAGGTTTCGGGAGTTGGGGGCAATTTGCCAGCAGTAACGCTTGCATAAGTGGTGGTGGTTTTTGGAGCAATTTGTGCGGTTTGGACTTCCGACATGGAACTGTGGGCCAGCGGGTGTTGTTGCTGGTCCTTTAGGGCGGCCGTCAACATATTGCCAGAGAGGCGCACGAGGTCTTCGAGACGTTCACCCTGCTTTAACAGCTCGTCTACCTTCTGTGAGACTTCTCGTCGAACCTCGTTTGCCATCTCGTTCTGGACGCTGAGGACCGCGTCCATGCCGTTGTCAAATTTATCGCTCAATTCTCTGACGCTTAGGTCACTGGGATGCTCCGTGGGCAGGCACAATGTGGGAAGAAGCTCTAGGCAATTTTCGATTTCATTGGCCGCATCCACGATGAGCTCCTTGTGAGCCTTTATGACGGACTTCCCCGCAGTCACCGCCCTCCTGATCTGGAAGCAAAGATGGCCGACCACTTCCATGAACGTCGGCACATCTTTAACCTTCTCCTGCCTCTGACAGATCAGGATGGGCGTGGCACTGCGTTCGGGGGGCCCGTCACGCGATTGGCGGCGATCGGCAGTTGCCATCTTGAGTTAGGTTAGGGTTAGGTTAGGGTTAGGTTAGAGAATAAAATTGATTTTTTGAGAAATTTCGTAAAAAAAAATTTACCGAAAAGTTGTTTTTTGTATGTTTTTAAGTTAAATTTATAATATCTGAAAGTTTTCAAATGATTTTAAATTTTGAGTTTTTGGTCGAAAATTTTCTAAGTGTTTTTGAGATTTTTTGTTTTTGAAGGAATTTCGAAATTTTTTTCTGATTTAGTGTTGATAATTCTAAAAAAGCTTAACTTGTGAGTTTGGTAACTTTGGGGTATTTCCTTGAAGGAAATTTTTGGTTCGGTTTTGAATATATTACCCACCACAAGGTAGTTAAATTGCATTATCGCAACAAAGTTCAAGATTATCGGCGACGTCGCGAAGTTTTTTTTGATGTGGCTAAGCTTTATCGCGACAACGGAACACGAAGTTTTTATCGCGAAAACGGAACCAGTATTTTCGCCGTCTGGTGTGGCCGTAGCATTAGAGCAAAGTATTGACCACATTGACCATTGCCATTCGTAGGTAATGGGATTGCAGACGCGCTTCGTTCAAAATTAGCACGTCATTATTGTAATCTCTATAGGTAGGTACACATTTGTTATTTACTTACGTAGCGGAGATAAATAAGAGTCAATCAATATTTAATACGATAGGTATGTAATTTATATGAAAGAAATCGTACCGAACGAACGTGTGTGCGTGTGTATGCCCCCCCGCCCGCTGTCGCCTGCCCGCGTCCGCCCGCGTCAGCCCGCGTCCGCCCGCCAGACCGCAACAATTCCCTTGTGTTTTATTCATTTAAATATCGTGCATGAAAATGACACAAATTTACAAAGTCGATTTTTCATGCATTTATGATATTGAATATGTGAACTCTAATCATTGTAATATTTTTTTTATGTGTTTGTAGCTTGAAAAAACAAAATAATAAAAAATCTTAAAATTGCGTGGCCTAATTTGGCACAAAATTATTTAATGGGGTTATGAAAGTGATCTGAGATAGGAAATAGTTATTTTATCAATTGTAATTTTTTATTTCCACTGTTTTTACATACGGTCAGTATGTAAGTCAGTTTGCACTGGACGAAGATGACACAAACTGTGTTTGCACACTCCGCAGGCTATCATAGATATGATACCATAATTATTTTAAACTTTAAATTAATTTTGCCACTTCTGCTTTGAATTAAAAGAATCAACCACAAAACATCGAATTGCTGAAAATGCAAGTGACAGATGTGACACAAAACGCAATAATAAGCTTTTTAGGTACGACTGTATCGACAAGCAAGAAAAAAAGTAACTTTAGAATTTTTTAAACTTACGACCCCAAAATAGCCTAGCGCTATCGGTCTACTAGTAAAACCATATTGTTTACAATGTAAAAGTATATTTTTATAAAAAAAAAATTGCATTTGGTATAGCATTAACTTTTCAAAAAATTTACTAAATGTGGGTAGCACAGAAATAGGTCTAAAATTAGAGGGGTCAGAAGTGCTACCTGATTTAAATAATGGAATTATTTTACTATATTTCATGAGGTCAGGAAAAACACCACAGTCAATGCATTCATTAAATATGCAAGCTAAAACTGGAGCTATTGTCATAATTACAGATTTAGCGACGTCCACGGAATTACACCACAGATCAGCAGTTTTCTTTTATTGAGAGTGTTAAATGTTTTTATTATATCTATAACACAAATTTTTTGAAAACTGAAATTACTTTCACAATCTTTAACATTCTCCTTCAAAACAGATTCAGCTACAGTGGGGGAGGAAATCAAGGCTTTTGTCGTTGAAACTTTAATGTCAGTAAAAAACCTCTCAAATGCTGCAGCAACATCAGCATAAGAAGTCAAGGTTTTATTATCACAATTTAAATTGTACTCATTATTACGACTTTTGACCTTTCCTGTTTCACTATTTATAATATTCCATGTCATTTTTATTTTGTCATTACTATTCTTAATCTTAGAACTCAGATAGTTTGCCTTGGCTAATTGACATACTCTTTTGAATAACTTTGAATAATTTTTAACATATAATTTGAAGTCATCGCTGGTGTTATAGTTGCGTTCACCATAAAGTTCATAAAGGCGTTTCCTACTTCTGTGAATACCAATTGTAGCCCATTCATTAAAAGTTACAGTACCACTAACTGAGATCTTTTTTGGAATAAAAGTTTTATTAAATTCTGAACAATAAATGTTAAAAAAATTATTATAAAAGACATTAGGGTTTTCATTGTATTCTAAATAATTTAATTTTGTATCTAGATTGCTTTTAAAGCGTTCCAGCCGACCTGCAGTTTTTGGTACAACAGTGATATTCTTTTTCGTCACTTGTTTACGCTGGTGTGGAAAGCTGACCATTTGGCCACAATGATCAGAGTCCAGGTTATTAATAATTTGCTTAGCCAGTGGTTTTATATTTGTATATATGTTATCAATACAGGTGGCCGAAGTGGCAGTTATTCTTGTCGGCTCCAAAAGTAAATAATTTAAGTTGTATGATAGAAATAGGTTTTTAATTTTAGTTGACATTGTGGAATTTTCTAACAAATTAATATTAAAATCCCCGCAAACAATTATTGTTTTACCTACATTACGGACTTTATGTAATGCCTAATCCATAACTTTTTCGAAAAAATCAAATGATGCTGAAGGAGGTCTGTACACACTTAATGCAACAAACTGCTCCAACTCCACACAAGCTATTTCTATTGTTCGCTCAACCGAGAGGCTCACTATGTCTTTGCGTTCCTTTAATTTAAACTTTTTACTAACAATAATTAAGGAGCCACCATGTATTGCATTTCCTCGGCTGAACGAACTTCCTACCAAATGATTCTTAAAATTGAACATGAACTGATGGTCTTTAAGCCAGTGTTCTGTTATGCAAAGAATATCAATTTTATTTCAGTTCATGAACAATTCAATCTCCAAATCTTTGCCCATCATTCCTTGGATGTTCTGGTGGACAATGTTTAAAGATTGTACATTTTTTAAATTTAATGATTGACATGGGCTTTTGCTAAAGCTATTTTTACATTCATTTAATTTCATTTTATTAACAAACATTTCGCAAGAGTTTTCCTCTTTTGTCATATAATTTAATTTAAATAATTAATTGGAATGTCAGTAGAAACACTACTGACGTCTATGTCAAATATACATTGCTCAATAGAAGCAACTTGTTTAGCCAAGTTTTTGGCTGACGTTTGAATACAATAGGATAGCAATAAAGCTATTTGTCGCTTAAAATAATTTGGCAGAAAATAACTACCTATCTCTTGTCAAATAAAAATTACTAACATAATTGTTAGTGTCAAATAAATGCATTATGTCATTTTTGCAAAATAAATGTAATGTCAAGTTAAGCTTATGTCTAATAGAATTTTCCTCCTGTGGCAAACTACTACAATAGGGTAATGTAAACAATATAATTTTCTTTACAATTAACTTATTCAAACATTCTAAACATTTTATAAGGCTTGTTTTGTTCAGATTACCTCTATTACCAACAAATAATAATAAGGTGCTATTGGGGTTATATTTATGTTCTACAGCTTTTTTCAAAATATGTTGATAAGAAGCACCCGGTATACAATAATTGATAACTGAATGTCCCAAGTCAAATAACAACCGACCCATGTTTTTACCAAATTCATCACTAAATATTACCAAGTCACTATTACCATCTGTCTTACATGGATTCTGGTTGGTTGGTATAAGTTGTGGTACATTTTTAATTGTGCACTGAGTAAGGGAACCTTTGGAAGAAACATCAATCAATTCGACAGAGGAAGAATCACATGGGATTAATGAACGGCTTGGTAACTGTTTACATTTACAATTACTTGTGAGTGAATCAATCCCTTCATTGTTACCATTACACAGGACTACCAGTTCATCAATGGCCAACATGTGTTCTTTTATTTGACCTTGTGAAAGATCATATTGCTTAGTAATAGATATAAGCGAGTCCTCTAGGTGTGCAATTTTAGTTTGTAGAATTTGTGTATCATTTTTATATTTTAAATTTTTATTGTGTAGTTGTGACGAGTATATATCTACACTCGGCGTCAAAAAAATCGCACCTTTTAAAAATCATCTTTAAAAATTCTTAAACCTTATGTAGAGGATAGTGTTGGGTATCATTAGAAAGGTAACAAAAAGGAGTATCAAAAAACAATTAAATTTAACTTTCTGTTTAATTATAATTATACAAACAACATTAAAATTAATAAAATAATAAAAATCCTTAATTAAGTCCTAATTAACAACAGATAATTTACAAAGAAAAATGTACAAAAAGTGTCTTAAAATTAACTTAAAATCTAGTGTTACCCCCCCTTGCCCTGATCACGGCTTCCATACGGTCCCTCATGGACCTCACCAACTTCAGGAGCTCTTCTTGAGGGATAAGCCCCCATTCTTCAATCACCGCGTCTTGGAGCTCCTGTAGAGTCGAAGGAGCTGGATCCCGAGATCGAACCTTACGTTTAAGATGGTCCCAGAGGTGCTCTATAGGATTCAGATCCGGACTTCGCGCTGGCCACTGCATCACAGAGATTTGGGACCTCTGCAAGAAGTCGCTCACGATGCCTGCAGTGTGAGCGCGAGCGTTGTCGTGCATTAATGTGAACCCCTCGCCAAAAGATTCGGCAAAGGGGACCACATGCACTTCCAGGACCTCAGTGACATAGCGGCGAGCAGTCAGCGACCCTTGTCCGCGAGCACCTCCAGTCCGGGAGACGCAGACAAGGTCGGTTTTGCCGGCAGCAGACATACCGCCCCAGAACATGCAGGATCCGCCACCATATTCCACCGTCTCCTGGATGCAGGCTTGGGCGAAACGTTCACCCTGCCTCCGGTATACTCTTCTCCGTCGGTCGTTGCAGAAAAGACACACTCGCGTCTCGTCTGAGAAGAGAACAGCTCTCCACTGCTCAAGGGTCCAATCGACGTGGTCACGAGCAAACTGCAAGCGGGCTCGCCGATGCGCTGCAGTCAATTTTGGACCCGTAGCAGCTCTGTGGGCCGCTATCTTCTTCTCCTTCAATCTTCTTCTAACCGTAGATACGCTTACGGTGCGTCTGCGAACTGCCTGGAGCTGCTGTTGCAACTCAACAGCGTTGGAGAAACGATTTCTCAAAGAGTTCGACACAACGAACCGGTCGTCTCTTTCCGAAGTGCAGCGACGTCTACCCGAACCGTGTCTGCGGATATAGCCACCGGTCTCTATGAAGCGCTGGTACACTCTTCGAACGGAATAACGGCTCAGGTTCAGTTGCCGGGCGACATCACACTGCCGCACCCCTGATTGCAGTAGTGCAACCACTTGAGCGGCTTTATCAGCTGTGGTATCCATCAAAATCTGTGCGTGTGTCCTCTTCAACGGTTGAATAGCGAATGACCCACATTGAACCCGTGTTGACCGTTTTATACCCACAAAGGAAGCGCAACTAGCAACTCTCACGGGTAGCAAAATTTGCATCGAATTTTTGTGACACTTTATTTGTTGCATTAGGTTTTATTTGATAATGAAAAGTAATGTTTTTTATTAAGTTAATTAAGTAACCTTGTAAATAAAATCATTATTAATGCGACTGCATGTGCATATCAAGAGTAAATGACATTTGAAAGTGATTTTCTAAGAGGTGCGATTTTTTTGACGCCGAGTGTAATTTGTCAATTAAGTACAATCTTTCTCTATTTAATTTTTATATTTTTAATAAAAAATGCTTCTTAACTAATTTTTGCGTTTTCTTAATGTACTTATTTATCTTAATATTTTTTTTAGTTTATTTTTGCTACAGCCAGCAATCTTCACTGAGTGGTTGCTATTTTTATTTTCCTCACATGTAAGATCTATAGTGACAGTGGGCTGACTGCTAGCTGTCACAGAAACCATGGAGGGGGCACAGACTACCAACTCATCGAACAAGCTTTGATTTAATGAGGCAGTCATATTAAGTTTAGATGTTTCCAATAAAGTAATTTTATTATTGGCCTCATGCAATTGGCTTTTCAACTCATCTATGCAGTTCAGAGCCTGGTCATACTCTGAACTACATTGGTCGAACCTGTCCACAATGTTTTGGAGCCTGTCCCGGGCATCAATAGCATCGATATAACGGTCATTTAACTGTACCAACTCATTTTTTAACTTTTGATGCCTGTCTAATGATTCCAAAAGTTCCCTTTCGTTGTCATCTCGCTCTCTGTTTAGTTGATCACACAACTCTTTCGAAGCCTTCAATTCATTTAATGTCAGTTGGAGTTTGGACTCCTCCTGACGAGACAAGGCCTTGCAAGTCATCATTATGGGAAAACTTAAAAATAGAACCGTTTATAAGAGAAATACATATTTTTAAATACTATGTAGGTTACAAGTAAACAGCTGTACGAGTAGTCGCGTAACCAACAAACAGAGGTTATGTTTACGTATGTTAATCGCAACTAAAGTGGTTGGAATTAAACAAGATACGTATAATAATTAACAAATCGTCAATTTATGCAAATTTATAAGATTTTAAATGAAATAAGGGTAGGGACCACAAAGATGACAACGGTTCACTTACATGCCGGTAACTGTCACTAAACAGTTTTACTTAAATTTTGACGCCAATGACCTTTTATAAATAGACTAGTCATACGTGAACAAATTGCATTAAAAAATGGCGAAATTGTTTCTATGACGTAATATACGTCGAAAGGGAAAGAAAATAAACACAATCATATAAATCCTATTGTTAAAAAGAGATAAAAATTGTTTTTCCTCTTTCACTCTTACAGAAAACCGTACACGCTTCTCGCTCATGCATATCGAATTGGCCGCCATTGTTTTCTCTCTTTCACTCTTACAGAAAACATAGTACACGCTTCTCGCACACGCATATCGAATTGGCAACAGCGCAAACGTCATAACTAAATAAAAAAATTCTATTTTAAATTCAGATTTACAATACTTACAAAGGAAATGAAACACTTTTCTTGTCTCTTACTGTTGCAGTATAGTTTTTGCCTTTGGTCCGAGGTTTTTGCAATTTCTGTATACACAGGCAGGCATTTTATCTAACAAAACAACTTTAAAATCTTTAAAAAGGTACAAACGTAATGACGTGACACTGACTGACGTGTGACTGTGTGACTCAGTGAAGTCCAGGCAATTACCTTGATTTGTCCTTGCCACTACGGAGGTCAGGCAACGTATCTAAACATAAAATATCATTGTTTTGCGCATGAAATACACTAAAAGCGAAACGCTCACCACTAAAACACAACTTAACTTAATGATTGAATTGGATGATGGGCGTAAAATGAGTAAATAATAACTTAAATTTCAAATTTTACGCAGGAGACATTCAGATCAGCTGTTTACAAAAGTGATGCCACAGAAGAAAAAATAAAAGTATAATAAAATATTTCACGTAAAAAAAAGAAATGTTTCTTTTTTTTAAATACAAAATTTTGCCTGCTTTTTATGTCCTATAGTTCTAGGTGCGTGCGCTCACCCTCGCGGTCAAAGCGACGGCGCGGCGGTGGCGGCGCGCTGTCATTGGTGCATGCGGTGAATTATAGCGGTCATGCGCATGCGCTTTGATAACGGCGACAGGCCACGCGCTAGCTGACAATAATTTTAATTTTATTCACACGTTAACTGCCACTAAACCAGACAGAATTAAAATTTAATTGTTTGTTGGTCATCGGTGACCCCCCATGGCGCTTTTTTTTATTTTTATTGTAGCACGCCATAATGGCTTCACTCTGCCTGATGAAAAGCAGCCAGTGAAGCCCAAGAAGTGAAAGCGTTCATCACAGCGCTACCACGCTATGCCGAACGCTCTCACTATGGCGGCCTGCATAAATGCTTTTTCACGCCCCGCTTAAATAACCCGGGAGAGAAAGAGGAAGGAAACACGTGTGCGGGAAGCGCATTCCATATACGGGCAGTTCGGCAAAAGAACGATTGTCCAAACTTTTTGGTACGTGTCTTGATGGTCAGCACGGTATCAGGGTGGCTTCTAAGACCTGCACGCGTCGATATAGAAAGGAAAGGAGAGGGAGGGATGAGGTCAAAGAGCTCCTTAGAGCATTCACCGTGGTAAAGGCGGTAGAAAGCACTAAGGGAAGCTCCAGACTGGTCGTAACGTCATCGTTACCGATAATACGGACAGCGCGTCTTTGCAACCTGTCAAGAGCTTCGAGCAAGTACTTGGCGGATCCGTCCCAAAGATGAGAGCAATACTCCACGCAGGAGCGCACCTGAGTCTTATACAAAAGACAACGTTGCTCCGGCGTGAAGAACCGCTTCACCTTGTTCAGGATTCCGAGTTTACGTGAGGCTGTGGTTATAATGCTCTCAATATAGCTCTTCGGGTTGAGGTCGCTGTGTATGTCCATACCTAAGAGACTGAGACCATGGGTAATAGGTTGCTCTGGAAGGAGGGTTGGGGGAGAAATGCGGACTTTTTAGCAGTGACAGCGCAGACCTGTGTTTTTTTGGCATTGAACTAGACCAGGTTATCAGAGCCCCATTTATAAATGCGGTCTAACTCCTCGTCCAGCTCAATGACAATCTTCCGTCTCGACTCCACTACATCGGCCTGCTTTGCCGCAGGGTGACCCAAATAACGCCGATGTACTGTACTGTCGTCTGCATAGCAATGAATGTTACCCAAGGATAACATATCATTGATATGCAGAAGGAGCAGCGTGGGCGATATTATAGAACCCTGCGGCACTCCGGCGTTCACCTGCAGAAACTGTGAGGCACTGCTTTCGCAGAGTACGCGAATGCTGCGCTCATGCAGAAATCCGCATAGGCGAGGTAGAGGTGAGAAGCGAACGATGCCAAACTCGATCGAAAGCCTTGGAGATGTCCAGGCTAACAGCCAGTGCTTCTCCGTGCTTGTCCATTGCTTCACCCCACAGGTGTGTTATGAACGCCAGGAGATCACCCGTTGATCGTTTCGGTCTGAACCCGTATTGTCGATCATGAATCAGGGAGTGATCTTCTAGGTAGCGAATGAGTTGCCTGTTTATGATTCGCTCAAAAACCTTGCAAAGGACAGAGGTGACAGCAATAGGTCGACAGTTGGCTGGGTCAGACCTATCCCCTTTTTTGGGGACCGGCTGGACGTTCGCCCTTCTCCAAGCCTCCGGCACTCCGGCTTAAAGTCTTAGCGAAAAGTTAAGGCAAAAATGTAAAACATTTTATTTTAATTTTATTATTTGGTTGTACTGCTGCTATAGAATCACTTAAAAAGAAATTGGCCGGGGGTCCAAATTAACCCTGTATATTAAACTGTCCTCCGTTTCTGTTATTTAAAAAAAACACATTTACCAATAATGTCAATAATGTTAAGAAAATAAATACACTTCTGTACTCAATATTTCTTTCATTTAATTATTAGATACCCTAAGAACTTAGGGTTGAATATGGACAAAGAAAACGTGTCCCATACTGAAGTCCAGATTCAACCCTTAGGGTTGAAAATGGGCAACATTTAGGGGTTGAATACAGACTAATGAGTAGGTATTTTTATCAGGGGTAGAAACTTTAGGGGTTTAATGTGGACTAAATGGTTGTTCCGGTTGTTGTCGTAAGATGACAGTCGTCGGGCCCAAGTCTGCTAATTTTGTTAAGGTCACATGCTATTGATATTCAATTACGACTCCATTACGATTAACACTAATTGGGTAGTCTGCAAAAACTTAGAAGTAGTCACAATCTAATCGTAATGGAATCGTAATAGATTTTTTTTTAATTTATTGTGTCCATTTATACTAGTCTGGTTCCAGTAAAGATGTAGGACTTTACTGAGATCTCACACGGGCTTCTTGACAGAATTTGAAAAGTGATGTTGCACTGTTTTGTTTTATTTGCCAACACTCATGCACGTTCGCGAACACTTAACGGTTAATAATACACCATTATTTCACATTAATAAACGACAAAACACAAATTTTAGAAATTAAAAATTATTTTGTTTAATTGAACTGCCATTGGACTATTTTGCTAGTCTGCTCTTCAATCGTGTTCCAATGTAATTCCATTGTAGAATAAATTGGCATTCTACTCTTATTTGACGTGTTTGACATTTCGATCAATGGACTCTCACTCTCAGTGACAATTTTGCTATTGACGTACGATCGAGCAACAATACCTTAAACAATAATGTTGTCACGATTATTTCGGACTTTTATAAAATTATGAGGCCATTAAAGGCCATGTTTACGGTGCGGTGGCGGTCAAAGGGGGTGCAGGACTTTCAAAATCTTCGAGTAAAAACACACTTAACTTTTTTTTCACGAACTGACGAAAAAAACATTGCTTTCAAAAAGAGATAGAAAAATTTCCAAAAAAGAATTAATTTTTTTTGTTAAATAAGTACCTACATCGGATGCCGCTCCAGGTTCATGCGGGGTTTTCTAAAAAAAAGAATTTTAAAAAATTGTGAAATGAATTATACTTATCAATTTTTAAATCTAGCTCCATACAAACTATGAATATTTTTTTAAAATATATTTTTTTGCTAATTACATCGGATACTGCTCATGTTCCTGCGGGTTACCTCAGGGGGACCAACATTTCGTCAGATTTTAGCTACGACGCACCGTTTTTGAGATATTCGCGTTTTTAAAAAAAGTTACCATGAAATTTTCTCCTTATAAAAATCAATTCCATTCCATTACGATTACATTACGATTAAGACAAATTGGGTAGTCTTCAAAAACTTAGAAGTAACTCAATCTAATCGTAATAGACTCTAAGTAAGTAATTGGTGTTGCCTAAATCTACCAAGAGACCGAATGAGTGAACAAATTACTTATTATTTTAGTTTAAATAATCGTTTTTTTAGTTCTCTGTGATTCGATTACAAATTATTTTGTTCGCAATGTAGCGCCTTGTTTAAAAACATGACCTACGAATATCAAAAACCCTTTATAAAAAAAAAATAGTAGAATGCCATTTATCCACAATGGAGTTACATTGGAACACGATTGAAGTGCAGACTAGCAACATAGTCCAATGGCAGTTCAATGGAATGTCACTGGAAAACCATTGGTCTTAAATGAGTAAGAGAATACCAAATGTGTCAAACAGTTCCAATGCGATCCAATTGCGATTCAATTATGCCATTCGTAAATTAGCAGACTTGGGCCCCTGATCTGTTGTTTGCTGTCATCGCGTAGAAGATGTCCTTGATGCCCTCTGTCATGTTCATGGGTCGGAATAGGTAGAGTTTTTAAGTACCGAATGACGTCATTTTCATGGCGAAAACATAACATGGACTTGCCTACAAATAATTTAATGTTTTTTTGCACTTCTTATATAATTCATTTCATATTCCATTGTACTCAAAAATCTACCATCATAACTGAGAAAATAACCGAAAACCGGTATTTTTAAAAGGCATATCAACGTTAATATTTACGTATTTATTATTATTACGTAGCACCACCACCATCGACGGTTTCAGTCTCAGGCTCGGGTTCCAATACATACACTCATGAATATCCCCTATTATGTTAGTCAGAGACCAGGCAATGAGGACCGCTAAAGCAGAACACTGACTAGGGTTGATGATTCCTCTTCCGCTTCCACATGTTGCGTAAGTTCCGCAATTATTACAGTTTCCCCTACCGCTATCGCTTCCCCATAAATGAAAGTTAAAAATTCCACTTCCGCTATCGCTTCCTCATAAATTAATAGGAATTAAGGAGGAATTGAAATTGCGCGCGAAATCTCCGGCCCGCATCAAATAAATAAAATACTACGTAGGTACCTAGTTACGTCTGTCAGCTCTAGCATTCCTGTGCGTCAGCACTCCATATTCTAAGATCCCTGGGAGCTGAATTGACAAATGTAAACATTCAGCACTCGATTCTGGGAGGCGAAGTATGAAAGGTGCCGCATGATCCGAACCTTCTTATATCATTGTATTAGTAATAAGTTTAATCTAAGACATACTCTCCAGCCTGTAACACGTCTCTCGTGAATAAAAAGCTTGTTTTTAAAAAGCTCTTTATATCGCCCACGATTTGACTACCTTGTTTTTATTATTAGGTAACTAAAAGAAAAACGGAGAGTGTGATGAAATACACTTAATAATGTGCCTGTTTCATCACACTTTCTTTTTCCTCCTCTTCCTCATCCGCATCCTCTTCCTTAAAAAGAAATTTTGCGCATCCTCATCCGCATCCTCTTTCTGTGTGCTAGACAATTCCTCTTCCCTCTTCCTCGTCCTTATAACCACGCATCCTCAACAACACTAACACTGACACACTCCATGTTTTACCAAATTACAACAGCACTTGTGTGCAGCGGGATTGGCAGTAAGGAGTTAATCGCGTGTTCTTTTCGCAACAACACGTGTTGAGACTCCAATTTAATTTCACTCTACCGTACAAATGCAAAAATCCTGAGCGGAACACGTGATATTGGCGAAATCTATTAAGAAAACGCCACAAAACAAAGAAGAATTATAAGATTGGCGGTGAGCCCATCGCCGCTCTATCAATGATGTATCAAAGTTATAAATACGTTGTATACGGTCTAGAATGGCAATACGAAAGTCAGGTAATTGCCCGACTCGCATTCAGTCAGGCACGCTCGCGCGTCGCGGCTATACATCGCTTCAGCGCGTAAACTTTGCGCTCTATGCAGTTTAAAAAAAACCACTGGGTACCTCTGCCCGGTGAGGATGATTTAGGGCAATTCATTTAATTATGATATTAGTGCTGTACTGGTAGCGGTCATTAATATATGAACACTCTGCCCCATCTCTTCCCATGGGTGTCGTAAAAGCCGATTAACAGACCAAAGACTGCACATACAACAGCATAGAGCGGCGATGGGCTCACCACCTGTCACGATGAGCACTGTGCAGTTATCATTTGGTGATACGGGCTGTGACAGTGGACTGCTTGTGTGGTCCTCATTGCCTGGTCTGAGACTAACTCTTCGGGGATAATAGTCGTGAACATATTATCCGCCTCTTTGGTAAAGTGGCTAAGCCACCGGTCTAAGCCCAGAGGGTCCTGGGCTCAATTCCCAGCGGGGGGTACATATTTGTGCGCTTGGTTTGGTTGATGGTAGGGCTGTTAAGTCCGCATGGATAGCTACAACCAATTTTCTAAGTCTGTCACCAACACAACGATGCTTATAGCATTGTTGTATTCCAAAAGTTTAGAGATAAGATAGCCAGTTCCTCAGTGGTTGAGGATTCCGGGTGAAGCGCGCTTCAACCTTTGGCCTTATCGTCACTTATCATCATTACCATCAGGTAGGATGAAGGCCAACCGCTTATCAATTACTGTTGTAGAATAAAAAAATACCTCTCTATACACCGTGACTGGCTTGACGACGGACGCGTTAAAGGAGGTGTACAATAACCTATTCCATTAAAAATGAAAAAACACCACCTTAACTTTTTACTTTTTTCCTAACTTAAATGGTTTTTCTGCTTATTACAATTTACTACGCGCGCGAAATTACCTACACTACACACGCACAGCTAACGCCGCCGCGCGAACAACGCCTTCCTTACTCGTGCGTGTAGTACATGCGAAATGCAGAAAGTTCACTTTTTTAAAAATGCGTAACAACTCGCGTGTTTTAAAATTTGCTATAACCTTTTTTAACTAAAAGGGATGTAGATAAGTTACTAGTTTACCTCCTTAAACGCGTCCGTCGTCTAACTGTCACGGTGTATATGTAATTTGTATTTCTCTTATTTACATACATATAATCCAGAATATTATCCCCGAAGGGTTAGTCAGAGATGACGTCAGCAAAAGCAACCCTCTACCATAGTCCACTTTTCACTAAATAGCGTAAGCACATCCTCTTCTATGCTGTTGAATGTATGTGCGGTCTTTAGTCCGTTAGGCGCCTTTTACGACACCCAAGGGAAGAGAGGGGGTGGTAGTATTCTTTCACCTCTACCCGATACGAGATTAGAGATGGGAGTAGTTGAGCCTAGCAATAGCGCGTGGAATAACCCAGTCCTATTAGCTCCTAAACCAAACGGAGAATGGCGATTTTGCCTTGACAGCCGAAAATTGAATGCAGTCAGCAAACAAGATGCTTATCCGCTTCCCTACGTCTCTCACATCTTAGATCAGTTGCGTGACGCTCGATACCTTTGGTCAATTGATTTAAAATCTGCATTTTGGCAAATTGAGCTTGACTCCGCTTCATCTATGGAAAAAACCGTATTCACGGTTCCCGGACAAGGTCTTTTCGTTTTAAGGTTATGTGCTTTGGGTTGACGGGGGCACCAGCCACCCAGCAACGGTTAATGGACATACTGTTTGGTCCTGAATTTAATAATAAGGTGTTTGTTTACTTAGATGACATTATAATTTGCTCATCGATATTCGAGGAATACATTTCGCTTCTTAAACGGGTTTTAGAAAAGTTACGACAGGCTAAGTTAACGATTAACTTACAAAAATCCTGTTTCTTTCGTCGGGAGTTAAAATATCTAGGTTACAGGGTAGATGAACATGGTTTACACACTGATCCGTCGAAAGTTCAGTCAATTGTCAACTTTCCCACACCCACCACCCGGAAGGAGGTGAAAATGTTCCTTGGAACAGCGTCGTATTATAGACGTTACATTAAAAATTTCAGTTCGATAGCGGCCCCTTTAAATGCACTTACGAGTACTAGCAAAAAAGCCCCGCCTTTTAAGTGGACTGCTGAGGCAGAAACCGCGTTTACTACTTTAAAAACAGCGTTGGTCTCTGCCCCAGTATTGGCTTGTCCCCGATTTTTCCTAACCATTTGAGATTGATTGTGACGCATCCAGTTTTGGGATAGCGGGCACTCTGACTCAGTTTATAAAGGGAGAGGAGGATTCAATAGCATATTGTAGTCGTTCACTAAATTCGGCAGAACGCAATTATTCGGCAACAGAACGAGAGGCCCTGGCGGTGGTTTTTGCTGTAGAACACTTTCGTCCTTATGTGGAAGGAGGACGCTAGACGCGTTTAAGGCGATAACCGACCACTCAAGTCTGAAGTGGTTCTTTAATTTAACCAATCCTACGGGTCGATTAGCTCATTGGGGTTGTCGGTTATCGCCTTACAATTTTGTTATTGAGCACCGCACGGGCAAGGACAACGTAGTTCCAGATGCCCTATCGCGTGCCGTTCCGGTGCTCGAAATAAAGGTGCCTGACGCAAAAACTTGGTTCCAAAAGTTGTGGGACAAGTGTGTTAGTACTCCTAGGTCGTGTCCTAACTTTATTATTAGAGACAATAAACTTTTTCATTTTTCAAAAAATAAATTCGGTGTAGCGAGTGATTATGATTGGAAACAAGTAGGTAGTACCGGAGGGAAATCGTCTTGAACTTTTAAAGAATCACCATAGTGGTGAATTATCTCCACATTTTGGAGTATTTAAAACCTATAAACGACTTGCACTACGTTACTACTGGCCTAACATGTATAAGGATGTAACTAACTACATGGGGAAATGTGATACGTGCGCCGCATATAAACACTCACAATTGCCAACCCCTGCAGTGCGAGCACGGATCTTTTATCGACCGATAAAGTGACATTAGACGACGACAAATTGACATCGGCCGTACATGAACTGTCAAATTTTATCGTCTAATGTCACTTTATCGGTCGATAAAAGATCCGTGCTCAGGGGGCTGGTCTCTTAGGTAGCGCGAAAGACTGCTCTAAACCGTTTGAAACAATAAGTTTCGACCTCGTCGGTCCTTTACCACGGTCTAGAGCGGGCTTCACGTATCTTTTTGTGGTCTTACGAAGAGCTGTTGGTAAGTCTATAGCGCAGAAACTTGAAGATGGCGTTTTCTTGGTTCACGGCATACCCCGTACGGTGATAGCGGACAACGGAACGCAGTTCACGGACAATGAAATTAAATCTTTGTTGTAGAGGTACAAGGTACCTCAGGTTCACTTTACACCTCGCTATTGCGTGAACACAGTTGAACGTTATAACCGTACGATTACGACCGCCGTATCAATTCTTGTGGAGGATGACCATAGATCGTGGGATGTTAATATTTCGAAAATTCAGTATGCAATAAACACTTCCACTAATGAAGTAACACGTTTTACCCCATTCTTCCTAGTACATGGTAGGGAGGCAGTTAGTTGCGGAGAGGTTTTCGGCAATAATACCGATAGACAGCTCACCCTAGCGTGCGCTTCTCGCAGTGTATATGCGAACCAGTTAGGCGTCTTGGAGGAAATCTTTAATAAAGTGAAAGGCGCGCTTATTAAATCACATGAACGTAGTGCTCGTCATTATAACAATGGGAGGATGCCCTTAGAATTTGAGATGGGTGACACTGTGTGGAAAAAGACATATCCACAGAGTGACGCCTCCAAATTTTTCATGGCCAAATTGGCTCCTAAATATGAAAAATGTTTTATTAGGAATAAACTTTCCCCCCTAGTGTATGAATCAGAAGGCTGTAGTTCCGGTAAAAACCTTGGTGAATGGCACATCAAGGACTTTAAGTCTTTATGGGAGGACTGAGATGTTTTAGTTTTAGTGATTTATCGATCATTGTATCATTGTACAATGTTTTGTTTGTTGTGAGGGGTTGACAAGTGACAAAGGAGAGCTGTAATCGCTGCTGGTGTTGGCATTGGTGGCTGTATATGCCACGGTGCTGGAAGCTCTTTTAAAAGGAGCTTGATGTTTGTGGTTGTGTTTTTGCACATTGGAAAGTTTCGACTTTTGGCGTGGTGACATTCTTTTGTTTAGGTGGAGTGTTTTATTACTTTTTTATTTTTAGATTATAGATTAGATACCATATTAAATGGGTCCAATCTCCGGACCGCTGGTTAGGCAGCATGATGGTAGTCCTGAAGAAGGTGGACATTTATTGGCGGGCGTGTAGGCTGCTTTGATGGAATTCGTTTTTTTAGTTATTTATTTTTGGGGCGGTTAGCCAAACATTTAGGTGGTGGATGATATTTGTTGGGTTTGTTTGCGGTTTTTTTTTGTTTGCGGATGCCCAGCCGTGTAACTAGTATCATCATCATCATCATCATCAACCTATATCAGTCCACTGCTGGACGTAGGTCTCTCCCAAGACGCGCCACTGAGCCCGGTCTTCGGCTCTTCTCATCCAGTTTTTGCCAGCTACATTCCGTAGATCGTCGCTCCATCTCGCCGGAGGGCGTCCTACACTACGCTTGCCTAAACGCGGTCTCCACTCCAGTATCCGTTTGCTCCAACGGTTGTCGGTTCTTCGGCAAACATGGCCTGCCCACTGCCACTTCAGTTTGCTAATCCTTTGAGCTATGTCGAACACCTTAGTTTTCTGACGAATAACATCATTCCGGATTCGATCTCTCAAGGAAATTCCGAGCATAGCTCTCTCCATAGCGCGCTGAGCGACTTTCAGCTTGTGGACCAGCCCCACTGTCAGCGTCCACGTTTCAGCAGCATAGGTCATAACAGGTAGGACACACTGGTTGAAAACTTTCGTTTTCAGACATTGAGGGATGGAGGACGAGAAGACTTGACGAAGTTTCCCAAACGCAGCCCAGCCCAGCTGTATTCTCCGGTTTAGCTCTCTCTCGAAGTTGTGTCTACCTAACCGCAGCGTCTGCCCGAGGTAGACATACTCCTGCACAACTTCGAGAGGCATTCCGGCAACGGTGATTGGCTCTGGGGTAATACGATCATTAATCATGATCTTTGTTTTATTTAAGTTCATGCCCAGGCCAATCCGTCGTGAGGAATCAGCAAGACTGTTCAGCATCTGCTGTAAATCCTGCAACGATTCTGCCAATATGACGATATCGTCAGCAAATCGCAAGTGTGAGATATACTCGCCATTGATGTTAATGCCCATTCCATTCCAACTCAGCGTCTTAAACAGATCTTCCAGCGCGCTCGTAAACAATTTGGGAGATATGACATCTCCTTGTCTTACTCCGCGGCGCAGCTGGATAGGTTTAGACTGCTGGTTCTGGACTTGGACAGACATAGTGGCATCATCGTATAGGCATCTCAACACTTCGATGTATCGCCAATCAACCTGGCATCGCTGCAGAGATTGCAGAACAGCCCAGGTTTCAACAGAGTCAAAGGCTTTCTCATAGTCCACAAACGCTAGGCACAATGGCTGATTATACTCTTCGGACTTCTGTATAATCTGTCGCATTGTGTGAATGTGGTCTATGGTGCCAAATCCTCTGCGAAACCCAGCCTGCTCCGGGGTTTGGAACTCATCAAGTCTTCGCGCAAGACGGTTCGAAATAACTCTGGAAAACAGTTTGTAGACATGGCTCAAGAGTGAAATCGGTCTGTAGTTTTTCAATAAAGCTTTATTGCCCTTCTTGAAAAACATGATAACCACACTCTTGCTCCATGCCTTTGGAGTTCTCCCATGGTCCAGGACGGATTGAAAAACACGTTGGACCTCCCTCAGGACTGGTGAACTACCTGCCTTTAGGAGCTCCGACGTGATTCCGTCTTCCCCTGGGGCTTTTCCATTTTTTAACTGTCTCAGAGCCACTTCGATTTCGTCTAGGCTGATCTCTGGGAGATCTTCGGTGTAGTGGCGGGTTAATGTGGCTCTAACATCCTCATTACTGGATCCCGGACACGAAACTTGCGAGGCGTACAATCGGCCATAAAAGTCTTCGATCTCAGCCAGAATCTCCTGCTTGGAAACGACGGTATCACCCCTAGATGTCGTGAGCTGCGTCAGATGGCTCCTACCAAGTTGCTGCACAAACACTTTGGACCCCCGATTTTGCTCAATTGCTCGTTCAATACGAAGCGTATTGGAGCGACGGAGGTCGTAGCGTATGCGCTTAGCAATGCACTTGTTAAGAGCCGTGTGTTCTGACAGCGTAGTAGGGGTGAGTGGTGTCTGGCGTCGCTTTTCCATTAGCCGGAGAGTCTCGTCCGAGTACTTAGACTTTTTGCCCGTACGCCTTACCGAGCAAAATTTCGTGCCCTCTTCCCTGAGGATGTTTACCACATTGTGTAGGTCCTGATCTACGTCATCGGTAGTTTCCAAGGCAGCGAATCGATTTTCGAGCTGAAGTTGGAACTTCTCTGAGTTCACAGCGGTTTGGAGTAAGTTTGGTCGGAGCTTAGACTTCATCAAGCGGACGCGTTCAAGCTTAAAATTGATATTCAGAGTGCCTCGTACCATTCGGTGATCGCTGCCGGTATTAAACCTATTGATCACTGAAACATCTCTGAATATATGCTTCTTATCCGCTATAATGAAGTCTATCTCGTTTTTCGTCACAGCGTCGGGGCTTCGCCAAGTCCACTTTCGCTGTGGACTCTTTTTGAAGAAAGAATTCATCAAAAAGAGTCCTTCCCGCTCTAGGAAGTTGACCAGCATTTGCCCCCTGTGATTCCTACTACCAAATCCGTGTGGCCCTACCGATGATTCGCTGCAAGTCTGTAATCCTACTTTGGCGTTGAAGTCCCCCATGACAATGTTAAAGTGTGCCTTAGTGGTGGTGTGTAAGGCTTTAGCAATGTCATCCAGGACAAACTCCACTTCATCATCCGAGTGTGACGAGGTCGGTGCATACACTTGAACCACCTTGAGGGAATACCTCTCGGTGAGTTTAAGTACCAGGTATGCTACCCTGTTCGACACACTGGATACTTCAGTGACGTTGTCGGCGAGGGACTTGTGGATCAGGAACCCAATGCCACCTTGGGAGATATGGTCGCCCTCGCGGTAGTACATGACATATCCGGATTCTAGGGTTATGGTGTCCTCTCCCTCTCTTCGGACTTCACATAACCCCAGAATATGCCATTTAACCTTTTCAAGTTCTACCTCGAGTTGCGCCAGGTGTTCGTCTAGCCGTAGAGTGCGTCCGTTGTACGTAGCCAGGGTCAGTTGGGAACTAGTATACTGGGCATTACTTTAAATATTTGCTTATTGGTAGGAGCATTTAGATGTTTGTGTAGTGAGGAGGTACCGTTTGTTAGGAAGGGTAGACTTGGACGTGTAGACAATTCTTACATATATTTATTATTTTATAGCTCTTTGGGTTTCGTCTTTTCCTTGTTTGTAAATGGATCAGACTTAACCCGTGGAACATAAATAGACGTTTGGTGTATGTATTTATTATTTTGTGCCTCTCTGGGCTTCGTCTTTTCCATATTCGACGACCTCCTTGGTCGAGTGGTTTGTACACCGGTTTTCATGGTGTAGCCATCTCTGAGGTCCTGGATTCGATCCCCGGTCGGGTCAATTTAGAAACTATTGTTTTTCTAAATTGTCTCGGGTCTGGGTGTTTTCTATGTATAATATGTATGTATTTAAGTATTTTAAGTATGTTTATCCGTTGTCTAGTAACCATTTAACGAGTTTCTTCGTAGCTTCTCTTGGGCTAGATAATTGATGTGATTGTAGAAAAGTTTAATTTAATTTAATTTTTAATTGCTTAATGGATCAGACTTACCCAGTGAGATAACTGTAGGTCTATTTCAGTAACCTGTATAGTTAAATAAGCCATTCACCCCAGCGGATTAGTGACTGGTACCAAAAGCCTTAACGCGATGCATCAGTGCGGTTGGTGACACTGTGATAATAGGTTAACTGTATAGCCACCAGTTTTTATGTTTATGTAATAATATTATTATAACCATAATTAGTGTATTTAATATATACAAAGTAGTCAAACATTTATAATTTAGTATTTTGGTAATATTCATATTGAACTCCTTAAGGTTTGTCTTTTCCATATTGCTTAATGGATCAGACTCACTTTGAGAGTCTATTGTGGAGACTTTTTAGTAACCAGTATTGTTAAAAATTAAGCCATACACCCCAGCGGATTAATGACTGTCGCAAAAAACCTTAACGCGAGGCATCAGTGCGGTTGGTGACACTGTGATTATGTTAACTGTATAGCCACCAATTTCTTAGATTTATGTAAGAGTATATTATAATTGACATTATTATAGTTATTATGTATATTAGTTTATATTCATGAAGAAGTTTGTATAGGTATATTTGTTTATTTAAATATATAAATGAAGAATTATCGTACACAAGTCTGCGTTTTGTTGTTTTCACTGTCATAGCATATATTATAGCTATTTACAGGAACATTTAAGTTATCATGTAGTGCAGCTACACGGGTAGGTTTTCTTTTGGTTGTTTGTGTTTGCTTGGTTGTTTGTAGTGTAGTGTGACGCTGGAGGGCCAGCGTCGAGATTTGCCCTGGTCGGTCAAATCTCTGGTGGTTGGGGAGGTATTGTTACTGTTACGTTGTAAATTCAGGGCCCTGTCTGCCTTTACTAATCTACAAAAATGTTCGCAATCATTGAAAATAGTTACCTGTAATCATTGTTGTTGAATGATCGGGTTTCCAAAAACATTAGTCATTGTGGCTTGTTAGACTATAATCCATTTTTTCTTTACATTAAAGACATGGAGCCTTGGCTGATACAGTTCTAGACACATTTTCTTGCATTTTCAATTAATATACCTTTCTAAATCAGTTTTAGCAAGACTTAAACTTAAATCTAAAGAGATCTACGTAATATGTATTTACGTTTTGTATTTGACATAACACCAAAGACAAAATGACAGCCACCGTAGCGACACCTAGCGGTAGCGGGGCGAAGTGACTGTCAGCTTTTAGTTTCACATAAAAAGATTCAATTTTAAAAAATAGCCGATACAGTTCCGATAATAAATTACATAATAAATTAATATGTATAATATTTACTTTAAGTAATTAAATTTAATTTAAACAAATTTGGAAATGGAACTATTTTTTCTATAAGGACTTTTATCTAGAACATTCGATTGATAGAAATATTTTTTTTATGGATATTGTGTCTACCCGTAGGGGTTACCAGAGAGGTAACTAATACTCCCTAATATGTAGACAGGGTATTAACTTGAGTGGAATTGATTTCCAAATTTAAAAAAAGAACGCAATTCAGATTGCTAAACGTTAAATTATCCATAGTTTGTAGTTGGACGGTTGACAGATTCATTCTGTGTCAGAACGAGTTGTGAAAGACGTCATATTTGACGTTTTGATAGTTTGAAGGAAAAATTCTCAAGGAACCACGATTTTAATTATTTCCAACTTTTAGGGTAGAGTTCCTAGGCTGGCCTTCGATTTATAACACTTCCGGCTATTGGAAAGTTGCAGAGACACGACGCCGAAACGAGATTCATTCTCGTCGTTGTGGTCCAAGTGGTAGCTGGGAGAATCATTTTACCGAGGTAGGAACTTATTGTGAAATGATATCAGGGAAGTAAAAAGTTTTTGTTAAAGAGAGGTCGTGGTCTACAGTGATTTAATTAATTACAGGAATCCGTGCTCAAAATGAAGTTCCTGTCGCCGGCAGCCACGCGCCACGATAAGATATCACAGCGCGTAAGTCTTACAATATCATTGTTCTTAAATGTTTTCCTGGAGTGCTGTTAACTAATAAACTGTCAGCTTTTACCCGGAATGCAGACATTCGATTTTTAATGGTTTCCGAATCGCGCCTTGTCGCCAGGCGACGCAAGGCTCTTAGCCATGTGGCAGACGTGTCAGAACCCTTTAGAAAGTGGATACTCCATCACCCAACAATAGTCTAGCATTGTTTAGTTTTGTTTAGTGGAATATAGTAGCCTTGTTGTGCCTTGTGTCTTAGTTAAATGTGAAACAACACTAAAATTAAAAAATGGTGTTAAATAGTATATTGATATAGTGTTAGTTTATAGTTGTACAACCACGCTGGGTAGCTTTTGAGAACCCCGTTAAGCAGCGAGTCCCCGATTATGATAGGTTGCAGCTCCGGTTACAGATAGCAGACTGCGGGACCCAATTCATTTAACAGTTCTGACCTAAGCGTGTAATGTTGTAATGAGGCCCCGTGTTGATAACTCCAGGTGCTTCGAGAAGCCCGTCTCGCCGCCAGGATTTAGAGCTGGGCCCTAAAGCCTGGACGCGAGACCTGTTTCTTCGGGGTACCAGCGGCCACCTGCTGTACGGCAAAAGGACACCGCCTAGCGGATAAGCAGGCGTTGAAGGTTTTTTTTTTTATTTTAGAACTTTCTAAAATTTTATTTAGGAAACTACAATTTTTTGAGTAGGGTATCAAACCCACTCTCTCCATCTTGCAAGCGTTGGTAAACTTACCAACCTTTTGAGGATCTGCGAGTTCGACCTGTGTTGTGAAGTTGAATGGTGACGTCGTCTGCAGATTCGGATCGACTATTCGATTCTGGCGCCCATTAATAATAATTTTCTATCGGTATAACCCCACGGTTCTCTTGTTTATTGGCTTTGAACGTTTAATGGTTTTTATACGGATAATCTGTTTGAAACATCTAATTTAATATTTTTATAGATGGAGTAATTTAATTTTTTATTTCAACATCATACTCCGGACGGTACTGGTTTTATCCCAACCACCCACGACCATAGCTCTTACCACTGAAACATTAGCTGGCTGGTTAGGTAGTAGTAGGAACAATATTATAAAATTTATTTCAAATTAAAATTATAATCGACCCGCTGGGTCACTTTTGACTCTTAGGATTTTCTTGTGTTTTAGTGTGTGTGTTATAGCTTTGTAATAAGGTTTAGATTAATTTAAACAGTAAATTATAGTTGGCAAAATTATTAGAAAATTTATTGGACTTTAATTTGAGATTGACCCTTAGGGTCAATTTCAACTGATAATTTTTTTTGGTATTTTCGGCTTAATAAATAAAAATGAGTAACGTAAATGATTAGTTCCTAACATAATATAAGGAAAAATTGTGACTAACCCCCTCTTTAGATAATAGAAGCGACTTAAAATTTATAATTTTATTTTATTGTGATTGAACAAAATTTAGGGTGTGTGTGTTCGTTGACAATATACTGCCTAGCTGTTGAACATTTTATGGTTTTATTTTACAACAACCCACTGAAGCTTGCGTTTGGGATTTTCTTCTTTTTCCCCAAAAGGGACAAAAACCCAAAGGTAACAAAATACATGTTAAAAATATTAGAAGAATTTTCAATAATTTTCTTACGTACAGTCACGAGCACCAATATGTATACACTTTGACTCGTATTCCTCTGTATTAAGAGTTACAATTGTTTACATATTTTTGCGCGTGATACAAACCTTGTCTTGACAATTACAAACACAACCATAAAAAATAAAGGCATTCTACGCATACCTTTTTATACCCGACGTTTCGACCGAGTTGCACCGGCCGTGGTCACGGGTAGACTGCTGTCGCGGTGTACCGCCTCCGTTTGCGTCGCTGAGTCTTCATCCACCGTCACATTATTTATCCAACTACCGTCACACACAACACTAACGGTGTCCCTATTCCGTATACAAGCCTTATTCTGGTAGTTAGCCGATTGCAGACTAAAACGAAGTGGCGTTTTTGCAAACACTGGATTCCACGCTGATGATAGTTTGTGACCATCTTCCCGATTGAAATTGTTCGGATGTTTCTTAATTTCAATCGCTTCACGCACTACTCTTGAATAAAAGTGGCGATCTGTGGAGAGGACTTGCGTACGATGAAATTCGATCCAATGATTTGCGCCTCTTTCAAGTAAATGCTTCGCAATGGCTGATTTGTTAGACTGGCGGTTTTTCACAGCTGCAATATGTTCCTTGACCCTCTCATGGATAGTCCGTTTTGTCTGGCCTATGTAGGAACTACCGCAGCTGCAGTCTATCTTGTATACGCCTGGTGTTTGAAGTGGCAAAACATCCTTTGGGGAGCCCACAATGTTGTTGACCTTTATGCCTGGAGTGTATATTGTCGGTATCGAGTACTCGCGTAATATGTGGCCGATCTTGTCCGTAACTCCTTTAACATAAGGCATATAGGCTGGTTGTCTTCTAACTTCGGGATGTTTGTCACTCTTAGTCGGCTGCTTCCGTAGTCGATTCACTCGATATCCGTTTTTATTGAGTACCTCCTGAACATGATCCAGCTCACGCTTTAAATGCTCAGGGTCACAGAGGTCAAATGCTCTGTTCTTTAGTGACGTTATCACGGATTGCAAGTGTCGAGGGTGGTGATGTGAGGTAGCGTGTAGGTATCTGTCCGTGTGCGTGGGTTTTCGGTAAACACAGTGTGTTACGGACCCATTTGGTCTCACGGTTATCTTGACATCTAGAAAGGCCAACGACCTATTCGCCTCCATCTCATATGTAAACCTCATCTTCGGGTGAAGGGAGTTGAGATGTTGCATCCACTGATCCACTTCCTGCTTGCTTCCTTTAACGACACTGAAGATGTCATCTACGTATCTTTTCCAAAGTCGGATGGTCTTCGGACCGAGGCTCAGTGCCTTCTCTTCAAAATGTTCCATCCAGATGTTGGCAAGTACCGGGGCGACTGGGCTTCCCATTGCGACACCATCAATCTGTAGGTAATATTGACTTTGGAAAAGAAAATAGTTGCCGTCCAAACAGTGTTCAAGCAGATCAATGTAATTTCGCGGCATTTCGTTGACCTTCAGTTTTTCCCGGACTACGTCCAAACACTCCTTGATTGGAACATTGGTGAACAACGATTCCACATCGAAACTCACCATAATGTCGTCCGGTTCCAATATTAGGCTTTTTATAGTTTGGACAAAGTGGCGTGAGTCCTTGACGAAAGACGGTGTTTTACCCACAAGTGGCCGCGATACTGGCGCAACGTGCTTTGCAAGGTCGTAAGTAGGAGAAGCAATTTGACTTACGATAGGCCGCAACGGCACGTTGGATTTATGTATTTTGGGCAGGCCATATAATTTCGGTGGTTGATGTGATTTTGGTCTGTACAGTGACTCATACTCGTCTTCGGTAAATAGGTCTTGGTTGTCATTAATAAAAGATCGTATCTTACGCGTTACTCTGGCCGTGGGGTTGTAATTTACTGGTTTATATACCTTTTCGTCACATAGCAAGGCCTGTATCTTGTGTTGGTAATTGATAGTATTCATCACTACAGTGGCGTTTCCCTTATCGGCCTTAAGCACTAACACATCTTTGTTTTCTCGAATGTTTTTTAGTGCTTGACGCTCTTCCGTAGTGACATTACCGGCCGGCAGTTTCGATTTTCGTAAAACGACTGCGACGTCCTGCCTTAGGGTATCGGCATCGTTAGGTGGTACTCTATTACGAATAACCGTTTCTTCAACGCTGCTGATCACGACTTCGTATGGTATTCGCTTTGGCGTTGGAGCAAAATTCAAACCTTTGGCCAAGATGGTTACGGTAGTGTCATCTAGACTCACGCTTGATAGATTTATAACCGTGTCACTTAGTTCACTTGATACAAACGACCTTTTCTTCTCGACGAACCGGTTAACTAGCTTAGAAAACTTTCGCTCATGATTCGCACTACACAGTTCGAAGGTACGACTCGCTTGTAAAAATGTCACCCGATCACACAAATCATAATCCACCCGCGAAAGACTAACACTACAACTTAAATGTAACGCATATAACTCCTTATTTATTGTGTCCAATTCACTGTACTTGTTCCGAATTAACTGTCTCAGGAGACGTACACTCGCGTTTGTTAGAATCCTTCGCGAAAATGCGATATCGTTACGTGGTGTAATGCGCACACATGTAGGTAATAAGTCTCGATCGCGACACCTAACTAAAAATGCCAACGATGTTTCCAAACGCACCCGCCTTTTCCGAAGGACTTCTAGATGACGCGCTTGTTTTGCAATATCCGACCCGTAGCGGTTTGCTATATACACTTTTAAACTTTCGCGTTCCATTATGCACACATATTTAGACGGGATTTAACGCAAAACTACTTAGTAAAGGCATTCTACGCATACCTTTTTATACCCGACGTTTCACGTGGTCACGGGTGGACTGCTGTCGTGGTGTATCGCCTCCGTTTGCGTCGCTGAGTCTTCATCCACCGTCACTTTATTTATCCAACTACCGTCACACACAACACTAACGGTGTCCCTATTCCGTATACAAGCCTTATTCTGGTAGTTAGCCGATTGCAGACTAAAACGAAGTGGCGTTTTTGCAAACACTGGATTCCACGCTGATGATAGTTTGTGACCATCTTCCCGATTGAAATTGTTCGGATGTTTCTTAATTTCAATCGCTTCACGCACTACTCTTGAATAAAAGTGGCGATCTGTGGAGAGGACTTGCGTACGATGAAATTCGATCCAATGATTTGCGCCTCTTTCAAGTAAATGCTCCGCAATGGCTGATTTGTTAGACTGGCGGTTTTTCACAGCTGCAATATGTTCCTTGACCCTCTCATGGATAGTCCGTTTTGTCTGGCCTATGTAGGAACTACCGCAGCTGCAGTCTATCTTGTATACGCCTGGTGTTTGAAGTGGCAAAACATCCTTTGGGGAGCCCACAATGTTGTTGACCTTTATGCCTGGAGTGTATATTGTCGGTATCGAGTACTCGCGTAATATGTGGCCGATCTTGTCCGTAACTCCTTTAACATAAGGCATATAGGCTGGTTGTCTTCTAACTTCGGGATGTTTGTCACTCTTAGTCGGCTGCTTCCGTAGTCGATTCACTCGATATCCGTTTTTATTGAGTACCTCCTGAACATGATCCAGCTCACGCTTTAAATGCTCAGGGTCACAGAGGTCAAATGCTCTGTTCTTTAGTGACGTTATCACGGATTGCAAGTGTCGAGGGTGGTGATGTGAGGTAGCGTGTAGGTATCTGTCCGTGTGCGTGGGTTTTCGGTAAACACAGTGTGTTACGGACCCATTTGGTCTCACGGTTATCTTGACATCTAGAAAGGCCAACGACCTATTCGCCTCCATCTCATATGTAAACCTCATCTTCGGGTGAAGGGAGTTGAGATGTTGCATCCACTGATCCACTTCCTGCTTGCTTCCTTTAACGACACTGAAGATGTCATCTACGTATCTTTTCCAAAGTCGGATGGTCTTCGGACCGAGGCTCAGTGCCTTCTCTTCAAAATGTTCCATCCAGATGTTGGCAAGTACCGGGGCGACTGGGCTTCCCATTGCGACACCATCAATCTGTAGGTAATATTGACTTTGGAAAAGAAAATAGTTGCCGTCCAAACAGTGTTCAAGCAGATCAATGTAATTTCGCGGCATTTCGTTGACCTTCAGTTTTTCCCGGACTACGTCCAAACACTCCTTGATTGGAACATTGGTGAACAACGATTCCACATCGAAACTCACCATAATGTCGTCCGGTTCCAATATTAGGCTTTTTATAGTTTGGACAAAGTGGCGTGAGTCCTTGACGAAAGACGGTGTTTTACCCACAAGTGGCCGCGATACTGGCGCAACGTGCTTTGCAAGGTCGTAAGTAGGAGAAGCAATTTGACTTACGATAGGCCGCAACGGCACGTTGGATTTATGTATTTTGGGCAGGCCATATAATTTCGGTGGTTGATGTGATTTTGGTCTGTACAGTGACTCATACTCGTCTTCGGTAAATAGGTCTTGGTTGTCATTAATAAAAGATCGTATCTTACGCGTTACTCTGGCCGTGGGGTTGTAATTTACTGGTTTATATACCTTTTCGTCACATAGCAAGGCCTGTATCTTGTGTTGGTAATTGATAGTATTCATCACTACAGTGGCGTTTCCCTTATCGGCCTTAAGCACTAACACATCTTTGTTTTCTCGAATGTTTTTTAGTGCTTGACGCTCTTCCGTAGTGACATTACCGGCCGGCAGTTTCGATTTTCGTAAAACGACTGCGACGTCCTGCCTTAGGGTATCGGCATCGTTAGGTGGTACTCTATTACGAATAACCGTTTCTTCAACGCTGCTGATCACGACTTCGTATGGTATTCGCTTTGGCGTTGGAGCAAAATTCAAACCTTTGGCCAAGATGGTTACGGTAGTGTCATCTAGACTCACGCTTGATAGATTTATAACCGTGTCACTTAGTTCACTTGATACAAACGACCTTTTCTTCTCGACGAACCGGTTAACTAGCTTAGAAAACTTTCGCTCATGATTCGCACTACACAGTTCGAAGGTACGACTCGCTTGTAAAAATGTCACCCGATCACACAAATCATAATCCACCCGCGAAAGACTAACACTACAACTTAAATGTAACGCATATAACTCCTTATTTATTGTGTCCAATTCACTGTACTTGTTCCGAATTAACTGTCTCAGGAGACGTACACTCGCGTTTGTTAGAATCCTTCGCGAAAATGCGATATCGTTACGTGGTGTAATGCGCACACATGTAGGTAATAAGTCTCGATCGCGACACCTAACTAAAAATGCCAACGATGTTTCCAAACGCACCCGCCTTTTCCGAAGGACTTCTAGATGACGCGCTTGTTTTGCAATATCCGACCCGTAGCGGTTTGCTATATACACTTTTAAACTTTCGCGTTCCATTATGCACACATATTTAGACGGGATTTAACGCAAAACTACTTAGTAAAGGCATTCTACGCATACCTTTTTATACCCGACGTTTCACGTGGTCACGGGTGGACTGCTGTCGTGGTGTATCGCCTCCGTTTGCGTCGCTGAGTCTTCATCCACCGTCACTTTATTTATCCAACTACCGTCACACACAACACTAACGGTGTCCCTATTCCGTATACAAGCCTTATTCTGGTAGTTAGCCGATTGCAGACTAAAACGAAGTGGCGTTTTTGCAAACACTGGATTCCACGCTGATGATAGTTTGTGACCATCTTCCCGATTGAAATTGTTCGGATGTTTCTTAATTTCAATCGCTTCACGCACTACTCTTGAATAAAAGTGGCGATCTGTGGAGAGGACTTGCGTACGATGAAATTCGATCCAATGATTTGCGCCTCTTTCAAGTAAATGCTCCGCAATGGCTGATTTGTTAGACTGGCGGTTTTTCACAGCTGCAATATGTTCCTTGACCCTCTCATGGATAGTCCGTTTTGTCTGGCCTATGTAGGAACTACCGCAGCTGCAGTCTATCTTGTATACGCCTGGTGTTTGAAGTGGCAAAACATCCTTTGGGGAGCCCACAATGTTGTTGACCTTTATGCCTGGAGTGTATATTGTCGGTATCGAGTACTCGCGTAATATGTGGCCGATCTTGTCCGTAACTCCTTTAACATAAGGCATATAGGCTGGTTGTCTTCTAACTTCGGGATGTTTGTCACTCTTAGTCGGCTGCTTCCGTAGTCGATTCACTCGATATCCGTTTTTATTGAGTACCTCCTGAACATGATCCAGCTCACGCTTTAAATGCTCAGGGTCACAGAGGTCAAATGCTCTGTTCTTTAGTGACGTTATCACGGATTGCAGGTGTCGAGGGTGGTGATGTGAGGTAGCGTGTAGGTATCTGTCCGTGTGCGTGGGTTTTCGGTAAACACAGTGTGTTACGGACCCATTTGGTCTCACGGTTATCTTGACATCTAGAAAGGCCAACGACCTATTCGCCTCCATCTCATATGTAAACCTCATCTTCGGGTGAAGGGAGTTGAGATGTTGCATCCACTGATCCACTTCCTGCTTGCTTCCTTTAACGACACTGAAGATGTCATCTACGTATCTTTTCCAAAGTCGGATGGTCTTCGGACCGAGGCTCAGTGCCTTCTCTTCAAAATGTTCCATCCAGATGTTGGCAAGTACCGGGGCGACTGGGCTTCCCACACCGCGACAGCAGTCCACCCGTGACCACGGCCGGTGCAACTCGGTCGAAACGTCGGGTATAAGTAGTTTTGCGTTAAATCCCGTCTAAATATGTGTGCATAATGGAACGCGAAAGTTTAAAAGTGTATATAGCAAACCGCTACGGGTCGGATATTGCAAAACAAGTGCGTCATCTAGAAGTCCTTCGGAAAAGGTGGGTGCGTTTGGAAACATCGTTGGCATTTTTAGTTAGGTGTCGCGATCGAGACTTATTACCTACATGTGTGCGCATTACACCACGTAACGATATCGCATTTTCGCGAAGGATTCTAACAAACGCGAGTGTACGTCTCCTGAGACAGTTAATTCGGAACAAGTACAGTGAATTGGACACAATAAATAAGGAGTTATATGCGTTACATTTAAGTTGTAGTGTTAGTCTTTCGCGGGTGGATTATGATTTGTGTGATCGGGTGACATTTTTACAAGAGAGTCGTACCTTCGAACTGTGTAGTGCGAATCATGAGCGAAAGTTTTCTAAGATGGTTAACCGGTTCGTCGAGAAGAAAAGATCGTTTGTATCAAGTGAACTAAGTGACACGGTTATAAATCTATCAAGCGTGAGTCTAGATGACACTACCGTAACCATCTTGGCCAAAGGTTTGAATTTTGCTCCAACGCCAAAGCGAATACCATACGAAGTCGTGATCAGCAGCGTTGAAGAAACGGTTATTCGTAATAGAGTACCACCTAACGATGCCGATACCCTAAGGCAGGACGTCGCAGTCGTTTTACGAAAATCGAAACTGCCGGCCGGTAATGTCACTACGGAAGAGCGTCAAGCACTAAAAAACATTCGAGAAAACAAAGATGTGTTAGTGCTTAAGGCCGATAAGGAAAACGCCACTGTAGTGATGAATACTATCGATTACCAACACAAGATACAGGCCTTGCTATGTGACGAAAAGGTATATAAACCAGTAAATTACAACCCCACGGCCAGAGTAACGCGTAAGATACGATCTTTTATTAATGACAACCAAGACCTATTTACCGAAGACGAGTATGAGTCACTGTACAGACCAAAATCACATCAACCACCGAAATTATATGGCCTGCCCAAAATACATAAATCCAACGTGCCGTTGCGGCCTATCGTAAGTCAAATTGCTTCTCCTACTTACGACCTTGCAAAGCACGTTGCGTCAGTATCGCGGCCACTTGTGGGTAAAACACCGTCTTTCGTCAAGGACTCACGCCACTTTGTCCAAACTATAAAAAGCCTAATATTGGAACCGGACGACATTATGGTGAGTTTCGATGTGAAATCGTTGTTCACCAATGTTCCAATCAAGGAGTGTTTGGACGTAGTCCGGGAAAAACTGAAGGTCAACGAAATGCCGCGAAATTACATTGATCTGCTTGAACACTGTTTGGACGGCAACTATTTTCTTTTCCAAAGTCAATATTACCTACAGATTGATGGTGTCGCAATGGGAAGCCCAGTCGCCCCGGTACTTGCCAACATCTGGATGGAACATTTTGAAGAGAAGGCACTGAGCCTCGGTCCGAAGACCATCCGACTTTGGAAAAGATACGTAGATGACATCTTCAGTGTCGTTAAAGGAAGCAAGCAGGAAGTGGATCAGTGGATGCAACATCTCAACTCCCTTCACCCGAAGATGAGGTTTACATATGAGATGGAGGCGAATAGGTCGTTGGCCTTTCTAGATGTCAAGATGACCGTGAGACCAAATGGGTCCGTAACACACTGTGTTTACCGAAAACCCACGCACACGGACAGATACCTACACGCTACCTCACATCACCACCCTCGACACTTGCAATCCGTGATAACGTCACTAAAGAACAGAGCATTTGACCTCTGTGACCCTGAGCATTTAAAGCGTGAGCTGGATCATGTTCAGGAGGTACTCAATAAAAACGGATATCGAGTGAATCGACTACGGAAGCAGCCGACTAAGAGTGACAAACATCCCGAAGTTAGAAGACAACCAGCCTATATGCCTTATGTTAAAGGAGTTACGGACAAGATCGGCCACATATTACGCGAGTACTCGATACCGACAATATACACTCCAGGCATAAAGGTCAACAACATTGTGGGCTCCCCAAAGGATGTTTTGCCACTTCAAACACCAGGCGTATACAAGATAGACTGCAGCTGCGGTAGTTCCTACATAGGCCAGACAAAACGGACTATCCATGAGAGGGTCAAGGAACATATTGCAGCTGTGAAAAACCGCCAGTCTAACAAATCAGCCATTGCGGAGCATTTACTTGAAAGAGGCGCAAATCATTGGATCGAATTTCATCGTACGCAAGTCCTCTCCACAGATCGCCACTTTTATTCAAGAGTAGTGCGTGAAGCGATTGAAATTAAGAAACATCCGAACAATTTCAATCGGGAAGATGGTCACAAGCTATCATCAGCGTGGAATCCATCAGGTGACCAGCCTGCTCGTTTGCCTCCCTCTTTTATAAAAAAAAAAAAAAATCTAGTGTTTGCAAAAACGCCACTTCGTTTTAGTCTGCAATCGGCTAACTACCAGAATAAGGCTTGTATATGGAATAGGGACACCGTTAGTGTTGTGTGTGACGGTAGTTGGATAAATAATGTGACGGTGGATGAAGACTCAGCGACGCAAACGGAGGCGGTACACCGCGACAGCAGTCCACCCGTGACCACGGCCGGTGCAACTCGGTCGAAACGTCGGGTATAAAAAGGTATGCGTAGAATGCCTTTACTAAGTAGTTTTGCGTTAAATCCCGTCTAAATATGTGTGCATAATGGAACGCGAAAGTTTAAAAGTGTACATAAAAAATAATTTGCCAAATAAGTGCAGCCCTTATGAAGTAATGCGCGTACAAAAGGCCATTGATTTATTTATTAATATAGATGTTTCCACCGTTTAATTTATAGGTGATAATTATAATATTAATTAACCATCCGCTAATATCAAACTGTTTGTCACATGATCACATCTCATTTTGAAGTATGTGATTTTTAATCCAATCTATGTATGGGCTAACAGGAGTGCAGAATGCTTGCCAATTTCGATGGATCTTCTGCTTTGCTTCACTGTTGCACTCGATAACCTGACTGGACGAATGGACCCCTACCACTCCAGAGGGATGCAACAAAGGTCCCCCAGAGTCTCCCGGGCACAGCGAGGCGGCGGCGAGCCCACACAAGCGACTCAAACAGACACAGCCAGGTCTCCGTTTAAAAATGTAACGTGTAAACATATTTTTTTCTGTCGTGCATTTTCTGATGAGAACTTTCATCACTTGCAGAGTTTTATTTAAAGCCAACGTGCTATCTGCCTGTTCACCGTTGGTTGTAATGCCGTGCCCAGCTGCGATGGCCTCGTGTCCATACAACATCTGATAGTCCACCGCGCTGAGCTTCCCGTAATGATCCAGATGAATGGGAGCGGTTTTCATCAACCCGATATCATTTTTTATAATGTAAGCTGAATTCAAGTACGACGGGTGTTTTTCAAAAGCAATTATGTCACTGAAGCTATCGTTGGTCCACGGGACCACGGATCCGTATCTTATAACTCCATTCCGATTTTGGGGCGCTTTAGGTATGTGCCTTTCTAAATTTGCTATGCAATGAGCAGCAGTTAGCACCCAGACGGGTCTTATGACAGTGGCAGTGCAGATATAGTAGAATTTTACTGAACGACGAGAGCCTATTGGTGGAGTGATTTTCAACTCCATCCTGACGACGTTTTGGTGAATTTTTGGGTTGTCGCAGTCTTGACCTCCAACGATGCGCAGTACTTTCTTGGCGTGCAATCTTATAATTATTTGTAATAACCATAACATCAATTTTATATTTATCACAGTCATTGTTTCAATGCACTAGTGCGTTATAAATTTTAGGGTTTCATTTCGTTTCCGCATTCCAATGTTAAGTAGGGTATGTAACCTTATCAAAGTCTGTTAACTTTTAGTACACATGTGCCATAAAAAAATATTAAGTATTAGTTTATTATATTTCAAGCGTTCGTATGTGAATTGTTTTCTCCATTTGCCGCCTTTACAGCGTAACAGCGTATAGTAGAAAGCAGTGAGAAATTTGGTGTCCCTCAAAGCCCCTTTCTGACTATGAGGCACCCCGGAGTTTTTCTAGGAGATTTTATTTATTTAGGAAATGCAATCTCGTTCTCGCGGGATTCGTTTTCGCGAGATCTCGGCCTTTTTTAGCGAGATTGATCTCGGCCGAAAAATGTACGAGATCTCGCGAGTTTAACGAGATTGCACTCGAGCATAAAAATGTCTTATTCGAAGCTTTACTTCAAAAATAATTTGTAATAATGGCGTGTGATATGAATTAGGAAGAAGCCAAGCCTTTTATTTCACTGGTATATTTTGTTAATAAATCATTACTTTCTAATAGATCTCTGAATAGGTATAGTTAATTGATAATAATATCGCAGTATATTAGTCAACTCAACTTAGTTAATGAGTTTCATTTTAGTTTTTGACTTCTTGTTGTTTTGTTATAAAAAAACTTTTTCACCATTAAAAGACTTATGTTTGATACTAGAAGAGAAGTGTATTCATTTCATATTTGTTTTTTTTTTTTAACTTTATTCAGTAAGCTTAAATTAAGCGTTTTGAATCGTCTAATTTTTTTTTTAATATATGGATGGATGGATAGGCACAGGAACAAAGTAATAATAGATAGGTACGTCAAACAATGTAAAATACTTAAATAAATAAAAGTTTATTGAAAAAAATCGTAAAAATAAATCATTATTCCATAATACTTACCTATAAATCTTATTAGATTTTTCCTAATTTATTAAAATATAGTGATTATTTGCAAGAATAAACACACAAAACTTCCAGTCTCGCGAGATCTCGATATTGGCGAGATCTCGCGGTATTGTTATTCATAAAATCGCGAGATCTCGAATGCGCATCGATCTCGCGAGATTGCATTTACGGCAAGTTACATGAAAAAGTAGGTGGTGTAAAACTCTTGAAGTAGGTACTTTGGATCGGTGTTGCTTTTATTGCAAACGCTGATGATTTTCCTCTGTAGGTATTGCAAATAACTGACGATGTAATAACTGACTGACGATGTTTTGATGAATTTTTGCGTTGTCGCCGTCTTGACCTCCAACGATGTACACTACTTTCTTGGCGTCCAATCTTATAATTTTTTGTAATAACTATAACACATAATAATTAAGTATTTTATTTTAATCACAGTTATTCTATTTATTTGTTAACAGAAGTTATCATTTAGAGCGCTTATACGACAACATTAATTTACACTAAAATTTCTTACATTACATATAACAAACAATATATATTATTAAAAATCAATTGCCACAAATGTTTGTAAGCGCATCAATTGAGAACGGCTGCACCTATTTGTATAATTCTTTTTTGTTGTGTTTGTAACTGTCAGGACCAGGATTGCATGATTTTTTTTATCGAAAATCATCCTGGGCTACCTTGACGTAGGTTTACGTGGACGAAGTCGCGGGCGGGCCGCTAGTATGTATTAAATCAAGTTATATTTCTTACATTCATGTACTTACTTAGAGCGGGTCAGTATTTCACGCCGGCCCACCGTTTACAACTGTATAAAGCACAGGTCAGGCCGCATATGGAATACTGCTCCCATCTCTGGGCTGGAGCACCCCAATACCAACTCCTTCCATTTGACCGCATTCAACGCAGAGCTGCTCGAATTGTCGGCGACGTGGTTATTTCAGGTCGGCTCGATCCACTGGCTCTTCGGAGAGACGTTGCGTCTCTCTGTATATTGTACCGTATATATCATGGGGAGTGTTCTGAGGAATTGTTCGGCTTGATCCCTGCCGCTAATTTCCTTCACCGCACTACACGCAATCGATTGTCATTCCATCCACATCGCCTTGATGGATGGCGGTCTACTACTGTGCGTTTTTCAAGAAATTTCTTGCCTCGAACTACAGTGTTGTGGAACCAGCTCTCGGCGGCGGTATTTCCGGACCGTTACGACTTAGGGATCTTCAAGAAACGAGCCTATTCCTTCCTTAAAGGCCGGCAACGCGCCTGCGACTCCTCTGGTTTTGCGGGTGTCCATGGGCGGCGGTGATTACTTTCCATTAGGTGACCCGCTTGCTCGTTTGCCTCCTTCTGCTATAAAAAAAAAAAAAAAAACTTATGTACTTAGTCATGTCATAAAAAAAAAATATTATTATTAATAAAACAATAAAATAATCAAATAAGATTACTTAAATCACATTAAGGTCAAAAATAGAATAGGTACGTAAACGTTAACACCACACATACACACAATATTAATTATCTCAATAAAATTCATGTCCAAAATATATCTAACAGGTGAATTAATGAACAATATCAAATCATACAGCATGTTACTTCACGAGGGACATATTTAATCCTATGGTAGTTTACATAGGTCACACTAAAAGTTTCCGGAACTGGCCACTTACACAATATTTAAAAAGTAATTACAACATTTGAAAATGGAACTCTTTGGCTGTAGAATGCAGTTTATTTCATCTTACTGTCAAATGCTTTTACACTGTGGCGCCATTTTAAAAATTGCGTGTCTATATTAACATGGATTTAACTCGGGAAAATTTTCGTAGTATGATTTTCTACGATTTTAAGTGTAATTTGACAGCTCAACAGAGCATCGCTCGGTATCAATCTGCTTTTGGCGAAGAAGCACCATGCAAGACGACTTTTTGTGGCTGGTTTGCAGTATTCAAGCGCGGTCGTGTCAATCTCAGTGACAAATCTCGCGATGGTCGCCCGTCCACCGCTGTGAACAACAAAAACATCGATGCTGTGCGCTGTTTGATTGAAACAGACAGGCATGTGACCTACCATGAGATTCGCGCATCCTTAAACATAGGTATGAGTCAAATACAATCAATCCTACACAAACATTTGGGTGTGAGAAAGCTGTGCTCGCGGTGGATCCCACACAATTTGACCGAGGCTCTAAAAGAGGACCGCGTCACTTGGTGCCAGTCCCATGCTTACCAGATTCAACGAAGGTGCGTCAAATTTGGTGTTGGACATAGTAACAGGTGACGAAACATGGATTTATTGCTACGATCCTAAAACAAAGCAGCAATTGAGTGTATGGTGGTAGTCTTTCAAGATGAGCCGAAACCAACTAAAGCGGCGCGCGTGAAAAGCTAAGCAAAAATCTAAGCAGATGATTGCTTCTTTTTTTAATAAAACTGGACACGTGGCTACTGTTGCTTTAGAGAATCGTCGTACCGTGAATAGTGACTGGTACACGACTATTTGTTTGTCGGAAATTATGACGAACTCCGTAAAAATAACCGTAAACGCTGTGTCATCTTGTACCACGACAATGCTAGTTCCCACACGGCCAGACAGACAAACTATTTTTTGAAGGTGAAAAACGTAGAACTTATGAGACTTCCTGCATACAGTCCCGACCTGGCACCTTTTTCTGTTTCCAAAAATTAAGAACCAGTTACGTGGTCAACGATTTTCATCACCAGAAGATCTGTCGAAGAGTATGAAAAACACGATTCTGAAGTCACCACGGAGGAGAGGCAAAGTTTTCAAAATTGGTTTAATCGAATGAAAAAGTGCATTTACGCAAAGGGAGAATATTTTGAGAAACAATAAATTCATTTTTGATCTAATAGTATTTTTTTCTTATTTATTCCGGAAACTTTTTATGCGCGCCCCACGTATGCCTGGGTAAACATAAACAAATAAAAAAATACTATTCGAAGCATATAAAATAATTCAGAAAATACGAAAAGCCGTTTATAAGTCAAAGTGGGCTGCGTCCAACTGCCTGCCATCATCCATTTGAGAGCGTACATAGTCCACAACGCAACCGACACACTGGAATATTATCAGGCTCACCAGATGACCGAGGTTTGTGGCGTCTAACAGCCTTATTCAGATCTGCCTTCTCGACTGCCACAATAGAGACAGAGGTTGCGTCATGACAGAGATGCGCAGCCTGGGCTGCCTCGTCATGGGTTTAACAGAGGTATTATGTCCTCGTGAAACACGGACACAAAATAACGTGCAAAAGCCCCAGCTGCGGCCTGACCCTCTATCTCAGTTTCCAAAAGTGTGTAGCTGTCTAAATGACTTCTGTTTTTTTTTATTGTATGTACTTACAGAACTCTTTAGAATCATTAATGATGTTGTTAGTACTAACGTTATTATTAACCGCATCCAAAACTTCGTCTGCCCGTAATTGGCTACTTGACAGTTCTCGGAAAGGCATATTTTATTTACCGAAAAAGTTTTATTTAATAAAAAAAAAGTATTTTTAAAATTTGTTTCAAAATTCGTGCGGAAACGGTTGGTCACGTGACATTTTGCCCTGTGACGTCACATCCCTACCCGCTGTCTTCGTGAACGGGTGAGCGCCACCGCGTCGCTCTGCGCCTCCGTCGCGCCCGCCCGCGCCCCCGTTCGACGTCTCGCGACCGCCCTACGCCGCCTCGCAAGAAGCAGTGTTCGTGTCCGATCCCTAAGACCGAAATACTTTTAACCAGCGCAGGAATTATAAAGGAACGCTGCAGCGTTCCTTTATAATTCCTGATTGCCTACACTACCCCTTTCTCCAAAACGAAATTTCGGCCGATTTTCGTTTTCTATTTACAGCACTTTCCATTATTTTTTCCATATTCTAAAAATTATAATCTGAATGCCAAACCTATTTTGTATGAACGAAATTTCGGAAGGAATACAAACCGCGCTGTAAATAGCAACCGAAAATCGGCAAAAAATTCGTTTCGGAGAAAGAGAGCAGGCCCTCTGTTCCCGTGACTTTTTTTACCCGGAGGCCGGGGCTTCAATTAACAGAGGTAAGTATTAACAAGCGAATTTCTAAAAAAACTTTAAACAGCACGTCACTAGTGATACTCGTCAGTCCAGCTCAGTGCGCCGTGGGCGTGGGAGTGAGTTGTGTGATGTGCGTCTATTTTGGCCAGGTAACGAACTTTATTCACTTTACGATTTTTTGATTTACGTGTTGATTATTTGATTTTGCAGTAATATTTTTATTTTCGCTGTAGCTTGTTTTATTCTTAATAATGTTACATAACTTTACTAACGCTAATGTACACTATTTCGTAATTATATTTTTTTTATTGAAAAGGTACCCATGAGGCTAAAATTAACAAAACAGAAACAAAACAGTATGTACCTTTGGATTCTATTTTTAATAATAATAATAATAAAATAGCTAAGCTCTTGTCAACACCACACGTCATTTTTTTCTTTATTTGTATATTATTTTATTTTCTACCAAATTTTTAGACAATTAACTACAAATTAACCTAGTCCTCAATAAATCGGCTGCAAATTATTCAAAAACGTAATAGTTTAATGTCTTTGGAACGAAAAATATACTTAATCAAAATTATTTTACAACGAGTACAAAAATGAAGTTGACCCATGGTGACGTGAAATGTCAATACAATATCACATTACATTACTTACAAAAATTAACATGAAGATCAGAAGATACAATAAAATGAAATAATAATGGAAAATAATGATAACAAGAAGAGCAAGACGAAGCGCACGCCCTCCATCATCGCCCGCTCAGCCGACCGTAAGCTCCTCGTCTGATGACTTCACCAGAGACGAGTCGAGCAGCGCGAGCGGGCGATCGCCGTCCCCGCCGCCGCCACAACGACCTGCGCGACGTGGACGACCACCGCTGCCGGCACGCTTGGGATCAGTGGGGCAATCTGCTCCGCGTACGACCCCCCCCTACCGGTGGTGTAGTGCGCCGCATGCGATGGACTCAACAAATAAATGAGAACTGCATGCGCGCCTACTACAGGGCAACAGAGGGAGGAACTAACCTCACTGCGTATCGTGTTCGACTGCTGTCTTTATTTCAGGCCCTTGAACCGACCATCGACGTGTCTGCCCAACGATTGTCGGATCAAGTGCGGGTGATCCAGCGTAACAACTTGCTGGATCAGTCAGCACTTGATCGGCTACGCCTGGAGTCACTACGTATTTGTGCGGCTTATTCTTCGGTGCAGGATCGCCCTGCCCCACAATTACCGCCCGTGACGCCGGTTTTGGTGGCGCAAGTAGATCCGGTACCCGACGATGAAGATTTCATAAATACGAATGTAAGTACACAGACGAATGAGCAAATGAGGAGCGCTTTGAAAGATGCTATTCTACAGTATCGTGACACGCGTAACTCTAGGCCGCGTATACCTTGTTTGCCCACGAATAGACATAATTTAGCGTTAATGAGTGCCTTTAACAATTTTCTGGTTCCTTATCTTGGAACCAGTGAAAGTTTAATTGATACCCACTCGATCCTTTATTGTGGGGCCATCGCGGTGTGTCGCGTTGCTCGTGTCAAATTCCAGGATTCTGACCGAGTACCGCGGCGAACCGGGACTGCCCCTGCTTGGCAATTGAGGATCGAGGGGCGTATTAATAAGTTCAGGACACTCATTGCAAAGCTAATTTGCTTTAGAAATGGCAATAATCGGCCTCGCGTCATGCGATTCGTCACACAAGCCTTTGTTGGGACTGATGTTCGTCCGGAAAGCTATATGGCTTGTGTGACGGAACGTATTGACTTTCTGAAGCAAAAAGTCTATGCGTGGGCAAACCGTATACGTCGCTACAGAGTGCGTGTGGACCGATACCAACAAAATCGCCTCTTTCAAAGTGACCAAAGAAAAGTATACAGACTTTGGGAAGGAGCTGATCAACGTGTGAGCGACGGGCGGCTACCAGATGTTGATGCCATGACTAATTTCTGGCGCAGCATTTGGTCGGTGCCCGTCGAGCACACGGAAGGTGAATGGATGAGTGTTGTCAGTGACGCTTGTGAACCTTTCGAGACCATGCAGCCTATAAATATTAGTACAGCTGACGTAAGTTGTGCAATCCGTACGGCCCAAAATTGGAAATGCCCAGGACCGGACGGATTGCACAACTTCTGGATCAAATGGTTTCGATGTTCACACGAGTTACTGGCAACACAATTCCAAGAAGCCATAGAGCTCGGCTCACTCCCAAGTTTGTTGACTACTGGTGTCACTTTTCTGCTCCATAAATCAGGTAGTACCACGGAACCGAAAAATTATAGACCCATCACGTGCTTACCTACTTTATACAAGCTCCTTACATCCATTCTGAGAACAAAAATTAACACGCACATTGTTGCAAACAATATTTTGGACATGACTCAGAATGGATGTAGGGTTGGGTCCCGTGGTACTAAGGAGCTTCTCCTCATTGACATGACCATATGCCAGAAGGTCCGGCGTGGCAGAGGGACTCTCTCTACAGCCTGGATTGACTATAAGAAGGCCTATGATTCGGTGCCGCATTCATGGTTGGTGAGGATTTTAGAGTTATATAAAATTGACATAACTTTAAAATCCTTTTTGATGTCATGTATGCGGCAGTAGACCACGGTCTTGTGTCAACCAGGATGTCGAGATAGTGTTTCTGCCACGCAAGATCTTATAAGGATAGAGCGTGGCATATTCCAGGGCGACAGTCTGAGTCCTTTATGGTTTTGCCTAGCTTTGAATTCTCTCAGTACTTTGTTGAGTAATTCAAAGTTAGGCTGTCAACTGCGGAGAGGGGGTGAAGTTATGTCGCATTTGTTGTACATGGATGACCTCAAATTGTTCGCACCAAACCGCCAAGACTTGGTGAAACTGCTGAAAATTACTGAGATTTTCAGCAGTGCCATCAAGATGGAGTTTGGTGTGGATAAGTGTGCGGTTATGCATGTACAGCGTGGGAGAGTAGTAAATTCAACCAATTTACGACTCTCCGAAACGATAAACCTCAGATCTCTCTCCGAAGTTGAAACATATAAATATCTTGGTATGTCACAGGCTTTGGGTGTTGAGGACAGGGACATAAAACAGTCATTACGGGAGCGATTCTTTTGCCGCCTGAGAAAAGTACTTAACAGTCGAAATGAAACACTTTTTACGGATTAACTCGCGTTTAATTTACTATTTACATAGTTTTTATATTATCCTGACGTTTCGAACCCTTTACAGGTTCCGTGGTCACAGGGAGACTGAGGTGTTGGTCGTCTCATAGTTAGAAGTTATTTGCCTACCGTCAATAATTTTTATATTTTACCGGGTGCGTTCAAGTTTACACAATACGAGCTAACAATATTTTTAGGTCTGGCAATGTGTTGCTGTTGGGGCTGGGATTTGATGACCTGTATGATGGGGTCCCAGGCAGGTGGTAAATTCCAACCATCCTCTCTATTGAAATTACGATGTTTTTTAATTTCAATAGCCTCGCGTATCATCCTAGGGATGAATCGTTGTTTCTTGGCGAGTATTTGAGGTTTGTCAAATGTGATGTAATGGTTGGGTCCCTCAAGAGCATGTTCACACACTGCAGACTTATTTTCGCGCCTATGCTTGACGTCGGCCATATGTTCTTTTACGCGGGTTCCTACACTTCTCTTTGTTTGCCCGATGTATGAGAGCCCACAGTCGCAGTCCAGTTTGTACACGCCTGCATCTTGAAGGGGTATATTGCACTTGACAGGTCGTAAGAACTGGTTGATCTTCTTTGGCGGCTTAAAGTAAGTATTGATTGAAGCTCGCTTCAAGATGTGACCAATCTTGTCAGTGACGCCCCTCATATATGGAAGTACTGCAGGTTGGCGCTCGACTGTGGTTGGTTTTTTGCGTTTTTTGTGACGAAACCGCGGTACTTGCAGTTTGTTATCCTGTAGTAGTTGGTCGTCCACGAATCGTCAATAGTGATACACGTACTGTTCATTGCTCGTACTTTTTAATCATAATTTCACTCAAAAGTTATCAGTTTTGCCTATACTTTGCATCAAATTCTTCCTTATCTCGAGAACTAGCTAATGGTGTATTTAAATCATAGTGGTGAAAGTGGTGTAAAACACGAAAACTGTTTCTGTTCTATGGGTATTCGCAAGTTTTTGTAGCCAAAGTTATTGGGCTAATAACAATAGTGTTGGACTTTGGACCTCGTTAGGTGACAAACTACTTGAAAGTATTTTAGGTACTTAACTCTATTCCGTCCCTTATTTTCAACTACAGATTTCTATCATAAATGGTCTAGTGGTCAAGAGCTTACGTCTAACGGACAGTCTCTTACTTGCGATCCGAGTTCAAACCCCCCAACAAAAACTTTTTGTAATCATTGCTTTTTTTTCTGTTTTATTTTTGTTTTTATTTTTTATTTTTTTGCATTTTGTGAAGAAAAGGGAGAAAGAGAGAGCAAAAAGAAAAAAACTACCATTTTAGTCAAGCGTACATACAGTAAGCTAGAAGAGCCGTAATGCTTCACTGCGGTGCTTGCGGTAAATTCCTGTCGTCGGCGGGCGCCGTTGCTTGTTCTGTGTGCCCGCTGAAGTACCACAAAGCTTGTCTGGCCGTTTCAGACAAAGCGAGCATAAGCAAGGATTGGGCTTGCCCAAACTGCAAGAGACTAACTCGCAAAAAAGACAACACTCAGACGCCGGTAAAGGATCTTTGTGGTACGTCTTCTTCTATTGACAGCGCATCAGTATCTCCAAAATCCGATGCAATTGTGGATGCGCCGGACGGCATTGAGGACCGTCGGGACCTAGCGGTGTTCATGGCGGAAATGCGGGAGTTCCGTAAAGAGATGCTAGAGCTGCGTGATTCCTTGTCGGCGCGACTGGACAACGTCGAGCAGAGGCTCGAGGTTCTCGAGCAGCGCCGGCCGGATGTTAGCGCGGAGGTGACTGCGGAGCTGGAGCGCACTATAGATGAGCTAAAGCAAGAGCTCAATGACCGCGATCAGGAGGCTCTTCTGTCTGATCTAGAGATCGGGCAGCTTCCCGAGGAGAAAGGGGCGAGTGTCGTGCAGGCCGTGACCGTGCTGTCTGCGCGGCTGGGGGTCACCCTGGAGCAGCGTGACGTGGTGTTCGCGGAGCGCGTTGGCGCGCCGCCGGCGGAGGCGGGGGGCCGCCCCCGTCGCATCGTGGTGCGGCCCAGCTGCGCGACGAGCTGCTGCAGGCCGCGCGCGTGCGCCGCACTGTCGCCGGCGCCGCGGGCGGCCGCGTCTACATCAACGAGCGGCTGACGCGCCACAATCGCCAGCTCTTCCATCAAGCTCGTGAGGAGTGTAAGAAACTGCAATGGCGGTACTCCTGGACGAAACGGGGCCGCATATTCGTTCGTCAGGCGGACGGCTCGCCTGCATACCAGCTCCACTCCAAAGCGGATTTGGAGCGAGTCCTCGGATCCCAGAAGTGACTCGTACGATCCTATGAACATTTCTGCATATTACCAACTGTCACTGCTAAATGTTTGCTTTGCTTGAAATCATATGATTCTGAGTTTGTGAGTATGTGTTTTGTTGTGTGCTGTTCTGTTAAATTATTCTATGTAGAACAAGAGAGGTTAATGAATGATAGGTATTTTTTATTGAGCATCATTGCATTTTCTTTATTTTATAAAATAAAAACTAATAAAATTGTTTTAAGGTCAACTTATATCCTAGGTAAACTTAAAATTATTGAATTCAAAACTATACATAAATATCATAGTAGCGTCAATACTAAACATTAATCTAAATTAAACTTCATACATTCCTTCGGTTTGTTACGTTAGCAATGTTACTATTATTACATACTGTTTGTCACTCGGATGCGCCGCATTTTTATTATTAAGTCGGTATCGCTTAGTGTTGGCCTCAATTGTTCGCTCTGTTAGTATAAATATATTTAAAGTAAAGAGGTAAGTTCAAAAAATCTTAAAGTTGGGCTCTTCAATGCGGGGTCACTCGGTACAAGACATGAAGAGTTCATTGTGGCCATGGAAGACTTAGACCCGGATATCCTGGCTATAAATGAGACTTGGTTGACAGCTCAGGGGGATGATAAGGCACCACAGATATCGGGCTATCGGCTAAGACATAATCCCAGACCTGAGCATATGCGAGGGGGCCGTGGTGGTGGGGTGGGTTATTACATTCGCAGGGGAATTAACGCTCGAACATGTAAACATCCTGTAAACTCTGAGGTAGAACAAATGTGGCTGAGTGTGCGCATTAAAAACCAGCGAGTTATAATTGGAACTGCCTACAGACCACATTGGTTGGATGTGGGCGTCTTTTTGGAAGCGATTACGGACTCTATTGCCTCCTTTGCTAATTGTGATGTGTTGATATTGCTTGGCGACTTTAACATAAATCTACTTGATGCCAGTAGCAGTAGGTCTAAACAGTTTATGCAATTCCTAAATTGCGTCAACTTGAAACAGGTGGTAACAGAGCCTACACATTTTACAGAGAGCAGTCATAGTCTGATTGATGTGATCTGCACCGATACTCGGATTCTTAAGGTTCTTGTTAAGCACACACCTGAACTCGAAGGTCATGCAATGCTTACGGCTGAATTTAAAATTAAAAAAGACAAGATATGTCCTCAATGGGTAACATACAGGCCATTAAAAAATATTCTTGTAGACCAGTTCAATCATGATTTTGATGCTATTAATAGGGATTATTTTTATAAAATAAGTGACATGAACATCCTTGTGGAGGCTTTTGTCTGATTAAACTATTTAACCTGCATGCTCCAATTAAAACTCAAAAATTTAAACATCCACCACATCCATGGATCACTGATTCCGTTAAGACGATGATGCAGATCAGAGATGATTATCATATGAAATTCAAGCTACACAAGTCGGAGGCTTTTAAAGCTTGCTATAAGAATATGAAAGACCTTGTTGTGGAAGCTATTAAAAGGGAGAAGATATGCTTTTTTGACAGACACATTAATAAGAACAAAAATAATACCAAAAAATTATGGCAGAATTTAAAAAAAGATGTAATTGGTAGTGTTACATTTGAGATTTTGTCCCTTTTGGGGAAAAGAAAGAAAATCCCAAATGCAAGCTTCAGTGGGTTGTTATCAAATAAAACCATAAAATGTTCAACAGCTAGGCAGTATATTGTAAAAGAACACACACAACTATTTTGTCCAACAACAATAAAATAAAATTATAAACTTTATTTCATTCTTATTATTTAAAAGAGGGGGGTTAGTCACAATTTTGTCTTATATTATGTTAGGTACAAATCATCTACGTTACTCCTTTTAATTTATTTAGCCGAAAATAACAAAAAAAACTATCAGTCGAAATTGACCCTAGGGTCAATCTCAAATGAAAGTCCAACAAACTTTCTAATAATTTTGCCAACTATAATTTACTGTTTAAAGTACTCTAAACCTTATTCCAAAGCTATATCATCCCTTAAAACACACTAAAATCCTAAGAGTCAAAAGTGACCAAGCGGGTCGGTGATAATTTTAATTTCAAATAAATCTTATAATACTGTTCCTACTACTACCTAACCAGCCAGCTAATATTTCAGTCGTACGAGCTATGGTCGTGGGGGGGGGGGGGGGGTCGGGATAAAGCCAATACCGTTCGGAGTATGAAGTTGAAATTAAAATTAAATTACTCCGTCTATAAAAATATTAAATTTAATGTTCTAATCCGTTTAACCGTATCAAAACTCTCACACGTTTAAAGCCGATACACTAGAGAACCGTGGGGTTATACCGATATAAAATTAATAATTAGGGGCGCCAGGGTCTGGATGTAGACCCGAATCTGGAGACGATGTCACCATACAACTTCACACAGGTCGAACTCGCAGATCCTCAAATGCTTCACAACTTCACCAACGCTTGGTGTAGTTGGATATAAAAGAAAATACTAGGTTAAGGTTTCGAAACCCTAATGTAAAAATATGTTCCTGAATAAAGAACGATTAAACCCAGAGTAGGGGGTACAAAAACCGTCAACGCCTGCTCATCCGCTAGGCGGCGACAGCTCGACCGGCAGCAGGTGGCCGCTGGTGCCCCGAAGAGGCAGGTCTCGCGTCCAGGTTTTAGGGCCCAGCTCTAAATCCTGGCGGCGAGACGGGCCTCTCGAAGCATCTGAAATTATCAACACGGGGCCTATTTATAACACTGCACGCCTAGTTCAGATCTGTTACATAAATTAGGGTCCCGCAGTTTGCTATCTGTGTATCTGGGGCTGCAACCTATCATAACCAGGGACTCGCAGCGCCAAAGCTTCCCAACGCTGTTGCACAACTAAAAACTCACACTCCAACACTAACATTTCACACCATGTTTTAATTTTAGCGTTGTTTCACATTTAACTAGTACCCAAGGCAATACACGGCTACGATATTCCAATAAACATAACTAAACAGTGCCAGACTATTGTTGGATGGGGCAATATCCACTTAATAAAGGGGTTTGACACGTCTGCCACATGGCCAAGAGCCTTGCGTCGCCTGGCGACAAGGCAGGATTCAGACACCATGAAATATCGATTTGCTTTCCTAGGATGACGGCTTATTATATTTAAACAATGATATTGGGATACTTACGCGCTGGGAGATGTTATCTGTGCGCATGGCTGCTAGCGACTGGAACTTCGTTTCGGGCACGGATCCCTGTAAATAAACCACACACTTGTTCACTATATTCTCAAGCTAATGACGCCTCAAATCCACTACATTATTACGACCTCAGATTAAAACAAAAGGTGACTACGACTCATGCCTACCTTAGTGCATTGATCTCAACACATCACACCACGTCACGCCAGAGATTGAAATCGTTTCGACCTCATCAGACCCGGCACTTTCAATTCGCCGAAAGTCTTATAAATCGAAGGCCAGCTTTTGATTTCTACTCCCATTGTCGGGTAATCCATAAGAAATTGTTATTTTAGAATCTTCCTTCAAACTATCAAAACGTCAAATATGACGTCGGTCACAACTCGCCTTCTGCTAACAGAATCTGTCAACAATTACAGAACAAGACCTAGAAAAAAAAATTAACGTTTAGTTATGTGAAATGCGTTTTTCTTTAATTTAAATTAATTTAATGTTATATTTAACTCACTGATTACCCTGTCTTAATATTAGGGAGTATTAGTTTCCTCTCTGGTATCCCTTACGGGCAGAGACAATATCCATGTAAAAAATATTTCTCTCGTTCGAATGTTCTAGATAAAAGTCCTTATAAAAAAAATAGTTCTATTTCCGGATTTGCTTGAATTTAATTTGATTACTTAAAGTAATTATTATACATATTAATTTATCATGTAATTTATTATTAGAACTGTTTCGGCTATTTTTTTTTATTGAATCTTTTATGGAAATTAAAAGCTGACAGCCAATTCGCCCCGCTACCGCTAGGCGTCGCTACGGTGGCTGTCATTTTGTCTATGGTGTTATGTCAAATACAAAACGTAAACAAAGGAACTCAACTTTCTCCAAATCCAACGCAAAGTCTTGCTAAAACTGATTTAGAAAGGTGTAATAATTGATAATGCAAGAAAAGTGTGTCTTGTAATGTGTCAGCCAAGGCTCCATGTCTTTAATGTGAAGAAAAATGGATTTAAGTCCAACAAGCTACAATGCTTAAGTTTTTGGACATCTGATGTTTTCTCTACTATGATTTCAGGTAACTATTATTCAATTATTGCGAACCATTTTGTAGATCAGTAAAGGCAGACAGGGCCCTGAATTTACAACGTAACAGTAGTAGTAAGAGAGGTGCAGAGCTTCCACCTACTTTCAATGACCCAAATCTGATAAATGCGCATTTTCTAGACATCCCAGGAGAAAAATGTGTGCCAATATCTCAGCTAACATATTATGAGTACCATAGACATAGCTCTTCAACATTTTCTCTACAAATAGTGTCAGAAGATAATGTATTAAAAACCATTAAAGGGTTTAAATCGAATGCCCAAGGCAGCGATGGTTTGTCCCTCGAAATGATTATGTTGACATTGCCACAAACATTAAAAGCTATAACCACAATGGTCAATCGATCAATAGCAGAATGCACTTTTCCAGACAGCTGGAAGGTCGCTTTAGTTAGACCTTTGCCAAAGAAGACTAACCCGGCCACTAAAAACGACCTCCGTCCTATTAGCCTACTTCCTTGTGTCTCAAAGGTGTTAGAGAAAATTGTGTGTGAGCAACTGACAGACTACCTTGAGGCAAACAGCATGCTCCCTCAACAATAATCGGGATTTCGCAAAGGCCACAGCACAGCAACTGCCCTCGCAGATGTTGTGGATCAGTTACTAGCTGCTCAAGATCAGGGGAACCTAAATATTTTATTGCTGCTTGAGTTCTAGCGGGCATTTGATTCTATAAATGTGGACCTCTCTTATTGTCAAAACTAGCTTATTTTGGAGTCGATACCAATTCGATAAAATGGTTTCATAGTTACCTGGGGAACAGACAACAATATGTTGAGTTGGACAAAGCAGATGGCTCAAGACTGTGTTCAGCCAAACTTCCTGTAACTCGTGGGGTGCCTCAAGGGTCCATTTTAGGGCCAATCCTCTACATCCTGTACAGCGCTGATGTCACGAAAGTCATCCGTCACTGCCAATATCACTTATATGCAGATGATCTGCAATTGCATCTTCCCCTTACACACGCAGATCATGCTGTTGCTGTAACAAAGGTAAACGAGGACTTAACACGAATTTCTACTTAATGCAGGTCAAACTGCCTAGTCCTCAATCCAAAAAAGTCTATGTTAATGTTAATTGGCACAAGAAGGAATATTGGTCGCTTTAGCAATACGCCTCTAAATCCTTGCATAAATGGAGAAAAAATTGAACGAGTAGACAGTGTTAGGAATCTGGGTTTGATATTGGATGAACACATAACCTTCGAGAATCATGTAGCCGAGTGCTCACGCAATTGTTTTTACAGACTAAAGCTTTTATACAAGATTAGGCCTTATCTAAGTGAGGAACTGAGGGTCACACTGTGCGAAGCACTGATATTGTAACGGTTGAACTATTGCGACACAGTTTATGGGCCGTGTCTAAGACGAGCAGGCTAATCCAGCGTGTGCAGAATGCTTGTGCGCGTTTCTGTTTTCATGTACCACCACGATCACATGTAACTCCTTTTCTGAATACAGCAAACATGATGAAAATGGAAGCGCGTAGAAGACTTCACCTTGCCACTCTTCTTTTTGGTGTAATAGAGGCGAGAAGGCCGTGTTACCTGTATGATAAGTTGGCATGGGCTAGTGACAACAGCAAATACCCCAGAAGAATAACCGCAAACGTCTTTGTGACTGCGCAGCATAGGACGGTGGCTTTCCGTGGTTCTTTCAGATTCGCTGCTTCGAGGTGCTGGAACGATCTCCCGCCGCCGGTGCGTGACCTAAAAACAGTAAATACTTTTAAAAAACACCTCAAGAAATATTTAATTGACATGCAGAAAACAGCAAACTAGTCTTACTTTGGGTTTTGCCACGATAGGCATTACATTGTCGGGGCCTGCGTTCCGGAACCCTTGAGGCAGCGAACATTGTTTTTGTTTATTTTTATTTATTTTGTTCTGTGAATGCTCTGTTGTCTTAGTCTGTTGTGTTGCCTCCATTCGTTCTATGTTTCAAATAGTCTGCCACGAACATTGTCCATTATTTTAAGTGGCCAGTCTGTACACTTATATCCTCTTGAGTCTGTACTATTCATGTTGGCCACGTGTTGTGATCTAATTTATTTAAAGTTGTAATTTTAAGCAGAGTTGCAGATAATGTTGCAGATTCTTTGATGTCAACAACTCAACAAGCAACAATCCATAGTGCAATGCAAACTTTTGTTTTGATTTTTTGTTAGCTGTACCTACTATTTTAAGCACAGGAAGGCAAACCATACAGCCAAGAAAGTGCCGAGTAGTGTTTAAAGTTTAGTATTTTATTTTTTATATTGTTACTGTTTTTTTGTTTTTGTTAAGCTTTGTATTATTGTTGGTGTATCATTGTTTTGTGGACACGCCACCGATTAGGCCCTTCCAGAATACCAGCGTTGCAGCGGCTTTATGTCGCTGTAGCACGTGCTGAGGTTAGGGCCTAGTTGGCCACACTTTGTTTTTGTTTTTGTTTTGTATTGTCATTGTGAGTATCGTATTTTGTCTTTTTTATTACTCTTTTTTTTACATGTATGTAAGTTTGTAGTGTGTGCCAATAAATGTTTTTTCTTTCTTCTTTCTTCTTCTTTTAGTACATGTTTGACATGCTGAAGTTCAGCAGCCAGGTGTTGGGTGTCACAGATGCCGCGTGCTCTCTGAAACAAAGATTTCCCTACAGTAGCCAGTTGGCTAGGATGGTGGTGAGAATCACCATTGAGGTACCTATCTGTATGGGTTACTTTACGAAACACAGTGTGGCTCAAACTATGGTCAGGATTCCTGATGATTAAAGTGTCCAAGAAAGCTAACTTGTTGTCTGCCTCTAACTCCATTGTGAACTGTATTTTAGGGTGTATGGAGTTAAGATGACTTAGAAAAGCAGATACTTTATCAGTTGGTAAGATAGTGAAAGTGTCATCTACGTACCGCTTATAGAACCTTGGGGTTACGGGTGCTGTGCTTAGGGCCCGCTCCTCAAAGTCTTCCATGAAAATATCGGCGACAACGGGTGATACAGGGGACCCCATAGCAACACCCTCTATTTGCAAGTAGTAAACTTCATTCCACAAAAGGTAGCCAGATGTTAGACAATGCTCTAATAGTACTGCATATTCGTTGGGCATATTTTGTTCAACTAGTCTTTTCTTGGTAATTTCAATGCAGTCCTGTACTGGTAGACATGTAAATAGGGACTGGACATCAAAACTAACCATGGTTTCATTGTCAGCAAGATGTAGGTCTTTAATATCACTGACAAACTGGTAAGAATCCTTCACATAAGTTGTATTACCTCTTAATGGGGAAAGTATTTTTGCTACATGCCGGGCCAAACGAGTTGGTGAGTCGATCTGGCTTACAATCGGACGTAGCGGAGCCTCAGGTTTGTGGATTTTTGGTAACCCATACAGTTTAAGTGGTTTAGGGCAGGAAGTATTGTAAGTATTAAATAATTAGTGTCTAGATTTAACGTTTCGGAGTGTTGTTTGACAAGATCACTGGTTTTCTTTAATATTTTGTTAGTTTGATCGCATTTAACGCGTTTGTAGGTCTTGTCATCTGATAAAAGTTGAATTATTTTTTCGTTATAATCTGACGTATCCATAACTACCGTAACCATTACCCTTATCAGCACGAAGGATGGTTAATTCTGGCTTAGCTCGCAGGTTCTTTAGGGCGAAGTATTGATCTCGAGGAAGGTTGGATTTTGGCACTTTGCTCGCTTAAACCTCAGAAAACAATACTTAACAGTCTTTTATCGGGTGGCAATAGGACGCGTGCTTTTAATGGCTGGGTTATGCCTCTCCTCACATACTCCTTTGGCATACTAAGATGGACTCAGACCGAATTGGACGAATTGGATAGAAGAGTCCGTCAAATGCACACGACTTCCAGAATGTTATAGAATCTTGAAAATTGTCTTATAGAATCCGTCCTTCTAAGTCTAAGCATAAAACTCTTCTGCAGCGTAGCTTTGGTGGCATGAATCTGGAAAAACTCTGTAGTGACGCCAACAGCCTGGACTGGTCTCAGTTGCTCTCCTGTGACAGCATTAATGATAAGGTTGAGCACCTAGTATCCAAGCTAACCGAACTGTCTGATGTTCATGCCCCGGTGCGAGCGGTTAAGATGAAACACCTCCCATCTCCTTGGCTGACTGAAGAAATTAAATCTCTAAGCAACCGAAAAGCAGCCGCCAAAACTAAATACAAGTGCAAGCCCACCCCTACAAATTGGGAGAGGTACACTTTAATTCGTAATCACTGCAATAAGGTGTGTAGAGACGCACAACGCCACTTTATTCACGACTCCGTTGAAAATGGAGATCCAGCCAAAGTCTGGAAGTTTCTTAGATCATTGGGGATTGGGAAACCACGACAGGAACCTATTCCTAGAGGTTTAGACATCAATCTATTACGAGTAAATCAACATTTCTCTTCTTCTTTCCATTTTGATCAGAACACAAAAGCTAATACTTTAAGAAATCTTTCTCTACTTCCCAACCTCAATTACTCACCATTTGTCTTTAATCAATTCACGGATTGTGATGTTAAAAAGAGCATTTTGTCTATTTCCTCTAATGCTGTTGGAAGTGACTGTGTGAGACGTAAGATGATCCTTCCCATCCTTGACAATATTCTTCCTATCCTAACGCATGTCCTCAACCACTCCATTACAAGTGGTATCTTTCCATCTACCTGGAAAGATGCCCAGATCATTCCACTTCCAAAAAAATCAAATCCCAAATCCTTTTCTGAATACCGACCCATATCCATATTGCCATTCCTTTCCAAAGTCTTTGAGCGTCTTGTCCACAATCAACTTAGTATATTCCTTAGCAAAAACAACCTCATGAATCCTTTCCAATCCGGTTTTCGTCCCGGCCACAGTACTACTACAGCTTTGATCAACATTACAGACGATATTAGATTGGGTATGGAAGATGGTAATCTTACGGTACTGTCTTTGCTTGACTTCAGCAATGCGTTCAATGCCGTAGATTTTGACGTCCTACTTGGAATCTTACGCTCTATTAACATATCTCCAACTGTGGTTGATTGGTTTCGAAGTTACCTGTTTGGCCGCCGACAGAGGATTCGCATCGAAGAGTCCTTCTCATCCTGGTGCAACACTTCTGCCGGTGTGCCGCAGGGTGGCGTATTATCTCCTTTACTCTTCGCTATTTTTATTAACTCAATCTCAAGTCAATTAGTTTCCTCCTACCATCTTTATGCAGATGATTTACAGTTGTACACCCAAGCACCTGTAGAGCAGATTCCTAAGGCTATTACTCTACTAAATAGAGACCTAGAACAAATAAGTGATTGGAGTAAATCGCATGGACTGAAAGTGAATCCTATAAAAACGCAGGTCCTAATAATTGGTAGCTCTAGAACTAGGTCTAAGCTTGACTGGTCACACATCCCCAATGTTGTTTTTGACAGTGCTATAATAGCTGTTAGTGACAAAGTAAAAAATCTTGGCGTATATTTTGACCCTCGTCTATCTTGGGATCCACAACTGCAAGAGGTCAGTAGCAAAATATTTGCTTCGGCCAGATCTCTGAGGCGACTTCGCAATTTCCTACCAACTGCCACTAAAGCTGCACTCGCACAGTCTCTTCTCTTACCTATCCTTGATTACGCCGATGTCAGCTATCTAGATCTTAGGGAGGATCAACTAAATAAGCTTGAGCGACTTCAAAACTTTTGTATTAGGTTTATATTTGGTTTGCGCAAATATGACCATGTCTCTGAATTTCGCGCTAAGCTCAAGTGGTTGCCAATTCGTCTTCGCCGGAATGCTCATATAGTTTGCTTAGTTTACAATATATTATTTAATCCCACCACCCCCTTTTATCTTAAAGATCGCTTCCAATTTTTGCACGACTCTCACTCCCGCTTCTTGAGATCATCGGAGAACTTGAGTTTGCAAATTCCAATGCATTCTACGACATTTTACGACAAGTCCTTTACGGTTCACGCTGCCCGTCTGTGGAATGCTTTGCCCGTTACTATAAGACGTGCAAAGTCGCTGCATACCTTCAAGAAGCTTGTCAAGGATCACTACTTATCAATGTAATTCCACTATTTATTCATTATTTATTTTTATTTATTATGTGTATGTAGTTAAGTATTATTTTTTGATATGTTTGTGTATGTTGTATGTAAGTGTTTATAAATGTGTAGGTATATAAATATTTTTTGTTTAAATCATAGTCACTTTTTTAATGCCTCCAACTGTGTCTGATGTATATCGTCTCCATCCCTAGGTTGCCTGGAAGATATCGCTTTTAGTGATAAGGCCGCCCATTGTACGACTTCTTTTAAATTGTAATATTTTATATTTTCTGTGTTTTTTTTTGTTTTGTTTATAGTGTACAATAAAGAATATTCTATTCTATTCTATTCTAATGTTACACCCGCGCTCATCTGTTATGAGGCTGTACATCCCGCGGAGATGTGGGGGTCGCGGCTTTTTAAATGCCAAGGACCTACATAACCGTGAGGTGTGCAGTCTCAGGGATTATTTCCTTAATAGTGAGTGCGGAATGCATTTGGATGTCGTGGCAGTTGATAGACACTTTACGCCGCTCTCCTTGGCAACAGAAAACTGGCGCAAACCAGTGGTGCTAAGCACTCTCGATCGCAAGGACATATGGAAGAGCAAGGTGCTACACGGGCGCTACTATCGGGCTTTAACTGGGCCTGATGTAGATTTGCATGCCTCGGTGAACTGGCTACGTTTCGGTGACCTCTTTGGGGAAACCGAAGGTTTTGTCTGTGCTATTGAAGATGAAGTTATCAAGACGAATAACTACCGGAAATATATTATGAAGGACGGTACGGTCGACATCTGCCGGGCATGCCGCCGTCCTGGAGAATCACTCCGACATGTTATTTCCGGTTGTTCTCATCTTGCTAACGGAGAGTATTTGCACAGACACAACCAAGTAGCCAGAATAATTCACCAGCAACTTGCTCTTCAATATGGCCTTGTTGAATCAGAGGTGCCGTACTATAAGTACGCACCTGCGCCAGTCCTCGTAAATGGTCATGCAACGCTCTACTGGGATCGCTCTATCATCACGGACAGGACTATTGTCGCCAATAAGCCTGATATCGTGGTGGTCCACCGATCTCAGCGCCGGGCAATATTGGTTGATATCACCGTACCTCATGATGAGAACCTCGTGAAAGCCGAGAAGGACAAGCTCAGTAAGTACCTTGACTTGGCTCACGAGGTTACCGCCATGTGGGATGTGGATTCAACCATTATTGTACCGATAGTCGTTTCGGCAAACGGTCTTTTAGCTAAGAGCCTCGATCAACACCTAGAGAGGCTCTCGCTAAAAGGTTGGGTCAAGAGTCAGATACAGAAGGCAGTACTCCTTGACACGGCACGTATTGTCAGGAGGTTCATCATTCTGCAGCTCTAACCACCGGTAGCTTGGGTCTATCCCCGCTGCCGGTGGCTACCTAAGTTAAGTTTTTATAATATTTTATATTGTAAATATATTTTTTATATAAAATATTGTAAAAAAATTTACTTAAGATTATTGTTACGTTGTAAATTCAGGGCCCTGTCTGCCTTTACTAACCTACAAAAGGGGTTTGCAATGGTTGAATAGTACTTACCTGAAATCATTGTTTTTGAATGATCGGGTTTCCAAAAATAGTAATCATTGTGCCTTGTTAGACTTAAATCCATTTTTCTTTACATTAAAGACATGGAGCCTTGGCTGACACATTACAAGACACACTTTTCTTGCATTATCAATTATTACACCTTTCTAAATAAGTTTTAGCAAGACTTTGCGTTAGATTTGGAGAAAATTAAGTTCCTTTGTTTACGTTTTGTATTTGACATAACACCATAGACAAAATGACAGCCACCGTAGCGACGCCTAGCGGTAGCGGGGCGAAGTGGCTGTCAGCTTTTAATTTCACATAAAAGATTCAATTTAAAAAAAATAGCCGAAACAGTTCCAATAATAAATTACATAATAAATTAATATGTATAATAATTACTTTAATTAATTAAATTTAATTCAAGCAAATCCGGAAATAGAACTATTTTTTCTATAAGGACTTTTATCTAGAACATTCGAACGGGAGTAATATTTTTTATATGGATATTGTCTCTGCCCGTAGGGGTTACCAGAGAGGAAACTAATACTCCCTAATATTAAGACAGGGTAATTAGTGAGTTAAATATAACAAAATATTAATTTAAATTAAAGAAAAACGCATTTCACATTGCTAAACGTTAATTTTTTTTTCTAGGTCTTGTTTTGTAATTGTTGACAGATTCTGTTAGCAGAGGGCGAGTTGTGACAGACGTCATATTTGACGTTTTGATAGTTTGAAGGAAAATTCTAAAAGAACTGGTTGTTATGGATTACCCGACTATGGGAGTTGAAGTCATAAGCTGGCCTTCGATTTATAAGACTTCCGGCGAAGGAAAGCAGCCGGGTCTGATGACGTCGAAACGATTTCAATCTCTGGCGTGACGTGGTGTGATGTGTTGAGACCAATTCACTAAGGTAGGCATGAGTCCTGGTAACCTTTTGTTTTAATCTGAGGTCGCAATAATGTAGTGGATTTGAGGCGTCATTAGCTTATGAGAATATAGTCAACAAGTGTGTCGTTTATTTACAGGGATCCGTGCCACCACCGACCGGTCGTGACGCCGCTGGCAGCCACGCGTAAACATAGGATATCCCTGCACGTAAGTATCTCAAAATGTTCCTAAATGTTTTCCTGGAGCGCTATTAACAAATAAGCCGTCATCCTAGGAATGCAAATCGATATTTCATGGTGTCTGAATCCTGCCTTGTCGCCAGGCGACGCAAGGCTCTTGGCCATGTGGCAGACGTGTCAAACCTCTGTAGGAGTGGATATTACATCATCCCACAATAGTCTAGCATTGTTTGGTTTTGTTTATTGGAATATCGTAGCCGTGTAGTGCCTTGTGTACTAGTTAAATGTGAAACTACACTAAAATTTCAGCATGGTGTTGAATATTATTGTTGTAGTGTTAGTTTATAGTTGTGCAACAGCGCTGGGAAGCTTTTGATAACCCATGGCGCTGCGAGTCCCTGATTATGATAGGTTGCAGCCCCAGATACACAGATAGCAGACTGCGGGACCCTAATTTATGTAACAGATCTGAACTAGGCGTGTAGTGTTATAAATAGGCCCCGTGTTGATAATTTCAGATGCTTCGAGAGGCCCGTCTCGCCGCCAGGATTTAGAGCTGGGCCCTAAAGCCTGGACGCGAGACCTGCTTCGTCGGGGTACCAGCGGCCACCTGCTGCCAGTCGAGCTGTCGCCGCCTAGCGGATGAGCAGGCGTTGACGGTTTTTTTTTCTACCCCTTACTAGGGGATAATTGTTTTTTAAACTGGAACATTTATTGAATTAAGGTTTTGACACCTTAAGCTTTATTTTCCTTTTATATCCAACTACACCAAGCGTTGGTGAAGTTGTGAAACATTTGAGGATCTGCGAGTTCGACTTGTGTGAAGTTGTATGGTGACATCGTCTCCAGATTCGGATCGAATATACGATCCTGGCGTCTATAATTATTAATTTTATATCGGTATAACCCCACGGTTCTCTAGTGTATTGGCTTTAAACGTGTGATAGTTTTGATACGGTTAAACGGATTAAAACATTTAATTTAATATTTTTATAGACGGAGAAATTTAATTTTAATTTCAACTTCATACTCCGAACGGTACTGGTTTTATCCCGACCCCCTACGACCATAGCTCGTACCACTGAAATATTAGCTGGCTGGTTAGGTAGTAGTAGGAACCATATTATAAAATTTATTTGAAATTAAAATTATCACCGACCCGCTTGGTCACTTTTGATTTTTAGGATTTTAGTGTGTTTTAGGGGGTGATATAGCTTTGGAATAAGGTTTAGAGTACTTTAAACAGTAAATTATAGTTGGCAAAATTAATAGAAAGTTAGTTGGACTTTCATTTGAGATTGACCCTAGGGTCAATTTCGACTGATAGTTTTTTTTTGTTATTTTCGGCTCAATAAATTAAAAGGAGTTACGTAGATGATTAGTACCTAACCTAATATAAGGAAATATTGTGACTAACCCCCTCTTTTGAATAATAAGAGTGAAATAAAATTTATAATTTTATTTTATTGTTGTTGGACAAAATATTAGTGTGTGTTCTTTTACAATATACTGCCTAGCTGTTGAACATTTTATGGTTTTATTTGATAACAACCCACTGAAGCTTGCGTTTAGGATTTTCTTCCTTTTCCCCAAAAGGGACAAAATCTCTAATGCAACATTTAAAGAAAGAGCATAATAATAATAAATCTTTATTGCAGGCAACAAACAATGTACAAGATGGTAAAATACAGAGAGGCCCATATAATAAATACCTTACAGACTAACATACTGTAACACTGCGTTTCTAAAACGTATTTATTTTATGATTGTCAGCATAAAATAATCAAAATCACCGCCATGTCGCATGTCGGTTGTTTCCGTTCGCCGCCGCCTACGCTCGGCGACTGAGCACCACGCGCGCCGCGCCGTAATGTTCCTCACCTCCCCTGTGGATTTTAACCGCACACCTGTTTCTGACTTGAAAGTGTGTTCACGCCACTCTGCTGCGCGTGCGCACACCCGTAAACTACGTACAGCAATTATTATTTAATTCTTTAAATTTTGAGACTTACCTTATTTTAAATTCTGTGTTCCCATACTGGGTAAGTTGTGCAAATTACTTTCTAAGCTTTATTGTAGTTTTAGTTATTTAGATAACGCTAATTTGTTAGTAACGCTTGGCAGATTTTAAAAAGGGCTGTAAGTAATTCCTATTCTCATTAGTTTAGTATTTCTCTTCATTAACTATGTAGCTGTATTTGCAAGCCTTGTTATTAAAACTGTGTTACAAAATAAAACTAATTAACTGTCATTTTAAATTATATAATGAGCCGCCTAGCCGTTTCTGATGTAATTTATTTAGCCACCTTCATTTTCATTCTTTTAGTGCTTAACTAATTAGTAGTCCCAGAATGCCACATAATCCATAGGTCTTTAATTATCTATAAATACCAAATCGTAACCTCCTTGATTGGTGCGATTTCAGGAACACTTTTGGGAGTAGCAAACCGCGACTGGCGTTGACAGACTGTCAGCCCTAAGGGAGATCGGTTCTGCTGCTCGAAGCTCAGAGGAACCGTTTGAAGGGGGAGACACCACCTGGGGGAAGCTGGCAAGCTGCTTGTTGGAGGACGACCGACCGAGGAGAGTGCGGTACTTCTGTTGGGTGGCGAGACACTAGTGCAACGGCTCGGCAAAGTCATAGACCTGTGACCTAGGCTTAAATAACTACCCAACTAGCAAAATTTCCTCTTACACACATCCCAAGAGTATAAATTTACCAGTCTTATGGTACTCCAATAGACTGCTATAAGTGTGGATTTGGGCGCACTTAATAAGTCTATTTACCCTTAAATATATCTTAAAATGGTCTCGAGAAGTGTATTTCCAATCTTACAAAATTCTTGTTGATGCTTTAATAATACCAAACAGACTTACAAATGATTTACAAAGGCATTCTTTATGGGCATTTACTTTTATAATGCACTTACTAATGCTGTTCTAAGTGTGATATTACTTGTAGTGCTCTTTGCGAGCTTTTAGTAAGACATGTAATCAGATGTAATCACAGTCCGCCGAAAGGATTGCCAAGTGCTCGTGAAACTTTTCTGAATAATAAGAAGAGTATTAAAAACGTAAGTATTATGTACAGTCCTGTTTAATTCACTTTCCTACAAAATGTGTAAGTATAATTTCATGTGTATTACGCGTTACTAACTGTTATTTAATTGCGAAGTCGATTTATCGAGTATTTTGAAATAACAATCACAATATTTTTACGGGCCATTTCAACAATGTATCTTTAATAATAAAAATATTATATTAAAAATGAAAAATATGGAAATGTCGCCATTATTACCAATCATGCCTTATAGTGGCTTTAACAGGACCAATATAAGTGCATTACCATTGTTTAAGGTTTACACCGCACTTCTAAAATCAAATTCAACCACATTTTTTAATCCACGCGGCCATTGCTCATAACCTTTAGGGTTCCTTATTAAAGTAAAAGTAGGCTAAAAGACCAACAGGGAAGTTCCTGGTCGACCACCTTTTGACTTTTTTGCAATGCATTAGAATTCTAATTGCAATTATCTAGTTTCTAAGACATTTGACGTGCTAGTACTCTTTACTATCTTTTACAATAGTCACTTCTAAGATCGAGTGATCTTACAAAATGCATTCATAAGAGTTTATTAAGAATCAAGGGTAATTAGGCTTATAAAAAGCGCATATAATACTACTGTTCTTATAAATGTTTTATAAAGTAAGCTTATATACATCTTTTAGAATAAGTTATAAGTAACAGACGATATCTAACAAAACACTTAGTAAAGTCACTTCTAAGATTGAGTGGTCTTACAAAGTGCATGTATAAGTGTTAAGACTCAAGGGCAATTAGGCTTATAAAGTGCGTGTATAATACTATTATCCTAATAAACATTATATAAAGTTTGCTTATATACGTCTGTAAGAACAAGTTATAAGTGTAACAGCCGATATCTAATAAAATACTTTGTTAAGTCACTTTTAAGATTAATTGGACTTACATAGTGCATTTATAAGGGTTATTTAAGAATTAGGCTTACAGAGTGCGTTTATAACACTACTGGTCTTATTGATGTCATTTCTCGTTTTCTTATATACTTCTAAAAGTATTTTTTACAAGTATAAATGCTCTTATAGCTTAAATAGACTTATGATATGCCATTATTAGAGTGTCTATCTTAATCAGAACGTATATAAAATTTATTTAAGGACATAGCTCTTAAAAGCTTTCGTTTCTAAGGGTATTTTGCTAGCTGGGTAGGAACCTATAATAATAAATTGGTTATTATTATCTTTATCTGCCGCTTTATTTAACCTTAAATAGTAAAGACGACAATGGCGCCCGTATACGTTGTCTAAAGGTTGCACTTTATTGTCTCAGCTTACTGCTTTTTGGTTTTCTCTATTGGGTGAAGGTGTTTGGTGTGCGTTTTTTTTTTGTAAAACAAATATGTTACTGCCTTAACTAGCGTGCCTAATTTAAAACAATATTAGCGTTATAGCCTACATATAACTATGATCAATTGCTACTTTGAAAGTATTTTATTTTTGTAAGTAGGTACCTACCTTCAATGAAATTATAAATGTAAAATAGATTTACTTTACAAATTAAAACAGTTTAGCTTTAAAATAAGGGCACGTTAGTTAAATTTTTTTAATATTTGCTTATCTAGATAGTGTTTTGTAACATTTTGTCGTTCTGTAACAATAGTTGATTACCTGTAACAGAACGGCATAGGTACAGGCTATACTATTTTGTGTTTTTTTTTTTTTTTAAATAAGTAGTAGTTTTTAGTTGTAATTATTTTCATGTTTAGTTGATATTAGTTTTTTGCGTTTATTTGCACAACATACCTACGATCTTAAATTTTTTCTCAATAATGGCTTATCCAATAAAGTTTTTACTACTGCAAAAGTCTGAACTAAGTTATGAGGTCGCTCGTACGAGGGGAAACACCATCCGATAACGTAGGAGGCTTACGCAAACAGGTCACAAAATTGACGCAGCTATACCCCTCAGATGAAATTCTTGATTCTGTTTTTGAGTTTTCTGATGATGTTAAGGGTTGTAATGAAACAATAGATGAAATTAAGGCAAATTTAGAAAATTTTAAAATTAATTACAACGAGTCTCTTTTAATCAGAACTAGGTCTTTGTTAAATCATTTACATTTTAGAATTCAAAGAATAGAAAAGTCGGAGCGGTCAGACGACGTCGCCTTACTAACAAAACTTCAAAAAACTTTTGACAAATGTTGTACTACTCTTTCAAATTTTTCAAAACAAGGTTTAAACGAAGCAACTTCTGTTGCAGCTACTAGTGAAGATGGTAGCCAAGATAAATCTGATAATTCGGCCTTGAATATATCGGTTACTTGTGATCGTGGAATCTCTAGCGATCTCTCAAAGTTGAAATATGATGGTAAGTCATGCGTCCGCGCTTTTGTTCAGAGGGTAGAAGAATTTCGTATTTCAAGAAACGTGCCTGAGAGTAAAATGCTACTATCAGCAATTGATCTTTTTACCGAGCATGCCTCATACTGGTAACGTAGCCGTATGAACACATTCAAAGATTGGAATTCCCTAATTTTAAATCTTAAAGATGACTTTGACGCCCCAGACTACGATTATCGGATGCTATCTCAAATAAGAGCGCGAACCCAAGGACCTGATGAAAGCATCATTATTTATCTTTCAATAATGGACGTTATGTTCTCTCGGCTAAGTAAAGTCATCTCAGAGGAAGAGCAACTTGAAATAATTTTGTTCAATATCCTTCCTTGTTACTCTACAACAATTGCTGCTAGTCCTAACATTAATTCAATTAGTGATTTACGCGATGTTTGCAGAAAATATGAACGAATTAAGGTGCGTTCAGATAACTATCGCGCTCCTCCTACTTCTAGCTCTAATTTGTTTGCTCCCGAATTTTGTTACAAACCACAGAAACGCGAAGCTGGCAAATATTTTAATGCTGTCCAAGCCAAACTTTCTGGCACCCTTCCAGAGTTAGAAAATAAGCAATTAGAACGCCAGGAATCTAAGTTGCCTTACTGTGTACGCTGTCGTGTTAATACGCACTCTATGAAGGAATGCACGGCAGAACGAACTATCTTTTGTTTTGGTTGCGGGACCAACGGCGTGCGCAAACCAGACTGCCCGAAGTGTACTAATAACCCAAATGTAAATGACTCAAAAAACTAAGTTTGGAAAATTGCGGAAGCTTGGCCCTTAATTATTCTCATAGCTCGGATTGGAATAATTGGCTGGCTTTTGTCAAAGAATTGTTTTCTACATATTCCATTTCTACTTCCGCAATTTTCAATCTGAAACCGAGACTGGATCCCCGACCTTATGTCAAGGTACTTATTAATAATGACAGTAAAATTGCCATGCACGGTTTGCTGGATTCTGGTTCCTCTGTGAGCATTCTAGGTAATAACTCTCATGAACGTTTACTTCTAACCGGTTTAACACTTTGCACTGATGAGGTGATCACTGTTACTGCTGCTGGCGGTCAGAGAATTAAATCTATCGGTTATATACTTCTTCCAATTTCATTTGAGGATAATTTCTCTGTGATCAAGGCTTATGTTATTCCCGAAATTATTACCACTTTGATATTGGGCACTGATTTTTGGAATCTATTTAACCTGTGTCCAAGATATTTAACCAATGCCGACAGTAAATTCAACGATGAAGCTGAGCTTAACCAACTCTCGGATACTTCCACTGTTCACCTTCATACATATGATAGTCTCGGTGTTTCTCAGAAAGCTATTGCTGATAGTATCATGGAACGCTTTCAAAATATATCTTCATTAAAGAAAGGCCTGGGTAGAACGCAGCTGATTAAGCATCATATCAACACTGGCAACGCTGAACCAATTCGTCAGCGATATTATAGAATGTCACCTGATAAACAGAAGATTGTTACGGAACAGGTTGATAAGATGCTGAAATTAGACGTGATCGAACCTTGTGAGAGCCCGTGGTCTTCTCCCGTATTAATAGTAAAGAAGAAGGATGGTACCCCACGATTTTGTTTAGATAGTCGAAAGTTAAACTCGGTGACAAAAAAGGATGCTTACAGTTTGCCGTATGTCGCCGAGATTTTAGATAACCTTAAGGATGCTAGATTCTTATCCAGTCTAGACCTTTCTAAATCGTTCTGGCAAATTTTGATTAATGAGCCTGACCGGGAAAAGACTGCATTCTACGTTCCAGGTCGTGGTACCTTAATGTTTAAAACAACCGCCTTTGGACTTACTAACGCACCAGCTACGCAGCAACGGTTAGTGGATATTTTGTTTGGGCCTGAGTTTGAGTACAAGGTGTTTGCCTACGTTGATGACATAATAATAATAAGCAGAACGTTCGAAGAACACGCCTCTCTGCTGCTGCGTGTTCTTGAGAAATTGCAGATGGCTAATCTAACTATTAACCTTGAAAAAAGTAAGTTTTTTAGAAGCCAACTGCAATATCTTGGTTATGTTATCGATGCTGCGGGGTTGCGAACTGATCCTGACAAGGTGAAAGCAATTTTAGATTACCCAACCCCTACTAACAAGAAGGAAATTAAACGCTTTCTTGGTACTGCATCGTGGTACAGGCGATTCATTCCCCAGTTCAGTACTATCGCTGGACCTCTTAATAAGCTAACGTCTTCGAAAAAGAACTCGGCTCCTTTTCAGTGGACTACAGAAAATGATAAGGCTTTTCTTGAGCTGAAGTCTCGTTTGATTCGAGCACCTGTATTGGCTTGTCCAAATTTAGATTATCCATTTGAAATACATTGTGATGCCAGCAGCTTTGGGGTAGGCGCTATGCTAGCACAAACAATTAATGGTGTTGAGCATCCGATAGCATACATGAGTCGCTCATTGTCAAAGCCAGAGCGCAATTACAGTACAACCGAGCGAGAAGCCTTGGCTGTTCTAACTGCTCTTGAACATTGGCGTTGTTATGTGGAAAGTGGCAGAACTTGTAAGGTGTTTACAGATCATTCTTCTCTTAAATGGTTTATGTCACTTTCAAACCCAACTGGCCGCCTTGCAAGATGGGGAGTCCGCATTTCTTGTTTTAATTTCGTTATCGAACATAGACGAGGCAAGGATAATGTTGTACCCGACGCTCTTTCTAGGTGCGCCCATTTGGAAGCAATAGTCAACAATAGAGAACCAGTTACATTGACTTCTGCTGATACTCATGATAGCTGGTATCTCAAAGTTAATAACGGCTGTCAAGACACGCCTGTAAGTTTTCCAAACTACAGAGTTGAAAGCGGTGTCTTGTACAGATACATGAAAAGCAAAAACCCACTCACTGCTGAATTTCATTGGAAAGAAGTAGTACGTGAGGAGCAACGAGAAGAAGTTCTCAATAAATGTCATTCCGAGCCTACTGCAGGACATTTCGGCGTGTTTAAGACGTATAAGCGCTTAGCACTTCGTTACTACTGGCCTGGCATGTTCACTAATATTGTAGACTTTGTATCGCGTTGCGAAGTTTGCTTATCATATAAATTACCTACTCATGGTACCTTGGGGAAAATGGGTAGACCTAAGGATGTGTCCAGACCATTCCAAGTCCTTTCAATTGACTTAGTTGGCCCCTTGCCTAATACAAGAAGGCAGAACAAATACATATTTGTAATAACTTGTTGCTTTTCGAAGTACTGTCTGTTTTTACCACTACGTAGATCTACTGCGGATCTTGTTGCTAAGCATTTGGAAAATGATGTCCTTCTGGTGCATGGTATACCCCAAACTATTATATTAGATAACGGCTGCCAATTCATAAGTCGTGAATTGGATAGAATTTTTAAGAAATATAAATTGCCTAGAGTGCATTTTACTCCTAAATATACCCCGCAAATAAATACTGTAGAAAGGTACAACAAAACCATAATTACGGCTATATCCACGTTTGTTAATGACGACCATAGATAGTGGGATCAAAATTTGCCACAAATACAGTTTGCAGTTAATAATTCTGTCAATGAGACTACAGGTTACACGCCTGCCTTTCTGGTACATGGCAGAGAACTAGTGACATGTGGATCACATTATGTAGAAAATGATGACCCTAATGAATTCGTATTCCTGCCTCGTGACGCTTATGCTGAAAAATTGGGTTACTTATCGGGTGTATTTGTTAAGGTACAAGCTTCGCTTTGGCAGGCTCACGTTAAAAATAATCAACGTTATAATTTACGTCGCAAGGAATACGAATTTAATGTTGGTAACATTGTATGGAAACGTTGTTACTTCCAAAGCGACAAGGAAGCTTACTTCTCTAAGAAACTAGCGCCGAAATATCAAAAGTGCCGCGTCAAAGCGAAAGGGTCACCGTTAGTATACGTTTTGGAAGACATGGATGGTCGTAATTTAGGAGTTTGGCACATTAAGGACCTTAAAATAGTGTCTGGTCAAACTTAGCGTTTTAATAAACTGTCTGCCTGATTTTTGTCGTTTTGTTAATTTTATCGTGTTTAAGTTTTACGGATTTTACCTACAGTAAAATCCTTTTCTAAGGAAGGGGGTATTGTAACACTGCGTTTCTAAAACGTATTTATTTTATGATTGTCGGCATAAAATAATCAAAATCACCGCCATGTCGCATGTCGGTTGTTTCCGTTCGCCGCCGCCTACGCTCGGCGACTGAGCACCCCGCGCGCCGCGCCGTAATGTTCCTCACCTCCCCTGTGGATTTTAACCGCACACCTGTTTCTGACTTGAAAGCGTGTTCATGCCACTCTGCTGCGCGTGCGCACACTCGTAAACTACGTACAGCAATTATTATTTAATTCTTTAAATTTTGAGACTTACCTTATTTTAAATTCTGTGTTCCCATACTGGGTAAGTTGTGCAAATTACTTTCTAAGCTTTATTGTAGTTTTAGTTATTGAGATAACGCTAATTTGTTAGTAATGCTTGGCAGATTTTAAAAAGGGCTGTAAGTAATTCCTATTCTCATTAGTTTAGTATTTATCTTCATTAAGTATGTAGCTGTATTTGCAAGCCTTGTTATTAAAACTGTGTTACAAAATAAAACTAATTAACCGTCATTTTAAATTATATAATGAGCCGCCTAGCCGTTTCTGATGTCATTTATTTAGCCACCTTCATTTTCATTCTTTTAGTGCTTAACTAATTAGTAGTCCCAGAATGCCACATAATCCATAGGTCTTTAATTATCTATAAATACCAAATCGTAACCTCCTTGATTGGTGCGATTTCAGGAACACTTTTTGGAGTAGCAAACCGCGACTGGCGTTGACAGACTGTCAGCCCTAAGGGAGATCGGTTCTGCTGCTCGAAGCCCAGAGGAACCGTTTGGAGGGAGACACCACCTGGGGGAAGCTGGCAAGCTGCTTGTTGGAGGACGACCGACCGAGGAGAGTGCGGTACTTCTGTTGGGTGGCGAGACACTAGTGCAACGGCTCGGCAAAGTCCTGTGACCTAGGCTTAAATAACTAGGAACCTATAATAATAAATTAGTTATTATTATCTTTATCTGCCGCTTTATTTAACCTTAAATAGTAAAGACGACAATACATACAATATAAAACATTTTTTGTTAGTATATAACTTATAACTATGTTAGTATTTATTAAGCACCATATTGTGCTGCTCCGGTGGTGTTGACGGGTAATCTCCCGCGGAAACGCCGGTACACCAAGCCCTTCGGCCAGAAGTCTCCCTTCATAAAGGTGTCAACCAGCTTGGATGTCGGGACTCGCACCACAAATGCCTTGAAGCTGACATTTTGCCGCGACTCAAGCGGCTCCACCCTCAGAAGGAAGTTGGTTTTCGTCTTGATGTACTCTATCACATCTTGCACGGTGATGGTGTGGTGCAGGCGCGACAGGTACATCGGCGTGGTCGGCGTCGCAGCGCGCAACAGGAACTGGGGCCCTGTCAGTGCGGTACCGCAACGGTTTTGGTTCGGCTGGTTATGGCGTACCCTCTTCCTTTGAACCTTGATAAAACCGTCGTCGTCTCGATCCATGGCGTCACGCTCTGACACTCTCTGAGCTTTTAAGCTGGATGCAGCAACAGAGGCGTAGTCACATTTTTGGTTCCGTATCCGAAGGGTGCCCAACAGGACCCAATTACTAAGCCTACGCTATTCGTCAATCTGTCCTAACTTTAAAGAGACTATATTATTATATTCACCACGGTACCTTTTTATTTATTTATCTTAAACGTTACAGCATGAGGACTTAAAAGCGGAAAACTACTTAAGGCATGATTTCGCTAGCTGGCGACTATACTGCTGGCAACCTACGAGTCAGGTGCTTTAGAAATAATGGTAAAGAAAAAAACTACAGAGAAGTTGCCACAGAATTTCAAATTTGTCACGTTTCGCTGTTCAATTTTGTGAAAAAGAAGAAAGCAGGAGTTCCAGTAGAAGTAGGCTACAAAAAGACCCGACCAGTATTTACTTCTGAGCAAGAGAAAACAATAGCAGGTTTTTTATAAAAGTGCTCCAATATTTATTTCGGACTGCTACCTGCGCTGCGGAAGTAAAAAAAATTGCCTACCAGTGTGCTGTTTTTACAAAATCTCGAACTCGCCAAAATCGAGGAAGGCTAAGGAAAAGGCGGGTGATGACTGGTTCACGAATTTCATGAAAAGAAATACAATGTTGTGGATTAGAAGCCCTAAAGCGACAAGTTTAAGTAGGGCGACATCCTTTAATCAAATAAATGTGCATGCATTTTTTGAAAATACAGATCTGTATTAGAAAGATACAAACTTAGCCCATCCCGGATTTCGAATATGGATGAGACTTGCGTAACTACAGTGCAAAAGTCGAAAATAGTTGTTGATGGAATTATTTAAAGATTTGTTGATTTTTGTTCTTCTACGAAGATGTTTTCTTTGAGTTTTTGTTTCTATTCATTGATGTAGCTGAAACATTGTTGTTTATCGGAGTGTTAGAACTTTTAAGCATAATGTTAATAATTGTTTCACTAAGTGAACATTGTGGTTATTGAAAACTAACGTTTCCTTCAATGATCACGTCTCATTTTTTCGTATGTGATTTTGAATCCAATCAATGTATGGGCTAACAGGCGTGCATTCTGCTTTCCAATTTCGGTGCTTCTTCTTCTTGGCTTTCCTGTAGCAATCCAAAGTTTTACTGGACGAATGCACCGCTACTACTCCTGAGGGATGTAACAAAGGTCCTCCAGAGTCTCCCGGGCACAGCGCGGCAGCGTGCCCGCACAAGCGACTCAAACAGATACATCCAGGTCTCCGTTTATACATGTAACGTGTAAACTTATTTTTTTCTGTCGTGCATTTTCTGATGAGAACTTTCATCACTTGCAGAGTTTTATTAAAAGCCAACATGGTATCTGACTGTTTACCGTTGGTTCTAATTCCGTGCCCAGCCGCGATGGCCTCTTGTCCATACAAGATCTGATAGTCCACCGCGCTGAGCTTCCCGTAATAATCCAAATGAATGGGAGCGGTTTTCATCAACCCGATATCATTTTTTATAATGTAATCTGAATTCAAGTACGACGGGTGTTTTTCAAGAGCAATTATATCACTGAAGCTATCGTTGGTCCACGAGACCACGGATCCGTATCTTATGACACCATTACGATTGTGGGGCGCCTTGAGTATGCGCCTTTCTAAAGATGCTATGCAATGAGCGGCAGTTAGCACCCAGACGGGTCTTATGACAGTGGAAGTGCAGATATAGTAGAATTTTACTGAACGACGAGAGCCTACTGGCGGAGTGATTTTCAACTCCATCCTGACGACGTTTTGGTGAATTTTTGGGTTGTCGCCGTCTTGACCTCCAACGATGCGCAGTACTTTCTTGGCGTGCAATCTTATAATTATTTGTAATAACCATAACACATAATTTATATTAATCACAGTCATTGTTTCAATGGTTACTACGTGTTCACTAGTGTAAGCTTGTTCGTCATAAATATGTATCCGTTTTATTTTTGCTCTCCAATGTTATATATTTGTGTATGTTACCTTATCAAAGTCTGTTAACTTTTTAGTACATGTGTGCCATACATACAATTATTATTAGCTTTTATTATGCCGCAGGCGTTTGTAAGGATACGAATTGTTTTGTTTGGTTTATCGTTTTTTTGTGGTAGAATTTGTTATTACCTATTTTAATTTGCCGCCTTTACAGGCTAAACTAGCTGGCCTCTCGCGACTATACGTTCGCGTGGACCCCGTATCCCGTGACGAATTTCCAAAAAAAATCTTTCATATAAACCTTGTTCTGACAATTACAAACGAACGCAACAAAAAAACAGTTAGCCATATAGGTGCAGCCGTTCTGAAGGGAAGCGCGTACAAACATTTTGGCAGTTGTTTTTTTTTTTTTATTGTAATACAAGATGATGGATAAACTCCAGAAGGTGAGTAGGCACATTAGATCTGTGTACGGTTGGGGTCACCGTCGCTTTACCACTTTGCAGCGATTTTCGTATGAAGCGCACCGACCGCCCGGGTGCATGCCCGTACCAAATAGACGGCGCGGTGTGCAAGCGATTTGCTTCTAGTTTCCTTATTAGGACAGCAAGGATGTGGAATGACCTCCCTGCGTCTGTTTTACCTGAACGCTACAACTTGGTGTCTTTAAGGCCAAAGTAAACAGGCATTTACTGACTGCGCGTGCTCCATCTTCGTCCTCGTTATCACTTTCCATCAGGTGAAATCGATGACAAACGCGCTATCAGTCTCAAAAAGATTTTGACCTTTAGACTGGTAAAACGACGGAGTCCGCGATAGTACATCTTAGAGCATCATACAGCCCAAATGACATTTCCTGTTGGCCGAGCCAAGTAATCGTTGATGATTTTCCTCCTAACATCTTACGTACTGCGGAGTTGTCAATCTCAAGCAAGTAATATTGGTCCCGACTATGTTATCTATCAGAAGGTTCCAGTGCGGATTAAAAAGTTAAGGAAGTTTAAGTAAGTAGGTAAGTAAGTAAAACGTTAATTGCCTCTTTTTGCAATAAAACTGCAAACAGATGCAATTAACGTTGCCTCTTTTTAACCGACTTCAAAAAAGGAGGAGGTTCTCAATTCGGTTGTATTATTTTTAACCGACTTCAAAAAAGGATGAGGGAATTCACAAAAGCAGGAGGAATAGAGGGAAGTCCTCAAATATTGTAGGCATACCTATAGCGATTTTGGTATTTTCAGCAATAAGTCAAGAATTTGCATTCAGAAAGTATCATTTGATGAAGTAGAACTGATGAAGAAGACCACAGAATGTCATTCAATGATAAGTATTTCACGGGTAGCGATAAGATATCTCGATTAAGATAGTTAAGCGACTATGACGAAGCAAAAGAAGGCAAGTACCGGAACTCAGTTCTGATTGTGGAATCCTTGAGGAATTGAGGGAACTTTTCAAATATTGTAGGCATATCTATAGCGATTTTGGTATTTTCGGCCATAGGTCAAATGAGATCCACTCCGGCAATAAATCCTTCCTGACTAATATTGTGAATGCGAAAGCGTGTTTGTTTGTTTGTCCGTCTCTCACTTGCGCATCGACCTGATTTTGCACATAGATAGCTGAAGAACAATAGTGACAATAAGCCACTTTTTATCACTCCTTCCGAAACATTTCTATTAGGATTTAAAAATACACTATTCACACTATTAATTCTGTCACTTCTTGTCTAAATTCTTCTTAACATCTTTATGCCGATGACTTACAAATTTACTCTCAGGCCTTGGCTGAGAACCTCTCAGAAGCGATTGAGCAGATCAATCGTGACTTGGCTACGATCTAGGAAAGGAGCAAGTCAAAAACGTCCCTCTAGTTTACCTAACGGTGAACCCTAGTAACTCGCAAGTCATCATCGTAGGGGGTCTATACAGCGTTCACGAGTAAATCCGGGTAACTTGCCGTCTGTTTTGGATGTTGATTTCCTACTTTGTGATAGGCGTTTCTCGCTTTCTTCGCTTGTCGCATTTAAACGGCGCTGTCTCATACAAGTAGCGCGTATTGTAGGTTTACCAATATTCGCTTTCGATAAATAGATCGGAACGATTCACTAAAAAGCGAGAAATAAACAAAAATTTTAACAAAAAAAAATCCCGACTCCAAAAAATTTTACTGAAATAAATGCACTAAAATGTAAAAAATAATTGCGTAATTTAGTTTGTTCAATTTACTTGCAATATTAACCTTTATTTTACTCAATCTTATAATCTTAAAAAATATTTTTGGAGTCGAACGTTGCCTCTTTTTGCAAAACTGAATTAGGTATGTACATACAATAAATAAATAATTAATTAATAACAATAAAAACAAACTAAGCAATTGGAAATAGCTGAACATGTGCTGACCTTGGGATAGTATCCCAGGCAGCGCTGATTTTGCCAGTTCCACTTATCTATATAATCACGACTATTATCCCGGGAAGGTTATTCAGAGACTAGGCAATGAGGACAGCAACTCCACTTTTCGGAAGAGAGGGGGGAGGGGGGGGGGGAGGTAGTATCTTTCACCGCTACGCAACACGGCGTTATTATCTAATAGAATAGAAAATTTTATTTCAGGCTTCTATGGCCCATCCTACTAATATTATAAACGCGAAAGTTTGTAAGTATGGATGCAATTTGACATACAGATAGTTTATAACCTGGAATAACACATAGAATACTTTTTATCCCGATATTCCCACAGGAACCGGAACCACGCAGGTGAAAACGCGAGCGGCCGCTAGTATAACATATACCTTATAGACTAACATACATATAATTATAATACAATATTGTTAGTAAATAACTTAAAAGCTATGTTAGTATTTTAATTATTGGGCACATTTTGTGTCGTATTAGTGGCAAGGAAAGGCAGTTGTCCACGGAATTGCCTATATACCACGCCCTTCGGCCAGAAGTCCTCGCTCATGAAGGTGTCCTGCCTGGATGACGGGACCCGCACCACAAAAGCCTTGAAGCTGGTATTGAGCGCGACTTCAGCGGCACCACCCTCAAGTCATAATTGGTCTTCATTTTGATGTATTCTGCAATCTCCTGGACGGTGGTGGTATAATGCAGGCGAGACAGATATATGGCCGTGATCGGCGTCGCAGCCTGCAGCAGGAAGTTTGGCCCTGTCGGTGCGGTGCCGCGACTAATCTAATGATCTTTAATGATAATTTAGGTAACGACAGCATCTTAACTTAAAATATTGTAACTTAAGCAAAATTTCTAACACAAAGATTACTTATTACATTGGTTACTTGATTTTACAGATTTCTTTTTTATCATTTTACTAAAATGGTTAAGGGATTTTATCAAATTACTAAATTCTGTTAGGAAATCATAAAATCTCATCAGAATTTGATAAAATCACTGTTTTTATAGTTTCCCTGCGACATATAAGTATTTTAATGTTCACAAAGCATGTAAACAATTCAATGATCAATATTTTTCCAAGTTTTGACGCACCCCTTTACAGCATAGATGGAACTAGCTACATTATAGACGTAGAAGGTACTTTTCAATCACACAAAGAGTATTTAAAGATACAACAACAAGGGTATCTACTTGTAGTGACGTAGTTATACTGTCGATGGTATGCAATAACATTACATTTTAAAATGAAGTAAATATGTCACTACGCGGCTTGGGTTGAAGATTCTTGTCTCATGTCGCAATAAGTTTGCGCCAAACAAGCCGTAGAGCGAATCGTCTGTGACAGTTGGCAGTCACACTCAAAGCGCATTGGTTTAGAGATAGCTATCTCTTTTACCCTAGTGCTCACTGTATCGTTTTTCGTCATTTATTATTAGTGACTCACGTGAACATAATGTAGTTTTTTAGCTAACTTTATGCAGCGCGACGTTTTGCAAACGCAATTTGCTAGGAACCTAACCTAACATGTCTATCTATAAGTACTATGAAATATCAATAAATTATGCAATGGAATTGTTAGCGGCTGGAAAATGAGTTAATCCGTGTTTCCTGGGAGAAGAGTTTCTGTATTAAATAGAAAAATCGGTTGATAAATAAAGCATTTTATACATACATACATACATATTCTCATGACTATTATTCCCATAGGGTTAGTAGGAGACTAGGGGTGCAATGAGGACAGCAAAAGCAGTCCTCTACCATAGTCCACTTTTCACCAAATAGTGACTACAAATGTGCTCAGCGTGACAGGCGGTGAGCCCATCGCCGCTCTATGCTGTTTGTTGTCTTTAGTCCGTTAGTCGCCTTTTACGACACCTAAGGGAAGAGAGGGGGTGGTTGTATTCTTTCACCGCCACGCGACACGGTTATAGCATTTCATAATAAAAAAAAATGATTTAAATATTTCAAAAACTGTTAATACGTCACGTTAACCGTGTAAACAATACAAGGGTGGCTTAAAAAGAAAAATAATAATGAAAATATTAAAAAAAAACTAAAAAAATAAAAAAGTTGTTGTGCTATTTCATTATATAAGTAAGTATATTAATTTAGTCGAAACAATATTTTTGCTCTTTATTTCTTCTTTTTTTGCGACATTTATCTTTTTTTGTCAGTTGAGTTGTCATTATGTTATTGGCTTATCAATAAATAAATTTATATATTTACATAAATTTATGTTCGATCTGAGCGAACGGTTTAAACTAGTTTTATAAAATTGGAAATAAAAATTCTACGGTCGTTGAAAGTAGGCAGCGTGCCATCTCTAGCCGGCGATTTAAGAGAAGTGCAATATTTTCGGCCCCTCCATGACCCGAGTGTCGCGAACAAAGCAACCGAGTGTCGGAACTGTGGCTTTGTTGCATCTTCTGATGCCTCTGTCTCGGGGGCACATAGAGCAGGCGACAGTGGATATGCTATATAAAAGCGATACTATTGAAGTATAGTAAAAGGCATCTTCTATGTGATGTAAGTATATCAACGTAGCGCGGTGAAAGAATACTACTATCCTCTCTTTCCTTGGGTGTCGTAAAAGGCGACTAACGGACTAAAGACTGCACATACATCTAACATCATAGACCGGCGATGAGCTCACTACCTGTCACGCTGAGCACATGTGGAGTCGCTATTTGGTGAAAAGTGGACTATGGTAGAGGACGGTTTTTGCTGTCCTCATTGCCTAGTCTTTGACTAAACCCTTCGGGGATAATAATCATGATTATGTATGTATGTTTCGAGGACAACCAGGACAAACGGCTGTACGTGCCTTCTTAAGCACCGAGGAGCTCGAGATTTTTTTGTATGTGGTCGACCATTTAACGAGTCTATTGTAATATTGTGTGTATAAGCATGTTGCACCGTAGGCTACATCATTACTTACCTTCAGGTGAGGTAATAATTGATGGAATTCGTCATTATACCTAGAGCGGACATAAACAGGAAGTAATGCGGAAGTAGATCGACATTAAGCGCCATATTGCAAAATGGCCGCCGACAGATCAGGGGATATTTATTTTGAACAAATTGCAAATTGGACGTTTTTCTTAAAAAATTGCTAAGGCCACCATCATTGTCACCGAAAAATTTTATCGACTTTCACTTTCCTTAAAATCCACTGCTAGTTAGTTAAAACAAGTAAGATTTTGTTCCGGCGCCGCCGTCACAAATGCACAGTAATATTCCATAGAAACAGCGATATGCTCTTCAACACCTAGGAAACAAAAATAAATCTACCAATTGTAATTTTGACTTATCCATGTCTTCATTCTTCCGTGGCACTTGGAGGAGGCTGCTTTCACACTCCAAAAAATACTTTTTGTGCCTAAGAGCGTATGGTTTTAAATGAGAAACAAGAAAAAAGTACACACGTTTCTTCAAAGAAAGGTTTAATGTTTTCGCCCCGAGTCTGCAATTACTAGTTCCAAAGAGGTTTGCACTTTAGTTTCTCTTCATGCGGAGTTGGGTGAAGAGGTAAGATCTTTTTGTTGGACATTGTATGGTTGCGGTGAACAAGATATTTTGTAGCATAAAAAATAATGAAATTAAATAAAAGCTTGTATTAAAAAGACGACACTGTCTTGCCTTTATTTGACTACATACATACCTAAGATCACGACTATTATCCCCGAAGGGTTAGTCAGAGACTAGGCAATGGGGACAGCAAAAGCAGTCAAAATAGTGACGGCACATGTGCTCAGCGTGGTGAGCCATCTGTGCAGCCTTTAGTCCGTTAGTCGCCTTATACGACACCCAAGAAAAGAAATGAGGTGGTAGTATTCTTTCACCGATATGCGACACAGAGGTCCCGGGGTTCCTACTAGGTCTGGTTAGTGGTAGGATTTTGGTATATTTAGGTACAGTGCGGCTGGCTTACTAGTAGTAAGGTGGTAGTAAGTTACTACCACCAAAAGGGTTGTAGTCGATAAGTCGACTGTAGCTCAGTCTAGAAAAGTGAAAGTAAGTATTCGAAAATTCTCCTTTTGGCAATACGACGCCGCCGGGTCAAGCGCCCAAAGTGGCTGTCAATGATTAACTGACAGTCTAACAAAATTAGATCACTGACTCACGGTATCCACCTGTAGGTACTTATTTTTTTTGCTTACTTATCTTTACTTAACAACGAAACGAAAATTTACTTATCAATTTAATATTCCCTAGAAACGTATTTCGAGGTATGCATAAGCTTGAAAAATCGAGTGTTATAGTAATGTAAAATCAGGTAATGTAAAATCTCCCGTGGTACTACCAGACAGGATAGTAGAACCACGGGAAAAAAAAAATTACCGTGGTACTTACTACCAGTAGGACCACCGGTAGTAGGTACCACGGGTAAGTACAGGTACCCGCTTGCGAAAATTTTGTAAACATTTTTTCGAAAGCAGTATTTTTTATTTAACCAATACTTGTGTATTAGCACATGCAATGAAAACCTTTCTCGTCCAAGCTCAGTGCAGCGGTCATGCGTTCGAGAAGTGAGTGCGAACTACTAAAGATCTTCGCGAGAGATTTGCTGACTGCTCATGAGCTCCCAACTTAAAGTCAGCTCTCAAAAATACGATCCTACCATTTATAGAAAAGCCGAACCTCCAACTTTGCAAGAAAGTATTTCGTTGTATCCGGTAAGTATGGTCTCGGTTGTTTCTAGAAGAGATTTATTGCAATTGCAAGAGATGATACAAGCAAAAAAAGTATGTTAAAGTACAGCCAGTATACTTTCCCAATGCAGGGCAAAGTTCCCATTTTTGAAATTTATGACATAGGTACATGCATACACGACTATTATCCCCGAAGGGTTAGTCACAGAGACTAGGCAATGAGGAACGCAAAAGCAGTCCTCTGCCATAGTCCACTTTTCACCAAATAGCGACGGCACATGTGCTCCGCGTAACAGGTGGTGAGCCCATCGCCGCTCTAAGCTGTTTGATGTATGTGCAGTCTTTAGTCCGTTAGTCGCATTTTACGACACCCAAGGGAAGAGAGGGGGTGGTAGTATTGTTTGATGAGCCGATACGCGACACGGCTCTTGAAATTAATTCATGGCTACAATTGATGGGTGTTAGCTTAACGATTGACAAATGCGGGTAGGTGATCAGAAACGCTCTGCCCGACCTGGGAATTAAACCCGGGACATCCCGATATCGAGCCGAGCGCATGACCACTTGGCCACCGACGCGTATTCGATGTTAAGCCCTCTTTTTTATAATACCTTTTTATTTATTCTGTGTACTTACGTATCTGTTATTATATAGTTTTTTTTTCCAGTAGGAGCGCTCGGTCTTATCTCGCCTGATGGTAATAATAGTAATAATAAACTTTCCTAGGTACATTCATACCAATTATCTAGCCCAAGAGAAGATTCGTTATGAAACTCGTTAAATGGTTACTAGACAACGAATGAACATACTTAAAATACTTAAATACATACTTATTATACATAGAAAACACCCAGACCCGAGACAATTTAGAAAAACAATAATTTCTAAATTGACCACACCGGGGATCGAACCCGGGACCTCAGAGATGGCGACACCATGAAAATCGGTGTACAAACCAATCGACCAAGGAGGTCGTCATAATGCAGCGGAAGTGCACATAACCTTGTTTCCAACAACTAAAGAATATGCTATTTTCTGCTAACTGTCAGAGCACAACAATGTTAAGTACATTGATGTTAACATTGTTGTTATAGCGACAGACTAAGTTTAGCTGAAACACTTTATATGGATCTACTCATGGTTTTTAACAATTTATTTTTTCTGACGACGGCATTTTGAACTTGCACTCAGTGCATAGAATACGACTATTATTCCCGAAGGGTAAGTCGGAGACTACCTATGAATGGGGACAGCAAAAGCAGTCCTCTGCCATAGTCCACTTTTCTCCAATAGTGACTGCACATGTGCTCTACGTGACAGATGGTAAAATCATCGCCGTTCTATGCTGTTGGATGTATGTGCTGTCTTTAGTCCGTTAGTCGAAGTTCAGTCAGAAGTTAGAAGAAGGGCTGGTAGTAATTTTTACAGCTACGCGACACTGTTATTATAAATTTTTTTATCGATTGCATTAATAGATTAGACAGAACGTGTGTAAAACAAAACACATCAGATATAATGTGTTCGCCATCGGAGGAAGTAAGTAAGTAGATACAAAGTAGAATGGGCAAGACGTCCCCCCTACTTGTATCACTTACATCTATGCATCAAATAAAAGTACTTGAAAAGTGATGCATTTTATTGTATGACAGAAAATCTGTCAGGTATTGCAGATAAAAGTTATTGCGAAGAACAAAATTAAGATAATAAATGATAATATAAAATTGAAGTCAAGATTTTTTCTTGAATTTAAACTTCTCCCTCGCAGATTCCTTTGATTTATATGAGTCCGATAAAATGAAAAAAAAATGTGGCCTATTTTTCATTTTTTTCATAATCCCTTTTTTTTCTTATTTTTTCCATTTATTCATTCGCTCGTTCATATTTGCTGTCCTTACAACAAAATACACTATTTATTTCGAAACTTACCATGTGGGAACTTACAAGGGGTGGGACGGGTTTCATACAAAAACGCCCATTCTTCTTTCAGAGTTTTTACAATTCCAGAATTCCATACTGAGGCTACTAAATGCCTGGTGCATGTGAACTGGACATTAAAAATAGACATAAAATACAAAGCCTATTACTTTCCTAGTAAGTAATACATTATTTATAAGCTTTTGTGTCCCGCAGTGACCTAATGAAGAATATATGGACATCGCAGGCACGTCCCATCCATCTTACTGCTAACTCAAGCCAAAGTACTAAGCTAAGTAATTACTTAAAGTTGCTAAAATATTTAGAGCAAAGTTACTGAGAAATTCCAGGTGGATTTAACTACGGAGTGACACTTAAAACGCGAAAACTAATGATCGTTAGAAGCCATTTAGTTTTAGTTTTGGAGTATTCGGCAGGATAAGTTGCTGGAATGGAGTAGGTACTTGAACTTATGTTACAAGTATTCATAATAAAACACGAAATCGTCTGTATGTGTTTAATAATGCATTCGGTTTGTACTAAGATACAAATGTATAATAAATTATAATAAGTAGTACGGACATGTTTAAATCAAATTTGGAGTAGAGAGATACAGGATAGAGTAAGAACTAAGATTAAGCTTACTGGTAAATTGATCTCTTTGTTTTACAGTAGGTACATTTCACTTAAATGTAAGAATGGTCAGCTACGGAAGTCATTGAACACTTTAGAACTAATAGATAAATATACATATAAAAGCCTTGTTCACACTAAGCTATTTTAACCGTAGTAGTACTTTGCTTCGCTGGTTTCTTTATTTTAAAATTCGTTTTAAATTAGCAAAGTCGCAAGGCAATGTACTCCTACGACTAAATTACTCGCCTTGTGCAAACCAGGTTCATCTGTCCGTAAAAAACACGCTAAAATAGTTAGAAGTAATTAGCCAAAAAGGGTCCGAATGGGTACAAGAGACATTATACAACTAAAACTATTTGAATGTGCAATTAGTTAAATTGGTCCCATTCTGGTGCACCTCCACTATGATAGTTAATATAATAACTATAAATGGGGTTTCTATCACTATAGAAACAAAATTAAATATTCGTTCAAACTGCTATACAGTCATTCCAAACATCTATTTGTCTAACTTCAACACCTATCGCGATACCATACAAGTAAATGGCTTTGCTAGTTTGCTTATTTAAAAATAATCAAACTAGCTTAGTAATGTACTTAAAGGTATTGCGATGAGTGTTGAAGTTAGACAATTAAGTAAGACAGTAAGACTGCTTGGCTCAGAGGTAAAATCAGTCCACAATCGTTTCTCAGCTACACAAAAAAAAATCCTCATTTTTCTGTTGTCTCGTGTCTAGGTATGTTGAAAAAAATGATTTTTTCCGTAATCCCTACATCAATAGAAACCGTGTACCTAATGTATTGTACCTACTCATATATTCCTATTTTTTTATCATTGTAAATTTATACATTATTAAAGTAAGTAACCTTATTTTTTAGTTTTATTCCTGTTTTCATTGTAATATAATTATTAAAACATGACCCTTTTTAATTTGATGTATTACCTAACAGAATTGAATATCATGTCGTTTACACAAATGTCAGAAAATGCATCCTACTCATTGTTTAATAACGTCATGTAATATTTAGTATATCTTTTATGCTGTAAATCAGTTTGTGCAATAAATAAATAATTCATATTATTGTATAAATAATTTTAACGCAATCTTTGTTGCGAACAAATTACAAAGTGAAAAAGACAGTGTCGAAAAATTTCGACGATAAGGATTCGAACCCGCACCCTTCTAAATAACTGGGTAATTGATAAAAATTCTGACTGAGACACGATTATTGACTTTTGAAAATAACGGAATCGAGTCTGGTCTTAAAGTTTGGAGCATCTAAGCCTTAAAGTCGTGACATAGCGATATCTATGCCGCGTATGTCTACAATGTGATATGTCAGTACTAGTGAGTAGTCTACATAGAAGATATTAGAGCAAAATAAACTCACTTTCTAGAAAGAGACAAGGCGACTGTGCGGAAAATACCTGTCTTTGTGGGCGCTGGGTGCAGATTTTTTTTTTTATTTGACTTGTCATAGTGACTGCATCCTGCCTGATGGTAAGCAGCTGATGCAGTCCAAAATAATGAGAGCGCTCCCCACCGTGGAGGACTATTTACTCCTAACCTAAAGTCGGCCAATTAGAATTCTAGAAAGAGACAACATAGGTAACTACACTGGCCGCATCATGTGCAATATTTCTTCACCATTTCACATTTTTCTTTAATTTTCTTCTCAACAGGGAAGGAAACGCTCAATCCAGTCCATATCTCTAGATTTTTGCATCACAATCAATTCGTCTAATGCCTGTAACTTGCGTAGAGGAAGGCTAACGATTATAGGCACCTTAATAGTTTTACGGCGAAAATTATTAATCAATCCGTCTTTTGTTTTGCTTAATAGAGTTAAAAATTTGACTAACTCATAGATATACATAAACAATAGAGAAAGATACGGCATGCTCTTAGGCTGGATTCGACCAAACTGGAATAAGACTTACTCCGAGATTAGTCTATACAAATTCGGCGTTTAATGTAGGTTTATGACCTTATTCCAGTTTTGTCAAATCCACCCTTAGTCGTAGAGCTATAATTCTCATATTAGTATGAATCAAAAAATAGTCCTACTCAACTACATACTATTTGTAGTGTGACAGCTAATGTCAATAAAGAAAGCGAGGCAGAGCTACGCTAAGCGAGTGGGTTAGCAAGTACCCCGAAGTTCCATGACGACGACGACGCACGATAAATGAAACTCGCTCATAATATGACAATCAATGTCTTAATGTTTTGGTGTTACTTTACACGTGAAAAGCTTTTCCATGTGCCTTGTTTTTGCTCATTAGTGGTTTGTGAACAGCAATGCATTTTTAACGTTCTTCCTAACTAAAACAGAACTAAACGTCACTGAGTACAAACAAGTTGCGGCTGTATTGACGACTGACACGGTATTCAGTGCTACCCGGACTATTAGTCAGGGTTTGCAAGAGGCGCGTGCGAAACGATGGTAACGTATCTTCCTCTATGGTATATATCTATGCTTAAACTCCATACAAAAAATGTCAGAACAGAGACAACAGAGACATTGTGTATTGATTTCAGCCGATAGTCACTCATGCCCAGTATAATAGATTACCTTACTAGCCTAAAATACTGTCAAGTCAAGACGAACTGGGATCCGATTTTAAATCAAAACCATGAATCTTGAATTAATAATTAGAAAAAAACATTACTATGTTTATTTATATGACTTGCCATGTGTCTTAGTTCGGTTTAAAATTCTCAACGCAAATCAGTAACTTAACACTTTAAGCGCCATGGCAGACACCGGTGAACAGCAAATAATTCAACTACAATGATTTCTGGTTTTGTGGCAGTCAACATGTTAAGTACCTAACCTAAACGAAAAATATGTTATAAAATAGGTAAAGGCACTTACGAAGATAATTTTGTATTATGTATTAAACTATACGAAGATAATTTTGTATTATGTATTAAAGCATAGTTATTTTTTCATATGTGACAAAGAAGTGCTGTATCGGATGTTCATATACGTTGAAAAAAATACTGTCAGCATAGTAATGCTGACAGTATTTTACACATGAGATAAGTTATTTAAAAACTATTAGGTATTAAAATGTAACAATCAAACGTTACAGCTGAAAACCAAAATGAAAGATATAAGTTTACTTATTATACAAATTGACGATTTATATATTTTATCTATTATATAAAAATAGTAAGTACAAATGTAATAATACAAGTTCTATGTTTAAGTAATCGCAAAAATATATGCAATATCTGTTGCATTTATTATCTACCGATTTCACAACTTGCCTTTGATCCAAATACAGTATTTTTGAATATTGTTTATTAAAACTATACGTTGCTTTGGCATTTATTTAATATTTTTTTTACTTATTTTGTGTTTTGATTTTGGTAAGGCGATATTCGAGTTCAAAAAGTTAATATTGTCATATTTGTCACAAATAAATTAGGTACTTTACAATTATTTCCAATAAATAGTACTTCTAAATGGATCCTCTAACACAGTTATATAATAAATGCTTACTGGCTGTATATATGTGTGATAAGTTTTACCTAAAAATTACATTTACAGGAGTATACCTACTATCGGACATAATCAGGCTGTCCAGAAAGAATAATAGATAGCCGGCAAGCTTGTAACAATTTTATTCTCCAAAGCAATTGAAAAAAGCCGGCGAAGTGCGGAGAGTCGGACTCGCGCACGAAGGGTTTCGTACTTAAATATTTTGTAAAAATTTCAAGTTTTTACCTGTTATCGTTATTAAGACCGAGAAAAAAATTGGAAAAAAATACGTTTGTTGTATGGGAGCCCCCCATAAATATTAATTTTATTTTTATTTTATTATTAATTTTAGAGTTATAACTCAATATTATGTGAATATTTCAAGCGTCTACTCTACTTGTTTTCGGTATTAATATCGAGCAAAAATGAGCAACAAATCACGTTTGTTGTATGGGAGCCCCCTTAAATATTTATTTTATTTTGTTTTTTAATATTTATAGCGGCGGTAAGAGAAATAAATCATCTGTGAAAACTATCACGATTCATGAGATACAGCCTGGTGACAGACGGACAGACGGACGGACAGCGGAGTCTTAGTATTATGGTCCCGTTTTACCCTTTGGGTACGGAACCCTAAAAAGATTATAAGGGTTGAAAAACCTCAACAAATGGCTGCCATGTTTTATGTACTGCGGTTAAGGATTTTTGTTTCGTAACCCCAAACAGTCTTTAGTTTATTACGTTTTACAACTTTGCCCTTAGCTAGCAATCTAACTTCCATCGGCCATGCCTGACATAGGATTACATTTGGACACCCTGTTTTCTATAACATTAGATCATAGAAGTTAATTGTATCTTAATCTCACTTTAATCTGAAGTTGGTCCAACTAGCCACTAACCTGTTTATCAATTTATAATCATCTAATTTCACAACTGAATAAAACTATTTCGATTCGTTTTGGAAAGCTGTGGTTTCTGTCTGTCGGTCTGATGTATGCAATGAATATTTGTCTTTATCTTAAATATCGATTACAAACCTATTACTTACTTCTCCTAAATCATCTGTTTGTGTTAGATATTAATAATCTGAGTGAGACGGTAGCTTTTTTAAATTGTGATGTGTAGGTATAGTTAATTGTCTAAAATGTATAGTTTATTTAAATACAAAATAGTTATCTAAACTGAGGGCCTACTCTCTTTCTCCGAAACGAAGTTTCGGGCTATTTTCGTTTGCTATTTATGTGTAGCGTTTTCCATTGTTTTTGAATTTTCAAACACTTTTCTAAAAATTTATTATCTTACGGCGAGTCCTTTCGAGCGCTTTTCTCTCGCTATATCGACGGTACGACGGTACGGGACGGGTATAACAGCAAAGCGGCGCAAATAGGCCGTTTTATAGGGTTTAATGAAATAGCAGGTTCTCTGTAGTACTTCAAAATGAATAATTACATGTAAAAATTACATCGAAATTTTTTTTAAAAATTAAGAAATCATCCGTGTTAGACTTTTATTTGGCCTGTTTTCGGGATTTTTTATAATCGAGTAAAGTACATCTAAATCGCGTAACAAATTAGCACATTCTTTAGGCAATATCCTTTATTGTATTATACAATGTGATAGGGGTGGTAAGTACTTCTAACCCGTTAAGGCTAAGTACTACATCTAAATTCATCGACATCGAGTTTTGTACAGCAAACAACGCTGCTCGGGAGTGAAAAACCGCCTCACCTTTTTGAGAATACCCAACTTCCGGGAGGCAGTTAAAATAGCACTCTCGATGTAGCATTTTGGATTCAGTTCCCGGCCGATGTCCATGCCAAGAATGCTGAGGTTCACCGAAATGGGTAACGGAGAGTTCTGAAGAGAGGGAGGAGTAAGGAATGGAGTAACCTTGGACGAGATTTTTAGTTACATCACAAAACCCTCCCCCTATAATTTATGATCATTTTTACTTTATGCGATATCAAAGGTTTCATACGTCGGAAAAACATGAAAAAAATGGAAAATGGTAGCTAATGACACTGGCTAACTAATAAATTACTTTGTTTTGTATATTTGAAATTATTTTGGTAAGAAAAAAAATCATTACATACTTAGTTATTTTGTGATTTAAAATCTCTTTTTTTATGTCCATATATTTTTTTTTTGTCGATGAATTTAGATGTAGTACTTAGCCTTAACAGGTTAGAAGTACCACCCCTATCACATTGTATATTTATTATAAGAGCGTAATTTAATAGTAAATACATAAACCATTTGATCTAGCAAAACAGTTTTGCCCGCATTTACCGGTGACGCCTTAATGCCAAACTTATTTTGTTTGAAAGAAATTTCAGAAGATTTTCGCTATAAGTAGCAAACCAAAGTCGGCCGAAATTTCGTTTCGGAGAAAGAGAGTAAGCCCTCTCTGGTTGTCAAATAATAACAATAGAAAATCAATTATAAAACATAAGTGTTTCATGGGACAGGGAAAAGTGTAATGTTCATTTAGTCAACCTTATTAAAATTGATGCAATTAAGTACTTTTTATAATATTTTTAAGGACTCTTTATTGTTACGACAGGTCTCTTAAACGTTTATAATACGTGGAATAAAATTAAAATGTCACGATTCAAACATCGAGAAGGTCGAATGGATTAATCGGCGCAACATGAGCAATTGCCTTGAATTTAAATATAAACGTTTTGCGTTGATTACAATGTAATAACTTTATGTTCAAAGATTTTGCATTAAAATAAAGCTGGTCAATAAATACGAGGCTAGTGTAAGTGTAACGAAATACTACAAGGAATGTGTTTATGATATGACCACTCCAACGTTTGGATTAAATTACATTATTCGTCTGACCTTGATGGTAATTCAAATGCTCAGTACATGTCGATTCACAATTCACTTAATAAAGCTGTCAGCTAATAACAGCGTAGCATATCATGACCATCAAAGGACCCTGACTGGCGTAAGAGATAACTGCAACTACTGTATTAAAAAAAACACTAACAACAGAATTCTGTGCAATGTTCTCCTATCCGAATTCATGTAAAGAATATTTATTGTTTTGATATTAGTACGGGGTCATGACGTCATGTTGCAGTGTATTATAGTGGGCATATTTGGAATGAAAGGAGTTCACTGATCTAAAATAGAGGATCCTTATGCTATTCTCACAACTCGTCGTCATCCACCTTACTCTTCATTCTGGAGAGTTCTTCAGCCTCTTCAATGGTGTCTGGGAGTCTCATATTTTTGGTTTCCGGCAGCATGAGAACCAGAAGACTGGAGATCACGCACATGACCCCAAATATCACAGTTGGCATCGACTTGTGATACAGGGTCTGGAAGAGGAGAAACTCTTTAATAATACGAACTTGAAAGTTATTTGTTTCGTTAGCTAATTTCAAAAACTATATTATTTTCATCTAGGTCTCATTAGATAATTGTTGTCAAGAAAAATGGTGTGTTATTTCTTGACACTAACTATTTCGATTGAAGAGAAGAATACAATTTAAAAGAAGTTAATCTATTTTAAGATGGTTATTTCCACGGTGATCCATAAATGAATCTAATAACAATTATCTGGTGTGATTGCGAAAATAAACTCTTTTTATTAGTTCAAAATAAATTGTCATTTGCATATTAAAATTTAAATTGCATCAATCTATAATTATTCGTAGAATCAGTCTGAATATTACTACAATATTTTGATGACAAATACAGAATTTGTAGGTAGGTAACATTTTTGACAAAGAAACATTGCATTATTTTTATCAGACACACACGTTTTGGTGTCTTTGATTTATTTTTGTTAAATATTTCGTTTTTATAGTCAATATTTTCAAATCTTTATAATATGGAACAGCACATCTATAAACTTCTCACTGATTAACACCCACAAACGTTACAGCTGGACTGGGACGTTTATATGCTCCTTGTATGTCACGATAACTCCTCTAAGTTGCTAACATTTGAATTTCCATTGTGTCTAGTATAATGACAGCTGAGCTTTTAGAGACTGGAAATTACTGAACTAATTAAAAAATCGCTATGCCTTTTCCCAGCACTGCAACAGCGAAAGCTAAGATAGAAAACAGAAAACTTACCAGCAAAGGCGTGATAGGCGCTACCAAAGAGCCAATTCTGCCGGCCGTCGAACATACGCTGATCAAAGTCTGCCTCATATTGGTTGGGAAGACCTCGGAGACGTAAATGTAGACGGAGCTGTACGCCAGGGTGACACTCCACTTGCCGATCAGGTACAGGGGGATAGACCACCAGTCAGCTGTGTACGTCAAACGGAATCTGTTTAGAGAAATTTGATTGTATGCACATGTGGGGGAGAAATGCAAAGAGGTGATGTAAAACTATTTGACAACTTGATTTTAGAAGCTCATGATTAGGGAATGTGGTAAAATCGATAGAAGGCAGGCTCTTTCTGGGATGATGATGATGGTATACTGTAGCCACATACTACATAACCCTGGTCTGCGAGTGGTAAGCAGGAGAGCTCCGTGGTCGAGTGGTTAGCACGCCGCCAAAAGGTAATAACATACGCCAGTTACTTTCTCTTTTCGGTCAGTCCGTGAACCCTTTCCAATACTACGACTGAATTCTATGAAGAATGTTTGTAAAGAAATTATTCACAATTCTTTATTACGAGTATTTCCAGTTATGTTTTATTTTCTAAAATTTGTCTTTTGTTAAATATTAATGCTAAATAAGTAAGTAATTTGTGGATTATTTACCGATATGTGTTCATGGTCGTGCATGCATAAGTGTTGGTAAATAAACCAAAATAGTGCAACGTCATTTTAAAAATTTTCTTAACATATTGACTGCCACACAACACAGCCAGGCACAACTGAAATTTAATTTTTGTCGGTCAGCGGTGTTTGAGATCTCAGTAAAGTCCCACATATTTACTGAAACTCAAGAAGAGGTTTGGGGGAATATCATATCCTCAGTCACTATCATCTACTTTATGCAAAGATATTATTTTACTTCACACTGACTGAATGTGTTAACTGAACCAACCCATTATTAAAAAAAAAATAGTAAATAAAAATATTCAGCTACTTGCTAACCAAATTCAAGTGAATAGCCAGCTGTTCAAAAATTTTATTTGATGATTGTGATTTAAAATCTTGAATGGAATAACGCATGACCATGATTTAAGCAATGGAATGCTTCCAAAGCATTCTAAATCCGTCAATATGGTACAAGTGTGTTTGTACCACTAAAAATAGCTTTGTCTTAAATTACATAAGCAATAATATTTTTATAGCAGGGCTTTGCATTTATGAATCGTAATATGTATTCAAAAAAATATTCACATGAAATTGGCAGTAAGTATGTTTGATAAAGCGTAAATCATCAACTACTTGAAAGAATTCAACGAATCTTCTGGGGTCTCGGTAGCTTAGCGGTTAGAGCAGTGGACCGGCAATCCAAAGGTCATGGGTTCGAATCCCGTTCGAGATTCCTGAGACTGGTTGTTTTTTTTCTAGTAAACATTTTATCCTATATCTATATAGTATAGTGAATGCAAAATTTCATAAATAAAGATAGTAAGTATGTTGTTAGTTCGGTTTAAGCTTTGAAGTTTGTTTGCATGTAAAAACATGTGCATATATACATATAATCACGACTATTATCCCCGAAGGGTTAGTCAGAGACTAGGCAACGAGAATAGCAAGCAGTCCTCTACCATAGTCGAAATAATAAAAAACTTAACTAACGAGAAAATTGAGTATCTATAAGATTTTGTCTAGGCTGCATAAATGATAATGAATTTAATTTTTTTTGATAAGAAACTACTTACATTATCAATATTTTCGTATTCAACTTGGGACAGTGACTTAGGGCTGTATAAGACACGTTTGCACTTATCCGAAATACGACTTATATCCACACTTTTGAATTTACATATACCACATATAATTTGATTCGCCAGAAATATCCCTCAAAACCATTGAGGTACATTATAACTCAATGCTCAAAACAGGCAGTAGTGCACGTATATTTCAAAATACAAACGGTATACGGGCGAAAATTGTGAAATTCATTGCACGTGAGTCGCATTCGTTTGTTTTAAAAGTGACATCCCTAGTTCCGGCATAATTGAACGTTTTGTATAGTAAACAAATGAAGCGTGGGACACGTGTATATGTTGACATGAATGTGGTTGAGGACAAACACGGTTGCTTTGAAGGCTCTAGCGTAATAAATAATAATTTATCATGATGTGATGAGGTACTTTTTTATTATAAGTGAAGTTTGTATGTGGTTAAAACTATAATTTTGTAAATATTTAGACGGGAATTACCGCTAACTACTTAGTAAAGGCATCCTACGGATGCCTTTTTTTACCACCGAATTGCACTGGTCGTGGTCATGGAATTATGGTTTACTTATAATTACTCTAGCATCGTAGGAATTATTATGGTTTTTGTTAGTTAAAAAATATCACGGATGTTGGTCTCTTTAATATTAAACGTAGACTTTTAGTCCTCAATTATAATCATGTAATAATGTGTTTATAGATTATATTGAGTTTTCTGTATTTATTTATTTATTTGTTTTTTATTACATACATACATAATCACAACTAGGTACTTAGGGCATTCTAAAAGTTTCTGGATTCTGATAAATAAGACTAGATATAAGACTTACGATACATTTATTGTTTTTCAAAGTGTATTCCCTCGCAATTAATGCATTTTTGCATTCGCTGAATTCACTGTACAAAGCGGTTGCACCAGTCTCCCTTAGGGACCTCTTCAGCGGCTTTATGGACGCATTCTCCGCCGATTCAGGGTTCGTAAAACGTGTGCCTCAAAATTTGTCGTTTGTCTTTAATTTTTGGAAACAAAAAAAAGTCACAGGGTGCTAGGAGACGGACGAGTCATCAGTTCCACATTTGAAGCCTTCAAATAGGCTTCTGTTACCTTAGCGGAATGTGGGGATGCGTTATCGTGATGAAGGACATCATTGCTTCGAGGACGCTTTTCGCTAACTTTTTCTAAGACTGACTAATCTGCAGTCACTGTACTTTGAATTTCAAGCGATACTGTAGTGTAATGTCCTGATTTTCCAAAAAAAAGAAGCAACCATAATTTTTTTACCAATGCTTTGACTTTTCTTAACTTTCGTTGCCAAATCTTCATAAGGAAAAACCCACTCAGCCGACTGGCTTTATCTTTCGGGTTCAAAACAGTACCCAGGTTTCGTCACCTGCCACAATATTATATACAGCCAATGACTGTCCTCTGTTAAACTTTTTTATCATTTTACGGCACCACTGGACACGCAGTCGTTTCTGGTCCTCAGTTAAGTCATGCGGTATCCATCGAGTGCAAAGCTTCCGAACCTTCAGATGCACATGTAAAATGTTTTGCACTTGGCTCATTCCGATGCCTAACAAAGCACGAATTTGCTGGCAAGTAATTTTTTTGTCAGTTTTTATAAGTTGTCAATATTAGAGTCTGTAACCGCAGTCGCCGGCCGACCTTCACGTACCTCGTCATGTAGATAATCTCGTCCACGTCTAAATTCTACAAACTACGAATACACAGAGCTGCGACATGGTGCTTCATCACCAAATGCCAATTGAAGACTCTGGCAACTCTCTTGTTGACTTAAGCCACAACAAAAATCACAAAAATAATTAAACGAAAATTTTCACGAGTTAAATTCATTTTGATAGTGACACACAATTTTCGGAAGGACGTCACGATTAAAAACAAATGACAGTCTCGCAAGATGGCCAGATCCAGAAAATTTCAGTATGCCCCACGGGCCCCACGTTATCTCCGAAGGGTTAGTCAGAGACTAGGCAATGAGGACCGCAAAATCAATCCCCTGCCAAAGTCCACTTTTCACCAAATAGCGACTGCACATGTGCTCAACGTGACAGGTGGTGAGCCCATTGCAGTTCTATGGTGTTGGATGTATGTAGTCCGTTAGTCGCCTTTTACGACACCCAAAGAAAGAGAGGGTGGGTGGTAGTATTCTTTCACCGCTACGTGACATGGTTATTATTTCCGGCGTAGAAGCGGTAGTACTATTAGTTATTCTGTGGTAGAAATGCTCTCAAAACGAAGTGATCACAGAAGAACATCGTCAGGTGTCTAAGACCTTCTATATAGTGTCACATATTAGTTAATTGCTTAAGATGGAGTTATCATCTCCATGATTTTTTGTATACTGCTTTTGCGGTCCTCATTGCCTAGTCTCTGACTAACTCTTCGGGGATAAAGTCGTGATTATAATTACAAGTAGGTATGTATGTATATATTTTTAACATAGGTAATTATCTGTCACTAAATAAAAAGTTTATATTACATCCTATTGTAAAATTTGAAAAGTTACTTCTAAGTCTTTCCAGTTAGCCAAAGATGACAATCGTGACTTTTGTTCATTGCTTTTTATTAAAAAGAGGCGAAAGAAACTTAGCACACAGCCATCTCGTGAGTTTTTGAGTAACTTAGCGTAAATTTATTATTTCTGTACTCTAACTACTACTACTACTACTTTGTTCTCTATTTGAGTACGTTCAACTAAACACAGGGTGTTGCGTAAACGTGGCAAATCGAATGAAATGGAAGAAATTAACAACTAACACCGGCTAAATTAATGATAAGCGCTCATGCAATTCAGTTGCAGCTTAGCTCCAGTATGCCGCTGAGTGCTTTGTGTAGCTTAACGTGCGTCGGCATTCGTGGGATATTATGCAGGAATTGAATTTCAATTGACATGTTCGGCAAGTTTGCGTAGCGCTTTTCCTAATTATACCTTGTCTGATAGTATTCTTGATTACTGATTTCGAATTATTTGACTTAACTACTCTGTACAACTAGAATAAGTTTAAGTTTGACATAGCCATGCAGTTAAGATAGGAGACAGCCTATACTTTTACCAACATAAACATTTAAAATTACAAGTTTTCTATAACATTTAAAAAAAAAACCATATAGGTTTAAGTAAGTATAATAATGATTTATTAGTTTTATAGATAAGTAGAAAAGATATAAGTTTTAGATATATAAATAATAAGTTACTGTACCTATAAAGTTATTGCTTTCCTATTTGTAAGAAAGCTGAAAGTTTGTTCAAAACTTATTATCTTCAAGGGTTTTATGATCACAAATAAAAGTAGTACTAATCAAATCAGCTACAAAAGAATGTTAACTAGTTAATAAAAAACTGAAGATGGATTGTCGAAATAAACAAACGGGGGTCGATAAGTCAGGACACATAAATGAGTGATAAAATAATATGGCCTCTGTAAATGATATTTAATAAAAAATAAAAAGGTAGATAGGTTATGTCAGTCAGCCAGTATTAATAGGATGTCAATAATGGACCAAAGCTCGTACGAAAGTGTGAGCAAGATAGCATGACAACTAGCTATAGCGTAAACGAGACAGATAATATTGATGGTGGCCTAAGGTAAGCCAATTAGCATAGTTTTCTGTTGCCAGTTTTTGGCAATTGTAACGCATCTACCTCTTTTTATTGTGACATCTTTGGCCTCTGCATTACCTTTGCATTATTACTGAATTAGAATTTGTAGGTATAATAGTAATTTCCGAAAGAGCTTTTCGTGTCAACATGACACTTACCTAGCTAGCACACTACTAAACGAAATGAATACCTGAAGATCTCGCTAGGTATTCTTCAGACGTTCTGAGAGCATTCATTAAGCATCTAGTTTTTATGATTGTGATCAAAGACAGAAACGCAAAAACAAATTGAACTATGTTCATACTCACATCTGGGCAGGAACGCAAACAGCAAACTGGTTATAGCACACGTCGCGAAGTTGGCAATCAACGTCTTCTTCCTACCATACTTGTCCAACACAATCACAACCACAATGTACGCAGGTATTTCGACTAACACCACCAGCATAAAGCTCACATACTTATTGCTGCTCAAAGACACTGAGTTTATAGACAGCCCGTAATACACCAACGAGCAAGTCATCCACAAGAAAGAGCACACCATCAGCCTCCTCCAGATTATTCCGGAGCGTATAGCCTTCGAGAACTGGGATTTCTTATCGCCAGTCTGATTCTCCGGCTTCAACAAAGGATCAGCTAAGCCGTCCAGTTCTAATTTCCTGGGGTCCAAGTTGTTGATTTTGGCTGCCTTCTTAAGTACGTCGACCGCTTCGTCCCTTCTGCCCTTGCTGAGCAGCCATCTCCCACTCTCGTTCATGAACCAGATGTACATGAGGACTATGACTGATGGACTGTAAAGGATGAGGATGTAGGTGCGCCAGTTGTCGACGAGCCACGCCAGCATGGCAATGAGGACCACTCCGATCACGAAGGTCATGTTGCACATCGCTGACACGATGACGCGCTGTTTCAAACCGACCAGCTCGACGACTGAAACAAAGTTAATTGTATATGAATAGAATAATTTTATCGCGAAAAAGTGATGCTTTGGAAAAGGTGGTAAAAGATAAAAATTATTAAGGAAATTTTGAAATGAAACACTTTTTACGGATCTAAACTCGCGTTTAAATTACTTTTTTTATTTTTCTGGCGTTTCGAACCCTTTACAGGGTCAGTCCGTGAGTCTGAGGTAAAAAGTGTAAAAAGTGTTTCATTTCAATGTGTAGTGCTCGCTTAAACATTAGAAAACAATATAAGTAAATTTTGCAATATTTTTTTAACGGCTGTTCTAAAATTCTTTATTTCTTTGCGGCATTAAATAAATATCTAAAATACCAAAAAATAAAACTAATTAATAAGTCCCCAAAGGAATCGTTAAAAGAGCTTTGAAGTTCACATTCCTTTGTTCAGACTAATATGATTGGAAACCAAAAAAGTTTCCCAAGTAAGTATTTTGTTTTCTATGTTCATTAAAACTAAGATAGGCTATCGATCAAAAAATATTTATTTTAATAACTGCTAGCAGTCGACTTTAATGGCACGTAAAATCGTATCAGTTTTTCACATTACTCGTGTTTTGATCTTCGATCACATATTATAATAACCGGCCAAGTGCGAGTCGGACTCACTCATAAAGGGTTCCTTATCAGCAAGTAACATCATAAAGTTCTTGAAGTTTGTTGTAACTTTGATTGATGTTTTAATAATAGTGTTAAATTAATTAATTAATAACGTATTAAAAAAAAGTACTTACGAGATCTCGTTCAAACCAATTTTCGGTGGAAGTTTGCATGGTAATGTACATCATATATTTTTTTTTTATCATTCTCTTATTTTAGAAGTTACGGGGGGGGGGGGGGGGGGGAATTATTGAGTTTTAGTTCTAAGTATGGGGAACCCCCAAATATTTTTTTTTCTATTTTTGTATTAAACTCTGAATGCGGTTCACAGAATACATCTACTTACCAAGTTTCAACAGTATAGTTCGTATAGTTTCAGAAAAAAATGGCTGTGACATACGGATGGACAGACAGACAATGACGAATCCATAAGGGTTCCGTTTTTTGCCATTTGGCTACGGAACCCTAAAAAATTTTGGTTTCCCATACAAACTTCCAAGTCAAAATTTTTAAAAACCAATAAGCCAATTTTGATGAAACTTTGCATGCTAAAGTAGAACATTTTTAAAAAAACGTTTTTTTGACTGAGTTATTGCGATTTAAAGTCCACTATAGAAAGTTAAAAATCGCAATAACTCAGTTGAAGAAACATTTTTTAAAAATGTTTTCAACAAACTATTTAGATCCCTGTGTTTTACTTCAGCATGCTAAGTTTCATCAAAATTGACTTATTGGTTTTAAAAAAAATCGACTTGGAAGTTTGTATGGGAAACCGAAATGCGCAAACCCTCTTAATTTAATTTTTTACAAAGTTAAAAATAAAGAAACTAAAATAGATCAAACATATCCACCAAAATACCGTTAATTATGGTCAATCGACCGGGACTGCGCAGGCGCAATTGAACTTGACATATTACGATACTACAGAATATACCTAGGTTAGGTTACCCTTTACGTTACACGTGACCTTTCGTTCGCCTGGAGTCCACTGGTTATTTGTTATTATATAATGAATAATAACAAATTTAAAAAAAAGATGTCTATTAACGTTACTGAATGATATAAAAAAAATTGTGCGCAAATAAAAATAATTCCTGTATGTGATCGAAGGTTTCGTTTCGGTATAAACTTTTACTCACTGAAAACGTAAGCGGATGGGTACAGTCCACCGCCGAAGCCAGCCTCGAAGAAATGCAATATGAGATACGTTATGTAATTGTTCGAGAATGCTCTAGAGAATCCGAAGACGAAACTGGCGATGGTGGCAAAACCAACAGCAACCTTCCTGCCGAAGCGATCCGAGATGGCACCCGTGAACAGCATGGCCACGAACATGCCGCAGTTGTGGACCGTCCCCACTAAAGCCCTCTTCCATTCCTGACAGCCGAGGTCGAACTGAAAGAGAAACATTGTTTTTTTTAAGAGATATCTTAAAAAAATTAAAGAAATACTGTGAATTTTTTGAACGCTGCGATGTAAAATATATACCTTGAACTTTAAAAAAACATTTTTAAAGAGAACACTAAAACATAGGTTTAATTATCTGCGCGATCGCAAAAACTGACATGTCTCTTATTGAACTTCAAAGCAAAATCAATCATATTGATATTTATAATTAGAACAATAATTCTGCTTTGAAGTTTCAGACCTAGTAATTTAATTAGAGCAATGTTTTTATTCTGCGATATGTACAAACTACAAAACCATCACGCGCTTGTGTTAAAAATTAAAATATACTTTTTTAAGAAGGGGGTGCCCTGCGGAATGTCAATACAAATATATTCATGTAAGAATTATCGTTTCATGCGTAAAATTAAGAAAGTTGTCGAAAAAATATGTTTTTAGGAGTCATTAGACTTATGTATTGTTTGTTATTGTTTAAAGAATTTGTTTCAAATTTCAACAAGGCCATGACCTTGTGCAATGATCAGGCTAACTTACATAAGTTATATTAATGTATTTAACTAATTCAGCGCATAGTACGACTTAAAAATACGTAAATTTTCACAACTTCGTGCAGGACCACCTTTTAATTTATAAAAAAGTGTGACCTTAGTTATGTAACAAAAATTTAGTAAACTCGTAAATGTTAGAGGCTCTACTTTTATCCCGACTATTATGTTACAGGTCTTGTTACCTTAATTTCTAAAATTGTGTGACCCTTACAGAACCGACTGGTTCGCTACTGGGTATTACCGTACTGTGAATGGTTCCAGTTTAAACGCTACGACACGACATCCGGTAACATAACTGGGTCTGAGGCATAATTACTTAGATTTTAAGCCGCAAATTATGTTCATATAGGACGGACCGTACACCGGCTCGATCAATTAAAATATTTTTCCAATTAAAAATAAATATATATATTTTTTAAATTCATCAACGGGTAAGTAAGCGCTTGGCCTTCATCTCACCTGATGATCAGTAACGATAAATAAAAATGTGTTAATCAAGTTTTAAAAGTTCATGCATAGAGCCTTATGTACCTACTCATTTCTACAAACTTGCTTCGTATTTCAAAAGTAGGTACGGTCCAACGGTCGTAACTATCCAATCAATCACGGATTTTAAGGTCATAATTTTAAGCTACTTTTAGTCTCGACTCGAGTTTACTTAATTTCAACCGTTATGGCTCGGCGGCGGCGTACGTACATATTGTTGGCCAATATGTACTCAATACACTTCGATGTAAAATTAGTTATGCCTCTAAGTAAGGCTTCGGAATATCGTTTTAATTTGGAACTGGAATCGTTTTTACATTAATAATACATAAGTGGATGTTTTTTATTCGTTTCTCATTTGAGTTAAATTAGTCTTGGTATTTTCCAGACATCTAGTTTCTTAGTAATGATTATGAGAATACAATTACATACTGCCAACCTACACAGTATTCTCATCAAACCAATTTGCTTATACATATGAATGAAATCTTCGTAATGATTTCACAATTTGTTATAACCTTGTAAGTAATGGATTACATACTCATTACTCAAAAGGATAAGAATAAATACACGAAAGAAAAATAATGATCGACATTACATTATAATCAAAACCACAATATTGCCATAATTGAATGTTTTGTTGAATAACAATAGTAGTTTTATTGTGGTTTATCTCAGATAGAGGTAATGGTACAAGGTAAATACATAGGTAATACAAATCATTATCTTTGGCGTTTTCGTAATTGTATTATGGTTTAACTGATCTCTAACAGTAGTAAATAAATAGAGAGACGAAAAGTTTACTTATTGATCAACTAATTAATTTTGTGTATCTTTATTTATGATATTAATAGCTATTATTATACTAAAACTATTAAGACTATTGTTCCATGTTTTTATTTCGAATTGTTATTTTTGCAATACAATTTTTATAGATGCGTAAAAAGTCGTACCTAAATTATTGTAATATTAAATCTTAACTTTTGACTACTTTTATGGAGAAAAGGCAAGCGCCAGAGTTTCATGCAAATTCTTCTCAGTTGAAGGCTCTTCCAAAACCGAAGTGGTATCGTGGTAGATTCAGTAGTTAAGATTTAACTAAATGTTAGTTCGAGTACTTTATTAGTTTTAACATCAGCAAATGGCTGTAAAGGCTAAATAAATTATTTGACTTTTGACTTTTCGAGAGACTACAACCTCAAAATGACAGAAAACAAAAAGTGAAGGTTTGCTTCGCTTTTCACGAAAGACTTTGATTCATTCATATATGAAGCTTTTGCAAGGCAGGCTTGTGTCGTTGTAAATTGGCATTAATCTGCTTCAGGAGACCAGTTACTAGAGAATAGGACGAAGATAATAATAAAAGTGAAGCAAACCTCTTTCACGAAAGACATCGACTCATCGTAGACGAAGCTTTCGCAAGGTATCGTCCTATTGGTGAAGTCCTCCGGCAGGCATTGCAGGCTTGTATCGTTGTGGACGGGCACAAATCTGCTGCAGGAGTCCAGTTTTTCCCTCTCAAGGTCCATCGGTATGGCGTGCTGCAGCCAGGATGTGTCGTTGAAGCGTTGCTCGCACCCGTAGACCTCGCACCTGGGACAGAACGTTGCTATAATTACCTACATACATACATTCACGAATGTTGTCCCAGAAGGGTAAGTCAGAGACCAGGCAATGAGCCAGTTCATCGTTTCACCAAATGATAACTGCACATGTGCTCAGTGTGACAGGTGGTGCGCCCATCGCCGCTCTCTGCTGTTTGATGTACGTGCAGTCTTTGGTCCGTTAGTCCTCTTTTACGGCCCCAAAGAAAGATATGGGGTGGAGGTGTTAGGGTTACTATTTAAGAATTTGAAAAGTCCTGACAAAAAGCCTGACATTTCGATTAAATTCCGGACTTTTTAGTCACAAAATGGAAACATTACTAACTTTTTGTTTTGTTTTGAGATAAATGAGAAGTTAATAAAGATTTAAGACCTATTTGACATTACATAAAATGTAGTTATGTTACTCATATTCCAAAATCCGGACAAGTTAAAGAGCCGGACTAAGTCCGGGCTAGAGTCTAAAAATCCGGACATTTCCGGACTTATCCGGACGGACGGTAACCCTAAGCACAGTACAATAAGTAGGAAAAGTAAAGTATCTTCCCAGTGCAATACTAGGGCCAAATTCGATGAAGAATGTTCATAAACAAATTATGCACAATTCTAAGTGTGCTTATCAGTGTAATGTCTCTCTCTGAAGAAACAGTAAAAAAATGGAGTAAAAATGTGTTGTGAATAATAAACCTTCTTTACCGAATTTTAATAAATTCTACAATTGATGAATGATGATGCTTTAACACCACGCTTGCCAAATATGGGTTAGTGATCACAAGTTCGCACTATGCATCGAAAAATCCGAAACACTCTTTGTCGACCTAGTAAGTGACGTATGTTTCGACGCGAATCTCTGGAAGTCGTTTTGTAAGTCCCTTTTAACGTAGAAGAAGATCAAACAAAAGCACTTACGCATTTATAATATAAGTTAAGCGTAAGTATAAATTTATTTTACGAAAGCGACGAGATTTTTTTATTACATATCCCTGTAATATTACTAAAATTATATAAAAGCCCTGCATAATATAAACCTCAATACATTAACCAACGGTTTCACTAGGCAGAAAGAATTGTAGATTTGGATGTTGTAGATATTTAATGATTAGGAAGTTCATAACAAAACTAAACAAACATTTATGCAGAATCAGCAATGAACTAATTTAAATAATCACCACCATTACATTACGAACCACTAACTAATGTACTCGCGAGAGTAATTTATCCGTTTGCATCAGATAAATAAAGTTCAATTGAACGTGCCTGATAGAAGATGAGCTACGGTCGGCAGATAGCCGATATTACTATCGATAAACGGCTACAATATCGATAAATCTAATCGTTTCCATCGATATGGCCTGTTTGGACTGCTACCGATGTGCGATATAAAAAAATATCAAGTGTGTGTTATCGTTGTGCGTGGGTTCCGCACGGATAAAGTTTAATGAAACTGTGACCACATGTGGGCAATAGACCAGATCATATACATATACGTCCCACTGCTGGGCACAGGCCTTCCCAAATTAATAGCAGTACTGGAGGATATTGGGCAATAGCCCACTACGCCAAATGAGTCAATAAAGAGATCGAGTCATTATAAAATAAGAAAAACGTCCCTAAAGATAGTACAACTCAAGTATTTGTAGTTTTTGGTGTAATTGTCGATTTTTTTGCTGTAGGTACTCTTGTTGATAAAACACTAATACTCGTAGATTAGATCATTGTTAGTCAATGGAGTTTGACCGCTCATTTAATACATTATTTGCGGAATAAAAAAACCTCATTATCAAGACGTGTGTGTAGAGTTTTAAACTTTACGCTTCTGATTCCTATGACAGAGGTAATCTAAAAGGCGAACGTCAATTATAACACCCTAATAGAACAGCTATGACGTGCATAGAACAGTTCGCATTATCAAAAGCCAATAAGGGTCCTATTTAATTAGGACACCATAGTGGCGCAACCAGTCGCCGCCACCAACAAAATGTCTGTATGGAGCGGTCGGCGGGTGAGATAGATACCATCTCACCCGCCGACCGCTTGGTTGCGCTAGAGCTGCATACATTTTGATAGTGGCGGCGACTTGTTGCGCCGCACCATGGTGTCCTACTGAAACTGTTTGCGTAGTAACAATATCCCCACCTTTTTCAAGACGCTGCGAAGTGCTTGCTTTTTTATTCTTTTTTTGCGGAACCCTAAATGACGAATGTAATTTATTAAACCTAACGGTGTGAATGCAGTGATCACTATTAGATGCCAATAAAACTTAGCTGATTACGTAGTGTTCAAATAATTCCAGAGATTTACCAATACGTTACGTGTAAAGTCTTAAAGGAAACGCCTCCTGATTCCTGTACCAAGCTGCGGTACCATAATAGGCGAATGTCATTTATTACAACTGAAGGGTGCAACAAGCTTGCATTGAGTTTCTATCAGAAGCTAATAAGATATAGGCCGTCCGCGTAGTCTTAAAAATAGTTCAGAGATTTACCATTACGTTACGTGTAGAGTTTTAAAGTTTTCTCTCTCTGAATTCCGTAGCTGCGGAACCCTAAAACGTGAATGTCATTTATAACAATTAAATGGTGCAAAAGCTTTGCATTGATCTCTATCAGATGCCATTAAGATCTAGCTGATAACATAGCGTTAAAATAATTCCAGAGATTTTAAGTCTACGCTCTCTAATTCCTTTGGCTGCGGTAGGTACCGTAAAAGGTGAATGTTATTTATTACAACTGAATGGTGCAAATGGCTAACGTTGAGATCTATCAGATGTCATCTAAACCTAGCTGTTTGCGTAATTTTAAAAGTAATCTAACGATTTATCATTATTTCGTAACGTGTAAACGTTTTGAAGTTTACGCTCTCTGATTTCTGTAGTTGCGGAACCCTAAATGGCGAATGTCATTTATTATATCCTAATGGTGCGACCGAGCTATGACGTGCATCGAATAGCTCGCTAGCTAACATTGAGCGCTATACCCGCAGTTTGTGTCGCTCAAATCGTACTCGTATATACGTCACTGGCAATTTTTGAACGTCCGCTGCTTTTACATAAATCCGCAGTGTAATTGGTTTTCCTTTGACACAGGAACAATTTTAAATGGAAATGTACACACCTGTATAGCTGAATAGAAACGAAATTATTAGATTAGGAAATTTTACTATGTGAGGCGTAGTAAAAATAAGAAAGATTATTATCGATAAGCATACTCACACTACATAGTTATAATATTGAAATGAAAAACTCACGTCTAAATAACTACATTATATCAATAGAGTAAATCCGTAAGTAGTATTTTCACTACCTGTATTAGTAGTACCTACCAGATTGTCAGAACGAGATTTCAACCCTCCGGGTTCGTAGATATCTTTCCAATGCTTTTTTTTGAGAGCCTAGTGCATATATTTTCCATTGGAAAATAAATATAATACTTAATATTCGTTAATGGTGAAATAACACTCTGAACTTGTTACAGCCATAACTTTATTGCCTACAAAAAAAGTAAAGTATAGCCTACATACTGTCCCACTGTTAGAAAAAGACAAAGACCTATATAATTAAAAGTCGTCAAGTATTCGCTACAATATAGGCTAGTTGACTAAATTTCAAAATCATATCAAAACGATACTTACGAACGATACGAACAAAAAAATCGATCATTTACAATATTTATTTTGCGGTAAATTTAAATCGGAATATAATTCCGATTTAAATTTACCGCAAAAACGTGAGTAAATGACGTCACGCCGTGCCAAACATCCGTTTCATTTGAGGCTTGTTCTATAGAAATGTCACAACAATAAAATAACATTTAGCACGGCGTAACGTCACGGCATTTGATTTCCGTTTAATGTCATATGACTGAATGCGTATTATTGTCGATTTTTTTTCTTTAAAAATAATAATAATCCTAATTTTTTATAATGAATATTTTAAATATTTTATGTCTAAAAATCATAATTGATCATTAGAAACGCCAATCAAAGAATAAATCGATTTATTCTTAGTGGACACAAGCCTATTGAAGGGAATAAAGACATAGGTACCTTCTTTAAAATGAACTCACCTGTAAGCTTGTTCCCTCGCCTCAAAAATGAAGCCGCACTCGAAGAAACTACTCAACAGTATTGGGTAGAGCAACAGCACGAAATTCACGAGATTGAACCGACCATACGGGCCGAGGCTTTCCAGCACGGAGTCCAAATTGATTTCTTTCTTGCCATCCTCCATCTTGGCTTGGTACCTGCAAATGGATTGGAAATTTTTAAATAGGACCTTATGGTAGTAAGTAATTACTGAAATGGTCGTTTGATTTTAACAATATTATACAAACAAATCTATAGTTGAATAAATTTGTCTATTTTTGGTCAGTTTCTTATTATACAAACGTAATTGAAGAAATAACGTAATTGTGGAATGGTTTGGGGGAGGCCTTTACTCAGCAGTGGGACAATATAGGCAAACAAAATAATTGAAGAAATACTAAAGTTTTATGTATTTTTAATAACAATAAATTAGACAGGACACAGAAAAATAGTTTTAAGTTTTGTATTTGTGTACTTTCTCTATGTTTACAGAGTTTACAATTATTTCTTATCCGAAATAAAACAATTATGTAAATAAATTTTTCATAATTTTCTATATAATTAAAGGCATATATTAGTAATCAATTCAGTAGAATTATTCCTTACCAAGATCTTGGATGAGTATGCTCTTTAGTTGTCCTTGATTTTTACACGTGTTCTCTCTATGAATTATGGAGGCGAATAACACTTTTAACCTGTAAACAAACGATTTTGGTAAGTATAGCATTAATAGGTGTTTTTCATTTTAGTTATACTTGTCGTATATATCGTATTGAGTGACTACACAGAGTTGTTGCGTATATTATTGACATCTTTTTACTTTTCTGTTTCAATTTATAGTTATACAGGCAATAAATGATATTCTATTTCTACTTACTCTATTAAAAAAACAACACTGAAATATCTATAATATAATTTGTGTAGTACTTTTACTAAACATGTAATTAAATTACGAACAGTTTTTCCTACGACGCTCATTTAGTACCTACGTAGAATTAAAATAATCTGTGTTCTCTTTTTAACCCTCTGGGAAGCGGGCGTCATGTATATATATGTACCAATGCATTAAAATGATCTCACAATTACCTCTCTGTAGCCACCCACCATGAATATTAAGAAGCCCAGCTAACAATATACAATAATAAGTATTGTAACGCCAATGTTATTGTTGCGACTATAAATATGCGGAATGGCAGTGTTGACACATGATTTTATATTCTGAAACAATAGTGTTAACGTGCATAATCTATTAAGAGTGTTGTAAGTGATAATTATGAACCGCCTCTGTGGATTAATAGTTAAATCAGACCCTTCCGATGTTACTATAGGCCGGAAAATTCGTACGTCACGTGAGAGCTCCTTGGTCTGCGGGCCGAGGTTAGGAAAGGTTGCAGTTACGGGAAAGTAGAGCGCCGGTGGTGGCGGGGCCGCGTAGTACAGGAACGTCAGTTGTGTTGTGTGCCGATGTCACCCCTCCCCCGTCGCCAGCAGACCATGGCGCTGTCACGTTCGAATTAGCATTGGTGTGTTCCGACAATCAGATAAGATCGCCAGTTCCTCAGTAGTTGAAGAATCCGGGTGTAGTGCGCTTTCACGTGAAATGAAGGACAAGTGGGGAATTTAAAAAAATACTCCTAACTACTACCTATGTATATTTAACGAAGATGAACATACTAATATCATATTCAATTGCCTCGCTCAGGTGACGTAAACTAAAGCAATTTCTTTAGTCGACTTTTTTCTCGCCAATCGCTAAGCTACCCCGCACAGCTAGTGGTAGAAACGCAGCCTTATTACAACGAAGAGCGCATTAAACCTGTTATAAATGTCTACAAGTAATCCTCTTATCAGATCCGAATGAGTTAACTCTTTAATTGCCGTTCAACTGCAGTCATTGCCTAATTGACCTCCACCACTTGATGACTGCTCTATTGTGAGAGTCATACGCCTAAGGGATTTAGACAGGTGCCGACTATATTAATTAATTACATACACACATATAATTACGATATTATCCCAGAAGGGTTAATCAGAGACTGGGCAATGAGGACTGCAAAAGCAGTCCTCTGCCATAGTCCACGTTTCACCAAATAGCGACTGCACGTGTGCTCAGCGTATCAGGTAGTGAGCCAATTGCTGTTCTATGCTGTTGGATGTATGTGCAGTCTTTAGTCTGTTAGTCGCCTTTTACGACTCCCAAGGGAAGAGAGGGGGTGGTAGTATTCTTTCACCGCTACGCGACGCGGTTATGATACTTGGACGTTCTTACTATATTATTGATTTACTTTAAATACTTATTTATCATCCGCCTATTAACGTCTCGCTACTGGGCTTCAGCCACACGAAGAAATTACAAAATATACAAGGGAAAATCTGACTATTATTTTATGAAAATTTAAACACTCAATGCTGCACTGCAGTTTAAGTTATGACTGTACATTCATTAATCGCTTCTTGTCTCAACAACAGATGTTCTTCATTAGTAACATTGGTATCCACCCACATGTGCCTTAACTTGTGGTTAATTCGTACACGTTTACAAAGTATAAACTTGAACATTTCGATAAGTTAGGGTGGGTTGCACATATTACAAGTTAAAGTAATAGCACAAATTATAGTTATATGACTTTAAAGTCAACGTTATTGTTATTGTCAAAGTTGACACTATTTATAACGGTTACAACCTCAGAACAATATTTAGTTATTGTTCTGAGGTTACAACAAAAGGTGTTGCACCAGAAAATTCATTAGCTTTGTTTTGATTTTTTTTTAAATATATTTTTTCTTTTGTGACTATGGTTACAAGTCCTTCAGTCGTAATAATAGAGAGTCGTAGTAATTTTAAAGTAAGTAGATGATAATGAGTGATTATAACGTGAACGTTCAATTTAAAAAGTGATGTTGCATGGTTTTGTTTTATTTGCCAACACTCATGCACGTTCGAGAACACTTAACGGTTAATAATTCACCACTATTTCACATTAATATTCGACAAGTAACAAGTTATAGAAAATAAGACAAACTTACAGACATGACGCTTTACTTTCCCGCCAAGAAGTCATTAGCTTTGTTAAAGTTAACAGGGTTGCAACGTTGCAAGTCAAATGAGGCGCATTTTACCCAAAATTAGTTGTAGGTAACATTTTTAAATATTGCAACAAAACATAGCGCTAGAGCCTAGTCTTTGGCGCTATCATTAGTGTCATTTCATTTGATGGCAATATCAGATGTCTGCAAACAAAATCAAAACAGGTTCGTACCTAATACAGAAGCTTAACCCTAGATATAGATTAAACTCTATTGAGAAAATTAGACGGATTCTGGTGAGCTGGAAATATAAAACATGGACGGCAATTTGCTTGCAAACATTTAAAAAAAGTAAGCAGGTATTAGGATTTATGGAAGCCAAATGAGACACGACACTTAGTTTGTAATAAAAGATATTTATATATTTAGAAAGGGGTGACGTATCTATTAAGAGTAGCCACGGTTAAACTGGACAAGAGCCACAACGGAACTAATAGTAAGAACTTAGGATTATTGTTTCTTATAGTTAATTTAAACAAAACGTGTGTTGAAAAAGATTAGACAACTGTTCTGGTCCGACTCTGTTTTTATGTCACATTAATGACCTGTGTCAATTAAGGTTGAAAAACTGTGAAATAACATCATACGCGGATGACACCGCATTAACGTTTTCTGCAGATACCTGGGAGGAAGTTTTCAAACTTGCACAGAATGGATTTGATATTGTGTCCCAGTGGCTTTCTACCAATAGTTTAACGCTAAATTCAGAAAAGACTAAATATATTTGTTTCTCCATTCGTAATATTGATACGCCTAGAAATCTAAATATATACTCTCATAAATGTTCGTTTCCACCGTCAGAAACATGCCAATGTCCAGCTATTAGTAAAACAACACACATTAAGTACCTTGGGGTTACCATAGATCAAAATCTCACATTTGCTGAACACATTCATAGCATCTCGCAAAGAATCAGAAAACTTGTATTTGTATTCAAACAATTACGACATGTGGCGGATGGAAAGATCATGAAATCTGTCTACATAGCCTTAGCTCAATCGGTTATTTCGTATTGCTTAACATCATGGGGTGGTGCAGCAAAGACCAAACTAATAGAACTGGAAAGAGCGCAACGACTACTCTTGAAGGTATGTCTTTTTAAACCAAGGCTTTACTCAACTACAGCTCTTTATCACGACGCTGAAGTCCTTACGGTTAGACAGCTATTTATATTCCTAAGTATACTTAAACAGCACTCTCTCATCGAGTATACACCAAATATCACAATGTCCAGAAGACATTATATGGTTTGTACAGTCGAACGATCTCGCACTTTTTTTGCTAAAAGGTTTTTCTTCATATTGGGTAAAAAATTATATAATCACGCAAATAAAAATATAAACATTTATTCTAAATCTAAATTAGAATGTAAAAAACTAGTAACGCAATGGCTCTTAAGTAAAACTTATAATGACACTGAAGAACTTATTTATTGCTAATTAAATAGGTATATAATAAACATAAAATAAACGATCAACTCATACACACACCCACACACACACACACACTAACACCCCCCCCCCCCCCCCCCCCACATACACACACCCCCACGAATACACACACACACACCCACAAAATCACGCATATACACACACCTACACATACACACCCACACGCACAAACGCACGCACACATGCACCTGGTTATTTTGTAATATTTTTGTATTCCGTTCTCTTATATAAATGATAAAATTATGTATGTTTTTATGATGTCTTTTGAGGGTTGGGGGCCTGGTGTTCTAAAATACAAGCAGATTACTGCCCATCTTAGACTCCAGTCTCCCGCAGACAATAAGCTAACTAAGCATTAAAAACAACTTATTGTACACTGTAATTGTTTGTGGAGAGAAAATAAACTATTATTATTATTATCATTATTATTATTATTATTACTGTGGTTAGAAAGAGACGTATTTTTTTTTGTACATTCCAACACGCCCCCAAAAATAAAAACTAAAATAAAAAAATAAAAAAATCACACTTAAAATATTCTAAAAGTATAAAACCTATCACATAATGTTACGCTACTGACACACCCTTTCTTAGTCTGGGAGTACTATACAATTTATATCATTGTCCAACATTTGTTGCGCAGGATTAGGGCAAACCCAGAAAAACATAATCAAACCATATATGTCACGTATTAATTAATTTAACAATAAATAAGTAAGTAAATAAAGTCAAATCAATGAAAATCTAATTTAATTTTTTTTTAACAAAAATAACGCAAAGTTTCACATAAGACCGAGTTTCTCCCTCTATTGAGTGAATTTCACGGATGGCAACAGTTTTGTTAAAATGTCAACCTACCCTAACCCAACCATGTCCACCAACTGGTCACCTGTAAATACATAAACCATTTTAATAAAATTCTTCTCCACCAGCTGTTCTCTGGATAAATTATATTTTATTTCAATGTGTTTTGATCGCTTGTGACTAGTTGGATTATTTGCAATGCTGATACACCCTTAACTGTCTTCATAAATAGGAATTTCGTGAGGTATGTCCAGTCTCGTCACCAATGACTTCAGTCATAACACCTCTCGAACTGCTTCAAACAAAGCCATATACTCAGCTTAAGTGGATGAGGCTGCGACTGTTTGTTGCCTCTTTGTTTGCCAGGAAATAGTGCATTGCTCAAATAATTTAAATAAATGACCCGTCGTACTTTTCCTTTCTAATTGATCACTTCCCCAATCAGAATCAATAAAGCCACACAGTGTATGAGTGTTTATATCAGAACTCCGAAAATAAGTGAGTTTTAAATCTTTCGACCTTTTTAAATATCGTAACACTCGTTTTAATCGTGACCAAAGTGATTGATTGATTTGTTACTAATTCTACTTAGGGTGTTTACACTAAAGCTCAAGTCGGGTCTAGTGCACAGCATAGTATACATCAAACAACCTATAAGATTTCTACAAGGAGCCTCTGTTCAAATCAAATGTAATCAAAATATCTTTATTCCTTAGACTTCATAAAGCACTTAGAATAGTCATTTATATAAAATATAAGTACTTACATACTCAAATGAAAATTATTAAAATACTAAATCTGCAGAGCTTAGATTCACTTTCATCACAATATCTTGAATGTGAAAGTGAATTTAAGTGCCAGTTCCGGCGACAGAGCTTCTTGAGAAGAACTGGCAAGAAACTCAAGGCCGACTCTTTTTAATTGCCAATTAGTTTAACAATATTGTTACCATTAATCCAAATACAATCATCAACATAACATAAGAAGAGTAATTCCATTCCAAATACTTTTATCATTTATGTAATCTGAGATAAGATAATAAGCCCTTTGACATAGTCTAGTTCTAATGGATAACTTTACCGCGTCGTTTGGAAGTTTATTGTAGAAGAGTATACATTGACCTGGGAACGAGTTAGAGATTTTATGGAGCCTACTAGTGGGCACAGCGAGTTTGTTTTGATTTCTTAAATTTAATTGATGGAGATCACTGTTTTTCTTAAATTTAGTTTGATTTTTATGAACATAAATAAGATTTTCATAAATATATTGAGATTGTAATGTCATAATATTTTTAGTTTTTTTAGTTCTTTCAATGGAATTCAATGCTTCATAATCAACTTTCGTTTCTAATGGCGTAGCGACACTTTTATGATCAATCATATTAAACTTGTGTAAAACTTTGTTTATATGCGCCTTCAGATCTAAGGGATTGTGTCATTTTGTCCTTGTATTCGAATGCCCAAGAAACTTTAATTGCCTTTAAGTCTACTATTTTAAATTTATTTATTTATTAAATAGTTTTTTAAACTTTTCACAGTGATTAAGTTTGCTGTTGCAATAACTAAATCATTGTTAATATAATATAATAATAATATATAATTGTTAATTTGTCACTGATTGTTTTGGTACTTTTACCACATAAATGTTCTTTGAAATATCACCTTTGTCTAAAATATAAATGCATCGGTCAGCTGATGAGTAACAAAATCCTCTTTCAGTCAGTGTCTCTTCAAACATTTGAAACCAATAGTGTGCTGACTGTTTTAAACCATACAAGGACTTATTCAATTTGCAAACCATATTATTATCTGCACATAGGATAACTTCAAGAATTTTCATATATATTTATTCCTCTAATTTCCCATTAAAAAACGCTGTTGTCACGTCCATTTGGTGAACAAACAAATTAAATTGGTTCACAAAAGCTAATACGAACATGAAACTTGCAATCCTTGGAACATGTGCAAAGATTTCGTTATAATCAGTCGTGTACTCCTGACTAGCCACTAATCGAGCTTCATATTTTAGAGGCTTTCCAAACTCATCATTTTTAATACTAAACATCCATTTACATTCGATAAAATTTCTGTCAATAGGTTTCGGAACTAGTATCCAAGTTTGATTATCGGTTGATGATTGAATTTAGTCTTTGATAGCATTTTCCCACAAAGTCTATCATCGCTGGATTCAATGTCTTTAAATGAATCTGTATACAAAAGATAGTAGACAGAAATATCTTCGCTTTCATTATAATTTTTGGTGGGTAAAGTTTTAATCCTTTACTTCTTCTAAGATTTTGTGAAACAGATTCATCTCGAGTTAGTTTTAAGTCATGCCGTGATCTATTTTCTGTGCACACATATGTATCACTTACAGACTTCATAGTTGGTGGAATTACAAATGCGGGTATATCGCCAGTTTGTTTAGACTCATCTGATTTAGTCTTATCTGATTTGCACAACTTCCAATAAGCGTGCACGTCAGGATCATCAACCAAGCGGTTGACGCTATAATCAGTCATACTCTCAAAATGAAATGGCCTGTTTGATAGAAAATTAATTTCATCAACCAGGACATCACTGACTACAACAAACCTATTATTTACCACATCACACACCTTATAACCATTCGGTTCATAACCGACTAAAATACCTTTAAATGATTTCTCACTGAGATTGGTTTTTCTATTTTTGTTTAAGTAGTAGACGGTTGAACCAAAGACTTTTGAGTATTTTAATTGCAGCTTTTGACTATGCCATAATTCAAAAGGTGTGTTATCTGATTTCAGTGCTTTAGTTGGGCTGATATTTATCAACTAGGTAGCGGTCAAAACAACCTCACCCCAGAATGATTCATTCAATGTCGCACCAGCTAGCATCGCTCGACTCCGCTCAGTAATTGTTCTAATCATTCTCTCTGCAATCCCATTCAAAGCAGGGGTATGCGGCACTGCCAAGTGATAACTTGTACCTTTTTGCACAGAGAAATCTTTCATCCCTTTGGACGAATATTAGGCACCGTTAGCACAATATAAATTGTTAATTCTCTAGTTAAAATGAGCCTCACTCTTTGCAACATAATATTGAAAAGTAACAAAAACATCTGATTCATGAACTACTAAGTATGTCGCACAGTAGTGAGTAAACTCATCGACAAAAATTACGAAGTAGTTTTTGCCGTCAAGTGTTAAAGGAGTGATAGGACCACACACATCTGAGTGAACATTGAATAGAGGTCGTTTCGTTAATTTTGGTTTTGCCTTTTGAAGTGTCAAACATAACCCTTAGCACAAGCTTCACAAATATAAACATTAGGTGTGATATGATCTATTTGTTCCATATCACAAAACATTTGCTTACTTTTTATTTATTTAAACTTTAACTTTCCAATGTGACTTAATCTTTGATGCCATAATTCATAAATATTGTTCACGACTCTATTAAATGCACAACTACTTAGTATAAAGAACACACTTGTTAATTAAAAAGTAAATTCCAATAAGATTGTTCAAAGACTCACCCTTTGTTACCACCTTACCCTTATCGTTACATATGGTAATTTTTGTCAAAAATGACGCTCATTCTCGCTTGCTGTATCTTTCTTACAGACAGTTGGTTAGACGGTTGTGGGGGATGTTGGCACAATAAAGTACATCTTTCAGTACACCAGGTATGCTAACTTTACTGGTAACCTGTAGATTGCCTTTCTTTGTGTTGTTGCTTATATATATATATGAGCCATTTTTCGTAACCGAAATCTTAACGGGTACTTCTAGATGAGTGAAGTACTGTGTTAAGTCCTGTCTGTTTATTAAATGGTCAGTTGATCTAATATGAAATTGATACTTTCCTTGTCCATTGCACTTTCATCTTGTAATGTTTTTCATCCGACCATAAAAGCAAATCTTTGGATTATCTATACCATTGTATTGTTCTTAAGTTTCCTGGTCGTTGGCGTTCTTTTGTCATTTTTGCATTTTACGTTTTTATACATAAATTTCAAAAAATTGTGAAGGAAATAGAAATAGAAATATAGAAATATCATTTATTTGCTTTAGAATAAGGTACAAAGTAGATGTTTGAAGCAAAATATATAAAATCTGCCTATTCAGCGATTACAAACAGCATGCAAATATCTTTAATTAAACATTAAAATTAAAATCAAATTAATGTCAATGTATAAAAATTCAATTATCGTATTTAATTTAAATTACATATTATTACAATTATTATATAAACATTATTAATTATTAAATGTCAAGTTTTATTAAAAAAAACATTAATCGTATAAAAAGCATGTTCCATAAGCCAGTTGTATAAGGCCCTTTTAAATCTATTAAATGGCAATTCTTTTAAGAATTCAGGTATTTTATTAAATATTGTCATACTCATCCAATAAAAGTTTTTTTTAAAACGAGTACTTTTGGGAATTATAGCAGAGACCAACCTATTGAAATTTCGTGTGAATCGTGGATAAACTTCCTTAGCCTGTATAAAATAATTTATATATATATATATTAATTTAATTCTTTTTTACGAATTTAGCAGCTTCAAATATATATAGACATGGAAGTGGTAGTATGCCTAACTTTTTAAAGAGTGGTCTGCCAGGTTCGTCAGGAGCAGTACCACATATTGCCCTATACACTTTTTTTGAGCTATGAAAGCCCTGTTTATGTCAGTGCTATTACCCCATATGATGAGTCCGTATCGCAGAACAGACTCAACATAAGCGAAGTACGCAGTAAGGGCTGTATTTCTAGTTGCTGTTTTTGTTAGTTTATATAGGGCGTACGAAAACCTATTAATTTTATTGCATACTTTTTCAACGTGCTCCTTGCAATCTAATTTTTTATCAATTTCTATGCCTAAGAATTTTGTTACATTTGAAGTGTTTACAATTTGTCCCTTGTAACTTATATTTAAAGTGTTTAATGAATAATTAAAAATTATAAGGCAGGTTTTATCAATATTTATTTTTAAATTATTATTACTAAGCCACGTTATTATTAATGTCATTGTTTTATTTATGTCATTTTCATGATCATTTAATGTTAATTTATTATTTGTTGTCACTATTACTGATAATATATCGTCAGCAAAGATGATGCTTCGATGGACAGCGACCTCTGGAAGGTTGTTTATATAAACCAGAAACAATAATGGTCCTAGCACACTTCCTTGTGGGACTCAGAACTTATTTTCTTAGAACTCTGATCTATATTTTTGTGCTACATTGTTTGAATATACACATCCATACACGTTATTATTTAAATACTATTTATGAGGTAGTAGGTAGGTAGTTGAAATTCGGGAGTTCAAACAACCTCATCTCGTCTGGAAATTTGCTACAAAGGAAAATGCCGTCGGTCTCTTTAAAGTATTTGTTGAGCCTTTATCATTTCCCAAAGATAAAATTTGTAACATAAAAAAATAAAATTACATTTCGCAAATTTGACGTACCTACTTACGATCAGTTTTTAGAAAAATTTAAGTATTTACATTACATTCTATTTCAAGCACTATTTTGGAAATGTTTTAGCTAGCTATATTATAATTTTATATAACGGCAATTGATTTTTATCTATATTACATTTATTGCAAATATTACAGTATCACTTTTACTTATAAACATAAATGTACCCTGTTAGGGTAAATAACTTAATTTTACCTTGAAATTAATTTTAATCGAGTAACTTATGTCCGTAAAAAGAACTGCAACCATTTTTACAATCTTAGAGCATTTTAATCTTAAAATACTAATATTTACTCTAGATTTTAATGCTCTAAAATTACAATATTTAATATTCAATGGTTACATTCGCGATTGTACGCAATCAAGATGCGATGACAATCGATTCGGTATCGATTTACGTTCATCCGAGCGCTTCCTCGGTGTGGGTTGTGGTCGGCGAAGGTCGCGTATCTGATGTCACGGGTACCCAACTCTTTTGTGTTTACCTTGTGCTTGCTCGGTGAACGCACTCTGGCCCGTTCGACTGGACTAGCTTTTGCCCGCGGCTTTGCTCGCGTTAATTCTTCGCGGGACACAGTATAGCTTATAATTTTAACCGATTTCAGGCCACTATTATCTACTGACTATTATCCCTGAAGGGTTACTCTGAGACTAGGCAATGAGGACAGGAAAAGCATTCAACTACCATAGTCCACTTTTCACCAAATAGCGACTGTACAAGTGCTCAGCAAGACAAGTTGTAAGCCCATCGCCCCTTTATGCTGTTGGATGTATGTGCAGTCTTTAGTCCGGTAGTCGCCTTTTACGACACCTAAGGGAAGTGGAGTGGGGGAGGGGGTAGTATTCTTCCACCGCTACGCGACACGGTTTTATTAGGTATTTGTAATTGTATTGAATATCGCCTAAGTTCAAGTCTCCCACATCCTTACCGGTTGATTGACTGGTAGAGAATGCCTTGTGGAGTTAAGTCCGCCTTTAGAAGTTTTTATGTAAAGTAGGTTAAATAAATAAATGATAATGAAATAAGTACTTAACTGTTTTTTTGCAATTTCAGAGTTGCATATAAATCCCATACAAATATTTGTTGTTTGCACTAAACAGGTGACCCAGTTGCGGTCTATTATATACCTATTACCAAACATCCTGTATAGGAGGCTTTTGCGGTGCTCATTGTCTGCTCATTGTCTAGTCTCTGAATAACCCTTTGGGAATAGTAGTCGTCAACCTATACACGAAGACTTTTTATCGGTGATCAAAACCTACTGATTCCGACTAAGTAAATGATGGCCATTGCAATAACAATAAAACTTTATTTTTAAAATTTTTGCATTTACAATGTTGGATATAGGATTTAAAATGTTTACTAGAAAAAAAACAACCAGTCTCAGGAAAGATCAAATTCGAACCGATCGATCGGGTTCGATCTATTCGTTTCTAACACCAAAGACTAATGGTATTTGTTTGTAATCGTGATTAATATTCTATTCCGGACGAATACCACTCATAAACGAATCCTAAAATACGTTAGATGAAATGAGATACAGTCAGTAACAAAAATGCTTTTTAATGTGATTTTAAGTAGTTCGAATCCCATTCGAGCTTTTCTGAGACTGGTTGTTTTTTTTCTAGTAAACATTTTATCCAACATTAAAACTTACATGTTAGCGTTCCATTTTTTAATTTTGTTTTGTCTGTAAAGTATAGTTAATAACAATGAATAGTAAAATCATGGTCATCCTACATCACCTTTTAAAGTATCGTATCTACTTCACTTCAAAAATGTAGGAAGACCATAAATTCGAATTATTTTGGTTACATAATTAAAAATACAAAATCTATACTAATATTATAAAGCTGAAGAGTTTGTTTGCTTGAACGCGCTAATCTCAAGAACTACTCGTCCGATTTGAAAAAATCTTTCAGTGTTTGATAGCCCATTTATCAAGGAAGGTTATAGGCTAATTTGTTTAGGTACGGGTACGGGTAGTAGCCCGTGCAAAGCCAGGGCGGGTCGCTAGTTAAATTTATTAAAAGAAAACACGTTCTTAACTACTATTATTATTGCAATGGCCATCAACCTACCTATGTATGTATGTCTGTGTAAAAGCTTGTATATTATTCTGTGGTAAAAGGCCTGAGTCGGATAGACGATGGGAACTGTGTCACGCTGCCTGCACCTTAGTATTGTATTGTAGCATTTTTTATCTTGACCTTGACTAGCCTTTTGCAGATTCATACGCTACATGTCTGTGAGACACTACATAGTCTTTTATCTTAAACATCTGTACAGCAAAACCGGCTCAATAATAATAAGTGTCACTATTACGCGTTCATTCATTAAACCAATTCATTAGACATCGTAATATTTTATGTTTTCGCCTATTAGGTACATTTCGACTGTGATTTTTGCGTAAAATGGCCAATTTTGGCGTTATGGTTCTCAGAAACAAAAATACATTAACAATTATGACTTATTGAATAGTGTAGAATAGCTATTGGAATAGTGCGTAGCGGCCTCGCTTTTTGTAAATTTTGCTCAACTTTTTAATTAAACCCAAAATTGCAGAGATAGATTTTCATAAAGTGCGCGAAGGCACTTTTTTGAGCTCATCGCTTGAACTACTGTTCTAAACAAGTGAAATAATATTTTTTTTAATGTTATCTCTTATATAGTCGAATAGTGCGTAGCGGCCTCGGAAGTTTTAGATATCATTGATTTTATATAGGAAAAAAATCTTATTCTAAACCAAAAAACTACGAAAATCGCTATAAGTTAATTGTGAATATCTCCTATCTACGATAATATTATTGAGCAAAATTTATACCAGAGTAATTGTTACTTCATGAGGAATAAAGATTTCATAATGAATTTATTATCCTATTTTGATAAAAACGATAAATACATTTGCAAAATTACTACAAAATGCGAAAATGGGCATTTTACGCAAAAATCACATTCGAGATGTAATAGGCCTCTTAAGAACGCTCAAATATACTGTAGGTAAGATATTGAAACGTTGAAAAAAAAATTGTTACCTCAGATGGGAATCGTTCCACGTCCTCCGCAATCCGGACCACTCCGCTCTTTTATAAACCATTTCAGAGCGCAATCTATGGCGTGGCTTGCCGTCATCCCGGCGTATGAATAGTTTACCATCTCGCGTCAAAACATATTAAAGTTATGTAAACAGTAGAGCTCCCTCGCTTTTTGAAACAGCTGCCGGTAGTATTTGGTAAGCTGCTCGTTGACGTAATACTATTAAGATATTGGTCAGACATGTCGAAATTTTTCAACGCTTTTGACTTTTATGTTTTTAAAGCAACAGTGTCTCATCCTCAGAACAATAACTAAAGAATAGAAGGAGTGCTATGACATTTAAGTGAGCACTCCGTTTGACAACCCTTTCGAATCACATTTTGTAAATCGCTTTTGAATTCAGTATATTATATGGTGACCGGGTATCCATTTTTTTTCGCATTACATTTGACGTTTTTAGAATTTTAGACATTCGTTTCTTTTCTTTCAATGTTTAAATGACCCATACGAGTATCATTTGGACTCCTTCTATGTTTTTTTATTATTCTATGGTCTCATCAATGGTGTTTCTCTACTTAGAGATGTCTAAATACCTTAAGTTATGATTTATCGTTTGATAGAACCGATCGAAAAAGGCATTCGATTATTACGGGCAACGTGTGAAACATCTGCTGGTTACGATACTGAGTCAGCTTCGAAAGCGGTTTGGTGACTTCGCAAATCTATACTTTATTTTTACAGCTAACTAAGCTTTTACGGCTTACCGTTGTCATTTAATTATAAATACTTCGTCAAGGAAAATGTGCATAAAATGTACACTCGGCGTCAGATTAACCTACCCAAAACTGTCAAATTTCTACAATCAATTTTGAACTGTATTGCTTGGTACTAAGGATCAATTTTTATTGGAGAAATTTGACTGTTTAGGGTAGGTTGATCTGACGCCGTGTGTACATGTATTCACGACTATTATCTCCAAAGGGTTAGTCATAGACTAGGCAAAGGGATCTACAGCAACAGTCCATTGCCATAGTCCACGTTTCACCAAGTTACAACTGTTACTGCACGCTCTACACATGATTTCATTGTAAAGATTTTTCTTATTTATTGAACTTGGTTCAATAAGTTATGAGATACTAAAACAATTTCTTGATAAAATTATTTTTTAATCATCAACATAGTCTTTTTCAACTGCAATACAGTCTCTTCAACTCATTTCTAACTTTTCTATTCCATGAGTGTAGAAAGATTTATCTTTTCGTAATACCACCCCCTCACGAATTTTCGGCGTGAAACAATGGCACTCTGTGCTGTTGTGTTTCGTCCGGCGAGTGAGGGTTCCGGAGACCCCTCCCCCCCCCTCACAATTGATATGGCAGCGAACTGTAATCTAGATTTACCCCAGGGGGGTACCGACACATCCAGTGTCGGAGAATCCCCCCCTGAGCGTTCTCGCTCAGGCTGCCCTACGTATTCTGGGGAGGGCAAAAGTTCGCCCGTGCCAAGGCATGCTGCAGGCAGGAGAAAGGCGGGACAATTGGCACCCCCTCCTACGCTTCGCGTGGACTTCTGCAATATCAGGGGAATCCACTCTAACTTGAGCGCCGTCCATTACCACCTCGAGACGGCGAAACCGGCCTTGCTCTTCCTCACCGAGACGCAGATATCCCCCCCTCCTGACATCTCGTACTTGCGCTACCCGGGATACAACCTGGAACATGCATTTGTGCCACGAGCCGGTGTTTGTGCCTATGTCAGGGAGGATATGTGCGTTCGTCGCCTTGGCAATCTTGAAGATAGGGACCTCTCCATCTTATGGCTGCACGTCGACTGCGGACGTCATCATCGCGTCTACGCGTGCCTGTATAGGTCCCACAGCGGTAACATCGGAACTGACCAACTCATCGAGACCGTCCAAACAGCGACAGACTCCCTTCTCCAACGGATCCCCTCGGCCGAGATTGTGGTATTGGGAGACTTCAATGCCCACCACGTCGAATGGCTTGGTTCACGCACAACTGACCACGCGGGTAGAGCCGTTCATGACTTCGCTTTGGCCTACAGTCTGTCCCAATTGGTAACCGAGCCAACACGGGTTCCAGATGTGGAGGGCCATGCACCTTCTTTATTGGACCTTCTGCTGACCTCGCACCCAGACGGCTATCAAGTTTCTGTTGATGCACCACTAGGCTCATCAGACCACTGTCTGATTCGCAGCATTGTGCCTCTCACAGAAACTTCAAAACCGCAACCAGCGGCTAGCCGTCGAGTCTGGCATTATAGGTCGGCGGACTGGGATGGGATGCGAAGCTTCTTTGCGTCCTACCCGTGGTGGCGAGTTTGCTTCTCGCTGGATGATCCTGATGTCGCCGCTGACTCTGTCGTTGATGTGATACTGCAGGGAATGGAACTTTTCATTCCAAACTCTGTGGTTCCCATTGGCGGCAAGTCCCAACCATGGTTTGGTCGTTGCTGCAAAATGGCGTCTCGCCAAAAGCGACAGCATTACCAAGCCTGGGCTAATGCGGTGTCATCAAAGGATCCAAACACCAGTGCGCTCAGAAAGAAGTACAACTTTGCCGCCAGATCCTTTAAGAAGGACATTGCCAAGGCGAAGTCATCATTCATAGGTAGAATTGGCGAGAGGCTAGTGCGTCTTCCTTCGGGGACGCGTGCGTTCTGGTCTCTCGCCAAAGCTATCTTAGGGAACTTTTGTCAGCCGTCCCTACCACCATTGCACAAGACCGATGACTGCCTGGCCTACACTGCAAAGGAGAAAGCCGATCTCTTGGGCTCTCTTTTCGCATCAAACTCGACCTTGGACGATGGGGAAAACTCTCCACCAACCATACCGCATTGCGCTTGTACAATGCCAAACGTTCAGTTCCTGCAAAGGTCAGTTCGTAAGGCTCTTTTTTCCCTTGATATCCATAAGGCGAGTGGGCCTGATGCAGTTCCACCCATTGTGCTTCGGACGTGTGCTCCTGAATTGGCACCAGTACTAACGCGCCTTTTCCAGCTCTCTTACACCACTGGCGTCGTCCCGAGCTCTTGGAAGACAGCCCTTGTCCAACCGATTCCAAAAAAAGGCGATCGCTCAGATCCGTCTAACTACAGGCCAATAGCTATTACCTCTTTACTCTCCAAAGTAATGGAGTCCATTATAAACCGCCAGCTCTTAAGGTACCTAGAAGAGAACCAGCTACCAAGTGATCGCCAGTATGGTTTTCGTCGCGGTCGATCGGCTGGTGATCTTTTAGTGTACCTTACTCACCGATGGGCGGAGGCAGTCGAGAGTAAAGGGGAGGCACTGGCAGTTAGCTTGGACGTAGCGAAAGCTTTTGACAGGGTATGGCACAGGGCTCTTTTCTCTAAACTTCCATCATACGGGCTTCCTGAGAAATTGTGTTCATGGGTTGCCAGCTTTCTTACTGGGCGTAGCATCAGAGTCGCAGTCGACGGTTCGTGCTCCGACATGAAGCCCGTGAATGCTGGAGTCCCGCAGGGGTGTGTGTTGTCCCCTACTTTGTTTCTTCTGCATATCAATGACATGCTGCATAACAACAGCATTTATTGCTATGCGGATGACAGTACTGGGGATACGCTCTACACCGGGCGAGCTAATATTTCTCTGGAAAGCGTCATCGAGAGCCGGAATAAACTTGTGACTGACACCGAGAACATGTTAAATCATGTCTCGGATTGGGGCCGACATAACCTAGTCCGCTTTAACCCCTCCAAAACACAAGTTTGCGCATTTACCGCGAAAAAACATCCCTTCGTCGTACCTCTGAACTTTGAGGGAGCTCCCCTTGATACCAATCCGATTATTGGAATCCTTGGCGTCGATATTTCGAGTGACGTTCAGTTTCGTGGTCATTTGGAAGGTAAAGCTAAATTAGCTTCGAAAAAGCTGGGTGTGCTTAATAGAGCGGGTCAGTATTTCACGCCGGCCCACCGTTTACAACTGTATAAAGCACAGGTCAGGCCGCATATGGAATACTGCTCCCATCTCTGGGCTGGAGCACCCCAATACCAACTTCTTCCATTTGACCGCATTCAACGTAGAGCTGCTCGAATTGTCGGCGACGTGGTTATTTCAGGTCGGCTCGATCCACTGGCTCTTCGGAGAGACGTTGCGTCTCTCTGTGTATTGTACCGTATATATCATGGGGAGTGTTCTGAGGAATTGTTCGGCTTGATCCCTGCCGCTAATTTCCTTCACCGCACTACACGCAATCGACTGTCATTCCATCCACATCACCTTGATGGATGGCGGTCTACTACTGTGCGTTTTTCAAGAAATTTCTTGCCTCGAACTACAGTGTTGTGGAACCAGCTCTCGGCGGCGGTATTTCCGGACCGTTACGACTTAGGGATCTTCAAGAAACGAGCCTATTCCTTCCTTAAAGGCCGGCAACGCGCCTGCGATTCCTCTGGTTTTGCGGGTGTCCATGGGCGGCGGTGATTACTTTCCATCAGGTGTCCCGCTTGCTCGTTTGCCTACTTCTGCTATAAAAAAAAAAAAAATCTTTGGCTTTGAAATAAACCTCCGTTGCAGCGATTTCTTCCCCATTTGAGTCAAATTTCTTGTCCTGGTGTATTTTTTTAAGTCTGCAAACACTCAGTAATCACTGGGGGGCCAGATCTGGAGAATACGGTGGATGAAGAAGTAATTAGAAGCCCAATTCGTTTAGTTTGGCCATCGTTATCATGAACTTGTGACACGGCGCTTTGTCCTGGATGAAAGATCACTTTTATTTTCTACATTTGAGGCCGTTTTTCCGCGATTTCGTACTTTATTCGCTCCAATAATCCTATGTATTATTCGCTATTTAAATGTTTCCCTCTATCTAGGTAGTCGATGAAGAGTATTTCATGCACATCCCAAAATACAGAGGCCCTTAACTAATAATAACCTTCCCGGCAGATTGTTGTGTCTTAGGCTGCTTCGGGCGCCTTTCACCGGCCGCTTTCCATTCTGCTGACTGCCGTTTGGATTCCGGTGTGAAATGGTGAATCCATGTTTCATCCATTGTCACATACCGACGTAAAAAAGCTTTTTCGAGGCCAAATTTTAATATAAAATAGTGAAAACACTACCAGTTGAAATCATCACTATCTTAGCTATCTCGCACACTTTAACTTTTCGATCCTCCTTTTCCTTCACGATTTTCAGGACTGGTTGATATTTTGTTGAGTCACTGCTTTATTTGGACGACCAGAGCGTTCAGCGTCTTTTGTGTCCATACGACGTTTGAAATCGGCATACACCGACAAATGGTTGGTTTAGATGGAGCAGATTCCGGATAATACTTTATAAGCCGTTGCTGTGGTTGATCGGTGTTTTTTTCCATTAAAAAACAATGTTTTATCAACACACGAAACTGGTTATTTTCCATTGTTTCGGAATTAAAAAGTAGCGCCACTAAATACAGTTTAGCAAAAATGTGTAAAAATTTAGTAGTGGCAATACTGCTATGGAGTTTACGTCATTTTTAACAAACATTCCCTGTTTTGGCAATAATTTTCTACTCTTTTTTGCCAAACTGTATCTGTAAAAAATATTTAAATAGTTCGGTTTAAAAAAAAATATTCAATAATATTTGATGGCCTTTGGTACTTTCTAAAAATCTAAAGAGTTTTTAATATATGAGCCATCTCCAAGTAAGTCTCAGGACTTATTGAACGATCTAGAAAGTTAACAAGTTAAGTTAAGTTTCTGTTAAGCCATCATCAGTCATCAACTCATTAGTCTTTTACATCAGAGGAAGTATGACCGAGGAAATTTGTCCGTTAGACATTTCCTTGAAATCTCAAGGCATACTATAATTGACATTGTAGTGGTCATTGTTTTGGCGGACTTATCGCATTGTCTTACTTAGCACAGTCTTGTTACAAATCACCGAATGACATGCCCGGTCGTAGTTTTAGACAGAGTGGCATGTGACATAAAGGCACTCACGTAACCTCTATCACGGCCTACTAAAGTTTCCATATTATGCTAAAATTAGGAGTTTTAAGCATCTATTTCACTCGATAATCTCTCAATATCTGACATACATAGATTCAAAACTATTATCCTCAAAGAGTTAGAGGAAGACTAAGCAATGAGTACCACAGAACCAGTCCACTGCCATAGTCCATCTTTCACCAAATTACAACTGGTGCGGTGAGCACATCCCATAAATATTGCCATAACTATTTTTATTACTATCTATGTATGTACGAGTATTATTACCTGCAATGAAGATTCAATAGATCTGTTTTTGATATTAAAATAAAACACTTTTTCACGGATTAACTTGCGTTTAAATTTACATAGTTTTTTATATTATCCTGACGTTTTGAATCCTTTTGATATTTCAGACAGTTATTTATTGCGAAATATTCTAATGAGCATTCAGTCACAATACAGATTATTTGTGACGTTGTAATGTGTGTCGGGTGGCAGTGAAAGAATACTACCACCCCCTCTCTTCCCTTAGGTGTCCTAAAAGGCGACTAACGGACTATAGACTGCACATACATTCAACAGCATAGAGCGGCGATGGGCTCATCACTTGTCACGCTGAGCACATGTGCAGTATTTTTTGAAAAGTGGACTATGGTTTTGCTGTCCTCACTGCCTAGTCTCTGACTAATCCTTCGGGGATAATAGTCGTAATTATATGTATGTATGTATGTCTGCCACAATTTATAGGTCAAAAACAATGATCTCCTTCATTGAACAAAAGTAATCCAATCAGAATGATTGACTGCTCATGACGAACCCATTTATTGTGGTCAATACAATTTAATTGATACGAAATGTCGGTAGAGTTCATATCGCTACCGGCTTAAGTCAATCAACCACTTAATGAATATTAAAAAATCTATAATAATACGTATTTTAATTATCTTGTACGTTTAACAACTTTCGCATGAATGTGTCATAGGATGGGTCAAACAATTGAAAGATATCTCGTATTCCTACTAAAAAAACACGTCAATAACAAACACGTAAGTAAGTAAAAAACGTTACCCTTATCAGCTAAAGTTGAGGAGCCCATCAATTATACAAGTATGCTAGATTTCATTCATAAGTGATCCCAGTTGTTGTCAAAGATAGCAGTCGATAAAGCCTACCAACCGGCATTGGGTCAGCGGGGTGGGTTGTGTCCCATGACTTGTGATATTGACATGAAGACTTGAGCCCTGCAGAAAGCCGTTTATGGGATTAATTCTTTAATATTATTTTATTATATGCGTAATTAACGCTTGCCCAGTAAAGGTTGGTAAAAAACCGAGGCATTGAAAATCCCTTAACACACTTTGACGACCTGAGATTGTAACCCAAGACCTCCATTTACATCCATACATACATATAAACACAACTATTATCCACGAAAGGTAAGTCAGGGACTAGACAATGAGGACCGCAAAAGCAGTCCTTAACCATAGTCCACTTTTCACCAAATAGCGACAGCACATATGCTCAGCGTAACAGGTAGTAAGCCCATCGCCGCTCTATGCTTGGCTGTATATGCAGTATTTAGTCCTTTAGTCGCTTTTTACGACACCCAAGGGAAGAGAGGGGGTGGTAGTATTTTTCACCTCTACGCGACACGGTTATCCATCCATTTATCGGACCAAAATAGGCATTAATCTTTACAGTTTGAGAATCATGTCTCACACATACATTCTAATAACACGTGCACGCAGCATTAAAAACGAACAGAAACAAAATGTAATGTGCACGGTTTAATTTAGTGATTCGAGATAATTACTAAGACTGGACGACCCAGTTACTGGTTATGCCATGAAGCAAAATGATGATAGTGTATTTTTTTTCCTTCTACAAACACTGAGTTTTATTAAGAGTTCACGATAAGCGCATCGTGATTAAAACACTCATTTTTACCAAGGAGTTTAGATCAAAGCGGTTTTACAGCAACGATATCAAATGATTATTGCACATTAGTTTATTAGAACCTCTCTGTTCAAGTTTTTTTAAACTAATTAGGTATATTAACAATTTTACTCTAATAAGAAATAATTGGGTAAGCAAATATTATGCAGACGCTATTTGGTGAAAAGTGAACTACGGTAGAGGACTGCTTTTGCTGTCCTCATTGCCTAGTCTCTGACTAACCCTTCGGGGATAATAGTCGTGATTATATTCATGTATGAATGTATGGATTACTTTATTTTTTTAAATATACCTATAATATGTCCTTTACAGAGTAATCGGGCAATAAATTAATTTTATTATCAGCAGGAAACTTAAACTTCCCCAAGATGTCGATATTGTTCAATAGCTATGTCAAAAAAGGCCATTCCGGTATTATAATAGGATAATAGGAGTTTGATGGCGCAGCAGCTAACGCGTTCAGATTAATACCGTGTCCTTGGATGGGTGACCAGACAAGAAAAAAAAACATCTCGTGCTCGTCCATGCTTTGGAAGGCACGTAAAGCTGTTGGTCCTGGTTGCTGTCGTAAAATGGCAGTCGTTGAAACCCATTAATACTTATTATTGATATTTTTGAGCCTTATTCGGCTTGCGATCTTGCCCGCTAAGCAACTTTCGCAATGCCGGGTCGCTGGATAGGTGACCAAATTAAAACATCTCGAGCTCCTCCATTCTTCGGATGGCACGATAAGCCGTTGGTCCCGGTAGTTGTCGTCAAAACAGTCGTACAACCAACCCGCATTGGGCCAGGGAGGGTTATGGCCCAATATCCCCACGAACTATTGTCCTCGTGAGAGGCCTGTGCCTAGCAGTGGGACGTTTATAGGCTGATGTTGATGATTGGGCCAGTGTGGTGAGTATTTTCATTAATCTATCCATGTGCTGTTATACATATGTGGAAAGGCCTATATAAAGCAGTATTATGTGTATTGTGCCAGCAGTGTAACCTTTATAAGCTGATAACGATGACTATCTTTATAGTACCCTGTTTATAGTATGACACATACTGTTATTACGGTATAAGATAAGATAACACGATTCATCAATACGATAACGACCGATAGTACGATCAGTTTTAACTAATTAATTAGGCACGGTTCAATGAAATCTTTGTGTGAAATCTTTGGAACAAAGAATCTATTCAAAGAATCTATCTGTGTCAAATGTGTTTGGGCAATGTATTAGGATAATTTTAAAAGTAAGTAAATTTAAAAACCTCTGACAACACAAAGTGCAAAGGTTGACAAAAACTTTCTACACTTTGCATATTAAATATTTAAATAAAAGTTAGATGTAATGTAGATTAAATCTACATTAATAAAAATCAATTGCCGAAATAGTCGCTTCAGAACGGCTGCACGTATTCGGCTAATTTATTTTTGTTGTGTTTGTAATTTTCAGCGAAAGGTTTGTATAAAGAAAATTTATGGAAATTCGTCACGGGATAGGTACGGGGTCCACGCGGACGAAATCGCGTGCGGGCCGATAGTTATTAATTTAAAAAAAAGTTGAAATAAGAAACAGTGTCGCGTAGCGGTGTAATAATACTACCACCCTCTCTCTTCCCTTGGGTGTCGTAAAAGGCGACTAACGGACTGAAGACTGTACATACATCCAACAGCTTAGCGGCGATGGGCTTACCACCCGTCACGCTGAGCACATGTGCAGTCGCTATTTGGTAAAAAGTGGACTATGGAAGCAGGACCGCTTTTGCTGTCCTCATTGCCTAGTCTCTGACTAACCCTTTGGGGATAATAGTCGTGATTATATTATATATGTATTTAGGTAAGTGCATTATATTAGATACAAACACACGCCTGTAGATAAACCTTTACAAAATTGTCAAATTTCTGCCTTTGTAGCAAAGTGCGAAATGTATCAAAGAAATTTGAAATTTCGCGGTGGCTTGCTGTGCTGTGGCGTCTGTACATAACAATTTTATTCCAGTCGACAGATTAAATATCACATACATTTTGGAGATCAATATTACGTAGATCTAGTAAAATTCTGCGCTTTTTGTCCCACTTCTGAGTAAAGGTGTCCCCCAAAACCATAATATTATACTAATTATACTATATAATTTTATAACTATAATAATTGTAAACAATGAACCATTGTTTATCAATCGTTTACCTACCACGTTATGGCTTCAAGTATGAGAGTCGTGCCGTTCATAACATTTAACAAAACGTATGGTTTTAAACCGACAATAAGCTCCAGCAGGAAAACAATAGCTTTAATTCACTTGTCGCTCGTAACTAATTAAAATGTAGTTTCAAGTATTTTTAAATTATACTTGAATTGAGTTTCAAGCGTTCAAATTGACGTGACGTAAAAAATGTGGGCAAATTGACTGTTGCTCTGATCTGCTCATTACAAAAAACCCGCATTGTGTTTTCAAGCTAGGTGTTTCTAAATTTATTTATAATTATATTTCGTGAAGCAGTATACCTAATACATTAACTAACGAACACACGCCAGCCAGGTCAATGTACAAAAAACAGACAAATTATAGTCGATTCATACCCATTCATACCCAAACGTTAAAAGTTACAAATTTATTGAAGGAACTTGACATTGAGACTTGCCGGCGTTAGTACATGAAAAGTATTTTGTTTTGCTTTGTATGACCATAGATCGAGAATTAGCTACAATTTGGTATGATAATAACGTCATATCGTTATAAATAGTGAAACTCTTCTGGAGATTTCGTGGAAAACAGAATAAATATGGTAAAGTTCTAACTACTGAGGCAAAAGAGCAGGCAGGTCATTTGATGGGAAGTAATCACCGCCGCCCATAGACACCCGAAAAACCGTAGGATCTTTGAAGAAGGACGAGGGAAGAATTATGAGGGAGGGGGGGAGATGGGCTTCTTTGGGGGGCCGATGGACCATCAGAGGGTGGTATTACACCGGGCGAGCTGGCCCAATTCGTGGCTCTACCACGCAGAAAACGAACTGCAAAATCCTACTAATATTATAAACGCGAAAGTTTGTATGTATGGATATTTGTTACTCTTTCACGTAAAAACTACTGAATGGATTTGGATGAAATTCGGCATACAGATACACTCGGCGTCAAAAAAATCGCACCTTTTAAAAATCATCTTTAAAAATTCTTAAACCTTATGTAGAGGATAGTGTTGGGTATCATTAGAAAGGTAACAAAAAGGAGTATCAAAAAACAATTAAATTTAACTTTCTGTTTAATTATAATTATACAAACAACATTAAAATTAATAAAATAATAAAAATCCTTAATTAAGTCCTAATTAACAACAGATAATTTACAAAGAAAAATGTACAAAAAGTGTCTTAAAATTAACTTAAAATCTAGTGTTACCCCCCCTTGCCCTGATCACGGCTTCCATACGGTCCTTCATGGACCTCACCAACTTCAGGAGCTCTTCTTGAGGGATAAGCCCCCATTCTTCAATCACCGCGTCTTGGAGCTCCTGTAGAGTCGAAGGAGCTGGATCCCGAGATCGAACCTTACGTTTAAGATGGTCCCAGAGGTGCTCTATAGGATTCAGATCCGGACTTCGCGCTGGCCACTGCATCACAAAGATTTGGGACCTCTCCACCACGATGCCTGCAGTGTGAGCGCGAGCGTTGTCGTGCATTAATGTGAACCCCTCGCCAAAAGATTCGGCAAAGGGGACCACATGCACTTCCAGGACCTCAGTGACATAGCGGCGAGCAGTCAGCGACCCTTGTCCGCGAGCACCTCCAGTCCGGGAGACGCAGACAAGGTCGGTTTTGCCGGCAGCAGACATACCGCCCCAGAACATGCAGGATCCGCCACCATATTCCACCGTCTCCTGGATGCAGGCTTGGGCGAAACGTTCACCCTGCCTCCGGTATACTCTTCTCCGTCGGTCGTTGCAGAAAAGACACACTCGCGTCTCGTCTGAGAAGAGAACAGCTCTCCACTGCTCAAGGGTCCAATCGACGTGGTCACGAGCAAACTGCAAGCGGGCTCGCCGATGCGCTGCAGTCAATTTTGGACCCGTAGCAGCTCTGTGGGCCGCTATCTTCTTCTCCTTCAATCTTCTTCTAACCGTAGATACGCTTACGGTGCGTCTGCGAACTGCCTGGAGCTGCTGTTGCAACTCAACAGCGTTGGAGAAACGATTTCTCAAAGAGTTCGACACAACGAACCGGTCGTCTCTTTCCGAAGTGCAGCGACGTCTACCCGAACCGTGTCTGCGGATATAGCCACCGGTCTCTATGAAGCGCTGGTACACTCTTCGAACGGAATAACGGCTCAGGTTCAGTTGCCGGGCGACATCACACTGCCGCACCCCTGATTGCAGTAGTGCAACCACTTGAGCGGCTTTATCAGCTGTGGTATCCATCAAAATCTGTGCGTGTGTCCTCTTCAACGGTTGAATAGCGAATGACCCACATTGAACCCGTGTTGACCGTTTTATACCCACAAAGGAAGCGCAACTAGCAACTCTCACGGGTAGCAAAATTTGCATCGAATTTTTGTGACACTTTATTTGTTGCATTAGGTTTTATTTGATAATGAAAAGTAATGTTTTTTATTAAGTTAATTAAGTAACCTTGTAAATAAAATCATAATTAATGCGACTGCATGTGCATATCAAGAGTAAATGACATTTGAAAGTGATTTTCTAAGAGGTGCGATTTTTTTGACGCCGAGTGTAGTTTATAACCTGGATTAACACATAGGATACTTTTTATCTCGATATTCCCACGGGAACTGGAACCACGCGGGTGAGACCGCGAGCGGCCGCTTGTGTTACTTATAAATGCGAAAGTGAGTTTGTTTGTTTGTTACCTTTTAACGATCAACCGATTTTTATGAATTTCGGGATAGAAAATATGTTGCCATGTAGGCCTAGCTTGCGAAACACGAGATTTGTCGCGGACGAGAGACGACAAAGCCATGTTAAGGTTTGTAGACAAAATTACCACAGTTTATGCAAAAACTACTATTAAGTCTATTTTTGACATATAATGTAGAGTTCTAAGCGCATCCATGTATCTTTAGTGTTGATAGACATTAGGGATAAATGAATAAAACACGAGAAAACGGGTCGAGAAGAGTTCTTGTGTTGCGCATGCTATGCCGAGTGGATACGGTTAAAAGCTTCTTTAATTCCGCGAACAAAAACTAATCGTTAATAAATAGATAAAAACAAAGATTAAAGTAACATTACTATCATTGACACGGTACAAAAGAACGAGTGGAGGCATGCCCGATTCTTTGTACGTTGCGAAATAATTAAAGTTAACAGATGCTTTTCGTTTCACACAGAGCATTCTCCAGCTCCTTTGTTACGCTACGCTCGCTCAGGTAAAATTTAAACAATACGGCCCTTTTAAAGCGTAATCCCTTTTCGACAAAAAAGATTTGACGCTTAGCGAACTTCGCGCCAGTCTAAAAATAATGATACCGACACTTTTAAACTTTCGCATTGGGTAACAGATAAAATGTTTAAAGAGATCGAACGCAAAATGTTTAGCATTACATTTTGAGTATTCGACACTTCAGCCGAGTTCCACCGGTACTTTGAAAGGTATGCTTCGATTATTTACAAGTTCCATTGCACAAAAGATCAGTAATGGGTCGACGAGCTACAGCGAGAGGGAGACCTCTGCAGGCTCCACTAAGATAAGATAGGACAGGATAAGTATTTTATGTATGTTAAATCTCGTTAAATATTTATCATCACTTTAACAGTCACCTTTACTGCATTTTGATGTGGTAAACACAGATAAAGTGCACACATAAAAACACTGTAACTATGTAATATAAGTGATAACAATGTGGTTAATATCAACAATGGTTTTAACTGTCGAACTGCGATTGTTAAATCTGAATGATAAGGTAGAAGATTTAGAGTTGTCATAAACTGTGTCGCGTAGCGGTGAAAGAATACTACCACCCCCTCTCTTCCCTTGGGTGTCTTAAAAGGCGACTAACGGACTAAAGACTGCATATACATTTAACAGCAAAGAGCGGCGATGGGCTCACCACCTGTCACGTTAAGCACATGTGCAGTCGCTATTATCGGTGAAAAGTGGACTAATGGTAGAGGACTGCTTTTGCTGTCTGTCCTCATTGCCTAGTCTCTGACTAACTCTTCGAGGATAATAGACGGGATTATGTGTACTTATGTATGTATGTACTAGCGGCCGCTCGCGGTTTCACCCGCGTGGTTCCCGTTCCCGTAAAAATGTCGGGATAAAAGGTATCCTATGTGTTAATCCAGGTTATAAACTATCTGTATGCCGAATTTCATCCAAATCCATTCAGTAGTTTTTACGTAAAAGAGTAACAAACATCCATCCATACTTACAAACTTTCGCGTTTATAATATTAGTAGAATTATGCAAGTGAAAATTGCGTAGCTAATAGTCTAATAAACCAAGGCGGTGACGGAGTGGTGACCCTGAGATTCGTAACGGCTATGAGGTAGACCATCTTTTTATACTTAGCACGGCAGATGAATCCTCACCACCTGATGTTAACTTTTCAACCTTGTGTTTTAACTTTTCTGGGCAAAAAAAAGTCGGCCATGTGGCTACATAATAATAGATAATAATAATAGACCACAGAATTACCGTAAGAATTTTGCCGTAAAAATCACACTGTAAGAATAACGCTGTAAGAACAAAGACATATAAAAGTAAACTTTTATACATCATTGTGTAAGAAGCAGTCGGTACAGAATCGTTGTGACAACTATGTAACTTATGTTAATAGTTTGCCATTTCTTTCATTAGTTGCGGTGTGTTCATTAATCTCAGTGGTTATATACGCAAATACGCATCGTGTCGTCGCGAGAATGTATTAGGCATTCTAATAGTCAGTTGCATTATTGCTTTAGTATTCCGTATAATGTAGGGAATGTTAAAAATAACATAGCATTTGGGGGTTAAAGTTGCTCGCGTCCGTAGGATTACCCTTCAGACCCTACACGTGATCCCTGGGTGGTGCTAAATGAGTGACACTGACTGAGTGGTAGAGCCACGCTGCGTTGCAGCACGCATTGGGCCGGCTCGCCCGGCGTAATACCACCCTCTCACGAATATTCAGCGTGAAATAATAGCACTTGGTGCTGTTGTGTTTCGTCCGACCAGTGAGGGCTCCGGAGGCCCCTTCCCCCCCCTCCCCTCCCAATTCTTATTCCTTCCTTAAACCTATTCCTCCCTTAAAGGCCGGCAACGCGTCTGCGGTTCCTTTGGTTTTGCGGGTAAAAAGACATAACACGAACGACTCCTGATCCATTTTTAGACCTTTATTGACATTTTACGGGTTTCTTGTGTAGCAGTCGGCCTCAAAAGTAGCTTAAAACTTAAATACACCAAGATCGCGCTCTAGCAATCATAATATAGTATGATGAACGTAGTTGTTGGTATGACATGATACTATTGTATAGTGTGAAGCTCATTCTGATGCCAAACCTAAATGACCACAACAAAAACAATTCTAAAAACATAAGTCGTACAACTTTGTCTCCTAAAAACTGAAACGTCGGTCGTTAGCGGGTTGATTCTATGTAGGTTCCTGGAACCCATAGGTATCTTTTTATGGTAATAAAGATTGTAAAAAAATATGATTAATAAAACTTACACACTCAACAATATTAATATTTATCACATATTGCATTTTACATTAATTAGACAAATTTTTACAATTTTTGTAAAAATTTGTATTAAAGTGATAACAAGTGAAATTTGTAATCTACAGACAGTTATATCACGCTACTTCAATTTTTTTACTATTTTATTATTATTGCTGTAAAAGAAAATAATTACAAAACTTTTAATTTATTAAATTAGCGCAAATTATAAACGCAAAAAATGAAATTTTTAGGAATCATTTAATTACTGTTAACGTGTTGCGTAGCGGTAAAAGCATACTACCACCCCCTCTCTTCCCTTGGGTGTAGTAAAAGGCGACTAACGGACTAAAGACTGCATATACATCCAACAGTATAGAGCGGCGATGGGCTCACCACCTGTCACGCTGAGTACATGTGCAGGCGCTGTTTAGTGAAAGGTGGACTATGGCAGAGGACTGCTTTTGCGGTCCTCATTGCCTGGACTCTGACTAACCCTTTCCCTTTGGGAATTGTAGTCGTGATTTTAATGTATGTAAGTATGTATAAAATGACTTAATATTCCGACAAATCGGCGTTCATTTGCATAATGCTCCGTTACTCTATTGACGCGAACACATTCCTAACACAGCACAGGCGTATTAGCGGATGAATTTGCAGGTTTGTTATCAGCACATTAACCATTATAAATAATCATATGTACATACATATAATCAATACCATTATCCCCGAAGGGTTAGTCAGAGACTAGGCAATGAGGACAGCAAAAGCAGCCCTTTATCATAGTCCACTTTTCACTAAATAGTGACTGCACATGTGCTCTGCGTGACAGGTGCTGAGCCAATTGCCGATCTATGCTGTTGGAAGTATGAGCAGTCTTTAGTCCGTTAGTCGCCTTTAAGACACCTAAGAGAAGAGAGGGTGGTAGAATTTTTTCACGCTACGCAATACGGTTAAGCATCATCATCGTGTGCCAAGAGTCCCATGCACAGGCCTTCCACATGGGGAGATCGGACTATAACCCACCACCCTGGATCAACGCGGGTTGGTGTTCATTATAAATAACTAGCAGCCCGCCCGCGACTTCGTCTGCGTGAACATTCTGTATTCTGTGACTACATTCCAAAAAATAAAATTACACAAACCTAGTCCTGACAATTTACGAACAAGACAAACAACTAATTAGCCAAATAGTGCAGCCGTTCTGAAGTGATGCGCGTACAAACGTTGTAGTTGACCCGGTGAACTTCGTATCACCTACATTGTACTCGTATTTTTTAAAATTATGGTCCAAACTTAAGTACAAAATTTGTCGGTCAGCACATTAAGCCTTGCTTAAAGTAGATGATAATGAAATGAGTGATAATAAAAGATAACGATTAAGAGGAAACGCTACCTGGAAGTGGCATGCAAAATTCTCATACGAAACACATAGAAAAACGACGTTTCGTAGTCCCTGTTTCCTTCTTAAGAACTAGACCAATTTTTTGCATCGGTTAAAGAAAGAGATTTTCTACGTTTGTATGTTTATTTTTTTGCATTAAGTCGTTTATTTGACAACCAGGAGCCTTCAAAATTTAGCATAATCACTCCGTTTTAGGGCATCTTCAGAAACATTAAGTAACCGGTTAAAAAAAATCAAACATACAGACATAGTCTCTTTCTTTAACTGATGCTGAAAAAGTATTAAAAATTGGTCCAGTTCTGAAGGAGAGTAAAGAGGACTACTAACGTCGTTTTTCTGTGTTTCGTATGAGAATTTTGCATGACACTTTCACGTAGTGTTTCCTCTTAATGATAAGTAAATGATATTTCCCCAATTCCCTTGAGACTCAATAAAGCTGTGGGACTTAATTGAGATCTCACACGGACTTCTTGAGAGAATCTGAAAAAAGATGTCGCACGGTTTTGTTTTATTTGCCAAAACTCATGCACGTTCACGAACACTTAACAGTTATTAATCCGCCATTATTACACATTAATATTCGACGAAACACAAAATAAAGAAAATAAAACAAAACTGCAGACATGACGCTTTACTTTCCCGCCAAGAAGTCAACTGTTACACATTTTTTTTAGTTCTGAAACAGAACTGTTTTGTATTCCAACAAAACAGGCCAAAGAGATCGGACCTCATACTAGAGCTTTGAAACAGATAAATTTCTGAACGCACTTATAAATATTTGACCTCAAACCAAATTTGGTCTGAGTATTTGACAACCAATAAGTGACCTCGCGCACTGACAAACTGATGATAGATTTTTAATCGTCTTGAAACATAGAATCATAACTAAAGCATAGAAGGAGTCCAAATGAGACTCGTATATAGTTATCCTATTTTTCCAAGTGGGTCATAAACATTGAAAGAAAAGAGACAAAATAAGTTGACAAAAACGTCAAATATCCATCGAAAAAATAAACCGGTCACCATTTAAATTTCTGAACGCACCTATAAATATTTGACGACCAAGAGTCAATTTTTTAATTTTTAAAAGACAAAAGACATCAAATGTTTCACAGCTAGGAAAATTAAGTTGTCGTTTTAAAGTATTTTCCGTTACTTATCATTTATGTTTCTCACCGTTTATAGCTTCCCTGAGCTTCCACAAATATTTCAAAATCGAAATAGTCAAATCGGTTCAGCCATTCTCGAGTTTTAGCGAGACAAACGCACAGCTATTTTTTTTATATACACAGATAGATATGACTGTATTAATTGAAGGAGGTAAGTACCTGTATAATTGTAGTAGCATAGCAATATTGAATTCGAGTGAAAAATATAACGTTACAAAAACAATGTTTTTTTGTTTGTTTTTCATTTTTTTTGTAAAATAGTTCCCTTGCATTTTGAAGTGATATCGTATCTCCAGTTGTATTAAACGTACTTTTTCATCATTAATGATGAAAAATAATTCATAAATTGTTTTATCCAATACAAAAGAGGGTTAGGCGTTCAATATCTACGTAATTTAAGACAAAATGATTGTAATAAGTACCTTTTTAATATTTTTTGCGTTAATGTCGCTCAAATACACTTTAAGATACATTTACTAAATCTTACGACATTATTGATAAATATTATTTGTTGTCCTATATTAATATGATTCATAGAGAAATGTAGAGAATGTGAAATGAAAAAAGTACGAATAAAAGTATCATCTACCCAAAAAACATGAAAACAATAGAACGTTAAATATTTTTGTGATGTGTTAAAGTGTCATTTCACTAAGCAACAGCAAAACCTTACTGGATCAGGCGAGAGAAACGCGTGCTCAATCTGACTATTGACACATGAGCGCATGCGCTTTAGCGATCAGGTTTACGAACGGCTCTTCGACAAAACGTCAGACAAAATACCGAAAATGTTGTAAAAACAAAAGAGGCGCGCACAGACAATAATTTGACAGAAACAACAGCACTGTAAAACAGAAAACAATCGGTGTACTTACATGGGCTCGGTCCACTAATTAAATCGCTACACCATGACCTATTTCACGGAAGCACGGGCAGCTTTGAACCCTACTGCTGCGGTCTCACGTGTTCTTCTTTCCACACAGGTCAAATCACAAGGAATAGTCTCTGACGCCAAAGTTTGTCGCGAAAATATGTTTGTGTCAGATATTTGACATGGATTTCACGTTCGTGCCTAGTACGCGGGGCCGGCCGGCGTGCGTGCGACCGGTTCGTATATCGAACGATGTCTGCACAATCGTATTGGTTGACGACGCCGAGCGGTGTGGAACGTCATTTTTATCGTGCCACGCGCGTACGCCGATCCCATAAGCGATCATGAGGTTATCGTTCAAGCGTCATACATTGCTTGAGGTCTTGCTGGCTAGTTCAACGCCGGTGGTGCATAAACATCTATGGATGCAGTAAAACAACTTATAATATAGATGTCAGATATAAATAGCTTCGGTGGTGAAGGAATGCACCATCTGTCGCCCCGTCTTGTGCATTTTGTTTGAGTCTCAAACTCAAGACACATTGAATGACGACACACGCGGTCGATTGAAGTTTCATAAATAGCTATCTCGAAGTTACCAAGGGTAATGACCCAAAGGTAGCAGTTAAGTAGTAAAAGTCTTGCATACATTTTAAAAACCAGCATTTGTCCTTGGTAGAGCATTGTTAGCCAAACGGTGTCATGGGCTTAGTTTTGATTGGGTAGTTTTTTGTGAAACACTTTTTTTGTTAATTAGTTGTGCTGATATAATGATGAACCTATGATGAGGCTCATTTGTTTGGAATATTTACAATGAATTGATATTTTTAGCTGTTGGAGGAAAAAATGGTTGGAATATTGAAAAAAGCAATTATTTGAATTGAAGTAAGTATAGCTATTATTATCTTAAGCACTTTTGGTAATTCAAGAGAAGTTTATTAATGGCTGTCTTTATAATCTTTCAGACAATAATTGACGAATTCTTCGAAGGCATTTTTTAGTGCCTCACCAGAATTGTAATTATACCCCAGAGTTCATTTACCCAGTATTATTATTTTTTCTACTTAGTTCCTATTTTAATTTCTACTTCCCGCATTTAGCCAGCATGGTTATGGCTTACGTATTGTTGTACATGTGAGAAGGTCTGTGCCCAGCAGTGGGACGTTTAAAGACTGATGATTAGAAAAATACGGAAATCGGTAGGAGCAAGATCTGTCTATTAAAGTGGAATGGAGAGCTTACCAGCGGATCTTTTGTAATTTTAAGGTAGCCCGTTGAATGCTGTGTGAACTTGTGCTATTTACAAGTTTTTTAGTAAGTTAATTTTAAAACTTGAAAGAGCTAGTTTAATTCTTTTTTCAATTAATTTATTATACGGTATCGATCGAATAGAGGTAGAATTCGCCTATTATCTGTAAACATGTCTATTAGCAATCGCTAACAAATTATAAGTATTCAGCGTATGCCACTTGTCTTGGAAGGCAGTTCTTATCTTCACCCGATCTATAACATTGCAACAGGACAAACAAAAAAATGAAGCACGAAACTAATGCAAAACAATTGTATCTTCTTCATCATCATTAGCCTATGAACATCCCAGGGCACAGGCCTCCCACGTGGACGTCCCTAGCACGTGGGGATATTGGGCCATAACCCACCTCGCTGGCCCAATGCGGGTTGGTGAGTTTTAACGACTGTCATCTTACGACAACAACCGGGACCAACGGCTTAACGTGCCTTCCGAAGCACGGAGGAGCTCGAGATGCTTTTAATTTGGTCACCCATCCAGCGACACGGCATTGCAAAAGTTTCTTAGCGAGTAAGATCGCAAGCCGAACGCGCTTGCCGCCGCGCCATCGAGCTCCTCACCGTAGCATGTATCCTCTTACGTAAAGTTAATCAAACCATTCGTTTACTACAGAAAGTTGGCAATTCCATCATCAGTTGACATCAAGAGCACCAATGGTTAGTTATTTCCATCATAAACAGCTTTCCTTTAAAATTCAAGTCTAAGCTCCAGCCAAATTCGATTACGAATGTTTGTAAACAGATTACTGTCATTTCTTTGTGCAAATATCTAGTTACACTCGGATTTTTACTATTTTTTGGAAGAAAGACACAATAGTTAACTGTTTTCTTGTGAATCTCTCTCAAGAAAAAGTTAAAATCCGAGTGAAACTAAATATTTGCACAAATAAATGACAGTAATCTGTTTGCAAACATTCGTCATCGAATTTGGTTGAAGTATAGGATAAGGATATAAAATAATTAAGAGAATAAAGAAAAAGCCAATCTATAATACTTTATCGTTATTCCAATTACAAAAATCAGAAGCTACATTAAGTTATCTTATCGCGTTCAAAACAACTTTTTTTTTATCGAAATCGCGCTTAAATAAATCCTTCAGTGACAGACGGACGCGCAGACTGATAGCTCTACTATCACCACCATCACCGTAGCATGTTTTAATTCTTATCTCACGCTCCCGTACCGTTTAAACATTAATAGTGTTGCAGTCATGCTTTTAATGAAGACGGAATATGAAATATCTGGAATTATTCAACTTTGTAAACTAACCGATAACGATACCTTATCAATCATACCGTAGTCCAGTGAAGTGACCACGTTTTATTTTAATAGTTCTTAAGTATTGTAAAATTTTAAAAGCCCATATTGTGGACAAGTGAAATTGTAAAGTACATCCACCAAAATGAGAATGTTAGGAAAGTTAAGTACATTCATTAGTTTTTTTGCAAAACTTCTTATGTGATTATGATTTTAAGAATCTAAACATACATACATATAATCACGACTATTATCCCCGAAGGGTAAGTCAGAGACTAGGCCCTAGGCAATGAGGACCGCAAAAGCAGTCCTCTATCCTAATCCTCTTTTCACCAATTAGCAACTGCAACGCCGCTCAACGCTTATTCATGTATGTGCAGTCTTTAGTACGTTAGTCGCCTTTAACGACAATCAAGGGAACAGAGAGGGTGGTAGTATTCTTTCACAGCTGCGCGATACTGTTAAGAAGCTAAAAGGGTAAGTACTAAATTCTCAATTTCCCACAGCATAACCTCAAAGTTCACAAACACTCACGCGAGGGTTTTCCACGTAATGCGGAATCGGTCGGTATCTGTTGATAAATTTATGGGTAGGTATCTGATATTATGGCAACACTCGTTATCATGGAAATTACGAAAGAAATCTAATCCAGTACCGGAGAAAATATGTATTTGACGTTATGTGCTAGTAAGATACACTCATAGTAGGATGCGCCTTGTAAAATATAATATGATGTGATGGTTTGTCTTTGCCGCTATAATTCTGTAGGGTTCCAATTTCATTAAAATGTTTCAAGTAGCAAATCCGTGTCGCTTAGCGGTGAAAGAATACTACCATCCCCTCTCTTCCCTTGGGTGTTGTAAAAGGCGACTAACGGACTTAAAACTGGACATATATCCAACAGCTTAGAGCGGCGATGGGCTCACTACCTGTCACGCTGAGAACATGCGCTGTCGTTATTTGGTGAAAAGTGGACTATTTCAGAGGACTACTTTTGCTGTCATCATTACCTAGTCTCTGACTAACCCTTCGGAGATAATAGTCGTGATTATATGTATGTATGTATGTATGTTTCAGGTTTTTTTTATCTTATTCTAAACAAATATCTAGAGAGACGCCGGTGATGGCCGGTGGAGTAGAGCCCTGTTAAAATGGCTGCCGACAAACAAGCGAAGCGCTGGCAAACCTAGGGACATAGAGCTGATCGCTGTAAAAACCTGGATGCGATCAAATTGACAAAACAAAAGGCAAATACATAACATGGAGGATGCTCAGCAGTGGGTGCCTGCAGGCTGAAAAAGATGATGATAAAACAATATCTAACTCCACATAACTAGGTTTTACCCGAGGCTTCGCTAGCGTAAATTGTTTTTCGTAACAAAGTAGTAAACCAAGCTTCAAAGCATATCAAACAAACAAACTCACTTAAGCATTTATAATATTAGTTAAAATATGTATAATATCATTATCAAGGATCATATTATTTGTTTCTCCCTTTTCCAGCATTTATGTTAAGCTTTTGTTATACTAACCACATTATGGATCTTTGTTTTCCAATAAATAAACATATTTATTATTTATTAGCAACGTAAAGTTTTTTTGTAGACTACATTGTGTCCCACTGCTGGGCAAAGGCTTTATCCTCCACGTTTCCATTCGTCTCTATCCCAGACCGCCGCAGACCACCCAGGTAAGAATGTTTCGAAGTCATCTTTCTATCTCCGCCTCCACGTAATCTTAGGTCTGTAATAAACGTCTCTTTTTAGCACCAATTTTAAATAAGTATCCCAGTCCAACCCACAGGTGCCAAACATGCGGAAGACTTTGTCGTTCGCGCATCGGCCTACACAGCCATGCAAAGAAGTGCTCCCGGTCCCAGTACACTGCATAAACAAATCGTCTGAAACAGACGCAGGGGGCCAATGATGAGTATTAGTGATTATTTGTAATCAAAAATAAGTTAATCCTATGCTCCGTTTTGAAGGAAAGGCAAACAGGCAAATACACGTTCACGTTTACAATATCTGTACACACAACAAAAACGCAATGAAATCTGATCACAGAAAATAATGTTTAACCGTTTAACGTCAAACATGGCAATTATGGCATACGAATCTGTGATCAATCATACATAAAGACAACATGCGCGGGGAGCAAAGTCAAACATACTTACATTGATGCCGGGAAAGAGAAAAACAAAATATGATCCTTGATAATTTTATATTATGATAATTGATTTTAACCGCCTCTGTGGTCTAGTGGCTAAGCCACCTTTTTTAGACCCAGAGGTTCCGGATTCGATTCCCAGCGGGGGGTACATATTTGTGTGCTCGGTTTGGTTGGTGGTAAGGCTGTTAAGTCCGCCTGGCTAGCTACCACCATCTTATCTAAGTCTGTCGCCATAACAACGATGTTTATAGCATTGTTGTGTTCCGACAGTTTGAGATAAGATAGCCAGTTCCTCAGTGGTTGAGGTTAATGTTATTTTATGCTACTGAAAAGATAAAGATGCGCCTTAGAGGCGCTCAATTTTCAATGTACATTTTTTATACAAATTTGAATAACTTTTTATAACATTTTGAAATGCTAATTTATTAATAAGTAAATAAAACACAAATTTATGTTGTTATTTTTTATTATAATGAAAAAAATTGGCATTTTAAAAATCCCTTATGAAATGGAACAAAAATAAAATGTTTTCTGGATGGAGGTAAGTAATCGTTTTTTCAAATATATAACATTTTTAGTTTTGGTCCTCTATCTCGCTATCACTGCCATCCTGTGCACGTTCGTCCTCTTCTTCATGCAATAATGACAAATTTTAAACTTCTTCCAACGTTCTCCTACTCACCATGATTTTGAAACAACTTAAAAACCAATAAAAAATTACTAATAAATACATAACCTACTTTTATATTTACCATACATAAGTAGAACTATGTAAAAAGCAACAAAAGCCAAGTCACAAAAAACTGTTTGAAAATTGCACAAAAGATAAAGTGGCGCCTTTCGAGCGCAACGTGAAGCTATAGCAACGAAACTATGGTGCTTACCGAACAGGAGCTGTCGCTGTCGCCTCTCGGGAGTGTTGACCGACGACTGATTTGGCGCCGAAACACAAGCTTGTACGCGCGTAAATTAGAAAAATACAGCTATATATTTGTTTTGCGGGCGCCTCTGAGGCGCACATTATCTTACATTTTATGTGGCTAAGAAAAAACTGTTATTACTAAGTTAAAAATTAAAAAAGTTAGAGATATAGTTAATTTTATTATTTAGTTAGTACATAAATTACTACTTTTTATTTGTCATATTGTGGTGTCTTAGCTTTAATTAGTTTTTGTATTTACCTGTTATTACTTTTATTTTATGTATTAGTTTTAGTGAATGTAATCAACAAAAACTGTCGGTAGGCCATTTAAAATAAAATAAATAAATAAATTAACTGTAGACAGAAATTTCACGCGCCCCACGATTTTATTTTTAATAAATTTTTAGTTGTTTTGTAGTTTTTAGTACATCTGTAGATTGATGATGATGTATCATTATTAAGTATCTTTATTTTCAATAAAGCCGTATAACTTAAAAAATTCACAGATCTCGTGCTCTACACGACTTGAAAGGGCATTGAAAATGAACCTAGCTGTTATAGAATATTAAAGATTTTTTTTCTTTTTAATTTAAAAAAAAATTATCGACTTTTCCATAATTTTATTATACTATCCTAAAGCCCTTAATTTTCCGCGTCTATTAAGTCCTAATAGATCTTCGTATAAAACATAGAGTTTTGATTTTTTTTATTTAAAAAAAAATAATCGACTCTTCCAAAATTTCTTTATACTATCCTAAAGCCCTTAATTTTCCGCGTCTATTATGTCCTAATAGATCTTCGTATCTCAAAGCTGCGAAGTTCCACAGGGCTATGACGCCCGAGTAATACCGCACGGCAACGCTCCACGCGCCGCTAAGGGGAGCATACCGCCCCCCCTATCACTCCCACAAAAAAAAGTATAAGACATAAAATGTTCCCCGTCTCAATATCTCTTTATGTTGTCTTCTTAGTTGTTATGAAAAGGTTGGTTTTTGAGGTTCAAAGGCTGAAAACAGTTTTCTAACCGTAAAGGAACCTTTAACTTGGGCGTACGTACTAAGGTAGGTAAACCTTAAAGTTAGGCGTAGTAATTTCCTTTAGCGCCTACATTAAAATCAGTGCAATAAATTGCAAGTTGACGCTATAGCTATTGTTCAATTAACAGGTGTTTTAACATTGAAAATGTTTTTTCGATCGCTCCGGTGTAGGGCCCTATTTTCGCTGAAAGTGTGTTTGCCCCGTGGTATATAGTGGTTTAGGGCCATGAGAACGTGTGAGAGCTCCAAAGACGCAGAATTTGAATGGCTTTCAGATGGTGAAAAATTTTTTTGTAAAGGTCGAAAACTTTTTCGAAAATTGAAAAAATCCAAAAAATAACCTAGATTTTTTAACACCTTCCCTCGGAATATCTCATCTCGTGAACGAGGTCGACAATCGAAAAACTGAGAGAGACGCCTAGAGATATTGAGACGGGGAACATTTTAAGTCTTTTACTTTTTTTTGTGAGAGTGATAGGGGGGGCGGTATGCTCCCCCTTAGCGGCGCGTGGAGCGTCGCCGTGCGGTATTACTCGGGCGTCATAGCCCTGTGGAACTTCGCAGCTTTGAGATACGAAGATCTATTAGGACATAATAGACGCGGAAAATTAATGGCTTTAGGATAGTATAAACAAATTTCGGAAAAGTCGATAATTTTTTTTTTAATAAAAGATTTTTTTTTATTATTATTAATTTATAATAACTAGGTTCATTTTCAATGTCCTTTCAAGTCGTGTAAAGCACGAGATCTGTGAATTTTTTCTACATGTTTTACTTTATACTTATCGAATATTTTAAAGAATAATAAATCGCATTCCATATTAGTACCTCCCTCTATAATAACAGATTACAAATTAAAACTAGTTTTAAAATAATCAAACTGGCGAAGCTAAGAACGAACTCGCTACGAATACTAGCACAGTGCGTTGCAATATTTCAGCATAGAAAAATTGGGGGATCAAAGTTGCTCGCGTCCGTAGCTTTACCCTTGAGACCCTACACGTGATCCCTGGGTGGTGCTAAATGAGTGACACTGACTGAGTGGTAGAGCCACGCTGCGTTGCAGCACGCATTGGACCGGCTCGCCCGGCGTAATACCACCCTCTCACGAATATTCGGCGTGAAATAATGGCACTTGATGCTGTTGTGTTTCGTCCGACCAGTGAGGGTTCCGGAGGCCGCCCCCCACCCTCCTTCCATTCCTATTCCTTCCTTAAACCTATTTCTCCCTTACAGGCCGGCAACGCGCCTGCGATTCCTCTGGTTTTGCGGGTGTCCATGGGCGGCGGTGATTACTCTCCATCAGGTGACCCGCCTGCTCGTTTGCCTCCCTCTTTTATATAAAAAAAATAATAATTAGATACTAATTATATCGTCCTTGATTTCAGGCAGTTTCGCGTAACCTTGAGAGAATACTTTCACCCCCTATCTTCATTTGGGTGTCATAATAAGCGGCCTCCTTGGTCGAGTGGCTTTGTACACCGGTTTTCATGGTGTCGCCATCTCTGAGGTCCCGGGTTCGAACCCCGGTCGGGTCAATTTAGAAATTATTGTTTTCTAAATTGTCTCGGGTCTGGGTGTTTTCTATGTATGATAAGTATGTATTTAAGTATTTTAAGTATGTTTATCCGTTGTCTAGTAACCATTTAACGAGTTTCTTCGAAGCTTCTCTTGGGCTAGATAATTGGTGTGATTGTAGGAAAGATTATTATTAAGATTTTATAATAAGCGACTAACCAACTACAGACTGCACACACATCCAACAGCATAGAGCGGCGATGGGCTCACCACCTGTCACGCTGAGCACATGTGCAGTCGCTATTTGGTAAAAAGTGCACTATGGTAAAGGACTGATTTTGCTGTCCTCATTGATGATTGATGATTTCGGGCTATTGCCTATCTATAATATCGTTAGCATACACATGGACTTAATTAGTAAATACATACATTCAAAACTAATTAATTTAAATATATTAAATAAATCGCCGCCTGGGGTCCGGGCAGACGCACTTGTGCTTGGACCCAGTGCTCCAGAAGAGGGCTGTCCAGCTTTACAAATGGAGGCTGTTTGAATCTTTTATAGATATAAAAAAAACATTCAAGCTAAAAAGTAGTTTATTCAATTATTTAAGCCGTGTTGGTATCATGAACTGTGAATCTATAATTAATCTGTAGTTATGTTTATGTATGTTTTTATCTATTTGTATTGTACGGTACAGCAGACCGCACATTGATTCGCACAATTGCAGCGTTGCATCTTTACGCCAGTGTGCCAAATCTAGGGCACTGCGTCAGTCCGTCATCCAACCGCGACTCATAACCATCGTTCATTTAGTACCATTTATTCATAAGCATTTTGTGTGACAATAAACTGTATTATTATTACTTAGTAAAACATTATCTTCGTTTCTTTGGCGTACCATCAACCCGTACATGTATATTATTATATTACTTATCCTACTAATATTATAAACGCGAAAGTTTGTAATTACCCCCTATAAAGCTCCAAAAACTTCAAGTGTTAATTTACTCACTCAATTTCGACACCCTCTCCATGCAGTAGATAGAGTAAACCAGTTCTTTGTTAATATTGGCAAAACCTTGGCAGAGGAAATAATATCACAGCCTGGTTTTGTCACTCAACGATGCACCGCGGATGCAGCAGTCTCACGAATGTCATCATTTGTGTTATTAGACACTGACCCCCAGGAAGTCGATAGCATAATTATGAGTCTCGATGCAACAAGTGCATGTGGTTGGGATGGCATACCTACAACTTTGCTGAAACGATGTAAAGACTTTTTAGCCCCAGTAATAAGCAACCTAGCCAACTTATGTTTTCAAACCGGTGTATTTCCTGTGGCTCTAAAACGTTCCGTTGTGACTCCTGTGCACAAGGGTGGGGACACGAAAGAAGTGAATAACTACCGACCGATATCTGTTTTGACGAGCATTTCTAAAATCATAGAAAAACTTCTAAATAAAAGGCTAACAAGTTATTTAACAGAAAATAATATATTATCAAATTCACAATATGGTTTTAGAAGGGGTCGATCAACTCAGGATGCAATAACAGACTTGACGAATGAAATTGTAAATAAGGTGGATAAGGGTGACAAATGCCTCGCTGTTTTCCTAGATCTCAAAAAGGCATTTGACACAGTCTCTGTACCTATTCTTGTCCAAAGGCTAGAGGAGATCGGAATTAGAGGCATGGCTCTTTCTCTGTTTGAGAGTTATCTTTCAGAAAGGAAACAAATTGTGAAAATTGATGACTATAAAAGCAACGAAGAAAATATAACCTTTGGAGTCCCACAAGGAAGTGTACTGGGTCCGACACTCTTTTTGATTTATATTAATCATTTATGCATGTTACGGATCAACGGCGGACGGATCTTCTGTTATGCAGACGATACCGCTGTTGTTTTCTCAGGCCGGTCATGGGAAGCTGTGAGGAGTGCTGCTGAAAAGGGTCTTGCTGATATAGCTGTTTGGCTCAACGCAAATCTTCTCACACTTAACCCAGCAAAAACTAATTACATGTGTTTCACTCCTAACCAAAGAACGCAACCAGGGAATGACTTTACAATTAAAATTCATACATGTAATAATGTAGTTGATACAAACTGTAATTGTTCCAATATTAAAAAAGTGACCTACACAAAGTATCTCGGAATATTGGTAGATCAAAGACTGTCATGGCACCCGCATATTGAACTAGTCATTGGTAGAGTAAGAAAGCTTATCTGGATCTTTAAATCACTGCGGTATGCCATGGCAAGTGAACTATTAAATAAAATCTACGTTGCCCTGGCACAGTCTATCATCACATATTGTATAACAGTGTGGGGAGGGGCTTCCAAAATTAAATTCCTTGACCTTGAAAGGGCACAAAGGTCTCTTTTAAAGGTTATGTATTTCAAACCATACAGGTACCCTACTGTCGACCTTTATAGGCTGAGTGGTTTGTTAACTGTAAGAAAACTATATATTTTAAATTGTACACTAAGAATGCATAAGACTTTACCTTACGACCCCACGAAACTTACCAAAAGACGCAAAGGCACTGTTGCAGTCTCTCCTCCAATACGTACAGTTTTTGCAAGACGCCAGTACTTGTGCCAGAGTGCCTATATCTATAATATTATAAATCAAATACTTAATATATACTCAATGCATACCTACGAATGTAAAAAAATGTTAATGGAGTGGCTGAGAACACTAACATATGCTGACACAGAAAATATTCTACAAAGATTAGTATGAGCACAAAATCATTTACGCACACACACACACACACTCACACACACACACACACACACACACACACACACACACACACACACACACACACACACACACACACACACACCTAACAATACATGTAATAAGTTGCTAAAAGCAATACCTAACAAAATGTAATAAAATAATCATAATAACTACGCTACTTATGCTTGCTATGCAAGCAGTTATTATTAGTTAAGTACTGTGAAATGTAATTCAAATTAACCTATAAAAAGATAAAACTGTTTTCTTTTTCTTCTTTGTTACTTTAAATATAGGTATGTTATATGTATAATAAGTAGCACCTAGGCAAGAGCGAGGCACTCCAATACGAGTATTACAAATTACTCCCTGGAGTTGTCTCAATACAAGATATGTAATAATTTTGTTGATAATAAACCATTTTTATTTATTTATTATTTATTTTATTATTATAAGCATTTTGTGTGACAATAAACTGTATTATTATTACTTAGTAAAACATTATCTTCGTTTCTTTGGCGTACCATCAACCCGTACATGTATATTATTATATTACTTATCCTACTAATATTATAAACGCGAAAGTTTGTAAGTATGGAAGGATATTTGTTACTCTTTCACGTAAAAACTACTTACTGAATGGATTTTGGATGAAATTCGGCACACAGATAGTTTATAACCTGGATTAACACATAGAATACTTTTTATCCCGATATTCCCACGGGAACGGGGTGAAACCGCGAGCGGCCGCTAGTATTATATAATAATATATAACATTAATGTATAATTACAATACCGCCAAAATAATGTGGGAGATACGAGTAAGTACCAATCCAAACAGATAGAACAATCACACACAATAGACCAGACATAGTATACATAGACGAGACCGAAAACAAAACATACCTCATTGACGTTACAGTACCATCTGACTACAATATTGGACCGCAAGAAATAGAAAATTTAAGCAAATACCATCCACTCAAAAAAGAAATAACGCGATTATGGAACACACGCACAGAAATAATACCCATAGTAGTAGGAGCCACCGGAATCATAGCCAAATCACTACACAAATACTGCAATACACTAAACTCACATATAAACACAAACATCATCTAAAAACAAGCAGCCATACACACAACCACAATCATAAGTAAAGTTTTAGAATACACAGGTTTTAGTACAAATAGTGGTGCAACTGTACCATTCTTTCCCTGAGGGTCTCGGGGCGGTGGTCAGTAATCCGAGCTTACAGCCCGAGTAGAGAAAAAACTCAAAACATAATTATTAATATATAATATTATTATATATTATTTTTCTTTAAAAACAAAAATCTATTGCCACGAATATTGTATGTTCGTGCATTACTTCAGAACGGCTACACCTATGTAGCTAATTCTTTTTTTTTGTAGTGTTTGTAATAGTAAGCACAAGTTTGCATAAGAGAAAGTTTTTGTAAATTCGCCACGAAGTATGGGGTGTTCAAGTGTTCACTGGATAACGCTAGCGTTATCCAGTGACCAATCCACAATTATGTAAAACTAGACTACTAGTAGTCTAGTTTTACATAATTGTGGAGGCCCGTTAGGGACTTGATTTTGTTTGGGTTTTAAAGTTATTGTCTTTTAAGCATGCGACTTACCTTGACTTAATAACGATTTCAACCCGTATGCTTGTTGCTACTATAAGCAGTCAAATCATATTTCATTCGAAATTACGTTGAAAAATAAAAGACTGGGGATAGGACAAAATACAATATATTGAGTCATATACAATTTAATGTACTCTTAGACGACATTGGCACCATTTGAGGTAAACGTTAATTCGTAGAATAAATTCTTCATTATAAGGATATTATTTTGTACAAAGACCAAACAACACCAGTGTATTAAAAGGGCGATATAAGCACTAAATACAGGCACCAAAGGGCGAATCAGCTTTACCATTAGCGTAGCCTTATATTCAAATATGTGCAAAAAAAGAACAAAATGCTTTATTATAGGTACCTACTAAACCAATTCAGATAAAATGCAATTGTACAATGTTTTTTAACGTCCATAAAAACGGTAGTCATGTTAAATGAAATTTACACATTTGATAAGCTCTATTGTATTTGGAATAAAGTAACAAACTTTAAACAGTGTAATAGATTATAATTATTAAAAAACAGTAACATTTTTTTCTTTTACATATCATATCGATAATGTAGCAAACACTTCTCAAAATATTGGAATGAATGAGACTAGAGCTTAAAAATTATGTTTCTAGTGTAAAACTTTGATAATATAAGGAATCAATGCCACGACAAAAAGCAGGATATCATTAATTAGTGTATTTTTTTCTTCAATCAATCAATCAATCAATCAGCCCGCAACCACCCACTGCTGGGTATAGGCCTCCCTTAATTTATGCCAGGCTCTTCTGTTCCGTGCCGATCTCATCCATTTTTTTCTTACTATTTGTATTACAAAACTTAGTCAAAAATAAACAACTTTGGGGCAATTTCATTTAGTGATGTAGCTTATAAATGTAAAAAAAAACTAAAAGATCAACACACGTGCTTAATATTTACACAGGATTTGTTTTTTATGAAACAAGCAATATCAAAAATGTTATTTAACATTTTAAAAATTACTTTTTAATGTTTACTGCAAATATTTTAAAGCATTGTCAAAATGCAAATAAAAGGACAACATATTCTCTCAATTCTTATTAGTAATGATAGTGATCAAAGTAGTAATGTAATAATAACTAATTTATAACATCTGAAGTAAATAATTCGACATTGATTTTACTTCATCATCTTATTGCTTCAGTAGGAAAAAGTAGTCCTTTAAACAATCTCTCTCATGCGTCTTCCTTGACTCTTCTCCTAGATAGCCTTTCGGCGTCTTCTATCGTGTCTGGCAGTGGCAAGTTGATGGTCTCTGGTAATGTGAACACCAGCAAGCTGGCAGCCAAGGCGAGGCTCCCGAAGAATATGGCTGGAAGGCTGTCGTAGTAAAGAGCCTGGAAAAAAGAAAAAATTAAATGCGCTGTAAGATGCCAGTGGAAAATTAAAGGCATTCCTGTTCAGTGCTACGTTTATTTTTGGGGATTTAAGAAAACTGCGTTTGCGGAAATTTACTTAGAATTGACTTATTGGTTTGAAAAACAAAATCTTGAGATGAGATAAAAAATTAATGATATCGGGCTGATATGTTGATTATGATGATGAATACCAAGAAAATGGTGTCATAGGCGTCTACGTTAAGCTAACCCCTGCCTAGTGTAGCTGACAGCCAGGTAGGACTGTCTTATGCTGGCTAAAGACAACTCCGACACCTTAGTTACAAACGGAGCAGTACACGATAGTAACCGAGAATTTTTCGGAGAAGTCGAGCATTCTATAGTAGAAACACAAAGTTAAAATAACAAGAAAATTCAACTTACTAATAATGGTGTTAAAGGCGCCAGTGTTGAGCCAACTCTACCTAAAGAGGAGCATACGGCCAACAACGACTGCCGCATGCTAGTTGGGAACACTTCTGACACGTAGATGTAGACGGAACTGTAGGCGATGGTGATCGAGAACTTGCCGGAGAGGTAGAGGATCAGCGACCACCATTTAGCATCTGTTAGAAGCAAAAAATAACAAAAATAACATTATATGGAACCAAGTATAATGTAGCAGAAACTTTTATGTTATATCATTAGTATTTACAGGGGGTGATTTTGTCTAAAATTTATGTAACTTTATTTTAGTAGTTGCTTAATAAGAAGTTGTCAATTTTTTTATGAATATGCTGTAGTGTATCTACTAAAGCTTAGAACTGCAGAAACTTAATGTTTATTTAAACTTGCTGCAGTTTACTTGTAACAGTCTCTTAGTCTTGTTTTAATAGTTTAATAGTCCATCATATTATGTTAATGACTTCTGCTTGAAAGTTTTCATTTATGTTTAAGAGTCAGCGGTCCGGTTACAATGAGATTCTACAATTCTATTTTTAGAGAAAAATGCAATAACCTGTCTGCGGAGTCAAAAAAGTTCCTGGGTTAAATTCTTAGCTGCATAGCGTGCTCGGTTTTCTTAGAGCTAATGCTTGTTCAAAGTCCGTCTGACTACTAGTTACAACTACTTTATCTATATCTATCGCTAAAATAACAATATTAACAGCATCGTTCTGTCTCATCTGATACGAGCTCTCTTACAGGTAAGATAGTTAAGTCAAAAGTTTATTAGTTTAAACGCTGTGGATTAAAAAAGTAACAACCGCCTATTTGAATCAGTTGTATGTAAGGTTCCGTCATTAAAGAAATCATTCGATGTGTAAGAAGTAGAAATTATTTGATCTCTTTGGGCTGCTTAGACATATATGTGTTATCACTATACGAGTATACGCTCACAAGGCGTAAAATTGATAACAAACTTATGATTGAACTTATAAGTCACGTAAAGGGAATTATGAAAGTTAGGACTACTTGGCAATTTCAATGTAAACTTTACAAGTTATGGGCATTTGTAAACGAATTAGGGCAACGCTGCTATTAACGATAATTTCATATTTAGTTATAGTTCTAGTAACGTGACGCAAAACCCTTTGATAATCTAATACTGATGAAATTAAGATTCTATTTTGTTTTATAATTGCTAAAGACTCTAAGGACAATCGGCAAACATTTATGAAAGCTGGTCTAAGAACCAATAACGACAACACATATGACATTTTTTAGCTATTATAATGTACTATATTACTAACGATGGCGGCTTATTTCTAATTGCTATGTGAAAAAAGTTATGACTTTTTCTTGTACGCCGGGTCTGGCGTCAGGCCTTCTCTGAGGTTACGGGTTCAATTCCCGGTCGGGTCAATTTAGAGAAAACTGTTTTTCTAAATTGATTTCGGGTGTTTTTCTATGTTTATGAATTATTATCCGTTATTTTACCATATTAACGAGATTCAAAAGAAGCATATCTTGGGCAAGATATTTGGTGTGAGCGCCACCTTTAATTTATTTATATTGTTGAGAAAAATAAATGTAAATAATATTATTATTAATATATAATTAAACTATTCGTAAAAACATATTACAATATGTATCGGAACCCATAATACTTTTTCATAAATCATATTGATTGATTATAAAACGTGTTTTATTTAACTAGTTACCCTGAAATATTTTCTTGTTTTAATGCTATGCAACATGCACGCAAAGATGCAGCATGCAAGCAAACATGCAGCATGCAGCAGGCATGCAGCATACAAGAAAAGCATACAGCATGCAAGCAAACATGCAGCATGCAGCAGGCATGGTTCCTGTCACGGCTCCGGCTCTGCGGGGCGGCCGGCGGTCCCACGCCTACGCGCTTTTATATTGCACTCTAGGGGTAGGGCAGATAAGACTACGTGGAGTCGGGGTAAACTAAGTCGATTTAAACACCTTTTTTTTTTTTTCATTTATCCTATATTTTGTTTTAAATAATACCTACTCTAAAAAGACATCACAGCACAGAACTAATTAATTACATGAAATCGATTTTCTATGTACATTGATTTATTAAGTGATGTTTCAATTATTTTGCAAACTGAAACTTACGAAGAAACAAAAGTATGGGTAACAAAACCTTGATGTAACATTATTTCAAGAAAATGTATAAAACATGAAAAGAACAAACGATGGACTATATTTGTAGATAATTAATATTTGAGGAAATGAAATTGCGATGTAACGTAATCCTAAAATTTGTTAAATATCGTACAAAAAGTTCTGCGAATCGTTTTATAGGTAATGAAAATCGTTGAAAGGAATTGCGATAAAATGATGGATTCCCAGTTTAAAGAAATTGGTTAACTGACCTTTTGGCAGGAACGAAAGACTGATGCACAGGCACGCACTCAACACGTAAGTAATAATTAAAGTCCTTTTTCTACCGTACTTGTCTAACACGAGAAGGCACACAAAGTTCGCGGGGATCTCAACGAAGCCCACCAGCATAAAGTTCACATACTTATTACCGGCCAACGACACAGAATTTATCGAGAGACCGTAATACACAAACGTACACGTTATCCACAGGAATGAACACACAACCACTCTTTTTCTTATAATACTAGATTTTATAGTTTGCGCGAATGTCGAAACAGGTTTCTCTGCGTCGTCTTTCACAACTTTGTCAACTAGTGGCACCTTTTCTATTTCCTTTAGAGGTGCCAGTAGCTCTTCAGAAATTTCTACTTTATTCATATTGGCAGCGTTTTTGAGAATTCGAATTGCTTCTTCTGACTTTCCTTTACTGATAAGCCATCTTACACTCTCGTTTAGGATCCAAAGGTAGGACAACACGAGTAAGGCAGGCGTGTAGACTATTCGTAGGAGGTTCCTCCAGTCTTGAAGTTGCCAAGACAAAGCGGAGAGCGTCATGAGACCACACACATAGACAGTGTTTATGATAGTATTTCCAAACACACGTCCTTTTGGTCCCACCAGTTCCATAGCTAAAACATAAAAATGAGTTTAAAAAAACTTATACATAAAATAGATTAATGTTGGAATTGCAAATCCTTGCGAAACGATACGGTTTCTCAACAACTTAAATGTCAAAGACTTTGTCAGCTGAATCATGAGAAGTTAACGATGACATACCTAAAACAAAAGCTGTGCTGTACGCTCCTGCTCCAAGAGCTGTCTCCAAGAACTCAAATGCAAGAAGCATCTCATAATTCACAGAGAAAGATCTCATTAAGCCGAATATCCCGGTTAACATTGACGCTACTGCGAGAGCTATCTTTCTTCCATACTTGTCTGACAGTATCCCTGTTAGGGGTAACGATATGAAGAGACCGGCGTTGTGGACCGTGCCCACTAAGGTCCTCTTCCAGTTTTGACATCCAAGATCGAACTGAAATTAAACAGAGACACTTTAAACAAACACAAAATATTTATTTGCGTTTATTTCCTTTTTTTTTCTTAGTTTGAAAGGCCATATCTCCCTAGTAATCGTATTGTATATTAAATACAACCAGCACACTAGGGTAGGGTGGTTTAAGATTGCGCAGTTTGCGATTAAGGGTTCATAAAATGAAAAGTACAAAAGTTTTTCGAATGAAACTTTATATATATAATAAGTAACTATTAAGCAACAAATCAACATACTTATTAGAATAAAAAATAGCATTCTTAGTATTTGAATATAAAAGACTAAACAATAATTGCGCAACATTACACACGTGTGTAATACTGTACATTCATCGACTTCGTTCCCAGCACTTTCAGGCTATGACCCCGAAACTTTCTGGCCCTTATACGTTAATGGGTCTCGTCTCCCCATTAACTTCTGTCTATGCGACAACTCTTGTACGGGATATTTACAGGCTTATAAGGCTTTAGAAAATGTAATAGCTCAACCACATTAACGTTGTTCCAATTTTCCTTATTTAATGTCTGTCTTTTTGGTATTACGTTGACTTTAAAATATTACAGTATACCATTTCTGTACGTTTATTTTGTTCGTCTGATATGTAGGACATTTACAGATATTCATGTAGCGTCGAAGTACCTTATATATTTATACATTAAACAATTCGGCAACATTTGTAGCAGCATCAATTGATGTAAAGCTCTAATTGCTATAGGTATATATAAGGAAATTATGCAAAACATGTCCTTTCTTCCAGCGGTTTATAATTTGTACACAGTCATATACAATAAATAAACACGTTTATTGTTAGTATTGCTACAATTATGATGGATTTCTGATTAGCTTTGCTAGCAACACATGTTTGCAGGTGATTAGATCCGGTTGCTTAATCAAGTAGTCAGTAAATAAAATGCCTGTTAAATAAACACAAACAAGGGCATTTTGCAACAATTGCCGGTCAATAGAGGTCGACTTGACCTGTTTATGTATGACTCATAATAGATTACGATTGACAATGTACTATTTCACGTATTATGTTAACTATAAATATATCGAACATTTTGTCGTTGTACGCCTAACAAAGTAGACTATAGCCGTCTTTAGGGCCCCATCTATCTCTATATCAAAATTCATCAAAATCGGTGTAGTAGTTTGGCGTTCGGTGAGCGTAAAAACCAACGAATTCAGTATTGTATTTTTAATATTAGTTAAGATGTATTGTCATTAGATTTTGCAGTGTGTACCTAATACTACGGCTGCTACTGATGTAGGCTTGTGTTATCTATGCAGAGAACTATTTAGGTTAATTCACAACTGCGAATTATGCATCCTGAAATATTTGAATCCTGATTTAAATAAATCAACGTTCAAATAAAAGGAATCATAAATTAGTAACAATCTGTTAATTACAGAAAACTATATTAAATCAAATAAATGCAATAAAAAATAAACATATTAAATAATTAAAGCAACAGCTATTGAAAGAGCTGTCGTCATGATTGCGAAGCTGAGGTCATGTGATCGAGTCTCAGAGACTTGTGACATGTGATCGAGTCTTTTTCACAAGTAAATATAATATAGGACCAATTAAGTCGGTTACAGCTTTACTTCAAAACTCACAAACAATTTTATCATCACGCATACATAATATACTCATGTACATTTTTGTTCTGAACTGTTATACTGATTTATAACCAATTAATTGTAATGTTAACGCTAGCTGAAACTTCAGTTCTATTTTCTTCTAATGGATAATTTTTTAACAAAATAATATTATTGATATAGACAACACAGAAGTAACGGTGGCTAGCTTATACCAAGTTAATAACCTCTCATCTTATTATATAACAACACAAGCAATCAGTTGCTTGTAAGATCAGTCTTACAATAGTTTCCCAAAATATGCGTAGTGTCTATTCTAATTTTAATGACTTACAGACAAACTTAAGTAATTTTAATTTTGTAACTGTTTAAACATTTTTAGTGAATGTCGACTAGACCATAATAAAAATATTCCACAAATGATGAACTACACTTCGTTTCAAACAAAACACATAAACAAAGTAGATGGTGTGGTTGCGTTTATAAGGAGTACGTACAAAGTTACTGTGAAAGAAATAAACTTGCGTAATGCACCTGGATTACAAATTAATACTTAAGTAAAATTTTTAAACATTCAAAAAAGACGGGTGAAGAAAAAGCTGCCACCCGATCTCTTATTGGTAATTGGATAAAAACTGTGTTTAGAGATGCCAGCATCAAGGCGTCAACAGGCAGCATTCGATCTGCTGTTGCGTCCTTAAATTGGTGGGACAATGTAACGTTGCACTTTTTTACTCATCACTATTTACATTTTACGTATTAATAATATTTATATTTATTTAGCCACATAAAACCTTATCCCACATTATATACTCCTTTCGTGCAATATAAACTTCTTTCACTACAACCTCTTTTCAATATATACTTTATCTATAGAAGTCACCATAACAATATTTATTATTTTACTCTTACACAATAATTCTACCGTAAACCATTTTCCATCCCTATAATTTTCATTCGCGCCACTTTTCGTGCTATATTTTCTTTGGTTATAGAATTTTCGCGCTTCCGCGCATGCGTAAAGGTACTTTGTGCAAATTTCGTATTGCACAAAGGCGATATTTTTTCATTTTAAAATAATGCAAACCTATCTTTTCCATGCTTAGTATGCATGTTATATTTTTTTAATGATCTTGGTAAGTTAACATCACATTGTAGCTTAACTTTCTTGTTAACACTCCGTTACACGCGCGGGGCACAGGCGTTTTTTTCCTGTAAATTACAAAACTTAACAACCAGTATTTTGATTTTTTGAGTAGCTGTTGCAAATCTGTTCGCGTGACCTTCAGTATCGCGTCGACTGCGCCGCCCCTCGGATGTGACCAGTGCCCCACGCGTGTAATTACGTAACTGGTGGTACGCGGCCTATTTTGGTATTAATTATGTATGTAGAAATGTCAGAAGACTCAGAATCCAGTGTGCAATGACCATAAATATGCTGTATGCCTTAGTTGTTATAATAATTATATAACCGAGCCCAAAGAATAGTCGGATTATGACGAAAACCTTAATTATAAGTTTATGTGCCATTTTTCTTTGTTTTTTCGATATGAAGCCAAATGCTTTTTATTTTTCTATTTAGTTCAGAAGTGACTATTTTTCTGTTATATTTTGATAAGTCAATAAAGACTGAATATGTATAAAAAACTAAATTATTTTATTTCTATTTTACTAAAAAGTCATGATATTTTGGGCCACAAATGTGCCCCGCGCGTGGAATCGTGTAACTACGAGTATAATAGAGCGCGTGTAATGGAGTGTTAAATTCGAACTTATTTTTCATGTCATGTATTCCTTGCAGATTTCTATTGTTTGATGCCTACCTATAAAATATCTATAAAATTGCATAGAATAGTTATTTTTTCGTTGCAAACAGTCGATAAGGAATTTCGTATTTGAAAGGGTACGTATTATACTTTGGTAATACTTTATCAAAGTATGTACCTATATATCGTTGTATCCCACGAAAAGGGGCGTAATTACAAAACAGCAACTTTTCAGGAGAAACTTTTTTGTGTTTATTAAATAATATAATAAAGATATTGATATTTTTTTATTATATTATCATGTGTTAGTATACTGTAGTTGGTTTAGAACATTTTTTGGGTAATAATAATTATATTTTCAATAGTTATTTCCCTTAATTCCTTATTCTGCGTTGTATTCTGTGTTGTTTTCCATGAGAAAGCACCAACATACGGTCCTAAGGTAGATTGTGACCTTTTTCGTCGGAATTATTTAAGCCACAAACGCCGTTAAGCCATTTCTAAATTTTGAATTAGCTGGTTAATAAGTTATATTTGTCAAGAAACTTATCATTTTAAAGAAATAAATCATTTTAAATTAAAAAGTAAATTATTCGGTAGGTATAAAATCAAATAAAAGTTAATTTTAAGGTACTTATTGTATATTTTCACATTTTAAACTTTCATGGTATCTGACCTTGAGGAAAAAACGGAATTTTTACCATGTTTATGTTGTTGGTTTTGAGTCCTCGATATTTCGGCGCAGTTGCATGCACCATGATCACGGAGTAACTGCAGTTAATGCGGGAGGATGTTAGGAGCAGCCGAAACGGTCTACCCTCGTTCTTGTTCGTTTACTGCGCTCGACACCACTGTTCTTGATCGCACTACAAACTCGAACTTGTTCACGACACAGATAACTCATAGTATCACTCCGGGAACTATTTAGATTCTTGCAGTTTTTACATAACAATATCACTGTATTCCAGACATTCGACCATTTAAACCCGTCTTCACGATTGGAATTTTTGTGCTTTTTTATTTCAATTGCTTCTCTGACCAGACTTGGTACATAGTGGTGTTCTGTCGAAATAATGGCTTTTTTTTTATAAAAGAGGGAGGTAAACGAGCAGGCGGGTCACCTGATGGAGAGTAATAACCATGGACACCCACCCGCAAAACCAGAGGAATCGCGGACGCGTTGCCGGGCTTTAAGGGAGGAATAGGTTTAAGGAAGGAATAGGAATTGGGAATAGGGGGGGTGGGGGAGAGGGGCCTCCGTAATTTTCACTGGTCGGACGAAACACAACAGCACCAAGTGCCATTATTTCACGCCGAATATTCGTGAGAGCGGGCGTTACGCCGGGCGAGCCGGCCCAATGCGTGCTGCAACGCAGCGTGGCTCTACCATTCAGTCCGTGTCACTCATTTAGCACCTCCCAGGGGTCACGTGTAGGGTCTCAAGGGTTAACCTACGGACGCGAGTAACTTTAACCCCCAAAACTCAATCCAGTGATTCGGGCTCAAGTGAATAAGAAGTTCTGCAATGGCTGATTTCTGAGTGTCGTTATTCTTGACAGCTTTAATGTGCTCCTTAATGCGACAGGTTTTGTTTTGTTTGGCCTACATAACAGCTACCACAGCTGCAGTCAATTTTGTACTCGCCAGGTTAAAATGAAATGCTCTTTTCGTCTTCCATCTCATAGGTGAAGTTAATTTTAGGGTGAATGTTATTTAAATTGGCCAAATTATCTTCAATGTGTTGCCTGCCACCAGGAAGTATGCAGAAAACATCGTCAACGTACTTTTTCCAGGGTTTGATTGGTGTAGGGGCAGTGGTGATGGCTAGCCCTTCGAAATACTTCATTCGCACTGTTTTTTCGATATCTATGTGTATTCTCTGACTATACTCTACTTTGGGGATAATAATCTCACGGCTTTTTGTATTTATACATGTAATTTATAAGACTTGCCTAAAATTATAAAATAAATAAACAAAAAATGCCTCTACGGATTTAAGGTCTCATATAATTAAAATATCATAACGTTTAAATGTTATCAAATTTAATTAAAACACATCACATTAGATTGTGGTTAAACATGACTTTCGTTTACTATGTAAAAGACACCAATTAATCTAATATATTATACCAAAATTCATTAATTAGGACAAAAAAAAATTTTGACGTAGAATAAAGACACAAATGGCATTAAGGCCACCTCTTCGATACATTTATTTTTTTCAATTCTGCAGAAAAAAGCCACAAACAACATTAGGGCCTTGGCAAGGTGGCCCTAACGGCGATAGTGGCTTTCTTTTACGTAAAACTTTGAGCCACGTAATTGTGGCTTTTTAATAAACTTCAATATCATGAAAAATATTAATCTTTTTAAAACAATTTTTAGACTGAATTATGCCTAAATAAACGTAGAATGTAAAAATGTAATAAAAGAAAAAAGCCATTATGGCCGTAAGGGCAGTTTTCGTGGGATACGACGATATTAGAGAAGCTGTTTTATCAGAGTTGTATATAGGTTGTTAATTTTGTTATTTTCCTTATCTCCAGGTGGGCTAAGGAGGGAACTAAAAAATTACCTACTTAGTCGAATGAACTAATTAACTAAGGAATTAATTAACTAAGAAATTAATTACCCATTAAGACTTAAACTTAAGTCCACAGACTCAAACTACGATCGACGATCTACAGATCTACATAGTATTACTACGTCTACTCTTTTCCTTTGCACCTTTGGCGGGGATTATTTAAATGGCCAGCACCTAACTACGTTTTGCCCTGGTTTCGTTCATGCTCTATCTACTCTTGCAACACCTCCAAGTAAGTTTGTTCTGTGTTTCTACTGGTGTTGGTGTAAATAAGACATTGAGAGTAACTTTTATTTACGTTTTCTTGCCATCATAATTTTAATACTATTTCATTGTGACACGTCCAATTTAAAGGAGCAAAAGAATAGCGCGCACGCATATATGTTCTACCGATTGTTTATTTATATTTAATTGTACCTATTTCTAATTGTTCTTATTGTCTTGTTTCTTTTAGTTTTACAAATACATTTTAATATTTTTCTCATACTTAGTTATTTTATTTAATCTGATCACATGTCCCTGCATCTTAGCCGGGCCAGGGAACAGTGTGACAACAACTTGCCTATTGGATGAAATACTTTTACGAGGTAATTGGCGTAGTGAAAAATGAAAATACCTTTTCAAAGTTTTATTGCAGACAAATTAAAAACAGACCCGATATGATAGCCTCTAGCAATACCTTGATTAATAATTTTCAGCCGGTTTAGCGATTTTTTATGTTTTAATAAATAACGTAGGTAGATACTATACCTACTGTATTGATTTAGATGATTGTTATCAAGTTTATATAATTATTGTCAAATTTCAGTTATTATTACTTAATGAAGTTATAAGTTTAAAATAAATAAGTTGTTTGGGTTATAATTGTGTTGGGAAATAAATTATACTAAACTTAATAAAATATTCATCATTTAAAAATATTAATGCATCCTGAAACCTTCTGTAGAAGTTAATACAGATTCTTGGCACACTCATAGCGTCATCCATCATGCAGTCACCAGGAGCTAATAAACACCTCTCTTACAGATGCTGTGCATCGTCACATGCCGATAATAGTGCAAGTTTTACAATACAATAAAACTTGTATTATTGAGCAGAGACGATGCACAGCATCCCATTAAGGCCTCCTGGTGAGAGACCTCTAATAAAAACATCACACGCAGGCTACGGAAGTAAGTCTTTTGAATAATATTGCAGTCGGCGGGAACGACCGTAGAAATAATCTTAAGACAGGAAGTAGGTAGAGCGGAAGTCGACGCTCTTTCACAGATGCTGTGCATCGTCTCTGCTCAATAATACAAGTTTTATTGTATTGTAAAACTTGCACTCTTTTTGTTTAACATGTGTGAGACGCGTGTGCAAGCGCAGCTCGTGTGATAATCGCGTGATGTTTGTTATCTATGGTCCAAGTATTTATTACGCGTGGTGGGAGTTGCTACATCCTAATTATTCAATTCACTATTTGCGCCTGTTTTAGGAAAGTTGAAGTTTGGACAGTCTTATTCTCTAATGTCGTTAGTAAACATGATGTTTATAGGGTTTATGATAGGTAGTGTTTTCGAACATAAAAGAAAAATTTTAAATTTTGAGGCACATGCATTTCGACTAACTTCACTTGCACATTAGTCCGATTTATAATTATCCCGATGAAGAACATTGTCTGATTTAAAATTATACATTTTAGCAATTTTGTCACAAACGAATTAAATTCATACAAATGTAACACAAACATACATATAAAGAACATAGGCTAAACTCGATTCAGTCAATTACTCCCCCACCACGAACCGGAATTCATAGAATGTCATATCTCGGAATCGGCGTGAGCATTCTTACCGTTCTCTCGACGGAGCTCCCTAGGGAAGTCTGTTCCCCTTTCGCAATCTAATTAATTTCAATTGGCGTGAAATTTATTGCTTTCACCCAATCATCTTAATAGGGGAATGCTTCACCTAATTGTCTTCAATTAAATGTCGATGTTTTAGTTTAATATTTAGAAGTGGCGATAACTTTTTACCATGTTTTTTCAACTAATATTTTTTATATTATATATTTGTATATTTTTATGTATTTTATATATTTTTTTATTTTATATATATTTTTATGTATTATATTGTGTATTATATATTTATTTGTAAATGGTGATTTTAGTTCCTTTCCGTCTGTTAAAAGTTGACTGTCATATTCATGAGCTCGTTAGTTGGTGACGCTTCCTGCTACTTTAGATCTGTCAGAAATCCAGATGGGAGACAAAATTAAAACATTATCATTGTATTTCGGCAGTACGTTAAGATTCGATATTTTTATGAGCCATTATTTAAGCCTGAAATCAGCATTGAGACGTTTAAACGATAACACTGATTGATGTCAAAGTTAATCTAAGTTTATGATGAATACGTGAAGTATTCGCACTTACATCTTTAACAATAGAATATTCATCAGAATAATCATAGGATGAGCACTTCTCCTCTTTGGATATGTCAAATTGGTCTTTGCTACAGGTTACGTTGTCAACAGTTAAGTTCCCGTACAGCGGGTGTCTTGCACATTTTGATGGTTCACCCTTAACTTGTGGTATGGCATTGGTGAGCCATAAACTTGTGTTATCTATGTGAGCGCACTCGCTTATGTGACATCTGAAACAAAGACAGAATTAGGGTTATTAGTGCATGAAATTATGCCTAAATATCGAATAATTAAATATATCAACAAACAACGTAGTAACACTGTTAATATTAACTCTACAACGATCATAATTTAAAAGAACAGAATCAAAAAGGCACTGTTTTTAGTGTAATTTACTAGGTCGATTAAATTTTACAAGAGCACAATCATCATGTCACATCACAACCGGTTTTGGTAACATTGCAGCGACTGTTTTTCTAAATTTCATTCAAAAATTAAATACCACATTTATGACCGAACATTACATGAAGAAGGCGCGACCTATTGGATTGATTTTTGTTACTTGTGTGCGTTAATGACAGGAAAGGTTTCTATAAAAGAACATCGAAAAAAAATCCTGTGGAAGCTTTGGTAAACTTTATGGGATAAGTCTAAAACTGTTAGGGTAATATCCGTGCATGGCGTGAAGAACTTGATGAGTCCAAAATGGCAATTTTACAGGGCAGCGATTTTAAAGATTGACATTTTCTACAAAATCCGTTTTCAGTTTGAACTCATCTCTTTAGCTTGATTTATGGATAATTTAAAGTGATCTTTCATGTTATTTTACGTATTCTCGTAAAATCTGCTTATTTTGTAAGGTATTATTAGACTTATCAACATAATACCCAGAGACTTATCAACTAATTCCCCATACATTATTGCTCAAACCAGTGAAAACATTGTTTAATTTAATTCCTAAAAATCAGTTTTTCAGTTTAATGGAAATGTCTAAATTGATTTAAGAGTAAGTTTAGACGGTTTTTCAAATATATTTATGCTTTTCTTCCTAATTATCTTATCAACATGTTCACCCACATACATATACTTATCAACTTATTTACCATAGAATTTGGTATCAATAATACACATTTATCGTTTGATTATCTCGTTTTGTCAATTTACGTACGCTAGGTCGGATTTTGCGTATAAGTTGATATACACACATCAACAGAATCTAGGGATATCTTAATCCTAAATTATTTACGACTTTAAAGTTTAAAATCTTTTTAGTTTCCATGAAAAGTTTAAATACAGATTGAATCCTCTTTTATTCTATTTTCAAAATTTAAAAATGTTATTAAAAAAACAAAATACGGCGGAAAAATTGTTAGTAATTCGTTACGTCAAGGAAAACTAAATTGTTTTGTTAATATTAATTAATGAAAAGGGTTTTGATTGTTTTTGTTTCATAATTAAAAGTACCGTGAGAGCTTTAAGAGTCATGTCACGTCGTCATTTGAGTCGAGATAAAATGTTACGAGCCGTGGGCATGTCAGAAAATGGTGTCATTTAACGCGTCGTTGCCGAGGCCCTACACACCTGCCAAAACGTGATATCAAGGTTGTGGTCACGTTATTGCAGTACTGGGGATGTAGCTGAACGGCACACAACGGGTAGATATCGTTTAACTACGCAGAGACAGGATCGATTTTTCCAAATGACCGCTAGAAGACAAACCAATATCACAACTAGTACAAAGGCTCCAAGAGAACCACCAGCTACTGGTAAGCAACCAAACCGTGCGAAGGAGGTTGCATGAAGTTAATCTTCATGCTCGAAGACCGCTACGTGTTCCAGCATTGCAACGCGGCAATCGCGGTTGGCGGCTTTCGTGGGCTCGGGATCATTTACTATGGAGTGACGAACAATGGTCTTTGGTGCTGTTCAACGATGAGTCCCGGTTTAGGTTTCATCCGGATTCATGAAGAACACGCGTTTGGAGAACTCCAGGGAGAGTAAGGGTGTTAACAGACCAATCGTTCAATCGTCGATCTACGGCATCGATCGATGGTAGAATGGATTAGTCGACGTCGATCGATAGTGTCTACCAGACCCATCGATCGATCGTCGATCGACGACATCGATCGATGGTAAAATGGATTAGTCGACGTCGATCGATAGTTTCTACCAGACCAATCGATCGATGTCGATCGACAATCGACCGGTAGAATGGATTGGGTGTTAGATCGAGCTGTTTGATTAGACGCGCCGGCCGCTTCACTTTTTTTATAAATTTATTTCGTGCCCATGGATACTAGTCGTAATAATAGAGTTCATTGATTATGCTTAAAGTTGATGATAATATGAACGTTTAAATGCTAAATGATATTCCCCCATACTCCTTGCGAAGCACTTTAGATAAGAAACACTGAAAAAGGGAGGAAGGGGAGGGGAGGGGGAGGGATAGGGGTAAGGGGAGGGGAGGGGAGAGGTAGGGGAGAGGAGGAGGAGGGAGGGGGAGAATGAGGGGGAGGGGAGGGAAAGAGTGAGGGGGAGGGAAGTGGGGAGGGGGAGAGGGAGCCAAAGTGCGGAAATGCATAGTTTTAAGATATTTTTATTTTGAGGTTATGTTAGGTTATTTTTAGGAAAAAAAACAAATATCCTACTAAGTTACCATTACCGTACCCCCTCCATCCCCGTCCCTTCCTCCCCCAAGATATTTTTGCATGGAGTTAGTTTTCTGTTGTCTAATAAAAAAATAACCTCGAAATTCATGACAATCGCTACGCAAAAAAAAACAAAAACCGCTGTTAAAATGTCATTTGGATAAAATAAGCGATCTTTGGCTTTAAAAAACGGCCACATCCAGATTCTTCTGCGTTTGCGTCTCCGTAATAATAGTATGTACGAGCAACATCGTACTGGCCAAGAACAACGAGTCCTCTTCTGCATACGTTTCGGAAGAAACTGATGAAATATAGCCGGGGTTAATCGATCAACGTCGATCGATGGGTTAGACGAACGGTATCCGTCGATCGATTAAAGCTTCCAGACCAGTCGTTCAACATCGATCGATATTGATCGATGCCGTCGATCGGCGATCCATCGATTGGTCTGGTAACACCCTAAGCCGTCTACGGCACCCTCAGGAGGTCCACTCATACCAAGGCGGAACTATCATGGTGTGGGCAGGAATTCGTCTTGGCGGACGAACCCATCTCGTTTGGATCCAAGGCAGCATGACTGCACAAAAATACTACGAGAAGGTAGTAGAGCCTGTTATTGTCCCACACAGAATCCAAATGGGCCAGGAATTTGTACTCATACACGATAATGCTCCTTTCCATATGGCGCGGCTGGTGTCGGCCGCTCTCCGAGATCACGATCTTCAAGTTTTGGATTGGCCTGCACAGTCGCCCGACTTAAATCCTATCGAGCACGCCTATGGGACATGTTGCAACGAAAAGCTTTAAGATATTTCCCGCCAAATTTGACATCGGAACAACCACTTTACGAATACTTGCAAAGAACATGGAACCTAATACCGCAGCAAGACATTGACAATTTTAAGTATGAACAATAGATGTCGATGTGTAATTAATGTAAGAAGTGGCAACACTGATTAATAATAATTAGATCTTATAAAAAAAAACAATTTTAATTATACTTTAATACTCTCATAAGAAGTGTTAATTTTTATATCATACTAATTTTCTACGGCGATTAAAAAAGTTATAATTTTTATTAAAAACATAAAAATCTCGAAAAGTTTTTTATTTTTATTAGAGACCTTAAATAACCTATCATTCTTCTATTTACTATATCAAAAAATTCTGTATGTGTAAACAAAAATATAAAATATCCCTGGATTCTGTTGATGTGTGTATAGATATATTACGATATTTTTTTGTGACTCATCGCGTAGATATCTCGTTTTGTTAAATAAAATACGCAAAATATGGACGTATTCATATACTTTCACAGACAATATCTCTAAAAGTAACGTAGATATCGAGTTGTAAATTCTTTCCCTACAAAACCAATGCCGTAGGAAGCCATTATTATTATTGTTAGCCTCAATTGTCCCACAGGGCAAAGGCCTCCCTTCCCTTCTTCCATTCCTCCCATTAAGTTATTGCGACGATAAAAAAAATCGTGTAGTCAAGTTATCAAGTTCTTCACGCCAGGCAACGGATATAATATAAGCGAAAACTAATGGCAGTTAGTCACAACATTCCTAAAAGACTAAAATAAAAATAATGGTCTTTAGAGACTTGTATGATATTTAATAAGAGTAGGTATAGGTAGGTTTAACAACAATAGAGTAATAACGACATATTCGAACATAGCATGAACTCCATCTTAACGACATTATACGGCGTAGATTCAAACGTAAATCCTAGACGCCTAGTCTGCAGATCAACAACGGCATAACTCATGATGTAGTGCAATGGGACGCATTCGCATATATTTATCATTGTTGACACAATACAAGGGTATTAGCATATACGACTGTATTGGGGGCTTTAGTGTTAAGACTGTGTTACACGCAAACGTTGGAGTGCGGGTTAATCTGACTTAATCTTTGTTGACAGCGTATTTGGTGTTTTGACTTGAAACGACATTTTGTGGTATAAATGAAAGTTTCCGACCGTGTTTAGTTAAATAGTGACACATTTTTGTAAATTATAAATCATCATATTGTTTTGGCAAATACTTAACGTATTGTTTTCTAAGATTTAAGCGAGCACTACACATTGAAATGAAACACTTTTTAAGCACGGTGACTCTCATCACCATCCTAGACAGTTGGCTATTGTAGGGAAATCTTTATTTCAGAGAGCATGCGGCATATGTGACCCCCAACACCTGGCTGCTGAACATCAGCATGTCAAACATGTGCTACAGGATAACATACTGCAAGTACCGCGACTTCGTCACAGAAAACGCAATAAACCAACCATAGTCGAGCGCCAACCTGCTACACTTCCATATTTCAAAGGTGTCACTGACAAGATTGGTCACATCTTAAAGCGAGCTTCAATCAACACATACTTCAAGCCGCCAAAGAAGATAAAACAATTTTTACGACTTGTCAAGTGCAACATACCTCTTCAAGACGCAGGCGTGTACAAACTGGACTGCGACTCATACATCGGGCAAACAAAGAGAAGTATAAGAACCCGCCCGCGTAAAAGAACATATTATAGCCGACGTCAAGCATAAGCGCGAAAATAAGTCTGCAGTGTGCGAACATGCTCTCGAGGCCATAACCAAGGGGAAGGGACGCTTGCCCAAAGCGGGTTGGTGGGTTGCTACTTTACAACTTTAATAAAAAAAATAAACACGAACTATAACTATTCGTCTATTATTATGACGCATATATAATGTTGCGGATCACTGCTAGCTTGCAACTATGTAAATCGTCATGCCTTTTGGGAATCATGGCTTCATGCAAGTCAAAGTGCGAAGGATTAGGGCTCACTGTGACATCACAATAATGCGCTCTTCACATTCAAATGATGTGTCGGTTTGATACTCAACGTTGTCTTGGAATAAGATTTGCAACTTTAGATATTACTTATGAACGTTGTTAAAAAGAATAGAAATTGTTAACTTTTTTGAACAAATATGTATTATGGGTTTGCTTTTATTTTTATGTGGAAAAGGACAATGTTTTTTTTAATGGTCTCGTGTTTATAAACATGCGTAATTTATTTTAGTTAACAATGGCAAAGGGCTTGGCCTACACCTGAAGTTTAGTGAGTATTATTATACCGCCTCTGTGGTCTAGTGGCTAAGCTACCGGTTTCAGACCCAGAGGTCCCGGGTTCGATTCCCAGCGGGGGGTACATCTTTGTGTGCTCGGTTTGGATGGTGGTAGGGCTGTTGAGTCCGCCTGGCTAGCTACCACCATCTTATCTAAGTCTGTCGCCATAACAACGATGTTTATAGTATTGTTGTGTTCCGAGAGTTTGAGATAAGATAGCCAGTCCCCAGTGGTTGAGGATTCCGGGTGAAGCGTGCTTCCACCTTCGGTCTTATCGTCACTTACCATCAGGTGAGATGAAGGCCAAGCGCTTACCCGTTGCCCATAAAATATATATATATATATATATTTCTGTGGTATTATCACTGCCGAAGATGGTAAAAATGCACTTTAGAAATTAAATAATACTTAGCGACTTCTTCCTGTAGGACTTTAAAAAGAATAAAATTCTTCTTCGTAGATATATTATTAACTCTTAATCCACGATGTGATAATATCCATAAATCTGGAAGAATATTCGGTGTTGATATGATCGGATCTAATATAATTAATATCAGCGGCATAATGCCTGCCCATGATTGATAGCTAGCGGGTCAGGCCAGCTGTAAGTGATAGCATCTCTGGTTGTATGGTACGGTACAAGTGATAGGGTTACGGCTGCGTTGGAGCGAGTATGAGGGGTAAGAATCAGAATCAGAATTATTATTTGGCCATGTGCCAAAACAATATACCTATTTACCATTGCACAAATTACAGAATTCTGTCAAAAACACGGGATGTTAAACTGATGTCTTCTTATAAATGTATAAGTATACATATTTTCATAATAAAACGTTATACAACTAAGTTAAAAAAAGACAACTAAAAAAATTCTATTTTTTTTTCTAATATAGTTTTTTCAATATACTTCCCTCCTGGATTGGACCAAAGAAAATAGATATAAAGTCCGAATAACACCCAGCTGTTCGTAATTAAGTGTATAGCTCCTGATAGTAAGGAATCATATGGTGTGGTAACTGATACGAGACAGTTGATTACAATTTATTAGGGTTTATTGCATAAATCGTGTTTCTACCGGGATTTATATTTTAGTGAGGTTCTAGATATATAGCATAAGATTTTGTTATAAAAATAGCATAAAAAAAAGCTAACGCATAGTAATACAAAAAATATAACAGTAGGTATTTACGAAGCGCAACATAAGTAGAGCTTGACCGTGTAGTGTATGAACTAACGATGTGAGAGTCCCTGTAAGCTAGTAATCAGATGAATCAGTAGTCTGTTTTTAGTGGTACTATCATCGTTATTTTATTTTCATAAAACCTGAAACAACACTTTTAACCCAGAGTACATTACCTTTCATTGATAAGCCGCCTCCTTGCAGTTTGATAAGAGCAAACAAAACAAGAAACTAACTAAAATATTTTTACGCATACCAGCAGCTAAACCGACAATAATCAATGAAAATTTATTAGCCATAGAAATTCTTGACTAATCATTCAAGAATTTCTGTAGGCGTCAATAAAACACATAGTTGAAACGTAAATTATGAAGGGGTATAGTTGTAAGGTTTAAGTTTAAGTCTCTGGCTTAACCGCGAAGAGAGACTCTTAGCTCATAGAAGTCTGGTGGTCTAAAGACTGCCCGTACATCCGCACTTGTAGAATGGTATATCGGTCTTTAACTTGTGGGTCTTCAGAAGTCCTGATCCCGATAATGGACTAAATATATTGTGCCCTGTATGAATGATAGTTGGGTTAGTTCTATGTCCTATCTGGCTTGTTATCTTCCGACAGTTCGCATAGGTCAGTCAGTTCCTCAATGGTTAAGTATGCCGCGACATTAACTTATATAAACTTCTATTTTTTTAACTGTTTAAACCTCATTGCTAAGTATAAAACCAAATTTAAAACATATCCTACTGATTGATTGACTGTGTGGTGGGTTAAGGCGCTTTTCCCGTTTTTTACAATTTCGATTGATTGCACCACCACTAATATAAAACATACAGTTATAAAATCATATATAATATAGTTGAACATATTATCTAGCTAGTGACTTTTAAAGACAGAAACATGACTGGTAATACTTCACTCGATAGAAAAAAAAATCAAAGATAGCTCTGTCAACATTTTAAAAGAGCTGTAAGTGAGATAAGTAATACATTAAAAAATTACTTATTTTTTTACCAATAGAAAAATTTTTTGATTATCTAGTGAATGCTAAAAGCATATATTTTTTATTTCACTTGTTTTTCCCATACAACGTGTAACAGAATTAATAGCAAAACCAGAAAATGGTAGATAGAGACCATCAAACTGAACAACTTTTACTATGGGACCAACTGTGAAATTGCGAAAAAAAATCAGCTGCTATTTATTAATTATTATGAAATTATAATAATGCTAATTTGTATGAAACAGCTGATTTTTTTTTCGCGATTTCAGAGTTGGTCCCGTAGTAAAAGTTGTTCAGTTTGGTGGTCTCTATCTACCCAATTTCTGGTTTAGCTATTAATTCTGTTACAAGTTGTATAGGCACGCGCCTAGTCGCGCCGCTTCGCTGATACACCCGACCAATATGTCTTTGCACCCGACCCTTACCGTCGTCGTACCGTCGAGTGAGCGAGAGAGGAGCGCTCGGAATACATCGCCTTAAAGCCAAATCTCCCATGTCCATGTGGAAAAGCCTGTGCCTAGCAGTGGATAGGGACGTTTATAGGCTGAAGAGGACTCCTCTGGACTGATTCCTTATTTATATACCTCGTAACAAAATCATACAGCCGCTAACTGGCCGTCGCTCACTCAAGGCGTTCTTCGCGTCCAAAACTTCCGTCCCACACTAACTTAATAGAGCGTCGAATTTCTAAGCCGATATAGATATCGGGTAAGACGTTTACAATGCCGTGGCTTAGGCTAAAGCCGGCGACGTGTCTATTATGCACAGCAGCCGGCAGCCGCGCTCACGACCAGGGAATTTCAATTTACTGCTAGAATGCTACAGATTTGCCCGCGTTAATTAGTTCAACCGAACTGAACTGGGCTGTTGTGGTCTGACGCCCGAGGAATTCCTATCCTGACATCGCTTTTTACGTTATAACAAGATGAAATTTCAATAAGCTGTTGTCGAAGTAATCCCAAATCGGAGGTTCTGATAGTTGGAGTAACAAGCAAACTTTTCAATTAGATAGATATAGATAGACAACACTTTAATTGCAACACCACAAATATTTACATAGAACATGATAAAAACAATAATTAAAAATATAAATAAAAAACTAATACAATAAAACGATTAAAAATACAGTTACAATTTGGCAGTCTTATCGCTCTAAGCGTTCTCTTCCGGACAACCAGTCGGATGGAGAGAACTATAAACTTTTAAATCGGAGGTGCAATTATATTGTTACTAACATACTGACTCACTACTACCTGTAATTGATAAGTTTTGTATGAATATTATTTTATATTAATTTAATTTATTAGGTACTAAAACTGAAAGATTTAAACTAAAAAGAGAGGTCGAGGAATTCAGCCGTGCTCACTTTAGAGGTTCTTAGTAAAATCAGAAACTCTTCTAGTGTTTTCATGTCATCGGTAAGGCTTTACAGTATTTACTGGTAGAATTATAATTTTTATAAAGGTAATTCTCGAAGCAAAATCTGTCCATTAAACATCGTTAACATCAGTTTTATATAATATCTATGTATTTTATAGAAACAATCAGGTCCCTTGACGCCGCGAGGCCAACTCGCACTTGGTCGACTCAGTTTTATTCTCTTTCTACCAGCCTCCGCCCCCCGCTTTGCCCACCTTAACTCCCGAAGAAACGAGTTGTATTCCCAGAATAAAATGTTGCCTTACCCGTCAGATGAAGCTTGTTATTAGTCAAAGAATATTGAGAATCTGTTCTACAGAATCACCCTTATTACAAAACTATAATATTAGAATAGAGAACTTCAATAAGATGGCACGGAAGGATCTCTTTGAAAGCAACGAAAATAATGATTTATTATCCCGATAGATAAAAGTTGACGACGTGGATTAGACTTGTTATCTTTTTACATAAACATAAATTATTTTATCCTGATAATATATCAAAAAATACTTTCGTACAATCAATGAAGCGACCAAAACTGATTCCTACAGTGTAAGTATTTGCAGTTTCTTCAACGCGTCCTGTCGTAAATTTCCAACATGTGGTCAATACAAAATATCCGAATTTCTAAAACTATTTCATTTTCAAACAATTACAGCCCGCCCGCGACTTCGTACGCGTGAAAATTCCGTATCCCGTGATGAATTTGCAAAAAAAATATTTCGTACAAACCTTGGTCTGACAATTACAAACACTAGAAAAAATAATCAGCCTAACAGCAGCGCGAACATACATTCGTAGAGCACTTTATTTTAATTTATATAGATACCTACTCCTTGTAAAAACAGATTGATCTTTTTCTACAATTAGGATAGAATGAAGTGTTCCATGCCTCTATTACGATAGACAACAGTTGACAGCGCGGAATAGACTCCTATGCAAATGGATGCAAATACTGAGCGTCGGGTGTTGCAAATGTGCGACGCGTGCCTTACAACGCCGCTCTCAATGTACGTGCGACGCGACTTAGTCTTGCACACTTAGAGCGCTTTCACATAATAAGCGTTATTTTAGCCAATAGGAGGCAAACGATCAGGCAGGTCAGCTGATGGAAAATAAACACCGCCGCCCATGGACACCTAAAACCAAAGAGACTAAGGAGACTAAGTAGTTGTACCACTGTAACTGGACACGCAAAACTATAGAGGAGACGTTGCTGGCCTTGAAGAACGAGTAACTTTGAGGGAGGAATTGTGGATTGGGGAGAGAAGTGACGGGCCTCCGGTACACTCACCGGACGAAATACAACTGCAACTAGTGCCATTGTTTCACGCCGATATTCCGTTAGAAGGTGGTATTACGCCCAGCGAGCTGGCCTGATTCGTGCTGCAACGCTGTGGGTCTGACCTGCGCTGCTGTACTATCCTGAACCAGTTGATCCCACGATGCGTAGAAAGGGGCGCGCCTCCCAACTTCCTGTGCAGACGCCGTACCACGACCAACTCCAAGCCTCACGTGGCAGGTCAGATTCCACCACCCAAATCACTATATTGTTTCCCACGGACCAAGCTCAACGAATCAAGCATCCAGGTCAACCGTGCGTGGGGCTCACAACTAGCACACCGTAATCAGATGGGCAAAGGAACAACATCCATAGAACCTCATGTTAATATCTGTTCAAAATCGAACAAAGAGAGAAATTGTTTTCCTTCAGGAACGGGACTATCTTGCAGGAACGAGACTATTTTTCAGGAACGAGACTATCATCTACTGCTCAGGAAGTCGCGCGATAGCCGCGTACTTGAAAATGTATGGATGAACAGCCACGTTATAGCAGCGTTTCTAAGTTGCGCAGGAGCGCGTCTAAAACGCTTATGTGAAAGCGCTCTTAGAACCAGAGATTTAATACAAAGCTTAACATACAGGAAGAAGAGAGAGACTATAGCATTATGGTATATTGTTTAACATTTAGGAATAAGAGCGATAGATTAAAGCATTATGGTAAGTTATAGTCTCTAGGCAGAGACTAGATGGGTAGGGGCACCCATCCGGCTTAAAAGCGTTATGTAACGTGATGAAAGGTAAAGAAACATACATCAACTATTACACACGACTGTTATTCCGTAAATATCCCGCAAATAAATAAAAATAAATAAATAAAGGTTAGTCAGTGACTGCCATAAGTAGTGCACGTTTTATCAAATAACAACTACACATGTGCTCAGCGTGTCAGGTGGTGAGACCAACGCCGCTCTTTGCAGTTGAATGTATGTATGTGTGTGTAAAATTATACAAATTAAAATACCTTATAATAAAATTATACAAATTGAAAAAAATGATCTCACCGCTAGTTACAGTGGCAGTAAAATTTCTGTTCATCATTATCTGACGTCCCCTTTTGTTGCAATCTCAACGAGCAACATTCGGAGGAACAGCAAACTCCAATGCAAATGGATGCAAATACCTCGTCGGCTGTCCGAAACGTGAGGCGTGCCTTACCCCAGCTCAGAGGCCCAATCCTCAAAGCGCATCCGAAACTTCGCCTGCCCGTAATTGTCGTACACGGCTGTGTGTACCATCGCGGACTCCGTCGCTTTACCAGTCTAAAGGCCAAAATTCCTTGCACACCGCGTCGTCTATTTGATACGAGCATGTACCCAGGCGGGCGGTGCGCTTCATACGAAAATGTCTGCAAAGTGGTAAAGCGACAGTGACCCTGATAGTACATGCAGTACTTACTGCGCCAATCATTAGCCGCGTTCACACCGACCGAGCACGGGTCGCAAGGCAGCCTTGCGAGCCAATGCCTCAGCCGGTGTGGACGTGGCTCGGGCTGTCTCGGCCGAGCGTGCCTCGGGGTCGAGCCGTCGGCTGTCTGTAAACGGGACGCGCTCAAAGGGTGCGCTGTGCGTTCGGTGTGGACGGTGGTTCTCGGGGACTTCTGATGGTTCGGCCTGCCTCGCGAGGCTCGCCTCTGTGTTTCGGGTGTGCATCTCGAGTCGAGCAGGCCGCCTAGGCGCCTAGGCGCCTAGGCGTGGCAGTAAAGGTTGCCGCGGCGACGCACGCTCGTAATCCCTGCGCGCGCGCGTAAACCCTACTGTGATGTCATGACGTCAAATCGAAATTGAGCCAGCGTTGCTTAACGGAATATGAACGCTCGGGTCACACGATAAGTTTCAATTTCGCGTGAAAGTCGTTAGAGAGTGAACCTTCTGTACGGTAGTACTATTAGTTATTCTGTGGTTGAACGACGAATTACGGGCCAACGAAGTTTCGGATTCGCCTAGAATAGGCCCTCTGCTACGTGCCACGGTTCGCTTCAAAATTAATATTGCTTGGGGATACAATCATTTACACGGCAGTCTTACTAGTAATGGAAATGGAAATGTTTGTTTTGATTTAAGTTTTGAATGTTTAGTGCATTTAAGTAAGATAGGAAGTAATAGTTGAAGAGCTCAGCTGTCGTATTAAAAGACAGTAGCAATTCAATTGTTAGCTACCTCTAGGAGTCTTCGTGACAAACAAGGGGATATAATAATTATTGTTGTAAGGAGTGGACAATAGTAGTGTTTAGAGGATTTACAGGTTAGACGTTGAGGTCCCAAGTCCGATAACTGGAATGGTATACAGATTATAATATTCGGTGTACTTCGTTGTGGGGCGTAATATAGGTACGCTTGGTTTGCAACACATGCTACATTATCAAAAATTAACAGAACATCAAACTAAATTTGGCTTTGCAGCCTATATTCCTAAATTTTAGCGAAAATACTAGTTAGGCATTTTATTCATAAAAATATTGGGGTTTGCCATCGATGCATTAACCCCACAGTCTTGGTTTTTTTTGACAGTTTTTTGACACTAACTGTCAACGTCAAATTTGACAGAATCGAACATAGACTGTACGATATTTTGCGATTACAATACATAAGATGAACCACAGAACCGAAATAACCAAACTTGTTCATACTATAGTAGTCTGTAAGTCTATGAACACACGGTACAATTTCTACTACCAGCTTTGACTGTGTATCTGTATCGACGCCGATAAGCGTTATTGGGTCGATCCTGACTGCCATATTTTGACCTCAATAATATTTGTATTTTAGATTTACAAATACTACTACTAAATGTAACAAACACTTACAAAGTAAAGTCATCATTATTAACAAATATTGATATTGTTTTCTATACAGATCATTTTACTTTAAACGAAACGCACCTGATCAAAAATAGTTGATGGTAGCAAACTTCTTATTTAATTTAGGACGACCTACCCAAGTCCTGTGACTGCTCTAAAGCGTTCAACAGTTTAATATTACTCAAAATAAACGCAAGGAGTAGGCTCACACATACATCAAACCAAAGGAGAAACCAGCCTATTCGATATCTATGGCGTCTCAATCATTCACATATCAAAAATGTTCTCTTAAATTATAATTAAGTACTACTGTTAAAAAAGGTTTTCTATAGAACGCCGCGTTATGTAGTGAAGTGATAAATAAATGCTGAACTGATAGTCAACATACGATGATTCAGACAGACCCTGGACCCTTGGTCTCCGATCAGGGCTTGCCTGAACCGCTGCAATTCGCAGCGTTTTAATTTTTAACTTAACTTCTAATCCCTACCTTATCATAGGTACTTACCGACTTGTCCGATGGTTAGCCCGCCTTGCAACCTTAGGAGAGGACAGGGGGCGGGGGAGGAAACAGGATAGTTGCAGCCCAGCTGCCGTGGTGTGGTTCCTGGCCTCTGGCAGCGTTGCCACGCTGGCCATCTCCAATATGCTGTCCAGATCACACCGAACCCACTCTCCCGAGCAGTCGCCTCCTCCACGTTATCACCGGGAACCGGTTCCCAATAGCTCACCACGCGAGGCTAACAGTGCCTGCCAAACGCGAGGTAATGTTCGTAATATACGCTGCCGTCAGCGTTCGTCCGTCCGATTAATTAAACACCGCAGTCTCCGATGGCTGTTTACAAGGAGATTGACAAGATATTATCATCCGATTTCTTGCTAATTCACCAGGCACGCGGCCATGTCCCGAAACGAACTACTCATTCAACGCGAACGCGTGTCCAGCCGACAGGACTACAATAATGCGCGTACAAACCGCGGTTGTTTTTACACTAGAATCTGACGCTGTCCCAACCATGGGAACCAATTCAGCCCACCGCAAACAGACCGACCATTAGTTTGCCATTGCAGTGCCTCGGGGATGTTTGCGGAAGCGCGAGTAGACAGACGGCTTTCACGCCATAATGTGTACAAGAATCGCATCCCTGATGCGGCGGATGCGGGGCAGCACCAACAGCATCTGAACGCCGTGGCTCTGAAGGAGGACAGTCCCATGCTGCGTAACTGGGTTGCCCATTATGACACCGCACGCCCGGAACATATGTTTTTAAAGAAATTATTTTTGCTATTTCATTTTAATTGTTTATTATTGTTTTTATTTTAATGGAAATATTTTAAATTTGAGTTTTCATAATTTTGAAATTTTGATTATTTTGTTTTTTTTATTGTTTATTTTAATTATTTATTAATGTAAATCCTTTAAATTTTTAATATATTAAATTTGAGTATTTGTTTTTATTAACGTAGGATAAGAATTCAATGTTACTAACACTATATGGGCTATGCCCGAAATAAATGATTTTTAATTTAATTAAATTAAATTTAATTAGGTACGCGTTTCCTCGAAATTCGAACCAATATAATGAAAAACAGACAGCTATTTAAATCGCCTCTTTGGTCTAGTGGCTAAGCCACCGGTTTCAGGCCCAGAGGTCCCGGGTTCGATTCCCAGCGGGGGTACATCTTTGTGTGCTAGGTTTGGTTGGTGGTAGGGCTATTGAGTCCGCCTGGCTAGCTACCACCATCTTATCTAAGTCTGTCGCCATAACAACGATGTTTATAGCATTGTTGTGTTCCGACAGTTTGAGATAAGATAGCCAGTTCCTCAGTGGTTGAGGATTCCGGGTGAAGCGCGATTCCACCTTCGGCCTTATCTTCACTTACCATCAGGTGAGATGAAGGACAAGCGCTTACCCGTTGTAGAATATAAAAAAAGACAACGAATGTCAACGTCACCTCACAGGTTTTACTTTCACCGGCCCGTCAATTTTGGTAGGCAAAGTACCACACACCCGTACAGCCATTGGTTCCGAACATACGATAGTAGACTAAAGTCTATTCTATGATCTAATTGGAGCGGGATCGGTGCGGAAGGCGCGGCACATGACATTTTGTCATACAAAATCCCGTTCGGATTAGTATTATTCTTACCGATTTGTATGGCGCCAATGACGTCATCCGCGCCGGCCGCATCGATTCCGCTCCAATGGACGCTTGATTTACTAGACAATATTTACATAAAGGTTGCTTGCTTATTTTGTAATTTAACAACTACATGTTTCTGTATTTCTGTCTAAGTAATACAATACATTTGTTTGTTACTCTTGACGGTATTGAAGGAATTGAATGAATCAAATACCTTCCTTTATCGCGAAACTACGTAAAACAACCAAAATAAATGCCAATGACTGACAAATGTCAATAAAAACCAAAACACTGACTTATTGGCGGAAAGTGAAGCGTAATGTGTGCAGTTTTGTGTTCAGTTAGGTACCTACCTATTAAAATAAATTCATAAAAAAATGTTGTGCTTACTTACATCCATTTTAAATAATTAATAAAAAACAAAACTTGTTTTATTCTATATATCTTTTTCTTAAAGTAGGATCAGTAAGTAAATAGGTAGATAAAGCCTTTAAATAATTTCATGTAAAAAACTGTTGATTTTATTACCTACATCCAATGATATTATATTAAAATGATTTTTATTGTAACATTATTGCCTACATCCATTTTAAATAATCTGAGCATTTTAGTACAGTTGTCAATGTTGTCATAACCTCAAAATAACTAAAAAGTCATAAGCTAAAAATAGCTTCAAAAGTTCAAACTCCCGCATAATATTGTAATGTAATTTTTTCTTCATAATTCAGAGCATTGCTGCTATTGATAACTACTTATTTCATTAAAGCGCTGTGTTACGCTAGCTAGCTAAAAAACTAGCCTAACTCCCATAGTAAAAAGGTCATTTTCCTTTGGCACATCGTGCACGTTTCCCGGAGGGGTAGGCAGAGACTGTAGCTTCCACCTGCTACGATCCTAATTAGGGTTGCCACCTTTTTTGGGACGAATAAAGTATTTTTGCATTTTAGCATAAATAAGAGGATTTATTCATTTGTCCTTAAAAACGTATTTTTTGTTGCTCTTTGCGACATTTAACAAATATTTGTCTTTAACGTAAATAGTTTTACGTAAATAGAGTATTTTAGCATACTTTATTGTTGTCGTTGATTATAAAGTACGCCTACATGAAAAAGAGGACAATACTCTATTTTAGAGTACGAGTGGCAACTCCAATCCTGATACACATGCTTTGTTTCAGTCACTCTCATGGCTTTTTTATTCATGCTCGTCGAAAGACTATTATGCCTAGGGTTAGTAGGGACACGGCGGGGATGACCGCAACAATAGTGCACTGCCACAGTCCACGTTTCACAAAATAACATAATGCGTAAGTACAGTCAGCATCAAAAGTAGCTTAGCATATGAAATTTTCAAATGATTGTTACGGTTGAAATGACCAGAATTGTCTGACATAGCTGTTGAGTCAAAAGTACATGACCGTCACTATAGGTAATTACAGAGAAGTTATAATTATGAACACAAAAAATGTCATAAAATTCTGAAATGTTTAATGATGAGTATGTAAAGATACACGTGACTATTACTTTTGCCACCTTGTTTTTGTTCAGTTACTTTTGATACTGACTGTACATAGATTCAAGATTACTTATTATCCCCAAAATTAATTTATTATGAACGCCAAGTGTTCTCAACCTCCTCCCCCGTCTGCTCAATGCAGCAGATGGTCGAGTCATTGATTGTTTTGTCTCTATTGTATGGGCCCTTGTATACCAACCGTATTTCGTTTGTTTTTTTATAATAACTATAAGGTTTTGCATATTTTAGTCCTTTTTATAAATATTAGTTTTAAGTACCTATTAGTTTATTCAAGACCGGTACCAAACAATATACAACAATGTCATGCTTTGTACACTGATTTAGAGTTACCGTCTAGCAAATAAGAGTCCCGTTCCCGTGGGAATATCGGGATAAAAGTATCTTATGGTGTTAATCCAGGTTATTAACTATAAGTTTGCCGAATTTCATCCAAATCCATTCAGCAGTTTTTACGTCAAAGAGTAATCAACATACTTACAAATTTTCGCGTTTATAATATTAGTTGGATAAATAAAGGGTTATTCAGAGACTAGGCAATGAGGACCGCAGAAGCATTACTGCACACGTGCTCAGCGTAATAGTTGGTGAGCCCATCGCCGCTCTATGCTGTCGGATGTATGTGCAGTCTTTATTCCGTTAGTCGCCTTTTACGACATCCAATTGAAGAGACGGGTTGGTGGAATTCTATATATTTTTTTTAAGATACTGTAAGACATCTTTATTATTGAAATTTTGCATTCACAATGCTATCCAAAGGTAACGGGTTCGAATCCCGTTCGAGCTTTCCTGAGATTGGTTGTTTTTTTTCTAGTAAACATTTTATCCTATACTGTAAGACGTTGTTCATATTATTTTAAATTGAGCAACACCTGTTTTCTTGTGTGATATTCTTTTGTATGTTTTTGTGTTTGTCTTGTAATCGTATTAAATGTTTTTTTTATCTTGTAAGGGAAAATGTCCATCTATGATAGGGAGGGCATTTTCCAATTTGTATTGACGCTGTAAAAGAAAGGGAGAAAAGAAATGCCCTTGCTGAATTTCTTGCCGGTTCTTCGCAGTACAAGACTCCCGCCCCATAATTAGGACTTACAAACTGATGGCATAGCGACATTCAAAAGTGCTCAATTATTGTAGCATAAATTGAACAAATAATTTAGAATTTTAGTTGAACCGCTATTCCACACAGCTCCTCAGCAGCACAAACAACATAATATTTACACATCATCATCAACTTCTTCTTCCATTCGTTCCTATCAGCCGACAATTCTTCGTTCACTCCTTTCTTATTTTTTGACGTGACAACGTCTTAAATTAGGTTGCGGCTGGGAGTCACTTATGAAAAAGTGTAACGCTCGGTAACGTTACGATGAGTCACCGAACGAGAGAGAGGCCCGCCGAATGCCTTGCGTCTCTCTCCCACTCAACTATGATCGGTCTGCCGCGCGCGCAGCACTAGAGAATTTTTTAAATATAATTCTTTGTATAAATAAATGTTTTAAATTGTTACTATTATTTCATCCTTCTTCCTACTATACGAATGAATATTCACATTAAAATTATTTTACCACTCAAAGTCGTTGTCACGTAAAACTTTCGCCCGTATACCGACTTTACAGGCAACCAATTTTTTTTTATTTATTTATTTTAGGGACTACAAACAAATATGTTACATAAATTGGCTTATCAATAGACTTATGTACTAAAATTGGTAACACATCCCACCACGTAATCCACGTGTAGGTATACAGATTAAAATTAAAATGAACTTAGGTGCGAGATAAAATACGTAAATTGTATGGTTAGCTTAACATAGAGACGCAAAATATTATTAACTTTATTATTACTTAAAACAAAATAGAGAAGAGAACAGAAAACATGCATGTAATATTAACTTAACTTAGGCGAGCAGAATATCTACAGCAAGCCTTTTAAATTTTGAAGGACTCTGGGAAAAAAAATTCTTCTTCTTCGTCTTTTTTCTTCTTCATGTTAATTAAAACTTCTTAAATTAAAACTTCTTCACCATATTAATTATCATCTTTCACATAGTCCATCCATCTATTTCTCGGCCAACCTCTCCCCTTGTATCCATCCATAGCCATGCTTAGCACTAGCTTCGTCAGATGGCACAATATTTACACATATGTTATCGAATAACGTACCTACTTACTAATTAAATGCCAGTTGAGTTGTTATTGTTGTAAAATGTAGCTAGTACAGTATAGCTAGCTACCTGTGTTCGCGTGTAATAGTAGAGGATCCGAGTATACAACGACCTTCACCGAGCGGTTAATGGATGAAAAGTATTTTATATCAAATTTAATGTGTTAAAATAGTAGATTGTTATACAAGGGGCTAAAATTACCCATTATATACGAGGTAGTTTTACTCCCGAGCTTTAGCGAGGGAGTAAATAGAAACCGAGTTTTAATGGGTTTTTAGCGCCGAGTGTTACACTCTGCTTTTCACTACGAATGCGAGAAAATAAAACAATCCAATACAATATGAATTGGTTTATTTTATTTAAAATTAACCCGTTAGTTGCTTCATCGACACCCAAGGGAAAAGAATGGTTGGTAGTATTATTTTGATGAGCCCATCGCCGCTCTATGCTGTTGGATAGTAGATATGTGCAGTCTTTCCATCTCTTCCCTTGGGTGTCGTCAAAGGCGACTAACGGACTAAAGACTGCACATACATCCAACAGCATATAGCGGCGATGGGCTCATCAAAATAATATTACCAACCCTTCACTTTTCTTTGATTTGGTAAAAGGGGACTAACGGACTAAAGACTGCACATACATCCAACAGCATAGAGCGGCGATGGGCTCATCAAAATAATACTACCAACCCCTCCCTTCCCTTGGGTCTCGTAAAAGGCGACTAATGGACTAAAGACTGCACATACATACAACAGCATAGAGCGGCGATGGACTCATCAAAATAATACTACCAACCCCTCTCTTCCCTTGGGTGTCGTAAAAGCGACTAACGGGCTAAAGGCTCACTATCTAAGCACATGTGCAGACTGTGCAGTTTTTTCTTGCTGAAGCGTGGTCTGTGTTATCTCAAAAAAGTTGTTGGTCTAAGTAAACAGTAATAAGTCGAGTCTTTATTCGTGATTATTCTACATAAGACTAAATACTTTTTCGTTTTTGTAGGCTCATTGTCATGTGACAGACAAAAATTTAAAAAAAAATTACTTTTTCCCCTAGGGCGAGAAAAGCTATTTTAGCCCCGCTCTAGAACGCTACAATGACGGTCTTTTTGAGCAAGAGGAGTGAAATAGTTATTTGTTATACAAGATTGCAAAGTTGCTTTTTAACCGCGTGCTCAATTTTGATGACCGAGCAAGCGAAGGATTCTAAAATTGAATCACGAGTGCAGCGAGTGATTTAAACATTAGAATCCTGAGCGTTAGCGAGGGAATCAAAAGAGCACGAGGTGAAAAATCTTTGCAATCGAGTGCAACACGTAACTTTTCATCCCACCTCAGCGAGGAAATGACTAAATGCAAACAAAAAACATTTACATTCACAAGATACTTTTATTTCAGTTTAGGTATTAACTACTACATTATGACAGGTAAGTATTACAGAATAATCTTTAAATTATAACAAAATAATACTAAGGTATAATTAAGAAAATTGAAAAAAGAACACCAAGAAGGTTCCGAGTCTGAGTTTTTAACAAATTAAAAAAAAGTTGTATGATATATTCGGCACCATAGAGGTAGCAGTAAATAGGTTTAATGTTTTTTTTAATTCACAAACTTAGTGCACACGATGTTCTAAATTCAATTTACTTTATCCTCTAGAGAATAAAAACGGCTTTTCCATTCAGTTATTGAAGATTAAAAATACTCTTTCCGAGATGGTGGGATGAAAAATATATTGCGTTGTTGGTTGGCTGAAAAAATTCAGTCCAGTATATGATTAAATAATTAAATATTGCACTTGTTTCGATAATAGATAAATTACATAGGTACCAATCGAAAGTATGAAGCCTATAGAATATGCAAACGTTAGGTTGAATATTTTTTTCCTGTCATAACACTTGGTAGGCAAGTGTAAACAGGCAAGTCAATATTAGTAATTTGCAACCGTCCGGTTAAATAAATGAAATTTATGTTTATTTATAGATAAGCTGATTACAAACACACACACCAAACCAGTGCAATGTAAAAAAAATATATTTTTTAAATTATTAAATTAATCATTAATGGCTCTGGACTGAATTTTTTCAGCCAACCCACTCGCGATATATTATTTAACATATTAAATTTGATATAAAATACTTTTCATCCATTAACCTTCTCGGTGAAGGTCGTTCTATACTCGGATCTAAGACTACTAGCTTCGTCAGATGGCACAATATTTACACATATGTTATCGAATAACGTACCTACTTACTAATTAAATGCCAGTTGAGTTGTTATTGTTGTAAAATGTAGCCAGTACAGCAGTATAGCTACCTGTGTTCGTAGCTTCATCAGATGGCACAATATTTACACATATGTTATCGAATAACGTGACTACTTACTAATTAAATGCCAGTTGAGTTGTTATTGTTGTAAAATGTAGCCAGTACAGTATAGCTACCTGTGTTCGCGTGTAATATTATGGGAACGAGACGGAGCGCCGACACGGCCGCGGCCGTATCCATTACCGTGACAAAACAAGGAAAAGGACAACTGAGGGTATCCGGCTGCTCTTGACATTAAGCCGCATTACGGCAACGGAATACACATCAGTTTTGTTATAATGATGTAACTGTAATGTCGCTTCGTTTTCTTAGTCTGTCGCTTCAATTATGAAAGGGAATAACAAGAAAATAATGTTTGTAAGGATCGTAGCAGATGGAAAGCTATGGTCTCTGCTAGGGCTTCCAATCCCGCATGCCATTGCGGGATCTCGGATCCCCGTATAACGGGATCCCGCGTTTGTTGAGGAGAACGCTCGCTCCGCTTCTACGCTTGTAGGCACTATTGACTTTTGGGCATTGTGAGGTAACGTTAAATATTTACCCATCGAGCCTCCTGATTCATATAGAGTTATCTCTTTCTTTATGATGCTTTTAATTAGAGGTATTCAAGCAGGCGATGGACAAAAACTTGCCATGGAAGAGTTTAAAGTCTGCTCTAGTTCCTCTTGCAATGTCAGAGCTTGAGTAGCCGTTAGTTCGTCAGTGTCCGAGCAACAGCGCTCGCGAAAGCATGTATGCCCCTAACATTTTTTTACCCCCGCAAATCCCGCGGATCCCGCATATCTAATCCCGCAGTGAGCGGGACTGAAAAATCGTGCGGGATCTCGTTATTTCGAGATCTCGGTATACCGAGATTGCAAGCCCTAGTCTCTGCCTACCCCTCCGAGAGCGGGCGTGATCTATGTATGTATGTATTATATGGATGTGTGTATATTTGAATGTTTGTATGTATGTATGTATGTATGTAAATAACGATAGCTTCGTGGTGGCGGCTTATTAATAACTCGAGAGCAATCAATCCGGGTCACTTAAACAAACCTATTAAAGAAACCCATAAATCTCGGAAACTAAGAATGCTAGCTTAATGAAATAAATTGTGTTCAATAGACAATTAAATACTTCTTAAATTAAGGTGTAGAAACTTCTTAGTTATTGTAAAGTTATGTAATAAAAAATCAAATATGAAAAAGGGAAACCTTAGGGAACTTGGTGTACAGCATGCCAAACCACGTAAACGCAGTAATGGAAGCACCGAGGAGGCAATACAAAGTATTAAAATTCAAGAAAATCGTAATGTTGTTCAAACATGTTATGTTTTCTATTTTTGTTTTAAGGCGAGATCAGCAGTTTTTTGTTTTGGTAATTATATGCAAATAAAATGAAGTGACTCATAAATTTTATTAACTTTCATTTAAGGAGTATTTAATTATCTATTAAACACACTATATTTCATTTAGGTAGCATTCTTAGTTTTCGAGATTTATAGGTTTCTTTAAGTGTCACTTTAAGTCATCATTGCTCTCGAGTACCAACCCATCTCTTTCCTTGGGTGTCGTAAAAGGCGAGGACTAAAGACTGCACATACATCCGACAGCAAAGAGCGGTAATAGGCTCACCACATATCATGCTCAGCACAATATGTGCAGTTGTTATTTAGTGAAACTTGGACTGTGCTTTTGCGGTCATCATTGCACTAGGCAATGGGGACTAACCCTTCGGGAATAATAGTCGTTAGAATATTGAGGAAGATTGAGTGAGGATACCCTCACTCTCTTCTTTAGTTGAAATGTGCATCTCTAGTTATAATTGTCTACATACATACAGTCAAGAGCAAAAATATGTACACAATTGTAACTCTTAATACAATAATAAATAAATAAATAAATATACTTTCCTACACTCACACCAATTATCTAGCCCAAGAAAAGCTTCGTTATAAAACTCGTTAAATGGTTACTAGACAACGGATAAACATACTTAAAATACTTAAATACATACTTATTATACATAGAAAACACCGAGACCCGAGACAATTTAGAAAAACAATAGTTTCTAAATTGACCCGACCGGGGATCGAACCCGGGACCTCAGAGATTGCGACACCATGAAAACCGGTGTACAAACCACTCGTCCAAGGCGGTCGTCAAAGGATGGAAGAAGAGTCAAAGTGTTTTCATATTGGTACTCGTGACTGTACATAAACAATTACAACTAGAGATGTACATTTCTTAAAAAGGTTGATGGCGTTGTGGTTTACACGTACCGGTCGCGATCTTGAAAGCAAAGCAACATTCGCAATGGAGGGTCACCGGATGCCCATCTAGAGAGCAGAAATGTCTTCTCCGTGCTTCGGAAAGCAAGTGAAGCCGTTGGTCCCAGTTGTTGTAGTAAGAAGGTTAACAGACCGTTATCCTCTAAAGATAATGCAAATATTATAATTTATATCTATCTATATCCGGATGAAGAAAAAACAACGTGTTATGGCAATGCAAACTTCGTGTTAACACATTTGTTTAATTTACTCAGATCGTGAAATGATAAAATAAGTATTATCACGACAAAACACCGAGCAAATTGGAAGTACCAAAAAAATGAGAACATTCGTCTTTTCAAAACTTATTTATGGTAAGCAGTTGTGTTAAAAATAGGTCTTACCTAGTTACGTTTTCATTGTTTCAGGAATTCTTAAAGTTTTAAATAATAAAGTAAGTATTGTCTGTATTGTAGTACTTTGTCAAAGCAAGTTAACAGTCTAAAAGGTGTTTGTCAACCCTACAGCGAAGTTATTATGACATGGTACTCAAATGTTATTTTCGTTGCTGGTCGTAATTAGAGGAGCTCAGTGGCAAGCGTAGTTAATTGACTTATGATCGAGAATATAAATACTTTATTGCTAACGAGGTCTTTGGATGGGTGACCGAATTCCATAGTTTTATAACGCTGTTTAATGTTTTGCTCGTAAGGCTTGTTCAGTTTGATAATAATGATAAAGTGTTTTTAAATGATTTCATTAAATACCAATTAGATGCCATTTAATAGTATTGGTATTATAATAACGATTTGGTAACTTTAAGAATATAATCATATGAGAAGAATAATGTATAATAAAATGTAAAAATCTATTGTTCCGAGTTCCAAAACACCAATTCATAAGTACAGTCACGAGTACCAATATTGTAAACACTTTGACTCTTATTCCATTGTATTAAGATATACAATTGTTTACATATTTTTGCTCGTGACTGTACATACGCCAGCAGGTCAGCCAACCCGAAACAGACTTTCTCTAATCGATATTAACCCTTAAACCCAAAGTTATAAATTCAAAATTTGTTATAGTTTTCAGTGCTTGCGTCTGTACAGTTAAATATAAATATTATTTGTCACTCTCTATTATGTTGAGTTATGAACGTTAGTTACGTAAAACATTTAAAATGTTTTTAATCTTAATTATTCATGAGTCGAAGTCGAAATTGGTGGCTAAAACACGGCTAAGGTACAAACACGAAACAAGAATTTCATTGGCGTTGACCAAAATTGCATTCAATGCGTTGTTATTATGCGCTCCACATTTCATAGATGATGGATGGATGGATGTGTCGATTCGTATATGTGGCGGGATGCAATATTTTAAGGGGATCCTGCACGAAATTGTGAAAATTTACGTATTTTTAAGTGACTTGTACTATGCGCTGCATTAGTTAAATACATTAAAAGATCTTACGTAAGTTAGCCTGATCATTGCACAAGGTCGTGGCCTTGTTGAAATTTGAAACAAATTCTTTAAACAATAACAAACAATACATAAATCGAATGACTCCTAAAACATTTTTTCTCGACAACTTTCTTAATTTTACGCATGAAACATTAATTCTTACATGAAAATATTTTAAAGAAAAAAATAATAATATTTACCGTGTGGCGTTGCGGTGAAAGAAAACTACCACCCTTCTCTTCCCTTGGGTGTTGTAAAAGGCGACTAACGGACTAAAGACTGCACATACATCTAACAGCATGGAGCGGCGATGGGCTTACCACCTGTCACGCTGAGCACATGTGCAGTCGCTATTTGGTGAAAAGTGGCATAGTCCACACACGCAGAGGACTGCTTTTGCTGTCCTCATTGCCTAGTCTCTGAATAACTCTTCGGGGATAATAGTCGTGATCATATGTATGTATGTGTTTATGTAGGTAATAATAAATGAGGCACTTACAATTTACTTACTCTTCCGGATTAAACTTTCTAATCTGAATTGAAACACTATTTACGGATTAACTTGCGTTTAATTACTAGATTACCAATTATTTAAATAAATAATCGACATCTAGTAAGCTTCTAATCTTATTTTAACAATAGATCGACCTTTCTAAGGAGTATTTGCTCAAATACTTGTTCCAAATCACTTCCAAATACTTGTTCCGATATTTCAGGGAACTTATGCTATTTTAATTCCAATTAAAAGTTTCAAGGTTGGCACAGAATATTTGTAGGGCGTTGACCTCTTTTCTTAGTGACAGCCCGCGCATGCGTCTCAGAGGGGTGGCGTGATGTCCACAAAAATAGGGTCTTTATGTAAACGTGTGTTTGTGACGAAGCTCATTTAAATATTGTAATTAAATTGGCAAAAAATTATTGAAAACGATTCCAGTGAGAAGATTTTCCGTAAAATGCGTAAAAAAATTGTTTCGTAAAAAGTTCTGCTTCCAAAAGTAAGAGCAAAAAAAAAGGTTATAAGTAACTTTATCACACACCTGTAGCTGATGTCGGGAGCTTCAAAGACGTAAATAGATCCATATATGCCGGCCAGGAACACAGGAAAGAGCAGAAAAGCATAGTTCACTATGTTATACTTTCCGAAAGCGCCTAGCTCCGCCAAGATCGGGTCTAACTCGACAGCTGGCTTCTGGCTAGCCATTTCATGAATTAACGTTCACACTTTTTGGCACAAACAAGGAAGAGAGCGTAGAAAAAAACTTAGATTTTAAACTAAATTAAGTAATTGACTTCAACACAATACATTTTTGAGGAAAGCTCGAAAATACAGAAACGTGTTTGCGATTTTGACATTTACCGCGCATGCGTACTAGTACCGACGGCGTTTGGTCGTAGTGCAGAATGGCTAGGTACTACACATAATTATTATTTTATTTTCGATGTGCAAACGCAGCTCAATATAACACACGTCCAATCTCGCGCGGTCTAAAATAAAAATAAACAAGAGTTTACGCGTCCAAATTCGATATGTCGCTTGCCAGGTATAATACAACTGAGAGAAGTAAGACGACAATATTGACGCAACCGGTTAGTGTGAGCGGGAAAGATATATAAAATCGCTATGAGTATTATGGAGTGTCGTCTCGATTTTGACTTGTTCCGCTGTGAATATTAAGTTTTCATTATTATGTGTTAATGAGGACTTTATCGGGCAGCTGTTAGGTACCTATTTGATAATTTTGTCGTTGCTATCTTTTGGTGCACATTGTGAGAACATAAAATGCATTACTTACTGATACGGAGTGTTTAATTTTTGTAATTAATCATAGTTTATACTTATTCTAGTTTTACAGGATGGTTAATTAGTAATATCTACGTATAAGTAATTGTAGTCCCGAAACTTTAACCGACTCTTTGGTCTAGTGGGTTTGATTCCTAGCGTGGGTTATATCTTTGTGTAGGTACTTGGTTTGGTTGATGGTAGAACTTGTTAAGAGCCCTATTACATCTCGACTGTGATTTGTGCGTAAAATGCCCCATTTTCGCATTTTGTGGTAATTTTGGAGTTGTATTCATCGTTTTTATCGCAGTAGGATAATAATCTCCACTCTGCGAGAATGAGCTGAGTTCGGACGGCCGGCGCATCGCATTTTGTAGTAATTTTGCGGTTGTATTTATCGTTTTTATCGAAATAGCATAATAAATTCATTATTTAATTTATATTTTATAAATTTTGTTCAATAATATTGTCGTAGATAGGAGAAGTTCACAGATTTTCGAAGTTTGTTGGTCTAAAATAAGATTTTTTTTCTATGTATTAAATCAATGATATCTAATAATTTCGAGGCCGAAAACTTGACTAATTTGAGAGTTCCATCGTGGCACCAGTTCTGCAGAAACGGCTCGAAGGATTAATGATGGTATGGCGGCGGTGTCGCAAAAGAAAACACAGTGCGTTTTTGGTTCCAACGTTTTCGTTCTGGAAATTTCAACCTGCAGAACAAGCCCCGTGGACGGCCGGAGACCAAAGTTGATAACTAAGAATTTAAGGCTATTGTGGAAGCGAATCCATCGCAAACCACGTCCGAGTTAGCTGCAGGCTGCGGTGTTAAGTGATGTTGTTTTAATCCACTTGAAAGGAAATTTTGAAAAAAATTGGGAAGGTGAAAAAGCTTGAAAGGTGGATACCTCATGAATTGAGTGCAGCAAACCGATAAACGCACGTCGACTGCTGCGTTACTTTTCTCCACGGGCACAATAATGAAGGGATTTTTAATCGAATCATTCATTACCTGTGATGAAAAGTGGAGGATCCACTTTTCATCACAGGTAATGATACGATAATCGAAAACGCTCGTCGCAATGGCTAAACCCTGGCGAACCAGCCAAATCCTGCCCTAAACGAAAATAGACTCAAAAAAAATTACTTGTGAGCGTTTGCTGGACTAGTGCCGGTGTCGTTCACTACACAGCTTTCTTAAATCTGGCCAGACGATTACGGCAGATGTCTTTTGTCAGCAACTGATAACCATGATGGAAAAGCTAGCTGCTAAACAACCGAGGCTGATTAATCGCTCTAGGCCACTGCTGCTTCAGGACAACGCTAGACCACGCACTGCACAACAGACGGCTACCAAATTAGAGGAGCTTTAATTGGAATGTGTAAGACATCCACCGTACTCCCCGGACCTTGCTCCAACAGATTACCATTTTTTTCGAAATTTGGATAACTTTTTGCAAGGGAAAAAATTCAACTCCGATGGGGCAGTCCAAAGCGCCTTCAAAGATTTTATTGATTCTCTCCCGTCCGAATGTTTTTTTTTAGTAAAGGGATCAATGAACTACTTATGAGATGGCAAACGTTTGATTAAATAAATGTATTATATTTAAAAAAATCGACTTTATGTTCCTCCCTTACAAAACGCCAATTTCATAAGTAAGAACCTAATTATAATGATGTGTCGGCCTAATGATTAGGCCATTTTGACACAGCTTGGTCTAATTGTTTCCTTTCCTTGGTCTAATTGTTTTTGACTTTCCTTAAATGTTCACTAACTAGCAGCCCCGTACCCCGTGACTGAATTTCCAATAACTTTCCTTCGTACAAACCTGGTCCTGGCAATTAAAACCACAACAAAAAATAATTAGCTAAATAGGGCAGCTGTTGTAAAGTGAGGAACGAACAAATATCTCTGCAATTGTTTTAATTATTTTTCTTATGTATGTGTTTAGATGATCGAAATGTCTGTTATAAGAACTTCTAGTTGGCTGGTGCAGATTGTGATCCTGCAAGTTGAGCAACGACTCCGGGTTCCAGATCGGTGACCAAAATTAAATAAGACACATACATAGGTGTATCCAATCTAAAATATTTTCTATGTACAGGCAGATCGCAGTACCGGTTTAAAATAAAAATGTGGAAAAGATACGCCGGTCTTACTACGCGATCATTTTTAAAGAGATGTAAATGCAAGATTGCATTGCAGCAGCTGAAGGCAAACAGTTAGAACATTTGTTATAAAACCTTGTAAATCTGTTTTAATAAAAATCATAACCAAAGGAATCTAACAACTGATTTTTTTTCTCAATTAGGAAGTAGCAATTAGTAAATGTCATACCATTTTAGAATCCAGACTAAAAATGCCATCTTTAAATGTTACTTGCCAAAACAGTGTAGAACATTTTTTTTAAAGAACAGTTGGTTAAAGTTGGTTTATGTGATTATTTTGAATCAATGTTGGGCACAAATCTAATATTTTATTTGAAACTAAAGCAGTTATGTTTTAACTTTTAACTGTAATTTACAGAAGGGTTATTCATGGTTACATCACAGAAAAAAAACTGAAGAAAAGTTACTATTTGTAGTCAAAGGACTTGAAAGATCATCACAGGGTGTAAATTTTTAGGATTCATTTTTAAATCCTTATAATTTGAGAGGTACAAGACCATTATTTTTTTGGGTGCGCATTTTTTCACATAACTTTTTAAGTCTTATTAACAGAAGTCCGAAAATATTTCTCATACAATTTTACTTCATAAAAATATTCAATACGATCGAAACCTATAATCATCAGAATTCATAATACTCGTATCTTTAATCATACAGCTTGTTTTTTATAATATATTTTATATATTTATATATTTTCTTATACTAACGATCGAAACTCCTAATCATTCTAATACATAACACCAATATTCATAAATTGGTTTCATAATAATAGTTGTTTTAATATTTTTCTTGATCATAAATATTTTTATGAGCCACCCGTTATAAAGAAAAAGTTAAATATGCAAAACTATAGTTCCGTTGGTTAGGATAGACTTGTAAGAAATAACTTTGTAATTTTAATAAATACTGTGTGCTTGCATTCATGTTGAATGCATGTTATCATCATGCATGTTATGCATCTGCAAGCAATACACAAATGCAGGAATTGCATTTGTGTATTGCTTGCAGATGGACGTGCCATTTGCAATTAATAATTGTTTTGCATAAATAATACTAAATAAAAAAATCTGTGTCATATAACATCCGCGTGAATCTGGGTCAACGTATGTTAGTCATGCAGATGTTGAGTCTAGTGTTGTGAATATTTCTACAAAATGGATAGTCCCTTTAACCGAAGTACCACGACTAGCAGGAGTCCACCACCACTACCTCAGAAAAGACCAACTGAAATAGCTGAAGAACCAACGAAGATTGAAGCCGTCTCAACTCAGGAAATTCAGCAATGGCTCTCTTCTATTGAACAGTGTTTGAATGAGATATGCACTATATCAAGTGAGGGAAAACTAAACACTGAACAAAAGTTGAAAATTAGCTCCATCAGCCGAAATGTGATGGGAGGTGTGTCTCAGCTGGCTGTTCAGTACCAGTCGCTAAAACAAAAATATATATCAGCCCAAACCACCATTAAAACGATGACTGACCAGAAGCAGTCTACCACCCAACTGGACAATCAGCTCGAAGAGATAAAGGAAAGCATACGCTCTGCTCCAAAGGTCCAGCCACCCAGCATATCATTCGCGGACGTGGTCAGAACTAGAAACAGTTCTGTAATGCGACCACCATGCACCAGTTCCATTGCTATTTATCCAGCTGAAAAGGATAAGTCAAGCGAAGATACGAAAAAGCTTATTCAGACCATAATAAAGCCGGAAGAACTCAAACTGCATATCCGGGGGATGAGGAAGACCAAAGGCGGAGGCGTCATAATCAGCGCAGAAGGAAAAGATGACCTCGAAAAGTTAAAACGCTCTGAAAAACTTAAGACCTCGGGGTTAAAAGTGGAAGAAACTACAAAACGCAGGCCTAAAATTATATTGTTAGGAGTGCCCACCACTACGTCTGAGAAGGAACTTCTTGATTGTCTGTATGAACAAAATATTTCGGAACAGCATCAGCACCTAAAATGAGAAAAATTCCTAAACTCTATAAAACTGAGTCACAAAACAGGTAAAAAGGACGCGGCACTATGTAACTTTGTACTGGAGCTAACTTCTGACCTTCGAAAGATTATCATTGACCAGGAAAGAGTTTTCATCAATTGGACCTCCTGCCCAGTAAGAGATTACACATTTGTGACTAGGTGTTATAAGTGCCAACAATATGGTCATTCGGCGAAATATTGCCGTGAAACCGAATCTACGTGTGGCTACTGTGGTTGCGTCGGACACTCAATAAAAGAATGCTCAAAACAGCAAGAACCCGCAAACTGTGCTACGTGCCAGCGCTTTAACAAGCCCAGCCACCACAAAACCGGAGATGAACAGTGTCCAGCAAGAAAAATGGCCGAGGCACGATACATTAGTTCAATTGACTATGAGGGCGCCTAGAGCGCCGCACATACAGTTTAACGCAGCGCAAGGATGGGTAATGTAACTCACGATATTATTAGAGAATTAGACTCTTCATATGAATATGACTCATTGGTTTGTGAGCCTCATACATGTTCGTCGTTTATCAATAATATTAAGCATAGTCATAATATTTTTATACAAAATATACGTATCATTAATTGTAACTTTGACGGTATGTTAGCGTTGCTTAGTCAAATCAATGTAGAAATTGACATAATGGTACTGACTAAGTGCTGGTTGTCTACTGCTACTTGTATTCCTCAATTACCCGGATATGTGTCATACACTACTAACAAAACTAATATTCTAAAAAGTGATGGTGTAACATTGTATATTAAAAGTAATATTAACAAGGTAACTGTAGACGAACCTGACCTAGTAGATGCAAACTGTCTAATTGCAAAAATAAACAATGACACCGCTATCGTAACTATTTATCGTTCTCCCTCTTATCATAATATCTCCAACTTTTTACAATCTTTAAGTGTAGTTTTAGAACAATTATCATCATTTAAGAATGTATTTGTCATGGGTGATTTAAACATCGATATAAAACCCGGAAATATAGATCGTAATTCACCAGAATATTTAACTCACACAGCCTGTTTAGGTTACCTACCCACTCATTTGCATCCTACTAGAAATAGTAACTGCTTAGATCATATTTTAGCTAAGACAAACATCCCTTTAAAAACTTTTATACTAACATCTACTTTGACAGACCATAATTCCTTATTGTTGTGTTTGCAACAGCGCTATGATAAGTCTTACGCAAAAGTAAAACGTACGACGCTTCAATATGAGTCAGTGACACATGACCTAAACAACCTAGACTTGTCTAGTATCTACAACTCGGATGACGTTAATAAATCAACCGAATACCTTGTATCGTCTTTAACTAAAATTATTGAGTCTAATACACGCACTGTTTTTCTAACCCGCCGTTATAAAATCATGAAACCATGGATAACTCCCGGACTTTTACGTTGCATTAAGCATCGTGATAAACTTCACAGAACTCTAAATAAAAACCCTGACAGTGAAATTATAAAATCAGCTATTACAGATATCGGAATTTTTGTAATAATTTGTTAAAAAAGGTAAAGCGCCAGTATGAAAGGAATCAAATTCAAAATGCGGGTCACGACAAGAAGAAATTATGGAAAGTCATTAAAAACATTACCTACACAACTAAAACCAAACCGCCTGCCCATAAACTCATTGCAAATTCCGCTACGCCTGCACATTCACTAAACAGAGTTAACAATTTCTTTGTCAACATCGGAAAAAACCTAGCTGCAAAGGCGAAAGTCAGTCACATGCAGCCATTTTCCTCGATTGCACCCCCTTCCAAATTACCAGTTTTAAACTCTTTTGCTTTATTCGACACTGACAAAACCGAAATTGAACAAATTATTATGACTTTAAGAAATTACTGTACTACTGGAATTGATAAAATATCTTGTGCATTCATAAAAAAAATTAAAGATAAACTGACTCCACCACTTACATATCTTTTTAATTTATGCTTTGCGAAAGGAATCTTTCCTAACGTATTGAAGAAGGCCCTCATTCGCCCTATTTATAAAAATGGAGATAATAGCTGTATGAATAACTATCGTCCCATAGCCATACTGCCATCAATATCCAAGATACTAGAAAGACTCATTTATAAAAGACTTGTAAAATACTTAGAAAATAACAAACTCTTAGCAGCTACTCAATACGGTTTTAGAGCAGACAGATCGACTGACGATGCAGTACACCAGCTCACTGACTATATTGTAAGGCGACTAGACTCACAAAAAAAGTGCTTAGTCATATTCCTTGATCTGGCAAAAGCATTTGACACGATTTCGATACCTATACTTCTCGAGAAGTTACATGAACTTGGTATAAGGGGTGTCCCATATAACCTTATCAAAGATTATCTCTCTAATCGGACACAACGTGTTAAGATAGATGACAGTATGAGTGATGAACTGACTGTTGAATATGGTGTTCCTCAAGGGAGCATAATAGGACCCTTGCTATTTCTCGTTTACATTAACGACTTATGCCTCCTTCCCCTTTCCAAAAGCGGAAAAATAATATCTTACACCGACGACACAGCACTGCTCTTTAGCGCGGACACTTGGAGTGAGGCGTACGAACTAGCACAGTCTGGATTTAATACAGTCACTCAGTGGCTTAGAAAAAACTTACTGACACTTAACATAGATAAAACAAAATATATGACTTTTTCTTATAATTCACTATCCCAACCTATCCCAAATTCACATTCAATAACAGCACATCTGTGCAAGGACACGCCTGACACTTGCTCTTGCCCTAAGCTCAGTAGCACTGACAATTTTAAATACCTGGGGATAATAATTGATAAGTATTTGAAATTTATATCACATATTGAAGCCCTTACATCTAGAGTTAGAAAGTTAATCTACGTCTTTAAAAATCTTCGACACGTTGCATGCGGTAGTCTACTAAAATCAATATATCTGACACTTTGTCAGTCATTATTTGTATATTGTATAACATCATGGGGCGGTGCACACAAAACTATTATGATAAACTTAGAAAGAGCACAGAGAGCAGTTCTAAAAGTCAGCACATTCCGACCAATACGCTTCCCGACGGCAGAGCTCCTTACTAAATGCGATGTCCTATCTGTACGCCAGCTGTTCATATTACTAACCATCACTAAAAATCACTCATTAATGCCCTTTAACCCTGCGCTCGAAACCAGTCGAAGACGTGCAGATATTGTCTGTTCTACTGAACGTTTCAGAAGAACAAACACGCACAGATTCTTTTGTCATCTGAGTAGTTTTCTGTACAACAGAATAAACTGTTCTCTATGTATTTACCCCTTGAACAAATTACAATGTAAAAAAACTGTACAAGATTGGCTAAAAGGGAAAACATATGATGAGACAGAGAACATATTATTAGTAATAACATAATTTTTAAGACCATGTAGAAAATAATGCTAATTAAGTAGAAATAAATAATATTATTGGAATACTTTCTAGTTCCGCATTTGAAATAGTTAGTCATTATTATTGTGTAAATGTTATATTGTAGAATAAGCACTAACGTTCTGTTACAGATAATACCTAATACACAGGCAATATTGTTTGCTTAGCTTAGGTATTACGTAATACATATTATTAAATACACTAACCTCAATTACTTAACATAAGTCTTTTGTATCTAGGCTAAGTTTATACAGCAATAAAAATTATCTTATCTTATCTTATCTTATGTTGCATGTTTTTTATAATACTGCATGCTTGTATGCATGCCTGGATGCATGCTGCATGCTTGCTTTATATCGACGTTAAAAAGAATAGTCCATTAATAGTAGAGAGAATGAAAACGGAATGATTTTGTAAGTTCCAATGAAATTAGATAATATCAAAGGGAGTAAAAAAATCACTGAATATTGTTTTCTGAGGTTTAAGCGAGCACTACACATTTAAATGAAACACTTTTTTACGGATTAAACGGACTCCTAGTAAAGGGACTCCCTGTGACCAAGGATCCTGTAAAGGGTTCGAAACGTCAGGATAATTTAAAAAACTATGTAAATAGTAAATTAAACGCGAGTTAATCCGTAAAAAAGTGTTTCATTTCAAAATCACTGTAGATGTTGAGGGAATAAACTCGAGAGCTGATTATTAAATCATTAAAAAGTGTTTTATTTTATAGCTATGCCTAAAAACAACTAAATTTATAGAAAATATAATGGCGTCTCCGTTTTACTGGAGGGCGGGTAGAACATGCGAGGGCGAAAAGGAATGTATAAGCAGGGGCGCTTATCACATATATAAGGCGACTGCTAGTAACGCAAGTAACTTCAAGGGCTGGTCGTGTCAAGTGTTTTAAACATAAAAAAATGACAAAAAAGAAATTCGGTTTTTTTTATTTTAAATTAAATAATTTATTGCGAATTTTAGTTGGATAGTCTTTGAGTATCTAATTTATTTTAAAGATATAAGATAAGAAAAATACGCACATTTCGTAATAAGAAAATAAATGGGGTCTCATTGCAGATTAACGAAGGTGTACTTATCGTCCGGCTGACGCGAACGGGTCAACAGACACGGTTGGGTCAACGACCGGCTGCTGCCCGCGCGTTGTAATTAATCGTTATTTTTAATAGTTTTTCATTTTATTTTTCTTATGTTGTTGCTTTAAAATAAGTTAGATACTCAAAGACTAAATTTAACAAAATGAATTATTTTATTAAAAATGAAAAAAGCACGAAATTCTTTTTTGTCATTTTTGTCATGTTTAAAACACTTGACCTGACCAGTTTTAAAGTTTCTTGCGATTTCTAGTAGTCGCCTTATATATAAGGGGCAGTTAAAACGAAAGAAGTCAAGGGCGGAGGTTGCGGCCTTCAGATGTTCCCCTGCGTAAAAAGGGAAACAACACTAACTTAAAATCGGCACCTTTGGCGTCTTCAGTACCCTGGATTGTGACAGCTGTTCCTTTGATAGGTTTTGGCAATATCATTTATAACTTTCATACATACAAATTCACTATATGAGAAAACAATCCACAGGCCTATTTTTGTCATTTATATAAAAAGTAACATTAGCACAAATCTTCAACTTACACGAGTCAAAACCGACAATGTAATACTTAATTTTAAAATTATAAACTGTTATTAGTACAAATTTTGAAGTTGAATGTTTGCGCTCAAATTCTCGAAACAAGATCTCAGAAAGAAAACATATATCTCGAAACAAGCATTCCGTGGCATGGAACGTTTTGGCACAATTAGGTCCCATTGTCAAAATGCAAAAAAAGGACAACCTATAAATCTCAATTTTTATTAGTAATGATATGTGATCAAAGTAGTAATGTAATATTATCTAATTTACAACATCTGAAGTAAATAATTCGACTAAGTGTTCATCTTAATGCTTAAGTAGGAAAAAGTCGTCCCTTTCACAATAATCTCTAATCAATAATCTCATGCGTCTTCCTTGACTCTTCTCCTAGATAGCCTTTCGGCATCTTCTATCGTGTCTGGCAGTGGCAAGTTGATGGTCTCTGGTAATGTGAACACCAGCAAGCTGGCAGCCAAAGCGAGGCTACCGAAGAATATGGCTGGGAGGCCATCGTAGTAAAGAGCCTAGAAAAAAAAAGAAGTTAAATGCGCTGTATGATTCCTGCGGGAATTTAAGAGCCTTCCTGTGCAGTGCAAGATTTATTTACGGGAACAAATTGGCATAAATGTTAAAATAAGGATAGTAAATTATAAAATTTAAGAGAACTGCGTTTGCGCAAAATTCATTGGAATTGACTTAAGTATATGTTTAAAAACAAAAGTTCGAGATGAAATTAAAAGTGAATGATCACCCCTTTGGCATTCACTAAAGAGAAATTCTTTGGTTAATATCAAAGGGGTAATTGCGGGCTGAGATGTTGATTAGGATGATGAACACCGAGAAAATAGTGTCTCGAAAAAGGCGTCTACCTTAAGCTAATCCCTGCCTAGTGTAGCTGACAGTCAGGTAGGACTGCCTTATGCTGGCTAGGAACAACTCAGACAGCTTAGTTACAAACGGAGCAGTACACGATAGTGACCGAGAACTTTTCTGAGAAGTCGAGCCTTCTATTGTGAAAACATAAAGTAAACATAACAAGAAAATTCAACTTACTAATAATGGTGTTAGAGGCGCCAGTGTTGAGCCAATTCTGCCTAAAGAGGAGCATACGGCCAACAACGAATGCCGCATGCTAGTCGGGAACACTTCCGACACGTAGATGTAGACAGAACTGTAGGCGATGGTGATCGAGAACTTGCCGGAGAGGTAGAGGATCAGCGACCACCATTTAGCATCTGTTATAAGCAAAAAATAGGACTACTTGGTAATTTCAATGTAAACTTTATAAGTTATGGGCATTTGTAAACGAATCATGGCAACGCTGCTATTAACGTTGAGATGGTCATCGCGTGTATGAATTTAAATCAAATTATACAACATGTAACAGAATTAACGTTTATCCTCAGATACTCCAATTAGAATATTTTGTTTTATTTATAAAACAAGCACAATAATTTTACTTTTATTGAATTAAGTAAGGTTTATTTAACATTAAGTTATCCTCATCTGTAGCAAACAGTATGGGCATATTAGAACTTTTGGCCTACCTTTTGTGCTACCTACCTACGCACACTAAGACACACGCCGCTTAGCACCGAAAAGAGCCGACCATTTGCCGACAAACGTAGGCACTACACGGTTACACGAAATACGAATCGTATTTAGCAGTTGACTTTTATGTACTTATTAGCTCCTACTGCCCCACTGTTGAGCAAAGGCCTGACTTGTTTACATCTAGTAAATAAATAACGATTATTTCTTTAGGTACTTTTTATACTTTCGACTGTCGACTGTGAGTAATAATCAATAAGAAGGTGTAAGTATTATGGTACCTAATAAAATGTCAATAGAAATATCATAGCAGAATAGTAAGGTTACCATTATTGCATAACTTGCACAGCTAATGTTAGAGTAGAGCTGATATTATTACAACAAACTTGTTCCATGCACTTTATGATGGTCAAGATGGTCCGTTTAAGTAATTGTTGTTAATGTTTATGCGTTCGCGTGCATAACTAACACTTCAGTGTCACTTTTCACTGTTTTAAAGGCGGTCATTAGCACTTGTTGTCTCAGTAAAATAAACTAATGACTTGATACGTCCCACAAAAAAAGTCAAGAGGCGTCAACTCAGGTGACCGAGTAGACCACGGGACAAGTCCGCCGCGACCGATCCAGCGGTCACCATACTCAGTAGAATCGAGATGCTGACGAGTACATTAGCACTATTTGGCACCCCTGCCCCTGTCAATGGCTGTATTTTGCTGAAAAGCTCCATGGTCTCCGAAGCCGCTGAGTAGCGGCTATCATAGTCTTGCGAGATACACTAGTACCGTACCTACCTATTGTTGAACGTTCTGTGTCTACACGCGCTAGTGTCACATTATCACCACCACACATTGCCGCTATGGTTCTCATACTCACCACTTCAGTGTATTGAATGTTATTTTAACGAAAAGACATCGCGGACGAAATTAGTCTCTTAGGCTGGCCCTCATACAGCCGGAATGGCTTTCTGAATTCAGAATCTGAATTTAAGATTCTGAATTCCGGCACCTTGACTAACACATTCTTAAAAATTCAGATTGATCAGTAGTCTTGTGATTGCTGGCATATGCAAACGTCTCCGAGACGTTAACCGCTTGCTGTTTCAACCAGGGTTTCCATTTTTTTTTCGCTGTCCCTACCAATTGACGACCTCCGTGGTCAAGTGGTTAGCGCGCCGGGTCTGCGTCGCGCCATCTCTGAGGTCCCGGGTTCAATTCCCGGTCGGCGAGTCAATTTAGAGAAAACTGTTTTACTTAATTGGTTTCGGGTCTGGGTGTTTTTCTATGTTTTTGTATATTTATCCATTGTCTAGTTTAACCATATTAACGACTTTCAATAGAAGCTTATATTGCTATTAAATTTTATAAAAATAAAATATAAAAATAAAAATGTATGGTAAATGCACCAAAACTGCTATATTTACCTTTATAAGTTTTAAGAATTAAAGTACATCGTAAAATAAATACATGGGTTGTAAAAAAGGAAAATTAAACACTATTAAAGCAAGGTATCAATAAGATAACATACAAACTAAATATTTAAAATTTTACTTTTAAAAATGCTAAATAAGCAGGATCCTACTAAAAATGGCAACACTGGCTGTCAACTGAAATAATGTATGTGCGTGCCGCTCTATATAAAATGTATGGGAATACGCGCGTTCTGAATTCAGAATCTTAAATATTCAGATCCGGAATTCCGGACGCTCGTCAGCATCATTCTTCCAGATCGATCTGGGAAATTCAGATTCTGTGTGTTCAAATTCAAATCAGCATGTGTGTGGAGCATACTGATATTGTATGATATTCCAGCCTTTCTGAATTTAGAATCTGAATTCAGATTCTTAATTCCGCAAGCCATTCCGGCTGTGTGAGGCCAGCCTTAAATTTGCGTATCGTGCGAAACTATCACCCTTTGATAGAGCCGGCGCATGCATGACTAATGTTTCCGTAAACCGCCGCGTGTCGCTCTCTCGCCAGCCGGCCAACGAGCGGCGTCTCGCTCTTTCCTATCGTTTTTGAACTTGCGGAAGAAAGTAAGGAACTATTGCCACGTGTCTATTTTGTTACTGTGTGCATCACTGCATTCGTTTAAGTCTGACAAAATAATACCTATATTTTTTATAACTGGAATCGATTCAGTAGCCGATTATTAACATACTATTTTAAGGATGTGGCTATAAATCTGTTACAAGTTGTATATAATACGTGAGAAAATAATTCTAACAACGAGATAAACACGTGCAAGCGAATTCTTAGAGCTACGTCTAAAAAAAAAGGTAACAGTTACACTTGTCGCGCAGTACGTTACCTAATTGTAAAATCAGTGATGTTACAATTGCGTTTAGTTTGATGTGTAAAGTAGAATCGAAGTGATAAGTAGTTCGATCTACGGTGGCATCATACTGGTAAAGAAGATATTTCTTAGACTTATTAATGTTTAAATTCACCATATATCTTTCGCTAGCTTTCCCGACACAGTGTTGATAAGGTTGATAACTGAATTGTATATAATAATAAACAATATGGACAAAGAAATTTATTCAATGTGGGACTACGTGGACGTAGATTATTGGCATCCAATTTTGCGGAGCTATTATTACCTGGAACTAACGATAGTAATAATTATAGTCATATTAATTGCAATAACATGTTGCATAAATCGATTCAAGGGTGATTTTAATTGTTGTATTGACATAGTCTGGCGAGAAAACAATCCGCCTTTGCAATTACCAATTGAACTATGAGACATATATGAGATCTACGTGTGCCCTATTTAATAAATTACATGCGATCTAGAGAGATTAAAATACCTGTGTGTGTCGAGAAAGTTACTTGTACATAGCTTTGATTGATTAGGCATTATGAAATGTTAATTAGGACGGTCTAATGGTTTTGTTCTAATCGTTGGTTTTTCCCATTAATCTATGACCTAGGAACTAAACGATTGGCCTTGGAAAGTCTAATTATTGTCTATAAATTTAATTACTTGTACATACAACACTAGCGATTGTTGAGTGAAAACCACTAACGATCTTGAGTGTAAGTTCTAATGATTTAAGTATAAAAGCTAATTATCTTGAGAATATAAATCTAATTATCTTAAGACTGAAAGCTTATTATCTTATGAGTAAAGGCTAAAATGATTTGAAGTAGAATGTTAATGGTTTTAATATATGTTTTGAAAGTAAATTCTAGAAAAGAGGCAGTAAAACTAAGTGATGGTTATAATATAAATCTTTTAATCTAAAGACTTTACAAGGCATAAATAATAAAGAGTTTCATGTATTTTTTATATTTAGATGAGTAGATAGATATAGGGTTACATAAACAATCATATAAGTAACTAAATAAGTGATGAGATAAAAAAAACACAACTAAATAAAATTATGAGGTAAATAAATAATCGATAAATCAACAAATAAATCATTAAATAATAAACAATAAATCCACAAATACATTGAGGTAGGATAAATTAAGCTATCTATCATAATCTTGTATTTTATTTTATTTCAATTGATTTCTACAACGCGAGGAACAGCAGACATAAATACTTGTTATTTTGTATATCGTAATAGTGAGAATAAACATGATCTTGGTTATCACATTAGTAGAAATGCATTCACTGTTATTATCTCAATTGGTCTTGGTTTATTTCTTTAATCTTTTAATCTTTGTTTCACTAGTTACTCTAGCTAATTCTCTAAATAAACAAGCCTTGTTTCACTAGACACTTGCGAATAGATGACTGTAAATTCAATCTTTATAGACAGACGTAAAGTTATTAATTATTCTAGATGAGCAATCATTTTGATGCTTTGGTTTGAATCAGTTTAGTCACTACAACTAGTCTACTACAACTGCACATTTGTATCCAGTCTAACTAGAGAGTGAGACAGGTATAATTATAGAACAGAAACAATTGGTCACATTAGAGATTGATAGACAATAACAGATTAGATGCAGAGTTGTGCAGGTGGGGAGCAGATGCAGACATCCGACGGATAGTAAGTAATGGTAGGTAATATTTATTATAATAAAGCTAGGGACGTAGGCCTTCGAAGTAGGGTTGTGTAGGGCTATTACAGAGATTTTGCAATATTCTAGGGGGGAGAGATCCTATTTATTTTATTGCTAGTAAGGCAATCGCTATAATGTGAAGCCTGAATTTTATAAATTGAAACCAGTACATTATCGTGACGGGAAGCGGCAGCTGGGGGTGTCACATATACACGTCCTGTCTTAACCGAACCTTGCATTCTATAGTCTGACGAGACTAACTCATCATACTTATACATATATATATATCAATAAGTGAAAAATCCATGGTAAATAAGGGGAAACAAAAGATGCGAAAACCGCCATCACTCATAATTAGCGCTCAGCGCCATGCAAATTGACATGAAACACGCTTCGCAGCGTATAGGGTAAATACAGGTTGGTAAACCCAATAAAGTGGCTTTGCCAGGGGCGCGCTCTGCGTTAACCGTGTAGGAATCCTCTGGATAGCTTCTGACGGAGAGACCAAAGAATCCTGCAGGTTCAATATACCTTTCCACGCGATCCTAACAATTGCTATGGCTAGTCTGTAGCTCATTAAATCAACTCTATGCAATCACTCATCAGAGTGACTATGTGCTCTTAGTTTTCCTTAAGATTGACAATTTATCTAGGCTTCATAGAAGGCCGAGACTCGCCATTAGTTAGCATGTGCAATCGACTTGATTGGAAGCAAAAAAAATCAAGATAGTCTAGCTCTCCTAAGATGTTGGATCTCTGTATTTAAAAAAAAATACTAGATACTCTTATAAATTATATTAGACGATCACTACACGGCTCGAACCACCATAACGTTAATTTAATATTTAGTTATAGTTCTAGTAACGTGACGTTAAAGCCTTTGATAATCTAATGCTGATGAAATTAGAATTCTACTATAAGTTGTATAATTGCTAAAGGGATTATGGCAAAGAGGAGAGATTCTAAGTAACTCAGATTCCAAGTAGGTCAGATTCCAAGTAGGTCAGATTTTGAGTTGGTTATGTAAAATACAGTCAGTGTCATAATTTTTCGAAATAAAATAAAGGGTTACCTAACTAAGGACAATCGGCAAACATTTATAAAAGCTGGTCTTGGAACCAATGACGACAATACATGGCATTTGGTAACTATTATAATGTACTATATTATTAACGATGGCGGCTCATTTCTAAGCTGTGTGAAAGAAATTGCGTCACTTTCACAAGTTATGACTTTTTTCTTGCATATTATTAGACGGCCTCCGTGGTAAGCACGCCGGGTCTGGCGTCAAGCCATCTCTGAAGTCTCGGGTTCAATTCCCGGTCAGGTCAATATAGAGAAAACTGTTTTTCTAAATTGATTTCGGGTTTGGGTGTATTTCTATGTTTTTGTATCCGTTATCTTACCATATTAACAAGTTTCAAAAGAAGCTTTTCTTGGGCTAGAGGTTTTGGTTATATCGAGAAAGGACAATTCCTGGGAAATTCCAAATACCACAATAACAGATAAGTATCACGTGTGCACGGCTGCCCACTGTGCGTCGGCGCCCAGTGAAACAGCTTCAATAAAATGCCTTTTTGACTTCTGTCGATGACATACTTAATTGTTTATTTTTTGCTTACATAACAAATAAAAATAAACTCGCCTACGAATCATCGCCATAACATATTTCAGTAGGTATACAAAATGCCTGTCTATTGACATAATTATGTTATTAGTCATGAAGTCTATTTTGGCCGTTCCTCTTTAAATTAACTAAATAATTATGTAGTTATCTTCTATAGAATAGTTTGGTGTAAAAATAGGCAGTATCTGACATCCTTGCCTATGAAATTGTAATTTTAAAAAGCTTCTAAGTTGTTTTAGTATGTGGGGATTTTTTTTAGAAAACACTTCAGTGAGTGTTCGTCTTCCAGCTTTATTAAAATGCTTTAATCTAAGAAATCTATTTCTTGAACCCACTAGAATAACTTCACATTCGGCCATAATTTGACTTGACTTGCTAATATTTTTGATGATTTCTTTATAAATATACCAGTGGTAACAACCTCAAATTTGAATTCATCACCAGTGGCTGCACAATCTTATCTCGAACAATATGTACCAAAATGTACTTTTTTTTTAATTTTCAATATATTTACTCTAAAAATATTATTAAAACTTTCAAATCACTAAAAATGAAAAACACAGGTGATTTGTGGAGCATGTCTATAAAGATAATTAAGAATATTATATATTCTATTGTATTCTATCTTGCTGACATATTTAATTACTGTATTGATAAGGGAATCTTTTCTGATGTTATGAAGTTTAGTAAGGTTATACCTTTATATAAATCAGGAAATAAAGATGACCCCAGTAACTATCGACCAATTTCAATATTACCAGAAAAAAATATTTTTGAACAGTTAGTGTAATACTTTAACTTAAATAATCTTATACATAGCAAGCAATTCGGTTTTACTAAGGGTCTTTCCACTACTGATGCAGGTGTTGCTCTAATTAAACATATATTTCATGCCTGGGAGAAATCTCAAAACGCTCTTGCAGTTTTTTGCGACCTGCCTAATAGGGTGGAGCGATTTTTTTTCTTTTTGATTTTGCTAAAGGCGGATTGAGGAAAAGTTGCAAATTGATGTCAGTATTAAATCTTTCTATGGGTGTAACTAAATTAAATGTGTGGAAGTACTGCCCCCAGAGCATCAAAGTTATTAATTTTAGGGAAAAACTTAGATTCTATAAAATAAAAAAATCAAATACATTATACCTTTTTTTATTTAAATAAAACCAATTTTCTGATTAACCACAAGTGGAAAAATAAAAACAATTAAAAAAAACGCTAATTAAGTACTATTTCTTGTCCAAAAAATCTGTAAGTAAAGTTACATTTTTTCAATTTTGTAATCTTTTTTTGTATTGAATGAGGGCATAATACGACACGATTCTATCTTGTTTCTGATCCACCCTTCTCGTCTCAATGGTCCACAAACTGCTGAACAAGATTCAGTCACTAATTTAATGCATCTTTCGGTGCCTTGAGTGTGACAGGGGAAACCACGAAAAACTGTTACCATTTCGGAAGTGACTTTTTCGGTATCTGCCAAGGCCGCTGAAATCACTTCGGTCGGAATAACTTTGGTGAGAGGTGGTTCCGAAGGTTTTTCCCAGTCTATAAGGTCTATAAAATCTCGTGCATCAAAATTGAATTGCGGTAATTTAATAATTCTCAGAGGAGTAAAGCCAGTAGAACGACCACGATAAAATTTTTCGAAGGGCTAGTTCTCTAATGTGCTTCCGATCGTCCGCTAACATCGCAATCAACACATTTTCACAGTGGCCAAAATATCCATTTCACTGTATAACAGGATCTATTACCTGTTTGAGTCTATCGGGACAATTGTATTGTCTCAAACAGATGTTTGGCTCCATCGAGGCAGTTCGGCGAGTTTTAATGCGAAACCACATAGGCGCATAAACTTTTAACACGAACTCTGACAATATTTTCAGATTTTCAGATGGAGTTTCAGTCGCAACGTAGAGCCGGAGTATACTGTTTGCCGTGGTAAGCCACCTCGAATGACATACTTTACCAGGTTTACGTTTCGCCAATCTTTCATCACACTCGCCCTTGCTGACTGCTAAACACATTTCTAAAAGATACAATTGGTCTGTACTTAAATCATCACGGCTCTTCGTTATACCTGGCAAACAACAGCTTATGGCAGTGAATAATTTGACTGAAAAATATTCACAATTATTAAGTGCCTTCCCTATCGGACCACTAAAGCTTTTCGGCCCTGTAGTAGTACCGTCTAAGTATTCAAAAAGATGTCTTAAACTTAACTCATTTGCGTGCAGTTGACATATTAGCCATTGCAGAGGACGTTGCAGCTTGTGTTCAAGCAGTTTGATAATCCCGGCTCTATTACCAGTGTTAACAGCAGTTCCATCACAACCGACAGCCACAATTTTTGTTAAATCAATAGACTTTTCTACAAAGAAAGAATACAACTTACTGGCTATGGTTTTTGCATTCCCGGACTTTAGAGATAAATGGCCTAAGTATTTTGAACCTGGCTCCTTCAAAACAGTTATATGCTCTTCAACCTCAACTCTCCTTCTACCGTCTTCGTGAACAAGCGTTTTGTCTTTTCTTCCATCGAACGAAATAGCAATATAATCTTGACAATCAGACAAACTATTACCAATAATAGTAGATCTTGTTTTTGACCGCAATCTACGAATTTTAGACCGATCAACAACGTTTTCAGTATTTTCAGTTGTTATTAAGCCAAGGTCTTGGAGCGTGGCAGACACTATGGCAGCACCGGCTCTGTCAGAAATTCCAAAACGATCCAACGATCTAGCAACTGCTTCAAACGATTTTCCTGGTTGCACGGAGATATTTTGCGTTGATACAACAGCAGATGTCGATGGCAAATCAATTATATTTTCACAGGGTTTTTGAACAATTTCCTCCAAAGAAAAACTGGATCGTTCTGTGCTTGGTGAATCTTCATTTTTCGTCGCAGACAGTAAATGACGGTTTTTTCGTGCGTTTTGATCTGTTTTCCTTTGATTTCTTGCCTCAATCTTTTTGGTAGTTATTAAATCAATCGAGTCATCATTTTTCTTGCATTTCTTTGATCAGACAAAAAAATTCTTTCTCCAATCGGTACTTTTTTATCTTTTTTACAAGAACATGTAGCAAAGTCCAAACACTTGCAGGAAGCTATGTCAAAAAGCATTTTACTGTCGATTCTGAACAGATTTAACTTACGAAGATAATTTTCGTTATTTTTTCTACCTTGATAAGGTTTCAGAATCGCACGGTATTTGTCATGAAATGCTCGTATGCGAGCTATAATTGTACAATGTTCAATAATGGGAATAGAGGATCTGTTCCAAATGTTTTCGATTTCAGCAGCAACAATCTCCGATGTGTTTTTAACTAGATCTTGACGTGTTTGTGTACTTTGTATAAGAAATATAAAGTACCTTATAACATCTTCGTAAGTGGGTAGCGTATTTTTAGGTAATTCCTGCCCTGCGATAAATATAGGACACTTATTTCCACTGCGTAAACTCATTGTTTTATTTTCACTGCGTAAGCGCGTAATGTCAAAAGGAAAGCGACGTGCAATCATTAGCAATCACAATTCACACTAAACACACTATGTTGCACTTGGCTAGACCAAGGTCATGCCTCCCGCCCCTCACCGCTCTTATGAGGTAAAGTGCATCGCGCGAAGTAAGACGAAAACTTACGGAAGTCAAAGATGATTTTGAAAACGTTTTGTTAAAAAATGTTGCTTTTTGTTGATTATTACGGACTTTTGTGTATATGTTTTTCTAAATAATAGTAACTATTGAAAAAAATGTGTTACATTTAGTTTAAAATTATGCTATGAAAATATTAATATTTAGGTAATTTTTCAAAAACGTCAGCTCCTAGGGGCAGTACTTCTCATAGTTTGTTTCTATTTATATTTTGTATACGTAATATATAAGTGTATTGGCAACTTTCAATAACAACGCGATAAAGAAATTTCACGAAAAAATTTTTTTCATACATTGAGCGCTCCACCCTACTGCCTAAGGCTTTCGATTGCGTTGAGCACCTGACACTGGCGATGAAGTTAAATTATTATGGTCTTAAAGGTTTTGCGCTTAATTTAATAAAGACGTATCTTAGTTCTAGAATACAAACTGTCGATGTTAATGGAATTACGTCATCTAGTTCTCATGGAAAAATGCGAGTTCCACAAGGGTAAATTCCGGTTCCTTATATTTTTGCATAAAATTTTATGTCATAATTTAACTTTTACTTATCCTAATAATAGTTAAGCACAATATTATTTAGGCATAACTTTTTAGGCACATTTTTTTAAGCATAACTACTATAAGCATAATAATTATTAAACTTAATATTCTCAAGCCTAAATTTGCTTACGCATAATGATATTTAAGCATAATTTTGATAGGCATAGTAATGATATAGGGAAAAAGTTAGTTTTGGAAACTTTGTGTGTTTGTATTTGTATGTTATGGAAACAGAAAATAAACATGTTGGCGGCTTAGGAGTGGCCCAAGGGCCACCCCCGCCGCACCCTAACCTATTATTACACAACGGTATCCAATTAATATTTGATATACCTAATACCTTCTTTTGGTTTTTCAGATTCAAATTGCTATCAATAAAATAAAAAATATTGCAAAAACAAATCCTGATCAAAAACCAATCCAAATTATAGCGGATCTTGAAACTATAACCTCATATTCTGTCTTCTCTAATCTACTAGACTATCTTTATGTCTAATAACTGTTTGACGAATAAACAATATGCCTTATTATAACTTTATACAAATAAAAATTAGGGCAAAAAACATTAGCCTAAACCATATTTATGCTTACTGACATAGTATGCCAAGAAACAATTACGTTAAAATATTATTATGACAAAAAAGTATGCCTAACTCGTTAAATTAGGACCAAAAAAAATTAGTCCAAAAAAAGCGATCCCGTAAATTCCTGGCCCTTTCTTATTTTTGATAATTATATATCAATAACTTGCCATTTTTTGTAGAAAACTTCTGTGATATTGTATTGTTTGCAGATGATACTTTATTCATTTTTAATGTGACTAGGTGTAAGAATAATTATGACGATGTAAACAATGCCACAGTATAATACAGTATTGTAACTTCATAGTAACGGACGAAGCGCGAGCCATACCTACACGCTCCGATCTCGGCATGCGCTCGGCATGCAACGGCATGCGGCTATCGCGAATGTGCAGCACACCGACGAACGGACGGTGTGTTATTTTTAAACAGTAAGCGTGCGATTTTTTCGATTAAAATAAGTTCAAGTACCTACTTACTTAATATAGCAAGGAGCAATTCTAGATGCTGTTTTTGGTTGCATGAATTAGGTACTTACTAGTAGGTACGTTATTTGTGTCTTTTCTAATGGATAGGTATTTCGTCTTTTCATCCGAAAAAATGTGTGGAATAATAAGTGGAATAAGTGGAATAATAAATAAAGTGAATAGGGTAAAGGGAAGTGATACACAAGTGAACAAAGTTATAAGGCGGATTATGATACGGCAGGTACGCTCGTGTTAAAACCTCCGGGTTGTAGGTTTTTGAAAACATTATTGTAATAAACGATTAATTGATTTTGAAATTATCATTAAACTAATAAATGGTGATGCTATCGAACACGTTGGCTGAGAGAACTACTTTAAAACGTAGGGATAGTGGACCAACCGATTCTTGATTGGTGCGACTCGCGACTTGGCGACAATCAAGTGTACGAAGGTATCTCCGGTGGCATCGAGCTCATGGAGATAACCGACGGCGGCAAACCCAGCTTCAGAGGCGTCTGCGAACCTATGAAGCGAGTATGCAGCTGAGCCTTTGTTTGCACAAATGTGCCGAGGGAATCGAATGCTAGACAACAGCGGCGGATCCTCTGAGATGTGGTGCCACTCTGTGTGTACTTCAGAGGGAGTGGGCTCATCCCATTCCAGCTTCAGTAGCCACAATTGCTGAAGGAGCAGCTTTGCGAACACGGATAACGGACGAAGATAATGGGAGAAACCCAGCCGTTAGGGTCATAAAGTGAGGCTACGGTGCTTAAAATGGACCGCTTTGTGACATGTGTGATGGGGGCAGAGAGATACGGTAGGTGAACTCGTCTGACTGAGGGCTCCACTGTATACCCAAGACCTTAATGAACGTGGAGTCTGGGTTCATCTTGAAGTCCTTGGGCATCTCGCATTGGTTGTCGGGGAATCTCTCGAGCAGCTTAGGGGAGTTAGATGTACATTTACTGAGCTGAAAGCCGCCTAGGGCTAGTAGACTTATTAACTCGTCCTGGAGTGCTTGGGCGGATTCAACTGTGTCATGACCACACAAGATGTCATCAACGAAGATAGACTTGCGAAGAACCTGGGCGGCTTCAGGGTAGCGATGACCTTAATTATCAGCTAGCTGAAGCAGAGCGCGGATTGCATGGTATGGGCTTGATCTTAAGCCGTAGGTGACAGTATTAAGGCGTAGGTGAGCAGCGGTTGGTCTGGTGAGGACCGCCACAGTATTAGCTAATACCGTCTCTGGTATGGGGCTACCAGCACATTTCTGAACATCCTCTGGATGTCAGTGCTAAAAACGACTGGGTGCGTTCTGAAAGACATGATGATGTCAACAATGTCCTGTTGAAGGGCGGGGCCTGTGTGTATGCATTCATTTATGCTGACACCATTGGAGCTTTTACAGCTACCGTCATAGACAATGCGCAGCTTGTCCGACCCTGACTTTAATTCGCCATGGTGGGGGATATAGAAGTGAGCTTTATGGGCGAATGTATTTGGGTGACAGGGAGTCATGTGCCCTAAGTCGATGTATGTGGCCATAAAGTCGACGTATTTGTAACGCAGAGACGGGTTCGCCATTAGCTTCTTCTCAATATTGAGAAATCTGCGTAAAGCGATAGGGTGAGTTTTACCCAGTTTAGGGGCGTCCTATAGAAAGGGCAGAGCGATCGTATATCTGCCTGAGGGATCACGTGGGGTGTTAGAGCGGAAGATTTCCTCGCACTGTTCCTCCAGAGGGTCAGTATGAGCGTGAGGTTGAGGACGACGATGATGATGAGGACCGGCTTAGCTGGAAGGTCGAGTAGACGGGGAAGGGCTGACTGCAAGCTGGGGAGGGAGATGGGCGGGGACGCATTTGCTGCGATCGTGCTCTGCTTGTTTCCCGTCTCCTGTCTGCACAACCCATCACCCACCAAGTAAGTCGTATGTTCCCATTGTTCCACCTTTTTACTATCCACTACGTCGAGTACTTGCCACGGTCACTCAGACTGGCGAGTACACAAGGTTCTCGGCTCTTTTTTGGGGCAAGGTATACACTATTATTATTGTCAGGTAGTTGTAAGTCCTTTGATAAATGTTAAGAGGGTACTTTGATAACTAAAGTGGTATGCGCAATGCATGAATAAACCAGTCATTGTTTGAACTTCTTGTTTGATTGTCGCACCCTCACCAACAACTTTACATGGCGCAGTCGGTAGGATTTTTACTTAAAATATAATAGAAAAGTAAATTATTAAAAATGGAAGCAGTTTTATCTACACCGTCACCATTCCGATATGAAGAGGATGTGTCAGATATGGACACGAGCAGAAGAAGTGAAAGTTGGCAAAAGTGGAAAAGAGGATTTTTTATATATTTCAACGCATGCGAACTGGATAAGAAGAAGCCAGAAATACAAGTAAACATATTTTTACATATCGTTGGTGAACAATGCCGGGAAATCATTGATAATGCGGAGCAGCCACAAACATTTTCATCCATTCAGGAGGTAGTAAAAAAATTAGATGGATACTTTAAAGCGAAGAAGAATTTAACGGTTGAACGTCACAAGTTTTTTACACACGAACAAAAGGAAAGTGAATCAATCGACCAATATATATTTGAATTAAAGAAGCTAGCACAAACATGCGAATTCGGCAGTTTAACTGAAGATTTGGTCAAAGATAAACTAGTCTGTGGAATAAACAACGCATCGATCCGGGAGCGACTACTACGAGAAGAGAATTTAACCCTGAATAAGGCACAAGAAATATGTCGAGTGGCGATTGTTTCAAAGGTTTACTCAGATAATATAAAAAAAGATAGCTACGTGGTGCATGAGCTAAGGAACCGACGACAAACCGGCCACAACAAATATATTGCAAGCGGGGAGCAACAATGGCACGGCGAAGGTACGAGCAATACGGTGGATTACGTAAGGGCGCGGCGCGGCGGCGCCAGCGGCGGCGGCGCCCGGGGTCAGCTACAACACATACGGGGCGCACGAAACAATTTGGCAATGCGAGGCAACGGGCAGCGAGTCGTTCAAGAGAGAAGAAACTGCGGGCGGTGCGGAACCGTTCACCAAAGATACGACTGTCCGGCGTTTGGGAAAAAATGCTTACGGTGTTTGAAGATGAACCATTACGCGCGTATGTGTGAAAACAAGTCGTCTTCAAGTGCATACTATGTACATTGTGAATCCGGAGAGGAGGAAAAGGTAATTTATTCAATTAATAAAGATGTAGATGATTGGAGTATTAGTTTGAAAATCAACTCGAAGTTTATACGTTTTAAATTAGATTCAGGGGCGGACGTTAATATTCTGCCGTTAAAGTATTTGTCCCAATTAGGTATTTCTGAAATAAATTTACTTGAGACTAAAACTAGAATTAGTGCTTATGCTGGTGAGAATATTAAAGTAGTTGGAAAGCTGCACTTACGAGTATATTATAAAAATAAATGTTATGTATTAGATTTTAAAATTGCAGATGTAGATTCTTGCCCAATTTTAGGCCGTCACAGTTGCATCGAGTTGGACTTGATCAGGCGTGTCATGGTATTAGATGCAAGCAACAGTAGTTTACCGGATTTTATAAGTGAGTATAAGGATGTGTTTGATGGTATTGGGTGCTTACCGGGCAAATATACGATACAATTAAAAAATAATGTAGTGCCCGTAGTTCACGCCCCACGAAAACTTCCCTTTGCTGTAAAGGAAAGTGTAAAACAAAAATTGCTTGAAATGGAATCGCAGGGCATTATTCAAAAGGTTGAAGGCCCTTCCGATTGGGTTAACAGTATTACAGTTGTTAAAAAATCTAATGGTGACTTACGCATGTCTGGACCCTAAAGAATTAAATGTTGCAATCAAAAGGAAATATTTCAGGTTACCCTCACTTGACGAAATAGTATCAAATTTATCAGGTGCACAGTATTTTACTACACTAGACGCTTATTCTGGATTTTGGCAGGTGGCCTTAGAGGATTCTAGCTCTTATTGTACCTTTAATACACCTTTTGGCAGGTACAAGTTTCTAAGAATGCCATACGGTATATGTTCTGCTTCAGAAGTTTTTCACAAAAAAATATATGAGAACTTTGATGACCTTGAGGGGGTAGGGATGTATATAGATGATCTTCTCATTTGGGGGGCAAGCAAAAGTCAACATGATGCTAGGTTATAGCAAGTTTTAGATAGATGTAGAAAAATAAATCTGAAGTTAAATATAAAAAAGTGTAAATTTAGGTTAGAGGAAATTAAATATCTAGGGCACATAATTTCTAAAAAGGGTCTATATCCAGATGATTCACACCTTACGGCAATAACAAACATGCCTACTCCTAAAAATAAAAAGGATGTCGAACGATTATTAGGTTTAATTACATACGTAGGAGCATTTATTCCTAATCTATCTGATAAGACTTTGCCGTTGAGGGAATTACCTACTAAAAAAAGAAATTGAATGGCATTGGAACGAAAGGCATGATAGGTGTACAAAAGAATTAAAAACATGTTTATCTAATCGACCCGTGCTACAGTTTTATTGTATGAAAACACCGATTATTATCTCAGTCGATGCTAGTAAAAGTGGACTAGGCGCGTGTCTATTGCAAAACGGTAAACCGGTTTGTTATGCTTCGAAGTCGCTAACGAAAACGGAACAAAGATACGCGCAAATTGAGAAGGAACTATACGCGTGTCTTTTTGCTTGTGAGCGTTTTCACGCATACATATATGGTCGCTCAGATATCACTGTAGAAACAGATCATAAGCCGTTAATTAGCATATTTAAAAAGCCCATAGTTGATTCGCCATTAAGATTACAAAGAATGTTATTAAGGTTGCAACGCTATTCATTCGAATTGATATACAAACCAGGTAAATATTTATACATTGCGGACGCACTGTCTCGCGCCTACGAACCAAGCGAGGCGGTGACTCATTCGTGTTGCGCGGACGCAGACGGGGGTGCGAGCGTTCACTACGATGTATGCGCCGCCGTGATGCGGGATTCGATGCCCGCTACTTCTAAGTATATATCAGATGCACATTTTGTAATGCTTCAAAAACACACTGAAACGGATGAGGAGTTTAAACATTTAAAAAAATATATTTTAGGTGGTTGGCCGTTAGATAAAAATAAAGTTGTGGCTGCAGTAATGCCGTATTGGACTTTTAAGGAAAATTTAACTTTTATGCATGGATTAGTTTGGAATAATAATAGGGTGGTAATTCCTAAGGTACTGAGAAAGGAAATGTTAAATAAAGTACATATCGGGCATATGGGGTTGGAGAAGTGTAAACTGAGAGCTAGGGAAGCAATATTTTGGCCCAACATTAATCAAGATCTAACTAATATGATAGCAAATTGTGAGATTTGTTTAACACATAGGAAAATGAATGTCAAGGAAGAGTTGCAGCCTCACAGTATTCCAGAACGGCCCTGGGCTAAAGTGGGCGTAGATTTATTTCAATTAAAGGGGTTCGATTACTTGCTTCTTGTGGATTATTATAGTAAGTTTTTTGAGATAGTAGAGTTACGTAGTACTACATCTGACTATGTAATATCATGTTTAAAAAACATTTTTAGTCGTCAGGGCATACCCTCTGTTGTAATGTCGGACTGTGGACCACAGTTTTCATCCAGGTTATTTAAAAATTTTGCCAACGAATGGCAATTTACGCACGTAACATCGTCACCTTATTATCCACAGTCCAACGGACAGGTGGAAAGAACGATACAAATGGTAAAAAACATAATATTAAAGTCTAAAGAAGACGGCGCTGATTATAGGCTCGCACTGTTAGAATGTCTTAATACACCGTTGAGTAATCAGTTAGCTTCTCCCGCGGAACTATTACAGAGTCGAAAATTAAGAACTTTGATTCCAATATGTCCGAAGTTGTTAAAGCCTAGGGTACAGACAAATGTTAAGAGTAACTTAATTAATAGGCAAAATAAGCAAAAGTTTTACTATAATAGAAATACACATAACTTAGGTTATTTATCGGTAGGCCAAAAGGTTAAAATTTTACACAGAGATAAGAAAAAGTGGATATCAGGAACTATTTCTAGAATACTACAAAATAGGTCATATGAAATTGTGTTACTAAATGGAATGAGAACTGTTAGGAACCGTAGGCATATTATCATAGACTCGCGGCTTAAGCACAACACGCCCGCGCCTGATCACTACAGCTTGGAGTACCATGACATTATTACCTGTTCCTCTGATTCCCAACACGTAAACAATAACATTGTACAAATGCCTAATTATGTAACTCGTTCCGGCAGGACAGTGAGGCCGCCGAATAGATGGGGTTATTCGTGATGAAGAAAGCCTAATAGCATGTTTATATTTAAAATTGTATACATAACGATAGAAAGGTAATAATAATTATGTTAATGTTGTTGATTGAACTAGTATAGTAATATTTTATTGGTTGTTTATAAATGTAATAAATAATGCAATCAAGGAATTTATTGATGTATTACGAGTAATGATAATAAATTATAGAAATTTTTAATTTTATTTGAGTAGTCAATTATTGTATTATTGGTTGGATAGAAATGTAATAATGTAAACAAAGAACAACTAAATGTCATATGAAATGTAATTATACTTATGATAATTTATAGTATTTTCAAATTGTAATTGTAAAATGAATAACTGTAACAGTAAAAGAAACCTAATACAATAATATAATGTAAATACATGACAATTTTAAATTTAATTTTTTATTAGGGTAATAGGGATGATGTTTTAAATAAAGTTATGTGTAGCATAATATTTATTGAATCCTATTGATAGCTTTATGTTGTGATATAGTGAATTACACTATCAGCACGTACTCAATAGTACGTGATAATTAAGGTCTTCCTGATTGACAAGGCGTCCTTCCTCTAGTCACGTATAGATGTGATGTTAATTAGTATTTAAGATGATACACTAGAGGATAAAGGAGAATTGATTCAACGCAAGAGATTGTTTCATTTCGGGTCTCCGTCCCAACGCCATTACATGGCGACCGTGACAGGACGTCACAAGTCCGCGCCGCGAAATCGCTAGTTGAAGTCTACAAAATATCAGGAAAATAGTGCTACACGGGCCTACAAGAAGGACGAAGGAAATAAGAAGAAAAACTGTAAGCCAAAATTGTTTAACTATGGGAAACCCACAATCTAAAGACAATATTATTGTCAGTCAATCACCAACTCAATCGGCGGCAGCATCAACTCCCTTGGCCGTTGGGATGCAACTTTCAGAGATCTTTTTACTGACCATCGTCGTTGTACTAGCGGGCTATATAGTACTTAGGCTGCTACGTTACTTCAACGCACGACTATTAGAAGAGGCAGAACGCAGAGCGGTTCGACGGGCAATTGGACCAGCACAGAACGTGTAAGCCAGCACGAATTAATATAACTATGCTACCAAGAATCTATGTGTGTGTGTGAGTGATTTTTTTTTTCTAAAGTGTGTTCATGGCAAACCTGTCAGAACTCTTGAGTGAGCTTAAGGCTATTAGAGACTCTATTATTAAATTAAGTAAAGACAAACGTTATTCCGCTCAGGGGCAGAATAAGTTTTTAAGAGCAAAGGAAATAAAAATATTTTTGAACAAATATCTGCAGACTTATGTAAAAAAGGGATAGATGCTGTAGAATTACAAATAACAAAAGCAATATCGTCAAAGTTTTTATGTAATTTTGAGGAAATCGAGTCACTCGTTAACCCGCATCATTCAGAAACGATCACAACCATGGCCACGTTCGATCTAAAAGTCGCGCTCACGCTCCTCCCAGTAGTAGATTGCGACGAAACGCAAATTAACCAACTAATAGACGGAATAGAGTATTATAGTAGTACCCTTAGAAACGAGGACCAGCCTCTGTTAATCAATTTTGTTTTAAAAACTCGTCTTTCTAGCAGTGCTAAAACAAAAATTAATAAGTCTTATGTGTCTGTGGCAGACCTAATAAAAGATATAAAAAATGTTTTAATTCCGATTAAATCATACACAGCCATTTTAGACCGAATGCTACGATGTAGGCAAGGAAACAAGACCATAGAAGTGTTTGGTAGTGAAATCGAAAAAATGTCCAACGATTTAAGTACAGCACAGGCTAATGGAGACGAGTCGGCATATAATTTATTAAAGCCGATTAATGAAAAAATGGCTATCAAGCGTTTCGCTGACGGCCTAAACAATGCTCGTACAAGCATTATAGTTACGTCTAGGTCCGTAAGCACAGTTAGGCAGGCAATAACTATAGCCTTAGAACAAGAAGACTCGGTAGTGAAACCACCAATAAACAATTATGTTAACTATGTTTCGAACCAGCGATTTGAAAAGATAAATAAAAACTATCATCAACAATATAATAAGTCACGTAACAACAACGCGACGAGTCAGCAAGGTCGGGGTCGTGCCTACTATAACTCGAATAGGTTTCAGGGTCAGCGCAACACCAGGTTTACGTCACCTCATAATAAACGTAGGAATGTACATTTCTTAGTTGACTCAGCAGAACAGTCTAATGACGAGAACGAAAGTGAACGTCAGAATATACGTCAGAACGAACATCATAGCGATGATTTTTTTCGTTCTGAATAGCGCTGAGGTAGATATTTGTAGTTATGGTAGTGGTAATTACGTTTGTTTTACTTGTAGTCGAACTCAAATTTCTCTATTAGTAGACACAGGAGCAAGCATTTCAATTTTAAAGTTAGATTGGTTAAATAAACTCCGTAGCGTGTCCCGCGACGCAAAGCTAGTAAGGGATGAAATTAAGATTAAAGGAGTATGTGGGGATTTAGTATCAATAGGTTATGTTTATCTAGACTTATGTGTTAACAATTATAATTTTAGGCATAAGTTTTATGTGTTTAGCAACTTCCACTGTAAAAATGATGGAATTTTAGGAGAAGATTTTTTATTAAAATATAGTTGTAAAATTAACTATGAAAATAAGCTGGTTACATTACAGGATAAGATAAGTCTAGAATTAGGCTTAGGTAAAAACATAATAACGACTATTCCAGGGAGATGTGAGGTCGTAAAATATGTTTCGTCAGAGATAAAGGGCGAATGTGTCATTTTAGCGGAGGAAGTTATTGCAGGCGTATTTGTAGCAGGCGCCGTGGTAGTAGGAGACGGGAAAAAGATTCCGGTGCGATTTTTAAACACACGGGAAGAAGATGTAAAATTAAATAACTTTAGCCCGAAAATTAGAAAATACTCGGATTATTTCGTATGCTCTTTTGATACGGAAAACGGAAAATCTGTCGAGAGGGTTAAACAACTATTCGATTTTCTTAAATTAAAAACATATCTTGGTGATGAAGAGAGACGGTCTATTGAGAAAATATGTGCAAAATATGCAGATATCTTTCATATGCCGGGTGATAAGCTATCCGTTACAAACTTATACGAGTACAACATTAAACTGCAAAATGACGCGTCTCCTGTTTATGTCAAACCGTATAGAATACCGCACGCTCAGAAGGCTGAGTTAATAAAACAGGTAGGTAAATTGTTAGAAGAAGATATTATCGAAGAGTGTACCAGCGAATGGTCTTCTCCATTATTATTACTTCCGAAAAAAGCTGACAGTAGCGGTGAAAAAAAGTGGAGAATCGTAATAGATTATAGACTTTTAAATAAAAAAATAGTAGACGAAAAGTTCCCGTTACCAAATATACAAGAAATTATTGACTCACTTTCGGGATGCTTATACTATTCTCATTTAGACCTCAGTTCTAGTTATTACCAGCTAGGGTTATCACCAGAATGTAGAAAATTCACTTCTTTTACAGCTGATAAGCAATATCAACTGAAAAGATTACCTATGGGTCTCAAAACGAGTCCTAGCGTATTTTCTAAACTTATGTCTATGGCTCTATCGGGTTTAAATCACGAGATATGTTTTCTATATCTCGATGACGTAATAGTTTTCGGGAAAAGCCTATCGCAGCATAATACAAATTTAATGAGTGTATTTGAGAGGTTTAGGTCAGTTAATTTAAAACTAAACCCTTGTAAGTGCGAATTTTTGAGGAAAGAAATTAATTATTTAGGGCATGTTATTACGCCAAACGGGGTGTTGCCAGACAACAGTAAAATCGAGGTCTTGGAAAAGTTCCCAGTACCTAAAAATGTAAATGAGATTCGTCGTTTTGTGGCTTTTGCGAACTTTTATAGAAAATTCATAAAAAAACTTTGCCACAATAGTGTACCCACTAAACCGTCTTTGTAAGAAACATGTCGAGTTTCAGTGGACGGAAGAATGTGACGTGGCATTTCAGACCTTAAAAAAGTCACTTAGTTCATTTCCTGTCTTAGATTATCCAGATTTTGGAAAAGATAATGTTTTCCGGTTGCAAACCGATGCGTCAGGGGTAGCCTTGGGGGCTGTATTATCAAATGGAAATAATAAGCCCGTAGCTTATGCAAGCAGACAATTAAACAGTTCAGAAATAAACTACCCAACCATTCATAAAGAGTTATTAGGGGTAGTGTGGGCTATAAAACATTTTCGACCATATTTATACGGACGAAAATTTAAAGTATTAACAGATCATAGACCATTGGTTCATTTATTTAGCATAAAAGAGCCTAGTAGCCGTTTAACTAAGTTTAGACTTTGTTTAGAAGAATATGATTTCGATATTGAATACATAAAAGGTTCCGAAAATGTAACGGCAGATGCCTTATCGAGAGTCATTATAACATCAGACGAGTTAAAAAATCTAAATTCAAATTTTTTGGGGGTAGTAACCCGTTCAATGAAAAGAACCATGGAGTAAAATAATGAACCCGCTACCTCTGGAAGTAGCAGGGTTGAGCCCCCTGTTGATCATAGGCAACCAAGAGTGGTAGATATTATGCAGAAATCACAAAATGATGTAAGGTTAGATATTTGTTCGTATGAAAACTTCGTGAAGTTGAGGAAAAAGAAAAGATACGTCTCACAGACGGGTGTTATATGTTATTTAGTGACTCTACTATTTACATAAATCAGGAATCTCTACTAACGGAGGCGCGCCGAGACGCAACGATAGGAGAACTGAGTGCATTATGTAAAAAATATAATATTGTAGAAGTCGTTGTGATTAAAAATGGGTTTAATAAAAAGTTTATTAAAATTTTGACCCAAACTTTCATGAAACATAAAGAATTACCGCGGTTATGTATTATTAATAACCAAGTTGAACATGTTACAAATAAAGACTTGATACGTGTTATACTAAATGATTATCATTTATTGCCGACAAGTGGTCATGTAGGCATAAATAAAATGACTAAGAATATTCGAAAAAAATATTTTTGGAGTAATATGCAAAAAGACATAACTGAATATGTGACTCGCTGTAAAGATTGCCAAAAGCAGAAATTTTGTAATAAAAATAATAAAGAGAAAATGGTAATAACCACTACAGCATCTACTTCTTTTGAAAAATTATATTTAGATATTGTGGGGCCGTTGGAGGTCGATAATTTGGGTAATAAATACATATTAACAATACAATGCGAATTGACAAAGTTTGTAGAAGCTTACCCAATACTTGATAAGTCAGCTGAAACTGTTGCTAGGGTTTTTACTGAAAATTTTATTTTACGATATGGTACTCCCAGGGTTATTGCGACTGACTGTGGAACGGAATTTATTAATTCCACGTTAGAAACAGTATGTAAATTGCTAAATATTGATAAGTTAAATTCAACACCCTATCATCATGAGAGTATAGGTTCGCTAGAAAACTGGCACAAACATCTCGGATGTTACTTGAGAATACAAACACAGAATCAGTCGGCAAATTGGAGTACCTGGATACCATATTGGTGCTTTGCTTATAATAATTCTGTAAATACTAGTACCAAATACTCCCCTTATGAACTAGTTTTTGGGAAAACAAGTAACGTACCTAGTAATTTAGTTAGTAAAGTTGATCCCTTATATGTATACGACAATTATCCATCGGAGTTAAAATTTAGATTGCAAAAAGCTCATAATGATGCCAGGAACAACTTATTAATATCAAAACAAAGTAGAAAAACTAATTATGATTTAGATTGTAAGGAAGTACACTACAAAAAAGGTGATCTACTCTTGTATAAGAATGAAAATTATAATAAATTGAATGACTTGTATTTAGGTCCATTTGAAGTTTTAGAAGAGCTAGGTACTAATGTAAAAATATTAAAGAATAATAAAGAATATATAGTTCATAAGAATAGGACTAAGATATTTAGAAAATAAGAGTTTACTTTTCAGGGAAGGGATGCCTAGCCTTTTCAGGGGAGGTGTGATATAGTAAATTACACTATCAGCACGTACTCAATAGTACGTGATAATTAAGGTCTTCCTGATTGACAAGGCGTCCTTCCTCTAGTCACGTATAGATGTGATGTTAATTAGTATTTAAGATGATACACTAGAGGATAAAGGAGAATTGATTCAACGCAAGAGATTGTTTCATTTCGGGTCTCCGTCCCAACGCCATTACAATGTTAATAATTTAATTTTTTTTTATTTTTGCATCGTTATAGCACTTATTGAATGTGATAGGATTTTTTTTTGTTTGTTTGTTGAAAGGAAGATGTCAGGTAGTTGTAAGTCCTTTGATAAATGTTAAGAGGGTACTTTGATAACTAAAGTGGTATGCGCAATGCATGAATAAACCAGTCATTGTTTGAACTTCTTGTTTGATTGTCGCACCCTCACCAACAACTTTACAATTATAAAATACCAAGTACTGTATCTACTAGATTTACCTATAAATAAGTTTAAAAATCTATTATATATATTACTTAAGAAAGGTTATTATACAGTCAAGGCATATTTAGAAGACAAAACAGCCTGTTTATAATAAAATATTCACATTATATTTTCTTAGTACATTTTCATTATATCTAATTAATTGTACGCTGGTATGATAGCCTTTAGCAGCAGTGTCTTACAGAAAATAAGTACTTACTAATTTATGTTGCGTGTAACGTTGTCTATGTGTTTTTTTGCTTTCGTTGGAGTTGCTCGAGTGTGTCATGCTCTCTCAAAGTGTATCTACGGTGATGGCATGTGCGTCGGGTCGTTACGTTCCCTAAACATGTTTGAGCGAAGCGATGGCTGATTCACATGTCATACTAGTGAACGGGTGCCGCCTGTGGAGGCTGGTCTGCTCTCGCAATCTTATTTTTTTATTGGTAGTATTTAGTAGTCTTTCTTTTTGTTTCAAAGATACTGTAAGACGTTGTTCGTTTTATTTAAAATCGAGCAATACCTGTTTTTTTATTGAATATTCTTTTGTATGTGTTGTGTTGTCTTGTAATCGTATAATATGTTTTTTTGTTGTAATGGAAAATGTCCTTCTATGATAGGGAGGGCATTTACCAATTTGTATTGAAGCTGTAAAAGAAAGGGAGAAAAGAAATGCCCTTGCTGAGTTTCTTGCAGGTTCTTCTCAGTACAAGGCTACCGCCCTATAGTTAGACGTACGAACCGATGGCATAGTGACATTCATAAGTGCTTAATTATTGTAGCCTAAATTTAAAAAATAATTTTGAATTAAGTTAAATATTAAATTTCTATCTATCTATGTCCAATAAACGTTCTTTATTTATGGCCGATGTGGTTTTTGTTAAAGCATTGCCGTATAAAGCTTTTGGATCCATTAAAAACCACAGATTCCCACATTGATTTGGATAAAGTTTATCGATATTTGTATTACGGTTAAAATTCAAAACTTTATCAAATATATTCAATTTTTGTATCTGAATATAATCACAACTCAGTTGATATTTTTAGTTGTATAAATACTACAGACAAAGACAAAATTATGATGGACAATAAATTAAAATGTTTTACGAAGTTTAAAGAAATTGGTTAACTAACCTTTTGGCAGGAGCGAAAGACTGATGCACACGCACGCACTCAACACGTAAGCTATGATTAAAGTCCTTTTCCTGCCATACTTGTCTAATACGAGAAGGCACACAAAGTTCGCAGGTATCTCGACGAAGCCCACCAGCATAAAGTTCACATACTTATTACCGGCCAACGACACAGAATTTATCGCGAGACCGTAAAACACAAACGTACACGTCATCCACAGGAACGAACACACAACCACTCTTTTTCTTATAATACTAGATCTTAAGGTTTGCGCAAATGTCGAAACAGGTTTCTCTGCGTCGTCGTCTTTCACAAATTTGTCAACTAGTGGCACCTTTTCTATTTCATTTAGAGGTGCCAGTAACTCTTTAGTAATAACTACTTTATTCATTTTGGCAGCGTTTTTGAGAATTCGAATTGCTTCTTCAGACTTCCCTTTACTGATAAGCCATCTAACACTCTCGTTTAAGATCCAAAGGTAGGAGAAAACGAGTAAGGCAGGCGTATAGACTATTCGTAGGAGGTTTCTCCAGTCTTGAAGTTGCCAAGACAAAGCGGATAGCGTCATGACACCGCACACATTGACAGTGTTTATGATAGTATTTCCAAACACACGTCCTTTTGGTCCCACCAGTTCCATAGCTAAAATATAAAAATGTGTTTAAAAAACTTAAACAACATAAAGGACATAATTTATTGATACTAAAATAAAAGAAAAATTAACTGCAACAATTTATACAACGAAGTATTTCCTTGTTCAAAAGACTAAATGATATCATTCTGTATATTTTTAGATTTTTAATTACCTCCGTTATAGAATACTGTATTTTGATAAGTTTTGTACGTTTCTGAACGAAAGTTCCGTTTTTTTAATGTTAACGCAATCGCAGTGTTATTAAGTAGGTAAGTTTATGAGGTTTATGGTAATGTAGAAACGATATCGTTAACACAGTTATCTTCTTTGCATAGAGGTATAGTATTTAGCAACGATACACACAACTAACACAACGAAAGCGCGGCCGGGAATCGTCTTTCGTCTGGCGGCTGATAGTCTGACATTTTTTTTTTTTTTTATAAAAGAGGGAGGCAAACGAGCTGACGGGTCACCTGATGGACAGTAATCACCGCCGCCCATGGACACCCGCAAAACCAGAGGAATTGCAGACGCGTTACCGGCCTTTAAGGGAGGAATAGGGTTAAGGAAGGAATAGGAATTGGGACAGGGGGGGTGGGGGAGGGGCCTCCGGAACCCTCACTGGTCGGACGAAACACAACAGCACCAAGTGCCATTATTTCACGCCGATTATTAGTGAGAGGGTGGTATTTCGCCGGGCGAGCCGGCCCAATGCGTGCTGCAACGCAGCGTGGCTCTACCACTCATTACATCTGTCTACGATGCGTATTGACATATAAAACGTCAAACAACCGTCACTTTTTACTTTTAATAACATAAAGTGTCACAATCCGAATATAATCTTGCCATTGTCGAATAGAAATCAATGTTGGTTTTTAATTTAAACAACAGAGGTCTTTAAATTAATAATACGATTGTAAATATGTTACTAATAATATATTCTTCAAGTATTTAAATATTGGCGTCAAGATAAAAGGCTTTGGAATTTGGTACCAAACGCCATAGTAAAAAAATTATGTCCTTTCAATGTTGGAATTGCAAATGCTTGCGATACGACACAGTTTCTCAACAATTAAATGTCAAGAGACTTAGTCAGCAGAATGATAAGATGTTAACGATGACATACCTAAAACAAAAGCTGTGCTGTACGCTCCCGCCCCAAGAGCTGTCTCTAAGAACTCAAATGCAAGAAGCATCTCATAATTCAAAGAGAAAGATCTCATTATGCCGAATATCCCGTTAAACATCGAAGCTACTGCGAGAGCTATCTTTCTTCCATACTTGTCTGACAGTATCCCTGTTAGGGGTAACGATATGATGAGACCGGCGTTGTGGACCGTGCCCACTAAGGTCCTCTTCCAGTTTTGACATCCCAGATCGAACTGAAATTAAACAGAGACACTTTAAACAAGCATGAAAAATCTAATTGCGTTTATTTCCCACTTTATTCTTATTTGAAAGACCTATCTCTCTAGCAATCGTAATGTATTTTAGATACAACTAGCACACTACTGTTCATTCGTCGACTTCGTTCCCAGCACGTTCAGGCTATGATCCCGAAACTTTCTGACCCTGATAGGTTAATGGGTTTCGTCTGTCCATTAACTTTTGTCTATGCGACAAGGCTTATACGGGATATTTACAGACACATAATAAGGCCTTAGCTAATGTAATAGCTCAGCCACATTAACATGACGTTGTTTCAATTTTGCGTAATCACATTTTTTCAATTTTTTTTAATGTTCCTTTAATAGACCAACGACCTCCTTGGTCGAGTGGTTTGTACACCGGTTTTCATGGTGTCGCCATCTCAGAGGTCCCGGGTTCGATCCCCGGTCGGGTCAATTTAGAAATCATAGTTTTTCTAAATTGCCTCGGGTCTGGGTGTTTTCTATGTATAATAAGTATGTATTTTAAGTATATTTATCCGTTGTCTAGTAACCATTTAACGAGTTTCATTACGAAACTACTCTTGGGCTAGATAATTGGTGTGAATGTAGGAAAGTTTATTTATTTAAGTTTATTTAATAGTCCTGTTAATCTAAATGACTGCGTCGGAGTGGGTTCACGTCAGTAGTCTAACGGAGCTATCGGGATTTAACCTGAGCATCTATCCGCTGGGCTACCGGCCGACGCCTCAAAAAAATTAATTGTCTTTCTTTTTTGTGATACGTGACGTTAAAATATTACCATTTCTGTACGTTTATCTTGTTTGTCAGATATGTAGGATATTTATTAATTTTGTATATTGCTTTGAAGTACCTTTCATTTATACATCACTACAATCCTGCAACCTTTGTAGCAGCATAAAGTGATGTACGGCTCTAATTTTATTTTATTATTTTTCATTATCACATTTTATCATTAAAATTAACACTAAAAAGCTCAAGGCTTCTTTTGCTATCCTTACTACCTCTACTAGTTATTACTTTTCCACGTTTCTTGCTATATCAAAATTAAAAAATCGACCTAATATAAAAAGACTAAAACTAAAATTGGTTTTGAAAGTGCTATAAAATGTCTCCAACAAAAGAATCTATCTATCTGAGTTGCTCTATTGTCATGACCCGAATGTAGTAATAAATCGATTGATAAAAAAAGTAGGAAGTAGTATTGAAGAAAATTCCGAGTTCGTTACATATTCTAATAGTAAAACCATTTTAAAACCCTGGATTCATCATCAGCCAGAAGACGTCCACTGCTGGACAAAGGCCTCCCCCAAGGAGCTCCACCACGACTGGTCTTGTGCTGCTTGCATCCAGCGGCTACCTGCGACCTTCACCAGATCGGCCATCGATATTAAAACCCTGGATTACTGAGGGCATATTGCACTGCATTAAAAATAGAAACAACTTCCAAAAAATATGTCAAAAAATCTACATAATTAAACAAATAAAGTGACGTACAGAAGGTACAGAAATTTCTGCGATAAATTATTAAAACAAACTTAAAAGACGTACGACAGGGAATTATTAGCTAAATCTGTGTCAAATAATGAAACATTATGGAAAAACATAAAACATATTACACATACAAATAAAACTACCAACTCCTGAATACAAAATCGGACCCCCTAGAATCTGTAAACTCAATAAACAGCTATTTTGTAAACGTTGCTAAAGAGCTTTCATCTGCCTTGGAGCGTCCACCTGAAGTAGTGTGAAAAGAAAAAAAATCGAAAAAAAATAATATCTCCCAACAAACAAATTCATTTGTTTTGCTTCCAACAGACTGTGACGAGGTTAGCAGGGTTTTGATGAACTTAAAAAATGATAGCGCACCAGGGTGGGACCACATCCACACAAGTTTCCTTTAACTAGCTAATTGAATGATATATGTATTAATTAGTATCAGTAAGGAGGAGCGGGGTTGCTCAAAACAGAAACTAAGCTTAAAGAGAAACCCCAACCCATAGCTTTTGATGTATAACATTGTTACTGAAAACAAATATTTTTATTTATTTTTAATTTTTATTGCTTAGTCAAGTACCTACTCAGTAAATAAAATGGCTGATAAATAAATACAAATTAGGGCATTTTGCAACAGCTGCCGGTCAATAGAGGTCATTTTAACCTGTTTATCGTAAGGTTGTGGATAAATTTATTGTATGACTCATAAATATAGATTACGATTGACAATGTAACTATTTCACGTAATATGTTAATATATCAAACATTTTGTCGTTGTATGCCTCGTGCGCGGCGAATGCTTCTCAAAGTCTGTTTCCGCCTTTACACTAACTAAACGGGACGAAGTATAGCCGTCTTTAGGGAACCTATCCTATCAATCTCAATATAAAAAATCATCAAAATCGGTTTAGTGGTATCATATAATATATCAGAGTTGGCTAGCAAAGCAAACATTACCAATGAGGCAAGGTTCATTACGCAACTTTTAAAGGGATTAAAGCCTTACTTCAAGAGTAAATTAGCGTATTCACACTATTCGTGTAAAAGAGACCTCAGGGAGGTTATTTTGCAATTGGAGAAGGTGTATCCGCAAGAACGTGAGGAGCAGATGCACTAAGCGCAGAATCCTGCTGCGTTCGTTCATATATTTGTTGGTGGGGGAGGCGACCGTAGTACGCCCACTTCATTAGGTCCGCCAGTGACGACGGAATTGCAAGATGTACGCCGCGTTGTACCAAGGCCTGCACCGTCAAATAGCTATAATTTACCTCCTAATTTTAGGAAAACGCAGTCTCAGCTGGGTTTTCCACCGCGCCGACATTAAAGAAGGCCAAATGTCGCGACGGTGATGTTATCGAGATGTCGTCTGGTCTTTTGCAAGCGCACACATCTGACGTGAAATTGCAAGCGATGAACAAAACAAGTCAACAGGTTAGACCTTCTTCTGCTTCATTGCCGTTATTATGTATTTTCTACAAATGAGGTTAATTTTGTAGCTCTCATAGACACAGGTGTCACGGTTTCCTGCATCAGTCAAACTGCCGCGGATGAGATAGGAGTAAAATGTAGGGATATAGAAAATAGGTGTATTAGTGCGATTATTGATAGTAGGTTAAAAGTAGTTGGAAAATGCGATGTAATGTTTTCTTTGAGCGATTTTTTATTTAAACAAGAATTTATAATTATAGCTGACTTAAAGTGTAGTGTAATTTTTGGTCAGGATTTCTTAATAAAGAATAAAATGTGTATTGATTTTTATAATAATTGTGTGTCTTTTTACCAAGGAAAAGTCCATTCTGTTCAGCCAAATGTGTCGAGCCAAATAGGTGAAGCCGCTACTGTTGCAAGACAGGATTCGGAAAAATCGAGTTCGCTTGTTAGACAAAAGTTAGGTAAATCATCGAATGTTCTAGATCAGGCAATGGTTTTAAAAAGCCGGGTGCGGAAAAGAAAAACATTGATGTGTCAGCAAGGAACAGGCATCAATTCTTGACTTTATTAATTTTTCAGGAATTGCGTATAAATGATTACGTATATTTTTTGAAGTTAAAAAATAGTAAGTTTTCCTTGCCGGTGGAGGAAAAACGTTTTGTAATTAATGTAGATTTAGGTACGGGTTATCCTAAAACAAAAATCCGACAGAACAGGTAGGTCGTATGAGTAGATTATTTAAGAAGGCATTACGTGATATCAGAAAGGCTTAGGTTATCCAAAAATGATATTATGATAAGAGATAGATAGATAGATAGACAATACTTTTATTGTTACATAACACAAATATTTACATTAGACATATAAGAGCAAAAATACAAAGTTACAATGTGGCAGTCTTATCGCTTAAAAGCGATTTCTGCCAGACAACCAGTCGGATGGAGAGAACTTATACACTCTATTTCGGAGATGCAAACATTCAAAACATGGTTACACAATTAAATGCAAAAAAAGTAATTGAATAAAATAACATTAAGTATAAAATAAATAAATAATAAGGTGTAATAAATATGTGTACATATACGAGGGTCAAACTGAAAATTCTTAGAAAATCAAAAACTGAGCCAACTAGTAAGTTTTGAGGTTTATTATATCTTTTCAAAATAGTGTCCGTTTACATCAATACATCGCGGCATCCGGTGGAACCACTGAGAAAAGCAATTTGCCCACTCCTCCTTAGGGGTCTCTTCAACGGCCTTTTGAAACGCAGCCACTGTTTCCTCGGCGTCCATAAAACGTTTTCCTCGAAGTTTTTCTTTTGTTTTTAGGAATAAATAAAAATCGCAAGGTGCGAGGTCAGGGCTATACGGCGGGTGACCTAGTAATTCCACGTCTGACGAGGTCAAATAGTCGATTGTTTGCCTGGCGGTGTGCGACGAGGCGTTGTCGTGGTGAAGGAGGATCCTACTGCGAGGGCGTTTCTCCCGAACTTTTTCCAAGACAAGTGGCAAACAATTGTTGGTGTACCATTTGGCAGTTATAGTTTTTTGATCTTCTAAAACAATTGTCGCGTAATGACCTGTCTTTCCGAAGAACGAAGCCACCATCTTTTTTCTCACGCTTCGACCTCTCTTCACTTTAGTTGGCAACTCATCGGAAGGAAACACCCACTGAGCAGACTGTCATTTGGTTTCAGGATCATAACAGTAAATCCAGCTTTCGTCACCCGTAACTATGTCGAACACAGCATTCGAGTCACCTCCGTTAAATCTTTGAAGCATTTCACGGCACCAATCAACACGACGGAGTTTTTGGGCCTCGGTCAAATTGTGAGGTATCCACCGGGCGCAAAGCTTCCTGACAGCTAAATGTTCGTGGAGGATTTTGTGCACTTGACTCATACCGATGCCTAAGCTTGCCCGAATCTGCTGATAGGTCACTCGTTTGTCAGTCTCTATCATACGCCGAACAACACTGATGTTATCTTCAGTTGTCGCCGTAGAAGGCCGTCCCTCACGCAGATCATCGGTGAGATTAGTGCGACCACGCTTAAAATCATTGAACCAGTTGTAGACAGTGGCACGAGATGGGGCTTTATCGTGAGAGGCCAATCGAAGTCTATCGTAACTTTCTTGTTGACTTAATTGACATCGGAAGTCTTAGAAAATCATTGCACGTAAATTTTCCCGGCTTAGATTCATGCTGACGTCACACAGGCAATTTTCAATTTGCCGCCAAATCGAAGACAAATGACAAACTAATGAAATTTAAACTGAATAATATTGACATAGAGTTCCATTTACAAAATTCAAACTTTATTTTTAATTATATTGTTTACAAGTGGCCAGTTCTAAACACTTTCAGTGTCACCCTCGTACATATACATACTTAACATAATAATCTCAGGTAGGGGGTAGCGGACAACGACAGCTATGCAGCAGGCAGGGAAAGGTAGAAGTTCTTCACGAGCTCCTTGAACGCGTGAATGGTTTTAGATCGCCTGATCGCCTGAAGCGAGTTCCAGAGACGAACAGCTTCAACAGTAAAGGAGCAATCGTAAAAGGTGGTGTTGTGAAGAGAGGTTTTAAGGGTTAGATTTTTTAATAAAGAGATGTTAGACCGGTATTCTTTAAAGTTAATGATGTGGTTTTATTAGGTATATGTTCCAAGGCAAGTTACTGGCAGATGTAAGAAACTGGCAGGCATAAAAAATCATTGAGCGAGTTACAAAGTCTAATTTGGTGGTTCGTAGTCTAATGTGGTGATTCGTAGGGTTCGTTGTCCATACAAATCGCCTGACGCATTTCATGTCACGATGATGTTTGTTTATAGACATTGTTGTGTATGTATGTTTGTAAATTATAATAAGTTTGTGTATAAAGGGAAGGTTTTAGTAGGTTAATTTTAAGTTATATGTTGTCATTGTTATTTACTAATATGTGTCTTAATAAGAATAACGTATTTTAGGTAACCTAGAATAAGATGTACAATGATGGCAGGGAACAATTGATGTATGAAAAAGAGGTATAATAAAGAGTAGTTTGATATAATAAGGAAAACATTGTTAAAAAGCGTGTGATAGGTTTGTTAACGTATTTGTAATGTTGAATGCTCTGGTACCTCTGTTCCCGATTTATAGTAATGATTTGAGAAAGGTAATGAGTTGTAAGGGTTAAGTAGAATTAGATTGGTATAGATCTAGTCGACTAATTCTATTATTTGGTTTAACACGATTAGGCAATAAGCTATTTGTCATGGATTCCTGATTTGGGTTTCACACACATAAATGATGAGATATAGGGGTTAGTATCTGGTTTGTAAATGGTGTGTTATTATGAGTGTTAAAGGATTGAGTATTTATAGCATAGTTGGTGAAGGTTTAGGAGTTAGTAGTATGTAGTATGCAGAAAAAATTATTATTGAATTAAAAAAAATATATATATTAATTTTTATTTATTAATAAATTATTTTTATTAATAAATAATAAAAAAAAAGGGTTGAGTATTTATAGCATAGTTTATGAAGGATTAAGGAGTTAATAGTATAGAGGAGTATGATGTAGTAGATTATTTGATTTATAGGAGTAGTATATTAGTAGTTTAAGATTATTTAATAGTTGATTATTTTAATAGTTCTTAGTTAGTTAATAAATTTCTCTCACGATAACCAATTTTTGGTGTAGAATAGAGTGACTATTCTCATAAGCATTCGGAATTACTTATTAGAACTTCTACCTAAGTAATGGATTGGAAGTAGAGGGATTATCTTTTGCCTTAAAGTTAAACAATAATTCCCTAATTCTATAGATTATGAGGGAATATCGTATTGTTGAGTATCAAGTCATAACGTGGGATAGTGGACAGGTTTTTAGGGATTCTGTTTCATACCTTGTACTTGAGCCTCTTGAATTCTTGAGAGTTTTAAATATAATGGTGTAGAATATTTTTCCTATTGATAAGTTGATCTGCTTTGAGTCTTGTTATAAAGCCTAAGCTTAAGAACGACTATCACACCCTTAGAGAGTTTGGTGATTTCTCTGCATAAAACTTTAAATATTTTAACATGCAGATTGATGTAATGTACTCGTAATTTTTGTTAAGGGTGATGTTTATGAGTCGTGTTAGTTAGAGGATGCAAGATGATTTAGGAGGATGGTTTGAAATAGGTATATAGGTATATCATTCTTGTATGTACGTATTAACGTTCCCGTTTCCGCTAGGATGTTTAGAAATGGGTAGAAATGTAAAAAAAAATTAGATATTTTTTTGTCTTAATTTTTTTTTTCCCCAAGTCAGGAGGAATGTAGATTTTATACCATGTAAGGGCGCTGGCAGGTTTTACTTATTAGTAGTTTATAAATAAACATATAATTTGAAATGACAAGATGTCAAACGGGGAATTGAGGACAACAATCTGAAGTGCCAACATGGGTAGACTTTACCATGTTATTTTTATATTTAATTTTTAATAATGTAATATATATATAACCTTGTAAATAAATATGAAGTCGTATATTAAGAGTTTCAATTCCACGCCCCCAATCGTCTTTTTTACAGTACCTAATAATACTGTTGCTACTGCTGTAGGCTTGTGTTATCTATGTTGAGACATATCGAGGTTTATTTACAACTACGGAATAAGCATCCTAAATTATTCGGATACTGATGTAAATAATTACATCATTAAATTTGAAGAAATCATAAATTACAGAGTGTTTAATACAGAAAACGATAAAAAATCAAACAAATGCCATAAAAAATAAGCATATGTCACGATTGCGAAGCTAAGGTGGTGCGATCGAGTCTCAGAGACAATTGACATAATTTGCGAGTGGCAACATAATTTTCTGGACAAGTAAATATAACATAGGACCAGTTAAATCGGTTACAGCTTTATCTTCCTATATCTCTATTAGGTGCCCAGCCTGAAGTCCAGCAGCGTGACGTTTACAGACTGATGATAATTATAGTCAATCAAAATAATAATCATTCATGTGAAATAATCAATAATTGTAAAAACCTAATCATACCACGTTATTTGATATCATATGTTCAATAATTGTTTATTTTTCCTTACCATGTGTGAGACGCATGCGCAGGTGCCGCTCGTGTGATAATCGCGTGATGTTTGTTATCTATGGTCCGAGTATTTATAACGCGTGGTGGGAGTTGCTACACCCGAATTATTCAATTCACTACTAGCGCTGGTTTAAGGAAAATTGAAGTTTCGACTGTCTTGTTGTATAAAATCGTTAGTAAACATTATGTATAAAGTGTTTAATTTCGATTTTGACTAATAGTCATGCATTTCGATTAACTTCTCTTGCAAATTAGTCCGATTTATAATTAAGTACCTATCCCAAATATGAAGAACATTACCAATAAAGTCTCATGTCATGTTTTTTCAACTAATATTTTTTTATGTTTTCTTAAAGATTATTTTGGTTCCTTTCCGTCTAATATAAGTTCACTCTGATATTTATGAGCTCGTTAGTTGGTGACATTTCGTGCTACTTTGGATATGCCATAAATCTAGATGGGAGACCAAATTAAAATATTATCATTGTATTTCGGCAGAAACGTTTAGCCGTATTACGTTATGATCTGATATTTTTATGAGCCATTATTTATGTGGTAAGCCTGAAATCAGCAGTGAGACGTTTAAACGATAACACTGATTAATGACAAAGTTAATCTAAGTTTATAGTCTGAACACGTAAAGTATTCGCACTTACATCTTTAACAATAGAATATTCATCAGAATAATCATAGGATGAGCACTTCTCCTCTTTGGATATGTCAAATTGGTCTTTGCTACAGGTTACGTTGACAGCAGTTAAGTTCCCGTACAGCGGGTATCTTGCGCATTTTGATAGTTCACCCTTCACTTGTGGTATGGCATTGGTGAGCCAACTTGTATTATCTATGTGAGCGCACTCGCTTATATGACATCTGAAACAAAGATAGAATTAGGGTTATTACTAATTAGTAATTATGCCCAGTGAGAAAAATTGAAAATTTATTTAATTAAGTAAACATTTTTATTTATTTAAACTTTATTGCCTAAAATACAGCAAACGGCGAACTTAATTAACAATTTCTAACAGATAACCAGTGAAGATGTACATAATTTTTTGTATGCGGTGACATTAAAATTTAGAGAATAACAATTAATTTAATTTGGCCAGGCCATTGTATGTCAGAGCCGGAGTAGAACTTAAATTGAGTCGTGAGAGCTGACGAGAACTGCCAATAATGATGGCCTGATACTGGTCTGGGTTAACAGAGATCCCAAAACTATCCGACCACCCACGTATCCTATTCAGGTTTTGGTTAAGGAGTGTTATAGCGTTTTCGAGGTTACGCAGATCACTCTGTGCATATAACTGCAGGTCGTCAGCGTACAGAATGATAAGAGGAGGAAATAATAGATGAAAGAGAATTAATAAACAAGCAGAAGATAAGAAATGAGAGCACGCCGCCTGTGGTGCACCAGTAGACAAGTCGGACCAGTTGGAAACCAACTGGTGTACTCGCACCGCTTGTTGGCGCCCCCGAAGATAAGAGGTACTCCACAGAAATGCAGAAGAGGAGCAGCCATATAGGGAGAGGAGAGAGAGGAGAATATCATGGTCTACTGCGTTGAATGCGTTAGAGAAATCAATTAAAACTAACACAGTAAGACGTGAATTCTCCATGCCATCGCGTATGTCTTCGATAACTTTAAGAAGAGCATATTGTGCTGTGATCAGGTCGGAACCTAGATTAATAAGAAGAGAGAATACGTTACAAAAAACAAAAGAGGAAAATTGTTTGTGGACAGCAGGTTCAAGAACCTTAGAGTCCTCTCTATGGTAAAAAAGAGATGGGTCTAAAGTGGCTGAGAGAGCTGGGGTTGGATACTTTGGGAAGTGGAATGGTAAAAGCACTGCGCCAAACGGCAGGAAAAACACCGGAGAAAAAGTAATGATTGAAAATGAAAGTAAGTATAGAAAGGAAACAGGAAAGTAATGAAGTGATCATCGCCCTACTTAGGTATGTTGTTGAATCCCATCGCCTTGGATTTGATAGGCACTATTATTTTGCGTAGTTCTTTCTCTGTTAGAGGAGTGAAAGAGAAAAGATGTGTTGATAATGGAGTTTACAGTATCAGAAAGGGATTTAGAAGAAGAGAAATGGCGATTGAGATCATCTAAAGGTAAAGAAGGAGAACAGGAGTCTTGCCAATACCAAAGGAATTAAGAAATTTCCACATGTCGACAGGAGTAGAATTAGATAAATTTTGGTGAATGTAACGGCGCTTGGCTCCTCTTATCATCTGGTTTCATCTGTTTCTGGCATGTTTGAAAGACTCCCATTCAGCACATCAAAGTTCAATGTTCGTAAATCCGTGATATAGGGGCATTCAATAAAATATGAAGCAGTTATATAATTATTATTTATTGTTATTTTATATTTCGTCATAATCACCTTTGAGGTGTATACACTTGGTATATCGTTTTTCTAATCCTTCTTGAAAAACATTTAATAATGATCGCTTAAAAATCATGTATGGCGGCAATCACTTCCTCATCGTTGCCATATTTGTGTTGTGACCTCTCAGTTGTTCTTTTAACCGCGGGAACAGGCAGTAATCACTAGGGGTAAGGTCAGGTGAGTATGGAGGATGTTCCATCCGAATATTACGAAGCGAGCCAAAAATCGGTCAGGATCTTATTGTAACAATTCCAAATTGATTTGAGAAATCTTTAGTCTTGTTTGTTTATGCCCGTCTGTAGGTAAGCATTCTAGGCACCCAGCGCGCTGATACTTTTTTCATGCCCAAATGTTCATGTATAATATGGATACTTCCTATCGAAATCTTTAGTTCTTCAGCTACATAACGAACAGTAACACGACGACCTGGAAAAACAATTTTTTAAACTTTTTTATCATTTTTAAAGTTCGATAACTGCCGTCATAGAGCGTCCCAAGCACAGGTCGTCTTTAGTTAAAGTTCTTCCTCTCTTAAACTCGGTACACCACCGCGCAACCTAATATATCGCGCAAATATGTTTGTAAATATGTATTATTATATAATTTGATCGTTTTTATCTTATTGTTATTAAATGTTTCGTTTTAAACATATTCGCTATTTCTTTATCTATACTCTGAATAACTGCGAAACCGAAGACATGCGAATAATTCGTATGAATGCATGTATGTAATAATAAATGAGGCACTTATAATTTACTTACTCTTCTCGAATAAACTTTCTAATCTGAATTTAAACACTGCTTATGGGTAAATTTGCATTTACTCACTAGATTACCATTTATTTAAATGAATAATAGGCATCTAGAAAGCTTCTAATCTGATTTTAACAATAGATCGAGCTTTCTAAGGAGTATTTGCTCAAATACTTGTTCCAAATCACTTCCAAATACTAGTTCCGATACTTCAGGGAACTTATGCTGTTTTAATTACAATTAAAAGTTTCAAGGTTGGCAACGAATATCTGTAGGGCGTTGACCTGTTTTCTCAATGACAGACAGTCCGCGCATGCGCACAGAGAATAATAAACTCTAGCGAGCGCATGCGTCTCAGAGGGGTGGCGTGATGTCCACAAAAATAGAACATAAAAACGTCTATATTTTTTCGACTTACACGCGTGTGTTAGTGGGGAAGCTCTTTTAAATATTGTAAGTTACTAAATTGGCAAAAAATTATTAAAAACAATTAAAGTGAAAAGATTTTCTGTAAAATGCGTAAAAAAAATGTTTTGCAAAAAGTTCGGCTTCCAAAATAAGAGCAAAAAAAACGTTATACATTTATCACTCACCTGTAGCTGATGTCGGGAGCTTCAAAGACGTAAATAGATCCGTATATGCCGGCCAGGAACACAGGAAAGAGCAGAAAAGCATAGTTGACTATGTTGTACTTTCCGAAAGCGCCTAGCTCCGCCAAGATCGAGTCTAACTCTATAGATGGCTTCTGGCTAGCCATTTCATAAATTAACGTTCACACTTTTTGACACAAACAAGAGGAGAGTGTTGAAAAAACCTAGATTTTAAACTAAATTAATTGACTTCAACACAGGTTCAATTAAAGCCCGAAGATACCTACAGAAACGTGTTTTCGATTTTGAAATTTACCGGGCATGCGTACTAGCACCGACGTTTGGTCGTTGTGCAGAATGGTTACTACACATAATAATTATTTTATTTTCGAATTGAAAACGCAGCCAATATCACGCACGTCTAATCTCGCGCAGTCTAACATAAAAATAAACAAAAGTTTACGCGTCCAAATTCGATATGTCGCTTGCCAGCTATAATACAACTTAGAGAAAGACGACAATGTTGACGCAACCGGTTAGTGTGAACGGGACAGATATATAAAATTATTTTGAGTATTATGATGAGTGTCGTATCGATATCGACTTGTTATTAATATTAAGTTTTCATTATTATGTGTTAATGAGGACTTTATCGGGCGGTTAGGTAGGTATTTGATAATTTTATCGTTGCTATCCTTTGGTGCGCATTGTGAGAACATAAAATGCATTACTGATACGGAGTGTTTCATTTTTGTAATTAACAAAAGTTTATACTTATTTTATGTTTACAGGATGGTTAGTAATACCTACGTATAAGTGTAATTCCGAAACTTTTACCGCCTCTTTGGTCTAGTGGCTAAGCCACCGGTCTTAGACCCAGAGGTTCGATTCCCAGCGTGGGTTACATCTTTGTGTACTTCGTTTGGTTGATGGTAAGTCTTGTTAATTCCGCCTGGCAGGCTTCGACTATCACCATTGTCTAAAGTCTGCGGCCATATTAGCAATGTTAATGGCATTGTAGTGTTTAATATTTTAGCGTTTTATTAACGCTTAAATAATAATAATAATAATAATTCTTTATTTGCATCCAACACGGTATTTAAGATGGTAATATACAATAAAAGTACAGTCCTGTTTCACCAAATTACAACTGGCATGCAAATATAATAATTGACAATTACCTTTTAATTATGTGTAATAATCAAATTTAAACATTTTATTTAAAATCGTAAGTATTATTAATTAATTAAAAACAATAACATAAATTAATAATGAAAAAAATAGTAATAATGAAATCAAAATAAAAATAAAATAAAACTATAAACAACTAATTTTAATTTTACTTATGTCAAAAAAATCCTTGTGATTATAAAATTCATGTTCAATTAACCATTTATACAACTTTGTCTTAAATAATTTTATATTACATTGTTTCATATCATTAGGTACTTTATTATATATTTCAATGCACATAACCAAAAAACTCTTGTCATACAGTCTTATTATTTTACTTTGGTCAATTACCAATCTGTTTGGATTTCTTTTATTTCGTGGGTAAATATCACATGCTTTCTTAAATGACTGAAGTGATGGTTTTACATACACACAAATCTCATATATATAAAGTGACGTAAGTGTTAACAATCCAAGTCTCCTAAACAATGACCTACAAGATGAATATGGTGCAATGCCGTACAATGCTCGAATGCACTTCTTCTGACAAATAAAGGTTCTTCTGACATTGGTACTGTTACCCCACTATAAATAATACACTTAAGTAAAATGTTAAACACTGAAAAAGACGACCACCTTCCATCTCACTTGATGGTAAGGGACGATAAGGCCGAAGGTGGAAGCGCGCTTTACCCGGAATCCTCTACCACTGAGAAACTGGCTATCTTATCTCTGAACTGTCGGAACACTACAATGCCTTTTTTTTAAACTTTAAAAAGATGACAACTTCAGGCGGGAATCGAACCACGCACCTTCCGCATTCCGGGCGGCTGCCTGAACCACTTGGCTACCGGGGTCTGGTTTTCACCCGTCGAAATTTGTCAGTGCTTGATGCTTATGTTTTTTAGTCAAAATTGCTTCATCAAATCTTTTACCTTTGAGATCCGATAGAAATATTACTTAAATAAATATAGAAGTAAAAAAAAAACTGTTTTCGCTCACACCAATTATCTAGTCCAAGATAAGCTTCTATTGAAACTCGTTAATATGGTTAAACTAGCTATCGGATAAATATACTCGTACATAAACATAGAAAAACACCCTGACCCGTTGTCAATTCAGAATAAAAGTTTTCTCTAAATTAACTCGTCCGGAAATTGAACCCGGGAACCCTGACCCGTTGTCAATTCAGAATAAAAGTTTTCTCTAAATTAACTCGACCGGGAATTGAACCCGGGACCTCGGAAATGGCGCGATGCCAGACCGCTAACCACTCGACCACGGAGGTCGTCAATCGTCGATGTGTTTAGACTATCGAAGTTTATACCGTAAAACGTATTTGGTAAAAAAGTAGGGATCAAATTTAAATATTTATTTTTCCTTTATTTTTAACAGACATAGAAGTATGTGTTGCTTATTATAGATATAACTCTATAAAAATACAAAAATAAAAACATAGAATGAACAAACAGTAGGGTTTATTTTAAAAAAGAAGGTGCCTTTCCAAATAACACCCAGGGTGGGGTTTATTTGGTATGAATAAAAAGTGACATAGAAAATATCTTTATAAACCGTTTTTATTTCAATATAAACACGGATGGCGATATTTGGTAACATACATTTAAAAGTTTACAAATAATGCAAAAGTCAACAATAAAAAATTAACATTTTTACTTAAAAACTAATTTGGAACAAAAAAAAAAGGGCAACCCCATGTCGTGGATTTGGAAGTCCAGACCAGGGTCGGCGCCAAACGACTTACGTCCACGCACAGGTTCCGGATAAAATCCTCCAGGTCTGATAACCCCCGTACCCCTCTCATTAATTGAAAGAGGAGGGGAGTGGACAGCGCGCGTAGGGTTTCCAATAGCCACTGTATTGGTTTGGTCGTGTCCACAGTCCAATTTGGGTTGGATGACACAGCGGCAACCATAGCGTGCAAACCCCACTCCATAATGTGCTGCTCTAAGGGTGGATTCGACCAAACTGGAATAAGACTTACTCCGAGATTAGTCCATACAAATTCGGTGTTTAATGTAGGTATAAGACCTTATTCCAGTTTGGTCGAATCCACTCTAAGAGGTCTTGTAAAGCTCCGCAGTGGTTTAAATTAAAACTGTTTTAACGGGACCTAACACGATAAATTTTGTAAGTAAGTACATATCTACTTACACAAGTAGGTAGAACTGCACTATCCCGACACTTTGTGAGAAATATCAAAGAAGTTTCTGCTTTTGCTGTCCTCATTGCCTAGTCTCTGACTAACCTTTCGGGGATAATAGTCGTGATTATAATATGTATGTATGTATGTATGTAAATACATCACGCCCGTTTCTCGGAGGGGTAGGCACTACAGCTTTGCATTTGCTACGGTCCACAAAATTAAATTTTGTAAAAAAAATAAAAAGTACTTCACTTACTCTCATAACGTTCTTCGTACTTACATGCTCATCACTCTAAGGTACTCTCGCATATTTTTCTCTAAATCAAACGCTTTAAAACAGGTACCTAATCGAAAAGAGAAATGCGGCAACAGTGCATTAAATCTACCGACTACTACCGATCAAATCCACCACCTCACCTGGGTTTGCACAATGCACGTAACAATCATACATTTATTTTTATTCCACAACGGGTAAGCGCTTGGCCTTCATCTCACCTGATGGTAAGTGACGATAAGGCCGAAGGTGGAAGCGCGCTTCACCCGGAATCCTCAACCACTGAGGAACTGGCTATCTTATCTCAAACTGTCGGAACACAACAATGCTATAAACATCGTTGTTATGGAGACAGACTTAGATAAGATGGTGGTAGCTAGCCAGGCGGACTTAACAGCCCTACCACCAACCAAACCGAGCACACAAAGAAGTACCCCCCGCTGGGAATCGAACCCGGGACCTCTGGGCCTGAAACTGGTGGCTTAGCCACTAGACCACAGAGGCGGTTAAAACATACAAACAAACATACGTTGATTCACGACTATTTTCCCAAAGGGTTAACCATAGACTAGGCAAGGAGGACCGCAGAAGGAGAACCTTTAAGATTTCACTAAAAAACAATATTAGGTAGGTGCATGCGCTTAGCGTGATATGCGGTGAGACCATTCTGCTCTATGCTGTTGGATATAGTGTCTACGCCAACGTAGACTATAGCAGAGATGTGGAAGACCACCTTAATCAAGCGGGGACGCGGGGAGACTGCCGCCGCCCCCGCCCGCCCCGCAGCAGCGCTTCAAAAGGCTGAGCTGCTCATTTCATCGGCCTCTTCGCCACCATATCGGCCCCGACTGACGCACGCGCGCGTGTGCGCTCCTCATTAGATTTAGATTATTCAAATTTACATAAGTAATTCATTGTAGAACGAAAAGTAAAAGTTCCTTTGTTCATTTATTTCTTTTAATTATCAAAAACCCTATCCACATAGTCTTCGTAGTAGACATATAGTAATATGTGCAGTCTTTAGTCCGTTAGTCGCCTTTTACGACACCTAAGGGACGAGAGGGGTTGGTAGTATTATTTCGATGGGTCGCTATAGCACTCAACTTTTTTATTTTTCTTAAATACTAATAGGTAATCGTTAAGAGAAATGCGGCAACATTGAATCCAATCTACCGACTAATTTGCAGACGACATCGACAGCTGTGTCGATGCTCCAGCACCTCAGCTGGGTTTGCACAATGCACGTATACAATCAAGTGGTCTGTAAACAAACAAGATAATGTATGCGGGTGGTAATGGACGTAGGACGTTTATTGACAAACAATTCAATGGACCCTCTGAAAAATACTAGAAGTATTGTTAATGTGTGGTGGCGGCTCATCGACGACCCGCTTGGTCGAGTGATTAGCACGCCGGTTCTGGCGTCGCGCCATGTCAGAGGTCCCGGGTTCAATTCCTGTTCGGGTCAATTTAGAGAAAAACTGTTTTTATTAATTGATTTAAGGTCTGGGTGTTTTTTCTGTGTTTATGTATATTTTATCCGTTATCTTACCATATTAACGAGTTTTAAAAGAATACTCATCTTAGTTTAGTAAGTGTAAACGTAAACTAAAATAATAATAATAATAATAATAGGTTGTCGTCATAGCACCTCAAAACCTCGAGTTGGTGTTTCACATTTGTGGTTTTATGCGTCTAAAGGCATGTGGGATGTGAACACAGCAGTCATTGTGCCGATAGTCGTGGCGGCCAATAGCATAATTGCCAAGAGCCTCGACCAACACCTAAAGAGGCTCTCGTTGGGCAGCTGGATCAAGGGCTTGATCCTGAAAGCAGTACTCTTGGACACGGCGCGCATAGTTAGGAGGTTCCTCTCTCAGGAGCCCTGACCACCGGCAGCTTGTTCTTGTTCCCTATACCGGTGGGATACTATTTTTTATATTTTTAAATGTTTTTTGTATTTTTATAGAAATATTTAAATATGTAAATAGTATGTATATAAATGAATAAATGGAATAATAATAGAATGCTACCAACCCATCTCTTCCCTTGGTTGTTGTAAAAGGCAAACGGACTAAATAATGCACATAATATTTAACAGCATAGAGAGACGATAGGCTCACGACCTGTCACGCTCAGCACATGTGCAGTCGCTATTTGGTGAAAAGTGGACTATGGTAGAGTACTGCTTTTGCTGTCCTCATTGCTTAGTCTCTGACTTACCCTTCAGGGATAATAGTCGTGAGTATACGTATACACTCTTAATTGTTATTCGTTTTTAATAAAATTAAGGGTGAGTTCCACCCATGAAACTGAACAACTTTCCCCAAGAAACCTGTGTGCAAAAATGGCAAAACAATTTCGGCCTCCCATACTATTGTCGTCAGCTGATCGGACAGTTTTGTATGGGATGCGACTTGGACAAACTGCGATTTGGACAATTTAAAATGGTTTTTCAAAGTTGGACGAAATGCGACTTTGACAACATGGTACGATAACAATTTTTTTGTCATTTTTGCGCATAGGGTTCTTGATATGTTTTAAATGACATTTTATTATGTAAATGTATTTTGTATGCCAACACTTTGGATAAATGTGTGATCCTCTTATTGTATTATACCATCTAACTGTGTAGGTACTGTACCACATTTAATGCAAATAAAGAAATTGAATTGGGGAAAGTTGTTCAGTTTCATGGGTGAATCCTCTCTTAATTTCATTAAGAGGGTTTACGCATTTTGGTTTCCCATACAAACTTCCAAGTCGAAATTTTTAAAAACCATTAAGCCAATTTCAATAAAACTTTGCATGCTCAAGAAACATATAGAGATCTAAATAGTTTGTTGAAAACAAATTTTAAAAAACGTTTAAATAACTGAGTTAATGCGATTTTAAACTTTCTGTAGTGGACTTTAAATCGCAATAACTGAGCTAAATAAACCTTTTTAAAAAATGTCTTTAACAAACTATTTAGATCCCTGTATTTGGCTTTAGCATGCAAAGTTTAATTAAAATTGGCTCATTGGTTTTTAAAAATTTCGACTAGGAAGTTTGTATGGGAAACCGAAATGCGTACACCCTCTTAAAACTAATAAAAATTAAGGGTGTATAATATATTGTTGAAGTAAGTTTAAGTAACCCACTAACCAAATGAAAAGCTGTGGCGTCTCTGCCTATACTGCCTGAAACGGGCGTGATATAATGTACATAGATAGATAAACACTTTATTGCACATACAGAGGAAACAGTTACACATGACATAAACTTAACAAGTGTGTACAAAGGCAGTCTTATCGCTGAAAGCGATCTCTTCCAGACAACCTTTGGTTTGTGGAACCTTAAAAGGAGACAGAGGAAGTGCGCATGTTTTAATAAATAGATAATAATGATGGACATATGAATAATATTTTATCACTGGAGCTGTCGACTGCCCTGAACTTGTCTCCCACATTGCCCTGCTCCCCTAAAGTCGCGCAGATTCCATCCGCTTTTGTATCTTCTCGGTGCCGCCACGTCGAATTTCAGGCAAAACACATATTCCTGGCGTGCGGCAACAATTTCAATGCAGTGTCCAAGGAGGTTGACATCGACCTTTTTAATACTGGTTATGCAAATGCGAGGAGACTGAAAAAACATCACTTAAAGAACTGCTCGCTCAAAGCGAGCAATTCTTTATTTGATGTTTTTAATTGTGTTATTGTATTTACTTACTGTGAATATGTGATTGAGCGCTTGTAATGTTAACTATGTCTATTAAGTTAATTTGTTGCTATTTGTGAGGACCTATAATTGGCTGTTTGGTGTTATTTTAAGTCCAAATAAATAGTAAATAATAATATCAAATAAATAAATAAATAAATCACAAACAATTCAATGGAATATTCAATCGTATGTGTAAATGTATGCATGTCACTCGTCGTTACCATTTTACTTTAGCTGATATAAAGCCTTAATTACCATGTTCCGTGTTAATTCCGTTAACGTATTGTGTTGTGATGCAATTTCAGCACCTGGTCTTGTGTCGGAGATTTGGAGCGCATTCACGCGCCCTCCCTTGTTCTCGTCACACACCAGCCTGCTGAATCTAGATCAGTTAGGTAGGACACAATGAAAACCTGCGCCCAAGACAATTTGGCACGGCAGCTACCGCCCGCACAATGCGACCTTAGTCTCCGATAAACTGCTGTTGAATTGGCGAAGACAAGGAAACGGTTACGGCGACTGCTATCTCGATTCTGTTGTTTTGTGATGTCCACAATCGTGTTGCAGTAGCACGTTTTTAACAGTTAAGGGAATGCCGCGCGATCGCAAAAACTGACATAAGTATCTTATTGAACTTCAAAGCAAAATCAATCATATTGATATTTATAATTAGAACAATTCTGCTTTAAAGTTTCACACCTAGTAATTTAATTAGAGCAATGTTTTTATTCTGCGAAATGTGAAAAACTATCACGCGATGGCGTTAAAAATTAAAATTTACGTTTTAAAGAAGGGGATGCCCTGCGGAATATCAATAGTAAGGAAAGCAACGTTGTAAGGAACTATCATTTTCAAGTAATTAGTAAAATAGTAGGATAATATTCATTGTTTATTTAAACACAAAGGCAAAGTTAATCAAAGTTTGGCGAAGGCTCTTACCAAAAACTAACAATATAAAAATATCGTAAGAAATAATGAACAAGTTGTATGTACTAACAAGTCCGCGTACATAACCAGTTCAAATAGATGAAGAAAAATTTTATGAACATTCGTTGAGCATTCATGGAGCTTGTTAGCAGATCTTGTTACCAGACAATGGGGTGAAGCCGGTTTGAGAGATTTAGGGACAAATACCGTTTTAAAAGAGCAAACTGTCTATATAAATTAGACACTAGCTGTCGCTTTGTTCCACGTAGATCTTCAGACAGGAAACATTCCCATTTTCACTATTTAAAAGTAGGGTAAGTTTGATTTAAGAATCTGTTGAGTGCTAAATGGTATCTTTTGATAAAATACGGATTTTTTTTAGAATGTGATTAGTTAGTACCTACCTATCTATCTATACCATTTTTATAGAAAAAGAGAAAAAGATAGATCTATCTATAAAATGATAATGTCACTTGTGTTGATGATGACAATATAATTATTACATGTAAAATGTGAATAATTATATAGTCATCCTTAACATCACAGACACCTCAACAGACATTGTTCAGTTTTAGGTCTAGATTATTAGGGGATTTATGTATACGAAATTGTAGGTATAACAATTTTGTCAATGTTTGATACTACCGAATTGCTAGATTCATCGTCATCATTACCATCAACCTAAGGTTTTGACCTTTTCACATGTTCAAATAGTATATGGAAAGATCGGGTCATCATATCCCTCCAAGTGTTGGTTGATTAAACAGATCAGTGATTTATAAAGTGATTTCAAAAGAGCCAAAAATCAAGGGCCCCATAAATAAGTAATAACATTTGTTTATTTTTATTTGAAAACCCAGGCTCTTCTTTGTAATCGTATGGGTTGTAGATATTAAAGTTGTAGATATATTAAAGATTAGAAACCGCTAGGGTAGATAATATTTTTGTAAAATTGAAGACTAATTTAGCTTGTTATTACTCGCTAAGTGATGGAAATGATTTCTCCTTTTCTTGTACAGAGTGTTTGTTATTAAGTAACAACTACTTGTATGCTAATTACTCTGAACTGCAAAAATTTATAAATGACTGTTCCATTATTTTATTTTAGGTCGAATAGTGTATTCCTATTTGCAGTTATGAATGAAACATCTGATTTTTATAACAATTTCAGAGTCCCTCCCACCCAGTATGTAGTTTGTGGTCACCCGAACAAAAATCACAATAATGAGCAATCTATATTTTATAGAATAACAAACCATGCGTTTTTACGACACCGCCTCGGGTGTGTGGGCGATTTGATGAGAACGACGGTTCACTGGATTGTTTTCAGATAGGGCAGGGGATTCATACTTTTTATACTTTCTGTTGTTTTAAGATTATTTTGTGTTCGCCCGATGGCGCACAGGCCATAGCGATGGCGCAGAGGCCATGGCGAGGCCATGACTGAACGCCATCGCGTTCAGGTTACGATGTTCCTAGGTAAGCAACCTTTGCATATCGGCTCACTGATGGTTAAGCCGTTAGTCTCGGTTGTTTGTAGGAGTTTCGGATCAGGTTGAGGTCTGACACACTTTTTCATGTGCTAAGTAGATCGTGTGAAAAAACCAGAGCCCGTCAGGAAGACTAATAGGCTGAAGAAGACGACATTTTCACAAAATCTTTTTATAGAAGTTCATACACACAGCACAACACCACATGGACATAACCCACCACTACACAATACATCTTCATTTACATCTTCATCTTTCACATAACCGCGTCGCGTAGCGGTGAAAGAATACAACCACCACCTCTCTTCCCTTGGGTGTCGTAAAAGGCGACTAACGGACTAAAGACCGCACATAAGATCGGCTCACCACCTGTCACCGTGAGCACATAACTATGCAGTCGCTATTTGGTGAAAAATGGATGGTAGAGGATTGCTTTTGCTGTCCTCATTGCCTAGTCTCTGATTAACCCTTCGGGGATAATAGTTGTGATTATATATTCGTACATATTTGCAACTCAATGACTTTGGTTGAATAAAACTATCTTTTACGTGGTAAAACTATTATGCAGACCGAAGACAAATTGAAAAAGTATTATGGTGATTCTGCGCCTTCTCATGGGATGGTATACATAAGTGGCTCACTGAATTTCGTTGTGGTTGTGGACGTACTACCACTAATGACGCGGAGCGCCCAGGAAGGCCGATGGAAGTCACTATGGTAGGCATGGTTTGTAAAATACATGATATTGTTTTGGCAGACCGTCGAGTGAAGATACGCGAAATAAATGATGCTGTGCACATCTCGACTGAACGAGTTTTTTATATTTTGCATAATATTCTGGGCCTGAAAAAGCTTTCTGCAAGATGGGTGTCGCGTTTACTAACAGTCAACTAGAAACGAAATCGTGTAACAGCTTCTGAGGAATGCCTAGTCATGTATAATTGCAATCCGAGTGAGTTTATGCGTCGGTACATAACAGTTGACGAAACGTGGGTCCATCATTATACACCAGAGACTAAGCAACAGTCGAAGCAATGGACTTCTACCGGGGAACGTGCCCCAAAGAAGGCAAAAACTGTTTGCTCGGCTGGTAAAGTGATGGCCACAGTCTTTTGGGAGAGCCAAGGGTTTATTTACATCGATTTTTTGGATAAAGGAAAGACAATAACCTGAGCTTACTATGCTGCATTGTTAAATAGATTCAATAAAAATTTGATTAAGAAACGACCGCATCTAGCAAAGAAAAAAAATTCTATTTCATCAGGATAATGCACCGGCCTACTTGCGACATCAAAAATTGTCGAATTAGGATACGAATTATTGCCACACCCTCCGTATTCGCCAGATTTAGAATGCTATGACTTTTTTCTCTTCCCAAACATGAAGAAATGGCTTGGCGGGCAAAGATTTTCGTCAAACGAAAAGGTGGTAGCCGAAACTGAGGCCTGTTTTTCAGGATTTGACAAAAAATATTTTTTTGATTGGTTGAAGAGGTTGGAACATCGCTGGACTATGCGTAGAGTTCAAAGGAGATTATGTAGAAAAATAAAAAAATATATAGGTATGTAAAAAGAGTGTTTCTTCTTTCCAAAGTCATGGACTTATCAAACCACCCTCGTATGTATGTATTTTTCACAACAACCGAGACCAACCTTTACTTGCCCTCTGAAGCTCCGAGCTAGAGGTGTTTTTAATTTGGTCACCCATCCAAGATCGCGAGCCAAACGCTTGAACCGCTCTGAAATTGAGCTTTATAGAAGTACCGAAGCTTTATACTTTTGAATTAAATTTCACCTTTAATACTCGATCGATGCCAGCAACAAATAATCGGCGAATATCGACTGCATAACGGTCCGGTAATAACACTAATAATGACAACAATCAGGTACGCCTGTGCACTATGCTCCTTATCTCGGCTCGGACAGCTCTCGTGACGATAATATCGTGTCAGAATTATCGTTATGTCGTTATGATGTAACACCGGCAGGAATATATTTAGTTAGCTGCTAGATTTATGTCCTTTCAGTAATTATCATTGTATCTTTTGATGGTTGTGCGTTCTAGTAACCCGCATCTAAAGCACGGTGGGTTATGTAGTGTAAGCTGGGACCAGCTGCTGTTGAGCGTTATGAAGTCAAAGTCAAATATTTTATTAAATAAAGGCGATCACAGTCACTTATTAACGTCAAAAATAATATAATAATTCATAGTTAACAATACATTTTGTTAAATCTTTTTCCTTTTTTTATAGCAGAAGGAGGCAAACGAGCAAACGGGTCACCTTATGGAAAGTAATCACCGCCGCCCATGGATACCCGCAAAACCAGAGGAATCGCAGACTCGTTGCCGGCCTTTAACGAAGGAATAGGCTCGTTTCTTGAAGATCGCTTTGTCGTAATGGTCCGGAAATACCGCCGCCGAGAGCTGGTTCCTCAACACTGTAGTTCGAGGCAAGAAATTTCGTGAAAAACGCACAGTAGTAGACCGCCATCTGTCAAGGTGATGTAGATGAATGACAGTCGATTGCGTGTAGTGCGGTGAAAGAAATCAGTGGCAGGGATCAAGGCGAACAATTCCTCAGAACACTCCCCATGATATACAACGGTACAATATACAAAGAGACGCAAAGTCTCTCCGAAGAGCCAGTGGATCGAGCCTACCTGAAATAACCACGTCGTCGACAATTCGAGCAGCTCTACGTTGAATGCAGTCAAATGGAAGGAGTTGGTATTGGGGGTACTCCAGCTCAAAAAAGGGAGCAGTACCCAATCTATTGAATCTACTACCTGTTTGAAATTTAGGAGAGCTGTCAACTGCTATCAAGAAACTTAGGAGGCTTCTTTTTCTCCATCTCAGTACAGTGTAATTTTACAATAATATAGGTACTATTTTGTACGCATTCATAATTATATCATACATACCTATCTATTTATGTAATTAATAATGTATCACTTCAGAACTGCACCTATTTGACGAATTCTTAAAGCTAGCGAAACGTTGAAAATAATGTCTACCTTAGGCGGGAATTAAACCCGCGTACTCCGCAATTCGAGAGGCTGCGTTGACCACTCCGACATACTCAGCGCAGCCGCCCTTTTCCCTCCCTGAGGTAAATTTTTTTTATGGTTTTTTTTTTATGTAAGAGGGAGGCAAACCAGCAGGCGGGTCACCTGATGGAGAATAATCACCGACGCCCATGGACACCCGCAAAACCAGAGGAATCGCAGGCGCGTTGCCGGCCTTTATGGGAGGAATAGGATAAGGAAGGAATAGGAATGGGAGGAGGGGGGGGGGGGGGGCTCCAGAACCCTCACTGGTCGTGAGAGGGTGGTATTACGCCGGGCGAGCCGGCTCAATGCGTGCTGTCCGTACCACTCAGTCAGTGTCACTCATTTAACACCACCCAGGGATCACGTGTAGGGTCTCAAGGGTAAACCTACGGACGCGAGCAACTTTGACCCATTTTTTTAATGTTTAGTTATCTTTGAGTTTATTTGAGCGTTTTTAACGCTAATAATCAAATATTACGAATAGAACATTTTTGGAAATTCGTAAAGGGCTTTGGAGTCTACGCGGATGATGATGCGGGCGGGCCTCTAGTTACAACAAAAAGTAACTTTAAGTAAACTAGGTACAATTAATTAGACCAATTAGTTATTATTTTTTAGGCAAGAACATAAATGCTGGTAATGATGACCTTTCATCAAAGGAATGACGAAACGCTTCTTTAAATGTTTTGTTAGTAGTAGGTAAAACAACTGAGAGATACGTTTTAATTTTGGGCGTATAACTATACAGTGTGGAATTTTGTGATGCCACCTGAAGGGAAAGTACTCTTAATACTGTAGATAGCAAATTTTACTTAAAGAAAACATTACTTTATTTTTAAAAAGAAAGAAAACTGCATTTAAAGTTTTTCGAATATTCGCTCGCCACAGACGGGAATCGAACCGACTAAAATATGTGAAAATTACACCCAGTACTTTTATTGCATCGATCGTTAGGTATTGATCCCTAGTCGTCAATTATAAGGATGAAATCTCTCTAACAAACTTAATAAATTAAATGAAAGGAAACCATGAAATGTTCTAATGTTATAAATTATTTTAATTATATACAAAAAAATGGTAAACTAACTAATTAGTTGCTCGAAATGGGCTCCATTTTCTTGTATACACAAATTAATTCTTCTAATGAATTCATTTCTAGTAACCTTTAATAACGTGTTGTGGTGAATATTATAAATCGTATTCTGAACTTCAACAGTCGCAAAGATTATAATGTAAATTTGATTTTTTACATATCCCCACAAAAAATAATGTAATGGGGTGAGTCAGGGCCCTGTATAATAAAACTTTCAAATTGTAAATTGTAATTGTAAATTACAGGCTACAATTCTACAAGTTTCTGTTCAATAAAGAATACAACTTTACAATTCTACCATGGTGGAAAATCTACAAAATTGTAAAATTGTAGCTACAATTTTACATATTTCTGTTCAATAAACATTTACAATTTACAGGTGATTATTTACATATTGTAAGGAAAACTGTTTTATTGAACGCAAATAGTAAAAACAATTCTACAAATCGTATTCTGAACTTCAACAGTCGCAAAGCTTATAATGTAAATTTGATTTTTTACATATCCCCACAAAAAATAATCTAATGGGGTTAGTCAGGGCCGTGTAAAATAAAACTTACAAATTGTAAATTGTAATTGTAAATTACAGGCTACAATTCTACAAGTTTCTGTTCAATCAAGAATACAATTTACAATTCTACCATGGTGGAAAATCTACAAAATTGTAAAATTGTAGCTACAATGTCACATATTTCTGTTCATTAAACATTTACAATTTACAGGTAATTGTTTACATATTTGTAGGGAAAACTGTTTTATTGAACGCAAATTGTAAATACAATTCTATTTATTTTGTAAATTGTAGTACGATTTTGACAGGTGGACTCGTCGTGTGTCAGAACTTTACAATTTAGTGTCTCAACCTAATATGTCTAGGAAATTTGTTATACTTACACAAAAAATGGTTCTAACAAGTAGTAGTGGAAGTAGTGACAGTAGTAATGATGAATATATAAGTGAGAGTTTTTCGTAAAAGGATTAACTTTACTTTTGATGTGACAGATTTTACATTCAACGAAAAATGTCGGGTCAGCAAAACTACAGACGAATATTTGGTAACAAAAATAAGACATGATCTTAGATACGATTCTAAAAGAAATGTAGCCTTTACACCCACTCAGTAAATTTTGTGTAATTTGTAACTTACAACTACAAATTTGTAGATACAATATTTCATCGAAATCTACAGGCGTTTTCTGCACATGTAAACATTTATTAAACAGCACTAATTGTAATTGTAACATTTGTAGATTTTTATATGTAAAATTCTTACATAACTGTGAAGTTTATTAAACAGCACAGGTGTAATTTTTACAGATTTTAGTCGGTTCAATTCCCGGGTGTGGCAAGCAAATTTTCAAAAATCTATGAATGCAGTTTTCTTTCTTTTCAAAAATAAAGGAATGTTTTCTTTGAGTAAAATTTTCTATCTACAGTATTTAAGAGTAGGTACTTTCCCTTCAGGTGGCATTACAAAATTCCACCCTGTATACTTATATATTATAGACTTATTATGCAGCAGCGTAAGTTAAAAAAATTACTTTAGTAGCTGATAAATTTGACATAATTCGTAATTAAAATGTAACACTTTTTACGGATTACCTTTTATTTAATTTACTGATCTACTATGTCAAGAAAGTACCGGGAAAAGATCAATAATACACAAAATGTTAGTTATTCATCCAAATTTATTTTATCGCCTTCAAAGTATGCTCCTTTAGAAACGATACACTTACGCCAACGAATAATCCAATCATCAAAACATTTATTAACCGCTTTTTCCGGAATTGAGTTCAGTTCTCGCCGCGAATTCTCCTTTACGTCTTCTACCGAATGAAAACGGGTGCCACGAAGTGGTAATTTGAGTTTAAGAAAAAGAAAGAAGAAGACTGGAGCCTTTCTGGTAAATAAGGTGGTTGCTCGGCGGTATTTGTGAGTTTTTAGTCAAAAATTCGTTCACAATGATGGCCTTGTGCAGGCGCATTATCGTGGTGCAAAATCCAAGAATTTTCTTACCACTAATTTGGCCTTTTTCGTCAAATTTGCTCTTATAAACGCCGCATAATGCTCAAATAATATTCTTTATTTACCGTTTAACCTTACGGCAAGTAGGCCGAGTCCACAACACCGCGATAGTCAAAGAAACCAGTCAACATGACTTTGACTTTTGATCGACTTTGGCGTGGTTTTTTCGGTTTCGGTTCAGTCGGAAGGCGCCACTACGAAGCTTGTTGACTAGTTTGCATGACATACTCGTAAACCCACGTCTCGTCACCAGTAACAATACGTTGCATGAATGTTGGGAAGGAATTGACTCGTTCTAGCATGTCCTCAGCGACTCTTATGCGATTGAGTTTTTGGAGAAAATTCATGTCTTTTGGGACTAGCCGAGTGGCAACATGTTTCATACCCAAGTGATTATTTAAAATGGTACGGATCGACTCGTGAGACACAGAAAATTCAGAGGCTATATCTCTCAAACTTGAATCAAAATTTTTAGTCACCATTTCTTTCACTTTTGCGATGTTAACTTAAGTTAAAGACGTTGATGGCCTACCAGAGCGGAGCAAATCTTCCATCACATCTCGACTGCTTTTGAACGCTTTGTACCACTCATAAACCCGTGTTTTTGATAAATTCGATTCACTGTAAGCCTTTTTTAACATTTTCAGTGACTCCGAACACGAAATTCCATTGGCAACGCAAAATTTAAGACAAACTTTGGGGGTTAAAGAACCTTTTACAGGGTCCGTCCGTGGTCACAAGGAGACGTGTGAGGTGTAAGAAGTTATTTGCCTATCGTCAATCATTTTTATATTTAACCAGGTGGGTTCAGATTTCAGGTACGTGGATGACACTTTCACTATCTTACCAACCGATAAAGTATCTGCCTTTATACCGATAAAAGATAAAAGATGACCTCATCTTAACTCCATACACCCAAAATAGAGTTCACAATGGAGTTAAGAGGCAGACAATAAGTTAGCTTTCTTGGACACTTTCATCAGGAATCCTGACCATAGTTTGAGCCATACTGTGTTTCGTAAAGTAACCCATACAGATGGGTACCTCAATAGTGATTCTCACCACCATCCTAGACAGTTGCCTACTGCAGGGAAATGTTTGTTTCAGAAAGCACGCGGCATCTGTGGCACCCAATACCTGGCTGCTGAACTTCAGCATGTCAAGCATGTACCTACTACAGGATAACAAACTGCAAGTTCCGCGTATTCGTCACAGTAAACGCAAAAAATCAACCACAGTCGAGCGCCAACCTGCTGTACTTACATATATGAAAGGCGTCACTGACAAGATTGGTCACATTTTGAAGCGAGCTTCAATCAATACCTACTTACTCTAAGCCGCCAAAGAAGATCAACCAGTTCTTTCGACCTGTCAAGTGCAATATACCCCTTCAAGATGTACACGCCTGACAAACTGAACTGCGACTGTGGGCTCTCATTGAGCAAACAAAGAGAAATGTAGGAAACCGCGTAAAAAAACATGAAGCCGACGTCAAACATAGGCGCGAAAATAAGTCTGCAGTGTGTGAACATGCTCTCGAGGGACCCAACCATTACATCAGATTTGACAAACTTCAAATACTGACCAAAGAACAACGTTTCATTCATAGGATGATACGCGAGGCTATTAAAATAAAAAAAACAACGAAATTTCAATAGAGAGGATGGTTGGAATTTGCCACCTGCCTGGGGCCCTATCATACAGGTCATCATATCCCAGCCCCTAACAGCAACACATTGCCTGACCTAAAAATATTGTTAGCTCGTATTGTGTAAATCTGAAGGCACCCTGTTAAATATTAAAATGATCGACGGTAGGCAAATAACTTCTTACTATGAGCCGACCAACACCACAGTCTCCCTGTGACCACGGACCCTGTAAAGGGTTTGAAATGTCAGGACAATATATAAAACTATGTAATGTAGTAAATTAAACGCGAGTTGATCCGTAAAAAAGTGTTTCATTTCCATGTGTAGTGCTCGCTTAAACCTCAGAAAACATTATAATTTCTAATTTTATTTGTATAGACAAATTATGTCAAATTGCTCACTTTAGTAGTCAAAACAACAGATAGATAGGCTATTAATTTCGGGCGATAGGCGCTATAGGGCGGTGAACTACAGCCCTTATCTGGGTCCGGACAGCTCTCGTAACGATAACCTCGTGTCGGAAATCTCGTTATATCGTTATGCTGTAACGTCATGCCCGAAACGAGCGGGAATATAATTAGTTCGCTACTAGATTTATCTGTCCGGAGTTAATTAATTATCATTGTATCGTGGGCCGCGCCCTACGTTCTAGTGGATAGCTGGATTTGACAATTTGGCAGATCCAGGATTCATGGCAGGTTACTGGATCCTGCAGCTGTTGGATGGCTGTGGCTGTGGATCCACAGAAACTAACATACATAGATAATACAATCCCGACTGTTATCCCCGAAGGGTTAGTCAGAGACTATGCAATGAGGGCAGCAAAAGCAGTCTTCTACCATAGTCCAGTTTTTACCAAATAGCGACTGCACATGTGCTCAGCGTGACTGGTGGTGAGCCCATCGCCGCTCTATGCTGTTGGATGTGCGTGCACTTACAGAAACTTGTCTTGTGTAAAAAAATAGGTACTTGCACATACGAAGGCCCGGCCTCTACGAAGGCCAACTTAAAAAACGCGCACTTGCCACTGCCTAAAACATTCGAAATTTCGCGCCCACATTCACCTTGGCCCTATATTAAATGTGCAATAGCGCCAAATCACTTTCGCGCCGCCATTTTGTTACAATTCGTTCATTTCTCTCTGGACGCCGTCGATGTCGCGTGTTTACAACCACGTTGTGATTGTTTTTGCCACTTTTTCCACAAATAGCGTCAGTTTTCGATTAATTCTATCATCATAATGTTAAATAATCATTGGAGAATGGAATACGATTTTTAGGTTATTTGTGATTTTATGTTAATTTTTCCGCCACTATGAAAAATCCCTAGTATGGCCCGGGCCTACAAAGGGGCCTATGGGCTTTACTAAATCTATTAAAACGGCAAATGCGCTTGGATTGTAAATACTAAAGAAAGTACTTAAGTATAAATAGAACGAAATTGGTTTGTTTAGTTTATTTCTTTTTTATGCCAAATATTTTAAATTAGACACAATATCGTGTAACTAGGTGATTTGAACTCGCATTTCATATTTTGTACACTTATTAATGAGAATTTTAGTAGTAACTAGTATTAGTTTTTCTTTTATTAGATCATGGATCCACATCCACAACCAAAGAAAAAAAGAGTCAATTGGACTGAAGGGGATTTTTTAATTAAAAAGTAATTCCTAAAGCTAAAGAAAAAAATAAATTATTCTATAGGTCTAGTAAGGCCCACTTAAAATTTGATTGGCAAATGCGTACTGAATATTTAGATTCTTGAATTAATAGTGTCTAGAGTTTTGATGTTGTCATAATAAATAATTGTTTTTTATTGATTTAGAGCAGAATTTTACTTTTATGAATATTTTGGTTTTTCGTACATGGGTGAAGGCCCAATGTGCAATTTTTTATTATATCATTAAAAATATAGGTTAAATAATATGTATATTTGAAACTGCATAACGTGATTTGTAAATTATTTTTTAGGAATATTAGGTAGATTTTGAGTAACAGTTAGTCTTGAGTTAGTCTCAACAAACGGGCCTTAGTAAGGGACTGTGCTTTTAACTAGGCCCACTACAGTGTTTTTAAAAAACCTTATTTAATATAGTTTTTTGTAAGAAAATTGTAATTTATTGATTATTTTTTGAAGGATAAATAATCATTACGTCATTACAAATAGTTGTTTCTGTCAAACCTTTGAAACATAATTTGTTATAGAGATTTTAAATAAGATGGGCCTTCACATGTGCCAGTAACATTCCCCCCAACATGAACGACAGCACTAAACTCCGGCCCCTAGTCCCCGGCGGCCCCGCTCGTCCTAGCTACGGTAGCGGCCAAGGCAGCGACGGGGCAGGGGGTGCTAAGAATCTCCGGCAGAGACCTGGCTACCGCCAGCAACGAACTTTGACCCTGGCAACCTACAACACGCGTACACTGCGAACCGACGAGAAGGTTTGCGAACTGGAGGAAGAATTGAGCAAGATACGGTGGGGCATTGTGGGATTATCTGAGGTCCGAAGAGAGGGGGAGGACTCGATAATCTAACTTGCTTTATTTCCGGGGGGGCGAACAACTGTCCCAGGGTGGTGTCGGGTTTATCGTCCACAGCTCTCTCGTGAACAACGTTGTTAAGACCGGAAGTGTATCGTCGAGGGTAGCGTACCTTATACTCAGAATAACCAAACGGTATTCGTTGAAGGTTATACAGGTATACGCTCCGACTACGGTACACCCCGACATGAGGTGGAGGCTACGTATGAGGACATCTCTAGAGCCATACAAGTCTCTAAAACTCATTACACCGTTGTCATGGGAGACTTTAACGCAAAACTGGGCAAACGAAGCGGCGATGAGCTGAAAGTGGGACGATTTGGAGTTGGAATTCGGAACCACCGGGGTCAACTGCTGGCGGAGTTTCTGGAAAAGGAGGGACTCTTCATGATGAATTCCTTTTTTAGGAAATCTGAACACCGCAAGTGGACCTGGCTAAGTCCCGATGGTGCAACAAAAAATGAGATTGACTTTATCATGTCGACGAGAAAGCAAATATTCAATGATGTCTCTGTGATCAACGCGTTCAAAACTGGCAGTGATCAGCGGTTGGTAAGAGGCACATTGAACATTAATATCAAGCTTGAAAGACGTCGATTGATGAAATCTACGCTCCGCCGTGCACCCATCCAAATCCAAAACCCCGAAAGCTTCCAGCTCGAACTGAAAAATCGCTTCGAATGCCTGAAGGATTGCGTAGACGTGGACGATTACAACAACAGGATTGTAAAAACTGTCCATGCGGTTGGGTCTAAGTTCTTCAAAACCCACCGTATAGGACCTAAAAAGCTCTCGGACCATACTCTCAAACTGATGGAAGAGCGGCGCGTGATGGTTCTGCGTTCTTCGGACGATTCGTCTCAGCTTCGGCGGCTCAATAGGCAGATCTCGAAGTCTTTGACTCGCGACACTCACCGATTTAATACCGACCGTATTAAAGAGGCTATCGAGACCATGGATATGTAGAATCTATACTAAGGTATGGGCTTATGATGTGGGGAAACTCAACAAATATAAAACGTGCCTTCATTTTACAAAAAAATGTGTAAGATCTATTTGCAATGCGGGACAGTTAGAATCATGCCGTCCTCTCTTTAAACAGTTAAACATTCTATCTCTACCATCGTTGTACATACTCGAGGTACTGACATTTATAAAGAAAAACTTAATTTTTTTTACAGAAAAACGTAAACAGTGTAATTTTCATACAAGATATCCCAATCAGTTAGTTGTACCTCCATCAGCTACTACCTGTTTCTCAAGAAATTGTTACAGTATGGGTATTAGATTATACAATTTACTTTCCAACGATATCAGAAATATGCCATTTAATCTCTTTAAAAAGACTGTTTTTAGAATCCTTGTGAAAAATTGTTTTTATGACATAAATGAATTTATTAACTTTTGTCGGAAAGGAAATCTAAAATAAAAAGAATGATATCTAAATGAAATTGGTAATCAAAATATGACTTATTGTTGACTTCTCAATATTTCTCTGTGACGATGGCTTTGGTCCTGAATAAATAATAATGTTTTAAATCTTAATTTTATTATATAATTTTATAAATTGTTAATGACACAGTAACATCTAATCTTAGTAAATATTGTAATTATTTATTTTAGTAAATTTAGAATTATAGATAGGTACTTATTTAATAATTAATTTCAAAAGCATGACGACAAAATATTTGCAGATCGATAAAACATGTATGTTGCTATCCTCCAATAATTACATCCTTGTTACCATGTTTTATGCAAATAAAGATTTTATGATTTTATGATTTATGAGCGAAACAAAGGTTCGAAAGTGTTTGCAAGAGGTTTGGGTATTGGGCAAAGCCAACTGACGACGCTGAAAACCGATGACGGCAGAACTGTCACGTCCAGGTCCGAAGTTATGGGAGAGGTCGAGAAGTTCTATGGACAGCTATACACATCCACGGGGCCACCTGTACAAAGCTTAGCTACAGACCCTAGAGCTAAGCTAACCCGACACTACACCGAAGATATCCCGGACATCAGCCTGTACGAGATTGGTATGGCTCTCAAGCAGCTTAAGAACAGCAAGGCATCGGGTGCTGACGGAATTACGGCTGAGCTTCTGAAAGCAGGCGGAAGACCGGTACTCGCAGCTCTTCAGAGACTATTTAATTCCGTCGTACTCGGAGGTAGAACGCCAGAAGCGTGGCATGAAAATGTGGTTGTGTTGTTCTTTAAGAAGGGCAACAAGGCCCTACTAAGGAACTAAAGACCCATATCACTTCTAAGTCACGTTTATAAGCTGTTCTCGAGAGTTATAACTAATCGTCTCGCACGCAGGTTTGATGACTTCCAGCCAATCGAACAAGCCGGATTCCGAAAAGGCTTTAGCACCATAGACCATATACATACGCTGCGGCAGGTTATACAGAAGACCGAAGAGTATTACCGGCCTCTTTGCTTAGCGTTTGTGGACTATGAGAAAGCCTTTGATTCGATCGAAACATGGGCCGTGCTACAGTCTCTCCAGCGGTGCCAAATTGACTACCGGTACATCGAAGTGTTGAAGTGTTTGTACGAAAACGCCACTATGACAGTTCGTCTTCAGGACCGGAGCTCGAAGCCAGTCTAGCTGCAGCGTGGAGTGAGACAAGGAGATGTCATTTCTCCGAAACTCTTCACTGCTGCACTGGAGGACGTGTTTAAGCTTCTGGACTGGAGAGGACTCGGCATCAATATTAACGGCGTGTACATCAGTCACCTTCGATTTGCCGACGATATAGTAGTCATGGCTGAGACCCTGGAGGAACTCGGCACAATGCTCGGTGATCTCAACAGAGTCTCTCAACAAGTGGGCCTTAAAATGAACATGGGAAAGACGAAAATCATGTCTAACTCACGTGTCGTACCCACTCCTCTGAAGGTTGGAGACTCCGCTCTTGAAGTTGTTGACGAATATGTATACCTGGGACAAACAGTCCAACTAGGTAGGTCCAACTTTAAGAAAGAGGTCATTCGTCGAATCCAACTCGGCTGGGCAGCGTTCGGTAAGCTACGTAATATCTTCTCGTCCAAAATACCGCAGTGTCTCAAGACGAAAGTCTTCGACCAGTGTGTGTTGCCAGTGATGATATACGGTACCGAAACGTGGTCGCTCACTATGGGCCTTATTAGCAGGCTCAAAGTCACGCAAAGAGCAATGGAGAGGGCTATGCTCGGGGTTTCTCTACGTGATCGAATCAGAAATGAGGAGATTCGTAGACGAACTAAAGTAACCGACATAGCCCAAAGAGTCGCCAAGCTCAAGTGGCAATGGGCAGGGCACATCGCCCGTAGAACCGATGGCCGTTGGGGCAGAACGGCTCTCGATTGGCGACCGCGCACCGGAAGACGCAGTGTGGGCAGGCCTCCAACAAGGTGGTCCGACGATCTGGTGAAGGTCGCGGGTAGCCGCTGGATGCAAGCAGCACAGGACCGGTCGTGGTGGAGATCCTTGGGGGAGGCCTTTGTCCAGCAGTGCACGTCTTCTGGCTGATGATGATGATGATGATGATGTGCCAGTACCTATTAGGACTGGTCGTACGTTAGATGTCGAGCCGAGCCTACTAATCTCTACAAGTCACGCCTAATATTATACACACAAGTCCTTTTTTTAAGTCAGTTAATGTTTTTTTTGGATTCCGGTTTTTTTTTATTTTTATTGGCAACGGGTAAGCGCTTGGCTTTCATCACACCTGATGGTAAGTGACGATAAGGCCGAAGGTGGAAGCGCGCTTCACCCGGAATCCTCAACCATTGAGGAACTGGCTATCTTATCTCAAACTGCCGGAACACAACAATGCTATAAACATCGTTGTTATGGCGACAGACTTAGATAAGATGGTGGTAGCTAGCCAGGCGGACTTAACAGCCCTACCACCAACCAAACCGAACACACAAAGATGTACCCCCCGCTGGGAATCGAACCCGGGACCTCTGGGTCTGAAACAGGTAGCTTAGCCACTAGACCACAGAGGCGGTTAGATTAGGCTGGTTACCAGAAGGGCATCGGATCTAGCATCTCCTCTTTTTCCGGGGCAAACCCCAGGTGGGTAGAGGGAGGGGCGAGGATAGGGGGCTACTCTGGAAAAACTGGAGGAATCAGAACCATCGTGGAATGAACACGTGACCTTTCGTAACACTATGCTAGTGATACTATGACAAAAAAATATGTCAAAATCAATAACAATGTTAAAGTTACCTACCAGATCTGGTTCAAAAACTGCTTGGCTAAATTTCAAAAAAATACATAAAATATTATTGTTATATTCCTATTTGGTTCATTTATTATTGTTATTGGGGCTTATTTAATTTTATAACAGTGTCGCGTAGCGGTGAAAGAATACTAAATCAAAAAATCAAAACCAAAATCAAAATATATTTATTCAATAAACTCAATTAATAAGTACTTTGAATCGTCCAAATCTTTTTTAACCTACCACCCATTCAGGACATAATTTTTTAACTGTGGCAAAGAATGGGCGCAAGAAACCACAGCGTACAAAAGCAACGACATTTACAAACAAAAAAAAAGAATATGTCGTTACCAGGTCAATACAACATATGAATTTAAAACCATCCTTACTACTACCATCCTACTACCATCCCCTATCTTCCCTTGTGTGTCGTAAAAGGCGACTAACGGACAAAACTGCACATACATCCAAAAGCTTAGAGCGGCGATGGACTTACCACCTGTCACGTTGAGCACATGTGCAGTCGCTATTTGGTGTGACGTGGACTATGGCAGAGGACTGCTTTTGCGGTCCTCATTGCCTAGTCTCTGACTAACCCTTCGGGGATGATGGTGGTGATTATATGTATGTACTAGCGGCCGCTCGCGGTTTCACCCGCGTGGTCCCTGTTCCCGTGGGAATATCGGGATAAAAAGTATCCTATGTGTTGTAACGGTACAGAATGAATGGTATCCGTCCGTTAGTAAGGAATGTGTGGGAGTAGCACTAACATAAATATTAATGTGTAGCACCATTAATATAATAAGCATGAAAAAGGGAATAATAAACTAGTTCAGAATAATGGTCCGTGGTCTAACGCTTTATCTCTAGTTTGAACTTCGCGGGGACTGCTCTGTGTGCTCCTTGCGACATAGGCGCCATCTAGCGTGAGTTATTTACTTGAGCTTCGCATAAGGTTGCTAGTTTGACTTCTTTATTTTGAATTTCGCGGGGACTGCTCTGCGCGTCCCTTGCGACGTAGGCGGCGTCTAGCGGGAGTCATAAGGTTGTGAGCTTGACTAGGACCGTATTTTTATTTTGAATTTCGCGGGGACTGCTCTGGGGTCGGGAAAGTGGTTCACCTACGGGCGGACGCCATCTATGGTCGGAATACGGAACTTTTGATAATTTCCCAAAATATAGGATTATTGGCTTAAGTGGAGGATTATTGAGAGGGAATTGTTAATAGAAGGCTACATTTAGATATTCTTTCTTGAGGAGCTCGATGGCGCAGCGGCTAGCGCGTTCGGGTTGCGGTCTTGCTCGCTAAGCCACTTTCGCAATGGCGGGTCGCTGGATGGGTGACCAATTATAAACATCTCGAGCTCCTCCGTGCTTCGGAAGGCACGTTAAGCCGTTGGTCCCGGTTGTTGTCGTAAGATGACAGTCGTTAAAACCTACCAACACGCATTGGGCCAGCGTGGTGGGTTATGGCCCAATATCCCCACGTGCTATTGTCCACGTGGGAGGCCTGTGCCCAGTAGTGGGACGTTTATAGGCTGATGATGATGATGATGATGATGATTTAGATATTCAAAGATGAAATATTGGCTGTCGGACGAGATTTGGTTAGATTATGGAAAAATTTTAAAATTGCGCGGCGAAGGCGGCAATGAGCGAGCGAGAGGTTGAGAAAAAGACAGAAAGAGAGGTCGGATGATAGCTCCACGTGGCGCGACGCGAAGGCGAGGGGCATCGGGGAAACAGCTAGCGATTGGTTGAAGGGAAGAAAAGCGGACTCGCGCGGGCGAATGTTAAGTGCGCATGGCGCGAAAGTTAAGATGCTTGGGAAAAGGGCGGAAAATTAGCGGGCATTGAATTTTGGGACGTCGGCGGTGCGGTCCAATTTAAGAGTGCGGTACTACTCATACGGGAAAAATAGTGTCCGAGCTTTGATAGTGCGCTAAGTGATATTCGAGCTGCGATATTAATTAAGATTTGTGAAATTGAAAGTGATTAATAAAGTAAAACTATTGCGGTCGCAACTCGAATCCGTTAACGGAATGAAGTATTCCGGGGTACATCGGCGGAAACGCGTAACAGTGGCAACGAAAACCTATGTACCTTTCAACAGACTTCGGTCTGGATGATCTTTGATTGTATTTAATAAGATCGGCGTTTTATATCATTACGCTAAACAATACACTATCTTCGACGGAGTAATGGGGGAGAGACAGTTGTCTCCCTAGTGAAAGTTGAAGATAGGTCAGACACCATTTAGCTGGAGGTAGACCCGTATGACCCAGTCCAATTTCGAGTCTACCTCCGTACATACAGTGTAGTGATAGGAAAATAACACACTGAGTATACTGGCTCGACTGATAGAACATTTAGGAGTTAGTTGCTTTCAGGGGCAATGCGACTCTCACCACACATCACGAATTTAAGTTAAATGTGGCTTGGGCCTAGATTGCAAGGTACACAAAAGGGACTGTTAGTTCGACAAAATATAGGCATTTTCAAGTGAGGAAAGTTGTAGGAATCTATAGGTAGGCGGATATATATATGGTTAGTTATGGGAGGGCAAGGTATTTGCACGCTGTGCGTACATAGGATGGGTGCTTGAGCCGCGGGGCCAGGCCGGATTAATTCAGACTAATAAGGTAGGGATAATTAAGTTACGGTGCTAAATAAAATTATGATGAAGTGATGTGGGTCCTAGCTAGGCAAGTAATCTGTTACCGCAGGCCGATAAAATTCTAATTGTTTTCCTAAAGTTGTTACCGATTAATTATTCAATTTAAATAATTAACAGAAGTATGATAATATTGTACCATCATTACTTGGAATACCTAAAAGTCTAGACTGGTTTCCTATTACAAGAAAAATACTAAAAGTTATAGCAAATAAGCATAACTGTACTGTGATGTTTGATTTCTAATACTGAAATGACCAAACAGGCATTTTTAGCTTTCCCTGGGATGCGATACGATCTCATTATTGCTACACTCTTCAAGGTATTAGAATTTTACATCCGATACCCATTAGTAAAAATAAGCTGATACAAACTGAACAACTAAAACCAGTTTAGAACCTAGGATGAGTCGTTGAAAGAAGACATTGCCAGCTATGAGCTTTTAATAATCTGAAACATAGAAATAATTGATTGATAACAACCTGCTAATTAGCCTGATAATGATCCACTAATACCATTTGAATTCACCTTAATGGTCAGAGACCTCTTAAGATATGTAAGTACTTACTTCTAATAATATGAAACATAGAAATATTTGATGGGAACAATCTAATCAATCAGACTAATACCTAGTACAGTCTAATTTATACTTATTAAAGTGAGTAAAAGATAACTTCTAAATGTAATTGATTTAATGATTAACAGGGATAATTAACTACCTAATTTACTACCTACTAAAAGTATACTAACTATGATTTAGTAGTCTATCAAATTAACCACTCAGTCTGAGAGACAGGGGGTGGAAGTTAATGGAAAAATAATTAACTTAAGTTCACTTCCTAAAAGTCAAGGATATTGAATAAATTAAACATCTTTCAATAAACTTGAGATGTACTTATACTTTATAAATCTGTATAATGAACACTAAGAGTAACCCAAAGTAATTTACTTCAAATGATAGTATTCTATTTAAGTTCACTTCCTAAAAGTCAAGGATATTGAATAAATTAAACATCTTTTAATAAACTTGAGATGTACTTATACTTTATAAGATCTGTATAATGAACACTAAGAGTAACCCAAAGTAATTTACTTCAAATGATAGTATTCTATTTAAGTTCACTTCCTAAAAGTCAAGGATATTGAATGAATTAAACATCCTTTATTAAACTTAAGATGTGATAATCTGCCAATGCAGCCAATCCAATGTAGTTATATTGGAACTTTATAAGACCTGTATAATAAATACTAAGAGTAAATAAAAGTAATTTTACCTGTATTAATAGCATTCTACTTTAGCCACCGCCTGAAGTGGCGTTTGATTAAATTATCAACCCTTTATAGAACTGAATATAAGTTATTGCATTGAATAATTAAGTTCTTAATGTGAAAAGGATATTTGGATGATAGCAAGCCTTGAGATAAACTCTATTGATTTATGTGGAATAATAAGAATTTAAATTGCTAACACATAGTTCATAATGTAAAATGAAATTAAATTTTGAGGAGAGATGTAAATTCTCAGTTTTAAAGAATTAAAGGCACAAGCTAATAATTAAAGTTAAATTCAATCTGGTCAGGGCTGATATAATACAATGAGCTGGTCGGCATGCTAATAGCGGGGAGGGGCTATTAAATTACCAGAATCCTCTAGTATGTCATGTAAATTGCACAAGACTTCTTATGTATCATGCTACTTTTAATAAATAATAATACCTGCAAGCTAAGCTATCATCTGACTATCTTTGAGTGGTTACAAATCTTCCCCGCAGCTGCAGTGAAGGATTTAGGTCACAGTTCAGACGGAGTCATTGCTAGGCTACACATATCTATGTTATGATCTATAGACTGGTAGGTAATTAGGTCAGGAGAAAATAATTTAACACAGGGATAAGCCAATTACTAAACTCTCACGAAAGAACTTGAGTTACTTAAATGCGGTTAACAACGGAGGGTTCACTAGACGATCTGGCCAAAATAGTAGTTATTATAATATTACATTGCTTGACTGAAATTCACTGCAAATAGAATTAAGCTATGCTAAGGTTTCATCATCATACAAACAATACGCACTAAACAAAAACTCCAAACACAACCATTAGATTGTAGATAAATTAGGTTAATTAGGTTAAGAATTAGATAATAAGTTAAGTTAAGGTAGAAGCGGCGAGGATGTGTGTATGTATTATAAGGTAGACTAGGCATATAGGTGTGAAAGGCATTAGATTAAGGTATAGAATTTATAACGGGGTGGGGAGGTTACAGAGTTAATCCAGGTTATAAACTAACTGTATGCCGAATTTCATCTAAATCCATTCAGTAGTTTTTACGTGAAAGAGTAACAAATATCCATCCATACTTACAAACTTTCGCGTTTATAATATTAGTAGGATGTATTTATTTTATTACTTCTTTCAATGAACGTTCTTTGAACGACCACAGCTTTCTATTTGAAATGTTATCTTTGCTTCTTTTACTCTCATCTTCGATCATCTAGTTTAGATGGTCAAAAACTCTCATACATAAATATTCTTCGACTTGCAGTCAGATAGAAACGAGTGAATACACCATTACCATATTCGATTTACCTACTTGAACAGTTTAGCAATATTGCTAAGCATGTGGCACGTCGTAAGATTGCTTGTTTAATAGCAATACACGTACCAGATTTGCAATAGAATGGGATTCCAATATCAGTTTCGGACCAAAGGCTTCATCGCTATGGAATCTGTGTAATGTCTGCGGCTGGCCACTAACCGTCTCATTGATAAACGTTGAGTAAGGCTACTCCAAGTATTAAATCGGTATTAACAAATTTTACTATTAATAAACATGGAGTAATAAATGAGTACACTAATCTGACTTTACTTTTGGAGTAAAAGTTAAACCTCGGCGGTAACCTGTTTAACGAAAAGGGTTGGGTAGTGTCATTACGGCCTAGATTGACATTTTGTAGTCGGCTATTTTTCTATTGTTGCCGTTTATGTGGGTTTAGTTTATGGGATGAACATAGATGAATGATTGGCCTAGCTGCGGCAGAGAGACCAATCATTAATCTAAGGGGATGAAGTTGTAAATTTAATATTTCATAAAAAAAATCCTGTATTTCTAAGTACAAATCGTTACGTACAGCTCAAAAAATGAAAATCAATAATTGTTTCAATTATCGATTTTACGTCGGACTGTCAGGGTGGTGAATGTTATGTGACGGCTGTCATAGAGCATGCAGGTCGGCCGCGAGTACTGGCCATTCGTTGTCATGACAACGCAGAATTTTTAGTAGCTCCAAATGTCAATTAACGTGGAGTTCATTCAAAACCTATTCTTTTTTACTTTTTCAGCTTTATGAGTTGCCATTGAAAACACTTACTCCATGCCCATGTTAGTTCAAGCTTACTCCATGTTTAATAATAACGATGCGAATTTAAATATACTACTTGCCTAATCTGAATTTAACTAGTCCAAACGTAAGTTCGGATTAAGACAGGAGTAGGCCATTTTATTAATGAGACGGTAAAGTTTTAATTTGGGTTTAGTAGTTAATATTTTCATTATTGGAATCTATATCCCATACCATGATCATAATAACTGATTATGATCATGGGATGGGGGAGACCTTTAATTCAATTCATTTAATGCATATCACATTATATTAGACAAAAGGTGTTAAAACATAAGCAAATATAAATAGGACGCTTTGCTAGGGCATAGCAAATAAGAGGGCTAACTATTTTAAAAATCAAGGTAATAATATAACGCCAGTTTGACTAGCGTGCAAAACAGTAATAACAATAGATAACAGTACAGTAGGTACAATACAATCTATAATTATAAAAACGAACGTATGTTCGGATTCTAATGATTACCTAATGATTCTAATGATTCTATCACTATATAGTGATAAAGATACTTCATACTTTGCTCAGCAGTGGACACTATAGTGTAAAGTAAAAAAAGAAAATTATTGTCAGTCTCTATTGGGGTTGCGCATACGAATATTCTTTTAGTGTTTTGTGTCAGATACTAGCTACCAGTGAATGTTTTATTTTCATACAATCTATTTATAATAAGCCTGCAACCGCGCAGACGTAGACACTTTTTGAGTGCAGTCGCTTCCACCTGTCACATAGTAATCGCGAAACCAAAGGTATTCGGTATATGCCATTGGCATCTAAAAGTCTTCAGTTGCCGACAAGCAACATCAGCATGTTTACACTTGTAAAAATACGATTATGTGATACTATTGTTAGATATAAGACCCACTTTTACTGTACCTTATTCCTTACACAATAAAACTAACATACTTTCTTACAAACTTCTTTGTACCGCGCTGTGCGCTACGGTTTCCTATAGTGTGCGGCGACCGGCGGCTGTGTCCGGCCGGCGCCGCTTCCGGATTCAGCAACTACAGAGTTACCTGTGATAGTATCCAGTGTCGGCAACGCGTATGCGCAGTGCCTAAAGGTTCCACTGCTGGGCTCTGGACTTTCACATGCACAATAATAAATATGAATAACACAACACAATTAAAGTTGACAAGATTTTTTTTATGTTTACATATCTACACATTATAATCACGACTATTATCCCCAAAGGGTTAGTTAGAAACTAGGCAAAGAATGAGGACAGCAAAAGCAGTCCTCACAGCAGCAGCAGCAGTCACGCTGAGCACATGTGCAGTCGCTATTTGGTGAAAAGTGGACTATGGCAGAGGGGTGCTTTTGCTGTCCTCATCCATTGCCTAGTCTCTGACTAACCCTTCGGCGATAAAAGTCGTGGTTATGTGTATGTATGTAATAATATATAATAAATATATCTTTCAAAACTCAATAAGTAACCCGTTCGTGAAGTTTAAAAATAATAAAGCTTTCAAAAGCAAACTAAGTTCTTTATGTGATTGAGTTCAATAAATCCTGCACGGCGGAATTTGAACCGGCTAATAAAGTAAATTGTCCGTGAAATTACACCACCAGCTGAGCAATGGCTCCGGGGGAAGGTCAAGAGGGGGGCGGTGGTAAAATGTAAACTTTGCTGATGTTTTATAATGTTCGCAATTACTTTGGTAAGGGGTGAGGATTTGAATTAAATTAAAGGTAATCTGTTGAAGGGTGGACCGTTTATTACGGAACTTTTTACGCTTACAAGTTAGGTGGGCTGATCTGTCGGGGTTCTAGTGAATCTGGCGACGGACAAAAATCGTCATCATCATTAGGGTGCCAGCCATCTTGCTAATGAAGTTAGTAGGTCGGTTGACAAAAGTTATTTCGGTATCATGAAATAGCTTAGAGAAATAAAAATAAATGAGTGGGGAAATAAGTCCTATCAGTAATAACTATTGTTCAATTAATAAAAGAATACTACCAACCAAACTCTTCCCGTCGCTGTCGTAAAAGGCGACTAACGGACTAAAGACTACACCGCATGGAGCGACGATGGGCTCACCACCTATCACGCTGAGCACATGTGCAGTTGTTATTTGGTGAAACGTGGACTGTGGCAGGGTACTGATTATGCGGTCCTCGTTGCCTCTTGGATGTATGTATGTAATTTATTAGAAGTATGTGAGACTAACGGCCGCTCGCGGATTCACCCGCGTGGTCCCGTTCTCGTCGGAATATCGGGTTAAAAAGTATCCTATGTGTTATCCAGGTTATAAACTATCTGTATGCTGAATTTCATCCAAATCCACTCAGAAGTTTTCACGTGAAAGAGTAACAAACATCCATCCATACTTACAAACTTTCGCGTTTATAATATTAGTAGGATTAGCAACACAGGGGCAGTGGAAATAATGTAAATATCGTGAAAATAGAATTATTATTTTATAAACATTGTATGACAAAAGTTATTAAAAAACCGATTGACAGAGACAGCGCTGACAAGACTTAATTCAAAAATACAAAAGTATTAAGTAGGTAGTTTTGTTAATGTTGGACAGCGTTATACTCCAACATAATTTTTATTTATAAACCATTTTTGTCCACCTTATCCTTTCTATCCTACTCCAGTTGGGGCTGGAGCATCTCATTAGAATGCATATAGCAGAAATAAAATTATTTAGATCAACAAATGTGTATTTAGTTAACTTCTTCAGCCGCTCTGCGCAGATCGTCGCTCCATCTGCCCCTTACTCTTGAAACCGATCGTTATTGGATCGGATTGGTATTGTGAATTTTCGTATTTTTAAGTAACGACACCAGCGCTAATTTGGATTCATATTGGGTGAACTAAATGGCATTGAGTTTTGTATTTTTTTCACTCAATATCCACGCAATATGAATCCAGATTAGCTCTAAGGAGGCTGGTCGGGGGGCGTCCCACATTCCAGATGGCGCGCCTTGAGAGGGGCCTACGTCTAGCAATTGATTGTGATAGGCTAATACATACATATCGAAGGTTGAAAGGCTAATTAGTCTAAGCGACATTTTTTGCTATATTGAGTTAAATACATATTAGGAATCAGCAAATTTTTCTCCGTCGTTTAAGTAAGGTTTCAAAATTTTTTGACTACTTTTTTGGCGCTTAGCACCCAGAGCAAAACAGGCCTCATTTCTAAGCTCATTGATCTATACGACGCAAAATAAGACATATTTGAAGACTCGATGACTTATGCTATTTTAATTTTTCGAACTTTTATAAGTGTCGATTAAGGCATTTGGCTTTTTCGCCATGGATATGGTTTTGTCGTTTGGTCTATTTTGCATTAAACCAAAACAAAATTAGCTTTGTTGTTTTTCCCATTTTGCATTCAACTACCTACTTACTTAAAAAACTGTGTCCCTTACAAATATCATATGGACATTGGACTTTGCTGAATAATGATGGCCTAAGCATCAATATCTACTATAATCTAGTAAGGGTTCACTTTGTTTCATCCTGTTGTTCCCCAAATGAGCATCTGCATCAAAACTACTGTGCAACACATCATGTTGCATTATGCTCATTGGGCATATTCAACCACTAATTAACTTGTTGCTCAATTCAATTTTTATTCTTATTCGATGCTTGAGCCACTTTACTTTCAACTATTTTACTAACGGTTGGCATTTGAAAAATTTTGCCTTTCTCAATAATTTGAAGCATTTTGGGTTAACCAACATATTTTTTTTTTTAAATAATAAACAATTACCAACAGTACAGTCCTCCTGCAAGTTTTACAAAATGTCGCTTGGATCAATTAGCCTTTCAACCGTCGACATAATCTCGACATAAATCTCCAAAGAGTTAGTCAGAGACTATGCAATGAGGGCAGCAAAAGCAGTCCTCAACCACAGTCCAATTTACACCAAATAGCGACTGCACATGCACATGTGCTCAACGTGACAGGTAGTGCGCCAATCGCCGCTCTAATCTGTTGGATGTATGGGCAGTCATTAGTCCGTTAGTCGCCTTTTACGATAGCTAAGCGAAGAGAGGGGGTGGTGTATTCTTTCACCGCTACGCGACACGGTGATTGGCTGATGATGATAGTTAACATAAAAAAACTTCAACATATTTGCACAAAAACACTGCACATAAATTCAGTTCGTACCACGTTCTTACTATTGGTAAGTAATATTGTCATCGCCTAGCAACGATGTTACCACACAAAAACCTTTTCGCTCCAACCGCCACACGCGTAGATAATCTCATCAAAGTAACAAGTAACAACCCGAACGCTGTCAACCAACAATCAATACATCTTCCTCGGGCCACGATTACACGTAACGAGAAATCAATCATTCCGCAGATAACAAAGGCGTCATTAACACGATGTTGCCACAATCGTTACAGAGCAGTTTGCTGGCCGCGGTGGGATAGGCGACGGCGAATACTGAAACGCTGAAACGCGTTGACCGCAAGCGAGGATACAATTATGTTCCGAAAAATTTAATGGTTTTTAGGGTTCCGTAGCCAAATGGCAAAAAACGGAACCCTTATGGATTCGTCATGTCTGTCTGTCTGTCCGTCCGTATGTCACAGCCACTTTTTTCCGAAACTATAAGAACTATGCTGTTGAAACTTGGTAAGTAGATGTATTCTGTGAACCGCATTAAGATTTTCACACAAAAATAGAAAAAAAACAGTAATTTTTGGGGGTTCCCATACTTAGATCTGAAACTAAATTTTTTTTTTTCATCTAACCCATACGTGTAGGATATCAATAGATAGGTCTTTAAAATGGATAATGAGGTTTCTAATTTCATTTTTTTCTAAACTGAATAGATTGCGCGAGAGACACTTCCAAAGTGTGTGTGTTATTTGTGTCTCCCCCCCCCTGTAACTTCTAAAATAAGGGAATGATAAAACTAAAAAAAATATATGATGTACGTTACCATGCAAACTTCCACCAAAAATTTGTTTTGAACTAGATCTACTTAGTAGTTTTTTTAATACGTCATAAATTAATTATTTAAAAAAAAATACACTATTGTTAAAACATCTATCAAAGTTACAACGAACTACAAGAATTTTTATATGACGTTACTTGGGCGTGGGACGGAAGCAGAGTCCCACATAACCCGAGGTCGCCCTAGGCCCGTGTATGCGTAAGATTGCATTTTTGCATTAAGATTGCATTCAACCGCCTTTGTGGTCTAGTGGCTAAGCTACCGGTTTCAGACCCAGAGGTCCCGGGTTCGATTCCCAGCGAGTAGTACATCTTTGTGTGCTCGGTTTGGTTGGTGGTAGGGCTGTATTATTATTATTATTTTATTAAGGGGCTTATTCTAAAATACTATTTAAATAAACATTATTTAGTTGTTTGTGTGATAATTACAGACAAAAGAATGTACTTATAAATGTATAAAAATACATTATTTATTTATTTATTTATTGAATTATATTGTGACACGTACAACAACATATAACATTGTCCCACAAAACCATACTAGACGGTTTATCTGCGGGAGCTTAAGTTCGCCTGGCTAGCTACCACCATCTTATCTAAGTCTGTCGCCATAACAATGATATTTATAGTATTGTTGTGTTCCGGCAGTTTGAGATAAGGTAGCCAGTTCCTCAGTGGTTGAGGATTCCGGGTGAAGCGCGCTTCCACCTTCGGCCTTATCGTCACTTACCATCAGGTGAGATGAAGGCCAAGCGCTTTCCCGTTGCCAATGAAAAAAAATAATAATTACATTGTAACGTTATAAACGTATTGCTATTAAAACCTACGTCCGGAGTTTCTACGTTTGGAGTTTGCAGTAACCAGTTTTGGATAGAAGGCGACCGTTGTCGCGTTTCAACACGGCCGCCATTTTGTAACATCTGCACGCAGCTCCTGGAACATCGACACGCCTCCCAACACCTCGGCGATTCCCCAAGCTAAGTCAGGGACGAGAGCAAAATACCTGCTAGGCACAACCGTACCCCACGCCCTGAGACCAAGTAAAATAAATTTTCACTCCTCTTGCTCAAAAAGACCGTCATTGTAGCGTTCTAGAGCGAGGCTAAAATAGCTTTTCTTACCCTAGGGAAAGAAGTAATTTTTTTAAAATTTTTGTCTGTGACATGACAATGAGCCTACAAAAACGAAACATTATTTTAAACTATGGGGTTCATTGCATTAAAACTGTTTTAACGGGACTAAACACGATTAATTTTGTAAGTAAGTACATATCTACTTACTGCTTGACGTTTCGGCCGCGATGCTTCGGCCGTGGTCACAAGCAAACTGATTCAGTACCTACAGTTCGCTATACAAAATTAATCGAGTTTAGTCCCGTTAAAACAGTTTTAATAAAAATTATTTAGTCATAAGTAGAATAATCATGAATAAAGACTCGACTTATAACTGTTTACTTAGATCAACAACTTTTTTGAGATAGTTTTTATCAAAGTTTATGGTAAAATTAGTAATCATTTTAATCTATGGTCAACACAGTCCATGCTTCAGCATTAGCAAGAAACAACTGCACAGTCTGCACATCTGCTTAGGTGGTGAGCCTTTAGCCCGTTAGTCGCTTTTACTACTGTTTAAATTAAAAAGAAACATAGCAATATATGAAAGTGTTTGTCTATGATAATTCTCTTCGTCATATTTGCTGTCATGTGTAAAAGCCGAATAAAGAAAATTAATCCAATTTAATAGTTTTTATGTTCTATCTCGAACAACTACACCCAAGAAAAAGAGAAGGGTTGGTAGTATTATTTTGATGAGCCCATCGCCGCTCTATGCTGTTGTATGTATGTGCAGTCTTTAGTCCATTAGTCGCCTTTTATATACGAGACCCAAGGGAAGGGAGGGGTTGGTAGTATTATTTTGAAGTGCCCATCGCGCTCTATGCTGTTGGATGTATGTGCAGTCTTCAGTCCATTAGTCCCCTTTTACGACAAAGAAGAAAAGTGAGGGTTTGGTAATATTATTTTTATGAGCCCATCGTTGCTCTATGCTGTTGGATGTATGTGCAGTCTTAAGTCTGTTAGTTACCTTTTACGACACCGAAGGGAAGAGAGGGGTTGGTAGTATTATTTTGATGAGCCCATCGCCGCTCTATGCGGTTGATGCATGTGCAGTCTTTAGTCCGTTAGTCGCCTTTTACAACACCCAAGGGAAGAAAGGGGTTGGTTGGTAGTATTATTTTGATGAGCCCATCGCCGTTCTATGCTGTTGGACGTATGTGCAGGCTTTAGTCCATTAGTCCCCTTTTACGACATCGAAAAAAAGTGAGAGGTTGGTAATATTATTTTGATGAGCCCATCGTTGCTCTATGCTGTTGGATGCATGTGCAGTCTTTAGTCTGTTAGTTACCTTTTACGACACCGAAAGGAAGAGAGGGGTTGGTAGTATTATTTTGATGAGCCCATCGCCGCTCTATGCGGTTGATGCATGTGCAGTCTTTAGTCCGTTAGTCGCCTTTTACGACACCCAAGGGAAGAAAGGGGTTGGTAGTATTATTTTGATGAACCCATCGCCGCTCTATGCTGTTGGATGTATGTGCAGTCATAAGTCCGTTAGTCGCCTTTTAAAGAAACTAACGGGTTAATTTTTAATAAAATTAACCAATTCAGATTGTATTGGATTGTTTTATTTTCTCGCATTCGTAGTGAAAAACAGAGTGTAACACACAGTGTATACAAACCTTCTTCAGCGTCATATTATTATGATTTTTTCGAAAAAGTTATGCATGAGGCATTACATAAAGTCCGCAATGTGGCGATTTTAATATTTGTTAGAAAATTCCACAATGTCAACTAAAATTAAAAACCTATTTCTATCATACAACTTGAATCATTTATTTTTACCTGTATTGATAACATATATACAAATGTAAAACCACTGGCTAAGCAAATTATTAATAACCTGGACTCTGATCTTTGTGGCCAAATGGTCAACTTTCCACACCAGCGTAATGAAAAAGAATATCACTGTTGTGCCAAAAACTGCAGATCGGCTGGAACGCTTTAAAAGCAATCTAGATACCAAATTAAATCATTTAGAATACAATGACAACCCTAATGTCTTTTATAATGATTTCTTTAACATATATTGTTCAGAATTTAATAAAACTTTTGTTCCAAAAAAGATCTCGGTTAGTGGTACTGTAACTTTTAATGAATGAGCTACAATTGGTATTCACAAAAGTAGGAAACGCCTTTATGAACTTTATGGTGAACGCAACTATAACACCAGTGATGACTTCAAATTATACGTAGGTCACACTATAAGTTTTGCGTAACTTAAAAAAAAAACATGTTATAACCAAAAAAATATGTTTATTGCTTTTCAAAATACTCTCCTTTACATTTTAAACATTTTTTCATGCGATTGAACCATTTTTTAAAACAGGAGGACCACAGATCTGAAGGCATGTTTTTTACGTGCTGATTGAACGCTATCACTGCCTCTTTGGAATTAGTAAAAGTGAAACCTCTCATCAAATCTTTGATTTTGGGGAAAATACAGAAATCACAGGTTGCTAGGTCGGTGCTATGCGCAGGATGGGTGACGAGTTGACAGAGACGACTTTTTTGGAAGCTAAAAATGACTTTGTTTTGTTGGCCGTGTGTGAAGAAGCGTTGTCATGATGTAGGAGAACGCGGGTTTGGGGTCGTCTTTCGCGAACTTTTTCTAACACCCTGGGTAAACAAATGGTAGAATACCTTTCGGCATTAAAACTCTTTTGATCTTCAAGTGGAATTGTACAGATGGGACCCGTAGCTGAGAAAAAAAACGCAATAATTTTTTTACCAACGTTTCTCGCCTGCCTCACTTTTGTTGGCCTGTTCTCATTTTCAAACACCCATTCACAAGATTGCTGTTTTGTTTCGGGTTCAAAACAATAATCCACGTTTCGTCTCCTGTGACAATGTCATAAACAGCATTAGAATGTCCATGGTCGTACTTCAGTAGCATCTGTGAGCACCATTCCACGCGAGTCCGCTTCTGCTCCGCTGTCAGTTCATGAGGGATCCAACGGCAACAAAGTTTCCGAACTTTCAATTCTTCGTGTAAAATTTTCTGAATTTGGCTCGTACCAATCCCTAATATTCCTCAAATTGTCTCATAGGTGATCCGCGGGTTTTCTTTAATTAGCCGCTTAACAGTAGCCACATTATTTTCGTTGACGGCAGTTGAAGGCCGCCCTTCACGAAATTCGTCATGTAAAGAAACTCGACCTCTCTCAAATTCAGCAAACCATCGCCTCACGGTGCTCAAACAAGGTGATTCTCTCCCAAAAGCATTTTGAAGACGAGTGTCCATTCCATTGTCGTTGCGTACGTAGAACTTTGATGTGTGATAAAAAACAATTGACAATGATTTCCCGCCAATTGTTTTTTTTTATTACTAAAAAGGTTGCAACGTTTAAAAAAATATAACATTCGGAATTCAAATAGTTCCGATTAGCTAGAAGTGCAAAACTTTTAGTGTGCCCCATGTATGTTAAAAATTATTCAAAGTTATTCAAAAGAGTATGCTGCCGATTAGCCAAGGCAAACATACATACATTTAGTAAAAGTTTTGAAAAGTTGATGCTAGACCAAATGCAAATTCATTTTTATTGAAATATACTTTCACATTGTAAACTGTATGGTTTTACTAGGGGTCGCTCTACAACTGACGCCGGTGTTGAGCTTTTAATCCAAATATTTGATACCTGGGAGGAATCACAGGATGCTCTAGGGGTATTTTGTGATTTATCCAAGGCTTTTGATTGTGATTTACATGAAACTTTGGCCAGGAAGCTTAACCACTATGGAATTAGGGAAGCTTCTTTGAGCCTTCTAATCTCATACTTGAGTAACAGGATTCAAAAGGTCGACATTAACGGTAAAAGATCTCCGGGATCAGTGGTTAAAATAGGAGTTCCGCAGGGTTCAATACTTTGTCCATTCTTGTTTTTGGTTTATATTAATGACTTACCTTATTTTGTAAAAGACAGTCATGAGATAGTATTGTTTGCTGATAATACTTCACTATTATATAAAGTGAAACGACGACACCTAAATTTATGACGATGAGAATAATGCGGTCTCAAAGATTGTTCACTGGTTTAGTGTTAATAACTTGCTATTAAACGAGAGAAAAACCAAATGTGTGAGATCTGTATTGCCTAATGTTAAGCAAGTAATAACTAGTGTACAAATTAAAGATAAGAATGTGAATCCTGTGGATACCACTGTGATTTCAGCCCTTACGTTGGATGCCAAGCTTCAGTGGGGCCCACATATAGCTAAATTGTCAAAAAGACTAAGCTCTGCGGCTTATGCAGTAATGTAGATGCGTCAGTTAACTGACGTTGATACAGCTAGATTAGTTTATTTCAGTTACTTCATAAAGTTACTATACCTAGCGGAATACCTTTATGAGTTACTTTCATAGTGTAATGTCGTACGGCATTTTACTGTGGGGAAATGCTGCCGACATTCAAACTATCTTTGTGCTGCAGAAGAGGGCTATTAGAGCAATATTTAACCTACAGGCTGGTGACTCTCTCAGAGAGAGATTTAAGGATATAAGTATAATGACAATGACAGTTGCATCACAATACATTTATGAAAATCTGCTGTATGTTCATAAAAATATTAAAATGTTTTCAAAAAACAGTGATATTCACAAATTAAACACTAGAAGTAAGAACAAATTAGCAGTACCTTATACTAGGCTCCATAAAATAAATAATTATTTTAAGGGTTTGTGTGTACGATTATACAACAAAGTACCAAATGATAGTCAGAAATTAGATCTTGATAAATTTAAAATCAAAATCAAAGAAAAGCTTTATAAAAAAGCTTATTATAAAGTGTCAGATTATACAGAAGACAAAACAGCTTGGGTCTGAAATGCTTCAAGTATTCCAACAGCTATTTCTAATTGTCTATAATTAATTTATATAGAGCACCATATTTAATTAAACTATTTACATTCAAATTCATATTTTGTATTTGTGACCTGGTAACGACATATATATATATATATATATATATATATATATATATATATGTATATGTGCACGGGGCGTGCCGTGTGCGTGGCCCGGACGGGGCACTGATTTGAGACGTTTCATACATTTTAATAATAGCTGGGAACATTTTTATATATTTTAATGTTTTTTTGACAACAGTGTTTTTTGTCTCCATCTTGTGGAATAAAGTGTAGACGTACGTGAGTTCAACAGGACCATTTTTTTATTTAATTTACCGGCCAATTAATCAAGCAATACAGTCAGCTTACTAGTTTATTCACTCAGTAGTTGAGAAACGCTGGTAAAATGCGGTTCCACCATCCGCCTAATTATCACCTAACATCAAGAGAGACTAAGGACAAGTGCTTACCCGTTGGAGAATTAAAAAAAACACTCTAGAACACAAACTCGGTCTGGCCAGAGTGCATAAAAATCACTATCTTTTAGTAAAAAACTAGTAAAAGCTGTACCGGCGATGCCTGGGGCGGGCGGTCAGAGCGGCCAACTCCTAGTCAAGAGTAAGTTTTTAAACACGTTTAACTGAACTAACTCGTTTGCGCTCCCTATCTATTTTGTATCGGAAAATAATCAATGCCTCTTGCGGCGAACAGACGAATCTAAACAAAGCTGCCAGTTTATTTCGCCATCGCTTCTCCAAACTCGTTCCGGCCGCATTTTTGACAATCGAAATGCGGTATTTCGTTCTCTTTATTTAAGGTAAATTAGAAATGAAAGCCAGCCAAAAATGGAACTGGGCCGGACACGTCATCTGTTGCATGTCAGATGAGTTGTAGGCAAAAACTAGTTTACTATTAGCTCAATGGCAAAAACGACCATGTGGGTTCCACGCAATGCCAGGATGAGCGTGACTCCTCTAGCGACAACTGGACATCAAAAGCAATAAATTGCATAGAGTGGAAAGAGGGAAAGGAGACATTTGCCTTTTAGTGGGACGACTACGGTGTATTATAATAATACATACATATAATCACGACTATTATCCCCGAAGGGTTAGTCAGAGACTAGGCAATGAGGACCGCAAACGCAGTCCTCTACCATAGTCCACTTTTCACCAAATAGCAACTGCACATGTGCTCAGCGTGGCAGATGGTGAGCCCATCGCTGCTCTATGCTGTTGGGAGTACGTGCAGTCTTTAGCCCGTTAGTCGCCTTTTACGACACCCAAGGGAAGAGAGGGGGTGGTAGTTCTTTCACCATTACGCGACACGGTAATATTATAATAATGGACGGTTATTTTATATTATAACTAGCAGCTGCTCGCCGTTTCACCCGCGTTGTTCCCGTTCCCGGGGAATCGGGATAAAAAGGATCCTATGTGTTAATCCAGGTTATAAACTATCTGTATTCTGAATTTCATCCAAATCCATTCAGTAGTTTTTACGTGAAAGAGTAACAAACATCCATCCATACTTACAAACTTTTACGTTTATAATATTAGTAGGATAATAGTACGCTCTGGTTAAGTTCTTTACCTGGTTTTGACTCTTTATTATTTTTCAGAAAAATCGATTTGGCGAAAAATCAGCGCACAATAACAGCTAGAAGGTGTACCAATAACGACACTAAGTCTCACGTGTAAACTTTTTACTAAAATGTAGGTACATTTACCAATTAAATACACATCCAATAAACCTATATCTAATTTTAATAATAAAGACCTTTGCCTATTTGTGGGATACTAGACTATTTTACATTTATTTTTACACTAACAATATAATCTATTTCTGGTTACTTATTAAGATTGAGATCAGATGCGGGAAATATTTTCCACTTGTACGTATACACAGCTACACAGCTTAAATAATTATTAATTGCTGTAAAACACGGTTATAGATTATAATAATAATAATTTGTATTTGCCTTTGCCTATGATCAACACGGTATTAGTTTTTAATCGTATGTAGCTACACAGCTATGAATAATTATCAAGTCTGTAAAACACGGTTAAAGATAATAATAAATTGACTTTGCCTATTTTGTCGTTGCAGGGCAAATGTATTCCTTCCACTTATTGTAATTATAAATGAAACATATTTGTACGGTTTCTGCGTACTTCTAGCGTAGCTATGTACAACGCGCGGCTAACAGTACGCGCGGCTAACAGTCTCGGAAGCTAAATAACTTTAGCAATATCAGCTTCGCGTATGGATTAGAATGTTATTAAGGCGGCCTCGTCGGTATCCAGAGAATTACTCGAGTTGAATGCGCGGTTCAATCCCCATAGATAGATAGATGAATAGATAAATTATTTACTTGCATCAAAAATCACACATGCTTAGGTATAAATAAAAAACATTGAAATACCTAACATGTTGTTGGATAGCATGTGTGCCGCAGCGACGCAGAAAACTCAGAGATACCTTTGCTCAAAAAGCAAAGCACTGGTTTTTCAGTTTATGCCCAGAGAACCCGCCAGGTCGCGGAAACGAATTTTTCTTCTAATCGAAAATAAAATAACAATAACAAAAGGAAATGAAATTAGAACGTGTGAATGGACATTAATATAAATAAATACTAATTGAACTACGTAAAAAAAAAATCAGAATAAAATAACATATACATAGGTACATGGATATACATAGAATCACAACTATTATCCCTGAAGGGTTAGTCAGAGACTAGTCAATGAGGACAGCAAAAGCAGCTTTCCACCATAGTCCACTTTTCACCAAATAGCGACAGCACATGTGCTCAGCGTGACAGGTGGTGAGCCCATCGCCGCTCTATGCTTTTGGATGTATGTGCAGTCTTTAGTCCGTTAATCGCCTTTTACGACACCCAAGGGAAGAGAGGGGTGGTAGTATTCTTTTAGCGCTACACGACACGGTAATAAAGTAAAATGTCACACACAATTGATTAAGAATAATTTAATTGATTGCCACGTTAGACTACAACGTGTGCCTACTTCTAGCTAGAGCGTAGCGCAATCAATCCTTAGACATACATTAATCCACTACTATTATCCCCGAAGGGTTAGTCCGAGACTAGGCAATGTGGACTGCAAAAGCAGTCCTCTGCCATAGTCTACGTTGCACCAGATTATAACTGCACAATACGTTCAGCATGATAGGTAGTTAAATTAGCCCATCACTGCTCTAGGCTGTCGGATGTATGTATGTTTAGTCTTTAGTAGTTAGTCGTCTTTGACGACACACAAGGACGACGACGACAATTGACCACATAATAAGTGAGCCGATATAACACACGGTTCTTCAATCCTTAGACATATTGTAATCAAGATGTCTAATGACTGATTTTTTATTTAACAGATGAAACTTAAATTATTTTGCCCGCTTAGAGCAATGACGTATAGAAAGATAGTCCTCATACAAGCGCTCTGTCAAGAGTGAAACACGAAACCGATTCACACTTTCGTGACGATTACTTGCTTGCGCTCGGCGACACGCACACGTATTACACTAGTAACAACTTGGCGTTTGGAGCCATATCTGGCTCAAAAAAAGTGCTTCAAAATGTCCGCACGGACTTACTTTCTATACTAAGTAGTTATTCTAAGTTTGCCCGATTATTTATGAAACTAGCTGACCCGGCTACTTTGTACCGCCTAACCTAATCTGTCTATACTTGACGTTTCGACAGAGTTGCACACGGCTGTGGTCACAAGCAAAAAGTGTATAACAGTGTCACAGCAAATTTCCGAGCTGACTGAGTCAGCCAGTTTCTGACTGATTTGCGAGCTTTGCACTGAAAACAGTTTTTGCAATGTTGATTATGTACAACTTTCAAATGAATAAAGCTTTGAAAAAGCCACTAACCGAATCATTAGGTAAGGTGTAAAAGCGTTTAATACCGAACAAAATAGCATCGCACGATAAACACGACACTATTTTCTGGCGCTCAGTCCGTCCTCTGACGGACACTACTATTAATAGAATTTAGCTAGTGAGTAATTAACTTGGTTAGTGTAAAAGGCTCGCAGCCACGAGGCCTGGTGAGCATGTCGAAGTTTAGTCGGCCATTGAACTTCAACGTCGGCAAGTGGTCAGTAATTTTCACCTAGTTTGACTGGAATTGTGCGCGCGTTGCATTTGTTATACTCATATTACATGCATTCAGATCGATGGAAGACCACTAACCAGTGGAGTTGTAACTTGTTCAAAAAACGTTTAAAAGATACTCGTACATAATTGTCATGTTAACTAGTTTTTATTTTGTTTTTTTGTTTTCTACAACAACGGGTAAGCGCTTGGCTTTCATCTCACCTGATGGAAAGTGACGATAAGGCCGGAAGGTGGAAGCGCGCTTCACCCGGAATCCTCAACCATCGAGTAAATGATTTTTTTTTTAAATTATTGTAAATTAGGTATATTTGTTTACGCTCACACCAATTCTCTAGACCAAGATGAGTATTCGTTTGAAACTCGTTAATATGGTAAGATAACTATACATAAAAATAGAAAAAACACCCATACCCGAACCATTTAGAATAACAGTTTTTATCTAAATTGACCCGTTCGGGAATTGAACCCGAGAATCTCAGAGATACACTCTCTAGCCTCACTAGCCTCAGAGATAGCTCGACCACGAAGGTCGTCAAGTTTACTACCTACTACTATTCGCTAGGATCTTAACACACTTCATTTGCTTATTTTCTTTAATTAATTTGGTTGAAATATTTTGCTGTATTTGCATAGTCTTCTTATGTTTAATAACAGTTACAGATAATCAATAATATTACAGTTTCACTCATTTAATTTTTTTATGTAATTGTGTTTACGTGGATTTGTAAACTGAATTCAAGTCTTCAATGTACGTAGTCTTCATTTCTGTATTATCATTGTTTTATACTGACAACGTCGCAGGCTCAAGTTATTCCTAATTTACATAATTCCTAAGTACACATAAGTATTTGTATTAATTTAACATTTCGAACTTATCTCGCGAGAACCTCTCGGCTCGCGAATTTCGATTAAACCTTCAAAGGTTTCTGCTACATTTATTCTCAAAAGTTAGTTTCGAGCGAGTTTCAGAGTTTATAAATTGTCCCAGCCATTTACCCTACCACGGGTCCGGCTGTCTCACTTTCCAGTAACGACAGGCGTTAGGTACAGACACCAACAATACACTGAAGTGCTACCTACCACAAAATGTCAAATTTCTTGAATACATAGGTACATACATATAATCACGACTATTATCCCCGAAGGGTTAGTCAGAGACTAGGCAATGAGGACCGCAAAAGCAGCCCTCTTTACACCAACATTCGTCCGATAATCGCCTTTAACAACACCCAAGGGAAGAGAGGGGGTGGTAGTATTCTTTCACCTCTACGCGACGCGGTTAATGTCTTCAATACATTTTGAACTTTACCATATAAGATCGGTCGAAATAGATCGGAGAAATTTGACTGATCTGCGGGCGTGTGTGTAAGCATCCGTGTCGGTTGCGGTAACAGCTATGCGATTCGAGCGACACATCGACGCTGCGCGCATGGCTGTGATCTGCTGTCTCTTTCCAATTCTATGAATATAAAAGAGACAGAGTCAGTTTTTAGCGCTGCGGCAGCCGCTGCAACCAAGGCTTTAACTTAGAGAATCACACGGCAGATCTAGCGAATGGCGAGTGGTCCTAGAAGAGTCTAAACGAATATTAACAATAATTTATGTTACGACGAGCATGTATGAAAAATTTTATTAGAATAAGTGAAGCAAAGGATGAGAGCCAGGATCTTAGCAAATGGAAATCTGTGGTCTTTGCCTACCCCCCTGGGAAGCAGCGTTATGTATGTCTGTATGTATGTAAGTATGTATTATGTAACTTAAGTTATGTAGCGTGCTGTGTTTGTAGCTGCTCACTAAACTATAAATATTTTCCCTCTCTTCCCTTGAGTGTCGTAAAACATCACCTGTCACGCTGAGCGCATGTCATTGTGCAGTCGCTATTTGGTGAAAAGTGGACTATGGTAGAGGACTACTTTTGCTGTCCTTATTGCTTTGTCTCTGACTAACCCTTTGGGGATAATAGTCGTGATTATATGTATGTATGTATGTATGACTAGTTAGGTAGGTACATGGAAGTTTCCGGTCCAACCAGCCTTAGGTAGCTGGACAGGTGTCGAGAAGTGATATGATTATTATCCCTGAAGGGTAGTCAGAGACAAGGCAATGAAGACCGAAAAGGCACCTTATCATAATAACTGCACATGTGCTTAGCGTGTTAGATGGTAAGCCCATCGCTGAACTATGCTGTTGGATATATGTGCAGTCCTTAGTCAGTTTTCGGTGTGCCGCCCCGTTTATGCGCCTGGGTTGCAAACTTTTTAGAAGAGCGGAGGATTCGTGTCCTTTGTGAAGGTAGTTCCTCCGAGTTCTATAAAGTTAATGCCGGAGTGCCGGAGGGTTCTGTGCTCTCACCTACTCTATTTCTTCTGCATATCAATGACATGTTGTCCTTGGGCAATATTGATTGTTATGCGGATGACAGTACGCTGCATGAGCGGTACATAGGACATCCTGCGGCAAAGCAATCTGATATCGTGGTGAAAAGGCAAGAACTGGTTGCCAACCTGAACCTGACTCTTGATCGTGGCTCCAAGTGGGGATCTGAAAACCTTGTCGAGTTTAATGCCAGAAAAACCCAGGTTTGTGCATTCTCGTCCAAGATAACTCCCTTCCTTTCTCCTCCCTCTCTTCAGAACTCTCCTTTACCCTTTTCAGTGGATCTCAGTATTCTTGGCATGAACATTAGCCAGGAACTGAATCCAAAATGCTACATCGAGAGTGTTATTTTAACTGCCTCCCGTAAGTTGGGTATTCTCAATAAGGTGAGGCGGTTTTTTACTCCCGAGCAGCGCTGTTTGCTGTACAAGACTCAGATGCGATCGTGTATGGAGAATTGTTCCTATCTATGGGACGGCTCCGCTAAATACATTGTTTCTCTCAGTGTCTTCTACCGAAATTACTACGGAGAGTGTTTTGAAGAACTTTTTGATCTAATCCCGCCATCTCCTTTCCTGTCCCGGAATACACGTGCTGGTCTTAGGAACCACCATCACACTGTGCAGAATATCAGCACTCGTACCAAAAAATTTGGCAAGTCGTTCCTCTGTAAGACCATTCGGCTTTGGAATTCTCTGCCGGCTCATGTGTTTCCCTGCTCCTATAATCCCGGGTCTTTTAAACAGGGCGTGAAACGGCATTTATGCAGGCCGTCATGAATGGGTGCGCTTGTTACCGTGCTTGTTCCAGGGTGAGGAGCGCTCTCATTATTTTGTACTACATCGGCTGCTTATTATCAGGCAGAATATAATAAACAAGTGAGTTTACTTTTCGAGTTAAGGATTCGCGGTAGGGGTGCCATCAAGAAGTTCGCATCTCAGCTGAGGGACGATCGGCGATCCTCCCGAGAGGCGTACGTGACGTATTTAAATCTTTAAGACACCGATTAGGTGCTTTCACTCGTTTGCTTAATATCAACGGAGTGAGAACACCCAAGGGAACATCTCTACTTTGAAGGCGGTTCTAGTGGGAGTTGTCTTCGGTATTATGTTGTTAGTTAGCTCATTTTGTAACTTAGTCGACGTATCGTTTTATGTTATGTTCTATTGTCTGGATGTTATAGTCACATTATAATGGAATTATTTTAAACTTCTTAAATACTTTAGAGATATAACAGTATATATTTTAGATGCATGATAAATAAGAATTTGAAAAGATTTATTAGTAAAAGTTTACTTGTATTCGTTGCAAAGACTTACAGAACGTCTTTCATCTGAGGCACTTTTGTTAAGTATTATTTTGTTAATGATGCGGCAAAGGAGATTACGGGCCGCCTCGTGCATAATGGTCACCGCAGCCCAAGGACGCGTTCGTTGCTCACTGTTGCAAGGTCACTGTTTTATTAGTGGTTGCCATCTAGTCAGAAAGTTGTTCTAAACACCGGGCAGTCCAACTGAATTTTATCGAAAGCTTTCCCAATAAACGCAGTGACAACAAACCGACGACACAGCGAAACGTCACGAGCGCTTGTACCGATGTGTCTATTTCAAAATGGCGGCTGGCGACGCCAGCACCTACTAACGAACCTCTTTGTTACACCTGCTGGCCACGGACGTAGAAAGTGGGCGACGAACCTCGCCGGACCCACCTCTCCTATTATGTCAAATCGAGTGCGTTCCGCTCGAAATTTACTATCGAATAAGATTGTACAGGCTTATTCTTTCAGACTATTACTTACATACATAATTATATTCTTGGTGTCTGAAACTTAGTGCTTAGAGATATAAAATAGAAACACAGAGATGACAATTAACTGTAATTATCCACCACCTGTGGACCACACACTTTCCATTGTAAAAAACATGACGCACTCGTATGGTTATACCAGATTGTCACACGGGTGTGAATAACATAAATAAGTACATATCTGCCTTTTTCTCTTTGCTTTAGTCGGAGAAAATGCTTCTCTGCACTGGCATGAGGCCTCGAGAGGAACGTGAGACACCCCATGCACTGTCCGGGGCTGGAACCCATATGTCCCCACCCGCCCCCCCGTGGGGGAAACGGGTGAGTAAGGATATACGGGCCCGACCCGGTAAAAGAACCGACACCTTCCTTCAGAACGCGACGCGGCGCCCCGATACCGTGCTGATACGCCCCGGGAAACGCCGCCCGCTAACGGACCCAGTTTTACCTGGGTCCCCTGCCCCTACGGAGCAGCCTGGTAGGTTCAGGCTGCTCCCAAGCGGGTGGAGGGCTGGTGCGATGAAGCCTAGTGTTCTCTACACCAGGTCGCGGCCCTTCCTTTGGGGGGGAGGAGGGCGCCGTAATGCCGTCGCCTTCGACCCCCCCTCCGCCTACGCCGGATCGGATCCGCGAGAACATCGTCCTCGCGTACCCTCTCCGCCGCTTCCTTGTGTGAGACCACGGTATCACAAAAGGAAGCCACCGCCCGCCAGGCCACCTCACTCCTGAGCATGGCCCGCACCACCGCGGGCAGGGACAAGTCCTGCCCGATAGCACCCACCAGAGTGTGGCGCTGTGCAGCCCACGCGCCGCACACCTCGAGGGTGTGCTGCGCCGTGTCCTCCACAGCCCCACACTCGTGGCACTCTCCCGTCATATCTCTCCTAGCCCTCTTGTGCAGGTACCCACCGAAGCATCCGTGCCCGGTCAGCACCTGCACAAGGCGGAAGGAAAGGGCACCGTGTGCTCGGTCCACCCACTGGTCTAATAGTGGGCGGATCGCGCCCACCGTGCAAACACCCCACTCTGGATTGGCCAGCGAGGCCCTCCACCTCTCCATTAGGGCGCCGTTAAGCCCGCGCCTGACACTAAGCGCCTCTTCTAAGGCGCTCGTACATTTCCGCCAGCACCCCCGCCTCCAACTCCCACGGGGGGGTACCAGCGAGCGCGCAGGCCGCCGCATACGACACCGTCCGGTATCCCCGGATCACCCTTTGCGCCATGATCTTTTGGGGTCGGCGCAAAAGGGCCCGGATCTCCGAACTCCGCCTCATCGCCCCTTCCCAGACGGGGCAGCCATAGAGGGCCATTGAGCCCACAACCCTCATATACAGTCTAAGTACATATCTGCCAACAAGACCGTACTTAAGTCATCGAACTACTACTGAGACCAGGCCCCTGATTCTGTATCGCAATCTATAGATTCCACACCTAAACATTACCGCGCACAAACGTCAAACGCATGCGTTTTTGGGAAGATATCGTAACTTTTTAAGGAATTAACGTGGTTTTGAAACAAGGAATCGTTACAGAATAAGGGCCCAGAGGGTGCGCAGTTATCTTGCTATCTGGATTGTATTGTACAGTCAGCAACGAAAATTAATAAACAATTAATAAACTCAGTAACATAAGTAGCAGACTTTTAGCACTTCGTAGACTTCTAGTAACGTTAACTTAAGTGTTCAGCGACTTTTGTTGCCGACCGTGCCTAACTGCAGACAAAACAAAGAAATAAAATTTGTTATTTGATGCCATGCTTCGAGTAGAGTAGGTACAGGTCATAAAGTTACTATAGGTACGTTAGTAACTATATGGTGCAGTGCTTAGACATCACTATATTTAATTCAGTCAAGTGCGATCCTTTGCAATGTAGTGTGACCACGAGTAAAATAAATTCCTATTAGTCACACTAGTGTGACAATCTGGTGTGACCACGAGTCTGTCATGGTAAAAAAAATCTCTAACAGTGACGTCGTAAGCACTATTTTGAAATAAGAAATTATGAACAGGGCAGGGCTAGTAAAAAGCCGTAAACATCAACGTATTCCAAGAAGTTTTTAATAAAAGTGCTGAAAAGAACCGAAGGTCACGGAATAAGCGATTAAGGGTTGCCAGGGACCCTCGTAATGCTTATGGCCATATTGTTATTATAAGGGTCGATAGAAGCTCAACCTTTATAATAAGGGTTCGCTATCAGTATGTTTGGTTGGTTAAGTACTTAGTGCGGAAAATACTTTTAACCTTTATAAGAGAATGTTATTACGATCTGCGTTGGTTGGTAAGGTCTTATCAATTAAAAGCTATACGCCATCCCTTCTCGTGTAATTAGTACTATCATTTTAAGGATAGGTTCTGCTCATCATTTTGCTCAACTCATACTTTAAGACCAACTCTTAAATCTTGAATAAATAAAACATATACATTTACGACTATTTTCCAATAAGAGTTAGTCAGAGACTCGGCAATGATGATCGCAAAAGCAGTGCACCGCTACAGTCCACTTCGCTGCTTTGGGAGAATAATGTTGTAACTCAAATTGAGTGAATTTTCCAGGAGAACAGATAGAAGTTCTTTCGAAAGTTTGAAGTGTTATAATTGTTTCCCTATTTTTTGGATATTGATGAGAGACAAATAAAAACACAGAAAATATATTTCAGTATGTATTAAATAAAGCTTTTCAAGTAAATAACACTCACTTAATTCAAATTACTGAAAATACTACTGGGTCTCAGACATAAAACAAAGGGTCATCTACAAAATTATGACTATTACTGGCTCATTACAAAAAAATACTAGAAAATACACGTTTTTTTTCAATAATAGTGGTGTTTTTTGAAATAATACTAAATTCTCATACGTATTTGACATTGATACTGTTACATTGTGAGTTGAGACATCTTAGCAATATTTACTTTAAATCAATATTGATACAGTTCCAATTCGGCCATTCTTTTACAAAAATATTTACTGTATGTAACAGCTTTTGTAGAAAAGTAAGAGTATTAACTGGTTTTATGACAGAGAAAAAACATACCAAAATTAGAAAGAAAGTAGAAAAAGCAGAATGTTTTGTTTCTTTGTAAAATACCTATAAAGCTTATAATAATAAGAATTTTATAAATTCTGAAAAAAAAACATATAAGCTTAAAGTAGCTCAAAATGGAACAAAACTAGCTTCATTCAACTTAACAAAAAAATACGAACTTTATAAATTCTAAAAACAAAACACAGGTTTCAACAACCTCTAACAAAATATACTGTAATATGCAAGATAATTACCAAAGGGTAAAAAAGATTTAATACTCTATGTAAATCGGCCACATTCATGCCACCTTCAATATTATGTCCGCTTGGAGTCAGCTCTGCAATAATGACTTTCGGGATTGAATCTAAGTGTGTCTAAGCCGTCTTTCATCATTAAGTTGAGCGTGGTTTTCGTTTTTGCCTCAATGATCTTGCTCTAAAATAGCCGTGTTTGAGGTTTTTTGGATTACAGTCTTCATCAAGAGTGACTTTGAAAAAAGCTTTGCACACTCTATCTTCTATTGAAAGATAAAAATCAAAATTGTTTCTCCGATTACTGTTGTGTACTTTGTTCGAGTATCTCGGGTTGATTGCGGAAATAAATATGTCGCTTAATATATTTCCGCTGCCATTCCAAATCACCCATAATATCCCAGTAGCCTTGAAATAGAATTTTTCTCTGTAAATCTATAATTTTTTCATTACATTTAAATTTGCATTTATCTCCACATGGGGATTTCAATCGTCTTTCAGGAACTAGTATGCCGTGATTTCTTAAAAGTTTTGCTTTTACATACCTTCTGCTATTAGGGTTTGCCTTGCGTTTACGTCCGATTTTGTTTGTAGTCTCTTTTTGTGACCTGTCGAATCACCTACCGGACTTTCCATTTGTCTTGAACAATCATTATTCTGAATTAGCGAATGTAAGTCTCGATCATTTGATACAGTAGTTTGCTATGCATTTGATATTTCTAAAAAATTACCATCTGTAGTCATTTTTTTACAAGACATAGGGTGAGCTTAGCAACGTTCGTTTCGTGTTTAGAATCTGAAGAATCACTAGACTCTGATGAACTGTTAGAGGAATTCGAAGAAAAGCTTGAACTAGATGAACTGCTACGCACCGACCGATACGTTCAATTTAGAAGGACCTGGCACGGGGTTGTTACAATCAACAATGTTTTGATTAGAAATGGGCATACAAATTTGACTTGAACATTCATTTTTAGCTACAATTGAAATCATTGGATCAATGTTTTCGGCAAACTTAGCTCTTTGAAGTTTTGTGCCTTTCTGATTGTTAAAGTCACTAAGATCAGAATCAGAATAATAATTATCAGTATTATTTACGTAGTCCAGGTCATTGACGCTGTCATCTGAACAGTAATAATCATGTACTTGCTGGTTTCGCGAATCTGCTGAATCTTGATGCTTGTTGTTTTCACATGGTAAAGGCGATAGTATCACGCGTTCCTTTTGATCTAGTCTTTCCTCTGCTTGATTTGACTGTAATTTAACAAAAACTAAAATATTATTATACGTATTTCATATTAAAGAAAAAAAGTTTTTATTTATTTATTTGACGACCTGTGTGGTGCAGTGGAACGATTCCCGGACGAAAGAAATAGATATTTGCGTGCATGAATATGTGTATTCGTCTTGGTTTAGGTGTTTACTATGTATATTATGTAGTGTATGTATTTACAAAAAATCCGTTATCTAGTTTCCAGAACACAAGTTTTTAATGAAACTTACTTTGAGCTAGATAATTGGTGTGATTGTGTTAATATTATTATTATTTATTGCATTTAAGTCCACTGAAACATGAAATATTATTACTATTTATTGCATTTAAGTCCACTGAAACATGAAAGTAGTTGATACAATGTATTGATGATATGGGACTTAATAATAAAAATACGTATTAAAAATTCTTACCGCTTCTTCTACCCTATAAACTCAAATTGGCATTCATGTTTCGAAACATTTGATGTGTCCGACGGTTTGCCACTAAAATATAAAAACAAGTAAAGATTAGGTAGACCAAATTAGATAGGACGGTATTATAAAGACGGTACGTATCGTGAGAATTCATACCCGCATTTTCAGACAACAGGTATGGGCTACCATATTTTAGACATCAACAGATCAACAGATTTGCAAGAATTCAGAATTAGAGATCAATTACTCTAAAAAAGTAGGTATGCAATAAGAAAACTAGGCACTAATATAGAATGTTTAAAGGCTCATTAGGACTTAAAAATTATATTCATTGTGTTTTTAAGTTAATTTTTTTCAGGAATACTATCTCAAGACCAAAGTTATGACAGATTGTTTACTAAATAAAGTATTATTACCAAAAAAGTTTTGTTACAATCACAAAACATTTTATTTAGATAAAGCCTTAATTTGAATTGTACAAAAACAGTTGAACCTATTTTTTATTATAAAGGTATTATTTTATTGTAATACATTAATTCGTACTTACTTTTTGTTGAACAACGTAGTTCGCCCAAATGATACTTTGTTCATGAAAAGTAAGAAGAAGTTCTAACAGATATTTTTTTAAAACAGTGCCATAACTCGAAGCAATGCGGTATTCCAGATAAATGAGCGTTCATAACATGTATTATCTTGTAAAATGACTTTATAGCGGAAAATCAAATAAGTGTTTACTACCAAAGCCGTGTCGCAACTGGCGATTCAACGCTGTTCATAAAAAATTGCGGCCAAAATTGACCAATGAGATACAGTCTCTCCATGGCGCCACGGTCTTAATAATTGCTAATGAAATACGATCTTTATTGAGTATACAAAACAGATCCTTTTACATCGAATGGTGAGACTAACTCAATTTTGTGATATTTGGTAATAATACACTATTCTTCCAAAGCAGCGACTTGTCTTCAAAAAACAACGCATGAAAGGTGGTGAGCCCATCGACAATCTTTAGTCCGTTAGTCGCCTTTTACGACTCGCAAGGGAAAATATGAGTTGGTACCACCACACACAGCTCTATCATCACCATCATCATCATCAATATCTATTTTAAAGTTCAGTTAATTAATTAGCATTCCAAAACCCTCAAAAACTCTCATAAATGCAATCGGGAATCGGACAATAATCGCCAAACCCAATGTACCTACACAACAAAAAATAAAATTTTAGAGTTGAATTAAATGGCAAATAATTGCAATGATTAATTATTTGAATAGGACAAGGAAACATTGAATCGATCAAAATGTAACACATTCATGGTCTGCGCATACCACATTCTAATGCCGGCACTTCACTTGGCGTATCGTGTTCGTGTGGCGATATCGTTGTGTTTGCCCAAATAATCTGGCACATCACTTGGCGTCAAACAAGCCATCCACACATGGCCTGTACAGGCAAACAACGCAAATATTCACAATATTTGCTTGTTCGCAAACAAATTGAATGCAACAGTGATGGACGTGTCAGTGGCAGCAGCTTATTATATTTATCTGAATGCGGCTTGCCAACACCTGTTTTTTATTTTGCAGGGTTCTCCTAAGTTATTTTGAATATCGATCAATGCAACGTGTTCGGTTTTTGTTTTTATGAGAGGCATTTTTGGGGTCCCAAATACAAGGATGCATTTGGTATAATTCCAAAAATCGCAATACGGTTTCGTTTGTCCAATCCATTTTACTATGTTTACGTATAAAAAACTGAACACGTCTGAACAGGACAGCTGCACGCGCGCTTCTGAACAGAACCAAGTGTGGACGGCCGACGCAAATATTTGCCGTATTTGATTCCTTTGATGTGTGATCAAAAACCGACAAGTGGACGGAAACGCATGTTCGCTATTTGCGTTGTTTGCCATATTCGTGCAAATAAAGCAAATATGTTCAAATAGGCCGTCTACACATTGCCGTGTTCGGACAAATAATGCAAATACGCGAACACGATACGCCATGTGAAGTGCCGGTATATAATTTACCTTTTAACTGCGGCCGCGCACTGATCAGTGCTCATTGAATAGAATTTCTAATGTGTCTAGCGGCGCCGCGTTCTAAGTGTTAAGACTGGGTTTAATTGAATAAAAATAGAGTTTTAATCATTAAATGAGAAATAATGTGACGGTGGATGAAGACTCAGCGACGCAAACGGAGGCGATACACCGCGACAGCAGTCCACCCGTGACCACGGCCGGTGCAACTCGGTCGAAACGTCGGGTATAAAAGGTATGCGTTGAATGCCTTTACTAAGTAGTTTTGCGTTAAATCCCGTCTTAATATGTGTGTATAATGGAACGCGAAAGTTTAAAAGTGTATGTTTTATAGCTTACTTAAAATAATCTAAAGAAATGATTAAAGTTTTTAAATTTACGTTCAACGCAAATACCCTACTTAATTGAAAAATATCTGCACTTTTACGGCCTTACTTTTAAACACTATATAAGAATAATTTTGTTATTGTTTTGTCTACAACACACAAACGTCATTTTGAATTTGAGCAAATGAGACAAGACTAATATCATATAGGTACACTATTTATGCATTATTAAGTTAAGGGGGCCGCGCGATAGCAAAAACTTACTTAAGGCTCTTAATGAACTTCAAAGCAAAATCAATCATATTGATATTTAAAATTAGAAAAATTCTGCTTTGAAGTTACAGACCTAGTAATTTGATTAGAGCAATGTTTTTATTCTGCGAAATGTACAAATCCATCACGCGCTTGGTTTAAAAATTAAAATTTACTTTTTTAAGATGGGGGTGACCTGCGGAATATCAATACAAATATTTTTATGTAAGAATTATTGTTTCATGCGTAAAATTAATAAGATTAATTTTATATTTAATTTATAGATTAATAAGAAAGTTGTTGAAAAAAATAGTTTTTAGGAGTCATCAGATTTATGTATTGTTTGTTATCGTTTAAAGAATTTTTTTCAAATTTCAACAAAGCCACGACCTTGTGCAATAATCAGGCTAACTTACGTAAGTTCTTTTAATGTATTTAACTAATTCAGCGCATAGTACAAGTGACTTAAAAATACGTAAATTTTCACAATTTCGGGCAGGATCCCCTTAAGAAATTTTAATTACTAAATTTTAATACTTAACGCATACGTAGTGTTTTATAAGTACGACCCCTAGAATTAAAATAGTTTTAGGGGCAGGCATAGGCTATTTGCCTATGCCTGCTTTCCTGTTGCTGCCTGTTTTATTACCTGCTTAAATATTCTAGGAGTCTATAAAGTGAGATAAATTAAAATGCAACCGTAGTTTCATGGCACTAGTGTTTGTATGACATAAAATGTTTTATGTTCTATTGTCATATTGTCGTTTATATAATATTGAAAATAAAATCACCCCATGTGGGAGGTTTATGGACGCTGATAATTATCCGATAATTCGTCACAGTTCCATGCACCATGATCACAGAACAAATAAATATCTGATACCAAATACATCAAAAAATAAACAAGGTGATAATCCCGTTAGTAATTATTATTCTGGCCTCTGTCACTCGGGTGATAAACCTAAAATAGGGGTCAGGGACTTCATCACAAATATGTAACAATAATGTGACAATAAATATTTCTTATTTATTATTATTATAATCTAAGTGACCATAATACGAGTATTAGTATGAAATTTTTTATTTTATATTATTCAAGGAGCTTAGAATTTACAAGTTATTATAACTATTTTCTTCTCAACAACATTAACGTATATTTGTACCGCATTAGCTTAGTACTCACATTTGTCTAGTTACAATATTATATTATTCGTCACATTTTGTCCATCTACCGCCACACGCAACGTTCTTTTTGTTTAATTTTCGGAATTAAGCTGGGCGTCACAGGCAGCTTTTGCAGTATGTGGAACCTGAAGTTAAACTTAACCCTTTTGCCAAAATATTTTGTACGAAAGAACTATGAAATTACAGATGATAGATTCTCTGCTTTGGATTCAATCTTTCCATGTGTTGAGTTCACGTAGGATGACCTGTGCCCAGCAGTGGGACGTGTTTTATTTGGTGTTTACAAATTTCAATAAGTTTCCATTTTTGAATAAGTCAAGCACACCTTTGGGGTACATATTTACCGCCGGAACGCTATTTTCTTTCATGGTAAAAGTCTTTAATCTCTACTTTTGAAAAATGTACTCATTAGTCAGAAAAAAATAACTTTAGTGTGAAGTGAGTGTCAATCACTAAGACTCGTGCTAACTTTCTTTTTCACATCAATGCATTTTTCATCAGCATTTACTAACGACTATGCTACTCTCTAGAATTGGCTTAATATTACGAAACCTCTTTTTCCCCAACTTTGAACTTTCAGTATTCTGACAAGATTTTTTTTCATGTTAAGTCAATATCAGTTTTGTTGTTTCATGATCTCTTTAACTAACAATTTATTTAAAAGATATAATATTTAAGATGGAATCTATAAAACGTAGAATACTTATCCTAAATCTTGATCATAAACAACTAGATTGCGCACAAAGCATGTTTGTTTTTCCTAATAGGATCGGTTTCTGTATTTGTAATATTCAGTTCATTCAGGACCTCGTTCAAAACAAATGAACGTTTTTCATATTATTATCGAATGATAATGCCAAGCGAATTCCTGTTAGCGTTTTATTGTTAGACTAAAACATACCAATATGTGAACCAAATCGTATTATTTTCATAATAAATAATTTATTTCAAAAATATGGTGAAACTTTTTTCAGACAAATCAAGACGTAGGATGGAGTTTAATCCGGTTTAAAACTGTATATTTTAGCTTTTATTCGGTTAGGGGTTGGTAAAATTCATTGATACTGTTTAGTTAAGATTTACAGTATTTTAGAATAATGATACACAGATACATAAAGCTAATTACGATTATTATCCCCAAAGCAGTCCTTTGTCATAGTCCACTTTATACCAAAGAAGGACTGCACATGTGCTCAGCGTGACATGTGTTGAGCCCATCACCGCTCTATGCTGTTGGATATATGTGCAGTCTTTAGTCCGTTAGTCGCCTTTACACTCAAGGTAAGAGAGGGGATGGTATAGTATTTGTTTAATCAGCCTCTATACGCGACACGGCTTCTAGCATTACATAAATCAAAAACAATTTCACTTTCACCTTGTAAAAAAAAGAAAAGTGTATTTACATTGTTTGTTTTTTTCTGTATGAATGTGCAACGCCTAGACAAACCACTTAGGTTTTAAGGCGCTAAGTAATTTAAGATATATTACATTCTTTATTTCAATAAAATAAAAATTACAGGGTTACTACACGCCCCACCGCTGGTTTAAGGCCTTACATACAAAAATAGGTTTAGTAGTTAATAGCTACCATATTTACAACAATTGAAGCACAAAATAAGCTAATAAAATTTGGTAACCCATCGCAAAAATAGGCAAAATTAAAGTCGCTTAGCATTCACGACCGCAACTCGAACTGCATCGCCGTAGAAACTTTTGCATGATACATTATTCAGGCGACGCGACGTCCCGCAGGACTCGTCCACATTTTTGTATGTCCGCGTCGCTGACTATACATACGTAGGGCAGCTATTATTTTAGGCTTTGCTGACCGTTCAGCGTCGCTACCTGGCTGGATTTACAAAAAAGGTCGCCGCGAAACTCGACACCGAATTGCAGTCGCCATGATTTAGTGTTTTCGGGTGTGTCCAACGTGGTTTATTTAAAGAGCGCCCGGATTCTTTGGGTTTGTGAATTTTTTGGATGTGTGTGAGCATTAGGAGCGTCTATTCAAAAGGAGATAAATCCGCTTTCCATTTTTTTTGTTTTTTTTTTGGTTTTATTGCTCTCTATGTTCGAATACACAACTAAGTGCTTAAAATTGGCTTCAAAAGGCGTTATTTTCAATAGAAAAACGACGTTCAAACTCACAGTTTCAATCAAAGGGAGACATTTCCAAAGAATATTTACAGAAAAATAACACAATAAAATGTTTTAAACAAATGGAATTATATTTCATACAAAATGACCACCGTGCCAAAATGATCTGTACAAAAGGAGATACTTTATTTCTGTTTCAATTATTATCTTTTTAATAGATTTGTGATGTCAAACAAGGCATAATATTCTGTGGTAACTCAGTAAATAGTCAATCCACCTTTATAATACAAAAAAATGCCTCAGAACTATGTAAAATATTAATAATATTATTAATAATTGATAACCATTAAGGAATATTTTTAAGATAAGATAAGATAAGATAAGATAAATTTTTATTGCCATAAAATTGTGTAAATACATAGCAGGTGTCATGCATAAAATAATGGGAGCAAACAATTTACCCTAGTCGGGCATGCAATTTTTAGTATGTAGGTACATGTTACATAGAAACAGCCACTATGCTGTTTTTGTACCAAAATATTCAGTCAAACTGTAGAACGCCTTATCTATAAGCCATCTTTTTAATTTAATTTTAAAACAGCTTAAATTTGCTGAGGCTTTTTGATCTGTGGGCAGATGATTGAATATTTGAATTCCTGTTACATAGGCACTCTTGTGATACAGGGCATTATTAATATTTGGTAGAGCCAAGTCATATGCATATCTCTTCCGCAAATTACAATTATTTGTGCTTTTATGTTTAAAATACTGAATATTGCTTTTTATAAAAAGAGCCATCTCTAATACATAAATACCTGTCAGTGTCAAATAACCCTTTTCTCTAAAAACATTTCTCAGAGTGTCATCAGAGTACATACTGTAAATAGTTCTCAAGCATTTCTTTTGTAGTATAAAGGTAGATTTTACATTAACAGAGTTTCCCCAGAAAATAACTCCATAAGTAAGAAGAGGATAAACTTGGCCAAAGTAGGCGGCTCTGGCTACTTCTACAGATGATGTTTCCGCAAGTATAGATAGGGCATAGCAGTAGCTCGATATTTTATTATTAATTTTAGTTATGTGCAACTTCCAATTTAGATGTGAGTCAATATTTACACCTAAGAAATTTATATCATCAACAATTTCAATGATTGACTTGCATTCAGTCGTGATATTTAGTTTAATTTGATTCGTTTTATAGTTTCTAAATTGTATTACTTTTGTTTTTGAAAGATTTACTGTCAGATTTAATGATTGTAGAAAACGTATGGTTTCATTTAAAGTTTTAACTATTTCTTTTTCAAATTTAATGTTATCATTTTGATTATTGGGTATGAAAATTGTAGCATCATCAGCAAACATAACACATAAGTGGTTTGTGATATTCGGGAGTTCGTTCACATATACTAAAAAAAGAAGAGGGCCAAGAATGCTTCCCTGTGGTAGACCTAGGAGCATCTCTCTAGGGTCAGATTTTACTTCTTTAAATGTTTTAGTTGTATTATCAAAAGTATCTATTACTGTGTATTGGTCTCTATTTTTAAGGTAGCTTTCCAGTAGTTTTAGTGTTATTCCCCGAATACCTAATTTATCAAGCTGATATAGAAGGGTTTCATGGATTACGCAATCAAATGCCTTAGACATGTCTAGAAACAATCCAATACATGATTTCTTTTTATTCAAAGCTTCCCATATATCTTTTAATGTTATAAACATTGCTAAAGTAGTCGATTTTTGTTTCTGAAAACCGAATTGATTTGTATTTATTAAATTATTTTTATTGAAAAAGTCTAAAAGTCTGTTATAAATAGTTTTTTCAAAGATCTTTGAAAAACTAGATAGTAGTGCTATAGGCCTGTAGTCCGTTACGTTACATTTGCATCCTTTCTTAAACAATGGTTTTACCTTAGCTCTTTTTAATTCATCGGGAAATACACCCGTTTCAATCATTAGATTTAAAATATATAGAAGAGGTTTACTGATGTATTCTAGAGAACGTTTTATAACTTGCATTGGAATACTGTCATAACCGCAGCTTTTTTTATTTTTAAAACTCATGACAATCTTCCTTAATTCAGTTTCATCAACAGGGGCAAGAAACATACTATTTGAGATTACAGTAGAAGTCCGGTAGTTATTATTCAAAAGAGGGGACAAATTTGCAGTAGTAAAATGGCTATTGAAAATCTCAGCTATATCCTTTACGTTACTCACTGTACGGTCGCCTATAGTGATCTTATTTATAGTGGGTTTAAAATTGTTTACTGGAGTAGTTTGATTTTTTATTAAATTCCATGTTGCCTTATTTTTATTTGTACTTTTATTTATTAATGAAATATTAGATATTCGTTTAGCTTTACGCGTAACTGACTTTAAGATTTTACAATATTTTCTATAATATGGGATAAGATATGTTTTATTTTTATTTATAATTTGATGATGTAAACTTCTTTTTATCTTGCTTGCTCTATATATACCTTTTGTTTGCCAGTTTCCTTTTCTCTTATATGTTACTCTAATTTTAGTCATAGGTATACTTAAGTTGTAAAATAAATTAAATAACTTTGAAAATGTGACGAAAGCCATGTTTACATCATTGTACAAATAAATATCAGAAAAACTTAACTGTGAAATATAATTTATAAATATTTCTATGTATTTATCTATATCTCGCCTATATATATACCAATATTTTTCTATAAAGCTTTGGCTACATGGCACGCATATAAGTTGTCCTGAATGATCAGATAAGCCAAGATGTAATACTTTCGAGCTAAAGGTCTTAAAATTAGTTATAATATTATCAATACAGGTACTTGACTCAGGAGTAATTCTAGTTGGATCATTTATGGTGAACTTAACATTATATTTAAGCAAAGTATTTTTTAATATTTTACATTTTGATGTGTTACTATCAAGAATGTTTACATTAAAGTCCCCAGCAATAATAACTTTTTTCTTAACATAGTGTGAACGGAGAGTAATTTTATATAATAGTTGTTCTAAAGCTTTAATGAATATATCAAAGTCAGAAGCAGGCGTTCTATACAAACAGATGACAACATAGTTCAGTTCAGGTAACAGTATACCACAACATTCGAAATTTGTTTCTATACATAGTGGGTCAATACACTGCAGTAGTTTGAAGTGAATATTATTTGCAATATATATGCAGACGCCTCCCCGAGACCTTGTCCTACAAAAAGATGCAGCCATGGTATATCCGGGTATTTGCAAGGAACTTGCATCTTCACACCTCAAGAATGTTTCACTGAGACATAAAATATCAATTTTTTGTGATTGTGTGAGTATCTCTAATTGACTTAGCTTGGATCGAACACCCTGTATGTTTTGATGGAAAACAGATAAACCTAAGGTAGTTGAAATTATAGCGTTTGAACAATTTTTTAAACTTTGATTAGACACGAAATGGCGATTTATTCTGATTTCCATCTGGATTTAAAATTGGTTTATTCAATGCCGGTAAATGACAATACTCAGAAATAGCCAATACTAGTTCATCTAAATCTTTTATGATTACTCTGAATCCACTATTTTTTAATTTTCCAGAGTACTTTGAGAACATGTTGTAAGAGTAATCAATATTCTTATTTGAGTCTAGGATATAACAATATTTGTGTTTTTTATTGTCCTTAAATAACAAATCATTAAATATTTCTATTCTCTTGTTAAAAATATTTGAGTTAAAATTTAATTTAAAAGTTGGGGCACACACTATGACATTTGTATGCTGGACAGTTAACAACTTTTGTCGTAATTGTTGCATTATTATATTATAATTTTTGGATACAGTGAAGTCGGCATCACCTAAAAATATTATACAGTAATCATTCAAATCAAAATCTTTGAGTTTACTTTGTAATCCATTTGACAGATCACCTATGCTTCCCCCTGGCATACGATAATGACATATGTTATAGTCAGCAAAATGAATCCCTAATGTAGTTGACGTTTTGTTGCTTTCGATACCACTTATCAGGCAAAGCTTGGTTTTTTGGTTGTCCTTTATGTTGTCTTCATGGTGATGTATACGATGTGTTGAAAGTTTACTGCTTGTCTCACGAGGTGGCGTTGTACCAATATTTTTATCTAATTCAGACTCATTGTCATAAAAATCTTCATATTGTGATAGCGACTTATTTTTGGAGTGATTTTTTCTTAAACTTTGTTTTTTTACTAATTTTTGTATGTACCAATGGCGTAGACGTGTGTGATTTTATATTTGAGTTTAAAATATCATCTATGCTCACAGTTTTATATAAATTTATGATTTTTTCTTGATTTTGGTTTTTTTCTTCCAAACTGTTATTTACATGATTTAGCTTCTCAATTTCGTTATTTGCTATTTCTAATTCAGTCCGTAATCTTTGGATTTCCCTTTTTAGTTCATCTGTGTCATCTATTGATACAAAAGATAATGTCAGATCTGGTACTGACGATGATGCTGATATTTTGGTCTTCCGAATGGTAACATATTCGTCTATTTGACCTTCAGACAAAATATCGTCTTTTTCTTCAGTTAGTATATCAGATGAGTTTCGAGTAGGTGTATTTTGTTTTGAGGTTGTATGGCTGTATGCACAAGCGTCACATACGCATTTTTTTCTATTTTCTAGTTTCATGAGATAGAACATTTTTTCTCCAATGCTCGTGCAATCTAAATGATAAAACTTTTCGCATTTTGCACAATTTATGTAATCTCTTTTCTTAATTTCTTCATTGCATTTATCACATAGAAGCACCATAATTACTGTTTTAAATTATCATTTAAAAAATATATGTATAAAAATATTTTCTATAAGTCTGGGGATCGATCCGCGGACCTCTCGATGCAATAGCGCAGCACCAAACCGCTAGTCCACCCAACGATTAGTACATTTGACTAAATAAAGATACCAATGCAGCTTCAGTGAACTGTGTTGTGTTGGATAGTCCGTGTTGGCCAATCAAAATGCAAGGTGATTGTCACTTTACATTTGAATGCACAAACGGTCTTCACTGATTGTTTACACAACACAATTTACAATAATAATGAAATTGTCACTGCAGTTCGCATTAATTGATGTAAAATAATAGTTTATATTACACTTTCACGGATTTTTACTGTTTTTACACTTTTATATAAAGTTTTGTTGTGAATTTATACTGGCACTTAATTTGCACTTTTTCTTGACGATGAACAGAGGAAATGCGTAGCAAACGATAGATGAAGTGAGTTGAGTGATAATTTCAGCAATCACAACAAAAAATGCACTAGATTTTTTGAATTACTATTTTTAAAGACAATTTTAGTACGGAGCTAATGTTTACATGGATAGCAGCGCCATCTGTGCAGCCAAAGATTATACACTATAAATTTGTGTATTTGTAAGGGAAAATAGTAATCATTTTTGTCCTAAAATCAATCCAAAAAGAATATATGCTCTCAATATGCTTATGATGTTTGTATCATTCAACATTAAGGTAAATATGTATGGCAAAGAAAAAGTACTGTTATTATGGTGATAAATATCTTTAATCATTTACCGGATCATATCAAATCTACTGAAAACCCTTATTTTTAAAGAACCGTAAAGAAACATTGTTTCTTTTTTTCTTTAATCTGTCAAAGATATCAATTTTAAAAGAGAGAAAAGAGTTTAATCTGGTTCAAAAGGAGATATTTACAAAGCGTCCTGAACAAAAAGAGTTATAATCTAAAATTCTAATCAAAAGGCGATATTTGTAAACTTCAACATTTTTTTAAAAATACCGTGATAAATAAAAAAAAATTTTTGACTTACTTCTGAACTATGGTGGTAATACCTACCTATCACTTTTAAAAAGAAAAACCTACAAGTTAAACTCAGCATGATATCAGTTTTTTGTGTTTTCTGAAAATTCCTTTAAGGTGGAATTATCTCCTTTTGAACAGACGCTCCTCAAATATTGACCCACTCTCATTCAAGCGGCCATGTCGTGTGCTTGTCGAGGTGCATGTGACACAATTATTATGCAGTTATTACTATTGCCTTTAACTTTAGAAGAATGAAGTTCTAAAACATATAGGTACTTTTGCCCTTAACTGTAGAAGAATGAAGTTCTAAAACATATAGGTACTTACATACAAGCATTTTAAACTGAATTTTTTGCTATCTTTGTCTTTGCGTTAATAACTCAATGCGGAGTACCGCTTTCAGTTATTAACGCAAAAAACAATAAATATTACGAATCGATGAATAATGTTTACAAAAAAAATCACAATTCTATGTGCACCTATAATCTCGCTTGGATTTCTACTGTTTCTTGAGGGAAAGACCATTGTTAGTGGTTTTCTTATTCATCTCTCTCGAGAAACGGTCAAAATCTTAGTGACATATGTGGCACCAAGAATTGTTAATAATTTGTTTATAAATATTCTTAATGAAATTTGGCTGTATTGGTTACAATATTACCTGACAATTTCCCGTGGGCTTGGCAGAGTTTATTGATATTACTACTGATATTACTAACTTCACTTCATTTAGTCACTTAATTAGTCAATATTGAACAGATGGATGGACCATTCTCAAAATATCATTAAAATCTGATTCTAGGTTTCGGTAGTCCAGAAAGTAAGTCTGAATAGAAACCACGAATTAATGTTTTCAACTCGAGTGAATATCTCATTTAAGCTACTGATGTATTAACACGTTTTCTTTGAATAAACCTCACTAACAATACCGTATTGGGTGTCAATAAAGTTCCAAATACAATTATATCACTGAGGAGATCGGCCTAAAGTAACCCACCTTACCCAAAACTTGGGGCATTTTGGCCCCAATCTGCCCGCTCCATCGGAGAACTTGAAAATTTAGATAAAACCTTCACAAAGACCCCCGGATTACCTTCCAAAGTACGTTAAGATATGAAAAGACTGGGTAAACTAATGACATGTGTTAAAATAGATTCTATTATAAAGAAGTGAAGGTTGAATATAGCGCTGCCATTGTTTCTGAAATGTGTGCTGTTGGCACGTTCTCACTTCTTCACGTATGTAGGTACAGGCGGCTTCAAATTGGTCGAAACAACTAAAATAGTTAATGATAATTTAACATTTGTAAATGTAGTGATTTACAGCCGGTGTCAATTTTCTAACCGAGTCGCGTAGCCGTGAAAAAATACTACCACGGACTAAAGACTGCACACATACATCACGCGCATTACGCCTCATTGGGGACTTGCTGATTCTATGCGATCACATTGTTTTAATATGCTTATTTTATGTTTTCTGTATTTTTGTGTATGCAATATAGCGTTTTATCTATCTGTCTACTTGCTGATCATGTTGAATACATGAAGAGTGGCTGGTAAATTTTTAGAAATAAGTGACATTAATATATTAATCCTTTATTGCACATAGAAACATACATAAAAAACACGTAAAACAAGACATATACAAAGGTGAGCTTATCTCTAGAAGAGATCTCTTCCAGCCAACCCTAGCTGTAGTTCGGAGAAAAAGTCTGCGGGACTAATGATTACGAAATACTTACATATAAGAATATTAAATAATATAATACATACACTAATTATTTTATATAAATATACATATACTTACATACATACATTATATATAATAACAAGAAAGAATAATCAGTTAAGATATTTCTAATTGTTATTGTTGGATAGGTAGTGCTCTTTTAGCTTAAGTTTGAATGCTGCCAACGATGGTCTCTCACGCACATCAGCGGGCAGCTTATTCCACAATCTGGTTGCGTGGACGGTGAATGAGCTATGGAAATATTTGGATTTGGATTGAGGAAATACAAGGGTTCTTGTGTCACATGAACGTTTGGGGCGGGAAGTGACTGGCAAGAGAGTAAAACGGGAACGAAGGTAATGAGGGAGCTGAGGGTAGTGAAGGATTTTGTAAAGGAGACAAAGGATGTGCATATCTCGGCGACTTCGGATTGGGAGCCATTTTAATTTCGCTCGAAATTCCGAAATGTGGTCATATTTGCGCAGGCCGAATATGAACCGGATAGCCAGATTTTGTAGGCGCTCCAGTTTGTTCAGCAGCTCTTCAGTGGCATCCAAGTAACACACATCGGCATAGTCAAGAAGCGACTGAGCAAGCATAATTTTGGTATTGTACGGTAAGAAGAACTGAAGTCGCTTGAGAGAATGATAAGAGTAGTGCATGCGCCGACTCACTTCGTTCACCTGTGATGTCCACGACAAAGTACGATCAATAATAAGGCCAAGATTTTTCGTCTTATCCGCATATGCAAGATGCACTCCATCATATGAAACTTTAGGAAGGGCATTTAAATCCAGTTTATCGTACAGTCTGACGCTACCAACGATCATAGCTTGTGACTTAGTTGAATTCACAAGTAATCCAAACGCGTTTGCCCACGCCTTTACCGCAAGGAGATCTTTATTAAGAGCTTCGATAGCCGAGTCAATATTGGCCGCATCTGTATGTTTGTAAAGCTGCAAGTCATCTGCGTATAAGTGGTATGGACAAGATATTACTTTACCGAGCTCATTAATAAATAATGAAAAGAGGAGAGGTGAAAGTACCCCACCCTGTGGCACACCTGCAGTAAGGGGGACCCAATCCGAGAATAATTCATCACTCCTGACTCTCTGGTGACGGTTGCGGAGATAATCCGAACACCAAGCAATCACAGCGGGGGTAAGGTTAAGCGAGTGAAGGATGGCAAGGAGGATGTCATAGTCTACGGAGTTAAAAGCGCTGCTGAAGTCCAGTAGAACAAGAACCGTAAACATCCGGTTATCCATAGCGTGGCGAATATCGTCAGTGACGTTTAACAGGGCAGTTACTGTGCTATGGCCAGGACGAAAACCGGATTGATACGGACTTATTAAGTTGTGACGGGAAACAAAAGAGAACAATTGTTTGTGTACAGCGCTTTCTAGGACCTTGGACAGGAATGGTAGGATAGAGATAGGACGGAATTCAGAAAAAGTAGAAGGGGAAGCGGACTTAGGGATGGGTATGACATGGGCTAATTTCCAGTCGGAAGGGAAGACGTTGGTTGCCAAAGAGTGGTTTAGAATGTGTGTGATGATAGGCACAACGTCATCTAGGATAGGTATCAGCATGTCACGGGAAATGCCATCTTCGCCTACGGCCTTGGAAGTGATGGATTGGATACTCTTCTTAACCTCCCCCACCGTGATTTCACGAAATGAAAAAGGTTCACAATCAGGCCGGGCCGTTGCGTCTAGGTGATCGTGGTTGCCTTGGTGGTGTCAGTAACAGTAACCGGCGAGATAGTAAAATGCCTATTAAGTTGATTAAGGTTAGGTAATTCACCTAAACCGCCACGGTCTTTACCCACACCGAGCGATCTTAAGAACTTCCAGATTTTACCTGGAGGTAAGCCCTCCACTGCAGAATGAATATATCGACGTTTGGCATCCTGGCAAAGTCGATTGCAGCAATTGCGCAGCCGCTTGTAGGAGCTTAGATTTTCGTCATTCGGAAATTTCTTTAGTAATGATTTGGCCTTATCTCTACGTTGCATAGATTTCCTAATCACAGGTGTAAGCCAAGGCGCAGGCAGATGTTTAACGCGTACTGGTCTTAGAGGGGCATGAGAATCAAACAGTTGTTTTAGTTGTATGTTAAGAATGTTAACCTTCTCATTTACTGTGTCAGCCGCGAACAAGGCAGCACACAAATACTACCAAAACTACGCTGAAAAATGACTTTAGTCTTGGGTTTTGGGGTGCGTACACGATAGGATAAATATAAGAGATCATGATACGAGAAAGAGGCGGTAGTTTGTCCATGTAATAAGACTGAATCTGGTTTAGAGACTATCTGTACGTCTAAGAGAGAAGGCTGGCTATTAGGAGAATGATGAGTGGCAGTAAGAGGAAGCAATTCAAAGTTGACAGATGTTACAATAGAATTAAGACGTGAGGACCGAGAGTTTTTCTTCAGAAGACAAGTATTAAGATCACCCATCAAAATTACATGATCGTAAGAAGAGCTAAGGGATTCAAGGGTTGTCTCAAATGAATCAAAATAGTCTACGTTGATACTAGGACTATAGGCAGCCCCTACCAAAATACTGGAGTGGCGGATGTTAAGGCTCAAGAATATATATTCCAAGGATCCAGTATAAGTACTAGGGGACTGACCAACGACAGAGCACGGAATGTGGTCCTTGATGTAGATACATACACCACCACCACCAGCTCCAACTCTGTCGTTTCGAAACAGCTTGTACCCATTTAGCGTAAAAAGAGGGGACGGAAGAGACGGTTTGAGCCAAGATTCGGAAATTAGTATTCCATCGACTAGCCCGTTGTTAAATGACACGTTCAAATCAGTGATGTGTGCAGGGACGCTCTGCGCGTTAATATGCACTAGGTTGAGGTATTTGGATTTTTTGTGAAATATTGACCGCAGCTTGACATCCAAAGACAGAGCATCGGTGTCAGAAGAGGTAGAAAAGTCACTACAAGCACTTTCATATTCATCGGATGATTTATCAGTGTAACAATTAGAATTATTAGACATACAATAAAATAATACTTTAAATAAATAATATAACTAATATTGCAAAATTAAATATATAATTAAAGATATTTTTTTTTAAATAAAACAATTAAAATACCACCAGCGAGAGTTGGCGAAGTATAACAAACGCAATCACATCAAAACTAAAATGTAACACGAAAAAAAAAAAATGAGCTTAAACTAAAGCGTTTCCGAACGGAACGTCACATTGATTGACACTGACATGTGACAGGACACAGTACAGCTGACATTAGAGTAACAACATTTGAACGAAATAGAAAACTTCGAAAAATACCTTAGAATCACAATTAAATTAAACCATAAAGTGTACCCTATAATTTACACAAAATGTTACAATATATTTTACTACAGGTACCAAGCAAAATGCTTTCTCGAGTACCATCATCACATCAGTTTATAAGAAAAGTACCTTCAAAACTTATGGTAGATGAATGGATTAGCAGAAAAACAACTTAGCTGCTTGCCGTGGATGGGAAACTGGCTTGTAGATGTTGGAGTTCAGCAAGCGCAGAAATCTTGCGCCTACTTTTGTCCGGCAACAGCACCACTATGACGCCATCCGACGACCAACAATTTTTCATGCCGAAATGCTTCCGAGCTGCAATAAATATGTTTTGCCTGGACTTTGTTAAGAACTTCGACAGCGAGATTTTGGTACCTTTTAGTGCCGTCTTAGAATTCTATACAGCTGATCTGTGACTATATGTGGTAAATCGTACCAACACTGGGCGAGTTCTATCCTTTTTGGCAGTGCCGAGACGGTGACATGTCTCTATGCATTCTGGTCCAAGTTGAGTAAGCTTCATTTTACTGCTAAGCATTTCATGCAGTCTTGCAGCAACATTCTCTTTAGCATTCTCCGGCAAGCCATGGAGCAGCAAAACTTTACGCCGAGCATGAGTTTCAAGACGATCCATACCCGTGTTAAGCAGATCAAGCTGCAACTTCAGTGTGTTGACTGCCTTAACCACAAATGCTTTGAATAGCTGGTAGTGCTTTCACTGTCTGTAGCTGTGCTCCAGGAACCGATGATGCAGTATGTTGATGTAGCGCAAACTTCTCCATGCGGGTGTGAAACAAGGTGGTGAGGTCCTGGATGGTCTCATTAACATCAACAGTGTCCATGATCAGCGAACAAGTATTCTGGGATGTTAAAAGTGTGTGACGAATAACCGTTTTCGTTGAGATGTTGTAGCGGTGGTGATAGTGATGAACGTGGATTTGATTGTTAGTGCCAACACTCACTGGTACATTTACTAGCACATTTGTGTAGAATAAATATTGTAAGTACTTTTAAACTATTTAAATAAATAAATTTTCGTAGAGCAAATTTAAAAGCGTCTATTAGTTTCCGAGTACCCGCCGAATCATCATGATATGTGTGAAGCAACCTTTAACCATTGAGATAAATGACCATTGAGATAAATGAGTAATGAGATAAATGAAATATATATAAACTAAGAATGTGTAATACGAATAAAATGTTTACTAGAAAAAAATCAACCAGTCTCAGGAAGCTCGAGTGGGATTCGAACCCACGACCTTTAGATTGCCGGTCCACTGCTCTAACCGCTGAGCTACCGAGAACCCAGAAGACTCGTTGAATTCTTCCTAGTAGTTTGATTACGCTGCAAGCCAGCGGTATTACGTCACTGTGAGGTCTACCCTCACATTCGAAAGAAATACTATTGCAAGTATTTAACAATCGATAAAGACGTAATTGCTTATAAATATCTTTATAATTGAAATTTTGCATTCACAATGCTATATAGATAACGGATAAAATGTTTACTAGGAAAAATAATCGTGGAATAATCGTAAAAAAATATTCGTGGGTTCGAATCCCACTCGAGCTTCCTGAGACATTTAATCGATTGTTTATAATGGATTTATATTTTTGTAGTTAGGCTAAGTTATTTAATATGTTTTGAAATTGTTTTTGTTGCTTGCTGGTGTGTTGGATACCTTTTCTGTTATCCTGCATGTGATTGCAATAAATAAATAAAGTGGACTCTGGCAGAGGACTGCTTTTGAGGTCCTCATTGCCTAGTCTTTGACTAACCCATCGTGACATTTGTATGTCTGTCAATTTGCTATCTATTTGTTGTTTTACCTACTAGAGTTAGATATATGAGCTCAGTACCCCAAGCACGCACCATTATGGTACTAGTTAAGGTAATCGTACTCGTATTATTTTGTATGAAAACCATAAAATTAAACCATAAACCTTTTTCATACAAAATAATACGATTACGCTTGGGGTACAGGTCAAAGTTCTAACTTATTAGATAAAACAACAGATGCCACAATAAGTTCCAAATATCATTTTTTTTGCATTACCGCTCAAATAAACTTAATTTCAACAGGTCCAACCAATACCTTAGTGGCGGAGTGGTAACCGCAGACGAGACGTGTCCAACGCATCTGATCTCACTTGGACCAGACCTGGGAAATATCAAGTCCTTCGGACATCTAACTGAGTGCTTTTCCCTACGGCAATTACACCGACGCGTTTAAAGCTAAAGCTAATCATTATAATAATAAGATTAAATTTTATAAATATCCACATATTTTTTTTACATACATACTATTAATCACGACCCTTATCCACAAAGAGTTAGTCAGAGACTAGGCAATGAGGACTGCAAAAGCAGTCCACGGTCCACTTTTCACCAAATAGCGACTGTACATCTGCTCAGCTCGACAGGTGGTGAGCCCATCGTCGCTCTATGCTATTGGATTTATGTGCAGTGTTGAGTTCGTCAGTCGCCTTTTACGACACCCAATGGAAAAGAGGGGGTGGTGTATTCTATAGCCGCTTTACGATTCGGCGAATTTTATTGTTAGCAACAAGAATTTGTAGCTTTGATCTTAAGTGTCGCTGACTGTATCTTTAAAATTAGAAGTTTAAATATAGCGGTATTGATTGGTTAAGTTTAGAGTGGATTCGCATTTTAAGCAGTGCACAGTATTATAAATAAAATACTTTTTAAAACACATTTGCTCGTAAAGTGGCTCTTATTACACCGATTTCCGACGACGACGACCTCCTTGGTCGAGTGGTTTGTACACTGGTTTTCATGGTGTCGCCATCTCTGAGGTCCCGGGTTCGAACCCCGGTCGGGTCAATTTAGAAATTATTGTTTTCTAAATTGTCTCGAGTCTGGGTGTTTTCTATGTATAATAAGTATGTATTTAAGTATTTTAAGTATGTTTATCCGTTGTCTAGTAACCATTTAACGAGTTTCTTCGAAGCTTCTCTTGGGCTAGATAATTGGTGTGATTGTAGGAAAGATTTATTTATTTATTTATTTATTTATTATTATTTCAGCATCGTAATGTAGATTATTACGCACTAGTGCGGTAATATAGTATAAATTGCATATTTTAATTACGACCATGGAGAATGTTTACGTTACTATTGTGGCAACGTTATCTTTCTTTTTGGTTTCAAAAAATTATAAACATGAACCTTTTCCTATCAAAAAAGTTCTCGTGTCAAAAAATATTGTACAATATTATGTAAAACAAGCGGCTCGCCTACGAGACTTCGTCCACGTGAACTGAACACCTAGGTATATCACGGGATGGTTTCACTCTGGTCTAGATGGAGATAGGACCACGTAAATAATTAATTTATCTATTGATAAAATAACACTATAAACAAAAACTGCGGGAGGAAAGGTCGATGGCGCGATGGCGAAGCGTCTCAGGCATTTAGTTATAACAGTTAAGTAACTTTCGCAGTGCCATGTCACTGGATGGGTGACTGACCAAATATAAAACATCTCGAGCTCCTCCGTGCTCCTAAAGGCAGTTAAGCCGTTGGAGCCGGTTCTTATGGTAAGTTGGCGTTTAAAAATCTATCAACCCGAATTGAACCAGCGTGTTGGGTGCTCCATGTGCTCTTCTCTATGGGCAAGGCCATTATATGATGATGATTATGAACATACTTGACACAATGTACTCCGTTAAATAAAATGAGTTTCTGCAACGAACTAACTACCAACGTTGTCTTTTTTCCCTGTAAAACGTGATAATTATATTACATAGCCTTCTTGGTAATGGAATTAAGGCTCTGCAGCTAATTTGAAGCAAAGAGTTCTTTCCACCAAGGCGCGCAGGGATTACAGTAAAAGTAAAAAGAAGTAAAAAATGCAGACGACATTTTCCTTTCTGGAATAGTTGTTTCTGCTCAACAATTTTTTTAAGGTAATGCAAGATTGGCACGGATACCGCACCACGAAAATGTTACGATCTCATCTCATCGTTCTGGTTAAATATAATATTTATGTTATATTAGACATCGTCTTGAAAGGAGCTATTTTTAACAAGGGTTACTGGCTAGTTTGCTCTTTCGATTTTAAATTAAATAACTAAGAAGAATTATACCTCAAATTCTTTTTCGATTTAGAGTCCAAAATGATTGCATCGATTATTAAATTAATATACTAATCTGATTAATAGTAGGCCGGTTTTAATTTATAAGCTATTGAGAGAGTTATTCCAAAGAAATGGCTAAAAATGTTTCGTGTGAACTCAACGTCAAAGATGAATCAATTTTGAATGTATGCCGTCAAAGGCACTTATTTTCTTTCAAACTATTGAAGTTTCAAACTTGAGGAGCTCGATGGCGCAGCGGCTAGCGCGTTCGACTTACGATCTTGCTCGCTAAGCAACTTTCGCAATACTGGGTCGATGGATGGGTGACCAAATTCAAACCATCTCGAGCTCCTCCGTGCTTCGGAAGGCACGCTAAGCCGTTGGTCCCGGTTGTTGTCGTCAGATTCAGTCGTTAAAACCCACCAACCCGCATTGGGCCAGCGTGGTGGGTTATGGCCTAATATCCCCACGTGCTAATGTCCACGTGGGAGGCCTGTGCCCAGCAGTGGGATGCTTATAGGCTGATGATGATGATGATTTAACCAAATAAAAACAAATTTATCTTGAGCTACCTTTAATTGATATGAGAGTGGAAAAGTATCCGTTTGGATTTTATGACCGTGTCGCGTAACGGTGAAAGAATACTACCACCCCCTCCCTTCTCTTGTGTGTCGTAACAGGCGACTTACAGTATAAAGACTGCACTACATCCAACAGCATAGAGCGGCGATGGGCTTACCACCTGTCACGCGGAGCACATGTGCAGTCGCTATTAGGTGAAAATTTGACTATAGTAAAGGACTGCTTTTGCGGTCCTCATTGCCTTGTCTCTAAGATCCTGTATCTCCTCTTTATGAGAGCCTTTAACCAATTTTTTTTTAATATACAGACTGCAAACGAGCCTACGGCCCGCCTGATGGTGCGTGGCTGCCCAGTCCAGAGACGCGTGACCCTGCTGATCTCAAGGCTGACCCTGCTGACCCTGAAGCTTCAGTACTTATGGCTCTTCGACTTGTAATTTTATATGTTCCAGTAGCCAGCAGAAATAGGTTTTAAGGTGGTGATTGCTTCTGAGAATATAAAACACGCTTAAATAATTTCGGGCTGTGTTATTCAGTCAGAGGGGTTCATGTTTATGTCATTATCTACACTTTAATTATTATTTTATAATTGTACAGTTTCAATAAATAATACCTATCAATTGGTTAATTATTTTCAATGCTGCCATTGCAATTGCTTTAAAGCAAAGCCAACCTCAGTGTAATATTGAATCTACATACTAATTGTATTGGTTGAAAGCATCAGAAAATATCAGTATTATGGAAAATAATAAATTGTGGTGGTTTCGAGAGAGGAACTCAAAACCAACAACTCAATCGTGTTAAAAATCCCGCCTTTTCATAAAAATAATTGTAGTGACCATGAAAGTTTAAAATGTTATTTGTGGTGATATATTTTTCAAGCATATAATTTAATTTAATTAATTAAATTCGACTGATTACTACACTATTTTCAAAGATGTTTGAATAAAATGTTATAATATTTATAAAAATAAGTAATTTTGTTAATTATTTCAAATTTTAGCTTAATTTTGTTTTCCACGGACGCTCTGTGGAGTTTAACTCGGTCATTGTTGAAAATTTAAAGCACTGGATTAAATAGAGTGTTTTCGTAATTCGCCTTTTGGGCCGAGGTATCGTATTACCAGCCCCCATATTTTAATTCCAGCATTTAATTTACATATAAATTGTGGCCGTGATAATATCTACGCTTGCCCGCGTTAAACTTTAACGTGTTTACTTTGTAATATGTAAAGGCGTTCTGTTCATACACTGTGCACAATTTACTGAAATTCACTTTCAGCCGCTTTTGGGCATGAAAGGACGTCTTTCAGTTACAGTGAGAACATGTCTTTAGTTAAAGGTTTCAGGTTTCTAATTAAAATGTGTCGTAATCATATTAAGTAGATTTTATTTTTTATTTTCATGTTAGATTACCATTTACATCGTTACATTTCGTTTGGTAAACCTAAATTGATGAACTTCGGTGGGCTGGATAAGAGCCACGGCAGCTTAATTGGAAGATCACCTGACCCAAAATGTTAAAGGGTGCGGGTTCGAATCCTGAAATCATTAGAATAATTGCTAATTATTATAAATTATTTTAATTGGACTAAATGACTGCGATTTGTAATATTTTACAGAATAACGTAAACATTATTCTTTTTACCATTTAGAATAATTCACAATGATCTAGTTTGCCCGATATACACTTAACGCATTCAATAAGTATGAACAACATTACAGAGCGAACTTATAGAAACTGTTGCATTACCCTCTGTTGCCATAAAAATTACTTAAATGTCATACAAAACAAAATATTGCATAAAACCATCGGATTTTTATAAAAAACCGCTGTCAGTTCAGAAATACCTTGATTGCCAAAGTTGGCGTTGTTCACGGTAGTTGTAAGTTTAACTTCTAACGCTACTAACAGATGGCGTTAGCAGTACCCAAACGAAATACACCCGTTCACGCTTTTCTTTATTTGAACGAAATCTATCACAACTATCAGTTTTCGTAGCATTATTGCTATGCATTTGCAACAAAATATCTACCTACAACCTACTTACGGCTATACTGCATCTCGTGTAGCAGTTATTGTAACCGGCAGTCTGCTACGAGCCCTCGTAGCGTCGCGACGCGTCTACGTCGGGGCTACGGAGTTTTTTCCCCGATTCGCAACAATGACAAGCCGGTCGATTGAATGTTTTGATAAATAACAATAACATAGAATTCGTAAGGATTATCGATAAGACGTGGATTCGCTAAACCCTGGTCGATCGTGGTTTGTATTGTAACTATTCCGTATTAGTGAATCGGGCTGTATAAGATGGATTACTCAAGAAAATTGTTGAGGTAAGCTTTGTAATTTCACATTTTATAAATGAGGAGGTGGAAAAATGTGTTCGAGCGGTGTGTTGATTATATTTTAGAAAATTGTTTTTTTGTCAAGATTTGCGATGTTAGTCAAGATGCATAGTAATAGCAATTTGGGGTTATTATAATTACTGGTTAAATACCATTTCCGTTTAAATAAAATTGCAATACGTTGATAGTAAATAAATGAATAGTCCGACATGTCAAATTTTCTTTCAACTTATGAGAAGTTACGTGGTTTTATGAAATGCTAATAGAAAATCAGCACAAATCTATTTTTACTATATTTTTTTGGTCTTTACTAAGCTGAGACAGTACTCTACATTATTGAAAGACTAATATTAAAGTAAATCATATTTACACTAACACAAAAGAATGTCTTATTTGTTTTGAAAAGCCATTTGAAATCAAACAAAGACAAGTATTAATTTTATAAGTGGTATGAAAAGACAGTATTTCAACGTAAAGATATAAAGATAGTATTATTGGGGTTGTTTTCTTTTAAAGTAAGTAAACAGCCTGTAAACTGTCCTACTGTTGGGTACTTAATTCAAAAGATAAATACTATTAATATATGTTGGGTAAGTATAATGGGCCGGTGCTCTCAATAAAGACTGGTTCGCAATGAGTTAGTATTTTAGTTTAGTCCTAAATACATTTCATCGCTACTTTGCTTAATTAAAACAAATTTTAATCGACCTGAAGAAGCAATGTCAAGTACATTGCTAGTAGATGATTAAATTACTCGACTGCGAACAAGGTGTTACCTTTTATCTAAGTCTGTCGCCATAACAACATTGTTAGCGGAAATGTATGACCCGTACGCGTTTCTTTACCATTCATCCGGTTGTGATAAAAGTTTAGTAAGTTGTTGTGCGCACGCACGCGAAGGTTCCTGAGTGGATTCCGGGAAACTGCAGGTTTTAGTGGGTATGCCCCCCCCCCCCCCCCCACATAACGACTGATAACTAAGGGGTAAACGTGTTCATTTGTCTTTTATTTAAGACAAAGCAGGTGCTTTTTTCGTATCAGTTTTCAAGTAAACAAATCCGTAGGATAATATCGTAATGTATATTGAAAAATTATAGATAAAGATGGAGAATCATTTGAAAAAAAAATACTAACTACTTTATTTAGGTAGGAATCGAACATGTCCTCCGCATATAAGGCGGCTGCGTAAAAAAATACGAAACGATTGTCAAAATTTTGATAAATTACCTCATCAAATTCTTAAATGAGTATATTAATCTCTGTTGATTATTATAGTCCCAACGCTGGATTTAGATATACAAAAAAATCGTGGTGAACCTTCCACATGGTTATGGGATAAACCAACTATTGTGGCCAAATGCGGGTTTCTAGACTACCTTTTACGAGACCGGCTTATTCGAGTAGGTGGGTTCAAAAGACATACTTTAAGAGAACTTTACATAACAAATAATTATGAAAGTAGGTACTGAAGGTTTAATACCTTTTGCATGAAGACAAGGAAAGTGTTAAATTTCAAGGCACACTCCTCGGAATAGACGAGAAGCGCTCAGCACAACTAATTGCCTATATGAAGGTAAGGAACGGCTTTTATTAACGGCAATTGTTATGTTCCCGGTTTTATTGCAGGTATAAATCTTGGGTATTTGTTGGGACAGCTTTGGGTACATGAGCGGGTGGGCATATCGAACTTTATAATAATACCCTGCGGTATGTTTAGTTTTGACATTTAGGTATAGGAGGGAATTAAATAGATCTAATAGTTTTGATCATTTTGTGCTTGCATGATCGAAGCATAAAACGCAGAGATTGAAGTGCAACATTTAGTATGAGTTCTTTATATTATGTTCTACCTAGTTGTCGCTTATATTTTTGGTTGTTTTGTTGGTTATCCTAAACTAAATCTTCAGAAAAACACTCATTAAAGGAAAACAATAAAACACATTCATTCTCAACTATTATTAAAATATTTTATAATTCGTACTATTTTTGATGACCTTTGTGTCCGAGTAAAGGTTCCCTGGGTCCCAGGTTTGATGCCCGGTTAAATAACTGTGTTTCTGAAGTAATTTCGGGTATGGGTATTTTCTTTTATGTATGTTCATCCGTTATTTAACCAATAAAAAAACAAGTTTCAAAAGAAGCGTAACTTGGTCCAGATAATTTATGAGAGAGTAGAAAAGTTACTTTACCTCCTATATCACGGCTATTATCCTCGATGGGTTAGTCAAAGGCTAGGCAATGAAGACAAAAGCAGTCCTCTACCACAGTGCACTTTTCACAAATAGCGACTACATGTGCTCAGTGTGACAAGTGGTGAGCCCATTGCCGCTCTATGCTGTTGGATATATGTGCAGTCTTTAGTCTGTTAGTCGCCTTGGTAGTATTCATTCACCGTTACGCGACACGATTATATTGATGATGATTAATGCACGCTATCTAGCGCTATAGAGTATTTTTTTAAGTCAGCTTTAGAAATCTAACTACCACAATATGTATACAAGTACTTACACACTAAACGACAAATAGTTTCATATTTCCATTTACACAGTAAATAACTTTTCCACAAAATGTTACGTAACTTTAATCAGAAAAGGTATTGTACTATGGTTGGCAGCCATCTTTATACACGAGTATTACCTACGTCATCAAAAATGTCGTGACATTCTGTTTCTTCGCTGAATCATTACTCCAATAAATCCTCGGGCCATCTAAATCCTTACATTATTAAGGTCCCGACTGAAACGTGACCTAGACGACCTTTGCGGTTCAACTGATATATACCAGTTATATATGTATTTGGTATAAACCGGTATATTTATAAAGCTAAAACAATGATGATTTATATATTATGTCGCAGGCAGATTGTATAATTCGGCATTTTACAAAGGGCGTCGTCTGTTTGCAAATGCTCGCTAGTTTGTCAAATGCCAAAGGCAAATTGTAAAATGCTTCGTCATTTTGTAATAATCTACGAAACCCAAATGAAAATTTGAACGCTGTTTATAAAATGCCGCGTCTAATTGCAATAACTAGTTCCATTTCCTACCACTTGTGACGCTGCTAATCAAAACAATAAATATGGCGTCGTCCAATGCAAGTCTCTATGAAAGTAAAAGTGGAAACAATGTGGTATAATGCAAGAACTAGTGACAATTAAATACCTTTTATTATAGAGAATTAAATAAATTTTCCTTTGGCAATGATTGTAGATAAGAGTAACGTTTTTGAGGTTATCCGACATGTAAAAAATGCCAAAGTGTCCATGAAAACTGGAGTTCGTCGGACTCCTGCGAATTATTATTGGTATGCAAAATAATATAAAATAAATATTGCTAGAATAGATTATTTGTTTGTAAAAAGAAATGTAATTATGTACAATATAGACCCCGAAGTAAGGGAAGACAATCGGAGTGACGAAAAGAGATTACTAACTTCTGGCACTTCGCCGGCCGCTGCCGCGGCACGCTTCTTTCGGCTCGCGCATTGATCACTGTTCTATCTAACTTAGCCTAACCAAACCTTAAGAGAGATTACGCATTTCGGTTTCCCATACAAACTTTCAAGTCGAAATGTTTAAAAACCATTAAACCAATTTTGAAAAAAGCTTTGCATGCTAAATAAAGTAAAACACAGGGATCTAAATAGTTTGTTGAAAACATTTTTAAAAAACGTTTATTTAACTGAGTTATTGCGATTTTGGACTTTAAATCACAATAACTCAGTTAAATAAACGTTTTTTTTAAAAGGTTTTCAACAAACTATTTAAATCCCTGTGTTTTACTTTAGCATGCAAAGTTTCATCAAAATTAGCATTGGTTTTTAAAATTTGAACTTGGAAGTTTGTATGGAAAACCGAAATGCGTAATCCCTCTTAAGATTTTTTTAGACCTTATAGTACGTTACTTTTTATGTGAATAAATAACGGATGATGATGACATAATGGTGACACCTATAATTATTCATCCTTAACATGGTTAGGTTAGTTTAGGTATTTAGGTTACTACAGGTATAGATCATGGTTACCCTAATATATGACTATTGGCCACATGAATACGTTCATCAATTTGCCATCGCTGTTGGATGTATGTGTACTCTTAAGTCCGTTTGTTGCCTTTTACGACACCAAAGGGAAGAGAAGGGGGATCATTCTCGTAAGGACAGATTCTCATATGGACAGATTCTCAACAAGACAGATTCTCAAAAGGACAGATTGTTAAAAAACCGAAAATGGTACAGGTGCACACACAAATTAATAGAAGGAAATATCTCGCACACTGTTTCCACATTATAAATTAGTATTTTTCCTAAACTAAACTTACCAGCTTGTACCTACTATTTATAACTGATAAAATACATTAATAGGTTTTTCAAAAAAAAATAAAAAAAAATTACCATAAAAACCATAAGTAAGTAATTAAATCATAAAAATAAATATTTTTAAAATTTTATATATTAATGTTAATTATTATTATTAATAAGGTATATGTTTTTTTATAATAATACAAACCTCATTTTTTCTCTGAAAATAATAAAATAATAATAATATTAATTTTTCTTTTCATGTGCTTACTTGAGAAGTACACGTGTCTTTTTAAGAATTTGTCCTTTGGCGAATGTGTCTTTTTGAGAATATGTCCATATGAGAATCTGTCCTTATGAGAATGATCCGAAAAGGGGTGGTAGTATTCACCGCTACGCGACAAGGTCTCCCACACAAACAACAACAGTTAGAGCGATCTCTCCATTTTACGATAACAAACGGAACGACCGTGTGGCTTAGGGCTCACTAAAAGAATAACCAACCCCTCTCTTCCTTAAGTGTCGAAAATGGCGACTAACAGACTAAAGACTGCACATACATCCAACAGAAAAAACAGCGATGGGCTTCACCACCTATTACGCTGAGCACATGTGCAATTGTAATTTGGTGAAACGTGGACTATAGTAGAGGACTATTCCTGCGGTCCTCATTAGTCCCTGACTTACACTAGGACAATAATAGTAGCGAATCGATGTATGTGTATGTAAACGGGACAAGCGATTTTATAATCCTGCATTCTGAATCACGGTCGAGCTCGACATAATAATTATAATTCGGTTCCCCATCCACTCCTAATCACTAATAATACGGTCGTAATTCACTAAACGTCGTTACCCACGCTCTGTTACATATTGAATGACTTACAACAATGACAAATTGCAATGCCCTACCAAATAATACTGTTCAGTAATCACATTCTCCAACAATTAGTCCCGACAAACGGCATCAAGAAGCTTAAATCCAAATTAACTATACTGACACAAAACCGAGGTCTCACGATCTCGTTAATCCAATAATCCTTTATACCGATAATTAAATTATTAATAAGCTCGAAGGTCGACTTGGAAGCTTTAAAGTCATACTTAGAATTATTATTGCATCATCATCAGCATATTAACGTCCCACAGCGGAGCGCAGGTCTTCTCATATGGATATCAGCACATGGGATATTGGATCATAACCAATAGGCTAGTTGACTAAATTTCAAAATCATATTAAAACGATACCTGTTTACCTATTTTATCATAAGATTACATTATTTTTCAAAAAATCGATCATTTACAATATTTATTTTGCGTTTTTATAATCCAATTTAAATTTACCGCAAAAACGTTTAAGACCGCCATGTTGAGTAAATGACGTCACGCCGTGTACGCCGTTGTTCTATAGAAATGTCACAACAATAAAATGACATTTGGCATGGCGTGACGTCACGGCGTCTGATTTCCGTTTAATGTCTTGACTGAATGCGTATTATTGTCGATTTTTTTCTTTAAAAATATTAATAATCCCAATTTTTTTTAATGAATATTTTAGATATTTTGTTTCTATAAAACATAAATAATCACTAGAACCGCCAAACCATCCGATTTATTCTTAGTGGACACAAGCCTATTACGTTACGCTGGCCCAATGCAGGTTGGTGGTTTTAATGGCTTTAAGTGCCTTAAGAAGCATGAAAAATCATTATTTCAATGTAAGTAACCGTGCCGCATAGTGGTGAAAGAATACTACCACCCCCTCTTTACCCTTGGGTGTCGTAAAAAGCGACTAACGGACTAAATACTGCACATACATCCAACATTATAGAGCGGCGATGGGCTCAGCACCTGTCACGCTGTGCGCATGTGCAGTCGCAAATTGGTGAAAAGTGGACTATGGCAGAGGAATGCTTTTGCGGTCCTCATTGCCTGTCTCTGACTAACACCCTCCCTAAAACATGGTTGAGCGAAGCGATGGCTGATTCACATGTCATACTCGTGAACGGGTGCCGCCTGTGGAGGCTGGTCTGCTCTTGCTAACTTATTTTATTATTAGTATATTAGTAGTTGTAGTCTTACTTTTATTTTTCTGTACTGTAAGACATTGATTACATTGATAATTTTATAATTATGAATACCTGAACTTTTTATTTTTATTAATTAGTATATTTTTATTTTTATGTCCTTGTAGTTGTTTTATGTTTTATATATTTTTATGTCCTTGTAGGTAGTTGTTTTATGTTTTTATTATTGTAATGGAAAGTGCCCTTCTATAATAGTGAGGGCATTTTTCAATTCTAATTGACGCTGTAAAAGAAAGGGAGAAAAGAAATGCCCTTGCTGAGTTTCTTGCCGGTTCTCAGTACAAGGCTCCCGCCCCATAGTTAGACTTACGAACCAATGGCATAATTGACATTCATAAGTGCTGTAACCTAAACATGGCCTAACCTGAATAAATGATATTGAATCTTGAATCTTGAATCTTGAACCCTACGGGGATAATAGTCGTGATTATATGTATTATGTATGTAAGTAAGTAGACTACTCGGATAATATAGTTTTCACTGGTGGGCAAAGGTTTATTAAAATCAAGTCATTGTTACGATTGATAGGACGTATTGTATAAATTGCTTGCCGAATGCGGGATGGTTATCACAAACACGGCTATGCATCCAAAAAACTCGAACACACAGTTTCCCGTCCTAGGAATTGGACTCAGGAGCTCGGTGCTTGCCATTCATGTTCCCGAGCTATCCTCATGGCATAGAAGGGATGGTACTAGGTTCTTAGTTGGTAAGTAGGCTTCCCATTTTTCCTGTCGAGATTTTCTGACTGGGTGGCGAAGGAGGAGGAAATTCTCACATAACCCAAGGTCGCCCCAGGTCTCGGAGTACGCGCATTTTACTAAGTAAATATAATAGGATATCGGACCAAGCAACTCAGTTACAGCGATATTGTTCCGTTACTGTCAAGTTTTTAATTATAAATGTAGCTGTTTTATTGTAATTTGTTTCATATTTAAGATATTTGGGTTGATTTGGTTGGATGGGCATAGAATAAAAATTAATCTTACGTAGTAGGTACATATTCCAGGAATTATTGACGATATAGTATTCATGACATAAATTGACGGCTCAAATTGGTTTTTAATCGCCGTAAAATTTTACGTGACGAAGTTAAGCGTTTTTTATACAAAATATAATTGACATATTGATCTGGTAAAATAATTTAAAAAATGTAGGAAGCTACACATTCTGATAACATCTTTATAACACTGGTTTTAGAGATGTTTATTTTACCTATTACCGGTATTTTTCCTATAAAAAAACATAGCAATAATGATCCTCCATTAGGCGCGAAGTCTGCTTTTGTCATGTGATTGACTTGACAAACAATATTGTTTGGTCACCCTGTTTAACGAGAAATTGTAGACTTAGTATCTGTGACTGCAGCCTTTGACTCTTTATAAAACTATGGGACCTAAAGCCTTCTTTATTATGTCTGTAAGCTTCGTAACTTTACTGAACCTTTTTAAGCTGGAACACAGCAATGTAAGTTATCGTTGATGAAGGTTTAAAGCTGGAACAGTAGCTAAACAGGAATTATATAATGTAACTTACCACGGGGCCCACTTAGATAAGATAGGACTAGCGTGTTATCGACCTTAAGCCATTGATTAAAATAACTCTTTAAGCCTAGTTGTTTATTTTTATCTTATATTCTTCAAAATACAAAAATGAATGTATGTACTTTGAACTTTCAAATGACTTTGAACATCTACGGTTTATACGCCCAAATTAGCCGCCCGAATAAACATACTCGTACATAGGATTGGATAATAGTTATCCAATTCTATGTGTGTCTAGTACAATTAAATTAAACGTTAGTTTAGAAATTAACGATTACACGTTTGCTACCTGCTTATTACGCCTCTACACTAATTGTGAGTCTTTCCTGCCTATTCAGTAGTTTTTAGTTGATGTACGAGTAACAGCTAACTGATGAAAAAGTCCGGAACCTTGTGCTTTTATTATTTTTTTTATAAAAGTAGAAGGCAAAGAAGCAGGCGGGTCACCTGATGGAGAGCAGTCACCGCAGCCCATGCAAAACCAGAAGAGTCGCAGATGCGTTGCCGACCTTTAAGAATGGAATAGAGTTAAAGAAGGAAAAAAGGAATTTATACAAGTACTTATCCGTAGTGGTTTACAAAACTAAAAATTAAAAAAAAATGCTACGCTTTGAATTTTCTAATCTTTTTTCTTCTTAGAGATAACTTTTACCCCACACCCTCCATTTAATGGGCTGCATCCCGAAACCGCACGACGGAGTCACTCGCAACAATTGCATACGCCAACTATACCTAATAAACTATCGAATCCTATTTCCACGCTAGTACTGTCTCTATTTATGTGCTCATCATTTATTACGAGTGTATGTGTACATTGTGCATTCGCAGTATCATTGCTCTGTGCACCAATAAAGCTGGGGACAAGCGATTCCATTGTCACAATGATGTACTAGTTGGGGTTTGTGCTAACTTATTGGGTGCTAAGACGTTAACTTATTGTGTGTTGAAGTACTCAGTTAGTTGGAGAAGTCTATCACCATCATGTTAGAAGTTTAGCTCTTGCAAATCTTTATACGATCATGTGTACCTACGCTACAATTTTTGATGTCAATTTGAAGATTTTTTTAAATCATTTGGTTTATGTGAACAACATACTCCTATAATACCATCTGTGTTTCGGAAGACACGTAAATCCGTTGGTCCTGGTTGTTCTCGAAAGATGGCAGTCTTTAAAACACCAACTATGTGCAACTTGTCCACGTGGGACGCTTGTAGGCTGAAGATGATACCTGCAATACAAATATCCTCGCCTAACGCATGTATTTTATAATAATATTAAAAATTTATTATTATTATTAAACATTTATTTATTAGAGATCAGTTATTTTCCCAAAGGGCGCACCATGAAATTGATGTTTCAATCTAGACCACAAAGGCAGTAAAAAAAGCAAATACCACAGATTGACAGAACACAGGGCACGTCATAAACCCACGACCTATCGAATCCCGAAATCGCTAGCTATATTGGAAAAAAATATCGTAACATTTCAGAAAATTACTTCTGAAATGTTTTCATTGAGCTACTTAACTTCCGATTGACGACATTTGTCATTCGACATCAAAGAAAATATTACAGTCAAAACTCAAATGAAATGGAAGCAAAGCCCCGTATTAATTAGCGGCTGTGAGGTCGCGTCGTGACGTCAGAGGGCGTACTCTTCTAACTTTAAGTGATTTAAGCTAATAAGTGTTATTGGAATCTCGGTGGCGGTATTGTTCGTATTTATCACCAAACAAACTGCAGTAGGCCAGCGGTAAATTATGACCTAACCTCCTCACGGGCTGTTCATGCTGAAAGCCAAGAGTCAAGTGAGGAGCGACGAAACAAAAATCGGTAACTACTCAAGAGGCAGAAATTGACATGACACAATGTTAAGGCGTCAATTTTTTAAATCCTACCCGATGTTGATTTAAGTCCAAACGAAATCAGTTATTTTCGATACAAAAGTACCTAAAAATCAGACTGACGGAACAAAAATGGTTATAAACGATTTTGTTTTAACAAAACTGGTTAATTCCTATACAAAATACTATCTATCTAAATAATTAGCACTAAACTAAAGTGCTAATTGTTAGATCAAAATTAATTAAGTACGATTTTGTTGTATCAAAATTGGCTAACTGCATTTTAAAAAAATCTAGATATAGCTACTATATTTAAATAGCAATTTTTTTAAGAGCTTCACTTACAATGCTTTTTTTCTACTATTTTTCCTATCATAAAGTAAAATTCTTTATTAGTATGGTATACAACTAACAGTTTTTGCATTTTGCCACAATCTAGACATTTTGGACTTAACTATTTTTGTTTCGTCGCTCCTCAAGTGTCAGCTGCTGGTTTCATGCCTTATCTCGAGCTTTTTCTCTAACAATACCTAGTAAAAACTTTAAAGAGTAACGTTATTTGATTCTACCATTTGGTATCAACGCAAATATTACAGTCAAATGGAATGGAAGCAAAGCCTCGTATTAATTAGCGCTTGTGAGGTCGCAGCGTAACGTCCGAGGGCGTAGGTTAAGCTGCGGAGAACGCATTACTCTTTCTTGGATGGCGATTTAACTTTAAGTGCTCTATGCTAATGTGGGAGGGTGTATTTTGCAATGACTTGTCCTCTCGACACAAGTTAATATAACCAACCTTTTAAACAGCAACCAGCATTGGGCCAGAATGGTGAGTTATGTACCGATCTACGGTGGAAGACCTGGAATCAAATGTCAGCTGCCGGATTATCTTATTATCACGTTACAATACCTTAAGTACCTTTATTACCTCGTAGTAGAAAAATTCAGTACAACTCAATTTGATCCTACCATTTTGATATAACGTTTAAATTGTCAGCTGCTGGCAGCATAAATACTAACGTCAATACCATTATGCTCAGTCGTGCAAAGAGTGTGCAAAACTAACATTGCATTTTTTTATAAGATAATGTGCGTTTAACTTATCAATAATAGTCCTGTTAACCCACCCTGGTTAATCTTAAATAACTGTGTAAGACTGGGTTCACGTCAGTAATGTAACGGAGCTATCCCCAAAGCTCCGGATTGAACCACGATTTTTCGCATTCAAACCGAGCATCTATACGCTCGGCTACCAACGCCTCTATAATTGTAACACAAAACTAAATTATCTTTTATGGAAATTCGTTCACTGGTTCACGCGGACAAAGTCGCTATAGCTTGAGCACGACCGCTATAGTTGACAACATAGATGAATGTCAGAATGTCTGTATAATGTAAAAATATACAGACATTCTGTTCCCTGACAGCATCAGCTAGGATCATGTGATTGTTGTTGTTGACATAAATATAAAATAAAATGTAAAATAATACATTATATGCCAATTAATTATTATTTTCATTTCATACCTTTTATATTTCATTGTTTTATGATGACTTTATTAGATTACAATGTACCTATTGGAAAAACAAGAAAGATAGAATAATAAAAGCACTATCTCGAACCTTCTCCACACAATTGACAGTGGGACGATTGTTGGCTTACGCGTGCCAGCATCCAGGCCATGTCGTGGGAGGAAAATATCAAGACCAATATGTTTTTGTACCGTGTTATTACAAAGCTGTATTGTAGATGTGATTATTTCTGACATATAGAGAACGATACAAAATATTCCACTAGAATAATGGATTAAGTTATCATGTTTTTGGATTTATTGTTGTTTTAGTCAAATATAATAAATAACGATGGGGTCTCAAAATACGCAGCGTTGGTTTCTCGTCTCCAAATGCTTGGATACACCCTGAGCGCTGTAGAAAAAAAATTACACGTAAGAGAAACACGAAAAATTGATTAAAACTGTTTACTTAGGAGCAGCAAATGGGCGGCAAAGGCCTTTCCTAAATATTTTTCATCTTGAAATTAGGGCTTTTTCACAGAGAGCCCTCTCGATGTAATTACTCTATTGGTCCGAATGAAAAGGGACCCTTAGACCCTCAGGATTCCGTTGTTGAACGAGGGGTATTTTGTCATACTGGCTTTTTAGGACATTCGTGACTTTATTTGGAAATCTTGAGAGTTTTATGCGAGCTGAATAAAAGGAGGGCAGTTGTACCGTGTGTGGAATCCCATAGGATGTTTGGATAATTTTAGCTTGGTACCATTGGAAATAATTTGAACTTACCAATTCCAGTATCTTTATTTATTATTTTAGGCGTTGTATTAGAAATATTCATGAAAGGTTTTTTTATATTAGTCATTAGTCAAATAAACGGTTGATGGATAACAGCCTCCGCAGCCCTTAAGAAGGTCGATATATTTTTATTTTTGTCCCCAATCCGGTGTATGGCATTATGACAGTTGCTTAACTTCCACTATAGCCCGAACAGTAGCCGTTGCGCGAACTGACTCCTTTCCCAATGTACAATACGTATTACCACAGAATAACTAATAGTACTACCGTACAGAAGGTTTACTTTCTAACGACTTTCACGCGAAATTGAAATGTATCGTGTGACCCGAGCGTTCATATTCCGTTAAGCAACGCTGACGACGATATCGATTTGACGTCGTCGTCGTCAGAGCGTAGGGTTTACGCGAGCGCGCAGGGATTACGAGTTAAGCGACGACGCGCGACGTGTTCGGTGCGTCGCTAGCGGAAACCTTTACTGCCATACGCCTAGACGGCTTGCCTGGGAGGCGCGCCGGCCGACGAACGTACCTAAACCAGGCCTCCGTCATTCCATTATACTTGCGCGCTATAATTACCTACAGCCCGGCCGAGCGGTCTCGGGCCGTTTGCGGACCAAATTCAGTGCGGTTTTCGCAAGCGAAGCGCACGTTGTTCAATTTTAATTGTTCCATTCGTTTGTACGCGTACCTACGATGCCGTTATGTGCAGTACCTAGATGGGTTTGTTGTGCAGTAGTAGTTTTTTATTTACCTACACACTGACCTCTATTTACTTTTGATGATGATGTCAGCAACAATTTATAAAAAAATATATTTTATAAACGATACAATTTTAAACTACCACCTATAGTCAGAACATATTCTCAGTTCTCAATAAAATAGACGCAAATAGTTATTTATGTTAATTTAATTTTATCGAAGAGGCAGCCCTGCGGTTTTTGTGGGATTGCGCGGTAGGTTATTACAGTTTAAATATTAGTAGGCTATCATAGCAGTAGGTATTGGTAATTTCCTACTGAGTGAAGTATCTGTTAACTCTGCTTTAATCTGTGCCTAAACTGCATAGTGACACCCCCTGGTATTACTACCAGGGGGTGAGTGACACCCCCAATTGAGTAGTAGGCGAACGGCAAAATGCGAAATGGACGAATTGGGTATTGGACCTACGGCTAACCAATCCGCGACAAGTTCAAAAATTTTCATTCGTACAAACCTTGTCATAACAACTACAAACAACAAAAAGAGTGAGCTAATTAGGTGCAGCCGATCTGAATAATGCGCGAATATACATTCATTTCGCGATTTTTATTTATAGACAGACGAAAAGTTTGAAGTAAAGTCAAATGAAGCTTCATGAATCAATTGTCTACGAAGAACTTTGTTATTCGCTTAAATTTTAATTAAGTACAATAATTCCACATTTCGAGTGCAACATTACGATAATTATAATTCCATATTTTCTTGTCTAATTAATAACGTGCCAGGATTTAGCGAGTTACTCGAGATTAAGCCCTGATCGAAGTTTAACTTTTAGCCAGTCGACGAGTTTCATAAGCCGAGGCGCAGCTTAGAGTTTATCTGAAGCACTGTTCAAATTTAATATTCTCGTCAGATCGGTCGCCTTCCGTGCCTTAGTACCTACATGTATGTTAGGCAAGAACGTAAACGCTCATTGAACGAAAAAACAGCTTACAAAGCGTTGTGGTCACTGTAGACATCCTCTTATAAAAGCTAAAAAAAGTTTATTTGATAAAATTATTTTTGTACATCAACATAGTCTTCTACAAATGCAATACAGTCTCTCCAACGCTTTGATAACTTTTTTATTTCATGAGTGTAGAAAGACGAAAGAAGAAACGGTGTTTTTTCTATTAAAAATACAATGTTTTATCAACACACGAAACTCGTTTTTTTTTTCATTTATTTCGGAATTAAAAAAGTAGCGTTACTTAAAAACATATCATTTGATGGCCAGTACTTTCTAAAAATCAAAAGAGTTTTTAATATATGCGCCATCTCCAAGTAAGTTTTGGGACTTATGGAACGATCATGTGATATGTACACACACATGTTGTATGTAATTTGTTGACTCGGAAATAACAATAATACATACATACAGAGGGGGGGGGGGGGGGGGGAGCAGAAGAGCAAATTATTTTATTGTTCTGTACTTACATAAATTGGTAAACAGCACAACTTAAAAGCTATATTAAAACATGCCAGCCATAATAGCCATAATAGCCATTTCGAGCTCATACCACCATCGCCCTTTTACCACCGAACCTCCAGACGTACTGAATTACTGAAGGATATCGTCCCCACCTAGTAGAAGTTCTATTATGTCGCACTAAACGCTTCATGTCATCATTTTTGTTGCGCACTGGCAAGGAGTGGAATTCTCTGCCATCGTCTGTGTTCCCAAAAAATTATAACCTGAATGCCTTCAAGGCGAGAGTTAATAGGCATCTTCTGGGGTAGCTTCATTGTGGACCTCATCTACGCTCACCATCAGGCGAGATCGAGGTCAAGAGCTGTCTTATTAAGCATAAAAGAACCTGTAAGTATGGTGACTCGAATATATTCTAACCATCGTAATATAAATAGCCACATCAGAAAATAAATGACGTGAGAATGATAAAGCAAATATAAATTTAACCGGTGCCATTTGAATAATATTCAAATTTATGAAATCTCTAAGGTGTTATTAGGGACGTGAATGATCGTTGCCGTGTCCTAATACGATTTCTATTCGTTTCAGTCATATCGATTCGGAATATTAAAGTAGATGAATTTATAAACATAATTGTCGGGCCAATCTGACTGATCAATGGCTCTAGGTGTATCGTTAATTTTAAAGCTTAATTATTAACAAAACTTCAAGGATCCGACATAATTCATGATTTTCAATATTTTAATAAAATTGTGATAATCAATCAGTAAATGATTATCTTCGTATAAACAATCTTAATTATTCTTAACACGAAAACAATTAAGGGTGAGTTCCACCCATGGAACTGATCAACTTTCCCCAAGAAACCTACGTGCAAAAATGACAAAAAAATTTCGACCTCCCATACAAAACTGTCCGATCAGCTAACGACAAATAGTATGGGAGATCGATTTTTTTTTGTCATTTTTGCTCATAGGTTTCTTGGGGAAAGTTGTTCAGTTTCATGAGTGGAACTCACCCTTAATTGTTTTCGTATTAAGAAAAATTAAGATAGTATAGGCTAATGTTAATCCACATGTTGAGCCAACAAGTCTCAGAGGAGGATATAGGAAAACAATTAAAATTTAATTTACTTGTCAAACAACCTGCATCAATGCATCATTTTTGCCACCATCGCATAAGTACTAATAATATAATAACGAATAGTCGTAATCCCCGATGGGTTATTCAGAGACGGTTGCGTATTTTTTTTGCATGAAATTTTATGTCATAATTTAACTTGGCATACTTTTACTTATCCTAATAATAGTTCCGCGCAATATTAATTTGTCCGTGATTAGTCCAAAAAAAGAGATCCCGTCAGACACAGACAATGAGGACCGCAGAAGCAGTCCTCTGCCATACTCCACGATTCACTAAATAGCGACTGCACATGTACTCAGCGTGACAGGTGGTGAGCCCATCGCCGCTCTTTGCTGTTGGAAGTAGGTGCAGTCTTTAGTCCGTTAGTCGCCTTTTACGGCACCTAAAGGAAGAAAGGGGAAAGTAGTCTTCTTGTAATGAGTCGATACGCGACACCGCTCATGTAATTTTTTAAAGTGTCAAAGCATTAGTTTCCTAATGACATCGTGGCGCATTTGAATATTTCATGGCAATTTAAAGCAAGTGGGCCTCGGAACAAAGTTTAATAATAATCTACGCCGCTTCATAAAATTTGTAAGCCGCTTGGTACTTTGTTTAGGAAATGACGAATATTCAATGAGATTATCGCAAAGTAGTATAACTTTGTGTCGTGCCAGTTTCATTGTACGTTACGGTTTTAAATGTTTTTGTGGTCTAGCGGCTAACCCATTGGCCCAGGGACCCAGGGGTCTGGCGCCATAAAAACAATGTTTATAGCATTTTAACCGACAATTTAAAGATAAGATAACCAGTTTCTCAGTGGTTGAGGATTCTTTGTGAAACGCGCTTCCAACATGGCCTTTATTATCATTTACCATCAGGTGAAATGAATTGCAAGTTCTTTTAATAAAAAAAAATATACATGACATATTTTTGAGAGACTTAGACTTACGAGCAATAATTCTAGTAGGTAGTAGACTAAAGACTGATACATCCAACAGCATAATGCAGCAATGGGCTCGCCATCTGTCACACTGAGCACATGTGCAGTCGCTATGTGGTGAAAAGTGGACTATGGTAGAGGACTGCTTTTGCTGTCCCCATTGCCTAGTCTCTGACTAACCCTTCGGGGATAATAGACGTGATTATATATGTTTCCCAATGAGTTGCGCAAAAACTTCTATTCTTTATTGTGCGTGCAACATACCATTACAACTCGCGTTATCAGTTCAAATGGCCTGTGTGGCCAACAAAATAAATTCCCGTATCAGAATGGCGTAAAATAACTTAGTGTCCTGTTCAAACGTATACGTGCTTTCCTGGGCTGGCGACGCTGGTTAATGATCACATACAAGCTGACCGGCAAAGCGGTTATTTAAAGGTATTGCTACGCTAACTTGAGAAATGGATAACATTTTATTGTAACTCGTGTGACACGGGTTTCTATGTAGGTTAAAAAGCTTTCAGGTTAGACTGATTTCTGAGAAAAAATAACTGTTTTTTAATAAGGAGATTATGATACTTTTTAAGAACAACATATTTTTTTATGTTAACCCCTTGAGGATCGTAAAACCAGACACAATTAAAAATAAATTGTTTCGCGACCGCCGGCGGTCTTATGATCCTTGACCTATTAACATACATACATATAACCACGAAGGGTAAGAGACTAGGCAATGAGGACCGCAACAGCCGTCATCTGCCATAGTCCACTTTTCACCAAATAGCGACTGCATATATGGTCAGCGTGACAGGTGGTGAGCCCATCGCCGCTCTGTGCTGGTAGATGTATGTGCAGTCTTTAGTCCGTTAGTCGCCTTTTACGACACCCAAGGGAAGAGAGGGGGTAAGTAGTATTCTTTCACCTCTAAGCGACACGGTTGATTTATGTTAACATTATTATTTTGAAGGTGTATCGAGTTGTGATCACATTGAACTTCGTCCTACACTTTTGCGTAACATGCTGCAAACATGAGAATATTTCGGTACACTTTCATGTTTGGAAACATACGGATGTTTAGTTGTTATGCTGATTGGCAGAACTAGATAAATTTTCTATAGGGTAGGTAAATAATGATAATTTTTTATATGTTTAGAACTTCTTGTTGTTTCACCTCGGTACAAAGTCTCTGCCATTGAATTTGCAAACATTGGCTTGGTAGAATAAAATGTTTACGAGAAAAAAAAAGAACCAGTCTCAGGAAAGGTCGAATGGGATTCGAATCCATGACCTTTGAATTGCCGGTTCACTGCTCTAACCGCTAAGCTACCGAGACCCCAGAAGACTCGTTGAATTTTTTCTAGTAGTCTGTGATTTACGCTGCAACCCAGCTCATCAGCCAGCTCAGGTCATAGGTTCGAATTCGTTTGAGCTTGACTAAGACTGGTTTTTTTCTAGTAAACATTTCATCCAATATCTTTAAATAAAACTGTAATTCTATGTAATGTATATTGAGTGGTGTTGTCATTTAGGTAGATAACTTTTTAACATTAATTGTAGCATGTAGGTATAGTTTATTCGTAATATTTGATTAGGTACTTGCGTTAAAAAACGCTTAAATAAACTCAAAGATACGAAACGTTGACAAAAAGTCTACCTTAGGTGGAAGGTCCCACTAGATCTTTTTCATAATTTCGTTATCTTTAAATATAGATAGTTAGTTAGTTAGTAAAAATCCGAAATTATTGTAGTAGACAAAAACACTTTTGCAATAATATTTAATTTCAAAGTTTAAGGCTGTAAACTTAGTTGCAGGTGTACAGTATAAAGTAAAAACATATATGCGTAATTTTTAATGTCCCATTGCTCGACAAAGCCCATTATAATATACGAGTACAACTGCTAGAAATTACTTTTTCCGATCTGGGAATTGAAACCAGGGGACTATCATCAACTCTTAGAGCAGTATTACTTTAATATTACTTTGCGAATTCGCATACGTTTTGCATAGTAAGATTAACCATTACAATTAGCCATTTACCGAACCGCTAAGGTTTGTCAAAGGCCTCGACATATGGCTCGACTTGAAACTTACATACACTCAACATTACGATTACATAGTTTCAAAAGCTAATAAGACACTAGGTTTTGTACTTAGAACAACGAAACCTTTCCGAAGGCCAGAAAGTATTATTTTATTGTTTGTTGCACTGGTGAGAAGCATTTTAGAATATTGTACAATAATCTGGTCCCCTTTTTATCGGAATCACGTAACAGAATTGAATCAGTCCAAAAACGCTTCCTCCGTAATTTTAGTTCTAAATGTGGCTTAAAGCGAAAGCTGCCAACATACGAAGACCGGCCTGCTCACTTCTCGATGAAGGCTCTTCTTCATAGACGCAGGATGGCAGAGTACTCAACATTGTATAAGATCATAAATGCTAAATGGGACACCAGCGAGTTATTGAGTTGTTTTTCGTTCAGAGTTCGAAGAACCAGACACAAAGAGCTTTTCTATGAACCAGCCACTAATAACAATGTTACATACAATGATCCAATTTATCGCATGTGCAGATCGTACAATAATGTGTGTAAGAACCTAGACTTGTTCAGTCTGACATTGTATACTTACTTGCGCATAATATGCACGACTTAAGTGAACTGATTGTATTCCATTTTTATTTAATTGTTTAAACTTAGACCATTGTATCTTTTTTTTGGTAAATGTTGTGCCCGGCTGTCATCGGGGCTCAGACTTAGTTTAATTTTGTCAATGTATTTGTCTTTGCATGTTTTAGTTTGTTTGCTGTAGCCGTGCCTTCTAAATTAATAAAGTAATACAGCTCTTAGAGGTAACATTAGGGCCTCTAGACCTCCAGATAACGGAACCAGCGTTTTACCACTCGACATTAGTAGTAAGTATCGTCATCAGCCTATAAACGTCCTACTACTGGGCACAGGCATCCCACATTTTATTAAGGGGATCCTGCAAAAAATTGTAAAAATTTTGGTGTTTTCAAGTTACTTGTATCATGCGCTGAATTAGATAAATACATTAAAAGAACTTACGTAAGTTAGCCTGATCATTACACAAGGTCGTGGCCTTGTTGAAATTTGAAACAATTCTTTAAACAATAAATACATCTAATGACTCCTTAAAACATTTGTTTCGACAACTTTCTCAATTTTACGCTTGAAACAATAATTCTTACATGAAAATATTTGTATTGATATTCCGCAGGTCACCCCCATCTAAAAAGTAAATTTTAATTTTTAACACAAGCGCGTGATAGTTTTGTACATTTCGCAGAATAAAAACATTGCTCTAATCAAATTACTAGATCTGAAACTTCAAAGCAAAATTGTTCTAGTTTTAAATTCAATATGATTGATTTTGCTTTGATGTTCATTAAAAAACTTATGTCAGTTTTTGCGATCGCGTGGCACCCCCTTAACGTTAGTTAGTATGCCTACAAAAAAATATAACACTCCTTTTCAGTTGGGAATTCATCGCGTATTTTTCCATCACATAACCGGAGAAACTTGGTTTACTCGTAACGCAATCGAAATGATTGAGGAAACTCAAACGCAACTGTATGAAAGTCCAATCTATGCTCCGTGTAAATTCATGTAACTCTATAAACTCGAATCATTTCGCTGCCTCGTTATTTATATAGCAGTCTAAATGTGATTTGTACAATAAATATGTTTTCGTAAAACACTGTCGTATTTGTCGTTTTTTTAGCGTATAAACGTACTAATACAGGGGCTTCAACTTTCTAATTGAATATTAGGTCTAAAGTCCGACTCTAAAGTTGTCGACGCTGTGTATATCTCACTCACTTAATTAATAACAGTCCAATCTGTTGTTTTGCCTACTTAAGAAATTTTTGACATAAGCTCCATACAAATCAATAAGTATGTATCAGTTACAGACAAAGATGTAGCTGAAGAACTGTGTAACTTTCATGAAATTGTACGATGCTATCAGCTGGCTATATTTCTCCCTTTCTGTTTGTGGGATGAAGTTAGTATTTATTTATTTATTTATTACAATCACATGCAGGTTAACAGAAAAGGTTTCCAACACACCAGCAAGTTATACAAAAACAAGTTAAAATCATATTAAATAACCTAGAAGACCTAGCCTAATTACAAAAATATTAATCCATTAGTCAACAATCAATTAAATATCATTAAAAAAAATGTCAATCTTAAAAAATAAATCTTATTAGAATAAAAATTAACACGAACAGAAAAACACAATATTTGATACAGACAATACACATTATAACATACTAATGAAAAATTATAATTTAATGTCACATAATTCTAAAAATTTACCGGCCTCTCTACATATGTATTCAACACGATCAGCAAAAAGGTCAATGTGATCGCATTGAATGAGCAAGTCCCCAATGAGGCGTAATGCGCGGACTGTGGGCGCGTTTGCAGCATGTACCGTGCGCGTGACGGGCTTGCGCAGCAGCCGCGGTCGGCGGCGCGGGGCCACCGCCCCCTCCCCACCCTGAGGAATACGCGTGGGAACCAGAAGATCTACCCTAGATAAAATATCATTATTCACCTTGTGGTGGAACGCGGAGATGTAATGAGCCAGAAGAATCATCGTTCGCCTACGACTCAACGTTTCCAACCCGACCATACCCGCGACGAAGAGCGAGGGATACAAATATGGGTAATACCCGTAACTCCTTCTATAGAGCCAACGCGCGAACTTACGCTGAACTCGTTCAACCATGACAGAGTATTTGTCCTCGTGAGGGTCCCAAACTATAGCTGCGTATTCTAGTTTGCTGCGTACGTATGCGTTATATAAGAGCTTCGCCACAGCAACGTCATTAAACTCGGAGGATGTCCGTATAATAAAGCCTAGAATTTTATTTGACTTTTTGCAGGTCTCCGTCACATGTTTGTGAAAGTCCAACTTACTGTCCATTGTTAATCCCAAGTCACTAATATCATAAACTCTATCCATGCTGACGCCAAGTAATTTATAGCATGATAGTATTGGGCAACGCTTACGTGTGTAAGTAATTACTTTGCATTTTGAGTCATTAAATGGTAGACGATTGGCTAAACTCCACTCCGATATTGCTTTAACATCTGCCTGCAAAGCAGCAGTATCCGCGACATCTTTAACGCCCAAAAATAGCTTGAGGTCGTCAGCAAATAGGAGACATTGAGCAGCACGAACAGTCTCGGGTATGATCTTAATAACTCTGACGTTAACTAAAAGAAAAAACTATGGGAAGAAGTCTGTGAAGCAGTTTCAGCAGCATCCTTCTTCTCCTTTGTATCAAGTATAAAGCAATAATAATTCTTATTGAGCTGTGTAGTAGTAGAATAACTACTACTAGCCTATCTCTGCCCTTGGGTATCATAAAAGGTGAATAATGGACTTAAAGCTACACATTATCCAACAGCATAGAGAGGTGATGGACTCATCACCTATCACGCTGAGCATATGTGCAGTTGTAGTTTGTTATTTAATGAAATTTGGACTGTGTCAGTGGACTGTTTTTGCGGTCCTCATTGCCTAGACTTAATGTTCGGGGATAATAGTCGTGATTATTATGTATGTATACAGTTATAGACTTACATAGATAACGCAAGTATTACGGATTGTATTGAAACCAAGCGTGCCGACTTTTTAACACCTACAGTGACGTCACAGTCAACGTTACGTTCCTGCCTTTGGGTGCTCGAAATTTTTGGGCTATTGCAGTTAATTATCACGCAACGAGGCATTGTTTTAGTTCAGTTTTATTTTAGTTTAACAGACGCGTGCGGACTGAAGATAGCGGCGACCAACTCCAACGCTTGTCGGGGTTTTCGGACACGCGAAGAACATGCATTTGCGTTATCTTTGTAAATCTATGTATTATGTGTGTTGTATGTGTTGTAACTCGGTATACAATAAGATGGTCGACCAAATAAAAAAACATCTCGAGCTCTTCCGTGCTTCGGAAGGTACGTAAAGTCGTCGCGATCCCGGTAGTTGTAAGATGGCCGGGCAACAACCCGCGTTGGGCTTGCGTGATGGGTTGTGGCCCAATATCCTCATGTGCTGGGAAAGCAGTAGGTTTTTTATAATACATACATACATATAATCACAACTATTATCCCTGAAGGGTTAGTCAGAGACTAGTCAATGAGGACAGCAAAAGCAGTCCTCTACTATAGTTCACTTTTCACCAAATAGCGAATGCACATGTGACATGTGGTGAGCCCATCGCCGCTCTATGCTGTTAGAAGTATATATGTGCAGTCTTTAGTCCATTAGCCGCACTTTTACGACACCCAAGGGAAGATAGGGGGGAGGGTATTATTTTTTTGCCACTACGCAACACGGTGACTTTTATAAACTGTTGATAATTATAAGTTTAGTAAAGGAAAATAATAATAACATTTTTTTTTCCGTTAATAATCTAACCTTGGTAAACATTCTTTACTCTTTAAAAATATTATTAAGTACTAGTGCTATAATTATGTAGATACTTTTAAACAAGTTTGTAAGATGTTAGGATTATGCCACGTTGTTTTTGACTCTATTCTTAAACAAGTTTCAATGAGAGACTATCCAATTATCAGATAGCTAAGTAAAATTAGAAAATAAATTCTCTTCTATTCAGTAAAACAATGTACAAGGTTGTATTTACACAGAAAACGGTTGTTTACGGGTACAGATTTACCTATCTATTTCAAAAGGCCGTAAGTAGGTAAATGGCAAGTTTTATGAGAGTAAATAAAGCAATAAAAGTGTTTTATTTTTGTTTTTATCCGCTTGGCTTTCATCTCACCTGATGGTAAGTGACGATACGACCGAAGGTGGAAGCGGGCTTCACTGGAGGAACTTGCTATCTTGTCTCTTTACTGTCGAAACACAATCATGTTATTAACAATGTTGTTTGACGCCAGTACCGTATCGCGTAGCGGTGAAAGAATACTACCACCCCCTTTCTTCCCTTGGGTGTCTTAAAAGACGACTGACGTCCTATAGAGTGCACATACATCGAACAGCATAGAGCGGCGATGGGCTCACCACCAGTCACGCTGAGCACACGCGCAGTCGCTATTTGGTGACAATTAGTGGATTATGGCAGAGGATTGCTTTTGCGGTCCTCATTGCCTAGTCCCTGACAAACCCTTCGGGGATAATAGTCGTTTTTATGTATGTATGTATGTTGTTTGACGCCAAACTTTGATAAGATGGTGGTCTCGGCCTACCCCTCCGGGAAAGAGGGGGGGTTGATGTATTTGTACTATCGCGGACTCCGTCGCTTTACCAGTCTAAAGTTCAAAATCCCTTGCACACCGCATCGTCTATTTGGTACGGGCACACACCCGGGCGGGCGGTGCGTTTCATGCGAAAATTTCTGCAAAGTGGTAAAGCGACGGTGACCCCGGTAGTACGTATGTATGTGAGGAAGTAAATGGCCCGTAATATAATGTCCTACTGCTATGCGGAGTTCTCCATCAATGAAATTAAGTCAACGCTACAATCTATTGGTAGAATATCAACTTAATTGGTACGCTTGCCGAATTCGGGTTTGTGATCACAGACCAGGGCTATGCTCTCTCAACTGTTAAGACAGATAATTGCAATATGGCGCATCTGTGGAACCGCATTTTCTTTCTCAGTAAAAGAGAATAACCTTTTTATTATGGGAGTTAGGCTAATTTTTTAGCTAGCTAGCGTAACACAGCAGCTTTAATGAGATAAATATGTAGTAATCAATAGCAGCAATGCTCTGAATTATGAAGAAAAAATTACATTACAATATCATGCGGGAGTAAGTTATCTTCATTTTTAGCTTAAGACTTTTTAAATATTTTGAGGTCATGACAACTGCTCTCGTATGACATATCAGTTCTGTTCAGCATTTATTTATCACTTGACTCTTAAAGCGGCGTTTTATAGAAAACCTTTTCTAACAGTAATCATTATAACTTATGAGAACACTTTTGAAATGTGAATGATTAAGACGCAATAGATATCGAATAGGCTGGTTTGGTCATTCTCTTTTGTATTTATTTACTATATTCTTATAAATTTTAAAACTTATTAGTTTTTCTATTAAATAGTGTGTCCATTATATAAAGAAATGTTAAATAAAAAAACTTTTTTTAAATTAAGTAAATATTATTTATTTATTTTTTATAAGTAAAAAATTACGTCGTACATAACATTGGTTTCATTTATCCATTTGATTATTAGAATTAATCGTAATCAATCACATTTAAGCTCAAAACTGCACAAAACATGACGAGAAAAAAGCGTAAAAAAAAGTTGTACCAAAGAAGCGCACTTCGATCAGTCAAAAGAACGTTGATAAACACGCCAAACTAAGGAGTACGCTGCTATAGCTAGCTCTGTCTATCTAGTATACATCGCGGGAGGTTAAAATGAAACAGAATGCAATGTAAAGACTTCAGAGATCATTTGAAGTCTGCCGGATAATCGACCGCTATGCGGTTGATCCCTCAGGCTCCACAGATGCGAGCCATTTTCCATCGACCGCAGTGCGGTTGTCAACAGTTGAGAGGTTTGTCCACTGCTGCTGAAGCTCTCCATCAATGAAATTAAGTCATCGCTACAATCCAATTTAATTGGTAGGTACGCTTGCCACATGAAGGTTTGTGACCACTGACCAGGGCTATGCGTTGCATATGCATGCATTGGGTACTCCGCAACATTCTTTGCCGGACCTGGGAAATGAACGTTCGGATATTGTAGAAATCGAAAGTATAATTTTGTTTTCTAAATAAATTGAACTAAATAAAATGTGTTTTGCGTTCGGCGAACTCGTGAGACAAACACGATTATTCTGTAGCACAATTTTAGATAAATTATAATTAAATATGCCACGATAAAAAAGCCAAACAATATAATTGAACGTGTACGTTTTTTACAAGCTTTTATTTAACTTGCAATGTATGTTTGTTCGGGCAAAATCTTGCAAGTCAACTTTGAAACAGATATCTTGAGATCAGACAATGCATGGGTAATTGTGTGACGTCATTCTAAATCGAAGATGGCGGCACACCCAAGATGGCAGACTAATTATATTTTCCTACAATATGGGTATCAAATGAAAGGGCTTGCTGAAAATAACTCAAAAAATGTAATGTAAATGTAATGACGTCACTCTTAATCCAATATGGCAGAATTCTAAAGCTTAAAACTTAATTTACGTGGAAGCAGATATCTTAAACCGATTGAGCTGAAATTTTGTATACCTACACGTTCAGTTTGGATGACAGTGCATGGTTATTTGTGTAACGTCATTCTAAATACAACATGGCGGACTAATAATTTTTAAAGCATTCCTTGATCGTGATCTGCATCACAATCGATACTAAAAAACGATTGCCTATCAGCGAGACAGTATGTACGCTATAACTAAAAAAAGTATCTATTTGAGTATCAAAATATGAAAAAGGTTTTGCTGAGAATAACTCGAAAAATAAAGTGACGTCACTCTAAATCCAGTATGGCGGACGTCCAGGGATAACTAAAAAGTAAAAATAAATTAAAAATAAGAAACCTTTTTAAAAATAAGCTTTTATTTAAATGCCCTAAAAAGAAAAAAATAAAACTTATACTTTATAACTTTTACTAAGAACTTATAACGTCATTAGTACACAATTTATATGATATAAAAGGTTGTCGCGAGATTTACTTGTGTAAATATACAAGTAAATTATATAGCTTGATGTGATTGACTTTAACTATTAAAATTGTCAATCTAAGTAAATACGAGTAGGTACTTAAATCTCGCGACAACCTTTTACATCATATTGTGTAATGACGTATAAGTTGATAGTAAAAGTTTTATTTTTCCCTTTTTAGCGCATATAAATAAAAGCTTGTTTTAGGGCAAAATGCTTAATTGAACATTGGAAGGATTAGAATATTGGGGGTATGTATATAAGTATTCACCATATACCTACAAACAGACAGACATACATATACAATCATGACTACTATCTCCGAAGGGTTGGCCATAGACACATATTTATACATATTACATTACACAATCAAAATTCTAAAAACACCCACTTGTCAAGTGATTGCTGGCAATCGATGTGCTGATTTAGATAAATTAATTTTATGTTAATTTTTAACCACCTGTGTAGTAATATTAGCTCGCTGCAGATAAGATTAGATTCGTAGCAAGAGAACATTATTGAATTCAAATTGGTTAGCGGCAGGGCTTGTTCCTAATCAGCCGGGCTGGTTTCCACCATCTTACCTGCCTGTCGCCTTAGCAACAATGTTATTGTTGTGTTCCGACGCGACGGTTAATACGATGGGCTTTGCAGCAGACAACACAACAACAACACAGAAAGTGCTTGTTATGAATCCTCCTTTCAAATTATTTTATTTATTTAACTGTTGTCTTTTGTTATGAATAGCATAAAATTGTAATGTCAAAAAACAGTTTGGGAAGAAAAATAGATGTATGACTGGACTTCTTGGCAGGAAAGTGAAGCGTCATGTCTGCAGTTTTGTTTTATTTTCTATAATTTGTGTTTTGTCGAATATTAATATGAAATAATGGTGAAATATTTACAGTTAGGTGTTCGTGAACGTGCATGAGTGTTGGCAAATTAAACAAAACAGTGCAACATCACTTTTCAAATTATCTCAAGAAGTCCGCGTGAGATCTCAATAAAGTCTCACAGCTTTATTGAGTCAGGCTCTGAGGGTTTGGCTCATTATCATCTACTTTATGCAAAGAAAATATTCACTGTAATATCTTACTTGACACTGGCTAAATGTGTTGACTGCACGAAGCCATTATATACTTACGACAAAAAAATGGGTGTATTCTTTTGAACGCACTTTTTATTACAGTTTTCTCCATTTATTGAACCTAAAGAATAGAGGAGAGATTTTTTTCCTTTCCGCTATAGTGGATAGATATAAGTAAAAGATCAAGTTACGCTACCTTGGCTATTTGAGTATCATGTAGCTAATACCGTGACAGTCTTCAAACATTGTCGTTGTCGTGGAACTTCGCGGAGCTTGCTCACCCGCTCGCGCACATATAAAATAGTTGTAATTCATCGCTCTGTCTCGATTGCTCGTTTGATACTAGCTGTCACACTATAATACGTAACGGCATGCCGTACCTACGAGTATCTTCCTCTTCTAAATAAATCACGGTATCGTGATTACGACACGTCATGTACCATGATTGGACAAGTGCAGGAAATGTGGTAAGATGTGGCTCATCCAGACATATTGATTTCTATGTGAGTAGACTAACGAGAGGAAATATATGCGCATACATTTTGCACACTCGTGCGCGATTGAATGGTAACTCTGTTCGGATTTGTGTTTTATATGGATTTATTCGGTTTATGATTTCTTGGCGGTGAAGTATTAAAAGGTAGTTACCGAAAATGTGATATCGTTTCTAGTTGTTATTGTGTTACAAAGCTTTGTGTAAAGCAGATTTGCTTGTACAAAGAAGTTTCAGCGAAAAGAGATCCTTTTTGATTTCTTTATCATTTGAACGCTTTACGGGATTTACCGGGACGATATTTTCTTTTTGTGTTAGTATGTTTCAACTTTGACCATTTTCCTTTATTGACGTGACAACGTCTTAAATTAGGTTGCGGCTGGGAGTCACTTATGAAAAAGTGTAACGCTCGGTAACGTTACGATGAGTCACCGAACGAGAGAGAGGCCCGCCGAATGCCTTGCGTCTCTCTCCCACTCAACTATGATCGGTCTGCCGCGCGCGCAGCACTAGAGAATTTTTTAAATATAATTCTTTGTATAAATAAATGTTTTAAATTGTTACTATTATTTCATCCTTCTTCCTACTATACGAATGAATATTCACATTAAAATTATTTTACCACTCAAAGTCGTTGTCACGTAAAACTTTCGCCCGTATACCGACTTTACAGGCAACCAATTTTTTTTTTTTATATGAATACGGAGAGATTGGGCTACAACCCACCACCCTGGCCTAATGCGGGTTGGTGGACTTCCTTTTATATAAACTTGTAAAACATTGCAAACCGTATCGCGTAGGTGAAGGAAAATTACCCCCCCCTCTCCTCCCTTGGGTGTCGCAAAAGGCGACTAACGGACTAGAGACTGCACATACGTCCAAGAGTATAGAGCGGCTATGGGCTCACCACCTGTCACGCTGAGCACATGTGCAGTCGCTATTTGGTGAAAAGTGTGTGTTTGTATATATGTATGTACCACACTAGCCAAATGCGAGTTGGTGATGAAAATCGCTGAATACCTAGTAATTAAAACCAGGACCATCGGATTTTGGGCCTAGAGCTTATTCATATGGCAACTGATGTGCCTGAAGGTACGCGTTTGTAAAAAAGAATTACGCCAGCTTTGAGCTTCTCTCGCAACTGATCATGTCTCAATCGGCCTTTCCAATTAAGTAATCTTGCCAAAGTAGACAATCCAACGGCCGGACGGATGGATTATGAAAATTCCTTTAATATTCTCAGCTGCCACGAAATAGCCGAACTTAAGCCCGTCATCGACAGCAGGAAATGGAGTTCACTTTGCTCTAATGAAAATTCTTCGTAGGGCACCCAAATTTCAAAGTATTCGATGATGCTTCGATATTTAAATGGCGCGGCAATTTAGAGTTTTTTATGACTTTACTTGTGTGCGGTGTGCCATGATCTGTATGGTGGCAGCTCAATAATAAAATTATACTTCTAGCCTATCTCTTCTCTTAAAGTCGACTAATGACGACTAAATAAAGATTTACTAAGTTAACGACGTCCCTTAAAGCTACCATTCCTTAAAAATTACAGTATTAATCGTCTCCATCCTGTACATCAAACAGCAAAGAGCGTTGACAGGCTCTACATACATACATATAAACACGACTATTATCCCTGAAGGGTTAGTCAGAGACTAGGCAATGAGGACAGCAAAAGAAGTCCTCTGCTATAGTCCACGGCACACCAAATAGCGACTGCATATGTGTTCAACGTGACAGGTGGTGAGCCCATTTCCGCTCTATGCTGCTGCAAGTATGTGCAGTCTTTAGTCCGTTAGTCGCCTCTTACGACACTCAAGGAAAGAGAGAGGGTGGTAGTAATCTTTCAGCGCTACGCAATACGGTTATGGAACAAGAACACATGAAGTTGTTGTTCGGTGAAACGTGGTCTGTGGTAGTAAGTAGACTGCTTTTAAAGTAAAGCCTTACCCCACAGCCCCCAAGTGGTCGCATGAGACCGGACCTACAAAAACACACTTGACTTTGTACCGTGTTTTCATAGACTTACAGACTACTTTAGTATGAACAAGTTTGATTATTTCGGTTCTGTAGTACATTTTATGCATCGTGATTGCAAAATATCGCATAGTCTATGCTCAATTCTGTCAAATTTGACGTTGACAGTTGCGCCAATTTTTGTGTCAGCAAATATCCACGAGTGAGCGGTTAAGCTGTTAGCTAAACCTAAGCTTCTGTTAGGTAGGGGTTCACATCAGTAGTGCAACGGGTCCATGAGTAAGTAATTACCCGCTCGACTACCAACGCTACAAATCTGACTATGGCTTACAAAGTGGACGTTGACTTCACTTGCACGAGTCAGAAACAATTACGATAGCCTTGTAATCTGGCCTGAATTACCGCTAGACCAAGCTAGTGAAATTTACAAATATTAGCTTGCAGTGAAATTGCAAAACTTTCTACTTATAAGTTAACATAAAACAGTGACCACAAAGCAGGATACTATGTAGTTGTCATGTTAAATCATGGGGCAAAAATAGGTCTTAAGCGTAGTGCTTAAACGACAACGTAGATACGCTTTTCTAGGTACTTACATAGTCAGCAATGCGTGCATAAAAACCTCTGATGTCACAAACATATTATAAAGGCTAGGATAATTGCTTACCGAGTCGCGTAACGGTGAAAGAATACTACCACCCCCTCTCTTCCCTTAGGTGTCGTAAAAGGCGACTAAGGGACTAAAGACTGCACATACATCCAATAGCATAGACCGGCGATGGGCTCACCAACTGTCACGCTGAGTACATGTGCAGTTTCTATTTGGTAAAAAGTGGACTATATATAGAGATCTTCTTTTGCAGTCCTCATTACCTAGTCTCTGACTAACCCTCTGGGGATAAAAGTCGTGATTAAATTAAATTAAATTAAACTTTCCTACGATCCAATAATCTAGCCCAAGAGAAGCTTCGAAGAAACTCGTTAAATGGTTACTAGACAACGGATAAACATATTTAAAATACTTAAATACATACTTATTATACATAGAAAACACCCAGACCCGAGACACTTTAGAAAAACAGTAATTTCTAAATTGACCCGACCGGGGATCGGACCCGGGACCTCAGAGATGGCGACACCATGAAAACCGGTGTACAAACCACTCGACCAAGGAGGTCGACAAATATATTAAAATTATATGCATAATTGCTACATATTAACCCCAAGCGGTCGCATGAGACCGCACCTACAAAAACACACTTGACTTTGTACCGTGTTTTCATAGACTTACAGACTACTTTAGTATGAACAAGTTTGGTTATTTCGGTTCTGTGGTTCATATTATGTATTGTTATCGCACAATATCGCATAGTCTATGCTCCATTCTGTCTAATTTGACGTTGACAGATACTGTCAAAGAAGTGTCAAAAAAAATCCAAGAGTGAGTGGTTTACGTTCTTGTTGGACTCCCAGAAAACCACAGACCCTTGTTCGGGTACTAAAGCTGAAATATCCTGGAGGAGTAGGCAGAGACCTCATCTTCTTATTGACTACCATCCAGACACTTCCTCTGCTTCAAGTACACTCATAATGGCTTGATCACACGTACCGAGCAAACGGGTGAGACAGTGCTCTCGGCCGAGTACTCGGTACGTATAAACATAGCGCCGTATTGCCGCCGCATGTAATATTGTATAAGAATTATGACATATTTAATAATAAAAAAAAATTAATTTAAAAAAAAATTAAATTAATGTATTTTGGGTATTAGTGTTTATTAAAAAAAAATAATTTAAAGAAGATATTTTTCTGACTGTTTATTTCGGTGACTGCATGACGTCGTCATTAGCAGGTTATGTGATTATTTACTCATTCCTCGAAGGTGCTCTAGATGATCTCTCCCAATTTGGACAATTTGGCAAGCGGTATAACGCAAATGGATGTGGGCCAGAAAGCTTTTATTTCTAGAGCTGCTGGCTTTTATGTTTTATAGATTTTCCGTCGTAAATCAGGTAACCATGTAGTACTTATGACCATTTTTGTTTAGAATATCAAGTTTGACTTGCAGATTGTTCTTGCTAAAAAGTTAGCTGACATATTAACAAAGTTCTTAAATAAAATTATGGGATGCTAGGATTTAAAAAAAAACGGTTCCCTTTACGGCGGGGAAAAGGATTAAATAAAGCCGAATTTATGGCAATTTTTACGAAATCACTTTTTATGCGGACAATAATTATTGTCACAGGCAGTCGCTAGTATTATTTTAGAATAATAATGTACTGAACATTCATAATATTATGTCCTTAACGTTATCATAATATGAACGTCACACGTTTAACATAAAATTCGACGTTCAGGAAACCTCGTATCTTATTTGAACGCGTAAAATAGAGGCTGAAACTCATTTTATAAACGGTGTCACAGCATACAGCATTCATTCTTTCCCCCGTTTCTATTTGAGAGTATCGCCAAAAATACCGCTTCCCCCATTTATGCATAAAACAGTCGATAGCGTCACATATTTCTCTACCCTAGCGGATGAATTTGCGGTGCAGTCCCAACTGTCTCGCTCATGTTGTCCCGTGACGGATTACTGAGATTTTGCTTTTTAGAATAGAGGTTCGATTAAGCGGCTAGTGGGAAGACAACTCTTGTAACTTTGTGTTACTCGTAGATAATACGCGAAAGGTTTTTAATTACTTTGATATACAGCTATATAGGTATGTAATTGCCGCATTTATGAATTTAGGGTTTTTTTGATATTTATCTTTTACTTACAAATTTAGTATTTAAAAAGACGTATGTCGGGATCATAGCAAATGGAAAGCTATGATATTTGCCTACTTCTTTAAGAAACTGGCACAATGTAGGTATGTATCTGTCTCAAATCGTAGTTTTACCTACATGTAAGTATCAGGGTACAAAAATATTCAAGCAAATCTGGGTTGCGATTGTAGTCGTATGTGTTACGAGAAGATTATCATCAACCTGTAAACGTCCCACCGATGAGCACAGGCCTTACCACATGGACAACAGAGAGATTGCCAAAACCCACCGCGCTGGCCCAATGCAACACGAGAAAGTACTCTCAAGAAAACTCACAGCTTTTCCTTTACGGCACAACTATTTCACGACTGTTGGGAATACACCGAATTTTCGAGCGAAATGCCGAGACAGTAGCCCTTGAGTGGGTGAGAGTAAGCGTTTATAAAGACTTTGTAAAATATTCATATACCCGCCGCCCCTAACGACGTAACTGCAGGGATGCCCGGCGAATATCTTTGAGCGATGGCTGTCTGTTGCTAGGGACGCGAATATTTTATCTATTTCGGCACAACGAAATTACAAGGGCGACGAGAGCGTTGGCGTCGGAGTTTCTCGTGTTTTTTGGAACGTTTGTAGGTGCTTTATAGGAAAATTGGCTGATACCATCACTTAATTCACCTCAGGGTTAAGCGTTAAAAGTTATGCAACCTTCGCATAATATAGCCAGACTTGAAAAGGCCACTTGGAATATTTCGATCTCGAATAGAACTGGATTACCCCAGTCCTGTGGATATAACGACTTTTATTGTTTAATGATTCAAATTGTCGTACACTTTGTACTCTAACTATAAAATTAGCGCTGTATACGAGTACATAGGTATGTATGTGTACATGTTATAGGCAGTGTGCGGGAATTGAAGGAATATCGATTCGATACCAAGCGATTCCCAGTAATATTTTCCAAAAAACATACAATAGAATTTGTTATATCATTGCTTCATTAACTTTGCGTTCTACTCCGTAATTTATAAATGAGTATAATGAGGCCCTAACAACGTCTCTAAACCCAATGACAAGACATAGTTTTCGATTTAGGTAATATGGATACGTTTAAATTGTATTTTTCGTAACACTTTGTTATTTCCTAGTCTCTATTTTCCGCTCCCTTTGTCATGTTCCTGCGCTATGAATGATTTAACAGGTCAACGAACTTGGGTGAACTAAGTGCCTAGTATCACGGAGATATCACTTTGAAATATACATTAACATTTCTTACAGGGACTTATTAAAATAATATTATGCTTTTGCAAAAATTGCCTGAATGAAAATCCAGTTAATCCATCTTCTGGTGACCGAGACCGAGTGCACCACGCGAGCGCTGCTGCTGACCTTGGAGCGTCAATTTTTAAGTAAAAGTTCTGACTCACTCACCGATTGACCTAACCACGCCAAGCCCAAATCGTTTGACCTAAAAAGCAGAAATTTTGCACAGAGCTTCCTTTTAAGAAGTGGGAAAAAATTCACAAAATCTGTACCAATCAAAAGAACACGAATTGAAAGTAATACCTTTTCAAATACCCGATTGAAGTCCAAAGATGGCAGTTGGTGGAACCCAACCACTCACTGGGCTAGCAAAGTCAAAGTCAAAGTCAAATTATTTATTCAATGTAAACCTTTACAGGCACTTATTTGGCTGAAACTTCCAATGTGCTAATATAATGCTCTTAGGTGAACGCCTAGCTGAACAGTGGGATGTTTATAAAGAGATAATGTAAAAATCTGATTCAGATTTAAATTTTCACGGCAGCCCTAAAGTTAATTTCGTATCAGTGTTTCAAATAGCTTGACAGTCCAATTATTAAGTCGGCGTTCGCGATACTGACTTCTGCAATCGATGTTTCTGTTTTGCAAAAATAGGATACTGCCTTAAAGAGTAATTGGGCCGTCTTTGAATGGTAGCCGGTTGACAGGAATATTGTTTCCAACCTGAACCGTAACATCGCGGAGGCTTGGCGGAGATCCGCATTGTCATTTGTTTGTTTTTTTTGTATCATTGATTTCTGTAGTTGGTTCGGTTTTGTAACGTTTTTCTATTATAGTCACGTTTTTATTTTAAGTAAGCTTTGCTTACAATGGATAGATGGATATATAGGTGGAGCCATGGATGGATGGATGGATGGGTAGAAAAATGTATGAATAATGGATTAAAAGATTGGCTTCTAAGGTAATCTAAACTGCACCAACATCTGTTAAACGTAACAATTCCACTAAAACAAATCCTCCAAAACAATGTTCCTTTCTTTCACAATTTTTGCAATAAAATGCGTGCTCAGATTGTCATCTAACATTTTTTTTAAATGGTTGTGACGTAAACGTGTACATTTTCACATTATTATATTTAAAGTGTTCTCCTTTCGCACACCCAAGCTTTTCCGCATGGAAACAAAGGAACGTTACAATATGCCAGCCAAGAAGATAGCACAAACAAACCAAAATGTCAACAAATAGAATTTAGCATTTTAGCATTTTTCTATTATCCGCAAGTCCTGTACACGAACACGACCATCGGAACCGCTCAGACGTTCAGACACGACGTCGAAATTGGCTGTCCTGCTCACCAAATAGATTGGTAAACTTACAAGTGAGTGTATGCAGCGCCCTTGTTTCCTGTTACAGAGGCTCTATAGATCGGTTTGGCTCGGTGCTGGTGCGCGTTAAATTTGTATTCGCATCCGTATAATGGTCGGAGCTAGCCGAGCAAAATATACGGATTGCTGCAGGCAGCAAAAGGCTCAGATGCGGACGCTGATTTCGTAGAGGCACTTGTCTACCTCTTCGAAAGTGGGTGCTTTACCTATATTCCATTTGCGCGGTCGTTGGCTTATAAATTAATAGTTTGTTTGCTTTTTCAATGCATGCTATGAAATGCAAAAAGGTTGCCTATATTTGCGAACAAGGTTGGCGGTGGGGCATGTTTTAATTCAACGAAATAATCGTTGAATTTGGTAACTTTTTCATCGGGAATACTGAATACAAAAATAATGATATGTATATGCTTATGGGAACACTTAATTTTTGCATAGCAACAATGTTACTATTGTTATAATGTGTTTAAGCCATACTTAGGCCATCAGCAAACTCTTATCAAATGAAAGTTATTATAACGTTTATATTAACATAATTATAAGTCAAAGTCAAATTATTTATTCAATGTAAACCTTTACAGGCACTTATTGACGTCAATACTAATAATAATAAAAAAACAGTTAACTAACTTATAGTTAAGACTTAACAACTCATTTAACGAGCTATTATAGTCTGTGCCAGACAAATGCGCATTGCTACCCCCAGTACCACTGCACGCCGAAACAGAATCGCGTCGAACCGAAATATAAGCCGTGGTCATAGAATTGTGTAAACATACGTATCCTGGTACGAGAAAAAATAGCGGGCAAGTGTCTCTCCCCTAGCGACTAAAAAAGTCATAATAACTTTCGTAATAATGAGTTTAGACTACATTGAAAATATAATTAATTAAAGATTTAAGTTTTAGACCTATGTGCCCATAAAACAAGAAAACTAATCTTAACTTTATAGGTATTTATTTATGTAACTATTTATGTATGACATTGATAAACTTAAGCATGTGTATTTATTTTTATTTGTTTATCTAATTCTAATTAATTTAAATTGAAACACCATACCTGCCCTTTAAAATTTCACTTTCTATCCAGTCCAACACGGTTTCCTGGAAATTGCTTTTTAGCGATAAAGCCGCCAATTGTATGTTACTTTGTGTTTGTCCTTTTGTTGTTAATTTGGTGTACAATAAAGAATATTTTATCTTTATCTTATCTAATCACGTGTCATTATAATTATTAAAAAATTACTATTTACTATTTTAATTTTTTAAATATAAATACTTTCTGTCCGCAATTTAAGTTTTAATATTATTGCCTTAAGTTGATGTTGAAAAACGATACCATTTTGAATACAGACGTAATATATTTTACGGAGCCCTTGAAACAGTAAGTGGGTTGGTGGGGCTCTATTTAGTCCATGTGACGTCGATGACATGACAGAATTTAGTAAGCAGGAAGCATGTAGGGACACACTGCAAACATGTTCAGTAGGTTACATTTCCTTTTATTAAGATTTTAAAAGCCATTTTGCCAAGTACCTATGTAATATCGATTCCGCTTTTATTATTATACTTGATGATAAAAAAGTAAAGCTTAAAAAGTATAGTACCCACAGCCTGTATACTGCCAAATTAAATGTTGAAGAACTAAAAAAAAAAGTTCCGCATTATATTCATCAGCACCACAAGGCTATAAAACCTACTGCGGGGCTCAGGTCCTCCACATGAACTATAAGACCTAAAGGGATAGAGCTAAATGCGGATAAGTGCGTTTAAACTTCTGTTTCCAAACGACAAAAACAAAAAAAAACGACCAATTAACGGGGCTACGTAGCGACAAGGAACTCAAGATATTAGTTCGAAGTATACGTTATTTATTTAGTTAAGTGCCTAAAAAAGTATATAAAAGAGTAGGTTCAGCTTTCCAATTAAAAGTTCGTAGCAAAATTCTAACTCACCTGTTACCAGGAAGGAACTTCTTCGAAAACTCGGTGCTTGAAGCTTGCCGCTTGTTGTTCGGAGCCATCCCCGTGGCATACAAGGGATGATGCTACGTTTTTTAGAGGGTAGGCCTCCTTTACCGTCGAGCTTCGAACCGGGCGAGTGAGGAGAGTTCCGCATCACCCAAAGTCGCCCTGGCCTAAGTGTAAGATTAACCGATTGCGTGCGGAAGTCTTTTTATCAAACTTTTGTGCCTGCGCTAGTGAGTTTCAGTGGTTATATCCTCATTGTTAAGTTTATCTTCCTAGAAAACTCTAGTAGCTATTACCTAATTGTAGAAAATTGATTCAAATATAAATCGGGATTGTACGAACTAGGAATTTGTACTAATGGGGAATTGTACCAACTAGGAACGAAGGAATGCGTAAGATTTTTCATTTAAGCATTTTCGTTACTAGAGCTAGAGCTTGAAAAAATACTATCAAACCATCTCTTCCCTGGGTGTTGTAAAAGGTGACTAACGGACTAAATACTGCGCATTCATCGAGCAGCATAGAGTGGCGATGGGCTCACCACCTATCACGCTGAGCACATGTGCAGTTGTCATTTGTTGAAACGCGGACTGTGGCAGTGGACTGTTTTTGTGGTACTTATTGCCTGGACTCTGATTAAGTGCCTTCGCACATGGCGTCGTATCGTAATCGTATCGTGAGCGTATCGTAATACGCACGTAGGACGAGAGCAAACCGAGCACGTACATTTTCAAACAAGTCCGCACAAGAAGCGTTGCTGCAGCGAATCTTAGAAAACATCACTTCGTGTGCGGACTTGTTTGAAAATGTACGTGTAAATGTTTTATCCGTGCGGTGACGGAGAAAGAATACCAATCACCGCCCCTCTCTCCGTCCGGTGGGTGTCGTAAGAAGCGACTAACGGACTCTTTCGAGCGATGATCTGCTCCACTGGTGGTAGGGCTTGACCCGTCTGGTTGGTGACCACCGTACGCATGGTGTAAAACCCGTCAAGTGACTGCTTGTCGGTTGCGTTTCGGGATCAGCCAGCGTATAACCAGAGCTCGAGAGGATGATGCTGCGATGTAATTGGTCTGTGGAGGCTTCCGTCAAACCAGTGCCAGGAGGACTTCGTTAACCTGCCGACCAAGGAGACCCGTAGAAACGGTTGTCCCGCTGGCCGCCTGTGGCACAGTACAGGGGCCCAAGCGAGCCTAACCAGCTCGTGAGGCTGCCTCACCATGCCACGCATAATCTCGGGGTGGTCCGTCGTGCCGGTTGGTGACCGGAAGGTGGGGTCCCGGCGGCCATTCCCGGGGGGGTTCGGGGGCCCTTCCGTTCGGCAGGTTAATAATACTCGTCTGTGGGCAAATTCCTGGGGAAACAGGCCACCACACTTTGACCATTCGCATCGCGGCATCATTTTCTCGATTCACGCCTCTCTCTTTCCACTCCTAAAATGACAGCGCCTAACAACAAAACTGGTACTACAGCGGTGCACACCCCCACCAAAACCTTACCGTTTGAGGTGGAGTTCGCTAACATCCGCGGACTCCATGCAAACCTCAATGCCGTCCACCACCATCTTGAGACGGCACGGCCAGCAATGTTGTTCCTGACGGAGACGCAAATAATCCGCCCAGCTGACACCACCTACCTGAACTATCCCGGCTTTGTGCTTGAAGAATCCTTCAAAGCCAAAGCCGGAGTTTGCTTATTCGTTCGGGCGGATGTTTGCTGTCACCGTCTGCGCTATCTGGAGGACCCTTCCATCTCCCTCCTAGTGGTACACGTCGACTTAGGCTCTCATTGCCGTGTCTACGTCTGCGTCTACCGATCCCATAACGGCGACATGGAGACAACTCGACTAATTGAACATCTTAGTCGGGTAGCAGATAATGCTCAGGAGCGGTTTCCACCGGCGGAACTGGTGTTTTTGGGGGATTTCAACGCCCACCATGAGTTGTGGTTAGGTTCCTCCAAAACAGACCATGCTGGTAGAACTGCCCACGCATTCGCTCTCACGCATGACCTGACGCAACTGGTGAACCAGCCCACCAGGATCCCAGACATAGTTGGCCATGCGCCCTCCTTACTCGACCTTCTGCTGACGAGTCGCCCAGCTGGATACCGGGTGGAGATTCGAGCTCCTTTAGGTTCCTCGGATCACTGCTTGATATCCAGCACAGTGCCCTTGGCATCGCGCCCGCCAACAGCGGTTTCGAAACGCCAGATTTGGCACTACGCGTCGGCAGACTGGGACGGGATGCGGGAGTATTTTGCATCCGTCCCTTGGAGGCAGCGCTGCTTTAGTGGGAAGGACTCGACCGCTAGCGCCACTGCCGTTGCTGATGAGATAGTATTAGGAATGGAATACTATATTCCACACTCCTATGTCATCAGCAAAGTCAGACGCAACCGCTGGTTCAATCGCGAGTGTGCCAGCGCTGTTGAGAGCAAACAGACGGCATACCGCGCTTGGATCAGAGGTAAAGCTCATGGGGCTCCCGAAACTCGCTCGCTAAAAGCAGCCTATAATAATGCCACCAAGTCGTGTAAGAGGGCCTACATTAGAGCGGATGCTCAGCGCGTTGCACGAGTAGGCCAAGAACTCCTGACGCATCCTACGGGCAGCCGTAGCTACTGGCGTCTGGCCAAAGCCGTGCAATCCAACTTCTGCCAACCCTCGCTGCCACCACTGAGATGTCTTGACGGAACTTTAGCTCACAAGCCGCAGGAAAAGGTCGATCTCCTGGCCAAACTCTTTGCGGCTAACTCCCGGATCGATGACTGTGATGCACAGCCACCCTCAATTCCTCACTGTGGCCACACAATGTCTGATATTAAAATCAGGCAGTGTGATGTCCGTGCGGAAATGCAGTCAATCGATGTCCGGAAAGCTAACGGTCCTGATGGCATCCCAGCAATATTTCTGAAAATGTGTGCAGCGGAGTTGTCCCCTGTGTTAACGCGTCTGTACCGTCTCTCGCTCTCTTCGGGTTGTGAGCCGGAATCTTGGAGAGAGGCTAATGTGCAACCGATCCCTAAAAAAGGAGATCGGTCAGATCCGACTAATTACCGCCCTATAGCCGTAACTTCAGTGTTGTGTAAGATCCTAGAACGAATATTGACCAAACAGCTTATTCGATACCTAGAAGATCACTCCCTAATTCACGATCGTCAATATGGGTTTCGGCCAAAACGGTCAACGGGTGATCTTCTAGCGTACGTCACACATCTCTGGGGTGAGGCTATTGACAAGCGTGGCGAGTCACTGGCAGTTAGCCTTGACATAGCCAAGGCTTTTGATCGGGTCTGGCACAAAGCTCTTCTCTCCAAGCTCCCGGCATACGGTTTGCCCGCTCAGTTCTGTACCTGGATTGCCAGCTTCCTGCATGAGCGTAGAATCCGTGTCCTTTCGGATGGATGCGCTTCGCGGTTCATGTCAGTGAACGCTGGTGTTCCTCAAGACTCCGTTCTATCCCCCACGCTGTTCCTTCTGCATGTCAATGACATGCTTCCTCTTGGAAACATTCATTGCTATGCAGATGATAGCACAGTGCATGGGGGATATAACGGGCATCCAACGGCTGGGCGGGTAGACACCGAAATGAAGCGAGCAAATGTTATCATTGAGCTCGATCGGGTGTTGGACCTCATTTCTAGATGGGGCTCCGATAATCTGGTGGAGTTCAATGCCAAGAAAACACAGGTGTGCGCGTTCACAGCGAAAAAGTCGCCATTCCTTCCCCTTCCCTCTCTTCAGGGTACATCTCTAGGCCTGCAGAGCAGTATTAACATGCTCGGTATGGATATCCGCTGCGATCTGAACCAAAAGGACTACATCGAATCCGTGATTAAAAATGCCTCACGTAAACTCGGTGTCCTGAAAAAGGTGCGGCGATTCTTCACGCCTGATCAGTTGTGTCTATTATACAAGACACAGGTGCGGTCTTGCGTGGAGTATTGCTCTCACCTTTGGGACGGCTCCGCAAAGTACCTTCTCGATGCCTTGGACAGATTGCAGCGCCGCGCTGTGCGCATTATCGGCAATGCAGAGGTCAGTAAAACTCTCGAGCCTTTGCAATTGCGTAGAGATATTGCGTCACTCAGCGTCTTTTACCGTTTATACCATGGCGAGTGCTCTGAAGAACTCTTTGACCTCATCCCTCCTTCTCCCTTCCTCTATAGGAGTACGCGTGCTGCTCTCCGGAGTCACCAATTTACAGTCTCTAACATTCCATCACGCACAAAGAAATTTGGTGACTCGTTTCTGTGCCGCACTTCCAAAAGATGGAATGGTCTACCAGCACACGTATTCCCTCCTACCTATGACATAGGGTCCTTCAAACGAGGCGTGAAGAAGCACTTTGTGGGCCGGCAGAGTGAGGATGACTGATGCTACGTCTCTTACGCTGCACCAGTTGTCCTCGCGCCTGGACCTCATTTCCACTTAACATCAGGTGGAGTGGGGTCATTTGCCGGGCTTAGTATAAAAAAAAAAAAAAAAAACGTGCTTGTATTGCCCTCTTCCTACTGCTCTCGTCCTACGCGCGTATTACGATACGCTTACGTTACGCTTACGATACGACGCCGTGTGCGAAGGCACTAACCCTTCTGGGATAATAGTCGTGAATATTATGCATGTATGTCTGTAAACGTAATTGAGTACCTATGGTAAATAAAATAATACTGGTGCTAAGTAGCAGTAGCAAGTAATGTACAGTACAACAATACAAGCTGAGGCGGGGTCCTGATTGACAATAAAATTGTCGGATAAAATGTTTACTAGAAAAAAATAACCAGTCTCAGGAAAGCTCGAATGGGATTCGAACCCATGACCTTTGGATTGCCGGTTCACTGCTCTAATTTTTTTTCTAGTTAAACATTTTATCCTATATCTATAAAGCATTGTGAATGCAAAAATTTCAATAATAAAAATAAAATTGTCTTTTTTATTATTTTCTGTTTCTCTCTCTCCCTCTCTCTCCCTCTCTCTCTAATGTACAGAATAGTCTAACAACATAACAAGGTACTGTACTGCCCACCAGTGCAATGTGTCGAAAGGTCAAAGCGGCCAATTACGGGCACGCGACTCCACATTAGCGTTAATACTTGTGATTAACCTTTTTGCAGCGGTAATGGCTGATTTTTTAAGCCGGACACTTTATCACTTTAAACGGCTTGTTAGACTTTGTACAGTCTTAAGTGTGTCGTGTACAATTTACATTGAATTGATAACTAGATGTCCACTGGACAAAATTGATGGATAGGCTTAATCTATCTTAATTTATGGATATATTAATGGCTTAATTACCAAGTATTCCAAATGCAGGTTGGTGATCGATCACACACTCTCTTCAAGATCTTTGAATATCGTTGATACATTAAAATAATAGGGTTGGCCATTCAGCCGTATTAGTTCTGGGCTGTATCTTACCAGTTTTATTCCATAATTCATCCCTTTTTTATTTTATTTATTTTTATTTATTAAGTCGGTTTACAAAGTTACCTAAAACAGTTCGTGTGATCGGCAATTACGTAGCATCATAACTTTCGGCAGGCTCCTTGAATGGCTATCAATTTGTTCGTTGTGAGTGGTCGTAGATTTACGACCGAATTTTATTGTTATAACGTTTACTGTAACGACCTATTTCGCGGGAGGCATAAAGAGGGCTTTTTTACAATTTTATAATTTTATAGCCACATCTTTTTGGTGTAATGGTGTTTATTGAGTTTTCATATTGACGTGATGGCCATCAGTTAACTATGAATTATTGTAACATGTTTTTTTATTATTTGTCAAAGTAGTAAGATGTGGTAATAACAAATAAACTGAGACACCTGGTGAGGCGTTAAGTTTAAGAGGAAGCACTACGTCAAAGTGGCATGCAAAATTCTCATACAAAATACAGAAAAACGACGTTTCGTAGTCCCCTGTTTCCTCCTACAGAACTGGACCAATTTTTATTACTTTTTCAGCATCAGTTAAAGAAAGAGAGTTTCTATGTCTGTATGTTTGATTTTTTTATACCAGCCACTTAATTTTTCTGAAGACGCCTGAAAACGGAGTGACTTCGCTAAATTATGAAGGCTCCTGGTTATTAAAAAAATGACTTAATGCAAAAAATCAAACATACAGACATAGAAAATCTCTTTCTTTAACCGATCCTGAAAACGTAATAAAATTGGTCCAGTTCTGAAGGAGGGGACTACTGAACAGCGTGGACAACTATATTATACGACTTATTAATGGTAAACACACAATTTTATATTTCATGCATGCATGTTTATCGACTTATTATTGTGCACTTAGTAATCTCTCTAATTGTGTTATTTAGTAAATATAAATTTGTTAGTGTAACAATTACAGGTAAACCTAATAAATAAAAAAATAAATAAATAAGCACACGGAGAGATTTGTCCATAGCCCACCGCACTGGCCCAATGCTGGTTGGTTGAATTTAACCACTGCCGTCTTTAGACTACAACGGGGATCAACGGCCTAACGTGCCTTCCGAAGCACGGAAGTCGTCATAGATAGTAAAAATCCTTAACTAATGTGCTTTTTATAATATTAACTAAACCCCCAAAATGCTTGGACTAGGAATTAGGTACCGTCTAGTCTAACGAGGCTATGACTCAAGATTCAATTATGCTAATTTATTCAGTGCAGGCTAAAATTATTGAGCACTTATCAATTTCACTACGCCATCGGTTCTTAAGTCTATCAGGCGGGAGACTTTGTACTGTTCTCAGCGCTCTATGCTGTCGGTAGTATGTGCAGTCTTTAGTCCGTTAGTCGCCTTTTACGACACCCAAGGGAAGAGGGGGGGTGGTAGGTACTTATCTTTCATCGCTACGCGACACGGTGATATCACGGTATAAGTATTTAGTTTTATTAACTTATTACCTTTACCATTACAGGTATGTACTGCAATAATGTTAGCTGCAATAGATACATAAATCTACTAATGTCCTCCTTGGTCGAGTGGTTTGTACACCGGTTTTCATGGTGTTGCCATCTCTGAGGTCCCGGGTTCGATCCCCGGTCGCGTCAATTTAGAGAAAAACGTGTTTTTCTAAATTGATTTCGGGTCTGGGTGTTTTTTCTATGTTTATGTATATTTATCCGTTATCTTACCATATAAACGAGTTTCACAAGAATACTCATCTTGGTCTTGATAATTGGTGTGAGCGTAAAAATTAAAAAAAAAAAAAAAAAAAAAAAATGTCCTACTGATATTCATTGCCACGGCTCTTCTCAGCCGGCAAGCAACTCAGCAAGGCAAGTGTGTGTATGTGTAATCGAGCAGAATGATTTCAAATATAACTATTATTTATTAGTAGCGGCTCGAATGCGACTTCGTCCACGTGAACGCTCCGTATCCCGTGACGAATTCCCAAAATTTTCTTTCACATAAACCTTGTCCTGATGGTAATCACTAATCGCAACTACAAAAAGAATTAGGCAATTTGCAGTTCTAAAGTGATGCAGTAACATACATTCGTAGCGATTGATTTTTATTTAAGTATTAGATTAGATTAGTTATTTATTCTCAGTAGGTTTATCGTGATAGACATTAGACAATAAGCTTACAGTGTACTTATTCGAATTAACACTAGTACATAGTGGATCTTAGAATATACGTTTGCATTTATCAAACTCTCTCCGTTGCTGTTATTTATGACGACCTCCTTGGTCGAGTGGTTTGTACACCGGTTTTCATGGTGTCGCCATCTCTGAGGTCCCGGTCAATTTAGAAATTATTGTTTTTCTAAATTGTCTCGGGTCTGGGTGTTCTCTATATATAATAAGAATGTATTTAAGTATTTTTAAGTATGTTTATCCGTTGTCTCGTAACCATTTAACGAGTTTCTTCGAAGCTTCTCTTGGGCTAGATAATTGGTGTGATTGTAGGAAAGATTTTAATTTAGATTTAATTTATACTACAAATAAAAAGTGGAATAAATTTATAATCTGACATGCCGAATACACCTACCTTTGCTTTTAGAGCGTTTTCCTTTTTTTTTATTTGCTTTTCAAATAAAATTGAAAATGATGATAATATACTTAATAAAAATATATAAATTATAAAAAACAACACTGTGACAACATGCAAAAGATGGGAATACAAATGGAACCACGATACGTACGAGCCGATTATATTCTCGGGCATAATTTATGACTATGGCCGGCAACTCGTGACTTACCGTCAAACAATGTCTTGCCGACTCGGTGAGTAATAAAACTATAGGAAGGCCTTTGAACTCCAGCATCACGCGAAAAGATCGTATAAAAATAAATGAGACGCCACAAAAATACAAGTAACTATATCAGATAAGCACCGTTCAAAACAAACAAATTGGTAATTATTAAACAGTTACATTACTTTCCTGCGTGTCGAAGTAACATGCGACCGTGCGACACGACTTGTGACCAATTTAGTAATACACTCGTTATAAGGCTTTGAACGTGAACGGCTTCAATGTACTAAATATACATACATACATTATATACATACATACATACATACATAGGTGAAGAGTAACCTATATTGGACCACTTTTGACAAAACATAAAAAATACCTAAATCTTGTAAGTTAGAAAAACCCAATCTGACTTAGATGATACCTTGGTATTCCTGTAACAACATATTACGCACTTAAGATTCTTATCAAGTTAAAACTATTTAAAAATATGAATCTACTAATATTGGCCTTCGGTACAATTTACGGAACTAGTATCCTAAATTGTATTACGGGATGCCTAAATTGTATCAAAGAATACTCATTGTTTAAAAAACAAAAAACGATTTTCACTGTCACTCTCTTGTCATCTGTCATAAGAAGAAACAAAATGGCGCAGTGACAGTGGCGCTGTAGTCGCCTCGTTCTGTGTTGTCAGTAAAGAATAATGGCACCGTTTAGTTGGAAAGGAGAACCGGCCCTTTCCATAGAAAAAATGCTTAATTTGTATACAATAGAATTTGGTCTTATAGTAAAGCTAATAAATTTTGCTACCTAAACCAAGTTTTGTCTTATTTTATCAAATTGCGGATAAGATTTATTTAATTATTAATATTTTTATATATGGAAACATTAAGTCTTCAAAAAACATGTTACTTAAAAATGTCTAACGTGGCTGCGCATAAACCATAATTCTTTAGCTTTTAAAAAAGAGAAATATCTACAATGCTGTCACGTCATGTTAGATTTGACAGGTAACGGCTGTCATTTGTCAACAACTGTCATTTGTTGACAGATATTGCCAGATAGTTAATGAATAACAGATAAAAAAATTATAAAGTATACAACTTAAGCATAAAACGCCGGGTCTCCTGTGAAGGTGGTACAATTTAGGAGTCTTTACAATATAGGTTACTCTCCCCTACATACATAGATTCGCGTCTATTATCCCCTAAGAGTTATTTTTTTTTTTTATACTAAGCCCGGCAAATGACCCCACTCCACCTGATGTTAAGTGGAAATGAGGTCCAGGCGCGAGGACAACTGGTGCGGCGTAAGAGACGTAGCATCAGTCATCCTCACTCTGTCGGCCCACAAAGTGCTTCTTCACGCCTCGTTTGAAGGACCCTATGTCATAGGTAGGAGGGAATACGTGTGCTGGTAGACTATTCCATCTTTTGGAAGTGCGGCAAAGAAACGAGTCACCAAATTTCTTTGTGCGAGATGGAATGTTAGAGACTGTAAATTGGTGACTCCGCAGAGCAGCACGCGTACTCCTATGGAGGAAGGGAGAAGGAGGGATGAGGTCAAAGAGTTCTTCAGAGCACTCGCCATGGTATAAACGGTAAAAGACGCTGAGTGACGCAATATCTCTACGCAATTGCAAAGGCTCGAGAGTTTTACTGACCTCTGCATTGCCGATAATGCGCACAGCGCGGCGCTGCAATCTGTCCAAGGCATCGAGAAGGTACTTTGCGGAGCCGTCCCAAAGGTGAGAGCAATACTCCACGCAAGACCGCACCTGTGTCTTGTATAATAGACACAACTGATCAGGCGTGAAGAATCGCCGCACCTTGTTCAGGACACCGAGTTTACGTGAGGCATTTTTAATCACGGTTTCGATGTAGTCCTTTTGGTTCAGATCGCAGCGGATATCCATACCGAGCATGTTAATACTGCTCTGCAGGCATAGAGATGTACCCTGAAGAGAGGGAAGGGGAAGGAATGGCGACTTTTTCGCTGTGAACGCGCACACCTGTGTTTTCTTGGCATTGAACTCCACCAGATTATCGGAGCCCCATCTAGAAATGAGGTCCAACATCCGATCGAGCTCAATGACAAGATTTGCTCGCTTCATTTCGGTGTCTACCCGCCCAGCCGTTGGGTGCCCGTTATATCCCCCATGCACTGTGCTATCATCTGCATAGCAATGAATGTTTCCAAGAGGAAGCATGTCATTGATATGCAGAAGGAACAGCGTGGGGGATATAACGGAGCCTTGAGGAACACCAGCGTTCACTGACATGAACCGCGAAGCGCATCCATCCGAAAGGACACGGATTCTACGCTCATGCAGGAAGCTGGCAATCCAGGTACAGAACTGAGCGGGCAAACCGTATGCCGGGAGCTTGGAGAGAAGAGCTTTGTGCCAGACCCGATCAAAAGCCTTGGCTATGTCAAGGCTAACTGCCAGTGACTCGCCACGCTTGTCAATAGCCTCACCCCAGAGATGTGTGACGTACGCTAGAAGATCACCCGTTGACCGTTTTGGCCGAAACCCATATTGACGATCGTGAATTAGGGAGTGATCTTCTAGGTATCGAATAAGCTGTTTGTTCAATATTCGTTCTAGGATCTTACACAACACTGAAGTTACGGCTATAGGGCGGTAATTAGTCGGATCTGACCGATCTCCTTTTTTAGGGATCGGTTGCACATTAGCTTCTCTCCAAGATTCCGGCACACAACCCAAAGAGAGCGAGAGACGGTACAGACGCGTTAACACAGGGGACAACTCCGCTGCACACATTTTCAGGACTATTGCTGGGATGCCATCAGGACCGTTAGCTTTCCGGACATCGATTGACTGCATTTCCGCACGGACATCACACTGCCTGATTTTAATATCAGACATTGTGTGGCCACAGTGAGGAATTGAGGGTGGCTGTGCGTGCATCACAGTCATCGATCCGGGAGTTAGCCTCAAAGAGTTTGGCCAGTAGATCGACCTTTTCCTGCGGCTTGTGAGCTAAAGTTCCGTCAAAACATCTCAGTGGTGGCAGCAAGGGTTGGCAGAAGTTGGATTGCACGGCTTTGGCCAGACGCCAGTAGCTACGGCTGCCCGTAGGATGCGTCAGGAGTTCTTGGCCTACTCGTGCAACGCGCTGGGCATCCGCTCTAATGTAGGCCCTCTTACACGGCTTACTTGGTGGCATTATTATAGGCTGCTTTTAGCGAGCGAGTTTCGGGAGCCCCATGAGCTTTACCTCTGATCCAAGCGCGGTATGCCGTCTGTTTGCTCTCAACAGCGCTGGCACACTCGCGATTAAACCAGCGGTTGCGTCTGCCTTTGCTGATGACTTTGCTGATGATTTGCAGGAGTGTGGAATATAGTATTCCATTCCTAATACTATCTCATCAGCAACGGCAGTGGCGCTAGCGGTCGGGTCCTTCCCACTAAAGCAGCGCTGCCTCCAAGGGACGGATGCAAAATACTCCCGCATCCCGTCCCAGTCTGCCGACGCGTAGTGCCAAATCTGGCGTTTCGAAACCGCTGTTGGCGGGCGCGATGCCAAGGGCACTGTGCTGGATATCAAGCAGTGATCCGAGCAACCTAAAGGAGCTCGAATCTCCACCCGGTATCCAGCTGGGCGACTCGTCAGCAGAAGGTCGAGTAAGGAGGGCGCATGGCCAACTATGTCTGGGATCCTGGTGGGCTGGTTCACCAGTTGCGTCAGGTCATGCGTGAGAGCGAATGCGTGGGCAGTTCTACCAGCATGGTCTGTTTTGGAGGAACCTAACCACAACTCATGGTGGGCGTTGAAGTCCCCCAAAAACACCAGTTCCGCCGATGGAAACCGCTCCTGCGCATCATCTGCTACCCGACTAAGATGTTCAATTAGTCGAGTTGTCTCCATGTCACCGTTATGGGATCGGTAGACGCAGACGTAGACACGGCAATGAGAGCCTAAGTCGACGTGTACCACTAGGAGGGAGAAGGAAGGGTCCTCCAGACAGCGCAGACGGCGACAGCAAACATCCGCCCGAACGAATAAGCAAACTCCGGCTTTGGCTTTGAAGGATTCTTCAAGCACAAAGCCGGGATAGTTCAGGTAGGTGGTGTCAGCTGGGCGGATTATTTGCGTCTCCGTCAGGAACAACATTGCTGGCCGTGCCATCTCAAGATGGTGGTGGACGGCATTGAGGTTTGCATGGAGTCCGCGGATGTTAGCGAACTCCACCTCAAACGGTAAGGTTGTGGTGGGGGTGTGCACCGCTGTAGAACCAGTTTTGTTGTTAGGCGCTGTCATTTTAGGAATGGAAAGAGGGAGGCGTGAATCGAGAAAATGATGCCACGATGCGAATGGTCAAAGTGTGGTGGCCTGTTTCCCCAGGAATTTGCCCACAGACGAGTATTATCAACCTGCCGAACGGAAGGGCCCCCGAACCCCCCCGGGAATGGCCGCCGGGACCCCACCTTCCGGTCACCAACCGGCACGACGGACCACCCCGAGATTATGCGTGGCATGGTGAGGCAGCCTCACGAGCGGGTTAGGCTCGCTTGGGCCCCTGTACTGTGCCACGGGCGGCCAGCGGGACAACCGTTTCTACGGGTCTCCTTGGTCGGCAGGTTAACGAAGTCCTCCTGGCACTGGTTTGACGGAAGCCTTCACAGACCAAATACATCGCAGCATCATCCTCTCGAGCTCTGGTTATACGCTGGCTGATTCCGAAACGCGACCGACAAGCAGTCACTTGACGGGTTTTACACCATGCGTACGGTGGTCACCAACCAGACGGGTCAAGCCCTACCACCAGTGGAGCAGATCATCGCTCGAAAGAGTCCGTTAGTCGCTTCTTACGACACCCACCGGACGGAGAGAGGGGCGGCGATTGGTATTCTTTCTCCGTCACCGCACGGATAAAAGTTAGTCAGATACCAGACAATGAGGACCGCAGAATCAGTCTTCAGCCATTAAAGTCCACGTTTTACCAAATTACAACTGCACATGTGCTCAGCATGGTAGGTGGTGAGACCATTACCGCTCTATGCTGTTGGATGTCTGTGCGGTCTTTACACGGTTATATATAGAAGGTATTTTCTAAGAAGTTTCTACCGTGTATTTAATAAGTCAAAGTCAAATTCATTTATTCAATTTAGGTTACAGTAATTGAGCACTTATGAATTCTGTTATGCCATCGGTTCATAAGTCCTACCTATGAGGCGGGAGCCTTGTGCTGAGAAGAACCGGCAAGAAACTCAGCAAGGGCATTTGTATTCATTTTTATTTAATACGATTACAAGACAACTGAGGAGTGTTTGTTCAAAAAGTCATATTTCCCTGTAGAAAGAAATTGTTTTTTGTTTTTTTTCCCTAAACTGTTACATATATACTATCCATATTTGATAAAATTCTGATCGAAAAACACGTATTTTCAATATAAAATAAATCTTTAACTTTGACATTCCGACCAAAATGGGCTTATTTCTGTGTATAAAACATATTTCGATCAAAAAGTCTTATTTCTCAAACAAAAATATGTTTTATGAAACAATTTTGTTCAAAAGGTAATTAAATCTTGCCATACATTATTGCCTGCCGAAAATAGAGTTTGTTCGATTAATAAAATCGATGTTTTGGATGTATGTATACTATAAATAGCCATTGCTTTATTGATTGTCAACTGTGAAAGAAAAATAAATGAGATTCAGTAGAAGTTTATTGGTATGTGGAACATTTTAACATTAAGATTTTTTGTTTTCGGTGTATTATTTGAAAATACAGAGTTAAATCGCTTATTTTTTTTAAATGGATGAAGGTTATGGAATTGTACATACATTAAATATGGGAACTAGAACAAAGAAGCGAAAAGACTGTTCTATAAAAGGTCGTATTTCTGGAATATTCTGATCAAAAAGACTTATTTCTGGAATATTCTGACCAAAAAGACTTCTTTTTGGTAATACCGATCACAAAGTCGTATTTCCAAATGAAAATTATTTATAAAAAAATAAATACAGTAAAAAACTAAAATTAAAATGAACATGTATATCAAAAAGTCTAATTTGCGTTTAATACAATAATAACAATTACCATTATATTTCAATAAAAAATTAAAATACTTTTTGTTGTTTCTTGTAAAATTTGTTTATCATGGAATTATGACCTTTTGAACAGACACTCCTCAACTTATACAGCACATACAAAAGAATATCCGAAGAAAAAAAAAATATTGCTCATTATAAAATAAAATGAACAACGTACTACAGGATCTTTGAAACAAGAAAAAGAAAGACTAGTTTATTTTCTATTACAAATAAAAATAAGATTGCAAGAGCAGACCAGCCTCCACAAGCGGCACCCTTTCACGAGTATGACATGTGAATCAGCCATCACGTAACGACTCGACGCACATGCCTTCATAATAAGAACCTCCTTGGTGCTTCGGAAGGCAAATAAAGGAGTTAGTCCAAATTCAACCCTTAAAGTTTCTACCCCTGATAAAAATACCTACTCATTAGTCCGTATTCAACCCCTAAATGTTGTCCACATTCAAACCTTAAAGTTTCAACCCCTGATAAAAATACCTACTCATTAGTCCGTATTCAACCCCTAAATGTTGTCCACATTCAAACCTTAAAGTTTCAACCCCTGATAAAAATACCAACTCATTAGTCCGTATTCAACCCCTAAATGTTGTCCACATTCAAACCTTAAAGTTTCAACCCCTGATAAAAATACCTACTCATTAGTCCGTATTCAACCCCTAAATGTTGTCCACATTCAAACCATAAAGTTTCAACCCCTGATAAAAATACCAACTCATTAGTCCGTATTCAACACCTAAATGTTGTTTGTCCACATTCATGTGGACTAAACGAAATAAAGCCGCTGGCCCTGGTTATTGTCGTAAGATGGCAGTTGTAAAAACCCAATAACCCGCATTGGGCCAGCGTGGTATTTTATAGCCCAATCTCCTGATGTGGAAAGGTGCGTCTTGTGCCCAGCAGTTAGACGTTAATTAGCTGATAACGATTTAATAAGATTTGAGAAGCTCGATGGCGCAGCGGCTAGCGACTTTCGCGATGCCGGGTCGTTGGATGGGTGACCAAATTAAAACATCTCGAGCTCCTTCGTCCTTCGGAAGGCACGTTAAGCCGTTGGTCTCGGTTGTTGTCATAAGATGACAGTCGTAAAAACACGTAAACCCGCATTGGGCCAGCGTGGTGGGTTATGGCCCAATATCCCCACGTGCTATTGTCCCCTGAGCCCTGTGCCCAGCAGTGGGACGTTTATAGGCTGATGATGATGATGATGGTGAGTATATTTTGGATCGGCAGCGTTTGTTTGGCAAAGCGGCAAGCGGGTTTAAACGCTTGATCACCGAATGCGTGACCAATAATCTGAAGGTTCTTGACAAGCATGATAGGCTGTTGGTCCCGGTTATTGTAGTCATAATAGCACACGTTTAATACTGACAAAATAGCATTTAGCCAACTAGGTGGTTTATGGTCTGATTTACCCCCATGTCTATATAAGGTGCTATTAAATCAATAGCGTATATTTAAAGTACACGTAGTTTACGCCAAAATAAAAATATTTTTCAGTAATATTTTGTCATGATTTTAATTTTTTAAACAATATACATTATTATTTAATTGGCAAAAACTGCATTATACTATTACAATCATGCCTCTATGAAATCTACAGTATGATGCAGTTTTTGCCAATTAAATAATAAAATTATTATTTTGAAAAATTAAAATCTAAACCAATGATAAAATACTACTGTTTATTGGGGAAAATAATTTTATTCAGCACCTTATTAATTGAAAGCCCTGAGCCCAGCTCAACTTATTTAAGCTGATGATGTAAAACAATTCACTAACACACATACATGAAAATTTAAAATCATTAGGAATGTATAATATCAGTCTTTGTCCAGCAATGAGACAAGTCCCACTGCTGGCAAATACCTCTCTGCTCTTCTTTCACTCTTCACGACTTAGGACTGTAACTTACTAGTCAAGCCAGGCCGAATAATAATATTGATATCAAAATACCTGCCCACTCAATAACAAGCTTTCTAGAAACTGGTGTAGTTTCAAAATTGATTAAATTATATTAATTAATGTGTAAAGTACTGTAGACTATTTTCGTTGACAGGCTTCACCATAATTGTTGCGAGCCCAATAACAATTTGTTGTTACATTTCGCTCATATTGTGAAGAGTTAAAGGTCCATACTAATTCCGGTAGCTCGCATGTTAGCCGCATTATCCTTTTTACACCAGATTAGCCCCCGGATATGGATAACCGGGTGTCATCCCCTTCTCACAGACGTTTGTTTGGGTGTTAAATTGTTTTGGTTTTCGCCCCTACGGGTAGTTGGTCTTGTGTTGTTTAGGTGTTTGAGAGTAAATTTAACGTTACCGTTTCACATTCCTTACCTGTTGTTACTATTATTGTGCGTAGACGAAACTCCTCTAACCAGACGGGATATGCTTATTTTTTACCATTTATCGTATGAATTTTTATAAATTAAAAAAAAGGTACAGCGTTAATTTTTTCCCGAATTAACATAATTATACTTTTTATCTCAGGGTAAAGTTTTACTTTATTGACGTATTGTTAATATAGAGTCTCACAACTGAAACTCCATTAATAAATCAATCTATCGTACAAACTACTACTTCAAAACTTATTATGTACTTACTTGGCCAATGATGCAATAAGCGCGTAGTCAATAAATAAGATGATCAAATTCCATACGTCGGGAAGCGCATAAATGTATTCCGAGATGAAAAGTATAGGTGTATAATTATGTTAGTTCAGGATATTATTATTGTATACATATTTATACAACGATGATGATTTAAAATGGCAAAACAACAGATCGATTCATTATTAATTTCGGTCGTAAGTAGTTTGCCCTAACTTGGCGTTAAACCTCTTTAGAGACTTTGTTATAAGTTACAAGTTACCTATACAATGTACAGCCTCTATGTTAAGTATGTTGCTAATCTAACTTGGAGTACCGTATAAAGTTGCCCTAAACCCGCCTCGTCGTTCCGTAATGTGTTAAACTGTTCGGTTTCGGGAGTAACGTGACGTAAATTGTTTTAGAACCACAAGCACAGCTTCAATGTAAACATTATAATAATAATAATATAAATCCGCTTTCAGTTGTTTATAGTAAACATCAGTAAGGTGGTAATACTTTTTTGTGATGTACAACAACGTATATTTATCCTCTTTTATGTAAGTTTTCACACCACCTGCTCGACAACGTCAAATTTTATGTCATGCAAACCTGCAAACCTAACGTAAGTAAGTCATTATAGACCTGAGGTCTAGCAGACAATGAATTATATTATGACCCGCTGGTCATTGATGTGATTTAAATTTGGAACATAGGTAAATAGAAATCGCATACACGAACATTTACTATACTCGTATAGGTAGTAAGTAGATAGGTGTGCAGTCTTTAGTCCGTATACGCCTTTTACGACACCCAAAGGAAGAAAGCGGGCGATAGTATTATTTGGATGAGCCCATCTCCGCTCTATGCTGTTGGATGTATGTGCAGTATTTATTTAGTCCGTTAGTCGCCTTTTACGACACCGAAGAGAATATATTGGTTGGTAATATTATTTTGATGAGCCCATCGCCGCTCTATGCGGTTGGATGTATGTGCAGTCTTTAGTCCGTTAGTCGTCTTTTACGACACCAAAGGGAAGAGAGGGGTTGGTAGTATTATTTTGATGAACCCATCGCCGCTCTATGCTGTTGGATGTATGTGCATTCTTTAGTCCGTTAATCGCCTTTTATGACACCCAAGAGACGAAAAAGGGTTGGTATTGGTAGTATTATTTTTTATGAGCCCATCGCCACTCTATGCTGTTGGATGTTTGTGCAGTATTTATTTAGTCCGTTAGTCGCCTTTTACGACACCAAAGAGAAGATAGGGGTTGGTAGTATTATTTTGACGAGCCCATCGCCGCTCTATGCTGTTGGATGTATGTGCAGTCTTTAGTCCGTTAGTGGCTTATTCTGTTAGTCGCCATTTACGTCACCGAAGGGAAGAGAAGGGTTGGTAGTATTATTTTGATGAGCCCGTCGCCGCTCTATGCGGTTGCATGGATGTGCAGTCTTTAGTCCGTTAGTCGCCTTTTACGAAACCGAAAGGAAGAGAGGGGTTGGTAGTATTATTTTGATGAGCCCATCGCCGCTCTATGATGTTGGATGTATGTGCAGTATTTATTTAGTCCGTTAGTCGCTTTTTACGACACCGAAGAGAAGAGAGGGGTTGGTAGTACTATTTTGATGAGCCCTTCGCCGCTCTATGCTGTTGGATGTATATGCAGTCTTTAGTCCGTTAGTCGCCTTTTACGACACCGAATAGAAGAGAGGGATTGGTAGTATTATTTTGATGAGCCCATCGCCGCTCTATGCTGTTGGAAGTATATGCAGTCTTTAGTCCGTTAGTCGCCTTTTACGACACCTAAGGGAAGAAAGGGGTTGGTAGTATTCTTTTGATGAGCCCATCGCTGCCTTATGCTGTAGGATGTTTGTGCAGTCTTTAGTCCGTTTGGGTCATTTTAGCTCCTTGTATAACAATCTACTATTGTTTTACTATTGCTTTTTATTGTTTCGTAGATGGTGTGAAAAGTAGAGTATGCTCCTCGGGGATAAATGTGCCTTCGTCGTGGGCGACCCTAAATCCCACGCTGCACTCAGTATTCTTATCTTAACTCCCTCGCTTTGCTCGGGAGTTTGCTTTAAACACCCTCGCTACGCTCGGGAGAAAACGCTAGAATCCTTCGTTTCGCTCCGGATTCAATACGCGGCGCCCGCTACATAAGACACTACTTTATCCCCTTGGTGCATAATCTACTATTATAGCTCCTCGGTGACTGAGTGTCCGAGTTTGTGATTACCAAATCGCATTTGCTAAGCGTGATGGATAAGTGAATACCCATCAATAAATTTGTCGTGATGACTTCATTTAAATGATCAAGTCATCGCAATCGAATAGGATATACCTATTTTATTGTACACAAAAATACAGACGCATTATGTACTCAAATCACATTTTATAAGTCGTACATTACTTTATGCTGTCAATATTAGCAAGTGCTTAAACTAACTGTAGCTGTCACTTTGCTGCCTGATTCTTTCAATGCCCGTCACTGTCGGGTGTGATTCTAAATGTAATGAAGGTACATAATTAATTGTAGGTACTACTTGGTTTCATTGATAATAGGGCTTGTTAATGTTATGGGGATGGAACTCAGTATTTGCCGTTCGTGGTCCCGAGCCATCCCCATGGCATGTACCTAATGGATGGTACTAGGTAGGCTGACTATATGGCTCCTACCATCTCATTTTATATACTTATCAACAATAATGTTGATACCACTATTATTCCGACAGTATCAGTACGGCCGTATCGCGTACCGGTAAAAGAATACTACCACCCCCTCTCTTCGATTGGGTGGCATAAAAGGCGACTAACGGACTAAATACTGCACGTACATCCAACAGCATACAGCGGGCGATGGGCTCACCGCCGTCTCGCTAAGCACATGTACAGTCACTATTTGGTGAAAAGTGGACTATGGTAGAGCTTAATAGTTGAGTGCCTATTCCGTGTGAACTCCGCTACCATCCTTGGCTTAATCGTGACTTAAGCAATGTGTAGTAAAAAAACCTAGCCCAGACCGTCTATTGTGCCTACAACAATAAAGAAATTAATCGTTAACAACACACGAACTGCTGGTTTGCGTGAATCTCGCGTCAAATACCAGCAATTTTCAGGAACACGATAAATTGGAATTCATAACCGTAAGCAATACGGAGTTGAGCAATTTGTGCTTTAAATTAATTTGAATAAACATTGCCGTATCGCGTTTTATGAGTTGCTCGATAGTAACGTAATGTGTCGATTTAAGTGTTTGTTTGTGTAAGAAATTGAGTTGTTTTTTTACGGCTTGGCGGTAAGCATACGGTCCGAATGTTAATTACAGGTCACCACAGTCTATAGACGCTTGCAAGACTTTGGATATAAATGCGAAGCTCGAGCTTGAGGTGGTTCTGACCCTCTACTTATTATGCCTAGTAATTAAGATCTCATTCAAAGTCGTACAAAACCAAGCAATGTCAGTAAAAATAAGCTTGACCCCTACTGCCATTAACTTTGCTAAACCTGGTTTATAATTACGCTCATCACCATGCAATATTTGTACATGAAAACTCTTATCAATAAGGTATCAATAAAAAATAGTGTTATCTGCACATACATCTAACAGCATAGAGCGGCGATGGGCTTACCACCTGTCACGCTGAGCACATGTGCAGTCGCTATTTGGTAAAAAGTGGACTATGGCAGAGGACTGCTTTTGCGGTCCTCATTGCCTAGTATCTGACTAACCCTTCAGGGATAATAGTCGTGATTATGTGTATGTATGTATGTATAATATGTATTGTCTATTAGAATACGTAGACGTATTTTCAGACAGTTCATAATAATCATCTCAAAAAAATAGCAACAGTCGCAATTAAATCAAACCAAATTACGTTCCACGAAAGAAATTAAAAAGCTAATCTGAATAAAAATAAAGCTGCTAATTAATTGGATGATATACATTTCAAATTAAGGGCCTTGTTACGGAACCCCGAGGGAATGACCGAGGCTGAGAAATGTTTCTCCCTTCCATTGTGAGGTATGCAGTTGTTTCAAAGTGCTATTTTAAAGAATTAATTTGTTGTCGTAATTAAAAATAGCAGTGGAATTAGCATAATTACGTACAGCGCCATTCGGAGGGATGAAAAGTGTGAAACGCATTTGAAGCGAGGGGGCCGCTGCTTTGTGAAAATTAATTAAATTCTTCAAACTCGCGGTTTAGTCAAACAAATAAAACAGATAGTAATGAATTTTAATGAAATACAGTTAGGAACACTTGGCTGTTTCGCGAGACTGCACATTTTAATATCTTCATTCGACAATTTGTAACTGATTTTAAAATGTTAGTCTGGCCTATCTCCATTTTTAATTTACTCTGTGAAGGCAATGTTTTAATTGTACTTACAGCAATTTTGAAATTTGTTGTCGTGTATTTTATTTTCTATCACAAGTGATCGCAACTTTTCTGAGTTCACCATATGAGGATGCTTTCTCTTCGGTTTTGTTTTGCCGAGCCAAGGCTAGTTATCTGATAAACTTTAAACTTTATCTTTTTGACCGTGTCGCTTAGCGGTGAAAGAATACTACCACCCCCTCTCTTCCCTTGAGTGTCGTAGAAGGCGACTAACGAACTAAAGACTGCACATACATTCAACAGCATAGAGCGGCGATGGGCACCACGCTGAGCTCACATGTGCAGTGTCTATTTGGTGAAAAGTGGACTATGGTAGAGGACTGCTTTTGCTAGTCTCTGACTAACACTTCGAGGATATAAGTCGTGAACCACCAACCCACATTTTTAAAACGTTATGATAAAGACCTATCAATTGTCGACAGACTTGTTCTAATAATGGAGTTAATTGCCTAGCGGTAGGACAACTTAAGTAGTCCATATAGTTTGAAGAACTTATCGTGAATAATTAAAATGTCGGAAATAAAGCAATTCGGTGTCAAAACGGGTTTCATACTTAAGTAACTATAAATAAACAAAATACTGGGTGGGGTTTAATTGGAAAACTTACACCGGCAAGAAATTCAACTACTTTCAGTTCTGTACAAACATCGTGTAATAGCTTGCAGCGTTCCTGATTTCTAATCGAATTCAGTTAAGGCTTACAAGGAGTAAACACGTCGGGTGCCAACCAATCGTACACCTTCCCCGTAAAGGAACAATGTCTAAATTGGACTGGGGCAAAGACAAGTTGATGGTTAACCTCACGCAACCCGCTTCCGGGGCGTGATTTGCGACAGCGAACAAATTTGCTAGAAAACGTTATAAATTAGAATGTAATCGAGCTAACAAACTGACGAAATTAATTTTGGTTCAACAAAAATGTCGGCTAACCGGGAAAGAATGCCACTCCTCTTCCCGAGTCTTGTCAATGTTGGCAACGATATAATATTAAGATCAGAAAATACGTGAACTTTATTATAAGGTAGTGATTTAATACAACGTCAGTCGGAAAGGGGGTACTAAGACGCGGACAACTGAAAGTGTCTACTACTATCAACTTATTAGTTATTTGCAACTAACTAATAAGTTGATACTATGACTAGCTTTGCGAAAAACGTATTTTCATATTTACTTCCTTACAAAATAAACTATTACAATAATGAATAGGGGCGGGGCTAGCGCCATTTTTTTAACCCCGGCATGAACTCAATGAACTCAAATCTGTCTCTCTCTCAAAACAGCTGACCGCAAGAGCTACCACAGCGTCATTTCTTTTTAAATTTTAAAATTATCAATTTTTAAGGAAAAGTTCTTAGAGAAAAGTTATTTACTATCATGTATATACACAAACTGTATACATAAACGTCCCACTACTGAGCAATTGCAATTCAAAGATGGTTGTTTAACAAGGCACAAAATGATAAGAATTTACGCAAACTAACACAATAAACATGGTTTGTATAACAAAAGACCTTTGAAATATTTATCGTCTGGGAGTGAGGTGAAATCAAATAATTTCTGTCACAATACAAACATAATCCCGCGTAAAAATAGGTCGCGGTAAGGCTTTTCGGATAAAGAGATTAATCGTTGCGCGCTTTACACCTTGCGACGTGTTCTAAAATAACTGGAATACAGCGGAAAACAGTCATGTTAAGCATCTGTAATTCAGTCTTCTGCGATTGATGTATGTGAAATGTTAAGGAATATAGAAACTAAATGTTAAACACTTTGAAGTAAACGTTTTCATCAATTGCATACTTATAAGGGAAAATGGAAAAAGTAAAGGAGGTCTTTGCCCTGCAATGGAACGAAATAGTCTGATGATAAGATAAAGTTCATGATGTACTCATTTGAAAATATCTAGGACGGGAGCTTAATCCGCAACTGAAGCGTACGCGGTAGGAACACATTATAAATATAAGCTATATTTATACTGTGGTAGGAATTACCTTAATCGCTTTAAGTTAATTGTGAATTTCTCCTATCTACGATAATATTATTGAGCAAAATTCATAGCAGAATAATCTTTACTTCATGAGGAATAAAGATTTCACCATGAATTTATTATCTCCTCCTATTTCGATAAAAACGATAAATACAACTGCAAAATTACTACAAAATGCGATGCGCTGGCCGTCCAAACTAAGCTTATTCTCCCCGAGTGGAGATTTGTAATATTAAGCATGAATTTATTATCCTATTTTGATAACAACGATAAATACAACTGCAAAATCACTACAAAATGCGAAAATGGGCATTTTACGCAAAAATCACATTCGAGACGTAATATGCCTCTTATGACAGCGAGTGGTTGTACAGGTGGCTTCTCCAGTTTTCGGTTTTCTTTTAGTTAGTTTTTTTTGTTTTCAATTTTGAAAACTTCATTTAAAAGAGTCTCTAAAATGGCAAATAGAAGGTGTGGTCTCTGCCTAACTCTCCGTGAAACGGGCGTAAATTATGTGATCATCATCAGCCTATAAACGTCTCACTGCTTGGCACAGGCCTTCCAAATGCACAATAAAGTAAAACGAATGGCTGAACCTCTGCTCCATAGAGCTCCTGCGCCGATATATGTAAGTATAGTGTGTAGTATAATATATTTTATTTATGGAAAGCAAGCACCGTTTCAGTTCTTCAGGCCTCTATGCTAAACATATTTCACTTGACCGTGAAATATATTTTACTGGTATAACGTAAAAAGGAGACGGTCGACCTTCTATAGAACCTTGGGCTTGAGGTGAAGTTGAGGTGTAACACAATGAAAGTAGTGTTATTTGAAAGATAGTATGAAATTAAAGGATTCCTGAAAATTTAGCTAAAATTGGCAGTCTGAGACCTGAGAAATAGAAGATTATGAAAAAGTGAGGTTAAGAATAGCCTACGCCGAAATAGTTATTTTTTACAAATAATGACCTATAAAAGCATTTTTTTTTAAAGTAATGGAACATTTTGTGTTAATACAGATTAGTGTATTTTTGTTACTAGCTATTTTTGTCCACATTGGGTAAAAATATTTAAGTAGGTAGGTACCTAATCTCATCAATTAACAATCTATCTACAACAGTAGGTAGGTAGGTAAATAGACATAACCAGGCAGCATGTAATGCATAAATACCTACCTACTCTGTTGTTTTTCATCATTTAATAGCTTACAATTATCATACGAGTAAAGAATCAAATGAAATGCCGAGCGTGAAGTTCAATATGAAAGGTGCAAATTCGTTTTGTGTTGTCGGTTTTTCGGTGTTCATGGTGAAAGCAAAGGTCGATCAAGAAGAAGAAGATAACTGTAGTCAATAATGAATGCCAAGGTCGAAGAAAAATCCAAAAACAGTAAGAGCACACTCAAAACGCAGCGAAGAAAACAAAGCAAACGAGTCGAGTGACATTTTTTTTTCTCCAACAATGTAATTTATTTGGAATAAGCACGATAACGAGCGCACCCATTCATGACGGCCTGCATAAATGCCGTTTCACGCCCCGCTTAAAAGACCCGGGACTGTAAGAGCTGGGAAACACATGCGCCGGCAAAGAATTCCAAAGCCGAATGGTCTTACAGAGGAACGACTTGCCAAATTTTTTGGAACGAGTACTGATAGTCTGTACAGTATGATGGTGGTTCCTAAGACCAGCACTTGTAGTCCGGGAGAGGAAAGTAGAGGGCGGGATAAGATCAAAAAGTTCTTTAGAACACTCTCTGTAGTAGTTCCGGTAGAAGACACTGAGAGAAGCAATGTCTCTACGCAGCTGGAGGTCCTCAAGTGAAGCTGTAAACTCAGGAGCCCAATAATGCGTACCGCTCGCCTTTGCAGTCTATCAAGTGCATCGAGGAGGTATTTAGCGGAGCCGTCCCATAGATGGGAACAATACTCCATACTCGATCGCACCTGAGTTTGGTACAGCAAACAGCGCTGTTCGGGAGTGAAAAACCGCCTCACCTTATTGAGAATACCCAACTTCCGGGAGGCAGTTAAAATGCACTCTCGATGTAGCATTTTTGATTCAGTTCCTGGCCGATGTCCATGCCAAGAAGCTGAGGTTCACCGAAATGGGTAACAGAAAGTTCTGAAGAGAGGGAGGAGTAAGGAAGGGAGTTACTTTGGACGAGAATGCACAAACCTGGGTTTTGCTAGCATTAAACTCGACCAGGTTTTTGGATCCCCACTTAGAGACACGATCGAGAGTCAGGTTCACTTTGGCAAACAGTTCTTGCCTTTTCACCATGATATCGGCTTGCTTTGCCGCAGGATGTCCCAAGTACCGCTCATACACCGTACTGTCATCCGCATAACAATGAATATTGCCCAAGGACAACATATCATTAATATGCAGAAGAAATAGAGTAGGTGAGAGCACAGAACCCTGCGGAACTCCGGCATTGACCTTGTAGAACGCGGAGGAACTACCCTCACAAAGGACACGAATCTCCCGCCCTTCTAGAAAGTCTGCAACCCAGGCGCACAAACGGGGCGGCACACCGAAGGCCGGCAACTTGGAAAGAAGGGAACGATGCCACACTCTATCGAAAGCTTTGGCGTTATCAAGGCTAACTGCCAGGGATTCGCCATGCTTGTCCATCGCTTCACCCCACGCGTGAGAAACGTACGCTAGAAGATCACCCGTTTATCGCTTTGGTCTGAACCCATACTGGCGATCATGGAGCAGCGAGTGATCCTCTAGGTAGTGAATGAGCTGGGAATTAATTATCCGCTCAAACACCTTGCACGGCACAGAAGTTACAGCGATGGGTTGATAGTTGGCCGGATCCGAGCGATCCCCTTTTTTGGGGATGGGTTGGATGTTCGCCTCCTTCCAAGACACCGGCACAATACCAGTATCGTAAGACTCCCTAAACAATCGTGTCAACAACAGAAGACAACTCAGCCGCGCATCTGAGCAGCACAATCGCCGGAACACCATCCGGCCCGCTAGCCTTCCGCACGTCGAGCGACCGCAGCACGGCACGTACGTCACACTGCCTGATACGAATATCAGGCATGGTGGCCCCACAATGTGCTATAGTAGGTGGAGCGGCGCCACAATCGTCGACGCGCGAATTGGCCGCGAAAAGTTCAGCCAACAAGTTCGCCTTCTCAAGCGGTTGGTAAGTCAACGAGCCATCTGGATGTTTCAACGGGGGCAGCGAGGGAGAGCAGAAGTTGGCCTGCACAGCTTTAGCGAGCCGCCAATAGCTACGGCTACCCACAGGGTGCGAGATCAACTCCCGCCCCACCCTTGCCACTCTTTATGCATCCGCTCCTGCGAGAGCCCTCTTGTTAGACTTAGAGGCCTTGTTGTAGGCCGCCTTCAAGGAGCTGGTACTAGGGTCATTCAGAGCGCAAGCCCTCGTCCAAGCACGATACGCCGCTTGCTTGCATTCAGCAGCTTTGGCGCATTCGCGATTGAACCAGGGCCGCTGTCTGCCAACGCTGGCAAGATCTATAAATGGAATATAATATTCCATACCCAACAAGATCTCATCAGCGATGGCAGAAGCGCACGCCGATGGGTTCTTTCCATGAAAGCAGCTCTGGCCCCATGAGACGGATGCAAAGTAATCACGCAATCCGTCCCAATCCGCCGACGAGTAGTGCCACAGACGACGCTTGGTCTCCACCGTTTTCGGTGGACCAACGCTGTGCGGTGCTGTGGCAATGACCAAGCAGTGGTCTGACGAGCCTAGAGGTGCAAGCACCGACACTCTATACCCTGCAGGGCGACTCGTCAACAATAAGTCCAACAAGGAGGGCGCGTGACCTACGATATCTGGCATCCTGGTGGGCTGGTCTACCAGTTGCGTCAGGTCTTGCGTCAGAGCGAAGGCATGAGCGACTCTACCAGCGTGATCAGTTTGGAGGAGCCCAACCATGTTTCATGGTGGGCGTTGAAGTCCCCCAAAACCACCACCTCGTCGTTTGGGAATCGCTCCTGAGCGACGTCAGTCACTCGGCCGAGGTGGTCAAAAAGGCTGCTTGTGTTAGCATCTCCTGTGTGGGACCGACCGATAAAGGCACGCAAAGACACGGCAACGGGAGCCGAATTCAATGCGCACCCAAAGGATGGGAAAGGAGGGGTCTTCCAAACAGTGCAGACGACGACAACAAATGTCAGCCCTCACTTACGTTATACCAGTACAGACATACTCCGGCTTTCGCGCGGAATTGCTCCTCAAGCTGATAGCCAGGGTACCCTAAATAAGACTTGTCAGCAGGGCGACGAATTTGAGTCTCCGTCAGAAAAAGCAATGCAGGCCGTGCCGTCTCGAGGTGTTGGTGGACGGCGTTGAGGTTAGAATGGAGCCCACGGATGTTAGTGAACTCCACCTCAAACAGCGAATTGGTGGTGGGAGAGGAGGAAGCCGCTGTATTACCTGCATTTTTTTAGGCACTGTCATTGGAAAAGGGGAAGGAAGGGACGTGAACAAGGAGCCACTACTGTTGCAAAGAAATGAACAAAGCGAGAGTTTTCCGCTTCACCATTGGAAGAGCGTTGCAACCACAGCCGACACGCCGGACGGAAGGGCCCCCATACCCTCCCGGAAGTGGTCACCGGGTCCCACCATTTCCGGTCACCAACCGGCACGACGATCCACTCCGAGATTATGCGCGACCTGGTGAGGCAGCCTCCCGAGGTGGTTAGCCCCGGTCGGGCCCCTGTACTATGCCGCGGGCGGCCAGCGGCACCACCGTTTCTACGGGTCTCCCTGGCCCGCGTGTCGAGTTTCGTCTCCCGCTCAATGGTTCCACGGCGGAACTCTCTGGTTCACAGTTTGCAACAATAGCCGCTCCTCTGGCTCCGGTAGTGCGGCGCTGTTCCTGGAACGCGACCTGCGACGAGCACAGACCACTTGGCGGGCGTACACTACCGCACGGTGGTCGATAACCGGGCAAGCTAGGCTCTACCACCAAATGCTCAATTAGCACCACCCAGGGGTCACATGTAGGGTCTCAAGGGTACACACCTACGGATGTGAGCATTGTTAACCCCCAAATTTGCTAACATCTATTTTAAAATGATTTATGTGTTTTATGCATGTGTTTACATGTTTTTGATATTATTTAATATAATTGACCTGCAGTGAAACGATTAATTAACAAATCAAACAACTTGATTGTATTGTGATAATTCAATTCATTTCATTCGATAACAGTAACTTCTTTCTTACGTCGTTTTCTTTTTTCCTAGACTGTAGATAAAGCAGATTTTTATATTTATCTTACCTATTCAATATGTGTTTAAATGAACAATATTTCATCTAGTTACCTGCTTGTTAAACTTAGGCCCACGACGACGGGCCGTCTCCTTTAAATCGTGTCGTGTAAACGCCACTTTGTGTAGGGCGGTGCGTGGTTCCTGCGGTACCGCGGCGGGTTTGTGTTTTACGACGAGTTTGTGGAAACGATTACACAATTAATACGTTATTTGTTAAATGTTTAGTAAAATAAATATAAAAGGTAAGTACCACGTTTTTTTTACATTATACATGTTTTTGTTTCAAATGAGATTTGAGCGGTGTGGTATTGCGACTCACTACAAGGATACTATTAGCCCCTCCCTTCCATTGGTTGTCGTAAAAGGCGACTAACGGACTAAACACTGCACATACATACAACAGCATAGAGCGGCGATGGTCTAACCAATTATCACGATGAGTGCATGTTGTAAGTGCGGTTGTAGTCTGATGAAATGTGGACTATGGCAGTGGACTGCTTATCTGCGGTCTTCATTGCCTAATCTCTGACTAACCCTTCGGGGATAATAGTCTTGATTCTACGTATTTATGATGTTTTAAATAATAGTGTTGGTGTAGAGTAGCTCTATGGCGCGGCGGCTTGCTCTTTCCATTGTGATCTTGCAAGTTAAGCTACTTTCGTATTGCCGGGGTAACGGGTGGCTGACTAACTCAAATGTTTATGAGGTGGGGTACTTTAAGCCGTTAATTCCAGTTGTTGTCGTAAGATAGCATTCAAATCCACCAACCCAAATGAAAAAATATGTGGCTAGGATATCATAGCTGACTTCTTTTTATTTTTGTAGTTTTACTTTGATGTAGTATTTTCAGTTTAGTTTTGCTTTTGTGTTGTCAGATGTACTGTCACTTTTATTTTAATTAATAATTTTGAGTCGCACGCTGTGGCATCTAAAAACAGTGCTTTTAGCTTATTTGTATTGTGTCCTTTTAAATCTGCATGTATTACTGCAACTGTCAATAAATAAAGAAGTAAATTGTTTCATGCAAATGATAAAGGTACCTTTTATTTTTCAACTGCGAAAAATTCATTAGCCTACATACTCGTGGATCAGAGAGAAAGTGTACACTTGTCATTATGCGTGTAACGCAACCAGTGAGTTGTGTAGGGCTCTCCCCCTTGCATCCCACCATTTCCTATGAGTTCATAAAAATAAAGTTTTTTTTTTAAATTTTAACATATTTTTTGTTTGTTTCAGATGAGTGAACTTCGTGAACACATAGTGCTGTTTACAAATTATCAAGTGCAAGTTCAGTTCGTTTAGATGAGTGCTAATACATAGTGCGGTACATAAAGTGGTCACAGCGTCAGAATGAAGATGTTCAGGAAACTGTTTTGGAGTCTGCTTCACGGTTTTGTGTTACTGCCGTCGTTAGCTATGAAAGGTACAGTCAATATTACTTTTTAGGTATTTTTTAAATATAGGTCCGAGATCCGTTACTCGGTGCTTGCTGTGGTCGCCGTTCGTGGTCCCGGTAGGGTTGCCACTTTTTTTTAGGACGAATAAAGTTTTTTTTCTATTTGCTAGAATAAAAATAAAGTACATAGCATAAAAGAAGAGTAGGTATTTATTTATTTGTCCTTAAAAACGTATTTTTGGTTTCTCTTTGCGACATTTAACTAATATTTGTCTTACACGTAAATAGTTTTACGTAAACAAAGTATTTTATCGTACTTTATCGGTGTCGTAGACTATAAAGTACGCCAACAAAAGAGGACAATAGTCTATTTCAGAGTACGGGTGGCAACCCTAGTCCCGAGCCATACCCGTGGTACAGATGGTATCTTCTAACTGGGCGGGGGAATAAAGGAGAGTCCCACATAACCAGAGTTCCTCTACCGAGGGGCTCTAATGTCACCTCTATAAGCAGTATTACTTTAATCTTACCATACAATATGACAATTTGCATAGTAAGCTTCGATCAACAATACAAACTAGATAAAGTGTCACGTACAAATTCAAAGCTAAATTCTGTCCACGTGAATAAATACTTTTTAAAAGCAATAAATTACTCCTGTCACATAAAAAAGAAAAGACGTCAATAACATTTAGTAGTGAAATCAACCTTAAGAGGCAACAAATAAAGTACTTTTTCCTGTTATGCCTTGCGAGAAAATAAGAGCTCACGTCTCAAGTGCGCTCTTATTTACCGAGACACATTTTTAGCGCCGACCTGACATCTATAGTTGTATTGTTGAACGAAGGTAGTAAGATTAAAATAATAATGCTCTGAGAGTTGAAGGTAAACTGATCTTACGAGTAGCCAACGATTTTCGCTTTTGGCAGTGCGCCAATCCAAATGTCCTGGGTGTGAGTATAGATTGTATCAACACGACTTCACGTCAATCAGGATTGTGACGGAATAGTTCAAAATCAATATGCGATACGGGCGTCATCGAGATATTCCTATTTCGGTTGGCGCTATACCGTACTGTTACACGGATCGTATTCTTCATTTGGACTATTGAGGTATTTGTAACTAGGGATAACACCGCGAAGCAATTAAGAGGAAACACTACGTCGACGTGGCATGCAAAATTCTCATACAAAACACAGAAAAACGACGTTTCGTAGTCCCCTGTTTTCTCCTTCAGAACTAGACCAATTTTTATTACTTTTTCAGCATCGGTCAAAGAAAGAGATTTTCTATGTCTGTATGTTTGATTTTTTTGCAATAAGTCATTTATTTAATAACCAGCCTTCAAAATTTAGCGAAATCACTTCGTTTTAACGCGTCTTCAGAAACATTTAGTGGCTGGTTTAAAAAAGAATCATACAGACATAGAAAATCTGTTTCTTTACCCGATGCTGAAAAAGTAATAAAAAATGATCCAGTTCTGAAGGAGGAAACAGGGGACTACGAAACGTCGTTTTTCTGTGTTTTGTATGAGAATTTTGCATGCCACGTCGACGTAGTGTTTCCTCTTAACGGCTCACTGATTTGCGCAAAGTCCACAATCGCATGGATCACTTACAATCAGGGTTACCATTTACGAATTTAAAAAGTCCTGACAAAAAGCCTGACATTTCGATAATAGTCCGGACTTTTTAGTCACAAAATGGAAACATTAGGTACTTTTTATATTTTATTTTTAGATAAATGAGAAGTTAATAAAGATTAAAGACTTATTTGATACTACTTAATATAAAGTTTTGTTACTTATATTCCAAAATCCGGACAAATTAAGGAGCCGGACAATGTCTGGATTAGTATAAAAATCTGGACATGTCCGGATTAATCCGCACGGATGGTACCCCTACTCACAATCACTGAAGCGTTTGCAGACCATACCGCAACTCAGTGCGCAGTGTCCTCTCTTGTTGTAATACCTCATTGTCCCATTTTGAAGGAAATTATTTACCTCAGTCTCTAAATAAAGGAAAAATGGATAGGCTAGAAAGAGGCGAAGTCCCATCCGCTAAGTATACAAGATACGTTGAATGAAAGTGTAGAGTATGAGGAATGGAAGTAAGTACGAGAGGCATAAACACGAAAACTGGAATGAAAGAGTAATAGCGCAAACAAAATCGCCAGTCCTGATAGTGGTGTAAAAAAAAAGAAAAAAAAAATACCTCAATGTCTTGGACTGATAATATTTTATCACACAATCTGTAGATCAAAATTCATATTCATTAATTAATACTTACTTATTTAGCCAATACCCATACAATATCAATAGGTAATGATGACTTGATTTTAATTATGAAGAATTTTGAAAACCAGTAGTATCAATACTTACTCATTTACTTACTTATTACGGGGAGGCTCATCCTTTCACCACGTACCCTACAAAAAACTCAAGTCTTAGTTCTTCCTAGCTTCGATTAAACTGTTTTATTTTAATCTTATTATTATATATTATCTTAATTATTGTATAAAAAAACTTAAAAACCAAAACACTCACTTTCGTTTAAACAATAATAAATAATGTAAATACGAATCAACTCCTGAATTCCCGACCTGTTTTGTTTCAATTTAATTATCTAACTCTTGGCTGTGGCGTTCGATTAACGTCAATCAAACCGCCCGTGCCCTTGTATTTAGTGTTAAAGAAAATTGCTACTGACACTGGAAAATTGTAATGCTTTACTGCTACACATTTGCCACTTGAGAGTGACGGGCTCGAGAAATGTGGACCGAGCTGTCTTGACTAAAAGGTTTAGTTTACCTTGTAACCCACTCGCCATTGATACCAAAACCATTAAGGATCCATTAGAGAGAGCCAACATAATTTCGTCTAATGTTTAAACGAGTTTAAGAAAGGAGGTTTTTAAGTTGATACGTTTTTATCCTTCGACGACTATCGACAAAGCTCTGCTTTTGTGTTGGAGTTTGCAATCGAATATGTGTTAGATCGTCGTATTGTTTGGTGAATATTGGTACTTTGTTGAGTATTTTAGAACAGTATTTATTTCGATCATCTTGGTTCTAGATGATAGAGTATTTAAATAAAACGCTATGGTGACTGAGTTGTCATTCAGTGGGTCTATATAGTGCTCCTGCGTTCAATCGAGGCGTCAGTACCGAACGGATAGATTTTTGGATGAATGCGAGAAATCGTGGTCCTATCCCGATAGCTCCATTACACTGATGACGTGAACTCATAAAAGAAACCTACACAGTCATTTTAGATTTTTGGATGGATTAACAAAACTATTTAATGTGTATTGGGCCATTACCCTTCTGCAATTTCCCTAATGCAATCACGACTATTATCCCCGAAGGGTTAGTCAAAGACTAGGCAATGAGGACAGCAAACGCAATCCTCTACCATAGTGCACTTTTCACCAAATAGTGACTGCACTCGTGCTCAGCGTGACAGGTGGTGAGCCCATCGTCGCTCTATGCTGTTGGTAGTATGTGCAGTCTTTAGTCTGTTAGTCGCCTTTTACGACACCCAAGAGAGGGGGTGGTAGTATTTTTTCACCGCTACGCGACGCGACACGGGTAATTGGGAATGTTACATCATTTTTACTGACAAAAGTAAACAGAAATCAAAACTACCCTTTACAGCGGGTCCTTGTTTCCAAACTTTATATATAAATATAATGGGCTGTAAACGAATTAAATTTCAATAACAATGCGAATAGTATCTGTATTTACTTTTGATAACAACAAAAAACGTTAATGTATAACTCGATAGCACAAAAGAGTCCTTCTAATTAATTAAAGACGTAGGGGAGTATTTTTTTGTAGGAAATTAAAAGAAAGTTTTCTTTCGAGCGTGTTCGTTTCTAATTTATTTTAAGAAGATTCCTCAGGATTAGGTGAGCGAGGCAACAGTGACTTTTTCATTTCGTGAGTTAAGCCGCGGTGCCACCAATGCGAAGTAAAAAAAATGCCGTTAAAATGCGTTGAAATTTTAAAGTTATTTTTTTGGCCAGATACTTTCGTAATGCGATAGAAATTGAACTCGACAACTCCAAGTAAAATACTGTTTTAGCCATTTGACCATAGAGGCACAGTGTTCACTGTGACAGAGGCGATCAACGTTAATCTACATAAGTTGCATTCGACCAAACTGGAATAAGGTCTTATACCTAGATTAAATGCCAATAGACTAATCTCGGAGTAAGTCTTATTCCAATTTGTTGAAATGCGGCATTAGGTATGTAATTAAATCAAACTATTAGTAGACCCAGGCCCGTATATACTTTACATACATACATAAAATCACGACTATTATCCCCGAAGAGTTAGTCAAAGACTAGGCAATGAGGACAGCAAAAGCAGTCCTCTACCCTATGGTAGAGGACTGCTTTTGCTGTCAGCAGTGAAAAGTGGACTATTCCACTTTTCACTAAATGGCGACTGCACATGTGCACACCGTGACAGGTGGTGAGCCCATCGCCGCTCTATGCTGTTGGATGTGTGTGCAGTGTTTAGTTCGTTAGTCGCCTTTTACGACACCCAAGGGAAGAAACGGGGTGGTAGTATTCTTTCACCGCTACGACACGGTTACGCGATACTTCAGTTATATTTATTTCTACAGTCATATTATCGCATCCCCGTGAGGTAGTTGTTATATGATGCTGTTGTACAACTATATTATGGTACAGTAAGGTTAACGGACGACTATGCATGAAGTGTTTCAGTAGGCCTAGCATGCTCAACACAAGATATGTCGCCAACGATATTCTCTCTTCTTTCGATGGCGGAAACAACAAGCTATCTCGGTTACAGTTGTCAAAACTCGATAAAATTATGTTGCATGTTAGGGTTTGTGGACAAAAATACCACAGACAAGCAAAAACTACTATTATGTATATTTTTGACATATCGTGTATATAAGGCGACTGCTAGAAACCGCGAGAAACTTCAAGGGCTGGTCAAGTCAAGTGTTTTAGACATGACTAAAATGACAAAAATGAAATTCGTGCTATTTTTAATTTTCATTAAACATTTATTTTATGAATTTTAATTTGATAGTCTTTGAGTAAGTATCTAATTTATTTCAAAGCAATAAATTAAGAAAAATAAAATGAAAGAATGAACTATTAAATAACGATTATTTACAACGCGCGGGCAGCGGCCGGCCGTTGACCCACCCGTCCGTTGACCCGTCCGCGTCAGCTGGGCGATAAGTACCTACGTTAGTCTGCAATCTTTTTTGTCTTTTTTGTCATGTTTAAAACACTTGACCTGACCAGCCCTTGAAGTTTCTTGCGGTTTCTTGCAGTCACCTTATATACATAACACGAGAAAACGGGTCGTGATAATTTTCTAGTGTTGCACTTGAGGAGCGTCTGTTCAAAAGGAGATAATTCCACCTTAAAGGAATTTTCAGAAAACACAAAAAACTGATATCATGCTAAGTTTAACTTGTAGGTTTTTCTGTTTAAAGTGCTAAGTAAGTATTACCACCATAGTTAAGAAGTGATTTAAAAATTTTTTTTTATTGATCACGGTATTTTTAAAAAAATGTTGAAGTTTTCAAATATCGCCTTTTGATTAGAATTTTAGATTATAACTCTTTTTGTTCAGGACGCTTTGTAAATATCTCCTTTTGAACCAGATTAAACTCTTTTCTCTCTTTTAAAATTGATATCTTTGACAGATTAAAGAAAAAAAGAAACAACGTTTCTTTACGGTTCTTTAAAAATAAGGGTTTTCAGTAGATTTGATATGATCCGGTAAATGATTAAAGATATTTATCACCATAATAACAGTACTTTTTCTTTGCCATACATATTTACCTTAATGTTGAATGATACAAACATCATAAGCATATTGAGAGCGTATATTCTTTTTGGATTGATTTTAGGACAAAAATGATTACTATTTTCCCTTACAAATACACAAATTTATGGTGTATAAATACACATTAGAGTTAAATATTTAAAATCCTTAAAAATATTCCTTAATGGTTATCAATTATTAATATTATTAATATTATACATGGTTCTGAGGCATTTTTTTGTATTACAAAGGTGGATTGACTATTTACTGAGTTACCACAGAATATTATGCCTTGTTTGACATCACAAATCTATTAAAAAGATAATAATTGAAACAGAAATAAAATATCTCCTTTTGTACATATCATTTTGGCACGGTGGTCATTTTGTATGAAATATAACTCCATTTGTTCAAAACATTTTATTGTGTTATTTTTCTGTAAATATTCTTTGGAAATGTCTCTCTTTGATTGAAACTGTGAGTTTGAACGTCGTTTTTCTATTGGAAATAACGCCTTTTGAAGCCAATTTTAAGCACTAAGTTGTGTATTCGAACATAGAGAGCAATAATACCAAAAAAAAAACAAAAAAAATGGAAAGTGGATTTATCTCCTTTTGAACAGACGCTCCTCACTTGCTAGGCCTACGGTCGTAGGTCAGGATCGTGGCAAGTGGAAAGCAGTGGTCTCTGTCTACCCCTTCGGGAAACGGACGGGATTTATAAAGTCAAAGTCAAATGATTTGTTCAATATAAACCTTTACAGGTACATATTGACGTCAAAAATATGACTTTACAAAAACAGTTAACTAATATCAGCGATATATACGTTACACTAGATAGGCCCTTCCGAACACGCACTATGTTCCACTCATCTGCGGATTCGACTCGGCACCTTGCTTTAGTGTGGCTTTGACATTCACCGCTCCGAAAATATTTATTTATTTAATTACAAAGTGTACACTTAGACGTTTACTACAATTCAGTTGTCAAGTAAGTGAAATTAATTGTTATTCAAGTCAATATTATTATGTAGTTATATCGTATTATAAGAATAGAAAAGATTTTTTCAATTATTGTTATTGATAATCTATTTGGGACGCCATCTTGATACGATCTTGGGACGATCTGGCGCTGCGGCGCTGCGAAGTCTGTTTGTTGATTAGACGAAATTTTAGGTCTGAATTTGAACAAATGGTTTGTATGGACGTTCTTGTCTACACTTCTAGGTCAATGACTAATATGTAGTTAAATCATAACAACTAATCTGACTGACTAACTTAACTACCTAATCTACCTACCTAACTAATCTACCACCAGTTCGGATTGTGGGAGAGCCTTCGACTGAGAAGAAGCTGGCAAGTAGCTCAGGAGGCCTTACTTTTCTCCCTCTAATAATAATGTAGGTAAGTATAATTTAAGTAACCTTAATATAATAATGTATATATTAAGGTTACTTAAATCATTATATTGCTTAATGCTTCATAGAGGCACGAACATTCGGTGCATATTTTATCATTCAACTTTCATTATTATTTTATGTATAAAATAATGATAATGAGCAACCCATCAAAACATTCAGCCTTTCAATTCTCGTTACATCTTATTTCAAATATCAGCGCTTCCCTAATCTAAAAAGTTCGAAGTGAAAATTGACTTTATAAATTATGGTACAGTCAGCAACATGTGGGTCGTAGCAACACGAGTGATAAAAATATATTGTTAGGGTTCCGTAGCCAAATGGCAAAAAACGGAACCCTTATGGATTCGTCATGTCTGTCTGTCCGTCCGCATGTCACAGCCACTTTTTTTCCGAAACTATAATAACTTTACTGTTGAAACTTGGTAAGGAGATGTATTCTGTGAACCGGTAAACTGAATAGTTTGCGCGAGAGACTGGTAAAATGTGTGTATATGTGTGTGTGTGTCCCTGCAAGAACTTTTATATGGTGTTACTTGCTGCTACGGTACCCTTCATGGGCGAGTCCGACTCGCACTTGGCCGGTTTTTTTAACTCCGGATTTTCCGATGCATCATCGCATTTGGCAAGCCGGGCGCCAACGCCTGACAGTAAGTGATGATGATTATGATGATGATTTAATCCGACCGATTCGGTCATGGCGACCACTTCGACTCCTAGTCGGCACGACGCTGGTGTGACCTAATGTGGCTAATATAGCCGATCTTCTTTGTAAACTGGCTTGCACTGTAACAGTAAGTAATAACCTATTCATCTGTAGTTTTGTCTACTAGACTAAGAAATTTTACAATATTAATTTATACGAAACCTATGTCATAAGAACAACAGATAGTTAGGTAATTAATTGCAAGCGTAAGCAAATTACACTGATCAATATAATGTTGCTTTTATTTTAAATGGAGTGGGGAAGTGGGACAATTCATAGGCCATACTTTAACCGCGTCAGTTACACGTTGAAATCTGCGCATAGACCTAATACGTTTACTATATTAACACGTGATCTAGTAAATATGAAGCTGTACCTAACAGCTGCTTTGGCGCGACGCCACAAACTTGTAGCGCCGTTCCTAGCTCGTGTTTTCGACACTATATGTTGCTAATGGTGGCATATTTGTATTCAATAACTGGCTGTAATGTGAAAGCTGTTTTAACGGGACCTAACACGACTTATTTTGTAAGTAAGTACATTTATCTACTTACTGCTTGACGTTTCGGCCGCGATGCTGCGGCCGTGGTCACAAGCGAACTAACGTCGCGCGGCGTCGTCGGCTCTGGCTGGTATATGTTTCTTCATCCACCCTCACACGTTCACTTACATTATGTACTTAAGTACTTATAAAATTAGTCGTGTTAGGTCCCGTTAAAACAGTTTTAATGCAATGCAACGCAATACTTTAAAGTCTTATCTAGCTGTAATGTATCTATAAAATATTAATACCGTGAGACCTCCTCCGTGCTTCGGAAGAGACGTAAAGCCGTTGGTCCTGGTTGCCGTCGAGAGATAACAGTCGTTGAAACCCACCAACCCGCATTGGGCCAGCGTGGTGGGTTATGGCCCAAACTCCCCAGGTGATGATGTCCGTGTGGAAAGGCCTGTGCCCAGCAGTGGGACGTTTATAGGCTGATGATGATGATGTGTGTTCAGCGTGGTAGGTGGTGAGCCCATCGCCGCTCTATGCTGTTGGATGTATGTGCAGTCTTTAGTCCGGTAGTCGTCTTTTACGACCCCCAAGGGAAGTCTTTCACCGCTACGCGACACGCTATGATGAATGATTTCTTTGAAGGTTCATAAATGATTTTGTAATATGTATGCATGTGGTTTTAGGCATTTTCCAACCTGGTATTAGTTGTATTATGTAGTTTTTACATGAAGTGCTAGTAGTTTTAAATTAATTTAAAAAATTGCTAATTTTATTTTAGGGAACTAAAGGTCTTCGTTAACAAATTATGCGTCTTTAAGCTTTTACAAACTTTTACAGACGTTTTTTGAAATGTTACAAAATACTTACTCCTTATCAAATGACTTTGTTTACTGAGTTGTTTAATGACTACTACCTGGTTGCATCCAGGATCAATAGCCTAACGTGCCTTTCGATTTATGGATGAATATCTAGGTTAAATTTTTGAACACCCATCCAGTAACGACCAAACTACAGGTGACTAACATTGCGATAACTTCAAAGAACATTGTCATCGTCAAAGCTACCAACCTTACCAAATTCATTGATCGGATCACAAACCGTGAATCCTACATGTTATTGTCAATGCCCCAAAAAGAATTAGGTGTTATTCACAAGTCACTTTTCAATAACGACCCTTATCTTCGGTCATATAAAGTTGATATTCTCATCACAACGGCTGAGAGGTGAAACAGCTCATTTAGCTAAATGAACCTTCGGTTCACAAGTTTGGCGCCACTTTTGAACAATCCCGGAACTTCGCCGTATACGACGCTAACCAATTTAATTCTGGATCTCGGTATTCCAGACTCATGCGCTGTAAAGATAAACATTAATGTAATTGAAATTCCTTAATTGCGTTAAAGATATGATAATGAGCTGAGAAATTATGTGGATGCAATTTTTTTTCTATAGGATACATATGTTTTTATTAAAGCTGCTTTCTTTTTTCTTTATTGTAAAAGTAAAA